>OZ007587.1:139262023-142130949 GCA_963931845.1 Maratus michaelseni | reverse complement strand
CACAATTTGCTTCTAATTTTGTATATAGCTTCATTGTGATAAGGCGTTTTCTTCATTAGTTTTGGGGGTTCATTGGTTAAGTATAAAGAGGGCAACGGTCATTAATCCCCCCACCACCTTAATTTAGGTAAATGGGTTTTTCATGCAGAATTATCCGATTTGTTTCAAATATTGTATATAGGTTCATTCTGATAAGGCGCTTCCCTGATTATCTTTGGAGGTTAATTGATTAAGTATACAGGGCGGAACTGGGGGCTAATCCCCCTTAATTTAGATAATGGGTTTTTCATGCAGAATTATCCGATTTGTTTCAAATATTCTATATAGGTTCATTCTGATAAGGCGCTTCCCTGATCAGTTTTGGGGGTTCATTTGTTAAGTTTACAGGAGGGAACTGGGGGCTAATCCCCCCCTTAATTTAGATAATGTGTTTTTCATGCAGAAATATCCGATTTGTTTCAAATTTTGTATATAGGTTCATTCCGATAAGGCGCTTCCCTGATCAGTTTTGGGGGTTCAATGGTTAAATATAAAAGAGGAACGGGGGCTAATCTCCCCCTAAATTAAATAAATGGGTTTTTCATGCAAAATTTCCCAATTTTCTTCATATTTTTTATAGAGCTACATTGTGATAAGGCGCTTCCTTTATTAGTTTTGGGGGTTCATTGGTTAAGTATAAAGAGGGGAACGGTGATTATTCCTCCCCCTTAATTTAGATAAATAAGTTTTTTATGCAGAATTATCCGATTTGCTTCAAATTTTGTATATAGGTTTATTGTGATAAGGCGCTTCCCTGGATCAGTTTTGGGGGTTCAATGGTTAAATATAAAGGGGGAACAGGGGCTAATCCCCCCCCCCCTCTAAAATAAAGAAATGGTTTTTTCATGTAAAATTACCCAATTTGCTTCGTATTTTGTACATAAGTTCATTGTGATAAGTCGCTTCCCTGATTAGTTTTGGGAGTTCAATGGTAAAGTATAAACGAGGGGAACGGGGGCCAATCCTACCCTTAATTTAGATAAAACGGTTTTTCATGCAGAATTATCTAACTTGCTTCAAATTTTGTATGTAGGTACATTGGTGAAGTATAAAGGGGAGAACAGGGACTAATTCCCCCCCCCCCTCTCAATTGAGAAAAATGATTTTTTAAAGCAGAATTATCCAATTGTTTCAAACTTTTTTTATAAAAGGTTCATTCTGATAAGGTGCTTCCTTGATTAGTTTTGGGAGTTCAATGGTAAAGTATAAAGGGAGCGAAATGAGACTAATCCCCCCTTAATTTATGTAATGGGTTTTTCATGCAGAATTATCCGATTTGCTTAAAATTTTGTATTAGGTTGTTTCTGATAAGGCGCTTCCCTGATCAGTTTTGGGGGTTCAATGGTTAAATATAAAGGGGGAACCGGGGCTAGTCCCCCTAAATTAAATAAGTGGGTTTTACATGCAAAATTATCCAATTTTCTTCATATTTTGTACATAAGTTCATTGTGATAAGTTGTTTCCCTGATTAGTTTTGGGAGTTCAATGGTAAAGTATAAAGAGGGGAACGGTGATTCTTCCTCCCCCCCTCAGAACTCTATAATATGCCCCCAGGAGCCACAGAAATCCCTCTCGGAGAAAAATGCCTGAATTCAACACTGAAGATATCAATAACATACCTATGATCTTAAAATAAATTCATGAGATTTTTCTGTATTCGATGCCATATCAGAATCATATATTGTCTTTTTTTTTCAGGTACTACATTATTATAGAATCAATTTAACATTTTATTATTTGTAGTGTATTAAAATTCAATTAAAAAGGAATGTCCATTAAATTCTATAATGTTGATTAAAAAATTGAGAAATGTATGTCAGGGTGCTATAACGAAATTTATAATGGTATATGGTAAAATAAATTTCAGTAGTCTTTTAATATCAGACAATATTTTAGTTGTGAAAAACGTAAAGTAGAATATGCTTAATACCTTGAGGTTGATTTTACCTATAATCATGCTGTAAAAGCTTGCATGCAGAAGCTTTCAACTGCCCCATCCTGTATATTCAAATTTAATTGATTAAATTTTATTTTTCTCACATTATTTTGAAAATAAAAAATGACTTTTAATCTTTTCTAATAATTTAAAATAAACAGAATAAAAAAAAGCAAACAGGGAATTTTTGTCAGTAGAGGTGCGGGGGGGGGGGGGGGGGGGATTTATTTTAAAAATATAAAGCTTCAATTCTTCATTTAAAAATAAAAAAAAGAAAGAAAAAGAAAACCTTTAATAGTTTTTGTTACATTTCTGTATTGTTTTTCATCCTAATTTATATAAAAATTATCTTGTATGTGGGTTTCTAACAAAAAAAAAAATATCTAATTTGATTTTATTTCATATTTGTGCTTTCCTTTAACTAAATCTTGTCATGTATTTAAATGCACGTGTTAATACTGTGCAAATTTCAAGAAATAAAAAAATGTTCAAATGAGTCATAATGTCAACATATAAATCATAAATGTTCTGAAATTTCTGCTATTTTTGGAGTTCACAGAACCCGAAATATCATTGTAATAGAATTTTTTTTAGCTCACAGGTTATGAAAGCCGGACCCCCCCCCCCCCCCCCCCCCGCTTAATTTACATAAATAGGTTTTTCATGCACAATTATCCGATTTTAAATTTTCAAATTTTATATATATGTTCATTCTGATAATCCGATTCCTTGATTAGTTTTGGGTGTTAAATTGCCAAGTATAAAAGGGGGAGGGGGAACGGGGGCTGATCCCCACTTAATTTATATAAATGGGTTTTTAATGCAGAATTATCCGTTTTGTTTCAAATTTTATACATAGGTTCACTCTGATAAGGCGCTTCCCTGATCAGTTTTGGGGGTTCATTTGTTAAGTTTACATGAGGGAACTGGGGGCTAATCCCCCCCCCCTTAATTTAGATAATGTGTTTTTCATGCAGAAATATCCGATTTGTTTCAAATTTTGTATATAGGTTCATTCCAATAAGGCGCTTCTCTGATCAGCTTTGGGGGTTCAATGGTTAAATATAAAGGGGAAACAGGGGCGAATCCCCTCTCTAAATAAATGGGGTTTTCATGCAGAATTGCACAATTTGCTTCAAATTTTGTATATAGCTTCATTGTGTTAAGGCGTTTCCTTCATTCGTTTTGGGGGTTCATTGGTTAAGTATAAAGAGGACAACGGTCATTAATCCCCCCCACCCCCTTAATTTAGGTAAATGGGTTTTTCATGCAGAAATATCCGATTTGTTTCAAATTTTGTATATAGGTTCATTCCAATAAGGCGCTTCTCTGATCAGCTTTGGGGGTTCAATGGTTAAATATAAAGGGGGAACAGGGGCGAATCCCCTCCCTAAATAAATGGGGTTTTCATGCAGAATTGCACAATTTGCTTCAAATTTTGTATATAGCTTCATTGTGATAAGGCGTTTCCTTCATTAGTTTTGGGGGTTCATTGGTTAAGTATAAAGAGGACAACGGTCATTAATCCCCCCCACCCCCTTAATTTAGGTAAATGGGTTTTTCATGCAGAATTATCCGATTTGTTTCAAATATTGTATATAGGTTCATTCTGATAAGGCGCTTCCCTGATTATCTTTGGGGGTTAATTGATTAAGTATACAGGGCGGAACTGGGGGCTAATCCCCCTTAATTTAGATAATGGGTTTTTCATGCAGAATTATCCGATTTGTTTCAAATATTCTATATAGGTTCTTTCTGATAAGGCGCTTCCCTGATCAGTTTTGGGGGTTCATTTGTTAAGTTTACAGGAGGGAACTGGGGGCTAATCCCACCCCCCTTAATTTAGATAATGTGTTTTTCATGCAGAAATATCCGATTTGTTTCAAATTTTATACATTGGTTCATTCTGATAAGGCGCTTCCCTGATCAGTTTTGGGGGTTCATTTGTTAAGTTTACATGAGGGAACTGGGGGCTAATCCCCCCCCCTCCCGCTTAATTTACATAAACAGGTTTTTCATGCAGAATTATCCGATTTTAAATTTTCAAATTTTATATATATGTTCATTCTGATAATCCGATTCCTTGATTAGTTTTGGGGGTTAAATTGCTAAGTATAAAAGGGGGAGGGGAGACGGGGGCCGATCCCCACTTAATTTATATAAATGGGTTTTTCATGCAGAATTATCCGTTTTGTTTCAAATTTTATACATAGGTTCACTCTGATAAGGCGCTTCCCTGATCAGTTTTGGTGGTTCATTTGTTAAGTTTACATGAGGGAACTGGGGGCTAATCCCCCCCCCCCTTAATTTAGATAATGTGTTTTTCATGCAGAAATATCTGATTTGTTTCAAATTTTGTATATAGGTTCATTCCGATAAGGCGCTTCCCTGATCAGTTTTGGGGGTTCAATGGTTAAATATAAAAGAGGAACAGGGGCTAATCTCCCCCTAAATTAAATAAATGGGTTTTTCATGCAAAATTTCCCAATTTTCTTCATATTTTTTATAGAGCTACATTGTGATAAGGCGCTTCCTTTATTAGTTTTGGGGGTTCATTGGTTAAGTATAAAGAGGGGAACGGTGATTATTCCTCCCCCTTAATTTAGATAAATAAGTTTTTTATGCAGAATTATCCGATTTGCTTCAAATTTTGTATGTAGGTTCATTGTGATAAGGCGCTTCCCTGGATCAGTTTTGGGGGTTCAATGGTTAAATATAAAGGGGGAACAGGGGCTAATCCCCCCATCTAAAATAAAGAAATGGTTTTTTCATGTAAAATTACCCAATTTGCTTCGTATTTTGTACATAAGTTCATTGTGATAAATCGCTTCCCTGATTAGTTTTGGGAGTTCAATGGTAAAGTATAAACGAGGGGAACGGGGGCCAATCCTACCCTTAATTTAGATTAAACGGTTTTTCATGCAGAATTATCTAACTTGCTTCAAATTTTGTATGTAGGTACATTGGTGAAGTATAAAGGGGAGAACAGGGACTAATTCCCCCCCCCCCCCCTTTTCAATTGAGAAAAATGATCTTTTAAAGCAGAATTATCCAATTGTTTCAAATTTTTTTTATAAAAGGTTCATTCTGATAAGGTGCTTCCTTGATTAGTTTTGGGGGTTCAATGGTAAAGTATAAAGGGAGCGAAATGGGACTAATCCCCCCTTAATTTATGTAATGGGTTTTTCATGCAGAATTATCCGATTTGCTTAAAATTTTGTATTAGGTTGTTTTTGATAAGGCGCTTCCCTGATCAGTTTTGGGGGTTCAATGGTTAAATATAAAGGGGGAACCGGGGCTAGTCCCCCTAAATTAAATAAGTGGGTTTTACATGCAAAATTATCCAATTTTCTTCATATTTTGTACATAAGTTCATTGTGATAAGTCGTTTCCCTGATTAGTTTTGGGAGTTCAATGGTAAAGTATAAAGAGGGGAACAGTGATTCTTCCTCCCCCCCTTAATTTACATAAATGGGTTTTTCATGCAGAATTATCCGATTTGCTTAAAATTTTGTATATAGATTGTTTCTGATAAGACGCTTCCCTGATCAGTTTTGGGGGTTCAATGGTTAAATATATAGGCGGGACAAGGGCTAATCCCCCTAAATTAAATAAATGGGTTTTTCATGCAAAATTACCCAATTTCCTTCAAATTTTGTATATAACACATGGGCTGATAATTTCCCGGTCTGGCACACAGATGGCGTTGCAATTGCCGAACCGATGTTTTTTTTTAGTAAATACGAACCTTTAAAAGGTAGCAGAAAAGGTGTCATGATGATTCGCCGTGTGGATAAAACGTTAGAGTGGTTTTATTTGAACAACTTTGTTGATAAACAAAAAAAATGGATAAACAAGAATTTCAAGAATTGTATTTTGATGGGAAAAAACACCGTTCAAACAAAAGCTTGGCTTGATAAGCATTATCCGGACATTGCACCAGGTAAATCAAACATTATTGACTGGTTTGCTGAATTTAAACATGGTCGTACGGACACCAGTGATGCACCACGCAAAAGAGGTGGTTACTCCGGAAAACATAAAAATAGTCCAAAAAATCGTTTTGGGGAACCGTAAAGTGAAGTTGCAGGCGATAGCTCAGACTCTGAAGATATCCAAGAAACGTGTAGGTTTTATTTTGAATGAGCATTTGTCTATGAAAAAGCTGTTGTCAAAGTGGCTGCCGCGCGTGTTGACTTTTGACCAAAAACAACAACGAGTCAATGATTTAGAACACTGTTTGGAGCTTTTTCGTTATAAAATTATGTTATTTATTATTAAACTATTATTATTATTTATTTATTAAATTATTATTATTAAATTATTATTATTTATTATTAAAGTTATGTTATTTATTAAAGTTATAAAACTCATAATGTTTTGTTAAAAAGTTGTGTTTTCTTTATTAGACCGGGAACTTATCAGCCCATGTGTTAGCTTCATTGTGATAAGGCGCTTCCTTCATTAGTTTTGGTTGTTCATTGGTTAAGTATAAAGAGGGGGACGGTGATTAATCCCCCCCCCTTACTTTAGATAAATGACTTTTTTATTCAGAATTATCAGATTTGTTTCAATTTTTATATATAGGTTCGATGTGATAAGACGCTTCCCCGGATCAGTTTTGGGGGTTCATTGGTTAAATATAAAGGGGGGAACGTGGTCCAATCCCCCGTAATTTGGATAAATTGATTTTTCATGCTGAATTATACAATTTGCTTCAAATTTTGCATATAGGTTCATTGTGATAAGGCGCTTCCCTGATTAGTTTTGGGGGTCCAATTGCTAAGTATAAAAGGGGTGGAACGGGGGCTGATCCCCCCTTAATTTAGATAAATGTGTTTTTCATGCAGAATTATCCAATTTGCTTCAAATTTTGAATATAGGTTCATTCTGATAAGGCGCTTCCCTGATTAGTTTTGGGGGTTCATTGGTTAAGTATGAAGGGGGAATGGAAGCTAATCCCCCCTAACTTAGATAAATGGTTTTTTCATGCAGAATTATCGAATTTTCTTCAGATATTGTATGAGGTTCATTGTGATAAGTCTCTTTCCTGATTAGTTTTGAGGGTTCATCGGTTAAGTATAAAGGGGGGGGGAACTGGAGGCTAATCCCCCCTCCTTAATTTAGATAAATAGGTTTTTTATGCAGAATTATCCGATTTGCTTCAAATTTGGTATATAAGTTCATTCTGATTAGGCGCTTCCCTGATTAGCTTTGGGGTTCTTTGGTTAAGTATAAAAGGGAGAAAAGGGGTTAATGCTCCCCCTAATTTAAATAAATGGGTTTTTCGTGCAGAATTATCCGATTTTCTTCAAATTTGGTATATATTTTCATTGTGATAAGGCACTTCCCTGATTAATTTTGGGGGTTTATTGGTTAAGATTAAAGGATGGAACGAGGGGCTAATCCACCTTAAGTTAGATAAATGGGTTTTTTATGCAAAATTATCTAGTTTGCTTCAAATTTTGTATATTGATTCATTGTGATAAGGCGTTTCCCGCATTAGTTTTGGGGGTTCATTTGTTAAGTATAAAGGAGGGAACGGGGACGAATTCCCTCCCCTTAATTTAGATAAATGGGTTTTTCATGCAGAATTAACCGATTTGCTTCAAATTTTTTATATAGGTTTATTCTGATAAGATGCTTCCCTGATTCGTTTTTTTTTTTTTTTTTTTTTTTTTTGAGGGGGGGGGGTCATTTGGTTAAGTAAAAAGGGGGAACAGGGACTAATTGTCCATTTTAATTTAAATAAATAGTTTTTTCATGCCGAATTATCCAATTTGATGCAAATGTTGTATACCGGTTTATTTTGATAAGGCGCTTCCCTGATTAGATTTGGACGTTTATTGGTTAAGTATAAAGGACGTAAATAGGGGAGCTAATGACCCCCCCCCCCTTCTAATTTATATAAATGTGTTTTTTCTTTGAAATAAGAGTATAATATGCAAATAGTGTGAATAGCCTGTGAGCTCAATGCCATCAGTTTGACTGAGCACTTTTATTTTTATTATTTTATTTCCAATTTAATATATATAAATTTTTTTAATTAATATACCTTTTAAAAAGTTAGTATCCAGCCGAATATTTGATAATCTGCTAAATCACTATTTGTTACATATCGTAAAATTATTGTTATGTTTTTCTACTATATTCCTGTGGCACCATTTTTTTTTTCTTTTAATGCTGATTGTGAAATCCCATATAGTAACCTATGTAAATTTTAAAGAAATGATAAATTCCGTTATACAATTATCAAAATATAGCTTTCACCAGCAGGAAACAGATGTCCAATGCTGGTAGAGTACATTTTTAAAAATTTCCTTAATTTTTAAATTTTTTAAAAATTTTATGAATTTTGAATTCTTTATTCAAAGGAAAATTTTCAAATATTTTGTTCTTAAAAATACTTATCGCTGAAGACGAAGTGTCCCCTTAATCATTCTTTGCTCTTGTGCTGTTTTTTTATATTTTTAAATATACATTGTCACTAGCAATTAGTACAATAAAAAAAATTAATATTATTACTGTTATTATTACAGGATAATACTGCAGTGATCAATGTCGCCTTACAGCTAGAACAGATCATCCTTGCCTACTAGAGAATGAGGATGTTAGAAAGGACGTCAAGGTGTTTTCGTATGTTGATGGTGTGACACTTTTTTCGGAGAAATGTTCAACTGAGTCAATTTCGTTGCTCTAGCATCCTACTGGGTGTTTAATTAAGACTGTTATCAGGCCGGAATCTAGGCAGACTTTTTTACTAACTGCATCAATTCTAAAGGAATACATACATGCCAATAGCATATACATAGCATAAATACAGTGCTGTAATTTGTTTTATTAAAACATTTTGATTTATAGTTTTGTTGAAAATAAATTTTATTTTTCAGTATAAATGTTTGTTTTATTTTTTCTGTCTTTTGTTGTTAGCCAGAAAAAATCGAGTAATTTATAAATTTTTTAAAAAATAGTATTTAGTCAATTTAATGTTTGTGTAAATTAAATGCACTTGATTTATTTTAATAAGTTTAAGTAAAAAAAAAAAAAAAAATAGCACATACATATTTGCTAAGAACGATTTTTTATTGAATTCACTATTTTATAGATATTTTTTCTGAATTATTTGCAATTTTTAATATTCTGCTATTAAGTGATCTGCCATTGAGGAATAAAAGACTCACAAACATTTATTTCTTTGTTATTAATCATGATAAAAAAAAATTGTAATCAATATACTTTTTAAAAAGTTAGTACTCAGCCGAATATTTGATAGTCTGCTAAATCTCTATTTGTTACATTTTGTAAAATTATCACGTTTTTCTACTATATTCCTGTGGCATCATTTTTTCCCCTTTAATGCTGATTGTGAAATCCCATGGTAACCTACGGAAATTTTAAAGAGGTGATAAATTCCCTTATACAATTATCAAAATATAGCTTTCACCAGCAGGAAACAGATGTCCAATACTGGTAGTGTACATTTTTTAAAATTTCCTTATTTTTTAAATATTTTTTTAAAGTATCTTTACTTTAATTTATATTTAATATATATATATATTTACTGGCAACTGGACTTCCCTGTAAGTAAGTGCTTATATATTCCATATTTTTGCTTTTTCATTTGTAAAGAGTTTATAAATATTATTCACAAGTCCTTAATTTATTTCTTCAAAATAAAATGCAGGTTTTAAGTTATCAAATTGGCTTTTGATAAGTTTATTTAGCTGATTCACCAGATTGGTGTTATAACTTTTACTTCAATATAATCTTTTGTTAAAATATTGTATGCAAGTACATGATTTTGGAAAGAAATTTTTTTAATTACTTTTTTTTACAGCAATTGGTAAATTTTGGTATCTTTTGAAATCTAAGCATAGTTTCATTGCCAATTTCTTCAACGTTATCTAATCAGTTATAATACAGAAAGTTCAGAAATCTTAAAATATTTAGATCAATAATTGAAATTATATTTCAGCACTATAATCTCAATTTAAATTAAATAATTGCTAAATAACACTTGTGTAGTCTAACAATTTTTAATCAGAGTTCATTGATTTAAATCAACTGGATTTCAATCCTGATTTAAATCAACTGATTTATTTAAATACACTTTTTTTTTTTCAAATTTAGGTTAAGATATTTCATTATAAATATTATTTTTGACAACAATACATTGTAAATTTAAGGACTGGGGGAGACAACACTCAAAATCCTTGCTTTTTGAATTTTATTTAAATCAAATATCACACTTAAAGATAAAAATTCTAATTTAAAAATAGAGAATCTCAGCTGAGAAATGTTAAAAGATTAAAGCATAAATTTATTTGTTAAAAAAATATGTACAAATCTTATGTGAATTTTTTAATACAAAAACATGGAGGGTTTCTGCGAGGATTTGTAAAATGTTAGAATAAATAAATATAGGTCAATCAAAAGTATATTTATTGTTATTTATATTGATATCTCATGACTTCATTGTGCACATGTAAATAACAAATGGTTCGATATTCCAATGTAATTTATTTATGGAAAGACTCGGAAAATAAAGATTCCATGGTTAGTAATACTCTGAAATGTTTATATATATTTTTTAATATAATTTTAATTACTTATAAATGTAAACTAATAAACAACTAAAGTGTTAAAATCTTTAAAAAATCAAACACCTGATTTAAAAGTATCTTTTATTTTAAATTTTAAAAAAATCAAACTTTAATTCACTGCAAACTCTGTAATCGCTTATAAAGAACTCATAAAGCTGGAAAATTGGTGTTTCTTTTCAAACATTTTAATAACAAAGAATAATTTTTTCAGATCCATTGAAATTTATACCCAGATAATCATAATTATCTTAAGTATTTTTTATATATGCTCCAACTTCATTAAATGAATTAATGTATGTATTTCAGAGTAGTGTATATAATCTGGAATAGGTATGTTTAAAGGAATACTGTATATAATCCAGATCTAGAATAGAATGCTTAAAATTTCAATTTTTTTTTTCTGAATAAAATTCTTACATTATCTTTTATATTCTAAGATTTTTAATCGAGAAATTTGGTCAAAACAAAAAGATTTAGCTTTTAGTAATGAAGAGTTTATATGCTTTTTATTTTATCAAAGGGGTAATTTAAGGTGGTATATATTTTATACAGAATAGGTCAATAAAAAGTATATTGTTAAATTGCAGTTAGTGTAAATAAGTGATATATAACACAAGACAATTTGTTTACTTTATTTCCTGTTTTCAAAAGTAAAAGAGAATTCACATTTTCAAATTATATCATTTTCTGTTGCTCCATTTTTTAACTATATTTTTAACTGTTTATATATGATTAAAATATTTCAAATTAAACAAGTGAATGAGTTTCTCTATATATTTTTAATTTCAAATAAATTTAAATGAGCTTTTCTAATTATTAATTTTAATGATTTAGTAAAGGTTATTTTACTTTAAAACGCGTAATTTTAAAATTGTATTTTGAAAAAAAAATAGCTGATTTAAATTTTAACAAAAAATGATTTTCATTTACTGAGCCTTTTTGTTATGTAATTTTCAGTTGAGCTTCAAGTTCAAAGTCTTGTACATTTTCAAATTGTATGGCTTCTGATAATTGTTTATCATCAACGTATTTATTAGGGTTAGCTGAATTCTGTATATTCTTATAATTTACATGACTTCAAAAGTTTTTAGATTTACTTTATTATTATTATTATTTTGTGTGTGTGTGTGTAATAGAGCAGAAAAGCACCCAAATTGGGTTATAATAATTAGGTGCAGCAATGTTCCTAATTGGAAAGTGTCTCTGTGACACAAATTGGGTATAAAAAGTGACAAATTTGAAATATATGCGCAGGGTGTATTTGGGGACAAAAAAGAACATTTAATCTCCAAACTGTCACTGTAAAAAACAAAGTTATTCTTCTGGAAACTGTCTTTTTTAATTTAATGTTGAAAAAAATAAGCTTAGAGGGTCATATTCATGCCGAAATTGTAGCAAATTCAATAGATACATCTAATTGGGGCATCATGTTTGGCTTTTTCAGTAAATGTTGCCCTATGATAACAAACTGGAATTCACTCAGTCAAGTAGTTTTGAAATTATGAAAATTTAAAGTTTGTAACTCCTAATCTGTAATCGTTGCAAATCAGACTGTAATGTGGGTAGTGTTTTAAGCATAACTTAAAAACTACTTAGCGGAATCAGCTGTGATTTTTGATTTGCATATTTGAAGTTTTTAGAAATCTATTTCTATTAAAATTTATTTTTTAATTAATTTAAAAATACATTTTTTTTATAAATTAAACCATAAAATAAACCATAATCTATAATTTTTTAACCGAAATAGATTTCGAAAAGCTTCAAATAAAATATACGAATATAAAATTATTACGTCAAGTATTGAATTATATAAAAAAAACTCCACCAGCTGTTTAACATTAGGAGTTCCAAACTTTAAACTTCATAATTCTTAAACATTTTGACCTAGTGACTTCCCTTTTGGTATCTTTGAGAAAAAGTTACCGAAAGAGGCAAATATAATGTCAAAGTTAGATGTACATATTGAAAAGTTTGGAGTTCTGTGCAACTTAAGAACGAAGACGACCCCATAAGCTTGTTTTTTTTTTTTTTTTTTTTTTTTGAGGCGTAAATTAAAAGAAGTTCTAGTTTTTTAAAAAGGGGCGGTCACTATTGTGATTAAAAAATGTTTTGTATGTCCTTTGTTTTGGATATACAGCAATAGAAAGTCTTTCCAGTACCAATAAAACTTCAATGTTAGTTGCATACACTTCATACGCATGCAACATGTCATACACTTGTGCTACACCCAATGACATAAGTGTGGGTTTTAAATATCCAGTCCAAATTGAAAATATTTTGTTCCGTTTTTAATATCTTATTTAACAGTTTTTGGCATCACCTAAATATTTAGTGCTTGGGGCAATTATCTCCCACACACACTTCACCACTCGCTACACCTATGTATATTCTGGCACTAATAAGCTGGCATCTCTGTACAGTCCACTTTGCTATACAGACAACAGATGAAAAGGTTTGTTTTGGACACTATTTGGACTTTCTTTTATATCGCTTAAAAAATATATATATTTTTTTATTATTTTTTTCCCTAGGAAACATATACACATATTCTAAAGAAAATAAAAGTATATTATGTATTTTATGAACATAAAATCCATTTCATTGTGTACTTTTTATTTATTTATACACTTTTCTTTTACGAGAATGACTTCTCCTTGTTTATAAAGATACTTCTCTAGCATTCCTTGTATAAAATACTTATTTAAAAAAAATGTAAATACCCATGAGCTAAACGTATCAGTATTACTTGTAACAAATAAATAAAATTTCAAGCTGATTCTGTATTGTAAAGAAACTTTTGTTATAAAGAGTAGGACCAATAACAGATGAAAATATTGCTTTTGGACACTATTTTGATTTCCTTTTATCTTAGTTAAATATTATTAAGAACTTTTTTGAATACATACATACATTTTAAGTATTTTGTTATCATAAAATCCATTACATGTAATGCATTTTATGATGATAAATACTTAAAAATGTGTGTATGTATTCAAAAAAGTTCTTAATAATATTTAATTAATATCAAAACAGTGTCCAAAAGCAATATTTTCATCTGTTAATGTTCCTACTCTTTAAAACAAAAGTTTCTTTACAATGCAGAAAATTTTCCGATCATAATGAAAAAAAATTCCGTAAAGCAAAGAAAAAGTTTCTATAGTACACAAGAATTTTTAATTTTTTCATGATTAGTTTACTGACTGATTCGGAAAAGTTTCCTTTTTAAAACGGAATACTTTCTGTCTATTCTACCGTTCTACCAAGACATTTCTTAGTGTGAATGGAAAGTTTTCCTTTTTAAAACGGAATACTTTCTGTCTATTCTACCATTCTACCAAGACATTTCTTAGTGTGAATGGAAAGTTTTCCTTTTTAAAACGGAATACTTTCTGTCTATTCTACTATTCTACTAAGACATTTCTTAGTGTGAATGGAAAGTTTTCCTTTTTAAAACGGAATACTTTCTGTCTATTCTACCGTTCTACCAAGACATTTCTTAGTGTGAATGGAAAGTTTTCCTTTTTAAAACGGAATACTTTCTGTCTATTCTACCGTTCTACCAAAACGTTTCTTTATGTGAATGGAAAGATTTCCGTAAGACCCAGGAATTTATTCTGTGTCTAAAGATTAGTTTCTGAATCAAACAGGAAAAGTTTCCTGACGGAAAGAAAAAACTTTCGTTTTTTTTCGTTTTTTTTTCCGTGTTGGTTTGGAAAAGTTTCCTGTACTATACGGGCAACTGGAAATCCTATTCCTACCGGAAACTTTTCCGAATTTTTTTTTACAGTGTATATAGACAGTGATGTTATTTATTTATTTATTTATTTATTTTTGAGTAGGCTTTGCATGGAATTGTAATTGCTGCAGGTACCATTTTCAAAGAGAACAAACTTTCCTAAACAAAACTCGATGATGTACTAAACCTCTATAACGCATTCAAATTCGTCATATGTTTAAAAATATATATGATTAAAACTCACTTCACTCAGTTACTTCCCATAGCTTGTAATTTATCCGAATACTTTAACGTGTTGTTGTAAATGATGTATATAATTACTATGTACGTCATTTTCTAAAAGAAACTAGTAGTTGTGCATATCTATAAATATATCCTTTTTTATGTTTAAAATAGTATAATATCATTAAAATATACTTCAAACAATTGCCGCCCATCGGGAACAATGTATATGAATTCTTTTGTACAAATATTGTGCACTGCATTGTCCATAATAGACCATACTGTAATGAATCTCAATAACATATTTATAAATTTCGTGGCTTTCCAAACATATTTATGAATATTAAAAAGCGGACAGACAGACAAAATGTTTCCAAATCGGAACAGATTGGACAGACAAATATTTCCAATCGGACAGACAAATGTTTCCATGGTCATAAAACATTTTTCAACTTTGTTACAAAGTATTTTGAAAAAAGAAAGAAAATGGCAAAAGAATAATTTTTACAGCAGGAAAAAATAAAATAAAAGTTCTGGAAACATTTTGTATTAGTCTTTTAGAACTTGTGCTAAAAGCAAGTTAGAATTTTAAAGAAAAAAAAAACAGAAAAAAGAAAAAGATTTTTTTTTTTTCCCTGTTAAACCGCGAGCTCTCAATAGGCCACGCAGTCAATTCTTTTGAAAAGTTCCTGGCGAAATATATATAAAGTTATAAAAAAAAAAATGGGGATTCTCAAAATGTTCCAGCTCTTCAATTATCGCAAATCAATCTGTTTGGAAGAGGAAAAAATGCGAAATTTTTGAAGCAAGTGAAAACTTCTCAAATAGAACTGTATTTTTAACTGAAGAAGGAAGAGGTGGAAAGAAATACGATATTCTTAGACATAAAATATTAAAACAAGTAGGTACGTTTAATTTTTTTCCAAAAGGTTTTTGGTGAATAGTGATAATTTTTATTGTTATTTCTGTGACAATTATATTATTGTTAAAAATTCAGCACTAATATGAAATTATCTCAGTAAAATAAAAAATAACATTTTGCATTACTAATCGTTTTGTATATATATATATATATAAAGCGTAACAAGAACTGCAAAATATGCATGTTATAATTAGTGCCCGACCGAAAGTTTGGCTTCGTTCTTGTTTTCGGCAAATATTCGGAAAAATAGACGAACTTTCGGTGCATATCGAAACTGTAGTTGAATTTCTTAAAGGCGTGCCTGTATAGAAGAAATTATGTACAGTCCTTTGTGCCTTCGGGTATTTTTCATTCATGATATCATTATTTGACGATTTCAACAGTATTGATGATAATAACAAAGAGTTTAGTATAATGACAACAATTGTTTATTCTAAACTATTTTGTTTTCAAAGAATGTTTATAAAGTTTTATAAAAATCTTTGTATCGTGATCAAGTTCTATATATTCATAATATAGTTTTACAATTAAAAAAAGCCTTTTTTACTATTTTAGTAGCTTAATTGCAATTTATAATCAATCATTTATTGTAACCAACATCTGTACTGCTGTAAAATAGTTTTCCGTCTATTTTCACGACAAATAATCTTCATTAAACATGACTTCACTTTCTTTTAAATAAGCTTAATGGATTGGAGCGAAATGATTATGGCGATTTCTATTTAATCTACATTGTAAATAAGATTTCGTACTTGAAATTTAATGTTTAATAAAATTAATGCTTTCTTTCTCCCCAAATGTACAATAATAAGATTTATTTTTCCCTCAAGAGATCGAAAGACTTCATGCGATACAAATGCAACACACCGGGTTGCCACGCAACTAGTAAAACATAAAAAAATCATTGAAAAATGTTTTTTTTTATTTGAATTAAACACATGCACATTCACAAGTAAAAGCGCCGTCGTAGAAGTTAGGTAAGTGTATTTGTAATTAATTAAATAATAATATTTTCGTATGTATATATCAATAGCTTAAAATTGTTATTTGAGTTTCGCTTTCTTTTCGATCTAAATTGGTTTCTTTTTCGAATTCATCCTGAATAACTTGTTTCGGTCGGTAACTAGTTATATAACATAAATTTCTTTAAAACACAAAAGCAATAAAAAGCAACGAATTTCGAAGGAATGGATTTTTCTTCTGCTTAGATATGCAATATAATGTTAAGAAAAATAAGTATAAAACACCAAGAGGCAATAATCAAGAATATTCTGTTTCTGCTCGTGTAATAATAGCTTGCCATATGCTTTAGCTCGAAGAAAGATATCTTTTAAAAGGAAAAATTTTCTTTAATAATATTTTAATATGTTTCTTGTACAATAATTTTTTTTTATAATTAAAGCATATCACATTTATTAGTTAGAACACTGGATATATATATTTCTGATTTGTCCAAAATAATAACTTAAGTAAATAAATTTAAACACTAAACAATTACTAAATGCGAAACAAATGAATTACTAAATGCGAAGCAATGAAGAAAAGTTATACATAATACAGTTGAATTTCATTATTGGGTCATTTTTCGACTTTTTATGTGCTGGTTGTATTTACGAATTTACATTTGAAACACATAGTTAAAGGGGAAGAAAAAAAATAAACAAAATAAAAAAT
This sequence comes from Maratus michaelseni, assembly GCA_963931845.1. Taxonomy (NCBI): domain Eukaryota; kingdom Metazoa; phylum Arthropoda; class Arachnida; order Araneae; family Salticidae; genus Maratus; species Maratus michaelseni. The sequence continues at coordinate 142,113,817 of OZ007587.1, read as the reverse complement.
AAATCATGGAAATGTTTACTTTTATGCATAGCAGTAAAATGCTTTTTAGATTTATGATTTTGTTTTGAAGATTTTTAATATATTTATTAAGGTTAGATTTACAAAATTTAGAATTGAACAAATTTAAATTTAAAAAAATGTTCAGGGTCATTCCATGGTAACTTACGTTACATTTAGAATAATTGATTTCAGTAATTTTAGTGATATAACGCCAAAAAATATTCAAAATGTAAAGTTGATGTAATTTGTTAATTAAACCTATCCAAACTGAAATTTGGATGAAATTTACCCAAATTTAGTGCTATTTCTACAACAGTGGCAATTAAATTTCTTATGGTAACTTACGTTCTTTTTTCAGTAACGTAAGTTACCATAGTAAATATAATTTCCAGGGTTCAAGAAATAGCACTAAATTTAAGTAATTTTCATGCAAATTTTCCTTTGGATAGGTTTAATTAACAAATCACATGTACTTTACATTATAAATATTTTTTAGTGTTATATTACTAAAATTACTGAAGGCAATTATTTTAAATGTAACGCAAGTTACCATGGAATGACCCTTCAGTACTATCCTTTTTTTTTTTTTTTTTTTTTTTTTAATTTCCATTATTTTTCATTGTTTCTGTTATATTCATATCTTACTTTTAATTTTTTAAATATTTATAGTAAAGTTACATATGCTTTTGTATATGTTCGTGGATAATATGCGTACTTTTAAAATAATGTTTTTCATAAAAACACATTCAACTTCTTAAAAACATATGAAAGGTAAAAAAAAATGCTCTTCAAATTTTACACGTAACAGATTGTTTTTCCTCTTCTTGATTTTAAAACACAAATTCGGGGGTATAAATATTTATAGCATTAACCAGTCATTATTGCATTTTGACTATATGGTTATAATTTAGATTTATTGATTTATTACAATTAATGCTTAAAATATTTTCAATATTTGTTACCTAATCAATGAAGGAAAAAATACACCAACTGAATATATATATTTTTTTTAAATCATATATAGTTTTGGAAAGCTTTTGGTCTATATTTATCTCCAAAAATATTAGGAAAGCATGTTGGTAAAATAAATAAATATATAAAATAATATAATAATATTGCAATCCACGAACGTAAATATAGAATTTCTTCTTTCCTCTTTTCCTCGAGAAAAAAAAGCATATTCATTTATTTTAGTTTAGTTTAGTTTTTGAATGCTAAAAAAAAAAAAATTGGAATTTTTATTAATAATTTTCAAAAACATTTCTCTAAATTTACTGCTTATTCATTCTTAATATACATAAATAAAAGCAAACATCCAGTGTAAATTTTACAGTTTACATTATTTGTATTTTTCTGTGAAATGTACCACACCAGAGTGAGGTTTTTGAACAGTTTGTCGATAGAGAAACAAAGTTTGCTTTCCTCCTACGATTCCTTTTTCAACGAATCACAGCTTATTCATTTTTAACGCTTTCCAACAACGTCGAAAAGTGTTTATGAATTCGGTTTGTCTGTCTGTCTGTCCGTGCTCTAACTCGCGTAAAAATGGTCGGATTGTTATGCAATTGATATATGTTATTGAGATTAGGCTTACTATAGAATCTGGTGGTGCATAGCATTCATCTTTCATTTACAAGGACACACAAAAGAATTCGGATAAAGTACTTTCTGTTAACAATAATTGCTGGAAGTGCGTTTTACAGTTTCGGAACACGTTTTTAAATGTAACTAATTTTTTTTTTCTATTACTTAGTGTGTATAAATTGTACAGATCATATACAAGACAGCACAAAAGATCTCGAGTACATTTCCGTTTATTGGCGGAAATTCCAGAAGGAGAATTTTAAACCGTGCTAAGTTTCTGAACTGAATCAAAATTTAGCATCTATGTAGTATATATATATACAAATCTATAGACCATACACAGGGCTGCACAAAAGAATTCGGATGTTTTTTATAAAAGTATTTTGGAAGTGTTGGAAAGTGTTACATAATCTATGCTTGATGCATGATTTTTCGTTCTTGTTTTAAGTTGAATATGTAAAAACTGGGATATTTTAGGGGATTCGTTAAAAACAGAAATATTTAAGAAACGTTCTGGACGCCGAGACTGTCTCAGGGAAATCTAGTCACCTTCAACAATGAAGGAATATTGAATATTAATATATACTCGTACTTCAGAAAAACTGCTAACGAAATCGTGCAGTTTATGGTGAGATTTGTTAAAACTTTAAAAAGTATTATGCTATTAAAACGTAAGTTACTTTTTAAAAATGAATAATAAATAAATTTTAAATAAAATGTTAAAAATATCATTTAAAAAACAAAAAGACAAATTACTTTCTGCATATTATAATAATATAAAAAATGCGATTAATTGAAAAAATAAAAATCAATGCCTTCAGCAAAAAAATGTCAAATTTAATTTTCAGTGTAATATTTGAACTTCCAGCGTTTAAAATATTTCACAATTCATAATTTCACCAAAAGTAAACTATTATATAATAATAATAATAATAAAATGAAGAACTCCTTTGACATTTAAAATTTGTACCTTTCTAAAGCATATTATAAACCACTTTGCTTCTAAATACAACATCTAATCCAAGAGCACGTTATACGAAATTCCGTGTTTTCCCTTCCCAGGACTTCACTCCCTGGAGACAACTGGGATCCTCTGAAAACACGTGACCGGGAATAAGGGTCCCCAGGGATCTTCGCTGGCAGGAGTGGGAGTTAGAAGACATCCTTCCCGTGCATACGTGGGAACTACAATTTAAAAAGTCAGAGTCGCTGTAAATTGAGTGGATAATGGGTACACCTGTTAGATATGTTATGTTATTTATTGTTATGCAGTGAGAAAAAAAACTTGTTGGAAGTCCCGTAACTATAACTAAGGAAAATGTGCATATATATATACATATAGTATGAAATGAGTAATAATTTGAACAGAAGCAGTACTGCGAAATGAAAATAAAGTTACAATTTTCGTGCAAAATTTTAGTTGTTAAGGTGAAGTGGGGCAAATGTAACCGTATTTTTGGCATAGTTCGACATCAAACATTTCCTACACCTTTACTATTAGATATAATCAAATGTTATATATATATATATATATATATATATATATATATATAAAACTTTAAGTAAAATTTAACCATTGAAACATAAGAAACTGACCATATACATTGGAATCACGATACCAAAGAGCTGTGTCAAATTACAAATTAAAAATGTAGTCCTAATCAATGTAACATTATTAATTCAAATGAAGAAAAAAAATGAAATAAAAACCACACGAGTATAAACACAAATGAAAGCTTATAATGTAATTCACTTTTTCAAGGGCAAGGAAATCACATTTATAAGCAAAGAACGATTGTTTTCTGTATATGACACCAGCTTTTGCCAAACATCATGTCATATCTTGCCCGAACAATCGTTGAAACAATATTGAATAACAAGACCTTTATAAATGATACATACAATTTGAATAAGAGTGGGAAAAAGAAGAAAAAAAAAGTCATATAATACTTACATTAATTATATATATATATTAATTCTATATATTAATTCTCTTTTCGGTACGCTGGCTTAGATATGAATTTAAAAAAAAAAAATGGTTTTTGATCTACGATTTTTTTTTTAAACTGAAGTCAGGTGGTTACACTTTCCCTGACATTCAGGGCAAATGTAACCAAGTCCTTTATCTTGTCTTTAAAACATGGTTTGAATACAGGAGAAGGTGTAATATGCTCCTAGTGCCACTTATTTCATATATTTTTGGCTTGTTTAGATATTTTTGTGTACAAAATTATGAACTTTTTTTGCGAAAACAAATACGGAGCGACAGAATAATGCGGGAAACTAAAAAGACTGGTTTATTAAGGAGAAAAAACACGAAATAGTCAGTTAAGTTACATACACCAATGTAATTTTTTTTTCATTAGTATAAAGCAGGTATTTTCTATTCAAAAAATAGTTTTTAAACAAAAAATTATATCTTTAGAATTATAATCAGTATTGTATAATAAGCACTCTTCTATTATTTTATCATTAAAAAAAAAAATGGATTTAGAAAAGAAAATCCCATTTTTTAATTGTTATTTATTTTTATACTTTTTTTTTTTTGTAACTTGCATTAAAAATGGTATGTTCTAAACAAGTGAATTTAGTGACATTATATATATTTTTTAAGACAAAAAATGATATGTATTTATTTGAAAAGGGTTTATTATTTATGTTTGCCTCTGATTCTTTTTCGTTTATCTTATTGACTGATCTACTGGAAATCTCATCTTTATTATATATACTACTAGCAAGCTACGCCCGCTGCGCTGGTCGGTTTCTACAAATGAACCTTGAATCAAACGAAATATCGTTTTATTTGACCTTGTATTTCAAAGCAATCTGTATATTTACCTGGAATATCCTTCTACATTACTGAAAAATGACGTCATTGCGCTATTATATTTTGTAATGTGCAGTCCAAATTTTAGCTGTTAAGGACCAACTCTTTTATTTGGTCATTTACAGTTAGTGTTTGCTAAAGAATGATAAAACTATATGCAATATAATAAAACCATCACTAAAAATTATCGAACTAACAATGCAAACAAATTAACTAACAAAATCCATTCAGTAGAATTTTTTAAAGACTAATCTTTGATAATCGGGTTCATCTGATTATAGAACTTTTCCACATAATTCTAAAACTAACAGAACGATATGAAATATATTAAAACCATCCTTACAAATTATCTACTTAACAATGCAAGTCGCAAAAAATACGCCCAGTAAAAACTTTCAAAAAGGCTATCTTTCGGAATCGGGTTCACCTGACTGTATAACCTTCACACATAACTGTTTGACTAAGCAACGTAGAACAATATGTAGTACACTAAAACCATTCCTGAAATAGCATCTAACTAACTAACAATAAAATTCTTATCAAAATCCGTCCAGTAGAACTTTTTCAGAAGGCTAATCTTTCATAATCGGAATCAAATATTGAAAAGGCTAATATTTGATTAAAAAAATGGTCACCCGATTTTCGAATTTCCCCCTGTAATTCTAGAACTATAGCAACGTAGAATGATATGTTATATAATAAAACTTTCCCTAGAAAATTATCTAACAGTGTAGGTTCCATCGAAATCCATTCGGCAAAATCTTTTAAAAAGGCTAATCTTTTATAATCGGATTGATCTGATTATAGAACTTCCCATAATAATTCTATAACTAAAAGCTACGTAAAACGATATGTTATACAATAAAACCTTCCCTGAAAAATTATCTATCTAACAGTTTAAGTTCTACTACAATCCATTCAGCAGAACTCGAGTTATAAGCAGCCGGAACGAAATTTCATATGTGTAGAAATAAATAGTAGAAGTATATTGCGATTAATATAGTTTGCATTTGAATAAAAAAAGGTACTTTTCGGTTAATAATTTAATCTACGATTTTTTGGATATATGTACATATATAAATATATGTATATACATATAGATATGTATATATTCATATATATAAGTGTATATATATGTATGTATATATGTGTATTTGTGTAGATATATGTGTATATATATATTTGTATATATATGTGTGTGTGTGTATATACATGTATATATCTATCACTGGCGCCCGGCTAACCGAAAAGTACAAAAAAAAACTGCAAAAATGCTGTCGTACACTTGAAAAAAACACCTTTTGGCTTAAAATCTCTCATTAAAACTGCTTTTCTTTTCTTTCTTTTTTTAAAATAAAATTAGTAACAGTTTTGTCTTTTATTTGTCCAGTTATATAGCCATTTCAATTCTTTCTGCCACAAAAAAAAAAAAAAAAAAAAAAAAAAAAACTTTTGGCTTAAAATCAAATTGTTTGGGGTCAAAAGTAAAATCAAAATCTCCAATAACGAAAGATAAATCGCCAAATATTGTGTTTCAATAGCAATCTTGTCCCTTAAATAATTTTTTAAGCATTACGAATATTCCCAATCATGTTTAAATTAAATATTTTCGTTTTATAATATTATCTCTCATCAAAACTCTTTTTTTTTCTGTCTCTTTCTTTAAAAAATAAAATAAAATTAGCAACAGTTTTTCTTTTATTTTTCGAGATGTATAGCCTTTTCATTTCTTTCTGCAACAATAATGGTCGCCAAAAATTAGCAATGGCAACCTTTTCGGCCAAAATAACAGAACTTTCTATCATAATTCTGTAACTAATGTACGTAGAACAATATGTTATATACTAAAACCTTCTCTGAAAAATTATCTATCGAACAATGCAAGTTTCATCAAAATCAATTCAGTGGAACTCGAGTTATAAAGGAACAGAACGAAATTTCCGTTTGTGTTTTATATATATAGTAGATGTATTATAGTAGACTTATAGTAGTCTGATCTATTAAAGCAAATCTCAAAGCACTCTTTTCACTTTCTGACCGATTAACATCGTGCAGACAACTCACAGATCTAATGAGTTACAGTCAGTTTTACAAAAAATTTAAGTCTTTTTGAATAATCGCTTTAGATTTCACATATGTATATTATATTTTTAAAGTAACATAAACTGTTTCAAGTTAACAGTATATTTTGCAATAAAAGATCACACATTATTTATTTAAGCGGATGTTCTAATTTTAAATTTTTTGCATATACTTTAAGTTTGTAGATTGTTGCTCTAAAGCGGTTTCGTAATATTCCAATTCCTATTGCCATCTTTTTTGCTCGTTTGAACATAACACACCGCCGCTCGTCGAACTTAACGTTTAGTGTCAAATTTTAAATATGATTTTCTCGAAACCATGTTTTACAAACAGTGAGACCATTTTTCTCGAGAACTATTCGACCGATTACCTTCATATATATATATTTAAAGAAAAGTATTCATATTTAATACTTTGGAAGTTTTTCCATAGAAAATTTCACACGCCTTGCATTCATAATAATCAAATTTTAATTGCTCAATAGGCGTATAGCCAACATAGTGAAAAAGTACCCAAGCCGGCACTCGAACACGGGTCAACTGTATAGCGCAACAGTTGGTAGAACGTCAGTGCGCTATACTGATGACCCGGGTTCGAGTGCCGGCTTGGGTACTTTTTTACTATGTTGGCTATACACCTATTAAGCAATTAAAATTTGATTATTAGAAAGGTATTCGTTTTTGCTGAAACTTATACCATCAAAAAGTATAATTTTCATTAGTTACCTTTTCGAGCTCGCAAAAAAAGTCGAAAAAATTACCCTTTTTGTTCAAATGACCACTATATAGTAAAATATCAACTTTTAAAACTAAATGTTGGTATAAAGCTCTAGAGAATTTAATGCCCTTTCATAATTTGGCGACCAAATTTGTTTCAGATGCTTGCGACCGAAGAAAAGCGGTCGCCAGATTGGATGTTCACGGCGCGCACCTGCAGGTATACTCTCCGTTGCACAAGGGGTATTATTCTTTTTTTTTATACCACACAAAAATTTAAATATATAAGTAAAATGTCAATAAACATAATGCAAAAAGTCCGAAGGTGATACCGTTTTTCTGGTCCGAAGGTGGTACCGAATGCTGCATTTTGATTTCACTTCTATATAATTCAATGATTTGTCTTCTTTAAAACGAAACCAATGAATGGCAGCATCGATGCTGATTTTCCCATAAAATAAGTGTTACTTTCATATGAGTTTGCAAATCACCTTCAAGAGAGTGAAGCCAAGAAAGTAGGCATTATTTAACTTAAATAATTTATAGTAAAAATTTTTGAGGAAGTGTAGTTAGTAAGATTAGTCACGTATTTAAAGCCCTTAATTTTTTCATTGTGTGAATTTAGGTTATTTATAATTAAATTGATATTTTTGAGAGATAGAAATTTTTGACTTATATTTGTGAACCTAAATTACCAGCCCCTAAAGTTTCAATTTGAGAAAAATGTTTTTATTTGTCATGGTGTCATCTGTTATGGTGTCCTTTTGTTTGTACCAAAGCAATGAATGAATGTTTGTAGTATTATTGTAACTTCGGGTCTCAAGAGGTTATGGATGAAAGCTACCCCCCCCCCCCCCCCCCACCTTCCTCCAATCAACGGAATGTATTTTTTTTTTTTAAATCGGTCAAAAAATTTAGTTAGTTAAATTTCAATATCCAGGGAGCACTTTTTCATGTAAGGAAATTATTGATAACAATCGAATTGAAAATATGTGTACATATCTCCTTCCCCCACATAAATAATAAAGTTGTACAATCTTAACCACCATCTCAAATCTATTCAAAATCCCGTTCAAAATTTCCAATTTTCTCAGCAACGAATCCTATAAAAATATCAACATGCCTCCGAATCATTCGATGACTTGCATTTAAAATCACTCACTCATGTGATCTGGATGGAGAAATGGATAAGGGATTGGATTTGTAACCAGTTGGGACTCGGGTTTGATTCCGGCCTGGGTAAAAAGTAGATTTATATTATCCTTCCATAATCGTAAATAGAGATGCTTCCATAGATGGCAGCAATAGCGCTTTAAAAAAAAAAAAAAAAAAAAAAAAAAAAAAAATCTAGCTCTTTACCCGGGTAAAAAAATGGCGATAATTTAGACACTTAAAATGTCTGAAATTCAGACGCTTACAAGCGTCTGAAAAATTAAGACACTTTAAAGTGTCTTTTTTTTTAACCATCCGTTTCAGATACTTATATGTCTGGATTTCAGACATTTCAGTTTACAGTGCGAAAAATGTTAAGAAAGCAAAGCATTAAAACGTCGGATTAGAGGTAAATAGTACCTGCTACTTATTTAAGGGAACAATGACTTTCAAAATTTCGAAATTCGAATAAAAAAATCGATTTATTATTATTTTTTTTTTTTTTTTTAATTTGAAGAATTATAAAACTTGATGCTCAAATTTATTTGATGCAAAAGGAATTTTTCAATTCTGACAACTCTTCGCAGAGATATAAGCTTTTATATTTGTAAGAACTCTATATATTTACAACTCTTTTTACTTAAAATGCTGTTTTCTCAAAATTTAAATTTTCGCACATTTCTAACTTTTGAAACGTTTTATGCGCATTCCTAATTATCAGATACTTTTGAAATGTATACTGTATATCCTCTATGTCTATGCAATAATAAATAAAAGCTAGCAAAAAAAGTTGTATTTCAGGGGTATTTTAATGTTCAAAATTATGTGCATATGGAAATATAAAGCTACTTTTTTAGGGAAATATATATATATATATATATATATATATATAAATATTTTTTTCTGCTTATACACTTGTCAGTGAACTTTTACAATTTGTGCCAACTTCCATTCTAATATATAAAAACTATCTCATGAATAAATATTGTCATACTTTATGCAAAAGAAATGCATATGGGACATTTTAAAATATGACAATTATTCGTTACTTTAAAAATTTAAAAACTTTTTTATTATTTTAACAAACATTTTGAATGTAACTATTTGCGCTTGCCATTAACCAGTCTGTCAATTTACAAATTAATCCATTGAAAATTGCAGGACTTAGTTTTTAATGATAGGCCTTAAATAAAAATAATGATAAATAGGATTAGTTTTTCCTGTTATTTTAGACTGAGATATGCATAATTATTACTTATAATAAAATAATACTTTCATTATTACAATATTGTTATACATATTAATAAAGAATCAATAAACTTATTAATAAAATTTCAGAGTTTTTAAGATAATTAATTACTATTCTGGAAAATTTAAATCAACCTATGAACCAGTTTTCATTGTTAATGTATGTCTCTGTAATTGCAAAGTGTTAAAAACTCAATGGATTAGACGCAGTGGCGTATCTAGGGGGTGGGCTGATGGGGCTTCAGCCCCCTCCGAAATTTGTAGAAAATATCGTTTAATTACGAAAGTTTAGCAAAATGTGATGAAACTTGCTAAGATAAAATTCAAAATGAACCAGAAAAAAAATTCCGTTTTAGACAGATTTTCTTCTAAGAAAGTGTGTTATTTCACAAATGCCGTGCGTGTATGTGCTCCAAAATGAGTCTAAGAATGTGTTGAGGGAGAGGTGGGGTAGATCGAGAATGCTGTTATATAATTTTAAATTTGCTGTTTGTTTGGTTTTATTTACTATTTATTAAATACTTTTAGTAGATAATTTTCAGTATTCCGTTTTAAAAAATGCTGTGCAACGATGTAATTATACTTGTGAAGACAAAAACCTGTTTAAAACGACATTTTCCCCTGTCTCATGCAATTTCATCTTAGTAGATTTGATTGTACACTAGATGCTAATAAGATAAAAACCTGTTTAAAGCGGAATTTTCCCTGTTTCTTGGGATTCCTTCTTAGAAAATTTTACTGTATCTCAGCCCCCTCCGAAATGATAAGTCTAGATACGCCACTGATTAGACGTAAAAGTACCTAATATTTATTTAAATAATAGTAATAGTAATCATTTAGGGTGTCGGATTTTGAAACTGCCAGGGAAGGAAAACATTAAAACTCAACGGATTATAATTAAAAGTACCTACTATTTATTAAATAATAATAATAATAATAATAATAATAACAAACAGGATTAGTTATTCTTGTTATTTTAGAAAGAGAAATATATTATTATTATTTATCGCTCCAAAAATATTATAATTATTATTTCAATGTTTTATGTACTAATAAAGTATTAATAAAGTTATTAATGAACTAGTTTTTTCTGAATATTCTCTCTCAGTAAATTGATATTTGTTTAAAAAAAAAATTACAGAGGTAAGAGATTATAAATCTATAGATTTGCAAAATATAAATCAACTCATATGAACCAATTTTTATTGGTATTATTGTATGATATTCGAATTTTATTTCTAATTTTACGCTCCTCTGATCATATTTGTATCTAAATTCTTCTTCATTCAAGAGTTTTTCCCAGTTCTCCATAATCCCTTCAACAACCGCTAAGTTACGCATTTGACCAGTAAGCAAGGGCCAACAATTTCGTATAGCGCTGTTTCGTGGGAACCAATACCATCGGTGGTACACACTGCGTAACTCTACAGTAAACGTCTGCTTTGGGATTTCGATACGCTGGAAGCACCCCAAAACACAACACGTGTATTACGCTTTGCCATTGTTTGCCAGTTTGGTGGCAAATCTACACAGGAACATCCATTACCCATGTTAGCAAGCAGTTGCATCTAATTCAGCAGTAGGGGGCGGATGGAAAGTGAAATGATGCCGATCACACGTGGATCTGGGAAGGGATGGGGTGTAGCACGTGATATTTTGCGTGGTACGTGTGCATACAGTGGTCTGTTGTCAAGTGGGTTATTGTTATTTCCTATCAATCATTAATCAAGGGGATTCTGGAGGGGGTGATAGAGGGCTGATTAATGGCTTACGTTGGCTACAAAGCCACAATCACGATTAATGGCGAAGTTATAGATGAGAATACAGAGGAACGTGATGTAATGGAGAGGATGATAAGAGTGGATCGCGTGTAACGATTGACACTTAAACATATTTGCAGCTATTTTCAATTTATACAAATTGAAGCATATTTGTAGAAAGGCAAATTAAAAGTCTTAATTTAGTTACAGAAATTTAGAGCTTTGCTTTTGTGATGAAATGTGATAAAATGAATAAACTGTAATAAAGATGTTATTTTTTTTTAATCGGTCTGAAAACTGCAATTGTCCTTACACTCTTCATTTCCAGTAGATATGGCTATATAGTCTGGAGAATAACGATATGTTCTTTAACCCTAGAACGGCTGTAGGGGTCATTTTGACCCCTGAGCACTTTTGTCCGTTGATTAGTTTTGTTTGGTTGGAAGAAATTTTTTGACTTTTCCTAAATATATAACAAGTATTTAAAAGAAAAATTCAGCATTCTAGATTTGTTAGTTTTTGAAATATTGGACAATATTGAATATATATATATATATATATATATATATATATATATGTGAAATATTGATGAAAAAAATATTAATGTATAAATTGTGTTTTATTTTAGTCAGCATTAGTTTTAATTTGTGAAACCAATCAATTTTTATATCAAATTAATGAGTTATTTGACTAGTTGTAGTATGATCCAATTGATCGCCCTGTAGGCATAACATTTACAGTACTTTAAAAATTCAATAAATTATTGAGTAATATTAAATATAAATGATGAAATACACGTAAATTACATATTTTTTCAGATGTATGGCATTTAAAATTGTTTCATCGTTGTTATTTCAGTAGTTTCATCGAGGGGTCAAAATGACCCCTTCCCGCCTATCCAGTAGGTAATATTTTTCCGCCGTTCTAGTGTTAAACCTTCTTTCCTACTGTAAATAATCAATGTAACTAAGGGATAATAAGTAATAGTACATATAACAATACATATAAGTGATAGTACATAAGATAATAGTACATATTAAGTACATATACATATTTAACTCACGTTTTACAGTTTGACCAATTTAAGCACCTGCTTACATTGGACATGTGATCTCGTGATTTATGTTTATCATTTTTAAAAACTTTGCGAGAATATTTTATTTATCATTTTTGATCTGAAGATATCTCCGTTTGAGCAAGGAAACATATGTCATCTATATTTTAAAAAAAAAAGTATTTTTAAACCTTTTATATTATGTTTTTTATCACTTCAAGCAATAATTACACTTTAATTTAAAGTTAACATGTGATTTTATTATATTATTTGTAACTAATGATATTAATTTTAAACAATGTAAGAAAATATAGTCAGTATGTGAACTTTAAAAAAAAAAAAAAAAAAAAAAAAAAAAAAAAAAAAAACAATGGCACTCCGGGAGTGCCGACAGAAGTGAAAACTTGAACAATTACGTGTGTATTTTTTGAATCGTCAGGAAATGTTTTATTGTGCAGGAAATACTTTTAAATGAAGTGTTTTTTTTATTCATTATTATAAACTACCACTACAAAAATTATATTACAATTTTTATTTAATGCACTATTGTACATGAAAAATAATGCATATTATTTTACATACAAAAATTGCAATCTATTGCTTAAAACGTAAATTTACAAATACATAAAATATGAAATTTAATTAATTGGCATTCTTTGAAATGAATACCAATGAAACTTATGAATTTTCATCCACAATTTTAACAACTCTCAATACATTCATCATTTCTTCCATGAGATGTAGTTTCATATCTTTTGTAATAACATTTATCTGCAAAATAGGATTCCCGCTTCCTATCACTCAAAAATTATGACTTCTTTGCTGCCTGTCTTGTTTACGGTATTCGTGAACATTATGCTTTTTTTCTATCTTCATACTGCGGGTATTGCTTGCGGTATCTATAATTTCTATCAACAAACTTTTATTTTCTATAAAATGATTTCACTTCATTTCCGTATCAGTAACCACGTTTCTTAAAACTTTCGTGAAATATTTCCTTATTTTAATTTTTACCTTTTATATTACTTCCGTCTATTTTTTCTTTTCTCGTGCTCGTTAAATTATAATATTTTCCGTGTTTTGTTATTTCATTCTCATCTTTTGATTTGGTCTCGCGAGTTGAGTCACTTTTATCTGTTTTCACCGCGCGTGCTAAATTTATCTTGAAATTATTTTCTGAATTATTTTTATTCATAATACCAATCATTTCGTTTTCTGCACGTGAACTATTTCCTTTTGATACTTTCGCTTCATTGTATGAATTGGCAACATAATTTAATTTGGTGTCGGTAACAGTAACGGTGACGGGTCGCGAATTCAATGTTTTTTTCCCATCTCAAAAATGCCCAACGCGCCTAAAGAAGTTTTCACTTCAAAAATTGAGGATACACTTTGCAGCACTTGCTATTTTTTATACGGCTTCTGGGTCCTATAAATTATATTAAAAAAATGTCCTTCGTTTAAGATGGACATAAGAAAAATCCTATTCTTTTACGATCAAAAGTTAATTAAATTATGATACTTCGAATTTTATGAAATTTCAGTGTTTCCTGGCACTAAAAAAGGAAAGCAGCATTTTTAGGGCAGGTATAAACATTGAAATGTCATAAAATTCAAAGTGTCATAATTCGATAAGTTTTTGTCGTAATAGAATGGCATTTTTTAAAAGTTTTTCCTAAACCCAGGACATAATTTTTCTATAAAATAAGTTATTAGGACCCAATTACGGTATATATAAAAAAAAATAATAAAATTTCGTATTTTAAACACTTTATAAAACAAATGCCAGATCTAAAACCTGTACTTGATTTGTATATTTTTTGCAATTTTGAAGTTCATTTCTATCATCAGCGGTTTAAAAGATAATCGAGAAAAGACATCTTGAATCACCTGGTATAATTAACTAATGGAAATATTTTTTTATCGTTTGCATAAATTTTCATCCAGAATCGATTTACAGTAAGTAATTTACAAATGAAAGTATTTTCATGTAGACATTTTATGGGGAGTTTCTACCCTCAAAATGACTTTCTTAATTAAACAATGGATTTTACTGGAATAAATGAGCGACGTCGTGTGACCGCCCAAAGGGCTAAAAATTAAGGAGTGGAAAATAGGCAAAATGCTTGATTAAAATTTAATAGCTTTTTAAAACGATATCATTCATAGAGGTGTTGACAAAATCTCTACCCGGTCTCCGTGGCTGCAAAAGCCATCTCTGTGTAAAATCACAAACTGGAGGCTGAAAAATTTCTCGAATCCAGTAATTTCTTCTTATGAATATAGAAGAAATTAAAAGAGGTGTAGCATTTGAAATACCATCGATATGTTAATAACCTAAAAGATTCAATAAATAAATGAGTGAAATAAAGAATATTGCAGGTCATTTGTCTTTTGCATAAAATATTATCCCGATATAAATTAGTCATTGGGGGTCACCGTAAAACTTACTCATCATGGATATGCATAATATAAAATATGAAAATAAAACATGTGTAAACTATATTTATAAAATGCATTGCAATTCCAAAATTAAACGTATTTTTAAAAGATTTATTCATATAAATAATTATACAAATCTGTACACTTAAAAATCACCGAACATTCGATTGTTACTGGATTGCGTAAAAGAAACATCCTTATAACTCTAAAAATGATAATCATATCAACTAACAGTTTATTGCGCTGGATTAAGCGTCTCATTTCCAATTAAAATATATCTTTGAATTGAAATTTGAATGAAATACAGTGTCATGAAAAATCGGAGAGTGTGGAAAATATGATTACAAATATCTCGGCAACCGATCGATTTCATTCTTTATGTTCACTCCTTAAAGTAAACAATTTCGAAAATTTTTATATACCTTTTATCAGAACGAATATTTCGAAAGTCCGAAAAAAATAGTTTCGATAATCGAGGTTTCTGAAATTCAATAGGCTTCTTCTCATTATTACATAAGCACCGGAGCCCTAATATTCTGCTGTACCAACACCCGTAGCGCACCCCCTCCCCCCCCGTCCAACCTGCATATTTATATTTCATACATTATTTTCAAAATTTAAAGTATTGTTTTTTTATTTAGTAAAATCAAAATTTTGAATACATCTATCTGTGTAATACTGAGCTGTCAACTATTCCACTTTTATAGTTATTACTACTTCCACATAGAAACCTTTGCACAATCTTAATGTTAATTAATCGCAGAATTCTGCGATTAAATAAGCTCAGGATTATGATTCAGAAATAGTGTGAATACAAAAAATGAATAGTTCGCAGCTATGCAGAATAGAAAAAGACTATTTTTGTTTACTCTTTATTCTGATCAAAATAGCATTAAAATGATTTGAAGTGGAAACAAGTAATATAAAAACTTTTTTTTAAAGTCAATTCCTACTTAGGTCAAATAGAAATTTTATTTCCAGCGATCTACACGCTTCGCCACTGAAGGTATTTATTCCTAAATTTATATCCTGCTAAATACCTTACATAAGAGAAATTTTTGAAATGTATTAAAAATTAAATAAAAAATAAATAGCTAAAATACCAAAAATTAATAGCTCGAAAAGTATTTCTCACAAAATTGTTAGACAAACTGCGTTAGAAAGGTAAAAAAAATTGTATTTTTCTTGATATAAATTTAAAATCTAATGATTATGCCGTTTTTCATATATTGAATTTCAAAAATTACCAAACTTCACAATAAAGTGCCATAGCGATGTTACAGTTAGCGATAATACTTTTTTTTCAAACATTAATTAATTAATTAAATTTTATTATTAAATTTTAGTTTTATACTTCATTTCTGTTCAAAAGTATAGACTGACTCCACATTTAAAATCTCCTTCGCCCGCGAGCTGCCTGATCTTCGTCCGTGAACAGTCCCATTATCTTTTTACTTGTGAAGGTGAGACTATAAATATGGAGTGAGTGTATACTTTTAAACAGAAATGAAATATAAAATTAAAATTAATTAATTACATTTAATTAATGAATTAACATTTGAAAAAACTGTATTAACATCAATTGTCATCCAGTACAAGTTTTAAAAAAATTATCTGAACTTGAATGGCTCTCTCTCTCTATATATATAGAGAGAGAGTGTGAGCTAATAGTAGGAATTTAATAAATAAAATTTTGAATTTAAAACAGACTGAGTTCGAGCCTGCCCAAACCCGAGGACTGATATAAAAATCGAGCCTGTTTCATCTGCATCTCTTACGTGAGTGACACATTACGTCACTTATAAGCAAAAAAAAAAAAAAAAAAAAACAAGTGGGAAAGTGGATCGAAAATCGCTCAAAGGGTTTCGTTTAATATTCCTTTCAAAACACTTTATCCTTTCTTTAATAAATCCAAATAAATTTCATTTAGCAACCGGAAAAAAAAAAAAAAAAAAAAAAACACACTCATGTTTTTTGTTTTTTATAAAGTAAAAATTTACCGGTCTATTTTTTCGTTTTTTCGAGTATCCAAACTAGCCCGATAGCGGGCGAAGCCGGCTATTATATTCTGTGATAATAATATCTGTCACGCGGACTAAATGAGATATAAAAAATAATTTCAAAATTAAACATGTTGTACACCTTCAAAATGTTAAAATATGCGAATATTTCCATAATCGGATTTTTATCATGATTCAATATGTTTCTAAAACTCATATATTAACTATTCTCTATTACTCATATTGATACTCGCTTTGTATTATTCTCAAACATCTGAAAAATTCGTTAAACTTCCAATATTACGTCAGATTTTTTCTTTTTAATTCTCTAATGATGTGATATTAATCTGCTTTGTGTACATACACATACTCATACTCCTTGTATTATTGAGAAATCTTTGAAAATTTCCGTTTCATTACCACTATGACGTCAATCATTTTTATTTCATATTAATCTTTTTTTCAATGGGTGAAACTTTTTATTTCATTTTCATTTTTCACGAGGAAATCGTCTGATAGAAAATTAATTATTTTAGAAAGAATTTCATCGTGGGTTTTTAATTTTTGGCATCTGCTATAACGAAAAATGTTTAAATTTAATAGGAAAAGGCTGTTAGAATTTTCGTTTTTTATCTTTATTTATTAAAATAATACGAATTTTTCAAATTTTAATATTTTGAGCTCTTTATAGCTAGTATTCAGCTATATACACAAAGTTTCAACTCAGTAAGTTATATAGGTTCTGAGAACGGCTCTGTGACAGACAGACAACGGAGCGGGAGTAATAGGGTTTCGTGAGATGAACGAAACCCTAAAAAATGCAAAAGATTGGAGATGGGAGGGAAAGAAAAGGGTAATTTAGGATTCGTTTTTCAGAAGCGTTATTGCACTGGGCTCCGGCGCGCAGTGTTTATGAGCTCCGGTGAATTCTGCCTAATATTTAAATATTTACTAAAAACAGAGAAGTACTGGAGATAAAGTAATTTGAAAATTTAGCTTTTTCACGCCTGTACTTCTCCATTATCTCGTCAACCACTTTCCATTAAAAAACTATCGCCAAACTGTAACGCCAATGCCAATAAGCAAATGAAAGAACGTTGCCATTCAAATGTAAAAAAAAAACCTTCCGAAAAGCCCCACTCGTTAAAGTGTCAACTATCAGTAACTTTAAACAATAAAATTTACAATATATTAATGAAAACAGAAAATAACTAGTAAATCTGCAGATCAGGAGCCTCAACGTCAGCTCAAGTCACTGTTTTTTAATCTCACTTTTCATATTATTTAGCATCTTACAATCCGCAATTTAATTTTTTTCTATTGCATACATATTTACAGGCATATACAATTCTTCGGAGGTTTCAGAAATTAGAAACGTTCAATTAAACACGGTTTATGCAATGATATTTTGAAATTCTTATGAATTTCTTATTCATGCAACATTTTAGACTAAAACAAAAACTTGTATTAAAATAAAGTCTTCATTTATGTCAATAGAATACAAAATTAATTTATTTTGCTAATAAATTATTGGAACAAAATAGTGCGTGTTGCTTTTATTATTTTTATCTTCTTTGAAATATCGTTGCTAGGCAACTGATAAATTAAAGAGAAAAGTAAAAAAAAAATGCATTTTAAAATTTGTAAAAAACATGAAAATAAAAGTTTTATATTTCCGGAACAGATGCAAAAAAATTTCCAATCATTTAAACAATTAATATCTCAATTCTAATAAATGTATCGTCAATTTTTCAAAATTATTGGATATATTTAAAACCTCCATATAAAAGAAAACATCCATAATTTTACGTTGAAATCCATTATTCAAATATGCAATTTCCATTTCAGTTAAAAATGAAATTTGAAAATCGTCTGCAGTCCCATAGGAAAGCATTATGATTTAAAAAGAAATGTTCTTTATTTTTCGAACGAATGAACCAAATTTAACCAAAAACTATACAGCTAATTCCGGGTATCTCACCAACATACCCACTAAAAATCAACCTAATCGGATCATTTTTACGGCAGTTATCGCGGAACAGACAGACAGACAGACAGACAAACAGACAGACAAACAGACAAACAGACAGACAGAAACCAAAAACTTTTCGGGTCTCAACAGTAAGCCTTCACTGACGTTTCGGCAATAATCGTGGACATTTATTTATTTATTTTCATTATTTTTCTTAATTATCCTTCTCGGCTGTTGCATAAATGTTTCTGATATCAGTTGAAACTGATATATTGTATGTAACTATATGCATCGCAACATTTTTTTCAATATGTGTTTTCTTTTTTAATATCATGACTCCGCTGTTTAATGACGTAATTGTCATTTTAATTAACGAAATCTAGATTTGAACAGTAGATTGCTGTTATGACCTAGGCAAGCAATAAGACAGGATTTTTGAAAATCCCCCCCCCCCCCCCTCCGAAGGGGGTTAAAGAACGTTTTCAGGTGAATTCGCCATATCTTAGAAGCAGTTTTAGGTAGGAGCGCGAAATTCAGGATGACAAATCTACTAAAAAATGGTTAAACACGTATTTCAGCGATTTTAGAAATTTACCCCCCCCCCAAGGGGGTTAAATGGGGGGTCGAACGTTTTAGGTCATTTCGCCATCTCTCAGTAGCAGTGTTAGGTAGGAGCGAGAAATTTAGGAAAACAAATCTACTAAAAAATGGTTAAACACGTATTTCAGAGATTTTAGAAATTCACCTTCTAAGAGGGGTTAAATGAGGGGGTCGAACGTTTTAGGTCATTTCGCTATACCTTAGCAGAGTTTTAGGTAGAAGCATGAAATTCAGGATGACAAAACTACTAAACAATGCAAGGATAAAATAAAGATGAAAATTTTTAATGAACGGAACTCAAAAATATCAACTTTACAATATTTTCCAAGATTCTTTGAAAGATTAAAATATAAACTCAGAAAATTTAATATCTGCCTTATTGCAAAACCATCCATAAAATTAAAAAGTGTAGTTTGTAAGAAAATAGACCCAATAGAACCATATCAACTATCAGGTGTTTATGAAATCCCATTCACCAGAGCTGATGGAACGTTACAATATTATGTCTCATCAAAAACAACTCGTTGTAAATGATCCCGCCAAGCCACAAACCTAAAATGTCAGCCATAAAAAGAAGTGATATCACATAAAAAGAAGCGATATAGAAGTGCATACTCCGAGTCCCGTGTAAAAATCTATCACCACTCATAATGTTTCCAAAGGACTCGGAGTGAGGTACAGTATGTGAAAACTGCTTGGCGACCTGCAGGCTTTTATAATGTTCGCGTTTCCTGCAATTACATATGACTATATTATTATTATTTATTATTATTATTATTTATTTAATTATTTTGCTCCTATAAAATTGTAAAAAGCTGAAGCTTCTGTGTTTGCATGTCTTTTCTTATTTATGAGCTTGAAAAATTAATTTGTTGATTTTATTTACCATTATTTAAACTAGAAACACCACTCTTACGAAGAAGATTTCTTAAGTAAACATGTAAAGATTTTGAGTTTGTAATATATATATATATATATATATATATATATATATATATATATAATGATCATACGCATATTAATAACAATGCACCTTATAATAAACGTTAACTAAATTGAGGTATATTGCAATAATTCTAGCGTAAGCGGAATCGCATGTCTGGGGAAAAATCCGTTCTGTCAGTTCTTTCGCATACAAAAATATTTATAAAAGTGATATAACAAAAATTAAAAATTTATTTTTTCGATTTTCAAAATTGATATACTGCATATATTATAAAAGCCTGCAGGTCGCCAAGCAGTTTTCACATACTGTACCTCACTCCGAGTCCTTTGGAAACATTATGAGTGGTGATAGATTTTTACACGGGACTCGGAGTATGCACTTCTATATCGCTTCTTTTTATGTGATATCACTTCTTTTTATGGCTGACGTTTTAGGTTTGTGGCTTGGCGGGATCATTTACAACGAGTTGTTTTTGATGAGATATCACTCCTTTTTGTAAGGTGTTTAATTTCAATTACACAGATCCCATTTTTATTCAGAAAAGAAAAGATAAAAGAAAGATGAAAGGGACAAAATAAAAGTAATTGTGATGCTATAAACAGAATTATACATCAGAATTATGCAATTTATTGAGTGACTTATTCCAATGTACATGTCGCTACCATAGCAACGGGGAAACTTTTATATTCATTTCCTTACATTGTATCCATCAGATTATTTATGACATGTTTATTTTCCTTTTTCTTTTGTTAATATCACTCTTCCGTTTATATACATTCAAAAAACAAAAAAATAGAAAATTTTACAGTAGTTTACAAAGTAATTAAAATACTGCAGTTTCAGAAAAATGTGGAAAAATAAGAAGCACCTTTTTTTTTTTTTTTTTGGTCAATTATAACAATGAGTTTATTTTACCGAGAATAATCAAATTTGTTTTTCTACGAACCATTGTAATTTACAGGTATTTTCATACTAATATATTAAATATTATTTTTGAAAATTACTGAGCACCTTAAAAGTTTTTTAACTCAACGTTTCGAGAATCGGAAAAATATAAGATTCGCAACGTTTGCAAAAGTATAAAAACTATTAAAGTGATTTCAAAATAGAAAATGTTCGTAGGATGACATGTATTCCAAAATTTTGTGTGATTTTGTAAATATACCACAAAGACTAATGCGTTTACATAATGAACCGTTTAAAAAAAATGTAAAATTTTATTAAAATTTTTGATCTGATAAATCATAAAGCTTTAAATTATATTTTAAAAAGGAGCGTGATTAAACCAAAAAGGATTATATTTACTAAATGCACAAAATACATAAAGACACAAAATACATAATTAATGTTTCTAGTCTGTCCATTCCAATTCGGGGATACTAAAATATAAGTCCTCAATCCTCGACAGTCCATGAATTAATTAAGACATATGTATGCAACTGTTAAAATGTTCCCAAAGTCGACAATAGAAGCAATAAGTATAGCTCGGCAAATATGAAAAACGGCATTGCTTCATCATGACTTTGTTTCGTGAGGTGTTCGTTCTCCAAACATAAAAATCTCTTGAAAGTGTCCGTTAACCGAACATGTGTTCGTTATCCGAACATAAAAATCTCACGCGAAATTGTTCGTTAATCGATTTGTTCGTAAACCGAACAGTTCGTTACCGATCACCTATTGTATACGAAATATAGCATTTTTAATTTTTATGGGGAATTTAACCCGTCAGCACACGCGCTGGGATAAAATCTACCCCAGCATACAACTATTACTTAAAAATGTGCGAAAATAGTTCGTGATCATTCTGAGCTTTATAGTACCTTTCAAGCTGAATGATATCAATATGGGGCCAAAAAGAATTTACCTCCGGTTGTGTATTTTCCATTCTTTTATTATAAAAATATCACGTGGGAGGAAATTTACCCCACGCGTGTTATAACGTAACACATAATGATAGGAAAATGTTAATGCAAATGTTTATGTAAAAAATATAATGTGCAAATAATAATATAATTTTTCTTTTAAACGTTAACAACTCTAGCGCATACAGTTTCTATATATCAGTTTTATACTTTTTTTTATTTTCATGGCTGAATTTGGATTGTAAAAGCTTTGTATGTAATGATATGCAAAAAAAAAAAAAAAAAAAAAAAAAAAAAAAAAATACGAGATTTTATTTTTTTATTTTATTTACTTATTTATTTATTTATTTATTTATTTGCTTTAAATATAAAAGAACTTTTTATTTAAATTTAAATTATGTCCTTTATTGATTTACAGTTTATTTCAAAATATAAATTTCTTGTTTATAATCTAACAGGGAGAAATTGACACAATTACACATTGGGGTAAAATTTATCCCGCGCGTGTAGTAACGTAATGGAAAGGGGCGCGTGTGCTGACGGGTTAAGAAGATATTTCCTTTTCATTGTGATGCTCTAGGCCCGTTTTTAGAGCATTTTAAGTTCGTCATAGTCGGAGATTCGATGAACGGCAAATATTTAAACGCAAAACTTCTAATCTTGGTGTAGCAACATTTTTATTCTATTACTCAGCGCATGAATGTAAAGTTAGAATTTTTTAATCGCTTTTTCAATCAATTCCTGATACATTTATTAATAAACACATTTTTTTTTAAATCGATGAAAATACTATATTTTAATAGATTTAGAGCTTAAGATCGACGAGCTTTCAGGCGGACAAAATGAACGCGTATTAAATTTTAAAGCAAGATAATAAAACCTTACAGAGATTGTAACAGTATAAAGTCATTAAAATACATCTCACTCAGTAAATATACATCGGTTGTAATGTAATCAAGATCTTCTAAGAGACTCTGTAAACGAACGTATATGGTTCAACAATACAAACAATAGAGAGTTTAAATGAATCGGATGTAGTAACATATTTGAATATCTTCTATATATAGTCACTTTGACAAAAATTATGCTATTTATACTATTGTTTTTCCTCTGTGTTGAGGAATCAAGTACTTCAACGTAAAAATTCGCTAATTACACAACTATTTAGTCTTATTAAAAAATTTTTGAGTTACCCTGTAAACGAACAGTAAATTCTACAATTCTGGTTTACAATAGGAAGCTAACTTAGGTCGTTCGTAGTAACATATTTTAACATTCTGCGCATACGTTCTTTTTTAAAAGAGTTAGACCATTTAATATTTCTTTTCTTCATCTTAAGTATAGGAATAAATCACTTTAAAGTGATATAAATAAAAAAACTAATTAATATTTTTACACGAAATATTAAACATTTGAACTGCTCATAAAAACAATGCAATTGCTGAAAACAGCGTAAAAATCGGATAATTACACAATTCTTTAGCCCTATATCAAAAGATCTTTTGTGAGAACCTGTAAACGAACCTTAAATGTTACAATTTTTTTATAATAGGGAGCTTACTTGGGTCGACTGCAATAACATATCTTAATATCATGTGTATACGACCATTTCTAAAAGAGTTGGGTCATTTATTATTTTTTTGCACTATGTTAAGTATAGGAATCAATAACTTTAAACTGATATAAATAAAAAACTAATTAATATTTTTTCCTGAAACTTATAAAGGTTTGAACTACTCATAAAAACAATTCAAATGACGTAAACCACGTAAAAATCCGATAATTACACATTGCTGTAGCCCTGTCAACAGTTTTTTGCTATATGTTAAGTATAGGAAAGTAGATGATAAAAGAGAGTTCTACGCCAGTGGCACGGTGGCACCGGAAGTTCTGTGCTCTGTGAAGGTCACCGGAAGTCGCAGGTGGGGATAACAGGCATGTTGAGACAGGAAGTGAACAGGAAGTATGATCGGAAACGCGAAAGGAAATTTAACAGGAAATGCGACAGGAAGTGAATGCGATAAGGGAGAGAGGGGGAGGGCTTATTTTTGTGGGGGGCTTAATTTTTTTTTGTTGGTTTTAATCCTTCTAGTCGAGTGGAGTTGAGTTGTAGGAATCCTGCTATCAGAATGAATTTAGTTTGAAAGTAATATTAGCAAAATGTTCGATTTTTATTTTTATTTTTATTTTTTTTTTCTCACCTGAAATAAAAATTTTATTTGCTAACTAACACCTAATATAAAAATGGAAATCTTTCTGACTTTGTTTTACTTTATAAAAGTTTAACGTGAAATTTATTTTTAGACTGGAAACGCGACAGGAAATAAGATCGGAAACGGGATTAGACATGCTTTTTCCAAAAAGGGTTTTCAGGAAGCAGTAAACATGTTTTAGGAACATGTTTGGGAGCTTGTTGGAACAGGACAGGTGGTTTGTGAGACCGGAAGCAATTAAGATGAGAGAGATAAAGAAGGTGCATGATTAGACATATACATTTTGTTCTTTGTAGAGGGTTAAATTATTTTTAGATGTTACTTATTTTTTAGTGTTTTGAATTTTATTTATTCTTAAACCGTTATAAATTATTTTTTTCTATCATTTTAATTTTTAGTGACACCAATTTTAGAAGTAATTGCTCATTAAAAGAATTATTTTTCAACGCTGGCACAGGCAGGAATTGAACCCACTATCTTATATGTGGTAAACCAATGTGTTTATCCACTGTGCTAGCGGGAACTTGTAATGTTATCTCTTTAAATGCAAGAGATGGGGACTTCAGACATGTATTGAGATATCTTTATCATAGTTTTAATGAACTGCAGGAAATTTTCTTTAGCTATTGAGTAATTCGAGAGTTTTGGTTTAATATGAATGCTATTACATCTATTTGTTTAATTTACAAACACATTTCTTTCACAACACTCTGTCAACAGATCACTTCAATATTCGAAATAATAATTTAGAGGGAAATTTTTTAATTTCTATACGAAATTTTATTTATAGAGATTGACGAAGATAGTATACCTAATTCTTTCTTGTATTAACATTATATTCGAAATAGAGTTTTGTTACGAAAAATAACGTGTTTATACATTTTAAAAACGAAAGCAAAGTGATTTTAAAAAATGTAAATATAAGCTATACACCCACGCATTTTTGTTATTGAATTAAATTACAAGGCTTAATATTGTATTCACCATACTATTTTCCTGCAAAAGCCGTTTCACAAACTTGTATACTAAAAGTAATGTGTCATTTTTAGGGAAAAAAAATTAATTCAAGTCATTGAGACTAATCCTTTATGGGGGAAAAATTTGTCATACTTCTTTGTGTTACATTATATCTTCCGTTTTTTAAGTTTACAAATTTGTGGACTAACTTAAATAATCGTTTTTAGGATACTTAAACAATATATATATATATATACACTTTTTAATTATATAATTTTTTTTAATTGACTTGTAATATAGCTTTTTTTTTTCTTTTTTTTTCTTAAAAGGGTACTGTAGAATAACTTATGTCACAAATACTACATCCTTCTTTAGTTAAATATGTTTCACTTAAGACATGACAAAGTGTCTTAGAAACATTTCATTTTAGAGTTAAGTGATAAAACAAGAAAAATATTATTTATAAAAACACAACACATAAGACCAGTGACTGAGAGGTTCTGGTTTTAAAGCTACTAGACGGTTGGGTTTAAACTTCTCTCGCGCTCGTCGACCTAACCGTTCGGAGTTTTCTTCGAACCTTGTCAATACGAGTTAGGAGCCCTTAGAATGACCCCTAGAGTGACCTATATCCCAAGCGTAGATAATCGGTTTTAACAAATAACCAACCATCCACAACACATAAGACATTTTAGATCATTACATAAGACATTTTAGATTATTACATTTAGTTAAGAAGTGATTTGACGTGCAAAATATTATTTATAAAATCATACAATAAGAGAATTTTAAAGATTTTTTCCTTTTAAATGAACAATTTTTAGTGACTATTTAACTTATTAAAGAGAGCGGGTATTTTGTTTAGAGTTATACGATTAAAATAAATTTTCAATAGATTTGACTTTATACAACCAACATTTTTAAAAAAGGGAATGGAATCTAGTTTTTATAAATTAACGTTTTTCAATTTTACAAATACTTCACACCCCGTCTTTTTTCCCCCCTCTTTTAGTAGACTTTACATACATAAGACATAAAAAGCGTTTTAGAATACATCATTTAGAAATTAAGTGGTTTGATAAATAAAATATTATTTATAAAAGCAATAGATACGAGAGTAATATAGATTTTTACTTACATATGTACGAGCTTCTGATAGGTAAGACTTTCTAAATCATTGTGCAAGAATTAAGTGGTTATTGAACTTATAACATTATAGGATGAAATAATCACGTGACGTATTTTTAAACCAATAAAATGTCAGTATTTTCACACAAATAAAAAGTTAGTATTTTTACACGAGCGCCCTCTATCATTATATAAATTTCAATGAAACGAGTTCATAACATTCTACTGTGACCTGATATCGTTGTAATAGGTTGTATTTTTCATTTAAGTTATTGTGGAACGAGTTATGAATTCTTATGTTGGTGATGTAACCAACTTGGAGTGTCAACACTCATCACCAGAGTTAAATAATCAAGAGATGGATTCTACACTTTTATCCAAAGAAGGACTCGTTTCGAATTATGAAGTGAAACTCACCTCATCAGGACTAAAGAAACAGAAGTTACCCCATGTGCGTAAGATGTGTAACACAGCATTTCCTCGAAAAGTTAACTTAGTGTTTCATATGAAAAGTCATCTAAAAGAAAAATCTTTTTGCTGTGAGGTGTGTGCTGAAGTTTTTTCACAAAAGATGATTTACGTAATCATCAAAAGATTCACAAATTGCCCAAACAATACAAGTGTAGTGATTGCAACGAGATATTTTCAAGAATGTCTGACTTATTAATACACAAAAAGACCCATAAGATTCGTAAACAATATTCATGTGCAAAGTGTTGTGAAATATTTAAGTGTGAATCGGATTTTTTACAACATTGTGATACTTTTCATAAAGTTTTACCTAACATTGCGAAATCACCCTGTTTAAAAGATTTGTTATTTGAACTTATAGTAAAGCTTATAGATTAGTTCGAACTTATAGTGAATTAAAAGACAAAATGATATGCAAAATACGTAAAGTGGAATTAACAGACCAAAACATACATGTACATGCTGAGAATGCCTTTTTAAAGTTGTACAACGGCTTTGAAGATTTCACAGAACGAGTGTTTAATTGGACATTACGAAAAATTTTGAAATTAGAATTGATTACAGCTCAATATGACAGGCTTATTTGATTTGTATTATTTTAAATGATTAATAAATAGTTTGATTGCGAAAAAAAGTGTTTTCTTTAGCATACACTGTGTGACTTTTAAACTAATGTTGTGTATTTTGAATGAGTCAGACAAAACAGGAGTGTGTTGACATTTAAAAAAAAAAAAGATTTTACATAATATAAAAGTTTTACAATAAAAATTGACTTACCTAAAGTTTTTTCAAGATAGTCACGATATCCTTTCCATTACAATTATTTTAAGGAAATAGAATTTAATTTTGTTCTGAATAACACTTTGTTGTTAACATCACGTGGTTTGTCTTATCATAACTATGAGATCCTAAGATCACTTCCTATTAACATGATAACGAAGAGTAAAAAAATGACTAATGCAAGCCGATTTTCCTGCCTAAACTTGTTATCAGCTTGCATGAGTGACTCATCTTTACATGTGTGGATTTGTATGTTGAAAAAATGATTGCTATGTTTAACCCGTGTAGACGATTTTTATCCGGAAGCTGTTTGAACTACCAAATTTCAGATATCACACATTTTACTAGAACATTTAAATATTTTAATGTATTTTCGCCCACAAATTGGAAACTTAGGATTATCACCTTTACATCGAGACATGGAAGGTAGAAAAATAATAACTTTACACTTAGACAATATTTTAATTTAAGAAGAATTAGACTTAACACATTGTTAGAGTTTCTTTGAAAAATATCTAGTTGGTTGTAAATTTTAGAAAATTCGACCTAACGAAATTAACACACTTAAAAATATCTAGTTGGTTATACATTTTATAAAATAAGCAACAAATAAACATTTCGATACATTGACAAAAGAAAATAATTAAGTTTAAGTAAACTTTACACTTAGACAATATTTCAAACTAAGAAAAATAATAACTTTACACTTATATAATATTTTCAACTAAGGAAAATTAATAACTTTAAAAATCAGACTTAACACATTGTTAAAGTTTTTTTAAAACAACACAACATTTTCAAAGCAGTGGAAATAGTATACCTGAAAAAAATTCAACTTAGTGGAATTTAATAGTGAAATTTTTTAACCTCACTCATTTAAAAAATAAAACTTTGTAAATTTTTCCATTTTTAAAATAAAACTTATTTAAAAAATAAATAAGCAACTATTAAACATTTTGAATGTCTTAGACAAAGTGTGAATAAATTTGTTGAAATTATATAAAACATGAAAAATTTCATTACTTTTAAAAGAAATTTTATTTTTGGTGAAATAAACTCGAGGTATTTATTATATGTTACTTAAACTACATGAGAATTGATTGAAAATGTGTTACTTTTAATCACTCACAAGATAAGACATGATGTTACAATATACACATAGGAATGACATAGGAATTTCAGATGGGTTTTTCTCCCACACATGACGTCACTGATAACATATTTACTGATCAAGTCATAAAATCATAGTTTAGGGTAGGTTTTTAAGCACGAAGTTTAGTTGAGATTTAAGATATTTGAGAAATATAAACTACAACTTTGGCTACTTTTTGAAATTTCCCCCTACATAAGAAAAAGAACATAGAAAAATAAAATGAAAAGTCGTATTTGAATGGAATCAAATTATTATCCTTTCACTTAACAGCTGAATGCGTCGGTAATTACATCACAAAGGCACTGATAACAACTGATTGAATATATTGTGTTTCTTTTTTAAGGTTAAATTGATTTAATATTCAAGTTATTTCTTAATGATACACTTAAAAACAATAAACTTAATTAGCATTCAAAAAGCAAACGATCACATTATTGTGTAAAACAATCAAATGTTTTAAAAGTCACGAGTTAAAATTTGAAATGACTTAGAGTTTAAGTAGAATTTAGATGTGAACCTTTTAAAATGAAATAATAGTTTTTTGTATCGCCCTCTATCGGTGGGCAATAGAATTAAGAGATAATTAAATGTTTTAACTTGAATTCGAGCCCACAACAAAAATTATTTTTCGGTTTTATAATTTAGGGTAGGTTTAACTGAGCAAGCCATGATATTTCAGTATTTATAGACGATTTAAGATATTCGATAAAGGAAATCATCTGAATTTTTAATTTAATTGAAGGGTTTACTGCTTAAAGTACTACAAAATGAGTACAACACAATGCATAGTTTTTTAATTAATTATATTTTTCGAAAGGTTAAATTGACTTATTGATAAACTTAGGATTTATGTTTAAAGTTAATAAATTTGACATGTTAGGTTCACTTAATAACAGAGGGTTGAATAAGTTATTTTTAATAAAAATAAAGTTTACTAAAAGTTTTTAAAGTTAAAAAAATATAGTTTTAAAAAATTTAAAGTTTACAAAAAGTTTAAAAATCTTTAAGTAAATCAAAATTAACTTTTTAATTTTAACTATTGAGAGACTATAATCTAACTGTTTATCCTTGTAACCAACTGGTGCATATCAACTATATACTCTGTATCTGCATATGCGCAGAAAAACATAGACATTTAATCTAACTTGAGTTCGACTTTAAATTATTTGCCAACTTTTAAGTTTAATTACTATACACAACTCGATTACCTTTCCCACAAAACACCTTTCAGAAACAAAACAGAAATTAACACTTACCGAAAAACACGTCCACTTTGGGTGTTAGTCTTCACTCAACTAACGTTTCTCCCTTATCTTTGCTAGGGGGCGCTGCAATCGCCGCTAGAGGCGTTAGTAGTCTTCAGGTGTGTGATAAGAATAAACTTTAAATCCAACTTACACTCGCTCAGTCATTCTTGCTTCTCTCTACCTTGCTAACAACCGTTTGCTGCTGGCTCATTGTTTGGTTGTTTAAACTTGTTGAATGACGTCATCATGTGTTTGTCTAAACTTGTCCAGTCTTGTTTTTATGCAGTACGTCTATTTAGATGAGTCATCACTCGCTTATCTTGGTTGACTTGTCCAAACTTGTTTTTGTGTGGCACGTCTATTTGGGTGAGTCATCGTTCGCTTATCTTGCTTTACTTGTTTGAACTTGTCTAGTATCCACCACCTCATGTCTTTTGTCATAGCTTGAATATACTTTACACCAATCACTTAAATATAAAAGTCTTGTCACAACTTACTTAAACTTTGATAAAAATATTAATTATTTATAAATTTCATCAAATTCTTATTTTTCTGATACATTTACTATGTAATTTTCGTTCAAAAATATGGTAAAGCCCGATTTTAAATCGAAGTCTAAGATAAATTCCCCAAATTTGTAACATTTTAACACTAATAATAAATATTGTAAGCACCCAGTACATACAAGTTTTGTAAAAATAATATTACTTATAGCTAACTCGTTATGTCCCATGATACAAAACTTCAATATAACTAAAATCAGTGTTAAACGAAAATCTAATCACGTGTCTTTATATATTATTTTGAAATGCAAAGCATTATATCTAAACGAATGATATAAGGAGTAGTTAGAATAGTTCTTATATTTTTGTTAGTAAAAAATTTATACACATTATCTTACAAGGTTGCAATATTCAACACACGGTTCACCATATTTAAAAACGATTCACCATGATTTAAAAACTTAGTAACATATTTTAAATTTATAAATTTAAATTAAAAATATTTAAGTATTTATAATTGTTTATTTATAAAAATATGTTTTAATTTAAATTTATAAATTAAAAATATGTTACTAAGTTTTTAAATCATGGTGAATCGTTTTTAAATATGGTGAACCGTGTGTTGAATATTGCAACCTTGTAAGATAATGTGTATAAATTGTTTACTAACAAAAATATAAGAACTATTCTAACTACTCCTTATATCATTCGTTTAGATATAATGCTTTGCATTTCAAAATAATATATAAAGACACGTGATTAGATTTTCGTTTAACACTGATTTTAGTTATATTGAAGTTTTGTATCATGGGACATAACGAGTTAGCTATAAGTAATATTATTTTTACAAAACTTGTATGTACTGGGTGCTTACAATATTTATTATTAGTGTTAAAATGTTACAAATTTGGGGAATTTATCTTAGACTTCGATTTAAAATCGGGCTTTACCATATTTTTGAACGAAAATTACATAGTAAATGTATCAGAAAAATAAGAATTTGATGAAATTTATAAATAATTAATATTTTTATCAAAGTTTAAGTAAGTTGTGACAAGACTTTTATATTTAAGTGATTGGTGTAAAGTATATTCAAGCTATGACAAAAGACATGAGGTGGTGGATACTAGACAAGTTCAAACAAGTAAAGCAAGATAAGCGAACGATGACTCACCCAAATAGACGTGCCACACAAAAACAAGTTTGGACAAGTCAACCAAGATAAGCGAGTGATGACTCATCTAAATAGACGTACTGCATAAAAACAAGACTGGACAAGTTTAGACAAACACATGATGACGTCATTCAACAAGTTTAAACAACCAAACAATGAGCCAGCAGCAAACGGTTGTTAGCAAGGTAGAGAGAAGCAAGAATGACTGAGCGAGTGTAAGTTGGATTTAAAGTTTATTCTTATCACACACCTGAAGACTACTAACGCCTCTAGCGGCGATTGCAGCGCCCCCTAGCAAAGATAAGGGAGAAACGTTAGTTGAGTGAAGACTAACACCCAAAGTGGACGTGTTTTTTGGTAAGTGTTAATTTCTGTTTTGTTTCTGAAAGGTGTTTTGTGGGAAAGGTAATCGAGTTGTGTATAGTAATTAAACTTAAAAGTTGGCAAATAATTTAAAGTCGAACTCAAGTTAGATTAAATGTCTATGTTTTTCTGCGCATATGCAGATACAGAGTATATAGTTGATATGCACCAGTTGGTTACAAGGATAAACAGTTAGATTATAGTCTCTCAATAGTTAAAATTAAAAAGTTAATTTTGATTTACTTAAAGATTTTTAAACTTTTTGTAAACTTTAAATTTTTTAAAACTATATTTTTTTAACTTTAAAAACTTTTAGTAAACTTTATTTTTATTAAAAATAACTTATTCAACCCTCTGTTATTAAGTGAACCTAACATGTCAAGTTTATTCACTTTAAACATAAATCCTAAGTTTATCAATAAGTCAATTTAACCTTTCGAAAAATATAATTAATTAAAAAACTGTGCATCGTGTTGTACTCATTTTGTAGTACTTTAAGCAGTAAACCCTTCAATTAAATTAAAAATTCAGATGATTTCCTTTATCGAATATCTTAAATCGTCTATAAATACTGAAATATCATGGCTTGCTCAGTTAAACCTACCCTAAATTATAAAACCGAAAAATAATTTTTGTTGTGGGCTCGAATTCAAGTTAAAACATTTAATTATCTCTTAATTCTATTGCCCACCGATAGAGGGCGATACAAAAAACTATTATTTCATTTTAATAGGTTCACATCTAAATTCTACTTAAACTCTAAGTCATTTCAAATTTTAACTCGTGACTTTTAAAACATTTGATTGTTTTACACAATAATGTGATCGTTTGCTTTTTGAATGCTAATTAAGTTTATTGTTTTTAAGTGTATCATTAAGAAATAACTTGAATATTAAATCAATTTAACCTTAAAAAAGAAACACAATATATTCAATCAGTTGTTATCAGTGCCTTTGTGATGTAATTACCGACGCATTCAGCTGTTAAGTGAAAGGATAATAATTTGATTCCATTCAAATACGACTTTTCATTTTATTTTTCTATGTTCTTTTTCCTATGTAGGGGGAAATTTCAAAAAGTAGCCAAAGTTGTAGTTTATATTTCTCAAATATCTTAAATCTCAACTAAACTTCGTGCTTAAAAACCTACCCTAAACTATGATTTTATGACTTGATCAGTAAATATGTTATCAGTGACGTCATGTGTGGGGAAAAACCCATCTGAAATTCCTATGTCATTCCTATGTGTATATTGTAACATCATGTCTTATCTTGTGAGTGATTAAAAGTAACACATTTTCAATCAATTCTCATGTAGTTTAAGTAACATATAATAAATACCTCGAGTTTATTTCACCAAAAATAAAATTTCTTTTAAAAGTAATGAAATTTTTCATGTTTTATATAATTTCAACAAATTTATTCACACTTTGTCTAAGACATTCAAAATGTTTAATAGTTGCTTATTTATTTTTTAAATAAGTTTTATTTTAAAAATGGAAAAAATTTACAAAGTTTTATTTTTTAAATGAGTGAGGTTAAAAAATTTCACTATTAAATTCCACTAAGTTGAATTTTTTTCAGGTATACTATTTCCACTGCTTTGAAAATGTTGTGTTGTTTTAAAAAAACTTTAACAATGTGTTAAGTCTGATTTTTAAAGTTATTAATTTTCCTTAGTTGAAAATATTATATAAGTGTAAAGTTATTATTTTTCTTAGTTTGAAATATTGTCTAAGTGTAAAGTTTACTTAAACTTAATTATTTTCTTTTGTCAATGTATCGAAATGTTTATTTGTTGCTTATTTTATAAAATGTATAACCAACTAGATATTTTTAAGTGTGTTAATTTCGTTAGGTCGAATTTTCTAAAATTTACAACCAACTAGATATTTTTCAAAGAAACTCTAACAATGTGTTAAGTCTAATTCTTCTTAAATTAAAATATTGTCTAAGTGTAAAGTTATTATTTTTCTA
This sequence comes from Maratus michaelseni, assembly GCA_963931845.1. Taxonomy (NCBI): domain Eukaryota; kingdom Metazoa; phylum Arthropoda; class Arachnida; order Araneae; family Salticidae; genus Maratus; species Maratus michaelseni. The sequence continues at coordinate 142,079,607 of OZ007587.1, read as the reverse complement.
CCTTCCATGTCTCGATGTAAAGGTGATAATCCTAAGTTTCCAATTTGTGGGCGAAAAGACATTAAAATATTTAAATGTTCTAGTAAAATGTGTGATATCTGAAATTTGGTAGTTCAAACAGCTTCCGGATAAAAATCGTCTACACGGGTTAAACATAGCAATCATTTTTTCAACATACAAATCCACACATGTAAAGATGAGTCACTCATGCAAGCTGATAACAAGTTTAGGCAGGAAAATCGGCTTGCATTAGTCATTTTTTTACTCTTCGTTATCATGTTAATAGGAAGTGATCTTAGGATCTCATAGTTATGATAAGACAAACCACGTGATGTTAACAACAAAGTGTTATTCAGAACAAAATTAAATTCTATTTCCTTAAAATAATTGTAATGGAAAGGATATCGTGACTATCTTGAAAAAACTTTAGGTAAGTCAATTTTTATTGTAAAACTTTTATATTATGTAAAATCTTTTTTTTTTTTTAATGTCAACACACTCCTGTTTTGTCTGACTCATTCAAAATACACAACATTAGTTTAAAAGTCACACAGTGTATGCTAAAGAAAACACTTTTTTTCGCAATCAAACTATTTATTAATCATTTAAAATAATACAAATCAAATAAGCCTGTCATATTGAGCTGTAATCAATTCTAATTTCAAAAATTTTCGTAATGTCCAATTAAACACTCGTTCTGTGAAATCTTCAAAGCCGTTGTACAACTTTAAAAAGGCATTCTCAGCATGTACATGTATGTTTTGGTCTGTTAATTCCACTTTACGTATTTTGCATATCATTTTGTCTTTTAATTCACTATAAGTTCGAACTAATCTATAAGCTTCACTATAAGTTCAAATAACAAATCTTTTAAACAGGGTGATTTCGCAATGTTAGGTAAAACTTTATGAAAAGTATCACAATGTTGTAAAAAATCCGATTCACACTTAAATATTTCACAACACTTTGCACATGAATATTGTTTACGAATCTTATGGGTCTTCTTGTGTATTAATAAGTCAGACATTCTTGAAAATATCTCGTTGCAATCACTACACTTGTATTGTTTGGGCAATTTGTGAATCTTTTGATGATTACGTAAATCACTCTTTTGTGAAAAAACTTCAGCACACACCTCACAGCAAAAAGATTTTTCCTTTAGATGACTTTTCATATGAAACACTAAGTTAACTTTTCGAGGAAATGCTGTGTTACACATCTTACGCACATGGGGTAACTTCTGTTTCTTTAGTCCTGATGAGGTGAGTTTCACTTCATAATTCGAAACGAGTCCTTCTTTGGATAAAAGTGTAGAATCCATCTCTTGATTATTTAACTCTGGTGATGAGTGTTGACACTCCAAGTTGGTTACATCACCAACATAAGAATTCATAACTCGTTCCACAATAACTTAAATGAAAAATACAACCTATTACAACGATATCAGGTCACAGTAGAATGTTATGAACTCGTTTCATTGAAATTTATATAATGATAGAGGGCTCTCGTGTAAAAATACTAACTTTTTATTTGTGTGAAAATACTGACATTTTATTGGTTTAAAAATACGTCACGTGATTATTTCATCCTATAATGTTATAAGTTCAATAACCACTTAATTCTTGCACAATGATTTAGAAAGTCTTACCTATCAGAAGCTCGTACATATGTAAGTAAAAATCCTTATTACTCTCGTATCTATTGCTTTTATAAATAATATTTTATTTATCAAACCACTTAATTTCTAAATGATGTATTCTAAAACGCTTTTTATGTCTTATGTATGTAAAGTCTACTAAAAGAGGGGGGAAAAAAGACGGGGTGTGAAGTATTTGTAAAATTGAAAAACGTTAATTTATAAAAACTAGATTCCATTCCCTTTTTTAAAAATGTTGGTTGTATAAAGTCAAATCTATTGAAAATTTATTTTAATCGTATAACTCTAAACAAAATACCCGCTCTCTTTAATAAGTTAAATAGTCACTAAAAATTGTTCATTTAAAAGGAAAAAATCTTTAAAATTCTCTTATTGTATGATTTTATAAATAATATTTTGCACGTCAAATCACTTCTTAACTAAATGTAATAATCTAAAATGTCTTATGTAATGATCTAAAATGTCTTATGTGTTGTGGATGGTTGGTTATTTGTTAAAACCGATTATCTACGCTTGGGATATAGGTCACTCTAGGGGTCATTCTAAGGGCTCCTAACTCGTATTGACAAGGTTCGAAGAAAACTCCGAACGGTTAGGTCGACGAGCGCGAGAGAAGTTTAAACCCAAACGTCTAGTAGCTTTAAAACCAGAACCTCTCAGTCACTGGTCTTATGTGTTGTGTTTTTATAAATAATATTTTTCTTGTTTTATCACTTAACTCTAAAATGAAATGTTTCTAAGACACTTTGTCATGTCTTAAGTGAAACATATTTAACTAAAGAAGGATGTAGTATTTGTGACATAAGTTATTCTACAGTACCCTTTTAAGAAAAAAAAAAAAGCTATATTACAAGTCAATTAAAAAAAATTATATAATTAAAAAGTGTATATATATATATATATTGTTTAAGTATCCTAAAAACGATTATTTAAGTTAGTCCACAAATTTGTAAACTTAAAAAACGGAAGATATAATGTAACACAAAGAAGTATGACAAATTTTTCCCCCATAAAGGATTAGTCTCAATGACTTGAATTAATTTTTTTTCCCTAAAAATGACACATTACTTTTAGTATACAAGTTTGTGAAACGGCTTTTGCAGGAAAATAGTATGGTGAATACAATATTAAGCCTTGTAATTTAATTCAATAACAAAAATGCGTGGGTGTATAGCTTATATTTACATTTTTTAAAATCACTTTGCTTTCGTTTTTAAAATGTATAAACACGTTATTTTTCGTAACAAAACTCTATTTCGAATATAATGTTAATACAAGAAAGAATTAGGTATACTATCTTCGTCAATCTCTATAAATAAAATTTCGTATAGAAATTAAAAAATTTCCCTCTAAATTATTATTTCGAATATTGAAGTGATCTGTTGACAGAGTGTTGTGAAAGAAATGTGTTTGTAAATTAAACAAATAGATGTAATAGCATTCATATTAAACCAAAACTCTCGAATTACTCAATAGCTAAAGAAAATTTCCTGCAGTTCATTAAAACTATGATAAAGATATCTCAATACATGTCTGAAGTCCCCATCTCTTGCATTTAAAGAGATAACATTACAAGTTCCCGATAGCACAGTGGATAAACACATTGGTTTACCACATATAAGATAGTGGGTTCAATTCCTGCCTGTGCCAGCGTTGAAAAATAATTCTTTTAATGAGCAATTACTTCTAAAATTGGTGTCACTAAAAATTAAAATGATAGAAAAAAATAATTTATAACGGTTTAAGAATAAATAAAATTCAAAACACTAAAAAATAAGTAACATCTAAAAATAATTTAACCCTCTACAAAGAACAAAATGTATATGTCTAATCATGCACCTTCTTTATCTCTCTCATCTTAATTGCTTCCGGTCTCACAAACCACCTGTCCTGTTCCAACAAGCTCCCAAACATGTTCCTAAAACATGTTTACTGCTTCCTGAAAACCCTTTTTGGAAAAAGCATGTCTAATCCCGTTTCCGATCTTATTTCCTGTCGCGTTTCCAGTCTAAAAATAAATTTCACGTTAAACTTTTATAAAGTAAAACAAAGTCAGAAAGATTTCCATTTTTATATTAGGTGTTAGTTAGCAAATAAAATTTTTATTTCAGGTGAGAAAAAAAAAATAAAAATAAAAATAAAAATCGAACATTTTGCTAATATTACTTTCAAACTAAATTCATTCTGATAGCAGGATTCCTACAACTCAACTCCACTCGACTAGAAGGATTAAAACCAACAAAAAAAAATTAAGCCCCCCACAAAAATAAGCCCTCCCCCTCTCTCCCTTATCGCATTCACTTCCTGTCGCATTTCCTGTTAAATTTCCTTTCGCGTTTCCGATCATACTTCCTGTTCACTTCCTGTCTCAACATGCCTGTTATCCCCACCTGCGACTTCCGGTGACCTTCACAGAGCACAGAACTTCCGGTGCCACCGTGCCACTGGCGTAGAACTCTCTTTTATCATCTACTTAGGAATCAATAACTTTAAACGGATATAAATCAAAAACTAATTAATAATTTTACATGAAACTAACAAAGGTTTGAACTACTCATAAAAACAATTCAAATGACGTAAGCCACGCAAAAATCCGATAATTACACATTGCTGCAGCCCTGTCAACAGTTTTTTGCTATATGTTAAGTATAGGAATCAATAACTTTAAACTGATATAACTCAAAAACTAATTAATATTTTTACATGAAACTTACAAAGGTTTGAACTACTCATAAAAACAATTCACATGACGTAAACCACGTAAAAATCCGATAATTACACATTGCTGTAGCCCTGTCAACAGTTTTTTGTTGTATGTTAAGTATAGGAATCAATAACTTTAAATTGATATAACTCAAAAACTAATTAATATTTTTACATGAAATTTACAAAGGTTTGAACTACTCATAAAACCAATTCAAATGACGTAAACCACGTAAAAATCCGATAATTACACATTGCTGTAGCCCTGTCAACAGTTTTTTGTTGTATGTTAAGTATAGGAATCAATAACTTTAAATTGATATAACTCAAAAACTAATTAATATTTTTACATGAAATTTACAAAGGTTTGAACTACTCATAAAACCAATTCAAATGACGTAAACCACGTAAAAATCCGATAATTACACATTGCTGTAGCCCTGTCAACAGTTTTTTGTTGTATGTTAAGTATAGGAATCAATAACTTTAAATTGATATAACTCAAAAACTAATTAATATTTTTACATGAAATTTACAAAGGTTTGAACTACCCATAAAACCAATTCAAATGACGTAAACCACGTAAAAATCCGATAATTACACATTGCTGTAGCCCTGTCAACAGTTTTTGGTCTGTACAAGATTTAAAAAGGGCAAAAAACAGCACTTTTAAAATCGCATTTTCTGAAAACCTATTCGACAGATCTTGCTTTTCTTTTGATGTTTTCGTCTCGTGGCACGCCCCAATCCATAGAATCAAAAATTTTGTTTCTATCATAAATAGAACGCGAGATATAGATGTGTCAAAAACCCGTTTTGTCCCGTCCGCAAAATATAAACTAGACAGATTTAAAAAAAAAAAAAATTGTAAAATCGTTTGGCATCCATTGGCGGAAATTCCTTTCATTTACGGTTCAATGCATTGCTGTTTCTTATGCTTGGCGAGAAACTCTGTCGAGTTTCTATGATAGGAATGACCACCAGAAAGTTTCAAACAAGATTAAAAGAGCATATAGCAGATATCAAATATGACAGGAGTACTACAGAACTGGCACGACTACATAGAACCGAGGCAATAGAAATTGATTTTAAAAATAGTAAAATAATTTACCCATCAAGAGTCTACTTCCCATCCATTATCCGTGAATCAATAGAAATCTACATGCGTAACGTAAACATTTGCAATGAATCCGCCTCTTTTGAATTGCCTAAAATTTGGCACGAGGTACTTTTCCGTTTTAAAAAGCAATAACGAAATATAATTTTCACGATTACAGTTGACTACTTCAAGCACCTGCTTTTCTCTTTTTTTTTACATATTTGGATCTCGTGATTCGTGTTTTCAAGGTTATTTTTGAAAATTTGCAAGAATACTTTGTTTATCATTATATTTCTTGAAAATGACGCCGTAGTGAGCGTTGAAACGTATGTTGATCATTAAAAAGGTTTTTTTATAAGTCTTTTGTTGTTTTCTTTTAATATCACTTAAGTATTTCTCTAGATTTTAATTTTTACTAAAAAATGGTTAAACACGTATTTCAGCGATTTTAGAAATTCACCCACTAAACCGGGGGGGGGGGGGGGGTTGAACGCTTTAGGTCATTCCGCGATATCTCAACAGCAGTTTTAGGTAGGATCATGAAATTCACAAATCTACTAATAAAATGGTTAAGCATGTATTTGAGCGATTTTAGAAATTCACCTTTAGTTTTGTTAAATGGGGGGGGGGGGGGGTCGAACGTTTTAGGTCATTTCGCCATATCTCAGCAGCAGTTTTAGGTAGGAGCATGAAATTCAAGATAACAAATTACTAAAAAAATGGTTAAACACGTACTTCAGCGATTTTAGAAATTTAATGGGGTTAAATTGGGGGGGGGGGGGGGGGGTCGAACGTTTCAGGTCATTTCGTCATCTCTCAGTAGCAGTTTTAGGTTACCATATGAAATTCAGGATAACAAATCTACTAAAGAAAAATTCCCAGTTAAACTGATGGCACTGAGCTCACAGGCTCTTCACACTAATTACATATTATACTCTCATTTCAAAGAATAATACCTCTCAAAAAATAAAGAAATCGACAATAAATTAAGGAGTGAGGATTAGACCCCCCTCTTTATACTTAACCAATGAACCCCCAAAACTAATCAGGGAAGCGCCTTATCAGAATGAGAATCGGATAGTTCTGCATGAAAAACCAATTTATTGTTTACCGTTTAGTTTCCTCGTTAGTTTTGGGTGTTCATTGGTTAAGTATAAAGGGGCGGACGAGGGGCTAATCCCCTCCCCCTTAATTTAGATAAATGGGTTTTTCTTGCAGAATTATCCGATTTGCTTCAAATTTTGTATATAGGTTCATTGTGATAAGGCGCTTCCCTGATTAGTTTTGGGTGTTCATTGGAAGTATAAAGAGGGGGAACGGGAGCTAATCTCTTCCCCTTAATTTAGATAAATGGGTTTTTCATGCAGAATTATCCGATTTGCTTCAAATTTGGTATACAGGTTTATTCTGATAAGGCGTTTCCTTGATTAGTTTTGAAGGTTCATTGGTTTGTATCAAAAGTATATCTCATCGGAATTTGCATTTTTATTGTCGATTGCTTTATTTTTCGAGGAGCATTATTCTTTGAAATAAGAGTATAATATACAATAGGGTGGAGCGAAAAAAATGAATTTTTTTTTACAAAAAACGGGTAGGTGCCAAAAGTTGCCTTTATACTAGTACATCAAGTATCTGAAATTTTAGCGCTGAAAAAAAATGCCTTGAGTCTGCGCTTTTGGTCCAAATGTCGAAATTTTGGGTAAAATTTGACAATTTTTCAAAAAAATTAAAAATTTTCTATAGAACTGGTTATGATTTTAAAATGTCATTTCAACCTTTATTAATAAAGATTTAAAATATTGAAACGATAAAACGATATCTTTATTCTGTATAACTGGAGCAAAACTGACAAATTTCGGTAAAAATGGGGTATTTCCATTCTGGTACAGCATACAACGAATCGTTGTTTTGAATGCAGATCTTCGCTAGTTGCTTTTACAACTCCCCAAGAGTGGAGGTGGGTGCATATCATGTCCCACCCGTAACCAGCACAACCACCCTACCATCTGAGCACAATGTTTTATTTATACAATGAATTGTGATTTTTTATCAGATTGGCACGAATCTTCTGTATATTAACCTAGTCTTGGTGTATTCATCTCTTCTTTCGTATCCACAGACTTTGGATGATGTTGGCTGTGACTTCCTTCACGTATCTTTCTACTGCTTGAGTATGAGAAGGCATGCAAATTAACTCATTGGGGATGTTAGTACGGGAATCTATCCAGCCGTCTATTATCTTCAACAAACTTGCATCCGATAAATGCATAGTGATTGGGGTCCTGTTACCACAATAGTTTCCCAATCAATTAGATTTATATAATCATCTGCTTCTATTTTGATTGTCAATATTTCGAATTTGCGTATGTCATCATTTATTCTACCTCTTGCATTTATTATGGGATGAGCAGCTAGTTGTTTAATGTGATTGCAATCAGAATTTGCTCTGAGTGTGCAAAGTAACCATTGTCCTGAATAACTTTTTTAACTATTCGTTTTATGGCGTTTGCTGTATTTTTTGTAGCCGTGTAGTTTCCAATAAGGTTTTAGATACATTTTTTAGCTGTGGATTACATTTGATGATAAACCATCCTGGGGCATAAACTTAGATCACATACTTTGTGAGTGAAAATAGAGACTCTGACGCGCATCAATGCGAGTAATTAAGGAGAAGAATTCTATTCGCCGTTGTGAGCCATATTGCGTGGGACAATTTTCCTAGGCTGCTATTCGCTAGTTCTTTAGAGCAATATCCTGAAGAAATAGCTTTGAAAATGACCAGCATGTATTTCTGGTCTGTGCTGAGTCCATTTTCCTCGATTTCAGGAAATATGTTTTCTAAATTACTCTTTATAGGTTCAAAAACTGCAATAGGGAGTGAATGGAACGTGGACAAGGAGTTCCCTAATACATTTGGGCCAGAAGTTTTCCCATTGATCATGCCTAACAAATGATGCAGAGGCAATTCATTTAACTGGAGCTGGCATATGATCCATTTCAATGGTCTTGCAAGCTTCTCTTCCATTCGACGGATTACTTCAGTATGCTTCCCCGTATTCACAGGACACCAGACACCCATCACAACTCAAGCATGAGAGGCTCGACAAATCGACATTTTCACCTTTTAAAAACTTTGATATGCATTTTAAAATATTTTTGATGCTCCAGATGAGGAAATGTTAGGCAAAATTAGTCCCCAAATATTTGGAGCCAGGCTTTTCAAGATAGTAACACGTTCTTCTTTCATAATTCTACGATACGCATGTTTATCACTTCTCTTTTCTGTACACATTGTGTCGTATTTTCAGGAGTCGAAATATAAGGCTCTTATTTCTGTTTTAGGGTTCTGTTCTTTACGTTGAGACGAAGAAGCGGATTGCCTTTCACGCCTTACCTTGCTTCTATCTATAACGGGTACATTATGTTTTCCAGTGTCATTTGATGTACGTACACAATCCTGAAGAACCGCTGAAGCAAGAACTACAGCAGACTGATCAGAAATTCTATAGCTATCACATGCTCTAGAAAAAGTTTCAAACTTCATTCGAGTTTCGGTATATGAGGATGAAGATGGGAATTCAATTTTATCTGTTATTGAATCATTGCATACTGATTCGTTTATTTCAATTTCACATGCAGCATCTTCTAATTGCGGTGCTTCTTTATTTAATCTTCTTTCCAGGGTTGGCAAGTTTTTGACGCATGACGGTTTTAACCATGGTTTTTACCGTCATGTCAAAAACCTCCTTGTCAAAAATGTCAAAAACTGTCAAAAACCCATTTTTTAGTAGTTTGTTTGTACTTTTTTTTTTCATTCTATCTATAATATTAAGTTGTTTTACATAAATTATTCAGTATCAAAAAGACTCTAAAGTATACTTATCCATCCAAGAAAAACAAAAAAGAATTGCATTAGAATAATATGTGTACATCTCTGTTAGAAGATCTCTACAATATCTTAAACTGTTTAGCAAAGTCTAAAAAAATTCGATTTTTTGAAGAAATCCTGTAATCTATAACTATTACTTAGATTAAACAATGTGTATAATTTCGGTACAATTTATTACATTGTTGAAAACAAAACTTTCAGATTCTACTTATTGAAGTGCAAATGAAAATCACCACAATTGCATTTATGAATACATAAGATATGCATTTTAAAATATTATATCGAAGAATATTCAAATTTATTCACTGCCAGTCTGTGCTTAACATCTATTGTTATACAATGTAACAGCATTTTTGCATCTCTAAAATAATTTTAATGTACTTTATTAAAAATGTATATTGAATGTTATTTAATAATTATAATAACCTTTTATTATTATTTAATATTAATGTTAATTGCAGTTAGTAGAATCTATATTAGTGAAGATTATGACAAATATTGTTCTTTTCTTTTAATCTTGTATTTTTAAATCTTTTCCATATTAGGAAATGATCTATTTTAAATAAATTTAACAAATGTAATTGTAAATAATAATAATAACAAGAACAACAAGGTAAAATCAATCTAGAAATGTATTGTATGCTACCTTACACCATAAATTGGAGGACAATCGAAAATGATAGGTTTTTGACGGAATAAACCGGTAAAAACACGGTTTTTACCACTGTCATGTCAAAAACCAGTTTTTGACGTCAAAAACCCAACCCTGCTTCTTTCTATTAATTTTTTTTCAACGAGTCGTTGTATGCTGTACCGGAATGGCAACGCCCCTTTTTTACCGAAATTTGTCAGTTTTGCTCCAGTTAAAAATAATAAAGATATCGTTTTATCGTTTCAATATTTTTAATCTTTATTAATAAAGGTTCAAATGACACTATTAAATCATTGTCAGTTCTACAGAAATTTTTTATTTTTTTTGAAAAATTGTCAAATTTTACCCAAAATTTCGACATTTGAACCAAAAGCGCAGACTCAAGCCATTTTTTTTCAGCGGTAAAATTTCAGATATTTGATGTACTAGTATAAAGGCAACTTTTGGCACCTACCCGTTTTTTGTAAAAAAAAAATTAATTTTTTTCACTCCACCCTAATATACAATTAGTGTGAATAGCCCGTGAGCGTGAGCTCAATGCCATCAGTTTAACTGGGCAGTATTCTTTTTTTGTTTAACACATTCTTTAAGGTTGTTCTCAAACCCAAAGGAGCTACTTTCTGACACATTTCTGAATCCATTTTTGTTCAGAAACACATGAAATTGGCAGGTGTTTTTATTAAAAAACTTTATAATCGAAAAGCATTTTTTTGATAAAGGCAGAAGATCTTTCAAAATATACTCGGACGTTTTGAGCCGAATTCCCGACGCGGCAGGGTGAGAACGGGAAAAATTTGTCACGTGATAAGAATCGTTTATAACTTAATAAGTAATTTATTTATCAAAAAATAAAGATGCTGTTTGATTCCAAATCGCTGCAATAGTCAGGCTTGCCAATGTCAATTTTATGTCTTTACGTTTCAAAATGAGTCAGAAAGTTTAGCGTTGTTGAGCAGGGAATTTAAGAACCATTTTAATAATACTATTTTAAATGTTAGATCTTATCATGTGACACAGTTTTGTATCATTAATTACAAATGAATTACTTACTGGAACAGTCATTCACCGATTCAGAATCTAACCAAATCCGATTAAAAGTAAAATAAAATGAAATAAATAAAATTTCAGAAGTAAAGGATGTAGAATAAATCCAACATGCAATTGAAAGATTCATTAATAGTGCTGCCATCTGTAGGTTAATTGGAAAGATAAAATTAAAAAGGAATTTTTGTCTCGTAAAATGTTGCAAAAAGAAATGTATACACATATACATAGACGAGTATATATATATTTCTTTCATACTAAAATTACTTAGAAAATTGCCCAAAAATAAATAAAAAAATGAAATAACAATGGAAACGTATCAACTGTGAATTTGATTTTTGTACGTTAGAGACAGGGGAAATATTGTAAAATAAATATTCCAAAAAGGGATCCCATGTTAACCTATAGTGAAATTTAAATAAGTGATAATTCATTACTTGATATATTTATCAAATTATAGTTTTAACCATCAGAAAATAAACGTCAGTTGGCGATGCAATGTGTTTTTAAAATCTCTTTAAATATTAGATGATAAAATTTGAAAAAATTCCCCAAGTAGTAATTCCAAAGTTTATAGTGTTTTTTAAAATATTTAAAATTCAAGGATACATTTAAAAAAATGCATTACACTGGCATTGAACGTCTACTTTCTAATGGTGGAAACTTTATTTTGATAATTATATTAAGTAATGAATTAATAACTAATTAAAATTCCCATAGTTTGACATGGGATTTCGCGATAGAAGGAGAGGAAAAAACTTATTTCGGGAAGTCCTGTCTCAAATACAGTGACCTCATATTTACGTGGCTGAAGAGTACACATAACTGATATCTCGAATATAATTTCTTATGGGATTACACATAACTGAGAGAGGTCACTGTAATTTATTCAATATAAGTAATTTCAATCCTGAAAGAGAAAAAAAAAATCTTCTTGCTGGTGATTTACAGACAGATCCAACTAAAGGCCGGTTACACCTGTCAATAAAGAGTTTATCACCATACATAAAGAAAATAAGGTGTGGGGTGCACCTTTCCCATCACCCAGAAATTACCTACAGGGGCTTCTGATTGCAGAAGACTCCGTGATCGTCGCCTAATTAGATATATAAGAAATAAATTATTTATTTAAAGAAAATTAATTATTGCGTTGTGTTAGTGGAGTATCTAATTTATAGCCGTTTTGTTTTGGACTGGAAGGTATAGAGTTCCTAAAAATTACCAAAACAACCCTGAAGATAATTTTAAATAAAAACATTCTAAGATTTAATTTTAAGAAAATTAGAGAAAATATTTAGGTTTTAAAAATTAATTAAGCAAACACTTAAATTAAGACAACATATTTTTAAACAAAAAAACAATTACTTTATTTACATTAAAAAATAAACATTTAAAGAAACATAGTAGATATCTACATCAACCCCTTTTTTACAATTTAATTTAATCATTAAACATTATCATTTACTAAATAACAAGTTCTCCTGCAGTGAAAAAAAAACAATGATTATCTGGCGGCACAAGTACAAATATGAAGCTGGTAAAATCATGGCAATAAGTCATACCTGAATCATTGGGGGTGGACTCCAGTCCTTTTACTCAGAGGGTTGGCCGGTCCTAAACAGGACGCTGGTGATTGCTAGTAGAGAGGCCCCTTTTTGGGCAGACCTTCATCACCTCACTCGGTAAAGACAAAAACTTCAGCACTTTTCACTAGAATTACACACTGCACTCTTTCGCATTTTTTTCTTAACTGGTTCTCTCTCCAAGTTCTAGCTTTTTTTTTAATCGGCAGGGGCTCCTCCCCATCTCCTGGAATTTTTACAACCTTGAGTCTGGATGGCTCTGTGCGGCAATCGCCACACCTACCTTCGACGTTCCTCCAATGCCAGGCGAACTGTCCAGTCAGTGGCCACAAACTTTTTGGCCCCCTTAATTTACCAGACACCTCGGCATCTACCATGAGTCCCATAGTTGTCGAAACTCAAGGTACCACACACGAAGCGTGACTGACAGCCCCCATAAATTTACGGTCATAAAGATTTCAAAAATGGCTCCAACCCACCTTTTGCGTCACACACAGCATTCATAAAAATGCCAGTCATTTTGCTAGTTAAATTTATACCAAACATTGTACCGCCATGATACCTAGGTAATTACAGTGTAGCATAAAAAATATATAAAAAACACAGTAATTACTAATTATACTTAAATGCAAAAAAAAAAAACATTTACTTATACTAATTATATATATATATAAAAAACAACACTCAATATATACATATAAATTTCCAAGTGTATAACACAAAAAGGTGGTGAACACTTTCCACCACTTCTCTGCATGTTTGTTTTCCAATAAGAAAAAAAAAAGTAATGTTCAATTTCATTTTACAAAAACGAAAAAATCTTTTAGACTACAAAGTGTAAATTGTGATGAATTATGAGTAATTTTTTAATATGGCCAGATATCATTGAGAAATATATAATCAACGAAACATTAATCTAAAGTTAAAATTTTCGTTTTAACAATTTGATTAGCATTACAAAATACTATTTTACTTGAAATGGCTTAAATTTCATTAAATAAACAAAATATTTATCCTGTACTTAACATCTTGGCGTGTAGAAAGTGGCCATTTGTCCAACTCTTATGGTAACTATTCTAATCACTTGAAACAGAACCAGACAAGCCATAAAGTAAACTTTCCAAAATATTTTAATATTTAGCATTATAAAAGTTGAGCAAAACTCAATCACATCTTATCAACTTTAAACTTTTATAATCACAATTTTGGAAGTCCAAGCTTCTGAACTTTGGTGAAAATTTTTAGCATCAATACATTTTGTTAAACATTAATACAGTGGTGCAGCTAGGAGCCCCATTTGGGAGGGGTTTTGAAACATTGTAACTCCTAAAATGAACCATTTCATTGTGTTAGATGTAGTAAATTCATGACACATAATCGATGTAATGAAAAGCAGAAATAACCATAATAAATTTAGCATTTATATGTTTAAAGGTTTCATAAAACAGCAGCATCTTTAATTTGTAGAGGGGAAAAAAAGAGAGAGAGAGAGAGGAGGAGAAAGATTAGTGATGGTAATATGTGTACTACTTTGCTGTCTGTTGCTCCTAATTTTTCTTTCATTAATTTTGTTTTGAAACAGAGGCTTCAGTTATGAAGCCTCGAAGCAGTTGAATGGTAAAAAAAATATGCTGTTTACGCTTTTCTTTACTGTGGTTTTTACACATCATATTCTTTTTCTTATTATAAGGGGTTTTGTATGCATCTTATCAGTTTTTAAATGCTCTGGACAGGTTTTAATAATGATATCCCTCCCCCTTTCCCCTTCCTTCGCTGCATAAGTAATTAACATAAGTATTAAAAAATAAATATAACTTTATAAAATTCAATCAGAAAAAATACAACTGTAACATTCCACTTTTATATCATAAGTATAGTAGAGTTTTAACTATCAAAGTTACAATTATCCAAGTTACAGTTAGTCCAAGTAATCTTTTTAAAGATGATCTTAAAATACAAGGAATAAGAACGGGAAGTCCAAGCTCATGAGAAATTTTTGTTTACCATATAAAAAATACCATGCTAAAACCTTAAGATTGCCACAAACAATTATTATCAAAATTAAACCAAAGGTTGTGAACCAGTGGTCCATGAGAAATTTTGGTGGTCTGTAGAAGAATCTTAACATTATTTGCATTTTTTGTTTCATTAATAATAAAACAAAAATAACATTCTATAAAATTCTTATGTTTATGAAATTTTTCATTTTTTGTTTCGAAAATTTAATTTATAGCAATCATTGATAATTATGATAATGAATGTTAGTTGTTATTCATTTAAAAAGCAGATAAATTTTAATTTTAAAAAGTTCAAAAGACAAATTAAAAATTCTCAAATATTTGAGAAGAAATGGTTTTTTAGTATACTTACCTTCTTCACTTAAAGAAGTGAGAGGACTGTCGATTGAAAAAATAGTAGCCTGACTGTTCGCCTGCATGATAAAAATCAAATTTCTTTTCAAGCGTCAAATTAATCTGAAATTTACAGAACTCTTGTCCGACAATAAGTGGGTAGCCAAACTTGTATATATAGATATAGGCAGATATTTTTCACTACTAAATGAATCAAATATGCACTATTGTAAATTTTGTATTATAGCAATTTTCTTTTTCATACTTTTTCATTTATAATCGCTAATACTCATTTATTTTTTATATTTCTTTTCAATTATATTTGTAAATATTGTATTATAGCCCTATTTAATCAATTTTTTGTTTTTTGCAAAATTTTAATTTAATGTATTTATGTTTCGATAATTGAAAATGTATGGCTCTGGGATCTTTTGCTCCCTTACCCTCTCACGCTTGGCATTCCAACACCAATGCATCGGATTTTATTTTTAAAATCCATCTTTTTGCTATAACATCTATGCATCAAGACTATTCCATTGATCACTGTTGATTGAAGTAAGCGAAGTCGGTGCGAATTTCGTCGGCACTTCAGAATTCTGCATTGGAACATTCATGAAATTTTTCAAGATGTGTTGAAACTACGATCTAAAATAGATACTTTTCAAAAGAAAAAAATATATACTGTGATGGCTGGCTGAAGATCTGCAAATTTTCTAAATATGTATGAGAAGTGGAATCGGCAGGTGACAACCATCGTTAAACAGCACTTACAGAATCTATCGGTAGTTATATTAAGCAAGAAGATCCCAGGCATGGCAATTATGCGAATAGAACCCCATTACAAAAAAATTTTGGTGGTGATGGTTAAGTATCAGACAGTTTTGGCCATATTAAATACTATAAGAGAAATACTTCCAGGGAGGATTTTTGAAGATAAAGTGATCCTAATTACCTTTCGACCTTTCTCATACAAGGAAAACCTGGCACAGTCACCATGCTCAGACTACGCTACCATCGACCCAATCTCCTAATTTTTCAGCCAGCATATAAAACACTGGGCTGAATGGGCGAGAAAACTCTGATGATAGAAATTTACACATGAACTAAAAAGAAAACTTTGTCCATCATTCAGCAACAATCTCAAAGCTGAATTCCATTCATCAATGCCAGAACTTTATTTTTGGCTCTTCATAAAAAGTGAATATCTACTGCTGAGTTGAAAAGCAATGGAAATTTTGATTCCATCTTCAACAACCTATTTCTGGTGAAAATACTTTTTCATCTATGGTCTCAGTTTGAGATAAAATAATGTAATATTTAAATATTTCAATTATTTTATAATAATTAAACTAACCTTATTAATCTTGTTACAATTAAACAACCTTTTAAAAATTTTGTTATGATTAAAAAAGAATTTAGGATTCTGCTATAATTAAATACGAGGATTAGTCAGAAAATAAGAGTATCCTCCTTTTTCCAGTAAATCGTAATGCATTTGAGCAAATAAGACATTGGGCGAATGTGAGAGCTACCCATACATCATTTAGTGCTTTAACACCAGGGTTGTAAATAACCCAGCCCAGGCGGGTACCTGGGCAGCTACCCACTACAACCCTTATGATTGTAAAAAACCTTTTTTTTTTCTTTTAAACCCAGCCTGGACAATTACCCACTACAACCCTGTTTAAGACTAAGATACTGTAGATGTTGCTGACGCAGTACTAGTAGAAAGCTTGGATGGAAGGTGTAGTCTGGGCATAACAGATATGGAGAGCAGACCTTTTCGCAATCGTGAACCAAGGAGGAAGTGAGAATTTTGAGCAGAATGAATTGACACGCATGACAAAGGGTATTGAAATGTATAAAAGGCCCCTGGATGTGTATTGCCCAGGTGTTATTGTCAGCCTTGTTTGGGAAAGCTTTGCCCATCTACTCTAAAGCTCCAAGGTACTTTCACTTCTTTTCGGCACTGAAGAAGTCTTTCAAAGAAAGCCATTTGATTTGGCACCAATGAAAAGACAGCTGAGAAATGCATTTCTCATATACAGGACAAAATTTTTTAAAAGTTTTTTTTTTCAAACTTTGGTAAAAGTTATGGAAAATATATCTATGTTCTTCATGGTTATCTGGAAAAATAAAGTAAGTCTACCTCTTTATGTTCACACATTTACAGTATAATATTTGTGTGGAATGAAAACACTGTACTTAGTAGCCTAGCAAAGTTTACTTTCAGACTAACTCTCATGAGTATTTATAATTTTGTTACGTTAAATAGGTGCATTTCATATTAATAAAATGAAAGTTCTAATCATTATTGTACATACGTATTTATATTTAAAAATTTTTTATATTAGTGGTCTGTAGAATTTAACACTATGAATTTAGTGGTACGAAAGGTTAAGCAACCATTGAAATAGATGACACAAACAAAAATACTTACATTACATGTCTACTGTACAGGTTTATTTTTCTATGAGCAGTTTAATTTTAGAATTATAAATTAACATTTTTATGGAACATTAATCATTTCCCATTTTTATTGTTCATAAATAGTAAATATATATGCAGGGGGTTTGAAAAAGAAGCATCTGATAAAAAATCATAACTATTCAGTTTTTAATCCATTTTGATCGAATAATGTATAGGTACAAATAGGGAAATCATGAGTTTTACGCAGTTGCTAACAGGTAGCACTAATGCTCTTCCTTCACCCACCACTTCAGTTTTTGACTGGACTCCAAGATCGTCGGACCTCTAAGTGTGCGATTTCTTCTTGTGGGGGTTTATGAAAGACTATGTTTATGTGCTTCCCCTTCCAGCTACATTAGCTGAAGTGAAAACACACATAACAGTGGCAGTGGATGCAGACATGCTTGTAAAAGTTTGGAACGAATTTGACTACCATATAGACATATGCTGAGCATCTAAAGGTAGACATATTGAGTATCTTTACTTTGGTTTGTAAAAAATCTTTATGATTAGCCATGTAATATAAAATTAATTTTAAGTGTCTATGTTCAATATACGCATTTCAAATCGGCATCGAATGATTCTTTTTGAAGCACCCTGTAGTTATTGACTTATCCATAAAAGAATTGTTTTTTAAATAATTTTTAATGAACACATCTTTCTGTTTACCCAATTTTTTAATTTTCCAAGGTGATTTCATTGGCTGTTTTATGAGAGGATAACTAAACCTTCCAGATGTTCAAAATTGCAGTTAAATTTTCTCATTCCTGAAAAAATAGTTTTTTTTTAAAACTTTTTTTCTGAAAAAGTTTATTTTCATTTGAAAAAATTGGAAATTTCAAATTTCTTTTCGAAAATATTTAAATTTTTTATAATAACTTGCTTTTTCTTTCACGTTTTTTCATCTTCATGAAAACATTCTATCTCCAACATGAAAACAATAACTTGGAAAATATAATCTGTAAGATAATTAGATACTACTTCTCTCATTTAAAATGACAATTCACATGCAAAATTTTATCAATAATATCAATTAGTGAAAATGGTAAGGTTGGTAGCTTAATATAGCCCACAATCATTTGAAAAATTCATTTAATTTTACTGTTCTATGTGCAATTTTCATCTCCTTTAAAGCTCTAGCTGTTAAAATCATGATAGTTTATAACATTACATATTTTATTGCTCAATATGTTTAAAATGTGCTTAAACACCAGTAATAATTGTGAAAGTGCCTTCTAGCATCACAGTTTAAAATTTTGCTGCTGAATTCCACCTTTGTGTATAGTCCGAATCTCTAAAAACTTTTGTTTTGGTTACATATCGACTGATCAAAACTTTTGATCTTAAGACAAAATCAGACAGTAGTCACCAGAAATATTTAAAAATTATAACTCAGAATTCTTCAAAAAAAGGATACACACACATATATATATTAATAAAATGCAGCTGGAATTACTTACTCTTTTCATCTTCCTTTACCTTCCTTAAATATAGATCCTTAGACTTACTGCTTTTATTATAAATGCATATACTAGGTGTACCGGTTAATTCCCGCTGTTTTACTTAATAGATGGCAGCAGCTATTAATGCAACGTTCAATCATTTGACATGTAGTGTGTTTTGTTGTACTAACATAAGGCTTGAAAACCATAAATGTCAAAAGTTCTCAAAGTAATAACATCGTATAAATATTCGTGCTCAAAAATGTCGAATTTCGTTCCTTCCAAAGAGCATTTGCGGACTGTGCTTTTGTTTTTGTTTCATTCCAAGAAATCGGCTGCTGAAAGTCAAAGAACTCTTGTGAAAGTTCATGGTGACAATGCATTATCAGAAACAACATGCAGAGATTGGTTTCGACGATTTAAAAGTGGTGATTACAGCGTTGAAGACAAAGAACGTCCAGGTCAGCCAAAAAAGTTTGAAGATCCCGAATTGGAAGCTTTGCTCGACGAAGATCCGTGTCAAACACAAAAACAGTTGGCTGAGGGCTTAGAAGTTTCACAACAAACTATTTCCGATCGATTAAAAGCCGATTAAAACGGCCAGAATGGGCTAGAAGACATGGAAAAGTGATTTTGCAGCATGACAATGCTCCGGCTCATACCACAACTTTGGTCACTGACACCGTAAAAGCGCTGGGATGGCAACTGCTGCCTCACCCGCCGTACTCTCCGGACCTGGCCCCGTTCGACTACTATTTGTTTTCATCAATGTTGCACGCATTGGCAGAGCAACACTTCGATTCGTACGAAAATGTGAAAAAATGGCTCGATGACTGGTTTGGCTAAAAAAATGAACAATTTTTTTGGCGAGGCATCCACAAATTGCCAGAAAGATGGGAAAAATGTGTAGCTAGCGATGGCCGCTTGTTTGAATAATCCATTTTTATTATTTCCTATGTATTTTTAGCTTCAAAAATCAATAAAAAAAACAGTGGGAATTAACCGGTACACCTAGTAAATAAATCAGCATCAAGAAAGATAGCTTGACAGCATTTGTATACTAATTAAAAAGAAATACAGTAAAATATCGTAATATTAGACACTTCATAAATATAAAATTTGTCTATTGTTTGCAGGTGTCTGTTATTCAGAGGTAAAAACATGCAACTATATAGGAGTTCGCGATTGAAAAAGTTTTCATTGAATAGAGCTGTCTGCTACTCAGGAGTGTCCGTTATGGAGGTTTTACTATATTGTGTAAATGGGATATACAATACAGTTAAAATTTTCGCTTAAACTGTAGTGAGAGCAGATGAAAGTTATAAGGGTTTTTTTTCTTTCCTTTAAATTTTAAAATTAGATTTTAATCACAATTTAAACTAGAAAATGCAACTGAAATGATTATTTTTAACAACTGAATCATATATTGCAAAAAATGGTGTTAAATTAAGCAAGAAAACTGCTGTGAGACTTTAAGACTAAATTTTTAATAGTAAAAATCATTTATTTTTTTTGTTCATTTATTTTGTAACATATTCATGAAAAATAAAAACAATTTTTTTTAGTGTACATAAGCCTAAAAAATGTTTATTATACACTTTCTGGGAAAAATAAATGCAAGAAAAGCTTTTATTTGTAAGAAATTATTTTGTTTCCAAAATTAAAAAAAAATACTTTATTTTGCACTATTTAAAATTTTTTGGAACTCTTGCATATCTAATCTTGGAGTAGGTTGGATGAAATCAGGTTACCCGAATCTGACCTTGGTGCAGGGGTCAGAAAAACTACTTTTTTATAGTAGCAAACTACAACTACTTTATTGAAAATATAGTTGACTACAACTACTTGTTTTAAAAAGTAGTGACTACAAACGACTTTTCAAAAGTAGTCTCTACTTTGCTACTTTCAGATTTTGTAAAAGGATTCAATTTACACTCAAAATGGAGACACAAATAAATAATACAATGACCCTCGCTATATAGCATCTGCAGGAATACAATTAACTGAGCGTGATATAAACCAAGGGCATTAAAAAATTAAGAAAAAGAAAATATTTTGTGTGTTTCTCCAAAATGATAGTTTATACACACACATATTACAAATTTCTTAGCGAAATTAAAAGAGATACATAATACAATCACTATCACTCAACAGAATACTGTGGATTCAAATATATAGTAATGTAACAATAAATAAAAACTTAGATCCTAATTTTACAAAAGGGAGCTCTGGGGACATGAAAACTTGATAAAATTTTAATAGACATGCATACAAACACACATACATACGAAATCATTGTAAAAGTAACTAAAACGTATTTAGGGCACCTCAAAATGTAAAAATATACCAATATTTCCATAATTGGGATTTAATCATGATTACAATACTTTCCTTACACTGTATGTATACAGAAAGTAAAAATGCAGTTAAACTACAGCACAATTTTTTTGGAAGCCATGAAAATAGAGCTATATATATGATCGAGCCATATGACAGGGGCTATTCTTGTACACAACATACTTATATACAACCATGCCCTGAATAAATTTTATTTACTATTCTTATAGTATTCAGTTGGCAAATAAGTTCGTTCGGTTTTAAGGCTAAAAACACAAGGATTGCTACACGCCTTGTATATTTTAATCAATTATATATTGATCGTTGTTATCAATGACCTTTTACCATCTTTTCACCAACTCCATTATGCCGCATTCATAGAACGTCTGTGACTTATCGGCGAAAAACTTTTCCAGGTACATTTTTACAGCCCTCTCATCAACGAATGTTTTCCCTTTCAACAAGTGGTAATCGGATTTTGCCAAGTCCAGTGAATATGGAAGATGAGGTAAAACATCCCAGTCAAGATTCAACAATTTCTGCTGGGTGGTTAATGACGTATGGGGTCACAACATTTATACAATTGACCAATTTTGGAGTAAAGCATTGCCCAGTTTACTTAACAGCGAGCAGTATACAGTTGAATTAATGTTCTGCCTGCTGGTAACAACTCATAATAAAGCACACTCTTGAAATCCCATCATACGGAGTGCATACTTTTCTTAGGATGCAGTTCCGCCTTTGCAGATGTTTGCAGAAGATTGTTGCTTTGTCCCCACAATCGTTTCTGCAATACATTATCAAAGACTATTAATTTTTCTTTGCCCATTACCAATCAATTTATAAAAGATTTGCTCTTTTGACACTTCAGCAGCGAATTGCAAATAAAAATGAGATTGATCAAATTCACCTTGGTCAACTTATGCAGACACCAAACACTGAGATGGGAAACGTATCCCAATTGCACAAAAGATTTCCCAAGCTTGTATGGGAAATATTTTATGCTGTAGCAAGCTCCTGTACAATTTGGGATTGATTTGCATCAACAATTATGCTAATATCACTCAACATCATTGATGTTAAAATCTCCAGAACAGAATTGCATAAGCAACTTTTGATGCACGCATAGTGTTATGGCATCATTCTGGTACACATTGCATATCTTTCTTTGAGCCTCCGTCGTGCGTTTGCCTTTTTTGAAAGAGTACAACAAAATAAGACGATAATGCACATTTTTCATGACCATAATTTTCTTAGCTACACCACACACCTAATACAAATGTTTACGAAAGAAAACATTCACGGACAGATTTCGTGAAACATAGCTTTTCAATTGCCCAAGTTGTTGTGCACCAAGAAAGGGAAGACAGAAACAGAATTGACAAAAACCGAATAAACTTATTTGCCAACCCTATAATTATTGCATTGAGTTATAAAATTACCGTTGACATGTACAGTAAAACTTCTGAATTATGGACACACACCTAGGGAGCATGTAATCTGTCTGCTATTAAGAGGTAAAAATGTACAAATATATAGGTGTTAAGGATCGATAAATTGTCTGCTATTCGGGACAATCCGTTATGACGATTTTACTGTATTTACCAATAGATTTGTTTACTTAACTCCCTAATACACTCTTAATATGTTAAGTGAAGTTAGTTCTGTTGAGAGTTAGTTATATTGTCTAATTTTATAATCTACAAAAAATAACTCTAAATGCAAACAGTAAATAAATCTGTAAATAAAGCAATTCCAAATAATAATAAATCTGGCATTAAAACATTAAGATCTAACCAGTGGACCCGTGCGAAAATTTCACACTATATTTTAATATTTTTTAGATGCAAGCTTAAATTTATATAAAAAAAATAAGGACTAAAAATATCTGCAAACAACATTAGTCAAGCCAGAATATCGTCTCATTTATCCCATCAAAGTTACAGTAAAAACTGATTGCTGATAGCTAAGACAAAAAAAAAATTATCAACCGTATTTTAACTGCATTAGAAGATAGCATCATCTGTTTCGGGAAAAAACATGGGACAAAGAAAAATAAATTGAGCATTTGAATTTAAAATTTGCAGTTTAATCATAAATATAAAAGAAACCTGTGCAGCAATCTTTATTTTACAATTTTTTTTTATAATTATTGCTGAGCACGATATAATGCGGTATTTTATTTTTGTGGCAACATTAATTTGAGGAAAACGTTTCATTTCATTTATGAAAACAATGCCGATTTAATTTTTAATTGTCAGCAAATTTTAATCAAAAAACATGTTTTAGGAAAATGTATTTGTACTATGTCAGAAGCCTGTTCAAAATCCTTTTATATGGTATCTCATTCGCCGTTCAGCATTTCGTATTTTCTCAGAAAAAAGGATGTTTACAGGAGAAATAATATATACGATAACAAGTAAATAGACAAAGTGTTGAAAGCAAGAAAATTAATTTGGTGAGTCAGTACTTGATTATAGCAGTAAGTGTCAATGGGAAAAATCTATGACTTAATGTGATCCGTTGCTACACACTTCAGCTGAGATTTGTAAATTGTTGACTAGAACTAATTTTGCACAAAAAGAAGAAAGCTACGGCCACATGATTTGACGAATGACACTTTTTTTTTTCTGAAGTACCTTTAAAAGTAGCATCGATTTTCACTACAAACTTTTTGTATTGTGCTACTCGCTATACTTCATTGTTCAAAATGTAGCATGTTACACTACAAACTACTGTAAAAGGTAACGACTACTGTAGTTTCATTACTTGTAGCATGCTATTTCCGACCCTTGCCTTGGTGTTAAATGTTTTTGTAGTGAATCAGTTTGACTCTAATTATTTTGGGTTGTGTTTTGACTCTTGTGAGTCAGGTTAACCTGAATTTTCAAACAAAAAAATCCGAGAACATTGTTTTAGATAGAAAAAACATATGAATGATTACAAAAATGCTTATTTTCAACATAAATGATGCAATTGACATTAGAGATATGATTTTAGACTATTTTTCTATAATGCTTTAAAATATGGATTATTTTTCTCTAATTTTGGATTGAAATGTGTCAGGTTTTTCGTCCATGAAAAATTTGTCAAGTTTGAGTAGTATTGACTGCAAATAGAATTTTTGAGTTCAGGTCAGGTATAACCTGACCCAACCTATGCAGAACTCTTCTTGTTTTTTTTCCAGATTTTATTAACAAACGATTCATATTTGAAAAAAAAAAATCAAGTAGACAACAGGGTAGATCTTCAATTTAGAATTAATATCAATCACAAGAAGATCAAACACTTTACAAGTAGATTAGAAATTATGTTTTACATGTTGGCTGATCTAAACATTGACTATTTTATCTTGAAATGAGCACAGTACAGGAAAACATTTTGTGAAACACAGTTATAGTAGCTAGTTTATTCAAAGTAAATCTATAATCATTTTTAATTTATTAAGTTAAAAAAAACTGTAATTTTCAAAGCATAGAATTTTATTATATCACTTCTAAAATTAAGTTTAACCAAACTAGAAGTATTACATCTTCAGATATTGAAAGAAACAAATTCAATAAAATTATAATTATCAGGGGACATTTTATACAAAAATATTATGTACATATGAGTTTTACCACCAGTTTATTTAATGGAATAGCACAATGATTAAATCCATACAATATTTACAAAATAATTAATCTTAAAATAATCACAATTTTTCACAATTATTTATTTATTTTTTAAAAGCATATATACAAATGTGAAATTATTCATACAAAATTTATACTAAATAACTCACATATTCACTATTCATATATTTTTTCACAAATATTTAAAAACAATGACTATTTACATATGATGATACTTAAAATCTTATATACAGGTTCATATAAAAATAGAACCATAAATATTGAATTTGAGAATTGAAATTTTTTACTACTAGATATTAAGAGTACCCAGATTATCACCTTTCCTTCGATTTTTTAAATGAGCTCTTACAACAGCTGCATATTTTGAACGATTTAATAAGTCATATGCTAAAGGCAGTACTCTCAAGATATCCTGGTGAAAATAAGGTTCCCCATTACAAAACAGATCAATTCCAAGTTCTAAGCCCATGCCAAAATCCAATTCATCATTAGCAAACTGAACATTTGATATAATTTCATCTAATGCTTCCTGTTCTTGTAATTGCTTGGTTTTATTTTCAGCAGATACAATTTTCTTCAAGATGTTTTTCAAAACACCTATAAAAGACAACATTAGTTAGATTAGTTATAAAGAATTTCAGTTATTTTACTCATGATGTAAATTGTTAAATAGGAAAATAAGCGAAAAATTGAGCTTTGAAAAAGAAGCAATGTAAGTAGCCCCTCATTAAACCCCGTTTGCCGGGAAACAAAGAAACACGACAATTTAAAAGTGCAATATAACCAAGGACGTTGAAAACTAACAAATATGATAACCTAAAAACATTTTTCTAAAGTATGCAGCATTAGAAATTTCTTAATAAAACGAATAGAGAATTACCTTTATTGTAATTGACACATGTATGAAGTGACTTAAGGCGGTTCCCCCAAAAAATTCCTTCCCTGCTCAATGAGAAACTTTCTGACATATTTTCGGACTCATGTTTAAACATAAATGATGGATATTTGCAGGCATGATTATTGAAATGATTTGTAATTGAACAGCTTTTTTAATTTTCAGATAAATGAATTATATCTTGAGTTTTAAGTGAATACTGTTACAGGACAGGATGACAGTCTTTTTCCGCCACATTTTCTCAAAAATCTTTACCGAAAAATGGAAAAAACTGTTTGATTACATACGAGGGTGATTCTCTAAGTAACAACCGTTTAGCTGTAAAAACTTTAAAAACAAACATTTCTTCAAAAAAAGAAAAAAAAATCCTACATAAGTGAAGCGTATTTTACTTCTCCCCATAATCACCTCCTACATTTAGGCATTTGTCATACCTGTTCACGAACTTTATAATCCCCATGTTGTTACTCGGGTGCCGCCAGCCCTGTATTAAGCCAGTTGTTCACTGCAGTCCAACTCATCATCAGTTCTGAAACATTTTTTCTACCCAGGAACTCTTTCATCTAAGTGAAAAGATGAAAGTCACTAGGAGCAAGGTTTGGATTATAGGGTGGATGATAAAAAACCTTCCATCGAAACTGAGCTAGCATGTTTCAGGTTGTAGCAGCTGATGGAGAGCAAGCACCAGGATACTGTGAGAAAGCATTCCATGTAGCCGATTTTATATGGCTTTCTGTAGTTTTCTTAGTGTCGCATAACACTGATTTGCATTGATAATAGTGCTATCTGGCATGAAATCCACTAAGAAACCACCCTTGTGATCCTAAAAAACCATCGGCATGACTTTTTATGTTGACAGAGTCTGTTTGAATTTTCATGTTTTTTTTGGGTAATGATGCCAATCAAGTCATTGGTGCTTGCTCTGGGGTGATATGGGACACCCAGGTCTAAGTATCAGTAACAATATGATCAAGACAGGCATCTCCATCTGCATGATACTGTGCCAAAAATATCAGTGCTGCACCCATTCTCTGTGCTTTGTGTTGCTCAGTCAGGTGCCGATGGAACAACCATACAAAAATGTTGCTGTAGCCAAGATGTTTTGACACAATTTCACCAAGCAAAGAACGTAAAATGTGTGGCAAAGCGATGAGCAACTCTGATTTTGTCGTTCACTTGATTCTTCAAGTTGTCCGTGATGATTGATGTACATTTGTCTTTCCATTATTGAACACTTCACAACACTTTCTCACATTTCTTTCATTCATTACTATATCACTATACACATCCCTTAATTGACGATAAATTTCTGCAGGTTTCACCTTCTGAGCATTCAAGAATCAAAAAACACCCCTCACCTCACAGTCGGCAGGATTTTTTATCACGTGGTTCAATTTAAACACTCACAAAATGCACAATAACAACTTGTTATGAGCCAGATCTCACACAGTGCAGAGGAAAGATGTCAGGCAAGCCATACTGAAACAGAGGAAGGTAAATGATGTAAATGATCTGTGCAGCATGAATTCACAACTGGTCATTAGTTTGTGAATCACTTTCGCCGTTTCTTAAAAAGAGCACATGTCAATTTGATATGTTTGCAAAAAAAAATTAAAAAAGGTGTCAGAAAGTAGCCAGTTTGGATTTGAGAATAGCCTTTAAAATGTGATTAAGATAAGATAGACCTTATAAAGAAAAAGAACAATAAATCAAAATGGATGATACTACAAAGCATGATATAATGAGGGACTACTACTACACATCAAATGAATTGCCAATAAAGTTTTTAATAGTTTAAAACAGCATACACATACATAAATATTGATTAATTAAATGCAATATATTAATAAGAATAATGCAATATAATCAAATAAGAGTCTAATTAAAACAAATAGCCTTTAGAACAGATTCTTAAAATTGGAGTTCAGTATAGCTTTTTAAAACAAATAAACAAAAGAAAGAAGAAAAATTATATATATTTCTTAAAATATAAATCAAGTACTTGATATAGTGGTTTGTATAAAATGTTCTCATATTAAGGACATAATAATACCACACCACACATGCTTCTTTTTATCCACTATCAAAAAGACATTTTTTATCAGAGTGGCCAATTAATTTAATTAATATAAAATGACCATTTATGAGTATTTATCAATTATCACAGTTTTAATATTAACCCTTTCAGCTTCCTAACCGTGTTTTGCCATCACATAATTTTTTAATATGAAGGCCGAATTAACAAAAATTTGATATTAATATTAATTTTTTCCAGAGCATAAGAAATATAGATATGTAAATTATTAAATATAAATTTTCATACCAATGCTTTTCATATCTATATGAATCATTAAACATACATGGAAAATTCTGCCAGATGCTTAAAGGGTTAATTGTAGCTAGTTATCAATAATTTTCTGATAATTAGAATGAGAAAAAACAAAAATCAAATAAGAGTCTAATTATTACAAATATAAAGAGAACATTGTATGAGAGAAACAAACTGTAAAAATTTAAATGAATGAAAAACTTTACATATTTGAAAAATTGAACTCAACACATGCTAGCTTATTACTGAGAGAAAACGAATAAATGATGGGTAATTAACAGAAATATTAGAAATGGTAACATCCTTAAGGTGGTTCTAAAAAATTTTTTTTTCTGCTTAATAACACAAAACTTTGTGACTCATTGTCATCAAACATTTTTTTTTTTTTAAAATTTTCAATAGATGAATTACATCTTGTGTTATAAGCGATTCCCTCTCCCGTGCTATAACGTCTGGATATTTGGTTCAAAATGCCCACCTTGACAGCATATTCTGAAAAATCTTCTGCTTTAACAAAAAAATGGAAAAAAAAATTTAATTACGTAGTTTCTGAATAAGAGCACCTGCTAATTTTAGTCTGTTAATTTTAGTTGTTTAGCACCTGCTAAGCAGTAGCCATTTTGGATTTGAGAACAGCCTAAACCAATATTGTAATGCTGTTCCGGAGTATGCAAATTTTAAAAGACTAAAATAATTTAGAAGATGGAAATATTTAAAATTAATGATGAAGTTAAATCAGAGAAATGGTTTAAAATTTGCTAATCCAAAACAATGTCACGGCACACGATCGTACAGTGGCATTTAATCCAATAATTGACATAACGGCAAACAAACTGCAAAAATATTTAAGAATAAGGCCGGAAATGCAATTAAGTAAATTTCATGAAAACAATTTGGAAAAGAAAGTAAAATAAGACGATGATCGATTTTTAGATTAAAATAAAAAAGAAGTAAATGTACTCACTCAACCAAGTCTTGAAATGACGATACTGATAGTTAGAACACACACATATTTTATTTCATTAACATCTTAATTATCACACAACTATTGAAGCGGTTGGCCAACCAAATTGTAAAAAAATCTATTTTGATTCCATTATATTAAATAGTCATCTATATATTAAATTCAATGTCATATAGGAGTTCAATTAATAAATTGTAATATCTGAAATAAAAATGAATAATTATTTTGAAGTTACATTTATTTTGTTATTTTCTTAGATGAATTTTTAAAGTTCAGTTAAAGTTCAAGGTGCTGCTATAATCGAAAGTTATTAGTATAAAATGTTTAATAAAAGTGGTATTGTATAATTGGACAGTACTTTGTTTCTTTAATTCAACAAGTTCGTCAATGGTTAACTACAGATCAGGAGAATTTATGGGTTCAATAACATCTTCAGCATCTATTTCTAAGTTGAATTCTCTTCCACTTTTGACAATTTAATCAATTAGGAGAGATACAGAATCACAATTTTTAGATGTTTCCTTAGTATTTTAAGGAAATTTCTTTTCCAGGCCAGACGACGTAAATGCAGGGTGAAATCGAGGGAACTTAAGTCTTGCCGTTATAGTTTGACGATAGTTTTTTTTATGGAAAGCAGTTCATGAAATGATGTAGAAGTACATATATACATATCTACAAGGGGTGATCAAATGAAAAGGTACGAAACAACGTAAAAACGTAACAGTTAAATATTTGCATATTCCGCCATGGGAGAACGTAGCGAGACATCTCGGGATGCGATTGGAGTCTCTGACTGGGATCGGAGCATGCGCGGGTGCCTGCATGCGCAGTAGAGAGCAGAGGCTCTTATCAAAAGCGGTATCCAAATGATGCGGCAGTCCGTATGAGGACAGGATGGCGTTCGCGTTGCAAAATTCGACGACTGAGGAGCAGTGAGGTGTTATCCGATTTCTGACAGCGGAAGGTGAGAAACCGGCAGCTATTCATCGCCGGATGGTGACAGTTTACAGAGAGAAATGTGTCTCTGACAAGTCTGTCAGAAAATGGAGTGCCCGTTTTCTTGCAGGTAGTGAGAGTCTGGGTGATGACCCGAGACCAGGCCAGAGAAACACTGTCATCATGAGCGATCTCATCGACAAGGTGGACGAAAAAACATCGGAAAGGGAAGCGCTTCAACTCGGAAGACGAACTCAAGGACGCTGTAAAGGACTGGGTCTCGTCATGGCCACAGGAATTCTGGGAACAAGGAATCCTGCGGCTTGTTCATCAGTGGGATCGTTGTGCTCAGGCCTATGGTGAATATTTTGAATAAAGTCTACATTTGTACCCACCGTGTCGTTTTGTACCTTTTCATTTGATCACCCCTTGTATATATATAAATGACATTAAATACATAAAATTTAACAACAACAACATTTGTTTGTAGGTTTATTTCTGAAATACAAATGATTAAATTTCATTTAATCATTAATTTTAGATAATTCTGAAATGTAAAGCCTACTTATTTTCCATACCACAACAGACTTGTTTCAATTCCACTAAATTTATGTACAAAATTTAATTTAAAGATCCATTTGCTGATGTCAGACATGTTAATAATAAAAAATAGCACTATAATTGTTCTTTAAAAATAACTTACTATCTGAATTTGGCAAAGATCTGTAGCCAATGTCATTCTTAACTGGAACAACAATTCCAAGGCCATTAAAGGTTTTTGCAACAACTTGTTTTCTTCTTTTTTCTGTTTTCTCTGTCTTTATATTCAATCCATATTTCTTTTCTGCAGCAAACTTTCTCAGATCTTTTTGTAACTTAGTTGCTTTAGCTTTAGAATCTTTGGAGTCCAGTGATCTTATAATTTCATTTAATTCAGCACTAGTTTGAAGAAAAAATAGTACCACAAGGTTAGAAATACTAGAAAAGAATTACTTCTTACATAAATTTAAATTAATTGAATTTATAACTGCTGAATTTTGGTATATCAGATGTGAAACTAACAGAGTTAAAAAGTGTTCAGGCCTGGATTCGATCCAGGTATTATACACTAACATTTTACCACTGAGTTACCCAGATAATATCCAGCCTGGCACTCTTCACTTTGTCCGAATAGAAAAAAAGATTTTACTAAATACAAGCAAAATTTATGTATTAACTTTGTTGAAGAATACATTTTAAAAAACTCAAATGAAATACTTTTTGCAAAATATACCAAAATGATCCCCTTTTTTGGTGAAAAAAAGGTTATAATTCTAAGACACTTGAAACTAATTATTGCCAGAATTGCTCATGCTTGACGCCAACAACTTTGATGGTGAATCCAATTATGGTCTCTGTAATTGAAATATTTTAGAAGTATCAAATTGCATATGTTTTGTTAAGTATTTTTTCAATTACTTTTGGATTACTAGGTTTTTGAATGCAAAATATTTTATAAAGTTTTCAGAAAGTCAAGTAGAGTCACTCCAAATGCATGCATGGTTGGATGCACATGAAGAACAATGAATATAAAATAGCTTTAGCCTAATCAAAACACGCAGATAAAAACAAAATCATGAAATTCCCCAAACTGGAGGAAGAATCAGTTGGGTTCAGATTTGTATGCATCAAATACGAATACCTAACTGCAAGTAAAAATAGCAGCTTCACTTTTGTAGTTAGATATTTTCACTTAATACACATAAAAGGTCCTAATGGTAGAACCAAAACAGCAGTTGGACAAAACTTACTCAATGATTCAGCACATACACACAAAAAAAAAAAAAAAAAACTCCACCTCTTTTGCATTTTGTGAAAGATATGTCTGGAAGTAACTAAACCTCTAACTGCAATATAATAAATGTAGACTAAATACCCCCAAGTTTCAATTGCCCATCTAAGAGAAAAGTTCATCGAATAGGTGATAAATAATACCAATGTATGTATATATATGTATGAAGAATGAAAAGACATTTTTTATGTGCATTTCAGCTTGCACAGCAAGTGGGGAAAATAAAAACAAAAACCATTAGTTGAAACTCCTAATCCCTTATTAAGAATGATAATTGGAATCAAAATAGTTATTGTTTTAATAATACATTTTCAAAAAAATTCCCTAATAACATTTTGTGCAGAAAAAATAGAAAGCAAGACGAATTAAATTTTAAAATATTTATTTTATTTTCATTCCATTGTATTAAAATAAATATAAATGCAACATAATTTCAAGAATATCTCTCTCTCTTTGTGTGTTGTTGTTGTGTGCAATAATTTTTTTTTTTCTGCAGTAGAAAACATTTTAAACCATTTTTCGGGCTCCACACGTAGATGGGATAAATTATTACAAGTATTAAAAATTACTTTAAATGACATTGTACAACACAGTGGTAGTCTAAAAATAGGGCTGTAAAAAGTTTGTACGAATAAATAAACATGTCACAGGGTGACAGTTTAAACTTTGAAACACCTTCTGAGCAAATAATTTAATAAAACAAATTGGTTTTAAATATACTTCATTATTTTACATGTGGTCTAATATATTTTGCCACATCAATAGAGTAAATATTGTGCTACAAAATAAACAATTGTAGATTGATTGTGCATAAAAAATGATTAATGGACTAATATTATTTATCCAAGCTTTAAGAAAAGTTAGAATTCAACTCACGTTAGAAAAATCAATAAAAATGTGTGAAAGAATTGAAATAGAAAGGAATTTTGCAATAAAAAGAACATTCAAAATAAAAGGACTGGATCTGAATGAAGATGAATAATTTTATTTTATCATCAGAAAAATAATTTGAACTTGAATGTAATGAAGTAATAGATAGTAATTTAGAAGAATTGAAAACAAGATATGAAGCACTTTGTAACATTTGTACAGATTTTGATTTTCTAAATGGGAAAATAATTAGCAACAATGTTTATTGATACTTTAAAAAAAGGGCTGCACACCTAAATAGGATAAATTATTACAAGTATTAAAAATGACTTTAAATGACATTGTACAACACAGTGGTAGTCTAAGACAGGGATGTAAAAAGTTTGTACGAATAAATAACAGATGTGTGCAAAATTTTGGTAAACATGTCACAGGGTTTAGGAGTTTAAACTTTGAATCACCTTATGAACAAATAATTTAATAAAACAAATTGGTTTTAAATACACTTCATTATTTTACATGCGGTCTAATATATTTTGGCGCATTGATAGAGTGAATATTGTGCTACAAAATAAACAGTTATAGATTGATGGTGCATCAAAAATGATCAATGGACAAATATAATTTATCCAAGCTTTAAGAAAAGCTAAAATTCCAACCACGTTAGAAAATTAAGAAAAATGTGTGAAAGTATTGGAATAGAAAGCAATTTTGCAATAAAATGAAAAATAAATATAAAAAGACTGGATCTGAATGAAGCTAAAGATGAATATATTTTTTAAATCATCAGAAAAATCATTGAATGAAATGAAGTAATAGTAATTTAAAAGAACTGAAAACAAGATACGAAGACTTTGTAACATTTGTACAGATTTTGATTTTCTAAATGGAAAAAAAAAAAATTAGCAACAATGTCTATTGTTACTTTAAAAATGGGTGCAAGAGATTTAGCATTAAAATATTCAAATGATATTTATTAATGTCACTGAATTTTATTTAGAAGTACTAGAATGTTTTAGCACCAAGCAAAAATTTTCTGTAAAACTACTGAAACAGTACCTCCAGTAAAAGCATTAACAACTATCTGTAATTATGAAATCCAAAATGTATATCCGAATATCGCTGTAGCATTGCAGATATTTTTAACATTACAATGACAACAGTGACAGCAGCTTCTTATAATAATAATAAAATGTTTGAAAGAGAGTAAAGCAGATGGCTAGTTGACATCTATGAAAATGGATGGATGTGTAAAAAATATTCTAGAATGATTTAATTAAGTTTTATGAAAGCTGCTAGGTGTATGTTTTAAACAAAATGGCTTGATTATAAAGGATTGTATGCTAGTTCACCTGTTTTAATCAGTGAAAAAGCGAAGCAAAACAAGTGGGTAAATGTGATTGAAGATTGCTCAAAGGGCTTCGTTTAATATTCCTTTCAAAACACTTTATCCTTTCTTTAATAAATCCAAATAAATTTCATTTAGAAAAAAAAAAAAAGTCATGGTTTTTATAAAGTAAAAATTTACCGGTCTATTTTTTAGTTTTTTCGAATATCTGAACCAGCCCGCTATTATATTTTGTCATAACAGTGTCTGTCATGCAGATTAATTGCAATATTTAAAAAAATAATTTCAAAATTAAACATGTTGTACACCTTCAAAATGTTAAAATATGCGAATATTTCCATAATCGGATTTTTATCATGATTCAATATGTTTCTCAAACTTCCATTTACTATTCTCTATTACTCATATATATTTACTATTCTCTATTACTCATATTGATACTCGCTTTGTATTATTCTCAAACATTTGAAAATTTCGTAAACTTCCAATACGACGTCAAATTTTCTTTTTAATTCTCTAATGATGTGATATTAATCTGCTTTGTGTACATACACACATACTCATACTCCTTGTATTATTGAGAAATCTTTGAAAATTTTCGTTTTATTACCACTATGACGTCAATCATTTTTATTTCATTTTCTTATCTTTTTTTCAATTGGTGATACTTTTTATTTCATTTTCATTTTTCACATTGAAATCGTTCAATAAAAAATTAATTTTTGTAGAAAGAATTTCATTGTGGATTTTTAATTTTTGGCAACTGCTATAACGAAAAATGTTTAAATTTAATAGGAAAAGGCTGTTAGAATTTTGGTTTTTTTTATCTCTGTTTATTAAAATAATAAGGTTTTTTCAAATTTTAATATTTTGAGCTACATAGCTGGTATTCAGTTATATATATACAAAGTTTCAACTCTGTAAGTTACATAGTTTCTGAGAGTGGCTCTGTGACGGACAGACAACGGAGTGGGTTGGGTTGGGTTGATTATTGACGGCCAATTATCTACACTTGGGATATAGGCCCGGGGGGAGTGCCCTTCGTGGGGGTCTTTCTAAGGGAACCTAACCTGTATTTACGCATGGATAAATCCACGGCTCGAAGAAAACCATGAAAACTCTGAACGATTAGGCCGACGGGCGCGATTGGGATCGAACCCAGCACCTCCCGTCTACCAGCTTCGAGAGCAGAACCTCTCAGCCACTGGTGGGGCGACAACGGAGTGGGAGCAATAAGGTTTCGTGAGATGAACGAAACCCTAAAAAGCATATGCGAATTAATCAATTCCAAGACTGAGGTAAAAAGCTACAGCTTTTGAACATAGCGATTAATAAACATTTTAAAAAATAAAATACACAGCATGTAGAGAAACATGGGTGAATGACAATGTTCAGAAATGATTTCAAAAATGAAATAATCAATATTTTCAATAACTGAAAAGTAAGATTCATTTACTACAACTACTGAAAAAATTACTATAGGTAATATAGACTGAAATAGAATATACATTAGATCAGGCATGTCCAACCTTTCAGTAAGCAAGGATGCACATTAGCTTGTGGCACACAATGAAAAGCACCATTATTAACTTGATTTTAAAAATGCAAGAATATTATCTCCTTTTAGCAATGATAGCAATACCTACACATCTGCAGGATACACATATATCTCACAGTGGTAATCATTGGCGGCTTACAATGGAGGTGGCTCATCTAAAAAATTGAACAAAAAACATATAGCAAATTTAAAGTTACATTTTTCTGCGGTTTGGGGATGAGGAGAGGGAGGTATCTCAGAGATTTTTGCAGGTAAAAGAGCCAAAAATCTTAACAACACTTGTAAAAAAAAGCATGCAAATATTAATTATTTTAAGGCAAAGTAACTTTGGAGATGGATTTTTGTTTTAAAGGAATCTAGAAAAATGAAACATTCAAAGGAACACAAAGAGTTCCTTCAAAGAGCACTATGACAAACACAGGGACAGCCCTGTATTATATTACATTATTTCAAAATATCTTCAAAGAAGACAATCCAAAAATCCATTGCTAATATTAGCTGTTTTATATGAGGG
This sequence comes from Maratus michaelseni, assembly GCA_963931845.1. Lineage (NCBI taxonomy): Eukaryota > Metazoa > Arthropoda > Arachnida > Araneae > Salticidae > Maratus > Maratus michaelseni. Next base: position 142,043,501 of record OZ007587.1, on the reverse strand, counting down.
AGCAACCCAAAGACGGTTGCTATTTATTTATCCGGAACTGGCATCAGTGGTGTTGCCATGGACATGTGACATATACATCATAAGTTTGATATTGTTGACAATATACATAACATACTCAGAATGTTCTGTCATACGGATGGGTTGGGTTGATTATTGACGGCCAATTATCTACACTAGGGATATAGGCCCGGGGGGAATGCCCTTCGTGGGGGTCTTTCTAAGGGAACCTAATCCGTATTTACGCATGGATAAATCCACGGCTCGAAGAAAACCACGAAAACTCCGAACGATTAGGCCGACGGGCGCGATTGGGATCGAACCCAGCACCTCCCGTCTACCAGCTTCGAGAGCACAACCTCTCAGCCACTGGTGGGGCTTCTGTCATACGGAATTATTTGTGTATAATGAGCAGAGGAAAGTATATTCAACTAGGAAAATTGTATCCAATGGTTGGAGTATCATAGTTGAGATTTTTTCCAACAGAAAGAAAATATGCCGGGACCAGGACTCGAACCTGGGTACTTTGGTTTGCCGTACCAACACAGGATATCGCCCAGGATATCGTCGGGATAGCTCAGTAGGGAAAGCGTTGGTACGGCAAACCAAAGTACCCAGGTTCGAGTCCTGGTCCCGGCATATTTTCTCTCTGTTGGAAAAAATCTCAATTATGATACTCCAACCATTGGATATTATTCGTGTAGTTTAGTAACTTGAAAATTTCATCTCAGTCCAAAAATGGAATTAACTTATGAGAATTTTTGTGCAGTTATTTTCTATGACTTTCAACGTGGATCATCTCAACATCAACTCACTTCGACTTTTGCCGATGAAGCACCATCTAAAACCATTGTATATCACTGGTTTAGAGAATTCAATCGAGGTCATCATTTGCTCAAGGACGATTTTAAAGAAGGCCATCCAAAATTGGTTGTTGAGCCAGACACCATCAATGTTGTGCGCGAACTGATAAAGCAAGATCGTCATGTAACATACCACATACCGTGAGATTGAGGCATCTCTGGACATTAGTATGACAAACATACACAAGATTTTATGTGAACATTTAGCCGAGAAAAAGATTAATGTGTGTTAGATCCCTCATAATTTGACAATCACTCAAGAAAAGGCTTGTGTCGATTGATGTAAAGAATTGGTATAATATGCCAAAGTGTATCGATCATCACGGAGAATATTGTGAAAAACAATAAAACAATTTCCAATGATAAATATTTGTTTTTTTTATTATTCCGTATGCATAAATAGCAACCCTCGTATTAAATTAAATATATAAATAAATCAATTACTAACTTCATAGCACAAAAGATGTTATCACCCACAAGAGTTAATTTTGCGTCTTTAGCAGCACTATTAGAAGCTAAGATGGATGGTTTCTTTGATGGATCATCTCTGAAATAAAACAGATTCTGATTTTAAAGAACAAAAAAATTCAAATTTCAATTATGAAATTACAATTGAGAATATATTTAAAACAAAATGCTTAATTAAAATATATAAATAATATACAGTTATCATTTTAGCACAATAAGATCAATTTAATAAATTATGAACAAACACATTCCGTCACTTTATCAAATAAAACCTGTATGTGGCAGACTTTGACTTTTAAATTGAAGAAAATAAAATCTGAACATAGTAAAAAAATATATTCACTATATTTATAATCAGGCAGGAGTAAAGCTTGTCTCTGGTGATTTGGAACTACTTTTACAGAAATTAATAACACAGTTAATGATTTTCAATTATAAAAAACAACAGGCATAATTAAAAAAAAAAATTCACAGATTATATTAAAATAATTGGCACAAGATCTTCGATCAGGCAAGTTATGCTAAAAAAGTTTACAAAGAAACACAAAGTAAAAAAAGAAGAATTGATGAATAAATTATACAACACATAATGTTTCTATAAAAGTATCTAAATTATCATAGTGCACATCAGTAAATAGGCTAAATTCTTACATTGTTAGTTTGAATATCTTATATACCCAGATGTGAAGCGAGTTACTAAAACATCCAATGCAAAGGCAGATTTTCAAATTTAGTAAAGTTGTTTTGAATTGTATCTGTGTTTCTTGTGAAAGTAGGTTTAATTTTTAATAAACCTAATCAATAAACATTATAGGAGCTAAGCTGCTTTAGTTTATTAGTTTCTGTTTGTATGGCTCTTCTTTACTGATCCATCGAAGACAGTGAACAATTGACATTTCAGTGTTTTTACACAAATCACAAACACTGTACTTTGTAAAATTTATTGCATTAATTTTCTTTTTTATTGCCTTCAATGAAATTATCAAGCCTAGAAGTAACAATTTTTGAAAATATTATAAATATAATACCAGAGTTTTATAAAAAAAAAAGGCAATTTTATGTACGTGAATCCAATTCTTAATATATGTGCACAATTTAATGCATTACATATTAACATGCAATCCAAACACAATTTATACTTTAATATCTTATTGCCATATAAATAATTTTACAGTTTAATTTTACATTTTTCTTAGAAAAATAAGCATATAAATTAGAAGAGATTAAAATATAATTATGATCGAGTCTCAATAGAATAACTTAATCAGCAAGCAGAAGTTCTGTATTGATAGACTGATAAAGTCTTTTTTTTTTTTTAATTAAATATTCACTAAAGAAATGCCTATATGTGCTATTTTAAAAGCAGAATAGATGATCGGGAAATTAAAATTATATAAAAATGGCCAAATCAACCTTATGGGAAAAGATTACGCAGCAGAACTTAATTTTGATTTCTTTCCTTCAGCTTCACCAATTCGTCCAGCTAAAATTTTACAGTATCAGACTCAATTACTGATGAGGCAATACTCATTTCTTTTAAGTCTTTATGTTTAATTCCTTTTTCTAAATGTTCATTGCCTTCACTTAATAAAGTTTGTGCAGTATTTAAATCAACTTTCAATGATTTTACAGAAATTCTATAAATTTCATTAACATTTAACATTTTTAAAAAAAACTTTCGTTAACATTCAACATTTTTTTTTTTTTTTTTTACTTTCCTTAACATTTAATTTTTTTTCAATTGTTTAAATTAATGATGGATACATTTTTGTACCTGTTTAAGAGCTTCTTGTTATTTCTCACTTTTCTTTATGTATAGAATAAAATTTAGTTACAGAATTCAGTAATTTTCCTTTAATAGGAATGTTTAAAATCCTTTAATGTCTTAGAACAGCATCTGGTCTTGGGCTAACAATTTTCTTCTTCTAAACTTTTTTATTAAAAGAAATGAATTCTTTACAGAGAATCTTTGTTCAATATATGCATTATCCTGAGATAATGATAGACAAGATTTTATGATTTTTGATAGTTTTGATAATCATAGTATTGAATTTTCCAGTACATTTCTCAGTAATTTTTAAAACTTTAGTCTGATATTAATCAGCTGGTTCATACTGTATACAAAGATTTTCACTATCAGTAATTTATCACAAAATTCTTCAATATCTTTACTTTATCAGGGTGATAAATTTGCCCTACCATAGCAATACTGAAAAATGTTTGATCACTAAAGTTTAGTGTTTTCATTTTCAGATATAACATAAAAGCATTATCCAATGAATCTTCTCTTATTAGTGAATATCAAAACCTTTAAATTTTTAAGAAACCTGTTCAGGGGTTGGGTATAACCTGATCCAAACTAGAAAATTATATTTGAAGTCAACCATAAACACTACAAAATAATTTTCCTTTTAGTAAAACCAACAATGTAAGTTTTGTTCACCTCAAATCTAGCCAAAAAATACAAAGTATTTAAATCTGAACCAGATGTATCCCCCCCACCTCCCTCATCAAATACACACAATAAACGGAAAAAAAAAATAAGCGCATAATGCAATTATGGAAAAATAAACTATGGGGAAATAGCTTTTGTAGATACAATCATGTCTCCAATCTTATTTTATCAATGAGAGAATCAGTTAATGAAGAAAAATGAATGCATACATTTATTCACACTATTAAACTATATAGTTTTTTCATCCAAGACAATATTATAATCTTTCTTTCGAAAAATCAGGCACACCCGAACCTGACAAAAGAACCTGTAAGAACTAAAAGCCAACCCGAATTCGAAAAAATTTAATAGTTAACCTGGTGCACACACACACAATTAAAAGGGCAAATCTACTGGTTAAATTAGATTCAGGTAACATCAGGTTACTCAACCCATTGGAATATTCAGTGGTGGCTGGTAAGCCAAATGCATAAGGAGGCTGGGATCAACAGAAAAACAGAAACCTCCCTCCCCCTCCACCAACTCACTGTTGCAATTTAAGGCTCTTCTAAAATCAAAATTGACTAATTTTTTGACTTATTCATGAAGTTATTTTCATTCATAACTTTACTGATCTTCTTACTAATATATATATACTAGCAGAACCACCCGGCTTTGCCCGGGTTAACATAAATTAAAATACAATAATACGACAATAACAATGACGACAATATGATTTGTGCATACTCAACCATAAATCGATAAAAAAGACAATTAGAAAAAAAAGCGTTACTTTAACTCAACCATAGTAAAATTTCTCAACTTTGTAAATGAGAATGCACGTTTTCTTTGCGCATACAATATAAAAATATACGATTTTCCTGACGTTGAAAAAAAAAATTACCAAATGTCGTAACATTTTGCGAAATTCGCTTTCATATGGCATCTATCTATATTATAAAACAAAAACATATCCGTGAGTAATGTCGCCATCATATGGACGGTAGCACCGACCTAACCATTAAATTTTGCTTCAACTACATATTTGTAACAACTAAATATCGCATAATTTCATTTTTTAAACTATCAATTCGAAAAAAATTCACTTTCAAATGTAGTTTGAAAAGTTTATCTCAATTTACTGATTTTTTATGGATTTAAAGTAATTTTAAAGCATGTATATTTTTAAATCTGTATCCAATTACGAAAGATTAACTTGTTTGATCTTTATAAAGTAAAGACAGTTATTTCTAAACATAGCACATTCAATTTTTATGCGGTCGAATAAAATAAATGTACTCTCAATGTTAGTCGTTTGAAAATCGTATTTCAATTTACTGATGTCTTATGGATTTTAAAGTAATTTAATATTCTGGAAAATTGTACGGTAAAAGGATGTTAAACTTATACTTTGGCGACCAATATATTCTGTGGAAATTACGGTACTTTGTGTAATTGCTATAAAATACTAATATTTTGTGAATGAAAACCGGCACATGATTTAAAATATGACGATACTTTCACCGGGGTAGATTTTCCTCTGAACCGATACGTGTCTAGTTAAAACAAACTCTTTCACTTCATGAATCATGTACAAATATGGATTTATATTTATAGATAATGTGCACGTTTGTCAACATAACGTAATAAAACGTTGAGCTAAATTGCTTGAAGTTTCGCCAAGTGTCTCGTAATTTTCAAATAGTTAAAATAAATTATATTATATGTAGAAAATAATAAATTATGAATTACTAACTCCGCAAGAATTGTTACTTTTCCCCTACAGTTAATTGACAAAAAACGACTTTACTTGAGTGCGTGACGTCACATGCTCATCTATATATTTAAAACGCTAAGCGTTTTGTTTCGACAATCCGTGAGAACAAACTACTACATCAAATTACATCATTCTTTTTTTAAATGAAAGATATTTGGTCACAGATTTGTTATCGTACATTCGTTTGTTCGAAAATTTAATTAATTACCCGTAATCTTAAATTAAAATTTTACTTCTGCTTATGACGTCATAAAGTCGGCAATCGGATTAACGCCCACTGTTGCGACGTTCAGAGTTTATTTTCTGAACTCAATGATTGCGAGCTTAAAAAATAAATTTTAAATATTAAAAGCACGTGACTTTTAGGCCGAATTTTTTAATTTGTAAGTTAAAATATAGTTAAAATGTTTAAGTATTTCGGTAAAAATATTTATCCGTGTGTTTTATAAGCGAATAAAAATTCGTATTTACTGTGACGTCACGGAAATATTGTCCATTGGGTTCATTTTATCATTAAGCATTATAACTTTGTTGATGCCATTTTTTTCATTACAATTAAATGCAAAATATATTTTTATTTGTATGCATGGTGCTTAAGCATAAATGTACGTGTGAAAAGTTTGTACCGGTGAAAATGACGTTATGCTTAGCTTGAAATGCATTTTAACATTGATAAAAGTAAAAAGAAAAATTTATATGATTGGGTCAACATGGCGTAATATTAACTGATACTTCAATTTTTAATTTTAAAGATTAGAACTGGAGCCTTTATTGGTTGCTTCATCTTGATTGCATACCTTGATTACATGTTACCAATTACTTTTTTTTAATTATAGGATTAAGTTATAGGAATTATAGGATTTAAATTATTAAGATTTCCTTTTTTAATAAAAAAAAATCACAAAAGTAAAGAATTTCAGGGAAAAAAAAAACTTGAAATAATGATTGTATTATTAGCTAGAATAAACAATGTAAGGCTAATATTTTATAGGAATTATTTTGGTAGGTTTGTTATAAGTTCATTTAACAGTTCCTTATTAGCGGCAAAGTCTTATTTCTTTCACTGTGAATTTTTCTTTCGATGTCAAAAAATGGTAGTCTACTTTTGGACGCCAACCAAAACACAGTGGCAATATTTAGAAATGTATAACGGTTGTGACAACAAACGGCACTATCGCTTTAGCTTTCATCGCGCTTACATTACTTCTAAATACTAAAAATTTAATTTTTTTACTACATTTTACAATTTTAATTCTTACATCCTCAATTAGAAAAAAAAATTAGCTTTCGATTGAAATTTATTTGAAATCTGCCGCTTAATTTAACGACTTTTTAAATAATTTTCAAGCATGAAATATTTTTCCATTCTATCTCAACAATGACCATCCGTTTGTTTTAATAATGTAAAATAGCCCCTTGGAAAGTTGCAACAATTGAAAATAGGTATCCCTAACCTTCATGAAAAGTGAAAAAAAATAATAATAATAAAAACCTGATAAATCATAAGATCAGATTATCCATAAGATAGAGTATTTTGGCGCTAATATAAAATCTGTCAAAAGAAAAAAAAACTATTTTTAGTTTATGATTAACATAAAATTGATATGTTGAATTCTTTGATGTATATGTTGAATCAGAATATGCTAGGAACTGTTATTTATTATTTTTTTAAAGATCCATTGGATATTTAATTGTATAAGAGACCGACTGTGATGGAAAAGGAATAATCATCCTGATTATGTAAAGGGATAGAAGAAACCATACAAATAAATTACAATTGAAAACATTAAAATTCTCCCTCATCTGCATATTAATTTATTATTGTAAAAAAAAAATTCTTCATTTTTACATAAAAATTGATTAGCTTAAAACAATGGATGCGTTTTAGAAGATATGGATTTGAAACGAACAACGATTAAAGAGGATATATTAAAACTTTTTTTAACGTAGAATTTCAACGGTGCCTTTGGGCAGATGCAATAGATATGCGCATAGGAGCTCATTCGATTGCATTATCACAGGGAGGGAGGGGGGGGTGCTTATACTATGTTCTTTTATTTACTGAATATGAGATGAAAGTAGGAAATTTGTATGATACTTTATGATAGGACTATTTGTATGATACTTTATAGATCCATGACCTTTTTTTTTTGTCGTGGGGAATATGGTGGTAATGTCATACTGATTTGCATTACACATTTGTTTACGGAGTGTTCATTTGGAGTTTGCATCGGAAATAGCATTTCACTGGGGGGGGGGGGGGGGGGATTTTTTAAAATAAAATATTTGAAAGACTGTTTCATACGAAGCCCTACTCAAATAATAAAGAAGCTTATTTTACTGATATTGTTATAGTATTTTTTTCCGTCACGTTTTGACGGGTTCCATCTAGTTTGTATTTAAAACATGAAAGCGATTAAAGAAATCCAATACTACCATACTCGTAGAAAAATTTTAAACAATATTCTTAAATACTAAATTTAACTCCGAAATTATATTTACAATGTAATTTAAACAGAATTTGCTAAAATTGCGTTTTGAAGCTATGTGATTTTTGATACAAAACATTATTTTTCAAAAATATAGTGTTCTCTTAAGAAATGGATAATAATTTCGAAGCTGGTGAAATGAAAATGTCGCCACGTTGTCGAACGTATAAAAAATATATTATTTAAAAAAAAAAAATTAAAATAAATGTTTTATATTTAAAAAAATGCATTTATTTTTTTTAAACCATTTTACTTTTAATCCCATTTGTTTTAACACCCATTTTTGAAGAAAAAAATAATGGAAAATACCATATTGTTTTCTTTAAATTCAATTTTTTTTAATAGGACATCTACTGTCGACTTACATCCAAGGAATTTAAATATACCTCCTTGGTTGAGGCTCAAGCTGAAAAAGGTTACGATGTTATGATTATGATTGCTAAATGTCAATATTTGACAGACGATTTTTGATTATGTTGAATAAATTGAATCATGAAGTTTGAATGCGCAAAAAATATGTTTTTATTTCTTAGAAAATTTACTTTAATATTAACAAACCAGTGGAAACAATTTGCCTTTGTAAAATTAGGAGGTAAGTTATTTATTTTTCTCCAAACACATTTAAATATATGTACTAAATCGTTTAAAGCACTTATAGTACTTATAGTAATCTTTGTAATATGCAAAAAAACCACAACTGACAAAATTGACGTCACTTTCAGATTTCAAATTATAGCGAGTTAATCTGAAATTGGTTTAGAAAAATATTGTCCATACACAGTTCCTTTGAATGGCAACGGGAAAGAAATTGAATTAGAAATTGAGGGAAAAAAATAGATTTCTGTAATGATAAACTATGGGAAATGTTTGAAAAAAGTGGTAAAGAATGGTCTGAGAAATTTTTAAAGTTGACAGTAATTTTACTCGTGTTCTAAAGTATATGTACATCAAGTTTCGTTCCAATCGGTCAAAAACTGTAGATTTGTATAAGGAACATACATACATACCAAGAACGGCTTTTATATATATAGATATATAAAACAGGCATTTTTTCTTTCCTTATAAGGGTAGAGGATCTTTTTAAAATGTTGTCATTTTTCTTTTAGGATGATTTTCTGGATGCAAGAGTAAACCAGAAATCATCACCAGTCTACAATAGCTTAGAATTAAAGATGTATCCCATTTACTGGAAAATGAAAAAATGGTATTCGATTCCTAATCACCTAAACAGTAATTAAGCGGAGAAAAAAAAAACACCCTTAAAGGTACATGTTTTTGAAATAAGATGTTATGTGTTTTTACAATATATTTTCTTTATTTATAAAGCATATTTTAGAAACATTTTAAAAATACAACGGCATTGGTATAAAGGCATATTAACACTGTTTCTAAATAAAATCATAGACATCTTATATAATAGACCACGGATTGGTAACCTTTTCTTGAAACAAACATCTCCTTCCCACCATCATGTGATTGTGAGGAGATAGCACACCAAACCCTTTTTTTCCTGCCAAACTGTCATTGGAATTCTCGCTCCCACCAAGACCTGTGTTATTTCATCTGCATTGATCTTGAGAGAACATTACCTTTTCCTAAGTTGCCAAGAAAGGGATTAACACAAAAAAATGACACCCTTTTGGCGATGAAATCGGATGATGTATGCTTCAACTTTCTCCCGGAAGAACAATGGAATCCGTACTCTACTTATAAATGCCACCTCTATGAATAAAAAAGATAAAAGAATTTTTAAATAAAAATATTTAGAAATCTGCTCAATAAATTTATTCGTTGATTAATCTTAGCAAAGGGAGCAAATCCCTAACATTTCATCTAGCAATCAAAGGCTGAAGAGCTTTAAACATCCAGTCCTAATTGCTACATAATGATTTTCTTCTTTCCCCTCCCTTTGTAGTCATATTCATTCACTTTTAAAAGACATTATTGGGGGTAGTGTTCCTTCTAAGTCATTTTTTTAAGAGCGCAGCATCTTGCCTTTTTAAAAATGGCAAAATGTACCACTAGACGTACCTAAAGATTTCTAGTACAAAATTTCTCTATACCACAGTATTTCTAAGTCCATCGAGAACTTGCAACAATTAAATTATAGAACTTTCTCATTTCTTTGGGAAAAACACAGAAAGTCAGTTGTCAGTTATTGATAGTTGTCAATTATTCAGTTATATTGTAATTGAATGTACTTTAAATTTTTGATTAACACAATCATTCAAAATTAATATTACTTTATTCACCATACCTAAAAATAATGTCCCCCCCCCCTTTTTCCTTTACTCAAAATTAAAGGCAATAATATATTTTGTCTTGCAATAATGCCCTTTTCTATTAAAATAGTGTTTTTTTAAGTGACTAGCACCCTGCCCTTTTCTTTATAGAGTGAACACTAATTTGGGGCTAGTTTATTTCTAACCTTTGTCACTCAGAAAGGAATTACCCAGTTCTGATGCTTGTCACTTGCTTTTTAATAATTCAGCTGATATAATGAAGATCATTTCTATAACGGGATTTTAAGTTTCTATCATAATAGAGATATTTGAACTCATTTTTTGTTTATTTTAAAGCAGTTTATAGAGGAGGCTTAGCATTTCTTGCCTCACCTGCTGAGATGCCAGTGGCTGAACTCATGGCAGAGTTCCTCTGAAGTAGCGTAATTAGATAAACTAATCAGGTTACTTCACATTTTCATAGTTCTACTATTATGCATGTTCTTTCAGACTCTTAATTTCAAAATGCATCTATCTGTTTCAATTTCAATATATAAATCCTTTAAATATCTCAAATTTGCAGACTATGATTTTAATTGCTAACTTTTATAGGCATCTACACAACACTTGGATGAGAATTTACAGGAAGTGCTCAAGCCTGTTGCTCAAAAACACTTTTCTGGACGAAATTGAGTGTTTCAGCAACTCTGCACCATTGCACAGCCCATAGACTCTTGACTGGCTGAGGGCAGAGAACTAAGAGCTAATTTCTCCCAATGAATGGCCTGCTAATTCATCCGACATCAATCAAATGGATTTTTCCATTTAAGGAATTTTGAAGGCTTGGCTATTTCCTATCAAAGTTTGGATGGTCTGAAGGCAAAATTGATTAAGGAATAGACCAATCTTCCCGATAAGATACTTCATGCTACAGTCAGTGATGTCCCAAAACAGCTATGGTCATGCATCAAAGAAAAAGGCAGGTACTTTGAGTTCTAATCTGCTTTTCCATTTATATGATGTTAAATTTAATATATTTGTTAATAAATTGTTGACATTTATGGTTTTCTCAAAAATAATGGATTTTATGCCCATCTAAAACTTTTTTCGCACCCTGTATGTTTCACAGCAGCTCATTCATTTTATTACATAAAATATAAAAAAGTAAATTTTTTCTTGAAATAATATTAAATATGATTATAAAAAATAAATTACATATAAATTCTAAGTATGTTATACTTGATGTGTCTTTTAATATTGAAACAATTCTCCAGTACAGCGTTTCTTAAATTGGGTCTGCGAGTCTACAGCTAGGGGTCTTCAAGCCAAGTGTTTAATTCAGACATTTTTTTCTCCGAGAGAAGTTTTTGTGTTTCCAGGTGTGTTTTGGGAGTAGGAGGATATTTGCAGGACAATAACTAATATAAACAATTAATAAGCATAAAACCCCAAATCTACCGGAAGAGACATTTCAATGTTAAGAAAAAAACAGCAAAAATTTTTTTTTCATTTCATTATTTAATGATACTTTCAGAACAGAATCACAGACTTGTGTGAAAAATATTGAGAACCAATTAATTGAACATGTAAAATCCGTCCTTTGTTTTTGCACTGTAAATAGATAAGATTTTAAATGTTTCCAATAATGTAAATTTGATTATTTTCTTTCATTATAAATATGGTGATAATATACTTGAAGATTTTTGGTTTTGCAAATGGTTGCCAACTCACATAACAAGTGCAGCACTATTCCCATGCTTTGATAATTTCATACAAGAAAAAAGAAAAAAATATTTGTCAAGATGTATCGGAATACATACAGCTGGGATACAGCCAATGAGTAGATCGTTATTGTTTTGATAAGTTTGGTTAAAACTAAAACACCACATGTAGTTTGGACACACTGTTGTATCCAACCGTAGGTTGCTCGTTGCCGAAAACTGTCTGAAAATTTGAAGACTACATTCAACAAATTTGTTTTGGTAGTAAATTATATCAAGGCTTGATCAATGAACTCTAGATTTTGTAAAATTTTATTCAAAAAAATTGGGAGTCAACACAAGCATCTATTTTTGCATACAGAAATTAGGGGACTGTCACACAGAAAAGTTATAAAACATTTTTGCATAGCATTGTGAAATAATTGTGGTTTTAATGGATTTCTCAAACTACCTTTGATAGATTGTTTCCTTGATTTACCCTGGCTTGTCCAGGTGGCGCATTTGATAGATGTTTTTAATTTCCTGAATGCTCTGAATCTAGACACACGGCAGTGTGTCAGCCAAGTTCCTAAAGCAAAAAAGTCGATACACCGGCCGTGAGTATATTTACACGAACCATTTCGAGCTGTTTTCGCCAAATTTCGACACTCTACTACTGAAAATCTATTTGACCTACGTACTTGTAATTTTAAATGTGTAGTAAGGCTCCCTTAATTATCAGAATCCAAAATTTTTTTAATAACGCATAATTAGTTTCCGAGATAATGATATTTGAAAATGTCTGATAATTGATAATTTTACCAGTGACTCACTCACTCATCAAAAAGATTTCATATGTCTACTGCACTTACAGACTTAAAATTTGGTAAGAAGCTCGTTTGCACTACAAAAAATCGAAAAAAAATCCAAAAATTCTGAAAATCGATTAATTACCCACTTGGGGGTGCCCATTTTTACTTTAACGTTACGTCTATTAGGCGAGATTTTAATTTGCCAAAAAAAGCGCCAAATGTTGAATCCGGGCGGACCTTGCAGCAAAATATTTGACTATCAGTCATTTTGAGTTAATTTCAGAGAATTAATTTTTTGAGTAATGGTGCATAAAATTTACTTTTTGAGACACATTGTGAAAAAACAAAAACATCTTGAGAGAATACATATATCGAAATACGCATATATTTTGAGACATCCGCAGTTGAAATTCGCCTAATTCCAGAATTAAAAATGTAAACAAAAGAGAGTCATTCAAATGACTCAAATAAATGATGATGAAAAATGATTCAAATAAATATTGATCATGGATGATCTACCATGGGTCTAGGCAGTGTAGCTATGGCAAAATATTAGCTCATTTATTCCATCAAACTTACAAAAAGGCACGCGCGAGAGAAAAAAAAAATAACAACCGTATTTTAATTGCATCGAAAAAAAACATGAGACAATCCATGGAGTCTTTCTCTCCTAAACAATGCAATTTCAAATTTGCTTTTTAATTATAAAATATAAAATAAACACGTGCGGAGATGTCACACTTTATCTCTTTTGTGCTAGTTATGTTAATATTTACGATTTATTGTGATCTAGACACACGGCAGTGTGTCAGCCAAGTTCCCAAAGCAAAAAAGTCGATACACCGGCCGTGAGTATATTTACACGAACCATTTCGAGCTGTTTTCGCCAAATTTCGACACTCTACTACTGAAAATCTATTTGACCTACGTACTTGTAATTTTAAATGTGTAGTAAGGCTCCCTTAATTATCCAGAATCCAAAATTTTTTTAATAACGCATAATTAGTTTCTGAGATAATGATACTTGAAAATGTCTGATAATCGATAATTTTATCAGTGACTCACTCACTCATCAAAAAGATTTCATATATCTACTGCACTTACAGACTTAAAATTTGGTAAGAAGCTCGTTTACGCTATAAGAAATGGAAAAAAAATTCTGAAAATCGATTAATTACCCACTTGACAGTGTCCATTTTTACTTTAACGTTACGTCTATTAGGCGAAACTTTAATTTGCCAAAAAAAGCGCCAAATGTTGAATCCGGGAAAAGTAATGCGCATGAACTGCGAGAGATGGCGCCAGTTTTTTAGTCTAGCGCAAAATAGGATGGTGGGCTAATTTTGGTTGGTAAAGTGATGAAGTGATTATTCTTTATTTTAAAAAAAAGGCGTCTTTACAACGCCATACATTTTAAAATATAAGGAATAAAATTAAGTATAGTTGTATTAAAAAATACATAAAGTTTTTTTTTTCCCAAATGTATTATAATACATTATTTATTATTCTTTCTTATTTATTATGTTAGCTACCATTTATTATTTTTACTAAAATAATGTTATTTACTATTTTTTAAAAGTTATGAATTTAATAAACATGTATTACATTTTATTTATTTATACAATGTTACTTGATAATGTTAAATTACAGTGTTTGAAAACATGATTGGCAACGATAAACAAGATTGGTACTTGGCAACAATTTTTGGCAATCTATCTCCTGGCCCGGATAATACACTCATGCACTTAGATATTAAATACTGACAACATTAAAGAAGTGAGTATAAAACATCACATATTTTTACTGAATGGTGTATACAAATTTAAAATTATGTACATACATTAATATTAAAAATATCGACGTTTCGACCACCATCTATGGTCATCTTCAGGAAAATTTTCTTATATTGCTTTTAAAGTTTCAAATGCGAAAAAACAATCCGCCCGTTGCCACAATATTATTGCCGTCCACAAAATAAAAATTAACAAGGGTAACACTCAACCATCGTACCAACCAACCATAAGTAGAAACGATGCAGAAGATTCTGCATCGTAATAATATTGTGGCAACGGGCGGATTGTTTTTCGCATTTGAAACTTTAAAAGCAATATAAGAAAATTTTCCTGAAGATGACCATAGATGGTGGTCGAAACGTCGATATTTTTAATATTAATGTATGTACATAATTTTAAATTTGTATACACCATTCAGTAAAAATATGTGATGTTTTATACTCACTTCTTTAATGTTGTAATATTTTATGGTGTAATGGTCCAGCATTTGTATTAAATACTGACTGTTAACATGAGTCGTACAATAGGATTGAAAGTAGGTGACACAGTCATTTTACACAAAGTGATTCCAATGCCTCCCGATGGAAGTTGTCTTTTCTATTCATTTGCCTTTTCACTATTTAATTCTGTTGATTTACAACAAACAAGTAGATTACGAGCGGAAATCGTTGACTATGTTTGTCGTAACTGGCAAGATTTGAGTGTATGGACATGCAATCAACACGGTGAACCTTACGATTCTGTTGAAGCATATCGTGTGAGTATGCTTAATTCGACAACTTATGGAGCTGTTTCGGAAGTAAAAGCGGCAGCAGATTTGTATTCCATAAGAATCGAAGTGTATCAGAATGGAAGTCTTTGTGGTTTGTTTGGTGAAGAGGGCCGTCCTACAAAACGTTTTCTCTTCTCTGGAGATCTATCGGCAGGACATTACGATGTTTGTCAACCATTGGCAGTTAACCTAAATATTCCTGAAGTGCAGGATGAGACCAGAGAACATTCTGGGAATGAAAACGTATTGCGAAAAGGGCGTCCACCAAAGCGTAAACTAGGTCGGCCCAAAACATCAGATAAATCCCGTGCTGAACAAGTGTGTGAAGCTAGTCAGCGTTACCGACAAAATCATCCCGAGGTTAATCAGAAATCTGTTAAGCGTTACACGGTCAAAAATCCGGAAGTGAATCAGAAAGCCGTAAAACGTTATACGGACAAAAATCCTGAGGTGCATCAAAAAGCCACAAAACGTTATAAAGAGAAAAATCCTGAGGTGGACCAAAAGGCTACTAACATTTATCAGTTAAAGAAAAAGTTATCGTACACAGACGGACAGAACGTAATTAATCAATTGACTGGTAAAATAAAAAACCGGTTGGAAGCAGAAAAAAATGTTAAGTGGGTTCTTCAACGTCGTAAAAATATGTTGGATAATTACTTTAATCTCTTTGAGCGCCTCCAAAAGAAAATAAATATAAGTGTTGAAAAAATGTGCAGTCTATCATCAGAAACAAACCTAAAAGACAAATTTACAATACTTGCAGGAGAATCTAAACATCTGAGTACTCAAGAACCTTACTACCATGAAAGTTTATATAAAGTATTAAGCTTAGAAAAAACCATTGCATAAATAATAAGGGTCAAGCATATATATTTAATTTACAGGAAAATAAACAAAATGTATCTTGGACATGTGATCCAAAAGTATGTTCATTAGATGAAACAGTTCTACGAAAACTGTTAGATGCTTTCCAATATGTTATTTCTAAATCAGTCATAGATCTATTTACTTTTATATCGAACCAAGACCATGAATATTTTTATCAAATTAGAATACTCAACAATATAAAACCTCATTTTCCTAAAATAAGAACTATTGTTAGAGAACTCTACCAGTTAGCATTTTTTTGCAAAAATATAAATACAATAGATTTACACCTAAACAGCGTAAACGTAAAAAAGTTAAACGAATTAGGTGTCCCCTTTAATATCAGTAATGCCTACTGTGAAGTAAATGCAAACGAAATATTCTTGAATGAAGATTTGATTATAGAAAAATATAAAAGTGCTTACAATAACATGAAGAAAAGATGTGCCGATGTGCCGATACACCACTGTATATCCTGTCACAGACTTCTATGTTTTCGTGACATGTCTACTATTAATAAATTAAGAAATTCTATTCAAACTGATGTATGGCAGAGATTGCAGCTCTTCAATGAATCTCATCGCATTGAGTCAAGTTCTTTTGTTTGTCATTTATGTTTAAAGAAAATAAGAGCTAATGAAGTACCTTTTAATTCTATTCTTAACAATCTTTATTACAGAGATATACCTAAGCAAATTAGTAATCTCAACAACTATGAAAAAATGTTAATTCAACGGGCTAAGGCTTTTCAGGTTATAACTTAATTCCTGTGGGAAACAAAAACATACCTAATAGGCAAATGATAAAAAAAATTAAAGGAAGGACGTTCCATTTGCCATTACCTGTAGAAACTACTCTAAAAAAGTTACCTAATTCCGAAGACCCATTAAACGCAAATCAAGAACTTTTCATACTTGTCAGGAGTACTTCTACTAAAAACAAAATCATGTGGCAAGACATAGTAAATATTAACAACATATACGACGCTTTAAAGTACCTAAAACTAAATAACATTCACTACTCAAATATTAATCTGCCGCAAAATCCTGCCAATTTGCTTGACCACCTGGACCAGAATCTTTGCCACAATATTGAAACTGCTGAAGATATTGAAGAATTAGAAAGTCCACACGCCATTCTCACTCAAGTAACAGAAGAAAAAGAAAGTATTTATGAAGCCTATACCATCTATCCATTGCATGAAAAGAAACAAAACAGTACAGTTACAGCTTTGTATCAAATGATCAAAGTTAACGCAGCACCACTTGATAACCGCAACAAGGAGATAGATACTTTATGTTTTCCTGACATATACAATGAAGGCAAATTTGGTCAGTTTTATCAACGAGAAAAAAATATTACAAGTGCAGAGTACATAAAGTCCCGTTTAATGTCACAAGATCCTAGATTCAGACTCAATCAGCAGTATTTATTTTACTTGTTAAATGACGCAAATCTAAGACAGCTGAACGCAGGCATATACTATAAATTAAATGTAACAAATCAAAATCAAAAACTGACAGCTCAAAAATATTTAGAGAAGTTGGAGAAGGATGAGCTTGAAGGAGATTTAATGGCAATATTTGGTCGATTACGGAATACGGAACAGTTCTGGAAAAAACCCAGAAGCGACGTTGTATGTATGACTCGTCATTACGGGCCAGCCACGTGGTTCCTGACGATCAGTCCCTCAGAGTGGACGTGGACTGACCTTGCGGAGTACATCAAAGAAATAAATGGACCGGATGTAAAAACGAAATCTGTAAACGAGTTAGTCTGTATGGATCCTGTTGCAGCATCACGATTTATCGATATTAAATTTAAATCAATGATCGAGTTTCTTACATCACCTGCAGCCCCTTTGGGTGAGATAATACACTATTTCTGGTGCCGTGAATATCAAGCGAGGGGTTTGCAGCACTTTCATCTTATGTTGTGGGTAAAAAATGCGCCATTACTACAAGAGTCAACAGTTAATGAGGTCGCAAGCTTTATCAGTAAATATGTTACGTGTGCTCTCCCCGATAAAAACATTTCACCAACATTGTACGAACATGTAATCAAATACCAAACTCATAAACATAACTCATACTGCTTACGGAAGAAAAAAACCAAATCAGGATTCATAACTGTTTGTAGATTTGGTTTTCCTCGCCAGGTTACCGAATCCCTAACAATCAGAAATGTAACCGAATCAATAGCAGCAAGGAAAACGTTAACATCTAATAACAGGCTGTATAATATACCCCGTAAAGAAGAATCTCGCTACATATTACCCAGATTATAACCCAGCTATACTTCTTGCTTGGAACGGCAATATGGACCTGCAATATGTAGGGGAAAAGACAGCTGTATTAAATTATTACATCACAAAATATACCACTAAAGGCGAAAAAAGTCACACAAGCGATACTTTTGACAACATTAATTCATCAAAATCTTTAGTTAGTAGGTTGTATAATGTAGGTCTCCGAGCTCTTAACAACAGAGAATGCGGCGCGCTTGAAGCAAGTGATACACTCTTGGGCATATCTCTTTACGGCACCGACCCGAAGACCACAATAAGATGGCTCGATGTAAATATGCACCGTAACCGTCGAGTAAAAAATAAAAAAGATATTAACCAGCTAGAATCGGATTCCACCGATATATTTTTCGAATCTTGGGTTGATAATTATTATCCCCAACGCCCTCATGACTTAGAAAAAGTAAATTTATATGACTTTGCTCGATGGTATGACATAACTACAACCCCACCCCCTCTGGCAACAGCTGAGCAAATACATAAAATATCATCAAATAAATTTTTAAAGAAACGGCAGCGCCCATACTTATTAAATCATTACAAATATGATGTAAATAAGTATCCAGAAAAATACTATTTCTCTCTCTTATTGATGTTTTATCCGTGGAGGGATCTTTCTGTACTTAAGTCAGGTCAAAGTACATACACAGAAGCCTTTAACCTATTAAAAAATGAAATGAAAGATGGATTAAATTACGGGGAAATACAAACAGAATTCCTTAATAATACACAGAAAGCTTTCGAAATGATTGAAGAAAAAGTAGCAGAGATTGAAAGCAACCGAGATAGAGATAATAATGAAGATGACGGTATAGAAAACCCATTAGATTTTGTACCTGTTGAAGCCCAAAATGCAATGGAAGATTTTCGGAATGCAGAAGAGTTGGTGTCGGAAGATGAACTTGAAAAAATGATCAAAAACCTCAATGTAGACCAAAAACGTATTTTTGATCAAATTTGTGACACATTGAAACACAACAAGAAAATTTTACGATTATTTGTGAGTGGAACAGGGGGCACGGGGAAAAGCTATTTAATAAATACTGTCAAAAGTTGGGTTAAAAAACAATTAAATAAATTGGTTGCTGTAGCTGCACCAACAGGTATTGCTGCTTTTAACGTTAATGGTTTGACAATACACAGGCTTCTACAGCTTCCAGTGGAGCATGGAAATTGTCCAAAGTACACTTCTTTGGCAGATCAAGTCCTCAAAGTTTTAAGAAGTGATTTAAACGAGGTTATTCTTTTGATTATTGATGAGGTTTCTATGATATCAAATGTAACATTGATGTACATTCATCTCCGCTTAACGGAAATTTTCGACACGGGTGATATAGAAGATGGCTGGTTCGGCAAAATTAACATCGTGTTATTCGGTGATCTTCTCCAGCTGCCTCCAGTGAGACAACTTTCGCCGTTCGAAAACATCAAATCGTCAGATTTCTAAACTGTTTAGGATCGCTTAGCGCACCGAATTTATGGAAAACTTATTTTCATATGATGAATTGATAATTAACATGAGACAGAAAAACGATCAACTGTTCGGCGAAATGTTGAACTGTTTTAGATTGGGTGTAATCACAAATCAAGATGTGAATGTCTTATCTGATCGACTCCTTAAATTAAAATCCGATAACCCAAAGGAAAGACTGGTGGAAATCATAAACCATTTTTCAGAAATGCCAAACAATACCATATGTTTGTTTGCAACTAAAAATATGTGTAACCAGTTCAATGATGCTATGTTGACAAGTATAAAACAACCAGATATCAAATTGAATGCAATAGATGAAATAGATTGCCCAAGATACTTGAACAAACGAGCAAGTGAAGTGTTAAAAAAAAACGAGGATGATTCTTCATTATCTGCCAGATTAGAAAATGTTATAACCATCAAAATAGGGGCACGTGTAATGTTACGTAGGAATATAGACGTTAGCAAAGGACTTGTAAACGGATCGATAGGGACAATAGAAAAAATACTTTGGGACGTCGACTGCAACAATAGTGCCAGAAAAATTAAAATTAAATTTCTTCATAATTTAACTTATGAATTAGAACGCATTAAGACTAAGTTTCAAATATTGGGTAATGCGTTTGTGCACCGGGAACAATTCCCTATTTGTCTGGCCTACGCTATTACCATCCATAAATCACAAGGCCTTAGTCTTGACAATGCACTGCTCGACATCGGGTCTTCAATATTCAGTAAAAGACAAGCCTATGTAGCACTCTCTCGAGTCAAGACCTTGGAGGGTGTTCACCTTATAAATCTAGATCCTAGCCAAATAAAGGCCCAGGAAAGCTCCATCATAGAATATAACCGCCTACAAACATTATATCGCCCTGATTTGACAAGGTTATTAATAAATAGGAAATGTGTGAAAAAAAACTCAGATAGTGAATGGGCAGTGCGCTATAACATTTCAAACGTGCAAGAAAATATAGAAAATGATAGCGAAAAAAACCCAGTGCGTAAACGCAGGAAAAACGTGTGAGATTAATTAATATTAAATAATGGCAATTCAATATTAAGACTATTTATTTCAAAAAGGAAACACATACCTACTTACTTGACAAAAAGTAATGATATCCCATCAAAAACATACATGTGAAAAAAGGCCAAGTTCGTTAACGGTTTCGCTAATAAAAGAAGTGAGATCTAACTAGAAACCAAGTTCTTTCGAAGCTCCTTAAATCATAGCTCCTGTCATGCATACCGTTATTCAATTGCTTAAAACGATTTGTTATATTATTTGCTACTCAATAGAGCGATTTGGCAAGTTTTCACCCACCAACTTTAATCTTTGAGTCTGAGTACAATTTAGTCTAGTATGTCATTGGCAAAGATGTAGTCAATCAAGTATTCGAATAAGTATGTCAAAGTTCAGGTATTGATATGTTAAGGAAGTGATTAACTTAAAGTTCCGATCAATCAAGTAGAGAAATTTGAATAAGAGGATACTTGCCAAGTCGCTCTATTGAGTAGAAAATAATATAACAAATCGTTTTAAGCAATTGAATAACGGTATGCATGACAGGAGCTATGATTTAAGGAGCTTCGAAAGAACTTGGTTTTCAGTTAGATCTCACTTCTTTTATTAGCGAAACCGTTAACGAACTTGGCCTTTTTTCACATGTATGTTTTTGATGGGATTTAAGCTTACAAGGTACATTGGTACTTGTATTCAAAATCCCTGACAAAGTAGAAGCAACAACAAACAGAATTGATTTCTTGGAAAATCGACTTGAAAGTAATATTTTTTAAAACATTCCCAACGTTATTTGGTTTCTTGCAAACTTCTAGGGAGGCAATTTTCTCTAACATTATTGAAAATTTTGTTGTACCCCTTAACACTTGAAAGAAACTTTCAGACTTTGTTTTTCTCTCCCGTTGTCAAAAATTGAGCTGTTGAGGAATCCATTTCATTCCCAAGATATTAGTGGAATCCAAATTTTGATATTCTTACAGCAAGTACAACTTGCGGAAATCATCATGCGATGGTTCCATGAAAATTGTTTTCCAAGAGAATTGTCTTCTTAATTTTTGGTTGTGCGTGAAAAATACGTATGCTCTGGTTATTTTTCCAGGAGTAGCAAAGGTCGTGTAACTTTATGGTATAAGTAATTTTAGAGGAGTACTTTGTGAAGTTTGTTTAAAATGCAAAAACTTACATTCGTGTCCTAGAGACAAGCTAACATATATAAAAACTATAACAGATGACAAGTCTCAGCAGAAAACATGTTTATTAGGATTTGAAGCATAAGAACTGCTGATATATAGATGGGATGGGCCGAGAATAAAATATAATTATTATTTCATAGCTAAATGACTGCTTTGTATAGGTTTACCATAATTTATTTCATCTTTAAGCTTCAGATAAAGTTTGTCAAATTGCAGCGCTGTATTTGTTTAAAATTTTATATTGTTAATTCATAACGGTTATTTCATTTGACTTTTTTTAATTTCACCACGGCTCAATAAAAATATTATGTTGGCGATAAGAAAGAATGTATTTGAACTCAGTTGGTATGTAATCTCTTGTTTTGTAAGAAAGCAATTCTCGGGTCATCCCATTTATACTTCATTCGCAAGATAACAGAAGTAAACAAATGCGGATTGGCAATGCTTAAACCTGGCGCTGTGCCAGAAGCACCTAAAAGACTATCTGAAGTGTTTGAGCTTCTGCATTTTTTAAATATAAAATAAATAAAATTCGCCAACCTAGGGATTTGTGCCAAACGTGTGGATCCTTGGTGATTTTTCTGCAACCCGTTTGTTTACTTTCGTTATCTCCTTTCCCTGAACAGACTATATATATCGGCAGTTCTTATGCTTCAAATCCTAATAAACGTGCTTTCTGCTGAGACTTGTCATCTGTTATAGTCTCCAGGACACGAATGTAAGTTTTTGCATTTTAAACAAACTTCGCAAAGTACTCCTCTAAAATTACTTATACCAGAAAATTACACGGCCTTTGCTACTCCTGGAAAAATAACCACAGCA
The DNA here is from genome assembly GCA_963931845.1 of Maratus michaelseni. Lineage (NCBI taxonomy): Eukaryota > Metazoa > Arthropoda > Arachnida > Araneae > Salticidae > Maratus > Maratus michaelseni. The sequence continues at coordinate 142,020,492 of OZ007587.1, read as the reverse complement.
TAATACGTATGGTGGTGCAGAATAGCAGAATAAGCTATCAAGCAATATCTTCCCTTATTCACCATATATTTGTGTAAAAGACTTTCTCCAGCCTTGTACACATGAAAAATATATATGTAGAAATCGACTGCATGTCGAAGCAGACTTGTGGATTCATGTTTCAAACATTGAACCAGATTTTGCAAATCTAGGTAGCAGAAAAGCAATAGCAACCTTCTCATAACAAATAGCAGCATGTATTTTTTAACTGTCTTAAAATGTATTATTTTTCTTATTGCATCTGATGTTTTCCGATGCTGTAAACTAAATATAGATTATGTGTAATGAAAAATAAATAATGTATATGCATTAAAATAGTTTCTTAAGGAAAAGAAATTGCTGGGACTCCCTGAAATCCATATTACATCAAAGGGGGTCCACGAGATCACAAAGTTTAAGAAACGCTGCTCTAGTAGAAATACTTTTCCTGAAGCAACAAAAAGCTTGATTTCTGCTGGAATAAAAATTTTAAGAAAGGGTCATTAAATGAGGGATGGCATGTCATAATTTTGTTAATGACAGCTTTTAAAGTTAACCATCAAGATTTGGTGTGTTTTACTTATTCTTAACAAATTTTTCGCCCAAAGTTTTGCAAATTCTGAATCTTCTTTAAATCTTTTATTATAGTACTCAGCTTTAAAAAGACTGAAAAGATCATTTGAAAAGTGATATACATGCAAAGACATTCTTGAAGCAAATATATCTGCAAGGGTGAAGGAAATATAAGAAAAAATAGAAATTATAAAAACTTTTATAAATTTATAGGAAATATAGAAGTGCTGATAGGCCTGTATTATTTATTGCCTTATTCTTTCAAACCTTTTACAAGATTGTAACTGTAGACCAAAAAAAAGGTGCCTATGCATTAAATTATACTTCTGTTATTGTAATGTCTGGCTTTTAGAACTGGTGCCAAGTTTAGAAGAAAATTTGTCGAGCACTGGTTATATGAAGGGTGTCCCTCCTTATTGCTGACCAATAACTAATTCCCAAATGGTTAGTTTTGGAGGTATAGTTTCAACTGCCAAAATGTTTCAAATGTTATTCTTTATCATATGAAAATCCATTTGCATCAAAATAATAATTTTTAAAAAGTTACAAAATTGAAAATTTTATACAGGCCCTATAAGTTGCTTAAAAAACTTTCCCCATGCTCTAACAAGTAAAAGAGTAAAAATTCTATTAATGTATGGCCAAAACTTACTGAATTATACTTTGAATTTTCAGCATTTTCTGACACTAAATACACATTTTTCTACTGAAAAATCATAAAATTCAAAGTATCACAGCTCAGAAAGTTTTAGTCCTATAAAAATAGAATGATTTCTCTTTTTACTTGTTAGAATATGAAAAAGTTTAAAAAAATAAATAAATATAACTTACAGGACCCAGGGACCATATAAAAGTTTCAAATTAGTAACTTTTGAAAAAAATTACTTTTTCGACATACAATATTTTCTAGTGTATAAGTCTACTTTTTAAATTGTAACAATGCAAAGAAAATTCAGGAGTGAACTTATACAGCAGATAAAAAATCATACATCCAACAATTGTGGTTTGTATATATGCAGCAATAGTTACTAGATAAGCATCAATCTTTTCCTTACTATTCTGACCCATCAAATTAATTTCAAACATATTTTGCACAATAATTGAAAGTTTTTATTGTTATTTTCTGTAATTATTGCTATGAAAACATATATTTCTTTTTAGAAAAATCATTGCTCCCAGAAAAATCATAGCAATATTCACTTTTCTTTTGATAATATTTAATTCTTGACTTTTCTCCCAACTCTTTCATTTGTTCAAAAAGAAGAAGAAAAAGCATCATTTCTCTTATGAGTAAACTAGCAGAACCACCTGGTTTTGCCCATGTTAACATAAGTTAAAATACAATAATACATCAATAATAATGACGGAGCTTTGTGCATTCTCCCCCATAAATCGATAAAAAGACAATCAGAAAAGAAAAAAAAAACATAGTTTCCCCAGCTTTATAAATGAGAATGCATGTTTTCTTTGCTTGTGTAATAGAAAAAATACAATTTTCCTAAGAAAAAAAAAAGAAAAAATCAACCAAATGGCATAGCATTAGTAATGGCATAGTGAAATTTGCTTTCATATAGCATCTATCTATATTGTAAAACAAAAATATACCCACGAGTAATGCTGACATCATATTGACGATAGCAACAACCTAACCATTAAATTTTGCTTTTACTGCATTTTTTAAACTACTAAATATTACACCATTTCATTTTTTTAAACTGTCGATTAGAAAAAAATGCTCTTTCAAATGCATCTTGTTTGAAAAGTTTATCTCATTTTACTGATTTTTTATGGATTTTAAAGCAATTTTAAAGCATGGATGTTTTTAAATCTGTGTGCAAAACAATTATGAAAGATTAACTCATTTGATCTTAAAGCTATATTATAAAGTAAAGATTTGCCCGAGAGTAACACTAACATCATATTGACAGTGGCAACAACCTTACACATAAATTTTGCTTTTACTTCTAAACATGGCACATTAATTTTTTAAGCAATCGAATAAAAAACAAAAAGTACTTTCAATGCTATTTGTTTGAAAAGCATATCTCAATTTATTGATGTTTTATGGATTTTAAAGTAATTTTCAAGCATGGGTATTTTTAAAACTGTGTGCAACTCAATTACAAAAGATTAATCTGTTTGCTAATAAAACAATGTAAATAATTCCGTATTTGTGGGTTCCCATGTAATATTTCATAACTAAATTGCCAAATTAAATTAAAACTTAATAAAGAAATAAAATATGGGTGGCTCGCCTAATATTAGGAGTGTTCAAAATATATTAATTTCACCAACAAAAACATTTTATTTTTTTTATTATTCTAAAAAAAAAACTACAAAACTGGAAAGTTGCCAGATTTTATTAAAAAGCATGATGGTAATTTTAACAGCAAAAATAAAATAAAATAATGGAAACAGGGAGTTAGTAAAAATGACATTAAGGAGTATTTAAATATTTACTTTTAAGTTCGGTCTAAATTGCATAATCGACCCACTACATAAAACACGAATTTAACAGATATGTTATCGAGATGGACTGCCTGATTATTTTTAAATGAAAACTTATATTTCGATTCATAAAAACTAAATCTACAATGATTACATGAAAATGACATCAATTTCTAGACGCTTTACATTGTGATGTCAGTCATGAAGCTTTGTTTCAAAAGAGAAAAAACTGAATTTAAAATTGATGCTACATTTCATTTTCTATTTAATATAAATTGTAGAAAATGTTACTACTGCATTTAAAGTATTAAAACACTTATCTCAAAGGTAATATAACTAAAGATTTAGCTACAGTATACAAAGGAAATACGAATTAAATCATAACAACCGTTTGTTTAAAATCAGTTTGACGTCACAGTTATTGAAAGTAACATTATATTTAGTATTTTGTTTCAAAAATTTTTTTAATTAAAATTGAAATACTTTTATTATAGTAGATGTTTTAATTTAAAATACATTTAAATGAAAGTTTTGTCTCTTTAACACACTTATAGTTAAAGTTTTTATTTTATATATGAAAAATGCACATTTTCTGATTAGAATGGCGTCAATTTTCATTTCAGAAATGTAAAAATAGGACGAGTGAATAAGAATTTTTATTGGCTTATAAAAACAAAGTACACATGTTATTTAAAAAAGAAATTTTGTGCCTTTTTTTTAGTGTTGCAACGGAAGGAATACTTGCATTAGAAATTGAAACAAAAAATAGATTTCACAATGGAAGGTGGTTAAAACAAAGGGATGGTATAGGTATAGGAGTGGTCTGATAATTTTTTTAAGTTGACAGTGACCTTTCTTATGTTCTAAAATATTTATACATAAAGTTTCGTGCAAATCTGTCATAAAATTTAGATTTGTATAAGGAACATACAAACCAAGAACAGCTTTTATATATATAGATTAGAAAAAGAAATGAATTGAATAATACACTGAATACACCCAAACAATGTTACTTCAATGCTGAAAATATAGGGTTGACTTATACACCAGAAAATATGGTAAATGGATTTTTATATGATTATGAACAACATGTGAAACATTTTTAAACTACACCTCTAATGGACCTCTTTGAACCATATCTCTAAAATTAATGGTCTAGAAATTATCTATTGGTCAACAATAAAAATGGACACCTTGTACAAAGGAACACAATGCTCTATATTTACATAAAACTCATTTAAGCCATTTCCAACTCCCTTGTAATTCAGAAGATAACAGATTTAGAGGTAATAAAAATTTAACTGATACAGTGATATGAACATATATATATGATATTTTCAATACTATGTATTTGTTATCTTTTACAGTTTTAAGACACACACAAGTGGTGATCAAAATAATGAAAACAAATATCAATAAAAACAATGTTATTCTTCCTTTAGTGCTTGAGTATTAAAATTAAAAGTAATACCTGAAATAACCAATATGATACCAATCACTTCCATCATTTTTAATAACAGTCTGAAATTCAGGGGGATCATAGTAATACCGCCAATGGCACGAAATGTCTACTTTCATATCTTTAAGAAGTTTCTTGGCAAGTAAATCAAATATACCAACAAGGTGATAGCCATACTCTGAGAATGCATCTAAAGTAAACATAATGCCAGGTTAATAAATAAATAATTAATTGTTTAACATCAAATAAAAAACTAAATAATAAAGCAGCCAGTGCCATTATTAAAGGCTAATACAGCTGAAACTCAGTTCTCAAATGCCTAAGTTGTTCTTTTATATACATAATAAAGACTTTTGATTTTAAAGATGATTATTTAGAATTTTTTACATTTTTGTTTGAAATGTCTGTTACTATGATTTGTTATTTCTGTTAATAAATACTAAATACTGTAACAGACGTGACATTCCAAACAAGAAAAATTCATAAAGCTAAATAATACTGAAAAAAAGAAAAAGGAAAGAAAATACATTTTGATACCGATTAAGAACATAATAAACTAAATTAGTCAGTTGAATAAATAAATACATTTTATACAACTAATTAAGATAATAAGTATAACAGACATTACATGCTATAAAAATACTTAACAAAAAGGCTTCTGCTTCTTCAGCCAAACACTAAAAATACAAATTGGTTCCTTGATTTTTTTTCCTAGTCTTACTTCACTGGTAAACAAGTGTTGCCATTTACAAATTTAGATTTTGTAGTTTAAAACATTACAAAAATATGTCATTTATATATATACTAGCAAGCTACACCCGCTACGCTGGTCAATTTATTATAACGAACTTTTAATCCAACAAAATATTGACATTTCATAATTCACTTTTATATTTTAACAGAATAATAAGGCTACTATAATTTGTGACTCGTGCTATAGCCAATATACACGCCAGGACACGTCGCCCTTATCATTATCTTTTTACGCATGAAGGTCTCATTATGGTACTCTATTTTGAAATTTGGTAATTTTTCAAATTCAATATTTGAAAAATGGCATAATCATTACATTTGAAATTTATATCAAGAAAAATACAATTTTTTACCTTTCAAACGCAGTTTGCCTAACAATTTTCTGACAAATACTTTTCGATCTACTATTTTTTTTTCAGTAACTTCAAATGTTTCCTTTTTCCTAGATTAATCTGTGGCAACAATTAGCGAAAAACCCAGTCGTCAGAAACACATAGTTTTTTATTAAAGAGGCTGTTGGAGCAGGGATTGTCACCACCAATTTGCCACCATCACTTTTGAAATCGGTTCGGTAGTTCTAGAGATTCCATAGAAATTGTAATTTAGAATGTTTTTAGAACGCTTTTCGCTCATTTCACCCTTTTAAAGTTCGATTTTTTAAAAATTTTATTCTTAGAGAGCATTTACATTTTATAAGTAACTACAATGCCAAATTTCAAATTTCTAGCTCCTTCAGTATAAAAAAGATCTCAATTTTAGAACGTTTTTCGCTCCTGCACCCCCGTGGGGATAGTGGCACCCACAAAAAATATATCCTATGTTGGAGCAGGGGTTGTCACCATACATTTGCCACCATCACTTTTGAAATCGGTTCGGTAGTTCTAGAGATTCCATAGAAATTGTAATTTAGAATGTTTTTAGAACGCTTTTCGCTCATTTCACGCTTTTAAATTTCGAATTTTTTTTTATTTTGTTCTTAGAGAGCATTTACATCTTATAAGTAACTACAACGCCAAATTTCAAATCGGTTTGGTAGTTCCAGAGATACCATAGAAATTGTAATTTAGAATGTTTTTAGAACGCTTTTCGCTCATTTCACCCTTTTAAATTTCGAATTTTTTTTAATTTTGTTCTTAGAGATCATTTACATCCTATAAGTAACTACAATGCCAAATTTCAAATTTCTAGCTGCTTCAGTATAGAAAAGATCACAATGTTAGAACGTTTTTCGCTCCTGCACCCCCCTGGGGTAGTGGCACCGACATAAAATATAGCCTATGATGGAGCAGGTGTTGTTACCATCAATTTGCCACCATCACTTTTGAAATCGGTTCGGTAGTTCCAGAGATTACCCCCTACAAACAAACAAACAAACAAACAAACAAAAAAACAATCTTTACTCCTTTATAATATTAGTATAGATAGGTATATTTTACTTTTTCTCTATTGGAAAATTGGAAATTTGTTTAAAAAACTTTCAGACGGACAGCAAATGGCACTGAATTTTGAAAATAACCCTTTTACTTTTAGGAAGAAAATTATGCATCCGAAAAGACACATCACAATTTTTTAAGGCATATTTTCTCCAACTGTTTGTGTAAATGATGCATTATATAACCAATGGTCAGCTACATGGCTTGCACGGGCCCTTTGTTCTGTTGATTAAATAAAAGAAGAGTAAACTATTTTTGGAATTTCACTGAGCTTTAAAGGAAAACTACTATTAGTAACACATGGGCTGATAAGTTCACGGTATGGCACACAGATGGCATTGCAATCGCCAAACCGATGTCTTTTTCAGTAAATACTAACCTTTAAAAGGTAGCAGAAAAATTTTTTATGACGATTCGCCGTGTGGATAAAACGTTAGAGTGGTTTAAGTTGAACGACTTTGTTGATAAACAAAAAAATGGATGAACAAGAATTTCAAGAATTGTTATTTGATGAAAAAAAACACCGTTCAAACAAAAGCTTGACTTGATAAGCATTATCTGGACACTGCACCAGGTAAATCAACCATTATTGACTGGTTTGCTGAATTTAAACGTGGTCGTACCGACACCAGTGATGCACCATGCAAAAGAGGTGAATACTCTGGAAAACATAAAAAAGTCCACAAAATCATTTTGGGGAACCGCAAAGTGAAGTTGCGGGAGATAGCTCAGGCTCTGAAGATATCCAAGGAACGTGTAGGTTTTATTTTGAATGAACATTTGTCTATGAAAAAGCTGTTTTCAAAGTGGTTGCCGCGCATGTTGTCTTTTGACCAAAAACAACAACAAGTCGATGATTCTGAGCATTGTTTGGAGCTTTTTCGTTATAAAACTGTTATTTATTATTAAATTATTATTATTTATTTATTAAATTATTATTAAATTATTATTATTATTATTAAATTATTATTATTTATTATTAATGTTATGTTATTTATTAAAGTTATAAAGTTATGTTAAAAAGTTGTGTTTGCTTTATTACACCGGGAACTTATCAGCCCATGTGTTAGCACTGAAACTGAATGAATGTTCAGCTCAATAAATAATTTTTCTACAACAAAAAGATCTTTGCTGACAGTGCAACACATTTCTGACAGAATGAGAATCTCCTTAAACAGAAAACCATTAGGATAATTTAATCTTAAATAACATGTAAAAAAAAAAAAAAAGATCAATGGATGTGAAAGAAGAAAATGTGTGACAGTTTCTGGCATAAATTGTGCCTCATAGGTAAATTTACCCTTTTTTATGTAATTTCGGTGACATTTTGCGATTAAAAAAAATCTAAAAAGTTTTATTTAAAAATGATTTTAAGTTCCTGCTTAATTATTTGTATTTTCTCTTTATTAAAAGAAGTAGTTGTTATTAAACTAGTAAATTTAGTTTCGTGTTTCCCCAGGGTTGGTGGCTCCCATAAAATATTCCATCCTGTGCTGCGTTTGTAGCCTTGCCAACATGTTATAGTGAGAAAGTGCCAGGCTGAGTATAATTCCCAAAAAGTTCAAATAGTAGAACGTCAGTGCGCTATACTGATGACCCGGGTTCGAGTCCCGGCTTGGGTACTTTTTCACTATGTTGGCTTTATGCCTTTTAAGCAATTAAAATTTGAAATATTAGACAAACTTATTTATTCCTTATTTAAAATTGTCACTGAATAACTTATCACTATTTGAATAAAATAATAAAAAAAGTCTTAAATCTACAGTATTTTCAATATAATGGTACATGGTAGAGGCAGGATGGTATAAATCATGCTATCTAGAATACACAACAGGGAATTTTGAAAATGTGTGCAGTAGCAAATTCTCTCCGCTGATGTCACTTGGACACCAGCACGTGGTTTGACTCCATCATCTTTGTAATTCTAAGCAGGGGTGGGGAATTTATCAGAAAATCTTACCAGCCAGCATAGAATTGAAAACTGTTATGACAAAATGTACGTGACTTCAAAAACAGTCAATTACTAATGCTACAATGCATTTTGATTTTTTTTTTATATATAAAATTAAGAAATATATACAACAAAGTTTAGTACAGGATTGAACATAGTAAATATCATGCTTACATCACAGTAAATTATAAAGTTACAAAATATAGTGAACTAGTAAAAAAAAAATAAAGTTTTTGACATATCTTCTATAGCCTGTAAAGACTGCCTAAAAATTCGCTCACCCCATCAGAAAATCCGCTCACCAGTAGCGAGTAAAATCGTGTACTTCCCCACCCCTGATCCTAAGTATTGGTCAGTTGAGTTTTATTGGAGATTTAAGTATATTGCTATTTTTTCTTCTTGCATTTAATCGTTTAATGCTAACCATGGTTTGCTGGCTGTAGATAGAAAAAATCCAGTATTAAATTCCATAGGTTTTTGAAAAGACATTTGTAAGAACCCGGACTTTTATTAGAATAAAAGCCTGGAATAAACAAAAAATATTGTAAAGGAATTAAGACCTATATAAACGAAGAAAGAGAAAAAGGAACAAAATTGTACAGTAGTTTTCAGTGAAATGATTCATAAAAAAGCTGTTTTTAAGAAATTTATATATGAATAAAAACGATATTTAGTAATGTATAAACCAAGTCAATTTGTAAAATATGTATATAATCTTTAAAAAATATCAAGTAACATTGAACATGTGTAAAACACATCAAACAGTCATACAATGAGGTGCATTTGTGCAAGATTAATGAATTTTATTTGCAAAAGGGTTTTCTCCCTTCTTCCTTAAAATAAAAATAAAGAAACAAGAAAGAAAAATCATGCGTCAAGTACATACATTATTAAACGCTTTTCAACAGTACCAGAATACTGTAACAAAACTTCACCTTCTTTCACCTTTTAATAAGATGAAAGAAAAGATAGTATCTTAAGTTAATAATTTTGAAAACGCATGATACATTTTAAAAACTGATTCCAGCAATTACTGTCTATAGTCGGAGAGGTACTTGAATTTTTTTGTGGAAATCAATAGATTTGTATATATACTACATATTTCAGCCCAGTGATTTCTCCATATCATTTTCTATGGTATCCAGTGAAAATGCATAATGCTGTTGAAAAGCACATTCATCAATTTCCGCCAATATATGGAAATGTATTCGAATTTTTAATACATTGTTATATGTTTTCTACAGATTTTTATACACGCTACATATGAAGCTAAAATTTAATTGTGATAAAAAACACATACACAACAAAAAACGCATATCCATCCATAATGGCAATGTATACAGTTATTAGCAGAGCCTTGTATATGAATTTACTTTTAGTCTAGAAACATCTTTTAATACCCTAAATATAATTCAGCTGGAAAATGCATTACACCATTAAAACAACAATTGAGCAATTTGCAATTCACAGCCACAAACAATAATGCTTTCGAATTATTTTGTGTAGCCCTGTATCTTATCAATAGAATTTATACACACCATGCAGAATGCAAAAATTTAGTTAAACTTAAAAATTCAAGCCAAAGTTGAAAATGCACTCCCAGCAATTATCGCTCATAAAGTACTGTAATCGCATTGTTTTGTGTCCCTGTAAATGAACGATAAATGCTATGCACTCTATATTTTACAATAAGAATCTTGTAATGCACTCCAGTAATGTATATAAATGCCATTATGTTTGAAATAGAGTAACATCATTAATTTGCGTTGGAAACTATATTTCCTCGCAGGACGTTGTGTAATTGAATTCTTTTGTGTGACTTTGTAAATGAATGATAATTGCTTTGCACTCCATATTGTACAGAAAGCATGTTTTAGTGCACCTCATAAATACATATCAATTTTATTATGTTTGATATAGAATAACATCATTAAAATTACACCGCAAAAGATTTTCTTCATAGATCATAATGTAATGGAATTCTTTCCAGTATCCCTGTAAATATAAATGCTACATACTGCATTTTCAATACAGGACATGGCCATGGTAAATCTCAATAACATATATGAATAATACAGAAATCAAAGTATCTTTACGAGAGTTAGAGCACGGAGAGACATACAGACGAACACACAGACAGATAAACCGAATTCATAGATACTTTTTAACTATATTGAAAAGTGTTAAAAAGAGTGACCTACAAAATGGTGGGAGATATTGAGATAACATTTTACTTGTAATTAAAAAAATCAAAATATGCTAATATAATTATGAAAGTATGTGTGATTTTTTATTTCCTTTAGTTTGTCCACTTGATTTAGAAGTTAGCGTATTTGCATAATAAGGTTTAACCTAGCACTGAAATACAAAAATTCAGATCCATTCTCCTTAGAAAATCCACCCTGAATTCGTTCTAACAGGCAACATGATATTTAACTATTCACCAATTTGTTTTCTAACATTATGAGTCTGTCAATATGCCAGTCATTATTTAACGTATTCTCAAAGAAACAAAAATACTCCTTTAACATATTAAAGGTAGCAATAATTTTTTTTCTTATTTAAAAATTTAAATTATTCTCCTTTAGTTCATAAGCCACAAATGTACATTTCATTTTATAACGATCAGGGAAGACCAAGCTATGCTCGGTCAAAATTAGCTTTGAGTTCAAATATCATGACCTATGACCAAATATGACCCACTAATCAAATTTTTTCGAACATGTGACCAAGCCCAATTGTATTCTCGTACCCGAAACCAGCAGGATATAAAATTTAGTCAAAATAGTCTGAGCTGTTTTTTAGATAAAATTAGCTTGACCCACAGTGACCCAAAATGATCTACTAATCAGATTTTTTCGAACATGTGACCTAGCCCAATGATTTTCTCGTGCCCAAAAACCGTAGGATACAAAATTTAGTTCAAATCCTCTGAGCCATTTTTAAGATAAAAATAGCTTGACCCATAATGACCCACTAATCGAAATTTCTCAAACATGTGACCTAGTCCAATGATTTTCTAGTACCCGAAACTCGTAGTGTACAAAATTTAATCAAAATCGTTAAAGCCGTTTTTTAGATAAAATTAAGTTGACCCATGTTGACCCAAAAATGACCCACTAATTGAAAGTTCTCAAACATGTGAACCAGCTCAATCGTCTTCTCGTTCCCGAAAATGGTAGGATACAAAATTTAGTCAAAATCGTTTGAACCATTTTTAGATACAATTAGCTTGATCCTGACACATGGTGACCCAAAATGACCGACTAATTGAATTTTCTCGAACATGTGACCGAGCCCAATGGTTTTCTGGTGCCCTAAAATGATAGGATACAAAATTTCGTCAGAATCGTTAGAGCCATTTTTAAGATAAAATTTGCATATATAACCACACACACGCACACACAAGATTTGCTCATATTAGAATATATATGATACATTAAAAGTATCCTTTACTATATTGAATTCCATGTGCACAAAATATTCAGGGATAAATAAAATTGAAGATAATGAGTAAAATAATAATAGCTATGAATAAAAAAAAAAAAACACATTTTTTATGCTATTTTTTAAAAGTAATATATCTATCAAAATGTTCTACCCAAAATTCTTGACAATTATGACATTAAATTGCGGTGTTTCATACATACCTATATGTGTGTGTATTACTATAAAAATTCAATTAATTTAAAATATACAGAACGGAAAATATATATTTGTCATCAGAGATGAAATAATGGAGCGCTTTATTGACAAGAATCTATTTTCACATTGAAACGACAGTAAAACTGTAACACTATTTAGGTGCTGGAGAAAAGAATGTTGGTGTCCAGCTGACGTCATCAAGGAGAAGAAACCTGTGCATGGTCCCTACCATGTATTCTAGATACCGTGGTATAAACAGTGATGGCTAGTGGCTGGCTTTTTATTGAATTGGAACAACTTTTATTCTTTTTTGTTACACAACTATTTTTCAATAGAAATGTTTGTTTTATTTAATTGTAGAAATTCTGCAATCAAATAAGGCAAAGATTTCTAATAAAAAATAGAGCATGCAGCTCCCTAAAAGGCCAGTCACGAATATAACCAACATTTAACATGGATGGATATAAATTGTCTACAATACAATTGCAATATTTATGTTTTAAAAACATATATTGGCAACAGAGAATATCAAAATACAGTAGAACACAGATATTACATGCAATGTAGTCAGTGTTAAAAAAAAAAAAAAAAAAAAAACTCAGCCACAAATTATCACATAAAAATGTGACTGGTACTAATTGATTTGTAATAGTGTTTACTAATGAATATTATACTTAAATTTTGCTTAGGGAGTCATTATATACAGAAGTTGTAACAAACCTTAAAATTTTCAATATCAATGTATGTCTAGCTCCCCATTAACACAGTTGCATCTAAAATAAAACTGTTAATTTTACAAGGAAATCAGTTATATAAAAGTCTGCATATAACGAATAATTTTCACATCCCTTCCAGCTTCATTATAAGCTGTTATATTTGTTAGAACTGCAATAAAAAGAAAAGAACAATAAATAAGAGTAACAGGATAGCAGGGCTGCCAACTTTTGTGAGTACTAATGTGTAGTTTAAGTTCAGAAAATGTGTAATTTTAAGGCCTCAAGTGTAGTCACTAAAATCATGAGCACATTCAAAGTAGAAAAATCTAAAAGATTATATTAAAATGAACTTTTATTTATGAAGCACTTTAAAACCTCAAGCAGAACAAAAAAAATTTTCACTAACAAAAATACAAAAGCCTTATACAAATATGCTTATTTTCTCCATTATTGTCATTTTTTTATTTTAAAATCATCTTGTAATTTGAATAAAGAGTCCATTTTTATTTAACATCACAAGATAAAATTTTAACCAAAATATCAATTGAATATTTTTGCTTAAAATAGGGGAGACCGGTACACAGTGGACCACTTTTTCAGTTAACATATTTTTTCTCTTTAACAGACTGACCCATCTGTATGAAAATATTTTTGAATATTCCTTAAACCTTCTTACATCCATCATAATTTTCTCACAACATAGTTTTCAATACATTAAAAAAAAAAAAAAAATAAATATATACACTGGTCCACCCATCGGGGTACAGTGGACCACTATTAGGTATTATCTAAAATACAATATAAATCTATTTTTCATTAATCTAATTCTGCTTTGTTGCCCCTTCACCTGCAAAATAACATAGTAATATAAATTTTGAAACAAAAACAAAAAATTAATAATATTTTGAAAATAATAACAGATTAATACAGGAACAATTGCAATTTAGTTGAAGTTATTACTTAAGTACAAAAAAATCAGCGCACATTAAAATTTGCAAATGAAATTCCAAAGTACTTATGAGTAAGATTGAGCCTGGAATTTTCAAGAAATAATTTTGGGTCTGAGAGCAACATTATGAAATCATTGACATCAACAGCAGATTCAACTACAGTTTCGGGAGAAATAAACTGATTTCCATTCAATTTGCGTCTCATGAACCTTACTTGAATAGAATCATCAACAATTAGACTACAGTTATATTTATCAAAGGCAGTAAATACAAAACAAAATATTTCTTACTATGTTAAATAAATTGTTATTTTTATTTGTTTACTTTATTTTACAGTTAAATCTACTTTAAAACAATCTTTCTTTATAGAAAATAAGCAATTATTAAATATTTTGAACATTCTGCATTACAGGAGCAGAGTGGATTATGGACCACTGTGCCCCAGGAGTGGGTGGTCCACTGTACCCCATGTTGAAGTTCAATAAATAATTATATTAATATTGTTTATAGCCTTCTTTTAAACATATTAACTTTAAAGTAAAATAAAAACAAGTATCTTAGCTTTGCAAAAAAACTGTTTTATTTTATTTATCTACAACCTTTAATTACTAAAAAAAATAAAAATATGATGATGAACAATTTTACTTTTAGAAGCTCAAAACAACCCATCAGGATAAAATAGTTCAATCTGAGCTAAAGATATTTTCTGAAGGCTATAAATAATCATTGCAGTGCTGTTGTCTATTAGGATAGAAGAGAAGCTTTAAAAAAAAATTAAATAAATAAAATATTAGGGGGTGGTCCACTGTGTCCATAGGTCCAGTGTGTACGGGTCTCCCCTATTTCACACAGTATACAAAGACTAAAGGATAAAATAGCTGTGCACAATACACATTTGTAAATCATAATAAAATGTATTATGGGAAATTTATACAAGTTGAAAAAGTTTAAAAGAAACCAAGAACATGCCGAGACAAGAGTATCTCTCATTAAAAAAATAACCTGAAAAAGAAAGTGTAGTTTCCAGCAATCAATGTGTTTTTCATTTCCAGTAACACAGTGTGTAGTACAAGCAGATCAATGTGTAGTTTCTACATCTAATCTGTAGTAGTTGGCAGCCCTGTAGCATTCTGCATTCAAGAAATGAAAACTACTTACAAAATAAAAATGACACACATGCAAATTATATTTCATGACTTCAAGCTGAAACCTACATACAGATGTTTTAAAAATATTAGTGTTTCCTTTTTACAGGTGATGAATAAGAAAGTTTCATAAAAATGCATTTAACTGAGATATAGCAATGTTAATAAATTAAAAAATAAAACAGACTTCAAGTGATTTCCTATGATTTTTTATCTAATTATTGCATGCCAGTTGGCCCATTTTAGCGAGAGTTGTGTGGCAATCTTGTATTGTTATTCAGATTCATTTTAAACCACATTGTTACTAGCTTTGCTCATGTTTGATATGCAGTGGACGATCCTATATAAGAATTTTTGACATGTATCTGTTTAAAAAAAAAAAAAAAAAAAAAAAAAAACTTTTTTTAAAAAGGTAAACTAGTACTGTGTACCTTAACAAAATTTAAATTTTGTAGAGGCTGGCTTAATTTTTTATGAAAGGCTTAATTTTTTATGTTAGAGCCAAAAAAAGCAGATGAACAAAAATGCAGTTTTGGGATCATGATGAACTTATATGGGACCATTATCAAAACTAGCCAGCATCCTCTCAAAATAAATAAATAAATAAAAATAAATAAAACTAATCAAAATCAAAGATATTTCATTTAAAAAATAAACATAAATATAGATTAAAAAAAAAAAAAAAAAAAAGAAAAGAAAGAGTAAAATCTTCTTTGTTTAGAGTAACCAAATATTCTGATTACGTCAAATAGTCTTAATATTTAAAAAAAGCATAAGAATCATGTGGGCAGCTACTTCTATTTTATTGTAAAGATGTTGCATTTAGAAAACAGAATCAAGAAGAAACTGCTTTTAATTTAATAACTAATACATTTTAGAAAAAAATGACGCTTCACTGGTCTTCTGAGTGCAGCCGATGTTAACCTATGAAAAAATTTAATTAGATGATTACACATTACTGATATAATTATCAAAATATAGTTTTCATTATCAGAAAGTAGACGTTGAATGCTGACGTAGTGCATTTGGAAAAATTATCTTATTTAATTATAATTATCTGTTTAAAAAATGATAAAAATTAAAAATTTTCCAAAAGCAGAATTTTTCAATTAAAATTCATAAAGATACAACTAAATGTAAATATATTGCTTGAAAGTGCGTAAAAACATACATAAAACATTTAAAAGCACATTAAAGTACTTTTAAAAAATTCAAAATGTTTTCAACCGAACTACTCGGTCATCATCAGTGAAAAACTAATAGTTAAGTTGAGTTGTTGTCACTTTGCATTTTCTAGCTTGGCCGGAACAAACCATTTTACTTCAAGGGTGTGGAATATAAGATGGGATGGGAAAGGTCATTCAACATTTCAAAAATAAGCACAGGTTAATCAATCATGTATTAATTCATTCCAGACTGTGTGGATATCATATGATAATACATCGTTACAGACTATTTCTTTTTTAGATATTATTTCCAGAGACTCTCTTATGATAGCTTCCTGGTGATTACTTGTGCTGAATATAATTTTGGATCCATTAACATCTACTTTTATAGGTTCAGAATTTTTAAAGTTTAAGTTTTTAAAATACTCAAAACTTAAGGAGACATTTTCTAAAAACACTCTACATCAGCATCATTTCTACTTTCTGAAGGTGAAAAATGTATTTCTACAATTATATTAGGTAACGAGTAATTACCCAATTAAATTTTCACATACATAAAAAGTGATATTTCATGACTGGCGAGGGGAAAACCTGTATTGGTGAAGCGTCGCCTTAACAAGAAATGGTAACTTTTAACCAATCCACACAGACACACAAATCGTTTAAAATGTTTGAAAACACACACACATACCAAAAAAGCACCTAAAAGTAAAAAATTGCAGATTTGTTGAAGATTTCCATTGCTGATTTAACACACACACATATATACACGTATATAAAGTAATTTAATTAAGGAAGTATAATAACAACTGACCACAAAATTAAAAATTAAGAGCTTTTTCTGGATAAAAATATACCATATGGTGGAAAATAAATATCTAGCATAGGATTTTTTCAGTTAAAAAATTTCACCTAAGCATAGCTGCAAGCAAATTTTTATTTATTGTGAACATACCTTCTGGCTTGGATTTCTTAACATACTTGCAGAATTTCCAGAAATCAAAGAAATCTTTAGGCATGGAATTTAAAATTTCATCAACCTTTTCTTCTACAGAATCATCAACATTTACAGATGTACTCGGTTCATATGGCTCATCAAGAGGAGTTTCTTCAATGACAGGTGCTTGAGGTGTTTCTACTTCTTTTACAACACTTACAGATTGCTCAGCATCTTTTTGTGGAGTAGATTCATTCAAGGAATGCACTTTACGACCATTTAATTTTGTATCCTAAAATAACACAAAACAGAGCACTGAGTATAATTTTGCTTTATAGCACAACAGGTCATACATATGTGGGAAGGCTCCTACAAAAAGATAATATAATTATTTTTATAGTTAAATGTTTTAATAACACTTATTAATTTTTACAAATATCAATCATCCAAATGAAAACATTTTATTTTTTTCTCATTCTGAAAACAACATCAAAATTGGACAGTTGCCAGATTTCATACCAAAAACATGCCGATAATTTTAACAGCAAAATAAATAAAAATGAAATAAAATAATGGGAACATGGAGTTAGTATAAAGTATATTCAGTTGCTTTAAACTGTGTAATGGAGCCACCACATTTACTCCCCTACCAGTAACGAACGTTACGTTAAATAAACAAGTAGAAAAGTATAAAACATACAGAAAACAATATATTACAAAATAAATACAATTTACAAGTTTTCAAAATATTTACAAAAAGAAATAGTTATAAAACATTTCAGAAAATTCTCTGTTCACTAAATCTTACTGTAAGTTTAATTAGTCTACCAGTTTGGATTGTTTCAGAACAGGCACAGACTTTTCCGCTGCATTACCAGGTTGAATAAAGTTTCTATTCTTAATATTTCGTGTAAATGAATGCTTCACTTGTAACTGGGTTGCTTGTTCAGGTTGTGAAACTATTTTGGGGTCATCTGAGAGAATATATGCTGTTTTCAGTCTATCTATAGATACATTCACATTATTACCTTTAATTTTTATAGTGAAATATTTTGAAGAGCGATTAATCCATCACGTCCGGATCTGCAATTTGTGTACGGAGGCTCATACAAAAAGATAATATAATTATTTTTATACTTAAATGTTTTAATAACACTTATTAATTTTCACAAATATCAATCATCCAAACAGAAACATTTTATTTTTTTTTCTCATTCTAAAAACCAAGACTCCCTTATCATAGATCAGACTTGACAATCCGGAGAAAGTCTATGGGAGAAAATGTCCGCGGTAATTGCCAACTTATTAATTGACTTTCTCCGGAAAGTATCGCCGCCTGGTGGATACTACCGATACTAGTTCATAAGCAAATGCATAGAATAGAGCTGTTAAAAATTTTCGTGTCGTAAATACTCCTATTACCATGGAGATCATGCCTATTACTGACGATTGATGGCGCTAGTAGCAGGACAACCATGCGGTCAAAGGAAACTTACTGATTGTGAGGCCTGATACTATGATAAGGAGGCCTTGCTAAAAACAACAATAAAACTGGACAATTGCCAGATTTCATACCAAAAATGTTCCAATAATTTTAATAGCAAAATAAATAAAAACAAAATAAAATAATGGGAATATGGCGTTAGTTTAAAGGATATTCAGTTGCTTTAAACTGTGTAATCGAGCCACTACACATATACCGGGCAGAGCCGTCCTTAGCGAGGACGACTTAAAGCGAGGCCTGGTGCAGGGATTTTGCGAGGCCCTTTCCTTCCAGATTCTTAACATAATCTTATCTATACTATCAATAAAAAAGAATGTTTTCACCTATATACTGTAACCCGGGGAGCCCAGGTTCGATCCCCTAGCTACTATAAAGAAGTAGCATTTGTTTGTGTGTTTTGTAGGGATAATTTCTGGAACTACTAAACCAATTTCAAAAGTAATGGTGGCAAATTGATGGTGAACGTTCCTCTTCCAACATAGGCTATATTTTATGTCAAGACCACTATCTTTTCTTAACTAAAATCATAAATTTATATTAGAGATTTTCTATTATACCTTCTTCTTTTTATTAAAGAAAACATATTTTGCGTCCGGGTGCGAGGCCTCTTTAGGCGCGAGGCCCTGTGCGGCCGCACCTGTCGCACACCCCTAAGGACGGCTCTGATACCGGGTGTCCCAAAAATGACTTATTTTGACTGGGAAAAGAGAACAAAATTTATTTTGTTAAATGATTAATTTAATACAACACTTGAAAGCTTTTGTCAAACTAATATTTAACAATAGGGGAAGGTGTTGTACCTTTGACTATTTTCACTAATTTAATTTTTCTAAATCAGAAATAAACAAAAAACCATTATTTTTTGGGCTTCATATATTCTTTTAATATCTCAGCAAAACATATTTTTTTAGTTTGGTACCTTGACTTTAAGTGCCTATTTTATAGATTAAAAAAAAAAAAAAAAAAAAAAAAAAAATGGTCAAAGGTACAACATGGTGTTGTACCTTTGACAATAGATTTAAAAAGTGACAAAAACATAAATACAGTTATAAAGAGAAATATAATATTTAATATATTTAAAAATACAAATTGCAAAAGCTTTTTTTTTTTCAAAGCAACCGAAATTTGAGTAGCTTTTAAGAGTAGTAAATAACACCCTATACATAAAAAACTCTGTTTTTTTTTTTTTTTTTTTTTTTTTTTTTTTTTTTTTACGACTATAGCACTGAATATAATAAAGAAATTAAAATATAAATGAAAAATAAATAATACCCCAGTGTTTATTATTCAGTTAATTACTCACTACACTGTTAACATAGTATCCGACATTCTTTTCCCTAATATTTTAAAATGAACATAACTTTTGAATAACAGAAAAAAAAAATAATAATAACGAACTGCACAATTACATATCCTGGAAATTAATTGCAAGTTACAGAACATTTTCTTTTTGTAATAAATTTATCTAGTTTAAAATTAGCGTATTACCAAGAAGAAAAGGATAAAATAATATTAATAGCATCTTATAAAAAATCATTTAATAACATTTTTAATTGAAAATTATTACATTTTCCGTAGAATGTTTGAATTTTTTGCGATGTTCTGTGTTCTTTCTATAACACGACGAACCGTACTTGCAAAGCGGTTTATCGTCATTTTTTCTCTTTAGAGTATTACCCTTAAAATCCATTTGAAACTCGAAAAAAACTTTTAACACCCTACATCAAATTCTCAAAATAAACATAAACAAACGCAATCTTCACTGCTGCCCTTCACCCTGCGCGCCAACAATGGTGTTGTCTTCTTCCTTGCAAAGTTTTCAAAACTAGAAAATGAAATGAAAAAAAAAAGACAAATAGGGCTTTCGAGAACAAACATTTAAAAATAAAATAATGTTTTAGATAAATTTATCATTTTAGTTCTATAAACTCTTTAATTACTTTAAATTTGCTAAGACCATGGTATCAAACTTTAAAGCAGTTCCTTCCGAAATTTTACAGTGAACCTTATACAACTCAACTTAATTTGTTGTCTGCACCGGATTTCGAATCTATTTTTATCGCACAGCGAGCGCTTTAACTCGGCGATTTAATAAATACCTGTACTGCATCACTGGCGCTGTAAACAACTTCTTTAAAGAAGTGTCAGGCGGATGAAAACATTACGCTCCTGTTGTTTTCAAACCATGTGACTGTTGTGCCTCACAATTTTAGCTTGATTGCAGCTTATTAATGAATAAATTTTATGATCAACAAGTGTCTGCTCGAAGAAAACTTTTAAATTGAACATGCATTCCATTATTTATCACAAACTGTTTGCAGGTTTCGAATTTATCCATTTATTTACGTGACGCTTGGAGTATATTTTTAACTTTCAAACTTTATTTATTAATTATAAAAGATCAAAATGCCAATGTCGCCTATACAAATGGATACCGAGGAAGATGTCCATGACATCATTTTCAAACAGCAAAAAGTCATCGATAGATTAAAAGAATTATTAGAAGAAAAAGATGAAGAGATTCAAAGGTTGCGGTGTCTCCTAGACAAGTATCAATCTGTATTCAGCCCAAACTTTAATTTAAATAATTGTTATGGACGTAGAAAGCATAGAGCGCAAGGTATATCAGCCGAGCCGCTTTCTCTTAGGACAATTCAAGAACTCATCCAAACAAAATTTCCGGAATATCCAAAATCAGAGAAGTAAGTTGAAATTTTTTTTTACTACCAGATAATTATTATTTTTTTCATCAAATTTAACTGTCATTTCCCCCCCCCCCCCCCCTAACATGAATTTTAAGCAGTAAAAAAATAAAAGAAATTAAATACAATAGAGCCGATTAAGGTATATACTATATAAGTACCTTTTATATTTCCCATTTTATCTGTGTTCTGAAAATTAATGAATTTAATTATAATAGTATTTTTTAAGTAACTCTTATATAAATCGATTAGACTAAATGTAATGTAATTTTTTTTTTGTTATCGTTACTTTTATTGAAAATTTTTAAAATATGTGTAAACTAACATTCTGGACAGACATATAAAATATTTATTTTTTGGTTATCAATTTTCTTAAATTTTGATTACCTTCAGTAATATCGCGCTTCGGACATGAACGCTGCTTTCCGATACGTGTGAAAATGAGAAATCTCTTATAGACCCCTCGCCACCCCACTTTTCCCCTTTCACGGAGAATCTTTTTTCTTTCTTTTTTTCTAAGTAAATAAATATCTTAAAATTTCTTGATTTTTAATTCAATGTAAATAACTGCAACTTTTATGCAGAAAAAAAAAATATCACCGTCTGTTTTATTGTAAAAGCTAACAAATACAGAATGTCCAAAATCAGAAAATAAATTCATATTTAATACTTTGGAAATTTTTTCATAGCAAATTTCGCACGCCTTGCATTCATAATAATCAAATTTTAGATTTTAATCAAATTTTCATAATAATCAAATTTTATTCAGCGCCTATTAAGCAATTAAAATTTGATTATCAGAAAATAAGTTGATTATTTTTATTACACGATATCTATGCTACGGTCAATATAATTAATCCGATCATTATTAATAATAACCGGTTATTATTAATAATGACCGTAACATATATATATATATATTCGTGTAATTCTCATTTTTACTAACAAGAATTTTAAGCTGTTATAAATATCACAAAATTAAATTCAGTTTAAGCTGTATATTTATGCACACATTTGTTTTAAATGGATTTGTAACTTATTATATTCAAGATTTTTTCGTCAGTTAATTGCTAACCTTTTAGCGCTTTTTTCTCATTTCGCGGATAAATGATTCTAGAATATTTTTTTATCATTATCCTTATTTAAATTTGTTTTAAAATTTCACGATTATTAAATTAGCATATATAAATACATTTTTTATGCAGGAAAAAAAAAAGTTAAAAATTCTTCACTGATAAATATTTTTTCCGCATGATTTAAATTTTTACTAATATAAATTATATGCTGTTAAATAAATAAATAAAATAAAATAAATACTGAAAAGTAAAAGCTATATAATATTTAAGATTATATATACGATTAAGCTATATAATATTTACTGCATTTGTTATAAATGGATTTGTTACTTATATTCAAGTTTTTTTTTTCGACAATTAATCATTAACCCTTTAGTGCGCGTTTTTTCCCCCTTTCAATGAGTAAATTATTCTAGAGAAGTCTCCTCTCCTCTTTTTTTTTCTTTTTAAATATAAGACTTTTAAATTTTTTTGATTTTTTAGATCGGTACCTATATAACAAATACAACTTTTATGCAGAAATAAAACGTGTTAAAATAAGTAAAATTTCTTTACTGCATGATAAATGTGTGTGCGTATATATACTGACACAGTAGATACATGTGCTATTTACAACGATTTGATAACACGTTGAAAAATATTATTGAAAGGGTACGTTTTGATTCTTTATATTTTATTTTGTTTCAACCTTTTTCAATAAATCTCTACATGTATATTCATAATGTTACATTATAATTGTTTTTACGCCTATTATCTTTAGATATTTAATATATGTTCATTTTTATTCAATTTCCTTTAATTGTTGGATTGTAATTGATCGGGCAATTTGAATGAAAAAAAATTGGCATAGGCTTATTTATTCGGTACTTTTCGGTTAGCCGGGCGCCAGTGATATATATATATATATATATATATATATATATATATATAATATCTTTGAATTTCAAAAAACATTAATCAAGTTCTTGTAACATTCTAACTAAATCTCCAAAGAGATAATTAGTAACAGAGTGTAGACAGAATACCACAAAGTTAATAAATTAACAAGTGCAATCATAATATTACTTCGATGGTAATTGGCCAAAAATACCGAAAATGTGAAAAATATTTAAAGATAGAAAAAAAAAATTAATAAATAAAAAATATATATAATATTAAAGTTATATAATAAACCATAAAATTTAAAATATATATACATATTTTATTCACAATAGTGTATCAGTGCTTAGTGAAAAATGTACTTAAAAAAAATATTATATAACTTTAAAAAAACTATTATATATATATTTAAGCACAATATTTATTTTGGCATAATAAATAAATAAAAAAAAATCCGAAATACATTTTTATATTTAACTTTAAAAAAGTATGATACACATTTTTAAGCACCAAGTTTATTTTCAAATATTAAAAAAAAGTGTTGCAACCGAAAAAAAATATTATAGATTTTAAAATTTAACTTTTAAATAACCATGATACTTTTTTTTTTAAATTTATTTAAACACATAATTTAATTTAACATATTAAAATGAATGTTCGTTCGGGAAAACTATG
Source organism: Maratus michaelseni (assembly GCA_963931845.1). Taxonomy (NCBI): domain Eukaryota; kingdom Metazoa; phylum Arthropoda; class Arachnida; order Araneae; family Salticidae; genus Maratus; species Maratus michaelseni. Next base: position 141,996,462 of record OZ007587.1, on the reverse strand, counting down.
ATACATTTTAAAATTTAATTTTAAAAAAGACTGTGGTACATATTTTTAAGCACCAAGTTTATTTTCAAATATTAAAAAAAAGTGTTGCAACCGAAAAAAATATTATAGATTTTAAAATTTAACTTTTAAATAACCATGATACTTTTTTTATTTATTTAAGCACATAATTTAATTTAACATATTAAAATAAACGTTTGTTCGGGAAAACTATGATACATTTTAAAATTTAACTTTAAAAATGACTGTGGTACATATTTTTAAGCACAAAGTTTATTTTAACACATTAAAACAACATATTGGATCGGGAAAACTATGATACATTTTTAAGATAAAAGTTTTCTAAAAAAAAGAAAGGAAAAATAAAATAAAAAGAAGTTGGGTGGGTTTCATGGGGTATCATTATCTGGAAAGATTTTCATGAAAGGAAAAATATTTCTCTGTAATTTATTAAACTCAAGTCAATTTAATATTTATTCTTCATATTACCAATTTTACACTCAGACATTATCTTAAAAAAAAAAAAAAAAAAAAAAAAACATGGTTAAAAGTTCCATTAAAAAACAGTCCTTCATTATTAAAAATGTTAAAAAGTTTCATATAAAACTGTCACCATTCACCATTACACAAAAGCACTTTCACTCCGGCTAGAGCAACCATACTCAACCTGCGGCCCGAGATACATAATCAATAACCTCTATTTATTACTTTAATTGAGATGTGTATAAAAGTTTTTAAGACCTTTACTGTTATTTTATATATTTTCCTGGGATTCAAAAACTGTCCTGTTATTTAAAACTAGCCGCCACTGGCGACCAGTTTGGTCTCCCTTAAATGTATGTTAAACATTGCAACACGTTACATTTATTCATAATTTAATTTTCCCTTAATCCTTCGCCAAATCGGAAGATTCTAATAGACAAATCATGAACTTTTGCGATCATGGTAGCATTTCGCATATTTTTTGGGCACAAATGTCACATACGCACGTTGGCGCGATTCCCCCCCCCCCCCTCCCCCGCCAATTTGGCGAAAACTTTGTTATGGAAATTGTTGTTTATTTTCTTTTATTTTTTATTTTAATTCTATAAATTATTTTTGATATGTATATCAATATTTATTTACAACAAACTATCATTTATTTATTTTTATTCTTTTTTTTAATTATGAGTATTTTTGTTAGCCGGGAGCAGATGATAATTCGCCAAATATCGTTCCCATCACCGTCATTCATACTACAATTAATTTAATTTTAAATTATAAACCTGTCACTCATTTCATTTAAAATACTTAACTTTAATCTAAAATGCTTATATTACATAAATTTAAAATACTTCACACTTTTCATTTAAAAGAGAAAATAAATAAATAAATAAGAAATAATAACATAAATCAAAACATTTGATTTCAAAATCAAAGTATCATTTCTAATTTGTACACGCGATAAATAAAAGCTGTATTAGCGATTTTAAAAATGCTAAAAATCTGATTCATTAAATATTATTACATGAGTTCAATTTACGTCAAGAAAAGGTCCGAAAGTTGAGTTGTATAGCACATAATTATGGTAAACTTTGATTGTCTCACTGGTGCGAATTATTTTTTTGACGCGAGGCAGCGGTCCAAAAATTCATTCGCGGAGAACTTGCTTTGCGAATGATTACCTCCATGATTTAATATTTTAAATGTTCACGACGAATCAATCTTTTTTTTGTTTACTTTTATGAATAGAGAATTTGAACTGCGAATCTTTCGACTGAAGTTATTGCAGAATATATACATAATTGAACGCAAGTCATCTCTCAAATATTAATTTATTTTGAACGATCTTTCTTAAAATGTAACTTTTATGCAGTTTATTCGAAAAAAAAATAATTTTGAATAAAAATGGCCGCTTGGCATATGAAAAAGCGATGCGGCATCCCGGAACTGTTGAGGACAGTCACATGACTTACAGTTTTATTATAGAGATTTCTAATTTAAAATGCTCTTAAATACCGTTTTCTTAGTCAAAAGTTTTTTTTACATGTGTTCTATTTGTGCTACAGTGGTATATACATTTCTTAATCCTCAACACTAAAGCAATATTATTTCAAATTTATTGCATTTGCACTATACATTTCTACACTTAAAAAAAGAGTTTTTGTATTGAGAAAACGATTAATTTTTTTGTTTGTTATATACTACTTTTTTTTAATCTTACTATTTAAATTACCCTTTTTATACATTACAATATAATTGTGTTGCGGCCCGCCGAACGTTCGAAACATATGTCTGCGGCCCGCGAGAAAAAGGTTGAGTATGGCTGCGCTAGAGCATCATCAGTATGTGAGCCGGATCATCTAGCGCTAGCCGGAGTGAAAGAGCGCTTTTGTGTAATGGTGACAGTTTTATGTGAAACTTTTTAACATTTTTAATAATGAAGGACTGTTTTAATGGAACTTTTAACCATGTGATTTTAGATAATGTCTGAGTGTAAAATTGGTAATATGAAGAATAAATATTAAATATACAGACATTAATGAATGAACACCTGTTTTAATAAGGTAAATTTAAATATAGCAATATACAATTAAAGACCCCATATAAGAAATCTACAATATAATTTTTAATTTATATTTTTACATCATAAAGTATCTTGTTCTGATAGTCTGCATGCCTTATCATTTTTAACCGACTCATTAATACCGCTATATGTCAGGCAAGCACTTCTCTATAAATTTCAAAAAGTCTTTTTAAGAAAAAGATTGAATTTAACTATGCTTATCAAAAATCATTATATTTTTTCCATATGTTTGTTTGTTCTTAAATGAGAAAAAAGGAAATCTTTTGAAAAGATTTATTACATCCTAGAAAATTTCTTGGCAATGCTTCTATCTACCATAGTTATTATGAAATTCTAATGCCACAATTGTATAATTATCAAACACATCCAGTATTTTAAATTCCAATTCTAAATTATTTCTAATTCCATTCTGAAATAAAGTATCAGTGTATTTAAAATCTTATAGAAAAAAAAAAATAATAATTGTTCTGTTTTTACATTATTTGTTTCTATAAAATTTGGAATAGGAATTTAAAATTTTATCGACTTTTTTTTTTTTCAACAGACTCTTATAATAACACCGTGATTCATATTTTTCGTATTTGATTGTCCAATTGCAGCATAATTCTGATAAAACTGTTATGCTATTTGTGCGATGTGAATCACACGTAATTAGGCCTTTCAGTTTTTCTGTCGCGCTATTCCCAGAAGTCTGTTTCCTTTCTATCCCCATTTTTGTGTCTATCTCCAATAAATTGGCCCACAATTGGTGGCTATATGCTTGCACACGTGACCTCTATAGTTGCAAACTGAAAGATCTAAATGAGAGAGAGTTTTTTTGCTTTGTTTTCTCATTTGCAATGGAATAATGTGTCTCATTGAACAAGTCGAGAAGCTTTTTAATGTACCTGCATTTACATCAACAGTTATGTATATTTATGGTTTGTTAATTATTTAGGCAAGGATCTGTTCCATGTATAGTATATACCGGAATACTTTTTTCAGAAGCAAGCCGGCTTTCTCATCAAGGTGTAACACTGTTTTGACGCCCTGAAATTTAGTCTTTTAGGTAGCTTTCAATACAAAAAAGTATAAAGCTACCTATTGCAGCCGTTCGGAGGAATGCAGTTCCGGAAAATTTTGATATATTTTCACCGATCATGACCCCCAGACCCCAAAACCACCCTCCGTTCAAATGTTGATTTATATATATATATATATATATATATACTGATCTATGTCATACGATAACCCCCGTATTTATAAATCGATTTTGATGAAACTAATTGTGTGTATTAAGGTCACTAATGTCTCGACCGAGTTCGTTGGCCAGCTTGGTCCGCCATTTTGTTTCAAGATGGCGGCCATTTAAAAATTTAAAACTAAAATAAATATACAAAAAAGTTAAAAATTCAAATTTATTTTTTAATTACCTGTTAGGCCTTGATACAAGGATTCCAGAGCATTTTTTGGTTTACCTCTATCTTAAAAAATGGCTGAGATAGAGCAGTTTGAAATTCTAGGGTGGCTGACATTTTGAAACAAAACAGCTCATTAACGCGATTACTCGCAAATTATTTTCTTTCATTGTTGTAATAATTTTCCCAATCATACGCATAAAACTATATATTCATATCCGTTAGCGCCAAATTCTCGCCAAAATTGGTGACATTTGGCGAAATATCGCCAAATTTGGCGACCAAAATAAGTCTTCATAAATGAAGCCAATTTGGCAAATTTGGCCAATTTGCCAATAATTTGGCAAATTTCTTATTCAAATTCAGTATTAACGAATCTTTTTTAAACGTTTCTTTGCATTTTAACTTGCTGTTTTCGTGTAACATTAGCTAAAATTTTAAAACGAAGGTATGGGAAAGCTACCTTTTCCTCTCGGTACAGGCCGGAAGGACTTTTTCATTTTTTTTCTTTTGGAAAAGCGAAGTGTTTATAAAATCCATTTACATTAATTTATTACGCATATATATATATTAAAGTAAAAAACTGCATTTAAAACAAAAAAAATGATACATTAAAAATAGCGGTTTTAGAGTTGATGGGCAGGAGCACTTCGGAAAATCGCATTTTTTCTGTCTTTGATAAATTTATGAAAACTTATGGTGTAAATTTCTATTAAAATTTCGTAAAATAATTTAAAAATATTTTTAAATCTTTCTACATTTTAATAATGACGAAAAGTATTTGACGTGCACAAAAAATTATAAATTATAAAGTAATTAATAAAACAGAATTTCCAAGTAAAATTGAAAATCTGAAAAAAAGAGGAAAAAATATGTGAACTTTATTTTCAGAAGTTACTTAACTTATATTTGTAACACTGAAAGGAAAAATTAATTTGTATTTTTATTTTTTTTTATCTTTATTTATTTATTTTTGCCTTAGAGGCTTTATTTCAATTTTTGCATCAGTAAATCTCTCTACACTTTAGAAAAAAAAAAAAAAAAAAAAAAAAAAGCTAGCGCAATACTGTTAAATTTCAAAATTATTATTATTTATTTTTAAGCAGTATTGTCTTTTTGAATGTCTTAATCAAGGTGTAAAATGTAAATTATCATGGATTTCGAGTTAATTTTAATCTAAAATATGTTTTTCCTAAGGATTTGTTTACTTATTTCATAAATTTTGCCTAATGTATTTACAGTTTTCAAAAATATTTTAAGTTACTTTGACTGTTAAGAGTAGAAATTTAGGAAGCACCTTTAGCAGTTTAATAATAATTTTAATACTCACAAGAACGTTTAGTGTATTATATTGTTTCAATCTACTAAGTTAATCATAAACATTTTCATTGTAGGGAAAAGTATACCTTGTACCCCTTTAGACATTTGAATTTTTTATTTAACTGTGGTATAATAATTGCACTTTAATTGTTTTCATAAATACTTTGAGGTAATTTTTATTCATATAAATTTAATTGGCTTTTTCATTGTTATTTTTCTTTGTGTTTAAAAGATTTTTAGGAAAAAGTGATTGATTGTTCAAGGTACAACACTTATGCTGTACCTCGGTCCTATGTAATGTTGTACTTTGGACTACATATTCTTTTAATTAACATCTCACCTCCCAGTTTTCCACAGAAATATTATATTTATTGAATTAAATATTAATTGTAAGAAGTAATTAGAAAAACATGATAGTACATGTACTTTTACAAAATGCCTATTGAACATTATAGTTAAAAAAACTCCAAATAACGAAGTTTGAAGTTGATGCGCTGAACCACCAGTAAAGTATAGATATGGAAGCATAAATACTACATCATTTTTGTCAGTTTCATAGACATTTAAAAAGTTACATGTAAAAAAAAAATAAAAAATAAATAAATAAAATGTTATCAGTGTTAATGTTTTAATTGGGAGTTTTAAAAAATTAAAAAGGTCATCTTAAAAATGTTAATTTGTATTGCAGCACTATATCTTGTTAGTTTTTTTATGTATAAACGCCAGTTTTTTTTCTATATCTTCCGTAATAATTGATTTTCGTAGGGGTAGGATACCTTTGAACACGTGGAAAAAGCAAAAAAAAAAAAAAAAAAAAAAAAAATATATATATCACTTTGTTCCAAGCTTCAAAACTTGTGTAATAAGTCAAAAATAAAAATAAAACTTCATTTGATTATAAAGCTCGTATTTATATTTATATTTAAAAATATATATATACTTGTAAATTCATAAATAAATATTGAAATGATAAGTTAAAAAATATATATGATAATAAGAGTAAAAAAAAAAACATAACGCGTCTTGCGCGCATGATAAAATCCGAAAATATGCATATAAAGAGGAAATTTTGGTGAAAATAAATACATAATAGTGTTACCTTTATACTAAAACCAGAATATTTATAAAAAAAAATATTGACTTTATTAAAATATGAACTTATAAATTAAAAAAAAATTCAATTTTTAAAAAATATTTTCAAAGTACAAAAACAAAAACAAATTAAATCTTATTTTTTTCTGGTTTTAAGTTGAAGATAATACAGAAATGAACATGTGATGAAAATTTCTTTTAATTGTCATGCACAGTTTTTTAGTAACACTGCGCGCAAAACATGTTATGTTTTTTTTTCTCTTATTATCATATATAATTTTAAACTTATCATTTCAATATTTATTTATGAATTTACAAGTATATCTATATTTTTAAATATAAATTTAAATACGAACTTTATATTTAAATGAAGTTTGATTTTTATTTTTCAGTTATTACACACGTTTTAAAGCTTGGAACATAGTGATATTTTTTTTTGCTTTTTCGACGTGTTCAAAGGTATCCTACCCCCTTAACTCCAGTTTTGCTCCGTGACATCATGATCTTTTATAGTTTAGATAAGATTTTAATATTTGCACCAACACCTTAAATGAAGGGGTTAGAATGACAGTGGAGTAAGTCAAAATTTAGTGATTTGAGAAATGGGTTTTGTGAAACTTGTTGTATTGTCGTTGCATTGATGAGTGGTCCAACTTGTTTTGTGTCTTTTAGCGACTCCCTAAGTGAACTATGACTTATTTGACTGGCACATTGAACAGAAATTAATATACGTTCAGTGAAAATATGGTTATCTCGATTTTCAAAAATTTTGATTTACTCCACTGTCATTCTAACCCCCTCAAATATATTACAACAAATAGTAATTCAAGAAAATTTACTTTTGTATGGCTAATTTTGTTTTCTGAAATTTTTAGATTTAAAAACAATTTATAACAACTAAACAGTATATTATAGTGATTATTGGCAATGGTGCATAAAATGAAATGTACTCATCGGTTAGGTTCAATGTGCAACCCTCCCCCCCCCCCCCCATCACCCCTTGTGTTTTATAATTATTGGAATAACAGTAACATTTAAAACATTTTTTTTCTCTTCACTTATATATTTAATATTTTTCTAATACTCATATCAGTTTTTTCAGAACAAATTTAGCTCATTGCTTTTTCAAGACTTCATAAACATGATATTTTTCTTTTGTAGCAAAATATTGGGAAAAGGGGAGTGGATTCTGAAAAACAGAAATAGAATACTGCAGTGTTTCTAACTTTCTTTCTCTCTCTCTTTTTTTCCCTGCCATTTTCATGATGTTCCTTTTTGAAGTTTTTAAACAAAAGTATGCTAAACATATTCTACTTTTTCGGTTTTTCCTCTATGATGATTTCTATACTTCTTATTATTCTAAACTAAACAATACTTACTGCTCAAACTACAAACAAGTGGGTAAGTGTGATCGAAGATCGCTCAAAGGGTTTCGTTTAATATTCGTTTCAAAACACTTTATCCTTTCTTTAATAAATTCAAACAAATTTCATTTAGCAACAACAACAACAAAAAAAAATGTCATGTTTTTTATAAAGTAAAAATTTACCGGTCTATTTTTTCCTTTTTTCGAATATCTAAACCAGCCGGATAGCGGTCCAAACCCGCTATTATATTCTGTCATAATAATATCCGTCATACGGACTAAATGCAATATTTAAAAAAATAATTTCAAAATTAAACAAATTGTACACCTTCAAAATGTTAAAATATGCGGATTTTTATCACGATTCAATATGTTTCTCAAACTCATATATTTACTATTCTCTATTATTTATATTGATACTCGCTTTGTATTATTCTCAAACATTTGAAAAATTAGTTAAACTTCCTATATGACGTCAGATTTTCTTTTTAATTCTCTAATGACGTGATATTAATCTGATTTGTCCACTTACACATACTCATACTCCTTGTATTGAGAAATCTTAGACATTTTCCGTTTTATTATGACTATGACGTCAATCAATTTTATTTCATATTTATCTTTTTTTCAACTGGTGAAACTTTTTATTTCATTTTAATTTTTCACGTGGAAATCTTTCAATAGAAAATTAATTATTGTAGAAAGAATTTTATTGTGGATTTTTAATTGTTGGCAACTGCTATAACAAAAAATGTTTAAATTTAATAGGAAAAGGCTGTTAGAATTTTGGTTTTTTATCTCTCTATATTAAAACAATACGGTTTTTTCACATTTTAATATTTTGAGCTCTTCAGAGCTGCTATTCAGATTTATACACTAAGTTTCAACTCTGTAAGTTACATACTTTTTGAGAATGGCTCTGTGACGGACAGACAACGGAGCGGGGGTAATAGGGTTTCGTGAGATGAACGAAACCCTAATAAAAACCTCTTAAGATTAATCTTTAGAAAATTCACCTTAATATCTGCTTAATATCAGATTTCGAATAAAAAATACATGAAAAATATTTTTTATCAAATATTTTCTAAAAATATTTGCTTCTATAACTTGAAAGTTTTACTATCACTTTCTTCTGGAAATTTCCTCAAATACAAATTTATTCATTATTTTATCATCTGCCTGGTAACTGTTTGTTCGTTGGAAACCGATAGAGTGCTATGACATGTGCTGCGCAGTTTTTGTGTACTTTGACCATTTTTATCCGCCGGCAAGGCTATTTTTGTCATATTTAAGATAAAACTTTCGATCTAAATATAGATCGGTGAGAGTAAAAATCCTCGGATCAAACATTGCCGAATGTTCTATTAGTCAAACTGTTTTTAGGATAAACTTTTAAAAACGGTGGAATTCTGATTAGTCTAAAATTTCCCGCTGTGACCCCTACTAACCAAATATCGTTATCATTTTCTTATAAAGACAAATTTCCTTTCACAAAATAGCATCAAAGTCAATGATACTAACATAAGATGGAATAAATTTATCGATAACTGAAAATCGCTATTTGATTCAAATCACTTGCATAGTTATGTCTGTAAATTTCATGCTTTTATTTATAAAAACGAAAACAGTGACCGTATCAGAAAAATTTGCATTGTTGAGAGGGAAAAATATTTGTAATAAATAAAACTTTATTTTACTTCATGTAATTGACTATTTTTATGTTAAAAATTCTTAACTGCATTTTACTTCAAAAAGAATAAAACAAACTAGTTTCGGCTTTTTTTTATTATTATTATTCTTTATATAAATAGTTAAAGATAAATGCGCAGTCTTTTTTACAGGAAGAACAAGTCAGAGAAAAGATTGATTGTTGATTTGAAACGCTCCCTATCTAATGGTTGTTCATTAAATAATGGATTATGATTACGGGTGGAGGTCTCAAGGATCACCGATTTCAAGTTGTTAAGATTTCAAGCATCAAAATAGTGTTTTTTTTTTTGTTTTTTTTTAAATACTAAAATGCATAGAAGGAAAAGACTCCTTAAAGGATACATTAAGTACCTGATTGATAATGATGAATAAATTTACACGGCTGGTGATTTTAGACAAATTTGGATAGATTGATATATAATTGTGCAAAGTTATACATAGAAAAAGTATGTAACTTTTGTTTCGGAGTTTTGACCAGCATTTTGGGAAATTCCTCCACTCCATTCTATTTTCCCACTCAGAATAATTGTATTGTGCAAATTGCTATCGATTTTATCTTAAATTGGTTCCGATAACCATGATTTAATCTTTTGTTAACCAGCAAACAGGTCCGTAACTAGCCGGCAATCTCAGAGGGAGCTTTGAAAATTTTCTGGTGGGGCTAATTTACGCTTCGTCATTTTTTTCCCACTTTTATGATAAATAAATAAGACAAATGATGATAAGTAGATACAGGACAGGTCCACCTAATCATAAAACCTCTGATCACAAAGTGTAAAAGTTTCAAAATGTAATATGGATGCTATTTGTTGTTAAAAGATTACGAAGTCTAGATGGAACTCGAGAAGTTGTTAGAGGGAATCGGTCCTTCTTGCCCCTATCTGGTTATAGTATTGCCAGCAAGTCATTAGGAAATATATTAGAATGGAAATAACCGATTCCAAATTAATGTACATAAAAAAAATAGTTTGATAAAATAAGTCAAATATGGGTATTTTTCTAGATTCTAAAGTAACCATATTCACGCAACGAATCCCAAAACCTTTATTAATTACCCACGCACGCTGGAGGAATTTCCCAAAATGCTGGCCAAAACTCCGAAACAAAAGTTACATACTCTTTCAATGTACAACTTTGTGCACAATTGTATATATCAATGTTCTAAAAATATGTTTGTCTCACCTTTATTGCATAAAGTAAAAGCATTGCAGTTTATTTTAGTTCATACCATTGTGATATTGGATATTTTGAAAATTGATGATCTCTATTGTTCAAAACAGTACACTGAAAATTATTATTATAATTTATTTTGGTGATAATTTTTAGCGTTTTATGATGGACTTTGTTTCAGGAAAGATGTATCAGTGCGCTTTGATTAAAAAAACAACAACTGCAGAATGAGCAATTTTATATTTTCTTACATTCCTTTTATGAAAAAGTTTGAGATCCAGTTGAATTGAGTTGAATTAATAAACGGGAGAAATACTTCGCAATCGTACAACACAATTAATTTTAAATACTACTTTGAGAAAAAAAAATGTTTTATTATTTAATTTTTTGTATTCAATAAATACAGGAAATGACTTCAATTTTACACTGACGTTCTCAAAATTACTCTACGATAATTGTGAATCGTACGTTTAATAAAATACAGGCCCCTCCCTCTCTAGATTTTTAATAACACAAATTACCATTTTGACTATTAACTTGTTCTCGAGGTAAACTAAGAAAAGCAAAAACGATTGCAGTTTTGCCTTAGATATCGGGAAAATACACCACTGTGCTACTGAAATCTTAACAAATAGATAACTTGAATTTCAACTTATTTCAATTACATAATTTGCATGTGATTGTATGGTATTAAACGATTCTGTGGGACTCGTAATTTCAGCGGAAAACAGCTTGGGAATTGCTATGACATATATAACCTTTTTATAGTCCGCGCACGACTTGGCCGATGAGTAGCGCAAATTTAGATGAATTTATTCGTTTATTAATGTGACAATTACTACTTAAAGCTAGCAGAATCTAGTTTTTATTTGCATTTGCGTCTGTTAGCAACTTGCTTGCTCTGTAGTATCGCGGGCTGTTTCAAGGTCATCGAACAAGTTATGTGCGGACTATAGGTTTGATGGAAATTAGGAACTAAGTTTAAATGAGTCTGTGAGACTCACGTGATTCTGATGCTCAATGTCGTCCAGAAAAAGAAAAATCTTCGAAAAGTATGGACGATTTTGCATAGATCTGTAAAAGGGTCATTCCATGGTAACTTACGTTACATTTAGAATAATTTTGCTTAGTAATTTTCATATCAGGGCTTGACAAATACGGTCGCCAGATCGCCACTGGCCACTAAATATTTTTATCTGGCGACTAAGTTATTTAATCTAATAAGGTTTTTGTTGTTGTTTCTGTTTTGTACAAAAATTGACCTGAAGCTTTCTTGAAATGAGCACAAATGCTAACCTTCCCCCCCCCCCCCTTCCCAATATTAAAAAATAAACTTTAAAACTATATTCACTCAAAAATTATTTTTAACTTTTGTTTTTAATTTGGCAAAAATAAGTTCATCAAATGTAAATTTTAAAATAATCAAATCAGAATTATTTTAGATTTCGACAGAAAAATAGGCGAAAACTTGTTTTCCTGCTTCACTATTTCGTCGATGCGCTCCTCAGCAGATATATATTTTGTAGCATTCAACTATCCGGACATTTGAAGCATTCGGCAATCAGCATTTTCCGAACATGGCGGTTAATTCACTCTTTACAGTATTTTCTTTGCTTTTTTTTTTTTTTTTTTTTTTGAAAGATATATGATTTTGATAAGTTTCATTAGAAAACTTAGTTTATATTATCTTTCTAAACTATGTAACTAATAATTCTAAACAATGCCTGTTATTATTTTTCCTCAATTAATTCATAAAAACTTTTGTGCTTTTTGAAAATTAATGACGAGGAAGGAGTGGTAAGTATTTTTTACTGGCTACTAGAATTTTTTTCTGGCTACCAGATTTTATCAAATTTGTAAAGCCCTGTTCATAATATAACACCAAAAAATATTGAAAATGTAATGTTGATATGATTTGTTAATTAAACCTATCTAAAGTGAAATTTGGATGAAAATTACCTACCTTTAGTGCTATATTTTTTGAACACTTGCCATTATATTTATTATGGTAACTTACGTTCTTTTTGTCAGAAACGTAAGTCACGATAGTAAATATAATTTTTAGTGTTCAAGAAGTAGTACTAAATTTAAGTGATTTTTATCCAAATTTAGCTTTGTTAGGTTTAATTAACAAATTATATAAACATTACATTTTGAATATTTTTTAATGTTATATTACTAAAATTACTGAAGTCAATTATTCTAAATGTAATGTAAGTTACCATGGAATGACCCTAAACTTATAAAATTTAATGTGATACAGATGTTTCAACTATCAATATTAAGTTTTCGAAATTTCCTGAAGAAAGTAGACAGTTTGAACAGTAAGTAATTAAAAAAGTCCTTCCGGCCTGTACCGGGAGGAAAAGGTAGCTTTCCTATATCTTAGTTTTAAAATTTTAGCTAATGTTACACGAAAACAGCAAGTTAAAATGCAAATAAAACGTTTACAAAAGATTCGTTAATACTGAATTTGAATAAGAAATTCGCCAAATTATTGAGCAATAGCCAAATTGGCTTCATTTATGAAAACTTATTTTGGTCGCCAAATTTGGCGATATTTCGCCAAATGTCGCCAAGTTTGGCGAGAATTTGGCGCTAACGGATATGAATATATAGTTTTATGCGTTTGATTGGGAAAATTATTACAACAATGAAAATTTTTGTAATGTGCTGTCTTGTTTCAAAATGTCAGCCACCCTAGAATTTCAAACTGCTCTATCTCAGCCGTTTTTTAAGATAGAGGTAAAACAAAAAATGCTCTGGAATCCTCGTTTCAAGGCCTAACACTGAATTAAAAAATAAATTTGAATTTTTAACTTTTTTGTATATTTATTTTAGTTTTAAATTTTTAAATGGCCGCCATCTTGAAACAAAATGGCGGACCAAGCTGGCCAACGAACTCGGTCGAGACATTGGTGAGCTTAATACACACAATTAGTTTCATCAAAATTGATTTATAAATACGAGCGTTATCGTATGACATAGGTCAGATATATATATATATATATATATATATGGAGATATATATATATATATATATATATAAATCAACATTTGAACGGAGGGTGGTTTTGGGGTCTGGGGGTCATGATCGGTGAAAATGTATCGAAATTTTCCGGAACTGCTTTCCTCCGAACGGCTGCAATAGGTAGCTTTATACTTTTTTGTATTGAAAGCTACCTAAAAATGATTTGCTTCTGAAATACAGGATGATTTAATGTATGCAGTTTTATACCACTTTCTCTTTGTTCAGTTATTTTTTCAGATGGATATGCTATATTTTTTAACGCCAAGAGAATTTTTGTACACAGTAAACCTGCTAAGACAAAATTGAAAAGGAAAAAAAAAAATCAGTTTTATACAGGTTTTCGTCTTAGCAGATAGACCGCCCCTTATAATTTCATTGTATTCTTTTCGCCGCGACTATGAATGTTTCCGTTTAAGGTAGCATCCCACTATACAAAGATTTTACTTCATTATAAAGGAAGACTCTGCATAGGCCCCAGCAGTTGCTGAGAGGTTCTGCTCTCAAAGCTGGTAGACGGGTGCTGGGTTCAAACCCCTGTCGCGCTCGTCGACCTAACCGTTCGGAGTTTTCCGTGGTTTTCTTCGAACCTTGCCGTAAATACGGGTTAGGATCCCTTAGAAAGACCCCCACGGAGGGCACCCCCCCCCCCCCTAGGGCCTATATTCCTTGTGTAGATAATCGACCGTCATAAAATCAACCAACCAACCAAGCAGACTCTGCGTATTCTCTAATAGTTATAAAATGCTTATTTAAATTTCTTAGGAAAATTGTATTATGTTATTGAAGCAAACTTTTTAAAAATATGACTATATTTCTTGTAATATTTATCTTTTTTTCCGAATTGAATTAAATGAATGAATAGACTGCATAATAAAATCTATGTAAGTTAGGAAAGTGTGTTTTAATTTATATTTTTCCCATTTATTTTTTCATTAATGATAATTATCGTGGTTTATTTTTAATTATAACTTTTGCCTACGTTATAATGCATAAGTAATAAGCACAATATTAACTTTGTTAGTTATTTTAATGTAGGGTATGGAAAGTTATTTTCTTTTTCTCATTATTGAATATTGATCCTTTGACTGACTTTACTGAATTCTGGAAAGATTCAACAAAGTATTATTTTCTGATGCGGGCAAGAAAAATTACCTCGATATTTAGTTTGAAAAAGATAAGGAAAGGTCGAATTCAGAACTTTAGAACTCATTTAAAAATCAAAGTTCACCCGCTATCGGAGAGAGTTTTTTCAGCCTGACGTAAATGCTGTTTCAAAGTTCATTTTTTCGGTCCAAAATATTCAGCTATATATAGATCAATTATTTTCTTTGTTCAAGCAATTTTTTTTTCGTGTGTGTTATCAGTGAAGAAGAATATAATTTTCTTTTTGTTTCTCTCAAAGCACATTCGTGTATTATCAGTGCTGTCCGTTATTAGCAAAATTTTATTTTAACCCTTTTAATGCAATGTTTCTCAACTGGTGTGTCGCGACACATTAGTGAGCCGCGAGACGATCTCAGATATATCGCGAAAATATTCAGCGAAATTGTAACGAAATTTTACGAAGAACAGAAATATTGTGGCAGTGGTATTGTTTTTATAATTGCAAACATTCTTAAATTATACGATTTATCTCGTTTAGTGTTTGAACAGTTCAAATAAGCGTATGCGAAGAAATAATGAAAATGTTCTAACATCTATACAGATAAAATGATGCTTTCGGAGAAATTTTTTTACTGATCTAAAATAAGTAATGGTTAAAAATTGGAATGAAAAACTTCAACAACGGACATTACAACCGATTGGTTTTTCCCCCAACTGTCAATTTGCAAATAGTACAAAAGAAATCTTCAGTTCTCAAAATTATATGTTTCAGAAGAGGGTTCTTCTGAAGTGAAAAAAAAAAAAAAAAAAAAAAAAAAAAAAAACAAGCATACATCTTGGATATAGGTCATATAGAATAATATTCAGGACGATGCCTATCCGGAAAATTCGATGCATATTTGTAACAAATTATGAAAACTTTTGAATACTTTTGATTGTCCCTGTAAACGAACTATAAATGCTACACACTTCATTTTCAGTAGCGATTGTGCGATAGTTAACGCCAATAACACATATACAGATTACAGGGTAATTCGAGTATATTTATGCGAGTTAGAGCTCGGCCAGACAGACAGACGGTCAGAGAAACCAAATGCATAAATACTTTTGAACTGTGTTGGAAAGTGTTAAAAAGATATATTCTTATTTATTATCTTTTAACCACCATAACCAACATTTAAGGCGGTATAAAAAAAAAAAAAAATTCCAAGCTCAATAACTCAAAATTTTGAGACACATTTTCAGACTCATTTTTAAAAGTAAAAATATGAAACTTGGCGGCGTGATTTATGAAGAGATTTATAAGGGACCTGTGCTTTTATTTTTCGTTCAATTAATTAGAAATTGATTTACAAACAATTATTTTTACAGTACGATAATTTTTTTTTGTTTCCAGCGCTATCGCTTCGGGATATCGTGGAAAAAATGGGTTCAAAATGTCCACTTTGACAGCATTTTTTGAAATATATTCTGCCTTTATCAAAAAATCGAACAATACGGACATTATAAAGTTTCTGAATAAGAGAACCTGCCAATTGGATGCATTTTAGAGCAAAAATGAATTTAAAAATGTGTTTCAAAATAAGCAGTTTGGATTTGAATACACCCTTAAGTGTGTCGCGGAAGTTTCACTAATGGGTTCAAGTGTGCTGTAAGATTTAAAAGGCTGTGTACAATTTTAATCAACACCACTGCTTTTAATGTACCGCGTGCGCCATAAATTCGTAAAAAAAATTAAATCTACCCTATATATATAAAATCCTAATGAAACGAATTTGTGAAACGATTTTATGAAACGAATTTATGAAACGATTTTATGAAACGAATTTATGAAACGATTTTATGAAACGATTTTATGAAACGACTGGTTAAACGACTGATTATGTTTCAGGGATATTTTTAATAAAATATTAAACGCTTGATGGTGAAATTAATACCAATTGTCTATAAAAATCCGCGGATGTCAAAACTGGTAATAGAATTTTGAAATTCGAATTAGTTTTCGAGATATTAATTTTTTTCTAATTTTAATAACATTTCTGTAATGATGGCAACTAATTACTCAGTTTTTTTGTGACAAAAAAGGGAAAAAAAGTGAAAAGGATCCCGATAGGGATTATTTATTTCTTTTTATTCGTCATTTTCAAATTAAAATTGAATTTATCTTTGATTTCAATCGATAATGAAGACAAGATTGTGATTAAATTATGTTTTTCAGGAAAATTTGAAAAAAAAAATCACATTTCTATCGTCAGGATCCAATCGTCTGTCAGCATTTAATTTAATTTATAAACTGAAAATATTTTGAATAAATTCCTCCAAATGACGTCATTTATGTAAACGCAAAAGAAAGCGGGGGAAAAAATGCTCCCTATATATTAGAGAAATATTTTTAAAGTTTAAAACAAATGAATATTTCAGTAGCATGACTTTTTTAATAATGAATTATATGTTTACACATAAATAACAAAAAGAAGAAAAATCTACAAATAATTAAATTACTATACTCGAAACACACTTAAGGTGTAAATTACGTTATATATTAAAATGATTTTTGTTTCTTTTCCGATTTAGGGGCCTTCGCGAGATATAGAAAGTGACCTTGGCGATGAATTGAAATTCGGCAACATGTTTTCTAACAATCTATTCGCTTTTTGATATACACAAGCAATTATTTCGATATTTATACAATTTATTTAATATAAAGAAGCCATTTATCTATTTTTATGTACAAAAAGAGGTAAATTGAAAGACAATTATAAATAAATTGTATGTATATATACATATAAATACATGTATAAACAAGCATAAAAGTTCGGTGATTTTCCAGTATATGGGGCCTTGACGAAACAGAGAAAATAGCCTTGGCGGAAAAGGAAATTTGGCAACATACTTTCTGTCAACCTATTCACTTTGTCATTTCGTATACAGAAGCATTTTTTCAATATTTATACAATTTGTTTAGCGTAAAATGTCATTTATCCTATTTTATATATAATCAGAAGTAATTTGTATAGAAAGAACAATAATAATATACGTATAATTAAAATACGCATATAAACAAAAAAATCGTCGAATTTTTTCGATGGCTGTTTATGTCATTTGGCACCAAATCTCACTTTCTGATGCACGAATTGCGCCAAGCATTTTAAAAAAGCGTCAAGACCCCTATAATAGGAAAGCAACAAAAGTTCATTGGGTTTGTTTTCATAACTTTTGGCAACAAATCTATGTATATTAACGAATCTATCCCTTTTTGAAGCTCGAATTACGCCAAACCTAAAAGCAAAGGATCCTATACTGAAAAAGTACCCGATTTTCTTATGGACAATATTCAAGTGACATAACATGGTGTAAAATTATCGCGGATAGCAAATTTGTTTAAATATCTCATCAATTGATGCCAAATAAATGCAGGCATGCATGAAACAAAATATTTAATTAATTGTGTATGATAAATAATTATTAGAAAAATCGTATATACATATTAATTAAAATAAATAATTTACATATTTAAAATAACATGAAAATATGCATGATGGGGCACTAAAAATAGAGAGAAAATTAAAACCTGTTACTGAAAATGTCTATAACATAGTACTTTTCAATACCGTGGTTCTTAATGTTATTCACAAGCAGATGGAATTTTTCTCATCCTTAAACGCAAAGGAAGAATAGAATACAAATCGTTGTTATAGAAGTCCGAGAGGTAGCCACAGTTTAAGCCTAACTATTTTATACAAGCTGGTTTTCAAGTTGTAATTGATTTTACTTATCAATCCCGAAAACAGTCGTCAGTTGTCGCAATAGCTGTGTATGAGGCCATGATAATAAAAAAATGCCCCATTAAAACTTTAAAAGCATGGCAACCCAATTACAGATTTACCAATATTTTTAAAACAAAGCATGCTGTCATGTTTTTAGAGGCCTCAAAGTCTGAGTGGGGGTTGGCGAGCGTAGCTCGCAGGGGGTAGGCCCCCTAGTATTCAATAAAAAGAACAAATGATGTTACAAATTTGCGGTTTGCACGAATGGGATTAGAGGGAGATCGGATTTTTTTAAATTAAAAAATGGGTTAAAATATGACCGATAGATAGTGTTGGTATGCATAATATGAAGCAGATTCCACTTCATGGACGATCCTCTAAACGACCCGTTTCTTCGAAGCTTCTGACAAGCTTCAGTATCCCATCACATGAAACGGGCTCTTTTCTCGTCTAGATTTTTTTTTTTTTTTTTTTTTTTTTTTTGCCGTGCGGAATTTTTGCAATACTACGGTTACTGATTCCCCGTTCTTGCCTTTTCCAACCTAGTTGAAAAGTGTTTATGACTTCGGTTTGTCTGTCCGTCTGTCCGTGCTCTAACTCCCGTAAATATGCTCGGATTTCCCTGCAATTTTTATATGTTATTGTCGTTATCTATAGCATGTTCCCTATTTCAACTGAAGTGTGTAGCACTTATAGTTTTTTTACAGGGACACTCAAAAGAATTCCGTTACATTACGGTCTATGTGGAAAAATCATTTGCGGTTTATTTTAATGATGTTACACAATTTCAAATACATTGTAATTGATATTTATCACTAAGGTGCATTACAAGAAGCTTAATAAGAAATAGGGTGTGCATAGCACTTATAGTTACTTTACAGGGACAGTAAAAAAAATTCCGTTACATTACGTCTATGGAGAAAAATCGTTTGCGGTTTAATTAAATAATGTTTCATTATTTTAAACGCTTTGAAATTTATATATATCACTAAGGTGCATTACAAGAGGCTTACTACAGAATATTGTGTGTATAGCAGTCATCGTTCATTTATAGGGACACACAAAAGAATTATCTACTGTCTGTTAACAATAATTCCTGGAAGTGCGTTTTAAGTTGCTGAACGCGATTTTAAATTTAACTCACTTTTTGTCTATTACTTGGTGTGTATAAATTCTGTATTTATATACAGGGCAGCACAAATGTTCGCGAACACATTTCCGTTTATTGAAAGAAACTCCTGAAGGAGAATTTTAAACTGTGCTACGCGTTTCCTAACTAAACTAAAATTTAGCATCCTATGTTAGTATATATACAAATCTATAGATCATATACAGGGCTGAATAAAAGTATTCGGATATTTTTCCGAATATTGTATATGTTGGAAATAGATGTTGGAAATTCCTGAAATTACGTTTTTAAATATGTTATGCGTTTTTCAAATTGTTTACTTAGATGTTATCTTTCAGCTTATTAAACGGATGACAAAATAATTTTACAATGATTTGTAAAATTATTTTGGAAGCGTTGGAAAGTGTTACATAATCTATGCTTGACGCATGGTTTTTCGTTCTTGTTTATTTACTGGTATAAACTCTGAGAATATTACTACATAGTAAAAAAATAATAGTATTGTAAGTTTAATTGATAGGTATTTTGTTGGAAAAGGTTATATTAAAGATTTTTGCAAACTCTCAATCAGTCGACAAGCTGATAGATGAAAATTTCTTCTATCAGTGGATTTGTTTGATATTTTTTAGCAAATAACTTTTTAATCCACTATTTACGAGGCATGACTAATAATAATAATTCCGTTTTGAGAATAAACTTCATGTTTAGAAATGTAACTAGATTCATGTTTAGAAAATAAGTTTAATCGTGTGTATATGTGTATTGTGCTGTCCTCTAAAAAAAAAAAAAAAAAACCCGCAGTGAAATATTTCCTAAAAAAACCCCACCCTAGTACTTCATAAAATACTTGACTAGAGTCATTTTTTTTAATGCACTATTTAGAATACTAAAAATAGTTAAAAATACCTAAGGTGTGCTTATTTAGTTTTAAAATAATTTAAACTAACAATTGCAGAATTCTGGCAAAACATGAGTTTTATTTTTACAGATTTTCTTGTTATAATAGAGTTTCAGAATCTATATAATTTTTTAACAGTTTTTATGTTAAACCATTAATATGTAATAAAATGCTTCATTTTTCAGCTGATTATGTCAGGTGTGTTTTTCTATCCAGGTAAAATGGGTTATTTTTTGGATAAATAGTTTTTTTTTTTCCAAATTCTCACTTAATTGGCTGCCACTTTGTAATAAAGTGATAAAATGAAAAAAGGCTCAACATTAAAATCTTAGTCAGAACAAGCTGTACAAATTGAGCAATGTTTATTTTTTTTTGCATTCTTTATTAGACTTGATACAGAGAAATTTTCAAAAAATGGGTTTTTTTTAGTGGACAGTACAATACATGTGCAGATGCATACAATTTAGCAGATTCCTGCAGAATATTTTTGGACAAATATTAATTTTTGCAGACAGTTTTTAATTTTATACTACTATAACATACGACATATCTCATATCTGCAACATACTAATGAAAGATACACATTTACTCATGCGCCACAGATTTACACAAACACAAAACGAGCATTGTTCTACATCAGGAATAACTAGACGTTATACAATGCCCCCAATTATGTCTATGTCTATAGTCAACGGCATTGCTATTCTAATTCTAATTGTTACATTACATTTTGTTTCATAGCAACATAATTAGTGGGAAACAACCATCAAAAGCACGATTTCTTTTGTATTGTTATTTATAAATAATAAAAAGTATGCAAGTTAGAAAAAAAATCTGGTTAATCTATGGTTCTTATTAATATGAGTGAGGGTTTTGTGTCATATATGATAAATTGCTTTGTATATAGAAAATGCATTTTTTGTTACTTATACTACGATTGATATTAGTTGAAAATTTCAACTTAAAAACTGAAGTAATATTTAAAGAAAAGCATTTTCCCTTTCGTTTCTTTTTACACAAAGTGTATCAAGTAATTATTTCGTAATAACAGAGAAAACTATCTATATTCTAAAAGACAAACGTGTCCGCGTAACGCTGACGTCATTTTGCGAATTGCAACACTTGACGATGAAATTTCAATTTCGGTTTTGCGATTTTTTCTATTGAAATTTTTTAAATTTCTAAACATTGCATATTTTCAATTTTTATACTGTTATATAGGGGAAAAAATTTATTTTCAAATGCAATTTGTTTGAAAACTGTATCGCAATTTACTCATCTATTATACCTTTTAAATTAAATTTCAATAAGTCTAAAATCCATCTAAAATCTATTTATATCGCTTGCAGACGATTACAAAATATTAATTCATTTGCACTTTAAACAATATAAAAAGTTCAGAATTTGTTTCCGGCTAATATTCAGTAACGAAATTAAAACTTCATTAAGCAATAAATAAAATATTATAAATAAAACACAAATTTAACAGACAGGTAATTGAAATAAGCGCTTAAAACCGCTGAAATTATCAGAATAAATAATAATAATAATAATAATAATAATAAACTGCTGTAGATATCGAAATTTTTAGCGAGTTCTTCGGCTATAAACTTCTGGCACAAGGCCAATACGAAATTATCACTTTTAATAAATTTCAAAATTTTATTTGAATGCATAATTGACATATTTCATATAAAAATGCTTATTGGTGTTGTTTGGGGGCAAACTAAAAATTATTAAATGTAAAAAATTTATTAGTTTTCAATAATAATTAAAAAAAAATGGTTTTCACATATATTCTCTATCCCGGAAAGCCCGGGTTGGATGCCCTACTGTACTAAGAGATAAAGTGGTTAGAATGGAGCTTTGTTTTTTGAAAAAGATACTTTTGTAAGATCGTGATTTGCAAATTGTGTCTTCAACATGAAATAAGAAATAAATGTTCTAATTATTTTTGTACCGAAACAGCATACAAAGGATCAAAAGTGCCGTTGCTTCCAGAAAAGGATATGCTTGTACAACAGTGCTTTCTCGACTTGGCTGAGGCACTGCCGTGACTCCAGATAAAAAATACAGGACAATCCGAGTATATTCCGAGAGTTAGAACACTATTTTACGGCCAAACGGATAGGCAAACCGAAGTCATAAGCACTTTTCAACTATGTTGGAAAGTTCTAAAAAGGGAATTTAAAAAAAGTTAATTAATAACTAAAAGTAACAATTTTAGATACACAAAGTTTTATGCTTAAAATATTATACTTAAAAAATGTAATACAATTTCATAGATAAAATAAATGAACTTTTCCTAATTACTAAAAATGAAAATCTTCAACAGAAAATTTCTTATTACTTAAAGTATTAGTCTTCATAGAAATAAGATGTCGTATTTTAAATGTCATTGTTTAAACATTTCTGTAAAGAAGAATTAATTGTAAAATAATTTCTGCTGAAAATAAAATAAATCTGTAAAATAATTTTGATCACAAAACACATAATTTAAATCATGAGATACACATTCCCTAATAAACCAAAATGATTTATTTGCAATTTATGTTCACGTGTGAATTTTAATATCTCTGAGGAGCATTGGCACATGCCAGGATCGAACCAGGGATCTTGTGAACGGTAGGCGAGAGCGTTAGCGTCAAGCAAAAGGCTAAGCCAGTTACTTTCAGCTTGTAACTCGCTTTGTACTGTTCAAGTGAGATGAGATGAGATCGCTACACACTCCATCCCCAGTAAGGAAGATGTCTTGTTGAGTCAGACGAGCGATATGCATTCGTGAGTGATGCAGTCGTGCGCATATGTGATGCGCATGATGACAGGCTTTGTGCTATGAGCAGTTCACAGACTTTGCTTGCAGCATTTGATTATGATGATTTATCTAGTGCTGCCATCTGTTGGATATGAGATGAGTTGATTGCTGTTGTTGAAAGTTGTTGCGTGTTTGTGCGGGTCACCATTGAGGAGATTGGCGCAGTAGAGGATCGAACCAGGGATCTCATGAACAGTAGGCGAGAGCGTTAGCATCAAGCAAAATGCCAAGCCAGTTAATATCAGCTATAGTAACTCGCTTTATACTGTTCAAGTGAGATGAGATCGCTACATCCCATTATTAAGAAATTATATAAAATATATTCTTGAAGAAGACTAGATTTCTTTCATTTTAAAATCAATTTTTTTTCCTCAAATATCAATCAATATTTTATACTAAAAATTTTCTTCGCATATTATATAATTTAATGTGGTGTAGAAATTATACAAATTGGCATACAGCAAAGCAGAGTTGTAAGCCAAAATCAGCAAAAATTAGACTAATTAATACCACCAGTGCCAACCTACTCTAAATTGTTCTTGATTGAATTTTTAAGCTAATTAAAATGAAATTGTCGAATTTTATATAACCACCAGTAATGTAACGAGAAAACTTCCATCTAATATTCCTTGTAGTGAGAATACATTAAATTCCTTCTTAGCTAGAAAAACAAACATGATCTCTTGAATCACAAAACCTTTACGTCGATCATATCATATCTTCGAGTGTTACTTAAAATGTATATTTTTCGTTTCTCAAGAGCAGGTCGAGCTGGTATCAGGGGGCAAAAGATGATTTGTGATATGGACTAATGGATGATTTGGTGATAGTGGCAATCGTTTGCAATTGTCTTCTTAAATATACATGAACTTCTTAGAACCTCCTTCAGATAGAGAATGAGGTTAATCCATGCAACTCACTTTGTAATTTTGCTTATTAGGAGTAAAGGATACTACGTTTGAATGGAATTTTATACCAAAAATCTATACTCTAGACGTGATTTTCAGCCACTGTGCTGCGTCAGCGGCACACAGATGTACAATGTTAGATGTATCTCGAAAAAGTTTTAAGATCATTGGTTAAATTATTGTAGTTTGATTAATTTTTAAAGGTGAATTTCCAAATACTGAAAACAGAAAGCAAGAAAAAAGAAATATTTGTTCCAATCTATTTGTGTGAAATGAGTTTTATTGTAATGACATTTAAAAATGAAAATCGATCATGGTTATAATATTTGGAAGAAAATTTTAGAATATGTTTATTCCAAAATACGATCTCGCAAAGAAAATAATAATAATAAAAAAATCTAGCTCAGGTACTTTATTATACGTTAAAATAATATACAGAAGCATAAAGAAATAGAAATAAGTTTTTAAAGATTATTAATTGTTGCCTTTTTATCACAAACGGGGCATAATTAAAGCATGGGCTAACTGGGCGGTGGCACTGAGGCCCTCAAATCTGGTATGCAACTTTTGTTAGGCTAATATTTTAAATCTATTTTGACATTGTACTGATTATAATCAATATTTTGTAATTTTAAGGTAGGATAAGGTTAAAAACAAAAAAGTATATTTACATAAATATGTATTTATAAGTATTCATATCTATCTTCTTAGACATAGTAAAACAAATTTTTGGACAAATTTTTTGCGACTGTATAGAAATTGTGAGAAGTGGGAGGAGGGGGGGGGGGTAATTAATACCAGGCCATTTCTCTTGGCTTGTTCAGGCCCTGATCACAAATTACAATAAGTAGTTTTGTTTTAATAATTATTGTGATCGAACATTTTGTTTAGATTAATAAATAAGTAATTTTTTTTTCCATCATCAATTTAAATGTACCGCGAAAGTTCAACTATACGTTCAAGTGTTCTGTGAAATAAGAAATATTAAAAAAAAAACATTACTCTTAGACGAAACGTGTCTACATAAAGTCAAAAATTCAAAAGCCGTGTGGTACAATTTAATGACTTGAAAACTAGATTTTAAAACTAATTATATAAACATATATATTTTGGGCATTTTTGTACTGTAATTATACTGTGTTGTATTCCAGTTTTTCATGTCTCCCGGAAAGTTCCAGCGTATTAAGTCTTTGGTTGTATTTCCCATGTTTTCCGAATTGACTGAAGTTTTAAGTTTTCTTAAAAAATATGTTTTAAAAATTAAACTTGCGTTCATGGGTGACTTGAGAGGTTAGGGGGTGGGGAGTGAAGGGGTGAATAGTTGCACCTTTCTGGATTCTTAAATTTAATTAATTAAATTTTGCTTTTTTTCTGGCGACTTTGAAAAAAAAAATAAAGTTTGTTCTTCTCAAGTGACCTAATATAATTAAACACTAAGAAAAAAGGAAACTTGGATTTTTCATTAAAGGGGCCCAATGACTCCCTTTCCACCTTCCGCCCTAAACACTCGTGGAAAGTAGTTTTTAGTTCTGTTTTTCTGTTTGCGTTCTGGTGTTTAAAAAGTATCTTGAAAGAGAGATTCAGGGGGCGCAGCCCCCTTGATAAAAAAGAAAATAAATTGATTCAAGTTTTCATTAAAAAAAAAAAGAGGTAGAAGCTTACATTTGGATTTTTAATGTTTCTTAATTGTTATATTTCTGTATTGCTCTTTGGGTTGATATATTTAAAGGGTGTTCTGACAATTTTTTTTACTTTAGCTTGTTTCACGTTTATGTTCCCAATTTTATGAAACGTGGCTTTGGCAGCGGACTATTCCAAAATTGGGACCTTCCCTTGATGCCCATGCTTGCTTCATTCCTCTTTCAAATATCCTACCTACAGTGATGAAATTCAAAGATGGCCCAGAGGTCCATTCTCTCCTTTCCCTTACCTGGACGATTTTGCATTTTCTACTTAATAACAGTTCGAAAGTAAAAATTTCTCCCAAACATTTTAGAATGCACTCCGCACCGCGCCCAATAAAGAATGTCTGAGTTCAACAATAACGGTCTGCAAGTATAAAAATAAAAACTAATAAAAATATAAGTACAAAAAGAGAAAAAAGCACGAGTATGATAACATGCCGCTGTAGTATCTTGTTTGGTACAACGAGAAATTTTTTAACTGTATCATTTAATGCATTTCCAGATTTGCCTGTGCCATTTAAAATACTTATTATTTGTATAAAAATGTTTTTCTTGAAAATTTCACAAAAATAGTTTGTTTATTAATAGTAATAGTGACATCTTCTGCGTATAATCCATTGATTAAAAAAAAAACGACATGAAATCTAAAAATATACTACGCAGTATCATATTATTTGAACAGCGGCTGATTTTTTTCTGGATTTCAGGGTATCATTTTAAGGCTGTGTACTTACGAACATCTGGTATTCTCAAGATTGTGCCATTATTCCGTGTTTGTTTCCTAATATATATATTTAATGAGATCCGTCAAATTCTTCGTTCCTATTTATATCTTATTGCAGATAAATGTTTATAATAATATCCGTCCGTTCTTTTATTACTGATATTTTTTGTCAAATTATTTATAAAGATTGTTGGTATAATTATTCTGGGTTTAATACTATTTTAATCTTTTGATTGGAAACTTTGTTCATATTCAACAAAAGCTTATTTTTTATTTTTTTTTTATAGTTTTGCATGTATTACTTTTATTTTTAGCACACACGATTACTTTTCATGAAAAAAAAAACTGTCAGCGAGTGCTTGAGTGACAAATTTCGAATTGCCCCCCTAAAATGTCAAATTGCTCCCCGGTGGAGAGTACGCCCTACGTTGGAAACCACCGCCTTAGATATATTTGAACAAAATTGTGAACAAAAATTAAAACACAGAGCGTTTTTAAAGATGTATAAAAGTGCAAGAATCTTGAGAAAAATGAATTTGAAACACATTATGATATGTTATTTTCATTAAACACTTCCTTTAACACTTATGAAAATACACTTTCTGCTAAGTATGTGTCAAAATATGTTTATTTTTTTTTCAATTTAAAAAGTCAATAACACAAAAAGAAAAAAAACATATCTTTGGTCGATTTATGGTCATTTCAAAACCCACCACCCCTTATAACTGCGGTCACAAAAATTGTTGCATAGCTAGCGAGAGCGGTCTGTCAGATCGCTTGATCGAAATATGAACAAATTACTCGATTAAATCATAAGATACGATTTTCATTCTAAACCTTGTGTGCAGAATTTTTAGAATCAAAATTCACCTATCCAGAAGTTCTAGTGATAGTATTAGATATGCAAACAAAACAAATGTCACTAGTATCTGTAGTTAAACTGTGAAATTTTTTAAAAAAGCAGCGGTCTGTGACACAACTATCAGCAATTAAAGGTTAACCATGGTAAATTTTCATTTTTATTTATGCGATTTATCTCACCAATATTAGATATGAATCTACTTTCACAGATTTTTTTTCAGATAGAATTTTGCTATGTTAGTTATTATGCTTCTCACTCAGAGACGCATATACAGTTAGACAGGAGGTTTTATCAGATGTTTGTTGATTTTACTTGAACTTACCTATCCGAGTTAATAATTTTTGCATAAATTAGCATATATTTTTAACGGTCCTTTTCTTTTATGTTTACATTCGATTTTATTATACCTTTCCTGTCATTTAGTAGGCCTGTAATTATGGGAAAAACATGTCTTCATATCTGCATTGAGAAGATGATTTACAATTTTGAATGTTTTATGAATTTTTAGGTGCGTTCGTAATTATATAAATACGTAGCACCTATTATCGTTGTGTGGTCCGTCCGTCCGTCCGCATATGACAACGCAAAAAGTACCCAAGCGAATAGTTTGAAATTTAAGATATATTATCTTTGCAGAATTTTGTCTAAACATTTCAAATTTTATGAAAATCGAATCAAAACTTTAGACGGATATTAATAAAAATATTTATTAAGAAATTTGATTTTTTTTAAAAAAAAAATCGGTGTTTTCTTGTTATAGAAACTTCCAAGGTTGAATCGTCAAGCGATCGAGATACTTATTTTATTACCGAAATTAATATGCAGACGATATAATTCATTTCACAGAATTAAAAATCATCAAGATCTGAATATTTATATAACTATCTATAGTACGAACGCACCTCATTTGTCACGTTTGACGTACAATTTACAACTTGTTTAATTTATTTTATTGAAACAACTGAGGTCTCTTAACTATTCTTGAAGGGTTTGTTTTTATTTAATTTTTCAAAAGAAACGCGACTAGAAGAACTTGGATAACGTGAAAAATGGATACATGACATTGTCATTTTATCGCTAGCTCTGTTATCTAGAATAATTTGCTGGGACACTTTTTTCCCCCATTACTACACATTTTTTCTTGTCTGTTTAACCTGTAATCCCTCTCTTGGGACTTTCAAGACGGGGGACTTCGATTTCCTATATTTCACAATGGACAAAAAATTGACGACGCGACTTACGTCTTAAATTTGTAATACTGGAATATTTCATTAAATTTGTCCAACAGTTTTGTGTTAAGGATTACATCCAATCCATGAAAATTAATGAATTGCTATTTAACCCAAACTACTATGACAAAAATTGTCGCATAGTTGCAGTGAGAGGAATCTGAGACAGCTTGATTTAAATGTGAATAAAAGGTTCGATTAACTCACATGATATTGTTTTTGTACTAAACTTTATGTACAAAAACAGTATTTTTAAAAAGCATGTTTTTACCGTTTTGAGATAAACCACTTTAAAGTATCCTTGTAATCATTGCTTACAGTGAGAACGACTGACACATTTAGACATAACTAGCGTAATTATAGGAATTTTTGTGCGGTTTATTTTAAAATTGTGTAGGTTTGGAAAACTTTATAGAGGACTATTATAATTAAAATTCACCTATGCAGAAGTCTCTAGCAATTGTACTAGGGCTCCAAACGAAACAAAATTTCACTAATGTCTGTAATTAAACTGAAAATTACCAGTTAAAACAGCGGTATCTGAGACCCGCTAACAGCTGTTAGGGTTAAAATGAGGTGAAAGACAATATTTTTTCACCATTTGTCAAAGCATCTTGAGAGATCTAATTTTATATTAAGCTATAAACCCTCCAACAAGAGTGACACGATTTATTTAATTTTTCAAAAGCATCATAAGATATTCTGTATTTAGCATTCTCTCTTTAGCGAATCCCTTGGAGAACAATGCACGATTAAGTTCTTACTCGCTCCACTTTATTCTTGCTGTTTTATAGACAATAAAGCCCTCTGTTTTAGCGACTCTTTGCAACTGAGAGAGTCTAGTATTGTTAAGTTCAGATCTATGTTACTTTTAAGCCGCTCTTAGATTACCCCACCCCCACTGCCACCCCCTCTCAACTCTTTCGGTTAGTGTATTTTTTTTTACTATTTTTCTTTTCTTTTTCTGCTTCTTGAAAGGTCCTCGTGTGCTAGATGTTAGTGGCGGCCACTTGAAACATGAAGTCTCGTGGCAGATCTTGAGGCTTACATTTAGGGGTTTACTTATTTAAAAAAAAAAAAAAAATATGTTGACGCCCTTTTGCTCAAGTCTATGTGAGGTAG
Organism: Maratus michaelseni; assembly: GCA_963931845.1. Taxonomy (NCBI): domain Eukaryota; kingdom Metazoa; phylum Arthropoda; class Arachnida; order Araneae; family Salticidae; genus Maratus; species Maratus michaelseni. The sequence continues at coordinate 141,966,570 of OZ007587.1, read as the reverse complement.
CTAAAAGCGGCACATGACTATTAAATCTTCAAAAATTCAATTTTTCGAAAAAAAATAATATATATATATATATATATATTGGTTAAATTTTACTTAAAGTTATATATATATATATATATATATATATATATATATATATGGAAGAACAATATTTTCTAGGCCTTTTATAGAAAACAGTACAAATTTTATTCCACAGACACACACACACACACATACACAATTGCATGAATATACTTCGAAAAAATATGCAATACTTTCTTTCAACTTTACTTTTAAAATAACAATTTGGTTGAAATGTACTCAAATTTAGGTTCGGTCTTAAGATATAGATAAAACGTGTAAGTCCGTAAAAGATTGCACGTAAAAATATTAAGTAGTTTAAGAATCTTGTAGTTTAGAAATCTTGATCGCCATTTTTAAAAAGAATGTTTTTACCGTTTTGCGATAAACTACTTTAAAGTATCTTGTTAACTTGTGTTAACTTGTGTCTCCGCTTCTTGGGCGCGTGCGGAGACACAAGCATATTTACATGGCTTAAACTTTTGATTCAGTTTTAATATTTTAAATTTGGCACTGATGATGAAGCTTTAGGAGCTCCGAAACAGCTGTTTGCCATTTTATATATTTTTATTTGTGCTATTTTACGTTGATCATTAATTTTAATAATGCATTTTATCTATACGTATCTATTTTAAGGGTCTGCCTATTCTCAGGTTTTTAACTCTGATGCATTGAACACGTTTCATTGTGGTAACAAACTATTCATAACAACATAATTTATGCATAGCATAAAATGTGCTTTAAATTAATAAAACTTTTAAATATAATTTGCTCTATCTAGATTCAAATTAAGTTGTATTTTTCGAAAATCTAACAAAGTGTTAGGTTATTGTGAGGTCGTTATTCTCTTCCCCAGGTTTGCTCACAACATTATCGCCAAAGTACTATTAACCGTATAATGATAAATAATCGGTAGATTAATATTTTACAGGTAAAATTTTAGTAATAAATTGCTTGTATGCAGATATACTTATCTTATAACTAAATTGTTTTTCAACAGCAAAGTACAAATTTTTTCTGAGGAAATTTCAATAAAAATCATGCAGCAGAGATATTAAAAGTTTTTTTAATTAATATAAAATTATAATGTAAGCTCTCTTTTATTGTCTTCACCGTAAAGCACTTTGCACCATTCTCGAAAAAAGATTCAACGTTTAAAAAACAAGCAGTATAAAAAAAAATGGTGCTTGCATCAGTGACTCAAGTACATAATTTTACTGGTAGTTCGACCAGAATAAGAACTGTTTGAAAATATATATTAGAATAGCTGCTAGCAAGCGTTGAATCTTTTTACGAGAATGGTGCAAAGTAACCCCTAAGTGCAAAGTGCTTTACGGTGAAGACAATAAGAGAGAGTTTACATTATAATTTTGTATGAATTAAAAAAACAACTTTTAATGCCTCGAGAATTTTTAAATATATATTTATATATACATGAAATATTGCATTATTTTCAGACATGTGCAGTGCAATGTACTGCCAAACTGAAAATTATCCATTGCACATGTCTCTTTTCTTATCGAATTCCATTTTTAATATCATTTGATATCCAAATTCCATTATTTGTTCTGATGTTATTGGGTTACATCTGTTCTATTTATATGGCATCTTTTATCATTATATCTATTTATTTTCTAAATTTTCTTTAAAACTATTATGTATTTTTTGCTGCGTGCCGTCTCTGAATTGGAGCTTCGATTAATTTGATGTTTGAATTTGTTAATTATTTATTAACTTAATAGTATTCTGTATACACTTTATAATTACCTATCTTTAAATTGGAAATTTGATTAGATCTGTTGCAAGAACTTGTTTGATGTATTTTGAATTCAAATGTATAATTATATATAAATATATATACATTGAAGCAAACAGTCTCTTTGCGTATACTTAGAATGCTAAAGTGTGAATCCCTTTAACCCTTCTTTACATGAGTTTTTCTTTTACAATTGTATTTTTTTATACATATATTAAATATTAGACACCAGAAATTTTAAGATAGATTTTTAACTTTGTTCAACAACATTGTTCACGGGAAATTTACTGGATTAATATTTCTATATAAATATAGTGGTGGCGAAGAAGTTGATTTATTTATTAAAAGTTAAATAAACAGCGATGGAAATTTACATCACTATGCAATTAAGAGCCTACATCAGTCACGCGAAAAAACGCTCCAGCTAATGTTAAGTCTATGGGAAGGTTATCGCGCGATTTCTCGCTCGCATTTTAATATTTTTAAATGATGTTTTTTGCATAGGATAGCTGATGTCGATCTCTAACGTTGTTAGTTTTTACTTTTTCGATTTTGGTTCCAGTTTTTTTATATAAGGGAAATTTCACTTTCAGAACCGGTTCCAAAATTAAAAGTGTCCGCTTATAAAAAAAAACCGTAACCAAAATCGAAAAAGTAAAAACTAGCAACGTTAGAGATCGACCTCAGCTTTCCTATGCAAAAAAAAAAAAAAAATATTTAAAAATATTAAAATGGGAGCGAGAAATCGCGCGATAACCTTCTCATAGACTTAACATTAGCTGGAGCGTTTCTTCGCGTGACTAGCGTAGGCTCTTAAGGGTTAAAATTGTAAATGCAACATTTTATTCAGTGAATCAAAGACTTTCTTTATTTTTCAGGAAAATGAAAATAACTAAAGTATTGAGAAATGTATGCTATAAAAAGATCTATGTAATTTCTATACTATTGTTTTTGAATGGGATTATATTATGAAACAGCACGTGCTTTGGTTTTCGAAATTCATGTTTGAATAGCTAGTCTTTGCGTGTAGGCGTATTTATGCATCATCTGTCTGTTAACAAGCATGCCGTGAGCTGTCTCCTGTAATTCATGTCTTTTCTTTGTGAAAGGACTTCTAATATTATATTAAACAAGAATGAAAAACCATGCGTCAAGCAAAGATTATGAAACACTTTCCAACACATTCAGAATACTGTAACAAAACTTCACAGTTTACTAAGTAAACAGTTTAGAATACGCATAACACATTTGAAAACTCAATTTCAGCAATCACTACCAAAAGTCAAATAAAATATCCGAATTCTTTTATGCAGCTCTGTATATGATCTATAACTACGCACAGTTATATGCTAAAATTTACTTCAGTTATAGGAAATACATAGCACAATTAAAAATTCCCCTTCAGCATTTTCCGCTAATAAATGGAAATGTACGTAAGATCTTTTGAGCAGCCATGTTTACTATCTTTAAAATTTATATGCGCCAATTATTATGCAAAAAATTAGTTACATTTAAAAACGTGTACCGCAACTGAAAACGTGCTACCAGCAATTATTGTTCATAGACATAGTAGTTACTGTAACCAAATTCTTTTGAGTGTCCCTATAAATGAATGATACATTCTATGCATACCATGTTCTACAGTAAGCGACCTTTACTGTACTTCAGTTATATGTATCAATTTGAATATGTATAAAGTAGTTTAACAATAGTAAAATTACGCTGCAAACGATTTTCCCCATATACCGTCATGTAACGGAATTCTTTTGAGTGTTCCTGTAAAAATGAACGATACATTCTATGCTCACGCTATTCTAAAGTAAGCGCCTTGTAGTGCACCTTAGTGATAGATATCAATTTGAATATGTTTAAAATTGTGTAACATCATTAAAATACGTCGCAAACAATTTTTCCCGATCGACCGTAATGTAACGGAATTCTCTTGAGTGTCCCTGTAAAATAACCATAAATGCTACACACTTCATTTTCAATACCAAACATGCTATAGTAAACCCCAATAACATATCTAAATTGCATGGCAATCCGAGTATATTTACGCGAGTTAGAGCACGGAGAGACGGCAGACAGACAGACAGACAAACCGGATGCAAAAAAACTTTTAAACTATGTTGGAAAGTGTTAAAAATGTGCATGTTTTCCGTTGTCTTGTAAGTATAGAAGAAGACTGGTTTAAAAGAGATTTGATTTTCAAGATAGTTTTGGGTATCCAGAAATTAAAATAAAACGACCTTTCAGGTTTGATGCATTAAGCTATTACCAAAAAAAGAAAAAAGAAAGAAAAAAAAAGTCGTTGTATGCTGCCACAATGTTTCACTAAGACAAAATCAGGTACTCTAGCACCAGTTTAAAAAATAAATGTTTATTTAACCCTTAGGGAGAGGTTCTACTTTGGCATAAAATCACGTGAATTTTACGATTTGTTTTTCGGTTACAAAGAAAAGGGATATCATCTTCGGATTTTTGCAGTATATTTATTGACATTTCATTTATATATTTAAATTTTTGTGTGCGTTAAAAAAAAAAAAAATACGCCTTGTGCGACGGAGAGTACCAGCGGATGCGCGCCGTGAACATTATTTCCAAAACTTTTTCTCTGTCCTTGAAGCATCTGAAACAAATTTTGTCACCAAATAATGAAAGGGCATTAAATTCTCTGCAGCTTACACCAACATTTAGTTAAAAATATTGATTTTTGACAAAATAGCGGTCATTTGAACAAAAAAGCTTTTCGCTTTTTTTTTTTTACTTTTTGCGAGTTAAAAAAATAATTAATCAATGGAAATTTTACTTTTCCATGGTATAATCTCCAGCAAAAGCGATCACCTTAACAAAACAAAACAAAACAAAACAAGAAGAACATTAGTCTAATAGTTCTCGACAAAAATGGTCGCCCAGTTTGAAAAACATGGTTTCGAGATGATTTTTTTTTTTTTTTTGACATGATTTTAAGACGCAATAAACTTAGAGCTGCGCGTAGAAAGCCATTTTCTGACTGCAGCGGCATTACATTCAACGAGCAAAAACGACTGTAAGGAATTGGAATATCACGAAATCGATTTAGGGCAACAATCTACGCACTTAATGAAAAAAAAAAAAATGATTTGAAGAAGTCGTATCTCTTCTTAACTATACTGTGGCAGAAATTGTTGCTTAGTCTCGAGCAGTCTGAGACCACTTGATCAGAAGTTTAATGAAAGTTTGGATTAACTCATAAGATACTGTTTCTATACTAAACTTTTTTTACAGTATTTTTATAATCAAAATTCACCTATGCAGAGCGATACTAACTCTGGCGATAGTATACGTAAGGCTCCAAACGAAACAGAATTTTACAAGTATATATGATTAAACTAAAAGTAAAACCGTGAAAATTGGGGAAAAAAAAGCAGCGATTTGTGAGACGCAACATCAATTAAAACCGCTAACAGCAATTAAAGGTTAAACAAGAGCGAAAAATCATGCTTCAGGGACAGATTATGAAACACTTTCCAACACTATGAGAATATTATTAAGAAATTTCATTTTTTTCATCCAATGAAATGGATCATAGTCCGTCCTGTAATCGAATTCTTTTGTGTGCCTTTGTAAATGAACGATAAATGCTACGCACTCTTAAATATATATAGGAAACATGTAGTGCATTTCAGTGATTCTTTTTAATTTTATTATGTTTGAAGTATCAGAACGTCATGAAAATATAAGCGGTTTTTTCACTTAGATCATAATATAATGTAATTCTTTTGTGTGTCTCTGTAAACGAAATACTAACTTATTTTGTACTCCTGAGAAAGCATGTTTTTGTACACCTCAGTGATGCATACCAATTTCATTAGGTTTAGAGTATTGTAACCATCATTTCAATGCATAGGAAACGATTTAATCCCGTAGATCATAATGTAACGCAATTCTTTTTTCGTACATGTAAACGAACTATAAATGGTACATACTTCATTTTCAATGCCGAACATTCTATAGTAAACCTCGATAACATATAAAATCTACATGGCGATCTGAGTGTATTTACGTCAGTTAGAGTACGGACAGACAGACAGACAAACCAAATTCATAATCACTTTTCATCTATGTTGGAAAATCTTAAACAGGAAGATTTCCTTCAAATTGATATCGTTGAAAGTTTTTAACTATACATGGTGAAGAATAAAATTTCTTGAAATTATTAACAATTTAGCGCAAGGTCCCATTATGAAACTGTACTATTAATATTCCTCAGGATTTTATTTTTTATGATTGATTTTAATAAGTTTATCGAAGATTCTGTTGAAAATAATTGTATACAAATTGTAATTACTTTAGCCTTTAAAACTCTAAGGCTAGAAAGTATATTTACCGAGATGAATATCCGGTTGCTCTACTGTAAGTCAATGTTGCTTTAATCTTATCGTTGATTTTTTTCAGGAAAAAGACTAATTATGATTAGCTTTAATTGCTTCTAACATTGAAATACTATTATATTAGTCATTAAAAACAAACTACGTAGTCCTGTTATGAAATGAAGAAAGAACAATTTTAACATTAGTTCTTGTATGTTTCATTTACATTATATACTATGGAAAAGGTCTGACTTTTGTATAAAGTATCCACACTACTACAGTACCGTAATTTCCACCCTATAATCCGCGGATCAAACAATTCTGTTTCAACCCAGAAATGTTATTCAATAATTGAAGTCAAATATTTACAGCAATTTAGCAAATTACATTTTATAAAATAAAATTTCTGGGTTGAAACAGAATTGTTTGATCCACGGATTATAGGCCGGAATTTACGGTAATAGGTAAATGTGAAAGTGAAATAATCACAAAACAAAATTTTCTTTTGCTGTGTAAAGAATAGTTTTATTAAAGAATGTATTAACACTTTGTATCACCGCGTTGCATATCTGCAACATACCCAAATGTCAATGATACTTATACAGTGGGCTTTAAAAGACGATTTTGTTTATTGCTGCTATCTCACAACACAGTAGTTAATATAAATTGTTCATATAACTCTCAACAGACGGCGATACTGAGTTATTTTTTAATGCCAAAGTTTTATTTATCGTTTGAGCCACATCAATATTTCTAAAATGAACTTCGTAATTTTTGTAAAATTAGAAAGGCTGGAGACGTCCAAAAATAGATATTTTAGAAAGGTAAGTTCGCATACTTTACAATTTTGTATTAGAAAATTGACAGCATTTATGAACAGTATATAATTTTATGTTTCTTGCAGATAGGAGAAAATTATCTTTTAGTCAATGTATATATATTTTTTATGTTCTAAAATTTTTGTAAGTCATTTTTTACATGCTTAATTTGATGTATTCTAACGTTTGAGTAAACATTTTTCCAATCGAAGTTGTTGAGTTACAAAGGGTTAAAAATGTTCTCAAATCCAAAAGTGCTACTTTTCGACGCATTTCTGAACTCATTTTTGTTCGGAAACGCATGATATTGACAGGTGTTCTTATTCAAAAACTATGTAATCGAAAGACGTTTTCCATTTTTTGGTGAAGGCAGAATATCTTTCAGAAATTACTGTCAAAGTGGGTATTTTGAACCGAATTTCCGACGCGAGAAAGAGAAAAACTTGTCACACAACAATAATAACTTTTAAATCGATAAGTAATTTATTTATCAAAAAACTAGCTGAAGTACCCGGCGTTGTCCGGGATTTTAAGAAAAATCAATTTCAAAATTAAAGATGTTGTACAGAGAACTTAAATATGTTAAAATATGTCAATATTTCCGTAATCGGATTTTTATCGTGATTCAATACGTTCCTCAAACCCATATGACATTATATTCACTTGCTGACGTCATATCTACTTGCTTTCTCTATTACTCATATTGATACTCTCTTTGTATGATTCTCAAAAGTCCGTTAAACTTTCAATATGACGTCATATTAATTTTCTTTTTAATTCTTTAATGACGGGATATTAACCTGGTTTCTGTACTTACACATACTCATACTCCTTGTATTATTGAGAAATGTTTGAAAATTTCCGTTATATTAACAATATGACGTCATATTAATCTTTATCTCAATTGTTGAAACTTTTTATTTCACTTTCATTTTTCACGTGGAAATCTTTCAATAGAAAATTAATTATTGTAGAAAGAATTTGATTGTGGATTTTTAATTGATGGCAACTGATGTAATAAAAAACGTTTAAATAAGAAAAGGCTGTTAGATTTTTGTTTTTATTAATTAAAAATTAACTATACTTTATTTCGATTCCATATTACTTCAGTTCCCTCGGTCGTGTTTTAATACACCTATACCTAACATTTCACAATTCTGGCTTCCAAACTGTTGATTTGTATAGAAGTACATACATACATACAGACAAATTTTCATTTTTATATATTAGATGGAAAACGCTATTCGATTCCAAATCACTTCTATAGTCAGACATGTCAATTTTATGCTTTTACGTTTAAAAATGAGTCAGAAAATGTGTTAGAAAGTTCCGCGTTGTTGAGCAGAGAATTTGAGAAACCACCTTGGAAGAAAATTACAGTTTAAAAGATGATGCGAGTTGTATAATTTTGCCTCAACGAGAGAGTGTATTTTAGGACTGAAAGCTGTTAATTTTAGCTTAAGTTCCTCTTTGCGTAGAGTTTAATAAAACACTGTCTTTTCACGAACTTATTTATCTATATTATTTTTTTATAATTTGCAACATATTATACTCGTTATATTTTTATAACAGACAATTTTAATAATATATTTTCGAAGACCTGACCGATCGTTCTTCGACCCACCAGCGGGTCACGGTCACTGATTTGGGAACCACTGTCGTAAATCATCATTGCTTTCATTTGTAAGTAAATTCATAATAAAAAATTTCTTTTTCGTATGAAATTTAGAAAACAGTAAATAAGTCATCGCATTTTACATGAAAAACATGCACGATTGGCTTCCAAGCATTTTCCTTTAAATCTCTTTTACTTTGAAGAAAAATATTTATAACGTTAGATTGGTCGTTTATATGTTTGTGTCTACGCTGTAATTATGTAACCCCCACCCCACCCCTTTTATTTTCAAATTTTCAATAAATAACTGAAGTAAGCTCAAAGCTTTTGTATGTTAAAAATAATTGTATCTGTAGTAGTTTTATAAACGCCTGTATTAAAAAAACAAGTAAAGGACTATAGCCGAAAAGGGAAAGAGTGATTCTTATTATTTATTTATTTTGTTATTTAATAACTTAATGAAAACATCAAGTTATTGAACAACATATCAGAAACATTTCATAACAACATTTCAGTATAAATAAAAGAACTTCATATAGCACTTATATGACAATGAGAAGTTTTCCCCATTGAAAATTATAAATATAATCACATTTTAGATTTTATGTGTCTCTAGAAAGATATTCTACGTTACTACCTACCTATAATTATTTCTTTGAGTAAATACTTCGTATATTTCTGAAACATTCTGTACAATTTAATTTTGTAACTTGAAAGCTTTTATTTTATTGTTTATGGCGCATATTATGTTACAGGGTTCTACAAATTTGAAAAAAATATATGGTAGTCTGCAAAATATTCTCATAGACATAGAAAGTATTGACAGCCTCCCATCTTGTTATCGATTTCTCCCCCCCCCCCCCCTTTAAAAAAAGTTTAATTTATGATTAAGAAAGAATAATCACGCTATGATTGAGTAATCAACATTGTAATAGTAAAAAAAACTCCGGGTAATGTCGAATATTATTTATATTTGGGGCAATACAACATCTCGATTTTGTTTAAAACCCGAAAACCGAATACAATTACAGACTTCAACTATCTGAGAATAGTTTTTATAGACAAAAAATATTTTACGAAATTTCATAACTTGCAAACAAATAATAATAATAATAAACGTATTTTGAGGGTGTTGTGAGATAGTCGGGAAATATGGAATAGGGGGGTTAAAAATGAAGAAAACGAACAAAATTTGGCAAAAAGTAGATGTAATGGTATCAAGAGAGCATGATCTAAGTATAGTGTCTAGGTAGTCAGGCAATATAAGATCAGTTCATATTTCAGATTTGCACAAATCACAAATATAAGGATTTGTCTTTGCGCAACCAAAATCACGGAGTATTGTGAGATATTGGTATTTCATATAACCCGACACTGCCAGTTTGGGAAAATAAATACTCTACGTTTATTGGTGTGAATCGCAAGCTAAAAACCGAGTATTACATCATAAACTGTTTGTATTTCGGTGTACATTATGCTTGATTTCATTCAGTGTAAAAATATTACTTCTAATAATGAATAAAAAACATTGAAAAATTATCTCCTGAAACTTTCCAAAGACGAAAAACAAATAATTATTCACACAACGCGTCCTGACGGCGACCGACGAACCGCAAGTTTTTTTTTTTTTTTTTTTTTTTTTTGGTGGGGGGGGGGGGGCAATCTGGAAACGTTCTTAAGTAGTTTATGATATTGCCGCTTGGTAGCAGCACTTTACCAAACAGAAACCTTGGTATTCCATATTATCCGACTAATCCATAATATCCAAAATTCTTCTTATATCTTGAAATGCCTTAACTCTTCAGTTTAGTTAATAAATTAATTTAGAAAAGTGATATAAAACTAAGTTTTTTAACGAAATTTATTAAAATTATATAACTTTGAAAAAAATATATATATTACAATGTTTGAATGAATAAAACATACATCATCATAAGAAAGGCAATTATTTTACAGCAAAATCATTTTTAACACTTTCCAACATAGTTGAAAAGTGTTTATGAATTCTATTTGTCTGTCTGTCCATGCTCTAACTCACATAAATATACTCCGATTGCCATGCAATGATATATGTTATTGAGGTTTACTATGGCATGTTCGATATTGAAAATGAAGTGTGTAGATAGTTCGTTTACACGGACACTCAAAAGAATTCCGTTACATTACGGTCTATTAGAAAAAATAGTTTTCGGTGTATTTGAATGATGTTAAACTATTTCAAACATATTGAAGTTGATGTATGTCTAAGACGCACTACAAGATGTTTACTATAGAATATGATGTTCATGCTATTGAATATGATGTTCACAGCATTCAGTGTTTATTTACAGGGACACTCAAACGAATTCCTTTTCATTACAGTATATGAACAATAATTGCTGTAAGTGCGTTCTCATTTGCGTCTTAGGCGTTTTTAAATGTAACTTTAATGACGTTAAGGTGTTTTTAAATGTAATTTTTTGCCAATTTCTTGATGTATATGAATTATATAGATCATATACAGGGCTGCACAAAATATCTCGAGCACATTTCCGTTATTGACGGAAATTGCTGAAAGGGAATTTTTAGCTGTGCTATGCGTTTCCTAACTGAACGAAATTTTAACATACCATGTAGTATAATACAAATATATAGATAATATACAGGGCTGCACAAAATAATTCCGATATTTTTCTGGCTGTTGATGATAATTGCTGCAATTGGGTTTTCAAATGTGTTATGCTTTTACAAATTGTTTATTTAGACATCATCTTTCTCCTCATTAAACTGTGAAGTTTTATTATTACAGTATCTGAATGTGTTGGAAAGTGTTTTATAATCTATGCTTGATGCTTGATTTTTCGTTCGTATACTAAAGGCCAATTTAAAATTATTCACACCATGCAGCGTTGTATTTTCGATATGATTTTTGTTATTTTGTATTCTGGAACGGCAGAATAAAGCATGAATCATTTTTGATTAATTGCCCCATAAATTTAGCTAAGCAACAACAACAACAACAACAAAAAAAAAAACATGTTCACTCAGTGATTGATTATGATGTGTGAACAACAAAATATGACATTAAATTGCGTATAAAGCTTTTACGCATTGTAAAACTTAGTAAAGAAAAAATATGAGATAAAAATTGCTAAAAACTGTTTGAGGAAAACACTTTTACCCATTCCCTCTTTCACAATCGACCCTGATTCTGTAATTTATGCCAGACAAGTGTGCAGTGCCGCAGAGGGGGGTGGCTGTAAGTCCGTCACGGTTCCTGTTTTTTTAAATAAAATAGTTAAAAACGTACACACAAACACCCCTTTTTTGTGTAAAATTTATCGAATTAAAATAATCAACATGTAAAAAAATCAAAACGTCAAAACTTCAGTCGTATAATTTGTGTATAGTAATATTTTTACACATCAGTAAGACAAACATAAAAAAAAAAAAAAAAAAAAAAATCTTAGATACCGGACGCACTAACTAATAAATTGTTAGCAGTAATGTAACTATCGAGTGTGTAAGGCGACGAAACGCCAAACTGCCTTTGTGACAGCTAAAAATGGGTATATAATAACAAAACTTTTGACAGACGGTGCAATTGTTTCCTATATTTTAATGTATTTAATTTTTAAGCAAATATGCGTTACGTTTTAAAAAATAATTATTCAACAATTTTTTTTACGAATACTATATTTCATTGCATTCGAGGAAGGACTGGACTGCATTCGAGTTTCTATACAGGAGCCTGTAGATTAGAGATCTGCACGAGCCGAAACTTTCAGGCCCGGCCCGAAGGACAGCTATTTTGGTTTGGCCGGACCCGGTGCAAAAACTAAACTGTTCGGCCCGGCCCATTTATGTTTTCATAGTTCACGGCCCGGCCTCGCCGGCCTGACTGAATTTCTACAAAAAAATCCGATTTTTCTTAACATGCAATTAAGATTCTTTCGAAGAATACTGCATACATATGAAAATTTATAGTATATTCCAGACTATTTGTCCACAAGCCATATAATACAGAATAGCAACATCAATGATCACTTAGTCTCTTAGATATCACATTCAAATAAAGACTCATTAAATAAAAATAATAATAATGCAGTTTAGAATAAAGGAAAAAATAGGATTAAAAACATCACATTTGAAACATTTCTTTGTAATTTAGTAAAATATATTTCTAAAGATTACGTTAGCAAAAGTTCATTGTCACTGTTTGTCTTACAAATAAAATTGCCTACCCTACACGTTCTGGGAACACTTAAGTCCAGATTCGGCCCGGCCACCGAGCATGTAGAAAAAATGTAAGCTTGAGCCTGCCCGAGGCTGCTGAAAAAAAAAAGCCTGGACTCAGATATGATGTAACTGTTCGATGTAGATTTCTATACACTGGGCATGTTAAATTTCTGTATTGGTACTGTCAAATTAGCATCGGCTCGTGCAGCACATTTATAAATTATTCTCGGCTCAGTGAGGTCTATTTTAGTTTTAATTTTAATACCTGAGGAAGACCACTCGGCTGAGGGCGAACCCAGCCGTTGAGCGTTTAATGTCTTCCCCGGCTAGCTCCCCAGCAGGCAAGGCAGTGAGGTCTGTTGCAATTTTATTTATTTATTTTTTTTCATATTTTGTCGGCTTTGCCCGACTCTTTTAAATTTGTAATATCGGGCCTAGGCCCGCTTAATTATTTTATCGGCCCAGCCCGTTTATATTTTCTATCGGCCCAGAACGTTAAAAAATTGTCGTTATTCTGCCGGCCCGGTCCATTCGGAAGTTTGTCTTCAATTTGGCAGCCCGGGGCCCGTGCAGACCTCTACTGTAGATTCTCTCTGCGGCCCTGCACGTGTGAAAGAACATCAGTGTAGGATTTGTGTCATTTAATTCTAGTTTAATACCAATAAAATTAAATTGCCATCATTTACTAAAGCATTTATTCACTATTTCATTTACTGTTGAAGTTTGATGTGATGGTTTTTAAAAAGAAATATCTAAAAAAATAAAATAAATAAATTGCTTAGCTTGAAACACTGTTAAAGCATAATTTAGTGTACCATAAGAATGCAAAACAACATTGTAAGAAATAATTCGGATTATTTATGTGAAATGCATGACAATAAAATTCTGAGCTAGATCTAAAATCGTCTGGCGTACTCCAACTATCGTAAAAAATTAGGATTGCTATGTAATTTTTATATGTTATTGAAGTTTAGTATAGAATATTTGGTGAAAATGAAGTGTGTAGTATTTATAGTTCGTTTACAGGGACACACAAAAGAAGTCAGTTACATGTATTGTCTGTTGGGGAAAAATCGTTTATGGTGCATTTTATTGATGCAACGATATTTGAAACATAATGAGATTGACATGCAAAATTGAGATGGACTATAAAATACTTTCTCAGCAGTATAGAATATGTAGAATTTATAATTCGCTTATAGGGACGCACAGAAGAATTCCATTACATTATGATCTGTGGGGAAAAATCAGTTGCGGTGATTTTAATGATGTTATGATACTTCAATCGTGATGAAATTAAAAAGGAGCACTGAGATGCACTACAACATGTTTTCTATGGATTATGGTTTGCGTAGCATATATCGTACGTTTACAGAGACGCAGAAAATAATTCGGTTACAGACGATCGATACTATGATCGATAATTGCTGGAAGTATGTTTTTTGCTGTGGTATTCATTTTTAAACTGATCTAATTTTTGGTGTACTACGCGGTGTGTATAAATTCTATAGATCAGGGGTTCCCAAACTTTTTGACCGATGTACCATCAAGTATCAAACGTAATGCAAAAACTATTGGAAAAACTGTGAAAGTGGAGTTTCCCATATTTTGTTCGATTTCAAATCACCATTTTAAATAACTTTACTGTATTAAAAACATATTTCCATGAAATAGAAAGAAATTTACACATTTGGTAAAGAAGAAGAGAAAAATTTCAATCGTCAGACTTAAAAATAAATAATGAGTTATGTTTTAAATAAAACTTCAACACTGAAATAACCAGTACAAAAAAAGAAAAAAAAAATGCTTTAACTTCTCTTAATTCGTACAAGCTCCTTGTACTTTCACGGATTCAGACTTTACCTTCAGATAATACAATTTAAAAAACATGTATAAAACAATTTTTCTGCTAATTAAAACTGTTTCATTAATATATTTTTTAATTAGGTCTTTTTTTTTTTTTTTACAAATTTTAGCTTTTTCCCCGTATAAATGTAAAAATTACATGTGTTTTACTTCTGGAAAACTGGTTGTATCATAAGTAGCGTGTGCGGATTTCAGAGAGCATACAAACATTTCTAGTAACAACAAGAAGAAGAAAAAAAAACCTCTTTACAGTCTCACATTTTTATTCGAAGATTTCCAAAGTGATAAATTTACTCCGTTTTGGATTTTGTAACACTATGCTGGTGTTTAATTTTACGTAGCAGCATTGCACTTGCGCGTACCAGTAGCCAGAGCTTTGCGTACCAGTACTGGTACGCGTACCACAGTTTGAGAACCCCTGCTACAGATCATATATCGGACTTTTCGACAGAATTCGCACACATTACCGTATGCGGACAGCAATTGCCTGAAAATGAATTTTTACCGAGTTATGTGTTTTTAAATTGCTTATTTAGCATTCTAATTTCATTGTATGAAAAAATGAAATTTCTTAATAATATTATGTTACTGTTGGAAAGTGTTTCATAATTTTTTCCTGATGAATGGTTTTTCGTCCATCTTAATCTATTTTTAGAGATGCTTTGATGTGATGATTAGTTGTAATTAACAAATCATCACATGCTCTTCATTGATTTCAAGCCTTCTGCTGCAGTTCTTATGTGTTGTTTAGAATGCATAAAAATAACTTTAATTTTATGAGCTAGATGGAAAGACTTGAAATGAATTAACATCATTGAAGTGTTAGAAATATGTAACGTTTTGAATTGTTTGTTTGTCGCTTTGTGAGTGTGTATTGAGCCAGCTTGGTTGTTCATGTCAGTTACCCAATTCTCATTTGCTATTTAAAAACTAGTCGGATGTGCCAATCCCAAAACTTTCTGCTATCTCACACAGATTTCGCATACACTAAAAAGAATCAGCATCAACTTATATCAAGGTCTAACTGAATCCAAAGTTTTATTAAATTCCGTGCATTAGTTCTTGAGATATGACTATCGCTAAAATCGTGTGGTTTCTGAAAAATGCAGCATAGCAGTGCCACCTGTTGGGAGATTTAGACCAAAACCTGATCAACAACAACTTATGTCAACATCTAACTTAATCTGAAGTTTGATGAAAATCCATGCATTAGTCCTTGAGGTATAGTTATCGTGATAATAATGAAAAAAGTAGCATAACATCTCTACCTGTTGGGCAATTTACAACAAAACATAAGCAGCATCTATTTATGTCAAGGTCTAACAGAATCTGAAGTTTGATGAAATTCCACGCATTCGTTCTTGAGATATAGCTATCGTAAAAATTGAGAAAAAAGTGGTATATCAGCGCCACCTGTTGGGATATCTACACCAAAACGTAAGCAGCATCTATTTATGTCAAGGTCTAACAGAAACTAAAGTTTGATGAAATTCCGCGCATTAGGTCTTGAGATATAGTTATTGTGATAATAATGAAAAAAGTAGCATAGCAGCGCCACCTGTTGTGTTATTTACACCAACACGTAAGCAGCATCTGTTTATGTCAAGGTTTAACTGAATCTGAAGTTTGATGAAATTCCGTACATTAGCTCTTGAGATATAGTATCGTAAAAATCGAGAAAAAAGTGCTATAGCAGCGCCACCTGTTGGAATATCTATACCAAAACATAATCAGTGTCTATTTATGTCAAGGTCTAACTGAACCTGAAATTTGATGAAAATAAGTGCATTAGTTCTTGAGATAGAGCTATTGCGGTAATCGCGAAAAATGCAGCATAGCAGCGCCACCTGTCGGCCGACTTTCTCCAAAAACTAATCAGCATCAATTTATATCAGAGACTAACTGAATATAAAGTTTTATTAAATTTCGTGCATTAGTTCTTAAGATAGAGCGCCCACAAAATTCTTGTCACATACAGACAGACAGAGTCACAGACAGACATTTTCTAAAAATGGTCAAATCGTGTTCAGGACCTTCTAAAACGTATAAAGTCGTCGAAAACCGGAAGTCAAAAATTTTCATGAATCCAATACTTTCTTCTTGTAAAGATAGAAGAAAGTAATAAAAGATAAAGGAGAAGGGATTTCAATGTCTCATAGAAAGAAAAAAAAAAACAATATTTAATAGTTTTAATAATTTTTGTATTTTTCTGAAAAAAAAAATGTATACGATTAAGATATATAAATTTATTTTTATATAAACTCCCAATTAATGTAATGAGTGACATTTTAATGTTTTCAGAGCTATGTTTAATAACATACAAATGAAACTTCAGTAAAATATAAATGGGAAAGTTTGTGCATTATTTTCAACTGAAGCATTTTGAGAGTTTAACTATTAAAGTATTGCTAAAAACTACAAATGAATGAGAAATGGGTAAAAAATTTTTTGATGTACACTGATCGTAATCTATTTTGAAAGTAGACTAACCCCAGTTTTTCTTTTGTCTCTCTCCCCCATTCTCTCTTTTCCCCCCCTCTAGATATATATTAATATTTGCGTAACAATTTTTGTATATTATTATTAAGAGCTTTTTAGTTGATAAAAACAAATGAATATCTTGAAATGTATACAGTGAAAGATCTGTGTACGAAATGTGCTAACTTAATTATATATTATTTCATAAATTGTCTAGTGCTAGAGTTACTATATTTTCAAGATAAATGCTATAAATATGCATGCATGACATTTTATTTTAACACATTAATCTATCAATATATCGTTTGGAAAATAAAATTTATATTGGTAGTTGATATTCTAAGGCTATCTGATTTTTAAAAGTAGTCAACAACTTAGCAATATCATAATTTCATCTATTAAATAAAGAAAAAAATATATATGTTATGTAGATAGTTAAGGACATCTTCCCATTATTAGTTTATCAGCTTGGTTTCATTTATTTAGATTTTATACTTATCTAATTCATGCAGCTGGATAACGAGTGATAACATATAGTTATTTTTTCTTATTTTAGACATATATCTGTGTATAAGCTTTTATTATCGTTTAGATAATTCATAAACATAATACAGTAAAAGTTGTGAAAATGAAACCTGTCTATCACGAAATCCTGCCTTTGACGAAAAAATTTCGTGGTCTCGGCGAGGGGAATATTAGAGGAGATTAGGGAAAGATTTCTAAGGGACGGCATACCTTCCAAAACGGATACTTATCTAATACGGAGTTTTGTATAGTTCTTTGCGGTTCCATCTTAACACATTTTATTGCATATTACCCTCTAGTTCAGACGCTAAAATACTAAATTAGTTAATTTTTTTTAAATATATTTTTCTGTTCAACTTTCTGAATTTGAGCAAAGATACTATGTATTTTTGTGGGGCAGAAACTGTAACTTGCAGGTTTATATAAGTCATTT
The DNA here is from genome assembly GCA_963931845.1 of Maratus michaelseni. Lineage (NCBI taxonomy): Eukaryota > Metazoa > Arthropoda > Arachnida > Araneae > Salticidae > Maratus > Maratus michaelseni. The sequence goes on along the minus strand of OZ007587.1, from coordinate 141,948,449 downwards.
ATGGTCAATGAAGATATTTGCAATTATATTTGTCAATTTATAGATTCACGTCTTCATTATCTTATTACTCTCGTTCATGACAACCTCATATGAAGTTATATTGAAAAACGACCCTCTAGTGAATTGTGCATATGTTATTTTTATTCCTCTATCGCATATAAGCTTCATATAAAGTTCAATAATGCTTTTATATAAGCTACATATTAAATTCAATAATGCTTTTATACAAACTTCATATAAAGTTCAATAATACTTTTACATAAGCTTCATATAAAGTTCAGTAACGCTTTTTGAATACAGCAATTGATAGCAGAACCATTTCCTTTCCGAATATTCAGTTGAAAAATCCGCCTTTGACATATTTTTGTTCTGCGCGATAGAAGATTTTTTTTTTTCAAAGAATTTCTGTCTATGGATCTAAACAAAAACATGACCAAAAAAAAAATTTTTTTTTTTACTTTTTACTTTCCGGTAAGGTGTCCAAGATTTAAAATATCAGATAAACTATTTAATAACTCAAGATAATATGTTTTTTTTAGCGCTAGTAAACATTATATCGGGGTCATTTTATAATTTTGTAGTAAATGTGTTAAAAATTCAATTATTTATCCTTAATAATCCTCTTTAAATCCATTTGAAATACAAAATGTTCTTCATCCACTTAAAATAATAATTCATGCATGAGAATGTTAAATCGATGCATGATCCATTAACAGCTTTTTAGTTGATAAAAACAAATGAATATCTTGAAATATATACTGTGAATGATCTACGTACGTAGACGCTATTTCGCGTTTTTTTTTTTTTTTTTTTTTTTTAATCTTCTACGAAATATTTTATGATCAAATAGTGTATGAACTAAATCTGTGTCCCTTCTTAATCCCTGCGCGATGAGTGGCACGTAAGTACCGTATAGGGTTCACGAAATCATTAAATTTAAACACTAGTAAATTTTAACTGAAATTTTTATCTCATTTAATCGCAGATTTTGAGAGATTCAATAAGACGAAAAATTTTTACTCAGAAAAACTGGTGTCTAAAAATTAAAATAAATGTAAAGGACGCTTGTCGCGAAGATGTTAAACCCAGAGTTATCAACTATCTCATATAATACTACATATATTACCTTACGTCTTAGACTATACCCCTCAGGTACGTAGACGATATTTTCATCATTTGGCAGCACACGGATACCACGCTTAATAGCTTTCTTGCTCAGATCAATAGCCTTGATTCTAGGATTAAATTCACTTTGGAAGTTGAACAAAATAACACACTCCCTTATTTAGATGTGCTGTTAAACAAAAGCCACCATGGCATAGAACGTACTGTATATAGAAAACCAATAACTAATCAATCCACTATTCCTAATAATGCGCAAGCACCTTTTTCCTATAAAGTTTCTGCCTCTAGACATTTTATTAGAAGAGCCTTTACTGTCTGTACCCCTAATTAATTAAATAATGAAATAAGTAAAATACGTGACATCGCAAGAAATAACGGATACAAAGACAATTATTAATAAATTAATTACGAGCATGGATAATAAAAAGAAGAAAATTTTTAATGAATAAATCTCAAAAGTGTCAACTTTACAATATTTTCCTTGATTCTTTGAAAGATTAAAATATAAACTTAGAAAATTTAATATCTGCCTTATTGCAAAACCTTCCACAAAAAAAAAAAAAAAAAAAAAACATAGTGTGTAGAAAAACAGATCCAATAGAGGCCTGATCAACTTTCCGGTGTTTATGAAATCTCATTCACCAAGACAGATGGAACAGTACAATACTACATAGGAATGGCAAACAGAAAATTTAAAACTAGAATGAAAGAACATATGGCAGATATCAAATATGACAGAAGAACTACTGCCTTAGCTAGACAATATAGAATAGAGCCGTTGCAGATTGATTTCAAGAATAGTAAAATAATTTTTCAATCAAGAGCTTATTTCCCACCCATTATCCGTGAATCAATAGAAATATATTTTCGAAAAGATAACATTTGCAACGAAGCCGCTTCTTTTGAATATCCTAAAATTTGGCACGCGATGATTTACAGATTGAAAAAACAATAAAAATAAATAATATTTTTCATGTTTTCCAGTTTGACCAATTTAAGCACCTACTTGCCTTGGACATGCGATCTCGTGGTTTATGTTTACCATTTTCAAAAAACTAAACGAGAATATTTTATTTATCATTTAGATCTGAAGATGTCGCCGGTAGAGCGAATGAAACATATGTAATCTGTATTAAAAGGTATTTTTAAACATTTCGTGTCATGTTTTTATGACTTTAAGCATTAATAAGACTTTAATTTAAAGACAATATATTTTAAACTTTTTAATGATTACTTAAAAATGGCACACTTGAAATTTAAACGACACACTTTATTCTTATTTTTGTAAGTTCTTGTTTTGAGGAAACGAGTTTTTTATGCAAATCTCTTGTGGAGAAAATATTTTATGTCCTATTAAAGAGACAACGTTCATTTTATATGATTAATGGCGGAAATACTCATTTTTTTTTTAGATATTAAAGTGGAAAATGTCTGTTATGAAATCTTTTACATATTCATGAGTTTGAAATTAAACATTGGAATGAAGTTTAATAAGTTACTGAAATGAATATGCTTTTATGTTTTAAATGCAATGGTATGTTTTAAATTATGTTTTAAAGAAATCTTGAATAAAAAAAAAAATTATGCATGCTCTTTATTTCTCGTTGTATCGTCGTTACCATGTCAAACTATCGAATGTGAAAAAATGCATTTTTCATTATTTTTAAAATTGGGTCGATTGTTACCACTAAATTTTAATAGTATTTTTCGGCAGGGTTGCCAGTTTGGCTTACTTTTTTATTCAGAAATTCCAAATCCATACCAGAAATATCAAATAGAATTTTTTTGCTTTATTTAGTGACACACATTTCGTGATTACTTAAAGTAATTTTTTTTTCTCAAAATTACCAGTATGAATTCGGCATCTCTGGATAAAAAAGAAGGCCAAACTGGCAACCCTGTTCTTCACAGAAATTTCATTAGTATTTTTAAAAGAGGAAGAATTCTACTAAAATTTAGTGGTGACAATCGGCATATTTTTAAAAGTAATGAAAAATGCATTTTTTCATCTTTGATAGTTTGACATGATAGCGACGATATAACTGAAAATTGAAGAGTCGCAAGTCTTTTGATGGATGCGAGAAAAATTATATTCTAATTTTAATGCATTTAATTTAAAAAAATGCTTAAATAACGTAAGTGATACGGTAATTGGTCATATTTCCCATTTCTATTTCATCTAAAACACTAAAATACTTCTATTGCTTTGCAATTGCAAAACTGTTATAAATAAAATATATTTCTTGAAATTTATTTAATCAAATTAACTCTCATTTAACGAATTTAGTTTGCATTTGTATTTTTATTTGCGTTTTTGATACAAATCTTTAGGTATTTCTAAAGAATGTCACTGATTTTTTTATATTTTTCTGAGCTTCCGAAGCTTAAATAACATAAATGATGGGACTAATTAGTCATATTTCTCAATCTTTTTAAACACACTTTTTTGCTATTCCAAAAATGTTCTAAATGAAATATTTATCTTTAAATTCAATAAAATTAACGAAATCCTCTTGAATTTATATTTATTTTTCATCTTTAGTATAAATTTTAATTAATTTTCAAGATGTCATCATTATTTGTTTTTAGGTGCGTTCGTAATTATATAAATACGTAGCACCTATAGTCGTCGTTTGATCCGTCCTTCCGTCTGTCCGCATATAACAGCACAAAAACTACCCAACCGAATGGTTTGAAATTTAATATATATATAATCTTTTCAGAATTTTGTCGAGTCATTTCAAATTTTATGAAAATCGAATCAAAACTTAAAAAGATATTAATAAAAGTTTTCTTCATTCTATTAAATCGTATAATACGTAATCTATATGATAATAAAAATGCAAATCATGTGACTGAGGAAAGCAAATACTGGCTCACGATTTCTTTTTTCATATGCCAGGCGGCCATTTTCATTCAAAATTATTTTTTCGAATAAAATTGCATAAAAGTTACATTTTCAGAAATATCATTCAAAAAAATTGTTTGTTAGATAAATGAGTTTACATTCAAATATGTATAGATTCTGAGATAACTTCATTTGAAATTGGGTTGAAAGCCGAATATCTTAATCTATTAAAGAAAATAAACACAAGAGATTCGTTCATTATGAGTCATAAAAATATTAAACCATGGAGGTAATCATTCGCAGAGCAAGATCTCCATGGTCAATTTTGCAGCACTGTCTGGTGTCGAAAAAAAATCGCATCTGTAAACTTGGCATACATAATGAGAAAAAAAAAAACAGGCATGCTCATTTCGCACATAGCAGACGATATAATTCATTTCATTGAAATAATAAAAATGATTTTTTTACATTGTAAAACTAGTTATAATACGAACGCACCTCATTTGTCACGTGTAACGTACAATTTGAAACTTGTTATATTTTTTCGGAGCTGGTGCTGTGTTTGAAATAACTTAAATAATAAGACTATTTAGTCATTTTCCCCAATTTTTGTGCTTTTGTCTATCAAAAACACAAAAATCCGTTACTACTTTTTTTTTTTAAATTTTTATTTGCAAAAGTATTACAAATGCACATTTGTCTTAAAATTCATTGAAATTCGGGAATTCCGTTTCTATTTGTACTTTTTATTTCATTTTTGGTATAAATCTTGACTGCTACTTAAGACTTACGCACTGTTTTTACATTTTTCGGAGCTTCGGAGGCATCTATTTCAGCACTAACTTAGATATTAAAAAATGTATCGAATAGTGCGATCTGAGTTAACCAGCTGAAGAAAACCAAAAAGTTGTATAAAGCACTAATTGGATGAAGTATTTCAAATATTATCTTCCCGAGTTGCGGACTGCAATTTTTTTTCGCTTCCCCAATTTGAAAACGTTGGTGTCGGCTTTTTAAAAAAATCTTCTTGAAGATATGATCTGACAGTGTAATTTATCGTCGCTACTCTTATTACTTATTAAACGTCCATAAAGATTTTTTTTTTTTTTTTTTTTTTTTTAAGCAGTTGCAAAAAAGCCAATCTTTAGATCCAACCTTTAAAAATCGTATTATGTTAGAAAACTTTTTCTTTTAACCGGTAATTTTTTAATTTTCTATGTTAAAGTAAAAAAAAAAAAAAAAAAAACTTTGATTCTTTTGTACATAAACTAATAATATTAACAAATTTCACTTGCCATTTGGTTTAGTTCTTACCTGTATGGAACATTTAAGGCTCTTTAACCATTTATTACTCGTATGACAGGTTATTTTATTATCGGTTTTTCTTATTACTTATTAAACGTCCATGAAGATCTTCTCTTAAGGCAATTCCAAAAATGGCAATCTCTAGATCAGCCCTTTGAAAGTTGCACCATGTTTTACAAAATACTTTAAAAATAAATAAATAAATAAACAGATTAATTTTTAAAATTTTATATGCGTCCGGCAGTCAAAATTTTATTTTCTTTATTTATAGGCATATTTTAATGATTTTTTTTTCCTGCAATGTATCTTTCTATAAAAATTACTTTTCAGATAAAAAGTTTTTGAAAATTTGTTAAAAAAAATTAATTTTAAATTAATTTAATTTTTCATATAATTCATGAATCGCTTACCCGGTTTCATTACGTTTTTCACTATTGTGTGCAGAAAAGGTTTATTGTTATTTTGTCTTATAAAAAAATTACATATAAAATTTATAATACATTTAAAAGTAAGAAAAAAAAAGATTTGGAGAGTGATTTTTACTTCGAGGAGTATATTTTCAAAATTTTCACATGGAATTAAAATTCCCGAAGACAATTTATTAAAAACACAACACAAAAACTCATACATATATCTTCTAAGAAAGTTTAAATATATCATTTTAAACATGACAAATTATCACAAAATCCATTCTGAGATAAATGGACTTAGTTACGTTCAGGGCAGAACTGTTAGTATAAAACAAAAATCCCTGACGGCTCGGCCTACAGGCACAGGTAGATTTCGAAGACGCAGGCTGTGGAGCGCCTGTTTATTGCGAATTGCAGAAGAAATAACCTTTTTGCCAAGATGCCGCAGTTGGGACCGCCCACTTTGAAATCTACATGTGTTTGAAGACGGAGCCGGTGGGGTTTTTTTTCTTTTTAATTTTTTTTTTTGCTGTGAGGGTTGGTCCTATAAAAAACTTGTCAATATAATAGTTGTAGATAATATTAAGAGGATTTATAATAAATTTAAGCGGATTTGATATCTTGTGAATGGACAAAGTTATAAATTTTTTCCTTCTTAAACCCCTATTCCCCCCCCCCTCGAGGCCATTTTTAAATGATATAAAAAATCTCTCGTACGTAAAATTTCGACCCTTTTTCTAGAAGTAAACGGATAACATTAAACGGATTTTATACGTATCATAATTAGGAAGTTATGGTTCTTTTTCTGTTTTCACAAAAAGCCCCCCCCCCCCCCCCTCCCACCTTTGGTTCGATTTTGCCCGTTAACAAACTTGACCGCAGAATTATTGAAGTTATCGTGTCCATAAAAAAGTGATATATATAAAGTTTTGAACTGGGGGTGGTTTTGGGTTCTGGGAGTCATGATCGGCGTAGATCTGCAAAAATTTTCCGCAAATTCCAACATAGGGGACAATGTAATAGGTAGTATTTCTTACGAAATCTACCAAAAAATTGTTATATCAGCTGATGTAATCATCGTAGAAATACGCGGTTTGCTTTATTTATTTGACTTTGTAGTAGCATAGTATACTTTATTAGCTAGAAAAATAAAATGCATTTTTTTGAGAAGTTTGACCTTTACAAAGCTTTACATAAGCGCATACTCAGAAATATTCGAAAAAATTACAGAATATTCTTCTCATGAGGATATATATGTTTATAAAAACAATTGCTGCAGAACCTCAATATAACGTCCGTAAAAAAAATGTGAAAATTTCGTGTTTTTGGCGGATTATTGCTGGTTGGCGACGCAATGAAATAAAAGAAAAATACACACTTGTAGGAAAAACTTTTCCTATTCTTTCATACTGAAATAGTTTAAATATGTTTAACTTAAATAAATACACTTTTATAACTCCGTTTTTGCCATATACATTTATTTGTATATATAATGAAAAATAACGATCTGTTTAGAACAAAATTTAAATTGATTAAAAATGTTTTAAACTAAAAATTAATGTCCGATTTTGAGCACTGTCAAATTTGAGTTCGGTATTGTGAGTATCGGAGAAGAGAAGAGAAAAGTATTGTTGCCATAGAAACGACGACTTATTCAATATTGAAATTTAAAATGTGTAAATGAGAGCGTTCTTAATCAGGCAGTTACTGTTAACATACACTTAAAACTTATCCAGTCGGTGAAACCGTGTAAAATTAAACAACTTCAGCATCACGTAACTTGTATGTACGTTATATAAGATTATAGAAAAAAATAATAAACTATTTAATCGTTTAAGTTTAAATTCATAAAGTAGTGCACATTTAACACGCTCATTTAACCGTGAATTTTCAAATACATTAAAATCGCTTGCATTTGGCGCGGAAAAAGTGTTGCTTGCCAAATTGCATCTTTTTGCGCCAAATACTCGAAATTGTTTTATTTTTTTACAGATTTTCTACTAGGATTTCGCAACTACATTTAACTGATCCTTTATTACATACATGTGTAGTTTCGTTAGCATTTTTTTCAAAATATTTTGAGTATGCGCTTTAAGTTCCTTTCTTGTTAGATCTCCTTAAAGCTTAAAAAGTTTGATTTTTTTATACATAATATTAACAAGTTTCTCTTATCATTCGGCCAAATTCTTACGAGTATGGAACTTTTAAAACTCTTTAACCTACCTGTGTGATAGTGTAATTTGTAGTCTGCAACTCTTATTACTTATTAAAAGTCTATAAAATGTCTTTTTAAACAGAAATTGCAAAACGCTAATCGTTAAAGTAAACTTAGAGAACTGCATTAAGTTAAAAGAAAAAAAAAGGGATTTTTTTGTTCATAGGCTAAAAATATTAATTATTTTATCGTGTCATTCGGATTTGTTCTTAAAAGGATGGAACGTTTAAAACTACCTGTGTGGATCGTGCGTGCTCATAATTTTTGATTTTAGTTACAGTTTTTCTTATAAGCGGACATTTTTAATTTCGGAACTGGTTGGTACCGGTTCCAAAATTGAAAATGTCAGCTTATAAAAGAACTGTAACCAAAACTAAAAAAGTAAAAACTAACAACGTTAGGGATTGGCCTCAGCTATCCTATGCAAAAAAATCTTTTAAAAATATTAAAATGCGAGCGAGAAATCGCGCAAGAACCTTCCCATAGACTTAACATTAGCTTGAACGTTTCTTCGCGTGACTAGCGTAGGCTATTAAGGATTAAAATTAAGTTAATTTATGTACGACACCACTGTGTTGCGCCGGACGGCAAAGTGTTAAGTCTGAAAATATTTATAATCATCAATAAGTTGACTATTTTGAAAATATCTGATATATATATATATATGTCACGTTTTTACTTGTATCACCATATTTTTTGTAGAATCATTATCCAGGCTAGGGCTTCCACCGAAGAATTTGCAGTCGGGCGCCGAGAATCCACTTTATTAGTGTGCGTACAGAATGCAAATAAGAAGCAGTCCGTTCCAGTTCACTTTTTATTCGAATTAAAAAAGAAAATGGCCATGCTTTACTAATTACGATGCTAAATCCATGCATGATGATTTTAATACCGTGGAGAAACTTGGTGACTTAATTTAATAATTAAGAAGACATTTTTGTTCTTACAGGCAGTTGTTTTTTCTATCTGCAGCCAAGGAGATTATTCCACCGTCGTGAAGTACACGCCGGGTTTACATGTACAACCGGCTCCAGGAATAATACTCACGCTACGCGGGAAACTCCGCGTATATCTATTATCTAACGCCCCAGAATACATTTTCATTAAAAAGTCTTTCGACCAATCAGCGCTACAGGACTAAATTCTCCGGCGTTCTGATTTCGAAGCTATAAGACCTTAATCTGAAAAAATGCGGGAAAAAATACTTCTAGAACATTACCGAAAAATCTAATTCCTTCGAATAAATAATAATAAGAAAAAAATACGTAGGTTTTACCGAGCATGGGCAAGATGCCAAGATAATATTTTACATTGAGACTGAAGTTAGCTTTCATAATTTTGAGAAAGAATATTGTTTTGTCAGAAAACATAGGGAAATAAAAATAAAAATAAAAAATATATAGGTTGTTATTTCAAGAGAGTTAAAATATTTTTAGCTGGGAGATTGGTGTTTAAAAGAATTAAATTCTAGGATGCATTTATTTAATGAAACAAAAGTGCGTAATTTTAATAGAACAGCGCGATCAGAGTCATTTTTTTAAGAGAATGAATTTAGAATAAAGTATTTTTAGCACGGTGGAATTTTGACAGTCGAAACACTAGAACGAGAAAATAATTTAGAATAATGGGATTTACACAGAATTATAGTTTTGATGAGGCTAACGGCGAAATTTTTTTAAAAATTTGTTTCATATATATATATATATATATATATGATATAGATAGATAGATAAAATATATGATATATATCAAGTATCGTATATTTTTTATACATTTTCTGAAATATGATATTTACGAACCCTGAGTGAAACTTAAATCTGGATTATCGCAGAACGATGAAGAGGTTAGCTTCAATGTGTTGCACTTATAAAATGTTAATTTTCTAAACCAGGCATGTCAAACTCGTTTACCGTTGCGGGCCAAAGTGAGCATAATATACAAAGCCGCGAGCCATATTAAAAAATGTAGATTGTAAAAGTAGAACCATTGCACAGAATAAATTTTGAACGTATAAAGCACAGCCATGTTAAAGAAATATGCATGCAAAGTTATTATTATAGTACATAGTTTATGTTATTTTATTGTTCGAAGAAATACTCATAATTACGTTTCTTCAACCAAATCTACCGAAATTTAATTTTCTAAATTGTATTTATTTTAAAAATTAATTGTACACCCTGGTCTGTTAATCTTGATCTAGCAAAGGCATAACTGTCAATCTTCCGTGTTTTCTTCAATAAAAAACTAAAAATAAACATATTTCGAATTAGAAATTTTTATTAATAAAATGTGTCTTGTCCTACTTTCTTAATGTTACATTTGATTTCATTTATTAAATACATTGTCTGGTTCTGGTTCAAATTATGTTTATTTGACTTGAAAAATAACAAAAGATTGTCAGCATAAAAGTGCGCTACTGAACATAGCTAAAATATGCCTAATTGCACACTGTACTCTAAAAAATCTGTCGATTGATGAATAATTACAAAAATTTAGAAACTCCATATCCATATAATTTCGCACTAATATGGGATTGCTCTGAATTTTGATTAACTGCACTTTTGATTAAATTCTGTACAATTCTGTTTTGTGCCAAGCTCAAAAGTGGTAATTTATGTGACTTCAAAACGACTCAATTAAAACTATTTAATTTTATATTTTGATTTTTAAAAATGTTTAACTGTTCTTAATTAGTGCAGAATTAGAGTGCTGCAATTAGAGTGCAGAATTTTATTAATTTTGCAATACATTTCTTAGTATTTGATAAATACAGTATTTATCATTTTGTAAAGTGGTGTAAAATCGAAGAGTAGTAAAATAAAGTTTTGACACAAAACAAATACAAATTATAAGTAAAATACTGTAAACATTTTATGAATCTTTAAAATTTCAGACTCAGAACCCGCGCTTTGCTACGTTCCGATTAACTGTCATAGACGTTTTGTGCTACAATTAAAATTGAGTTATATTTGTCAATATAGTCCACTGTTGCCAGAAAAGCGAGATTTTTAAATTCAGAATGCTACTCCAGTTTGAAGAGAAATATTCCTTTTATTTAATGAGGGAAAAAATAAGACAAATATTACTATTTAAAAGTAGTGGTAGCATTCTGAATTAAAGAGAAACCCGTCAAACTGGTAACACTGATATACATATCTTTCTTATGTTTGTCATCTGTAAGACCATGGTTGGTGTGTTCTAACAACTACATTAAACACAAGTAAATTGCCAAAGGTTTTGCAGGCCACAGGTTTAACATGCCTGTTCTAAACGAATAAAAATATCAAGAATAAACAAACAAAAAACTCTATTGCAAGAAAAAAAAAATGCAATGATAACTGAATTTTATGATATATTTAAAAAAAAAAGATGCATAATACATAGGTGGATGCAAAAGTTTCCGACTTCCAAAGGAGATAAGGGAGAAATTGAAAGTTTCATTTCTTTTAATATATAGTCCCTTGTTCTTCAAACCCCGGGAACACCACGTATGCTCCTCTAAACCCATATGGAAGACAAATTTTGTGCTGTTTTAATTTTCATGTTTATATATTTAAAATTTATCTTAAACTGGGAATTCAGGTGAACTTTTTGACGAAGAAAAAGTTGTTTCATTTTTCCATTTTGAAAAAAATCCGGTATAAGTATACTTTTGAATTTTTAATGTTTTTTATTTGTTACATTTTTGTAAATTTTTTTTTGTGCTGATATGTTTATCAAAAGAGAAGAGGAGTCTGACCAAAAATTCTTAGATTAGATTGTTTCATGTTTATATTATCTATTTAAAAAAACGTGGCCTAGGATGCAGACAACAGACACATCTGTTCCGAAATCCTGCCTCTACCCGGATTTCATACGGGTGACACCCATGATCTTTAATATCCCACATCAATCTCTCAGAAATTTTAATTCTTCGTTTCACGTTTTCTATAAATCTTCTTTGAAAATTGTTTTTACAAATTACAGCAGAGTCCCGGTTATCCAAGTTAATATGGACCAAGCTCACGGATAAGCAAAAAACTCGGATAAATCAGAATTACATAAATCGTCACTAACTAAAGAGATGAAGTATAAATTTACACATAATTTATTATTTTTATTGCTTTTATAAAAATGGGGAGTAAAATTGTTCCTTTCAAGAAGTTCTTGATAGCTTTTTGTTTGTTAGATGATAAACGTTTCTTTGCTGCAATATTAAGTCATTGCATAACTGCCAAACTTATACGAGGTTTTCTTACCACTAAAATTTAACAATAAATTTTGCCTAATTCAATTGCCGAAATCTAACAATTTTTAACAATTAAATAAGACAAATTTCTATTAAATTTTCGTGGTAACAAAAAAAGTAGCCACTGTATTAGTGTGTCATCAGAATTGCAAGCGTGTCTCTTCTTGGTGCTCAATATATTCAATAGTTCTTTTTTTTTTTTTTTTTTTTTTTTTTGTAAATCAAACTTAAACCTTCGAATGCGTCATTTTCTACTGATGGTCATCGTTTTCATCATTAAAAAAACAGTCATTCTCAATAAACTGCTTGGTGAAGATGAAAGAGCAGTCGTGAAAATTTAGAACTCCGATTTTCTGGTTATAATGGGGGGAAAAGTAGCCAGTTTGTCATCAGAATTGCAGGCGTAGTCTCTTCTTGCTGCTCAATGTATTCAATAGTTTTTATTTTTATTTTTTAATCAAACTTAAATATTCGGAATGCGTCATTTTCTACTGATGATCATCGTTTTCATCATTAAGAAATAGTCATTCTCAATAAACTGCTTGGTGAAGATGAAAGAGCAGTCGTGAAAATTTAGAACTCCGATTTTCTGGTTATAATGGGAAAAAATGGCGATAGTATTTTTTCAGTAATTCGGTTAAAGCGAAAACTCGGTTAAGTGGGACTTAGATAATCGAGATTCTACTGTACATAATTTCATATTTTTATAACTACTTTTTTTTTTTTTGTTCCAGTATCACCTTTTATTATGTCCGCTGCAGATAGGATCTGAAATCTAGTGTTGTGTGTCATTTTTTGTTCTTGAAGTGCATCCGTTGGTAACTGCTGTGCAATGTTCAGAGAAAATTTTAGCTCCAATATTTTGAGCGGAAATTTGCTCCACCTGATTATGCTGCATTATGCATCCAAGCATCTCGCTTCTTCAGGCTATTGTATTATGGTGTGATCAAAAGACGTGTCGAGTGTTCCAATGCAATTTGTATAGCTGTAATATAATCGATGAAATCTTGTAGTCGTGACGGAAAGTTGAATTTCTATATTTAGAAGTTGATTTTCATGATTGCTGTTCTTCCACAGCCTCTTCATTTTTCAGAGTTATTTATCTGTCAAAAAAGATTGATGGTTTCTTTACTATAATTTCATCTTCAGAAAAGAAGAAATCTCTACTTTAAAACTATCTTTTAAATGTTTATTTTGTAGTGATTACAAGCTGATAATATTTCTAATATTGTGAAATTTTTTACTATTATTGTGAAATTTTTGACAAGTGTTTTTCAGTTGATGATAAATTGTGTGAATTTGTCATAATGTCTTATTCGATCACATAATATTTGGTATTTTTTGTGTTAAACCTGTTCTGAAATTCAAACTGGCTATTTTATGACATATTCCTGTATTTACTTTTGTTCGTATGAAATTGGTAAGTACCCTTATTCCAAGACTATGAAATCTAATAGTTTTGCAAATTTTCTATAAAGGCAGGGACTTTTTAGAAATTGTTGCCAAAGTATACGAAGTGTCATTTTGAATGTTCGTTCATGTAGTATTTCATAAGGTGTATATATCATTTTTAATTCGAATTTCCCGATGCGATAGTCAATAAAGGTTCTCACGAGACAATTAACGCTCGTAACTCAAAATGAAATTCATTAATCGAAAAAAAAAAAAAAGAAATTGTAATTTAACAAATTACAACAACCCATTGCGAAAATGAGATTTTTTAAAAATTTTTATGGAACCATGTTTTCTTCACATACATATCTATTTCCCGAATCATCATCGGGAAATAGATTGGAATCACATCGAGCGTAAAGGGGCAAATGATAACTAAATACACTTTCATAAACACCGCAACATAGCAATGGTCTCGAGGAAAATATGGCACCTGTTGATGTCCTACCTTTTGTCGTTTTTTAAAATTAATTAAAAATATTAATTATTCAAAAATATTCATCAGAACCATCTACAAATAAACGCATTTTCCATTACTACAGTTGAAGAGATCCTGGCATTCTCTGCCCTCGCAAAAATATTCATCGGAACCATCTACACAATCAATCTCTTCATCGCACCCTTGACAGCGTTGAATGCATTCATCATTCGATTGTAAGTACTGCAGCTTTCCATCATCGCATGTCGAAGTCATGGATGTTTCAACCAGCAAATGATAAACGTTACGCGACACATAATAATATTTAACAACATACTGTCTGGAAGAATTGTTTAAACGAGTAGGTTGATAAGAGAAGCAACTGAACGCTACTGAGTAACATTAAGTCGTGCAAATAAAGGGAAAGTGGTAACCAATATATGTTAACCAATATACCTTAATATTTTGTCGGTTCCTTCCTACAATAACTTTAACTCTTGTTTAGATTGATGTCTGAGCTAAAGGTATTTTAAGGAAATTAAAGTTGAAGACCACATTTTTTGCTTTATAAGACAATTTCTCTTCCGATGGTAATTTTTGGATTCGGCCTTTTTTCATATCTGATAGTTTGCATCTATCCTTTTTGTAACTTTAACATTTTTGTAACGATTTTATGCATTTCTATTACCTATTCAAAGAAAAATTCTTCTAAAAGAAAAGAATTTCGTTAAAAACGCTTAAAAAAAAAGAAAAATTCTTCTAAAGGTACAGAATTTTGTTAAAAACGCTTAAAAAAAAAAGAAAAATTCTTCTAAAAATACAGAATTTCGTTAAAAACGCTTAAAAAAATAAAGTGACGACGCCAAGAGGTCCATTCTTGACCGAAAACAACAATCATTTTCCCAATGGTTAAAAAAGAAAAAAAAACTATTAGATTTCAAATTACTTCAATAGTCATGACTGCTTTGATGTTTAAAAATCCGTAAATGTGTCAGAAAAGTTCGTGATAAAATACTATTTTGAAAAACGCCTTAAAAAAATTAAATGTTAGGCAGTGTACAGTGACATAGGCATCATTTATTCTCCAGGAGAATCCAAAACTTTCCAATTGAATGAAATTTACTTTAATAAGTTTTTACTTTTTTTTTAAAGCAGCAAAACTTTCTCTCAGCAGAACTCATTGTGACAGAAATGATTTGAGAATTTCATTTAAATAGTTAATTGGAAAGAAATCGGAATTCCATCACGGAAACATTTAGAATGGAATAATATTTGTAAGTTATTCTTTGGCCAATTTACCGTATCTCAATTTTTATTTCATGACAACTTCTAATTCTGTTCACATATCTATAATCATAAAAAAATAAATAAAAATCTAATGTTTTAAGTCCCTGTATTCTTGTTTGATTCGATTAAACAGGCAATAAATGTTTAAAACTTGATAGAATTTCAGGTGATATTTTGTATTAAGTGTGATAGATATAATGACTGCACCTAAGATTAAAAATTTAAAAAAAATCGACTTATTATAGAGTACTCGTAATTAGTACTCGTCTCTAGTATTAAATATATACTCGAGTATATATTTATCACAATTTTCAGTTTTATTGGTTTAAAAAATATATACCTAGATATTAAAAGTAAACAAAAATGATGATTATTATTATTCTTTTTTATTTCCATAAAAATTCACATTTGATTTTTTTTTCCCCGGAAGGGCCTTGATCTTATGAACTTGACTACGCCATTGGCAGTGTATGTTTATACACTGTAATGTATTAAATATATGTTTCTGCTCTTTCGTCGTAAATTTATGAGAATATTATGCATATGTATGTTAACTTTATTTTATTTTTTCTATCTTTTTCGATGCAAAATTAAGACGACTAAGCAGATTATTATTAAAAAGTAAAAATAAAATTTATGAACTTTTTTTTTTATAACTACGTTATACCATAAATACATTAAATGCTGAGTTTGGTTGACTAATTAATTAAATTAGCGTAATGTGTCAATTAACATAAAAGCTGTTTTGTTCCTTTTTCATCTTGTAGTTGGAAAAGAGTTGAAGGTCAAGAAATTGATACATCATGATAAATTCCTGATAAATTAATTAATTATATGTTTGGGATACATGCTTCAAAACTTTGACATTACATTTGTTTTGAAAAAAAAAAAAAATTAAACACTCGTAATTTTTTGAAAACTTTGATAACTTGTTTTCAGATGGACTTAGTACACCAATTTGCATAATTAATCATTTTACTGATTTTTATTTTTTTTACTGGGATTCCGCAGATAAATTTGACTGATCCTTTATTACGTACATGAGTAGCTTCATGTTTTTGGAATTTGCTGGTTTAAAGGACCAAATTCAATTATTATTGTATATTTTTACTACTTTAATTATTGCTTGTTACATAATTTTTTTTAATTAATCAGAGGTTATTAGCTATGACTTTTTTTTTTTTCTGAACAGGCATTTTTACTGTAAGGTTATTCTTTTTATTTTTGAAAAGGACTAGTGTTGCAAAAATGAAAAAGCCAGTATATTGAAAGTATCAGAAAATGATAGTATTCAAAGTAGTACAATGAACAAGTAGGAATATTTATAAAAATGTGAAATATCTTATTGACAATAATATTGTTTGATCGTAAAGTAGAAATGCAGAAACATTCGCTAACAAATCAATAATACGAAGTATTGTATAAAGAATAAATCTAAGTATATTAGGAAATTAACTTTGTCAGCAATATTTGCAATTTTCCAGGTGCGAGAAATGCGCCAAGGATGAAATTTCATTACGACCACATCATTCAGGTTGTTGCTCTACGTTAGTTTATTGTCCCTTTCTGTATATTTAATCCTTTACCACCATGAATTACCATATTTTCCTTTTGCTCTGTACTTATACCCCAACGTACAGAATTTCCGATTAAACTAAAAGTTAACGGTGTGCTCAAATTTGGCTACTTTCTGACGCATTCACGAAGTGGTAGGGGTGTAATAGAGGGTATTAATGGTGTACGCCGTATACCCCCTATTTTTACATACGTACTTTCTTTTAACTAACATTTCTGTATGTATGTGGCAGTCAAATCTTGTGACTCATTTTTCACCCACCTTCTGTTGACGAAATTTGGAATATATATGTATTCCTGTGGGCAATACATGAATTGGAAATTATTTTTTAAAAAATCGATCCCTAAGGGGGGGGGGGGGTCAACGTCGGCCCCAAACTTTCATTTTCCCCATAGAAATAACGTTACGATTGTTTAATTGAAAAAATAGCTCTATTGTTGCAACATTCATCCATTTTCACCACATTGTTACCCGCATCATTATGACGTTAGAATTGAGCGACGCACACATTTGTGCTTTTTACAATATCAGTTGACTTTTTGGGAATTTTAATGAAAGTATGTTTTTTTAAGCTGTTTTTTTTACATTTAATTATTTCTTAGAAGCTCCGTGTTCCCTCTGTTTTTCAAATAAAGTTACATCGTATATTCCCTAGCGCAGCCTTACTCAACCTGCGGCCCACTGATCTTTTATGTACGGCCCGAGACACACAATCATTAATCCACATTTATAAATATTTGATTTGTTCATAAAAATTATTTTAAAACTTTACTTTTTTTCTATACATTATTACAGAAATACAAAAGCTGCCCGTTTATTTAAAATTACGTTAAAATATCCAAAATGTTATTTGCTAGTCATAAGTTCTTTTTACTTGCAGTCCTATTTGCGTTACAGTGGTAAATATATTTCTTTATTTTCAACACTAATCAAGTTGATGTACAGGGTGATTTTTTTTTAAAGTTGTGAAAGTAAAATCGTATAACAAAAGAACCACTGATCAAAAAGACCTGAAATTTCACCAGTATGCTCTCAAAGCAACGGGAATTTTTTCGGCGTGGTTAAAAAAAAAACTTAAAATCGCACCGACAGATCTCGCTGTAAGTTAACAGAAACAAAGAATATCTTCAGTGGAAGGAAAACAATGGACGGTACTTTTAGAAACCATGTTCCTTAGGCCTTCTGTCGCCATTGGACATTTTCTTAAATTCTTAAGTGTCCTGAATCTCCTAAGAGCAGTTGCTGCGCTGTCATTATTCTAATAATACAGTTTCACTAACGACGCACGGTCCGTGAATGGCCCAGTCATTGCAAGGATATCAGTAGGATAATGAACACGAGGTGAGAGTGCTTCACGTTTTTATCGCCACTGTGCATGTGTCGTGTGAAAGCTCGTCTTCCGACTCTACTGCATATACAGCGCCATCTGTCGGTGCGATTTTAAGTTTTTTTTCAACCACACATAAAAATTCCCATTGCTTTGGGAGCATACTGGTGAAATTTCCGGTCATTTGAATCAGTGGTTCTTTTGTTATAGGGTTTTACATTCACAACTTTAAAAAAAATCACCCTGTATATTTACATTTTTTAAAATTAAAAGTTTTCGCTTTGAGAAAATGTCTGAATTTTCTAAAGTCTTTCTTATGTTTTTTTATCATTAGAACTTGGAAATTCCGCATTATTATATTGTTACGTTTTACACTTATTATATGTATTTAATACTGATTACATCAATTTAATTTTATTTCTTTGTTATGTTAGTTTTGTTATAATACTATTTTAATTACCACTGAGATTATATTACCCTTTTTAGGTGCGTTCGTAATTATATAAATACGTATGCGTCGTCGCAAAAACTAACTAACCGAATGGTTTGAAATTTATTATGCATAATCGTTCCAGAATTTTGTCGAGTCATTTCAAATTTTATGAAAATCGAATCAAAACTTAAAAAGATATTAATATGCATTTTCTATAAAAACGGTCAAATGACTGGACAGTTTGCTGCAAACTTTTAACAGTGTATGGCTGCTCTAGTGTATGCCCCCTGTCTGTATTTTCCTCTGGTTTTTTAACGACTACAGCAGTGGTCCTGAGCGTATGAAATTAGCAGGTGCTCTTATTGAGAAACTTTGAAATCAAATAGTGTTTTCTATTTTTTGATTAAAGAAGAGAATATTTCAGAAAAAGCTGTCGTATCGTACCATGCGTTTTGAATCAAACCTTTGGACGCGACACTCCGGAAAAATCGCTATGCGACAGCAATCACTTATAACCCAAGATATTTATCAAAAAATGAAAATGCTATTTGATTCCAAATCACTGCATTAGTCATGCCTAAGAATTATAGGAAATGTTAAATGACGGAGATCCGAGTATTAAATAATTGAGTCTATTGCAATTAACATATAGCTAGTTTGTAAAAATATCAGATTTATTAATTATCCTTGTGCCTGAAAATCTACTTTAAAAACAAATTTTTCTTTTGTTTTTATAATCCAAACTATATCCAAAGTTAACTTTATTATTTACTCTACCTTTTTTTTTTAGAATGAGGAATTAATACTTACAAAGTTTAAAAATCTTCAACTAGTTCATTAGAAAATAATTTATTATATTATTTTGAATGCTGTGGACATTACCTTTACTATTGGCATTTTAAAGGGAAAACGAACGGAATTTTAAGGCAGTTTTCTTTCTTTATTTATTTTTTTAACACTTTCCAACATAGTCGAAAAGTGTTTATTAGTTCGATTCGTCTGTCCGTCTTTCCGCGCTATATTCTCGTAAATATACTTCGATTTCTATTTTATTGATATAACACATGGGCTGATAAGTTCCCAGTCTGGCACACAGATGGCGTTGCAATCGCCGAACCGATATTTTTTTTAGTAAATACTAACCTTTAAAAGGTAGCAGAAAAAATGGCATGACGATTCGCAATGTGGATAAAACGTTAGAGTGGTTTCAATTGAACGACTTTGTTGATAAACACAAAAATGGATAAACAAAAATTTCAAGAATTGTTATTTGATGGGAAAAAACATCGTTCAAACAAAATCTTGGCTTGATAAGCGTTATTCGGACACTGCACCAGGTAAATCAACCATTATTGACTGATTTGCTGAATTTAAACGTGGTCGTACGGACACCAGTGATGCACCACGCAAAAGAGGTGGTTACTCCGGAAAACATAAAAAAAAAGTCCACAAAATCGTTTTGGGGAACCGTAAAGTGAAGTTTCAGGAGATAGCTCAGACTCTGAAGATATCCAAGGAACGTGTAGGTTTTATTTTGAATGAACATTTGTCTATGAAAAAGCTGTTGTTAAAGTGGCTGCCGCGAATGTTGACTTTTGACCAAAAACAACAACGAGTTCTGAGCACTGTTTGGAGCTTTTTCGTTATAAAATTATGTTATTTATTATTAAATTATTATTATTATTCATTTACTAAATTAATATTATTAAATTATTATTATTAAATTATTATTATTATTCATTTACTAAATTAATATTATTAAATTATTATTATTAAATTATTATTATTAAATTAATATTATAAAATTATTATATAAAATTATTATTATAAAATTATTATTATAAAATTATTATTATTATTAAATTATTATTATTTATTATTAAAGTTATAAAGTTATAAAGCTTTGTAAAAAGTTGTGTTTTCTTTATTAGACCGGGAACTTATCAGCCCATGTGTTATGCTATTGAGATTTATCATGGCATGTTCCTTATTGAAAACGAAGTATGCAGAATTTATAGTTCGTTTACAGGGGCTCTCAAAAGAATTCTGTTACATTATGGTCTGTGGCGAAACATTGTTTGAAGTATATTTTAATGATTCTGCACTATTTTGAACATAATGAAATTGATATGCATGTATGAGGTGCAGTAAAACATTCTTTTTGTTCAACATGGAGTTCAAAGCATTTATCACTCATTTATTGGGTCACACAAATTAATTCAAATACATAAGGATCTGTAGGAGAAAATTGCTTGCAGCGTATTTTAGTAATGTTACCCCGTTTCAGACATAATGAAACGTATATACATTACAGAGGTGTAGTACAAGATGATTAATCTATAATAAACAGTGTGTAGCATTTATCTTTCATTTACAGGGACACATAAACGTATTGGGTTACAAACTGTCTATGAGCGATAATTGTTGTAAGTGCTTTTTCAACTTGGGTTTGCGTTTTTAAGTTTAACTAAATTTTTGCATACTACGGAGTGTGTAAAAATTCTATAGCTCATATACAGGGCTACACAAAAGAATTCGGAAGCATTGCTGTTTAAAGGTTTGAATTGCTTAAAGGTGTTTTTTAATTGTGCAATGCAGTTTTCTGAATTATCTTTAATACACTGAAATATGTTTGTGGACTAAAAATAAATTCATATTGCTACACAAGGAACTTAATCCATTGCAGTGTATGACAGTTGCTAGTAGTGCGCTTATAGCTCTGTTATGCGTTTCCCCCCTGAATTTTAGCTTAATATGTGATGTGTATAAAAATCTGAAGATTATATACAGGGCTGCACAAGAATTCAGATCCATCTGAAATTTTCAGAGATGATGGTAGTTGAAATTTGGCTTTCAGATGTGTTATGCGTTTCCTAAATTGTTTACTTACAAAGCTTCCACCTTGTTATTTTTACCTTCTCTTATACTAATCTTTCATTATATATAATTTCTAATTTCACCTTATATACATATCATTACCTTCTCATCTTTCACCTTATAAAACGTCGAAGTTTCGTTACGGTGATTTGAATGTGTTGGAAAGTGTTTAATAATCTATGCTTGAAGCATAATTTTCTTTTCTTGTTCTATTTAAATTTCGATTTAAAATGATCATTTATTTTGTGGATGCATGTTTAAGTGCTTATTAATAGTATAAATAGCGCTGTTATTCTGATATTTTTAAAAGTATTTTTCGCATTAGTTTTCCGTAGTATTTGTAATATTTATCTAACTTTTTTCTTTGAAATTAGTTGTAAAAGGTTTGAGCTGTCAGGCATCAAATTTTTATCGGATAAATTTTCACTTTCATAAAATATTAAATATTCTGTATCATGCCTCTGTTTTCCAGATAAAGTAAAATCGGAATCCTTTGAAACTAAAAAACTTTAACCTTGTCTTGATAATGAATTCAGGTTGTTGATTCAGAAGTTTTAAGGTTTCATATTTCATGAATTATACCTCTAGAAAAGAGTATCCCCGCATTTTTATTTATTTTGCTCTCACATGCTCGAGTAAGTTCTTATTTCATCCTTGAAAATTTTTCTTCAAATATTTTAGAATATGTGTGATTTAAATAGATTGTATCTGATGACATATTACATACTCTAGCTGCATCATGTCAAGGAAATTTACATTGACACTTTTGCTTTTTTCTCTTATAGTTGTGTTTAAAAAAAAAAAAACAATTTCCGTTCATGTGTTAAACAATGTAATATTATGTGATAGAACTGTCAAGCGTTAATAATGAAACTGTAATGTAATGAACAAAGTAAATAATAAAATAAATAAATACCGAATGATATTTATTTATTTTATTCTTTTCTTTTCTTAAATGTTAAGTATAATAGATCAAAAAGTCGCGAGGTAACTTTTAATTTCCTCATATGTACTACAAGGACTCTTGAAGCCGGAATAGTTTATTTTTTGTAAACTAAATCTTCCTCAATTGAGATTCGGCGAAGTAAAAGTTGTGTAAAAAAAGGTATTTCAAATTGTTAATCATGTTGTTAAACGTGCTGAAAGGTTTTGCTCTACAAAAATAACATTATTGATTACTCTGAAACTTAGAAAAAATTAATTTAATCGCCCGGTCCGGGGCCCCTTGAACTTTTTGTGCGCTATACATTTTTTACCCCCATAATTGTGTGACCCTCTCAGTGCATAGCTGTAATGTTGAGTTTTGGACTCCTCTCCTCAGGCCACCACCCTCATATTTTTATTGGGACCCTAGGGCCCCCTTTTCACCATCCCCACCCCCCATTTTTGGCACATTTCTTTAAATTTTTATTCTAATGATTTTTTTATACCCTATACTTAATTTCAACTAATTGAAGATCTAAAGCGCTAAGTACTAGAACCTTTTAACATGTTTTCATTTTAGGGTACTGCTCAAAACTATCAGTTCGCCTCTTTTGGGCCCCCTACTATCGCTCCCTTAAAAATCGTCCGATTCACTAGCTTTTTTTTTTTTTTTTTTTTTTTTTTTCTAACAATTTCTTATGTTTTCCATCTACTACATAAATGACAAAAATATTTCTCAGACCTCAGCTACCACCAATTTTGAATATTAATCTCCTTATTGGGGCCCTTGGTGCAGCTTCTTTAAAATTGATCCGATTCTTTTGCAATTTTCTTTAACATAGTTCTAGGATCCCCCAGCTACTTTATAAACTGTTAAAAATTTCCTTAGACCCCAGCTACCACCTTTTTTTAATATAAATTTTTGGTTCATTCAACTTAGATTACGATTAAGCTATTTTCAGTATTACGAAAGTTTATTTTCTGTTACCACCATTTTCGAACATTAACGGCGCATTCTTTTCTCGGGTTTTATGGGCTCGATTTCAACAGGAATTGGTTCATTCAACTTAGCTTACGATTGTTTTACAGATTCTAGTTCCACCTTCCACCGCCAGGGAACGCATTCTTATCTCCGGTTCTATGGGTCAGATTACTACGGGGTTTGACTCATTCAACTTGGTTTTCGATCGACTTCGGTGTGTGCGGAGCAATCCCGGTATACGCTGTCGTAGGCAGCGGGGACCCAGGTCACAGGTTAACACACTAGACGCTGCCGGAAACTAAGTTAATTTGAAACACTCTACGCTGCCGAAGTCAATGCGGCCCCTGAAACTAGATTCATTTAAAAGATTTTCCGAAGATATATAATCATACAAGCTTGAGTTTTGTTATTATCACGAGCCCGGGCAACGTCGGGCGGGAAAGCCAGTAAATAAATAAAATCTGATCTTTTAAAATGGCGAATATAATACTACTGATAAAGAAAAGCCCGAAAAAGAGTTTAAAATAAGTAAAATAAGATAAATAAATAAATAAATAAAAAATAAAAAAAGACAGAATTTATTTTCTGAATAATAATTTTAAAAAATTTGGTTTGAAAAGGTTTTATTTTAGCATACACCTGATAAGAATGAAAAATAAATTTCAATTTAGTTGGTCTTTACGAAATCTATTTTTGCGTTAAACAAAATTAATTTCGTATAAAAAAAAATCCGTGGATGAAATCTCGGTTTGTAATAATTACATTATCGTGAAATATTTTATTGTTAAAGTGCTGAATTTTATGATTGAAATGCAGATATAATGTTGATTATAATTATAACTTTCATTAAAAATAGTTTTTTGTTTACAATTTGATTTTTAGTTTTTATTTTAATCCCTTTATGGATAAATTTTGCAACTGTTTTGTTTGGATCTTATATTTACTCCCTATTTCACATTCTTACTCAGATTTGTTTATGATAACAAAAATACTTTCACTTTCGTTTTAAAATATTTTTATGTATTTGTCTGCTCTAGAAACTTATCTATCGAATTACTTGCTGTGACTAAAGAAATTTTCATCCGACACCAATTTAAAGATATTCTCCAAGTGCAAAATTTACTGTAAAGGGAATTGACAGCTAAATAAGTAATGAAAAAAGAAGTATGATGAACTTTAAAATTAAGAGATTTTAGTTAAGGGGATAGTGAACTTTGAAAAGTGAGCGAAATTAAGGAAAAAAAATTCATCAAAAATCAAAACGATTTAAAAATTTATTTGATAAATTATCGGCATTTATCTTAAATCAGTCTGAATGTGATTTAAATTTGATAAAGTTTTTAAGTCATTAAGCAGTTTTAAATTCTCGCCTGTAACCATTGATTCAAATGTCCCATATACATAATTTCCTCTCTAATTTCTTTCGAATTTCTCAGGTATGTTAATGGTTTTATTTTCAAATAAATTGGTATTCGTATGAAAAGCAAAGAGTAATTATCAAAGTTTTAGTTATCAAATGAAATATAAAGGAGGATAATCCAGAAAAATTGCCCAATTTGCGGAAAATATTTCTATAATTTTAGTAATAATTAATGTATTTTAAAAGGAATATACAAATATATGTATTTTTAGTAGCTGAGCTTATATTAAAAAAATTGGTTTTGAACAATTTAGAAATAGCATAAAGCATTTTTAAATATGAAATTTATTATATAGGATTTCCTTTAAAAATTTTCTTTTTTTTCATCCAGATTTTTTTTAATCAAAACATGCGTATACGTTGAAACGTGTTTTATGTCAGTCATAGCTTATGTAGCTTTAAAAAAAAAATCTTAATTTGAACGTCTACGATCTCCTTTTATACGTAAATATAGACGAAAAATAATAACCTCTGTACTATAATATATTTATATTTGTTTAAATGAAATCTTGGAGCAATTGGCTCTACTATTACGATGTTTTAGAACAGTTATTTACAGTTATTTATTTTGAACAGTTATTAACAGTTATTTATTTATAACACAGAAATAAACTTTCAAAGTTATATCAAATATTCACAAAACTAATTAAAAAGTTAAAATATACAAATAACTGCTATATGAAAGCAACAATTATTTTTGATTGTATGATTCTATAGTTAATTATTTATGCTAATACTTAACCAGGTGGAATTACTTTTAATATTGTCTAGACACTTTTACTTTAGTAAAATAAATTAATATCTTTTCTGATAAATTTTATTTTTCTTTCAACTATTCTACCACTCGTAATATCTTATGTAAATATAGATGTTATTTTGCATAAATTAATTATGTATTCCTAAATAATTTTTCAATTGATTAAACACTTCATTTTTACTAGATTTCGATGCACCTGCATATTTTTTTTTTTTCAGAAATCTTTGTAAGTTATATGTATATTAGAATGGTTGTACCAATGGCTTTCCAGTAACATATCAGGAAAATGTTAATTTTCTGTATGGAAATGTTACCCAATATTAGAAACAGAAGTTTCGTCTTACCCAATATTGGATTTCTTTCTCCAACAGGTTTTTTCACGGTCATTTTTTTTTTTTTAAATGTAGTTTTAACGAAAGCGATTATTTTGTCCTTGAAATCAGTCTTGTTTTAGTTTCATATGATATGTTTTAAAACTAAACCTTAAAATTATACTATCATAAATTGTCTAGGGGAATGTATTTCGTTACATGTTTGGCAAGTTCTTGTTGATTTTGTCTCATACTTAGGTGACATTCTGAACACGTTGCTGTTTCAATTGAGTAGGTTAATTAGTTTCGGTCATGAGGTACCTGATTTCTGAAAATTATGCAGATTTGCGGCAGAATATTTTTCTTTTTTATATCGCCCACTTTCTTTCCCATTAATTTGAACTGTTATCGGCTAATGTGTAGTTAAAGATTAATGTGTTGCAGATAATGATAGTTAAATTGAAATTGCAAAGCATAATTATGAATTATGCATTATTCCTTTAAATTAAAATGATTATTTGTAAGATTTTTCTTTCTTCTATCTTTACAAGAAGAAAATATTAGTTTCGTGAAAAATAATTCGAATTCCGGTTTTCGAATGATTTATACGTTCTAGATGGTCCGAAGGATTTATACGTTCCGAAGGATTTATATGTCCTGAACACGATTTGGCTGCTTTTGGAAAATGTCTGTCTGTGTGTCTGTATGCGACAAAAATTTTATGGGCGTTCTATCTCAAGAACTAATGCACGGAATTTAATAAAATTTTAGATTCAATTAGAACTTGATATAAATTGGTGATTAGTTTTTGGTGTAAATCGCCCAACAGGTGGCACTGCTATGCTGCATTTTTTAGGATTTACGCAATAGCTCTATATATCTCAAGAACTAATGCACGGATTTTCATCAAACGTCAGATTCAGTTAGACGTTGGCATAGGTTGTTGCTGTTTAGGTTTTGGTATAAATCTCCCAATAGGTAGCGCTGCTATGCCGCATTTTTCAGGATTTGCACAATTTTAACGATAATCATATCTCAAGAACTAATGCATAGAATCTCATCAAACTTCATATTCTTTTACACCTTGACATAAGTTGGTGCTGATTAGGTTTTCGCGTAAATCATATGACAGGTGGCGCTGCTATGCTGCATTTTTCACGATTTTCGCGATAACTACATCATCTCAAAAACTAATGCACGGAATTTAATCATCAAATTTCATATTCTATTACACTTTCACATACATAGATCCTTATTAGACTTGTGTGTATACTACCCAACAGGTGTTGTTTTTATGCTGTTTGGTTGGGAATTTTGGTTGCAGACATCTAATGGGTGGTTGCTGAAATTCATTTGTTTGAAAAATGCGATGCTTATACCTCCTTTTTAACTTGCATACAATTCAACGAACCTAATATACCTTTAGAATCCTCATGACGGGCGCATATACACTGAAAGAAAAAAAAAAAAGAGTGTTGATTTTACAGTATAATACTGGCACCCCAGCTGCCAGTATTATACCGTAAAATTAACAGTAAAATAAGCAGTAATACGCTGCGCGGTAGCGTATTACTGCTTATTTTACTGTTTATTACTGTTAATTTTATGGTATAATACTGGCACCTGGAGTGCCAGTATTATACTGTAAAATCAACACTCTTTTTTTTGCAGTGTAGTGTCATTTAATTTTGGCGGCGTGATAGCGAATTTTGAAGTATTAACATGCATGAGATAGAAGAAAGTTTTGGGATTAGCGCATCCGATTAGTTTCAAATATGTACCTTGGAAAACTTCTCTTTTGAGAGAGAACAAAAAATAAAATCTAACACTTCCAGGAATCATGATTTAAATTGTTTAGAACATTTAACACTTTAATTGAAATCATAAGTTTTTTTAATCGTACTCTAAAGTATCGTTGGTGCATAAAGGGTTAAATGGATTCTACAAAACAAGTTTTAATCAGAACAAAATGAGAAAAGTTGATATTTGACATTTTCCAACATAGTTGAAAAGTATTTATGAATTCGGATTGTCTGTCTGTCGTCTGTCTATCTGTCTGTCTGTCAGCCGTCTGTCTCTCTGTCTGTCCGTCCGTGCTCTAACTCGCGTAAATATACTCGAATTGTCACGCAATTGATATATGTTATTGATGTCCACTATAGCATGTTCTGTATTGAAAATGAAGTGTGTCGCGCTTTACAGGGACACTCAAAAGAATTACGTTACATTACGGTATATGAGGAAAATTCATCTGCGGATTATTTTAATGATGTTATACTATTTAAAACATATTGAAATTGATATATACCACGGAGGGGCACTACAAGAGGCTTACTATTAGAATATGGTGCGCATAGCACTTAAACTTTCTTTGCACGGACACACAAAAAAATTCTATTACATTACGGTCTATGGGGAAAAATCGTTTGCGGTTGATTTTAATAATGTTTCATTATTTCAAACATATTGAAATTGATATATATCACTGAGTTGCATTACATGGGGCTTACTATAGAATAGTGTGTGCATAGCATCCATCGTTCATTTACAGGGACACTCAAAAGAATTCAGTTAAAATACTGTCTGTTAACAATAATTGCTAGAAGTGCGTTTTCAGTTGCGGTACGCGATTTTACATTTAACTAATTGTTCGCCTATTACGTGGTGTGAATAAATTTTATAGATCATATACAGGGCAGCACAAAAAAAATCTCGAGCACATTTCCGTTTATTGACAGAAATGGGTGAAGGTGAATTTTCAATTGTGCTATGCGTTTCCTAACTGAACTAAGTTTTAGCATTCTATGTAGAATATATACAAATCTGTTTATCATATACCGGGCTACACAAAAGAATTCGGATGTTTTTACGAATATTGTTGATAATTCCTGAAATTGAGTTTTCAAATGTGTTATGTTTTTTCCAAATTGTTCAGTTAGACATCATATTTCACATTATTAAACGTTAAAGACTTGTAAAAGTATATTGGAAGTGTTGGAAAGTATTACATAATCTATGCTTGATGCATGATTTTTCGTTCTTTTTTATTAAGCTTTATTTTTTCAAATTCTTGAATACTGTCTTAAAATACGACAAAAAAAAAAAAAAAAAAAAAAAAAAAAAAGAATCTGCTACTTTAAAAAGTAAATCATAAGTAAAACATGTTTATAAAAAGATTTTGGTGATTTATTTTAACTTGTCGTAATCTGGACGAAAGAACTTATGCAGGAATTGCATTTTCACAATTGCTGTAGGTGGAATGACTCTTCACATGTCGTTATAGCTCTAAAAATAACTCAAGGTTATTTTTTTCTACACTGTAGAAAAATTGTGTAAACACTATTTGAGTTTTTTATGGTTTACCGCTGTCATTCAAAAGTGTCACATAATTTATTTTTAATGAACTGTTCTAACAATTTTCTGACATAAATGACGGGATATGTCCTATAAAAGACAAAGTTTTATTCCCTTCTTAAACCATATTTTGTCAGTACTTTTGGCTTGAATAATTTATCCTATGTATTTCGACCCTTTCAGCATATTGAACTTAAAATTATGGTTTTACAATTGAACTTTTGAAAGTGATGTTTAATTTTAATATGCCGATGATTCGTTAGTATGAAGTAAACTTCATACAATGGACTTTATGTACTCGACCTAAGGTCGAGGCTAAAATTCGTCTGGTGGCGGTATTTACTTTTGAATATTAGCTCAGCGCTCTATGGAGTATGTGTTATTAATTTTTATTTGTTATAAATACCGCCCTAAAATTTATTGCTGTGGCAGTAGCTACTTAATATATTGTAATATAAATTCAAAATGTTGTCCTATATCCGAAAACATTCGCTAAATTTGCTAAATTTCGGTTAAACTTTATG
This sequence comes from Maratus michaelseni, assembly GCA_963931845.1. NCBI lineage: Eukaryota > Metazoa > Arthropoda > Arachnida > Araneae > Salticidae > Maratus > Maratus michaelseni. The sequence goes on along the minus strand of OZ007587.1, from coordinate 141,918,676 downwards.
CACTTAACCTGGATCGAGGCTAAAAGTCGTCTGCTGGCGGTATTTGCGTTTGCTTATATTGGCATTCTGGCGGTATAGTGGCTAGAATAACCGATCAAAATACCACCATCTCTGGGGTGTGACGTCACGTGCATAAAGTTAATTGAAGACACGAGTAAAAGAAGGTGTTATAAGGTAATATATCATGTGGTAAGGCTAAAATACTAAGACTGATTATTCTTAAAGGTATGAAAAATTATCTTTTAATATTTATTAATAATAAATTTTAATGTTTAATAATCAAACGTTAATAGGTGTTTTCTGAGAGAGTGTATAGCACTACCTGTTAACATTTTGAACATAGGTTAAGAATTAGAAAATAAGGTACTTTTATGCTATCCCTGCGCAGGTTGTGATAAATCGCCAAATATTATTCCTACCTAAATCATTCATATTGTTTTCATTTCATTTAAAATATAAACCTTTAACTCATTTCATTTAAAATGCATAACTTTCATTTAAAATACACTGGCCTCCAAAAGTTAAGGTACAACCAGTTTTTCGACACTCACTATTAAAAGAATGGTAATATGGTAAAAAATATAGTTTATATGAATGATCATAAGCAACTTCAATAAAATATTGTGAAATATTTATACCCATCTTTATATTTTAAAGAATCGGGCATTTATATGGCAATCAAGGGGAAACTGGAAATATCCCAATTTTGTAACTTGTATGGAATTTTTTTTATGCTTGTTGATCTTGAATTGTTGGTGATAAAATAGTGTTGTCCACATCTAGGAGATGTCGTTTACCCGATTCGTTAAGATGACGGGCAATTGTATGGACAGAAATGGGTTTATCACAAGCTGATGCTGCTAGACGTCTTAATGTGTCTCGTATTATCATCCAAAGACTCTGGGATCAATTTGAATCCGAAAATTTAGTATCAAGAAGACTTGTTCTAGATCCTTGCACAAGATAGCTTCATAGCTCTTTTGACCCAAAGGAGGAGGAACTTACTGTGGTTCAGCTCATTTCAGATCATCCTAACGCAACAAGGATGACAATATTTGCTACTACGGTGCACTGAGACAGACGTCTTCGTAATTAAGAACTCTATTCAAGACGACTCGTTTTACGTGCCCCTCTTCAGAGAACGGTGGACGTTACAATTAATTATTTTTATTTTTCATCATAGATATATGCATATATAATATATACATTTCACAATATACATTTCATAATATATACATTCCACCGTAAGTATATAGAATACCTTACAAACAATTTCTAATCTTAATATAATTGTAAGATTAAAAAAAAAAAAAATTAAATTTTATAAACCAAATTTTAAAATACTCTTTATGTCTTAATTTTTAAGATATTTCCTCGATTTGGCATTTGGATCACTTAAAACTATATTACAAACAAATCTGTGTATCATTTATTTAATCCCTTGAATAATTAATTTTTGAGAGATTTTTTTCTGAATTCCATTCCGATTTTCATCAAAATTTATCATTTTAATAAGTTATAAATCAAATTTAATTATCTTAACGAAGTCTAATTATAAAATGCATGCACAGTTTCTTTATAAACAGTATCATTATTCTTTGTTATCAATTTCATGAATTTTGAACAAAAATTAAGAAGCATGGAGCATTTTAAAAATCTAAAAAACGTATAAAATCTATATTGAGAAAAACAGGTATAAAGTTTACTAAAGCACAAAAAAAAAAATTGATTGTGTACATAATTCAAACGCTTGTAACTTTGCGAAAAATCCTCCAAGCTGCATGCAGTTTTTCTCAAATAGTTCAATATAAACTGAAGAATAATAATACACACGAAAACAAATTTTGATTTTTGGGTCGGTTTTTGATCAAATAAAGGTCCACGGTCCCCTTAATCGACAACACAGAAGTGCCCTTTTGTGTTGGCCAAGAGATCACGTTACCTAGAACAAACAACAATGGGCTTTCGTACTGTTCACAGACGAGTCCCGATTTGCTTTGGAGAGTCATTCAGCTCATGTATTGATCTGATGAGAATAAGGCATCAGATTCTACCTATGTAACATTGTTGAAAGACACAGTTATAGAGGAGGTGAAATCATTGTTTGGGCTGGAATCTCTCTGGTGGTCACAGTATCCTCCATGTGGGCCATGGAAGAAGTCTGACGCTGTGAAATATTGGGACGAGATCCTTGCTCGTTGTCATGCCGTACTGTGGTGGTAATGGTGATGAATTAATCTTAATGGATGATAATGCCCGATCGTATTGAGCTAGAATCGTTATTGAATATCTTGAGAATCGAGGTTTGGAGCGAATGGAATGGCCCGATCAAACTTCGGGCCTTAATCCGATAGAGCATCTTTTGGACTATCTCAGCAGACAGGTGACTGCCATAAATCCTCCTCTGAAATCGTTAACAAGCGTTGCTCCATGTATGGGCGTTGTTTCCCATTCCAGTATCCGACAACATAATTGACAGTAGGGAAAGTCGATGCCACAAAGGCATTACAAGTAAAGCCGGCCTTATTAAAATCAGTTTATTTATTTATTTTTTATTTTTTTTTTTTTTTTTACAAAAAACTGCTATTTATTTTTGTAGCAAACAATGGACTTTTGCAAAAAATGCAATTTTTTATTTGTAAATCATGCTTGATGGTAAAATTAAGTAAAATTCGATAAATAACTGTTTAAAGCACAAGTCTTCTAAATTTCATGTTTCTATCTTCATTTGTTTTCAAATTAGACACAAAAGACTGGTTGTACCTTAACTTTTGGAGACCAGTTTACATGTTTGTCACACTTTAAATTTAAAATACACAATAATAATAATAATAATAATGATAATAATACAATAATAAATATCATAAACCAAAACATTTTATTTTAACTTTAAAACGTTGTTTCTAATTTATACACGCGAAAAATAACAACAGCTATTGGCGAAGAAAATAAACGCTGTTGGCGAGAATTGCGCACGGCTAACATAAAAGTACCGAGCATAATAATAATAAAATACAACAAAAAGATTTCACTTCATATTTGTTAAAATTTAATTTTGTTTTATAACACTTTCTTTCACCCGTGCCTTCAGTTATAAAGAACATTCTACAAATTAATACGCGACTTTTTTTTTTCCTTGCACATTAACTAGAATTTATATATATATATATATATATATATATATATATATCATTTTATGTTGGCCTACTGTACATAATTAAATTCTTAGTTATACCTCGATTAATTCATAAAAATTTACATTCAGTAGAGCAGTTTGGATTAATTTCTACTATTTCAAATTTACGTGCAACTAGTACTGTGTTTCACACACTGTAAACAATCATCTCACTATAAAATAAGCGACATTGTTTTGTCAATTAAACCATTTATGATGATTGTGGGATCTTAGATTTGTTAACCTTTATTAAAACGCACTTTTTAAAAGTTTTCACATTATTTATTTAGAACTTCATACTCATAGCGTAGCCACTCGCTGTTTCATGAACAGTATTTATTTGATCTTTCGTACGCATTTCAAGCATCTAAAATTTAAATTAAAAAATTAAATTTGTCAGAGTGAGTCATCTGTTTCATTGACATTTTAAAAACGTTGTGCTATAGTAATTTTTTAAAAAGACATTTAAATGCTTTCCAAGGTCGTTCAAATGTAACCAGATTGATTGATATGGAATGCGTATAATAATTGTTTAGACTTGGAAATCATTATTGGCGATAGAGTTGGTCTACGAGTTTTGATCCCTAGAATCTATCTAATGCCATAAATCGCAACTCTTCATTTTTTTGTCTTTTAAAAGGCGCCAGTTTTCTATTCATCTTATATTTTGCATAATTATAAATAAAGACAAGAACAAACCGTGGTTCGAGTTTTTATTTCTTTAAATCAACTATTATTTAGACATGGATAGTTATATGTCATGATGTCGTGGGTACATATTTTTAAAAAGTTAAAAATGCAAATAATGCTAGAAAGTGGCATTATAACTAATGGTATGTAGGGGTGTATTTTGAAAAAGGAAAGAGAAATACCTAATATTGAATTTGCATTTGAAAATGATTTCCTATTTACTATGTAATATAAATTTTATATTATATAAAAATATTATATAATATCCATAATATATATGAGAAATATAGGAAAATTATATAAAATAATTAATATTTTTCTTTAACTATACACTTTTTTTATTCAAAAACTTTAATTTTGTAACATGCTTTTTGAAATATGCTTTTCGTCGATTTTCGACGGGTGCTAGTTAGCATTAAAGGGTTTTACATCATTTATTCAATGATGTGCGAGAAGAAAAGAGCATTCTTCAATAATATTAGTAAAGACATATTTCAATGTTAAAAAAAATATATTTTCACCTTTAAAAAAAATAAAATTTACCCGATCAATCTATTTTACCCAAAAATAATTTTACTTCTCGGAAAGTAAGGAATAAAAATAATGGCTTACAATAAAAGGATTAACATTTAAAAAAATTGTTATTATTCAACTCAAAAAGCATCTGTGCTAAAGTCATGTTATTTATTCAGTGATGCGCGAGAAGAAAAGAGACATTGTTTCCTTTGTTTAATTTTATAAGGAGAAAGCAGAACAAATATGTATTTTGTACTCAGTCTAATCGTGCAAAATTATATTGCTTAAACCACTTTATTTTTAAATAAATAAAAAAAAGGATGAAGAAAGTTTGTTTCTTTAAATAAAGTGAATAATAGTAATAATAGATTTATTAGAGGCGGTAGCTTTAAATAGTTGTGATTCTGGTGGAAATGATCGCCGAGAAACCGAATATCAGGAAACGCCTCACTACAATTGCTGGGTAGAACGACTCTTGAACGCAGCGATAATAGGTTCTATATTTAGCTCAAGGTTACTTTTTCTTTTTTGTTTCACCCTCTTCGTTCACATGTTGCGTAAACATAGTAATTCTCGTGGTGGCTGTCTTCTAGTAGACATTGTGGTTATTCCAGTTGGCTTTTATCGCTGCTGATTGCCCGTAGGGCTGGCTTATTAATTGGACAAGTTGTTCTCGGCTTCACTCTCTTCTTCATACCATGCTTAAATTCACGTTGCTGTTCACGTGTTTAGTTAGGTTACGACAGATTAAAAAAAAAAAATCATTATGTGGAATGATAAACTTAACTAATAATGATAACTTAACATAATGATAACTGAAAACTTTGTTAGGTTTCTTCGTTTTATGAATTTAGATTTAGGATTGAAAACGCGTTTCGAAGTCAAAAGCGCTTAATGAATTTGAAATTTATGTATAAATTATGACGTAAGTTTGATCCGGTAAGACACGACTTTGGAAGCCATAAGGCCGAATCCGTCACGAGGATCATGAAATTCCCCTCTCTCTGAACAAGAAATATTTCCTTGAAAATGACACTTTTTTGGAAGTATTTATAAAAGTGATGTACTCGCCCTCTAGAATAGATATGGTGCTCCTTCACACCAAGAGCTGGATCTGTCTTTGTTGAAGGCAATGCATCCTAAGCGAAATTTATTATTATTGTTTCAGTGTTCCTTGGTATTATTCCTAAAGGAACCTTAACCCATATGGGACAGCTGTACCCAAACGCGTGAGTACAGCTGCTAGATATATGGTGTTTCCGACTTAATGCTTGAACGTTATAAGGAGTATGTGTTACGGAGTTTTTGAAAGTCATCGACTTCCTAATAGACATACATCTTAAAATGCTCATGTAAATCACTAAAACGAATGCTGGTTACAGCTGTCCAATATGATTTAAATTATGGTTTTGTGTATTTTCTATTCTCCAGTTTTTGAAATTATAACTGATGGGCTAGTTTTGTTCTTCTCTATAGCCGTCTTTGTGTTTTATTATTATGTCATAGTTATTTAGAGAAGGTTCAACATTTTAAAGAATCTCGGTGATCTTGTGTTCAATCATATTCTTCTTTAAAAAATCTTCTGTTCCCACTGTTCCAGCTGTAGGTTCTACTAGAAATATGAATGGAAAAACTTAACTTCAACTAATGCTTAATTTTTGGGAAAATAAATACTCAATACTGCTATTTGCCAGTTTTAAGTAGATTAATTTAGTGCAGTTAATGCTAATTTGGCTTGTTAGAAAGGCGGGTTTTATTTGCTTATCAAGAAATCTCTTGTATTAGCATTATTTAATTTTTCGTGTTGGCAAGAATATCAGCGATTTCTCTCATAGTCAGAAGATAATTTTTCAGAAGATCCCTAAGTTAATTATAATATTATAAACTGTGATTACACTGTGGATTATTTTGTTTTAAAGTCTTGAATTATTTAAAAATTACTCCAGCAATTCGATGAATTCAGTGTCTCATTCGTGTTACTGCAGTAACTCTAAGACAATTTTTGACTGTAAGAGAAAGAAAGGGAATAATAAATGTATTAACGTGTTTTAAAGGATGAGTTTTTTTTTTCTTTTTCCAAAGAAGGAATATTCAGGCGATTCTTCGTAAATCTTTTTAATAAGTCTACAACTGATATCAGTATAAAATTAACTATCATTCAAAAATAATCAAAATCTTTGCTTTTGATAACTTAGTAACAGAATTAATTGCTTTCAGAATTAATTCTTAAATTAAAATGCAGCTATTGCTCTAACGATAAAATGTTCACTGTTGAGTCCTTTGATTATTGTTTCTAGGCCAAAATGTTTTATATTATGAATGAAAAAAAAATTCCTATGTAATTTTGGGAGGAAAATAGTAAAATCATTAAAGAAATAATATAATCTTTCAAATTATTTTATTTAAGAATTCTAATATTTAGAAAGATAGAAAGCTCTTAACTTTCAATATATTTTCCTTATTTACATATAGATTTTTCTTGAAATCGTGTTGCATTATCCCCTAGATTTATTTGAATGCGTTAAAACATAATATGTGCAAAATTTAAGCTGATTTGGACATCAAGATATCATGCCCCATCGACGTTGATCATTCAAAGTTTCTTAAATTTTCCCAAATGTTTAATTTCCAATATGGATGGTCTACGTATTCTTTATGTTCAAATGTAGGCTGAAATTTTGCGCACATTATGTTTTAACATGTTGAAACAAATATAAAGGGTGCTGCAATTTGATTTCTATTTTTTTTCTGTGTAAATAAGGACCATCCTAATATAATAATATTTGATGGAAAAGATTATGATGTCACTTTCATGTATTCTGAAAAAATATATATATTTTTAAAAATGTGACTTATTAACACAATAAAAAACTTAAAACGTAATTTGTTAAAAGCACATTTTATATTTACAATGTTTTAAAACAATTGCCAAAACATAAAAAAAGTAGAATGTAAAGGTAATATTTAATAGCATTTTATCTACATCTAAGTTATTAATTAAATCTTCATGATAGCCTAAAGTCATGATTTCGCTTCCAAAACACAAACAAATGGCCTAAATTTTATTTTATTTATTAGCAGGATATTTTATGTCTTGAAATGCTTGAAAGAAGTACAAGGTCTTCCGGCATTTTTTCTTTATGAGGCACACTATTACATATTTCCATATTTTGGAAGAACAGTTCTTTGTTTTACTTATTGGATTTTTCATATTTTTTATTGATGACTTGTAAAACTATATGCACAAGGAAAGAAGACACTAATGTCTTAACAGCGGATAGATAAGCCAAAATCTGGTGGAGAATAAGCTCGAGAGCCGTGCTTTTGTTTTTGCAGTCGTATGTATATATATTATAATGAATTACTGATATATTTATTATTATGTATATATTAATTTTAACCAATGTTAACAATTTAATATTAATTGTGATTAGATACGGTCCATTAGCTAATGGGGAAGGTTCCTGGAAGTGAGATGAAGCTATATAGATCAGACGCAATATTGTACTCCAATATTGAAGTTATTAATTGGAAATATATATATATATATATATATATATATATATATATTCGTTAATTATGTGCCTAACTTGCGGGGCTTCATGAAATGAACATGAGAACTGCATACAGCTTTTGGGCCGTGTAGTGAGCAGAGTACCACTGGTATAGAGAAAAGTGCATAAATATATATTTTTCAAATTCCTTCTTTATTTTTCACATCCTGTCTCTGCTCAGCGCCGACTATAGAAAAGCGGCTTAAGTCTCCTGAAAAATGTCATTTGTTTTGGCGTTCTTCACATAAATAGGAAGTTACCAATAAATGTTGTCACATAGAATATAGCAGGCAATTCTTTAATACCCCTTTTGCAAATTTGAGAAATCGTTGCCTATGACTGTTAATCACCTCATTTAACATACATTATTCCGGACACATAGATAAATGTATATTAATTTAAAAATATATCTTTCTTTATTTTTTCACATCCTCTCTGTGTTCGGTGCTGTATGTAAAAACAGAGGTTAAAGGGCTAAATTCCCTGAAAATGTTCGCTTGTTTTTACGTTCCTCACATAAATAAAAAGTTATCAATATTTGTTAGTATGCTGAATATAGTAGACAATTTTGTCAATTCTTTGATACAACTTTTAAAATTTTGATTAATCGTTACCTATGGCTGATAACCACCTCTTTTAACCTATGTTGGTCAGCACATATAGTAAATAAATGCATATAAATACGAAAAAAAAAAAAAAATTCTGCCTTTATTTTTTTTATTAATCTCACTTTCACTATGTTCTGCGTTACCTGCAGGAAAGACGCTAAATGACTTAATTAACGACCTTAATTAACTTAATTAACGATTCATGCATCGTAATATTATAAAAATCAATTGGCAACATTAGAAAAAAAAAATCAGTTTTGTCTATTCACAATCATCTTATATGTAAAATCTAGCTTAGGATTTTTTCCATCAGTTATATTTTCATTTGAATACAATTATTGTGAGGAAAAAATATATAAAAGGCAAAAAGTAAATTTAATGGGAACGCAAAGCAAATTATATTCTTTACATGCATGTTTCGTTGAAGCATCTATTGGTTTGTTTAATGACAATGATGATGTTTTCTGTATTTATTATTGTACATGAATCACTTGCGCGGCCGAGCATGAGATTTATAAAGCCATTCTTGGTTTTATTAAACATTTATGCTGATACTCATCAATCTCCATATATTATGATAATGAAAAATTAAATGGACTGTAATTGAGTGGTCTTGTTAGTATAGTTTTCGTAAGCTGCCATTTTACAGTCCAGTAAAAATGTACACAGTTAAACATTAGTTGAATTCGAAATGTCGAAGAACATTAATAAAATGTCACTATTACTTTTTAATTTTAATTGCGACATAACTTTTAGAGAAAATTCGGTACATGTTGAGTTTATTCTCTTGATTTATAAAATGTCTATGTTTGCGAACGAAAATCTGATAATTAATCTGAAAAGTAAAGTAGAATTTTATTGTATACATTGAATGTGAAATATTTTCTTTAAAAGAAAATGTATGGTAATAAGGTTTTCAGCATTTAACATTAATGTAAAATCACTTAAAAATTCTTCGGAGACGTTCTGAAGGCTATACCCTAGTAGCAAACAAATACTGGCCCAATAGTAAACCAATATTCTTTTCATTGTAAATATTTCTCATTCTAATATTGGTTAAGTAGAGGTTTTACGCTGGAAATATTTACATTAAAATACCAATATTTCAGAAATATTGGCTTTAAATTGGAAACATTTGAAATTAAATGCCAATATTGCAGAAATATTGCCTTTATTAGCTTTTGATTGGCGAAATATTTCTTGTCGATATTGATAAAATGTAAATATTCTAATGTTGAGGCAATAGTTCAAATCAATATTTTAGTCAAGATCCACATCTTTAACCAAGATATGGACAATATTGGTCCAATTTTGTTTTCTTATTAACGTTTCGTTATAAGGTAAATAAAATGCAAAATTGTAAAATGCCAGTTTCAATTTTTCAAATGATACTGAAAATTGATAAAAGACTTATATATTAAAAAATTCTATAAAAGAATAAAAGTTTGAAAATACAGGAAAAAAATTGCAAATGTCACTAACATCCATACTGTGTTTATTGTCAATTAAATTTGCATTTAGAGCAAATAGTTTTTTGTAATAATATGTATATGCATTACGAGTTCCTGTAACATATATTAATGAAGTAAACGAAATATCAATATTAATGGCGATGAATATTTTTTCTCTCTTGATTATTACTTTCCTAATTTGTAATTTCTTTTTTTTTTTCCTTCACATTTTAGTACATACACATTTCACATCTTATCTGTATTAATACCATAAAATAACGATAAATCGTTATTTTATATAATTTTTCTAAACGTTTTACACGTGTATAGCATTGGAAACACATTGATTGATTGAAATTCAAAAATTAAAGTTTTACTAATTTTTATTAGAGAAAATGCTTATAAGTAGTATTATACTGTCTCTCAAAGAAAATCGTTTCTTAATCAGCTTTTCATTTTAAGCATGTCTTTAAAACATTCGCAAATTTGACTAGAAACAGATACTTCATTATAAAAATTTAACATTTCTGTTTCATGGCCTAGATTTTCTTATAGTTTTAAACTTATTAACTTAAAAATTACGTAAATTTTTAATTGTACCATTGAGTTGCAAATGTGCATGATAAAAGAGTTTTTAAAAATATCAGGTGAAACGCAAGTTTTTATCAGTGGATCCCGGATCTTTCCTTGACTGTGCGATACTTAAGATTTATAGTTGTCTTATGAAACCACAATATATAATTGTAAGCATTTTTTCGTATTTTGAATATTTAAGGTGATATTCTCTCATGCATTTTAAAGTTAAGAAAAAGTAGCCTCTGATTTGTTTTACTTCTATATCCACATTTTTTATTATTTGTAACTTAGTAGAATAAACAGGAAAAAAAAAACTTATGTTTTCTCCTATTTGTATATTAGTCTGAAGCCGTAATTCATTTCAAAGTCGTCTTCTCGCCTTTATTTTTAAAGACACTTTTGTATTTTGCGTATTCAGTCATAATTGAGGTGTTTAAAGAGAGCGGTGTAAGTCGCTAATTTTAAAAATCGAATTAAGTACATGGAGATTATCTAGACATATCAGTTTATATATAGGAATCATATGAGTTGTAATTTTCCAACTGGACGAAAAATGTCCGGGCCAGGATTCGAACCTGGGATCTCTTGGCTGAAGCTGCCATGCTCTACCAACTGAGCCACCCCGGTCGAATCTGGAGGATCTAATTCATCCAGTTAACCTTACTGATCATAGCCAAGAGATCCCAGGTTCGAATCCTGACCCGGACATTTTTTGTCCAGTTGGAAAATTACAACTCATACGATTTCTTTACCAATTTGAATAATTGTGTCAAAATTAATCTAGTATGTATAGGAATATCTGTATACGTAATAGTTCTACGAAATTTGCCTTTAAGTAGTACCTGAAGATATTTTACCCTATAGGAAATTATTGTAGCACGTCCAGAAAATCCTTGTTTTTGGAGACATTTAAGAAAATGAGGCTTACACCACTCTGCTTTTAAGGCCAAAAATATTTTTTCCCGCTCAACAACACTAAACATTCTGATACATTTTCTGAATCATTTTTAAACATAAAAGCATGATTATTGAAGTGATTTGTAATCGAACAGTATTTTTTTTTCATTTTCAGATAAATTAATTACATCTGGAGTTAGCGATTGTTCACTCGGGAAGGCAATTTTTTTCCTTTCCAGCGCTGTCGAAACCGGAAGTTCGGCATCTTTGGCAGCATTTTCTGAAAAATATTCTGCTTTTAGCGAAAAACGGGAACAACAGTTTGATTACATAGTTTCTTAATAAAAGCACCTGCCGATTTCATCAATTTGCGAAGAAAAATTAAATAAAAAAATGTGTCAGAAAGTAGCCAGTTTGGATTTGAGATTATCCTTAAACGCCTTAATTATGTGGAAGGCCGCCTTGTGTCATTCGGGGACCCAGTGTCTAATTATTTTCTGGCCTCTTTTCTCTGCATTAGCACAACTAATAATATTATATTAATTTTAATATTCTATTAATTTAAATGATGATTCAAATTTCGCACTTCTAGATCGTTTTTTCCCCCCATTAATTTTTAATGTTATAATTTAAAGATGCATATGTAAAGATTTATAGTACATATACTAAATTTAGGTATTTAATATCGAATTAAGGTATTTAATAATATTTAAAAGTCGAAATTTCATATTATTAAGACAGGTTGAAATAAAAAGAGCTGCCAAGTATAGCTGAAGTCTTAGGATTGTAAAGCTTTCAAAAGATTTAATTTTTTCCGTTCTTTATGATTATCCAAAGTGATTGCCCTAAGTATGGTCCAAAGTGATTTGTTATTTTGAAGATTATGAAAATTTATGAAAATATTTCATAATCCCGAATCTGTCTCTTGGAGTCTCTGACAAGGTTCAGATTTTGGAACAGGGCTCCACTGACTCATCTGTTAAGACGGTATTGAGTGTGTGCAAGAAAATTATATGGAAATATCAAAATTAAATTGATAGTTACCGCGCGAGATTGTGGCGACTTTAACTGCAATGCATTAGTAGTAGAATTTATTCTAGTTTTTTGCCTTCTTTCCTCGGTTGTACCCTAATCAATACTTTGACACTTATGCAGCAGTTTATTTCCTGTTTTCTCCAATAGAGTTGCTTTATCTGTATTCATTGAATACCAATGCAGTCACACTGATGTAATGAATTGATGCTCTTTCAGTTTCAACAAAAAACCCATATCCTTTGATATGGATTCACCATTCATCGTTTGTGGTTTCTTCATCAGAGGAAGGAAGTTGCTTTATATCCGGAGAAGTTTTCGGGAATAAGGGTGGTTATCCTTGTATGCAATCGCTAGAAAATTATTATTATTATTATTATTTTTTTTTTTACTGGGAAAAATACTTCATCACATTAAATGTATCCTTATTATTATTATTATTTGTTAAAAATCGCATTTCAAATCATTTGCTCGCAAATAAAGATTTTACATGTAAGTGGCGTTTTATCTTTTTAAAATAAAAGTGAATTGCATTAAAGGTTTATTGAAATGTTAATTGGTGATGGAAAAGAGCATATAAAACTTTTGTATTTATTATAAGTTTGCCCATAAAAATTTTGTCTGACTGTCTTTGCTGCTATTACTGTTCTATAAATAACTTCGTCTTTTGACTCTTGTATATGAATGTTTTCTATTTGAAAAACATATTCATTTTGTAAAATAAGTTTGAATGGTTGTTTTAGACCTTTCTGGATGTCATTCTTACAATTGTTAGCCGTGCCTCAGCAACTCTTTTCGGCGCGTTGTGCGAAAACTGTTGTTTGTTTTTCTACTGATTGCTGGTTCATCGGTAAGCGATAACTTAACAGTGTCGATGAAGCATCTGTCCAAAGCATCTGATACCATTGTTACTGCTCGCAACACCTATGCTACGGCTCTGTTGTTGGATATAGAATTATTGCATTTTTTGAAATGAAACCGTGCCCACTCTGTCGAACGATTAGCATGCTAGCCACAAAGGGCCAATGTTTGTGTACGACAACAGCGGGTTCAGTATAAAGGTAGAGTTGTTCAAGTCGCTAATTTTGAAAAATCTAATAACGTGCATAAAGGCTATCTAGACATATCATTATCGCATAGGAATATCGGTATAAGTGATATTTCTACGAAATTTGCCTGTAAGTAACACCTGAAGATATTTTACGCCATAGGAAATTATTGTAGCGCGTAAAGAAAATGCTTGTTTTGGAGGCATTTAAGAATATGTGACTTACACCACTCTGCTTTTAAGGCAAAAAATATTTTCTCCCCGCTCAACAACATTAAACTTTCTGACACATTTTCTGACTGATTTGAAAACAAAAAAGACTCATTTTAAAACATAATACTTCAAGCCTGATTATTGAAGTGATTTTTAACTGAACAATTTCTTTCATTTCCCGATAAATGAATTACATCTAGAGTTATAAGTAATTATTGTTTCAGGGCGGCAGTTTTTTCCTTTCCAGTGTGGGGTTGGCGTGGTGACTGTATTAGGTTTTCAGAGTTTTCTTTGTACGAGAATGAATATTTGTGTTACTTTTTCTTCAAAAGTCCTCTCTGAAGGCACAACTTCTATACCAACATGGCCAAACCGGCCGATGCTTAACAAAATCCTCTGAAATGAATATTTTTTTCTGACCTCATACCCCGCAGTTGGTTTTGATATTTATAGAGGTATTTTTTAATAATGATAATAATAATCAACCTATCTATATTAACAATCAAAGACATTTTCATGTCATGACTAACGCTGACGTCATCGAGGGTGGAAACGATCTGAACAATTAGTTTCAATTTATCACAAGTTTTATAACTTCTAAACATCGCACACATTAAATTTTTACACCGTCGAATAGAAACAAAATGAACTTTCAGATGCGATTTCTTTGAAAACAGTATCTCAATTTAATGATTTTTTATGTTTTTAAAAATATTTTTCAAGCATGAATATTTAATAATACATCTAAAAAATGAACGCGGAACGCTAAAATAATTCCGTATTTTTTTTGTAATATTTCGTAACGAAATTGCCAAACGAAATTAAAAGTTCACAAGTAAATAAATAAATAAAACACGAATTTAAGAGACATGTAATCGAACTACGCGCGCTTAAACACTGAAAACAATCAAAACCAAAAAGGTTGCTGTAATTGCAGAAATCTTTCTGTTCTTGTTTGTAAGAAAATATACTAAATATAAAAAAAATCCATTAGAGTTTTCAATTAAAAATTATTTTTACCTGCATTCTGTACATCGGCCTATACATATGCCATCTTTAACCCGGGTGTGTCAGTGATGCTTTTTCCTTTTTGTAACATTTTACTAATGTCCATTTTCAAATTTAATGATTAAGGTAATGTAATATGAATGCATAATTATGATTTTGATATGTATTGACACGTTACGATTTTTGATTACGTGTTTAATTTAAAGATTGGTTTCTTATCTAATGAATGACTTCAAACCTTGATTCCATGTGTTATAAATATTGTTAGAGAAAAAGTGTGTATGTTTTGATTTCTAATGAGTTGCCTATAAATTGCTGATTTGAATCGTTAAAAAAAAACCCGATGAATAAATGAAACATAAATAGTATAGTTGGGATGTGTTGTAAAATGATCTAGATATTACTCATAGATGATAAATAATTATATTTTTTATAAATAGTGCTTTTTATGTATAACTTTTACTAATTATTACTTTTTTTCTCTTCTAGGTAAGTGTTAATTACTACCTTCTTTCCTATTCATGAATTGGTAAGTAATAATCACGTAAATTGAAAAAATATTTTCATTTTAATGCTAATTGATTTGTAAACATTGATCGGTGAAGTAAAATCTATCAACGAAAAAACAGATTTTAATTTTATGTTGAACACAAAATTAATACCAATTTAAGTTAAATTGCGGTTAAAAGATACGTTGCATCAGAATATGCTCGAAATTGCATTTTAATTTTTACTTTTGATATCTTATATTCTAACTGTACAGTTATCGTCTGCCGAGTTTTTAAAGAATGAGTTACAAACTGCATTTTAATACGTTAAAGATCGTTTTGTTTTTTATTTATTCTTTTTAAAGTTTTCAGATCTATAGAAATTCAAAAATGTTCCTTCTTAGATTAACATTTCAGAAATTCGTTATATTACTGTTATGATCCATTTTTGTAGAGGTTGTTGTATTCGCGTCCCGATGGTGTAAGAAGTTGCAGAGAGAGTAATAAAAAAATTTGCTTTATCAATGCATGGTAACTTCACTATTGAATTTTAAATACAAATGACATCTGTATCCATATAATACCTCAAATTTACATTCTATCTCAGCCACAAAGATAGCATTTTTTACTATTAACTATAAGTTAAGTAAATTCTTAGAATTCATAAAATTATA
Source organism: Maratus michaelseni (assembly GCA_963931845.1). Lineage (NCBI taxonomy): Eukaryota > Metazoa > Arthropoda > Arachnida > Araneae > Salticidae > Maratus > Maratus michaelseni. The sequence continues at coordinate 141,902,746 of OZ007587.1, read as the reverse complement.
CATGTTTTAATATCCATTACAAACTTGTTTCTAATATGTCAGCTTTATTGTTTTATGCGGCGTCTGGAAGTCTAGATAGTGTTTCCAAATAGTTTTTAGGTTCGTTCGTAATTATATAAATACGTAGCACCTATAGTCATCGTCTAGTCCATCCGTCTGTCCGCATATAACACCGCAAAAACTACCCGACTTAATGGTTTGAAATTTAATATATATAACCGTTTCAGAATTTTGTCGCGTCATTTAAAATTTTATGAAAATCGAATCAAAACTTAAAAAGATATTAATAAAAGTTTTCTTCATTCTATTAAATCCTATCATACGTAATTAATTCAATGATATCCTATGATAGGTGATTTTTTTAAATGTAATGTAAAAAAACTTTTCAAAAATCTCATTCATCGTTGTGCATTTAGCTATGTGCATAGAAAAAGAGATTGTAAACTGTCTCTTGAAAATTATCGTTCGAGGAACACAAATGGAAATTGAATAAAAATTGATTATTAAATTTCCCAGAAATTACCATCATGGATATTTAAATATACTTTGCTTTTGGCGCACTTTAATATATACTTTTAAAAATTAAAGGTTATTGATAATTGATGTGCTTTTCCTTAAATGTGGCCAGTAACGTGTATTGTTAGTTATTAAAACCATATTAAATTAGTTAGTTATTAATACCATAAAATATTATAAATACCAATAAACATCAAACTTTATTAAATTGTTTTTTTCGCGGCATCTAATCTAGCGTTTGCTTCAGTTGAAGTAACTTTCGAGATTTTATTATATTCTGCGTCAAATTCAGAATCTAAATCAGACGAACTTCGCTTGTTATCGTCACAGAATTCTTGAATAAGTATTCTTTCTAGAATTCACAAACGGGAGCGCGAGAGTAATAGTTCACTTAACCTTTTAGTTAAAAATTCTGGCTAGAAAAGTCATAAAAATCTGATGTTTTCAATTCCTCTAATATGAAACTTTTTGCCATGACATCGGTTAATCAATACACAATATAGAGAAAAAGCTGAAAATCCATTTAACTATAAAGAGGGTTTATAAAAACTGATGTTTTCAATTACTTTATATCAAACTTTTTATCATCACACATCGGTCAATAGATAAACAACATAGAGAAAAAGTTGAAAATTGATGTATAACTAAAAAGAAAGTTTAATATATTGAAAATTCATCAAAAATATCGTTAAACTGAAGATTATTCAACATAAAAATAAATACAGAGGAATCCGGACCATTAAAATCTATCGTTAAAATGAGGAAATCGTTAAATTGGGTATCGTTAAATGGGTGTTATACTGTATATGATAATTACATTAAATGAATTCGTATTTATCCAGTTTTCATTTTGTACGTTCTAAAGACTAAAGTTCCTGTTATTTTATTTTAACAAAGATCGCAATGATAAGATTAAAAATGTAATTTACAGACGATTAGTGTGTTTAATGTATTGTAGAATAATTTGGTACTTTTGTAAAAGAAATTAGTGCAAACTACGTCCATTTAACGCTATCATAGTAACGTTAATTAAGTTTTATGAATTTAAATTCTCACTTAATTTTAATATTTTAAAATAAATGCTGCACATTTTATAAATAAATATGACGTCACTTTTGCATTTTAAAATCATATAAGTCAAATTTTATCAAAACATTTGTTTCCTTGCTCACTTTCTTTCTAAGACGTTTTTAAAAATTCATTTTACAGGAAAGATATTAATTATTCTGCATTTAAATAAAGATATTTTGAATTTAACAAAAATATATACACTTAAATAGGATAAAAAGCAACCTGTTTCATTTTTTCGCTTATTATCCTTTATATAAAAAGTTTAAAAGCAATTAATTCATCCATTAATACCACAAATATATCTCAATTTTTTAAAAATATATATATTAAAGCACTTTTATTTTGCTTAAAAGACGTCAAAATATCAATAAAAACATTAAAAATGTTAAAATTTACATGTTTCGATTTGTTCAGCAAATCATCATCAGAATATACACAAAACACAAACACAATGTACACAAACCCGGAGTTCCCGAACAGCCCCTATATGAAAGAAGGTACAATGTCCTCTATAATTTTAATTTTAACACCGCTCTTAGCTCATAATAGTGGGAAGCGATCTGTAGATGGAGCTAAGAGCGGTGTTAAAATTAAAATTATAGAGGTTCAAAATTAATCTGAGGATGTGTAATTCTAAAATTATAGATAGTTATTTAATTTTGTGCAGACCACATTATAGTGTTGTACTCTTATTTTACGGTAAATTCTATGGTGACATTGAAATTACCACTCGGCTTCTGAGATATAAGATTGTACTAAATTTTAGAGAGGAAGATTTAATCTCAACTTGTATTCTAAAATTTTCATTGTGAACTTTGAATCTATATTATTTTGTTCTTAGAAACTAAAAGTATCAAAATCTACTTAAAAGTATGAATGAATTAAACATGTGTAAGTTCAATCCATTCATACTTTATGTGCGTTTTAGATTTATTAGATTAAGATGTTTAATATTTGTTGAGAATTCTTTCAATGCCATATATCATTGTTATATCTGATAACTTACACCCCAAGGTCACGAACATTATGTATGGCCATCATATTAGAAAGTTACATTTACATATTTTTATATTTATTTATTCTTTTTTTTTTTTTTTTTTTTTTTTTTTTTTTTTTTTAGGAACCTTCTTTTATTCCTTTATTTATTTCCTTTCCCTCGTCCTTGTTTTGTTTTATTAAGTTTATAGTTGACACTGTTTAGTTATTCCTGTTGTAAATAACTTTAATTATACATGAATTCAATGTTAACCCTTTCAGGGGCAAGCACTTGTGCTCCTGTAACGTTGAATTCCCACCGGAATTTAGGAAAGAATTTAGTTCAAAATAAGAATAAGCAATTTTTCCACTTTTTCTTGTCAAAGTTAAAAAAGTAAAATTTAATTAAAAGTTTCTGGTTTGAATCGGATTAAAATTAGGTGGTATATAATATATACCACCGCCCCTCAAAGGGTTAAAGAGCACTAAGTAGTTGTCCCTATATATAAAAATAAACTACACTTTCCAGAGTTCAGAGTATTTTTTCACTCAGTGTTTTTTCATTTCAAATAATTTTAAAATATTGAATTAGAATACTGGTTTCATTCAATTATTACGTCGTCTTCAAGGAAATATTAATTATGTTGATTTAGTTCTAAATTAGTGTTTCATAGAGATAAATATATATATATTACTGTAATTATTATTCTTTAGGCCATATTTGCGTGTTCATGTAGCGAGGATTGTGCGTTACGAGATACAAGGAAATCAAGGAAATGTCAAACAAAAATTTCTAAATAATGTTTTTGTAATTTTCTTCTTGATGCGATTCTTTAAATATTCAGTTTTGTCTAATTTTCCCCAACTATATCGCATATTTTGAAAAAACTGTTTTTTTTTTGTGGCGGCAATCTATGAGTCACATTTAATTATTTTCAATTAGATAATAATTGCAATTATCAGCTGTATTAAAATAACAGCAGCGTTCCACCGATGCTTTCTGTTAGAAAATAGATTATGTTACAAGTTCAAAAGTTGTTGTAAAAAATAATTTTTATATATGATAATCTAATTTAAAACCATAACTATTGTTTTTTCAATAGCGCAGAACAATTTAGGTATTTTTATCTATCCAAGAAACTCATCATACGATATGAATGTACATTTATACGTATTTTTTAATCAAGCTCTTTAATAGATATGAAGAATAATCTTAGTTGAATTTTTTATGTAATTTTGTTACCATATGTTAGGACTTAAACATTTTATGCTTCAATGTGGCGCAGATTTAAATTTTTAAACATATTAATTTGCTTATAGTTTATAAACCACTTTTATTCTAACAGAATATACTTTATTATGTATTTATTTAGTTATTTCAAATTTTGTATTAAAATTGTGAAATTACGAAAACTTTTAGACCATTTGAAGTATTATTGTTGTTATTTAAAAAGATTATGCAATTATATACAAAAATCTCAAAATATTTTTGCATAAGTGTCTAAAACTAGTAATATTAAATGGATTAAGAGTGTTTTTCTCGAGGTTGTTTACAAGTTATTTAGAGAAGAAATAATTTTTTTCTAATTTTTCAAGTATAAAATATTTAAATTGCACATACCTGTTTCACGCTGAGATAATTATTTTCATCTCCTGCTATGTAAATGAAATTTTGCAATCTGTCTTATGTTGATTTAAATATTTATTCATGTATTCGGCAATAAAAACCACTGGGTGTTAAGAAAAAATTCTTTAAGGAGATTTTATCATTCTACCAGTCAAGAATCCTGCATCGGGTCGGGTAACCCGATGCAGGGGTCGGAAAAACTACTTTTTTATTGTAGCGAACTACAACTACAACTAATTCTCGAAAATGTAGTTAACAACAACTACTTACAGACATCAAATACTTGCTTTCAACGTATATTTCGTTTAATTTAAATATGAGCTATTTCAAAAACTACATAAATAAACAACTCTCGACGTTTCGGCTATTCTTCATAGCCATCTCCAGGAGAAAATTCTCATAAAAACAATTTCCACTGCCTTATCAAGGACTTTTGCTGATGGACATATTAAGTTTACTGATTTTGAAAATGTTAAAATTATTTCCAGACTAGACAATCCATTTAAAGCTTATATTCGTGAATCTCTAGAGATTTCATTAAGAAAGTATGAAATTTGTAATGATAACACATCATTTTCTATTCCTGCTATCTGGAAATGTATTTTAAATGGACTTTAATTTGGTTTAACATGGTTTACAGTTAGGTAGCTGGTTCATATATGGCGCCACCAGGCCTATTTTTGAATATGTTTTTGTAAATTTCCGTTAATTTCGATGTCTTTCCAGTTGAACATTTTTCTCAATTATGTAACACGTATTTAATTTTTAGCTGTTTGTTTTTATGAGAATTTTCTCCTGAAGATGGCTATGAAGAATAGCCGAAACGTCGAGAGTTGTTTATTTATGTAGTTTTTAAAATAGCTCATATTTAAATTAAACGAAATATACGTTGAAAGCAAGTTTTGATGTTTGTATTTATATTTGCAACATAAAGTCCTTATTAATTACAACTACTTGTTTTTAAAAGTGTCGACTACAAACTACTTTTCAAAAGTAGTCACTATTTCGCTACTTTCAGTTTTGGTCAAAGGATTCAGTTTACACTAGAAATTGAAGACTGTAATTAAATAATAAAACGACCCCTTATTATATCGAGTTTGCCTGCCGGGATACAGTTAAATAAATGCGACATAACCGAGGACATTAAAAAATTAAGAAAGATAAAATACAAGAAAATGTTTTGGTGTTTTCTCTCCAAAATTCTAGTTTAAACACACATTACAAATTTCGTAGAAAAATAAAGAGAGATATAATCTAGAAAATTACAGAAAAACAACTTTAAATGCAAACAATAAATAAACCTGTAAATAATTCTGAATAATAAGAAACACGGCTTTAAAACAAGAATACCTAATAACGAGTAAATAAACATATGCTACCAGCCAGAAAATTAATTCATTTGGTGAATTAGTATTTGATTTTAGCAGCAAGTGTCAATGGGAAAACCTGTGACTTCATGCGATGCGTTGCTAATACACTGCAGCTGAGATATGCAAATTGTTGAGAACAAATTTTACCCAAAATACTTAGTTTCAGCCACGTAATTTGCAGTATGGTAATTTTTTTTCCTGGAATAGCATTAAAAGTAGCGAAGGTTTCGCTACAAACTACTGATTTTTTTTGTATCGCTCTACTCGCTACACTACATTGTTTAAAATGTAGCACACTAAACTAAACATTACTATAAAAAGTAGCGACTACTGTAGTTTCGCTACTTCCAAACTCTGATCCGATGTTACCCAAACCCGACCCGACACGCGGTTCTTGTCGACGCTAATTTTTGGGGGTGTGGGTCGGGTTGATTTTAAACGTGTCGGGTTCGGGTTGAGTTTTCGGCTTTGGGTTGACCCGACATTTGAAAAAAAGTCCTGAATATTTTGTTAATAATAATAAAATAATAACTATATATGTGAATATTAATGAGTGTATATGTGTTCATTTATATACAAACAGGAATGAAAAATCATGCGTCAAGCATAGATTAGTTTGGAAACACATAACACAGTTGAAAATTTCCCTTTAGCAAGGTTCATTAATAAACGAAAATATACTCGAGATTTTTGGTGCTACACTGTATACATTTTTAAAATTTATGTACACCAAGTAATAGGCAAAAAAATAGTTTAATTTAAAAATGCGTACCACAACTTAAAACGAACTTCCAGCAATTATTGTTCTTAGACAGTACTGTAGCCGAATTTTTGTATTATTTATATTTTACACTGCAGTAATGTCAATGGTATTTAATTTTAATCAAAAAATATATTTCCTTAGTTGCATGAAATAAATGATATGCTTTCGTGAAAACTTACATAAATGTTTTCAGCTTGCTTGCTTACTTTAAAAGAATCGATTTTTTGTTATTTATGAATATTTCTTCTACATTTTTATATTTTTAAGACCTATTTAATTATTAAAAATATTTTTATCAAAATATAGATAACTGTTTTATTAAAAATATATAATGTTACATTTTTTATTACTTTATATTTTGAATGGAAACTAATTAATTTTATATTTTATACGTTAATACAGCTAACCGTGAATTTCTTTTGTTAATTCTTTGATAGAGCAATTTATTAAACTAGGGGGCTCAGCCCCCTACTCGCTAACGCTCGCCAACCCCCCGTGAATTGCAAAGCAATTCACATTGAGACCGCTACGCGGTCCCACCTCGCTTCGCTCGCTCGCCCCTTTTTATTTTTCTAGTAATTCTAGCCGGAATAAGTACTGCAATAAATCCTTTGAACATATGAAATTGACAATTTTTTAATGTAAAAAAGTAATTGAAAACTCCGTTGAAAACAGAACTAAAAATGCATTTAGTTGATGCTACTAATGGGCATATAAATCATTTAAATACTGTGAAAAAAGGATCTTGGAAACATAATTAGTTTAAAACTTATTGCACCTATAATATTGTACAGCACGGCTTAAATTCATTAAAAAAAAAAAACCCCACTACGCGGTAGGAAGATAGTTTATCATCAGTGATTGTTTAAATTTCGTTCGACATTTTACTATTCTAAGATGATTCTAATTGATTATAGATTTCTGCAAAATAAATTATTTTTACTTCAATAAAACAGCAACAGATGGCAGCAGGGGCATTCTAGAAAGTTTATATTTTATTATCTCCGATTTTTTGTGTGAGTGAAATTCGTAAATAAATTCTAAATAAGAGTTGAGAATTCATTTGACATTAACAATATTTCCCATTACCCATAATTAAAATGAGGAATCATCTCAGACGCTTTGAATTACGTTCATATTATTTTATTTTTAATAATTGCTAGCTTGAGTTTCACTGCTTTGACACTGACCGCCATATTGGAGGCGGAGCTAACACAATCTTGTCCGTTCATTGGTCTGAGCTCTGGAAACTACGGTTGTTGCCAACGATAAAGTACAAATTCAGCCCTATTTCCGCGCCACGCAAGACAAATATATATATAGATGATATACGTTGGAAATTAGCGACATTTATAATATTTATCATGGTATATAAACTGAATTATTTATATCTGCTGAATAAATATTTAAAATGTACATTTTAAAATTAGAAATTAAAGAATGCAGTATGTATGTATTGGTGATCTGAAAGATCAACCATGAACTATTCTAAAAACTTTCTAACATACTCAAGACAAATTATTTTTTCTCTGATGTATACTAATCGGCCAAAGCAAGTTGGAATATTTAAAATACTTTTGTTTAGTGGTTAACTTTGAATTTTGTCATTGAAAATGAAAAATAAATTGTTACTCTTTCGTAATTGCCTATGCAGTACAGTTACCGTTTTAGATGTCCTAGTCATAGAAACCCTACAGTGATTCAGCTGATTGAAGGCTGCTGTAAAAAATACATTAATAACGCATTCCACAAAAAAAAGGAAGCAAAAAAAATTATGGGGACCCCTAATGGATTATTTCCATTTTCAGTTCCTTTAATATTATGCTGCATCTGTAAACATTTATTATAATTATATAGGATATATGATAGGTGATTTTTGTCTGCATATTTGACATTTGGACATTTTACACGAAGAAACATTTATTTCATCCTGAATAAATAAATAAATAAATAAATAAATAAAGTTACGTTAAAAAATCACTGAATGCATGGATAAAAAAGTACCCTATTTCATTTTACACGAAGAAACAGTTATTTCTTCCTGAAAAATAAAAATAAAATTACGATTAAAAATCACTAAATGCATGGATAAACAAAAGTACTCTATTTCTTTTCTTTTCCTTTCTTTCTTTTTGGTTTGCTACATGCATGAAAATAGTATCAAAAGATGATTTTTGATACTTTGTATTTTTTAAATTTTTTACTCAAGCAAGGCAATTTGTCTCGCAGATTTTCAAGTGCAGATAGCCTCTGTAATACAGGGTGTTTCTAAATGAATATCGGAGTTTTAACGCTTGGTAGTATTTATTACATAAAACTTAAAATTATAATTAATACATAAAATGAAAGAGCAACTCAAACAGTTTTTCCTGCAAGCTTACAAGTGTTCAATGTGAACAACTTAATATAGGTTAATATAGAAACTTAATATAGAAACACTCCAATAGCTTTCGTCACACGGCACACATCAAGTCGATAGCTTAGTTCTTCCCAAACGTTAATTAGTGGTTGTGGGGTAATTGTTGCAACAGCTGGCTGGGGGATCACATCTGAACTTTACCCGGAACGCACGTTGCACGGTAACTACAGATTTGGTCTTTGCAAACTGCAGAACACAAAATGCTTTCTGTTCAGTACTGATGCACCAGGCTTGATAGAAACCTGGAGCGAACTGCGTATGGGCGAAAATGGCTAGTGTATATCGAAAATGGGGAAGTCCGTAAGCCGTAAGTACGCTGCCTAAGATAAAGAGCGGTGATTTCAGCATCTTTTGCCGGGGCTATTCTCCCTACAGTGTGAATGGAATCGGCTTGGCATTCTGCCAACCGGAGTTCTTAGAAGCGTGGTTGAACAGTAGTCGCCATTTTCGGTACTAGCGCTTTCTAACGGATCACGGAAGAAACATTGCCTACACATGTGCATGCACAGGTACCAACAAATTGTTTGAGTTGCTCTTTCATTTTATGTATTAAGTATAATTTTAAGTTTTATATAATAGATACTACAAAGCGTTAAAACCCCGATATTCATTTAGGAACACCCTGTATATTAATTTTTTCTCATATTGTAGATAGTTTCAGCTCATGTTCTCAGTATTCCTCCGTATAATATTTTTTATTAATGCAATATTAATGTAATATGCACTACATAATTTAGATGAAAAATTGTTTATTGAAGTATTAGTGTTATATTATTTAAATATTGTTTTTATTATGCCTCTAAAATGGATTAAAAGTAACTTAAGATTCATTATTATTCGGTCTTCGTCGTTCGATAAAATCTCATCGATAAAACAGATGTTTTTTTTTTTTTGGTCTCATCCTTTTCCGTTTTATAAATTTCTTATGTTTTTTTCCCTTTGTTATAGTTGAAACAATGCTCATTATAATAAAGTATTGTAAAGTTTGGTTTTCTTCTTTCATATATCAATCAAGTTAATGTATTAACATTCTGTTAGAGGAATGTTTAGAACGTGCGTCCATTATTATAGATTTTATGGTCTGTTCATTTGTTATTATCTTAAATTGCGATTTAATGCTATATTTTTTTAACACCATCATTTTTTTTTTCAATGTAACATGTCAAACTTCAAGTTATTATTTTTTTAATGGATTGAATAAGGTTAAATTTTACAAAAATTTAAGAACAACTCCACTAAATATAACGTTTTTAGCCACTGAGTTAGAATAATGTTATAAATATTTACTCATTATTTCTACACAGAATTTTTTTACATCATAGATCACAGAAGGATTCCATGTCACAGTCTCATACATACTTAAAACATAATTTAATTTAATTTTTCAGTGCTAATTTTAGTAAAATTGAAACACATTCAACAGGACTATGTTATGTTTCAGTACCCATAAACATATCCTTTGTCGTACAATTGACAAATAAATAAATAAAAATAACTTATTTTCATTCCAAAAGTTTCAAAATAAAGTTTTTTGCAAGCAAGTTCCGTTGTTTATGATTTTCTAATTTTTTATTATAATTAACCGCTTAACTCTCGTGCGCGTGATATTCACGGGCTGTGTGGATACTTTTTAAATATTCAGATTGCTTGATTCCCACCAGTTTTATTGGAACAGTGCTTGATTCTCTCATTATTTTATCTGCTGATAAATAAGGTGAATATTTCTATTTCAAAAAAAGGGGGGGGGGCAATCAAACAATCGGAATTAAAAAAAAAAAAAGTAGCGTATATTTATCGTGTCCGACCGTTAAGGGGTTAAATTTTCTTGAGTGTCCACATATGTATGTATACGAACTTTGAGAATCCAATACGAACCCCTAGAATTATTTTTTAGGTAGATTTCGTAAGAAATACTACCTATTACATTCTCCTCTGTGTTGGAATTTCTGGAAAATTTTTGCCGATTTACCCCAATCATGACTCCCAGAACTCAAAACCACCCCCCAGTTCAGAACTTTATCTATCTATCTATATCACTTTTTTATGGACACGATAACTTCAATAATTCTGCACAAATCACTTCCAAACTGATATATAAAATCAAGGGGCATAAAATCTCGATCAAGTTCGTTAATGGACAAAATCTTTTTGTGAAAACAGAAAAAAACCCATAACTTCTTAATTATGATACGTATCGAATCCGTTTAAAATTATTATTACTTCTAGGAAAAGGCCGAAAATTTAAGTATGACAGATTTGTAATATCATTAAAAATGGCCTCAAGGGGGGCGGGGTAAATAGGGGTTTAAAAGAAAAAAATTCATAACTTTGTCAATTCACAAGATATAAAATTCGCTTAAATTTATTATAAATCCTCTTAGTATTCTCTACAACTTTTATATTGATAAGTTTTTTTTATAGGACCAACCCTTACAGCAAAAAATAAAATAAAAATAAAAATAAAAATAAAAACAAAAAAATCCCTGCCTTCTGCGCTTACAAACACAGATAGATTTCGAAGTGGGTGATCCCAACGGCCGCATCATGGCAAAAAGGTAATTTCTTCTGCAATTCCCAATAAAAAGGCGCCCCACGGTGTGTGTCTTCGAAATCTACCTGTGCCTGTTGGCTGAGCCGTCAGGGATTTTTTTAATTCAATTTGTCCTGCCGCATTTGTCCTAAATACAAATTTTCACTGGTTTATTTGTTTTTGTTGTTGTTTTAAACTCTAACGATTTAAAATGTATCCGGGGACTGTGTCAGTATTTAGAAACGTATTTTAAATACTGACGCTAAAATTATTAAAATAATTAAATTATATAACAATATACGAATACACGGTGGCACGAGAGTACAGGACTCAACAGGAAATCTATAAATATATTGTTGGCTTGTATCTAACATACATAAAATGGCAAAAAAAAAAAAAAAAACGAATTAACTGTATCCTCTCCTCAGATATGGTACCTTAAAGTTCCTCAATTTACATATTTGCTGATAATTTGAGGATTAATGGTCAGAAAAGTGAATCGAAATTTATATTGGGGAATTTTTGTGCATACGGATTCTAATAGTGCCAGAATAGTATGTGTTTCTAATAAAGAATTTTTAATGATCTCATTATGAATTAATAATTAGTGTTTTAGATGGAATTTAATTCAAAATATACAGTACATACAATAGTACGGTATAATTGAAATATACAATCATTTCAATTATACCGTAAAATTAACAGTATTAAACAGTAAAATAAGCAGTAATACTGGCAGCTGGGATGCTAGTATTATACTGTAAAATAAACTCTTTTTTTTTTTTTTTTTTTTTTTTTTTCAGTGTGCATGCGAGTTACGTTTGGACTTCTACAAAGTATCATATAAGACAAAAAGTAGTGAAATAAATAAATTGTTGTTCGAGTTATATCTAAATAACTGACGCGTCTCTTCAGTATTGATTGTTTCATTAAAATAAAAATATATGTGCTAAAAGTGATCACAATAAACAAAAACCACGACATCATAGGTATAATGGAAGCTGGTGCTTTAATGAAAATAACCATCTGTAAACCTGCTCCTTTTATCTTATTGTTTTTTTTTATTTTGTAAAGCATCTCGCGCAAAAACAAAAATTATTAAAAAATAATAAGATAAAATAATTTACGTTGACAGGTGGCCATTTTTGTTAAAGCATCTGCCTTCATTATACCTGTGATCTTGTTAGTTTTTGTTTATAAAGTTTATTTTTCAAATTTAATACTTTATTTTAATTAAATTACTCAAAATACTTAAATTACTTAAATTAATTACTTAAATTAATTACTTAAATTAAATTACTTTATTTAAATTTAATACTTTATTTAATACTTTATTTAAATTAAATTACTCAAATTAAAATACTTAAATTAATTACTTAAATTAAATTACTTTATTTAAATTTAATACTTTATTTATTATTTTATACTTTATTTATACTTTCAATTTAATACTTTGTTTATTTCATCGTTATTGAACATGATAAAGTCGCCGATTGTGTCTATGAAACTAAATCTGTTCTTTAAAAGGTTTTTAGTTTTTTATTAGCCTTTAAGTGGTACTGTTATCACTTTTAGCATATATATTTTTATTTTAATGACAATAAGTGATATTTAGGGTTCCGTGCTTAGAGAGTAAAAACGGAACCATTACCTCCAATAACGCATTCAAGATGGTTGTCGTGACATCACCGAACAAGAACTTGATCGAGTACACTGAAGTGCTATCAACGAATGCAGCTATGTACTATTGGCATCGATGGAAAACATTTTGAACAAGTTTTGTGAATCGTTGCGTAAATTTATTATTTCTACACATTTTAGATACTTTTGTACCAATAAATAGCACAATTATTATTTATTTATGAAATCATTAATTTCTTTCGCAATTTGTGTACGACCACTGAAACGCGATCATCCCACATGATTTTTCCTCATTGCGAACTCATATCCAGGGATCGAAAAGTGGTTTAAAGTCAGCATTTGTGTATTTTCATATCTCTGCGACTTTGTATGATAAAATGCTGAAATCTTGTACATGACCTTATTAGTATATGGGACACATTTTACTCATTGGAAAACTTTTTGTTCGGGAGCTGTATAAAAATTTAAGTTTTGTACTCCTTCAAAATTAATCACCTGAAAATTTTAATAAACTTCATAAAATTCTGTACTTTTTTTTACGTAACTTTGTAACTTATAATACAGGGTGTTTTTTTTTTTAACTGACACTATTCAGAGCCGTCTGTAGCTCGTTCTAATAACTGGATTGACACAAAATTTTGTGAATGGACTAAGAAAACCATGGGAAAAAAGATTCCAACAACAACAAAACAAATTAGTTCCAATCACCACCGATAGGGGGAAATGTGGCGCTGTGGTCATTTATGCAACTGGGAATTAGCATAAAATACGGGAAAAAAATGAAAATGCAAATTTTTACTTACGCAAGCGACAGTAGCGCCAATAGTTTAAGTTATAAATGCATGCGAAAAACACCGAGAAACAATTTCAGCTCAGGTTGAAAATGAATCTCGCGTTACCGCAGCGCGCGTTACTTGTGAAGTTCTTATATTGTAACCAGTACAATGCACAAGCCGCTCTTCGTTTACTTAGAACACGCCATAAACTGCGCAAAGGACCTTTATCCGTTAATGTATTGAAAGCAATGATTCTGAAATTCGAAGAAACAGGCTCGCTAGCAGTTCGGTCAGGCAGAGGACGTTAACCGGTGGCAGAAAAAGTGATAATGGATGTTTCAACTGCGATCAACGAAAGGGAAAGTGTAAATGATGAATAAAACGTGGCATTTTATCCAAATTATTAATTTTGTCTGTTTCTGATGGGTTTTTTTCAATGTACAGCGCCACATTTCCGCCTATCGGCGGTGATTGGAACTAATTTTTTTTTTTTTATTGGAATATTTTTTCCCATGGTTTTCTTAGTCCATTCACAAAATTTTGTGTCAATCCAGTTATTAGAACGAGCTATGAATAGTGTCAGTTAAAAAAAAAAACACCCTGTATATGTCTATGATCAATATTTAAGGAATAAAAACCGAGGTCAATGTTTTTGGGACACCCTGTATTAGCTTTTATAAGAGTTAGGCACGGCTATGTTATTTATTATTAACATAACTACTGCCTGCCAGACCACTAAAAAGGAAAAAAAAAGAAAACATAATAGATTATCCTGTCGGACATTTCTAAGTCATAAATATGCAAACACATTTGCATGTCTGGCCTAAACGTTATCACCGTTGAGTTAATGAATACGATGTAATTCAAATAAAAAAGAAACTGCACACACTTTTTGTTTTCTTTTGTAACCTTGTCCTTAATATCATTGCTATAAGGAAATTGTTACTCAAGTTTTCAAAACGTATCACAAATGATTCAAAAATTTCTTAATGTTCTGATTTTTTTTCCTATGTGTGTTGAAAAACATTATTCTAAATTCAAATTTTAATTTTCATATTATATCACAAAGTTTCTAAAGTATCTCACACACTAAGCAACTTCTGTTACTTCCCAAAATATAAATAGGTGTAGATGAAATTTATGAAAGGCCTAAGTAGCACCCTGATTAATTGAAGCGCCAAAATGAACTAGCACCCACATACGTCAAAGAAGTTTACAAGTAACGCACACACACATTACGCGCGTGCACAAACACACACACACATACGCACAAATATATATAAAGATAAAATATGACCTGAGGTCTAAATAAAAGCCTTAACTGATTAAAAAATGGTTACGTTAATTACCGAACTAGCTACAACAAAGATATTCTAAAGACGTATCTTAACGTGTTTGGTTTGATTTAATAGCGCAATCTCCATTTTGTGATCAGGTTGACTAAATATTTTAGTCAATATATTAGTAAAGATTACTTTTATACATCTATACTTATAAAGGAGTAGCCTGATTTTCTCATAATCAACGCCAAACCTCAACCGTTTGTCCTAGAACAATGAAATTTGGAAGACATGTTCTTTACACAATGTAGGCACCCACTAAGAAAGGATTTTTGAAAATTCACACCCAAGGGGGTTAAATGGGGAGTCGAAAATTTTAGATAATTTCGTCTTTTCGGCATATCTCAGCAGGAGTTTTAAGTAGGAGCGTGAAATTCGGGATAACAATTCTACTAAAGAATTGTTAAACATGTATTTCAAGCGATTTTAGAAATTCAACCACTAAGTGAGTTAAATAAGGGGTTGAAAATTTTCGGTGATTTTACATTTTCACCAAAAGCTCATCAGCAGTTTTAGGTAAGAGCGTGAAATTCAAGATAACAAATCTGCTAAAAAATAATTAAACACGTATTTCAGCGATTTTAGAAATTCAACCACTAAGGGGGTTAAATAAGGGGTCTAAAGTTTTAGGTCATTTTGCCTTTTCGCCATATCTCAACAACAGTTTTAGTTAAAAGCGCGAAATTCAAGATAACATATGTACTAAAAATTAGTTAAACACATATTTCAGTGATTTTAAAAATTCAACCACTAAGGGGGTTAAATGGGGGTCGAAAGTTTTTAGTCATTTCGCGTTTTCGCCATATCTCAGCATCAGTTTTAGATAGGAACGTAAAATTCAGGAGCAAATCTACTAAAAAAATAATCATCATATATATTATTTCTCCTGTCAACATCCCTTTTTTTCAGAAAATACGAACCGCAGAACGACGAATGAGACAGTATATGAAAGGATTTTGAACAGGCTTCTGACATAGCCCACTTAACAATTCGTTAAAACATGTTTTTGATTAAAATTTGCTGAAAATTAAAAATTAAATCGGCATTGTTTTCATAAAAGAAATGAAAGGTTTTCTTCAAAGTATCGTTGCCACAAAAATAAAATACCACATTATATGATGCTCAGCAATTATTATAAAAACACCGCACGTGTTTATTTTATATTTATGATTAAAAAGCGAAATTGAAATTGAAATGTTTAGATTTATATTTCTATGTTCCATGTTTTTCCCGAAGCGAATGACGTCATACTCTAATGCAGTCAAAATACGATTGTTAATTTTTTTTTCTCGCGCGTGCCTTTTGCAATCTTGGATCAGTTTTTACTATAACTTTGATGGAATAAATTAGATGATATTCTGGCTTGACTAAAAACTAAATGTTGTTTGCAGATATTTTTATCCTTACTTTTTCTTTAGAAGTTTAAACTTGCATCTAATAAATATTACATATTGATAAAAAATGGTACTTCTCTATTATCCCGTCGACCACTTTTCATAACAAAAAACTATCGCCAAATAAACGGGAGAACGTTTTCATTGGAATATCAAAATAAATAAATAAATAAATAAAATATAAGAATTTAAGGACACAATTGTTATTTTAATTAATGAAATAACTAATAAATCAGTAAAACATAATGAAAAATACACGCAAATGTCGAATTAAAAACAACTTGATGACGTAACAAACACGTATAATGCTTCTGACATCAAGTCAATGGGGCTGCATTTTTGCCGTTTATTTTACAGTTTGGCGGTAGTTTTTTGTTATGAAAAGTGGACGACGGGATAATAGAGAAGTACCTAAAAAATATTACATTTCAGTGCGAAATCTTCGCACGGGCCCTCTGGTATATATTATTTCTCCTGTCAACATCCCTTTTTCTAAGAAAATATGAAACGCAGAACAACGAATGAGATACCATATAAAAGGTTTTTGAACCGGCTTCTGACATAGTACATTTACATTTTTTTAAAACATGTTTTTCTTTTAAAAATTGCTGTTTATTAAAAATTAAATCGACATTGATTTCATAAAGGAAATGAAAGGTTTTCTGAAATCAGTGTTGCCACAGAAATAAAATACTGCATTATCGTATGATGTCATCCTCTAATGCAATTAAAATATGATTGTCAATTTATTTCTTGCGCGTGCTTTTTGAAAAAATATAGAGCTTTTAATCGGGTTTTTAATTTAATTTTTACGCGTGCGTCACCTATTGTTTATTTGTTTTCTTTGTTTAATCATGGCTGTTTATATGCGTACTGTATCGGAATCGGAGCACCAGTAGATTACGTAATTTAAGGATTAACTTCCAAATATACATTTCATTAGGATTTACAAAAATTGTAAATATTTATTTTTTAATATTTCATTAAGCTGTTAATAAACCAGCGAAGTCTGATGTCACTTAAATGGCTGCTGGACCACAAAGTTTGAACGCCCCATGTTTAAGTTCCCACAGGCTTTCAAAAAAGTGATGTACCAAATATTGATTTACGTATTTAAGAAATTTCTTTAACAGTTTTGCAAAATCTGAGGAAATGCTTTCGGCACTGATGTCATATACGCACCACATATTGGCGCCATTTCCTCCCTTCTAATTTGGCGAAAACTTTGTTTATTTACTTTTGTTTGTTTACTTTGTTTATTTACTTTATTTCGTATTTTAATTCTATAAATTATTGTTATTATGTATGTCCACATTTATTTATATCAAACTATCATTTATTTATTTGTATTTCCTTTTTTAAAATAATAGAAGCTATTACGTTATTTTACTTTTATATTGAAATAAATTATCACATGCTATTATTGTATGCTATTTGTAACTAATATTCAAAAACAAAATTTTCGTCAAATTGGCGGGGGAAAAAATCGTGCCAATGTGGTGAGTATATGACATAAGTGCCATGCTGGCATATAAATTCCCCAAACATCTGATTCAGTGTTTAATTTTTTTTTATAATTCGTTTTTTTTTCTTTTTTTTTTTTAGTATAGGGGTCTTGGCAACCTAGAGAAATAACCTTGGCGAGATAAGAAAATTTGGCAAAATATTTTCTGGCAATTTATTCGCACAAGCAATCATTATATATATATTATTTCATTTGTCAACATCCTTTTTTCTATGCATATACAAAACATACAACGATGAATGAGGTATTCGAAAAGTTTTTGAACAAGTTTCTGAGAAAGTACTACTGCATTTCGTTAAAACGCGGTGATTGAATAAAAAAAAAAAAAAAAAAAAAAAAAAAAAAATCAGTTAATTAAAAATTAGCGCTAAAACGTACCAGGAAATAATCTCAAAGATTGCAGTGCGAAAGCTTCGCACGACGGTTCCTTCTGGTTAAACACGTATTTCAGTAATTTTAGAAATTCATCCATTAAGGGGGTTAAATGGGGGGGGGGTCGAAAGTTTTAGGTCATTTTACCTGTTTGCTATATCTCAGCAGCATTTTTAGTTAGGCGCTCGGTATTCGGGATTACAAATCTACAAAAAATATAGACAAACATGTATTTCAGCAATTTTAGAAATTCAGCAACTAAGGGGGGTTAAATAGGAGGCCAAATATTTTGCCATATCTCAGTAGAAATTATAGGTAGAATCATATGAAACTCAGGATAACAAATCTACTAAAAAAAAATAGTTAAACATGTACTTCAGCGATTTTAGAAATTCAGACACAAAGGGGGGTGGTTAAATGGGGGTCGAATGTTTTACGCCATTTTGTCATATCTCAGTAGAAGTTATAGTTAGGAGCGTGAATTTCGGGATAACAAATCTACTAAAGAATAGTTAAACATGTATTTTAGGCGATTTTAGAAATTCAACTACTAACGGGGTTAAATGGGGGGGGGGGTCGATACTTTTCGATGATTTTACCTTTTCACCATATCTCATCAGTAGTTTTAGATAAGAGCATGAAATTCAGGGTAACAAATCTGCTATAAAAATAATTAAACACATATTTCAGCGATTTTAGAAATTCACCCGTTAAGGGGTCTAAATGGGAGTCGAAAATTTTAGGTCATTTCGACTGTTCCCTACATCTCAGCAGCATTTTTAGTTATGAGTTTGAAATCACAGATTCAGGATAACAAATCTACTAAAAAATAGTTAAACATGTATTTCCGCGATTTTAGAAATTCAGCCACTAAAGAGGGTTAAATGGGGGTCGAATTTCTTATGTTATTTTGCGATATCTCAGTAATAGGTAGGAGCGTGAAATTTGGGATAACAAATGTCCTAGCAAATAGTTAAAAATGTATTTCAGCAATTTTAGATAATAATCCATGAAGGGGGTCACACTGTGTGTCGAAAGTTTTAGGTAATTGTGCCATATCTCAGCAGCAGTTTTAAGTAAGAATGTGAAACTCCGCATTACAAATCTACAAAAAAAAAAAAAAAAAAAAAAAAAAAAAAAAAGTAGTTAATCATGTATTTCAGCGATTTTAGAGCAAGCGAGTTTGTGGGCAACATCGGCTGTGAACCCAATTGCGGAAGATTAGACGAAAAAGAGAACTATTGCGGATTTTTTATTATATACTAGCCGGTTGCTTCCGAGTGGGGCCCAGATACAAAGTACTACTTGGGCCCCACCCCTAGATAATCACGGGTAGGGCCCAGTAGTATTTTGTCAGGGGCTCATGAAAAAAATATTTATGCCGCGAAATCTTTATTTAAGTATGCTTTTATTATATTCTTATTAGTTATTTTCGTATACTTTTAATTTAAAGTATTTAATTTATATTTTTCTTGTTGCATGTAAAATGCACTTTCTAGGCCCCAAACGAAGTCAGGGCGGTACGCTGTACTATGTATCTGGGCCCTACTCGGAAACGACCGGCTAGTCTCTGATATTTTATTAGTTGACTGTTTCTTAACCTCTCCAGTCCTGCGGTCCACATATACGGACCGCCATTAATTTCCTCATAAAAATTAAACCTTTTTTTTAATTTTTTTTTTTTAGATTTGGATTTCCCTTATATATAGCTGAATTTTTTTACTTTAGAACAGCACCAATAAATGGCAGCACCGAAGCTGATTTTTTTATAAAAGTAATTTTGATTTTATCTTACTTCGCAAAATGCCTCCACGACTGCGTGGCTAAAAGAAGCAAACAGTTTTCGTAATTATTTAACTTACACATTTTACAGTAAAATAAATTAAAGTTTTGAAGATTATTAACTTTTTAAAGCCATTCAATTTATTATTGTGTAGATCTAGGTCATTGTTAATTAAATTGATATTTTAGGGGGCTAGTAATTTAGGATCACATATGTTATATTTGAATAAAAATTACTAGCTTCCTGAAATATCAATTTCTGAAGTTCCAGTTTCCCTTTTTCCGGTTAACTACCATCTGATTCAAATCACCTGGTAAAGACAGACTGTAATTAATTGCTGTCGAAACTATAGTTGTGTTCCTTTTTCGTTATAGGAAGAAAAAAATAATACTTAATTCTACATAACTAACATTTTTTAAACTAAAAATTATCAGAAATTAGTTCAATTATAAAACTGTTGAAACTTAGCACAAATAACTGGTGATTCAATACTAAAAATTTAAAAGTGTTTAATCGGTGGCAGTATGTTTTTTTTTTTTTTTTTTTTTTTTTTTTTTTTCATGAGCTTATAAAAAAAAAATTGTCTGGCTTTATGGTGATTCTTAGAGAAGATTGAAAGTGTTCCATAGGTGTTTCTGCAGTGTTCTATATATCAACAACAACTTCGGCAGGGATACGGGGATTTTACAAAACTTAGAAATCCTAAAGTATTTTATCAGATTATGTACATGGTGGTTTTGTAAATCTGTAAAGATACTGTCTGCATTATGTGATAATAGAATTATAGGCATTATAACGTTGAATTTATTCAAGATTTGCTGGTTGGTTGATTTAAATAATAATTTCAACAGTTAACAATTTGTTATCAAACCCTTACAAAATCCATGTAATATGTAGTCAAAAAACGATGATATTTAACAGAATATTAGCATTTGGAACTAATTATGTGAATTCGTTTTACAAGTCCCCAAACTAAAGATTGTCTTTTAGTTTATAGATCAAATTGGCAAATCCATGTTTTATCGCCTGTAATAACTTCACAAAGATGTTTGGCGATGCCAGAATCAATGTTTATCAACATGTCTTGGCACCATGACACTCTTGTCGGCTTTTGCTCCTCTGTCAGCAAATGAGGCACTCATCTGCTACAAAGCTTCCTCACTTTTAAATCTTCATGTAGCAACTTAAATATTTCTGCCAATCCAATATACAGAATCTGCTGAATAGATTGATATGTAATATGTGGGTTATCTTTTAAAATTACCTTTATCTTTTCAGAATTTTCATTTGAGGATGCTGTTAAAGGCCTTCCACTTCGCCCGCCATCTTTGAAATAAGACTTTCCATACTTAAATTCTCGACACCATCTAAAGGGTGAGAAGTTAGAAAAGCCTTTGATATGCCTTTGAAAACAGTCTTCTTCATCCATATATTTAAAGCTGTTTGGTAATTCTGTCAAATCAAATATTCCATCGAAATTCGACCGAATGCGCATGCGTCAAAAAATCACCGGCCAATGAGGTGAGGGTCTATGACTGTCTCTACAAACGTGTTTGGGATCGTATCATCTGTTGTTTTTTTCTGTTGTCACGTTGCGTTAAACCTAGGAAGATATTTATCTAGAACTCACTGTGGAGTGTTTAGAAGGTATTTATTTTATTTATTTATTTTATTTATTGTAATTTGTATGAATACTTAGGTGTCCATTTCGGATTTACTGTTTAAAAATGAATTTAGGCTCATACGTTGGCGAAATCCCGATGGAAATTTTTTTTTTAGATCTCTATCATTTTGTTTATATAGTACAGAAAATAATTATTCAAACGTGTAGAACACGTAATACAAAATTGGACCACTTATGGTCTGTTTATTATCGGGAATGAATCTTATGGTGTTCCGATTGATAATGAAAACGATTATGTAAATATAATGTCAAAAGACAGTACGCACGGTAGTAATATTTTTATTATTATGTGTTCGAAAAAAGCAGAATCTGAGCATCTGAATATAAGTTATAAAATAAACAGAAATATATTATCTCTATTCGATTTAAAAGTTTTGTCATTACATAAGTGGGCTATTTTATTTGTAAAGAGTATGTATGCATTATATTGTTTGTATGTATACAAATCTTTATAATGTTTTGATTTGCAAACTCTTAATATTTGAATAATGTTTACATTATATTTGTTTGTATCTATACAAACAATATATGTATACAAAGAAGTATATATACAAACAATGTATAATGTATCATGTAACAATATTAATATTTACATTGTATTGTTTGTATGTATACAAATCTTGAATGTTTTAAATGGGCAAATTTGTAATGTTTTTTCTGTTTTTTTATGTCATCAAGTGGTTTTTAATTCAACATTTGCGTGTATTTTTCATTATGTTTATTTGATTTATTAATTATTTCATTAATTAAAATAACAATTGTATCCTTAAATTCTTATATTTTATTTATTTATTTTGATATTCCAATGACAACGCTCTCCCATTTATTTGGCGATAGTTTTTTTTTAAGAAAAGTGGTCGATGAGATAATAGAGAAGTACCAAAACTTAATTACGTATATGAGTATATTCTTTGACAGTATTAATCATTACTCGATATTTTAAAACTGCATCATATTTGTAGAATTATATTAATTTAAACAATGCTTCTATTGAAGTGTGAAGAACCATATACCTCTATGAAGAACCATATATTTACATAATTGTCTTCATTAGCAATCGGAACACCATAAGATTCATCCCCGATAATAAACGGACTATAAGTGGTCCAATTTTGTATTACGTGTTCTACGATATTTTTACATACATTTGAATAATCATTTTCTGTACTATATAAAGAAAATGATAGAGATCTAAAAAGACAATTTCCATCGGGATTGATTTCGCGAACGTTAAAAGAGCCTAAATTCATTTTTAAACAGTAAATCCGAAATGGACACCTAAGTATTCATACAAATTATAATAAATGAAATAAATAAATACCTTCTAAACACTCCACAGTGAGTTCTATATAAATACCTTCCTAGGTTTAACGCAAAGTGCAAGAAAAAAAACAACAGGAGATGATCCCAAACACGTTTCTAGAGACCGTAATAGACCTTCACCTCATTGGCCGGTCCTACCAGGAGATTTTTTTTACGCATGCGTATTGGGTCGAATATTGTTGAAACATTTGACAAAATAAGCAAACTGCTTCCACCTAGGTATTTATACACAATACAACAAATAAAATAAATGCCTTCAAAACCCTTTTGATCATCACATCAGCGTGGAAGACAATTTTTTTACCGGAAACCGTTTGATGAATTTCATTATTTTTCCGTTATCGATTGACAAATTTTACGATTTTACCGCTAACGATTGCTGAATTTCACAATTAATCGACTATTGATTAACGAATTTCATGATTTTTTCCATGAACATTTGTCGAATTGCACAAAAAAAATTAAGAATATCGTCAAATTGTCTCGGGTAAAAAAATTTTGAATATTGTCAAATGCCATCGAGAAAAAAGTCTCTTTGTCAAATGATTTTGAAGAAAAAATCGGGAAATTCACAAAATGGTTTCGGAAAAAACTTCACCAAATGGTTTCAAAATTCTTTGAGTGACAGCGGGAAAAAAAATTTCATTTTACATTCAATCATCGCAATTGGCGAGTGTGACTAAGTTTAGCCAGTGGTGGCAATAACATCAATCACCAATTTCCAGTATTACTCGCCGATTGGTGAATGTTAATTTTGTCTTATATCACAAACTGTATTTACATATACTACTAGATATAATGATTATGAACCATGATTTTTCTGTTATTGGGCGAGATTCATGTTTTTTCAGCAATTCTTTGACGAAATTAGTGTTTTTTCAGCGATCCTTTGAAGAATTTCGCATTTTTCTCACGATCCTTAACGAAATTCGCATTTTCCAGCAATTCTTTGATAAAATACATTTTATTCCGCAATTTTTAGACGAAATTTAGTAAAAAAGCGTGATCTTTTGGTGAAATTTCCTTTTTTGCGATTCTTTGACAAAATTTGCTTATCTTTCGCAATCCTTTTGCATAATTACGTTTTTTCTGTGGTCTTTTAACAAAAGTCATGTTTTCCCATGATCCTTTGATAAAGTAGTGTTTTTTCCTCAATCATTTGACAAAATCTGTTATTTTCCCCCGCGAAGATTGGTTAGATGTTTTTAGTCTGCAGGTGCCCTAAAAAGTCTGTGATGCCCGTTGCTGCATCGCACACATTCTTCCATGGGGCATCGAACGAAGTAAATTCAACCTAAAGAATCATTGTTTCATTCCTGACATTTCTCGAAAGAAACAACGTTCAACTCATTGACTGAATTGTAAAGGGCGAAATGTGTCAATTAGCAGAAAGTGCGCAATTTGTTCGTTCATGGAAAAAATTGTGAAATTCGTTAACCGATAGTCGATAAAATTCGAATTTCGTCAATCGATAGCGGAAGAAGTGCAAAATTCATTAATCGACACAGTGGAAAAATCGCAAAATTCATCAACTGGTTTCGGGAGAGAAAATTTTCGAATATCGTCGAATGGCTTCGAGAAAAAAAATTCACAATCTGCCAATTTCGGGGATGAAATTTGCCAAATGGTTTCAAAATTTGTCGCGCGACAACAGAGAAAAAAATCTTTTTCCATTCAATCATCGCAATTGGTGAGTGTGACTATTATGTTTGACCAGTGGTGGCAATAAAGTCCATTGCCAAATTTTCAGTATTACTCGCTGTTTGGCAAGTGCTAATTTTGTCCTATACTTCAAAACCCTTTTGATCATCACATCAGTGTGCAGGACAATTTTTTTTACGGGAGACCATTTGATGAATTTCGTGATTTTTCCGTTATCGATTGACCAATTTTACTGCTATCGATTGTTGAATTTTATAATTTATCAACTATTGATTAGCGAATTTCATGATTTTTTCCATGAACATTTGACGAATTACGCAAAAAAAAAAAAAAGAATATCGTTAAATTATCTGGGTAAAAAAAAAATTAATATTGTCAAATGCATTCGAGAAAAAAGTTGCAAGTTGAAACGGCTGTGACCTCTTTTTCATGTTATGCATCTCCGGTGTCCATCCCCCCACTCCCCCCCCAAGTGGGACACTTTTCTAAATTTTGCACACACCCCTCATGTGATATATCGGTGGAAAAGTCTTTGACCACTTATTCATGTTATGCATCTCCGGGTCCATCCCGCCCCCCCCACCCTTAAGGGGGGCACTTTTCAAAATTTTGTTGACACCACTCATGTCATACATTGTTGGAAAGGTCTGTGACTGCTTAATCATATTATGCATCTCCGGTGACCATCTCCTCACTTTGCCCCCCCCCCCTCCCCAAAGGGTACTTTCTAAATTTTGCACATTACCCTCATGTTATATATCATTGGAAAGGTCTGTGACCACTTAATCATATTATGCATCTCCAATGTCCATCTCCCCACTTTGCCCCCCCACCCCCCTAAGGGATACTTTTCTAAATTTTGTTGACACCCCTCATGTCATATATCATTGGAAAGGTCTGTCACCACTTAATCATATTATGCATCTCTGATGCCCATCTCCCCACTTTCCCCCCCCCCCAAGGGTACTTTCTAAATTTTGCACATTACCCTCATGTTATATATCATTGGAAAGGTCTGTGTCCACTTAATCATATTATGCATCTCCGATGTCCATCTCCCCACTTTGCCCCCCTTCCCCCCCAAAGGGTACTTTCTAAATTTTGCACACAACCCTCATGTTATATATCATTGGAAAGGTCTGTGACCACTTAATCATATTATGCATCTCCGATGTCCATCTCCTCACTTTGCCCCCACCCCCAAGGGGTACTTTCTAAATTTTGCACACAACCTCATGTTATATATCATTGGAAAGGTCTGTCACCACTTAATCATATTATGCATCTCCCATGTCCCCCCCCCCCACTTTGACCCCCCAAGGGTGTACTTTTCTAAATTTTGCACACACCCCTCATGTGATATATCGATGGAAAAGTCTGTGACCACTTAATCGTATTATGCTCCCCACTATGAAATTTGTCAAGTTAAAGCAACTATAAAATTTACTTTTATGGTATTATCAAGTTGTTTGCCGTCAAATTTTGACGGGTTCCATCTAGTTTAAACCTACTTTAAAATCATAAAAAATCATTGCCGGGAAATGTTCTTGCGAGATCGACATCTTTTTTGAAACTGAGTCAGCATTGGACCTGGTTTCAAGCCCTGGCAACTTAAGTAGCAAGGATTTTGCGGGAGAAATTTGACGTACTACCTAGTGCGGCCTCTTATTTAATAAAGCGGCCACCAATAATGCCATCCCGCATGCGAATTTTTCCTACTGCAAAACTTTCAGAGTGAACTTTGTATCAAGCAGTCAAAGACAATAATAGCTCTAATGATTTTTTTTATCTATTTGGGGTTAGCTAGTGTTAGACAGATAATTCAAAAAAGTCGCCAGAGCTTTTTTCGTAGAAAATCGAGCTAGAAAATTAGATCGCAGTTAATTAAAAAAAAAAGTAAATAATAATAATAACGGAAAAGTAGACCTGTAGGGTGGTGCGGACAATTCCTTGTCGCGATTTGTAGGTTGCTGGTTAAAGAAAAACATTATTTAGTTAGGTGTAAACGTTTCACATCAACTAACTCTACCTGTCATTGTACGGCCGTAGCAAATATTTCCATGATTTTCAGTTTCAAACGTGAGGTATAACTTTTTAACAAATGCAAGTAAGGGATGAAGAACAGATGTATTTAATAATGCACTACGCATTTTCCTTTCTTCCGTGATCTAACTATATACTTCACCAATTGTTTAATAAAAAAATAGAAAAAAAAGATTGATATGTCTAAAATGGTTGAATAATGGATGTTGCCAAAGCAAGAAGATGGCATGCGTGCTTTGGAAACTTAATTTCAAGATTAATATCAGTGACTGCCAAGCATCTGAAAACTTTCTATTTTTGGATGCATGGTAATGAGCAATTTTAAAATGCAACCAGCCGAATCGGGCATGATGCTTGCTGTGCATACGAAAAAATGAATAAAGGATTGCAGCAGATACTTTCTGTGAGATAATATGAAGTGAAGTATTTTTTAGCTAATATAGATATGTTCACTGATATACCTTAAGCAAAAATAATTATGAATTTGTAACACTGTCCATTACAGTAAGAAGAAAATGCCAAATTTTGTATTATTGGCAATATAGATTATAAAGTAATTATATTTTTAGTTCGTATAGTTTTCGTTAGTATTATTTTCGTGTTCACTATTCTGTACGCAGGGCTCTCGCAGCATAAAGGAAAAAAAATTATTTTTCCTATTAGTATTTCCAATCAATAATCTTCGGGGGTAAATTTCTTTAACATATGCAATAAAAATATATTATGAAGGTAATTTTTCGAAATAGTGATAGGAAAAATAAAATTTCTCTTATGTGCTGAGAACCCTGTGTACGTAAGTTTTTCTAATCAGATAGGAAGGAGGTGTTCATTAATTTATTTTATACGCTCATCTCTTTTAGTTTTAAGTGCTTTTATAAAAACTTCTTAACTTTTTTAAACGTCTTCGTATAATTTTTAAAGACATATAATAAATTATAATTAATAATTTATTATATGTCTTTAAAATATATGTCCTTAATAAATTATATAATGTTTAAAGAATGTTTTTAAAATAAATTCTTATATGAAAATTTGAATTTCAAGCACTATTTAACCGCTTTTCTCTTATTCAAATATTAATTTTATAACTGATATATATAATGAAAAACATCTTATTCATTAGAGTTGTTTAGCCAGACTTGAAACAAACAACAACAACAAAAATCTGCAAAGAAATTTTATCTCATGTTTTTACAACATTTCCATTATTTTACTGTCGGATATTTCTATATTTAGACACTACCTCTTTTCTTTTTTTGTTTCTTTTCTCCCTTTCTCTCTTTTTAACACTTTCCAACCTAGTTGAAAAGTGTTTATGACTTCGAATTGTCTGTCCGTCTGTCCGTGCTCTAACTCCCGTAAATATGTTCGGATTGCCCTGCAATTTTTATATGTTATTGTCGTTATCTATAGCATGTTCCCTATTTCAACTGAAGTGTGTAGCACTTATAGTTTTTTTACAGGGACATTCAAAAGAATTCCGTTACATTACGGTCTGTGGGGAAAAATCATTTGCGGTTTATTTTAATGATGTTACACAATTTCAAACACATTGTAATTGATATATATCACTAAGGTGCATTACAAGAAGCTTAATATGGAATATGATGTGCATAGCACTTATAGTTACTTTACAGAGACAGTTAAAAGAATTCAGTTACATTACGTCTATGGAGAAAAATCGTTTGCGGTTTAATTAAATAATGTTTCACTATTTTAAACGTATTGAAATTTATATATATCACTAAGGTGCATTACAAGAGACTTACTACAGAATATTATGTGTATAGCAATCATCGTTCATTTACAGGGACACACAAAATAATTCTCTACTGTCTGTTAAAAATAATTCCTGGAAGTGCGTTTTAAGTTGCTGAACGCGATTTTAAATTTAACTCACTTTTTGTCTATTACTTGGTGTGTATAAATTCTGTAGATCATACACAGGGCAGCACAAAAGTTCGCGAACAAATTTCCGTTTATTGGCAGAAACTGCAGAAGGAGAATTTTAAACTCTGCTACGCGTTTCCTAACTAAACTAAAATTTAGCATCCTATGTAGTATATATATATACAAATCTGTAGATCATATACAGGGCTGAATAAAAGTATTCGGATATTTTTCCGAATATTGTATATGTTGGAAATTCCTGAAATTACGTTTTTAAATATGTTATGCGTTTTCCAAATTGTTTACTTAGATGTTATCTTTCAGCTTATTAAACGGTAATGATTTGTAAAATTATTTTGGAAGCGTTGGAAAGTGTTACATAATCTATGCTTGACGCATGATTTTTCGTTCTTGTTAAGATTTTAAAATTTAAACGTTAATGCAGAATCCATAATTGAAAACTTATACTTAGTAAGAAATTGCCGTAATGAATGATTTACTTAGAGAGTTTAAAGGAGAAATATTGTAAAATCGCAGTTAAATTAATAACTACAATATCTTCCAGTTTAATATAAAAAAATCCAATGCTTCGCCCTTGATGTCAGTTATTGAATCTATTATTAGAAATAATAATCTCTCAAAGGAATTGTCAGGGCCTGATCAACTCTATGTGTGACCTGGGGCACACAGACCATATTAGTGCCCATTTCTCAAGAAAATTTCATTATGACCATGGCAAACAGCTTTATGTTCAGTTTAAAATTTCAATCGTAGCTTTATGAAAAAAGAATATATTATAGACACATGTAAAAATTCATTAAAAAATTATGGGAAGGTAAAATCGCCTGCACTGTATGCTATTTAGAGTGAGTAAAACTCTAAACCAAAGGGATTGAATGAATCGCAATTTTGGGAGGTGCTGAGTTCAAACCCCTGTCGCGCTCGTCGACCTAACCGTTCGGAGTTTTCCGTGGTTTTCTTTGAACCTTGCCGTAAATACGGGTTTGGATCCCTTAGAAAGACCCCACGGAGGTCACTTTCCCCAGGCCCTATATCCCTCGTGTTGATAATTGGCCGTCATAAAATAAACCAACCAATCGCAATTTTGAAGTTTACATTTCATTGTCGTTAGTGAAGAACACTGAGATAGTTTAGTTTACATGACTGGGAAAAATTCCTTTTTTTCTGTGAACTCGAAATGGAAATTTGCATTAATT
This sequence comes from Maratus michaelseni, assembly GCA_963931845.1. NCBI lineage: Eukaryota > Metazoa > Arthropoda > Arachnida > Araneae > Salticidae > Maratus > Maratus michaelseni. Next base: position 141,872,825 of record OZ007587.1, on the reverse strand, counting down.
TATGTTTTCAGAGAGTGAAAAAAATATATTTTGCCCCCCCCCCCTCTGAAAATGTGGTCTCGGGCCACAAGCCCCATGTGTCCCTGTCATAACCAGGCTCTAGGAATTATCCGACACTTGCACTCAATCGAATCAATAGCGATAAATCTCCAAACAAATCAAAGATGAAAGATTTCACTCCATCAAGGTAATACAGGCTCACGCGATATTAAAGCGAAAGTACTCAAAAGAGATTTAATAGTGTTTTTCCCATCAGAATATAACTAAGGAACTATTAAATGATTAATGAAAATGATATAAACTATATCAAGTTCTTGAATCCTAAATTTACCTTACTTGGAAAAAGATAAATAATTTTGTAAAACAAAATTAAAAATAAATTACTAAAATGTGTTTTTTATTATACACTGTACAAACAACAATATATAAAACCTAGTACTTTCGAATACTAACGTGTTCGTCATCAGGGTTAAAAATCGTTAAAAATTTTACAAAACAGAGGTCGAGTTCACTGCTTTATAGTTGATGGACTGTTCCAAATGTGAAAAGAGGGGGGGGGGGGGCGTGTTGCTCCGGACTGTACCATACGTTAAACTGGAGTGGGGATTTATGTTACTCAAAGAAAATTGTACCAAATCCTCTGGATATTGTGTAATGATAATGTATCATACGTGTAATGATACATTATCATACAATATGTCAATAGAAATTCTACGTCGAAATACATTTACGTGTAATGATGGGAAAAGTTTCAGGAGAGATAGAGTACACATAGTCGATGGAAAATCACATAACAATGCATGGTCAGAAACGCTTTCCTGGCGCGGTAGTGATGACGCAAAACACAACAAAGGAATGACACGAACAGGGTGAGAAAACTTGTTTATTATTCTTAGTAGAGTAAAAAAACTAAGAAATAAGAACAAAAAGAAACAACGATCGTCATCAAAGAAGGTGTTCGAAATTACGACCCCCGGCCGTGATGCAGGCCTCACATCTCCCGCGCATGGATGACCTAATGTTCTCGAAAATACCGGGCGTGTCCCAGACTTCCCCAGCAGCTGCCACGATGTTTGCAACAAGTTCCTCAGCACTGTTAATCTGAATTTCGTACACCAGTGTCTTGACGTACCCCCAGAGGAAGTAGTCAAGGCTAGAACCAAGGCTAGACCTATAATTGAGGCTGACGCATCCTCGCAGATTTGGCACCCGAATTGGAGCCCAGTCGAAAAACCAAGCTAATCAGAACCGAGTTTTAGGCAACCCTAACTCCAGCTGCGGTAAATTGATGCTGAACTGGGTACCAATAATCCGAAACAAAATGGATATGCGTCAGCTCCTATTATAGAAGTCTTAGTCAAGGCGATTGAGGTCTGGTGATCGAGCGGGCCCAAGCACCCGACCACCCCACATACGTTGCATTCAGGTGGAGACGCACGCCAGTGCTGTAATGGGCGGGAGCCCCATCATGCTGAGACCATATGGAAGAACGCATCGCAGTGAATACGTGTGTGTCGTCCAACAAGTGCGGCAATACTTGCTGAAGGAAGATCAGATAGTTTGCACCTGCCAGATGTTGGGGCAACTGGCACCGGGAGTGTTCTGTACCAGCCCCAGCACAGTCTCATTGGCTGGTGTTCTTACTTTCGCTCACGTTGCTGTGTGTCCTCGCTCAAGGATCCCCTGTCGGACAATTTCTGGTGGAAGCGTGCAAAGAAGGTGTGGCAAGGAGTTTGTCTCCTGGGGTAACATTGGGCGTACAACCGCTCTGCGGCTCGCCCACTGCAATTAGTGGCCCATATGCCAGATTCATATCAGCGAGCTCCGCGTTTATGTAACGTGTCATCCTACTTCTACTCTGTCGGCAGGCGAAATGTAGCTTTACAGCGAGCGCGGCCGCAATAGTACAGGCTGAATCATACCGCCATTTAATAACCCAACGGACCAAACACCAAGATAAAACCGGTTAACTTACCGGCGAGTGACAGTGACAGGGACGGCAAACACCTAGGTAAACTAATGCTGAGCTGGGTTACAATATGGCGGTTATTTTGGCAACAAGATGGATGCTCATTAGCTCCCCTTATAGGAGCCTTAGCCGCAACACCCACGCACATGCCACGTAATTTAACGCTTTGGCTTACGTAGCGCCATTTACCACGTATACCATCCAGAGCCGTCCCAGCATTTTTGCGGTACTAAGAAAAATACAAACATGTTTTCTCACCCTGTTCGTGTCCGTGCTTTCTTGTGTTTTGTGTCGCGCCAGGAAAGTGTCACTACTACGCCAGGAAAGCGTTTCCAATCATTCATTGCTGTGTGATTTCCCATCGTCTAGGTGTACTCTATCTCTCCTAAAACTTTCTAACCGCTGTGCTGAAACACCCTGTATATACTAATTCAAACATTCGTACTTTAAAGATTATTTGAAGAATTCTGGAAAACCTTAAAGTGTTTCTTTCAACAACTGATCAAAATGTACCCAGTAAGCATTTAAGCTTCCTCCTTGATGTTGAAGAACGCGTAGCATCGCATTTTCGACGGGCCTATTTATGCATCTGAATCTCTTAAACCTCAATCTACAAGGCAAAAATAAACTTGTATGTGAAAAGTTTTTCAAAATAGATTGATCTCTTCTCCGAAGATATTAGCAGAGAACTTTTACACTTTTCACATTTTAAGTCAGTTTGTGACAGTAATGAGAGTATTTACATTAGCCAATTAGAAGATTCTTTGGAAAACTTAAATCTGAATTTCAAGAAAGATTTACTTTGTAATTGGAAATTGTACTGGAAATCAACGGAATTAAAACTTTTTTTACAGTGATATATAACCTAAAAAATGTAAATTGCATGTTGTAAAATATTAAATACTAGCTGACATGCCCGGCGTTGCCCGGGCCCGTGATAATAACCTTAAAAATACCTAAAATCAATGTTGAATTATTTTATATTTTTAAATGAAAATATATCCAAACGAACTGAAGGACAGTCGTTATAGTTATTGTCGCTTTAATTTCTAAAGTTTTGATATGTTAAGCTTTCAATTCTGACCAAAAGTTCTTGAGGAAACCTAAATAATATAAAGCGCTCCCCCACCTCATTTAAACTCAAAATAATATACAGTATTGACCAATTTATTAGTACCTTTCGAAAAAAAATTCCAAATTCTTGTTTCTAAGATGATAATATTAAAATTAAATAAAAACTAGTCTTTGGGGGCCACCGTAATACTTACCCATCATGGATATGCATAATGTAAAATATTAAAATAAAAATGTGTAAACTACTTATAAAATGCATTGCAATTCAAATAAAATCGTGGCTTGATGACGTCACAAACTTTAAAGGCTCGATGACTGAATTGCTTGAAAGAGGTTTTTCCTTATAACTCCAAAAATAATAATCCTATTAACTAGCGGTTTATTGCATCTGATTAAGCGTCAAATTTCCAATTAAAATATATCTTTGAAGTGAAATTTGGATGAAATACAGGGTCATGAAAAATCGAAGAGTGTGGAAAATAGGATTCCAAATATCTCGGCAACTAATTATCCGATCGACTTCATGCTTTATTCAAAATTTATGTTTTTTTATTGTCTTTTATATTCATTTCTTAAAATAAACAATTTCGAAAATTTTTATATACCTTTCATCAGAACGAATATTTCGAGAGTCCGAAAAAAAATGTTCCGGTTAATCGAGGTTATTGAAATGAAATAGGCTTCTTCCCATTATTACATACTAAGTACATACCAAATTGCAAGTCTCTATCTCAATTTTTTCGGGAGATAGAGCGTTTACAGACACACACACACACAGACACACAGACGGACGGCAAATTTTTTTTTCTAAAAATATGTTTTTCGGAATCTCCAGTGTCTGAAACGTGTAAATCCGTCAAAAAAAATTTTTCGATTTTCAAAACGATTACAAGACTTACCCTATACTACGTATGATGGGTAAGTAATAATGCACTCGTAGCATCATAATTCACTTTTATATTTTAACAGAATAGTAAGGCTACTATAATTTGTTACTCGTGCTATAGCCAGTATACGTCAGGGCACATGGCCGTTATCATTATCTTTTTACGGGTGAAGATTTCGCTATGATACTCCATTGTGAAATTTGGTAATTTTTGAAATTCAATATTTGAAAAACTGCATAATCATTAGATTTGAAATTTATATCAAGAAAAATACAATTTTTTACCTTTCTAACGAAGTTTGTCTAACAATTTTCTGACAAATACTTTTCGAGCTATTAATTTTTTCAGTAACTTCAAATGTTTCATTTTCCGAGTTTAATCTGTGGCAACGATTATCGAAAATCCCAGTCGTCAGCAACGCATAGCTTTTTATTAAAGAGGATTATGGAAAGTGAGATTAAAAAACAATGACTTGCAGAGCTGACGTGGATTGCCCTGATCTGCCGATTTACTATAGTAATATTATGGAGCAGCATTTTAATTCGCAGTATTAGAACAGTTTTTCAGTAATTATGATGGTATTAATGTGCGATACGAAAAGAAATTTCGGATTATAGTAATGACAGCTAGCGATTTTGTTAATAATAGCAATATTAATTAGCGTAATTTTAAATATAACTATTAATAGCGTATTCCGTATTAATACTGCTATTTAATCCTTTTGAATTTATATCTCAAATTTTGAAATTAATTTTTTTATTCAGTTAACTACTTACATTAAAATGTATATATATATATAGTATTAATAAATTTAATGGATCAAAACGTATAAATTTAATGGATAACCTTAATGATCTTAATAAAACTTGACGACAATTTTTCGAGACTGTCTTTTGTTCAATTAGACAATCATTGTGTGTTCGGTGGATTACTAAAATAGAATGGCCGTTGTTTTATCCCACTGACGTCAAAAAGGCGGCAAAGTAAACAGCTATTAAATCTCTTTCAATCATGTTTCAAGCGTTTCCGTATTTCTTTTGATAAAGTTCATTCATATTATTTCCATAACTAAAAATATATTATTTCCATAACTAAAAATATATTCTTAGAAGTCTGTCACTTTTGATTGATACGCATTGTTACTAGTAAAAATGACGAAATTTATGCTTTTTTTTTGGCAATATTATGTTTAGTTAAGGTCCATGTGTAAGTGGTGCTGAAAATAAATTTTCTCTGAAGATATTTGAAGTTTGCAAATTTTATCAATGTGTCACTTAATGAGTTCTTATGAGTCTATTTTTGTAAAGGTCTTGTTTCAATTATTTCTCCACCCCGTTTATAGGTCAATGTTCTTACTAATTAAAAGCATTTAGTGACACTCAAAGTTACATTCTGGGCGTTATAATAATGACTGTCGTGTTTCCGATGGTTATTTCTAGTAGCACATGCAGAACAGATGTGGATATATATATATATATATATATATATATATATAAAGTTTTGTAGATTTATTACAATTATTTATTATTCTGTATCATACATAGTAATTCCTCATGCTTGGCTATATTTTTACCCCCTTAAATTATTACTTTTTTAATATTAATTTTAATTACATAATCAATTTATTTTTATCTATATTATTATTTATTATTATATTTTTATCTATTCCATTTTTAGTAATTACCTAAATTTTTCTTTCAATATTATTTATTACTATTAATTGTATTTTTACTACATTATTATTAATCTTATATCTTAAATAATAACTTAATCTTTCATATATTGCTCCTCTCTTTGGTGATAGATGGAATAACTGCTATTTGTTCTTATTTTTCCATGTAATGAATCAGCAAATCTCTTTGCAGAATGTGGGGTAATGCATTGTGTTTTTTTAATTTGGTTGAATTATTCCTACACCTTTTCTGCTGGTGAGTTTTGTGTACTATTTTTTAACTATTGCTTATGGATAATTACTTACTTTTTGGATTTATTTTTGTTTTAATATATGTTGGTTTTCATTTTGATATGTTATAAGGGGCATAATATTGTCATATATATATATATATATATATATATATATATATATATATATATATATATATATATATATTGTTGTTGTTGTTAAAATTGCGGTATTTCAAGAAGATATGTTGGTGTAACGCCCGTTAAATTAAGATCGTTTTTGTAGGTTTTTAAAAACAAAATTGACAACGTATTTTCAAATTAACATTACCAATAGATTAGACAAAATTTAAACTACGAATTCCATGAAAATAAAATTAATCTGATCATCAGTAGGGTCAGAACAGAAAACGATTCATAGTATCCACTTACTGGTTGAATCCTTCTGATTGATGGGCACTAGAGGTGAGACGGACTCGGTCCGACCCCGGTCCCGAAACGAACTCGAGCTCTGATTCGATTTTTATACCAGTCGTCGGGCTCAGGATAGGGCTAAAAATCAAAATTTTATTTCTTCACAAATTGAAAAAAAAAAAAAAAAAAAAAGAAAAAAAATACTTGCTATGCGAAACAAGAATGTATTATCAACTGAATGCATGTCTCTACAAGAATGTATTCTTTCTAAGTTTCTTAGTGTTTCGCAATCCTTTAAAAATTTATTTAAAAGGGAATTGTATTATTATTGATGGGATATAATGAGAAATATTCTATCTGATCCGGAAACCTTGGCACGGTTCAGTGTTAGTAACATACAGCAGCCTTGGGATATCCCTTGTTTTTTTTCGCTTTCTGTTTGAAGTCCATTTCCAGAAGTACTGGGAAACTGTTGGAAATTCATTTCAGAAAACATGCACACACTCAAGAAAACATTATGTTCTGATATTTGAGTATGTCCATGTTTCAAAAATGAGTATGAACTAATCTCTATGTGCTCAGTTTTGAGTATGTCCATGTTTCAAAAATGAGTATGAACTAATCTCTATGTGCTCAGTTCTGAGTATGTCCATGTTTCAAAAATGAGTATGAACTAATCTCTATGTGCTCAGTTTTGAGTATGTCCATGTTTCAAAAATGAGTATGAACTAATCTCTATGTGCTCAGTTTTGAGTATGTCCATGTTTCAAAAATGAGTATGAACTAATCTCTATGTGCTCAGTTTTGAGTATGTCCATGTTTCAAAAATGAGTATGAACTAATCTCTATGTGCTCAGTTTTGAGTATGTCCATGTTTCAAAAATGAGTATGAACTAATCTTTATGTGCTCAGTTTTGAGTATGTCCATGTTTCAAAAATGAGTATGAACTAATCTCTATGTGCTCAGTTTTGAGTATGTCCATGTTTCAAAAATGAGTATGAACTAATCTCTATGTGCTCAGTTTTGAGTATGTCCATGTTTCAAAAATGAGTATGAACTAATCTCTATGTGCTCAGTTTTGAGTATGTCCATGTTTCAAAAATGAGTATGAACTAATCTCTATGTGCTCAGTTTTGAGTATGTCCATGTTTCAAAAATGAGTATGAACTAATCTTTATGTGCTCAGTTTTGAGTATGTCCATGTTTTAATATTCTGAGTATTTCTGGTGTTTCAGAATTGAAAGCATTGGGTCGTCATATTTGAAATAAAAAGTTTCATAACAAAATGAAAACATCGATTTACTCAGATTTGAAACTGCCATTTTTCTCAGTGTAGATATCCTATACAGGGCTGCACAGAAGATCTCTTGTACATTTCCGTTTATCGGCGGAATTTGCGGTAGGGAAATTTTCAACTATGAATTTCCTAACTGAAGTAAATTTTAGAATACTATGTAGTAGCAAAATAAACTTGAGTCATGAAAAACACAACACTCAATTGAATCAAATTCACCTCTGTACTATAAATAATTGTTTAAAAACAACACAAAATGTCACAAAAACATATATGCATCATTTATTAAAAACTTTTACTTTAGGTGTTTTAAAAATATACAAAACTGCATTTCACATTAAAAACCTAGCGCTTTCGAGCCGTCCTGGCTCATCATCAGGGTTAAAACATCACCACGCAGATACACACAAAAAACACACAACTAGTCTGAAACACTGTAAAAACATCAATGTCTGCTGAAGACAAGGTCAAACCATTATAAACAGGGTGGGAAGCATAGGGAGGGATGTGCCAATCTTATTCATTCTTGAACTATCTGTAAAAGCTTATACCATACTTTAGGGATATTGTACGAAACTGAATCATTGCATGTTTTATTTTTCCTGGTTAAAATTTCTATTGATTCACTTATTATTGCTTCATAAAAAGAGGATGTGGGTTTAATAATTTTAGCGTTATCAAAATCTATTATAATCGACTGCTGTTGTTTTAATCTGGAAAGGGCCGTTTTACTTCTATTATACTTGACATCTGCAATATGTTCTTTTAACCGAATTTTAAATTTCCTTAAAGTCATACCAATGTAGTCTTTAACTTTATAAGATTTTATCCTATTTTCAACTATTTCCATAATAACTGGGATTCTATAAATTCCTGCTAAATCTTCAATCGGTATGGGATCACTCTTCTTATGTAGTAACGCATTCAATTTAACTGGAGGGGATGCTACCAAATTTATTTCATATTTCTTTAAATTATATTTTAATTTTTCAAAAAGTTTCGGAATATATTGGAACTTGTAAAATTTAGTTGGTTTTTCTGTTAATTCTTTTTGTTTTTTACCCTGATATTGATATTGACAAATTAACTTATTAATTAACCTCTCTGAAAAACCATTTTTATTTGCTATAATTTTAACTCTGTCAAGCTCCTCATTGATATAACTATCAGTACACACTGAAAATGCTCTATGGATGTAAAACCTATATGCAGCCAGTTTATAACTTAAAGGTGATGAAGCATCTCTGGAAATAGTATTATTTGACCTCATATTTTTCCTATAAACTGTCCGATCTATTGTTAAATTACTGTTAAAAAACAGTAATTTAACAGCAATTTAAACAGTAATTTAACAGCTGATAAGTAACACAGCTGACTAGTAACAGCAATTAACAGTAATTTAACAGCTGATAAAAAACAGTAATTTAACAATAGATCGGACAGTTTATAGGAAAAATATGAGGTCAAATAATACTATTTCCAGAGATGCTTCATCACCTTTAAGTTATAAACTGGCTGCATATAGGTTTTACATCCATAGAGCATTTTCAGTGTGTACTGATAGTTATATCAATGAGGAGCTTAACAGAGTTAAAATTATAGCAAATAAAAATGGTTTTTCAGAGAGGTTAATTAATAAGTTAATTTGTCAATATCAATATCAGGGTAAAAAACAAAAAGAATTAACAGAAAAACCAACTAAATTTTACAAGTTCCAATATATTCCGAAACTTTTTGAAAAATTAAAATATAATTTAAAGAAATATGAAATAAATTTAGTAGCATCCCCTCCAGTTAAATTGAATGCGTTACTACATAAGAAGATTGATCCCATACCGATTGAAGATTTAGCAGGAATTTATAGAATCCCAGTTATTATGGAAATAGTTGAAAATAGGATAAAATCTTATAAAGTTAAAGACTACATTGGTATGACTTTAAGGAAATTTAAAATTCGGTTAAAAGAACATATTGCAGATGTCAAGTATAATAGAAGTAAAACGGCCCTTTCCAGATTAAAACAACAGCAGTCGATTATAATAGATTTTGATAACGCTAAAATTATTAAACCCACATCCTCTTTTTATGAAGCAATAATAAGTGAATCAATAGAAATTTTAACCAGGAAAAATAAAACATGCAATGATTCAGTTTCGTACAATATCCCTAAAGTATGGTATAAGCTTTTACAGATAGTTCAAGAATGAATAAGATTGGCACATCCCTCCCTATGCTTCCCACCCTGTTTATAATGGTTTGACCTTGTCTTCAGCAGACATTGATGTTTTTACAGTGTTTCAGACTAGTTGTGTGTTTTTTGTGTGTATCTGCGTGGTGATGTTTTAACCCTGATGATGATCCAGGACGGCTCGAAAGCGCTAGGTTTTTAATGTGAAATGCAGTTTTGTATATTTTTAAAACACCTAAAGTAAAAGTTTTTAATAAATGATGCATATATGTTTTTGTGACATTTTGTGTTGTTTTTAAACAATTATTTACTATGTAGTATATATACAAATCTATAGTTTCTATACAGGGCTGCTTAAAAGAATTTGGATACTTTTTCCGAATATTATCGGTAATTGTTGGCATTGGGTTTTCAAATGTGTGATGCGTTTTCCAAAATGTTTACTTAGGCATCATCTTTCATCATATTATACTGTGAAGTTTTGCTACAGTATTCTGAATGTGTTGGAAAGTGTTTCATAATCTATGCTTGATGCATGATTTTTCGTTCTTGTTTCTCTTTAAGGGGATGTTCTACTTATTCGGGTCAAAACTTTTGATTATTTTAATTTTACATTTTTTGCATCCCTCAAGTGTGTCGGTTGTGCCCTAAAGCAGTTTCGTGAAATTCGAATTCCTTACAATATTTTTTGTTCATTGAATGTAACGTTGGTCGTTGAACGTAAACGCTATTGTAAAACTTTCAACTTGTTCTTCTCAAAACCGTGTTTTTCAAACTGGGCGACAATTTTTTTCGAGAACGATTGGTCCGATTGCCTTCCTTTTTATTTAAAAGAAAGCTAATCGTTTTTTCTGGAGCTTATACCACCAAAAGTATAATTTTCATTGATTAATTATTCTTTCGAGCTTGCAATTTTTTTTTAAGTTGTAAAAAAAGAAAAAAAAAAAGACTGCGATTTTGTTAAAAATCAACTTTTAATGCTGTTATCCGCTCCAGAGAATGCCTTTTCATAATTTGGTGACCAAATTTGTTTAATTTGCTTTTGACTGGAGAAAAACGGTCGCCCAATCGAGTCGCACCTGCACGTAAATCCTCGTCGCACAAGATTTTTTTTTTTTTTTTTTACATATAAAATTTTAAATATATATGATGAAATGTCAATATATACCGGGTTTCCTAAAATGGACTGACTGATTTTAAAATTTAATAACTTCCAAACGGTGACAGATATTAATAAAATTCTTGCAGGAGAGTAATGTATGATGTCAGGAGTTTCTTTTACTGCGATTCTTGATTTTAGTTCGAATTATCAGCAATAGATGGCGCTGCTAGCAATAGACATCCAGTCGAGACAAAAACAGAAATCACCCAGCATTGATGTGAAGGAATATGAGGTTTAATACATGGAGTAGGTCTCATTCACCAATAAAATATTATTTAGAATCGGGCCCTAAGAACACGATTGTATTAGCGAATGAGACCCACTTCATGTATTGAATCTCCATCTTTCACATCAATGCTGGGTGATTTTAGTTTTGGCCTGGATTGCACTCCTATCTCTCGCAGCCTCATTGCTGGTAATTCGAACTAAAATAAGGAATCGCAGTAAAAAAAAAAAAAAAAGAAAAAAAAAAGAAACTCCTGACATCATACATTACTCTCCTGCAAGAATTTTTTTAATATCTGTCACCGTTTTGAAGTTATTGAATTTTAAAATTAGTTAGCCCATTTTAAGACACCCGGTATGTATAATGCAAAAAAAACGAACATGGTGTATGTATTCTTTGTAACCGAAAAAAATCGTAAAAATCACGTGAATTTTAGGCCACAGAAGTAGAACCCCTTCTTAAGTATGTCATGAGACTTTTTTATTCAAGAAAAAAATGAGAAGTATAAGAAAGTTCTTATGAAAATTTTGCTTAAAAACTAAATTGATATTATTTTAATACATAGTAACTTTCGAAACCTGTGTCGATCCGTCATTCAAAAGTACTTGAACTTCGGACGGCAATATTAAAAATATCGTATTATCAACAAATTTTTCCTCCTTAATATGTAGAGTAATCTTATCATCCTGAATTATGTGTCGGTGTGTTATCACTGCATGCTCTAAACGTGATGAAAAGTAAAAATCATAAATGTCATTAGGGCTCCTTAATACTGACTCGATGAGTATCTAAAGGTTGAATTGCGATCATGGATGAACGTTTACCTTCCGGTGACAGAATTCAGTCTTTTGGATATTTCGGAAGACTGAATAGGACAGAAAAATATTAATCCCTGGCTCTGCATAGTGTTTTTAGATTGTTTCATTACGTTTTTCATCTATATTAATATAACTCTTGGAAATTTATGTTCTGAAGATGTGTGAAGTATACAGGGTGTCCCAAAAGTCCTTGACACATTTTAAAATTCAATAAAAGATCAATCAATTAGCGTACGAGAGTGCGGTTTGGACGAAAATGCTTCTTATGTTCTGAAATTTTGTTTAAGCAAACAAAAAATTTTTTTCCAAAAATTTCTCATAGATGGTGCTGCTTCTGAAAGTTATTGAATAGGTAGAATGCCTTCATACACAACAATGGCGAAAGACGCACAATGCGTATGCACAGTTTTTGTCCAAACTATGGCATCCCACATTCCAGAGCTTAAACAATACTCGCCCTCTTGATTTCGATTAAACGAGTGAGGAGGGATAGACGAGTATTGTTAACTGCTGGAATTAGGGTTGCCCTTGTTTGAACAAAAACTGTGCATACGCATTGTTCGTCTTTCGCCATTGTTATGTATAAAGGCATTCTACCTATTTGATAATTTTCCAGAAGCAGTGCCATCTATGAGACATTTTTGGAACAGATTTTTTTATTTGCTTAAACAAAATTTCAGATTATAAGAAGCATTTTCGTCCAAATCGTACTCTCGTATGTCAATTGCTTGATCTTTTATTGGATTTTAAAAGGTGTCAAGGACTTTTGGGATACGCTGTATATGTTTTACTAAAGTTTTACAGAAACACATCTATATATTTCAGTACTCTGAAACTTTCTGACTTTCATCCCTAATTGCGATGGTGTAATTAAGGGGAGGCGAACCTATGGCACGCGGCAATTTGTTTTCGGCCTATTCACATAAATCAAAAGTTCTAAATCAAAATAAATTAAAATTGCACAAAATGCATGAATTACGGCTGACTAAGTTTGTCGGGATTCGTTTGGCTGTCGTTGTCATGCAGATTGAAAAAACTGAACTTCACAATCTATCTCAATATTGCCTCGCAACAAATTTTCAGATTATAGAAGATTAAGAGGAGGAAAGATGATGAAGCATTATTAGCAAAAATGCCGATTGGAAAATTATGACAGCTCGGCTCAAGCTTTCTGACATATCAACTCTTTAAAGAAACAGATGCTTGCCCTTTTTTTCTGCGAGTCATTATTTTCGTAAATGAATAACACAAAAAACTGAAGTAGAAACCACAAGATGACACCAACTCAGCTTGGATTCTTGCAAGTACGAAGCTAATATCTAATATTTGGCATCTTAAGATACAACAACAGAAATATCATTTTTAAAATTACTTTCTGAAGTATATACCACCAAATGTTGCAGCATATTTTTAAATCCTAAAAACAAAATTCTGAGTAATTTTTATTCATTATTTTTGGATAGACTGAACTTTTTGGTTGTTGACACCTCCTGATCGCGTAAAATATTTTTTAAAGAATAATGTGGAACTCGGATGGGAAAAAGTTCACCGTCCGTGACAATCGAATGTTCTGTGCTTCTATGTTTTGTTTTTCTGATATTGTTGAAAAAGTTTATGTATGTACCGTCCTGAGCGGGGAGGGGGGGGGGATCACCTCCTACTAATTTTGCTGCAAATAACTGTATAAAAAGATATAAGTATCAACTTTACTGCGAATAATGCCTGCTAATTTATGTATACTAAATTATTCTTCGACGTCTACGTATTATACGTCTACAGATTAAAAATTATACCAACTTTTATCTTTTCAATATGATAATATCCACATTTGACACTATATTCGAGTTCCTTGGATCAAAAAAGCTCGGGAGAGTATATAGTTTATGCATTTTTTCTTAAATCTTCGTAGAGTTATACGAGTTTAAAAAGTGAGGATGGTAATATTAAATCCACGTCACAAAGCTTTTTTATATCTTCCCCAAAAAATCCTTCAATTAAAATGTTTCTCTTTCTCTCGATATAATGAATGCATCGAAACATAATATACACACTCAAAATTTTTTCGACTCAAAAACATTTTTAATTATGAAAATTTTTAATAAATTCACATTAATTTTTTTTAATTAATTACGACCTGTATTAATTTTAACATAAAAATAATAAGCGTCATCAGAAACATGCTCAGTGCTTCTACAGCTCATCCCTATCATTAGTTTTCGAGCTGTCAATTAGTTATAGAGACATTTTACTTTTCGACAGGCTAAAGGGGTCGTCTTCTGAATCCACAGAAAACCGGAATAACCGGGAAAAGTATGCAAAATTTTAGTTTATATAACGATAGTTTATTTTACCTTATAATTTTTTTCTTGTTATTAGTTGAATGTTTCCGGTACTTTTCCCTGTAAGATCTTAATTTTATTTTTATAAATTTATGGATAAACCCACGACACATTTTAGTTTATAATCCAAGGAAGATTACAGAAAGAGTGCACTTATTAAAAAAACTCTAGCAGATAATTCTCCGTGGGGAAAAAAAAAAGCTTCAAAATTTTCAAAATCCCCCAATTAAAATCAAAAAATTAAAATTAATTATGATAAAAAAATCCAGAATCATCCTCGTCTTACAATTGATATTCCACCTCCACACACCAGTACGAACCCGTCCAAGGGCACCCTCCTCCACCACTACAGTCCTCCACAGGGAGCACAGCCTCCACAACTTCCACCGTGCCCAGTGCCAGATGGCGTTGTACGCCCCTTTATACACTACTACTTTATACACTACTACTTTATACACTACTACTTTATAGATTACATACTACCTTTTATACACTAAATTATACACTTTTCCGTGCTGTTGCCATCCAAGGAACTTAAATAAAATGTCGAAAAGGGGGTGTTACCATTTGAAAAATGAAAGTTCGTACAATTTTTAATATGTAGATGATCCTCGAAGCAAATTATGAATATCATTTAGTAATATACATTACTTTCATCTAATTGGTACCTATGTCTTTTTTATACGATTATTAGCTGGAGAATCAATAGGGGATGATCCCCCCCTTTTTTTTGTACATAAAAAAATCGTCTTTGTAGAATAATAAATCGTAGAATAATAAAATTACGATAATTTTTATTATTATTATTCATTAAAGCTGCAGATATCCGAAAATAATTTTTAAATCCATAAACGTCATTAAATTGAACTTATTTAATAAATTTGAAATTGCGCTTTTTGTGGGTATTTTTGAATCAAATATTGTTGTTCAAGGTAAAGCAAACAATTATCTTTCACTTTATTTATTTTTTACGTGCAGTAAATAATTTATAATCATGATTAATCACTTGTCAGTCACGGTATTTGCATTCTTAACTGTTGAAAAATGACATAGTGTAATTTTGTATGTCTCTATCAGATTCTAATAAAATTTCCATAATACTAACTTCAGCCTACCATCTGATAAATCATTTAATAACTATTCAAAACCATGCCTAAATGAAAATACATAATAAATTTTTAATAAACAAGCATTTAAAAATACATTGGCCAAGTAGGAAATTATCTGTTCTAACCCTAGCTATTTTTTTTTAAAACAAAGATTTGTATCAATGTCATTTGACATGGTACAGTCGGTCCGAAAAAGAAAAGAAAGAAAGAGAAAAAAAAAAATGAAACTCCCATATATTTTATCGCGAAAGTATAGCAGAGAGATGCGAGAGATTTGCACGGGCCGACATTACCAGGTCCGGAATGGTTTAAAAGTTAAAAGTTCGGCCCGAACCCGGCTCGGCCCGTACAAAAATTTTATTGGCCCTGCCTGACATAAAAGCATAAAGTTCGGCCGGCTCGTATAAAATTTTTCTTTGGCGCGACCCATACAAAATTTGTTTTGGCCCGATCCGGAATAAAAACTAAAACTTTGGCTCAAGCTAAGCCCGACTGAATTTTTTACAAAATATGCCAATATTTCTGAAGCAACATTATTCTAAAATTAAAAATTTTCAAAAATACACTTATGCTTAGATTTTATTTAACGATTACTTTCGAAATGCATGGAATGCAAAATATCAACAATATTAATGAGCTTTTGGACAATTAAGTACAAAAACATTGATAAAAAATTGACTTAGACAATTACATTCCAATGATTATTCAGTAAGAGAGCAGAAATTCGTTATAGACAGCTTCCATTCTGAGCAGGTACACACGTCTGTTGTATGTGCATTATATTCTTTTTGCACAGATTATTATATTCATTTTGAACGGGTCAAGACATTTATCCGTTTAAGATAGGTGTCCGTCATAGACAGATTTTGTTTCACGGGTTTTACTTTATGTACTTTATTTTATTTTATTTTTATTTATTTATTTATGCTTAGAAATGTATGTACTACTCCTTAAAAAGAATTTTAATTGTAGAATAAGGAGCTATTAAAAATCTATTAATTTTTTGCAAAAAATTGTTCTGCCAGGTTTCATTTTACTGAGTTTTGCACGGGTCAAGCAGGGCCGGGCCAATGATTTTCATACGGGTTGAGTCGTGATCGGCCATCGAAATTTCGGCCCGTGCAGACCCCTAGGTAGAATGAAGTCCAGGCTCAGGTTGGCCAGGGAAAAAAAAGATTCTGTCCCGGCCCGTCCCGATTCTGCGAATATTAAAAATTGTACCAACTTTGTTGTTTTAAATGTGACTTTTCTCCCCCTTTTGACATTTTTTTTAGCTTTTTGGAAAAGTAGCCCTATTTTTTGAAAATGAGTTTGTAGTCGCTATTTTAAAATATTAGTAGTTCTAGTTAACTACATTTTTGATAAAGCAGTTGTAGTTAAATGGCAGTAGCAGTTGTAGTTGCTTTAATAAAAATGTAATTTTTCCGTCCACTGCTGTTAACACATTTTTTTTATAATTCGATGAAGATTTAACAAAAAGTAATAAACTATATCTTTTTCCCGACTGATTTGATCCGAGAAACTCAAATATGGTGTCAAAAGCGGGTGCTGTCATTTGAAAAAACAAAACTGGTACAATTATTAATATGTAACCGACCCATATTTCAAAACCTGCATTAATATTTGGAAAGAAGACACATTTCCCAGTCGAATGGTACATCTCGCATCTTTCTGAGATAATAAGACAAAAAAATAATATTAATAAGTTCCTTTTTGACCGACTGTACTTGTAAATTTTAATGAATAAATATTTATATAATTTTTATGCCACATTGTGAAAATAACTTTATTACATTTACCACTTGAATGATCTTTTTTTCCCCCTTTTGAATTCATAATTTCGTTGCTGATATTCAACCATAAGTGAACAGGTGTTGTTTTGAGTCCTGTTGTTTTAATTAACGAATTTTTTAAATGTTAGAAAACTTTTATTTTTCTACGAATAACCTTTTTACACTTTTATTAATTCCCCTTCTTCAAATAGTTACTTACCGTTATTTATATTTTAAGGCTCGCTAACTTCTTAGACTTTTTGCTAATTTTGTACATCTTTGTTTCCTTAACCTTTTCACCGATCAGTTAGTTATACAAATGGTTCGGATTTCTTCTTATTTTTTTGACGTATTGTATGCGCAAATTTTAATGAACGAAAATGTATGGGGTTTTTATGCGGCATTGTGAAAATAACTTTATTACATTTACCACTTGAATGATCTTTTTTTCCCCCTTTTGAATTCATAATTTCGTTGCTGATATTCAACCATAAGTGAACAGGTGTTGTTTTGAGTCCTGTTGTTTTAATTAACGAATTTTTTAAATGTTAGAAAACTTTTATTTTTCTACGAATAACCTTTTTACACTTTTATTAATTCCCCTTCTTCAAATAGTTACTTACCGTTATTTATATTTTAAGGCTCGCTAACTTCTTAGACTTTTTGCTAATTTTGTACATCTTTGTTTCCTTAACCTTTTCACCGATCAGTTAGTTATACAAATGGTTCGGATTTCTTCTTATTTTTTTGACGTATTGTATGCGCAAATTTTAATGAACGAAAATGTATGGGGTTTTTATGCGGCATTGTGAAAATAACTTTATTACATTTACCACTTGAATGATCTTTTTTTCCCCCTTTTGAATTCATAATTTCGTTGCTGATATTCAACCATAAGTGAACAGGTGTTGTTTTGAGTCCTGTTGTTTTAATTAACGAATTTTTTAAATGTTAGAAAACTTTTATTTTTCTACGAATAACCTTTTTACACTTTTATTAATTCCCCTTCTTCAAATAGTTACTTACCGTTATTTATATTTTAAGGCTCGCTAACTTCTTAGACTTTTTGCTAATTTTGTACATCTTTGTTTCCTTAACCTTTTCACCGATCAGTTAGTTATACAAATGGTTCGGATTTCTTCTTATTTTTTTGACGTATTGTATGCGCAAATTTTAATGAACGAAAATGTATGGGGTTTTTATGCGGCATTGTGAAAATAACTTTATTACATTTACCACTTGAATGATCTTTTTTTCCCCCTTTTGAATTCATAATTTCGTTGCTGATATTCAACCATAAGTGAACAGGTGTTGTTTTGAGTCCTGTTGTTTTAATTAACGAATTTTTTAAATGTTAGAAAACTTTTATTTTTCTACGAATAACCTTTTTACACTTTTATTAATTCCCCTTCTTCAAATAGTTACTTACCGTTATTTATATTTTAAGGCTCGCTAACTTCTTAGACTTTTTGCTAATTTTGTACATCTTTGTTTCCTTAACCTTTTCACCGATCAGTTAGTTATACAAATGGTTCGGATTTCTTCTTATTTTTTTGACGTATTGTATGCGCAAATTTTAATGAACGAAAATGTATGGGGTTTTTATGCGGCATTGTGAAAATAACTTTATTACATTTACCACTTAAATGATCTTTTTTTCCCCCTTTTGAATTCATAATTTCGTTGCTGATATTCAACCATAAGTGAACAGGTGTTGTTTTGAGTCCTGTTGTTTTAATTAACGAATTTTTTAAATGTTAGAAAACTTTTATTTTTCTACGAATAACCTTTTTACACTTTTATTAATTCCCCTTCTTCAAATAGTTACTTACCGTTATTTATATTTTAAGGCTCGCTAACTTCTTAGACTTTTTGCTAATTTTGTACATCTTTGTTTCCTTAACCTTTTCACCGATCAGTTAGTTATACAAATGGTTCGGATTTCTTCTTATTTTTTTGACGTATTGTATGCGCAAATTTTAATGAACGAAAATGTATGGGGTTTTTATGCGGCATTGTGAAAATAACTTTATTACATTTACCACTTGAATGATCTTTTTTTCCCCCTTTTGAATTCATAATTTCGTTGCTGATATTCAACCATAAGTGAACAGGTGTTGTTTTGAGTCCTGTTGTTTTAATTAACGAATTTTTTAAATGTTAGAAAACTTTTATTTTTCTACGAATAACCTTTTTACACTTTTATTAATTCCCCTTCTTCAAATAGTTACTTCTGGTAAATTATATTTTAAGGCCTTCTATCTTCTCAGACTTTTTACTAATTTTGTACGTCTTCGTTCCCTTTACCCTCCGCATCGGGCCGAAGCGCCGAGGGACTCAAACCAGCTGGTGCGATAAAAGTCCCTCAGGACCTTGGGTTCGGTGGTCGTCTAAGCGCCGGGTGTTACTTATGGCGCCTGGCGGCGCAGTTTACTTTTACCCTCCACATCACCGGGTTGCAATATACCAATGTGGTCAATGTTACTTATTACGGTGGGCTTTAAAATATTATTACTTACCCATCATACGTAGTATAGGGTAAGTCTTATAATCGTTTTGAAAATCGAAAACAATTTTTTGATGGATTTACACGTTTCAGACACTGGAGATTCCGAAAAACATATTTTTAGAAGACAAAAATTGCCGTCCGTCTCTCTGTCTGTCTGTGTGTGTGGCTGTAAATGCCCGAACAAATTGAGATAGAGACTTGAAATTTGGTATGTACTTAGTATGTAATAATGGGAAGAAGCTTATTGAATTTCAGTAACCTCGATTATCCGGAACTATTTTTTTCGGACTCTTGAAATATTCGTTCTGATAAAAGGTACATAAAAATTTTCGAAATTGTTTTTTTTTAGGGAGCGGATATAAAAGACAATAAAAAAACATAAATTTTGCATTAAGAATGAAGTCAGTCGGATAATTAGTTGCCGAGATATTTGTAATCACATTTTCCATACTCTTCAATTTTTCATGACCCTGCATTTCATTCAAATTTCAATTCAAAGATATATTTTAATTAATAAATAGACGCTTAATCCGACGCAGTAAACTGTTAGTTAATAGGATTATCATTTTTAGAGTTATAAGGATATTTCTCTTACGCAATTCAGTAATAGAGCCTCTAAAATTTATGACGTCTGAAGCTAGGATTTTATTCGAATTGCAATGCATTTTATAAATAGTTTACACATCTTTTATTTTCATATTTTATATTATGCATATCCATGATGGGTAAGTATTACGGTGGCCCCCAACGTCTACTTATAGATTTCTCAACAGACGGCGATACACTGAGTTAATTTTTCACTGGAGCGGAGACGTCCAAAAATTAAGCTATATTGCAAAGTTTAGTTCGTATAACTTTATACAATTATGTATTAGAAAATTCACAATATTTATGATAAATATGTAATGTTCTGTTTGTTGCAGATATGAAAAAAATATGAATTTGATATATGAACTAAAGCTTTTAGTCAATAACTTTTATTTTTATGTTCTAAATTTTTTAAATTATTTTTTACATGCTTAAAATGATGTTTATTAACATCTGAGTAAATAATTTTCAAATCGGAGTTGTTGAGTTACAAAGGGTTAACCTAATGATCGATCGGTTAATTATAACCGTCGTTCGGAACCCCCACCCCGTTTCTTTTTTTGACGTACTGTACGCGCAAATTTTAATGAACAAAAGTGTATGTGATTTGTATGCGGCATTGTGATAATAACTTTATTACATTTACCACTTACCCTTTTCAGTAGTACACCCGTATATAGTATAGGCCCCTTTTTTTTTCTGCGACCACCCGGAATATGCCCATACACATACGTTTTCATACTTAGCTTACAGTGTGGTCCTGTTGAACCAGTATTTTGTTACAGAAATTTTCACCCTATTTAATCTTAGAAATTCTGCTATTAAATAAGGCAAAAATTTCTGTAAGAAAACACTGGTTCCAAGCGGGTCGCATTTGGACCGTACTGCTTTACTACATAAGAAGTAAAGGTGTATTTTACGAAAACATAACTATAAATTAAGCGTAATTTACTAAAAGGCAAAACAATGTAATAATCAGTTGATATTATATGCATTTATACTGTTAAATAAAATGTTAAAAAATCCCCTCTTTTTTTCTTTTTTCAAAAGAAAATAAAACTTACCCCCACGGTTCTCGATGCAACGAAGAAGAAACAAAAAACCCGCACTCTTGGAAGAAAAGTTAAATAAGTCCCTTTTCTCCGAATTTATAATTTTAATCATTTCTAGAATTCAATCATAAGTTTACAGGCTGTTTTGAGTCCTGTCATTCTGATAAACAACAACAACAAAAAAATTATGTTTCTACGAACAACCTTCATATACATTTGTTTCATCGTCTTCAAATAGTCACTTCTCGTAAGTTATATTTTAAGGCCCGCCACCTTCTCAGACTTTCTGCTAATTTTGTACGTCTTCGTTCCCTTAACCTAGTGACCGACAGGCGAAATTTATTTTTCGTACTTTACAGCTCCTTTTGTAAGCACCCAGCAATCATATATTTTTTTTTTTTTTGCGAAATATATTGAGTCTGGTTTACACAAGTGAAAAGACTATTTGTGGTTTTCTGGGAAGTCGAGATTTAAATGAATCTGGTGTTTGGGTCCTGTCAGTGAAGAAGTATAGCATGTTTTGCTATTTAAGTTCTTCCGTCAATGAGTTCTCTTACCATTTTCCTTAATGTCTGGTTATTTTAGTACCTTATTACATTAAATATGTTGCTTTTCAATTATGAAATTGTTAGAACATTACAATCCCTGTATTTTTTCTTATAACTTCACTTGTTATCTAGAGGATTTTTTTTAACCTTTAATGAAACCTTTAAAGAAACTTGAAAATATTTTCAACAGATCTTTCACACGAAAAAAAAAAAAAAATTCTCAGAAAAATCATAACTCTATTTTCAGTTGCATGTACACAAAAAGTTTCATCTATTAATTACGTCACACAAATTTCGTGGGTTTTTTACCACTCCCTCCCCCTATGTCACCAGTTTGTCACATTCGAATTCTATTCCCCCACCTGTGCGTTACATCTTTTGAAACTATTAATTTAGAGCTAGTTTTAAGCATAAAAGTTATATACGATCTATTAACTACTAATATAAATAACTATAAAACTATCAAAATCTTGCGAGCTTTTACTTCAAACCGTTGCAATTCAAAGAAAAAAGAAATGTATACCTAACACTACCTGAGTAAAAATGCATATTTTTTAATGAACTTTATAGGCTATTTTCAAATAATGCCTACCTAATTCATATTTTAGACGTGACGTCACAACGTGTTAATCCCCTCTCCTGTCACATTGTGTGACCCCTCCCATATAGTTTAAATTGTGACGCAATTAATGGATGAACCCAAGCATTAAATAACAATAAAGTCAAATTGTTTCAATGTATGGAAATAATTTAGTTATGCTTTTGACTCTTAAAATCAAAATGCAACTAGAAATTTTGCAGACTATCACCAACTTCAAGAAAAAACATGTTGTATAGGTGACACAGTAACAACATGTTAAAATTACTTTACCGTCAGCGTTCTACAAACACCTCATTTAACATATATTCGTTTCATGCATTTGTATTTTTTTGTGCGACCCTGTAAAAAAAAAAAAAAAAAAAAAAAAAAAAAAAAAAAACATGCTGTAAGTGACTATAACAATACTAACTGACTGCAATATAGTAAAATTACAGTACCATGAGCGTTCTACAAACCCCGCATTTAACATATATTCTTTTCATATATTGTTTTTTGTGCGGCTCTGTAAAATAACAGTAAAGGCTACATACATCATCCCTTCATGAAAAAACATGCTGCAGGTTAATGTAACAACATACTAAAATTACATTACCGTCAGCATTCTGCAAACTCCGCATTACATTTCTTAAATTAGTTGTTTTATTGGTGTTTAATCAGTCATTCATAGAATGGTTTCATAAATTCGTTTCATAAATTCATTTTATTAGGATTTTTTATTTTTTAATTGAGTTCTGTCATTCATAAAATGTAGCATGTTTTGCTATTTAAGTTTCTTCGTTAATAAGTTCTTTTATAAGTTTCCTGAACTTTTAGTTATTTTCTTGCTTTATTACATTAAGTCTGTTATTTTGGTATTAAAAAAACTTAAAACGGCATAACCTTATGTTTTCTGACGAACTTCACCTTTTCTCCAGAAGATTTCTGTAGAGTCAGTTTTAAAGAAATTCAAAAATATTTCCGTCCGTTCTCTCAGACAGAAAATTTTTCTCATAAATTCAAAATTGTATTCGATCGCATCTCTCAATTCTAAAAAAAAGTATAACTAATGCTGCTGCCGTAATTGAATTTATTGTAAATTTTTGACTTTTCTCGTCTCATAATAATAATAAAAAAAAATTATAACATATATAAACGTGAAAACTAGTGGTTTTATTCAGAAATTTGTGATAAACACTCTGAAGCAGGCAGTTTTTAAATCGAAGAATTATTTAGAGCTATTTAATGTTAAAATCGGTTAAAATAGTTCAGTTAAAAAAGTTGTATTAAAAATTATGAATAGGAATTTAACAATCTTTCGCAGGTACATACTTGACTAGATTGTGGTGTGCAGTGTGCAATCATTTTCTAAATTGTGTAATTTTTAAAGTTTTTTTTCCATTTTTTTATTTAACATTTCATTATATGAATAGAGAATTCATTCATAGTTTAGAATGTCCAGTTTTTACTTACTGTTGTCAGATTTGAAAGGCCCCAAATAATAATATTTCCAAACATTTTTCAATTAAAAAATGTATTTCACACGATTTTTAAACAAGAACGACAAATCATGCGTCAAGCATAGATTATGTAACACTTTCCAACGCTTCCAAAATAATTTTACAAATCATTACCGTTTAATAAGCTGAAAGATAACATCTAAGTAAACAATTTGGAAAACGCAAAACATATTTAAAAACGTAATTTCAGGAATTACCAACATATACAATATTCGGAAAGATATCCGAATACTGTTATTCAGCCCTGTATAGGATCTATAGATTTGTATATATACTACATAGGATGATAAATTTTAGTTTAGTTAGGAAACGCGTAGCACAGTTTAAAATTCTCCTTCTGGAGTTTCTGTCAATAAACGAAATGTGTTCGCGAACTTTTGTGCTGCCCTGTATATGAAATACAGAATTTATACACACCCAGTAATAGACAAAAAGTGAGTTGAATTTAAAATCGCGTTCAGCAACTTAAAACGCACTTCCAGGAATTATTGTTAACAGACAGTAGATAATTCTTTTGTGTGTTCCTGTAAATGAACGATGACTGCTATACACACAATATTCTGTAGTAAGCCTCTTGTAATGCGCCTTAGTGATATATATATATATATATATATATATATATTTCAATGCGTTTAAAATAGTGAAACATTATTTAAATAAACCGCAGACGATTTTTCTCCATAGACGTAATGTAACGGAATTCTTTTGACTGTCCCTGTAAAGTAACTATAAGTGCTATACACATCCTATTCCATATTAAGCTTCTTCTAATGCACCTTAGTGATATATATAAATTTCAATGCATTTCAAATAGTGAAACATTATTTAAATGAACCGCAAATGATTTTTCCGCATAGACCGCTATGCAACGGAATTCTTTTGAGTGTCCCTGTAAAGTTGAGTGTCCCGTTGAAATAGGGAACATGCTATAGATAACGACAATAACATATAAAAATTGCAGAGCAATCCGAGCATATTTACGGGAGTTAGAGCACGGACAGACGGCCAGACGGCTATACGGCAGACAAATTGAAGACCTAAACACTTTTCAACTAGGTTGGAAAGTGTTAAAAAAAAGGGAAACTTTCAAATAATTAAGGTATTAAGTGCGAATTGCGTTAAATAAGTATTAAGCGTTAAAAAGCATTAAATTTTGAAAATTACGTCATATTTAAAACAATATATTTAAAACGTCATTAAAACCTTTTTCATATATCGTTTCCAAACACTGTATTTTTAATTGAAATATATATTTACACGTGAATATTGAAAAAAAAAAAGAAAACTTTAAAATGATTTAATCTTTACGTACGAAAGGCGTTTAGTGGTGAAAATTATACGTTATATTTAAAATCTCATGTTTAAAACGATTTTCTTATAGCATGTAAAAGAAAACTAGATTGTCGTTCTAACTTCTAAACGTTATAAAAGTCCGTACGGCAGTGCTTTTTTTACTTAACCATTTAACCATTAACTTTAACCAACAAGCTGATTTTCAAAGATGAATTGATCTTTCGTAATCAAACAGGAAAACAGCCGTCAGCTATCGCAACAAAGGTGGATGTGGCCTTTGGCACAGAAAACTTCCCCAGTCAAAGGGAAATGAATGGAAACCCGATTACAGAATATCGTCACTGATCGTGATCATATCATGTAATCTTCCGTAATCGGGTAATATTTTTAAAACAGAGTAAATTAGTGTGTTTTTAGAGATTGTGGAGTCTGGACGGGGGTTAGCGAGCGTATCTTAGGGCAGAGCCCCCAGTATATAAAACATAAATTAGTAACAAATTCAAATTGTGTCGATGTTTGGAAATATGTCAGTATGTTTTGAGCTTTAAATTTGATATGCAATTATAACTTTTTCATGCTTCTTCCCGATGTTAACTTAGAAAATACACCAAATCGACTAAATGATTTTTTTCTCGTTTGTTTTACTATCATATCATGAATTTTTTAATCCAATATTTAATATTTATATTTCTTCTTTAATACATATATGAGATTTTATTGTTTTTATTAACATCGTTATTTAAAAAAATGCTTATCTGTTTTTTTTATTGAAATTAAACAATGTTACAGCTTTTTTTAAATTTTTTTACGATAAAATAACGATGACAGTTTTTTTAAAAATTGTAATTAAATTGTTGTTTACTTGTAATGTTTTAATTTTCAGTAAATAAATTCCATTTAATGCGTGCGTTGTGCAACTAAATATCGTTTTACATACAGCTCTAATAATTTTAAGATTAAATAATTTTAAATATAGTATAATCTGTTAAAACGAAATTGCAAATGACCGGAAAAATCTTCCCTTATCGTTAGAGCTTTCCGACTTTTCAAATACATCTTATCGCTATCTACATATATCGCTATCGGATCATAAAAATTTTCTGTTTAAGGCAAGATTCCGTTATATACATGTTCCATTTTGACAGGTTTTATTATAATAATAGAATGCTGCCAATTTCTGTATTTACATTTTCAGCGTTAAAGAAATTTAGACCTTTACAAGCTTGATTTGTAAACGTTAATGAAAAATTTAATATAGGTACATACAGATTAAAATTGATAGAAATTAAATCTAAATTGAGCTAAATTAGGAGATTTTTAGAAATAATATAAATTTTATATATATTGTGTTAAGTGGTCTTGTACCTTTTAAACTCGCCGAAAATCAACAAAAACATTCAAAGTTTGAATTAGTGACATAAATTTTGATAATTGATTAAACCGATTGTGCTTTTTTATATATGACCTTTCGAAACTGACTAGTGTTTTACAGAATTTGTGTATTGTTCAAATTAAAATATCTTTTTTTTTTTTACTCCGTAAGTCATTGCGCGCATGATATCTTGAGAACATATGTATGTATTATGAAATTTGATATAGATAATAAACACATATATATTCTTAAAATGATCTACTCTTGGGTCAAAATTATTTTACTAGCCATGTAAATATGTATATATATATATATATAATATATATATATATATTTGTTAAAAATCAAAATTTTTCATTTTTCATTGATTAAAAATAGTCATAAACTAAAAATTGTATCACTGTAAATACTTAAAAGTAGATCATTTTAAACACACATATGTGCTTATTACCTATATCAAAATTCATAACAATTCATTACATACGTTCTCAAGATGTCATGCTCGCAATGATTTACGGAGTAAAACAGGAGTTATTTTAATATCAATAATGTACAATTTCTTTAAAAGCCTAGTCAGTTTCTAATAATAGTATATTAAAAAGCTCAATATGTTTAATCAATAGTCAGAATTTCGTGTTTATACATAAAAAAGGTTTTGAAGATACACTAATTCAAACTTTGAATGTTGTTTTTATTGATTTTCGTTGTGTTTAAAAGGTACAAAACCCCTGTGAGAGACCTTTTTCAGCTTAATCTTCATTTCTTAAATCTTATTATTATTTCTTTAATATATATATATATATTTTTTTGGTCGGGCTGTCGCTTCTGGAAATTTATTACAAAGCACCAACTTTGACAACATTTTCTGAAAGATCATTTGCCTTTATCGAAAAATGGAAAATACTATCCAATTTCATAATTTCTGAATAAGAAAATATCTTCTTATTTTATGTGCTTACGAATAACAATGAATTCTGGATTGCGTCAGAAAGTAGTCGGTTTGAATTTCAGAACAGCCTTAAAATTAATATTTCTTCTTTAATATATTATTTCTATTATAATACAAATCATTTTATTGTTGATTAATATCGTCATACAGAAATTGCCTGTCTGTTTATTATTAATTGAAACAATACTACAGCTTTTATTATTTTGTTAAGATAAAATAATGATGACGGGTCTTTTGACTTTCATGTAAATCTTGCTGTAAAACACCCGTTTTGTTTTAACAAAATACGAATTCCGTTTCAGTAAGTAAATTCCATCTTATGCATGTTTTGTGCAACTAAGTCGCATCTTAGATATAGCCCCGAATAGCTCTGTAAAATTAAATTAAAAATATTTTACTCACTGTAAAACTACCCAAAACGAAATCTTAAGGAATCTGAAGCAAGTGGGTAAGTGTGATCGAAGATCGCTCAAAGGGTTTCGTTTAATATTCCTTTCAAAAAACACTTTATCCTTTTTTTAATAAATCCAAATAAATTTCATTTAGAAACAACAACAAAAAAAAAGTCATGTTTTTTATAAAGTAAAAATTTACTGGTCTATTTTTTCGTTTTTTCGAATATCTAAACCAGCCCGGCTATTATATTCTGTTATAATAATATCCGTCATGCGGACTAAATGCGATATTTAAAAAAATAATTTCAAAATTAAACAAATTGTACACCTTCAAAATGTTAAAATATGCGAATATTTCCATAATCGGCTTTTTATCACGATTCAATATGTTTCTGAAACTCATATATTTACTATTCTTTATTACTCATATTGATACTCGCTTTGTATTATTCTCAAACATCTGAAAAATTCGTTAAACCTCCAATATGACGTAAAATTTTATTTTTAATTCTTTAATGACGTGATATTAATCTGCTGTGTACATAATCAGCTGTTTTGATACACATACTCATACTCCTTGCATTATTGAGAAATCTTAGACATTTTCCGTTTTATTACCACTATGACGTCAATCAGTTTTATTTCATATTTATCTTTTTTTCAATTGGTGAAACTTTTCATTTCATTTCATTTCATTTTTCACGTGGAAATCGTCTGATAGAAAATTAATTATTGTGGAAAGAATTTCATCGTGGATTTTTAATTTTCGGCATCTGCTATAACGAAAATTTTTTTAATTTAATAAGAAAAGGCTGTTAGAATTTTGGTTTTTAACTCTATTTATTAAAATAATACGAAATTTTCAAATTTTAATATTTTGAGCTCTTCATAGCTGGTATTCAAAATTATACACAAAGTTTCAACTCTGTAAGTGATATAGTTTTTGAGAATGGCTCTGTGACAGACAGACAACGGAGCGGGAGTAATAGGGTTTCGTGAAATGAACGAAACCCTAAAAAATTCCATCTTAGACAGGTTTCCGTCGTTAACAGGTACACCGCCTATTCTAATTTTATTATATTATTTTCACTGTGATCATGAAAAAAAAAATTTCGTTTAAAGCAAGATTCCGTAATATGCAGGTTCCGTTTTGATAGGTTTTACTATAATAATAGAATGTTGTTGATTTTTTTATTTACATGTACAGCGTTAAAGAAATCAATTCGCTTACAAACTTCATTTGAATGCGTTAATGCAAAAATTTGTTATACACCGTTAAAATTAATTAAAATTGATAGAAATTAAATCTAAATGAAATTAAATTAGGAGATTTTTAGAAGTAACAATATTAATTTTATACGTATTGTTTGTTCTCAGTGAGACCTTTATCATTTTCAAGTTCATTTCTTAAATATCATTCTTACTTCAAGGAAATATTTGTCCTAAAGTTTATTTAACTTTAACCAGCTGTACGTCTTAGCTTTCAAGGACATCTATTGTTAGAATTAATTGCATCATTTTTATCTAAATTTAGAAACTTTCTAAAAAACAATTTATTTTGTGTCTTGCATTTCCGCAATGTCTTTCGTTTGTTTTTAATGTCGTTTACTTATTGCAATAACTATTAACAGCGTAAAATCATTTCATATGTAGAAGGAGCAACTAAATGTACGATGCGTAATTTTTAAAGTTGAAATGAGACGGGTGAATTATTTTTAAATGTACTATTTCTAACATTCCAGTAATGATGAAATGTGCATAATTTTGCTGTTAAGCATAACTTACACACAAGAGACAATTTTTATTATTGTTATGCTGAATTTATAACAAGAACGAAAAATCATGCATCAGGTATAGATTATAAACACTTTCCAACAATAAGAGAATAGTATTAAAAAATTTCGTCCCCCCCCCCCATAGAATGAAATGTTATATCTGTATAAGCAGCTTAAAAAACATAACTCAGTAAAAATCAATTTTCAGCAATTGCTGTCCATATCCAATAATGTGTGGGAATTCTTTTGTGTAGCCCTGTATGCGATCTAAATAATTTATGCACACCACGTAATACACTAACAATTAGATGAGTTTAAAAATGCATACCACAGCGGTATTGAGACACACATACATCAATTATCGATCATAGTCAATATTGTAACCGAATTATTTTGTGTGTCTCTGTAAATGAACGATGAATGTTATGTACTCCATAATCTATAGAAAACATGTTGACGTACATTTCAGGGATTTCATTATGTTTGAAGTATCATAACATCAGTAAAATGCACTGCAAACGATTTTTCCCTGGCACAATGGATACAAAATAATGGAATTATTTTGTGCGATCCTGTAAACGAGCTATACTTACTTATACGGTACTTATTCTATACTCCCGAGAAAGCATGTTGTAGGCCATCTCAGTGATGTATATCAATATTGAAATATCATAACATCAATCAATTGCACCGCAAATCATTTTCCTCCATAGAACATAATGCAACAGAAATCTTTTGTGTGTACTTGTAAAAGAACTAACTATAAATGCTACATAATTCATTTTCAGTACCGAACATTATATGGTAATCCTCAATAGCATATAAAAATTTCATGGCAATCCGTATCTATTTACGAGAGTTACATCACGGACAAACGGCAGACAGACAGACATAGAAACTGAATTCATAAACACTTTTCAACTATCTTGGAAAATGTTAAATACTTATAAATTTATAATATATATATATTAAAAAAAAACTTCACCTACTCTTAATGAAAAAGACTATATTTGCGCTGTGCCTTAAGTTCAGTACTTAAATCCAAATTAATTATTTTCTGACACATTCACGAACATTTTTTTTTTTTAAGTTTTATGAAAATAGCGGGTGCTCTTAATCAGAAACTATGAAACTGAATAGCATTTTCCATTTTTAGATAAAGATAAAGGATCTTTCAGAATATGCTGTCCAAGTTGTCGTTTTCAACCAGATTTCCCAACGCGTCAGCCCAGCAATAGATGTCATGCTACAGTAATTGCGTATTATTCAAGATGTAATACATTTATTGAAAAATTAAAAGCGCTATTCTATTCCAGATCACTTCAATAGCCGTACTTGCCATTTCATGCTCTTACGTATAAAAATGAGTTGTCGTGGTACATTTCCGGTTGTGGAGTAGGGATTTTGCGTTTCTTTGAGATAACCTTCCTTTAAGCACTTTAGACCATGTTCCTGTTTTTTTTATTTTGGGAAGTGATTTCGGTTTAAAATTCTACAGCAGGTACAATTCTCTTTCATCTAATTGCCTGAATTGTCCTTTGCTGTTGACTCATATTCCATGTATTTATCTTTTTTCGGTTTTATCCATTCACTTATTTCTCTTCCCTGTGTGCGTCCAATGATAATTGAAAATTTTCAGCATTATAAGAATCGTTTAGTGTTCCAATTAAAACTAGTCAGTTTCAATTGGAACTTTCTTCTATCTCCATGTTAATACTTCAAAGAGCATAATTTGTTTTTGTTACACTTTAAGTTTTTTGTCAATAAATGTTTCAAATTCATGGGGGGGGAGGAAGTCTAAATGGGTAATATATATATTTTTTTAATAGTGAAAAATTTTGCTTATTACAAATATGCAAATTAATCCTAGATGGACAATTTCAGTACAGTTATTTTTAACAGCTACCGCACCCCGTAAATCGAACAAAATTCGCTATTACAGCGGCACCTTCAGGCTGATTTTCTCTAATATTTTATACAAACCTCGGCTTATGAAAAGCATCGAAAATTTTATCTTCGATGCTTTCTATCGAAATTTTATCTAAAAATAAAATTTCGTCGAAAAATATTCATAAATTATTCACTTAAACTGCAAAATATAAAAAAAAATCCCACAAAAATCGCTGTTACAGCGCCTCCTTGGGGGGGAATATATCCCCATTTTCATTTGCCACGTAACGTACATAGTCAAGAACGTATATATGAAGTTTGGTTCAATTCTATCCACATTTTCATACACTTCCCGAGGATACAAAAGAAAAATTGCACAACAATCGCTATCACAGTTCCTCCCATTCCAGGGGAACATCCTCAAATTCAACTGGGACCTGACAACAATATTAAAAAATATCTATATGAAGATTGGTTCAATTCTATGCATAATTTCTTCTGCACAAAAATCGCTATCGCAGCGCCCATTTCCGGCGGAATATCACCAATTTCAACTGGGACCTCCTGGCCATACTCGAAAACATATATATTGAGTTTGGTACAATTCTATGCATAAATTCATATACTTTTCAATGATACAAAGAGGACACACTGACAGACAGACATTTAGCAAAAGCGTGTTTTTCGGGATCTCTGACCCCTAAAACGTGTAAATACGTCAAGAAAAATTTCGATTACAATACTTTCTTCTATTAGAGATAGAAGAAAGTTACAAAACAAGTGGGTAAGTGTGATCGAAGATCGCTCAAGGGGTTTCGTTTAATATTCCTTTCAAAACACTTTATCCTTTCTTTAATAAATTCAAACAAATTTCATTTAACAAAAAAAAAAAAAAAAAAAAAAAAAAAAAGTCATGTTTTTTATAAAGTAAAAATTTACCGGTCTATTTTTTCGTTTTTTCGAATATCTAAACCAGCCGGATAGCGGGCCGAGCTACTAATATCCGTAATACGGACTAAATGCAATATTTAAAAAAATAATTTCAAAATTAAACAGATTGTACACTTTCAAAAGGTTAAAATATGCGAATATTTCCATAATCGGATTTTTATCATGATTTAATATGTTTCTCAAACCTCAAACTCATATATTTACTATTCTCTATTATTTATATTGATACTCGCTTTGTATTATTCTCAAACATTCGAAAAATTAGTTAAACGTCCCATATGACGTCAGATTTTCGTTATAATTCTCTAATGACGTGATATTAATCTGCTTTGTGTACTTACAAATACTCCTAGTATTATTGAGAAATCTTAGACATTTTCCGTTTTATTACGACTATGACGTCAATCAATTTTATTTCATATTAATCTTTTTTTTTTTTTCATTTGGTGAAACTTTTTATTTCATTTTGACGGGGAAATTGTCTGATAGAAAATTAATTATTGTAGAAAGAATTTCTTCGTGGATTTTTAATTTTTGGCATCGGCTATAACAAAAAATGTTTAAATTTAATAGGAAAAGGCTGTTAGAATTTTGTTTTTTTATCTCTATTTATTAAAATAATAAGAATTTTTCAAATTTTAATATTTTCAGCTCTTTACAGCTGATATTCTGATTTATGCACAAAGTTTCATCTCTGTAAGTTACATAGTTTTCGAGAATGGCTCTGTGACAGACAGACAACGGAGCGGAGCAATAGGGTTTGTGAGATGAACGAAACCCTAAAAATGAACTTGTTTCCTATTTTACCTCATGAATTCAGTGCCGGATTAAGCAGTGTAGAGGTCTTTAGGCAATTTAAACCTCGAGGCATCCTTTTTTCTATGTGTCGAATTCTCACGTAGCTCATATTAGAACAAAATGGAATAAAAAACAGTTTAATAAACATTATATTTAAATTTTTATCTATAACAATACTTCACTATTAAGATATTAAAAAAAAAAACTTAGCTGAGTGAAAAATCAGATATGCATGAATTTCTCAGGCCACGGGCCCTCTAAAAATTGAGGAGCCCATAGGCAATTGACTAATAATAGGACACTGCATTAAACACATTTTGTTTTGCTTTTATCCTTATCCTGAAGAATGAAAACTACTTTTTCATATTTAAGAACATGTTAACTATTTACAGTTTTAGCAGAGTTACTTAATTTGCTACACATTCCACTAGTTTAATTTAATGATCAATTTGTTCTGAATTTACACATTCGTATTTTTCAATACCAAAAGAGGAATTTAATTTATGTGTTAACATAAATTAGGTTTAAAGTCAGTATATATATATAATATATACATGCATGTGTTAAGTTTGACATTAATCTGCCGAACTAAAGGGTATGATATAAGAGCCCATGTGGATTGTAAAACACCATAGAAACCCTGTCCTATCTCTAACTATTTCCATGTTATGATGGATAGAAGGAATGGCGCCAAAAATGCTTCACGTTTGATAAAACTCAAATTTGTGATGTTTCTGTAAAACCTATACGCAAAATTAGCACATATTTGGAAAGAACAAGAAAAAAATCCTATAAGGCGACACCATTTTTATAAAGCTATCTGGATTTAATGGTCAGCTACAAGCGCTGAAAGATTGAAGAAATGAAAAAGCGAATTGTCCCCAGATTTATTAACCGTCAATTCTGCAAATATCCGTCTAGCTACAATCGGTCAAATGAAACCAAAAACGTGTCCATTCCACCAGCTTTCGAATAAGCCTACAATAAACCAAATCGGTTTCTTACTTCAGGTGAAATTCAAACCTTTTGTTTGAAATGCATCACTGAAATCACTCGGGAGAGTATGTTAAATTTGCACATTTGTCATCATTACGCCCAACAAAATCAATTTACGAGGGTGAAAAACTTATCTTCAAGCTCATCAACTTCATTCAAGCGATCGCCAGCCCTTCCAAAACAAACATTTAACTTGAATCGTGTCTGAAAAGATGAGCTTCGCCCTTGCAAGTGGATTTTGTTGAGCGTAATGGTACCAAATGTGTAAATTTAACATAATACCCAGAGTGATTTCAGTTATGCATTTCAAATAGAAGCTAACTTCTCTTGAAGTAGAAAACGGATTTGGTTTATGGTAGGCTTATTCGAAAGCTTGTAGAATGGACACGTTTTTGGTACATTTGACCGATTGTACTGCTAGGCGGTATTTGCGCAATTGCCGGTTAAAAAATTCAGCGAAAATTCTCTTTTTCATTTCGCCAATCTTTCAGTCTCCACGGAGTGCACTCCCCCTTCTTAGGGTCTATATCCCTCGTGTAGATAATCGGCCGTCATAAATCAACCAACCAATCTTTCAGCGCTTGTAGCTCACCGTTAAATCTAGATATCTTTATAAAAATGTCACCTTATAGGATTTTTTCTGTTCTTTCCAAATATTTGCTTAATTTACGTGTAGTACAGAAACATAACAAATTTGGGTTTTATCAGACTTGGCCCATTTTTTGCGCCATTCCTTCTATCCACCATAACTCAGAAACGGTTAGAAATACGACAGGGTTTCTATGGTATTTTATGTTCCACATAGGCTCTTATACCACCTCCTTTCGTTTGGCAGATTATGTCAAACTCACCCTGTATATAAAGCATCCCCATAAAATTTAATCTCCAAATTGTCCCAGAGAAAAATGAAAATAGCCATTCGATTAGGAAATACGTCTTTCAATTTTTGTAAATGAAAAAATAATGATAAAGCTTAGTCTTCATACTAAAATTGTACCATACATCAAAATTTTCAATACGAGCACCCAATTTTGACATCATATTTGGATTTTGCGATATATTTTACCTGCAGTTGCAAAACGAAAAGTCCTTCAGTCAACTAGTTTAAGAATTATGAAGGTTTAAAGTTTGGAAATCGTAATGTTAAATTCCTTTTTAATCGTTTCAAAACGGAGGGCAGTTCGGGTACTTTTTAAAGCATAACTCTAAAACTATTTGTGGGAATGAGTTGTAATTTTGGATTCGCATATTTAAAGCTTCTAGAAATCTATTCATCTTTAAAAAAATCATAGGTCAGAATCTATAATTTTTTCGAGAATTAACTTCGGAGGTATACGTACTTTAAACGGGATTTGTGAAAGAAATATGAATTATAATACTTATGAATTTTTAAACAGAAACCGATTTCTAGAAGCTTTCAATATGCAAAATGCAAATCCAAAATTATAGCTCATTCTGATAAATAATTTTTGAGTTGTACTTTGAAAACTATCTTCATTACATTTATCTTCATCTTTTGCAACGATTAAAGGAATTTAACATTACGCGTTCCAAATATTAAACCTTCTTTATTCTTAAACTATTTGACTGAATGATTTCCAGCTTGGCATCTGAAGGTAAAATGTACCAAAAAAAATCCAAATATGCTGTTAAAATAGGGTGATCCTATTTAAACTTTCAAAGTTAGGTACAATTTCAGTATAAAGACGACCTTTAAGCTCTTTTTCTTTTTTTTCTTTTTTTTTTCTTTTTTTCCTTTCTTTTTTTTTCTTTTTTTAACATAAATTAGAAGTGGACACAATTCCTAATCAAATGGCTATTTACGTTTTTCTCTGCTATAATTTAGCGATTAAATTTTATATGGGTTATCTTCTTTTTACCGACTCTACTTTTTAGCTTGTGTAATTAGTTATTTAATTATGTATGTGAATTCTAACAAAATGATGCAATGTAATTTGTCAGAAAACCTCAAAAGTTATAGATATTTTTGCAACCCTCCCCCTTCCTTCTAAGGTTTCATAAATAATTTTATTTACTTATCTGGAATTTTGTATGTTAGTGATAATTATAGTTGAATTGAATGAATAACTATTTATTTGAGTGAAGAAAAGTTATCTTGTATTTTTTTGCGCAGAAAAAATGTATTATACTGTATTATATTATTGGAGTAGCTTCATTTCTTATCATAACTATGTGAAAGAAAAAAAATAAGCTACCATATTTCACATAAAAATACATCTAGAATGAAAAAAAAATCGAATTATTTTGTTTTAATATTAAGATTGTTTAACTAAAAAATATCCTCAAAACATGATAAAAATGAATAAATATATCTGACTTTTCAATTTTTAAGTTGTTTTAAACTAAACACCAAAGAAAATTAATGAAGAAATAAACAAACGAAAATGTCTATTGCACATACTTGAGATTTGTAAATTAATATTAGACGAAGCATCTAATAAGGAAAAATTTCAAGTCTGTTTATACTAATAAATAAATAAAATAAATTATGACGTGCATATACTGATAGATGTAAAAGTCTTTACGTTTTGAATATATGAGTAATGGTTTCAGGAACACTTTTTTTTTATTTTTTGAATATTTGAATAAGTGTTAAAAAAAAAAAAAAAATCACTGCTGTCTTGCACGAGAAGAGTTTCACGACTGGAATACCATAAAAAATGCTTGCATCGTTATTCATTTCAAGTCTAGATGATTTTCATTAAAAATATTATCAGCATGAGGACAGAATCAGACCGATATAACGAGCTCTTAAATCTTTTTTTAACAAGGAAATTTTGCATATCACAGTAGGAATCTGAAAAATATGTGTTAATGCTGATGTTGTTCTAATGAGGATAGTTTTGGCTAGATTTCTTCTTCTGTCTTTATAGAATTGCGAAAGCTTGCCTTAAATCTTGTTTTCAGATGTACCGCAATTTCCTTTCTAATATTAAACTTATAGTCATATATAATACATTCGCATTTTTCAAATGTCTAATCAGTAGCCTTCTTTACAAACAAAAAAGAATTCTTCGAATATTAGAAAGGTAAGATCTTTTATGAGAAAGGAAAATGTTCCAAGTCAAAGAACTGTTGCTAAATCGTTAAAATGCCCAGTGTCAGCTATTAACAAAATCATTAACACTGATTTTAATTTTTAAAAGGGCAAAAAACACATAATGTTCATCGTCTTTCTCCACGACATATCGCCGAACGCAGCACGATGCAGAATTCTTTATGAAAAGCATTTATCCAGAAAAAAATGAAAAAATTTTGTTACAATAGAGGAAGCTTGGGTCTATTTAAATGTTAATAAAAAGAGATTCGATTTATTATCATCAAAGAGGAGAAAAATATCTTAAAACATGGTTCAATGTATCTAAAGAAAGTTTTAGCAAAGGATTTATGATTGTTAATGACTTTGCATATAACGGGAAATTAAAAATAAAGAAAGGAGAAAAAGTTTAAGATCAACTCCACATATTATTGGAAACATATTTTACTTCCAGTATCCAAACATGAAATACCATCTTTTTACCCCCAGTCCCATCAATTTGTTGCACTACATCAAGATAAAGCAAGCAGCCACACTTCACAATTCACACTGTTACTTTCCTGGAAAAAATGGAACGAGAAACGGGCGTCAGGGGCTCCTTCTGGGGGAATATCCCCAATTTCAATTGCGACCTAACATACATAGTCAAAAACGTATATATGAAGTTTGGGTGAATTATATCCATAACTTCATACACTTTCCGATGACACAGAAGAAAAATGAAAAATCGCACGTAAATTCACTATCACAGAGCCCCTCCTTCCGGGGGAATAGCCTTATTTTCAACTGTGACCTGCTGGCTATTGTCAAAAACATATATATTAAGTGTGGTTCAATTTTATGTATAATTTCGTACACTTTGCGATGATACAATAAGGAAAATGAAACAAAAATCCCTATCACAGCGTTCCCTTCCGGCGAAATATCCCCATTTTTAACCGGGACCTGCTGGCCATAGCCAAAAACATATATATGAAGTTTTGTTCTCGGTTCAGTTCTATGCATAACTTCATACACTTTTCAACTGTTACAAAGAAGACACACACACTGACAGACAGGCATTTTGTAAAAACGTGTTTTTCTTTTTCTGTATCTCTGACATCTAAAAATGTGGAAATCTGTTGTAAACTGGAAGTCGGAACTAATTTCGATTACGATACTTTCTTCTATTATTGATAGGAGAAAGTAAAAATATACGAATCAAATATACGAATGCATTCCATGGACATAGGTTTAAAACTAGAGAGGAGAATCTTGGGGCTGACAAATGAGCAGTCTTAAGAAGTAACAGACCAGTCCAGTCTGATACAATCACCAAATTTTGCTATTTTCTTTTTCATAGTGCCAATGCCATACCTTTAATTTGAGTTTATTTTGTTATATTTAAGCCTTATTATTTCTGCTTAGATACTTTAATTTTTCTTGCTTTAAAATTTTAAATAAGTTTGAAAGAACTTAATCTTTGAGTGACTGACAAACAAGTGCGCATTCTTCTTTTTAACACTTTCCAACCTAGTTGAAAAGTGTTTATGACTTCGGTTTGTCTGGCCGTCTGGCCGTCTGGCCGTCTGCCGTCTGGCCGTCTGCCGTCTGTCCGTGCTCTAACTCCCGTAAATATGCTCGGATTGCCCTGCAATTTTTATATGTTATAATCGTTATCTATAGCATGTGCCCTATTTCAACGGAAGTGTGTAGCACTTATAGTTTTTTTACAGGGACACTCAAAAGAATTCCATTACATTGCGGTCTATGGGGAAAAATCATTTGCGGTTTATTTAAATAATGTTTCACTATTTTAAACGCATTGAAATTTATATAGATCACTAAGGTGCATTAGAAGAAGCTTAATATGGAATAGGGTGTGCATAGCACTTATACTTACTTTACAGGGACAGTCAAAAGAATTCCGTTACATTACGTCTATGGAGAAAAATCGTCTGCGGTTTATTTAAATAATGTTTCCCTATTTTAAACGCATTGAAATTTATATAAGGTTCATTACAAGAGACTTACTACAGAATAGTGTGTGTATAGCAGTCATTGTTCATTTACAGGGACACACAAAAAAATTCTCTACTGTATGTTAACAATAATTCCTGGAAGTACGTTTTAAGTTACTGAACGCGATTTTAATTTTAAATCGCTTTTTGTATATTACGTGGTGTGTATAAATTCTGTAGATCCTATACAGGGAAGCACAAAAGTTCGGGAACACATTTCCGTATTATTTAACTCCAGACGGAGAATTTTAAACTGTGCTACGTGTTTCCTAACTGAACTAAAATTTAGCATCCTATGTAGTATATATACAAATCTATAGATCATATACAGGGCTGAATAAAAGAATTCGGATTACTTAGATGTTATCTTTTAGCTTATTAAAGAGTATGATTCGTAAAATTATTTTGGAAACGTTGGAAAGTGTTACATAATCTATGCTTGACGCATGATTTTTCGTTCTTGTTTATTAACACTTTCCTACATTGATGAAAAGTGTTTATGATTTCGGTTTATCTGACTGTCTGTCTGGTCTGAGAGGGGTCTAAAATTTAATGGGCTAAAAATACAAAAAAAAAAAAAAAAAAAAAAAAGGATAATATTGCTTGATTTATATGTATATTGATTATATTAATTCCTATATTTGTTCGTATATGAACTAGGAATATACATTTCGTCCGTGTTTCATTTACATTTATATCAACTTAAATTGAATTACTTTAAAAATTAGATTACTGTTTCTACTCATCCTTTTCTTCGTTCATTCATATAACTTTCTGTGTTTTAAAAAATAAGCGCTTATGCGCAGAGTCATGTTTTTAAATTATTATTCGTTATTATTTTCATTATTTTATATATTCTATTTTTTCTTCTCTGTACGATAATATATTGATATGAGATTGAAAGACCATCATTGAGCATTCAGCATCTTGTCAAACAGTGCTGCCCTCTGTCGCGTGCATTTGAAATCAATCATGAAACTAAAGAATGATTTTTAATGAAATGAGATGAGAGGAAATGTTTGTTTTAACATTTACATTGTAATTTTTTTCTTAATTTTCTTTTCCTATTTTCACAGCTTTATATGAAAAATTTCAATATATTTTTTTTTATTTAAAAAATTCTCCCTCCTTTCTTTTAATTTACGATTCTATTACGAACTAGAATATAAAATATTCAGTATTTTCTTACGTATAATAAAATAGCAAAATTTATTTAGTAAATTGAATATTACTGAAGTATTTTATAGATTAACAGATTGCAATACAATTAAACATGATATCAATATCGAGCACCTTTTTGTGTTTGAATTGTGCTCATTTATGAGGTATCATAACAGTTCCAACTGGCGGTCAACAGTTTGGAACCACTGATTTTATGGAGATAAATTAACATTATTGTTCACGAGATTTGAGAAATCTCAAAGAAAGAAAATAATTTTGAATTGGCATAAATATAATTCTGTTCTAGATTGTATGTTGAGTTGAGTTGACTATTGACGGCCAATTATCGACACTTGGGATATAGGCCCGGGGGGGAGTGCCCTTCGTGGGGGTCTTTCTAAGGGAACCTAACCCGTATTTACACATGGATAAATCCACGGCTCGAAGAAAACCACGAAAACTCCGAACGATTAGGCCGACGGGCGCGATTGGGATCGAACCCAGCACCTCCCGTCTACCAGCTTCGAGAGCACAACCTCTCAGCCACTGGTGGGGCTCTAGATTGTATGAATAAAGAATGATTTATGCTATACATGAGGATGTTTAAGAGGTGTCATTCAACATAAAATTTAGCCAAAACACCAATTTGAAAGCACTGTTTTTTCATCATTTACGTTAGGAAGAGAGAAGATTAAGGCTTGTAGCTTATCCTTTCTATGTAAAAAAATATCTGGAGCTGTGGTGTGTTGGTATTTCTGTTTCTCGAAGGTTGCTACTCTGTGAAAATCCAGTAATTTCCAGATATTTTTTTAATTAAATGGAATTCCTGAAATAGTGCTTAACGCTACTCGAACATTTGCATTTTGAAAACTCTATGTTATTTACATTTGCGATTATACTTGTATTTCAAAGATGATAAGTCAGTTCTGGAAGAGAAAAAGAAAAATGTTTTAATGTTTGTCTTGGAAAACGCAACCTCATGTGTTTTTATTCGAAACTCGAAACAAGATGTCAGTAGCAATGATTAAAAACATATTTAAATCTTATTTGTTTCAAGAGAACAATATATAGATTTTTCGGATAAAAGTTTCAAATGTAAACTGACAAAAAGTAATAGGGAAAGAGGTGAAAAAAGAAAAGAAAGAATAAAACTGCATCAAACTGAAAATGAGGCCCGGTGTTTTTTCTAAAATTAGAAACACAGACTAACTTCGGTTAAATAAATTGTGTCTGAATATCCAAATGGAACAATTTTCTAGGAATAAAAGAAAGATTTAATACAGATGATTTTAATCATTTCCATTATTATTTTCAGTATTTAGGAGGGAATGAAGAGAAAGTTCGCTATTAATTTGGGTGAATCACCACTGAAGGAAAGATACAATGTGTTTTGAATCAATAATGCTTTGTTTTTTGAAATGAAGTGGGCGAAGATAAATATTTTAGATATATTGAATTTTTATGTGATGAAAAATACATAATTCAGCATAATAATGCATTAAGTTACGCATCAGTGGTGGAAAGTATATATTTCAACGTTAAAACGCATCAAAGCAATGGAAAACGAGTTGACATTTCAAAATTACAGTCGTCTTAGGTTAGCAATTCCGCTTACTTAACTCATAAAAAAATATGTATTGATGTTATAAAAGCGGTATTCCTAATAAGATTTGGAAATAAAAGATGGGAAAAAAAAAACTTACAATATTTTATTTAAAAATTTGAAAAATGCATGCCAAGTATCTTTTAATCCGGAAACCGATCACAGAAGACCGCAACTGATGGTCGCGGTAATATCTTTCAATCTTTCATAATCGAATATCTTTTACCGGGATTGAAAGATATTACCGCGACCAGTGGTGGTCTTCCATGATCGGTTTGCCATTCACTTCCCTTTGACTGAGGGATATTGCGGCTTCCAAGGCTGCATTCACCGCTGTTTAAGCATAATATATGACTTTTTAAATATACTTGATAAAGTAAGAGAATTTTCTAAATTGAATTACATATCACTTTTTGTCTTTCTATTATTTTCTTTATCAAGATTTAAAAAAAAAAATTATAACTGTTTAGTTATTAAAAAAAAAAAAAAAAAAAAAAAAAAAAAAAAAAAAAAAACATTTTTTTTTGTTTATATCGGTCACAATCTCATAAGTGTGATTTTTCAGTGTCCAGTATATCGCTCGGCATTTCTTTGCAATATACATTCTCATATAATGTTAAA
This sequence comes from Maratus michaelseni, assembly GCA_963931845.1. Taxonomy (NCBI): domain Eukaryota; kingdom Metazoa; phylum Arthropoda; class Arachnida; order Araneae; family Salticidae; genus Maratus; species Maratus michaelseni. Next base: position 141,830,014 of record OZ007587.1, on the reverse strand, counting down.
ATGTTTCTCTGTGATTGTTCTACAATATTATGTTACTTTTACCATGAAAATCTGTTTTTTAAATCTTTAAAATGGAATTTAAATATCTGAAAAGTCACTACTCTCCCCTGTCCTCAACCCATAACTTGATCATTAAAACCATCAACAAGCAATAACTATTAGAAATTTTTGAAAAACCAATGCATTTATTATAAATGTGAATCTCATGAAGCATAATAATATAATTTTTATATGCGTGAAATGTGTAATATTTGTTTTTGTTGGGTTTAAAGCTGTGTCCCTCACTTTTTCGGTCACTACTGTCCCGGTCAGGGCTTTACAAATTTAAGGAAATACCAGAGGGCCCGTGCGAGGATTTCGCACTGAAATCTAATATTTTTTAGGTACTTCTCTATTATGTCGTCGAGCACTTTTCATAACAAAAAACTATCGTCAAACTGTAAGATTAAGCAGTCCCATTTACTTGACGTCAGAAGCATTATACGTGTTTGTTACGTCATCAAGTGGTTTTTAATTCGACATTTGCGTGTATTTTTCTTTGTTTTACTGATTTATTAGTTATTTCATTAACTAAAATAACAATTGTGTCCTTAAATTCTTATATTTTATTTATTTATTTATTTTGATATTCCAATGGCAACGTTTTCCCGTTTATTTGGCGATAGTTTTTTGTTATGAAAAGTGGTCGACGGGATAATAGAGAAGTATCATTTTTTATCAATATGTAATATTTATTAGATGCAAGTTTAAACTTCTACAGAAAAAGTAAGGATAAAAATATAAGCAAACAACATTTGATTTAGTTTTTAGTCAAGCCAGAATATCATCTAATTTGTTCAATCAAAGTTAGGGTAAAAACTGATCCAAAATTGCAAAAGGCATACGCGCGAGAAAAAAAAAAATAATCGTATTTTAACTGCATTAGAAAATGACGTCATCCGCTTCGGGAAAAACATAGAAATATAAATCTAAACATTTCAATTTCAATTTCGCTTTTTAATCATAAATATAAAATAAACCCGTGCGGAAGTTTTTTATAATAAATGCTGAGCATCATATAATGTGGTATTTTATTTTTTTGGCAACAATAATTTGAGGAAAACCTTTCATTTCTTTTATGAAAACAATGGCGATTTAATTTTTAATTTTCAGCAAATTTTAATCAAAAACATGTTGTAACGAAATGTTAAGTGCGCTATGTCAGAAGCCAGTTCAAAATCCTTTCATATGCTATCCCATTCGTCGTTCTGCGTTTCGTATTTTCTGAGAAAAAGGGATGTTGACAGGAGAAATAATATATAAGGATTTAGAAAAATAATATAAACTAAGTTTCGTATTGAAAATTATCAGAATTAACCCGCATGTTCTGAAAATGCTGATTGCCGAATGCTTCAAATGTCCGGGTAGTTAAGTGCAAAAAAAAAAAATCTGATGCTGCATCTAATGTTGCGCATTTTTTCGCATTGTAACCAATTTTACGTGCCGCAAAGGCTGGATAAACACTATTGTTTTATTGAAACCTGCCCCCCCCCTCTCCCCACATTCTAATTACATAGCAAGCTATCTGGATAGAGAGGAAAAGAATGGTGTTTTCTGTTCATGGGATGGAAAATGCCTTTTAAACTTGGTTCTTCCATTAAAAGTTCAAGAGAAGAGAAATATCACTGCTTGTTGCGTACTAGTAGGGGAGGGGGAGAGAAGACATGTCGTTTGTGTTTGTCCTCATTTCTTCGTTCATTTTTTTTTTTTTTTTTTTTTTTTTTTTTTTTTACAAAAACAAAAGTTATTCTCAAACAAACAAATAAATAAAAAACGCCAGATTAACTATTTTGGTCGCCAGATAACAAAACTTATTCGCCAGTGTCGACCTGGCGACGACATTTGTCAAGCCCTGGTCCCGGTGTATGAATTTCCTCATATTTCCACCATTTGGCAGTATGCAGTCATTTTCATTATTGTTTCTACTAAGGGAGAACATGTTGTTCTCAAAAAGTCGCCATGGCTTGCTGTTTGTTCATAAAGATGATTGTCTGAATTTAAAAGAATGGGGAAAAGGTAAGCGTACCTTTATTAACTATGACTACTGTTCCCATTATTAATTTAAACATTGATATTTATAGATTAACCTATATCTAGCCATTTAATCGCAGGTTTGCTATGTCTTTGAAAATAGTGCATACAACATTCCAAAAATGTTCTTTTTTAATTAAAGTGGAAAAATTGCAAAAAAATGTCACTGCTGTCCCTTACAATTTAGACAAAACACAAATGGCAGTTTTTATCAAACTGCGATATTATATTTATTTTGCAATAAAGTTTCTGCCCATCCACTAATTTTATTTTGAAATATATCAGTAGTTATTAAAAATTCAAATTAAGTATAATATGAGACTTTTAAAAATCAGATATCAGCAGAAAATAAGCAGCCATATCACACTTACGAGATTTTGGCCCATATATCTGATTAGAATATCTAGGTAAGTATGTATAATAATTGAACATTAAGTTAAGCAATAAAAAATTGAAGTTTCACTCGCATGAATAAACTAACAATTGTTCAACAGAATGTAACATTATGAAAATATGCATCCTAAAATGTACTTCCATTACCATATTAGGCTTCAAATCCAAAGGGGCTACTTTCAGACATATTTTTTAATTCATTTTTGTTCCGAAAGGCATGAAATTGGCAGGTGTTCTTATTCAGAAACTATGAATCGAAAGATGTATTCCATTTTTGGTAAAGGCGATGATCTTTCAGAAAATATTGTCAAAGTCGACCTTTTGAACCAAATTCCCGATCCGGCAGTGCGAGAAAGGGGAAAAAGTGTCATCACGTGACACGAGTCGCTTATAACTAGATAAGTAATTTATTTATTAAAAAATGAAAAACTCATTTCGATTTTCCAAATTGCTTTAATAGTCAGGCGTTTAAAAATAAGTCAGAAAATGTGTCAGAAAGTTTTGCGTTGTTGAGCAGGTCATTTGATCCACCTTAGTTTATTTTTGGAGCAACAGTTGTTTATTACTTTATGAATTAATGTATTAAATGTTTAAAGAAAAAAGTACCGATTTCACGTTGATAAATTGCTTAAAAAGGTAGAAATAATCTATAATTTTTGTGAAATATCCTTCTGTTATTACAAGGAATTGCTCTACAGTCTATGCAGTTTCACAGCAATAACCTTGCAGCTGGAAAAAAAAACGTAGGAGGAAAAAAATATAAATGACATAAATTTTAATCAGCATATTCGTAAGTTTTCGAGAAGTTGTCACCACTCTAATTATATCTTAACAGTAATTATCATTAATTATGATGAAACAAGCTTAATATCTTTTTAAACAGGCAAAACGTTTCATGAAATTGTTGGAACTTGGGTATTTTTTATTTTCTTTATCAAAGGAATTTTCCCGCCTTGGTATTAATAATATTAAAAAAATGAATTAGTATGCAGTAGCCATATCAGAACTTTCTCATTAATATTAGTAATTTATCGATACATCTAATCTAACATATTTATTTAAACATCCTAATTACAGATGGGGGACAAAATAATACGAACACCTGTAAAAAATATGTCCCATTTCATTTCACACTTGCAGTATAGAAATCTGCCATTTTGTGGTCGTGAAAGGGAAGGAATCAATCTGAATCTCTCAACAACTGTCATCAGGTGTGGTCCATGCATGCATAGTTTTCTCTCAGAGACTCTCCAACGTCAGACCTGAATGACTTCCAAAGAGGCATGACTGTTGGCGCACTTTAGCTGGAGTCTCACAGACGTAAACAGCAAACCATTTCAGGGTGTCCAAAATTTAAGTTATCAACAATATGACAGCATACGTGAAAAACGGTAAGATTGTGTCTTCAAAGTAGTACAGTGGGCGAAAAGCAATGATGACAGAAAAGGATAGAGAGGTGTTGAAGTGCATAGTGACCATAAAATACAAGTAAAATCGCTTTCTTATATGACATCCAAAATGAAAAGTCATCTGCAGGAGCCTTTTCAACTAAAACTGTTAATTGCTTGTGATTTTGGGCCACCATGCGCTTTAACACCTGTCTGTCCCTTTTTTTTTTGTCATCATTGTCTTTAGCTCACTGTTCTACTTTGAAGGCACAATCTTATCTTTTTTCCCGTATGCTATTATAGTTATTGATAACTTAAATTTTGGACACCCTGGAAAGTTTTGCTGTTTATGGCAGTGAGAATCCAGCTAAAGCACGCCAACAACCATGCCTCTTTGGAAGTCATCCAGGTCTGATGTTGCAGCGTCTCTCAGAAAAAAACTATGCATGCACGGAACACCTAATGACAGTTATTGAGAGACTGACCTTCCCTTTCACTAACACAAGATGGCAGACTTCTATTCCAGGTACCGCTCCTGTACTAGAAGTGTGAAATGTGGCATAATTTTTACAGATGTTCGTATTATTTTGTCCCCCATCTGTACACACTAAAATTATGAATGTGAAGTATAGTGCATTTACTTGAATCTGATATTTAAGCCTCCTGCGTTTGATGTAATAAAAAAAAAAAATCAACTAAAAATTTTCAAATAATTACTTTAACGTTTGGCAAGAAATTAGTCGTTTGAAGGTTATAATGGATAATACTAATAAAGACTAAGCTAAAATATTTAAAGATTTCTTTTACTATTGCAAACAGTCCACAGGTGTCTGTAAAAGTAGCCGTAGCTCGCGCACTAATAAAACTAAAATTGTAAAATTTTGTATTAATATTTTGGACATTTTCGCGAAAATTCAACAGCTTTACAAAATTTTCCCTTAAGATATATTAAAAATTTTCGTAACAACAGTAGTTGAATCTTATTGATTTTTATAAAAATTATATTTGAAACTAGAAAAACAGAAAAACGTTCCTTCTGAAAAATCTGTAATTTTAAGTTAGCCGGACTCCAGTGATATATGAACACACATATATGATATATGTATATATATATATATATATATATATATATATATGTGTGTGTGTGTGTGTGTGTGTGTGTGTGTGTGTCACTGGCGCCCGGCTAACATAAAAGTACCGAAAAATCAATTAAGCACCAATAAATGAACATATAAATAAATAAATGAATATTTTATTAATTTTTTATAAATCAGTGCATTATATATATTATATATTAAGATCTATAGATTAATTCTCAAAAATATGTACCAAGGAGGCAATTTTTTTATATTATATTCAAAGAACAGAAACATTAAACGATATCAAGGATCCTGTTTGTATTTTTGTAGACACTTTTTTTTTTATATAAATAATTAATTTCTGTAAAAAAAAAAAAAAAAAAAATTGCTTTAGCATCATTCTACTGGAAACGTTCTATTTTGGGCGCAAAAATGTTTTTAGTAATATCCTATAGTGTTCATCTTCCCCTCTTTTCAGACTTTTATTGGTTGGTCGTATAGTTTTTTCAATTATTTGATTTCAATTTATTTTATAAAAATGTAGGTGTTTATTTCTTTAATTATTGTAACAGAGGATTCATCTATGAAGGATACAAATACACAATGTTTGGTTTCATAATGCCTTGCTTATTTAGGGTAAGATATTACACTTAAAATCAATATCTCGCCCCCCCCCCCCCCCCAAAAAAAAAAAAAAAAAAAAAAGGAACTGTATACGAATTAAAATTTATTTTTAGTAAATAAATTATGCTTAATTTTTAAATCAAGAATGGGAGATACTTAAGGCACTGGCGCAGTAGCGCAGGAGGAATTTCGGGATTAAAACGCCTACCAGAGCATTTATTCCTTGTGTTAAGTTAAACACATGTATAAAACCCAAAGTAAATAAAAGCATAAACAATACAGAATTTTCACCATTCAACTGTTTCAAGGTTTCATAATAGATGCCCCTATTTCAATACAAAATTAATGAAAGAAAAAGTTAGGAGCAATAGCAGAAAAGTAATACGTATGTTACTGCTACTGCTTTCTATCTTTCTCTTCTTTCTTTTTTCTTCTCTGAAGATTGAAGAAGATTCTCTTTTATGAAACCTTTAAACACATAACAATGCTAAACTTATTATAGTTGTCTGTTCTTTTCATTACGTTGGTTTTTATGTATCACGTATTTACTAAATAGCACTTTATGGATACGTGTAACACAACGAAATTGTTCATTTTATGAGTAACAATAGTGTAAAATCCTTCCCAGATGAGGATCCAAGCTGCGCCACTGATTAAGGTTCAGGACTTTTTCTAGTTCAATGAAAGTAGTTAAAAACTAACGACAAACTACAATGTGCAGATTCACTGTTAACAACTGATATTAAAAATGGATGTCTTATCATTTGAATATTTTTATTAGGTGAACAATGCTGCCAAATTTTGGAATTGTTGCACATAATTGTATTTTGAACGAGGGAGACTAGAAAAGCTTATGACCATAACTGAAAACGTAATTTCCATAATCCTCTCCCCACCTTAGATATGAAGGAATTTTCAGAAAAAAAAACTTCTACATTCTTGAGTGAGTAATACATTCCTCATCTTCAAAAAGTAAGTGAAAATGTTAACAAAGAAAATTAGTTGTGACACGTAACGGAATCATACAAGAATCCCTCTGTTATGTTACAGAAAACAAATGAAAAATTCACAAATCATCAATCTTCATCAAATATTTTTAAAATCTGTTACATTATGTAAAACAAACAAACAAAAAAACATTAAATATATATCTATACATATATCCAATGCATATTTATTGTTTTAGAAGTTTTTTTACTGAATGCATATATGTCTTTGAATGCATTCTTTCAAAAATTAACTACCACAAGCCCCAAATGTTACGTTTTTTCTAAAATGACTTTCACTGCTTTTTATCATCTATATTTTTCCTTCTTTTGAAATGCAAATCAAGTACTTTCGCTTTCTAACTTAAATTCACTTCAATAATAAAGAATGGAATACGCGAATATCTTTTTTAGTGATGAGTGAATCATAAAACTACTGTGACTAAACAGAACTGACTTGCTTTTTCATTAGAATTCGGCAATGCTTTAAAAGAATCAATAATAACAACTTTCTTTTCTTAATATAATTATTTCTGAAAAAGAATCATGTGCTTATCTGGTCATCGAATACTTTTTTTCCGCCGTCTTGTGATTTCTTTTCAAAAGGTCGCTTTTGCTGATTCATCAGACAAACATCTTGATTGAATTTCCTCATCAAAACTGAATTACTGTCAATTCTTCAGGTAGCCGATTCTAGTTCGATCTACACGTGTTGCAGAAGAAGTTCATTGTCTTATGCCCATGAGTATTTTTTTTTTTTTAAATGATAAGATTTTCATAACATTAAAATTGAGTGCTGTGCACAATGGCGTATCTAGACTTATCATTTCGGAGGGGGTTGAGATACAGTAAAAGTTTCTAAGAAGGAATCGCAAGAAATCAGAAAAATTCCGCTTTAAATAGGTTTTTATCTTATTAGCAGGTAACGCATCTATTATACAATCAAATTTGCTAAGATTAAATCGCATGGGACAGGGAGAAATGTCGTTTTAAGCAGGTTTTTTGTCTTCACAGGTATAATTACATCGTTATACAGTATTTTTTTAAAAACGGAATGCTGAAAATTACCTACTAAAAGGTATTTAATAAACAGTAAATAAAACTGAAATAAACAGCATATTTAAAATTATATAAGAGCATTCTCAATCTACCTCACCTTCCTCACGCCCCACCAGTGGCTGAGAGGTTGTGCTCTCGAAGCTGGTAGACGGGAGGTGCTGGGTTCGATCCCAATCGCGCCCGTCGGCCTAATCGTTCGGAGTTTTCGTGGTTTTCTTCGAACCGTGGACTTCTCCATGCGTAAATACGGGTTAGGTTCCCTTAGAAAGACCCCCACGAAGGGCACTCCCCCCGGGCCTATATCCCTAGCGTAGATAATTGGCCGTCAACAATCAACCCAACCCAACCCTCACCTTCCTCAACGCATTCTCGGACTCATTTTGGAGCACATACACGCACGGCATTTGTGAAATAACACACTTTCTAAGAAGAAAACCTGTCTAAAACGGAAACATTTTCTGGTTAATTTGAATTTTATCTTAGCAAGTTTCATTACATTTTACTAAACTTTCGTAATTAAACCTGATTTTTTTCTACAAATTTCGGAGGGGGCTGAAGCCCCATCAGCCCACCCCCTAGATACGCCACTGGCTGTGCAGTTTTGATAAATTAAAAGTAAAACAGAAAATTTGCGTATTGAAAACAATATCAGATAATTGCGCAGTATTTTATTAAATCTATTTAAAATGTAAAATTATTTAATGGTAAGTAATGAAACTATATGGTAAGTAATTCTGTACTTATTACATACCGCACACATGCTGTCAAAGATTTAGAATTTATTCTTATAAAGTGGGCGATAAAAGTCGAATGTTAATTGACAAGTATCGAATGTCTGCTTAAGTTTTCCTTCCAGGGTTTCTCTTCTATGAAAACAAGAATCCTCATCACACGAATTTTCAAATATGCAAATATGGCGAGAATTAGCAATTACATAATAACAAATTCTTACGAAATCTGTATCATTGCTCACTATCTCATATTATTCGTAAAGTCATTATGATTAGCTGAACTGCATTACTTTTAGAATAAAAATAACTTAAAAAAAAAGAAAAAAAAAATACTACATCGAAATTTCTGTCCTTGGACAAAGATAATGGCTGAAACTTAAACTATTTTATGTATATATATATATATTCTTAACATAAGAATTGTGAAATAATTATTTTTACCACTCCAACTCCTTTTAACAGCATCATATTTTTACCGTATTTGCTTATTTTATCTTTCCCTTTACAACTGTTTATATTTTATTATTTATTACAATGGATTATATGTTTATTATTATTATCGAGTATTTTTCATTTATCATACAAACACTATAATTTTTGCCTGCATAGAGGCGAGTATATTTGTTTTTTATTTAAATGTAAAGTTTCATTTCAACGTTTTCTATCTTTGTACGCTTACAACTAAATTTAAAATAAGATTCTTCATTCTGACTAGATGGCAGCACTAAAGAAATACGAGAGCCCAGCATGGAATTACACGGGCGCTTAGGGTTGGGTTGATTATTGACGGCCAATTATCTACACTAGGGATATAGGCCCGGGGGGAGTGCCCTTCGTGGGGGGTCTTTCTAAGGGAACCTAATCCGTATTTACGCATGGATAAATCCACGGCTCGAAGAAAACCACGAAAACTCCGAACGATTAGGCCGACGGGCGCGATTGGGACACGGGCGCTTAGACGTTTTGGTCGATTCTATTCTACTAGAAAACGCGACATTCTATGCTATTATAAATTATAAAGCAAAGTTATCTCCATTTCGAACCTCTCTTTGAAAAATTTCCCTTTTAAATTTTGTGCTTTAACTTTCATGCATAGCTAGACGATAAATAAGTACTTCTTAATCTTAAAAAAAAAAAAAAAAAGAAAAAGAAAATGTGCGCCAAATTTTATTTTTGCGGTCCATCTCATTATCAATTTCTAATTCTGCGCAGCACTCTATAGAATAAAATACGAAATGTACGATAAGTAAGTGTAAACAAAATCAAAGTGTCCTGCTTTTATTTAATGCGAAAATGATTTCTGACGTTATCTAATTACAAATTTTACACCAATTTTAAATTATACTTTTTATTTTAGATAGAAAAGACCGATAAAAGTTAGCTCCATAAAAGTTTTTCATTAATTAAATTCAATATAAAATAATATAATTGAAAATGTACTGAATATCTACATAAAGTACATGTCTTTTTATTTTAAGATAATTACTACAACAAAAATTTAAATTATAATAAAAATAAATTTAAAAAATTTACCCCCTCTGTACTTATAATTTCTACTAAAATATATATGAAATTTAATTAATATGTTTTGATTGGTCTTGCATTAAGAAATACTGAACTTTTCCTGAAGTAATAAAAGTATATGTATATTTAAAAGTAAGTTTTGAGACTAGTGATAATAAGTGTATATTTGAATTATATAGGTATATTTCATGAATATTGCATATGAGTTTGTCGTGTTGGGTTTTTCCCCGGTACTTACGTATTATCCGTGCCAGGAGATTGATCGCCAAAAATGGTTGCCAAGTACCAATCTTGTTTATCGTTGCCAATCATGTTTTCAAACGCAGTAATTTAACATTATCAAATAACACAGTTAAAAATGGTAATTAATATAAAATAAATAAAAGTTAATATATGTTTATTAAATTTATAAAATTGTTAAAAATAGTAAATAACATTATTTTAGTAAAATTAATAAATGGTAAATAGCATAGTAAATATCAAAGAATAATATTATAGATTATTCCCAGGCATGTACCATGTAGCAAGAAATAAATATATAGGGTTTACTATAATTAGTAATCTTGGCTCCATGCCTGGCGCAATTGGCTTAAAACTGGCACGGATAATACGTAAGTACCTTTCCCCCTTTTAATTAAATGAAACCAACACCAAATAGGACGAACATCTTGTAAATTCTAATAACTAATTTTAAATAACGTTTAGTAGTATACCAAGAGATGGCAGCACCAGATATCTAAACCAAATTGAGACGTCCTTTCCTCTCCTGTTGAAAGATATGGTGAATGGTTGAATGGATTTTAAAACATAGAGACACATATTTAATGCATAATGCATTTAACTGTTATCATTAAGGAAAAAGGAAATATAATGTATAAACACTTTAAAATAGCGTTTTTTTTTGTTTGTTTTTTTAAACTTGAAAAAATGCAGTTGTTATTTTGATTGCATTGTCGATTTTCATCCTTAATAGAATTTTATTTTTATTTTTCCCCATTTGGGCAAAATTTTATTTTTCCCCATTTGGGCAAAAAAAAAAAAAACTCATATTTCTATTTTAAAATAGTTTTAATATTTTAATATCATAAACAAAGAATTTATCTGCACATTAGAAGTGTAAGTTGTTTCTTTTTCCTTAGCTGTACTTATTTTGTTAATTTTAAATTATAAAATAATTAATCTACCGAATGAATGCTTTAAAATTCATTGTTCTCTTGCTTATAAATAAGAAAGTGTAATAATTTAACAAGTTAATGGAAATAGTATAAGAAGTATAAAAAAATAGCTCTAAATATATATTTATATTTTTAAACAATTATAAAATAACATTATTTACGAGTATATTTTGGTTTGTTGTTTATGAGTTTGCTTTTAAATTTAAGTTTTGTTTTTTAAAGTTGTTATTAAAATCTATCTATCAGCTACAAGAAGAACAGCAACTTTCAACGTGTTTCTATAACTACTCTGCTGTAATTGAGACAGCAAATAGATAGACTGGGACATAGATATGTAGATTGAGACAAAAAGGATCAGTGCCGCAATTGTCCCGTCCCAATATATCTGTTGACGGAATTGTTGACTCATATCAATTGTGGTAACGCGAGACCAGCACTTATTAGAGATGCTTGTAGTAACTAGGTACCGCGCCTTTTTTCTTTTTATAAATATTATACATCGCTCACCTGCAAGAAAACTGGCACAGCTCAAAAATACTATGTTTCACAGGAGAGACAAAAGAAGATTTACATAAAAAAAAAAAAAAAAAAATATTGTAACATAAAACTATAGCATTAGTTCTGCTTGCAGCTGTAAAAGCATACATAAAAAGGTAAGCTCCTTAAGAATCAAGAAGTAGTAGAGATAGGGAGGATTGAGTAAATTTATCCCTCCCCCTTCTGTGATGGGAGAAGTGACACATAGTGTAATCTAGCGGTCTTCCGGATAACTACACTTAAGACATTTTTTCCTAAAATAATACTAATAAAGTACTAATTAGTAACTTTACATTGCTTAGCAGCATGAAATATAACTTTAAACAATGAAAGGAGTAATTAAAAGGAAAAACATGTTTAATTAAATATCGAAAGTGCAGTTACGAAGTAAGCCATCTGCTACAAAATAATTTGTTATACACTTTTACGGAACCAATTTGCGAAGTAAATTGCGCGAAATAATTTATGAATGTTTACAATTCCGCAAAATGGAGTTCAAATATAAATTTTCAGACTCATTAAAGTTGAAGTGTAAATTTACATTGCTCGTTTTTACTTCATCTAGTTTTTTTCGGTTCCGCTTTATCACAACTTATATTTTGTTTTACTACAAGCTGTTTAAACGTAATTAAGACAGTAATAATTACGCTTTTGTTTTTCATATTTAACAATAGAAAAAGGCATTTTCCATATATTCGTATATCCTATAAACATTAATAAAAAAGTAGGAAATATCCTGGGAAAATATTTTTGGAAAGCAATTTTATTCGTGATTCATTCATTACTCATGTTCTTGTTTAAGAAAATGACTAATTATTTTTTATTGCCTATTTATTATTAGTTACACGAACAGTTTATTCTAATTTTTGTTTTTAAGAAGGAGGAAAAGTAGCTTGAAAGACAAAATATGTTATTACATCATGAAATTTAAGGCAAAATACTATAGAACTGTATACACAGCGCCTCCATAGGCGTTTGATGATCAGAAGCTGCGACAAAGCCAGAGTCGCTGGGGAAGCCCGGCATACGGCCTAGGATCTGGTTTCCTCTTTTGGTTTCCGTCTCCGAAGCTGTCGGGGGACTACAGCGTCTCCTCAAGTGTAGAGTGGTGGTGACCTAAGAGGGTAGGCACTTCCGCTCGTCGCAGCGACCTATGTCGTCATTTACTTGGGAGAATGAGAGTGGTCAGCAGGTGACCGCGCTGCTACGACCGTAGTGCATACAGGAACCTTATTGGTCGAGCACGTTAAAAGATCCCCAGAACTTGGATACGGCGGTTGACGTGCTTGACGGGCATTACCTGGGACTGGCCTGTCCTAGCGCACATTAATTATTCGCCTGGCGGCGCAGCTCAGTTTTATACCGCTCACCCGCAAGAAAAGTGACACAACTCAAAAGTATTATATATTTCACAGGAGAGGCAAAAGATTTGCATTTTTGTTACAGTAAGATAAAACTACAGCAATTAGCTCCGCATACAGCTCTAAAAGCGTACGTAGAAGAGATAGGTAGAAATGAGTAAATGGATCCCCACACACAATTTACCCCCTCCCCTTTTTAAGTATTGGCAAAGTGACATATAGCACAATTTTCCGGTTTTTCGAATAACTACACTTTATGACCCTTATGTAGCAAGATGCACCTAAGTCATCTATTAGTGGAATAAAAAGCAAAATGATTTGTTTCGACAGAAGTAACTTTTCTTGCGGGCGATCTATATGTGTCCCTGTTCACAGCTCCTAATGGAGTATGTTCGTAATAATTTGCTGATAAGTAGTAGAAAAATGGCACTTCATTCGTCAAAAAATATAACTTTAATAAAGAAACTGAAACAACAAATTTTATCCAAGAATAATCTTAAATTTCCCTTCTCTCCCTAACAAATGTTTTGAATCTACTTTAAGATATGACTTCGATTTAATTTCTTTTCACTCACACACATATGTAAAGGATTGTATTCCTCTGATTCAGATTTGAAATCAGATTTATTTATATTCCTATAAAAGCTGTGATGAATGTAGCTATTTTGTATCAGTCAAGTAGAAAAGATGGAAAGACGCATTTTTAAAGCCGGAAAACACTGAAAATTCGCAAAATTTAAAGTATAAAAACTCGGTAAGATTTGACTGTAAAAGAATACGATTTTTTAAAATGACCTCAGGCACAGGACAACATTTTTTAAGTTATCAGTTGTATAAAATGAGGATGGTATAAAAAATAAATTTCGTATTTTAATTTGTATACAGCCCTGTTGCGCTCGTCGACCTAACCGTTCGGGGTTTTCCGCAGTCGTCTTCGAACCTTTCTTAGATTGTATAAATATGAGTTAGGTTCCCTTAAAGACTTCTACCCCCCCTCCACCCATCACGGAGGAAATAACCCCTTAGACTTTTTCCCTCGTACAGGCCGTAACAAAAACACCAACATTAAGATGCATATAAAATGTTTTATTTGTTTAATGGGATTCAATTTCTTTCCCTTTTTATATAAGATTAGATAATAGGTAATCAAATTATTAAAAATATTTCAATACTTACCATAACTGCTTATCTTTAGAAACTTTTGTGCTGTTAAATTATAATGTAATAAAAATTAAAGTATAAATATGAGTAAAATATTTGCAATTCCTACCGAATGTTGTATTAAAAAAATGTTAAATGTTATTTTGACAAATCCTTTCAAATGGTGTACTAAATTTATCCTATAACAAAATTAATTTTAATGTTTTTTTAAATTAAAACGAGTTTGTAGCAGGACGGTTAAAATAGTTTTTTTTTTTTTTTTTCATGATCAAGACTGTCCCTAGATAAAACCAATACAACCCTGGAATAAACACATCTATAAAATCAATACTTCAATGCAAGGAGGTTATACTTTTGAAAACTCTGTATTCATTTACAAAAATCTATACAATGTTTCAAAACATTCTTCCACTTTATTTTCACCAAACTTATTACACTTTGGTCATGAACTTTCTTTCGACACATAAGATTTTAATGCTAATCAGTAAATAGATAATCAGTAGATTAAAGTGTCGAAGTATAAAAACTGGTAGTGGATTTAAATGTTATTTACAGAAAGACATATTAAAACATCTCAAAACAAAATAAATCAATGTTTTTAACAAAAAGATAAATTTGGTCCAATATGCAACAGAGATACGTGTTTGACATATAATGGGATATCAAGGACATACAATGTACTTGAAGTCAGTAGATAGATTTAGACAAAAATACACAGGACCTTATATTGTAATACATAAACATTCTCCTGTGTCATTTTCTATCAAACATCTTAATTCACTTAATAATTCTGCGTTCAGAGTACATATAGACAGATTACTGTTTGCACCACCACGTAATGGTCACTTGTTTGACTTAATTTACAAGAACGCATGTAATGTATATCAGAGCAATATAAACTGTTATAATTTACGTCCTAGAAAATAATGCATTTAAGGTCTAGCTTACAAATAGGTGTCCATTTTACTGGGAAGGAATGTAGCCATGTTTATGTTTTGTTTGATGTATATCTACTTTTCTATGTGGCTGATCCATATATATATATATATATATTTTCATATACAGAGATGCACAAATCTTTCAGTCAAGTTACCACGTATGAACAGTAATGTAAACATTTATACATTGATGCTAACAGAATATCAACTTAAAGTACGTAAAATATTTAATAACTACAAAGGTACACGATGACCACTGAATATGCATAATTATAATATTTCCCGATTGTATCATTTTTCTCTCTCAATACTCCAGTTTAAGACTTTTTAAAAATGAATAAATAGATATTCCTCATAAATTCTACTTATTTATTTTTTTCTCAAATTTTCCCTTTTCGAAATATTGACCCTTTCAAAATCTTATGCCCACTAGGGCCTTTATTTTATTGTATTGAGAGAAACTTTTATCAAATTAGTTTACCCAATTTTCCTTTCCCTTTAATGTTTGTTTGATGTCGACGGGCTTCAAACAAACCTATGTTTATTTGTATTGGGAGGAGCGAGAAGTTCATGTTGCGATCACAAAGGCGTGATGTGGGTCTCTTTTTCTACGCCCTGCCCTTTCTAGGACCAAGGGCCTAAGCCAAGGTCTGCTGTTTTTACCCGAAAAGTTTCAGGTGAGATAATATTTTACGATGCTTGTCTTGCATCAAGTTTTCATGTATCTCCTGTGCGGATGCACGAAACAATTTTACATTTTATAATTTTGTATATATATATTTAACTTTGTACATTTTATTTGCGTTTTGAATAATCAATTTTTTTTTTTTTTTTTTTTTTTTAACATTACAATTGTCTTGGAAATTTTCGGCATCACAAATAAAGAACAGTGTATATTTGTTAATCATCCGTTATTTGTTATCGAGAGAACTTGTTAATCAGGCATTTTTGTTTCTTACAAAATCTAGGAATTTTGTGAAATTTTGTTTCTGTTCTGTCATATGAATTTTTTTTTTCTTGTCTGGATGTTGTTTAACTTTTGTTTTCTTCTTCTTCTTTCATTTGCTTCAGCATGCTAGTACATTAGAATTATTATATTTTTCATGCATTTTATATATTTCAAATGTAAGTGTATGTGTGCATTTGAATGTGAATTTATACGAGTGCATTTGAAATATGCTACGTATTGAAATGCAAATACATTTGATTGTTATATATTTCATAAAATCATAAATGCATATGTTCGAAAGCATATTGTATGTATGAAATGGAATATTTTGAATGTATATGATGATTGCGTTTTGTGTATGTTCTTCGTAATTCTACAAATGTTTATTGACCAAACTTAGAAAGTTAACTAATTGATATTTATTAGTTTAAGCGGATTTTATATAAGGAAGCAGCAGGTAATCTTTGAAAGATAAATGGTTTTCTAAGCGGATTCTGAGATGGAAACTCTTTTACTTGGCATTAGTATGGGATATGAATTAGAATGATAAGAGGCTACTAAACACAACACAGTGATCTATATTTTTCGTACTGGCATTTAAATAAAAAACTGTAATTTATATTGCCTTAAGCTAAGCTTGTACTTTTCTGATTATAGATCACTAAAAACTGGAATATATTTATGTGGCATGCAGGTTATTGTAAGACAAATTAGTAAACCGAAAAGAATTTCTTAAGTTGGGATGAATATTTTCCCTGATTTTAAGATTTTTCTTCATTGTAAACATTTTAGAATTAACAAATTACTAATTTAAACATTTAGTTTAGTATTTCAGCGTATATGAAATAAATATGTAATGTGGTAACTTGACAAATCTTATATATATGAAATAGTTATTGTAAATCGTGACATGATAAAATCACATTACTTTTCATTGTATTCTTAAGAATTTTATTCTCAAATGTAGAGTACGTTGACTATTAGAATTTTTGTGGATATTTGATGTGGAATTATTAATGTTTTCTTAAATTTATGTTGTTTTATTTTTTTTCTGCTAGTAGGGTCTACTGATAGTGTCATTGTAATAAAATGCTAACATAATACCTAATATCCAACACAAACACAATAACATTATTTGTATTTTATAAAGATATTAAACATGTCTACTATTTGCAAATGTATGCGTTTTTCGGTTTCGTTGTGTAGTTATATACGCCATAAATAATTTTCTTTCTTTAAAAAATCGTAATTTAAAATTTTATTGTAAAAGGGGAAATTATTTAGAAAAACCACTTTTTTCCTTTTTTTCGATTCACGGAAAATGCGTTTTGTTTGAGATTTATTCGAGACGAGATTTTCTGACACATAAAGTTAAAATCGGGGAAGTTTTTTAACTTTCCGTTCTAGAACTGTCAGTGTTAATACGCTTAATAGTGCTGAACGCTGACGTGCTATTTCTGCCTATAATTTTCTCTTCCGTAATTCTAGCAAGCAGAAAGACATCCATATTTTTGCTTATAATCTCTGGGAGAATTTCTAATTCTCTGTGAACCATTGTGTACACTGCAAAAAATAATTGTTGATTTTACAGTATAAAACTGGCATCCCAGCTGCCAGTATTATACCGTAAAATTAACAGTATTAAACAGTAAAATAAGCAGTAATACGCTGCCGTGTAAGCAGTAATACACTACCGCGCATGCGGATGATTTGTTTTTTCGGGTTCTATGGGGCCGATCACAACGGGGTTTTGTTTTTGTTCATGCAACTAGATTTTCAATAGCCTTAGAGGTTTTAGTTCCACTTTCCTCCACCAGGGGACGCATTCATATCTCGAGTTCTATGGGCCTGATCACAACGAGATTTGGCTCATTCAACTTGGTTTTCGATTGTGTTACAGAATTTAGTTCTATCTTCCCCGCCAGGGGGCGCATTTTTTTCTAAGTTTCTATGGATCCGATTTCGACGGAAATTGGTTTATTCAACTCCCTTGATACAACAGATACCCGTATCGGATGTTCATATAGAACAGATTACGCTTCCTGGCGGTGAAAGGTGGAACTAAAGGATCTTGCAGTGCGGGCGCAGAAAACTTGCTATACGATGCTGGAGGCAACGGGGACACGTGTCGGAGTTTCGTTCGGAAGTTCGTTTATTTAGAACAGTGTGCGCCCCTGGCGGCGGAAGGTGGAACTAAAATATTTTGAATCGGGTGCGCAGCACGCCTGCTATACGGTGCCGCAGGCAGCGTGGACACGTGTGGGAAGTTCGTTTAGATCAGAATGCACTCCAACGGATTTTCCGGCGCATGCGCAGTACTTTAAAAAATAATTTCATACAAAATCGTGCTAAAGATATAAAATCATACAAACATGAAGTTTGTTTCAATTTATTAACAAGGTCCGGGGTAACGCCGGACGGGTCAGCTGGTATACAATGATATATATATATATATATATTAATCACGATTTATTTTAAGGTGTCTGAGTTTATTTCTTTACATTGATAATTGAGAATCCATTAACTTTTATGTATTTTTCTATAGAATATTTTTCTCTATCAAATTTTGTTCGCTTTCCTACTTCTTATATATAGGCGGAACAGCAACTGCATCAAAAATTACTTACACGAATAAAATGAATGCTCGACATGTAACGATGCCAAAAGAGCAATTACTTTTCCCTTTGTTCCAAAATCCTGCTTTTGACGGGCTTGTTTCTCTTTAATTGCGACCTCATTCAATCCTATTTAAATTGTATTTACTTTATATCAAATTGCTTGCGTTTAAAATTTACATAGGCAAACAATAAGTATTGTGGGTAATTTTCATTTTCACATTAAGTACACCTGACGAGGAGTGGTATTGGTAGTACATGTGATAAGAAGCTTATTCTAATTTTTACTTAGCGTTTAAACATTATAAATTTTGCTTTTAATGGGATACATTCATTTCGTTTTCACAAAGAAATAGATGCATAACTATTACTTCCGCATATTGATAAACAAAGTTTTATAGGTAATAAAGTTATATAATGGAATCAAAGTATTTCGACTAAAGTTGATACAATTTTTATAAGATATGCCTAATTCTTTCTGGTCCGAATGTTGTTACACTATTTTCTTTAACTTAACTTAGTTTTCGTATGTAAAGACGGAATGTTGTAATCGATTTCGCACTAGCATCCTGATATGCTAGAATTATACAAATTATGTACACAAGTGTGTTTCGGATGACAATACAAAATTTTAATATTTTTAGAAATTAATTATAAAATAATAAATTAATTTTAAAGTATTTTTTCATTAACCGATCGTTTAAATTAGAAAATAAAATTTAGTAGACCAACAAATAATTTTCAGTTTTCGATTTTTTAGAAATTCTCATTTATCTTTATGATCAGTTACTTATTTTTCATAGATGTAAACCTCTCTTGTAAAAATACAATGAAGCGTATTGAACTTGGGCATATTTTAGTATTTCTTCCCCCCCCCCCCTCTCTTTTTTTTCTTTCTCTTTGCCAATCAATATGGATATTTGATGCTATTTTAGGTAGATTTCGTAAGAAGTACCACCTATTACATTTTCCCCTATGTTGGAATTTTTGAAATTTTTTTGCAGATCTACGCCGATTATGACTCCCAGAACCCAAATCCAACCCCAGTTCAAAACTTTATCTATCTATCTATCTATGTCACTTTTTTATGGACACGATAACTCACATAATTCTGCACAAATCTCTTCCAAACTGATACATAAAATCAAGGGGTATAAAATCTCGGTCAAGTTCGTTAATGGGCAAAATCGAACCAGGGGGGGGGGCGGATGGGGGGCTTTTTGGGAAAATAGAAAAAACCCATAACTTCTTAATTATGATACGTATCGAATCCGTTTAAAGTCATTATTACTTCTAGGAAAAGGGCCGAAAATTTATGTATGACAGATTTTTGATATGATTAACAAGGCCCCAAGGGGGGGGGGGGGGTTAGAAGAAAAAAATTCATAACTTCGTTAATTCACAAGATATCAAATTCGCTTAAATTTATTACAAATCCTCTTAATATTATCTAAAACTTTTATATTGACAAGATTTTTATAGGACCAATCCTTATAGCAAAAAAGATAAAATAAAATAAAATAAAATAAATAAATAAAAAAAAATCCTTGCTGGCTCCGGCTGCAAACAAGTTAGGTTTCGAAGTGGGCGGTCCCGATTGCGGCATCATGGCAAAAAAGTCATTTCTTCTGCAATTCCCAACAAACATGCGCCCCACGGTCTGCGTCTTCGAAATCTACCTGTGCCTGTAGGCCGAGCCGTCAGGGATTTTTTTAGTATTCATTTTCTTTACACTCAACAGTTTTATCCTCTTAGTAAAATAATTTGCATGTAGTATTCCGAACAGAAATTTTACTTGAAATATTATCAATTAAAATTATTACATTATATTCAAATTGCTCCACATATTTCATTATTAAACCAATTATTTATTATTATCTATTCGAAATTGTTACAGTGCAAATTTGTGCCTGTTATTAAAATTTACTTTCCCGATGTTTAGTTAGAAAATACAATATATTAGAACAACAAATAATTTTTTCAGTTTTTCAGAAGTTCTCATTATGTCCTTATCATCAGTTGCTTATTTTTCTTAGATGTAAACCTCTGTTGTGAAAATACTAAGAAATGTATTATAATTGGGCACATAAGTACCGATTAGGGACTGAGGAAGATTATTGCCTTTCCTCGAATTTTCAAATCGAATATACTATTTTTTTTTTTTAAATCTCTGATGATTTTGGAAACAATAGTAAAATTTATTTTTAGTAGGTGATTTAAAATTAGGCACTATTAGAAAAAGTAACTAAGAATTTTTCGTAGGGGGCTCTGCACACAAAACCTCCTTGTTAGAGGTCATCTATTAACAGCTGCCCCCCCCCCCCCCTGACAAAAAAAGAAAAAAAACTAGTTTACTCTTTTAGCATTTTGAAAAATAAAAACCCAATAGAAACTTATTCTTGAATATTTAAAATTTCTTAATTTTTAAATTTATGCATTGATTTTTATGATGATAGGTTTAACCACTGTCTTGCACAGGGTTGGTGGAAGTCTGCCAAAAAATTATTAGTTTGGCGCATTCCATGTTAATTTTCATTAAAAAAACCCGCGGATTTAAAAAACTTGAAAGTGATCGCCCTTTTAAAAACTTAAGTTAGGCTCTTTTTCTAAAATATTGCCCTTTACCGTACTTTGTTCTGTTTCTTTTTCTATATTACCTCTGTCTTTTTTTTTTTTAATGTCAATCAATATGTATATTTTGCGCTATTTTTCTCATTTTTTTCTTTACATCCAGCAGTTTTCCTCTCCCACCCCTCAGTAAAACAATTTGTATGCTGTATTCCAAAAAGAAATTTTGATTGAATTAACGTCTTTCCTTTTTTCGCTTAAAAAATAAATAAATCTATTTTTATGGTTTTAATCCTCTTACGCTAAGAAGACAGAGAAAGTGTTTTTCACGTGTCTAACTTCTGTGCTTTGATTATCCTTTGAATTATTAATAGCTGAAGATAAGTTGTTATTTTTGTTTTTCGGATTCTAAACACGTTTTAATGAAGGTGAAGGCACAGTATCTCGAAATTTTTTAAATTGTTAAAAAAAGTTTCCTTTTGAAATGTCTAGTGAATGTGTTTTCATTTAGCTTTTATAAAGTTAAAAGCTTCAGTTCAGGTAAGTTGTCAAATGGTATTTATTTATTTATTTTTATATATGGTTCACAGTCTTTTTATTTATATGGTGTGGTAGGTAGGTTTTCTATGTACTTTTGCAATAGTTTTGTCAGTTTTCAAAGCTCTCATTCCTTTTCTGTTTTCTTATTAGGTGCGTTCGTAATTTATATAAATACGTAGCGCACCTATAGTCGTCGTCAGGTCCGTCCGTCTGTCTGTCCGTTCGTCCGTCTGTCCGCATATAACAGCACAAAAACTACTCAACCAAATGATTTGAAATTTAATATATATAATCTTTGCATAATAATTTTGTCGAGACATTTCAAATTTTATGAAAATCGAATGAAAACTTTAGAAGATATTAATAAAAATATATATTAAGAAATTTGAATTATTTTTAAAAAATCGGAGCTTTCTTGTTATAGGAGCTTCCGAGGTTTAACCCTTTGGGGACGAGCGACACGTATACGTGACGCATAAGATGCTCAGAATCCTCGGTTATTCCCACCAGTTACTTTTTATTGTAAGCTTTGCCTTATTTAATGATAGCATTTCTGCGATTCAATTAGACGAAAATTTCTGTTTTGAAAAACCGGTGGTAAATGATTAAAAATTTTGTAAAGGACGCTCGTCGCGAAGGGGTTAATCGTCACGCGACCGAGATACTTATTTTATTACAGAAATTAATCTGCAGACGATATAATTCATTTCACAGAATTAAAATTATCAAGATCTGAATATTTATATAACTAGCTATAGTACGAACGCACCTCGTTTGTCACGTTTGACGTACAATTTCCAACTTGTTTTTATTTTGTTTTGAAAGTGTATAAGTTTTTTAGATGATTTTATGTAAATGTTATACCGATCTGATAGTGTTCGGTCCATATCTTTATCCATTTGTCTTGCCATCAGCTGTACAACTGTAAAAAAGTCTTGTTATTTTAAAAATCCAACTTTATTCTCTGAACTTTTTTCTTTTCGATAATTGTTAGTGTAACTTTAGAGGGCGACAAAAGTTGAGAAATCACTTGTAAAACAACTGATATTGATTCGCCGTTTTCTCAGAAACTACTGAAGAGATTGATCGTTCGATAAGCGATTTCGTGAGCAAAAAAAAAAATGTCATATGCAAAACAGCTGACATCGATCTTTTTTTTAAATCGGGAATGCTTAGAAGGAAAAGTTTTCGATATATTTTGTGTATAGTTTTTTTTTTTTTCAGCAGCTAAATTATAAATTGATTGTTCAGGAAGAAATAAAAATAAAATATACAATAGTTACACAATTTTGTAAATAAACTAGTCGTTGGAGGCCACCGTAATAATTACCCATCATGGATATGCATAATATAAAATATGAAAATAAAACATGTGTAAACTACTTATAAAATGCATTGCAATTCGAATAAAATCGTGGCTTGATGAAATAAAAAATGACGGCAATTTTTTTTTGCTAAAAATATGTTTTTCGGAATCTTCAGTGTCTGAAACGTGTAAATCCGTCAATTTTTTTTTCGATTTTCAAAACGATTACAAGATTTACCCTATACTACGTATGATGGGTAAGTAATAAGCTAATAAGCAGAATCTAGATTTTTGTATTTTTTTCAGAATGATCAATTTACAGTTTACCTCCTGATGCCAAAACTGCACTGTAAAAAAAAAAATACAAATGTTTTTTAGTCTAGCTCTTGTCTTTCTCAAAGTTTACGCAAATATAATATAACCTCTTCCGACGTATCGTCGATTTCGAAAAACAGTCCTTTATCTTTAGAAGTCTCAGAAACCAATAGATTTCTGACATTCAAAGAAGTATTTCTGGAACAAAGGTTTCTTTTGCTATCCATAATTTTCGGAAACGTTTCCGAGTAGATTTTACAATATCTATATATATACATTTCTCTTACGGAAATAAGGCTGAATTTCTAGCTTATCGTTTGACAACAACCGTAGTTTCCAGAGCTCAGACCTATGAACAGACTACATTGCGTAGATCAGCTCTTCAGCTCTGCCTCCAATATGGCTGACAGTGTGAGAGCAGTGAAACTCAAATAGCAATTATTAAAAATCAAATAGCATGTATGTAATCCAAAGCATTTGAGATGATTCCTGATTTTAATTATGAGTAATATCGTTAATTTCAAATGAATTCTCAACTCTTATTTAGAATTTATTTACGAATTTCACTCGCACAAAACCGGAGAGAATAAAAATATCAACTGTCTAGATTGCACCTGCTGCCATCTGTTGCTGTCTTGATGAAGTAAAGAATAATTTCTTTTGCAAAAATCTGAATCAATTAGAACAGTAAAATGTCGAACGAAATTTTAACAATGATTGATGATACATATAAACTATCTTTCTATTTAGTAGTGTTTTTTTAAATGAATTTAAGCCGTGCTGTACAATATTTTAGGTGCAATGAGTTTTAAACTAATTGTGTTTCCAAGATCCTTTTTTCATAGTATTTAAATGATTTATGCTCATTGGTAGCACCAACATAATTGCATTTTTAATTATGTTTTTAACAAAGTTTTCAATTACTTTTTTACATTAAAAAATTGTCAATTTCATATGTTAAAATGATTTATGGTAGTACTCATTCCGGCTAGAATTGCTACAAAAACAAAAAGGGGTGAGCGAAGCGAACTGGGACTGCGTAGCGGTCTTAACGTGAATTGCTTCGCAGTTCACAGGGGTTGGCGAGCGTTAGCGAGTAGGGGGCTGAGCCCCCTAGTATTAATCGGTTTCTCTACCTGGAATATCAGAATTTATTCTGGAATTCATTTTAATGCCTTTAATGTCAATGTTTAATAATTTATCGTGTTTTTTGAACATGAAAATGTTTACTTGAAAATTGATAGCATCAGAAAAATTCGAGTTTCGGGTTGAAAAAAAACTGTAAAAATTACTCGGCGGCAAAAGAACAACGGACAGCAAAATAAATTTTTGTTTCAGAAATGCTTCTATAAATCTGGGAAATCTATCAGTTTCTGACGATTCTGGATATAACGCAACTTTTTTCGGAATCGCTGGTAACTTGGAAGAAGTTATATTATATTTTTGTAAATATTTAGAAAGATAAAACTTAGATTAACCCCTTCGCGACGAGCGTCTTTTACGGAATTTTTAATCTATTACCACCGGTTTTTCAAAACAGACATTTTCGCCTAATTGAATCGCAGAAATGCTAAGATTTAATAAGGCAAAGCTTACAATAAAAAGTAACTGGTGGGAATAATCGAGGATTCTGAGCATCTTATGCGTCACGTATACGTGTCGCTCGTCTCCAAGGTGTTAAGAAACATGTCTTTTTTTTTTTTTTTTTTACAGTGTATTATTAAAGAAAATAAAAAGTACAGAAATCCCTTCAGTGGTTCCTGCGAAAAAAAATATGTCAATGTCAGCTGTTTTACACATGTTTTTTTTTTTTTTCTTTTTCTAACATTTTCCAACATAGTTGAAAAGTGTTTATAAATTCGGTTACTCTGTCTGTCTGCCGTCTGTTTGTCGTCTGTCCATGCTCTAGTATGCGTAAATATACTCGGATTACCTTGAAATTCATACATGTTATTGGGGTTTACAATGGCATGTTTGGTATTGAAAATGAAGCGTGTAGCATTTTATTGTTCTTTTACAGGGACACTCAAAAGAATTCCGTTAAATTACAGTCTATGGAGAAAATCGTTTGCGGCGTATATTAATGATCTTACTCTATTTTAAACCTATACAAATTGATACAAATAAGTCAGGTGCACTACAAGGCGCTTACTATAGAATATCGTGTGCATAGAATGTATCGTTCATTTACCGGGACACTCGAAAGAATTCCGTTACATTACAGTCTATGGGGAAAAATCATGTATTTCCTAACTGAAGAAATTTTTAGCATACTTTGTAGTATACACACAAATGTATAGGTCATATGCAGAACTGCACACAAAAAATCGGATATTTTGTTTGACTAATGTTAGTAATTGCTGATATTGTATTTTCAAATCTGTTATGCGTTTTCTAACTTGTTACTGTGAAGTAAACTGTGAAGTTTTGTTACAGTATTCCGAATGTGTTGGAAAGTGTTTCATAATCTATGCATGACGCATGATTTTGCGCTCTTGTTTAATATATGTGCGTGAAGTTGCGTAATTATTGATTTTTTTTACTTTTATTTTGTGTCGTACGATCAATTGACAAAACTGTAACAATTTTTTTTTTTTTTTTTTTTTTTTTTTAAATATATTCATTGGTTTCTGAGAGAGGGTAGATCAATGTCGGTTCTTTTACATGTAATTTTTGCAACTGTTGGCGTCCCATTAACTGGTTGATTTGAATGAGAAATTGAATGAATAAATTAGTCTTCCGTTATTTCTTGAATAATAATAATAATTGATACAGTAAAACGTGGGAACGCGATATCCTGACAATACACTGAAAAAAAAAATGATTTTATGGTATAATACTAGTACCCCAGCTGCCAGTATGATACCGTAAAATTAACAGTAAAATAAGCAGTAATACACTGCCGCGCAATATATATTTTTTTCAGTGTATCGAAATCCTGTTTTATACGTGATATTTTAATATTTCTTTAATAACAGAATTTTATACAATGAATGTCTACAGTAATTGCATTATACAGGTTTTTACCGATTAGTTCTGTTAATTAATCCCACACTATTACCGTAATAATGGAAACCTCGCTAATCGGAACATTGATTGAATGGGGGGAGGGGAGGAAGCAGTAGATCCATAACCAACTTTCTCAAAAATCCAATATTCATAATTAAAGAATGCAATAATGTACTACGAAATTGTTTTTGATGTATTACTTTTAGAAAGTACAACTTGATTTGAAATTTAAAAAAAAAATTATCTAATTTTCATGAATTTTAATTAACATAAACTAATTTAATAAGTAACCACCAAGAGACATTGAAAAGTCAATTTTACGTTTGCATTACTACAATTCTTTAGGTTATTTAGGTCAGGTTACTCCTTAAGTTAATTATTTTAAGTGTCTGAATTTAAGACGCCTGTATTAGCAGTGTTGATATTTTATCCTTATTTTAAACGAGATGAAAAGTACAAACATCTCGAAAAAAAAATATATTATTGATTATATCTAAACTACAAAGGAAAAAGTTTTAATGAGAAATAATATTATAAAACATAGATATTTAATGAAAAGAATGTTTGTACGGCTTAAAAGAAGTATTCAATGTCAAAGGTGGCCATTGAAACAATATTTGGCAATTTATAACTTTTGTTGCCTATATTTGACACCTGGATAAAATAAAAAATGTACTTTTAGGGCCTCTTGCTTTATGATATATATGAAAGTCGTGAAAGTCGCAGCAGAAGATTAAAAAAAAAAAAAAAAACCTTCTATATGTATCGTAAATTTTATCTCTCAACTACAGACTATTTTTGCATTTTCAGTTGAATTTTTATGTATGACGTCGACAGTGCTTTTTACTTGATAAAAAGAACAAACAAACAAACAAAAAAAAAATGTAATCTGTAATTTTTTATTTGCGCAAATTAAAAATAATGTTGCGTTTGAACTTTACTGACAAATGAATTTAGAATTTAGAGGTATCTTTAAAACATCATGGCATCTGTGCTAGGCCAGAGCGAGTTGCTAGTTTTTATATAAAGTGTGAAAATATTGAAATGAATCTAATATATATTTTTTTATTATCCTTATTCCATTTTTAAAACTAAAAATACAACCAATTGAAAAGGCAACATCGTATATTTTTAACTCCTGATTCTAATTCTATAAAAGACAGTTAGATTTAAAAGTATTTAGGTTTAAAAAAATATAATAATGGGAAATTAAAAAAAGTGTGTTTTATTTTTCGTATTATATTATTTGCAGTATGCTAACAGTTATTAACAGTGAGTTATTTCTATTTATACAACTTTAAATTCAACCAGCATATACGACAATTGCAGATTTTAAGTCGTTAACTAAATAACAATAATAATAATAATACGATTAGACTTTAAAGCGTTTAAATAAAATAGAAAAAAAAAAGACGTAAAACGTAAAAATCTGAAATCAAAATGTTGTGCATTTTTCGAATTAACCAAATTCCACAAAAAATTTACCGTTATATTCAAATATTTGACAAAGGTATGCACCGAATTTTAGATCGACCGGATTATTCTTGTGACCTGCATTACGAAGCTGACAGGCAGCCAGACAGGAAAATTCTATCAAGTTTTCACTGTAGTTCCTTAAGAGTAGTTTCGGCATCTAGATATTTTTAGATTAAACCATGAAATATTACCTCATAAAATGAGAGATTACCCTTTTTTAGAAATTAGTATTTGAAGGTCGTTTAACGTTTTCATAAAAATATGATGATTTGGTATGATAAAATATCCATAAAATTAAAAATAGCAATTTGAAGTCATCTCTCAATGAAGCAAAAGAACGAAATCCGGAATGCAATTCCAGTGCCATCATTTTTAGTTAAGTTTTTATTCTTTAGACGGCCTTGAACTGTCTGAAGGTAAGTCTAGAACCCGGTATTCATAAACCTGTTAGCTACAGACCTGCCTTTTTTTGTTTTTTCAGAAATGCTGACAATATCGTTAAATATGCAGCGTTTGATGTTCATTATCTGGTAATGAATCAGAGGTCTAATTTAATCAATGGCGATAAAAAAAGAAAACTCTTTTTTTTTTCCTCATCCCATTTCCCCCACCCCCCCCCCTCCTTACATCGCCTGATCACCACTAGATTGGGTAAATCGATCAGAACGGTTTTTTCACCCTTTCCTTATCAGTCCGATGCATGTCGAAATTTTCGTATTAAATCTGATTTTTTTCAACAGATCCTTTTGTTATTTCTACAAACTTAGTGGTCTGATTGTTCAAGATTCTCCAGCCTGTGGCATCATGTTTTATACTTTTAGCAATAATAAGGCATCTGTACAGAAATTTCTTTTGAATTTCTCCCGATTCTGCCTGAGAAGCATTATTTTAGTTGTATAAGATAAGTTGTTTTATATATATTAGTGAGAGATTAATTTTATTTATTTTTATGTTCAAATCAACTTCTGCGTTTATTCTAGAACAAAAGGGGCATCTCAAGTTGTTGTTGTAGTTTAATTGCCATTTTTGTGTATTTGCTTAAAGAAATATTTAAAAGAAGAAAGAGATTATTGAATTTGTTTAGCTGAAAAGTGCAAGAATTTGTAGTTACTGTTAGGGAAATTGTTGTGGGATTTTTTTTTTCAAAAACTCAAAGGACTATTATTTATTTATTGTTGACCACATGCTTGTATTATAAGCAATTTTATACTTTTGAGTAATAGTAAGTACGTAGCATTTTTTTTTTTATCACGATTTTTCTTTTCTTCTAAATAAGGAAAAATAAGATGCTAATATGCTTGCTTTTTGAACTCGCATTCAGTTTTACTGAGTTTCTCCACCTATTTTATTGAATATATTAAAGGGATGAAGTCTTATAAATTGAACATATTATCTTTTTTGATGAATTAAAGGCAAACACTTTATGATAATTATAAGATTTGTGAGCTTTTCAAGTTACTGTTTACAGCTGCAAAATATTCGGCATTTATCCATTACAGAAGTTGAATATTATTGTTTTAATAAATGCATTATATTTTGTTTACCTGTGTGAAAGTACTAGATCCAGAATATATATATATTTAAATATTTGAAATATTGTATAAATTATTTGTATAATAGAGAATTTTAAGCATAATTTTGTAATTTCTCAAAACATTCATCACTCATAAGACGATGCTTAAACGTTTTTATTTCAAAGAGTTTTAAACTGGTGCATTTCACTATATTTTAAATTTAAAACTTTTGCAACCCCATATACATGAAAGCAAACTTGTTGGCTGTCAGTGACGCATATATATGTAATATCAGTTGGAATTGTATTCGAAAGTATTGAAATATTTATCAGTATTAATAAATCATATGACCAGCGTGAAATAAATAGACTTTAATGGTTTTGATAAAAAGCAGGATCTTTGATAAATAAAGGATTTCGGAGATCTGTTAGAATGAAATAAAAATTCCACATCAAACGGACTACAAAAGTGCAGCAGAAAGCGTGTCACCCTGCATTGTTCCAATCATTCATTCATAGAGAGAAAATTCACATTCTGGAATTGGGCTTGCTCGAAAATCAACCATGCGATGCTCCGGGCATTTGGCGACTTTATGGTGTCGCCTAGACCTGTTTTCGACCGTTTGTTCATCTATGTTCCGCGAAATCAAACACAGTCTACCTTGTTTCATAGCAGTGAAAAATCCTGTGGATATGATCAGGCGTTTGATTGTGACCCGTGTCAACAATTTCCTGGGTCGCCCACCAGCATTACATCTTTTTGCTATGGTGCACAACAAAGCATCATGCGGAAAGAAAGTATCCCCCGTGGAAATCTTGCAGACATTAATTCAAAATAAAGAAACTGTTATCGCTTTAGCCTGGAATTATAGTGATGAGGCGATGTTTCAAAAACTGGAACCTATATTCCGTGAGAAATTTTTGGTGTGCTGTGCAGATCATATTCACAGAGCTCTGTTGCCTTTATGCCCTGTATGTAAAAGAGAAAGGTAAGTGCTATTTTAATCAATAGTTAAGCAAACGGGAAATTTAAAATATATTTAAATCTTTGAAATATATTTTAATATTTAAAATATATTTTAATTTTGAACTCTCGTAAACATTTTTTCTAAACGCATTTATTTCCTTAACATTTATTTGAGAATAAATTAATTTTCTAAGGTTCATTTTGAATGTTTCATACATTTTTTAAGTTAAATGTGTTCAAGACAGCCAGTTTTATGTATGATTTTAAATAATATCATGTGTGAGATATGTGAAAAAATAATTATATAAAAGATAACTTCATATAATTTATTATATGAAGCTGTTATATAATAAATAACAACTTCATATAATACGTTATATGCAGTTGTCTTTCATACATTTTTTTCGCTGTTATTGTGTATTTGAGCTTTTGAATGGGGAATGTTTTGAAATTAAATATAAAAAAGAACCTTTTCATTTTATTTTTTAAATTTGCAAATATTACTAATAATTTTAAACTACAACATTTACTTTTTCTAGAGAAAAACAAACAAACTGAAAATGGATTAATTTGAATTCTAATTGAATTCTAATATTTAATATCTGTGTAAATTTTGTTTTATATTTTGTTGAATTTCAAAGTAAAAAAACTAAATAAAAACAAATGATTAAAATAATTAGAGAAGGATTTATCTTTCAATTGCTCGCTCGCTTTCTAAAAATTATTTAGTGCTTTTTTTACTTCTCAAAATTTTGTGAAATTATTAAGATAAAAAAATATAGATATTTTAATTACATTGAAACCCGTAGTAATTCGTTTGTGCTGCGAATTAAAAGATATAAAAATGTGAATGCTAAAGAAATGAAAGTTTTGTGGATTTAAATATAAATGGAATATCTCTGAGCGTATTATATTCCTTAATTTCATATGAGTATTACATTTCATGTAGTTAAATAATTAAAAAAAAATGAAACACAGGTCAATTGAAAACTTTTGAGTTTGCTTATAATTGTAATATTAATTAATTTTCTAACTTTTTAATTAAACTATGCTTTGGTTGGATATATGTTATGTTTTAAAGTATTACACTAGAGACAGGTAAAAAGTACAAATTCATTATAATGTGCTCATTCTATGGGCAGAATTTAATATATATATATATATATATATATATATATATATATATATTGTTATTTAATCTTCATTCAAAGTAGTTTTGTTAGTATTTATTTATTATTATTTTTTAAATATCCTCTGAACTTTGATGGAATATTTATTTTTTTAAATCAAGAAAAACGAAATTGTGCGTTTACTTTTTAACACTTTCCAGCATAGTTGAAAAATTTTTATGGTATTGGTGTTGTTTATTACGGCCAGTTATCTACTAGGTCGAGGAGAGTGGAAGGTTTTTCTAAGGGAACCTAACCCGTATCTATACAAAGTTACCCAGGGCTCGAAGAAAACCACGGAAAACTCCGAACGATTAAGCCAACGGGCGCAATTGGTTTGGTACCCAGCACCTCCCGTCTACCAGCTTTGAGAGCAGAACCTCTCAGCCGCTGGTGGGGCAATAAATTTTATGAATTCTGTTTGTCTATCTAACGTCTGTCTCCCGACTGTTCGTGTTTGAACTCTCGTAAACATATTCGGTAATTGATATATGTTATCGAAATTAACTATGACATGTTCGCTATTGAAAATGGAGTGTGTAGAATCTATAGTTCGTTTACAGGGACGCTCAAAAGAATCCTGTTACATTATGGTTAATGGGGAAAAATTGTTTGCGGTGTATTTTAATTGTGTTACATTCTTTCAATCATAATGAAATATTGATATGCGTTTATGAAGTGCACTAAAACATGCTTTCTGTGTAATATGGTGCTTAAAGCATTTAAAAATTGTTTGGAGGGTATTTTAATAATGTTACACTATTTGAAACATAACGAATTTATATACATTATTGAGGTGCACTAGAAGATGCTTACTGTAGAATATGACGTGAATAATAGTTATCGTGTATATACAGGGACACACATAAAATTTCGGTTTCAGTACTGTCTATGAGCGATAAAAACTGGAGGTGCGTTTTTATGTTTAACTAAATTTTTGCATGATACACGGTGTGCATAAATTATAAAGATCATATACAGGGCTACACAAAATAATTCGTAAGCACTACTGTGTATGAGCGTGAATTGCTTAAAGACGTTTTTTTAATTGAGTTATACAGTATAAAGTGTTTCATAACCTATGCTTGACACATGATTTTTATTTCTGGTTTATTTATAAAATTCTAAAAAAAGGTTTAATTATTTTTTACCGTTCCATCCCAGTTTTTTCTTTTTTATTTAAAAAATATCTTTAAAAAACTAAATTATCTTTAAATCACAATTATTGTCCCTGAACTCCCTGCTAAATGTTATTATTAAGGCTATCTGGCTATATAGCAGTTAATCTCTTAAGTGGTTAATTTCAGTTAGTTTACAGTGTCATTCTTTAGCAAAGCTCAGGGCTCTTCAGTAACCGACGTGTTTGTTGATTTCGTTACGGCCAACTGCGCGAGGGATATAGGCCTAGGGGAGGGGGATTGCCCTCCGTGGGTCTGTTTCTAAGGAACCTAACTCGTAGTTCTCACTTTCTTAATTGCATTCGATTGTGGAAAGTCATACAATCATGGAGTTATAAAATCTAATTTGTTGATGCTTAACATTTATAATATCTAATTGAATTGCAGCAGAAATATCAATAGATGTATAATTTTAGTAGAAATGTAATTAGAAAATATAGTACTTTTTGGGGAATATCTGTATGCAGCTAAACAGAGAAAAAAATCATTTTTTTTATGATTATCCCTGGCTGCTAAATAGTTTTCACTAAATAAATAATAATAACAATTAAAAAATAAATAAATCGAAATACTACTAATTTTGGAGTTCTTCCCCCTTGGCCTACCCGATATGTCGGTACTATTTATGGATCAGACGTCACAATTAGCTAAACTAAAAAAAACTGCTTAGGAAAATACATTGTTACTGGATGAAGAGCATATGTGCTGAAGAAATAAGTGTGATACAATATTGTCCAGACCTAGACTGCTATTTTAATTGATTTCTCTCAGCAACTTTAATTTATATCGATGCGAGTATAAATCAAAATTTGTACACAAATATTCTACTGATTTTTTTTTTGTAACAGTTTAACCCTTTCCGGCATGACATCGTAAAATGAGAAATTGCTGACTGACACCGGAATTTACAAACGACTTTTTTAGAAAATATGAACTCCTTATTTTAAGCCTTCATTATAGAAACAAAATTTTATTAAAATATTCTTGGTGCCGTAAGCAAATTTGGAATTAAAATTAGGTGTGCCCGGAGTGGGACCACTGTGCCGGAAAGGGTTAAACTAGCATCGATATAAGTATAAATCAAATCTCGTACATAAACAATTTCTTGAATTTTGACATTTCTTTAAATATACAGGCATGGCAAAAATACCAAATTAGTTATTTTCCGTTTAAATGCATTGAATATTCAAATATTGTTAACATTTATAGTTTTCCTAACTATTAAAGTGATATACTGCTACTTTACAATAGTGGCCAAACTTATGGACATTTAAAAAAGTGCTCATTTGTTTCAGTTTTTGGACATGCAGTGAATGTTACATTGATTAATTTAATAGAATGATTGATTTTTGAATTGAAGTATTTTAAACAGGTTAATATTAAATCCAATTAAAAATTATAAAAATCCATGTACTCAAATAGTTAGTATATATAATAATATATTTTTTAAAGTATGCTCAGTTGATTTGATCCGAACTGCATATTTGCACAATTTTGAGACATCAGTAGTCGCAGGTAAAATAGTTTATCTCTCTCTCTCTCTCTCTCTTTTTTCTTCCAGGTCGTGTATTATTTTAATTTGTCCTTAAATTCGACTAAGTATTTAAAATTCAGCTCTTTATTTTTTTACTAAAATTTCCATATCCAAGACTTCTACAATTTTAAATTATTGAAGTACGTTAACACATTTTTTATATGGAAGATTATCTATAGATTTATTAAGAACTGATCTAATACAAATGCAGTATCTTATTGTTCTGCTTTCTCTTTTCAATTATATGTATTATTTCCACTCAGAAAAATAATCCTTATTTTCAAGGCTGTTAGAAAACATTCCATTGTATTAATGTCATTTTTTTCATATTGTAAAACATAGTGGGTAAAGTATCTGTTGACGTTATTTTCAGTTGCGTAAAAGCCCACCTGCTTGTCTAGCGGCTTGTCTAGCGGCGCTGCCTACTAGACAAAAGGTAACCGGTCCGAATCCCGACTCAGGGCATGGATGTTTGTAGTGAGCCGAATTCTACTTTAAACAAAGGTCCCTATCATAGTCCTATACATAGTCTTATACATACATAGTCCTATACATACTATTTAGTCCTATACATAGTGGAAACTCAAAGATTTAAACTGAATTATGTTAACTTGTCATAGTCTGTATTAGCAACCATAGTCAGTGTGAATATGGCCCGGAAGCAAGCCTCCTTTCTTTTTTTTCCTTTCCTTTTCCGACAACCTACCCAGAAACCCATAAATTAATAACAATCTAGAACCGGCCAACACGTAACAAAAGTGACTTTCATCAAAAAGCGTTGCTGCCAATGACACCCAAGTAGCTACAGGTAGGTTATGAGGAGATTAGGTGAATTTTGCCCCGCGGCTAGGTACACAAACTCGTTAAGCTAGGCATAATGCCCGGCAGGTAGGGGCCTGGTCTGTGGTTTAATAATAATAATAATGACCGTAGCGCCCGAGAACAATCACCCAGTGGCGTAGAGCGGGTTTTGAGCTCCCGAGGCAATACAAAATATTGCATCCCCTCCTTACTCTTATAGCATTGCGACATGACATTTGACTTTATGACTGTAGATGTGACGTCACGTGAAGTCGATGTGAACTCACCGTGACGTGTATGTGAAGCCTTTATGTCCGTTTTTAAGCCCTTTTGTGACGTTT
Source organism: Maratus michaelseni (assembly GCA_963931845.1). Taxonomy (NCBI): domain Eukaryota; kingdom Metazoa; phylum Arthropoda; class Arachnida; order Araneae; family Salticidae; genus Maratus; species Maratus michaelseni. The sequence continues at coordinate 141,794,707 of OZ007587.1, read as the reverse complement.
CACTGAACAATTTATGAAAAGTGTGACATTTGTATAGACTCTGTATCGAGTCGGGTGACCAGATTATACCCAAACCCCACCTGACCTTATTGGATCGGCTGTTTTTTTCTCTATAGGGGATTCGGAGTAGAATCCTAGATCGAGTTGTGACTAGATTTTACCAGAACCCGAACCGACCTTATTGTGTCGACTGGTTTCTTTTTGGCTGTAGGTAGGATTCGAATCGGGGACGGGTATCTAGGTTTTATACGAACTCGACTCGATTTCGGTTTTGATCAAATCTGGTTACTAGACTAGATGCAAGGTTTTAATCCGAATGCTACCTTGAAAGAAAAAAAAAAAACTTCAACAAGGTTGGGTCGTATTTGGACAAGATCTAGTCACCCAACCCGATATAGAATCATTACAAATATACATTAATATATATATATATATATATATATATATATATATATATATATATAAGGCTTAAAATAACATTTTTTTCATTTCTTAAAAACATATCCTGCAGCAAAGATTTTTGATGTACATTTCCTATAGGATATGTTTAAATTCTATTTAGTCAAATTTGTAATTAGTTTAATTTGTATTTAGTCCAGCATAAGTACTTTCAATCAGGGCCGGCCATAAAAGTTGGTTGGTTGATTTATGACGGCCGATTATCTATTCTTGGGATACAGGCCGTAGGGGGGAGTGCCCAAGGGGGTCTTTCTAAGGGATCCTAACGGCAAGGTTCGAAGAAAACCACGGAAAACTCCGAACGGTTAGGTCGGCGAGCGCGACAGGGGTTTAAACTCAGCATCTCCCGTCTACCCAGCTTTGAGAGCAGAACGTCTTAGCCACTTGTAGGGCTGGCTCGCCGGCCATAAAGGGGAGAGATGCGGCTTATAGGAGCTATCAGTTTTTATTAATCTCTTCTTTTCTTAAAATAAATAAATAAATAAAATAGGGAGCTCTGCCTCCTACCAGCTGTAAAAACACACTATTTTGCTCTCTTTTAAAAAGATTACCCAATTACCGAAGATTAAAAGTTATTATCAGTGGTGATTTTCTGCAATCCGGTTGCCATTCATTTTCCTTTGACTGCGGTATTTTTCGGTGCTTAGCATCCGCCGGTGTCGTGACAGCTGACAGCTGTTTTTTTGATTGATTAAAAAATATCAATTACACATTTGATAATCAGCTTGTATAAAATTGTTTTTCGCACGTAATAGTTTAATAATTTTAAAGTTTTCTATCTTTTTCAGTATTCACTTGTAAATATATTTTTCAATAAAAAATAGTGTTTGGAAACGCTAAAAGAAAATGGTTTTAAATATGACGTTTTAAATATGATCTTTTAAATATATCGTTTAAAATATGACGTTTTAAATATGATCTTTTAAATATATCGTTTAAAATATGACGTAATTTTCACTATTTAATGCTTTTTGCACATTATAACTTAATTATTTTAAAGTTTTTTTTATTTTTTAATATTCACGTGTAAATTTATTTTCAATTAAAAATGTCTGTAAATAAATTATTGCACACTACACACAACAATCTAGTCAAGTATGCGCCTGCGAAATATGGTTAAATCGTTATTAATAGTTTTTGATCCCATAAAACTTTTTTAACTGAACTATTTTGATTTATTTTAACATTTAATACCTCTTAAAATAATTCTTCGATTTAAAAAACTGTCAGTTTCAGCGTGTATATCATACATTTCTCTATAAAACTGCGTTATTCATGTTTTTATATGCAATATTTTTTTTATTATATACCGAGAAAGTCAAAAGGTCACAATAAATCCAATTACGACAATGGTGGTGGCGGCAGCAGCATTAGTTATACATTAAATAAATAAATAAAAAAACCTATAGAGAAGGTCTGAAAAAGTTTAACACCCAGGCCCAAACCTGGCCAAAATTTTGACATCTTAACTTTGTTTTCTTTATCGTTGCTGGTTTTTTTTTATTTTAAAGGAATCATAATAGGGTGTTTTTTCCCTAGGTTAAAAAAAAAAAAAAAAAAAAAAAAAACATAAGTTACTTTATATAAATATTTGGTTAATTGATGTTTCTTAACATTTTCTTTAGCCCTTTTTCCGTATTTTAATTTGCACTGCCCTTATTTGCGCGTGATTTTTTTTTCTTTACAATAAAATTTATGCAATTCGGATAGTTGGAGTTCGGATAATTGGAGTTCTACTGTAATTTGATTGTTGTGATTAGCTGCATTCTTGAAAACTTATTTTAAGAGCCAATAATATAATATTTTCATTGTTTTAAATCAAGCGTGATAAATGCTCCCTTTAATGATTTATTTAAAGTTAAATCCCCATCGAAACTTTCCAATGTAGTCGAAATGTCCAGGAAATCTGCATAAAGTATTTCATAGTGTCTAGACGCATGTTCATTTTGATTAAGTAACTTGGTTGATTGTATGTTTTGCAACATGATTTACTGCATCGCAACTCTTTGTCTGGTTTATTTGTATTATTTTACAATAACACAATCACTCCACAATATATTTTTTTAAGCAGATGCTTTAAAAATAGACTTTTACTACAGAAATGCGAAACCGAAAGTTACAATTTTTTTTCTTAGATTTTTTTTCTTTCGAAGAGTGAAAGAAATTGATATGATAAATGGATTTGTTTCTATTTAAATGAATTCTGCTTTGATAAAAATTTTAATCTGTAATGCAATTTAAAATATTTTTAAATGCTAATAAAATGTTTTAATTACACTTACTTTAATAGAAAATAATAACTAAACATTTTTCATTCTTTTATTTAGGAAAAGTACAAAAGGTTGAGACTGTAATACTAAAAGAAAATTAAGAACTGATTCAATTTCTTATTTTACAAATTAAAAATTAATTGTATGTAAAAAAAAAAGAATAAAAAAAAGCGGTAACATATGAATTTACGCGGGGAAAAAATGCAGTCTGCAATAAACAAATGTTACAAAATCTTTCCAAGTTTTTTAAACATACGAAAATAAATTTGAATTATCTTTTAAGTGAATACATTAAACAAGAATTTTTTTTCACGAGTTATATTTCAATTATTGTTTTTAAATTTTAAACCGCTCTTTTTGGTGTCACAATCAGGAAAGGTTTTTCAGCCAACATAACATAGAATTTTTTTGGAAGGTAGGCAGCTTTTAAAAACCTAACTATGAAATAAATTTTGATCCAGGAAACATGAGCTGAATATTTTTCTGGCTAGTTGTCAAGGCATATAAATTGTAAAACGATGGCAATCAGCTCGAAATTAGTTATAATAAAAAGTGAGTTATATTTGAGTGAAAAGACTAACTGAAATTTAAAAAGTTAGTTATGAAATTAGGAATAAAAGTGATTTAGTTATTGTCACACAGTGTTTATTAAATCGTATTTCAAAAATGAAAAAAATATGGAAAGTGTTAAATTACTCTAGTTTCCTATGTACTCTAGTTTCCTAGTATTTAATATTTATAATTTGCTTCTCATACTTTCTCGAAATACAATAAATTTTAAATTGCTATCACTGAATGTTTACGGAAATTTTCAGATAAAATGCAATTTAAATTAATTTTTATTTGATATTGGGCTCATAATTGACCAATTTAAATATTCAATTTTGTTTTCCTTACCTTTTAATAAAATCTTCCGCATACTGTATTCCTAATTAGTTTTCAATTATCTCCTTCCCCTCTCTCTTTTCAAAAGCTAAATGGATTTTTTAAATCACCAATAAAAACTATATGGCTTTAGTTTAATTGTTTATATAACAGTACGTTTAGAAGATCAAAGTTTTCTTTATATTGCTAATTAGATTGTAGTTAATGTTTTATTTATATATTATTTTTTAAATATATCAGTGTTATCAATATTTATTATGGGAGAACTGTGTAAACAGTTATTTAAAAAAAATTAACGAAACATTAAAATTGTTAAACTATTTTTTATTTATTTATTTTTTTTTACAACCGAAATACTACAGTTTTGTTTAACTGTTCAAACATTTGTTTTCCTTTCATTTATTTAATATGTAGTTGTTTATATTCATTTATTTCTTTATAATCTATAAAATAATTAAAACAAATTAAAACCGTCACGTTGAGAAAAGAAAAGCATTACCAAAACGAAAGTCACTTTAAAATTTTAATTTGAATCACCGTGTCAACATTTGTGCATAAATTTGTGCCTAAACATACTAAAACTCAACTTTCAGTGTCTTACTTCACCGAATATGTGTAACTGTATATTCAGATGAGTGGCGCGATTGCTTCAGAAGTCCTTCGTCTCGGTCAATTATTTCTTATGTGACTTTGACTTCGAAAATTTTGAGGTCGCCAGATCTTGGAATTCTGAAAACCATTGTGAAAGTGTGTCATAAAGAATATCTGAAGGCATTACTCACTTACTATTTTTGAAGCGTTTCGCTTTTTGGATTACGAAGAAAGTTATATGATTGGTATTAATTTACATTTTAGAAAATTAGAATTGTAGACAAAAGTGATAGTTTTCTGTGCCTCTTGTCCAAGGATAGGAGCTGGGTTTGATCATTAAGCTTTGACAGGAAGAATCCCTCACAGGTATCCCTTCTTTTCGAATGTTACTATTACAGTTTTTTACTTCCTTATTTCATCTACTGTTTCCCTCTGAACGACTTTTTAGGTTTTTAGTGCATTCCTTTGCCGTTCATTCACGGAATAGTGACAACAGGTTCCGAATGTTTCCTTTTAAGAAAGTTTAAAGAATTAAAGCAAGTGCATTTTTAAAAAAAATAATATTATTACATTTTAATTTTTAATAATGTTAAACAATTTAAGTACCAAATTTTATATGTTTGAGTTTAATAGTATTTTTTGAATGTTTTTTTACGAAATATTAAAAAGTAACAACGGTGATTTCCACGAAAAACATCACCCTATAACGTGATGATTCGGAACTGTTCCTACTTAGTAGGGATAATATTTGCTTGATTTAATTCCTGAATTCTGATTGGTATTTTCCATATATTTCATCATATTTTATTCAATGATTACTTTAATTATGAAAAGGCCGTATAATTTAAATGCTAAATGTTTTGTGTTAAATCTTCATTAAACAAAGTATGTTTTTACTTACCCATCATACGTAGGATAGGGCAGGTCCTGCAATTTCTTATTGTATTAAATAATATTTTTTGAAAACTAGGTTAAAAAAAATACTTTACATGCTTCTATTTTCTTTCTTTTTTATGATGCTATTTTAATTACTTATTAACTTAATCTAACATGAGACAAAATTTTATTATTAACTTATACTAGAAGATCCAACCCGGGCTTCCCTGGTTACAGACTATATGCTCATAAAAAAAAAAAGTGTGTAATAGATTTTTTACACTTAATATTATATATTTTTTAATTGTTCACAAGCAATACCAAAAAACATTTTTATATAAAAATTATCAATTATGGATTCAATTTTTTTTATTTATTAAAATCCATATTTTCGTATTAGGCACATGCCAGAGGTTAATAGCCGAATAAATCGCCAAAGATTTCGCTACTTATAGCAGTCTTTTCATTCTGATAATTTCAGGGGTTTAAGCGAATAGTTCGATTACATGGTTGTTAAATTTGTGCTTTATTTATATTATTTTATTTATTTATTCATGAAGTTTTAGTTTCGTTATGCAATGTTAGCTGTAAATAAATGCTGAACTGTTTATATTGTTTTAAGTGGAAACGGAAAATTATTTTAAAAACCCTAAAAAGTTAGTAAATTGAGATACAGGTTTCAGAACTCAGAGGTTGAATTTACCTCTGGCTTTAAGGAATTTAATTTGTAACTGGTTGCATTTGACTGTACATTTTTTACCTTATCCAACCGTGTAAAAACTGAAATTGTGTGATGTCTAAAAGTTTAGAAAATTCATTAAAGCGAAATTTATTGGTGAGTTGTTACCACCGTCCATACGACGACGTCGCCATTACACACGGACATGTTTTTACTTTATAATATAGATTTGACCAAGAAATACTTTGTCTACGAAAAATGTCTACTTTTAGAAGGAATAAAAGGACTTATTAAATAATGATTCCAGGATTTAGAGCAATGATTCTCAACTGTTGTACCGCAGCACAGTCTTGCACTGTAAGAGAACATGATAAGTGCGTGAAAATTTCCAGTAATATTGCATCAACAATTAACAGAAGTAGCTACGAGGGTTTTTTTTAAAAGTAAGGTCCGTTTTGCAATAAAAAAATACTTAGCACATTTAGAAAATTTATTTTTTACAAGATTCTTTATACCTTTTTCTACTTTTCTACATATTTTCCAAGTCTTTTGAATCATTTGTCGTAACGTCCCACGAATTTTTGTAACAATTCCTCGTAGAATGCCGCTGCCTGGAGGAAAGCCACACCTAAACCGCTGTTTTTTCTTTTTTGTCAGTGTTGAATCGCTGACCACCAATAAACTATTTCATGTATCGAAAGGGATGATAGTCACTCGGCGCAAGGTCAGGACTGTATGGAGGGTGCTCAAATGACTCCAACCCAAAAGATTCGATGAGACATTGTGTTTGAGCAGCAGTTTGAGTACTCATTGCATTGGGGCCATACACTTCACAGATCTGGCGGTGATTGTCGGTTGCTATCATGTTTCTTGCTGTCAAAAATTGGATTAATGACCGTACTTCTCAGTCGGCAGGATGATCAATGGACTTGAACATGTTTATCACTCACTCTGAAGCAACACACTGACACGGTAGGCGCAGAACTGGCGTCTGCTGTAGCGCAAGGGATGCAGGGAGTTTTGCTGGAAGCGCTCAAGATTTAAAAAGATTTTTGTAACGGACCTTATTTTAAAAATAGCCTTCGTGAATAATACGGTTTACTTTAAAATAAAGTTTAGAGTCATAAAGATGCATCATTTACATGTTTATTTCTCGGTTTGTATACTCTTTATAAGGAAATAACGAAAATGGTCTCATTAGATAAATTCGGGCTTCCTAGATTACAGAAAAAAAAAAAAATGGAACACTCTTAACAGATTTTTTATATTTAATATATATTATTTTAGATTACACACTAACACCACCAGAAAGCATTTATATATATATATAAAGAACAAAAACAAAGCAATGTATTCAAAAAAAGTTTTGACATTTATTAAAAGAGATGTTAGGAGTTAACAGCCGAAGAAATCGCCAAAGATTTCGCTACTTACAGCAACCTTTTTGATTCTGATAATTTCAGTTGTTTAAGCGCCTAGTTCGACTACATGTCTGTTCAATTTGTGTTTTATTTTTATTATTTATATTTATTTGTTATTAATGGAGTTCTTATTTCGTTATTATATTATAAAGAAACAAATACTGAACTATTTATATAGTGTTTTAAGTGCAAACGGGTTAATCTTTTCGTAATCTGAGTGCATTATAGATAGATTAAAAAATAATAATAATGCTTGAAAATTATTTTAAAAATCTATAAAAAAATAATAAATTGTATTTGAAAGAACATTTCCCCCCCTCCCCCCATTCGACGTTGTAAAAATATAAATTGTGCGATGTTTAGAAGTTTCAGAAATTGCAGTAAAAGCGAATTTTATGGGTCATGTGTTGTTACCGTTAACCTGACGTCAGCGTTACTCACGGACATATTTTTGCTCTATAATATATATGTAATTCTTTCGAAGAAGAATTATGCCTCTTGAAGGCATAATTAGGTAACAATAGAAAATGCATTAGAAATGATAATTGGAAAATGATTTACGAATATACTTATCCGAAAATTCTGTCTGATAAAGAAAATATTATAATTTTTAAAAAGTCAACCTCATATATCTCTTTAGATGTTAACGTGTACTAAAGAGAAAAAAAAAAGTTTATAAGAAATTTAACATTCTTTTTATTATAAATAATAAATTTGGCTCTGACGGAACATTTTGTTTGTGTAATTAAATAAAATTAAAAAAGGCATAGTTTTCATGGGATTTTTCCTTTGCATAATTTTAGTTTACCGTGTAGGTTTAACCATGGGTTTAAGTATGTCGTGAGTTAAGAAAGGTTGGAAAACACTGATTTAGGGTGCAATCTCCACTATATCTGCGTGTGCGTCATCTGCAGATAAATTTGTTAGAACAAGGAATTTCACTTCCGATTATTTACATTGCTATTTTAGTTGAATGCTTGTTTAGCCGTCCATTAGTCTTTTGAATTCTTGATTCATTTGTATTTAATGTGTTATGCATTCACCAGCTTTCCCGTTTTAGGTTCGTATATATAAAATAATATTTATGATTAGTTTTTTGCACTTTTATTAAATATTAGTTCGAGTTTCTTTGTCTGTATTTTGATATTTGGTTATAAGTTGTTTCACCAAATCTATTTTTTAGGTGCGTTCGTAATTATATAAATACGTAGCACCTATTGTCGTCGCTTGGTCCGTCCGTCTGTCCGTCCGTCTGTCTGTCCGTCCGTCCGCATATAACAACGCAAAAACTACCCAACCGAATGGTTTGGAATTTAAGATATATTATCTTTGCAGAATTTTGTCGAGACATTTCAATTTTTTTAAAAACCGAATAAAAACTTCAGGAGATATTAATAAAAATATTTAGTAAGAAATTTGAATTTTTTTTTTTAAATCGGTGCTTTTTTGTTAGAGGACCTTCCGAGGTTGAATCGTCAAGCGACCGAGATACTTATTTTATGACAGAAATGAATCTGCAGACGATATAATTCATTTCACAGAATTAAAAATCATCAAGATCTGAATACTTATAGAACTAGCTATAGTACGAACGCACCTCATTTGTCACGTTTGACGTACAATTTCCAACTTGTTTTTTACGTTAAGGAGTTTTACTTTTTTCGTAATTAAACTCAGTGTTGAAATAAGTTATAAAAAATCTGGAGTGACTCCACTCAACTTTTCGAACACTTGTGTTATGTGTCCGGAAAGTTGAAAAGAAACAGAATTTTTACAAATGTCTGACACAATGGAATCAACTAGATTTCGAACACTAGACCCCCGTTTTGAAACTGGAGACGTTACAGGTTACATCAAAGCCACTAATGCTTGATAACATCGCCGTTATATTTATCACTTATACCCTGTCATATTTCATTGGTGATTTTTCCTGTAGAATTTCCTGTTTGAAATTCGTCGGGCGAGTTTTATGAAAATCTATAGAGTTCTTGCGACAGCGATCTATAACATATTTGCCAAATGGGAGTTCAATCATACACACAGACATGCAAATCATGATTACAATAATATAATTACACCATGTGCTTGCAAAGTAAAAATTATATGTAAACCAAGAAGTACCATTAACGATTTCTATTTTCTACTATAAGTTTTAAATAAAACCTCTCTATATAAAGCAACCATGTTGACAAATCATAATGAAATAATGTTTTGTGTGTGTTTCTATTTCTGCTTCGTTCTATTTTCAATTAAATTTCTATTACACGGATGTTTTTAGGCAAACTGAATCCATTGATTAATTAAAAGGATTGTGATTATTACGAGGGAAAATAATTTTTTCACTTTAAGCTGTTTGTCAGTGAATTCCCCAATCCCTCTCTCTAATGTTAAACCTATGGGAATAGGATGCATTCGTATATTTAAAATATATCTTCGGGAAATTAATATTTTTAACTTCATTTTTCTGTATACACTTCTTAAAGGATGTCTCTTTTTTCTTAGTTGTCAAAATATTTCTAAAATATATACTTAATTTTATTTGAAGTGTTAAAATTTTAACTTACATCTTTAACACATAAAATATTAAATTAAGTATATATTTTGGAAATATTTTGACAACTAAGAAAAAAAGAGACATCCTTTAAGAAGTGTACACAGATAAAATAAGTCAAAAATATTAATTTCCTGAGGAGATATTTTAAATATACGAATGCATCCTACGCCTATAAGTTTAACATTAGCGAGGGCAATTGGAGAGTTCACTGACTAACGGTCTTATGTTCTTTTATATTTAATTTCGCATTCTTTCTTTTGATAGCATCCTTAAGAACGAGCAATGTAATCATGCTGATATGTCTTAGATATCTGTATAATTTTCGTATAAATGTTTTATATTGTGTAGAGCTAGCAGGATTTTAATAAAAGCGCCGCAACTTTCTTAATAACTTTTTACGTCTTTATTTTATTCCAGTTAGAAAACGGTTCATTTTTAAATAAAATAAAAAAGAAAACTGCCCAGTTAAACTGAGGGCATTGAGCTCACAGGCTATTCACACCAATTGCATATTATACACTTATTTCAAAGAATTTGAAATAAGCCCCTCGAAAAATAAAGAAATCGACAATATATTAAGGGGGGGGGTCATCCCCCCCGTTCTCCCACCCCCTTATAGTTAACAATTGAACCCCCAAACCTAATCAGGGAAGCCCTTTATTACAATGAACATATATACTAAATTCGAAGCAAATCGGATAATTCTGCATAAAAAACCCATTTATCTAAATTAAGGGGGATTACCCCCCCGTATCCCCCTTTATACTTAACCAATGAACCCCAAGACTAACCAGGGAAGCTCTTTACCACAATGAGTCTATATACAAAATTTGAAGAAAATCGGATAATTCTCCATGAAAAACACATTCATCTAAATTAAGGGGGTAGGATAAGCCCCCCTTTACCCTCTTTATACTTAACCAAAGAACCCCCTAAACTAATCAGGAAAGCGCTTTATCACAATGAACCTATATACAAAATTTTAAGAAAATCGCATAATTCTGCATGAAAATCGCAGTTATCTAAATTAAGGGGGGGGGGCAGCCCTCCGTTACCCCCTTTATACTTAAACAATGAATCCCCAAAACCAATCAGGAAAACGCTTTATCACCATTAACCTGTATACAAAATTCGAAGCAAATCGGATAATTCTGCATGAAAAAACCCATTTAACTAAATTAAGGGGGGATTAGCCCCCCCCTTCCCTCTTTATACTTAACCAATGAACCCCCAAAACTCTTCAGAGAAGCGCATTATCACAATGAACCTATATACAAAATTTGAAGAAAATCGAATAATTCTGCATAAAAACTCATTTATCTAAATTAGGCGGGGGGGGGGGGTTATCCCCCCTTTCCCCCTTTATACTTAACCAATGAACCCCCAAAACTATTGATAGAAGCGCATTATCAAAATGAACCTATATACAAAATTTGAAGAAAGTGGGATAATTCTGCATGAAAAACCTATTTATCTAAATTATGGGGGGTTAGCCCCCCATTTCCCCCCTTTATGCTTAACCAATGAACCTCCAAAACTAATCAGGGAAGCGCCTTATCACAAGGAACCTATAAACAAAATTTAAAGGAAAACGGTTAGTTCTATCAAGAGTTATCGCGTTACGTACATACATACATACGTACGTACGTACGTACATACAGAACCGTCGGGCACATAAGCTCTCAGGCTTTGATAGCCTGTGAGCTAAAAAGTCATATTCTATGTGATGATCATCCTCATTATTATGGTTTTCATTACTATTATTATTATTATAAACGGTATAATGCTGGAATCAAGAAGTAAGTTGTAAAAAATCAAATTTTATAAACAGAAATTGAAACTCAGGAAAATAAGTAACTCAATGTCCCCCCCCCCCCTTTTTTTTTAACAAAAATTCTCGAATCACGTAAATGTATCAAGGAAAAGAAAAACCTCTAATGATTTACTATTTTTAGCACAAGATGAATATAGATCTCAATAATGACACAGTGAACTATTTACTGACTTTGCATTAAAATATTTTAAAATATATAATTTCAATAATAAATTCCGATATTCCATTGGAAATATTCCCAGTAGATATTTAAATTACATCCCAATAATGTAAATCCATTATTGGACGTAATTCTGTTTCCAGCCTGGTAATAGCTCTAGCATTACTTTAATTGGAAACCAATAAAAGACAAACAATGAGCATTTTTGAAATATGGATATTTTCTTTGTAAGAGAGGTTTACAATTATTTTACTCACCGATGTTGAAAGTGTATCATTTTAAGGTTATGTTAAAATGCCTCGTTTATCAATATTTTAATGAAAATATTTTAGTTAAATCAAAATTTATTGTTCATAGTTTAAGATGCATTAATTTTAAACTTTTTTTCTTCTCTTTTAAACATTAATAAAAAAAAAAAAAGTGTTCTTTCATTCTTTTTATATGCATATTTTATACAGCCCATGCCCACGAACATTAAAATTTTCAAAAACGACGTTTGTCTATGTTTTTATTTTCAAATTATTTCTGTTGCGAAAATAATTGAACGTAGTTTATAAATGATGGATATTTAATAAAGTTTGCTTTTAAATATTAATTACCAAGCATTTCACTCTCACGTATAATTACTTGAACCCAATTTTTTCATAATAACATGATAATATAATTTCGCTCTCAGAGATACATCTAATTCTGAAAACAAAATTCTAAATATAAAATTGGATGTATTTTTAACAACTCTATATTTTCTTATAAGACTTAAAAGTTTAGATAAATCACTAGTGGGTGAAGTATTTCAACGCATTATTAATAAAATCCAATTAATTTTATCTAATTAGTGAAATTACGTTCAAGTATTATCGAAATTTGATATTAATTAAAATTGTGAGTTACAAAATATATTTATTTTTTTTGTATTTCATAGAAAAATTTATTTTAAACTTCTGCTAACCTCTTAAAGATAAGTCTTCCTTAATGAATAAAACATTCATTTTATTTTTTGGCTCAGTCACTAATAGATCTTTATGGCATGAAGCTAATAATATTTTAGAATTTTTTTAAAATTTGACAACGTTGATTGTACAATACTGAACCAAAAATTGGCTTAATTGTCCCGAATCAGAAAGCGGATGAATCACTATAATATTTCATATGTTTTTAGGATTTCATAAATTTTCATAAAATGTTATTCATTTCTTTTTAAGTGTGACAACGAGTTAGATTCCTTCAGTAATATTTAACTAAAGACAAACCTACTTACGCACATTTCTGAAACAATATGCTGGTCATAAATCCAAATCTTTATTGCAAAGTTTTACTAACTCTTTTTTTTTTCTTTTTTAAGCATCCAAACTCATTTTATGATATGAGATGTTTAAATTAAGTGAATACTGATAAGAAATAGTTAGTCATTTTAAAATAGCAAAGTTATAAGACTGTAACTTAAAAAAAACAATAGCGAAAAAAAAAACAATTATAAAACAAGGTACGTTGTAAAAATAAATATATATTGTTAAAATTCCCATTATATGAAAATAAATGTCTTTTTCGACCTTTATTTATTCTGTTTTGCTAGTAGAAAATGTCTTGCTTGTAATTTTCCTTGTATACGAGTTCCAGGAAAAAGTAATAAGAATTCAGAGAACTGAACGCTTGATTTCTTCGGCAGTCGAATCCATCTATGAATGTGTTGTCAATATAAATATATTTTATTTTTAGGATTTTAGATAAGAAGATTACTTCAATTCTCTTCATTAATAATATACTAGTAAATTCGTTTTTTCACTTGTTCATCCGTGTGTGTTAATTTACTTGGAATGAGGTATGTTTCTTAATATATTTCATTTAAATTGATTAGGTAGACTTGGCGCTTAATAAATGCTTAATATTTCATAATAATCAGTAGAAGCAATCTTACTTATGGTAAATATGCTGATATGGAATGGCAAAATAACAGGAAAAAAGCCATCCAGTCGTAGCAGATACACAGTTTATATTGCACAGTATTATTTTCACAGTAATTACGAAATATTTTGTTTAAGATAGGTTTACTTTTATAGGCAAGTACTATTATTCCAGGTTTTACTGTATTTTAATTTTAATCATCAAAAGTAGAAGCTGTTATAAAATTAATGTTGACGAAGACTTAAAAATGAAATGAAATTTTATGTTTAAGACAGTTATTCTCTATTATAAACAGGCTCGGTTTTCAGAGATTATTCTTAGATTATTATGCTTATCATTTTATTAGTGATTATCGTGAACTAAATTATGGTTTTCATTTATGTTGCTAAAAGTGTGTATAAAATTGAAATTGTGTTACTATTGTATCTAAATTGTCGAAAATTCTAATGGATGTGTCATTGAACAAATCTTATGTAACATTTTACATCATGTAGATTTACAAGTTTTATTAGATATTGCATTTGGATATTAAGTTACTATTGTCTTATTATTGTTTATCGTATTATAAAAGGTGGGATACTAGACGTATATTAATCCACATTCACACAAATGGAACGCTGCTTTTAGCCTGTTCGCGGAAATTTGATGCTGTTTTCTATGTATAACCACAGATCACTAACCCCTTGTAATTTTTACGATATGCCAAATGAACGTACGCATTCTACGTCTTTCATCGCTGGAGACAAAAATTCAATATTGTGTTAAAAGATTACCGAAACATTTTATTTCTTGGAGGTGTAAAATATACTATATTTTAGAAGTTAAGCTAAAAATTTAGCATGTCGTCAAATTTACGAAATGATAGCACCGATGTCATTCCTAACAAGAACGAAAAATCATGCGTCAATCATAGATTATGTAACACTTTCCAACACTACCAAAATAATTTTGCAAATATTTATCGTAAGGCGTAAGATGATAACTAAACAATTTTATTTGCTATTAAATAAACAATTAAATTTACTAACGCGTTCAGCAACTGAAAAAATATTCCCAGCAATTATTATTAATAAGCAGTACTTTAACCGAATTATTTTGTGTGTCCCTGTAAATGAACGATGGAAGCTATACACACAATAGTCTATAGTAAGCCTCTTGTAATCCACGTTAGTGATATATATCAATTTCATTATGTTTGAAATAGTGAAACATTATTAAAATAAACTGCAAACGATTTTTCTTCATAGACTGTAATGTAACGGAATTCTTTTGAGTATACCTGTAAAGGAACTATAAGTGCTATGCACACCACATTCTATAATTTGTCTCTTGTAGTGCACCTCAGTGATATATATCAATTTCAATATGTTTGAAATTGTGTAACATCATTAAAATAAACATCAAATTATTTTTCTCCATAGACTGCAATGTAACGGAATTCTTCTTTTGAGTGTCCCCGTAAAAAATCTATAAGTGCTACACACTTTTTTTTCAATACCGAACATGCCACAGTAAGCCTCAATAACGTATATCAATTGCATGGCGATCCGAGCATATTTACGCGAGTTAGAGCACGGACAGACAGACAGACAAACCGAATTCAAAAATACTTTTCAACTATGTTGGAAAGTGTTAAAAAGGCTTAGAGAAGCAAGGTTAAAATAAGAACGTAAAATTAGGCATAGAGTATGAAACACTTTCCAACACTATCCGAATATTGTTAATAAATTTTGTTTTTTTTTCATGCATTTAAATGAAATATCTAAATAAACAATTTAAAAAACATATAACGCATTTAAAAATCCATTTTCAAAAATTACTGTCCATAGCCGGAGTTGTATTTTAATTATTTAGTGCAGTCTTGTACATGATCTATAATTTTTATGCATACATTTAAATATTCGTGTAAATAAAATTTAAATTATCTGGAAAACGCATAAAGCAAGTAAAAATGCTTTTCCGGGAATTACCTTCCATCGTTGATAAGGTATTCATATCCTTTTGTGCAGTCGCCCCACCAGTGGCTGAGAGGTTGTGCTCTCGAAGCTGGTAGACGGGAGGTGCTGGGTTCGATCCCAATCGCGCCCGTCGGCTTAATCGTTCGGAGTTTTCGTGGTTTTCTTCGAGCCGTGGATTTATCCATGCGTAAATACGGGTTAGGTTCCCTTAGAAAGACCCCCACGAAGGGCACTCCCCCCGGGCCTATATCCCAAGTGCAGATAATTGGCCGTCAATAATCAACCCTCAACCAACCTTTTGTGCAGTCATATATATGAATATTGACCACAAAGTTATCTATTTCAGTTTTACCTAGACCAACGATTTTCGAACTTTCCTTCGAATTAGGGATGTGAAATGAAAAGATCGTTAGATATTTTCTGGATCATTAATTAAATTATGTTTGAAAGTAGATCAAGTCAAAATAGTAATTGAACATAACAAAATTGAAACTTATTAAAATTGAGTTTATTATGTTGGCATTCGTATTATATAAAAAAATATACATAATTTAAATTTGATACAGACTAAGGGATTTTAATTAAAAGTACTGTAAAAAAGTAACTTTACGTTCAAATGTTTAGTAAAAATCATTTTAAAACACTATTGTTGTAGTTTTATTAATTAATACAGATAACAAATTGACTTGATTGCCAATTTTCTATATTTAACCAGTAACAGCTGCTGTAAAAACTGTTTAAGTATATCATTAGGCGAAGAAACGAAGATAGTCATTATTGTTCAGTTCACATATCTTGATGTCATGATTGAAATGAATGCCAGGTGAAGTCTGTATATTGAAAATAATTTTTTTCCTGAAATTTATTCATTTTGTTTAAAATAAAAACAACCAAGAAGTTAGATTGCTATTTAAAATCAACATTTAGCCTAGAAAGATCTGTTTAAATATTTCATCATTATACTTAAAGATTGTATCTAAATTTGTTAATAGTTATACCATAATTTTATTAGTTTCAATGAACATTCCTAGAAAGAAAATGGATTTTGAACTCTAGACAGAGTTAAGTTGGCAGTTTTGATTTGGATAAATGTCTGACATGTCTAACTGATAAGATCAGCTGTTGCTATCCTCTGACTAATACACCACTGTTGATTTTGTCTTGATATCAATAGAATTTCAATTTAAGATACGGCTTTGCCTTTTTTATTCGAGTTGCTCTTCTATTATGTCATAGATCTTTAAAAAGACTATGTCAAAAAATTATCTGTAAATATTTAAAAATTGTCAATCATTTTGACACATTTCCTATTTTAGTTTTTTAGTTTTCCAGTTATCAGCTTAAATATTGATTGCATTGTGTCAGTTATTCCGTTTGAAAGTTGTCATTGCTAAAAATAAATCATACTTACAATAAAAATTTAAAAATAGAGCGTTTACTTAATTTTTTTAAAATTATTATTAGTTTGTAAGAATGCTTTCAATTTAAACGTTATATTTTAGGTATTTATAAACTGGTGCTGATTAAAAAATTAAAAATAAACTTTCGGCAATTAATTGTTTAGAGATTGGTTGAATTAAATTTATAGGAATTTCAGTATTGGATTTAGAAGTCAGTTTTATTATTGGCACAACATTCTGATTCTGTTCGTAGTGAAGCACAATTTTTAAAGTAAAAAATTATCTCAATGTATGCATTCATTTTGATGGCGTACAATCTTGATTTCTTCGGGTGGATATTTTAGCATCGATTTATATATGCAGAGTGATCCCGAATTCATGGTACAAACTTTAAGGGTTGGTACAAGACAATGTAACAAACAATTTTTTTAATAGGAAACCAGGGTGAGAAATTCATTTACATAGTCACAGGGCGTCTCACTCCAATCCGAAGTCGCGTTTTCGTTCATAACTTTAATAGTAGTGAAGATAATTTCACGAAATTCTTATAATATGTTTAAAATTCATACAAAGATGAGTCCCTTGCGAACTTTGTTAAAATATCTTCACTACTATTAAAGTTATGAACGAAGTCGCGTTTTCGTTCATAACTATCATAGTAGTGAAGATACTTTAACGAAATTCTTATAATATGCTTAAAATTCATACAAAGATGAGTCACTTGCGAACTTTGTTAAAATATCTTCACTACTATTAAAGTTATGAACGAAGTCACGTTTTCGTTCATAACTTTAATAGTAGTGAAGATACTTTAACGAAATCCTTATAATATGTTTAAAATTCATACAAAGATGAGTCCTTGTGAACTTTGTTAAAATATCTCCACTACTATTAAAGTTATGAACGAAAACGCGCGTTCGGATTGAAGTGAGACGCCCTGTAGTTTTGACTAAATAAAATGGATTTTTGACCCTAGTGTCTTATACAATAAATGATTGTTACTGTGGGTTGGTACGGGACACTGTAAAAGTCATTTATTGTATGGGGGAAAAAAAGCCGTTTCTACGGCTTTTTTTTCAAATCAATTTGTACTGTAACAGCTTGAAGTTAAGACAGGAAATACAAAATTTGGAATAAGTTCATGATTACTTTTTTATGTAGTTTTTATGTAATCCTTAAGTTGAAAATAAAATGACAAATAAAAGTTTTTAATAAAAAACATTAATTAATATAAAATATTTTTCCAGTTTAATTTTATTTCCTTCTATTTAACATATGATTATTTCTTTTTGTTTTCAGATCTAAAGAGCTTATCCAAAGAGCAATTTCAGAAAATGATTTTATGAAAAATCTAGAAAATGTACAAATTCGAGAGATAACAGATTGTATGTATCCCGTCGAATATGGACAAGATAGTGTCATCATTAAAGAAGGTGAAGTTGGGAGTGTTGTTTTTGTAATGGAAGGTATGTAAAATCTGCTTATAATCTTTATTATCAGTTGATCCAAGCTGGTCATATTTAGAGGCTCTAGAATCTTTAAACACTCGTGAAAATTTAATTTAATTAATTTATTTTTTAAATTCTATTGAAGTTGAGATATCAGCAGGACCCGATTAACCTGTGGAGATAAGGGAAGCACAATATTATTCTGGGGCCCCTCTTTGGCTCGATTTTTCCCCCAAATTCTACATACATGGAAACTCATCAGTGCTACACATATTATTCCCGAAATTGGCTTAGGCCAGTTCACACATATTTCATTAAACAGCTTTATTCATGTTCCCTGTATATATTATACATAGAGTATATTTGTAGTAAATATAATTGCTGTATGTTCGGTTACCCGGTTGGTTTCTAGCCATCAGGATGCAACATCACTGATTAACAGCATGTCGATCACATTCAGACTTCCCGGTTAGATAAGATTTTCTCTTCCATTAGGCAAATGTAAAAAATAAAAGTGGGAATTAGACGCTCTATTTTAGAGTCATTTTGGGGACTTCCTTAAATTTTTAAAGAAAAAGTTCGTGCTTCACATTTCTTTTGGATATCAGGTCCCTGGATATCAGAACGTTAGTGATCTTTAATTTTATTTTTAAAAAAAATCGCTACATTCAGAGAACAATACTATTTTTCCCATTTTATTTTATGTGAAATATGATCTTGTAAATTAATTGGACTTGGACTTTCAGTTACTGGTACATTTCATATATTTATTTAGGCAGTTTTTAATTTAAAGCCTCTTTACACGATCTTGTATATACGAATCGATGAATGCGATTAGAAATGTGTATCTGACAAATTTTACCTTTTAGCTATTTTAATGTTTCATTTAAATAATAATTACATAGAAAAAAAAAACGCTGTAACATTTAATACTCACATATTATTAATTTTGATAAGAGAAAATTTTAAAGAGTGCACTATATAATCGGAAAACAACAACAACAACAAAAACTAGTTAGCAGTAATTTTGACATCGTAATTTTTATGTAAAAAAAAAAAAATAAATAAATAAGAATGTAAGTATATATTTTACAATATTTCTGGTCAGTTTCTATGTGGCTAGTGCTCATCAAACATTTTACAAATAAAAATATTAAATATATTTAAATTTTGGCGTTAGAAATAATAAATAAATGCTGTCGAGTCTCCATATAATGAACTCTCAAAATCCTCTGAAATTACTTGCTAAATAGAAAATTCATCAAGTAGAATTCCTTATGAAATACAGTGATACTTCGACTAACGAAAATAATTCTTCCGTAATCGCATTCATTCACCGAAATATTCGTTAACTAAAACGTGATTTCTCTTAAAATAAAACATTCGTTAGTCGAGTCCGAAAATATTTTTTGTTAGCCAAAAAAAAAAAAAAAATATATATATATTTGCAGGGTTATTTGTTAAATTTGTTTGTATTGCAAACATAGGATATCAAAAAGGATATACCAAAGGGGATACCTCCTATATACCAAAAGGTAACGATAATATGTTTTTTATGTATCCTAATAATATTATAAATCTGATTGTGTGCAAATGTTAGGCTGAAGCCAGCATCAAAATGGAGCATTTAATGATCCTGTATCTTTGCATATACGTTGATTATAACCCTCAAATGAACTTAGGCTGGTTTTTGTTCATTTTATTCAAATATTTTTCTTAATATTTCAAAATTTCGTTATTTTCACACAGAATAAATGGACATTTTCCCATAAAATTTAACCATTTTACTTTATTATTGCTAGGGCTTTGATCGTTGCCAATAAATAAAAACACGGAAAAATAATTTTTCGTCAACAATTAATTTTCAATTGAACGATTTTCACGTGAAAAATGAAAATGATAAAGAATTCAAAAGAAGATGAATTTCCGTGATATTTGAAACAAAAATATGGAGCATTTGTTATTATACATGAAGTATGAATATCGGTTACATTAAAAAGATCTTTTTCTGTCAAAAAACTGCGTTATAATTAGAAGGAAAAATGAACAATAATTATATTCTTAAAAATAGATTTCGGCCTGACCATGGAACTATGGAAAGGATCATAAATAAAACATGTATTTTCAAATAGTCATAATAATACAAGGAGCATGAATATCAATGTATAATGAAAGTAGATAGATAATTAACGTAATATTTAAGATGAAAAACTGAAATATTTTTTATCGATGCTGATTAATACTAATTAGCTTGAGTACCAGTTACATACAAATGTGAGTTTTCCGCTAAAATTTACGTCCTGATTGCCAGAAAAAGAAAATTAACAAGAATCATGGCATTAAAAAGAGATTTCTCTGAGGAAAATGTGACGTCATATTTAAAATAAAACGGAAATTTTCAAATGTGTTTTACAAGGAGCGGGAATTAATTCTGTACATTAATAATCCAAGGATCAGTAAGTATAGAAAGTAGATTAGTTTCACGACATATTTAAAACGAAAAATTGAAATGTTTTTTTATCTATACCGATTATTAAGCATGAATATCAGTTACATACAGATGAGAGTTTTTTGCCAAAAACCTCACCATAATTATTAGGAAAAGAAAAATAAATACGAATCTATTATATTAAAATCTGACTGCCTGTTTGTATTTCGCAACTACTCTTTTCAGATTGTCGAATGCAACGCGATTTTCTTAACACCGGTTATCATTCATCCGAGGATGTCATAAACTCTCAGAATTTTAAAAAAATGATTTAAATTCCGAGATATTATTTATTTATTTATTTATTTATTTATTTTTATTTTTTTGTAAATTTTAACGAAGTTTCTCTAAAAATGGCAACTAAATTATTCCATTTTTGTGGATAAAAAAGAAGAAATAACACGGATTAATATATTTTTTCTCATTAAAACTGCAAAAAAAAAAAAAAAAAAAAAAAGAAGAATTTATTTTCAATTTGAATAGATGGTGAAAGAAAAAAAAAATCTTGATTACAGTAAAATTTTTGAAAAATAAAAACGTATTTTCGCATATTCAAACTTCATGAATCAATTTATTCTGGAGAACAAAAATTGTCTGTCAACATCTTTCATTTAGAAATAAAGATTTTTTTCAGTTATAGATTAAATCAAGGAGGCAAATTTAAGCTCCTTACATTTAGGTCTACAATAATTGCTCCCTATTCACAAGAATTGAATTTAATGAAAAAGAATATACTATTTCCATTATCTTTGAAGGATTGCTATTAAAACGTTTCACAAAGGCGTTAAAAGTAAAATGGTTTACCAGGTAAACTTGACATATGTTTTTATATAATTCGCCGATTTCCACGATTTAATTTGGCCCGCCTTTTTTCTTTGGTTGCAGTTTCCTTTTATTTATTATTTGTCACAAAATTTCACTTTTTTAAAACTTACTTATGTCGAGGCCTCTATAACATAGGAATACTGTATTGTCTCCTATGGAATGTGATAAAGAGTTAATTATTTACGTTTCTAATTATCGGGAATGAAATATTTTGCTTAATTAATGTATTTATTCTTCTTTTAATGATACGTGAATGAAGTCACGGGTAACAGCTAGTTGACTTTACATATCGCATAGTCAATACCTCCGGTGCACGGTGTTCTCTTTTGGTCACTTACAAATCACTAGTATATATTTTGCTGAAGGATTTCTTAACAAATATAAGTGCCGTCAGATTTTTTTTAGACTTTTTTTCAAATTTACGAAAAAAAAATCATGCAATACAGGGTTAACAGCCGATGCTAAAATCTTTAGACATGATCAAAGCTGAAAATGAAACAACTTTTCACTGTTATTTTCATTACGAAAATGATAAAAAAAATTATTTCCTGAAATTTACTGTTGAAAAGATTGCATACACATTTCGATAATCACACACATTATTCCCCTAACGCAGGTGAGAAGGGTAATTTCGATTAATTATCGATTATTAATTGTCGATTTGTAGTAAGAATTCTTATTTTATTTCGGCGTTGGCAATTTATGTGCTGGATAAAATCCGAAGTTTAGAGACTTGCGGGAAAAAAGAAATTATTAAAAAAAAAAACCAGACATTAAAAATTGTACAAATAAAAATTAAATTCGTTAAATGGAAGTTTTATTTAATTCAAATTAACTAATTAGAGGTTCTGCAAAAAATTCGTTATTCTGAAATATTCGCCGAAAGGGATTCCGCTAAATAGAGAGACTTCACTGTAGTTTAAATAAACTGAAAGTTTTTTTTCCTTATAGACAGCATAATCCCCCCCTCCTCCTATCCCTTAAAAAATGCTGGAAGAATAATCATAAATAACCTGTCACTTGTTAGCTTGGCGAATTAAAACTTTTTCTGTGTGACAGGATTCTAGAGTAAAAATGAAAACAAATACCATTGTGACGTGTTTTGATGGAATATTTCCGTTATTTATTTAAATTTCACAGTCGTATTACAAAAGCCATTTCCTTTTAGATATTTTTTTTTCATCTAAGTAGAACGTAAAGTGATTAATCATCAGAATTCCATGTTATTTGTTTTAGATTTTTATCTACTTAAAAGCAATTTTAGTGCTTGACTTATATTTCTTTGTGGTAGTTGTTATATTCATATTTCTATTTTTCGTAATTTCATAACATTGTGATGAATTTTTTTTTTAATGAAAAATATTACAGAAGGAAAAATTGAAGTGTCTAAAGAAGGTCGTTATTTATGCACTCTTGGACCTGGAAAAGTATTTGGAGAATTAGCTATTCTATATAATTGTACTAGGACAGCCACAGTTACTGGTATGTGTGGATTATTTGTGCAAAAATATCTATGAATGTTTCTCATTGTTGATTATAATTGTTTATTTGCAATGTTTATTGATTAACATTTTATTACTTTTGATTAATGTTGCTCAAGGAAGCGATGTACAGGTTCAGTTTCATTATTTTAGAATGGAAAAATTAAATTTTTGAATTTTTTTTTCTATTTAGTATTTGTATTTGTGTTTTTTTTTTAATTAAAGAAGTGTCAAAGAATTATGATATGATAATATAATTTCAATTTGCAAATTCTCGAATAGTAATATCATCTTGGAATCATAAACTAAATATTATTATTTTATGTACAGTCGAATTAAAAAAGGACACTCCATACAGTTTAACCTACAAATTGTCACAGAAAATAGCAACAGAACAGAGCCATTCGACTGGAAATTATATCTTCCTTTAATTTATGTTTTAAAAATAAGCTTAGAGGTCACCTTCTTACGGAAATTGTACAAACTCTGAAACTTTCAATGCGAATACTTAATATTTATAGCATATTTGGATTTTTCGGTAAATTTTACCATAAGATACCAAATGGGAAGTCATTTGGTCTAGTAGTTTAGGATTAACGAAGGTTTAAAGTTCAGAAGCCTTAATGTTAAATTCATTTGTAATCGTTGCAAATAGATTGCGATAAAGGTAGTTTATTAAGCGTAACTATAAAAAAAAAACTATTTAACAGGATGATCTGTAATTTTGAATTCGCATATTTAAAACTTCTAGAAATTGGTTTCCGTTAAAAGTTTTATAGGGTACAACTCTTAATATGTATAAATAAACCTTTGAATTCCAAATACAATTAAAAAAAAAAAGTTCTAGCAACAAAACTGACCAAATCTCTAGTTTTTTTTAAATATAGGTAAGTACAAAGTGTATACAGAATACTATATGTTAATAAATAATTAACCAATTAAGTCAACTTCAAAATCAGTAATGGTAAGTAATACACCAAATAATGAACTTGAAAGTAGATGTTATAAAATTGCATTTGAAAACACAAAGGATGAGAAAATGATACCCAAACAATAGTAATTATTGTATAAAAAAATAAAAAAAATAATAAATACACAGCAAAATGCGCAATGCAGCTATATTAACTATGTATTTCCAACAGAAGCTTATCAAATAGATATTATAGAGCCAAAATGAGCTAAATAATATGCTATCATATGTATAAAGCAATGATAATAGTCATAGATAATTATTGAAATAGAAATATTCCATACCAATTTGTGCAATGCAGCAGAATATTATAGAATGATAAATAAATATAAATCTTTAAATTTAAAATACAGAAAACAAGTTCTAGCAACAAAACTGATTAAATCTCTAATTTTTTTAAAGATAGGTAAGCATAAAGTGTATACAGAATTCTATATAGTTAATAAATAATTAACCAATTAAGTCGACTTAAAAATCAATAATGGTAAGTAATACACTAAATAATGAACTTGAAAGTAGATGTTATAAAATATATTTATATTAATTTTTTTTCTGTATACTGAAGTCATTCATTAAAGTAAATAACCAAATTTCTTTATTTAATCATAACATGAAAGTTTAAGCTATGGATTTAAATCATTATAAATATTAGGTATATATTAATTTAATTGTCAGTTGCATATAATGCGGTTGACAGATTGTAAAATGTACAAAGATGTGATCCAATGTATGATTTCTTTTCTCATTTTTTGTTTAGCCCTCAGTGATTGTCGACTCTGGGCTATCGAAAGACAATGCTTTCAAACCATAATGATGCGCACAGGTTTAGTCAGACAAGCTCAATATACAGATTTCTTAAAAAGGTAAAATACTTTAACACATTTTATTCACATTTCCTTGTTTCATATGTCATATGTTAAGCTCAGTTAACATGAAACATACTTCGAAATTGTGCATAGGTACTTTTCCCCTTGGTTGATTGTTAACAACCCATATGAATTTATAAAAGTTTTTTTTTGTAATTAATTAACAACTGAATTTCTCTATTCTATAATGAAATAACCCAATGCTATATAAAAATAAAACGAAGTAATTTTTGTTTATTTTCTTTTTGTATTTAGCGTTCCTACATTTCGGAAATTAAAGGAGGATATGCTAATTAAAATTGCTGACGTCTTGGAAGAGGTACAGAAATCAAAATATTATTGATGAAGCATATGCATTTTAATGCTTTTCTTTGTTTTGTGATTGTGAATTTATTTCATAAATTAAATATGTTGATGAATTATTGCTTTAATAATTTTTTTTTACAAATTCGATATTCACAGTAAAGTGGATGTAGGAGTTATGTAGGAAAGCATAAATTCTTATCATGCAGTCTTTTTGTAATGCATGTTCTTACATAAGATTTTAAGTGAAATCTGCAATAAAATCTCTAAATAACACTTTTATGGTTTAAAATAACTATCAAAGATTTACTATAGAATGTCTCATTGATAATTAATTTGTAAATTTAGATACGCAAAGCAATAAATAAATGCAATGTGTTTGAATACTTTTAAAGATTTAAATAAACTCTTAATTAATTGTATTTAATATTTTAAAAATTGTAAAGGAAAAGCTTTTAATTGTTTCTTTTTTCCTTTTGCAGATAACTTACAAATACGGTGACTACATTATTCGTCAAGGTGCAAGAGGCGATACATTTTTCATTATTAGTAGAGGGAAGGTAAGTTGTTATGCATACACATGTATAGTTTGGTTATTGTTGTAGAAACTTAAGATAGATGCTTGTATATTCTTAAAAAAAATATCAGCTGAAAATAAATCTTTCTTCCAATCTTTTATGAAGTTAGATAATTTAAAATAATTTCCTTCTATAATTTTTTCCCTGTTGTATCAGTTCTTCAGTTTAAGTAATATGAGATAAAACATATTCCTTATTTTCTAATACCTTATCAGTGTTCAAATCAACTTAAACTTACACTATTTGTGGTGATTATTCAAATGCAAATTGGTTTGGGCAATATTTAATTGATGTAATTGAAGGTCAAATTCAGTTATTTATCTTTCAATTGCACATTCAACTAAGCAATTCGCTATTTTGTGTTATTATTTTAATGTTGTTATTCAAGTCCTTATTGAATAGATCTGTAGCATCCATACGATGCGTTTCATTTTTTCATGGTAGTTTTTTTTTTCCAAATTGCTGTGTTGGCATACAAAACTAATATGAATTACCTTCATAAAATAAAAGCTATTACTGCAGAGTGGGGTCAACAAATTTTTAAAGATTCCCAAACAGTGCATTTCAAATCTTGCAATTATCGATTTACTATAATGACATTAGCTATAAAACTGAATCCTTGAAATAAATTGTTTAAGGTATCAACATGACGCTGAACATCAAAGTAATACTTTGACTTAAATATTAAATTTAATTACTGCTATAAAATTTATAGTAATTTTCCTCTTTTTAAATTGAAAAATGATACTGTTAAATCTAAAGCAAAATAAACAATTCTAAACATGTAACTTTGTCGAATTAATTAAAAGAGTGTATTTTGCAAAGAAGAGGTTCACAGTCAAATCTGCTGGAAAGAAAAAAAAAAATGCTTTACAAAAATCCCATACCAACACAGCTTAAACTTATTTTTCTAGTAAAAATAAAATTATGTTGAAGAAATTTTAAAGAAGGAATTTCAATATTTATCAATAAACAGTATGGATAAAGAAAAAGAGTTTTCAAATTGCGCTAAATTGGAAAATAGACATGATATGTTATTAATTGATTTAGAATCTCATTCATGTTGACAAATTATTTAAAGCAACAGAAAATAGTATTGAATACAAGTACAAGCAAATTATTGAAGCCTTTAATGAGTTTCCATAGAGAAATATTTATACATTACAATATTACAGGTTTTAACCCTTTCCGGCACGGAGTAAATCTATTTCTAAAATGATGAAATTATGGACTGACACCAGAATTTATCAAAGAATTTATTATAAAATAAAAAATAAAATATAGCAATAAAATATAAATTGCTTGTTTTCCCGTACTTTATAAAAGGAAAAATTTAATTAAATATTCTTGGTGCCGTTTATCAGTTTTGGAATTAAAATTAGGTGTCCTTTCGTGGACACCGCCCGCTAAAGGGTTAAGAAATCACAAGTATCGTTTATTTTAAAAACGTGTATAGATTTTTTTTTTCATCTTCTAGAAAAGTGAAAATTCGAAAAATTAATTTTAAAATGCTTCAGCAATAATAAATAAAAATGAAGAAGGGATTTTCTTTTATACTTTAAGTCATAAAGCTGTTTTAAGGCATTTGAAATAATTTTTGATTCTCAAGTTAGAAAAATGAATTATTTAGTTTTTAGTTGTATACTATTTTTAAATATTTTTTAGGTGAAAGTCACTATCAATGATCCTGAACAGAACAATGAGAAGTATGTGAGAACTCTTGGCTGTGGTGACTTTTTTGGTGAGAAAGCTTTACAAAGGTAACTTTATACACGTTAACATTTATGTATTATTATTTTGTACTTGCATTATCTACTAGCATTATACCCATTTTTCATACGGGAAAATACTTTTAAAATGTATAAAGTAACCTGAAGTGTTTAAGAAACGCATAGAAACTAACAAACAAACAAACAACAACAAAAAAATCAACGTTCACCCAAACCTTTTTTAAAAAATACTAATAAAAGTAAATAATAAATAATTTTTAAAAAGCAATGGAATAAGAAGGAAAAAATGATGATTTAAATTAAACTGCATACTCATACACATGTATTGCAATATGTTTATAGTATATTTAATAATATGTTTTACTGGTAGATGAAAGTTATCAACACCAAACTGAAACGTACATGATTCAAGTTAATGCTAATTCTACATTATTAATTAAGTTTGAATTCAGACCACTTTTTTACAGGTTTACAGAACATGCTTCATCCAAAATATGTATTTTTGAATTTTGAAATTTTATTAAACACTTTGTAGTATTGAGATAAGTATTACATTGTGATTGTGATGGATAATAACAAAATGGTGAATGTTGATTTGGTGATTTGAAAGTTACAGTGGATTAGTGGATTCTTCATACTTGAAAATTATTATTAAAAAAAAACAACAATGAGAAATCGGTGAATTAGGTTAAATTTTTTAATTAATATTTATTTAAAAGTATGTATTTTGATTTATCTAATAGATTAAAGACTGTGATTTTGCGATATTTAGAACGAAAATAGATGCGATTAAAAATCAAGAAGAAGAAGAAGAAAGAAAAAATCCGTTCTACGTTAAAATTCCAAAATATTTAAATTGATAGTACTTAAAACAATTAATTTCCCCCAAACATAGGCATGGGGGAAGATGGGACACGGTGGACATTAAAACAACATTGAGCTACCTCTCTAAAATGCATTTATTTTGCATTGTTTTAACTTCATATTGATACCGATAAACGACAGTATATTAATAGATATTTACTGCTTTACATCATATTGTCAAAGTAGAATTTAATCATTTTAGAAGTTGTATTTAGCTAAAAAATTGCTTCTTTGGAATTTTTGAGTTTTTGCTAAAAAAGGTTACAAGTAAAGAGAAAAGATGAATTTATAGATAAAGCAACCACTTATTGGTAAATTTATGCAAAATTTTCTTTTTTATATCAAATAAAATATTAGAATATTTTTATTTACAATATTTATTTAGAATAAAGATGGAATATAAATATTTTAGAATATTTTTTTTTATTCCATATCCACATTGTGTACGTTGGGCCATCACAAAAGAAGCACAGAGGACTACTGTTTTATACTGATTTAATATTGAAATTTTCAATAGAAAACTTAAAATAGTTGCAAATTGTTTCTTTTTTTCACTTAAAATTATATCTGCAGGTAAAAAAATTTCTAGCATATATATATATTTTATAATATTTAAAAAAAGAAAAATAATTCAAATATTTTATTTGTATTTTGCGTACTTTTAATATATTGAAGTATTTAACTAAATGTAGCAATTCATATTAAGCTAAGGAAAATTTATTTAGAAAGCTATTTTCTTCCATTCTTCTTTTTTCTTTCTTTCTTTTTTTTAAGAACATAATAATTATACCATTTAAGGCATAAATCGCTAAGCCTAATTATATACACTTTTTAATGTGCTGTAGCTGTAGTTATCAGGTTTTCGCAAAGACAATTGTTCTTAAAATTATATTATTTAAAACATGCTAAATGATAGTTAATTAAAATTAAATATCTCAGTAAAATCTTGTTAAACACGTTTATGAATATAATATCATTTTGCACAAACATTATTCTACAGTTTTTATGGTTGTGAAGAAAATCAATTGCGTGTTCTAAGCTTATTTAATGTATTGAAAAATATCGCTTAAGTTTTTTAATAATGTCACTTTTTCTTTAGATATGTATTAATATTGTAATTTAACTTTCATTATGCATGGTTATGGGGCACAATAAACTTTAAAAAGTTTTTTTTTTTTTTTAAATAAAATATTAAGACTACTTTGAGGAAATTAGTAAAGAAAAGATAAGGAACTAAGGTAGATTTTTTTTTCATGCAGATTGATCACTAAATTTCAGAAAAATAAAAATTTCAAAAGTGATCCACTGTACTTTCATCTACCCCAAATGACACTATGTGAGTGTGAGTGAGTGAGTGAGTGAGTGAGTGAGGGAAAGATAATGTGTTACTATTCAAGATAGTTTAGAAGCTCATTAAAATGCTTATTTTTTTTTTTTCATTTTTAGTGAAGATGTGAGGACTGCAAATATAGTTGCTGATGATCCTGAGGGTGTAACCTGTCTAGTTATTGATAGAGAGTAAGTTTTGTGTTGCATCTCAATTTATTGATTTAGTATTGATAGGCATAAATTATAAGGATATTTCATAATATCTTTAAGAAGTATATTTAGCATAAAAATATAGTAATAATACTTCAAATAACATTATTTTTCATACATGTTGTGTTTATATTAGAATAGAAATTTATTGGTTTTTAAACTTTACTTAAAAAAATTCTAGAGGATCAAATAGAGGAAACTAAAAGTCAAAATAGTTAGATCTGCATGCTTTTATAGTCTGTTACTTATAAGATGCTGCAAGGGAAAAGAAATGAATATCACCTTACTTATGATGCCCTGAAATATTTACCTGCAGTCAAATCACTTAGTTTTATTTACTATTTATACTGAGATTATTTAATGTGTAAAGCATTTAGTTTTAAATTAAAGGTCTGCATGAGTTTAAATTTTCAAAATCAATGAAATCTGGACTGATCCAGCCCTGCCTTACTGAATTTCTTAAATAATCAGTCAAGTGCGAGTTTTACTCTTACACAAAGGGTTCCGTAAAATAAATTTATTAATTACTAATTGTAGTATTACAGAAAACCGTTGCTAAAAGAATATTTGACATATCTAGTATAGGGTATCCTAAGATGGTAGAACGCAAGACATTTGAAAAAGAATAACAACAACAAAATCTTTAAAAAAGTAGATAGTTAAACAAAATAAAAAAACTTTTGAAGGACAATGTACTTGTAAACGTAAACCACGTGTCATAATTGATTTCTATTGGAACGAAAAACTATGAATAGTACTCACTCTAAAACAAAGACTTTGTACAGAGTTTAAACTTGCCAGAGTACCAACCACACTTCGGAAAGAGATGGCAGAGTTGCTCACGAGAAGTCACCTGTCAATCCTATATAACTGAATTTCTAAAAAAAAAAAAGAGCTTATATTTCTTAACTAGCATTATCCCACAAATAAATATATTAAAAAAATATATATTTCATACATTGTTTGTGCAAAACGTACATTTCTCGACTTATATGTCTGCAAGCCATGGCATACAGAGAAAGAGCATTATTGATTGCTCATACCAAATACGACTCGTTAAAAAAATAATGTAATTTAACACTATGAGCGTTTGGCCTTCATATGGTAAGTGAGGAAATTATATAAGATATATAACTATTCAAACTATAAAAATACCAATCTACATACTGATACTTTGCATAATTATTACTTTATGAAGTCTCAAAGAGATATTCAAAAAAATACCGC
The DNA here is from genome assembly GCA_963931845.1 of Maratus michaelseni. Taxonomy (NCBI): domain Eukaryota; kingdom Metazoa; phylum Arthropoda; class Arachnida; order Araneae; family Salticidae; genus Maratus; species Maratus michaelseni. The sequence goes on along the minus strand of OZ007587.1, from coordinate 141,763,399 downwards.
CTAACCGCCAAAAGTAAAAGTCAGTTAAAAAAAATAACAATGCTAAAGCAGATTTAAAAAAATATTTTGTGTATATAATTAAGCCAAAATAAATTTATAAAGATTTTTTTAAATAAATATACAATATCACTTTTATTTTTACTCAAAAAAGGCCGCCCACACAGCCCGGGAAGAATGAATTCCAGGCTCGGCCCTAACCGAGTCTAAAGAAAGAAAATCAGCCAGACCAGGGCCCGTGCAGACTTGTACTTTAAACCTATTTGTTGATCAAGGTGACAATCGCAACCATAAATTAGTAAAACCGCAGAATTAGTAAATACTTCAGTATCTGACATCCGTCCGGCATGACTTCACTGCAGTGTGCAGTGCTGAACCGTCTCATTCAAACATAAATTAGCAACCAGCCAACTAAGGAAAAGCAACTTAGGCAACAAAATGTACTGATGCCACGTCGGGCTAGAGATTTATCAAACAGATCTTTGCCATGCGGAGATCAGGCGAATCCTTGCCCCGTTTCCAGGCATCAACCCGTTAAGCTGGGCAAAAACCCGGCAGGTAGGTGCCTGGCCAACGGTCTAAAAAAAAAAATGTAAAACTTATTCTTTCTTTAAATAAAGCATTTTTTTTTCCACCACTTGTGTCATATTAGCTACTGTATTTTCCTTAAACTAGTGAAATCTGCCGAAGTCGTGTTCTTTCTTATCATAGCCAAAGTATAACTTTAAATTATAATATTTGAAATAAAATTGAGTAAATAAAGATTATTTAGGATAAAGATCTCCCTCTCCTCCTGTAGAATACTTTTCATATTTGAAGAGCTTAGTGGATGGCCATGTTGATTAAAAAAAATGGAGATTTCTAGGTAGAAGAACGTATTATGCTCTAATTTAAATATAGAGCTCCTATTTATTATGCCAAGTCTTCAAATATGGGAATTTCTAGTGGTTGAAGATGTTAAGTACATGGCTTTGAGCTGCTTCTCTAGTGGAAGAATATGTCAAGTGCACATAAAATCTTCTTCCTTTAGAAACCAATGGCATCGAAATTGTACCGACAGAGCTGAGAATCGGGCAACTTTATTATAACTGTATTCAGAGAGGTGTGGTTATTAGGTACGATCATAACTTGTTCTTCCAAAAAATAAGAAACAAGTTTTCAAATACATGGAGTGGAAAAACATGTTATGTGCATTAAATCGCTAAAAAAATGTTAAATTCCTCTCAGATCAGAAAAACTATAGTCATATCAATGAAACTCTAAAATTTTAAATGACATTTTTTTCAAAAGAGTACCGGAAGAACAGTTATTGAATGACGTAACAAAAAAGACATCTTATAAACTTTAAAGTTTACTTATCAAATTCATCAAATTGTCACTTGTTCATTCGCTAAACTGTTCATTTACTTTAAATTTTTTTATTTTTATTTTATTTTCAGTTATTAGTTGCTAAACGTTATTTAACATAAAACTTCTATTCTCAGTACAGAATATCATAAAATCAGCTTTTGCGCATCATCATTAAGATTTATTAAATTTAACAGAATATCACACTGCTAAAAATCACTGACAAACTTTTTATAAAAGTGGTAGGTTTGAAATTCATAATACGCATTTGAGTGACTGTGTTACAGTTATAATACTTATTTACAGAAACTATTTTAATGTAAGTTTTTTAGAAATATGTGAATATAAAGAGAAAAATGTAGAAAAAAAATAATTTTAATGTCTGTAACTCATAATTATTTTTTAAAGAGGCTATTTTAATAATATCGGAATAATAAATCTTATTACAGCTAAAAGGTGTTTAAACTCCATTAACACAATCTAAAAAATAATTGCATTTCATATATTTTTTCACTAGAATTATTTTGCTGAAGTTAACATTTTTGTTTATCATCCATGCATAGGTATAATAATGAAACACACTCTTAATAAAGTATTTCAATATTAAGTCTTAGTTTTCTTTTTAAAATTAATATTTCTTACTCACAGAAATTGCATAATTGCACATATATATTTAAAAAAAGTGCCATAAAAAGTTTTATATCTTTGTTAAGTTTATCATAAAATTCCTTTTAACAGACTTTTCATTTCACAAATTTTTATTATAAAAATTCTTTTTTTTTTTCAGTTCCTTTCATCAATTAATTAGTCATATTGATGAAATAAAAACAAAGAGATATGATGAAGATGCCATATTTAGAAAAAAGTATGTAAATTTTTTTATTGAATTATATATTTATTCAACCATGTATTCTTCTGTTAATGACGATGTAACTTTATGTTACATCATTAATCTTCTGATTGAATTAGCTTATATATTATTTGCTTGAATTTACATAAAATTGACCCTTTGTGACTCAACAACTCCGATTTGAAAAATATTTATTCAGATGTTAGAATACACCATTTTAAGCATGTAAAAAATAATTTGAAAAAATTAGAACATATATATATATATATATATATATATTGACTAATAGATATATTTTTCACATCTGCAGAAAACATACAATTACATACTTCTCAGAAAATTACACACTTCTCATAAATATTCTAATTTCTATTTTTTATGAATTTTCTAATAGAAAATTGTAAAGTATACGAATTTACCTTTGAAAAAAATCTATTTTTAGACATTCCAGCATTTTTAATTTTACAAAATTTACGAAGTTCATTTTAGCAATAACGATTCAAATCTGTTGAAATGATAAATAAAACTTTGGCATGAAAAATTAACTCAGTATTGTCGTCTGTTGAGAATTCTGTGAACAAGTTATATTTCATGTACAAGTTATAAGTACTGCTGTGTTGGATGATAGCATCAATAAATAAAATCGTATTTTAAAGCCTACAGTATATAAGTAACATTGACTTTTAGGTATATGTTGCATATATGCAACGCGGTGATACAAAGGGTTATGTTAAACAGTAACTTTTATTAGTAAACTTTTTAAATGAACAGGGTGAAAATAGCTCATAACAAATTATATAAATTAATTATTCTGTGTATTATTCTTCTAAAGTTGGTTACTATTTACAATAGTTTCTGATTTTAATTTTATTTTTTCTGTTACAAATTTACAATGTTACAAATTTGCATTCTGTAAATAATCTCCTAGTACTTTGTAGCACTTACATATGCATTCCTAATTTTATTGCTGTTAGTAAACCGTTCTCAGTCTTCTGACTTTCTGACTACATTTTGGTTTGAAGTACAACGTCTAAAATGGTGGGGAAAACCCCCTCTATATTTAAATTAAAGTTATTTTTAACACTTTTTTTGTTGACTTTCAAGAAAATTAAACTGTTTTTAAATTTTTATAAAAAATTATTTGAAGTTATTATACACTCATTTAAAAAAAAAAAAAAATCTGTTCTGAAAAATATTTGTTCAAAGTTTTATGTACAGTTTTATTGATATTCTCCACTCTTTCAATAATCAAATATTATTTGTTACCTAAAAGGAAATAGCATATTATTTTAATTTCTGAGTGATCTTTGAATGATTATAAATAATAGATGGTAATGATAAATATCTAAATTTCTTGGTTCCCTGTTCTTGTTGCTTAAAGGACAATCTATCACTTAGCTTTCTCATTAATGTCAAGATACAGATATGTTATTAAGAAATGATATTAACTGAATCCATTTTTAATGTCATGAAAATTAATGAGTAATTTAAAGTTATTTGTTTACTGGTTATCTAAAATGCAAAATGTTATTTAAATGTTTTCTTTTGTTATTTACTAAAATATATCTAAGTAATTTTCCCTTTTTATTTCAAAAAGCTGCTTTTTATGAAATTTAAGGTAAGGAAAATTCCACATGATATGTATTCATTGTTATTCGCCATTGTTTTATTTTACTACTCTCACTAATGCTTAGTTATAAATATTTGTTCTCAGCTTTTAAATTGAAATCCACTGTCAAATTAGTTCCCTTTAAATTTTTATATCTTGATTTTTTTTCTTTTCTTTTCTTTTTTTTTTTTCTTTTAAATAATATATATATTTTTTTTTTTATCGAAGTACCAGTGATACCGATATTAATAATGGCACAGATGTCATATACGCAGCACATTGGCGCGATTGCAACAAAATGGCGACTTTATGCCTCACATGGTAACCCGGTTATTTTGTTTATATTGCTGTTTATTTACTTTTATTTTTCGTTTTAATTCTATAAATTGTTTTTATTAAGTATATCAATATTTATTTATATCAAACTATCATTTATTTATTTTTATTTCCTTTTTTTTAAACAATAGAAGCTATTTTATTTATTACTATTTTTATATTGAAATAAAAAATCACGTGCTATTATCGCATGCTATTTGTAACTAATATTCAAAAACAAAGTTTTCACCAAATTGGCGGGGGAAAAAATCGCGCCAATGTGGTGCGTATATGACATCTGTGACTTAATAATTTCTATAGATTAGTATATATTTTATAAAAGTTTGTTTTTAAGATATAATTTTTCACTATATGTTCGTTCTACAGAAATTACATGTTTATACATTACCTGTTTTGTCATAATATTAACTAATAGCTACATTTATTTTCTTTCAGAGCAAATGAAGAATTTTCAGACAACCGGTTATGTGATTTACGTATAGTCACCACGCTTGGAGTTGGTGGATTTGGAAGGGTTGAATTAGTAAGTTGTACTCCAAGCTTTTGTTTTAATATAACTAATGATTCTGTTTAACTTTTTTATGTTAATTCTGAAGACAAATAAATAGATTTAATTACCTTCAAGACAAAAAAACTTTTAAGTAAAAAAAAAAAAAAAAAAAAAAAAAAAACCTTTAAGGAAAAAAAAAAAACTACATTAATAAGTCACAAAAATACACATGAATGAATTCAGAATCTTATTATTTTCTGAAATCGAACTAGATCGAATATTCAGAGAGTAATGTAGTATTTTATTAATTTCTTTTTTCTGGGTTTAAAATTAATATAGTTTTTAGATAGTGTGATGTGTTTGTTATTTAAATTCTCACGATTGTCATGCAATATTTGATAGGTGCAATTAAACAATGACAGTTCCAGAACATTCGCCCTCAAAGTTATGAAGAAAGCACAAATTGTTGAAACTCGACAACAGCAACACATACTATCAGAGAAAATTATTATGGAAGAATCTAACTGTGATTTCATTGTTAAGTAAGTTTGTATATTTTCTGTTTACTTTTTATCTTTGAATTAAAACAATGTGTTCTAGTGAATTTTGTGTAGTGTTCCTAATTTTGTTATTAATGCCTGATCAAATGTATTAGGCCTCCTAGTAGTATAAACAAAAGATATGCATGAGTTTTGAAACTTGGCATGCCCATTGAAGAATATTTATTTACGGGATATAGTACACGCATGACTTTAAATCAACAGGATTAGGAATAATAAAGTTAAAAAGCCTAGTATTGTTGAGAATTTTTTAGTATTTTTCACCATGTTATATATTAAGTAGTACAACTGCAGGAAAGGTAACTCGCACCATGGCTCTAGCCTATTACTAGAAACATGATTTAGCTATGATGTTGCTATGTTAAGATAGATAAATTGTGGGTAAACATAAAACATTTATATAACAAAGGATATAAATTATCACTTACAGCGTATAACCAACAGAGTGAAAAAATGTCCAGGCCGGGGATCGAATATCTGGATAGCTCCAATGGTAGAGCATTGGTGCATAATACCAATGGCTCCGAGTTCGATCCCCAGTCTGGGCTTTTTTCACTTTGTTGGTTATACGCTGCGTAGTAAGTGATAATCCATATCCTTTGTTATATAAGTAATCCCCAGCGTAATTTCAGCTCTGCTGGAAAATTTATTTAGCACATTTCTATTCACCGATGCTGGGTTTAATTTGTCTCATGCATGCCACTGAAGATGTATGCTCATGGTTGACTTTCCATCTTGTGCTGCAAAGTCGCAGCCATTCCAATATATAAGAGTGAGAAAATTCTAGACAGGATGTCGTCTGGATAACTCCAAATGATAGAGCATTGGTGCGTAATACCGAAAGTTCCGGGTTCGATCCCTGGTCTGGACATTTTTCACTTTGTTAGCTATACGCTGAGTAGTAAGTGATAATTCATATCCTTTGTTATATAAGTAATCTCCAGCGTAACTTCAGCTCTGCTGGAAAATTTAATTAGCACATATATATTCACCGATGCTGGGTTTAATCGGGGCCATCGGTTTAATTCCTCTCATGCATGCCACTGAAGATGTATGCTCATGGTTGACTTTCCATCTTGTGCTGCAAAGTCGCAGTGTAATTTCAGCTTTGCTGGAAAATTTAATTAGCATAAAAATTTTATCCACACAATTACATTCTAACATTATCTAGACTCATATCCCAGAGTCTTTCCACTAAATGGTTATATTTAAGACATTCACGCAAAATTTCAACTCATTTCATGCATAATTCTTTTTTTAATTTTACTATGTGGCCAAATACTTTTGAGCAGTAGTGTATGTATATAGTTATACACTGCAAAAAAATTTTTTGATTTTACGGTATAATACTGGCAGCTGGGGTGCTAGTATTATACCGTAAAAACAACAATTATTTTTTTCAGTATATATATTCATTTAGCCTCTCTCTCTTTTTTAAAGATTATATCGTACTTTCAAAGATAGGAAATATTTGTACATGCTTATGGAAGCTTGCCTTGGAGGAGAATTGTGGACTTTATTGAGAGATAGGTTTGTACTATTATTATTATTATTATTATTATTATTTTGTCAAATTTTGGAACAGTTCATAATGTTTTCAGACTTGTAAGACATTTTTAAATCCTTATATTGTTTGATGTTTTAAGTAAATAGAGAAGAAGTATTAAACAAAATATTTTTGATTTAAGAGAAAAAAAAATATCCTACAAATAATTGTAATCTTTGCTGTTTAGTTTAATTTTATTTATTTATAAGATTAACAAAAATTTTAGTATGACTCAAAGTTTTATCATATGATTATTAAATACGTTCCTTATATTATGTATTTATTATTATTTTTTTAATCATATAATTTGCTGAAAGGGTTTAAAGAAAAAGATTACCCATTTTGATCAACATTAAAATAAAAAAAACTGTTTTTTAACTTTCTAATCAATATAAGAGGGATTTGTATGTTTCGTATATATCAAAACAAACAAATTTTGTTATGGAAATCAGGAACATAATTTACTTATTCAGTCGAAAACGCAGTGTGTCTTACTGTAAATCAAACATGGATTTTCCATAACTTTAACAATGAGGATGATATTATAACAAAATTTTAAATACATTCTTCTTTACATTTCTTTGTGTATGAAGTATATGTCTATCAGTGCACAGTAATCCACTCACTGATACTCTATTTACTGAAAGTCATGTAATATTCCAAAATCTGAAGCCTTGAGTTCTGTGTTGTTTAAACGCGGAAAGTTGCCATTTCCAGCATTTGATATAATGGCATCATATATCACTGAAATCAACTTTGGCAAGCAACAAATCAAACAGTTAAGAAAAAAAAGTCTATGTATTGTTTCTTCTTCTTTTTTTAAATGTTTCAGAAAAACAGTATGAATTTTCTTTAAATAGATCTGCAATTGTTATAACCTCAGATTTGTTTGGATTTGGATTCCTTTTCACAGCAACATTTCGAATTCCCTCCGATTTTGTCAATACACTTTTTGATCTGAACAGTCATAATTTTGTTTCATCTCTCCATCTTTATCTTTAGATGAAATTTCCTTTCTTCTTACTTCACATTGCTGATGGATTTTTTTTTTAGCTCATCAGTAGTCAGTTCACAGCTACGCATCTCTAATAATTCTTTAACATTTTCCTGTATTGACAAGTTAAGATCATGAACCGATATCCTTTACCAATTTGTGTCTTTTATCTGAAGTTTCTACGGTAACATAGTAGGAAGATAACAATTTCCTCCATGCAACTTTGAGCCATTTCATTGTTATTTCTTTTCAACCTTTCATAATTAGCCTAATTGCTATGAGAATGTCGAATTTTTCCATCCAAAATTTTCTTAGACTTAAGTTGGCAGCTTCACATATTTCAAAGCACCTGATATAAAGTTCCCTTGCGTAAATATTTAATTTTGCAATTATCAGCTGATTTTCAGGTTGAATCAGATATGTTGTTTTAGGAGGAAGAAAAATCAACTTGATAAAATCTAATTGCTGTGGCATTTTTTCTTGTATGTGGATAGCTAAGTGGATACAAGATTAAAATGTCTTACAGAAACAAATTGCTTTGTTCATGATAGGCTTTGACAGTTAGTTCACATACTTCGCAAATCCGGTAACTAAATTTTATTCTTGTGGATTTTTCTATTTAGACTACCAAAGAACACCAGAATTGCTATAGAGATATTGAATTTTGTTAATGCTCAAAAATTCTGTGGTTGGAAAATTAACATTATTTTTACCTTTCAGTCTTCATTTGTACTTGCTGCATTAAATCAATGCTAACCTATCATTCATTGGTTTATGCCCATGAAATGTTTTCCCCTTTTTGTGATAAATGTTCTGTTTGACATTTTCTATCAAAATAAGCCACTTTTTTCACAATTACAGATTGACTGAGGTATGTATTCTCCTTCTTCTATAATTCTTACAAAGCTGCTGCCAAATTTATCTCCTGCTGTTTTGTTAGCACTAGCTGCCTCTTTGCGACACAATTTGTTAAAATTGTTCATCTGATAATCAAAAACAACGGTATTAATTCAAGAGATTTTTTTTAGGCATTCACTTATTGTTAACCAAGTATGTCGTAAACTGAGGCCGTCGTTAACCAAAGTACAACTGCACTTGGCTGATAAGTTGATTGCGCTCTATATTCCAAAGTAAAAATTGTTTATCTTCACAAGTAGTTATTTTATTCCGCTTAATTTAACTGTAAAATTCAAGATTTATCTTTCTTGTTTTTTTTTTCTGCCCTGCAACTAATTTTAGCTGAACTAATTATAAGCAATTTTTAATGGCGCTTCAATTATATTTATTAAAATATTTGTGTACTGAATTGGAGGGGTTTTTTAAGGTGATAAAATTTTATTTATATTTATATTTTTAGGGGATCTTTTGATGAACAAACAACAAGATTTTACTCCGCTTGTGTTGTCGTTGCCTTTGATTACTTACATTCAAAGAATATTATTTACCGAGATCTGAAACCTGAAAACATGCTTCTAGATTCTCAGGGTTATGTGAAATTGGTAAGAAAAAAAATATTTAAACTAAAATATTTAAAAACTAAATTATCACATTATTTTCAACTGACAATACTTTCTATAATGTTTATTGGTAATGAAATAAAAATAGAGTTTATCTACTGCCACAGTGAAGGGGGGATTTAAATATTAAACCTCCTTCTAGACCACTTTTAAAACAATAAGATAACTACATTTGTATTATGCTGAATAAATTGTGGAAACAAAACAAAACAAAAAGTTTCAAATTATTTCAATACTTCATAAAAAACAATCCAAGTCCGGGGCCTTACTTTTTTCTGTAGATTCGGGTCGGACTGTGCCAGACGTCTTCTTTTTTCTTTTCTTTTCTTTCTTTCTTTCGTTTTTTTTTTTTTTTTTTTTGTACGAACCGTGTCTGGACTTCATTCTTCCCTCCGCGCTTGTTTTTTACTGTCATTCTATTTATTTATTTATTTTTGTAAAAATAATAGTGATGTTTTATATTTATTTAACAAAACCTTCGGAAATTTAGTTTGATTCTATAAATTACAGAAACATAATTTTAAAAATCCACTTTTCTTCTTTCTAGAGCTTTAAAAATTATCATTTTCTTTAATCTTCTTTTTCTTCCATTTTAAACTACATTGATTTTTTTTACTGAATCTTCATTTTAATGTAATTGTCTAAGTCAGTTTTTGTAACAAGTGTCTAGGTACGTAATTGTCTAAGTGGTCATTAATATTATTGCTATTTCTAATTCCATGAATTGCGGTCATGTAATATGCAGTAAGTGTACTTTTTGTAGAATTTTAATTGTAGGATAATGTTGCTTCAGAAATATCGGCATGTTTTATAGAAATTTAGCTTGGCTGGGCCAAGCCGGACTTGAGTGCAACTTTGAGCTTTTATGCGGTACCGGGCTGGGCCAATAAAGTTTTTGTATCGGCTGGGTCGAGCCCGGCTCGTGTCTGGAAATTCTGGCCTGTGCAGGCCTGTAATAGCAGTATATTTACTTAGCTGCTGTTGTTTTCATTTTGTTCTAAAAGAAGAGGGTATCCTTTATGAAATCTTGAAAGAGCTTCCAGCTTATCTAGATGCAAGTTACATTTATTTCTGCAGTATGTTTTACTTTATGTTGGTTATTACACATCATACATATTTGACGAAAATGTTCATATACATGTAAAACAATGAAAAAAAATCTGCCTCAGCTAACAGTCAGAGTACTGCTTTACTGCATTAATGCTTTAAATTTTGACAGTTTTAATTAATATAATTTGTTATGCACGTAAGAGTATCTTAATTTTCTTAAAATTAAAATATGTAATTTATTTACAGCACTAATATATATATATATATATATATATATATATATATATATATATATATATATATATATATATAATATGTTGAAAAATATAATAATCGCACACTTCACTTTTTATGTTATACTGTTTCTATTTACTAAACTAGGTTGATTTTGGATTTGCTAAAAAGTTACCTAATGGACGTAAAACGTGGACTTTTTGTGGGACGCCTGAATATGTTGCCCCTGAAGTTATACTTAATCGAGGTCATGATACTTCTGCAGATTTCTGGTCTCTAGGAGTACTCATGTATGAATTGCTCACTGGAACGTAAGTGTATTTCTATTTGCAGTGCTTATGCGACTGAATTTTTTTTTTTCTTAAGTGAAGTCATCAGTTTTAAACTTTAAAAAAATCGATTCTTTGGTTTTTCATATTTTTTAAAAAATTAGAAAGTTCTGAAATGTATAAAGCAAACCGCGAGAAAATATTCAAATTAGAACTGGGTCAATTTGAAACTGAAAATGTGTACTTTAACACAGGCTACAAATATGATCTTGTAACTTTGCATGCGCTTTTCTCCAAGCTGCTTTTGCTTCTTGCGCGCACTATACAAAATTAGTCGTTGGGGGCCACCGTAATACTTACCCATCATTGATATGCATAATGTAAAATATTAAAATGAAAATGTGTAAACTACTTATAAAATGCATTGCAATTCAAATAAAATCGTGGTTTGATGACGTCATAAACTTTAAAGGCTCGATTACTGAATTGCTTGAAAGAAACCTCCTTATAACTCCAAAAATAATAATCCTATTAACTAGCGGTTTCTTGCATCTGATTAAGCGTCAAATTTTCAATTAAAATATATCTTTGAAGTGAAATTTGGATGAAATACACAGGGTCATGAAAAATCAAAGAGTGTGGAAAATAGGATTCCAAATATCTCGGCAACTCATTATCCGATCGACTTCATGCTTTATGCAAAATTTGTTTTTTTTATTGTCTTTTATATTCATTTCTTAAAATAAACAATTTCGAAAATTTTTATATACCTTTTATCAGAACGAATATTTCGAGAGTCCGAAAAAAATAGTTCCAGTTAATCGAGGTTATTGTAATTAAATATACTTCTTCCCATTATTACATACTAAGTACATACCAATTTGCAAGTCTCTATCTCAATATTTTCGGGAGATAGAGCGTTTACAGACACACAGACAGACGGACGGCAAAAAATTTTTTTTTCTAAAAATATGTTTTACGGAATCTCCAGTGTCTGAAACGTGTAAATCCGTCAAAAAAATTTTCGATTTTCAAAACGATTACAAGACTTACCCCATACTATGTATGATGGGTAACTAAAATCGTTTGCATGCAGATCCTTTTGTACAGATATGTGTAAAAGGATTATACCTAAAATTTCCACCAGCTGGTATGTCAATTAAACGACTCAAATTTTATTCATTGCTATTAGAAAGTGCTTTTTAAAGTGTATGACATTAGTAAACGCATTCCAACCTCAACAAATAAAATTTGCGTTGTTTAATTGACAAAACAGTAGGTGGAAATTATAGGTATGATTATTATACACATACCTGTGCACAAGAAATTATCTGTATGCAAACCATTTTTACTTTCTTCTATCTTTACAAGAAGAAAATATTGGATTCATGAAAATTTTCGACTTCCGGTTTTCGATGGATTTATACGTTTTAGAAGGTCCTGAACACAATTTTTCTGTTTTTAGAAAATGTCTGTCTGTGAGTCTGTCTGTCTGTATGTGACACAAATTTTGTGGGCGCTCTATCTCAAGAACTAATGCACGAAATTTAATAAAACTTTATATTCAGTTAGTCCCTGATATAAATTGGTACTGATTAGTTTTTGATGAAAATCACACAAGAGATGGCGCTGCTATGCTGCATTTTTCGGAAATTCCGCATTAGCTATATCTCAAGAACTAATGCATTCATTTTCATCAAACTTCAGATTCAGTTAGACCTTGACGTAAATAGATGCTAATTACGTTTTGGTGTAGATATCCCAACAGGTGGCGCTGCTAAACCACTTTTCTCATGATTTTTACGAAAGCTATATCTCAAGAACTAATGCACGGAATTTCCTCAAACTTCAGATTCTGTTAGACCATGACATAAGTAGTGGCTGCTTACGTTTTGGTGTAGATATCCCAACAGGTGGCACTGCTAAACCCCTTTTCTCATGATTTTTACGAAAGCTATATCTCAAGAACTAATGCACGGATTTTCATCAAACTTCAGATTCAGTTAAACGTTGACATAAGCTGTTGTTGATTAGGTTTTGATCTAAATCTCCCAAAATGTGGCGCTGCTATCCTGAATTTTGCAGGATTTACACGATTTTAGCAATAGTCATATCTCAAGAACTAATGCACGGAATTTAATAAAACTTGAGTTTCAGTTAGACCGTGATATAAATTGGTGCTTATTCTTTTTAGTGTATGCGAAACCTGTGTGAGATAGAAGAAAGTTTTGGGATTGACACATCCGACTAGTTTTCTTTTCTTTTTGCAGTGAACATAAGTAGCAAAAACACATTTTTGAGTAGAGCACATGCAAAGTTAAACAAAAACGAAAAATCATGCGTCAAGCATAGATTATGTAACACTTTCCAACGCTTCCAAAATAATTTTACAAATCATTACCGTTTAATAAGCTAAAAGATAACATCTAAGTAAACAATTTGGAAAACGCATAACATATTTAAAAACATAATTTCAGGAATTTCCAACATATACAATATTCGGAAAAATATCCGAATACTTTATTCAGCCCTGTATAGGATCTACAGATTTGTATATATATTACATAGGATGCTAAATTTTAGTTCAGTTACGAAACGCGTAGCACAGTTTAAAATTCTCCTTCTGGAGTTTCTGTCAATAAACGGAAATGTGTTCGCGAACTTTTGTGCTTCCCTGTATAGGATCTACAGAATTTATACACACCACGTAATTAATAAAAAGTGAGTTAATTTTAAAATCGCGTTCAGTAATTTAAAACGCACTTCCAGGAATTATTGTTAACAGACAATAGAGAATTCTTTTGTGTGTCCCTGTAAATGAACGATGACTGCTATACACACAATGTTCTGTAGTAAGCCTCTTGTAATGCACCTTAGTGATATATATAAATTTCAATGCGTTTAAAATAGCGAAACATTATTTAGATAAACCGCAGACGATTTTTCTCCACAGACGTAATGTAACGGAATTCTTTTGACTGTCCCTGTAAATTAACTATAGGTGCTATGCACACCCTATTCCATTTTAAGCTTCTTCTGATACACCTTAATGATATATATCAATTACAATGTGTTTGCAATTGTGTAACATCATTAAAATAAACCGCAAAGACCGTATATTTTTCCCCATAGACCGTAATGTAACAGAATTCTTTTGAGTGTCCCTGTAAAAAAACTATAAGTGCTACACACTTCTGTTGAAATAGGGAACTTGCTATAGATAACGACAATAACATATAAAAATTGCAAGGCAATCCGACCATATTTACGGGAGTTAGAGCACGGACAGACGGACAGACGGCAGACGGCCAGACGGCAGACGGCCATACGGCCATACGGCCAGACAAACCGAAGTCATAAACACTTTTCAACTAGGTTGGAAAGTGTTAAAAACAGTTGGAATCCGTGTTAACATACATGTTTTTAGTTTAAAATTGTCTTGGTTTTTATTTGATTAGTTTCATGCGGGTTTTTTTGTTCGATTTAATGTTCTATGAATTTTTAAAAAATATATGAAACATAAAAAAAAAAAAAAAAAAAAAAAAATTGATAGTTAAAAATTGATGACATTTCTTAATGAAATTTAATAATGATAATATTAATAATGCTGTTTATTTCTAATAATACTAATACAACATTTCTCAGAAATATTTTACTAACATTATTATAAGGAAAAAACCATTGTTAATATTATTTTAAGTTACTTAAAATTCTATATAAAATTTTAAATTCATTTTATGCGTATTACTTTTAATTTAAAAATGAAAATGATTTATTATTGAGTAAATATTGAATAAATATTGATATGTATGCGTTTGAATGTGTTTCGTAGTACTGAGAAAACAGTTGTAGGACCGAATTTTCATTAACTAATTTTTTGCTTAATTTATTAGTACTTCTTGTTTATAGTTAAATTTTAAATTTTTAAGATTTTTATTTTTTGACGCAATCTTTTTTACCTTTGAATAATATTTGTAATAAATTCTATTTTTGAATATTCTAAAAATGAGTGCTTAATAATACTCATATGTCAGAGTTTACTTTTTATATTGACATTTGGTCAGTGTAGTAGTTCTTCATATTTTATTAGGAAATTAAAATTAACGCCATTTTTTTTCTTTTAGTTAAAAAAAAAATATTGCAATGAGACATTTTATTTTTTGTATATTCTAAAATAAAAACAAATCCTAAAATTTAAAAGTTTAATATTTTTCGTGCTTTTAATTTTTTGATTTATATATTTTATGTGTTTAGTTTATTCATATTCTGTCAACATATTAAAGATTAATTAATTTTTTTAGGCCTCCATTTACTGGACCTGATCCAATGAGAACATACAATATAATTTTAAAAGGTATCGACATTGTTGAATTTCCTAGAAGTGTTTCAAGAAATGCGACAAATTTGATTAAAAGGCTATGCAGGTTAGTATTACTTTAAAATTTCTCGTAGTTTTACAAAATTTCATTGTATAATGAAAATTATATATGTTTGTCAGAGGTGCCAAGTTACCACTAATCTTTCGTAATATGTGGTTTAATCTGACCCAGTTTAACAATGCTTAAACCAGAAAAATTATTGGATGAATCTTTATTTGCTTAATTTACTTTATTTACTTAATCTTTATTAAATAAATCCCAAGTATTTATTTAATTTCATTTCTTAAAAAAAATTCTGGTGCGAAACGTGCTAAATTTAGGTCAAATGAACCCACATATTACGAAAGATTAATGAGAGCTTGGCACCTCTGTTTATATATAATTTGATACTATATTTTCATGAGTATATATGTATACACAGAGTACAGTAAAACCTCGTTAACTCGGTCTAATTGGGACCGGAGCCAGTCCAGGTTATCGAAAATCCGGGTTAACCGGTGATCGTGTAAAAAAGAAATTAAAATAAAACATACTTATAGAAAATGAACGATTTATTGCACAAATCATTGCATATTGTCAAATCCAAACATTGTTTTACAGAGTTGGAAAACATCTAGTCAGAATTAGAAAAGGTCGTGAATTTCTGCTGTTGTAGTTTTGAATATCGCTTGAATATCGCAGCCGTTAGAGTACAAGAAGATCATCTGGCGTTGTATGTATTTATTGCTCAAAATAGACCATCAATTGATCTAGCTGTGTTGCTGCCCCAGCGTGGCTCATAGTACAATAATTATCATCATCAGTCCCGATTTTATCTGTACAACCAGTTTCAGTTTATTTAGATGAGCAGGAGGCGATTATATCTTCATCAGTCAGTGCAGCGTAACTTCCGTCATTGTCAACTTTCAACCAATTGCTAACGTCACTGACATCAACGTCGGTGCAGCCATCAATTTTTTGAAACATGTCCACAAAATCATAAAAAATATCATTTCAAAATAGAATGTGAATGAACGAATAAATGCTGTTTTGGAAATTCGAAACTCAAATAGACTTAGTCCGGGTTATCCAGAGATCTGAGTTAAAGGGGTACGAGTTAGCGAGGTTCCACTTTATGTACAATTAATGTTTTTTAACCTATATTGAAATATTGGACAGTTGTAATGAGGTGGGAACACTTTTGGTTTAGTGCTTAATATACACTAGGGGATTCAACCCTGGCTTTCTGCATTACAGAACATACTGTCCAGCGTATAGAACATATGTCAAAAAGATTTTTAATTGAAAATTTTAATAGATTTTTTATATTTAATATATTTTTATGGATTACCTACTATCAACACCTAAAAGCCTTTTTACATGATCAATATCATTTATGTATTCAAATAAATTTGTGAAATTTATTTAAAGTGATATTAGCTGCATGCTAGGGGTTAATAATTAATTGCTGAAGAAATCCCAAATATTTTGCTATGTATTAAACATCCTTTTTTATTGTAATTATTTCAGTATTTAAGCGCATAGTTCGATTACATATCTGCTAAATCTGTATTTTATTTATTTATTGGTGAAGTTTTAGTTCCGTTAGGAGTATTAGCCAGAGACAAATTCTTAACTATTTGTATTAAGTGCAAACGGGCAAATCTTCTATAATCGACATATATAGATTTAAAGAAAAAAAAAATCATTCTTGAAAATTATTTTAAAAAACCACAAAAAATATGTAAATTCAGACATAGTGTTCAAACAAATTGCATATGAAAGTCCTTTTTTTCCCCTATTCAACGGTGTAAAAATTTTAAATGTGTGAAACTAATAAATTTCTGATAATTTCTGAAATTTCTGATCTGCAAAATTTATTGCTCAAGTTTTTGCTTTTTAATATAGATATATATTGTTATCGCATCTTTTAATTTATGCAGAAAATATATTTCAGATTAGTTGATTTATATTTTTATTTTAAGCTTGATGGATTTTTCAACTTACTTAATTTCATAATGTATGCCTACTTTTTTTTTTAACTTTTCGATTTTTCTTTTTCAGAGATAATCCATCCGAAAGAATTGGATACCAGAAAGGAGGCATCAAAGAAATACAGAAACACAAGTAATTAACAAATTCCTCTTCACACAATTATTTATAATTATTGGTTAATTGAACACACATTATTTGCAATCTATTTTCATAATCTATTCATTTTTTAGATAAGGTCTTTATTTTGTTTTGTTTTATTAAATGTCATTTAAACATTTTAAAACAAAGTTAATAGATAATTAAATTTTCAGCTGAGCTGAAATTATGCTGGAAATTAATGAATATAACGGAAGATGTGAAATTTCATTTGCTATGCAGCGTACAACCAAAAGAGTGAAAAATGTCCAGACTGGAAATCGAACACGGACCCTTTGTGGAAGCCTTGACAACATATAAGAGTGAGAAATTCCAGACTGGATGTCGACCTGGTAGCTCAAATGGTAGAGCATTGGTGCATAAATTTTTCATTGTACATTTTTCACTCTGTTGGTTGTACAATGCATAACAAGTGGAATTTAATATCCTCTGTTATATTCACAGTTAATAGGTTTTTAAATAATTTTCTTCAATTTGTAATTTCACTTTATATTTGCAGTAATTTGTTCATGCTTAAATAATACAGAATTACACATGTTGTGGGGAATGTAATGTATTCAAACTTCTTAGTGTTCATTCAGTAAATATTTTGTGTAATTATCCTTCAAAAACAATAATATTAACTAAAATTAATTATTTCTAAATTATCTAAAAAATAATGTTGATTCATTAAATATTTTGTATGATTAACTTTCTGAAATGTATAACAATAACTGTGATAGATTATTGTAAAATTATCTAAGAAACAATTTTGTAGTATACATATTAAACTACACAACAACAGGAATAATAATAAAAAAGTGTAAAAAAAAATTTTTTTTAGAAAAACATTTCTATATGCATTTTTTTTCTAAAACTATACAAAATAATAATATAAATTTCTATTATTAAATTTTAGATTGAAAATGTATTGCTTTCAGATTAAAATTTAAAGCATTTTTTTATATTAAATTAAAGTTGTTTTTGTTACATTTTCTTTAATAATTTTACTGAGCAATTGAGATGAAATAATAGACAAATGATTGAAAATTTAATTGTTGTTAGTTAAAACAATTAAATTATCTAAGTCTTTTTAAATTTTTAAAGTAAATTTTTAAATATTAAATGACTTTAATTTTTATACTAGTGTTATCAGTAATATGAAATAATGTGCTCATTAAGCATATGATTAAAGCTCATTAAGCTATGAGATGTACTCATTACTCTTTTCTGCTTTTAGATGGTTTGATGGCTTTAACTGGGATGGACTATGCAATAGAAATTTAGTGCCACCTATTCAACCTAGAGTAAGTAAAATATTTAACATACGTTTTATTTTAATGATTTACATCATATCATTTGACAAAAGCAATTCAATGGAAAACTAAAATTATTCAATTATTTTAATAGCAATTTAATATTTAAATCTCAAATAAAAAAAATACTGTTAAGCATAGTTTTATATTAAAGTAAAAGTATTTTTCCTTGCATTATTTTTTAACACTTTTTAATTATGTCTTTAGTTATTAAATTTTTATACATATTTGTTACTGGTGATGCTATCTAATCAATATCTATTCTAATAAATCTTATTTACTTTCTTAAAAAATAGATAAAAATAATCTAATTGTATTTAAATTAAAGATTTATACATATGCATGTATGTCTGTATCTTTGCAAAGAGGATTTGGCTTCTTTTTTCTTCAAAGTATATGACATGAAGACATTAATAAAACAGTTGGCGGAATTACACAAAAAAACTTCTGTTAAATTTGAGATATAAAAACAGACGATTACATATATGAACTTGGACTTCTTGGAACTGAACTTGGAAGCTTCAATCAAATAAGTTATTGAATCATTCCTATTGTTCTTAATTGTCCGGACTGTACCAAGCATCTTATTCTTTTCTGTTCCATCAGCATTGTATTTACTTTCTGATTCAGACAATTAAGGTCGTGGGAGACGTGTCACTAGTTATGGTTAAGCCATGGAGAAAAAAGTGCACGTTCCCAATAAATATTGACAAGTAATTGTGATTAATATTTTTTTACCAATTTGTTATACTAATTTAGTAATAATTTTTAATTTGTTAATTACACTACAGATAATAAAACTTAAAAAATCAGGACCTGTTTATTCAACAGATATATTGTTTAAATCTTTGTGCATGATTATTTTGTACATAATGTGAAAGAAATTTTCATTTTATCAATATTTATGATCTGATAATATTAATTTCTTCACAACATAAAATACTATATTTCATATAAAACCTGATTAAAATATGAAATATCTTACAGGCAGATGCATGTTTGGGCTTACATTTATCTACGTTGTCTCTTTTAGGCTTATTTATAAAAAAAAATTTCACACAGATAACCTTAACTAGTTGCAAATAATATATAAGAATTCTTTTGTATATTTTAAAAATTTTAATTGTGTGTGTGTGTGTGTGTGTGTGTGTGTTTAGTTTTCTAATTTGAAATTTTTTCGAACTTTGTTAAAAAACCTAAAACTATTGAATATACTATTATTTTATTAACTTTAGTAGTTAATGCATATAATAAATTTTTCAAAAAATAAATAAATGACACTCATTTTCTTATGTACAGATTAAATTATAATTAAAACCATAATGAAATTTGCTTAATATTTAGTATACTGTTTGTAATTTAAAAATACCCTGATTATTTAAATGTTTTTTTTAAATTTAAATTAAAGTTTTATACACACTTCACATTAAAGATTGGATTTAATATTAAGACTGAAACTATAGTGCTAATGTAAATTTCTATTGATATTTAACTAGCTGGGAATTTCGTTTAAAGCAAATTTACAATTGCAATATATATTTTTTTTGTACTCAGTTAAACGTTTTAAATACTTACTGTGGAATCAACTTGGAAACAAATCATGATTACCTGCCTTAATGAATTAAATTTGATAAGCGTTTCTAAAAAAATGAATTTTTGTTGGAAAAAAATTTAACTCATATATGTGATATGCATTTGAAATATTTGTCACACATCATATTTAATCACATATTCATTAGTTAATACATTTACAGATTATATTGGTTATGATTTTGCATTAATCGATTAGTTAGATTATCTACATGCTTCTCGTTTTTAAAGAAATAAAACTGAAGAGTATTTAAACTGTTCAATTTGATAACTTTGTAGTTACATAAACTTGTTATATTTCTAATTGATCAGTTTAATATTATTTAATACATTTAATACATGCATGTAAGTATTTTTTTGGAGAAGTCCAGTTAGTTAGTTTTAGGAAAATATAAAAATTTACAGATTTGTGTTTATTTTTAGTTAGACACACTTTCAATGCATCAAATTTAATTGTTTTGAATTATTTAAAGGGGTTAACTATTTTTAAGGGATTTAAATAAATATTTTAATGTGTTATAGTAGTCCAATCTTTAACTTAGTTTTCATTTTTTTTTAAATATGTCGCATCTTTTTTTTATAGGTTAGGAACTGTTTTGACACATCCAATTTTGACCACTATCCTCCAGATAATAGTGGCCCACCTATGGACGATGTAACTGGATGGGACAATGATTTTTAATTTCTTGGTCTTGTACATGCATTTGATATAACTGTTCCTTGTTTAAATATCAGCAGGTTCTGACTGTACTTCAATGCTAAAGCAAATTGGTGAAAATGAAACAAAGGGCTGTTTGCATAAACTGTCACAGTGGTGATTATAAATAATTTATTGATAAATTTATAGAGAAGGAAGAGCGGGATATTTGGAACTGAGTACTAGATTTTTTCATGATGTGCAATTTAAAAATTATATCGAATTTTTGTGATACTACAGTTCATCTGATGCTACTAGAGATTTTCTCTAACAATTAAAACTGAATCCTTGAAAATAATTTTTGTGTACATTTATTTTTATGAGCTTAAATAACTAGAATAAAGCAACAAAAAAAAAAGTAGTTCGTTAATAATCTAAAGACAAAAAATATTTTTCTGCTATGTTTTTCATTGTTAATAGGTTTTTATTGCTTGTAAATCTTTATCATTGTTTTTGTTAAAATATTTAGCCAGTGTTTATCTAAAAACTTATATTATAAACATTTTGTTATTTTGATTTTATGTTGCTTTAACTATATGTGCAATTTAAATTTAGTTATCTTGAATTAATTTTTAGAATATTTAAATTTTCTTTATTTATGTTTTTTAAAATTTTAAGGCTTCAAATTTCACATTATGTAATTAAATTAATCTTTTAAATTATGTAGTAATTACATAATTTGCATTTCCTTTATCAAAAATGTTTAAAATTATATTTAATTATTTTAATTTATTTAAATTTAAAAATGTAATATCATAATAAATTTTGTATGAAGTTTTGTTGAAAGTTTTCTGAACTGAAAATTTTAAAAAGAATTTTATATCAAAGACATTTTTTTTGTTAGTAAATTATGTAACGAATAGCCAAATAAAACGAATTAAAACTTGTTTTTATTTTTATGCATTATTATAGTGGTGTTATTCAGTCTTTTTCAAACTAAAATATATGTGTGTATATTTTTAACATGTTTATAAAATGTTTATAAAATATTTTGCATGTTAGAAATAAGCATGTTTCATAAAAATATTGCACAAGATTCGTTAACATTAAATATAAGTTGAGTGAGCATTGAATTGTAAAAGCACTATAAATAAATAGTCATTGTTATTCACATTGTTATTCTTCTTAATTTCAAATATATTTAAAAATACTACACATTTAAAGTAGCTTTATTATTTAATATTCAGTATTGCTTACCAATTACTAAAAAAGTTTTCTGATGAAATCTTAATAAAAATGCTTCCTAGGAATATATAATGATTTGTATTACCATTTGCACAAGCCAAATTAAATATTTGTCTGCAAAATCTCATTTTAAAGCCAAATCAAATATTCGTTTGAAAAACAGATCTATGACGTACATTTTTGTTTATTGAAAATTCCCGTACTTATGAAGAATGTTATGCAAATTAGTGATTAGAATTCTGTGATGCTTAAAGTTTTTAAAATTTTTAAAGATAAAATATGTAAAGTTAGCTGATGTTTTCAGGTTACTTTTAGAGTTGTAAAAAATTATCTATATTTATAGAATCTTGTAAAATCTGTTTGTTTTTTCATTGTTTCTATACTTGTTGCTTGTATAAATGTACATACATTTCTGACATTTCATTTTAAATGAAATATTGTTGAATCATTGCCTGCAAAATTATATTTTCTTATGTATATTAATGTATAGATACTTAAATACTGGTTATTGGCAGGCCTATTTTGAATTTGCTGTATAAATTTCATTTAACAAATAATTCATTAAATAAATAAATTAAAATTGTAAGAAATGAAAATTTGTTGATTTTTCTATGCTTTCACAAACATCTTGCAAAACAAGAACGAAAAATCATGCGTCAAGCATAGATTATGTAACACTTTCCAATGCTTCCAAAATAATTTTACAAATCATTACCGTTTAATAAGCTGAAAAATAACATCTAATTAAACAATTTGAAAAATGCATAAAATATTTAAAAACGTAATTTCAGGAATTTCCAACAAATATTTCCAACATATACAATATACAGAAAAATATCCTAATACTTTTATTCAGTCCTGTATATGATCTATAGATGTGTATATATACTACATAGGATGCTAAATTTTAGTTTAGTTAGGAAACACGTAGCACAGTTTAAAATTTTCCTTCTGGAGTTTCTGCCAATAAACGGAAATGTGTTCCCAAACTTTTGTGCTGTATATGATCTACAGAATTTATACACACCAAGCAATAGACAAAAAGAGAGTTAAATTTAAAATCGCGTTCAGCAACTTAAAACGCACTTCCAGGAATTATTGTTAACAGATAGTAGATAATACTTTTGTGTGTCCCTGTAAATGATCGATGACTGCTATACACACAATATTCTGTAGTAAGCCTCTTGTAATGCACCTTAGTGATATATATAAATTTCAATGCGTTTAAAATAGTGAAACATTATTTAATTAAACCGCAAACGATTTTTCTCCATAGACGTAATGTAACGGAATTCTTTTGACTGTCCCTGTAAAGTAACTATAAGTGCTATGCACACCCTATTCCATATTAAGCTTCTTGTAATGCACCTTAGTGATATATATCAATTACAATGTGTTTGAAATTGTGTAACATCATTAAAATAAACCGCAAATGATTTTTCCCCATAGACTGTAATGTAACGGAAATCTTTTGAGTGTCCCTGTAAAAAAACTATAAGTGCTACACACTTCAGTTGAAATAGGGAACATGTTATAGATAACGACAATAACATATAAAAATTGCAGGGCAATTCGAGCATATTTACGGGAGCTAGAGCACGGACAGTCGGCCATACAGCCAGACAAACTGAAGTCATAAACACTTTTCTACTATGTTGGAAAATGTTAAAAAGAGTATATTTCAAAACACATCAAAGGAAAATAAAAATAATTTTACTATGATTCCCTTTATTACTATTTAAGAGAATTAAAAATGAAAATTGCTTTCAGAGAATAAATAGTGAAAATATTTGTTTCTTGAAATCTTACTTTATAATTTCATGTACCACATAGATTAAGTTAGATTTTGATTTTTTTTAAATGCACTGAAAAATATAATGCTTGCAAGTGTATACACATAACATGCATGGTTAAATTGTTATTTTCATGTTCCTGAAAATCTGTTTAAAATAGCAAATTTGTTATTTATACCCAAACACTGGCAGAAATCTACAAAAGTCCCTATTCTTATTCTTTAAAATATCATTGTACAACTAAGGCAGAAAGACACAAGTTCTTTTCTCCAGTAATTCTGGAAAAAGACTTCAAGTTGAAAGCGAGGATAGATAAGGGATACCCCACGGTTTCTTATGTTCAGTATCAAATAGAATATTTCTCGTTATATCCCACCAATAATAATTCAATTCCTTTCTAAACTGGCTTTTAAAGGATTGTAAAAAACTTTTAATAAATTTAGACTTTATTCTTGTTTTTCAAACAATAAGTTTTTGCCTTTTTACAATTTGTGAATAAATAAAAATTTTCCACTGAGCCCGAACCCGAAGTCTGGTATACGAATCCAGCCCGTTTCGGGCCCGGGTTTGGGTGGATCTCTAATGTAGATTTGACTTATTCAGCACTAAAGGTAAGTCACTGTCAAAAAGGTGCATTTATATTTCAATAGATGAAATTGCTGTTATGTTTCTGGAAATGCTTAACTTACACAAATTTGAAATTCCATATTATTCAATAAATTAACAAAAGAAAAAGCTCATCTTTTCCTATTTTCGATATCGAAATTGAAAACAACATGTTGAACAAGCCCACTTTCTCACACATGGCCAAAAGTTTCACATCGTACAGCACTAGCGACTTGTTTCTAAGAAAATAAAATAAAAAAAGCATGGCAGATTTTTGTAATTTTTTTTAACAATTCGAATAACAACAATAAAAGTTCAGAAATTCCTTTTACACCATTTTCCAGTTCATCGTAACTTGGTGAATTTTGGTTGTAGAAGAATGGAAGTTTTACCGTTGTACTTGTCTGCGCTTGGAGAAAATATTTTCTTACTATGACTTACATGATCCAGAGACCATATAAAAATTTAAAAAGCGTAACTTTTCGAAAATTAATGGCAGCTCTATTTCATTGAAACAATCTAAATTATTATCTTATTTTGAACATTTTTTTCAATTTACATTGCGTACGAAACTCCAACAGTTAAAAAATCATAGCCCGTTTTAATATTTTTGGGATACCTTGTACGCTGCAAAAAAAAAAAAAAAAGTTTTGATTTTACAGTATAATACTAACATTCCAGCTTCCAGTAATATACCGTAAAATTAACAGTAATCTGTTAATTTTACGGTGTATTACTGGCAGCTGGGATGCCAGTATTATACTGTAAAATCAAAATTTTTTTTTTTTTTTTTTGCAATGTATACGATACACTAATTATTTTTAAACCGTAAGGTAGCAATGTGTACCTTAATAAAGTCTTTAAATTTCGTGGTGAGTTGCCAGATTTTACAAAACAATTAATGAAATAATAATAAAATTAATAATAAAAAAAGTCCACAAAAATTAATAAACAACAATAACTTGAAGTGAAATCAAGGATCTTTAACATATTAAAATGCATTTTATTCTTTGAAAACTCTGCAGACGATCACCGTACAGTTAGAAATTAATAAAACAAAATTTTAAATTAAAACACAATTTCGAGCATATTCGGATGCAATGTATATTTTAACCAATTTAACTTGACTTGATGTTAATTTTGTGTTCAACATAAAATTAAAATCTGTCTTTTTGGTTGATGGCCATACCGTGATTTAGTCTAGCGCCAAAGTGGTCTTATGGTTAATGTAATTTTACTAATAGTCTGCCATTTTTTTAAACCTTTGGGAAAATGGTTGTTGTTTTCGGTCGAGAATGGACCTCTTGACGTCGTCATTTTATTGACGTCATCACTTTATTGACGTCGTCACTTTATTTTTTTTAAGCGTTTTTAATGAAATTCTGTAACTTTTTAACAGTTGGAAAAATGGTTGTTGTTTTCGGTGAAGAATGGACCACTTGACGTCGTCATTTTATTGATGTCATCACTTTATTTTTTTAAGCGTTTTTAACGAAATTCTGTAACTTTAGAAGAATTTTTCTTTGAATATGCAATAGAAATGCAAAAATCGTTACAAAAAGGATAGATGCAAATTATCAGATATGAAAAAAAAGCCGAATTCAAAAATTGACGTCGGATGAGAAATCGTTTTATAAAGCAAAAAACGTTAAAGTTAAAGAGAGAGTTAACACAAGAGTTTAAGTTATTGTAGGAAGGACCCGATAAAATATTTTTGTATCTGTTTTCATTAATATATTGTAAATTTGGTACTTTCGTGTTATAGCGCCCCCCAAGGATGAATCGCCAAGCGACCAAGATTTATCGCCAAATTATAAAACATGTATGACATTATATATATATACAGTGGTGGCCAAAAGTGTGGACATTTTTTGAAAGTTTCATGTTTTTTAACTTTGTGTGCTTGTAGAATATATTAATTTTCCCTTAAATACAAACGTTTATATATCAAATTGAAAGTAATTTAATGTAGAATTTAATAATAAAAACAGTATTACAATATCTGTATTACAAAAAAAGTTATGCAACTAATAGTAAGATCTATCTTAGATTTGCATTTTTTAAAAGTGATACTTACACAATCAATACTTAGTAGGATAACCCTTATTTTTTAAGACAGCTTCACAGCGTCTTTTCATCGAGTGAACGAGTGTTTGGAGTTCATCTTTCGTAATCACATGGTGCCAAGAATCAATTATAGCTTCAATAAGTTGTCTTTTATTGGATGGACGTTTTTTTCGTACAAGAATTTTCAAACGTCACCACAAATTTTCAATTGGATTGAGATCAGGGCTGTTTCCTGGCCATGGTAATATATCTATGCCTTTATTTTGAAACCATGCTTTGCATACTTTTGCTGTGTGGCATGGAGCTGAATCCTGCTGAAAAATAAATGGTGCGTTGTTGAGGAAGAGATCCCTGTTGGAAGGTATCAATTTTGGTTCCAGGACAGTTTCGATGTATTTTTTGGCATTCAGGATGCCATCAATCACTTGAATTCGGCCCACACCATCTGCAGACATACATGCCCAAATCATGACATTTGTTGGGTTTTTTGTAGTTGCTTCAATGTAATCAGGATGAAGTGCTTCTCCTACTCTACGTCTCACGTATTTTCTACCATCACTACCAAAGAGCGGTATTTTACTCTCATCGCTCCAGATTACTTGATTCTATTGATTTTCTGACCATTTAATGTGTTCTTTTGCCCACTTAACTCGTTTTTCGCGTTGCTTTTGATTTAAATATGTTTTTTTTTTCTTGGAATTTTAGCTTGTAGTCCAAATCCTGATAACCTTCTTCTTATTGTTCTTGAACTTACTGCAATACCCGCTGCATTCATTTCCCATCTAATGGCATCTGATGAAATTTTTTTATCTTGAATGCATAGCCGTTTAATTTTTCTATCGGCAGTAGCACTTGTGCATTTTTTTCGGCCTGATTTGGCCTTATTTTCCACTGATTTCGTTTTTTCATAACGTAAACAGAACTTTCGTACACTAGAACAAGTCACTGAACCACCAACTTGTCTTGCAATTTCAGCATAAGAGAGGCCATTTTCTCTCAATATGACAATTCGGCTTCTTTTTGTAGATGTCCAATTAGTTCTTCTTGTTGATGACATTGTTTAAAATTGGTTTAATTAAAAAATGGACTTTAAATATTCAAAAACAGCAATACTCTATTTAATTGTACTAGTATGCATCATTCCGCAAAATATTTCCACAACAATAACTCTTTTACCATCCAAATAACTTAAACTATAGTTACAGACAATTGATTGGTCATCAGAACAGTGTTTGTGATTGGCTAGTATGCTTTTATTACAAAACACGTCCTTATTCAAAACGATTTGAGTTTGTTCTACTAAAATGAGCATAACTTTTTTTGTAATACAGATATTGTAATACTGTTTTTATTATTAAATTCTACATTAAATTACCTTCAATTTGATATCTAAACGTTTGTATTTAAGTGAAAATTAATATAGTCTACAAGCACACAATGTTGAAAAACATGAAACTTTCAAAAAATGTCCAAACTTTTGGCCACTGATGTATATACGACATACATAGACGTAAATAATATGCGTATAATGACGTATATGGCACATATAGGAGTGTTTGGAATATATATGTATATATGCGTATATAGGATGCATATATAAGCTTTGCGATGATCTTGGCGAAATCATAATTGTGGGGGCCGCTATAAGACGAAAGTACGGTAATTTTTTTTAAGTTTTCGGAACATTTTACCTAATTTGTTATATTATAACTTTTTTCTTTTTAATTTGCTCTGTAAAATCAATTGCTAATTGTGGTAACTCTGCCACTAATTACTTTACGTTATTGTAGCAAATAAATGTTCCTTGTTTAGATAGATTTTAAAATATTTTATGCTTGAAAATTATTTTAAAAGTCCTTAAATTGAGCTGCAGTTTTCAAGTAAATTTCATTTGGAAATATTTTTTTTAATATAAATATAAATGCTAGACGATTACCCCATGAAACATTACAACATTAATGTGATGTTTTATACTCACGTCTTCAATGTTGTAATTTTTTTTTCTTATTCGATGATGCAAAAATTGAAATTATGCAAGATTTAGAAGTGGTGTATGAGCGACATTGATAGCAACTGGTTTTCTGGGAGGCGTCCAAAAGTGGTCTACACATTTCTGCGAAATAAACCCTTTAGTGAAAGAAATAGAACATTTTCAGTATCTGATGAAAATCATATGGGGTCCCCATCTAAATGTGCTCTTTCCAGTGAAAAATAATTATCAAAATTGGAGCATCAATAGTTATGTATAAACGTACATTAGTAGTAACAATTAAATTGTTACTTTCTCCTTTGTTTGAAGTCGAAAAATATGATAAAGAAGGGATATAAAATTCTGTAGCATTTTGCTTTAACTTTCAAGATGTATCAGCCAATTTTTGTTTTTAAGCTACTTTTACTCCTTTTAAACAATACAACTTAAAATAAGCTGCTGGCGTAACTAATATTAAATAAGTAATAAAAATTAATTAGCCATACTCCCAAGAACATGAAAGATCAATTAATCATGAAAAAAAAAATGTTTTCCAAAAACATTTTCACAACATATTTTCTGCATTTTTATTACTGTTTATACGATATACGAATTTATGGAAAATATCTTTTTCTATTGTTAAATATGAAAAAAAGCGTAATTATTTTTGTGTTAATTACGTTTAAACAGCTTGTTCTAAAACAAATTAAAAATTATGATAAAGCGGAATCGAAAAAAAGAAACTAAATGAAGTAAAAAAGAGCAATGTAAGTTTACACTTTAACTCTAGTGATCTGAAAATTTATATTTGAATTCCATTTCCCTAAGTTGTAAACATGCATTAATTATTTCGCGCAATTTATTTTGCAAATTGGTTCCGTTAAAGTTTATAGATTCAAATTATTTTGTAGCAGATGCTGTATAATTCGCACTTACAAAATTTAATGAGACATGTTTTTCATTTTAATTACTTATTTCATTGTTTCAAGTAGCCTTCTGCTAAGCAGTGTTCAAAATTACTAATAAGTACTTTAAATTTAGTGTAAAATCACACAAATACGTTAAAATTATTTGGCAGATCCAGATGAGCAATCTCATTTCTATAAATAAAAAAATAACTAATTTCAAATCATGAGATATTGGCCTATTTGTCTGATGCATCATGTTTTAATGTATAAACAAAAATTAAATTCCTCTCAGTTCCCCTGCCTGCTGCCAGCGCAAATCAACAACAATAATTATATATATGCGGGATTTTTGTTTTTAATGTTAAAACTAGTCGGATGTGTCAATCCCAAAACTTTCTTCTATCTCACAGAGGTTTCGCATACACTAAAAAAATCAGCACCAATTTATATCAAGGTCTAACTAAAACTCAAGTTTTATTAAATTCCGTGCATTATTTTTTGAGATATGACTATCGTTAAAATCGTGTAAATCCTGCAAAATGCTTCATAGCAGCGCCACCTGCTGTGCGATTTTTACCAAAAACTAATCCGCACCAATTTATATCAGAGACTAACTGAATATAAAGTTTTATTAAATTCCGAGCATTAGTTCTTGAAATAGAGCTATTGCGGAAATCGCGAAAAATGCTGCATAGCAGCGCCACCTGCTGGACGAATTTTACCAAAAACTAATCAGTACCAATTTATATCAGGGACTAACTGAATATAAAGTTTTATTAAATTCCGAGCATTAGTTCTTGAGATAGAGCGCCCAAAAAATTTTTGTCACATACAGACAAACAGACAGACTCACAGACAGACATTTTCTAAAAACAGCCAAATCGTGTTCAGGAACTTCTAAAACGTATAAATCCGTCGAAAACCGGAAATCGAAAATTTTCATGAATCCAATACTCTCTTCTTGTACAGATAGAAGAAAATAAAAACGACAAAATAGTTACATGATTTGACCAACAGGTGGCGCCTCAGCTGCGAATATAGTTTTGCTGTGGTATAGTACAGCTCATTGAGAAGAACTAATCAGTGTCTAAAAGTTACAATCTTTCAATGTGACCGCTATCACTTATAACTACAGCCGTCACACAATGAAAAACAGCCCGCACAGAATTGGAGAGTATTTCGAGGGGGAGAGGATATTCTTAGAGCTTATAGGAGTCTTGTGTATCTTCTAACTGGGCCAGTGACACAGTCTGATCTCTGTACACATGTGACCCGAAGTAGCCCCATAACCGAAAATCACAAGGTGTAAGATCTAGAAACCTTGGAGGCCAGAAAGATCAAGATACGTTCCTCGCCAAATATCGACTGCAGTATTTTCGTGACAATAGCAGTGCTGTGTGCAGGCATAGGCGCTCCATGTTGCAATTAACGGTATATGTGAAATTTTCGTACGTATTTATTAATGGTAATTATTGTAGATAATGAAGCTATAGAAAGTTCACCTGAATTTTCTTTTAATATATTTAAATGCAACTTTTAAATACAAAATAAAATGCAAGATGATATCGCTCACCCGCAAGAAAATTGACACAACTTCAAAAAATATAGTTTGTTTATTATTTCACTAGTAAGTCTGTCTATAAAGCTGCGATCATACCGAGTTTTGCTCAAGCTGTTCCTTTGTCAGCTTTTTTGATGTGGTCAGTCTTCTGAAGTACTGCTAGAGAGATGAGTTCCATGCAGGAGACTCGCTGACATATTTATCATCTCCTCTTATTTTTGTTCAGACTCCCTTTTCTTTTGTTGATGACCACAGAAACTTTGGAAAAAAAGATCAAAGAAATAATTTATGACTTTTTGAAGTTGATTTTTCAAAATATGGTCTGAACGCTGCCTTAAGGTGTGTTCAACAAAAGTCTCAACAAAAGAAAGAGGCGCTGATAAACGTGTCAGTGACCTCTGACCTCTAGATACGCTTCTGAAGACTGATCACATATGAAAAAGAGCGCCTGACCACATAAAAGGTACCGCTTAGCAAAAACTTAGTCCGTTTTAATCTTTAGGTGCGTCTTGCTACAGGAAAAGTGTCATAAATGTAGTTATTCAGAAAACAGCTAAATTACTCTATATGTCACTTTGCCCCCACTTAAGGGGGTAAATTGTGTGCGGGATACACTTACTCATTTCTCCCTCTCTCTCATAGGTCTTGATTCTTAAGGCTGCGTTCAGACCGCATTTAAAAATTCTGCGACGAAAAGTCATAAATTATTTCTCTAGGATTTCTTTTCCAAAGGCTCTGTGGTTACCAACAAAATAAAGGGGGGGGGTGATAAACATTGCAGGGAGTCTCTTTCGTTGTACTTCCTTCTCTTGCAAGAGCGACAGAAGACTCACCACACCAAAAAAGCCGGCATACATGTCGCCGTTACAGAATGCTGTCTGACCGCAGCCTTAGGTATTTTACGCTTTTATGTACGCTTTTACAGCTCAATGCAGAGCTAAGCGCTATAGTTTTATGTTAAAGTAATGCAAATATTTTGTCTCTCCTGTCAAATGTAGTGTTTTTGAGTTGTGTCACCTTTCTTACGGGTGAGCCATGTGCTGTATAAACAGTTCTATAGTATTTTGCCTTAAATTTCAAGATGTAATAACATATTTTGACTTTTAAGCTACTTTTTCTCCTTCTGAAAAACAAAAATTAGAATAAACTGCTCGTGTAACTAATAATAAATAGGCAATAAAAATTAATTAGCCGTTCTCTTAAATAAGAACATGAGTAATTAATGAATCACGGAGAAAAAATTGCTTTCCAAAAACATTTTCCCAACATATTTCTTCCTTTTTTATTAATGGTTATAGGATATACAAATATATGGAAAATTGCTTTTTCTATTGTTAAATATGAAAAAAAAGCGTAATTATTACTGTCTTAATTACGTTTAAACAGCTTGTAGTAAAACAAATTAAAAGTTATGATAAAGCGGAACCGAAAAAAACTAGATGAAGTAAAAAAGAGCAACGTAAATTTACACTTTAACTCTAATGAGTCTGAAAATTTATATTTGAACTCCATTTTGCGAGTTGTAAACATGCATTAATTATTTCGCGCAATTTACTTCGCAAATTGGTTCCGTAAAAGTTTATAGATACAAATTATTTTGTAGCAGATGGCATACTTCGTAATTGCACTTTCGAAATTTAATGAAACATGTTTTTCATTTTAATTACTCTTTTCATTGTTTAAAGTTGTCTGCTGCTAAGCAGTGTTCAAAATCACTAATTAGTAACACTTTAAATTTAGTGTAAAATTGCACAAATAAGATAAAATTATTTGGCAGACCTAGACAAGAGATCTTTATTTCTTATTGCCATAAATCATAAAATAATTAATATCAGATGATAAAATATAAGTTTGTTTTATGCATTATGTTTTAATGCATAACAACATTTAAGACATTATTTATTTCTAGACTTAGTTTAAAAAATTGACTGTAGACACAGATTTTGTCGTTATACTATGGTTAAAATACTTGTGTAAAATTTTTTTTAACTATTAAATAATAATAATAATAATAATAATAATGAAAACAAGAAGCATAAAATAATAAAAATATGTGTAGTATAAATGATAAAAAATTATTTTAAGCAAAGATAAATAAATAGCTCATATATGATTTTTAGAGGACACGCAGTATTTAATTACGATTCATATAAAAATAAAAGAAGAAGAAGAATATTAATTTATTTTTCCTCATTACTCAGCTATGAAAAAATACCACGAGTCATCGTAAAGCCGTATTTTAAATTAAATTAATATAAAATATAATAATAACAATAAAAAAGAGATTTATACTTGAAAAAGTAATTTTAATACAATAATAATAAAAAAAAAAGATTTCATTAGAAGGGGTAATTTGAATACAAAAACGAGAAATTATTTCTAAAAGATCTGTGTTATCATCATATCTAAATAATAATAACTAGCTTGCTAGCAACCCGATGTGTTGCATTTGCATGGGTTGAGATCTTTCGATTTTTGGGGGAAAAATAAATCTAATTTAATTCTACATTTACAAAAGATTTATGATATTAATTTTATTAAATTTCTTATAAAGCAAGAAATCATGTTTGTAATTTGATCAGAAAATTACGTAAATTGCATTTTGCAAGTTACGTGATTTTGATGCTACTTTAAAAGAATCCTTTATAGGAAAATGGCCTCATATACGGGCAAAGAATTTTATTGGTCAAGATAATTTTGTATTAAAATTTGGAGATCTTGCCATTATTGCCAAGCTAATGTTTGTTTAATTGTCTAACTTGTCTAAGCGAATTCGTCCTGGCAAATATTATCCAGTTCTATAGTTTGGGTTGGTATGGATTGACAAAAACTTTTCATTTGAGTATATGCCTGTATCTATATTGCGATTACATGCACAAAACTCCATAGTCTATTTAATTACATTTGAAACAAATTCAGAAAATATTTCATACGGATCAATAATATTAAAATATTTCGGGTTTTTATAATAATTTTAGTAAATCTGGAAGTAAGTCATATGAATATTCTAAGCATTAAATATTTTTTGAAGAATATGTAAACTAAAAATCATTAAATCGATTTATAAAAAAAATATATATTTGTTCACAATTTCGGATGTTAGATGATATACCATTATTTATCATTTTTTCACAAAAGTGGAATAATATAGTCATCTTTAAAGGAACTTAGGTAAAAGTTACACAAAAATTAATATCTCGGAAACTAATTCAAATTTTTAAATTCTGAGAACTTATATGGCATCCTGAGACCCTTGCGGTTAATTGTTTTTAATTTCATCACGCTTTGTTCTATGTTCTAGGAGGAGGAGGAGGAGTTGTGAAATGCAAACAGACAGTCAGGTTTTAATATAATAGAGAATAAGAAGAATGTCATTTTTACTCACACATACACGAAAGAAAAAAAAATTGCCGAAGTGGTATTTTTATCACGAGAAAGAAACTATGGAAGGAACAGTACTCTTTGACACGCAAAGAAAAAAAATCATGTTTCAAAAATGGTTACAACAATGAAGAGCGGCACAACAGTTATCCAGAATTTAAGTGTAACAAAGTCAGTCATTGAACCCCCACTATTATAATACAAGAAAGAAAAATTATGCATCAAGCATAGATTATGAAACACTTTCCAATACAAACTGAATACTTTAACACACCTTCGCTGTTTAATAAGGTAAATAAGGTGCCTAAGTAAACACTTTAGAAAACGCAAAACCCATTTGAAACTCAGATTTCAGAAATTACAGGTCATAGCCAGAAATGTACTCCCATTCTTTTGTGAAGCCGTGTATATACTCTATATAGTATGCTGCAATTTAGTTTAATATAAGAAAACACATAACACAGTTGAAAATTCAGTTCACCTTCAGCAGTTTCTACTAATAGACGGAAACATATTTGAATTCTTTTGTACAGAACTATATATAACATTAAGATTTTTACGTCACATAGTAAACTAAAGTTTATTTAAGGCAGAAACACGCTGAAAACTATTGAAATCACACTTACCGAAAATTATCATACAGAGGCGGACATGTATCCAGTTTTTTGCGTGGCCTTGTATATGATTTTATTTATATTCAACAAACATCTCTTAGTATACTAAATATATTTCGCGTTCAACATGCATAACTCGATTAAAAAAAAGGCCTTAAGCAATTTACGCTGATACACAGTAATGCTTACGAATTCTTTTGTGTAGCCCTGTATATCATGTATAGCATTTATACATACCACATAGTATGCAAAAATTTAGTTAAACGCATATCTAACTGAAACCGCCCTTCCAGGAATTATGGCTTATGATAATACTTCGGGTACAGTATATTGTATCCAAAATATTTTGTGTGTCCCTGTAAATGAACGATAAATGCTATCCACATCATACTATACAACAAGTATCTTGTAGTAAACCCCAGTAATGTATATCAATTTAATTATATTTCAAATAGTGTAACATAATTAAAATATGCTCCAAACAGTTTTTCCCCCCGTAAACCATTTTGTAACCGAATACTTTTATGCGGCCCTGTAAATAAATGATAAATGCTTTACTCTCCATATTATATACAGAAGGCACGTTTATCGCACCTTAGAAAATGATATCAATTTCATATGTTTCTAATAGTGTAACATG
Source organism: Maratus michaelseni (assembly GCA_963931845.1). Classification (NCBI taxonomy): domain Eukaryota; kingdom Metazoa; phylum Arthropoda; class Arachnida; order Araneae; family Salticidae; genus Maratus; species Maratus michaelseni. The sequence goes on along the minus strand of OZ007587.1, from coordinate 141,727,785 downwards.
ATTAAAATGCACCTCTAACGATTTTGCCCCATAGAACATAATATAGCGGAATTCTTTTTAGTTATCCTGTAAAATAATTATAAGTACTACACGTGCTATATTCGATAGTAAGCATCATCCTTTAGTGCACTTCAGCGACGTATATCTATTTCAATATATTTGAAATAGTGTAACATCATTAAAATACACTGCAAAGGATTTTTACCCATAGACCATAATGTAACGGTATTCTTTTGAGTGTCCCTGTACACGGAGTATAAGTACTACATATTTCATTTTCAATACCGAACATGCCATGGTAAACCTCAATATCATATATCAATTGCATAACAATCCGAGAATATTTAAACGAGTTAGAGCACGGGCAGACGCTGACGGCAGACCGACAAACCGAATTCATAAGTGCTTTTCAACTATGTTGGAAAGTGTTAATAAGATATATTACATATGGCATATATGAAAATAATTACAACTTTTTGTTTTTCACCAGATTTGTTTTACAAAGAGACGAATGATGGCACATCTAGACCTGATTATAAATTACTATATTTCATTTCAATTTCTAGCGGTTCAATATTTCTTTCGTAGAATGTATTAACAGAAATGTACTGATTGTTGCAAAGTAGAGGACCCAATTCGCTCGCCCTAATAATATGTATATTTTTTAAATGTAAAAATGTTTAAATCACATAAATATGTAAAAAATCTGAAAAGACATTTTGCATAAATAAAACAAAATTATTGGCAGAGCTTGACAATTTATATTTACTTCTTAATGCTTTACATTTGAAAGTAAATAATTCTAAATAACAAAAGATAGATTTATTAGCCGTTCGGAAAAAAGCAATTCCAAAAAATTTTGGTATATTTTCACCGATTATGACCTCCAGACCCCCAATCTACCCTCCGTTCAAATGTTGATTATATATATATATATATATATATATATATATATATATATATATATATATATATATATATATATATATATATAATTATAATATCTATGAATTTCAAAAAACATATCAAGTTCTATTATCATTCTACTTAATTCTCCAAAGAGATAATTAATGATATTGTGTATACAGAATACCACATAGCTAATAATAAACATGTGCAAACATAATATTACCATAGCTTGTGCTTCAATGGTAATTGGCCAAATTTTACTCATACCTAAAGAATATTAAAACAAGAAAAAATAGAGAGAAAGGGGAAAAAAATTATAAATTGGAGTTGCAATTAAGTAAATACAAATGGATTAATAAATTAAATATGAACCATATACAATGGAAAATTGGACCACATGAGAATTATATATATATATATATATATATATATCTGACATATGTCATGCTGTAACTCTCTTATTTATGAACTGATTTAGATGTGACTGAGTATGTGTATAGGACAAAACAAGGTCTTGACCTTGGCCAGCTTCATCCGCCATCTTGTTTCAAAATGGCAACCTGTTAAAACTTTAAAAAATTTTAAAAATTCAAAAAGTTGTACAAAAAAATATAAATTGAAAAAATTGTTTCCTTTAAGTCTTAGAACGTGATACAAGGATTCTGGAACATTTTTTGTTTTGTCTATATCTTAAAAAATGGCTGAGATATGGCAGTTGGAAATTCTAGGGTGGCTGAGATTATAGCATTGCAAGAATTGGCATCTTCAAAACCCTCCGTATCCAACAGTTTGAAAGTTCGTGTCACTATCGAAAGACATCGAAATGATACTTGATAGTCCTCTGCAAGCATTATCTTTATACTCAGAGGGTAGAGTATTTTTATCCGCAGCGAAAATCGATAAAGTACCCGTAGCACTGGCGTTGAGAGTCCAAGACACACGGTAAGGTTGTCCACAGCTACACTGCCTAGACCCATGGTAGTCACACATCCATGATCAATATTTATTTGAAACATAGGAATGACTCTCTTTTGTTTACATTTTTAATTCTGGAATTAGACGAATTTCAACTGCCGATGTCTCGAAATATATGCGTATTTCGATATATGTATTCTCTCAAGATGTTTTAGTTTTTTCACAATGTGTCTAAAAAGGCAAATTTTATGCACCATTACTCAAAAAATTAATTCTCTGAAATTAGCCAAAAATGGCTGATAATCAGACAATTTTTCTGAAAGGTCAGCCCGGATTCAACATTTGGCGCTTTTTTTAGTAAATTAAAATTTCGCCTAAGAGACGTAACGTTAAAGTAAAAATGGACACCCCCAAGTCGGCAACTAATCGATTTTCAAAAAAAAAAACATTTCGATTCCTTATAGTGTAAACGAACTTCGTACCAAATTTGAAATCTGTAGGTGCAGTAGATGCACTATATAGTGTATCTACTGTACCATATATATGGCCATTAATGACCGGCAACTTTCAATTTTAGACATTTTGTGGAATAGTTAAAAATGTACTTGTCAGATTCTTCTGGAATTTTTGGATTAAAAAGAGCAGGTTTGACTTCATATTTATCAACGTCGATTTGATAAGGAGGACAATTAGGGGACCAACAAAAATTTAAAGAAAAAAATAATACTTGGGATCACCCTGTAAAATAAAATGCACGAAATAATCTATCGCTACAGAATATACATAGGCAGACATTGTGTAATATGTGTATTCATTTGTGTAAGAATACCAAGCATATTAATAGAGATATAGCGATTTCTTAAAAAAAATAAAAAAAAATCTTGCATCTTTTTTGCTTATAACATACAGGGTTTTTAATCAAATTTAACGTCAGTTTCAGAAAAATTGACAAAATGTAGTAGAAACAATGTAGTGCAATTGGAATTTAAATATATTAAATATTTCAGGATATATGGGCAGTTGTATTAAATATTTTTTATCTGCGCATGCGCGAACGATAACAAGGAACTTTTTGCATAATTTAATAGTCAACTCTATGGAGCAACTTATTAAAAAAAATCAGTCAAATATTGTAAAAATTCAGAGAGATATTGGCGTTAGAGTGAGCTGTTTTTTAGTTTTTCAGTAAAACTCGCTGAATGATAAGGGATTGTCCACAAATTGTCATGTTTAATTTTTATACTATATTTCATTTTATATTGATACTTTAGTTCGCCTTGGAAAACTTTATTGCACCAGGTTATAATACTTTTGGAATGGATCCTTTGATTTTGATAATTCTTTTTTAGTTCGAATAAGCTCTTTAGGGTAGTTTTTCAAAGAGAACTAAAGTATCATTAAAAATTGGAAAATAGTATAAAATAAAAAATGACAATTTGTGGAAAATCCCTTATCATTCAGCGAGTTTTAGTGAGAAACTAAAAAACAGCTCACTCTAACGCAGATATTTCTTTGAATTTTTACGATATTTGACTAACTTTTTTTAATAAATTGCTCCATAGAGTTGACTATTAAATTATTCAAAAAGTTCTTTGATATCGTTCGCGCATGCGCAGATAAAAATTCTTTTATACAACTGTCCACATTTCTTTAAATATTTAATATATTTATATTCCAATTGCACTATATTGTTTCTACTACATTTTGTCAATTTTTCTGAAACTGGCGTAAAATTTGGTTAAAAACCCTGTATGTTATAAACAAAAAATATGCAAGAATTTTTTTAAATTTTTTAAAAAATCGCTATATTTCTATTACTATACATGCTATTCTTACAAAAATGCATACACATATTGTACAATGTCTGCCTATGTATATTCTGTAGCGATAGATCATTTGGTGCATTTTATTTTACAGGGTGATCCCAAGTATTATTTTTTTCTTAATTTTTTTTGGTCCCCTAATTGTCCTCCTTATCAAATCAATGTTGATAAATATGAAGTCAAACCTGTTCTTTTGGATCCTAAAATTTCAGAAGAATCTAACAAGTATATTTTTAAATATTCGACAAAATGTCTAAAATTGAAAGTTGCCGGTCATTAATGGCCATATAGTGTATATGAGATCTTTTTGATGAGTGAGTGAGTCAGTGATAAATTTATCGATTATCAGACATTTTCAAATAGCATTATCTCGGAAACTAATTATGCGTTATTTATAAAATTTTGGATTCTGGATAATTAAGGGGGCCTTACTACACATCTAAAATTACAAGTACGTAGGTAAAATAGATTTTCAATAGTAGAGTGTCGAAATTTGTCGAAAACAGCTCGAAATGGTTCGTGTAATATAACACACTAGTATTTCAGACGAACTTGGCTGACACAATGACGTGTGTCTAGATTATTATATATATATATATATATATATATATATATTAATTTATATATTGTTATTTATATATACACTGCTGTCCATTAAAATTGCAACACCAGGAAAGACTGCAAATAGCAGAATGATATTTATTGGACAAAAACATTATAATGGGAAGGACAAGTGATTACATTTTCAGAAAATTTGGAGGTATAGATCCCGAGGAAACACTACCCAGAGCAGCCCCCCCCCCCTGGCCGCAATAGCAGCATTTATCTGCCAAGCCGTGGAGTCGAAGGTAGATTGGATGTCATGAACGGGTACAGCAGTCCATGCAGCTTCAACACTATACCACAGTTCATCAACCGCAGTGACGAAAAGAGTGGTGGCGGGCCAGTCGCTCAGAAGCCATTTACAGGACATTTTCAATTGGTGAGAAATCAGGAGAAAGTGATGCCCACATCCGTGTTTGTTGGCATCGTGGGAAACGCACAATGCCAGCTTGCATTCGACATCGTCATACTGGCATATCAGCTGGGTGACGGTGTGAGGTACCATTGGATACACATCTCGGTAACCTCTTGTTCACATTGCCGACAATTTCAACAGCAGCCGTTACATTTCTGATGTGTTACGGCCCGTAGTTCTGTCCTATCTTCGATGCCTCCGCAACTCTACGTTTTATCAGGACAATGCACGACTGCATGTTGGCCGTTCTATCTTGACCTTCCTTGATACAGAACATGTTCGACTGTTGCCTTGGCCAGCACGTTCTCCTGATTTCTGACTAATTGAAAATGTCTGGTCAATGGCTGCTGAGAGACTGGCACACCACCAATCGCCAGTTACTACGGTTGATGAACTGTGGCATAGTGTGGAAGATGTATGGACTGCTGTAACCGTACATGACATCCAATCTCTGTTCGACTCTATGCCTAGCCAGATAAATGATGTTATTGCAGCCAGGGTTGGTTACTCTGTCTCTGATATAGTGTTTTCTCACGATCTATACCTCTAAATTTTCAGAAAATGTAATCACTTGTCCTTCCCATTATAATGGATTTGTCCAATAAATATCATTCTGTTATTTGCATTCCTTCTTAGTGTTGCAATTTTAATGGCCAGCAGTGTATATCTATTAATATTTATTATTTTTCATATATATATATATATATATATATATATATATATATATTTGTATTGATATATATATAATATCTTGATACATTTATATATCAAAATATCCAATGTTTTGATTTAAGATTTAAGTTATTTGCAATTGTTATGTATATTGTTTTCAGCCGCGATTAATTAAATCTACTGTTATTGAATTAAGGTTTAATAGAACTTTACATTACATTATTCATACTTTCAGAATAAAATGCACAAATAATTCTCAAACGGTAGTGCAGTATTTAATATTATTGTTTATTTAAAGAATCAATATTTAAGTTAAGTCTAAATTTCCTTTAAAAAGTATATATATAAACTTGCAATGATACAAATTTATTTATCGAAATGAATTATTAGCTTTAACATAAACATTTTGAATTTCGCTTTCAGTTTACTTTAATTAAATACATTTTTTAAATCATTTCATACGCTTTAAAATTGAAAATGGAAAAACATATCAAAATATTTATTAATAAGTATTAGACTAATATTTATTTGCAAATATATTTTGAAGTTAATTTTGAATATAGACGTTTGATTTAACAAAATATTTACTTTTTTGTTCAATGAAGTGGAACATATTTAGAATCATTTTGAAAATATCATTACCCCAAGGATTTAATGTTTAAGAATCTGAATGCTTGAACTATATTGGATTTAAGAATCAAGATGCCAATGTATGTAAAAAAAGATAAAAACATTAAGTATGTGTGAAATATTAAGTAAATAAATTTACATTACTTAAAAAGAATTGAAAGTTTTATAGCTTTACGAAATTTGACTTTAAAATTTTATGTCCATTGCATGACTTTTCCAGTAATTTTCTCCTTTTCATACATTATTAATTGTCATTTAAATGAAGTATAATTTGCGATTTCACTTACTTTGATTTCAATAAATAATTCCTCATTGTTGGACTGAAATTTAAAAATAATAGAAAAAGCAAGTTAAATATTTTTAACACATTAATTGAAAAGTGTTTATGAACCCGCTTTGTCTGTCATCAAAACCCCCAATGCTTGGGTGAGATAAAGTGACAAAGACAACAAAAATGAGTGTGCAACATCCAGAAATGTGACAACCACCAGTAACAAAAGTTACAATGTGACAACCACCAGTAACAAAAGTTACAATGTGACAACCACCAGTAACAAAAGTTACAACGTGACAAAACCCACGATAGTGATATAATAACCAGTGAAACTCTCGAAAGAAGACCAAGATTCAAAATGTGACAACCAGCTCTAGCACAAGCTAGAGGTAACAATATATTAAGAAAGAGACAAAATCCAACGAATGATAACAGACAGAAACAACCCACAACAGGGATGAGCCCATAAAAACGACAAAAAACCCTGTCAGAGACAAATAAAAACGAAAAGTGAAATCAGCCCCCTAAAAAAGGCGATAAACACTACAGTGACAATCCACCATGAGCGTGACAAGTCAACAGAGACGACACATATGAAAATCTATGTATGCTAATGGCGCCTGGTGCATGTAAAATCCGTCGTGGGTGCAAAGCCCTCCAAGTTACCTGTGAATTATACCTCTGGGGGATGCCTAGTCAGGTGAGGGTCTCGTCACCTGATCAAGGTTCTAAATTACGAGACCTATTAAATCTGTCAACTCAACAAAGTTAAACAGAAACCTTGAACCGGCAAACAAAGATAACTGTAGAAAACCACAAGAGAGCAAACACAGCAGCGATGTCAACAAATCTGCAGTCAGGTGGATCATAGCCCTGCTGCGATCAGGCGATTTCCGCCCCGCACCCAGGTACTAACCCGTCAAGCTAGGCATTCATGCCGGGCAGGTAGGGGCCTGGTTAGCGGTATATAAAAAAACCATATCAGAAAAGTGCTGAATAGCCATCAAATTTATGAATGTTAGTGAAGTACGTTGAACCGAATTTCTCATTAAAAATGGCGTATGTAAATAACTATAGCTCTCTTGTAGAGCCACACAAACAATTCGGCTGCATTAGCGTTTATGGGTTGTAATTGTTTAAAATGGACTTTAATAATATTAAATTATTTCAAATACAATTAAATTGATGTAAGTCCAGATATACTCAAATAACTTTTCAACGAATAAACGCAGAGTTGTTGAACATGTGTCTGTCTACCTTTAGTAAATCGACCAGTAATTCGGTATCATGGGAGACTGATTATAATACCCTTTGTGGCGAAATTTGGAAGTTATACACCTTATCACAAAAAATTTGAGAGATTGCAAACGTGTAGAGTGTTTTGAATTTATGAAATTATAATGTTTTACATGTAATAATAATTTTATTAGAAACTATCCATTTTTTAAATACGTGTGCAAGCCGGGAAGGCTGACTACCAAAAGCAGCTATATAGAATATAACCAAACCATCTGGTAATGAGAGGTTTGGTATAATACTTAAATGTTCATAATGAATAACGAATATTTGTGCAGCAAGTTTTGAAGAAGGAATTTGTATTACATTTAACGTTTTGTTTTCAAGTTTTAAATAAAAAAAATAATATTAATAAATGGATATATTCAGCAAGTCACAGAAAGTAATGACTATGCAAGATTATAATTTCGAAGTCACGATGTAGTAATAATAACTCATTGTCTATGTGTTAGATTAGACTAATCTAACGTCTTCATTTCGCAGGATATCGTGAAAATGTCTTGCGAAATCTTCGATAATATAAATGCGCATTTTGTACTTTGCAGCATTGTTATGGGATAGGGATTTTTCTTTTGTTCTCTTTAAATTATTAGAATATTATGAGAAGTAGATATTTTATAATAATACAAATTCTGTATGCAATGAAGATTATTGCAAGTTAATCAATTTTGATAAAATGATCATGGAATCCAAGAATTATACAATTACAAAGTAATGTGTACTTTGTTTAAAGATCAATGTTTATGAAATCTATATTAGGGAAATGAAATTTGGCAGTTGATAGCAACTTTTGCTTAATATTTCAAGGTATATTAAGAAAATATAATTTTTTTTTATAAACTTTGAATATTAAGAGAAGCAAATAACACACAGTAATCCAAATTTTGTATGAATTGGAGAACATTGCAAGTTAATGCATTTTGATAAAACGATAATGGGATTCAAGAGTTATTATACATTTGCAAATTAATACGCACGTTTCTTAAATATCAATGCTTATGAAATCTATATTAGGGAGAGATGAAATTTGGAAGTTGATAGCAACTTTTGTTTGATATTTCAAGTTATATTAAGAAGAACATATAAATACTTTGTAAACATTGAATATTACGAGAAGCAGGTAACATTAGTAATTCAATTTCTGTATATATTCAAGATTATTGGAAGTGAATGCATTTTGATAAACCGATCATGAGATATAAGCGTTATTATACAATTACAAACTGCACAGCTGAAGTAATGTATAATTTGCTTAAATATAAATGCTTATGGAATCTGTATTGAGAAAATGAAATATGATAGTTGCTAGCAACTTTTGTTTACTATTTAAATGTATATTAAGAAGAATCTATCTACTTATAATAAAATGCAAGTGTGGGAGTGTTCATGCTGGTAACCATGACGGGTTCGACCGCCCTGGTCTGCGAATCGACCTAGCTAAACGTCATGTTAAGCTTAATGAAAAAAAAAATTTAACATATGACACCTAAATGATAATTTCTTCTACTTGAAATCATGTCTGTTCAGCATATTTTCATATAAAATATGTATATCACATCCAATTATAATGTTTGAAGTTCTAAATTAAAAATTGCCAGATTAAACATCCGTTTACCAGAAACAAACAAACACTGTTGTCGTTCAGAATTCCAAATTCCAAATGTAGAAACGAATGACTCTTTGATCGCTTCATTAAAAAAATACAGGTTAACATCCTGTTGTACTCTTAAAATATTTGTAAAAGCATATTAAAGCCACCATTAAATATTTTGAAATGCGTTTTTCCCTTTTTCATACCGGATTTATATCGACTGATGTTTATGTGAAAAATGAAAATTGCCGATTAAAGCGTTCGAATACGCTGTAGAATTGTTTTTTGTCACATGCCATAATTAGCTTTAAGATATATGTTTAAAGGAAACTTCGGTTGCATTAAGGCATACATTACAAATGATTGTGGTCGCAAATTAACTCAGGAAAGATAAGAGGCTTATTTAGGAAAACTTCAAAAGTGGCATAAAGATGTTTAATGGCAAATACGGCTAAATTGATATTCATATGCTGTCGGGAGTGACCCCGGCAAAATCTAACAACTGGAGAGAGTTACATTTTTCAGTGTAGAGTCTAAAAAAAAGCGAATAATTATAAAACCAGTGCCAGATGTTATATGCCGCGGCTTGCGTTTTGCGCCAAATCCCTTTATACATTTTTCAGGCTTGACGATAAATATGCAGAGAGATACAGAGACGCATAGATGCTAGAAAATAACCAAAGAGGATTTATATGAAAAACTGCTTCCCCAAGACAGCGCCATAGGGTAAAATGATAGGCTTCATGGAAACAGAAAATTATCTCAAAGCATTTAGTCAATACGTCTGCTTACATTAAAATTTATGAAATATCTGTAGACATATTTGCAAGACGTACCCATGAAACATTTTGCACAATTTTATATTTTTGAAGAAGAAAGAAGGAAGTGTACTCAGCTGTATCTTTTTAGATATGCTTAAGTATAAAATCCCAGAGATAACATTTAACGGTTACATTTTAAGTGTGAAATGTAGAGGCGCAGATTAGAAAGGAATATGTTTCTCTTTTTTTTTAATTATTATTATTATTTACTTCGAAAGTACATCTGCGAGAAATAAAGTAAAAGAGGATCATTTAAATAAAAGGCGTTATCTTTAGAAGTAGAAAGACGTACAATTAAATACTGGGAATGGGACGCACAGACAAATTAAATTTGAAATATAATTTTAAAACAATTAAATTAAGTGCATATTATGAATACGGAAAGAGGGTTAACCATTAAGAAAACACAGATAATAGAAACTGTGAACAATTCTCTAAACAATTCTCTAGAAACGTAGAAACTCTATTATATAGAGTTTCTATTATATATGCCATCTGGTGGAGAAAATATATAACTGCTCTCTTCAGCAAAATTCCCAGCTAGCCCATTGCTTTACATGTATTTTTAATTTGTTCATAATTATTATTATCATTTTTTTTTTTCACAATTTCAGATTTCATGTGACATCAGTGTTCTCTGTTTATATGACACCTGTACGGACAGCTGCGATTAGTGCCCTTTTTATGCCTTTTTAAGGAGCTACTTCACTCAGACGAAAACACCCGCTCGCTAATGTTAATCCTATGGAGGAAATATTTTAAGATATCTCATTCGCATTTCAATATTTTTAAATGATTTTTTTCGCATTGGATAGTTGAGGTCAATCTCTATGCACGCTCCTTTCTACTTTTGCAGTTTTTTTTTTTTTATTGAGGATACTTTCACTTTCGAAACCGGTTCCGAAAGTGAAAATATCTTAATAAAAAAAACTTGTAATCAAAATCGAAAAAGTAGAAAGGAGCGTGTATAGAGATTGATCTTAGCTATCTAATGTCAAAAAAAAAAAAAAAAAAAAAAAAATCATTTAAAAATATTGAAATGAGAGCGAGATATCTTAAAATATTTCCTCCATAGGATTAACATTAGCGAGCGGGTGTTTTCGTCTGAGTGAAGTAGCCTCTTAAGTCCCAATTGTTAATTTTTTAATGAAACGTTCCAAAAATCGTTGTCGCGTCAATTTAGTGGCGCCATCTATCAAGCGTAAAATAAAATATGGTACTTACGTATTATCCGTGCCAGTTTTAAGCCAATTGTGCCAGGCATGGAGCCAATATTACTAATTATAGTAAACCTTATATATTTTTTTTCTTGCTACATGGTACGTGCCTGGGAATAATCTATAATATTATTCTTTCTTATTTACTATGATATTTATTATTTATTAATTTTACTAAAATAATGTTATTTACTATTTTTAACAATTTTATTATAAATGTAATAAACATATATTACATTTTATTTATTTGATATTAATTACCATTTTTAACTATGTTATTTGATAATGTTAAATTACTGCATTTGAAAACATGATTGGCAACGATAAACAAGATTGGTACTTGGCAACCATTTTTGGCGATCAATCTCCTGGCACGGATAATACGTAAGTACCTAAAATATTTTCAGTTACTATTCTTTCACGGAAAAAAAAGGTAAGGAAAGGACATACTCTATATGCAAGGATTGATGCAACTTTTTACTTTTGTGACAAATAAAATTTTACACTGAAAGATGGATTTATTATTAGCAGTTTTAAAAGTGTGTTCCTAACATTTTTCTTTCTTTGAGTAAATTATTGTTTATAAAATATGCCTGTCAAATTTTACCAAGATAAGTTTATGATGAGTTCACTTTTTTGGATTTGAATTTTCATTAAAGATCCCTTTTGTGAAATATAATTTTCAGAATGGTCCATTTTCATTAAATTAATTTTTGTGAAAAGACTCTTTTTATTAAATAGAATTTTTTGAAGGGACCCTAATTTTTGCCTGGATCAACTTCAGATAGGAGCTGTGTTAATAATTATAGGTAATTAAATTACATTTTCCTGCTTTTATCGGAAATATTTCTATTTATTAATAAAATAGTTGTAATGAGATTTGCAACAGGTTTTTTTATGTTTTATTTTTAATTTTTTTATTTAACCTATGCATATTTTAAGCTGAATTTAATATATTTCTGTGAATTATTTTCTGTTTAAGAAATGCAAAAGCTTTTTTTTTTTTTTCCTTTTAACTTTCTTATTTAAAATATGCATATTTTTATGGCTACTTCACCAACACATAGCTGCCAACTTATGCAAGAGAAAATCAGCAGATTTCTAAAAAAAGATCAGTTATTAAAGATTAAGCTGCTTTTTTTAAAAAAAACCTTGATTCAAAGTAACACTTTTTTTACTTTTAAAAAATGAAAAATAACATTAATAGAGAAAAAAATATAGATTTTGTATTCCTAAAAATTTTAACCTTTCTTAAAATTTTATGTACTAAGCAAAAATTCATGTTCAAATTACTTTTAAAAGCATAGGAAATATCATATATTTTTCCTCTGGAGGTTGATTTTTGCAAACAGAGTTTTTGGGGGTGATTTTGATGACTTGTCACTGTTGGAATGGTCACGTATAACGCAAGATGATAGTAAGATAACATTTGGAAATCCCTTATTGGATCTCCAATTAAAACACACGCAATATTTCATTTTATATCATCTGTTTAAATGAAATAATATGTCAGTAATATGACTTAACGTTCTAAACTTAAAATAACACTTTTCCGTCATTTTTGATGGGGGCATATGCTAGTGTATAAATAATTTATATACTTTGAATATTATGAGAAGTAGGTAACTTAATGTAATCTAAATTCTGTGTGTATTGAAGATCATTGCAAGTTAATGCATTTTGATAAAACAATCATGGTATCTATGAGTTATTACAAATTGCACAGCTAAAGTAATATGCACATTCCTTAAATTTAAATGATTATGACATCTGTGATAGGGAAATGGAATTTGGCAGTTGATATAAATTTTTGTTCAGTATTTCAATGTGTAGTCAAAATAATACATAAATAGTTTATAAACTTTGAATATTATGAGAAGCATGTAACGTTAGTAATCCAATACATTATAAACTGAAGATTATTGCAAGTGAATGTATTTTGATAAACAGATCATGCAATCTAACAGTTATTATACAATTACAAACTGCGCAGCTGAGGTAATGTATATGTTGTTTAAAGATAAATGCTTACGAAATCTTAAAAAATATATTTCTATTTTAATATACATGATATTAATAATTTTAACCTTCGCATACAAAAAAGGCGTTTTTAACTTCATTTTTGAAATAAACACGCATAGCAGAGAATGTTTTTGCGTGGTAAATACACATGAAATAAGAAAAAGATAGTAATGCAAATTTATTGCTTACTAATGTTATGTAACTTTAGTCAACTGACACTTTGGGATTATTAAGAAAAATAAATACTGAATTCTGATTGTCCTCCCAAGAGATTGGGTTTTCGTGACTGTGCTTTGCTTTTAAAGATTCGCTTTGTTTGATTGAATTCTGTACTATCAAAACTTTATACTAATAAAAAGTGTAGGTAAATAAATATTTGCAAGAATTGTGTGAAGATTATGGATGTTTTTTTTATTTGAAAATTATTTTTTAAATATTTTATTGCGGTCGCACTTATCTTATGATCTTCAGAATGAAGTGCTTTATTAATTATAATGAAAGACTAGATGAAATGGAAAACGTGATTACATATTAATTGTTTTCATAAATGCTAATTCATGAGTAACAGAGCATTGTTCATTTTAGTACATTATTACAAAACATCCTTCGAAAACACAACTCAACTACTTATGTAATAATTACATAAATAAAACATTTCATAAAAGGCAACCCCCTGCTTCAAACAATGTTTTTACTTTTTGTATGAATGTTTAATATTAAAATTTTTTAAAATATCAATATATTGCCCTATACTTGAGAAAAACTGTATTTTCATACTTCTTATAAAGGCGAGTAATGAAAATAATACATAATATATTTGCAATTTCCCCCAAAAAATTTTCCACAGTCTGTACATCTTTAAAATGTTCAATGCGTTTTAATTCTTGTTCAAAATTCTCAATACCGCTGAGGGCTATCTTGATACATATTACAAGAAGTCCCCATCCTTTTTGAAATGATAGTATATAAACCTTTTCGAATTAGCAATAAAATATATTAGCATGTGAAATTAAAAAAAATTTACGAACTTTTTTAATGAAATTTTAATGCAGTTATTTAAAAAAGAGAAAAATATATAATAAATAAATAAACTGGTAGGAACTGAAATTTTAGCGAAAGTTCAGTTTAGTGTCAGTTTTTTGTCTGTGTAAATAACTGCCTGTAAAATTAAATAAGAAAAAAATTATTGTCAAGCATAGATTATGAAACACTTTCCAATACTCTCAGAATACTGTAACGGAACTTTGTCGTTTAATAAGGTGAAACAGGATCTTAAGCAAACAACTTAGAAAACGCATAACAACTGAAAACGTACTTTCAGAAATAACCGCCCATAGATGGCAATGATTCTAGTTCTTTGCGTAGTCCTGTATGATATAAAGATCACATACATATTTTCATTATTATTCTAAATTTATACTTCCCTTATGTTTCCTAATCCTTACTTTATTGTTACTTAAATCCTTTCTGTTTTAAAATGAAAAGTAAATTTTATCTCATTCAAGATGCTATTGTATCATTTTATCAAAAACATTAACGATTCCATTCTTTCATTTTATGCCTTGTCTTTTAACCTCAAAAATGTAGTTTCCTTTCCAGCATATATTTGCAGTTGCACTTATTCAGTATGTACGTTAGATATTTTGATTTATTCTTTTAACTTTATTCTCTGTCAAAAAAATGAAAATTACAAAAATGGTTTTTACATTTAATTTATTGAGCATGCACATCAACTTCCTTGTTAATATAAGTGCAGTCTTTGATTACTTTCCAACTGCCAAAAGTCCATTATCTCATCAAGTGTACTTACCTCCAGAAAATTACATCTGCGCTGATTCTCATAAAGTCCACCGGATTGCCTATCAAAATGACAAGAAAAGCCATAAGTCGCCTAGCATGGCAAACCTTTCCTTTCTTCCCCCCTCTAAATTAATATGCCAGTCGCTTAACTGTCATAATTTCCTACTGGCGAAATTGTTCGATGCACAAGTATGCTTGGCGTCGTTAATCAAAGTGTTGCCGCACAAATGTACCGCGAAATTTAATCAGATCTTATATAAACTCTCGCCGAGAAGGTTATCTTCCTCCATTGATATTCGAAACCACCTCCCTATTTTAACATCTTTCGTCTATGTGCCAATAAACTACAATTAAAGTTTTTTTCTTGCAAGTAAAACTGGATCCTTTATTTTTTACAATATCGCCTCTACTGTACTTTCACAGGTCAACGATTCCTTTGGTATTGTGGAAAAACCTTCACAAAAATGTACTAACTAACTATATGTGTATTTTACGGCCGTTCCTCTTCTCAGATTATCGATTTCTCTCCAGCCATGCATTCGAACTGGTCTTCGGTGAATAACATCCTAAAAAAATCAAAGTGTTAACCATACCATACCCTGTATATGAATTTATTTATATTCATGAAACATCTCTTAATTTACTAATTACAGTTCAGCTGGAAAATGCATAATTCAATTAAAAAACATCCTTAAACAATTCACGCACATACATAGTAATGCTTACGAATTCTTTTGTGTGGCCTTATATATAATCTATATAATGTATATGCACCACGTAGTAGGCAAAAAATTAGTTGAGCTTAAAAAAGCATTTTTAAAAAATGTGGCGATATTTTCTAACACTACGAAAAGGCCAATTACTGTCACACGTTTGCAAGAAATGGTTCTGTTTTCTATAGGTATTTCACTTCAAAAATAGAGGTTTCAGCACTATTTAATTTTCTTGAAGTAGGATTGGACACTATTTTTCCTTTAGAACTCAAATCCTCCTTAATATAAACAGTTTTCTCACCAAGTTTTGTTGAGTTTTGCCAAACGGAAATTATGAAATAGAAAAAAATAAATTCAAAACACGTCTGTTTTAATGATGACTGTACTGTAAGGATATGTACTATAAGGACTGTACTGTATGGATATAAATTGCAGTATTTAGCAATTGACTTGAACTACTTTTTATATAGTGATGTATGGATATAATGTTGACAGTGAATCCAGCCAAATAACGAAACACGAATTATTCCATGTACCTTTTTAAGCCGGTTCTAAAAAAAAAAAAAAAAAAAAAAAAAAAATTCCCGCTCATCAACGCGCAACTTTCTAAAATATTTTCTGACTCGTTTTTAAAAGTAAAAGCATGATACTTTCAAGCATGATTACTGAAGTGATTTTTAATCGAACACTTGTTTAATTTTTCTATAAATGAATTATAACTTGAGTTATAAGCGATGATTGTTATCTCAGGATGGCAGTTTTTTTTCCCTAATTTCCGGTGCTGTCGCGACCAAAAATTCAGTTCAAAACGCCCACTTTGACAACATTTTCTGAAATTAATTCTGCCTTTACCAAAAATGGAAAAAAACTGTTTGATTCCGTAGTTTTTGAAAAAGAGAGTCTGCCAATTTCATGTTTGAGAAAAAATAAGAATTAAAACATGTGTCAGAAAGTAGTCACTCTGGATTTGAAAACAGCCTTATGAATTAATTTTATAAAGCGATTTTATTATTTTAAAATATTTATTATTCTTGAAAGTTTTATGCAGATTAAAAAAATTGTTAAAGTTTTAACTAAAACCATCATTGTAGTAAAAAACACAATAACACAACAATTGAAATAGCAAAAATTCATTGTACAACTCTAGTTTTGTTCCGTTAGAATGAGTATAACTACAGAATAATTTCCTTATGTCAAAGTACATTATATAGTTCAAACAGGTTGTTTTGAGGTAATATGGTGTTACTGGCAGTAGCATTCGAAACCATCTGTATTAATTAAGTAGATTATATTTCGCATTATCATTTTACCATAATTTTATCATGTATATAATATCATGGATTTCAACATTGAAGTGTCTTTGATACATGATGTTTTCCTCATGACATTGCATTAGTTTAGCATACGGAATGTTTCATGCAATTATGTAAAGCATTACTATGCCGATAAATCTAGTCGTGTGCATATGCTTATACTATATTATCTCTTTTACCTTAGACATTTCTCTTTGTTATAGCAGTAAAATCCCAAATAACAGTATCATAAGAAGAATACCCATTTAAAAGTATGGTAACAAACAAAAGCCAAATAAGCGAATTCAAACCAAACTCTTACCAACAATTTTTATAATAACATTTTTTATTCACATAATCTTTATAAAATACTATACTCTTGTCAACGATTTTAAGAGAATAATTTTTTTTATTCTTATAATATTTTACAAAAACTTTTACTAATATAATTTTGAATATGATTCGGAATTTTTCTAGATTATTTTTCCTGATTTCTTTAGAACTAAGTTTCCCAAACTTTTAAGCAGATTCCATTACAAAATGTAAAAAATTACCTATGGAAAATTTCTGTATATTTTCACCGATCATGACCTCCAGACCCAAAAACCCCTCTCAGTCCAAATGTTGATTTATACACACACATATATATATATGTAGCATTTGTAATTTCGCTACAATATGTTCAAGTTTTGGTTAAAATGAATTGGTGAAGTCGCAATCATAGCAGTCATCACGGCGAGTTTAAAAAGCAGTAGAGATATTAAACTTTGAGATTTCCCATAGGCGCACAATAATCATAATCAGTGACGAAAAAGAATATTTATTTAACAATTTATTCCATAACGATAAAGGACTTTAATGCCCTATGATATCAGGTGATAGCTGCCACATTATGATATCAAATAAGGTAAAGAGAAAATTTAACTTCAAGAGTTTTAGCCCAACTCATTCCTCCACCCTCCACGGATGTCTACATTACAGGAATCAACCAGGAAAAGAACAGAGAAAGGAAATTCCATTCTTTAACATGAGTTTTATGTTCATATATTCATTTTTAGTTATCTTTCGGATTCTGACATACCATATTAAAAAAATTTGTAATATTCACTGATGTGTATTTTTATTATAAGTGTTTATTTTTACGTTTTACAAAGCCTGAAATGTGGCTTAAATATATTACAGGGGTTTGTGCAATTTCAATAAGCTTTTAAAAACTTATGAAAACTCGAAATCGCATCACTTTTTACTAGCCGATGGAAAGATTTCACATGAGCCTTCTTAAGATATAATCCCGATAACAACTATTTTGAATCACCCGGTATATCAGGTGCAGTAGCGTGTATTTTTACACTCTTTTATTTAACATAACTTGATTTTTGTATGTAACGGTGAAATTTTGTAATCGATTTTTTACTCACTTCCTGGTATGCTAGATTTATGAAAATTATGTACACATGGGTGTTTTCGATGATAATGCAACATTTTAACCTTTTTAGAACTTAATAATTAATAAATTAATTTTACGGTATTTTTCCGTTAGTCAGCTGCAGGGGATAAATCGTCAAATAATCTTTATGGATACAACTCTTACAACGAGTTACAAGAACAATGGAGTTGCGCGAAACCACTCTCGCCAAAATTTGACAAATGACTATGAGACTGCAACGACGAAATATTTTAAACACTAAAAAGTAGAATATAAAAGAGTATAATGTATTTTTAAAAAAATACTTATTTATCATTTAATAGTTTAGTATTAATTAAATTATCATTATGCATTGAGAAAGTAATTTAGAAATCCTGAAATGATAATTTAAATAATATTTATTGTTTCTTTCCTGTTGTGATATGTTAAAAAAATAAAGCAAAAATTATAATGAAAAAAAAAATAAATTTAATAGTTCGCGTTTTCTAACAAGTGTAAATAAAGCTGTGAATTTTCAATAATTGGGGCCACGCTGAATTAACGTATTGTAACAAACATTTTTTGGAACTACATGAATTGCTGACATGAAATTAGGCGTGATTTTTACGATAAACATTAAATGCTCTAAAAAGAGGTTTTTTTTAAAACTATTTTTTCTTATTGAAAATTAAATTACAGTTTTAATTTAGAAATAGAACATTGATACTTTTTTAAAACATAATAATTAGTTGTACACAAAAAGCAACAGTATCATAACCAATCAAAAAAAAAAAAATTATTTTTATTTATACGAATCAATCACCACTTTAAATATATAGTTTTAGTATAAAAAAAATCAGAAACAAGAATGTATTCTTTAAATTAATTTTGTTATAAATTTAATTTTATTATGTACATCTTAAGCGAAAGTTGAGTTTTTTTTTTTAAAAATTATTTAAAATTAAATATTATTTTTGATAAAAATGAAAATTAAAAATTCGTTTCTGTTTATTAAATTCAGTTTTTTAAATTATTATATATTTAAGGATTACATTTTTAAATAATCATTTTATAATGTTATTATTCATTGCTGTAAAAATAAGTGTTAATGCAAATTAGCGTTGGAAAAAAAAATCCAAAGCTTGCTTCACAAAATAAAATACTGTTTATAAGGAAAATTAATACTCCGTTGCTGAAAAGAAGTCAAATGCCTTGGCATTTTTAAAATTATTTTTATAGATTTAATAAGGAGGATATTTAATTAGATCTGTGTTTTGAAATATATCCCTGGAGAGAGTTAGTTTTTATGATTTTAAATATTTTGTACAGAGTGTAAACAACTTTAATAAATTTTTTGAACTTTAAGATAATTTAAAGATGTTTTTATTGCAACATACAATATTTCATTAGAACAATTAAATTTCTGATTATTTTCATATAATAATGCAACAAAAAGTTAAAAAAAAATAATTCAATGTGCAAAATAAAAATCATGATAAGCTTTTATTTTTTTTCGCGCTTTCACTTATTTAAAATAATTTCCATTTGAAATAGATATTAATATTTAAAGTGTTTATAGTTTTTATGGACAACTGGAAAATCTGGCAATGTTTCTTATTCATTAGCTTTTTTTCATTTTGATTTGTCATGAGTGAATATTATTTTCGTGTTCTTACAGATTAAGAAGATTAAAACGATATTTGATATAAATAGTGAATACTTTTTACTTTATTGAAAAGTATAAAACTATTATGCCTATAGTAGATTTCGTGCCACAAGGCTGGGGATGTAATACATTTTAAAGTAATAAATTCTAGGTCATAAATAGTTCATATTTTATAAATGTTACATTTCCAGTTCTTATAGGACCTGATATAACATAACATAGAAATATTTTATTATGAAAAGTCGAATTTCAACTCCAGAAAATATTTTGAAACTTATTATTAGAAAATTAACAAGTTGAAAGTTGTACGTTAAACGTGACAAATGAGGTGCATTCGTACGATAACTAGGTTTACAATGTAAAAAAATCATCTTTATTATTTCAATGACATAAATTATATCGTCTGTTATGAGCGAAACGAGCATGCCTTTTTTCTTATTACGTATACCACGTTTACAGATGCAATTTTTTCTTTCGACATCAGACAGCGCTGCAAAATTTACCATGGAGATCTTGCTTTGCGAATGATTACCTTCATGGTTTAATATTTCCATGACTCACGATGAACGATTCTCTTGTGTTTATTTACTTTAATGGATTCAGATATTCGGCTGTCGACCTAATTTCAACTGAAGTTATCTCAAAATCTATACATATTTGAATGTAACTGACCTCTCAAACAAACAATTTTTTAAACGATCTTTTTAAAAATGTAATTTTTATGCAATTTTATTCGAAAAAATAATTGTAAAAAAAAATGGCCGCCTGGCATATGAAAAAAGTAAGTGGTTAGCTCGTATTTGTTTTTCTCAGTCACATGACTTGCGCATTTATTATATAGATTACGTATGGCAGGATTTAATAGAATGAAGAAAACTTTTATTAATATATTTTTAAGTTTTGATTTGATTTTCATAAAACTTGAAATGACTCGACAAAATGCAACGATTATATATATTAAATTTCAAACCATTTGGTTGAGTAGTTTTTGAGCTGTTATATGCGGACGGATGGACGGACCAGACGACGACTACAGGTGCTACTTATTTATATAATTACGAACACACCTAAAAACTCAATTGAAAATTTCTAGTTATTTGATTTCTAGAAACATATATTTAGTCACAGATAAAAAGTTATGTCTTTACCTTAATCAAAAGTGTCTTGAAAAATATTGTATATTGGTTTTTATGAATAAATAATTAAAAACAGTGTATATATATATAAAAAATCCTCAGTTATAGAACAAAACTGAGATTATCCTTTTACACTGAGGGATTCATCCGTGAGATTGAAGCCAAGAAAAGGTCTACAACAGGAAAGAAGTGCAAGTGATCTCCAGCGGAATCACAGCCAATTTTACAGTTTTTTTTTTTTATTATTAGAATATTCAATACATAAATATACCGGGTGATTCAAAATAAAGGTTATGACGACTATGTCTTAAAACCGCTAATGATAGAAAGATAATTCCAATTCAAAAGGTACACAAATCAAGTACGGCTTTTAGACATGGAGTTTGTTTTGGAAAGAGCTGTATATATATTAAAATAAGAAACGTATTTTATTATACGTTCCATGGGACCTTTGAGGTATATTCCAAACATTTTTTTCCATGCTTTCACAAGTAAAACAGCAAAAATTCCATTCTTCTATGACCAAAATTCACCGAGTTCTGTTACTTTGAATTTTCTGAAATTTTGGAGTCTTACATTAAAAAAAAATTGCCTTCAAAACTATAACCAAAACGATTATAATTCAAAAATGGTCCGACAAACCCCAACACAGCTTTAAAAAGCTTTGAATATATTAGATAATATTTTCAATAAATTAAATCTAAAAAAGCTTAAAAATAACCCATTTTCAATTTTAATTATTTTTTATTATATGAAAAATAAAACTATTTAAATGCACATGTAAAAGTAAGGTAAAGACAGGAGAGATGGCGCAGTCGGAGAGATTGCGCACATAGAGGTTTGGGGGGAAGGAGTAGAGTGAGCGCGCAGCGCTTCCAGGTAGTTGTACAACATCCGTAGTGGAGTGTCTACTTGAAAGTGCACGTTGATTGTTTTGAGCGTCTAAGATAAAGCATTACTATTTTGTTTTGTTTTCCCAAAGTAAGTGCTTGAATTTTCATAGCTATTCGTCAGATTTTCTATATCATGTCAGTAGTACAAAATATTTTTAACTTAAACGATTTCTCATAAGCTACTATTCTAGACTAACAGTGTGAACATCAACGGTTCGTTTTAGTAGCGGCCATGTTTAAATAAAAGGCCGCGCAATCTCTCCTACCGAAATTGGAGAGTTTACGCATCTGCTACTTAGGAGAGATGGCGCATTGTTCCCATCAGTTTCCATGATAGGAGAGATTACGCAGTTTATTGGGAAATTTGCATTAAAAAAAGTAAAAATGAAAATGAACTAATTTTAAGTTAAACGTAACTTAATGTTATTTTGTAATCTTATCTGGACTTGCTTTTTCTGATTCTTTAATTTTTTCTCCTTTAATTAAATTTTTCTAATCTTTTTAAAATTATTTCCTTATTCTGATTCTTTAATAATTAAATTGAAATATTCACTCCTAATAAAATAATATTTGTTCACAAAAACCTTACAACAATGTCATTTAAGTGTAATTATTATTGTTAACAATTTAAGTGTAGTTATTATTAGTAACAATCTCTCCTACCCATGTGCGCAATCACACCAACCCTGTAAGGAGAGATTGCGCAAAATAACTTTCTTGGTTTTATTACAACTGTTCTATTAAATTACAACATAATAACAAAATAGGAATGGAAATGCATAAAAAACAAATGAAGTAAAAATTATTCATGGTTAGCAAAAAATTAATATTTAGATTTTTTATTGTTATTCTTTTGAATTGTGCGCAGACTCTCCTAGCTTTACCTTATATACATTTAAACATAATAACAAAGTTGAAACATAACAAAAAAAAGCACGTCTTCTCGCAAAGAAACTTTCACTTTATTGTTCAACCACGCTTCTAAGAACTCCGGTTGGCAGAATGCCAAGCCGATTCCATTCACACTTTAGGGAGAATAGCCCCGGCAAAAGAAGCTGAAATCACCGCTCTTTATCTTAGGCAGCGTACTTACGGCTTACGGAATTCCCCATTTTCGACATGGACTAGCCATTTTCGCCCATGCGCAGTTCGCTCCAGGTTTCTATCAAGCGTGGTGCATCAGTAATTGAGGCTAGGAGTCGCCGGATACGACTCACGTTCCTGAAATAGACATAGATCGACGTACCAGTTAGTCAGCTATTATGAAATATGCTTTTTATAATTGTTGAGCAAATTTTAATTGCTGCCTTTTTGGTCAGGATTTTGCATCAAATACACCACTGTGTGCCGCCTTGCTGAACATTAAAATGTGTGAGACTATTAGTTTTTTTTTTTCATTTTTCTAGAATCACGAGATAGAAACGAACATTAAAAGAAATGGGGTAGGAAAATAAATGTAAAATATTATAAAGAGTGACAATTTTGACAAAGAAGAAGAGGGCCACATACGTTATCTCACGGAGTGGCGCCGTTAGTGACAACGAATTAGTAGGCCTTTTCGTTTATTTTGCAAGTAGCCTATTAGAGTTCACACAAGTCCCTCTTTTTATAATCTTTCTACAACTTTTTTTTTTCTTTTTAGTTTTCCTTCTACACTTATTTTTTTTTCATTTTTCACCATTACTGATGTAGCTTTCACGTACGCTTAACTGGCCAGTCACGTACCACAGGTTGGGAAACGTTGTCATAATAGAAAGATAAATTTTGACGGGCAACTGACTTTTGCGATCTGTAAAAACTATCTACCATGTGGCGTAATAAATTTTTATGAAAATCAGTTGATTGAGAAATATCCATTTGATATCAGCATTATTTATGTACATAATGCTTTCAACTCTAGTTAAAACAACTGCGAAATACAAAATGCAAATTATTTTAATATTTGAATCATAAAGAGCTAATAGTACGTAAAAAAAGGCTTATGCCTATTTTTCTAAATTAAAATCAAAACTAGTATCTATTGGATTAAAATGTGACTATTTGTTAGTATTTTACATCTACGAAATTAGAAGCCAAACCTTGATACAACGAAATGCTTTTGACAAATAAGATAATGGAAACCGTGCATTCTTATTAAAACTTTTAACCTATTAGGGTTAATCAAATGAAAACGGAACATGAGCCACAGAATGAAATGACATGGTTTATTTCAAACACAAACTCCAAATCTACACAAGCACTTCTCACACTATTTCACCAAATGCTGAATACCTTGCGCTGTCCGAGTAGAAACGGCGACCCTTTAATATCCTTTTTCAGCGGACCAAAGATTGGGTAGTCACATGCCGAAAGATCTAGGGTATTACAAGACTGTCCACTGAAATTTCACCAGTTTCCTTTGCGGAAGTGCTTGCGTCCGTCCTGCACATGAGTCAATGATAATGCACGTTCTCCGTACACAGCCTTCATTCGCCAGTGCGCTTTGCAAAATCAAACTTCTTCTATCACTAGATAACGAATAACAATCGGCTGCTCTTTTTTACTCGCAAACATTACATACGCAGACGAATAAAAACAACCAATTGCCTGACGGACAAAACTGCTGGCCGATCGACAGAGCATATCACGTGCTTCTGCGCGACTAACCTAGGGCAAGTTCATTTCCTCAGTAGGAGTTGCCTTCCTTACATACCCACTCTACCCTGTACACAAAGTGCACCACACTCATACAAGAATAAACCAAATTATAACCACTGTTCTGTTTTCATTTGATCCACCCTTATACAAGGGGAAATTCATTAAGTAAGTCCCAAAAGATAATTAAATAATAACTTCCAAAGATATTCACTTCAAAACTATTTTTATTTCTCAACATATTCCACACAAATATTTATGCACTTATATCACCGTTTTATCAGTGCCCTACCACCAGCTGCATAACATTCTTTGAGTTGCTGTCTCAACCACATTAGGACTTCAAGTCGAACCTTTTCATCATCTGTGAACATCATCTTGCTTCCAAGATGAATTTTTATTGGACTAAACAGATGAAAATTGCTTGGGAAAACCGAAGCTGTATGGTGGATGTTGAAGAAGTTGCCAACTAAACTTTTGAGTTGTTTCCTGTGTTCAACTTGAAGTCCTAATGTGGCTGAGACAGTAACCCAAAGAATGTTATGCCGCTGGTGGTAGGGCACTGATAAAACGGTGATATAAGTGCCTAAATATTGGTGGAGAATACTTTGAGAAATAAACATAGTTTTGAAGTGAATATCATTGTAAGTTATTATTTAATTATCTTTTGTGACTTACTTAATGACTTTCCCTCGTACATTGTAAAAATGGTTCTTACTCGAAATTTAATACTTAATAATATTAATTATTATAAGTATTTACTGAATGTAGAATAAAATTAGATTTCTTTTCTCCTGAAACAATCGAAATATTTCCCACAAGTCAAATGCAACCCATTGGATTGCCAAGATGGTTTTTATAATAAATTTTGAAAAGAATTTTTGTTGAAACTATTCAATAGCATAAAATATATTCTTATTAACTTTTTAAACTCTTTTTCTGGATAAGAACATGAATTCTAGGAGCACGTCTTAATTAATTATTCTTTTGGAAAAGGGGAAAAAAATGTAGTTGATGAAAATGGGGAAAGCTTGCTGACATTTGAAGAATGATTTTTGAATGCAAATCACTTTTTAAGCTTAAAAGAGAGCATAAATAATTTTTAATGAAATTAATAGATGTGTATAAACTTCGCACCCGTTTCACTTTAAACAAAGAAAAATTCTTTAAAAAATAAAATTTTTACCGAGTTTTTTTTTTTTTTTTTTTTTTTAAATAACTACATAAATTAAAAAAAAAAAAAGACCTGTAAAAATAAGAATATATTATTTGAAACGTTATTCTGATCTATAATTACCCAACAAACACGAGATTTTTGGCCACATGCTGTAAACGTTGTGGCCAAAAAAGTTTGCGGCAATTTGTATCCAGCCATTAATGTATTTCAACTGACGCGCCCGCACACCGGATGTCTAGCGCCAAATCGTTAACGGGCAAATGGCGGGGAAACTTAATGCAATTTCAGTGCCCAATAGCGAATGAAAGTACGTTTGCGGCCAAGATATACAAATCTATCATCGTTTAAAAGTCAGTGGCCCAGTATAATGTTCTCGACATTTTTATTATAAGAAAGAAAAAGTATTTTTACTTCACATTTTATAAGATGATTTTCGTTATTTTAAACCTAGATTTATGTGAAACGATAAAATATGCTGCATTTAAATATTTTATGCAATAAAAAATACACAAAAAGTACCCTTCTTTAATTTAAAGAGTTTTTATAGGAAAAAAATCATAAAAACTGTTAATGTTTTTGCTTTTAAAGTATGCATTAATATTTTTAAATGAATATTTTTTGTGAGCACCTAGAATGAAAATGAATATTGCAATCTTTAGACATACATATTATATAAAGATATTAAAAAAATTAATGATAAATGGGAATTTATTTCAATTTCAATTTCAATGAAAAAATATTTGTCAAAAGAAATAAATGCCACTTTGCCAAAAAACAGTTACTGTTAAACGAGAAAGAAAAAAAAATATTTTTTTTTTTGGGGGGGGGGAGGGGGGGGTGATTTTATATTATCTGTATATTATCTATAAATCAATTCCAAAAAGTAAGTTATTTTCATTTTTTGAAACATTCAAAATTTAGATTTAAAAGGAAGAAATATCTTAAATATCTTAAATAAGCAATAATAGCAAATACCGATCCCCCCCCCCCTCCTCCTCTCCTTTTACACGGCAAGCCAGGGAAAGATGAAACTAAGATTTCCCTTTTCCGACACATTTTTTTTCCCAGTGGGGATTTTTGTAAATATATTTTTAAATGTTTTCCGCTTTGTAATAATCAGCATTGAAAAATTTCCACTTTTAAAATTATTTAATATTGTATGAGAAATTTTGAAGATAAAAAAAAAAAAACCTTGAAAAAAAAATCTATTGAAATATAGTTTTTTTTTCTGCGGGTTCGTAGGGATTTTTATGTCTTTTTGGCAGCGTCATCGTAGGATGTTTACATTTTTCCTTGCTTGATTTTGCCTGGTATTATCATGGCGTCGTCTATGTCTCGTCATTGTTTTTGGATATTTTGATTTACAAATTAGGTAAGATTATTTTTCTATATTATTCCAAGAGTTAGTTAAAAATTAATTTTCACCATTCTTAGGGACAGATTTAAGTTCAAGATAAAGAAAGCTGAGAAGAAGCATCAGCAATTTTGTAAAATTAACTGCATTTTCTCTGCTTGCTTATTCTCTTAAATTCTTAAAGTCTGCTTTGCTTATTATGCGACTTAATTCTACAGAAGTGTATAAAAAAAAAGTTCTTTACTGATCTTACATCTACCCTGAATATGCTATTAATAAGTTGATTGTAATTGGGTCATTCCAAAAATAAAGCACCCTTTTGGAGTCCGACACTTTGTAAGGTTATATTTTCCACAATTTTGTTCCAAAATTAAATTCAAATACTTGAAAAGATATTTCAGAAATATTTTTCTTTAATGCAATTCTGAAATTTTAGATAAATTGCATTTATTACTTTTTAAATAGCTGTACTTAAAATTGTATCCTATAAAAAGCCTTGTCCCATGAGCAATTTTTTATTTTCAAACCATCATTTTTTCACCATATATATTTTAAAAGCTATGTCTGATTATATTTTTTAAGTCTCTGTAGTCTTATTATTATATTTACATAGTTTAAATATATATTTTTAGATACATTTTCATTTTATAAGGAAAATTCTTGTGTCCCCTAATATTTGTCCCCTGTGTTACTTCTACTTTGTTCTTAATATTATAACAAGAATTTGTAACCTAAATGTTGTTAACAACAGTCAGTCATGCTCTTTTAGAGCTATCATTTATCTTAAATAGTCATTATTTCATATGTTAAATTTTGAAAAATATTATCTGAGCTAAAGTGATTTTTGAAGGTAGGTGTGTTTTTTATGTGTCCCCTGTGTTACCATCAATTTACATTAATAATATATATATTTTTTAATTAATTTCGGTTTAAATTGTACATCTCAGTTATAAGAAAACATTCATATGACTTTGGCATTGTTTCTATAAATATATAATTATAAAGATAATATTTTATTTCATTTTGTCCCCCGTGTTACTAGTCCCCTGTGTTACCATGATGTTGGTAACACAACAGACAATGAGGTAACACAGGGGCTTAATTTTTTTTTTTTAGGCAATTGTGTGGCTAAAACTTACATATAAAGTTTTGTATGTTATTTTAACTCAAAAAATATGCAGATTGTATTATTATTAAAGTTAGTTTTTTCTAAGAAGGTGGAAAATATCGTCATGCTTCTTTTACTGCAAACAACCAATTTTATATTGTAACTGCTCTCTCAGTTCACATTCGAAAATATGAGAAATAAATTTCTAATTAATATATAAGCACATTTCTATGATTTTTGCATTCTTAGTGCTGAACATGTGTGCACTTTGTTACTTTGGTGTCCCCTGTGTTACTGACATTTTTTTGTTCTTAACAAAAAGAAAAAACTTTCTTAAGAATCAGAGGGTTAAATATGCAATGACTACTATGTATAAATAAGTTTGACTGAGATTTTATTATATTGCTATACTTTTTACCTAATTATGTAAAGTTTTATATTGTGAGAATACTAAAAAGGTAACACAGGGGACATAATATGTCCATTTTGTGAGAAAATATATACATAAACAAAAAATTATGTGGCAGTGAGAAAGAACATTCGTATCAAAATGTTAAAATTGTAAAAATACATTTTCACTTTCATAACACAAAATGGGAAGATTATTTAAAATATGGTAACACAGGAGACACTTTTCATTCAATGTGTCTACGTTTCTAAGTGTAGTAAATAATATATTTTTTAAAGTGTGCTGCTGATGTTCAATTTCTATTTTTGAAGGTGTATACAATCCTCTCAAAGACTTTTTTACTTCATTTTTTGTGAAAAAAAATTTGAAATTTTTTTTTTCAAAAGGGACGTTTATTTTTAGAATGACCCAATTATATATACATATCGGAGTAAAATGTGTCGGTAATGAACAATCTCGGACGTTTTTGGTTTATGAAAAAAATAACCAATAAAAATTCAGCTTTTATTTTTTTCATAATTCTCCGTTGCCTGTTTTATAATCTGCTTTATTGCTGACAATCTTAAACCAGTCAGGAAGCGGAAAATAATATTTTACAGCTCCAGTGTCTTTCAGTGAAATTTTACTTCATATGTTAAGATCTGGTTTTAATTAACTAATATACTATATAATGTATATTCTGTATTTTCTGATGATACTGGCTTATTTTTGTTTTGATAGTAATAGAAAACTTCGAATTTTATGTACTAATTAATGACCATTTTCAAAATTTCACTTATTTTTAAGATTTTAATAAAGTAGGTAATTTCTTTTTAATTCATTAATGTGATTTTTAATTAGTCATGGCAATAGTGCCCAAAATGTTTTGGTTTAGCCGAAAAGCTAAGTAATCTGATTTAATTTTTAAATTCCACTTATCAGAGTGTAATAGAAACACAACTTGGTACTTTTCTGTTATACCAACACATGCCAAAATATACGCTAATCTGCCATTTATTTCTACCCTAACCGTGTAAAGAATTTTTTATTGCAAACTGTACCAAACATTCTGATTGGACTATTTATTGAATGTGAATCTTTTATTATTATTATTATTTAATCGTAACCTCACAAAACATCTTAACTTGCTACTTTTCAAATAGAAAATATTTATTAAATTATAACTTGCATTTATTATTGACACTGAAAGGAATTTTACCATAAGCTGTTACTTGATGATGTAGAAGCGACAATAAAATTGTTTTAGGACTTTAGATACATAAAAAAAAAGTTTTTATCAAAAAACTCATAAACATCTTCATTCAAAAAATGAAATGTTTACAGCAATCCTAAGAGACATTTACAATTTCAAGCCTGTAGTTTAAATAGTTTTATTTTATTACCTTATGTAATATTTATTTGTTCTTTTATTTTAAGTGCATATATGTATTGCAATTTTCAAACGTTTTATTTTTAAGTGCTTAAATTTGTGCCAACAATGTTATTTTTGTTCTCAAATGATTCGTTTCATGTGAATTTCCTTTTGTGCCGATTATTATGCTTGGCGACAATGGTGTTGGTATAACAGAAAAGGACCCAAACTTTTTATAAACAGTTGCTTTTAATATATTTTCATGTTGTAAATATTTTTTTAATAACAAACCAGATTAATTTTTAATGGTTTTTTTTTTCCTAATGAAAGTATACATAATTTTTTTGGGTACTTTTCGGTTAGCCGGGTGCCAGTGATATACATACATGTATATATACATATACGTATATATACATATGTCTGGATATACATACATATATATATACATATATTTATGTACATATATGTATGTATATACATATATAGGTATATACATATGTATTTATATATGTAGATATATCACTGGCGCCTGGCTAACCGAAAAGTACCTTTTTTTGTTTCAAAGTATTGCATCGTCCCTCACCCCTCATGCAAAAACAAATTTGTCTTTAAGGACGTCTTCCTTTTTAAAACTTGTTTTAAGCCTTTGTAAGTATTTTTTTTTTTAAACTCATCTCCCCCGAGTCTGAAATTTTCTTTCTGTGTTTGTGACAACATACTCTCAAAGCATGCAATTTCTTTCTTGGAATTCAAAATAGTTGCACATTGTTATACTATACTGTTACATTTTTTTTTTTACACCCATCCAAAATATTAGGAGGAGGGGGCCTGTCTGATATTACACTTTTAATTTTAATTTATGTAAATAAAACATTGGGTACTTTTCGGTTAGCCGGATGCCAATGATGCGTACATACATGCATATATATCACTGGTGTCTGGCTAACTGAAAAGTACCACACATTGTATCAATTATCTTCCTTAATTACTTTCCTGGAATTATAATTTATCTCCATCTTTTATATTATGTTCTGCAGTGTTTTTCTTTTTCAGTACCATAATTTCAGTAAAAAGCGCTATAGTGCATATGCGTGTAAAAATTTAAAACAGTCTAAGTGCACAGCACTTCTGCTGGTGTGGCTGGTTCAGAAATTTTTTTTTCTTCTTTTCCTCCCCATAGCAATATTTAGAAAAGATGCCATTTTATTTAATACAAATTATTATGTGTGTGTGCATGTTGAAATAAGTTTTAATTTAAAAGAAGAAAATGATTCACTGGCATCAGTTATATACATTAATCAGTTATACTTTTTCTTTTTAATTTTCTAGTTGAATATGATAAATGCTTAATAGGGTGGGTCGAAAAAAACCAAAATTTATATAATGGAAACATAATAGTGTGGGAAAGTTGCCATTGGTAATAAGGAATAAATTCGCAAAATATTACACCAAATGGTTAATATCTTTTACTGCCGCAAGTGGGCCAAAATTTTGAAAAATCGCAAAAAAAAAAAAAAAAAAACTGATTTTTTTGGACAAAAAAATTAAACTATCCAACCATAACAATACAATTTCTAATAGATTGCAACAGTTACTTCAAGATGTTAGTAATATTCCAATAAAATTGTATTACGGTGAAATCATTTCATGCGGTCAAAATTTTGGAAAAAAAGGCCAAAACTTCAATTTTCAGTTTTTTTTTTTCCAATTTTCCCAATTTTTATTATACAGGGCTTGAAATTAAATTTTTCCAAGGAGGGGAGTCTCCCTACCAACATTTTTAAATGAAGGGGAGTTGTAATGTTTGGGAGGGAGAAAAATAAATCTTTAAACCCCACTATTATTTTACATGCTATTTAAAGAATTACATTAATGCAGACATGACAAAATACCATTGAAAAAATTAAGTCAACTGAGAATGATTATGTAAAATGTTTATTTTTATTATAAAAAAGGGAAGAAAGTTAAGTTTTATATATGCAGTGTATTTTTCAAGTTCCATTAAATGTGTTAGGGACCCTTAACAATTAGGTTGTTAAATAAATTTCTGACTTTAGATTTTATTTGATTGAGATTCACCGATCGATCGCGGAAAAGACGCAAAGTTCGTCGATCCATCGCGGAAAAAACACAAAGTTCATCGATCTGTCGCGGAAAAAACACAAAGTTCATCGATCTGTCGCCCAAAAACGCAAAGTTCGTCGATCAGTCGTGGAAAAAAAGAAAATTTCGTCGATCGATTGCTGAATAAACTCAAAGTTCGTCGATCTGTCCCCAAAAAACACAAGGTTCGTTGATCAGTCGCTTAAAAAACGCAATGTTCGTCTATCTGTCGCAGAAAAAACGCAAAGTTCGTTGATCAGTCGTTTAAAAAACGCAAAGTTCGTCGACCAGTCGCTTAAAAAACACAAAGTTCGTCGACCAGTCGCTTAAAAAACGAACAGTTCGTCAATCAGTCGCTTAAAAAACCAAGTTCGTCGATCTGTGGTTGAAAAAACGCAAAGTTCGTCGATCTGTCGCTTAAAAAATGCAAAGTTCGTTGATCTGTCACGGAAAAAACCGTAAAGTTCGTCGATCAGTCGCGAAAAAAACGCAAAGTTCGTCAATTGGTTGCGGGAAAAAAAAAATCACGAAATTTATCGTTCGGTTGCAGGTAAATTAAATAACGCAAATTTCTGCGAAAATGCTGAAATTTTTTGGGAGGGATTTCAAAATTTTAGGCGCAAATCCCGCCCTGAAATTCAAGCCCTTTTATATTTCTACAATTAAAGAAATTTACATCATATCTAGTAATAACTTATAAATGTCTAATAATTTTGATCATGGTGTAGCCAAATAAGGGCGAGAAGGGCCCCCCCCCCCACCTAAATTTGAGAGAAGGGGGCTTTTTAAAGGATTCTGGGGATTTTCCGTGAATTTTTATGGATTTTTTTGTAGGGTGTCCCGAAAAGTGGAAAATTATGTGGAATTTATGTATAGGGACACCCTACAACAAAAATTACCAAAATTTCCCAGAAATTCCTTAAAATTCCTTCAAAAAGACTTTTTTGCAAATTTAGGGAGGGGGGGGGACCCCTCTCGTCCTTCATTGGTTATGCCCATGATAAAAATTACTAGACATAAGTTTTTACTAGATATGATGTAAATTTATTTAATTGTAGATATATAATAAAAATTGGGAAAATTAGAAAAAACTAAAAATTGAAATTTTTGCCGTTTTTTTTTTCAAAATTTTGACCGCCCTTGCGGCGGTAATAGAAATGACTTGGAACAAATTGCGTATAAGCCCTCAGATCGCGGCCATTTTTTTGGTGATGTATTTGCCGATCTGACCACCGGGCGGACTTTTGCCTTCTGGCAACCCTTCATTAATCTCCGAGCCGATTTTTTTTTTCTCCTCATTTCTTCTGTGAGCGTACAAGTGAGAAGTTGTGTTCATTTTTTCTGGACTGTTTTTTTCCACGTGGTATCTTTGATCAGATTGTATTATAATTCCAACTTTTTATTATTATTATTATTATTTGATTATTTTTTTGGATTGATAATGGCTTATGTTGGTAGTTTACCAGTAGTTGGTGATTTTGTTCTGAAATATCAGCAAATTTTGAGAGCCAAAGGCAGTTTCAAGGTTTCGCGAGTTAGGCCTATTTCTGGAGTGCAATTGCATTTTGCGTTATTTTCAATTTTATTTTTTATTTAATTTTGGAATATATACAGATTAAACATAAAAAAGGTAAATTCAAGAAATTTTCGTTGAAACGTGAAGTATTTTTTGCAATTTATGCACGGTGATTTGATTTTTCAATGGATGTATCCATGTTTAATTTTTCAAATTAATTCTGCAGGTGTTTTTTTTTTGTTTGTTTTTTTATGTTTTTTTAAAGATGTATTTTTGCAATTTATGTACGGAGGCTGGATTTTTCAATTTCTGGTGTTTTTTTTGTTTTTTTTTTTTAATGGAGGTTTGTTATTAAAATGTATTTTAGAAATTTATGTACGGATTTTTGATTTTTCTGTTTGTTGATGTTTG
The DNA here is from genome assembly GCA_963931845.1 of Maratus michaelseni. Lineage (NCBI taxonomy): Eukaryota > Metazoa > Arthropoda > Arachnida > Araneae > Salticidae > Maratus > Maratus michaelseni. Next base: position 141,693,629 of record OZ007587.1, on the reverse strand, counting down.
TTTTCTCAAATTTTGTTTCGAGGTTTGTTTTTTAAACTATAGGATATACGTTTTAATGTCTGTATTTTTAGAGATATGTTGGTTTAATAATGAATCTTTGCGTTTTTTTTAAGTATCACTGTATTTACTTTTTTGCCATTTGCTCAGTATTCAGTGAAAATTTCTTGAATTTTCCTTTTTTATGTTTAATCTGTATATATTCCAAAATTAAATAAGAAATAAAACCTAAAATAGCCGAAAATGACCACTTGGCGACAAATTCTTGTTGGCGAAAAACTGGTTCCGCCAACAAAACAAAATGGCGGACCTGAGGGCGTTTAAGTCATCTGTTCCAATGACTTCCCCATAATAAAATGTTATTGGAATATTATTAACATCTTGAAGTAACTGTTTCATTCTATTAAAAATTGTATTGTTATGGTTGGGTAATTTATTTTTTCAAAAAATATTTTTTTTGTGATTTTTTGAAATTTTGGCCCCCTTGCGGCAGTAAAATATATTAACCATCTGGTGTAATAATTTGCGAATTTATTCCTTATTACCAATGGCAACTTTCCCGCACTATTATGTTTCGATTATATAAATTTTTGTTTTTTCGACCCCCCCCTAATGCTTAATATTGCAACCTATTATAGTTTATTTTCATATTTTTCAGGAGATTGTGGTGGCGCAGTTAAGAGATGGCAGCAGAGATAGATGGTATAAAAAAGATGGTTGTGCTGCATAAACTCGTTTGGCATTCAAGCAAAGGTAAGTTGTCAATTTACGCAGTTTATAATGCAGGGCTTTTATCTTGGGCCCATTTTGAGAAAAGTAAAAGTTATTTGTGTGAAATTTATTCTCTTTTTTTTTTTTTTTTTGTGAAAGATAACATTTTGTAATGAATATGAAATTTAGTTACTCGAATTTGAACCAAACATTTATTGATAACTTCTGTAAGTCCTTCTGTTAAAGTTTTCGTTTCAATTTGTTTGCAAATTACACATTTTGAAACATAACAAAATAAAAATTAACAATGAAGAGTATGTTTTTATAGATTGTTTATAAAATAGGCAATTCAGAAAATTCCAGAGTTGTTTAAAAGTATTGCTACCCCACATGCAAAAACAAATTTGTTTTTAAAAACTTCTTCCTTTTTAAAACTCAATTTTTTTTAAGGTGCCTGTGTTATTTAAAAAAAAATTGGGAAGAGATCCTGTTTATTAAAAGGTATATATTGTGAAGGGACCTGCTTTACTAGGAAGAATTTTGGAATGGTCTCCTAACTAGGCCCCAAATTTTGTCTGTATTGATCAATTTACATTAGTAAATTTAATTTCACACATTCATAAAATAGAAGTGCACTCTTGTATTTTAGCTGCATACTGTTGGTAAACGTTAAAGCTCTTTACAAAGCTTGCCAACCTTTGCACTTTAAGTGTAAAATTTACACTTTTTAACCATTTTTTACAGCTAGAATGTACTTATTTTTTACTCTTAAAAGTTATAGAAAAAAAAAAAAGCTATTAAAATATTTTTACATGTGCAAGGTAAGGTGTGTTTGAATTCAAAATTCATTATATATTACAAAAGAAAGAAAACTGACAGGAAAAATAGTAAATAAAAGGTTTTTTGTTTTACTTTAATAAAATTTTGTATTATGCACATCACATACTTAAATTTTTCTGGCAAGTTTAAACTTACATACTTAACATAATTTTAGAAAGCAAGTTTTTCAAAATGATTTATTAATGTTGTTTAAAAGGAGATCCTCATTTCTATCTCTTGTGTGAGTTTCATAAAGTTTTTACTGTGTTTTATATATGGGAAACTATAATTAAGTCATTGTTAACTTTGATTTAAAACTTTTAAGACAAAAATATTCTTGTCACCTTGATTTAAAATTAATCACAAAGGAATATATAAAATGAGTGCAAATTACATGTTTCATAAAGAAGTTATTTAATTCATGTAATTTATAGAATTGAAGAATACTCAATACATCATTAAAACTATAATAAAAAAGCTGTTAAATGATATCTTTTATATGACCAAAAAATCATTTTTTAAACTTAAGGTATTTTGAAAATATTCTTATGTTTTGCCCAAAATTATTTTACAAATGTAAGATTCTGGAGAGGTGTTGAAAGCTCAAATCCATGTTTTATAAATTTTTGATTTAAATCAAATATCAAATCATAAACATGGGGATTTTTACATTGCTAACTAAGCATAAAACCGACAGAGTGAAAAATGCCCAAGCCTGGAAGCTTGGTTACGCTTAGTTAGCAATGTAAAAATTCGTATGTTTATTATTCAGTAATTTCATGTGAATTTCACTGCTGAAAACTAATTGAAAAAATAATTACAATTACTCAAATATCAAGTTTTTACAATAAAATAACTGTGGCATATTATAATTTTTTATGCTGAAAAGAACTTTTCCTAGTATTTGTATTTAGTATCCAAAGTATAACTGTGTAATTTTCATTCATTAAAAAAATTGTATATGTGAAAAAATATTTAACAAATACCACAATTTTGGGCTTATACATGTTTAAAAATAAAATTTTACCTATATCTACCAGTGCGGCATTTGATAATCGGAAGATGTGGTTACATTAATGGGCCATGGGAGTGTTCAACATTGGCTGAGGACTCTGTTTCCCTTATGGGATCCCGGCTATGGAGCCGTTGTTCACTTCCACGTTCCATCCAAGAAGTGTTGGGGGTGGTGTCCTCTGAGTTCGGGCTCCTATAAGGGGAGCTGACGCATATCCAATTCTGTTTCCCAAAATAACCGCCATATTGCAACCCAGCTCAGCATTAGGATACCACCTGAGCAAGTGTTTGCCGTCCATGTTACTGTCACTCGCTGTTCACTAGTATGGTAAGCTAACCGGTTTTAGCTTGGTTTTTGGTCTGTTGGGTTATTAAATGGCAGTATGATTCAGCCTGTAGTATAGGAGCTCTAGGCTCCACCGTATCATCACAGCGACCTCTGTCGTCATTCATTTGGGAAATGGTGATGAAGCGCAAGAGGCTTAAGCCCCTGCTTCACCCCCGGCCGATGAGCACCGCCTTAGAGGTGTCTGGGTAAACTGGCCCTTTTTGGTAGTGACCTCGCTAAATAGGCTCACGAGAGCCTGGAATTGGTGGTGAAGTACGACTGCCTTCAGCAACCATAGCTTATCATATCTACCAGTACAGTGTATATGAAGCATTCGTGTTTATTATTTTTTTTCTCTTGAAAAAAAACCCAGTCATTTAATTTTGTTGAGTGAACAGCCGAAAACAATATTAAAATTGCTTTTTTTATGGGTCTGCAATAATAATCACTCAAAATATGTTGCGCCCCAAAGCAGAATATTTTACAATGTTCTGCAACGAATCTTCAGCTGATCAAAAATGTTCTGTGGGAATTAAAAAAAAAAAAAAAAAAAAACAGGGAGATGTCCTTGTATATATGTATATATAGGAGTGCAATTTCATCTTTTATAGAAATGCAAAAGACGTTTCATAAAGCACTGACACATACACACCAAAAACACGTTATTTTGGGTTAAGATCGCAGATTGGGTTAAGATACAGTTCTGTCAATAACTTTACAAAAGATATATTTTGAGATATCACCTTTATGGAGGAAAAGTCTGGAAATTTGGTCCATACATAGTTTATAAGTCCAGCTTTTAGAACTTTTCTAACATATTTATATCCAAGCGGAGGCCCATGTGATTTTCTTTTGTTACTGAATACATGTTATTCGTAATATTTGTTGTAGCAACTTCACTGTACATGAGATTTCAAATTTTTTATTAGTAATGAATATAGTGTTGACTCTAGAACTAAAGCGTAGCCGGATGAAAATATTTTTAAAACGGTCACACTGTTCTCCAAAAGAGCACTCTTGCATCCTGTTCAAAACATATATTTTGAACTGGTTTGTTTATTATCCCCACTTATCAATAGAATTTTGCGATATTTTCCCATGACCAATTGACTAATTTTGCGACCGACTGACAAATGGGATTTTTTTCATGACCAATTAACAAATTTCACAATATTTGAGATTTTTCACTCGATCGACTGGTGAATTTCACCATTTTTTCTCACAACCGATCAATATTTTTGAAAACTGGGAAATCGGATTAAAAGAAAGTGACTGGTAGACTCGGTTTCATTAATGGCCACTTTTTAAAGTACTGACTAATGTTTCAAATTTTCTAGATAAAGTATAATCATATAGAAATAGAAACATATTTTTGTATGAATCAGAGTTTTATACCAGCGAAGTGTTCATGATAAGAATAGGGAAGAAGTCAAAATTCAGGAAAATTTCCTTAAAATCAGAAAGTCTATTATCACATTAATTTTTTTGTTTTGACTTATTGAAGAATTTTGTGATTTTTTCCTGTGACTGATTGAAGAATTCTGTGATTTTCCTCTCGATAGACTGACGAATTTCACAATGTTTTTTAGATTTTTCCTTTGATTGACAGGCGCATTTCATAATTTTTTCTTGCTACCGATGAACGATTTTTGCGATTTATTTACCGTGACTGTTTGAAGAATTTCTCGATTTTTTCTGACAATCCACTGACGAATTTCATATTTTCTTTTCTCAAGCACCTGAAGAATTTAAAGATTTTTTTTCACGATCGACTAACGAATTTCATGATTTTTTTTCCTGTGACTGATTGTAGAATTTTGAGAATTTTTTTTCCCCCCGACAATCCATTGACTAATTTTAAGATTTTTTACCACGATCGGCTGATAAATTTGGCGATATCTTTTAAATGGCCAAAAAATCATTTTGTAAACTTTTTCATATTAAAATTTAGTTAAATTGTAATATTTTAACAAAACTGTGTTCAAAAAGTTATCATAAAAAAATCTTTGTCTATTACCAATTGCATGGGAATTGTTCATTTTTATTAAAATTATTTTATTCAAAATTGTTATTTTACAGTTTGTTAAAACAATTTAGCAGAGTTTCATGAAATGTAAACATCTTGTACAATGGATCCTTCAAATTACTCAAAATTTTTATGCTTCAGCTCATGTGCTTAGAAAATGTTTGCTTTAAATGTTTTAATATTTGTTTCAAGAGTGATGATTCAGTTTTGTGATTATTGTGACACCTCTGGAAATATAATGCATCTAATCTGGACTTACATTTAATAAAAATTAAATTAATTTAAATTTTTGAAATGTAAAATTTAATAGAAAAAGATTGAGTATTTTTTAAAGTTTTGCAGAAATGTGTCAAATAATTTTTGTTTACAGGATTTTTGACTTTCATGAACTTTGACAATACTTAAGATTACACAGATTTATGCTAAATATTTTTTTAAATTTATGCTATGTATCTAGAAGAGGAGGGGAGACGGTGATAAAATTGTTTAATCTTCTGACCTCTAAATTAAGGATTTTTTTTTTTTTTTTTAATATGGTGTCATATAAATTAATTTGGATTTTGATTATATGTATAATTTTTAACAAATTAAAAATAAAGCAGGTTCTTTGGAGAAAGGGACCTTCTTTAATACTTTCTTTGACCCTTTTTTCTTAAGAAACTTTAAAAAATGATATTTAAATTTAAGATATTTTTAAAACATTCTTATGTTTTGCCCAAAATATTTTGCAAATGTAAGATTCTGGAGAGGAGCTGAAGGCTCAAATCCATGTTTTTTAAATTTCCTTTTAAAATCAGATATCAAGTAATAAAAATGATGATTTTTTTTCATTGCTAACTAAGCGTAAAACTGACAGTATGAAAAATGTTCGAGCCTGGAAGCTTGGTTATGCTTAGTTAGCAATCTAAAAATTCACATGTTTGTTATTCAATAATTTCAAGTTAATTTCACTGCTGAAAATTAATTAAAATTATTCAAATATCAAGTTTTTAGAATAAAATAACTGTGGCAATATTTGTATTGGAGTAATTAGTGTTTCCCCTAGGCGTTTTCAAGAAGGCGCAGCACCCTGCCCATTTTTTTATAGTTGTAAATTTACCCTGCCCGTTTTTATATAGCTGGAAATGTGACCTGATTATTGTGGATTCGCAAGAATTTGCTTTCGCGAATTTCACCAAAATGTAGCGAGAAAATATCACAAAAATCATCTATCGGTCGTGAGAAAATATTGCAAAATTCGTCTATCGGTCACAGGAGAAATATCACAAAATTTGTCACTTGGTCGCAAGAAAAAATTACAAAATTCAAAAATCTCAAAATTCAGCAGTTTGTTATAGGAAAAAAATCTGGAAATTTGCCTATTTGTCGCAAAACCTCCCTCCCTGCAAAATTCGGCAATTGGTAGCAGGAAAATATTCTGAAATTCGTCAGTCAGCTGCGGGAAAAATCACGAAACTTTTCAGTCAGTCATAGGGGAAAAATAGCAAAATTCTTCCATTGATTGCATGAGAAAAATTGCTGAATTTGTCAATCGAATGCTGCCAAAAATAGAGAAATTTGTATATCTGTCATGGGCAGGGCATTCGGGGCACGGGCCCAGGCTCCCCGATTTTCAGGAGTCCCCAAATGCTACTAAAAATTTTTCAATTATTGGCCAAAACAGTTTTAACTGTTTAAAAAACAAAATTAAAATGGAAAAATCTGTTTGTCAAAGATTGTCTATGATGTGTCAAAGTAACTTCATTTTTTCTTTGTCTTTTAACCCTTTGAAGGGCGGTGGGATATATTATAAAATTACAAAATGTGGCAATGTAGGTGGGATATGTTATATCCCACCTAATTTTAATACGATTCGAACCAGAAACTTTGAATTAAATTTTACTTTTTCAACTTTGACGGGAAAAAGTTGAAAAATTGCTTCTCCTTATTTTGAACTAAATTACGGTGAGAATTCAAATGCTATTGTTTTATGAGTGATAATATCAGATTTATAGCTTGGAGGTACACAGTGTATTTTCCTACTTTACAAAGCCATTTTGAAGGAAAAGTTATGTGAAAAAATAAAGTAAAGAAAATAAAGAACTGCTGGTTTCTAGCAATACAAATTCTAGAACAATTCACAAAGTGAGCAATTCAACTTTTATGAAATGAAAGAAAGAGCACCCATACATCATATGTAAAGAATATGAATTTATATATTTGAATTTATAGAAAGCCTGTTTTTGTTTTGTTTTAGTGATTAACACAGAGATAAAGTGTTTAATATATACAGCCCCCCCCCCCCCCCTGCTCTTAACACATAAAAATAGAAACAATATTATTGTTAACATGGTTGCAAAAAGAAATGAGAGAATATGATATAACATAAAATTGCCACCATGAAATGCAGTTTCGCACCTAGGAAAAAAAAAAAAAGGAATTAGGCGTCGTTTGACAATGCTGCCCTTTTATGAGTTTTTGTTAAAAGCAAAAGCAAATATAGGTATACTGCAATAAAATAGTTTCATGGTGTACAAATAACTTGAACTACAAAGCTTTTTATAAATGGTTTTTTTTAATTATAATTTCTGTTCTGATTATATTTATAAATGGCTAATTAATAAGTGGTGTTTTTAAAGTAAGCCATTTTAATTTTGTTTTGTAAAATTTATTTTTCTTTTTCAGAAAAAGAAGAATAAAAATCTGGAAAGAAAAAAGTTCTCTATGAAGATGACTGTAGATTTTCAGCTCTTTATCAACTTAAATTAAGAAACATCAGAAATTTAATTGTAACAGGATTAAATTTTCTTGTAAAATATTTCTGATAAATTTTGAGCATCTTGTAAATACATAAATAAATAAATGTTTTTTGGTTGGTTTATTTTACATTTGTTGTGAAAAATAAAATTTATATGAAAAAAAAAAACATTCAGTTCTAGTGTTTTTAAATATATATATTTATTTATGCAAGTGATGTTATTAAAAAGGATGTACTATATATTTTCCCCTTCTTTCTTGTTCTAAGAACATTCCACCTTCTTTTTACAGGTTAAGATATAATTCAATAAAAGTGTTTTATGTAGTAATTAATTTTTAGTTGATATTAAAATTTTAATTCACATAATATTGTATGAATCAGTTTGAAATTTTGTTAGTCAAAAAGTCACATACCTCCTGCTGGAAGGAAAAATATTTTAAAGATTTCTTTATTGGTAATATATTTAAAAAAAATATATTATTCAGTACTCATTACTTGCTAATCTTTAAAAAATAAAAACAATGTTATATTATTATTTATGAGTAATGTTTAGTCCATTTAAAAAAAAAAAAAAAAAGATTTAATGTATGAATGGTGAACCTGCCGTGTTCTAGATGATCAACTGCCACTACTATTTTGAAAAAATATTAAACTTATTTAGTAAAAGCAATTTTGAGATTACATAAGAAGGAAAATAGTGACAATTGGCTTTCTGTAAATTAGTAATATTTTGTAAATATATATACATTAAAATTTTGTTCTATGATGTGTATAAGGGGGAAGAGTCCTTAACAGACTAAAACATTACTTTATAGGAATACTGCTACATTTTTCTGATTAATTATATGCCAAAGAGATGAAGATAGTGAAATGACATTTTTTGAACGGACCTAATTTACATATATGTATAGTTATATCATTAAAAAAATTCTTAAATGCCAATGATCAGTAATGTCAACATTTTACCAATTTTATAAAATAGAATTCCTGCGTTTTTGTTTTATTTTCAAGCTGGATAATTGGAAGAAACATCCAGGTAAGAAATTGTATTATAAAAGCACCAGTGGACCCGTGTGAAGATTTCACACTGCAGTCTAATACTTTTTAGCAATATCTAATACTCTTTAGATGCAGGTTTAAACTTCTAAAGGAAAATTAAGGGCTGAAACTATCTTCAAACAACATTAGTCAAGCCAGAATATCATCTCGTTTATTCCATCACAGTTACAGTAAAAGCTGATCGAGCATAGTAAAGACAAAACAATATATATATCTATAGTTAATTAACTGCTTTAGAGGATGACATCATCTGTTTCGGAAAAAACATGGGACAAAGAAAAATAAATTGAGCATTTCAATTTGGCTTTTTAGTCAAATATAAAATAAACCCGTGCAGCAACTATGTCCCACTTTATCTTTTTTGTAGTATTTATTTTTTATAATCATTTTGAGCATTATATAATGTGGTATTTTATTTTTGTGGCCACACTAACTTGAGGAAAGCCTTTCATTTCTTTTAAGAAAACAATGCAGATTTAATTTTTAATTAACAGCAATTTTTAATAAAAAAATATGTTTTACCAAAATGTGAGGGCACTATGTCAGAAGCTGGTTCAAAATCCTTTCTTATGGCATCTCATTCATTGTTGTGCATTTAGTATTTTCTGAGAAAAGGGGGTGTTGATAACAGAAATAATATATACTAGTGGGCCTGTGTGAAGATTTCACACTGCAGCCTAATATTTTTAGCAATATCTAATATTTTTTAGATGCATGTTTAAACTTCTAAAAAAAATAAAGCCAGAATATAATCCAATTTATTCCATCAAAGTTACAGTAAAAATTGACTGAAAATATCAAGAGAGATATATATATAAATTGTATTTTAACTGCATTAGAGGGTGACATAATGTGTTTTGAAAAAAAATAAAATAAATAAAAAATAAATTGAGCATTTGAATTTAAATTTTGCTTTTTTATCATAAATATAAAATAAACCCATGCAGCAACCCTGTTCACTTTATCTTTATTGAACATTTTTTTTGTTTTAATCATTGTTGTGGAATTTAATTTTTGTGGCAACAGTAATTTGAGGAAAAACTTTCATTTCATTTCTGAAAAGAATGCCTATTTAATTTATTACTTGCAATTTTAACCAAAATACATGTTTTAAAGAAATGTGAGTGTACTATGTCAGAAGTCGCTTGAAAATCCTTTCATATGGTATCTCATTTAACATTATGCATTTTTTATTTGCTTCGAAAAAGGGATGTTGAATATAATCATTAGATAACAATTTTCAATGGAAATGCAGGAAAATTCTGGCTGGACAATTCACCTGGTGAATTAGCTTGAAGAAACATAAATTGAAACTACTTAAAAATTTACTCCTTTGAATAGAATGTTTAAACCTATAATTTAATTAAAAATTGAAGAAAATTAGTTTTTTTTTCATATTTTCACCATCATTGGTAATTTAACGTTCAATATATATTTTACACCTTGTGTTATCAATTTTTTTTTATTAATTACAAATATGGCTTTTGCAACTTTTTCAGAATAACATTAAAAACTAAATCATAACCATATGGCCTTTTATTCCGATCTAATGAGATGAGTGGGTACGGCCAATTTTTGCCTCCATTGGGACTTTTTTTTTTTTTTTTTTTTTTTATTATTATTATTGCTTTCAGATTGAAAGTATTCTATACAAGATCTGAAACACTTTCGATTTTATTGTATTTTGACCTTTTTAATATGGGATGCTTATAACACAACACCATTGTAGTTTTTAACTGAAAAAGATTATAATGATAAAGTGAAACATGTATTGTATAAAAGTCAGGTTGGTGTTATGAGCTCTTGTTAAGAAAAATATTCAAATAGATTTTTTTTTTTTTTTCAAAATTTTGAATAAAATATTAAGAGTTTTCTGACAAAAATTATGGACCAGTAAATTTAGATTCTGAAGTTTAAAATAACTTAAAAAAAAAGAAAAAAAAATGTCCATGCCAAAGGAGTAAAAATGGGCCTTTCTTGCTCAACTTTACTTTTTTGAGGACCATAAAAAATATAATTCTGGCCAGCTTCCATTCATGATATCTAATAGTGGCATGAATATGGCTAGCTTTGGGCTATCATTCATTAATGATGCCCATTGATGGCGACAAAGTGGCTAGCTTTCGGCATGCATTCATTAATGATTACCATTGATGGCAACAAAGTGGTTAGCTTTCGGCTTGCATTCATTAATGATGGCAACGAAGTGGCTAGCTTTCGGCTTGCATACATTAATGATGCCCATTCATGGTAAAAAGGTGGCTAGCTTTCGGCATGCATTCATTAATGATTACCATTGATGGCAACAAAGTGGCTAGCTTTCGGCTTGCATTCATTAATGATGGCAACGACGTGGCTAGCTTTCGGCTTGCATACATTAATGATGCCCATTCATGGCAACAGAGTGGCTAGCTTTCGGCATGCATTAATTAATGAATAGCATTGATGGTATGTGGATGGCTGGCTTAAGGCTAGTTTACATTTATGATGACCAATAAATTAACATTTATGGCCAGCTTTGGGATAGCTTTTATTCTTAACTAACGCAGGTGGCATGGCTGTGGCGATCTTCTGGCTAGATTTTATTCACGATGATCGTTAATGGCCAAACTGTGGCTAGTTTTCGTTAATAATTGCCACTTAAAGTATAACTGTGGCCAGTTTTAGGCTATCCGTCAGTTATGATTAACCACTTGTGGCACAATTATGGGCATCTTAATGTAGTTATGGCCAATTCTGTTGCGGCCACATTGTGGCCGGCGTGACAGTTTTTTTAAGTTGCCGTTACGGCAAACGATTGCGGCCCCTCATCTACTAGTTTGGGCCAAGGCTAACGTAGCCATCAGTGGCCCGCAAGTTCTGTGTTAGTTGGGTACTTTGTTATATGCTTCGATAGGATTACTTGTTATTTAATTTAATGTGAAATTAAAATATTTTGTTTTGTTAAAAATATGAGTGAAAATTATTTTTTTTGCATAGAGAAATGTTTTTAATATTTCATAATTAATAATTAATTGTTCCAACGTTAAATTTTCATTTATAATATCAAAATACATAATAAAACATATTATGCTTTTAAAATTAATGAAAAAAAAATCAAATGGTTGAGCAGCAAAATAATGAAAAATTATTTTAAAGCGATAATTAACATTTTTATTGCAAAGACAAAGAAGTAAAAATTTTCTAATGTCTATTGTTTATACATATATATTTATTTAAATGAAAATGAAATTTAATTAATTTTCTGTTTTAAGTTTATCACCCAAAAGAAATCGCATTATTATATATTTAAATAATCTTCTTTGAATTAAAATGATTCCTTAACTTCTTTTTTTTAAAGGCAATTCAAGTTAATTTTCATTTAAATGGTGTTTTCAGAAATAATTAAACCGATTAAAAATGATGATTAAAAAGTTAAAATCATAATTGATTGCACATCTATTCCTGTTCGTTTTTTTTATTACTAGTATGTAATTATTATTATTATTATTATTTTAATGCAGTTTTCTGTTTGCACAGGATATATCACCGATATACGTAGGTAAGTTAAACGGTTAGTTGCATTTGGCAATAGCTATGTTTTTAAGAATCATTTGTTCGTATAACTTCGTGAAAATATGACCTTTGTAAAATGTCCGTTGTTACGACGCATCATATAATTATATCTTAATACAGTGCTAAGCCTGTTTTGAATTATAAAACACGTAGTGTCATTGGATGTAGCGCCCATACTGGATCTTCGAGAAGTAAACTCGTTTATTATCTTCGATCTTATTACCATCATCATATTCAATAGCACGGGGGCCATTTCCGAACAACGTGCACTATTTTCCAACACAAAAGGGCTTTCTTACAGTTCACTTCTTGCAACTTCCATTGGACTTCAATAGAGTTCTCCTTGGCTCACAGAGCCAGGTTACTGTGCGAGGTTTCAGTTTGAATGTTGCATAAAAGACTGAAATTTGCACTTACGCTCACAAATTTCATACACCTTAAACTTCCGACTACCATGACATGTTCATTGGAACCGAGAGCACTTTTTGCCCAGTTTTGTCATGTAGATAATAATTGAAAATAATAAATATAAAAGTATAATCATTAAAATATAATTTTTTCTTTCTGTTTTGTATAGATTATGTTGTGTTATTTATTAGTAGTCTCATTATAAATAAGTAGTTCATTTGTATTTTGGTAATTGCATAGTATATTTCATAACAGTCCAACGAACCCAATTGGTAATTCCTATAAAGAAAGACTAGATAAATAATTTACGACATTTTGAAGCAGATTTTGGAAAATGTTGTCTGAAAGGACTCTTAGAATTGGATGAAATCGTGTGGAGAATACTTGTCTCCAGGAAAGGTCACCAATAATAATATAGGTCACCACTGTATACGTACACCGAGAAAACGGGCAGAATATATAAGGTAAAGCTAGGAGAGTCTGCGCACAATTCAAAAGGATAAGAATAAAAAATCTAAATATTAATTTTTTGCTAAACTATCGATGAATAATTTTTACTTCATTTGTTTTTTATTCATTTCTATTGCTAGTTTGTTGTTATGTTGTAATTTAATAGAACAGTTGTAATAAAACCAAGAAAGTTATTTTGCGCAATCTCTCCTTACAGGGTTGGTGTGATTGCGCACATGGGTAGGAGAGATTGTTACTAATAATAACGACAGTTAATTTGTTAACAATAATAATTAAACGTAAATGACATTGTTGTAAGGTTTTTGTGAACAAATATTATTATATTAGGAGTGAATATTTCCACCTAATGATTAAAGAATCGGAAAAAGGAAATAATTTTAAAAACGATTAAAATTTTTAATTAAAGGGGAAAAAATTAAAGAATCAGAAAAAAGCAAGTCCAGATAAGATTACAAAATAACATTAAGTTACTTGAAAACATGTTTAACTTAAAATTAGTCCATTTTCATTTTTCATTTTTTTATGCAAATTTACCAATAAGCTGCGTAATCTCTCCTAGCATTGAAACTAATGGGAACAATGCGGTATCACTCCTAAGTAGGAGATGCGCAAACTCTCCAATTTTGGTAGAATAGATTGCGCGGCCTTTTATTTAAACATGGCCGCTTCTAAAACGAACCGTTGATGTTCACATTGTTAGTCTAGATTAGTAGCTTATGAGAAATCGTTTGTTTAAAATATTTTGTACTACTGACATTGTATAGAAATTCTGATGAATTGCTATGAAAATTCAAGCACTTACTTTGGGAAAACAAAACAAAATAGCAATGCTTTATCTTAGACGCTCAAAACAATCAACGTGTGTTTTTAAGTAGACACTCCACTACTGCTGTTGTACAACTACCTAGGGTCGCTGCGCGGTCACTCTACTCCTTTCTCCCGAACCTCTATGTGCGCAATCTCACCAACCGCGCCATCTCTCCTGGCTTTACCTTAGTTAAAATAATTGAAAATACTTAGTAAATAACAGCGTTGCTTTATTTTAATTGTGTATTGAGGATCAATAACACTCAACATGACATGCCATCATACTAATATATATTTATAAGTAACAAATTTTGTACTACCCAACCGAATTCTTGAATATAATAAACTAACTTAACACGCAGTCAAACAATATTTTACTAAAAATATGCATTTGAGTGGCCTAAAGGTACTAAAAATTGTGAAATCGAAGTCAACCGCAATTCCTGAATTTGTGAAATTGCATAATTATTTCATCGAATCATTATAATGATTGGTTACAGAACATTGTAAGAATTTATAATAATCCCTATATACCTTTAATTTTCTCAGATTTGCAGTTTCAGTTTAAAATATAGCAATTTCCAGTTCGGCTCACCAAGTGGCGTAGCCAGGATTTCCTTTCGGGAGGGGTCCAGAATTTTTCTTCAGCTTATGTATATAGTAAGACATGCCAAGATAATATCGCAAAAAGTGGTAAAAAATTCCGTGTTAGACAGTTTTTCGTCTTAGCAGGTGTATGGAGTCTTTTCTATTTGACGAATGAATATTTTCGTTTAAGTCAGTATTCCGTTATAGTCAGGTTTCGTATCCACATGATAACTTATGTATGTAATATGTATAGTAAAACCTGTCTATAGCAGATTCCTCAATTAAACGGAAGCATAACATGGTCCTGATATTTATAACCCTACAATTAAGACTGCTGAAAACCTGCCTGAAACGGAATGTTTCACCGTTCTTCTCTGATTCCGATTTCGTCTTGTCAGGTTTTACCCTACTTATAAATACAGTAAAGTCTGTGAAAGCGGAAACTTTCTATTACGGAATGCTATCTCAAACGGAAAAGTTTCGGGATCCCGACGAAACGAACAATGCGTCTTATTGAAGTACAGTGTGACAGGATTGAGTATATGTGTGTGTATATGCAATACAAGTACACTGCTCAAAACAATTAAAGGATATTTGAAGTTTTATATAAAATAAAGATATAAACGAAATTTTTTTTGCCGAAAATAGAAGAAGAGAATCACAAATGCAAATTTTTCTGGTTTTCAAACTGTGGAGTATGCAAATATTGAGTTCGACGTCAAAAACGTCGCTTCAGCGGCAGCGAATGAAATTTGACTTTCAACTGGATAAAAGAGAATGAAGACAAGGATGATCGGCATTCAGTGATTGCTTTGTTTCGATGAGTACGATGTCTCAGCGAAGTCATTTGACAGATTCAGAAGCTTGGAGAATTGTTGGTAGGTTAGAAGGGGGCCAAACTCAAGCCGAAGTAGCGCAAGCCATTGGAGTGTCACAAAGTGTCATTTCCAGGATCTGGAACCGTTTTTTGGAGAGTGGATGTGCAGGCCGAAGACCAGGGCAAGGTCGTAGACGGGCAACAACGCCCAATGAAGATCGGTATTTAGCGTTAACAGCTCGGAGACACCGAAACATGAACGCTACTCTTCTCCAACAACACCTTCGCTCGGCTACAGGCACCACGATGTCAACTCAGACTGTCCGAAACCGGCTCCATGCTGTAGGTCTGTATGCTCGCCGACCGATGGTATGAGTTAGATTAACATCAAGGCATCGTCGCGACCGCAGGGAGTGGGCAACCGAGCATGTCAACTGGAGGAGAAATGAATGGAGCAATATTCTGTTTTCTGACGAGTCCAGTTTTTCTGTGCATCCGGATAATAGGCGTATTTTCATCTGGAGGGACAGTGGCAGTAGGAATAATCCTGCGTTCGTGTACGAAAGTGTCAGATTTGGCGGTGGAGGAGTGTTGGTGTATGGTGGCATCTCCATTGACGGGCGCACTGACCTCTACATCATTCGAGATGGAACTCTGACTGGTCGCCGATATAGGGATGAGATCCTCAGACCTATTGTAGTCCCTTACGCTGCAGCAATCGGAGATAACTTCATTTTAATGGACGATAACTGCAGGCCACATCCTGCAAACCTGGTGGAGGATTTCCTTTTCGAGGAAGGAATCGTTCGAATGGAATGGCCAGCGTGTTCTCCAGACATGAATCCAATCGAGTACGTTTGGGACGCTCTAGGAAGACGAGTTTCTGGCCGCCAACAACCCCCACAAACTCTCCAAGAACTGGAAAGAGCTCTTCTGGAAGAGTGGGGCAGAATACCCCAACTCGTCATTAATAGCCTCATTGAGTCCATGCCTCAAAGGTGTTCAACGTTGCTGGCCGCCCGTGGAAACCATACCCCCTACTGAAAATGATTTTCTTTGAAGAAAACACCTTTTCTTATTCTTTTTTTCTCATATGCACAAATTGTGTTTTTTTCCTTTTGTACACAAATGCGCAATAAAATGCATTTTTTTCTGCCAAACATGTGTAATTTATTCTCATATAACCTACTATGTCTGTCGACCATGTATCAATCAGCTAAAAAGTTTCCCAGATACAAAATCCACCTAAAACTGCAATATCCTTTAATTGTTTTGAGCAGTGTATTTCGAATACCTTTAAGAATTTGGGTATTTCCTTATCAATTTCTTAATTTAAAAAAATAGCGTGTGTAAAATAAAGTAAAATCAATCTCTATGATTGTAGTCAATGATACAATGAAGTTACATTAATACGTACCAAAGAAAAATATTTTACAAACACTGTGATATAAAAAACTGAGCACACACTGAAGGGAATGCATTTAAATGAAGTTTCATATAATAAGCATTTGATTACGTTAAAGTTATGATCAAATGGTTAAGTTTATAACAGCATCTGGTTGAAATTGTTTTTTCTATTTTCATGTTTAATTCCTTGTCATTGAATTAAGAACTTGTGCCGTAATAGGTATAATGAATAATGAGTTGACATAATTGCCAATGCCGTTAACCGTTGGTTCATCATGAGAGTTTCTGAGATAAGGTTTTAATTTTTAAGAAAAAAATCTTGTAATTTCGGCTACAGAAACTAGTAATGTAACAAACACACGCAACAAATATAGTTGATGATTGGAAAAATAATTTTGTTACAATTGTCTGAAACAGCCATAATTCTTTTTCAAGTTTCACCGCTTTTTATACTAAAGTAAATATTTGACCTCAATAGTTGTTTACGATATCTGGTCGATTTAAACGATGTTAAAGTTTTCTAAAAAAATTAATTATGATGGATTAGCACATCTTGCAAATTATTAGATTGTGTAAAAAATAATGGTGGTTTCTGCTATTTTACTTTTCAACCAATTTATTTTAAGCGGTTGGAAATAATTTTAGAACGTACTCCAAGTTCAGCAGCAATCTTTCAGACTTTGGTACGTGGATTAGCTTCAACCTTTGCTTTCACTTTCTCATTGTTAATAATCGAATGCCCTTCATATTCAAAACTCTCATTGCCATCATGAAATTTCTGAAAACAATGTTAAATTGTGAGTTCAAAAGTCGTACTTCGGTCAAATGTAATGTTGAATTCTGACATTTTTCTCCAGGGCGGATTTCTGTGGAGGGTACCATTTTTCTCCGGAATAGGTACACTGTGGAGAGATCGCACTCCTAGATCATTAATGAGCATAAAATCTCAAATATTCCGAGTGGTCATTTCGATGCTCCGGGGTGGATGCCCCAGTCTCGCTCTTCTAAATTCAACGCTGTAGCGTGGTTGATATACAAGCCGTTTCCTCTGATTTTCGTACCATTTTGAATTAGTAAAAAATCGAGAATTACGAAATTTCCCAAAGCTCTATAACTTTCTTAACTATCCCTGTACTATAGCAAAAAACAAAATTATAGTACTAAATAAGTAGGTAAAAATTGCCCTTCAAAATAATATACAACAACGTAATATTCCATTAACAGTTTATTAAAAATAGCTCAGGTTGAAAAGTTTAATAACAAGAATCACCATTATTTTGTACAGACACAGAAGAACATCAAAATATTTCAATATCCCTCTTTTCTTTTCTTTAAAGAATAACGAATAACGATATCAGAAATAAAAGTATCAAAAGGAGGAAGAAAATTGATCTCCTGAAATATTCTTCAGGTTTGACATTGAACGAGATGTATCTGATGGTCAACTTGACAAGGAATATGTGTGACTAAAGAAAATTGTGTGAGAGTTTTTTTTTAGCAAAGGACTGTGCTCTCTTGAATAGGTCAGAAAACTTTTGAACACCAGTCTCCTCTTCCTTGCTTACTGATTAATGTAAAGTTTTATAAAGCTGAAAAATGACATCATCAGCATGTTTTACAACAGAAGATAATTCATATTCAGATGCAGTTATTTTGAAAGTGGCAATGTAATGTTGAAAAAGAATTCACAAATATGTAGTCGAAGAACAGAGTTAATTTTTTAAGGTTTCGTTAATCTCACGAAACTCTATTACACACGCTCCGTTGTCTGTTCGTCACAGAGCCGTTCTCAGAATCTATATAACTTACAGAGTTGAAACTTTGTGTATATATAACTGAATACCTGCTATAAAGCTCAAAATATTAAACTTTGAAAAAATCGTACTATTTTAATAAATAGAGATAAAAAACCAAAAATCTAATAGCCTTTTCCTATTAAATTTAAACATTTTTCGTTATTGCAGTTGTCAACAATTAAAAATCCACAGCAAAATTCTTTCTACAATAATTAATTTTCTATTGAAAGATTTCCACGTGAAAAATGAAAATGAAATAAAAAGTTTCACCAATTAAAAAAGAAGACTTCATAGCTGGTATTCAGCCAGAATCTCCAACTATAATACAGAAGGAAGTTTGTGTGTTTGTGTGTGTGTGTTTCTCGGTTGTGTTCTGAAGAGACCGCTGCACACAGAGCTACAAAATTTGGTGAGAAAGTACCTCTATGCATGTAATTTTGCACCTCGAAGCCAGATTTTGGAAATTTTGAATAGATTTTCGTAATTAAATTTTTACGCGATTTTTAGTGTTTTTCACGTTTAGCTGCGATTTTTCCACATTAGTAATGTTAATTACACATTAGCTAGTAGACATTAGCTAGTAGAAGTTCCAATCTTTTAGCCCAATATAGTAAATTTTGTCTTCTTTTCAATAAAGTTTATGCGAAATTCGCACAGTGATTTTTGAATGTGTGGCGAATCTTTTCCTTGGACACTAAGAAATTTTGCAAAAATGCTTGATTGGTTCGGTGGTTTTTATTCCATTTCAGTCTCAGATACGCTCAGAATCGTCATTTTATTTTCTCTTTCTAGCTTGGAGAAAGTTGATAATTCTTTACAGAAAAAAAATCATGATTTTAAAAATGCGATTTTCAGTGTTTCGCTGCGATTTACCCACATTAGTAACCGGAATCCGGTTCCAATCTTTTAGACCAATATAGTATATTTTATCCTCTTTTCTATAAAGTTTATGAGAAATTCGTACAGTGACTTTTGATTTTTTGGCGAATTTTTTCCTTCGACACTAAGTAATTTTGTCCAGAATGATTGATTGGTTCGGTGGTTGCTTCCATTTCAGCCTCAGATACGCTCAGAATCGCCATTTTTTTTTACTCTTTTTAGCTTGGAGAAAGTTGATAATTCTTTACAGATAATAAAAATCATAATTTTAAAAGGAAAGGGCGGTTTATTTATTATCCCAATTTTTTTATTGTTATTTTTTTGGGGGGTTTCGTTCATCTAACGAAACCCTATAACTCCCGCTCCGTTGTCTGTCCGTCACAGAGCCATTCTCAGAAACTATGTAGCTTACAGAGTTGAAACTTTGTGTATATTTAGCTGAATACCAGCTATGAAGCTCAAAATATTAAAATTTGAAAAAATCGTATTATTTTTATAAATAGAGATAAAAAAAACCAAAATTCTAACAGCCTTTTCCTATTAAATTTAAACATTTTTCGTTAAAGCAGTTGCCAAAAATTAAAAATCCACAATGAAATTCTTTCTACAATAATTAATTTTCTATTGAACGATTTCCACGTGAAAAATGAAAATGAAATAAAAAGTTTCACCAATTGAAAAAAAGATTAATATCAAATAAAAATGATTGACGCATATTGGTAATAAAACGGATATTTTCAAAGATTTCTCAATAATACAAGAAGTATGAGCAAGTGTATGTACACAAAGCAGATTAATATCACGTCATTAGAGAATTAAAAAGAAAATCTGACGTCATATTGGAAGTTTAACGAATTTTTCAATCGTTTGAGAATAATACAAAGCGAGTATCAACATGAGTAATAGAGAATAGTAAATATATGAGTTTTTAGAAACATATTGAATCATGATAAAAATCCGATTATGGAAATATTCGCAAATTTTAACATTTGAAGGTATACAACATGTTTAATTTTGAAATTATTTTTTTAAATATCGCATTTAGTCCGCATGACAGATATTATTATGACAGAATATAATAGCGGGCTTCGCCCGCTATCGGACTGGTTTAGACATTCGAAAAAATGAAAAAATAGACCAGTAAATTTTTACATTATAAAAAACATGACTTTTTTTTTCTTTTTCTTTTTGTTGTTGCTAAATGAAATTTATTTGGATTTATTAATGAAAGGATAAAGTGTTTTGAAAGGAATATTAAACGAAACACTTTGAGCGATCTTCGATCACACTTACCCACTTGTTTCAGTTTCCTTTTTTATGCGTTTTTAAAATTTTTTCTTTCACAATTTGCAGCGGTTTTTTGTTTTAAATGACGTCACAAATCGCCCACTACAAGTCAAAGACAATTCGAGAGCAGTTGTGTTTGGTAGTTGATAGAATTGTAGGCACAGATGGAAGTCAACCGGGCAATTGTGATTGGCAGATGAAAAGGTCGTCAGCTGATTGCAATTCGTATAGAGAGTTGTGAATTTTTGCGATTTGTTTTATCCAATTTTTAGAGTTTTTTCATGTATACGTCATTTATGTATTTGATTTCAGAAATTAACAATGATAACTTACTGTTTTTGTATGTAAATAAAAAGTAATTTTGTGTCTGTTTCAAAAGTTAATGATAATTCCTAATTTTTTAACGTCGTTGGTTTAATTCTGTGGTTAGAGGAGGTGAGTGTTCGGTTGTGGTTTAAATATCGCGTTAATGCTCTGATCGAAACTCACTCTTTCCACCATGCCTCCGAAATCAGAACTATTTAATTATTAGTCCGATTCAAACGAAACCTTTTCTCAGGTACCCAGGTACGAGATAAACTTCGGTATCATTTTTTTAGCCCTTGGTTACCACTATTTCTGAACATTAATGACCAGGGAGGGGTATTTTCTCGGGTTCTATGGACCCAATTTCAATGAGAATTAGATCATTCAACTTAACACGAACTAATTTTAAGATATAGATAACTAATTAAGATACAGATTTGGCACAACCTGGTGGTAGAAAATGGAACTAAAAGATTTTGTAGCGCTTGCGTAGCACGCCTGTTATGCGGTGTCGTAGGCAGCGGAGACACGTGCTGGAGTTTCGATCGGAAAGAGCTTTATTTAGAACTGAGTGCACCCCTAGCGGTGGGAAGTGAAACTAAACAATTTTGCATTTAAAATTTGTACGATTCAAACAAAGGGCCCCATTTCAACGACAATTGATTCATTCAACTTAACATGAACTAATTAAGATATAGACAACAAATTAAGACACAGATTTGGCGCCCCCTGGCGGTGGAAAGCGGAACTAAAATATTTTTTGCGCGTGCACAGAACGCCTTCTATACGTTTTCATAAGTAGCGGGGACACGTGGCGGTGTTTCGTTCTGAAAGTTCGGTGTTTCGTTTGGAACAGAGTGCAGCCCCTGGCTGTGGAAAATGTAACTAAAAGATTTTGCATTTAATCTAGGTTCGATTCAAACGAAATCTTTTCTTATATTCTTCCGAGGTTTCCCAGGTACTAAATAAACTTCGGTATTATTTTTCAGCCCTTGGTTACCACCATTTTTTAATATTAATATCCAGGGGGTGATTCATTTTCTCAGGTTCTATGGGTCCGATTTCAACAGGAATATGTTCATTCAACTTAACATGAACTAATTAAGATATAGCTAATTATTTAAGACGTAGATTTGGTAGTCCCTGGCGGTGAAAAGTGGAACTAACAGATTTTTCGCGCGTTCACGGCATGCCTTCTACACGGTGCCGTAAGCAGCGGGAAAGAGTGCCGGAGTTTCGTTTGGAAATAGGTTTATTTAGAACAGAATGATCCACCTGGTGGTAGAAACTGAAACTAAAATATTTTGCAGCGCGTGACTAGCACGTCTGCTATACACGGTATCGTAGGCAGCGGGGACACGTGTCGGATAATTTGTTTAGAACAAAATGCATCCGCTGGCGGTAGAACTAAAAGATTTTCCTGCGAGTGCGCCAAAAATGGCTATTTTTATTTATAGTGTTGAGCTGGTTTGGGTATTGATATGTAGTTTTTATTTGAAGGATTGTTTGGATCTATTAAGATTCAAAGTGATCGTAAAGAATCGTGGCAGGAGTACATTTGCACGGTAAGTTGTTCCGCAAAATCCAGCAGGTACGTATTCCTGTAATGGAAGAAGATTAATCCAGAATAAAGTCCAGTCATTTTTATTCTTTGCATACTGTAGTCTTTATTTATCCAAGACAAGAAAGAACACTTCAAAATAATATGGGATAGAACAACTCAAAAACATGGGATGGCCTCTCAGTCGATTTTTGATTAGAACTTCACTCAATGAGCAGAGGCGGTAAAGTGATTAAGAATCGCGGTTACATTTTAACAGCCAAGATTAGAAATATAGAGTCATGGCGATTGCGAAAAAATGCCAAAGAATAATAGAAAAAGATTCGTTAATGTTAAACCAATGGAGGTGGTTTGAATTTGCTTGGCGCGACATTGAGCTACCAGGAGCGCTGAAAACCATGAATTTTATAGCATTAACCCTTATGGGAAAGGCCGAAATAACATCTGCTATTACATGAATGTTTATCAAAAGAAGGCGTCTGCGATCTATAATGTTTAGGGTATTATATATAAGTGAAGTGCCACAACATCCTTTGTTTTTATAAATTATTTCATTTTGAACGCGGAACAGACATCTGGTGAATGCTGATATTAATTCTTTATGACTATTGCACTTTTCTTTTCCATTTTATTATTTTATTTGTTATAATGTGTGGTCGCTTTGATAGGAGAAAGGATCTGAGAGATTGCCTAGCAGAATAAATGAGTTTAAATTAAATGACCTTGTTCCTTTAAGAATAATGGGATTTAAATTTGGAAAGAAGGGATGAAAAATAAAATATAATTTAGAATATAAATTTAATTTAAAATATATATGATTCAACATCATATATATACACCCCGACAATAGATGAAATAAAATTTTTGAGTGTCGCCATGATCCTATATGTAAACAATTACACCATACACGATACAAAAACAATATGCAAAGAAAAGTATAATAAACAACACATAAAGTTATAAATGTAAAAAAAATGAGCTCTTAAAATATGTGACTGATCAGTTCCATTTGGACATTCATTCGTCCATATTCATATAATAATCACACCAATGTGATTTTCTTTTCATATATCTCACCTTGGAACTTTCATATGTTCCTATAATTCAATAAGTAGATAGTAAATAGGTGAGTAAGTAATGAGTAAGTAATAATTAAGTAGTCGACTACATTCAATCATTTTTTTTAAAACATTGTTCTGCATGCTATATATTTACTTCACTAGTGAGATCTTTATGAAAAAGTTCACAATATTTCCTTTTTCTGAAATTGTACTTTATAGTATTTTTTTTTATGTGCACATGGTTGGTCTATCTCAATTACCAACTCTCAATATGTCATATGATAATATACGCTTGTAAGCAACAATATATCATATACGAAAATATCATATACACATTTCAAAACTGTAAAAGTTTATATACATTCATATAAAAATAAACAGACCAATTTTGTTTTCTTTATTTTATGCAGGGCAAGTAAGAGCATAACAAGAAGTTATCACACCTTTAAGATTAAACGAAAGATAAATTGAAAATAAATTAAAATTCTCTCTTTTTTTTTAATTTCTAAGTTTTGAAGAGAAAAAATGTAGTCAAATGTGAAAACACCAATTGCAGTGGAAAAGACATATTTAGTGAATGTGAGTACATAACCTGAAAATATCCAAATTTTTAAGGATTTTTTTTAGAATTTGTTGCATTTAAAATAAATTGAACCACTAGATAAATAAATGCTATAAGTTAACCAAAACATAAATTTTAACAACTGTAAATTTTGGAATATGAGGACCAAAAAAAATATCTCAACTTGAGATTGCATTATCCTTAGTAGAAACAAAAAACAAAACTTTTTTTTTTGTATCTTTACGATGAGGAGAAATGAGAGTAAAAAACAAATATACGAATGCATAAATATAAGCATATGTTATACAGAGAAATTTATAGTAATAATTTATTTGTGTTGTGTTAAACAATGGACTCAAAAATGTCTGTGTAAACATGAAAATTTTAGTGGCAATGCTAGAATGTGTAACAATGGAACATGACACTGAAAAGTAATATTAGAAGGACTTTTATAAGATATTAACATGTACCTAACATGAACTGTTTAAAATTTTGAATGAACAACCCTAAAAACTTTTTTTTTTTTTTTTTTAGAAAAACGAGAAACGTGTAGTAAACAAAATGTAAAAGATTATTGTTAATTTGTCGAAAACCAATGATCACACAATTGCACATGTAACATGTAAGTGTATGTAAACAACTTCAATGCAAGGCCTACTGCAAAAAGAAACGTTGTAACCTTTGTAGGAAATATGCTTTGTACACCTATGTAACTGCAGCAAATCTTGGGAAGATGTCGTGGGAGGAGTGTCATTCACAAATATCCACAAGTACCCAAAAAAGAAAAAGAAAAAATTGTATCATTGTAAACTTTGTACCATGGGTACCAATGAACATACGACAACGACACTGCGTGAAAATGTAGATAAATATGTGAAAACATATTTAAAAATGCAATCGGTAACCAAATGGAATCTGATAAAATTAGAAAGAACAACATCCAAAAGTATGAATAATCTGACAGTTGAAAATTTTGAACACTGCATCCGTGAAAAATGGAAAAAATATATACGTTCATGTACAAAATCAAAATGTAGCTTTCTAATAAGTGAAATTGAAATGTTAACTGACATGTATGAAATGCCAAAGAAAATATTAGAAAAATTATAAAGTATTGCAAAAATTAAATTGTGAGAGATAGAAAGAAACATTTAAGCTTCAATGCAGAAATCTAAGTAGCAATTACGGCTTTAACCACTAAAAGAAAAACAACATAGAATCAAAAATGCAAAAATTAGAATCAGTCAGCGCTTTCTGCAGATAAGCGGTGAATGAAGAAGACACCTAAACGTACTTATTGGAAGAAAAAGTAACATATCGTAAATTGTCATTAATCGAAGAAATATATCCTATGAATTTGCATACCAAACGTTAAAAAAAAAAGAACAAGTGAAGTGTATTCAGAAAAATATGTTCGATATATTTTGAATAACAGTGAATTATTAAAAGAGAAACGGGCGAGCACAAAAAGTGAACATGTCCTGTAAAATGAGAAAATTCATGTGTGAATTTTAAAAACATAGCATGCCAAATGAAAAATTTAAGTCGAATTTAGCAACAGAGATTCTTTTTGCCTGACATAAAATTGAAATGTTTTACATTCAGATGAAAATGTAGGGTGATTTATATTAAATGACTTTCGGTGAGTGAGATTATGGGTGGTGCAATTAATGCATCGGGGAGCATTTTTACAACTAAGAGAAGAATGACTATCACCACAAATTGCACAAGCCAAATCATTAACACAAAATTTGGCAACGTGATTTAGCTTCTGACAATGAAAACAGCGTTTTACCTGAACAAAAGGTTTTAATAACATAATCCTTTGCATTAATATTTAATATTCCACGTTGAATTAAGAGATTAGCTATGTGAGGTGTAATTTTAATGACCCAATTAAATTTTTGTCCTTGTTTTAGCTTACATTTTCTTTCGAAATGTATAGAAGGAATAGTTTCACCAATATTGTCGTGAATAGCAAACATAATATCCGTACTGTCTATATTATCCCTTAAATTTAGCAATATAATCCTTATGTCATCAGATATGTCATCATTATCTGTGATTTCGTGTTTACAGAGATCTTCAATATATTTTGGTAATGAAATAATGTTATTACATTGACTTTTCCTAGAAGTGGGTTCACATATGTTTGACATGTTTAGTGTCTGAGTTTCAACTTCCATTTTATCCTTAAATGCCAAATTTTTACTATCGTAAACAGTATTATCCTTAATATTAACTAGGTTGCAAGGTTTTGTCAAAGTATACTTCATAAGGTCACATTGAATGACTGCATCAGAAGAATTGGATTGTTTGGACGCGGACAGTACCTTTATTCTTCCGATTAAACTTTTATTCACCTCAAATAAATTGTCCTTATCCTTAATTAATTTAGTGCATTCAGTCTGAGCATTCTGGCATAAATCCATTAAAATATTGCATTTAAATGTTATTTCTTTATGAAATGCATTAAAATTTTGAATGAATTCAGGATTAGCATTTGTAAGAAAAGGCTCCATTAATGTATGCATTTCAGAAGTTAGTGTGCCAACGAATTTATCTAAGATATTTTTTAAATTTTGTAAAGTTAAACTACTAAAAGCATTAGATTTCACCTTAAAATTTTCAGGAGTGCTGTCAAAATTCGCAGAATCAATCTGCAGTGCATCAGAGTGTTGAAATGAATTTTGAAAAGATTTGCAACCCTGAAATTTCCTACGTGACCTTCTACCATGCATTTTGGAAAAAAAATCTGCTCTAAGCAATCAATTATCAATAAGCAAATAAATAAAATAAAAATGAAACTTCTTTAAATTCTACTTCTTTAGAATTAATTAAATAAACAAGAAAAATTCTTGTACTTACCCATACATATTATATTGGTCATATGAAGAATAACAAAATACGCAAAAGTACAAATATAAAATTAGATTTTTAACACATAATATATTAATTGCACATTCACATTAGGAATGCGAAAAAGAAAAAAAATGAGGATAAACAGTGATCCCATATAACATATGATTTCTTATTTTCTTTTGGCTTTATTGATTTTGCTGACTAAAATGACCTAATGAGCAGTTTGCAATTGTCCTATTATCAGGTATTAATAATAATTAAAGATCATAAAATTTACATTTTATCTAAGCTGTTCTGATAATAAAAATTAATGTTATTTAAAATTATCGTATTAACTCAAAAACTGACAGCAAGGAATTTGTCAATACTTCACTAATGTATGAAGTTGTATTATAGACAAGTAAAATAATTAACTAGCTGTCAAACTATAAATTAAAAATTAAAAACTCATTATAGGGTTCAACACACACTTACCAATACATTTATATACATACACAATATATACACTTACCAATAATTCCGTGAGCAGTAATATTCAAAATCTACAGTATACTCATCAAATTTTAAAACTATGAAGGTATACAGTTAAAAAAAAAAAAATTTGAAAATTACTGTGAATAACTATGCAACGAGTCCTATATTCACTGAATCATTAGTTAAAATAAATTCAAATTATGATAGCAATATACCAACATAGAATAATGCAAAAATATATATGATCAGTTTTTTGCTTTTTTTATCATTTCTGGAGTATTATATTATCAAAACCTCTTTCAAAAACAAGGCTGAACAGAAAATAAAAATTTCAGTAATCTGAAAACTAATATTCTTGCATTTCAGTTCTAAAACACTTGAAAAGTAATAAGACACATTTCTAAATATTGTCAAAAATATCCGTAAATATTCAAAGAAAAGATATGAGCATGAGAAAATAAAATTCAAGCAAGAAAAATGTTTAACGAATATTTTACGTATAAATTTAGACTAAAACAGGTATGAGTTGAAATAAAACGTAATAATAATTATAAAAATATGACATACATTTAATATTTTTTTTTTCAAACTCATAACAAACAAACCTTTACTGCTGAGAGAAATTGCATCTCTTCCTTTATTTCTTTGTTTGCTGAAACACTGTTGTAAATGAAGACGATAAAAATATTGTGGAACTGTTTTTTTATCTACCACAAACAGTCTTAGTAAGAAGTGCATTGAAATTAAAAAAAAATTAGGTGGAATTCAACGTCATATGGAGACACCCAAAAATTAAATGTAACTAATGTAATTTTTTATCCTTTTTTATCCTTTATACCGTCATTTTTTTATTATAAAATCCGTTGAAGACACACAAATAGTAGCTGAAAGTAATATTAATCGCAGAAATAAAACCAGAAAGTAAACACAACGACGTCGATGTTTTAATCTTCTAGGTGAGTCGTTCTTTAACTAATTTTTTAAAGTGTTAAAGATTTATATTACTAGAAAATAAATCTAATATGTGGGTCACACTTGAAAGAAAAATCGTCCATCGCAGTAGGTCGGCTTCGGAAGGAGAGTCTGGCAGACGGGAGTAAAGGTTTCTCATATTCACTGACTAAAGCGCATTTCAGTACTTATCACCGTTTGGAATAATTCTCATCGGGTGCTGGCAATGAAAAATTCTCCTGGCCGGTAAAATATTACATGCGGTCGAGTGATCAAAATCTGCTTTCACTTTCGCGCGATGGAGAGGCGACAGATGTAGTGTTCTGATCTGGCCAAATATTCAAATACCAAAGGCGTCATAAACTAGTAATTCACAACGGGTGATGAAAGCGAATAATCCAGGACGGTAGCTTGTACGTGGACGGCAAGAGGTCAGAGTCCGCTATCCTTTCACACGGGTGATGGAGAAAGCAAAATACGTTGGAGATCGGTAAATAAAGTCTAGTTGATTCATACGCACTGGAGAAAATTAAATCAGCAGCCGGTGAATGTTTATGAAGAATTACAACATCATAGTCTTTTTGCATAAAAATACAGTTCTAGGCTAAATTTTATCAGGCTTTTTTTTTTTTTTTCGATGCACAATATTCACTAGGAAGCAAAAAGTGATTGTTATATTCAAGCGGAGGCCATCCCGAGTTGAATAAATATCCCATACGAATCAGCTCTTGAATACCTTTCGGCACCACATATATATAGTGTTGAGCTGGTTTGGGTATTGATATGTAGTTTTTATTTGAAGGATTGTTTGGATCTATTAAGATTCAAAGTGATCGTAAAGAATCGTGGCAGGAGTACATTTGCACGGTAAGTTGTTCCGCAAAATCCAGCAGGTACGTATTCCTGTAATGGAAGAAGATTAATCCAGAATAAAGTCCAGTCATTTTTATTCTTTGCATACTGTAGTCTTTATTTATCCAAGACAAGAAAGAACACTTCAAAATAATATGGGATAGAACAACTCAAAAACATGGGATGGCCTCTCAGTCGATTTTTGATTAGAACTTCACTCAATGAGCAGAGGCGGTAAAGTGATTAAGAATCGCGGTTACATTTTAACAGCCAAGATTAGAAATATAGAGTCATGGCGATTGCGAAAAAATGCCAAAGAATAATAGAAAAAGATTCGTTAATGTTAAACCAATGGAGGTGGTTTGAATTTGCTTGGCGCGACATTGAGCTACCAGGAGCGCTGAAAACCATGAATTTTATAGCATTAACCCTTATGGGAAAGGCCGAAATAACATCTGCTATTACATGAATGTTTATCAAAAGAAGGCGTCTGCGATCTATAATGTTTAGGGTATTATATATAAGTGAAGTGCCACAACATCCTTTGTTTTTATAAATTATTTCATTTTGAACGCGGAACAGACATCTGGTGAATGCTGATATTAATTCTTTATGACTATTGCACTTTTCTTTTCCATTTTATTATTTTATTTGTTATAATGTGTGGTCGCTTTGATAGGAGAAAGGATCTGAGAGATTGCCTAGCAGAATAAATGAGTTTAAATTAAATGACCTTGTTCCTTTAAGAATAATGGGATTTAAATTTGGAAAGAAGGGATGAAAAATAAAATATAATTTAGAATATAAATTTAATTTAAAATATATATGATTCAACATCATATTATTGAAACCGCAATAGAAATTTACCGATTTGATAACCCCAGACAACGAAAAAGTTTCATTTTCACTGATCCTCGAGTAATAAGAAAAGTAATTGGATTATTTGAATCGAAACTCACAGTTTATTTTTCTGATTCCGAAAATGCAAATTTTGTGAAAATCAGACGGTAACCTTTTTTTAATTTTGACCAACAACTGACTCGTTTTGAATCAAATGATCCAGACATTTAGGGGGTGGTATTAAATTTACTTCGTTTCGGGTCCATCTCTCGTGCCGTGATTCGTGCCGCGATTTTTAGAGTGATTTCGCGTTTCTTAATATTTTTTGAAGGGACGGGGCAATGCCGGGCGGATCTGCTAGTCATAAAATAATGTTGTATTTTTCATGTCTAGCCAGACTTAATAACCAAAAACTCTTGATTAATACATAAATGTATTTGGTAAAAAGGTCGCGATCACGAAACTACCTTGAATTTTTTCAGAAATAAATTTATACTTCCTTCATGAGAAAGCATGTGTTCAGTCGTATTAACTAGAATTACATATTAAAATGTGCATGGAATGATAGAATAATTAAAAAAATCTTGAAATTTTCACCTCATCTTAACTGTAAGTTTCATTGTTTACATCTGCAACGATATACGGATTTTAGGCATTTGTGGATGTTAGGGTGGCGGATTTGAAGGAGTCTATTGTACTTAGTATTGTTAGTTACACATTGTTGTTACACATTGTTAGTACACATTGCCAATTTTTCATTAACATTCCATTAATATTATGATTTTTTGTAAATACAAAAGAAAAATTCCTTATTAGCACAGCTTTAGTTAACCGTTTTGTGGTATTAATATGCAATTCCCTTAAGGAAATTGAAGGGGGCATGAGTGTTTTACGACTTCAAAAAACGAATAAAAAAATCCCTAGCAAATCGAGAACAAACACTTTCAGGGGATTACTTCTATGGTCCAAGCATTGGTGATTACATTTAAGTTCAAAACATTTAGTTTTATATTATGTAAACTTGTTGCAAAGCTTTAAACGACATTTTCTCGAAAGAATGTTTTTTAAGTCAGTACCAGATATATCTCGGCAAACCGATTTCTTTCTTTCTTTCTTTTTAATGAAAGCTAATATATTTCTCCAATTATTGACAAATAGTTAAATTTTTTTCTCATTCGTTTCTATAAACAAAATAAAATCAGATTTTTTGTCGAAAATTGATACATTAAAATTAAAAGTTAATCATTTTTTTAAAATGCAAAATTTCAAGGTCAGAGACTGGACGAATAGACACACACACACACACACACACACACACACACACACACATAATATATATATATATCCCCCCCACGATGTTTCTTAGATGTTTTAATAGTTATATATATATATAATGATTAAACATTAAAACATTAATCTAATTTTACCAGTAAGGACATTAAATTTGTATAAAAATTATAAATTTGAAAACAATATTAGGGAGAGACTGTAGATTGCTGAAAAAATTATAAAACTTACTTAAAAAAATAACCAAAAAAATATCACAAAATAACAAAATTCTCCCCCCCCCCAAAAAAAAAAAGTAAATCAAAATGCTATTAAGGAGGGATCAGGTGGGACTGCTAAAAAAGCTACAAAATTTATTAAAAAAGGGTTTTATCCACTTAACATTTTATTTAAATAACAAAATAATTTACACAATATAAATAATACTCTTCATTTTACTTACAAACTGTCTCCCCATACATGGCTAATTGTTGTACTACTATCTTCCCATTTCATCTTTCATCTTCCATCTTTATTAATATTTAAATTTTATTTTATCCTTTAGTTTTCATCACATTTTAAATTTTATTTATATTAATTACAACTTTGTTTAAAATTTATTTCTTTTATTTCTATCTTCTTCTCATCCCTAATAGAGGGCAGCACTAGATTTATCATTTAACTAGACTATAATTTCAGCTTTTCCTTTTATTTTTATCAGATAGATGGCAGCACTAAACAATTTTATTTCCCTTCCATCATTTCTTTCAATGCAATGACTTTGTATTTTGCAACTATTTTGAGTTTACTGGTGATATGAACTTTGTAAAGCCCTTTTCATCTAGTTCAATCTTCATCAATATTAGTTTTTTTGGTGAGTTTTGTACGTTGCTTTATGATCTAATTTCTATTTATGTCAAATAATAGTTTTTTTTTTAACTATTGTTATTATTATTATTTTGTTTCTTATATTTGTTATTAGGGGATAATATTGTCGATTTTAGGCATAATTCTGACGCTATGTGATGAAATAACATATAATTTACTATGAATATTCTTATGAAGCTGTTTTGACGATTCCATAAGATATTCATAGTTTTAAATTTTTGACTTTATTAAGTTTAATTCTTGCTGTGTCCTTTCCATTGCTTTTAATAATATCTCATCCTTTGTGTTTCACATGTGTTTTCATTTTTAAATATATATATATATATATATATATATATATATATATATATTAACGTTCTTTTTGTTTAATTGTAGTTTTAGAAAAAAAAGTATGTTTCAAAACATGTAGATTTTTTGCTTTATTAATATTTTGCTTCATTATTTTTGAAGTGAAATAACTTGAGAAATTAATTTGAAAACAGAATTTTAAAAACAGAATTCTAAGAGTAATTTTCCATACATAATCTGAAAATATATTAATTATCAATATTTGAAGAATCACCTTTTTTTATGAGTAACGCAACAATTATCGATTCTAATTAAATTTTCATTGTTTGATCATGTACACACAACTTCCTTCATTGTTTTTTAAAAGATAATAATTCGTTTTAGCATTTTTCAACGACGCTATTAAAACTTTAATATTTAAATATCTGATTTTTAAAATCTTCACGAAAGAAATTTCCAATTTTTTTCTCAGATAGATTAAATATTTTTTAAGCATAAATAAAATAATATATAAAAGTACAAAGAGTTAAAAAAAAACACTCTTTTTTTATAAGCATTCAATGCTTATGTGAAAAATCACGCCTAATTTCATGACTGCAATTCATGTTGGTCTAAAAATATTCTGTTATAATATGTTAATATGTTAATTTAGTATGGGCCGCGATTATACTCTGCCCCCCCCCCCCTTCCTTTCTCTCTTGAGGCATGAAAAGGGGAATTTCTACAACAGATATATAGAAGCATATTTTTTAAAGGAGGGACAGCTGACATTGCTGATCTAAAAACAGCTGATATTGATGCATCCTTTTCGCGGGAACACTGAAGAGATTTCAATACTCTTTTGAGTAGTTTTAGCAGAAACTAAACTATATATTGACCATTCGTCAAGAAATAAAAATAACAATACACTAGTTACTTTAATAATAATAATAATAATAATAAAATAGATTTTGTTTGTTTTCAAAATTGCGTAACTATTATATATTTTTTTTATTTATTGCCGAACGATCCAGTTGTAGATTAGCTACTGCCAAAACTATAACAACTAAAAAAAAAAGTATTGAAATTCATTTAGTAATTCACGTGAAATATGTACAGTCGGTGTCAAATAATAATAATAATAAAATCAACATGCCATGCTTTTTGATTGCCAGATTGTCACAGAGAACATGAAAATAGCCATTTGATTAGTAATAACGTCTACGAATTAATACAATACCTAAATTGTTCTCAGGTTACTTACATACTGAAACTATCAAATTCTATAATTTTCAATATTAACACTCAATTTTTACAGCATGTTTGGATTTTTCGGTAAATTTTATCTTAGGATACCAAACGGGATGTCATTTGGTAAAATTATTTATTAATTAGGAGAATAAATTAAATAAGTAAATTATCTAATTCTTTTTAACTGTTGCAAAACAGATTGTGATGCGGGCGTTGTCAAAGCATAACTGAAAAAAGTCTTGGGGAAATGAACTATAATCTTGGATTCACATATCTGAAGCTTCTAGAAATCGTTTTCTGTGATATAAGTTACAATTCATACTATTTTTTTCGAAAATTAATTTCAAATATATATATATATATATATATTTGAAATTCATTTTCGAATGAGTTGTAAACTATGAATTTTTTAGCAGAAATCGATTTCTAAAAGCTTCAAATATGCGAATCCAAAATAACAGCTCATTGCGCTAAGTAGTTTTTGAGTTATGTTTTAAAAACTACCCGCGTTGTAATCTGTTTTGTAATGATTAAAAATGAGTTTAAATATAGGAGTTACAAACTTATTCTCATAATTCTTTAACTATTTGACGGAAGGACTTACCCTTTCGTATCAGAAGTTAAAATGTAACGAAAAATCCAAATATGCAGTTAAAATTGAATGTTCGTTTTGAAAATTTTAAAGTTGGTTACAGTTTTGGTATGTAGATGACCCCTTAAGGCGGTTCTAAAAAATAAAAAAAATTCCGGCTCAATAACACGCAACTTTCTGATACATTTTCTGACTTATTTTTAAACATAAAAACATGGTACTGCCAAATATGATTATTGAAGTGATTTGTAATCGAATAGTTTTTCTTATTTTTTGATAACTCTATTACATATTGAGTTATAAGCGATTATTGTCACAACATGGATTTTTTTTCTTTCCCTCTGCTGCCCCGTCCGGAAATGCGGATCAAGATGCCAACTTTGACAGCCTTTTCTGAAAAATCCTTCCGCTTTTAGCGGAAAATAGAAAAAAACAGTTCAATTACACTCATTCTTAGCAAGAACACCTGTCGATTTTCTACATTGTCGAACAAAAATGAATTAAAAATGTGTTAGAATGTAGGCAGTTTGGATTTGAGAAGAGTCTTAAGCAAAATTTATATATAGCATTAAGTTTAGCTTCATTAACAATTTGTATGATCTTTTAGTTCTTAAACATCAGATATAAAATAATAAAAATAAAACTGAAAATAGTTTTTTTTAACACTCCTTTTTCATAAAAGAAGTTTAAGTCATAAGTATTCAATGTTTATAATAAAAATCGGCGCCGAATTTTGTGTCTCCAATTCATGTTGCCTCAAATAAATTCCATTACTATATATTGATTCGGCGTGGGTCCCGATTGTGAAAAATTTTCCGCTCATATTTACACTTGGTAAAAAGCGAGAACTAGTGAATTTATTACAAAATATATGATTTTTGTTCTGTTTCTTTGTGCACTGTAAAAAAAATCTGTAAATTTTACAGAAAAAAAACCATTTTCTTTACAGAAAAAAACTGTTTTTAAAAAAAACAGTTTTTTTCTGTAAAAAAAATGGTTTTTCTCTGTAAAAATTACAAAACCCATATTTTTTACAGGAAAAAACTGTTTTTTTCTTTTAAACAGTTTTTTTCTGTAAAAAATATGGATTTTGTAATTTTTACAGAAAAAATCCATTATTTTTTAGAGGGAAAAAAGCTGTTTAAAAGAAAAAACAGTTTTTTTCTGTTTTTATTATTATTGTTATTCCTAACCGATACAAAGAATGCTGAACTGAAACCGCATTTTGATTTTCACTGTTTGCCTGTCAATGTCATTTAAACACCCGCCAAAGACAAAAAAGGGGATTTTTATAAAGTTGAGAATTTTCATTATTTACAAGGTAAATGGGGCGGGGGGGGGGGGAGTTATAGACTAACAGAAAATGTGAAATAAAATTCTGAAATTTGGTGGGGGGGAGGGGGGGCACAGTTTTGACATTTTACTAGGGGAAGTTTTTGATGCTTTTTTTCTTCAAGGAGGGGGGGGGGAGGCGAAGGCTGGTTAAAAAGATAATACTAATATATAAATTATTTCAATTCGCTAAATTCACAGCGATATATATATATATATTACAAAGTATGTTATTACAGTTTTTAATAGTTAATTTTCACCAAGAATGACCTTTGGAGGGAGGGGGGGGCGTAAGGGGGCAAGAAAATTAAACAATTATACATAGAGAGATTTTAAAAAGGTTGATATAAAGAACAAAGTGGAAAGTTTTCTCCATTATTTTATTTTATTATTATTTTTTTTTTATTCATTTTTTTTTTTTAGGATAAGGGGAGAGGCAGAGTTGAGATTGGGATAATTGAAATATATAAGATAAAACTCTGAAATTTAGCACATGAACGCACAATTTTGATATTTGGCAGAAGACATTTTAATTTCTTGAAGAAAGGGAGCTACTGGCGGGGGGGGGGGGGGATTAAAATGGTAATACAATGGTAGATATTTTTTCAACTCGCTACATGGATTGGATATATATTTAAAAATGAAAACACATGTGAAAAACAAAGGATAAGACAATATAAAATGCAATGGAATGGTTACTGCAGGAATTATACTTGATAGGATGAAAAAGCAAAAAAATGGAAAACTATGAATGCCTCATAGAATCTTCAGAAGGGATTTATAAGAATATTCATAGCAAGTATATGCCACCAATGGCCTTTAGGAAAAGGGGGAGGGGGAGGGGTCAAGAAATTAAAAAAATGCAGAGTAACATACAGAGATTTAGATTTTAAATGGGGATGAAATAAAGACGACCAAAGCAGAAACTTTTAAAAAGATAATATTTTTCACTGTCTAACCTTTTTAGAGTGTATGTGTGTGTTTGGGGGGGGGGGGGGTGTAACAGAATAGAAAAATAATCTATAAAATATTCAGGTTTGATCAACGAACACCCAATTATGATACTTTACTGGCAGAATTTAAAAAAAAAAAAGTGCTTTATTTCTTCAAAGGATGATGAGCCAGCAGGGCGAACTGGTTGAAAAGAAAATACAATATATAGATTCTCTCAAAGCGGTACATAAATAACTTGCATAAAAGAAAAGCTGCCCCCCTTACTCCATAAAGGCCAGATAATGAAAAAGCTTAAATTTTTAAAAATTTCTCATCTGTTCGTCTTTATTTTATACCCTTTAAAATATATGTATGTAATTGTTGTGGGAATACGTATTTTTTTCCCCTTGAGTCCTTCCCCCCTCCCGCCACAAAAGCCATTCTTGATTAAATAATAATAATAATAATATATCAATCATCGTATCATCCTCTATATTAAAACGAAAAGCTAATTCTTAAGATCAATGTTTTTCAGTGCAAAAAAAAGACAAATGCGCAAGCATAATATTAAATGAACAACATATCCAGCTTTAGAACAAAGTAGTGTGAGTTCGGAATGGCTGAGCGGTCTAAGGCGCACGTTTTAATCTGTGGTTCTAAGCTTTTGACAGCGCGGGTTCGATGCTCGCTCGGGGCAGATTGATTTTTGTTAGTTTATTTATGATAAGATAATTTCAATAATTTCTTATTTTACTTCAAGAGATGTTATATAATTTGTAATTTTTTTTTATTCGAATACTTTATAAATAAGTAAATTTTAACATCCAACATTTTTTTTTTTAATTACCAATTTTATGTTTAAATTAAAAGATTGTGCATGTAATTATCGATTAAATAAATTGAACTGATCTACAATTTTTGTTAACAAGATGCCATATATATACTAAGATATATACAAAGAAAAGTATTTTATTATTTTTTATATATATAAAAAAAAAGGTGAGGAAATAAAAGGAGAGAAATATATTCAAACAGGAAATCTAAAAGAAAAATGACGTTGATGTCCATGATTTAATAATTAAATAATGTATAAAAATGTAAAATAAAATTCAAGTAATTAAAAAATATGTATTATAAATCGTTAGCTGCAAACAACAAATTTTAAGTTCGTGGTTTTAGAGTAAGACTCATAAAAAAGAATAAATAAATAATAACAGTGAAAAATAAATAAAGGTCGCGTGATTTAAAAATATTCAGAAAATACTCAGCATTGTTATTATTTTTTTTTTTTATATTGCGACTGTGGTAAGTAAAATTTAGCACCCGACAATACTTTACTAATTTACAATTAAGACAATACTTTACAATAATTACTAATTTGATATTAAAAATATTTAAATTAAAAGATTTTGCATGTATTATCGATTAAATAAATTGATCTAAACTTTTTTTTTTTGTCTGACCATTATCAAGAAAATATGTTTATATACTAAGAAAAGTATGTGATTATTCTCCGTAAAAAAAGAAAAGAAGAGAAAAAAGAAAGAAGGGGAAATATTCACATAAAAACTATAAAAGAAATCACCGTGATATACATGGTTTAACATATAAATAATGTTTTAAAGTCAGGCTGGTAAAAATAAAAGTAACGAAAAAATTTAAAGGTCGCATACTTAAAAAAAAACATTAGAAAATACTAAATATCGATAGTTTAAAAAAAAAAGTTAAGACTATAGAAAATTTCCATTAATATTTTTAGTTAAATTTCTGCTAAAAAGCAAGCATAATAGTTTATAAATTACAAGCTTAAAATCTTTTCACTTCATCAGTCGAGTAGTTTGGACTGACAGCACCATCTATCACTTTATATCTATAGGAATCGCTTACACAATATAACAATTCATCAAGTTTTCGATACTTAATGAAGTTAAATCAACTAATTACAAATTAAAACATATTACTAATGCAATTTTTAAGTTGTTTACCGTCAAATCTTGACAGATACTATCTAGTATATATTAAAGCACAAGCTTAAAAATTTAAGTACAAATAATTCAGCGCAAAAATGAACAAAACTACGTATGATTAAAATCAAATATAGAACCTGTTTAGTTTTCGAGATTAACAGACCGAGGTCACGATAGCCCAGTCGTTTAAAGCGTTGGTTTACGAACTGATTATCTCCATAGAAGATGAGTTCTACTCCTGCTGCTGATAGAATGATTTCTGGAATATCTTTTGTTATAATTAGTCATATTTTATTTCATGGGGAGAAGTTATATGATCTGTACTTTTTTATTATTATTCGAATGCTTAATAATTAAGTAAAATATAACATCCAAGAATATTTTTACAAATATCTAATTTTGTATTAAAAATATTTAAATTTTAAAATTTTGCATGTGATTATCGATTAAATAAATTGAAATGGTCTATAATTTGTTATATTTTGTATGACCGTTATCAAGAATGTAAAGAAAATATGTGATTTTTTTCCCCTTAAAAAAGGAAAAAGAAGAGAAAAGAAAATAGAAAGAAGGAAAATATTCATCTAAGAATTATAAAAGAAACTATCTTAATAAAGTATGAAAATATAAAATCAAACAATTAAAAATATGTATAGCTGGATACAGCACATTTTAAGTTCGGAGTTTTAGAGCGAGACTGATAAAAATAAAATTAGTGGAAAATTTTTAAAGGCCGCGTAATTAAAAAAAAATAAAAAATACTAAAGATTGATATTTTTCAAAAAAAAATTGAGGTTTGTAGTATGTACAAACAAATGCCCTGTCTATTCAATTAATATTATTAGTTAAACTACTGATAAAAAGTAACCTTAATAGGTTAGAAATTACAAGCTTAAAATTCTTTAAATTCTTTCACTTCATTTATTGAGTAGGTTCGACTGACAGCGCCATCTATCGCCTTATATTTTTAGGAATTGCTTAGACATTGCTTATTCATAACGTTTTCAATACTTAATAATTAAAAAGCAACTAATTAAAAATTCAAATATATTTCAAATGGAACTATATAGTTGTTTACCATCAAACCTTGACTAGTACTATCTAGTACACACATACACACACATATGTATATATGAGCTATCCATCTAGAGAGTTGAAAACAATCTATAGATTATTTTTTTTCAACTGCACATGTCCGCCCTACCTCGCCCCCAAAAAACTTTCCTATTTGGAAGAAATAAAGCATTTAAAACTTTCCTTAGCCAAATGCAAAAATTGTGTTTTGGGGGCCAAATCTCAATCTCATATTTTTCTAATGAAATTTTATAAGTTACCTTTTACAAGTTTCTACTTTGTTCGCCTATGAAGCGACGGGCCAAAGCTTGCGGTCCAGACTTGCTCCGGCCCCTCTCGATCTGTTGAGTGGGGTTCAATCGCAGCGTCTGGAATCGGTTAAAAGCCCTGTCATGTCCAATATTGGATGAGTACAGTACTAAATAGTCTTGTTTCCCCCCATTCAAGTCTTTATATGTAATTTTTTAATTTTTTTATTTATTGCCTTCCCCACCAATCTTGGTGAAAGTTTCAAAATATATGTATATATAAGCAGCCCACAGTTCTCTCAGCTACCAATCACTATTCTCCAACATTTATTTGACCGCAAACCGATGATTTCTGACACTCCCTAGATAAGAAAGCCGTGACACGCGTCACGAAAACGTCATACCAAGCAGGCAAAACAAAGAAAAAAATTCAAACAACTTGCATGTTTCGATTTCATTGGCTCATAGAATTAATAATTATTGTTTACTAATGGTTAATAATTCCACGAGCCATCGAAATCGAAACATGCAAGTTGTTCGAATTCTTTTTTAATTTTGCCTGCTTGGTATGACGTTTTCGTGACGCATTTCACGGCTTTCTTATCTAGGGGGCGTTGCCTACATTCATACTAAAAGAGTTAATAATCTTAGCTAAAACCATTCAAGTTTGTTTATTGAGAACATACATCTGACTTGTGTGCTTGACATCAAGTGCCCGCTTATAAGTCATCGTCAATATACAGGGACGAGATAGCCACAAGGAAATTTACAACACCAGAGAGTTACGTCCCGGAGCTCCACAAAGTGTGTGCAATGGAGCTGGCGGGAGTCGAACCCGCCGACCTGACTCCTACGCTCTCAAGCGATTAGCGGAATGGTGTCTTAACCACTCGGCCACGGAGGCCCCGCCCTTCAAGGGGTCGACCAGGACTCCACTATGCGTTTACGAAAATTATGAGAACTTCTTAAGTAGAGAATTCTCAGTCAAAACGTTCATACTACGCTCCTTCAGCTTATAGATAATTATCTTAAATATGGTTTGGACGGAAATTTTGCGCATTTTCGGAATTTGTGGATCCTGAAAGACTTTGCTCTATTTCAGAAACGAGATTAGCCAATCAAAAGCTTGTATTTATGCAAAATTTTCGCATTTAAAGAAAATTTTGCAGAATACAGATTCCTGGTGGTTAATCTTGTTTCAAAAATAGTAAAATATTCTATCTGTATACCTGCTTAAGTCTTTAATAAGGAAAGGACATATTTACAAACAAACACTTTCATCAACCAATCTATCAGTACATTTTTGTCATAGCGATCATTGCAGGAATCTTCATGGCAACGCAAGCCAATCATATCGTAGACCGTTTAACGTAGACCAATCAAATCTCCACATCTCATGTGTACAGTAGGAGCAGGACTACACTAGATACCGGGCTGGCTCATTCACTATCATGACGTCACAAATGGTGGCTGGCCGCGACCAGCGATTGGTACAAAGCGACCCATCGTTTTGTGCCAATCGCTGTATGTCTTTCGTTTTGTCGCTTCGCTTTATACCAATCGCTGGTCGCGGCCAGCCACCATTTGTAACGTCATAATAATGAAGGAGCCAGCTCGGTATCTAGTGTAGCCCTGGTAGGAGTCTATAACATTAGAGGTTTCTCAAGTATAACGTTAAGGTTTCTCATGGAAGTGGTTAACTTGTTTTGGTACAAAAGTTACTTGGAGATAAAACTGCAGAAGCACGTGCTAGGTCATTAGGCCTAGGCAGCACGTGGCGTGATCGATCAGAGAAAAGCGGCGAAGTGTTCATCTGCAAAAACTCAGGTTCTGTAGAAAATGGCTCGCTGTTGTCAGAATCGTTTCACGACGAGTAAGAAAATCAGGAAGAAATACCTATCTTACCAGAACACAGGCTCATCACTGCTGGAGGTGCTGAAAGAGAGTAGAGGCAGACATCGTAGTAGAGAAGACAGGACAACGTAGTTGGCAGTTAACTTATTTATTTGTATACAAAGTGTATACTCTTAAGAGGAATGATATTGGCAGACGTCGCTCGCACATGATATGTTCCAAAAAGACATCACCATCTTACAAGTCAGTATCTCACTCGCTCGGCTCCCACGGAAGCCATTACGGCGACCGGGAGGCCTAATCTAAACACAGCTGTCTCGTGCCCAGGCAAGACTCAACCCTCTCTACTGCTGAACTGCTTGCCGGTATGAAAAACGCGCGCTAGCCAGAGATTGGCGGTGAAAAACCTGTCCAACAGGTGAGCGAACGCCAAAGCGTAAGTCCGTGTTGACGCCAAAGGCGATAACGAACCGCGACGCGCGCCTAGCGAAACGCAAGGAGGGGAAGCGTTCGAAAATGCCGGTCGCTTCAAGATCGCGAATCGGCACTGCGGCAAAACGCAATGAAAAAGGAATAATTAAGAACTTAAAAGAGGAATTACAAAATATGACAGAATTAACGTAGAGAAATAAATGAGATGTCAAATTAAAGGGAATTTAAAATGCCGAAAAATGAGAACGATGATTTAAATTAATATTAAAGAGAAACTATTAGAATTATTAGGATTAAATATTCAAAAATAGGAAATGTGCACGTGGGTACGATAACATCGTAAAATAGTTGAAAGTGGCACGTTTGCAACGTGACAGAGTCATAAAGAACAAACAGGTTTTTCTTGCCTTCCAACAGTAATTTAACCAACAGTGACGTCAGCTGCTCTTTTCTCAAGGCTAACCAAGGCAACACTAGATACCGGGCTTGCTCATTCACTCTCAAAACGTCACAAATGGTGGCTGACCGCGACCAACGATTGGTCCAAAGCAACGCGCCCATCATTTTGTGCCAATCGCTGTATGTCTTTCCTCCTAGTCAGCCACCTTTTGTGACGCCATCATAATGAATGAGCAAGCCCGGTATGTAGTGTAGCCCTGGGCTAACGAAAAAGAAAGGCTACCGCGGTGCTTTACGCGTATCTTTTTTTACAGACCGCCGGAGTCATGTGATGCTCGAATGCACCAATGCAGGTGTACGAAAAGAGCACACGTCACTCTAGTCGTCTGTAAAAAAAGATAAGTGGAATTCGCCGCGGTAGCCTATCTTTTTCGTTAGCCTCGCTCTTTTCTTTTAAAGAAAGGGCAGCTGACGTCACTGTTGGCTCAATTACGGTTGGTTAGCAAGAAAAACCTGTTTGTTCTTCATGACTGCTACTGCACACATAGAGTTGCAAAAACCCCGCAGTTTTTGAGGGACGGGAATAGACCAGGGAATTTTTGAGAATAAACAAGGAATTATGAGGAATATTGGAAATTTTGAAGGAGTTTTGAAAGTAAACAAAACTAGTCATTTTCAATTTAATTTTTTTATTTGTAAGAAATTTCAAGCATTGTTCCGAAAAGTTGAAAATAGGTTTGAATTCACAAAACTTGGGCTTTTGCGCTCTAGGTTTTAATGATTCATTAAAACTCATTTGCTTTACAACAATGGCAGCTGTGAATTGGTAAAGATTTGAATGTTTCTTTAAAAATTAAAATTGTTTAATTTCTGTTAGCTGGCATATTTACTATTCAGGCATACACAATATTAATTTTCTTCAGAGTTAGTGTATTTTTGCATTGATTTCTATTAGTTTTGTTCGTTTTTTTTTTTGTTTTTTACATTGTCTGAATCGGAGAACAGGGGTGATGTTTATATTCATGTCAGGCAAGATGAATCTGTCATCTGCCTCTCGCACTTTTTGCTTATCCAAGAATAAAATATCAAATTACTTATGATATTTTAATTTATCTTACTTAATTATTTCTGCAGCTTAACCATGTAAATCGTTAGTTTTCATGTAAACTGTGCTTTTTTTCTGTATTTGTGTTACTGGTTTTGTTTACATTTGTAAAAAAAAAAAAATAAAAAAAAATCGTTTAGAAATTAAACAATTCCATGTCTAAAACTTTATGAAAACTCCCGGGAATTATTAATATTTCCCTCCCAAAAAAACCCGAGTTATTCCCGGGAATGGACTTTACTCACGAGTGGCAATAGCTATGCCTTTGCTGGTATATGTCCTCCGAAAAAGGCTGTTTATTGGACGAATGGGAAGCTGTGCTAAAATGTTCTTCACGCCTATTGGTGTTTTTCTTCTAAATACCCGTAGATGACGTGACATGGAAAAAGTACATAAACATGGTTTTTTCCGCCCTTTGCAACTCTATGTACACATAAAATGGGGAAATTTGATTGGTCTACTTTAAACTGGTCTATAATATGATTGGCCTACGTCGTCATGACGATTCCTGCATCGACAAAATTTAGTGGTGGATTGGTTGATGGAACTGTTTGTTTGTAAACATGTCCTTTTTTTTTATAGAGAAGTATCGTGACTTACGTTATACACGGTCGGTTCATCACTTTTAAAACGTCACACGGAGTGAATAATCTTTACACGGCGATTGGCACAAAACGATGGGCGTGACTCTTTGTATCAATCGCTGTGTAAAAAAAA
This sequence comes from Maratus michaelseni, assembly GCA_963931845.1. Classification (NCBI taxonomy): domain Eukaryota; kingdom Metazoa; phylum Arthropoda; class Arachnida; order Araneae; family Salticidae; genus Maratus; species Maratus michaelseni. The sequence goes on along the minus strand of OZ007587.1, from coordinate 141,649,129 downwards.
AATAACGTTTTAAATGTCATGAACTGTCCATGTATAACGTAGGTCGTGGTTTCTGCCATTGTCGAAGACTAAAATTTAAAATGTCACAGAACAGAGTTGTTGAATTCTGTTGAGTGCCTTTTTAAGAGAGTGGGTAACATAGCACAGAATCAGGGCTACACTAGATACCGGGCTGCCTCATTCATTCGAGGCTAACGAAAAAGACAGGCTACCGCGGTTCATTCCACTTATCTTTTTTACAGACCGCTGGAGTGACATGATGCTCTTTTCGTACACCTGCATTGGTGCATTCGAGCATCACGTGATCAGGCGGTCTGTAAAAAAAGATACGCATAAAGCACCGCGGTAGCCTTTCTTTTTCGTTAGCCTCGTAGTGGCTCGAGGCTAACGAAAAAGAAAGGCTACCGCGGTGCTTTACGCGTATCTTTTTTTACAGACCGCCGGAGTCACGTGATGCTCGAATGCACCAATGAAGGTGTACGAAAAGAGCATCACGTCACTCTAGCGGTCTGTAAAAAAAGATAAGTGGAATGCACCGCGGTAGCCTGTCTTTTTCGTTAGCCTCGTAGTGGATGGTCGCGACCTGCGACCAGTGATTGGTACAAAGCGGCGCTCCTATCATTTTGTGCAAATCGCTGTACGTCTTTGGTCGCGGCCAGCCGCGACCTACGTTATATACGGCCAATGCATGACGTTTAAAACGTCACATGGAGTGGATCAATTTTACACAGCGATTAGTGCAAAACGGTGGGTGCGTCACTTTGAACCAATCACCGGATAAAAATTATCCACTCCATGTGACGTTTTGAACGTCATGCACCGGCCGTGTATAACGTAGGTCATGGGCCAGCCACCATTTGTGACGTCATGATAATGAATGAGCAAGCCGGTGTCTAGAACTGCTACTACTAGGAGAACAGAATAGGACATAATATTCTATCATCCTAGGTTCCTGCCCATTTGTAAAATATTTCGAAGGGAGGGGTTCAATTTTCAATTTTAACCTTCCGGCTACCAAGATGGGTCCATTGCACCCGAAAGCAATTTTTGTCCATTTTCGTCAAGTATAGGGAAGTTACAATCTGCTGATTACCGTTTCATCCGTCAATCAAAACTTCCCGGTTGACCTCCAGCCGCGTCCAAAATCCTCTCAGCTACCAATCACAACTACCTTCTAAAGGTTAGTTGACCTCCAACAGTTGATTTGTGACGTTATTTGAAATTACCCTACACAGTAATTGAAAGTAATAAAAATAAGTGCCTAACCATTAACAATTTTTTTTTGTATAGCATATGCTGTATTATTTATGCTCTTTATAAATCAATAATTCAGTTGTATTTTGATAATTCTATATTATATGTGTCCAATAGAGCAGTTCACATCACGTGGCTTCTACCGTAAAACGTTTTAAAAGCTGTAGGACACAGAAGTAGAAAAAACATTGATTAAAGTAAACGTTGAAAAAGCTGTAGGACACACAAGTAGAAAAAACACCGATAAAACTACCGATATCTGTCCTACAGCAGCAGCAAAAACTTGTTCGTCAGGTCACCTTGCACAACTCTACAGGCTAAAATGATAATTCTTGGATATTTTATGTGTGTGAGTGGGGGAGGGGTGAACATTGAACCCCAGTGTTCGAGCAGAGGCTAACGAAAAAGACAGGCTACCGCGGTGCATTCCACTTATCTTTTTTTTAGAGTGACATGATGCTGTTTTCGTACATCTGTATTGGTGCATTCGTGCATCACGTGACTCCCGCGGTCTGTAAAAAAAATATATGCGTAAAGCTCCGCGGTAGCCTGTCTCTTTCGTTAGCCTCGGTTCGAGCCTATATAAAAGTATCATATTCAGAGAATATTGAAAATTGCATCAATTGATTTCAAAAGCATTAAGCTTTTAAAGAATTCACTAATTTTTTTATTCTACCAGTACTAATGATAAAAAGATGTACAATAGATCTGAAAATATAAGGAACATACTTTAATATCAGAATGATTTTGTGTTAATTATCTTATTTATTATAAATATATATAACGTCAAAATAAATTAGATTATAACTGATGTCGATATAAATTAGCGAAATTACTTAAATATGTTTTTACTTGACGATTTCAAATGTTAATTTGCAAATAATGCTTACAAATAAATGGCCTAGAGGCATAATTTCCCCGTCCACCGCGGATAGACGATTGCGATTATCATGCTTTCTGATTACTTCTTAAACCGAACGCTTCTTAGGTCATTTCCAGTTGAACTTGGTTTCTTATATAATATCTATTAATTTCTATATAATCTAATTAATTTATAACTGTAATATAATAAATATTATAATATAAACTAATTAATTTCTATGTAGTCTAATCTCTATATAATCTAATATTTCTATATAATCTAATAATATATATTCATTTCTTATATTATATCTTCTTATATCTTCATAATCCTCTAAAATATCGGAAATGACTTAAGAAGCGTTTGCTTTTACAAATAATCAGAAAGCGTAAAAATCCCAATCGTCGATCGGCGGTGGAGACGGAAATTATGCGGCCTACAGCTCTAGAGCCATGGAGATAGAAATAAGAAGGAGAACAGTGAAGATAGGCTTTCAAGATCACAACATGGACCGGGAATTAGTACCCAGTTTGTGGCGCTGGTGCTCCCAAAGGCCGGTCATGTGACCTGTCAAACATGACAAATTGTCGTCTGCTCTTCCTTCATTTTGGTTTCGAGCATGGTAAAGAGATAGAGGGCGCTACACTTCCTAAAGGCCCAAAAGACCAGAAACGCCGCCATACTAGGTACCGCTTTTAGTTCCATAAGTAGAAACATTATCTTTGTTCTCCTTCTTTCTATCTCCCTGTCTAGAGCTATTTCCTTATAGGAGTGACGTCACGAGCATATATTAGACTGGGGAAGAAATGCGAGTTGGCAACAGTTAGATTTGTTTACACACCGGAAGCTAGAAGGCGCGGAACTTTTGTGCATGTTGCCGACAATTGAGCATTTTCAAATTTATAAGGTAAGTTTAAATGCATCGTTTTTTAAAATAATGAAAGGTATGATATTTGTCAAACTAAATTAAAACTGTAAACCATATCGGTTTGAGAATTTTCATTATATTTCAATTTAAAATGTTTATTATTAGTTCCTCGTGGTGAATCGTGGAGGCTTCCATATTGCTTGGCTTGCAAGCACATAAGCTGACAAATATCATATTCCTTATAAATGTGCATGTAATTAAATGTTATTTTATAAGTACGGTTGTTACAGTATTGCAGAATATTAGGACTCTTAGGGTTCGTAAATATATTTTCGAAAATATAAAAAATATCCGATATTTTGATATATAGGTATCTTGTTATTTTTTTTTATATCTGTCCGATATTCTCAAAATAGTACTGCTAATTATAAACTTTTTCAGACTTACCGTAATTTCCAGCGTATAATACGCGGATCAAATAATCATTTTTCGACTCAGAAATTTTATTTTATAAAATGTCATATCGCTGTAAATATTTGACTTAAATCGTTGAATAAAATTTCTGAGTTGAAACAGAATTGTTTATTCCGCGGATTATACGCCGGAAATTACGGCAAAATAAATTAGCAACTAAAATATATTGCACTTAACATGAGAATTAAAAAAAAAAAATCCCCCCCCCCCCCCCCCCGTCCCTTACTTACAATACAACTATCGAAAAACAAAATAAAGGTTTCAGCATCAAGTATTGTGAAAATTTTATCATTTATACAACAAAATTCTAATATTTTTAAATTCAAAATTTGAACGTAAATTTAAATTCGTGTCCTTTTTTTTGTTCTTTAACCTGTTATGCAGTCTAAACTGAGCTAAACAAAAACAAGAAATGATTCTTTCAATAAAGCTGCAAATAAATGATTAATTAAATTAGACAGTCTATCTTTCTTTCATGGCTGTACTAAGTTGACACATAATTATTAATTCTACATTTAAAAATTCAGCTTTAAACATAAAGGTTAGAAGGAAAAGAAAAAAAATCAGGGGGGGTGGGGGCATGTCTAAAAAAGTCACTGATAGAGGCAAAAGTTCTGTATCTACAAAGTGTCATATAGTCAATAAAAGGTGAAAAATTCATACTTGTTTTCACTGAAAAAAAAAAAATGACACTTTGAAAAACTGATTATCAACTAGAGAAAATATCGTTACTTATTATCTGAGCCAGGTCACATTCACTGCACCTACAATAGCGACAGAAATAATAATTACTGTAACGCTTATTTATTTTTGCTTTTTTTTTTGTTACGTGCCTAGTTAATATCTCATAGTTGGCATATTATAGGCAGTGGTAAAAATATTTATATGCAGATTGTAACTATATAATATAATAGAGTAGAATAAACAAATATAATAGTATATTTGTTATATTTATTCTGATTGGCATAGCAAATTACTGGAAAACCATATTTAGTGCCATCAATTTTATGTTATGTACTAAATTAATTTTTTGTATTGCTTTAGTTTGCTTTTATATTATTTGTCATTTTTAATAATTTTATGTATTTATTAAATGTTTTGAACACGATTGTGGCCACATTGAACAAAATTGGCAATTGACAACCATTTTTGGCAATCTATTTATAAGTTAAGGTTCTTGGTTTTTTACTATCCAAATGATGCCAAGTTAGTCTGAAAAGATAAATGAATCCTATAAAAAATGAACATTATATTTTGTGTTATCTCAAAATGTTTGTTAGGAAAAAAAAGATTGTGCAATACTACACTAAGTTAAAAATCACACTGTAAAAAAAAAAAAAAAGAAAAAAAAAACAAGAAAAAAACTGGAAAATTTCAAATTAATATAACCAACATAATAAAAAATTTTAGTCATGCAGCATTATACTTAAAATAGACTTTTTAATGTTTCTTGATTGTTACATTAAGGTTGTTCTCAGATCCAAAAGAACTACTTTTAACATATTTCTTAATTCATTGTTCGGAGACATGTAAAATTGGCAGGTGTTCTTATTCAGAAACTAATGTAATCAAATAATGTTTTTCCTTTTTTGGTAAAGGCAGAATATCTTTCAGAAAATACTGTCAAAGTCTGCGTTTTGAATCGAATCCCTGATGCTGTTTGCACGAGAAAAGGGAAAGACGACACAAATCGCTTATAACTCGATAAGTAATTTATTTATCAAATTGTGGAAAACTCATTTCGATTCCAAATTGCTTCAATAGTTAGCCCTGCTAACTTTACCCCATTGCATTTAAAAATGTGTCAGAAAGTTTTGTTTTATTGAGCAGGTCATTTGAGAACTACCTTAAATTGCTCGGTATTCGTTTGACTTCAAGTTAAGTTTTACAAGTAAACCTAATTCCCTAATGATAAAATTACGAGTGAATCAGCAAGAAAATATGAATCTTATTTTCAACAAACTAATTTTAAAAAATGTATGTTTTATTAGAGTATTGACACTATGCACACATACAAATTAGAAACTTAAAAATAGGTGTTGCAATTGGGGACTTTCACTAATAAATAAATTATTATGATGAATAATATAAAAGTTAAAAAAAAAATTCAGAAAAGACATTAACTATTTAGAAATCATGCCTAATTTCACGAATGCAATTCTTGTAGTTCTAAAACATTTCTGTTAAAATATGCGAGTTTGGCATGTGCCCTGATTGTGGAAAATTCACCACTTTTATTTATGCTTTGTAGAAAGTGTAAACTTGTAAATTTAGTAAAAAAAAATAATTTTTGTTCCATTTCTTTTCTTTTTAAGATTTGGAAATAGGAAAGGTAAAAAAAAACATTTAAACTACCTATTTAAGATTTCTAAATCTTCTCAGGGTTTAGTTAGAGGGTTCGCTGATTTAAATCTATTGATTTTTTTAAAATAAAATCATTGATTTAAACCAGTTTTTTTTTAGATACTGGTAATAAATTCAAGATGTAAACAAACATAATAATGTACTTTAACATAATTTAGTTTTATATAATTCAGATAATCAAAGAGTATTTAGAAAGATCAGGCTTAATCTTTGTCAAAAAATAAATTACAATGCAAGTTTAGAAAAAATAATTTCAAATTTCATTTGAATCAAATTGTAAAATAAACTTGTAACAGTAAGGACTAAGCAAAAATATTTTAAGTATAAGAATATTTACTTGCCTATTATTTAGTATTTAGAAAAGCTCTGTATTTTAGCTCTGAGAAAATGTCAGCATTATTGTCCGCTAAAGAGAAATACTCTACTTTGGTGATACCTATTAAAGTTTGAAGCAAAATCTGAACCACTCAATGAATTTTTGTTTGAATCTAATATAGTGGAAGATCTCAGTCATTTAGAATGGTAGGAGCCACATGTCACAGTTATCGAAAAGGATGATACTAAAAAACTTACAGAATGCATGATCAACCAGTTTTTTACTGAAATAGCTTTATTAGAACGATTATTTTCAGCTTTTGGCTTAGTACATTTGAAAATTAGGACTCTCTTAGGAATTGATTTAGCTGCTAAACTCGTTTTTCTGTACCAGCACTTTAACAAAAAACAAAAGTTAATATCTTTATTTGCTTCCAAAATTGTTTAAAAATTTTATGTATGCTGCATGCAGTTATTTTTATTTTAACTAAAATATTTAAGGTTACATTCATTTTTGACATATGATTTGTAGTTTCTCAGGCATTTTGTATAATAAAATATTTTGGTATCCTAAAATGTTACCTTTTAATCATATGTAAATTGTGTAAAAATATTATATATATTGCATTGATAATACTTATAAAATAATACTTAATAATATATATTGGTAATACTTATAGCATGCATGTGTGTGCATAATTTTTATTTTATAAATTAAAAGAAAAGTCATATAAAATAATAATATTGTGCAAGTTTTTTTTTTAATTGATTTAAATTTTAAAAAATGTGATTATTTTGATTTTAAAAAAATCACAAACCCTGTTTAGTTATAATTATATTAATAATTATTTATTAATTGACAATTATGCTATGAATATATTGTATTATCACCAGGAACACAAAACTGTATATAATTTCTAGAATTCTAGCATATCAGAAAGTGGGCAAAAAATTAATTACAAAATTCAATTTTTATATACAAGTGTTTCATGTAAGCAGCTTGTACTGTAATATTTTTTTACGTACTGTTTGGCATGTTAAAATGATGAGAGACATTCTCAATTTTGGGCACACATACGTAAAAACATTCGTCATCCCTGATGTAGTAACAAAAGCCAAATTTTAGATGTTTTGTTGTTAATGTTTATAATTAAAAAAAAATTAATACTAAACTACAGTGTATGCCACTTAATGTGATTGTGGTTAATATTATTATCCAGTTAGTGTTATCAAAATCACCATATCCCGACCCACTGTATTTTGCTTACTACATCGCTTTATGTGATCAATACTCCATTTAATGTTATCGCTTTTTCAGCAGACCAGTTCCTGAAAAGTTTGCAAAAAAAAAAAAAAAAAAAAAAAAAACTATTTTTCTGGAAACATTGCATTTTCTGTTAATGTCATGGAATCGAATATCATCTGCTACAATTAAAAATTCTTTTGTTACTGCTGCATTCTGTGAAACTGAAAACAGACTACGGAAATCTTCCCTGATGATATGACGAATGAAGATTATGAGGATTGGATGGCAATCAGCAGTGACATTCCTGTAGTTGCAAAGCTGACAGAAACTGAAATTTGCAAAAAATTTGCGAAGATATACAAAATCATAGTGATGATGAGGATCAGGGAGGGGGACAATGAAAGTCAACTTTTTGAAGGACCACTTACATATGCAGAAATGAGGAATGCATTGAAAATATTCTGAAACAAGGTTCTGTTCCAATGATGTTCTACAACATCATAGGACAATTAAAAAAAAAAAAAAACAAGTATAAACAATTCATTAATAAACTTTTAAGAGAATTGTTAACAAACAAAAATTACTCAATTGTCTCAATAAATGTTTATCACTTTACAAGTCGTCATTGCAACAAGGGTGAGTAATCAGGGTTGTTAAATGCACAGGTTTTTTCTGAAAAATCCCAACCCACTGGGTTTTATCAGGGTTTTTTGGGTTTTATCAGGGTTTTTGGTGTTTTATCAGGATTTTTTGGGGGTTTTTTAAGTTGGTGGTTCAGAATGTTTGAAAAAAAAAATGTACTTATTACTAAATACAATTTAAAGCAACTAATTGATTACAAAAATACATAAATCAATGACAATAATCAAAATTATGCTTTGCTTTTAGATAAATTGATTATTAGTAATAGTTTTAACAATAAAATTATCATTAAAGTACTATACTAATACTAGTGCTAAATAAGAACTTTTAAACTAATATTTTGTTAAAGATAAAGTATTTTTATTCATTTTAATTGAAGTGATTGTATATATATAATAAATATTTTCTCTAGAAAATATTCATTCTGAAACATATTGATTAATGATGGATTGCAAGATTTTTTTTCTCTGAGTTGTTTGCATTCCAAAATGTGTTGCTATATTCTTTCTTAGGCACAGTAAGTAACATTTCCTCAGCCCGAAGTAAATAGGGAATGTCTGTTTTCCTTTAGTTTATGTTGTTGTTGAATTAAGTTGGGTGGTAGTTTATATTTAATTAAGAAAAATTTTTTGCAATTGAAACTGGATATAACAAAATTCGCAGAACTGGAAAAAAAATATTTGAGGTAAAGTAGGTATTTTTTATTGTAGCTAATTAATAGAATAAACCAAATAATTCTACATGTCTACATCATTAAATTAGGATCCTCAGCATATGTGGTATTTTTTTAAGAGTTTCAACTGTAGGATTATATATCAAATTATTTTTTTTAATGAGAAAAAAATTAGTTTTTGTGTTTCTGATAGTTACACATACTCTCAAAATTAAGTTACAATTATTTGTTTTAAAAATTGTCATTGGAAGAATTAAGACTTTTTCCCTTGTGGTGGTGGTAGGGGGGGGGGGGGGGGATAAACTTTATGACTGGTGTACTGACATTAAGAAATATATCCTATGTAATTTGAAGTTGAAATTTTGAAAAAACCTAGTTGAACTCACCCGGGTTATTTGGGTTGGGCTAAATCATAACAACCCTGGTAGTAATAGTACTACTAGATATGATTTGGTGTTTTCTTAAATCACATATTGTTATCAATCTGATTTGTTATCAAAAACTCATGGTCCTGAAGTGATCACATTAAGGGCATCTACTGTATTCGAAATATTTTTAAAAACTATGAATATCAGATATATTTTTATATTAAAAAGCAATTTTTTAATCTTATTTTCTAAATGAAATTTGGAAAAAGAATGTTAGAGTGTAGTGTAACACTTATAATGTATGTAATGTGTAAATTTGTACTATATAGTAATTTCATATTTGTTGCCAGAGATTAATATTTACATTTTTTTTTTCATATATCCTTGGAAATTTAGGAGAGCAGTGGAATATATGTAATTGAGGATGGGTGACTTGGCAGGAAGCTATGTCCAGCTAAAAGAAAATATACATGTAAGTGTTTAGGAATTTCTTTAAAAATTACAAAAAGAAAAACCAACTATTCTGAATTTATTTGGTGAAATATCAGGGATCTGTTTAAGAAAAAATTGGGTCCTTTAAAGGACTCTTCACAAAATTTTTCATTTCAAAACAGGACCCTTCACAAAATTCTGTGTCTTAAAAATAGGTTTTTAACAAATTTTTTCCATCTTTAAGCCGAACATTTGACAAATTAATCATTTAAAAGTAAAATCTGATCTGTCACTTTTACATATATAAAGAAAAAATATATATTTTACACCCATATATCTTTTTTTAAATGTGTAAACAAGAACCTGAATATAATGATCATTTCAAATTCACAAAATTATGATTAGATTTTTCACAAATATAAAAAGCTTTTCACAAAAACAGGACCCTGGGAAAAAAGTCTGGACAGACCCCTGAATATCTAGTAATCGGATCAGGTGGGTTGTAATAGCTATAAAAACAGACTTTTTTATGCATACATAGTTTGCAAAAATATATCATTTTAATTTAAAAAAATACAAATGAATATAGCTCCCACTATTTCAAGAACAATTTCAACAATAAAACTGCAAATTATTACTGATAATGGTATTTTAAAGCACATTGTCTATTAACTATTTTACCCCATGGCTTGGGGTAAAATAAGTATACTTATTTAAAAGTTTTTATTTCTTTAATACAGTAAATAATTGTACATGAATCTGATTATGGTGGAGTTTGGTGGATCAGAAAGGACAGCTGCAATTTGTGATTCATCAAACATGTAATCTTCCTCAGGAAACATGAAATAGGAATATGTACATACTTTTTCAAACTTAACTATGTATTCCTGATTATTATGATATCAAGAAATATCTAATCTGTTGTCTTTTTGTAGAGCTCTGACCTTTTGTCCGATTCTGATAGTTTGTTTGCCACTATTACTGTATAAAAGTTCCCTCTTCTGAATCATCAATAACTTTGTTGGTAAAACTTATACCTTTAGTCATGATTTGGTGATATTTCAGGCTTCCACTTCTTTTTTCCTGTTACTTTTCAAAATTTCTTGTGCAATCCAAATTTTTTTAATAAAAAAAAAAAAATCATTTTTATAATTAGGGATGCACCAAATAGTGATTTTGGCTAACTACTAACTGCTAGGCTGAATAATGAATATACGGCCGAATACCGATTATTCGGCTTCCTGAATTTTTTTATATTTCAAAGTTTAAAGGTATTAAAAAATAAAGTTTTAAAACAATTTTACATAATATTTAACACAGATACTCACATTTTGATAAGTAAAACCCTTTTACAAGTAAACTTTACAATAAGAAAATATGCTTTGAGTTCTCATTTTAAGAAGAGAATAGTTTTAAACTTTAAATTAATAAAACTTTAAATTTCAAGTCTTTTTCTGTGAATTAAAACAAATAAAATTTTCTTATTTTTTATCTAAAACAAATATCTTTAAATTGAGGAAATTTTGTAGAAATTGGAAGGAAAATTCCCGAGTCATATACTGTTTATTTGACAGTAAGGGACTAAAGTAAATAAATACAATCTATTCAAATGGTGGCGACTCAACAAGAATAACATTCCTGTTCCTTTTGATTTAGCAAGGCAGTTTTTAAATCCACCAAACAGCAGTGTCTGGAGTAGGTGATAAATTTGAGAGGTTGTAAACATACAGGTTGTTCCTAAAATCTTGTAATAAACTTTCAGGGAAAATAATGAGGTCAGTACAAACATTTTTTGAACAAGAAATAACATCTCAATCCACTTATTCCATCAAAAATACAATCCATTGAATCAAAAATACAGGGTGAGCCACTAGAAGTCAAAACTGAAATTTTGTTCACAACTTTAACAATAATGAAGATATTTTAGTGAGATTAGCATAATTAATTTTGCTTGCATAAAACGTGATGATATCATTAAAAGTGACCTAATTTTAGCCAGTGACATAATAGTATAAGTACTGTCAGCTGCATTTTGAATAAAGGAATGTCTGTCTCAGTGTTGTTTAGACATGAATGGTGGCAATTTCTAGCACTTCTCGTCATGTTGTCATATTCACAGAAATCAAAGTAACTCTGTTGAAAATATAGTTATATCTTCATTATTGTTAAAGTAACAAACAAGTTTGACCTGGAATGAGATACCATTGCATTTCTGATTAAATAAGTGGATTTTGATCCTGGTTCTCTGGACAAGAATTGTCTGTTTTGATGTCTATTATCACTCCTGAAAGTTTCTTCCATTTTGTTAAAAACACTGTGTTTACGAAAAAGCAAGAACCCAGATTATTTAATAGACAATGTTCAAGAATTTGCATTTGTACATCATCAAGTCCTGTGAAGGTCATCATTAATGGTTAACTTTCTTAGGTGACACTTTTTAAATTCCAAATAAATAATTTAAAAACAATCTCTGTTAAATATAAATCTCTTTCGAATTACTATGAATATCTTTATTAATTGACAGTTAAAAGTAGAAGTTGTGTAAGTTTTTTACAAATATTTTTTAATGTATTTTTTCTTAAGTATGCAGCAGGCCAAATAGTATGAAATTCGGGCAGGCCGAATAATTTGATATTAGGCGTAACTGAATATTCAATAGTATGTCCGAATACCAAATAGATACTGAATATTCGGTGCAACCCTAATTTTTATAAACCCTGAGCATCAGTGTATAACCATTTTACTCCACATAAGTTTTTTTGCTCTAAAATTATTAATTTTACATTATTTTGTAATACAAAAATGTAGAAAGTTATTCCTGAATAAGTGTTTTATGCTACACAATGGATAAATAAGTTCTTATTTACTTAAAATCCAAAGTTTTTCTCATCATTACAACCAAGTTATGTCATCCATAAAATTTAAATGGCTACCAAGTTTAAGAATATAATAATTATAAAAAAATTTAAAGAGGGGGAAAAGCTGATGTCCAAGGTGCTTAAAGTGAAAAATCATGAATGTGATACAAAAAAAAAAAAAAATTAAGGAAGGGAAAAAAGAAAACTGTGTGTCATGGCAAAACACTTCTAAATCTCAGAAATAATGTCCCCTAGTGAAAAGTTAAAAGCAGATTTAAGGATGACAGTAAATCATTGCGATAGTAGAATTAATGAGCAAGCCCTATCACTACGACGATCAAATTTTCTGCCAGAATAATAGCTAAGTTTTGCAATTGCTGCTTTTAGCTTCTCGATGATAATTGATTGTCGAACATCTCATTTGTAGATTTTGGGAATTAATTGATGACTATTGAATGTTATTTTTTACTATGACAATTTTTCTCGATTGTTGAATTCTGTAAAATTGCCCATCACTAATTCCAAGTAATCCACCAGAAATAAAAAAAATATTTACTAAAGAAAATGATGAAGAGCATCATGAAAAACAAGAAAACTGTGTTATTACAAATAAGTGTTGCTGTGTGTAAAATATGGCTAAAAATCTAGAAAAGTTATTTTTAAGCTGATCTGAAGAATTAAATTTAGTTAGTGAACTTATTAATGTATAAAACATGTTTGCCAAATGGAATTTAAAAGACAAAAACTCTTTTAACTGATTACCTTAATTAAACAGATGTACTACCTAAATATTCACATTTACATTTATTGTTTGAAATTTTTAGTCATAGATTTTTTATTGACAGAAATCAGTACTCATTATTGGTTACATCATTATTATTAAGGCACAAACTTTTAAATTATTATTAATATCTTTTTTAACTTTTGTTATCTTGAATCTCTTGAGCAAATTAAATTATATATTTTATGTATTAATATTTTATTTTTTCAACAATACCTCCAAATAAAAGACAAAATATCCAATCCCATCGATGTGCAAAATTGGAAGGTTTTACTGTATATTATTATAAATATTGAAGAAAAATAAAAAGTAACTTAGTAGAACTTAAAAGTAAATCATAAAAGAACCTCACATTTTTATCTATTTTTAATAAAAACTGACTTTTTTAAATAAAATTTTTGTTTTTAAATGGTGTCTAATTAATTTTCAGATTAAAATTCTTATAAATGGAGCTTCATGTATGATTTGAACATGGAAAAGTGGTAACTGCAGATGAATTTGCTTTCAATGGTAAGATTATTTTTAAATATATAAAACAATGATTCAATAAAAATTAAAAGATTTGACTTTGACTGGATGTAGTAATTTCGCTAAACCATTTATTTATTTATTTATTATTATTATTTTTTAAATAGCAGTGCTCTGCTTTTTTTTTTTAAATACAGTGAAATTTTCTTTTGTAAAAATTTTCCATGTCTGTGTGCCTGAATCTTAAATAATTTTTTTAAACAAGGGGATTATTAAATCATATTGTAAGCTTTAAAATGCATTGCTGGTTTTTAACTATTCTTTGCAGGTTTATTTTTTTAAATACTTTTTTTTTATAGTGTTATAAATATTATATAATATCAAGTTGTTCATTGAAAAAGTCTCCTGATTTTTGGCTTTTAAAACATGTTAACTCTACATTAATTTAAATTAATTACATGTTTTCAGTAATTAGAAGTACATTTCAATTTTTTAAAATGTTTATAGCAGGGTTGCCAGATTCATACCTGCCAACTTTTGAAAATGGCAAAGTGTAAAATGACGCATGAAGAGTATTTCACACCATTTATTTTTACACAAAACCCGTGTAATCCATTTTTAAGTAACATATACACGGCCTTTTTCAAAAATTTTAAGTACATAATAGATGAATAGTAATAAATAATACAGTGCTGACCATTATAAAGATAGTTTGTTGAGAAAAATATGAAAAACATTACAACACTCATTAAGAAACTGATTTTGCTTTACGTTTGAGCAAATTTATTTAAAACACGACTTCTTACATGCAATACAAATTTTAAAAATCTTCCTGATGATTTTTGACAATGAAATCTGAACTCATTCTTTGGCAATACTAAATATTCCCCTCACATTCATCATTTACCGTTACTATAAGCAACTAGAAAGCATAAGTTAAAGGATGAAAAATGAAACTTGGAAGAAACTTTGCCAAAAAGTGTAAAAATATGTGTCCTAGGTGTAAAAGTGTAAAAAATGCTCCAAAAGTGTAAATTTTACACCTAAAGTGTAAAAGTTGGCAAGTATGCAGATTTTAGCCAGGCCAAAAAATGCCAACTGCCCTTTCTTGGCTTTAACCACTAAAAAAAAAAGGGGGGGGGGGTGACTTTTAATTAAAAAAAAAGCAATAGATTGTTTACAGAGAAATTACATCAAGTTTAAATTAATTTATTTTTGATGCACTAAATGTTTTATACCAAAGAAGTTTATAAATTTCTATTAAGTATTACAAAGTAAATGAAGTCTTTTTATAACTGCTAGAAAAATACCATAAAGTCAAAATGTCTAAAAGAAAAATATGAGAAAAATGTATTAACAGGTCAGGAGAATTTTCCAAAAATCTTACCAGCCAGCAAGATGCAACATAACAATTAGTTAAAAATCGGTAGGACAAAATGTAATCAAATATTACTAATTACTACAATGCATTTTCATATATTTTTTTCTATAATATATATATAACAGAGTAAAGCTTACTATAGGATAGAACTTAGTACAATGTTTACATCACAGTAATTTGGAATGAGTTGCACACAGTTGATCACAGTAAGTTGCAACATACAGCTAATTAGTTTAAAAAATACAGTTTTTAGCATATCTTCTATAGCCTGCAATTTTTTAAAGTCACTTGCCCCATCATAAAATCCATTCGCCAGTAGCAAGTAAAAGAATATATTTCTCCACCCCTGTGCATTAAGTTAGCCACCAGTATGGTGTTTCTAAAGCCTATATTACAATAGCACTACATATATGATACAATTTAATAATTATATGTGGAATCAAACAGAGAGGAGCCACACTTCAAAAAGAAAAAAATATTTTTACTTAAAAAGGGAAAAACATGTTTTACATACAGCTATTTACTTTTTTACATTGATTAAAACAAAATATTTTATATGTATTTTTTAAATGAAATTATCTGAAAATACTTGATCTTATCCATATTTGGCAAACAATAAATTTTGATGCTTATAAAAATTATATATTTTTAAATTTATAATATGCAGAAGATTTTTTTTTTCCTTTCTCTGCTCCTAAGCGGTTTCATAATTTATTCCAGATAAATCCTCAAGAAGAGAAAATTCTCTTCATTCTTGAGAATGTTCAATGTTGAAAAGGGAATTGAGCAGAAGATAATATTTGAGGAGATTCTAGTACAAATTTAGAACAAAAGAAAAACTATATATGTATATATATAGAAAAGTTAAAAGATGTGCTCAAAATAAAACTTATTATTTTCTTTTGAAAAGGTTCTTGCTAATAAGTTATTCATGCTATTTTATTCTTAATACTGTTACAGTGAGAAATTGAGTTTTTTACTAAATAATTTTATGTATGATTTAAATATCTATGAGGAAAAAAATAGTTTCTTATCCTTAAAGTCCTTAAAATTTATTAAGTTACCATCCTAAATGAAAATACATAATAGCTATAACCTTAACATTTTTTTGATATTTTCATGTTATAGCACCCCCCCCCCCCCCCCCCCCACAATTACAATTATGCAAAGACTGCAGCTATGATTTCACCAATATCATAGAAAAGCTTTATATATGCCTCATATATATTACCAGGGTTGCAAAAAAAAAAAAAAAAAAAAAAAAAAAGCTACATTGGTGACTTTTATAGGTTTTAACCAGCCTTTTTTTTTTTTTTTTTTTTGGCCAAAATATGGCTTATATACAGTGAAACATTTTATTTATCAAGTTGTACATTTTAAAGTGTTTTTTAACTAATTTAAAAGACATTTTATTGAGTTAGAATTTAATAAATAACTTAATTTTTCAATAATGAAAACATTGATATCGGAATAACACATAGATGTAACTGCTAGTGATTTGTAGTCAGAATTGCAAATATGTCAGCTAAATTTTAAAAAGGCAAAAAGATTGCTTTATCTGGTTTAACACTTTTTTTTTTTCATTTTTACTGCTTTATATAATTAAAGAGGATGATGGTTGCTTAGTTACATATTTTATTAACTAATTTTAATATCTTTTCATATACAAGTCTTATTTTTTTCTCATAAATAAGTAAAATCACACATTAAGTCATTTAATAAAAACACTATTATGAATAACATATGCATAAATAACTCTTTTAAATAGCAACAAGCTATTTAAAATGTTAATTCAACAAATTTTATTTGAAGACTTTTTTTTTTAATTGGGTTGTTTTTAATGTACTTAAATTGTTTCAAATATTATATCCTTCCTGATTTCTCTTTCAACATGATCAATGAACTTACATTAAAACATGAACAAAATTTTGAAATAGAAAAAATAAATTTTACTTTATATTTAATTTTTTTTTTTTTTTTTTTTTTTTTTTTTTTTAATGAAACTTAATACAGAATCCTATGTTTTGTGTTTTGATGGGTGTAAAAAGTCAACTTGTTAAAAAAAAATCTGTTTTCGATTAGTTGATTTTCAATTTTTCTATAACTGTAAAACAGAAAAAAAACATTTAAAATATTGTTTTATTAAGTTTTCATGCTGGTGATATGTTTCAGTTTCAAGTTTACATTTTAAGTAAAACAATATTAATAATCAGCAGCAAGTTGACTTTTAAAAATTTTGGATATTTTTGCCATTTTCATGTATATTATATTTACAAATTTTGGTTTTAAAGCATTCAGAAATGAAATTTAAAAATTGTGATTTCAGTACCATGACTATTTCTTTTCTAAAATGTTGTTTTATTCAATTGTAAAAGAAGACAAAAATGTTTTATTTTAATCCACTGAAATAAATATATTCCTTTTACAGATACTCTTTTGGAATAAATCAACAACCAATGTTTGAAGATGAATCCAGAAATGAAATAAAAATGATACATTAGCTTGAAACATCTTTATTTAATAAAATTTCAGATTGTGAAGTGGCTGATCATTTTTATGTACTATTTTATTTATTTGATAATAAACATCATAATTTCATTTGTTTGTTTTTATGTATTTTAAAATTATAAACATGATTATTAGATGTAGCTTTAGTTTAAAAATAAATAAACTAATATTTAATTTTCATGCACATATTGTATAGTGATGACTGCCAACTACTACCTATTTTTTGGCTCCAATAATTTCGAAACGACTTCATCTTATTTAATAGCAGATTTCTCCAATTAAATAAGATGAAGATTTCTCTTCAAAATTACTGGTATAAAAAAATAATAGCTGTTGTCAGCTATGTGTATAGTGAGAACATCAGCTGAAAGCTTAAATATAGGTTGATATTTTTTAATGTTTTATAATTTAATTTGCTTCAAGCTAGAAAATTTCGATAATCTGAATTTAAGAAATAATTTGATTTTATGATTTTTTTTATATATATCCTGTAGCTATTCTTATTTTCATTTACAGGCTATTGCTAAAATACAAGAACTAATTTCCAGGAAATCTATAAAATAATTTTCATACATTTGCATTTACATCAAGAAAAATGAGAATTCTCATTTTTGTAAATTATGCTCTCGTCAGGAAACAATTTTTTTTTTTTTTTTTTTTTTTTTGTAATAAGAGTATGCTCTACAATTTCTTTGAATTTTCATACCACTATTTCAAATAGTAATTTCTGCTTTAGTAAGTTGTAGAATTACTATTACAGTTACTATTAGCAAACAGTGTTACTCAAATTCAAATACTTGTGAGAGTGTTGAATATTATCAAAAATTGTCGATGTGAGTATGTCAAAAATATGTTTGCTTTATTTTGAAAATTATTTATATTTTATTTATTAGAAGGTGATGCCCTCACCAAACTTGAGCAATAAATTCACAAATGTTGCTTTAATTTAAATATATTAATTTTTCTCTAAATTAATATTTTAGCGAAAAGTTCACTTTTTTTGTACTAAAGTTAGCACATTTGTATACAGGCCAGGACCTGACTATCGCACGGCACCAGGGGCCCATGCCCTGGGCTCGAAATTTCTAAGGGGCATGCAATTAGAATTTAAAATAGAAGTTGTTTTAATACTTTTAGGACTTTTGTTTGCACTCAGTTTTGTTTTAACATTTAATAGCAATAACATCATTATTTTCTAGTAATTGATGTACTGTATTTATCAAGTCATTCAATTATATCATATTGCACATTTATTCGAAAAGTGACACAACTGAAAATATGTGATGCTTGAGATATTAATACGATGAAATGACAAAAATATATCTCAATCTGTGGTTAAAAGCACATTTCAATAAATAAATAAAAAAAATATTTTATTTTTTATTCCTGGAACTGTTTTCCAATTTTCCAGAAAACTTAATTTTTTGAGTTGACACCTTTTGAACAGGGTTGGCAAGTTTTTGACGCATGACGGTTTTTACCGGTTTTAACCATGGTTTTTACCGTCATGTCAAAAACTGTCAAAAACCCATTTTTTTAGTAGTTTGTTTTTACATTTTTTTTTCATTCTATCTTTAATATTAAGTTGTTTTACATGAAATATTGAGTATCAGAAAGACTCTAAAGTATATTTATACATCCACGAAAAACAAAAAAGAATTGCATTAGAATAATACGTGTTACATCTCTGTTAAAAGATCTCTACAATAATCTTAAGCAATTTGGCATAGTCTAAAAAAATTAGATTTTTTGAAGAAATCCTGTAACCTATAAGTATTAGATTAAACAGTGTATAATTTCGGTACAATTTATTACATTGTTGAAAACAAAACTTTAAGATTCTACTTATTGAACTGCAAATGAAAATCGCCGTAATTGCATTTATTAAATATATAAGATATGCATTTTAAAATATTATCTAAGAATATTCAAATTTATTCACTGCCAGTCTTAGCTTAACATCTATTTTCATACAATGTAACAACATTTTTGCATCTCTAAAATAATTTTAATGCACTTTATTAAAAATGTATATTGAATGTTATTTAATAATTATAATGACCTTTTATTATCATTTAATATTAATGTTAATTGCAGTTAGTAGAATATATATTGGTGAAGATTATGACAAATATTGTTCTTTTCTTTTATTCTTGTATTTTTAAATCTTTCCCATTTTAGGAAATGATCTTCTTTTAAATAAATTTAAAAAATGTAACTGTAAATAATAATAATAACAAGAACAAGGTAAAATCAATCTAGAAATGTATTGTATGCTACACTTACACCATAAATTGGAGGACAATCGAAAATGATAGGTTTTTGACGGAATAAACCGGTAAAAACACAGTTTTTACCACTGTCATGTCAAAAACCAGTTTTTGACGTCAAAAACCCAACCCTGCTTTTGAATAAGTAGACTAAAAAACTAGTATCAGTAAACCAACAAATCTATGGGGGCATTAAAAATTGAAAGTGCCCTGGGCACAAAAACTTGCTGTTTGTATATAAATAAGCATACAGGATGACCCAAAAAGAGTGAAACATGCTTTAATTTTTTTACCTGTTGGAGATACGTAGGCAAAGTAAATTGCAAAAGTGTTCAAAATAAAGTAAGAATTATGATTATATGGATTAATTAGTTCTGAAAAAGTTACTTTTAAAATTTTTATAGGGCCCCTGGGTCATTAAGTTATATTTAAAAGAAATTTCTGCTTGCTCTGAAGAGTTCAACAATAATAATTCCATTCTTCTGTAACCAAATACACTAAGTTATTATATTAGGAATTTTATTAAATTTCCAAGTTTTATGGCACTAAAAATAATCTGTCTATTTAGAGGCAGAAATTTCATAAACTCTAAAGTATAACTCTGTGTGTTTTGGTCATAGAATAATGCAATTTTGACTGTTGTACTTTTCAGAACAGGGATAATACTTTCCTAAATGTAACTTGTAAGACCCAGACATCGGATAAAAATTTCAAAAGTGTAACTTTTTGAAAATTAATGGCAAAACCATTTCATCAACATAATCTTATAATCTAGCTTATTTTGAACAATTTTGCAATTTACATTGCCTATGAATCTCCGACAGATAAAATATTAAAGCATGTTTCAATCATTTTGGGGTGCCCTGTATTTGACTTAAAACACGAGATTTCTGTAAATATTACAGATTTTTCTAGTTAGATTTACATGTTTTATCTGTTAAAATCACAAAATATTTCTGTTAAAATAACAGTTTACTTCTGTAAATGTAACAGCATTTAACTGTTAAAAAAACAGAATGTGCGTTAAAAATTAGATATTTCTCGTAAAACTCACAGAATATTTCTGTTAAAATAACAGTTTATCTCTGTAAATGCAACGGGATTTAACTGTTAAAAAAACAGAACGTTCGTTAAAATTTACAGATATTTCTCGTAAAATTTACAGATATTTCTCGTAAAATTTACAGATATTTCTTGTAAAATTTACAGATATTTCTAGTAAAATTTACAGATATTTCTTGTAAAATTTACAGATATTTCTCGTAAAATTTACAGATATTTCTCGTAAAATTTACAGATATTTCTCGTAAAATTTACAGATATTTCTTGTAAAATTTACAGGTTTTCTCTGTACAAATCAC
Organism: Maratus michaelseni; assembly: GCA_963931845.1. NCBI lineage: Eukaryota > Metazoa > Arthropoda > Arachnida > Araneae > Salticidae > Maratus > Maratus michaelseni. Next base: position 141,628,004 of record OZ007587.1, on the reverse strand, counting down.
AGAATATTTCTGTTAAAAAAACAGTTTATCTCCGTAAATGTAACAGTTTTTAACTGTTAAAAATACAGGATGTTTGTTAAAATTTACAGATTTTTCTCGTAAAATTTACAGGCTTTTTCTGTAAAAACCACAAAATATTTCTGTTAAAATAACAGTTTATCTCTGTAAATGTAACGGTATGAAACTGTTAAAAAAACAGTCACTTCACGTAAAAAATTACAGTTATTTCCTGTAAATTAAACGGTTTTAAACTGGCTCCAAAATTGACAGTTTTTTCTCGTTAATTCGACAAAATTTTTTTTACAGTGTGAGATATGGCAACAACAAAGAATTAGGAAAACGTTATTTAAACCATATATCTATCTCATTTCTAAATTGTACTCAACGTATAATCACAATTTAATTAATATTAAACTGTTAATTGATAAAAGCGTATTTAAAAGAACTACTACATTCTTTATCGTTTATTTATATTTTATTATCTTCCTTTTAATGTTTAAAATAAGATAGGTGGACCAAAGGTGGCCATAGTTAAGCTTTGAGGATTTTTTTTTTCTGGTTGGGTGTATGTGGCTGAATGTTTGTTAGTAAAATTTTACACTTATGTCTAACACATATCAAATATGCTTTTCTTTGTAAAATAAAATTTAATTACTTTTATAATTCAATTTCTAAATTGTAGCTTGTGGGGCACATTTGGTGCATAGTGTTCCAAAGGTGATCCATGTACTGAAATCACTTTTGAAATGTTAAAAAATATTCGGCAAACTATTTTGCTTATATGCTCTGATGATCCTTTCTTTCTTTTGTTATCTTTCGCGTTTTTCTTCTTAATCTTCTTATTTTATTACACGAAAAGACCTTGAAGCACTTTTTGTGCACATTAGTTCAGGGATTTTCTTCTGGGAGTTAATGAATTCTATGAGTGATCTCTGGTGTTAACAATAAATGGTAATACGTTTTTCAGATATTTATGTAGAAATTTGAAAAATCATACTTACTTACACTGATTTCCACATTTGTTTTCTAAGGTGGCCAACTTGGGAACATGCGTATGGTCGCCATTTGCACGACGTAAAAGTATTAATCTGATAAATTTCTTAGAATTGAAGTAAATATGGTTAAAGAAAAAGAAATAAGCTTTCAGAAAACGTATCATAACTTAAAGTTCTAAGAATTTAAACATGTGCAAATTAAAATATCTTCTTACATGGAAATTAGAAAGACGACTCCTCAAAAGTGAAATCAGTGCATAAAATGACGGATTATCCAGGTGATCTCTTTAAATTCAGCCACGTGCACTGCAGATAGATGATTGAAATTGCAGTAGCACCATTTTAGGATTAAAAATTAAATTATTTCTACTTTTGAGGGATGGGTTACTTTAGGAACACTGGCCACCTTTGGTTCACTTACCTTATCTGATTATTGCAGTTTTAGGGCCAGTTGGCATATTTTAGTGAGCGTGGTTTCGCGCATAATTAACTCCATTGTTGTAACTCGTATACAGTCGTAACAATAAAGCATATTTGGAGATTTATCAACTACGCCGGTATAAAAGAAAAATGGCTTAAAATTAATTTATTAATTTATAATTAAGTTCTAAAAATTCTAAAAAGTTGTATTGTAATCGGAAACACACTATCGGCAAAAAACAAACAAGCAAAAACAAACAAACAAAAGAACAAGTGTAATATAAGTGTTTTGCAATGTAGAAAAAAGAAAAAATTTCCAGCCCCATTTATTTCTAAACGGTTTTATGAAACAAAATCTGAGTTAACTTAAGATTCGGAATACCATGTTATTAGGTTAAATAAAAACATATAAATAATAATAATAATAATAAAAAATGTGAATGGGATCTGAAAGAAAAGAATGAAATAAGCTCACAGGAAAGCTTTCAGTCGTTCAATGAAATCAGTGAGACTGTCGCGGAAAGAAGCTAAGAAAAATTTTAAATCTTGCATTTTGGCAAATTTAACTCTTCGTTTTCTTGAAAAACAAAACTTTTCTTTTTTTTTTTTCGATTTGGCGCAATGGCGATCAACAGTCAGAACCCTGAGGGAGAGTCTGCCGGATGTGTGCAGACGATTACGAATATACTAATGTGTGCAAACACCACATGCGCAAATAACCACGAATATTCTGGTGTGTGCAAGCTGTCGGTTGTGCCGCTAATGTATTTAAAATGGGAGGATTGAATTTTGTGCCGTTATATTAAAATAAATGATCATCGTAAAAAATAGCACAAATAAAATACATATAAAGTAGCCAACAGCTGTTTCGGAGCCTCTAAAGCTCCAACATTCGTGCCAAAGTTAAAAAAATTAAAGCCAGGTAAGTATGCTTGTGTCTCCGCACGCGGCCAAGATGGAATGACGATGAGTGTTTAAAAACAACAGCGGAGTCAGGAATCCCATGTGACGGAGAAGACCTGTCAGAAGCGCTCACTAATCTGAAAGAGTTTAAGTACGGATGAGAGAAAGGGGGAAGTGAAGAGAATGAATTAAAGGAAAGGCAGTTAGACATTTGAAAAATTTGGTGCACTGGACATATCATTAACCAAATTGCATGAATTCTTCCATATATGATAATCTTCCCAAAAATCAAGGTCGTAAATCGATGAGCACATCTGAATTATTGAACCTTCTGAAAAATTAAAACTGTGATTGTTAGACCAGCAATGGTTAGCATTAGCGGAGCGTTTAATATCACAATTTTTAGTTTTTTTGCTCCCCCAAGCGGACCTTAAGAGGTCGCTTAGTTTGACCTATGTACAATCTATCACACTCGCAAGATATCTTGTAAATTCTCCAATGTGAAAATCTTTCAATTGGATGTTTGAGATCTGTAAATTTGATTTTGTTAAATGGTGCATAATATACTTTAAAATCGAATCTTTTCCAAATTCTAGCTATTTGATGGCTTATTCTAGGAAAATATGGAAGTATAATTAAATTTTCATTGCGAACATTGTTTATATTGGAATGTGTACGCTTAATTAGTTTATTAAGAATTGAATCAACGATTTCAACAGAATAACCCCGGTCAATGGAAATGGATTTAATGTGGTCTAATTCTGCTTTGAGTATACTCTCAAACATATGCATTAAAAGCAGCCAATTTTTGATTAGGAGGATAAGATGAAAGACGACGTGGAGGTAAAGAAACTGCGAATGGTATACGGAAAACAGTGGTTTGGAATGAGTCATTTTCGCGGTAAACGATAACATCAAGAAAGGTAGTTGGTTGTTATTTTCAAATTCAGTTGTAAACTGTATATATTCATCTACAGAATTCATAACAGGAAGAATGTGAGGGATATCTATATCACTAGAATCCAGTAATGCGAAGCAGTCATTGATATAGCGGATGTAAAATGGAAAATTTAACCAATTGAGAAGGTTTGACTCGAAGTAATGCATATAAAAATCACCGAGGATTGGGCTGAGGGGGGAACTCATACACAAGCCATCAGTCATACGATAAAAATTACTGTTAAATATGAACGTTTTTGCGATAGACAACTCTTAGTAAGATGTAATAATTCAATTTCAAACTGAGAGTAGTGAAATTCTTGGAGTTTATTTTCTGCAGTTGTGAATATTGTTGGAGAGTAGTGGGGAGAAAATAGAAAAATAGAGTTAAAAATTGTGACATTAAACGCTCCACTATTGCTAACCATTTCTGGTATAACAATCACAGTTTTAATTTTTCAGAAGGTACAATAATTCAGAAGTGCTCATCGATTTACGACCTTGATTTTTGGGAAGCTTATCATATATAGAAGAATTCAGGCAACTTAGTTAATGATATGTCCAGTATACCAATTTTTTCAAATCTCTGGCTGCATTTCCTTTAATTCATTCTCTTCACCCCCCTCTTTCTCTCTTTCGTACTTAAACTCGTCCAGACTGACGGAGCGCTTCTGATTAGTCTCATCCGTCACATGGGAGTCCTGACTCCGTTGTTGTTTTTAAACACTCATCGCCATTCCATCTTGGCCGCGTGCAGACACACAAGCATACTTACATGACCTAAACTTTTAAATTTGTTTTTAATCTTTTTAACTTTGGCACTGATGATGGAGTTTTAGAGGCTCCGAAACAGTTGTTTGCTACTTTACATGTATTTTATTTGTGCTATTTTTTTACTTTTATCATTTATTTTAACACTAATGTGCTGTTGTGTGCAAATTCCACGTATGCAAGGTCCCACGTCACCTTTGTAACTCTTTACAGTTGTAACTATAAACAATATTCGGCGATTTATAACCTTTGCATGGCTAACGGAAAAAATGCCTTAAAGTTGAAATTCTAAAAATATTAAAATGTTGTATTTTTATCGGAAACACACCAGTGCACATAATTTTTATAATTCTAGCATATCAGGACGTGAGCTAAGACTCGATTATAAAATTCCCTCTTTGCATAAAAGAACCAAGTTAAATTAAATAACAAAGTGTAAAAAGGGGGTTACGCAGGAATACGCAGACGCAGAATACAATACAAATTAAACATTAGAAAAAAATATTTATTTAAAGAACATTTTCACCGCAATGTCTTTTCTCCACGCATATTTACACTCTTCAAATTATTTGTCAATTATTTTATTCTAAGAGAATTTTATTTCGTTGTTATTCAAACAACTTTAAAAACGATATCTAGTTTTAAATATCATTAAGAATATTTACATAGCAATGATTTATGCTTGAAGAAGCAATTTGCATTAAAAATTCTTTTCTCAAAAACACAGACGATCTTCCTGTATTCATTCATAGCGACGATGCCATTTTTTTCGTTTCGTATTTTATATTTTAAATAAAGATTATTAAATTATGTTGCGTTTTCCTTCAATGGGAACTTCGGTACATGTTGCAGAAGAATATTAGAGTAAAAAGACTGGGATAAAACTTGCTTTGATTGTTTAAGACACAAGGAGTTTTTAGTTCCGAATTTATTACCTTATTTTTTTGTCATGGAAACTGTATATTCTTTACAACGGAGTAAGGTTGGTATGTATTTAGGTATTTGTTCACCACAATCTTTAATTTATATTTCGGTTTTTACATTTTAAGTAATTTTTTATTCCCATTCTATTTATAAAATGTTGACGCAATATTGTTTCATATTACATTTGAAATAAATGAAGGTTTTCACATACTTTTTTTAAACTATTTACCTATTAAATAAAATAAACAAGAACGAAAAATCATGCATCAATGGATTATGACACAGTTTCCAACACTATCAAAATATTATTAGGAAAAAATAATTTTTTTCATATAACAAAATAGGATAACCAAATAAACAATTAAAAAAGCACATAAAGAGTTAAAAATCCAGTTTATGCAATTTCTATTCATAGTCTGGTATTGTATGCAAATTTTTATTCAAACCATATAGTGGAAATAAAATATATATAAGGTAACGCTAGGAGAGTCTGCGCACAATTCAAAAGAATAACAATAAAAAATCTAAATATTAATTTTTTGCTAAACTATAAATGAATAATTTTGACTTCATTTGTTTTTTATGCATTCCCATTGTTATTTTGTTCTTATGTTGCAATTTAACAGAACAGTTATAATAAAACCAAAAAAAGTTATTTTGCGCAATCTGTCCTCATAGGGTTTGTGTGATTGCGCACATGGGTAGAACAGATTGTTACTAATAATAACTGCAATTAGATTGTTGACTATAATAATTACACTTAAATGACATTGTTGTAAGGCTTTTGTGAACAAATATTATTGTATTAGGAGTGAATATTTCAACCTAATAATTAAAGAATCAGAAAAAGGTAATAATTTTAAAAACGATTAAAAAATTTGAATTAAAGCGAAAAAATTAAAGAATCAGAAAAAAAAGTCCAGATAAGATTACAAAATAACATTAATTTACTTGATAGCACGTTTAACTTAAAATTAGTCCATTTTCATTTTTCATTTTTTTAGGCAAATTTACCAATAAGCTACGTAATCTCTCCTAGCATAGAAACTAATAAAAACAATGCGCCATCTCTCCTAAGTAGCAGATGCGCAAACTCTCCAATTTCGGTTGCAGAGATTGCGCGGCCTTTTATATAAACATGGCCGCTACTAAAACGAACCGTTGATGTTCACATTGTCAGTCTAGATTAGTAGCTTATGAGAAATCGTTTAAGTTTAAAATATTTTGTACTACTGACATTGTATAGAAATTCTGATGAATAGCTATGAAAATGCAAGCACTTACTTTGAAAAAACACCACAAAATAGCAATGCTTTATCTTAGATACTCAAAACAATCAACGTGAACTTTCAAGTAGACACTCCACTACTGCTGTTGTACAACTACCTGGAGTCGCTGCGCGCTCACTCTACTCCTTCCCCCTGAACCTCTATGTGCGCAATCTCTCCGACCGCGCCATCTCTCTGGCTTTACCTTATATGCTCTTGCCAAATTAAATATACACCAATTAGTCGAAGGAGCAATTGCTGGCGTATGATTTTCGGAATGTTCTTCTCTGACCAGTCTCCTGAAAACATGCAGTCTATTTGCTCTTAGTACGATGATTAAGGCACCACCCATCTTATTTCATCCTAAATATCTCTTTCTTTAATCAGGGTTAGTAAAAGGTGAATATAATATCTGATTCAATTTAATCTTTCAAAAAGATTTTTTAAGATTTTTAAAAGACCTGTACTAACACATTACCGCCATTGTTTTTCCTTTTATTCATGACGGCTAAATAAAACTTCATCATAGATGTGAAGGCTGTTAGAAAAAATATTGATTAAAATATCCGTATAATGAATGTTTCATAATAAATTAATATAATGTATTAAAAATCTTATAAATACAATATATATATATATATATATATATATATATATATATATATATATATATATATATATATATATATATATATATTCTTCCTTTTAATATACAAAAATGTGGATCATGCCGTAATATTTTATTATTATTATTATCAGCACCAACAGAACACCTTTTGTGATTGAAATATTTACCAAAAAACGCTTTTTCTGGCTTCCTGAAACACGTTTTATTACTTTAAGACAAAATAAACTTCTTTAGTGATTTTTTTTTCTTTTTAAAGATGGATGTATTAAAATTACCGGAACCAGTTAGTAAAAATCTTTATAAATATCCCCATTTTTATAAATCTCTCGCATAATTTTGCCGATATATTTCCCATTTTCATTATAGAAAATAATTAACTCTAACATTTAAAAGAAAAGAGAACGGAATGGCAACTTTCAAATTGACAAAGTTAAAAAAAAAAAAATCAGTGTTTAATTTTAATTTTTCTTGGATAAATTGTCTAGATTAACTTTAAATCAACCCGAGTATGATTTCAATCCAATTAAGTTTTTGACTAATTTAACGCAGTTTTGAAATCTCATCTGTAACCAATGGTTAAAATGTCCTATGCTAACTCATTTTCCTCCAATTTCTTTCACATTACTCAAGCATGATAACAGTTGTATTCTTCAAATATATGGGTATCCGTTTATGAAAGAAAGATTAGTTAGCAAAGTTATAACTATCAGAAGACAACGAAAGGACGAAGACCATGAAAGAACTGGATGGTTGATATAAAAAAAAGCAATAAGGGATAGAGGTGTGGAAGAAGAATGGACCCTTGACCGGAAGAAATGGAATAGTTCCTTGTATATTTATCGGATGGCGACATCTGACGTCATAAACCGAGTTTATATATATATATAACTATCAGATGCAATATTAAGGGCAAGAATTAAAACTAGTCGTTGGGGGCTACCGTAATACTTACCCATCATCGATATGCATAATGTAAAATATTAAAATAAAAATGTGTAAACTACTTATAAAATGCATTGCAATTCAAATAAAATCGTGGCTGGATGACGTCATAAACTTTAAAGGCTCGATTACTGAATTGCTTGAAAGAGGTTTTTCCTTATAACTCCAAAAATAATAATCCTATTAACTAGCGGTTTCTTGCATCTGATTAAGCGTCAAATTTTCAATTAAAATATGTCTTTGAAGTGAAATTTGGATGAAATACAGGGTCATAAAAAATCAAAGAGTGTGAAAAATAGGATTCCAAATATCTCGGCAACTAATTATCCGATCGACTTCATGCTTTATGCAAAATTTATGTTTTTTTATTGTCTTTTATATTCATTTCTTAAAATAAACAATTTCGAAAATTTTTATATACCTTTTATCAGAACGAATATTTCGAGAGTCCGAAAAAAATTGTTCCGGTTAATCGAGGTTATTGAAATGAAATAGGCTTCTTCCCATTATTACATACTAAGTACATACCAAATTGCAAGTCTCTATCTCAATTTTTTCGGGAGATAGAGCGTTTACAGACACACAGACATCCAGACACACAGACACACAGACGGACGGCAATTTTTTTTTTCTAAAATTATGGTTTTCGGAATCTCCAGTGTCTGAAACGTGTAAATCTGTCAAAAAAAAATTTCGATTTTCAAAACGATTACAAGACTTACCCTATACTACGTATGATGGGTAAGTAAAACAAAATTACTTGCCCAACATGCGTAAGAAAATAGCTATAGTTTCAGTAATAAACGCTAAAGAACAATCTTGGTAATTATGTATTTCAAATGCATTTTTTTTTTAATTTCAAAACGAGCTGTCCGCAGTCTATTTCATCTTTGAAATGTTCCACAAGTTTTAAGTTTTGTTCAAAACTCCCGGTAACGCTGAGGTACAATATTAATAATAATGTATTTCAACTGCATTTTTTTTTTCAAAACAATTTTTTTTCTGCATTTTGTTTTCAGATTTTCCGCAGTCTATACATTTTTAAAATGTTCGATGAACGTTAAGATTTGTTCAAAACTCTTAATTTCGCTAAGGAACAATCTTATAATAATGTATTTCAACTACATTTTTTTTCAAAACAAATTGTCTGCAGTTCCATTGCATGTTCCATGAGTTTAAAATTTTGTTCAAAACTCCCAATGTCACTGAGGAACAATCTTGAAACATTTAAGAGTAAATTTGCGCATCCGTCTTGGAATGATGGTTTATTAAGTTCCTCAAACTAACAATAAACTCTTTTAACATGCGAATTTTCATGAAAATTTAGTTTCGTGACAGTTTCGTGACAGTTTGCATTGACAGCGGAGAATTTGTTTTGAGAAAAATGCATTTGAAATATATTATGACATATTATTTTTATTAGGTGTTTTTATAAAAAGGTAGTAAAATATACTTTATGCCACGCAGGTGGCATTATATTGATATTTCTTAAATTATAGCAATATAATTGTAAGATAAATTTTTATTTCTACTACTTTTCAAAGTCCACCATCCCTTAAAATAACATTCCATGTAAGTGTGAAAGAAAATTTTATTTTTAATAAAATCTTTATTTTATGTGTTATTAATGGACAATAATTTCTATTGATTTTAATAAAATTATTTGAAAAAAACTGCTTCTTTTAAAAATCTTAAAAAAAAAGGAAAAAAGTTTTAAAACTTATTAATTTTTTGCTTTATTTAAAAATGTTTGCACTGAAATGACATAGAAATTAATTTAAAAATATAAATTTAAAGTAAAATAATGTTCCTTCGATAAATTAAAAATATGTTTAGGGTTAAAGGTTGAAAATATCTTTTTGTAAACAATCTGTGACACAACAATTATTGCTTCTATTTAAACTTTCATTAATTAATGGATTGCGTGTACTTAACTTCCTTTATTCTTTTTAAAAAGATAATTCATTTTAACACTTTTTTAACATAGTATGTGACACTTAAAATTTCAATATATAAACATTTGATTTTTAAAAGGTAATTGGAGATATAATTTATTTCTCAAATAGATTGGAATGTTTGATTTTCCGAATAAATAAAATCAGTCTTTCAGATGTATACAACAAAATACAACAAAAATAAACATTAAAATAATATTTATTTAAAGAACATTTTCATCAAAGGGAATTTTTTATGTATGGATTACACTCTCCAATTTAAATTATCGGTCAATTATTTCATTCTTAGAGAATTTGACTTCGTTGTTATATTCCAATGACTTTAAAAACGATATTAAGCTTTTAATATCATTAAGAATATTTATATAGCAATGATTATGCTTGAAGAAGCAAATTGCATTCAGAATTCATTTTTCAAAAACGCAGACGATCTTTCTTCATTCATTCAAATCAGCGATACCATTTTTCTTTTCGTATTTTACATTTAAAATAAATATTATTAAATTATGGTAAGTTTTCGTTCAATGGGAATTTTGGTATATGGTGCAGAAGAATATTTAAATAAAAAGCTTGACATAAAACTGCTTCGATCGTTTCAGACGCTAGCCGCTTTTTAACTGAGATTTAGTACTGAATTTTTTAAATAATTTTTACGGCTTAATAACTGCATATTTTTCGCAAAAGATTAGTAAGACTTGTATGTTTATATCTCAATTAATCACAATCCTCAATTTTTGTTTCGTCCTTTACAGTCTGAGCAATTTTCTCTTACTGTTGTTTTTTCTCCAATCTTGATATATTGTTCCATTTTGCATTTTAAAGAATGGCATTTTCACATAATTTTTTTTGAACTCACTTAGCTATTAAATATAAATAAAGTAGATTTGCAATGAAGCTTTAAACATAAGTTTAAATGTTTTGACAAATTAAAAGAAAACGCATCATCGACATTTTTCTTTTAACGAATTAAATTTTTGAAAAAAAAAATTAGACTGTTAATATTGCAAAAGATTTATCTTATTTATTTATTTATTTATTTATTTTAAATATTTTTGGATTTTGCTTTATTATTTGAAAAAGGAAAATTGTTTCAAATTTTAACATGGAGATGGTCTATTATGACAAACTAAATGGCCTACAAATATGAAAAAGATCATACGAATTAAAAAAGTACTTTTTTTAATTCTTGCATTAATTATGAGTGAAATTCAACCCCATTCTTCCGATTTATTTTTATTTTAATTTTTTTGTTTTAGAGAAAGTATCGTAAATGGTATAGGCGGGTGAAAACCGGATACCTCAATTTGAGTCAGTTTTAACTGCCCGGTAGCGGCTAATGGTTGAAATAATTAGCCCTAAACAAGAAGCATCAGCCATTACGGTATCTCCATATTTGCATTTGTGTAATTTCTGTGTTGGGAAGTTTATTTGATAATTTTTATTTTTAATGATTGCTAATTTCCAAAATTCTTAAATAGGAACGCATTTAAAATTATTGGAACTTTTTATATTATTCCGTGTAGTGTATTTAATTGAATTTATTACCCACAATGATACTGTTGCTAGCATTTATAGGCGCAATTTTAGGACTTACTTTGCGACCCTCACTCTCTTGGGGTTAAACAGGATACATTACGTGGGATAAAAAAGTACACTGGAAAACAATAATTGAAGAACGCGTACACAATGTTTGAAGAAAAAGCAGTCAAAACTACTTGGACAAAAGTGATTGCGATTTTTATAAAGCCGATAAAGAAGTGAACTCCTTTTCTTCTATTTCTCAAATTGTAAGGGTATAATTATCTATTTGTCGACTTATAATTGAAATATTATTTGTTTATTTCCTTAGTTGAATTTCTAAAATGAAATATATTATTCCCTTTTAAATAATAAAGTCTGAACTTTTTGAGTAACTGAAAGAACAACCTATCCTTGTGATAATTTAACTCTTTATCAATTATCGTTTATTAGTAAAAAATGTGTTGAACTAATCATATTTTATAGAAAATGATATTATTGTACAAGCATAAGTGTATGGAAATGGAAAAGTTACATTAAATTCTGTTGGAAATTCTGGCTTCAAGAGATAACTAACAAAGTATGCAGCTCCCCCCCCCCTCTCCCCCGCCATTTTCCACTATTAAAATTTATTTTAACTATGAGCAACTTTTCAGTAAGTCACAGAGTAAATACTTAAGTTTCTTTTGATATTTTGAGTCATTAATTAAAAAGAAAATTATTTGTGCTAAAATGTCTATTTTCATAAAATGAAACAATTTATCAAAAATTTCTAAAATATAAAATAAAAATTTCTTAAAAAAAAAAAAACCTAGGTGATCCAACTTGCCCTTCTCAGGTTGCAGAATATAGCTTAAAAACACTTTTTTAAAAGTGAAAACTCTTATATAGTTTTTACATTTAATGTATCTTTTTTTTTTTTTTTTTTTTTTTTTTTTTTGGATTATGCACTAACAACACCAAAAAAGCATTTTTGTATGAAAAGCAACAATAGAATATTCAAATAAAGTTTTGGAAATTATTAAAAGCGATAATTTCGTATTAGAAGTTAATAGTCGAAGAAATCAGCAAATAATTCGCTATACAGCAGCCCTTTTGATTATGATGTTTTTAGTGGTTTAAGTACGTAGTTCGAGTACCTGTCTGCTAAATTTGTGTTTTATATACACTCTAAAAACAACATTTTCGAATCTGAGCAAAAAATACTCAAATCTGAGTATGTCGTATAATCAAAAGGGCTCCGAATCAAAATTACTCAAGTTTGAAACATGTATATACTAATTTCTGAAAACATGCACACACTCAAGAATAAAACATCATGTGCTCATATTTCAGTATGTTGATGTTTCAAAAATGAGTATGAACTGACTTCTATGTGCTCATTTTTGAGTATGTCCATGTTTCAAAAATGAGTATGAACTGACCTCTATGTGCTAAGTTTTGAGTATGTCCATGTTTCAATATTCTGAGAATTTCTGGTATTTCAGAATTGAAAGCATTGAGTCGTCATATTTGAAACAAAAAGTTTCATAACAAAATGATAACGTCGATTTACTCAGATTTGAAAGTGTCATTTTTCTCAGTGTAAAATTATTCTATTTGTTTATTGATGAAGTTTTAATTTCGTTATAAAATATTAGCCGGAAACAAGTGCTGAACTATTAATATTGTTTTAAATGCAAATGGGTTAATCTTTCGTAATCGTCTGCACGTGAAAGTGATAAATTTAAAAGAAACACATGCTTGAAAATTATTGTAAAAACATACAAAATCAGCAAATGGAGATAAAGTTTTAAAAAAATGTATTTGGAAGGACAGTTTTTTTTCTTATTCGACGGTGTAAAAATTGAGAATATGCAATGTTTAGATGTTTAAAAAATTGCAATAAAAGCGAAATTTAACTATCAGGTTTTGCCAACGTCAAAATGACGCCAGCATTACTCACGGGCGCATTTGTCCTTTATAATACAGATATGCGTATGTGAGATAATACGAGTTACATAAATGTTCGATTTTAAATTTCAATTTAACTTACTAGAAAAATTCAGCTGCACTATTGGATTAGACACAGAATTGGTGCAGACTTCCTGAAAATACTATGTGGTACATAAAATAATTTTCATTCTTGCATCCCTCATACACCTTTTAAATTTAATCTTATATAATCATCTTAATGCCATAAACAAGTTATTATGAGCAATTTATAAAAAAAAAAGTTCATTTAATATACTGGGAAAACTTCACGATAAAGTCTGTTTTTCAGGAAATTGAATTTTTGGTGTCATGTTGTTTCTCAGTGGTGGTAACTTTGACATTTATTATTATTTTCAATAATATAAAAATGCAAATAAAAGTGAGATCCCATAAAATGAACTCGAAGAAAGCCAGATTTGTGTTTTGCTGTAAATTAATTAGTTACTATGGATTTAAGTGTTTTTTCCAGCGGGCTCTTATGCTTAGAAAAAGCTCTGAGGTACATATTAGAGCGTGTTCGTTTACCAATCAATCGATACATTTTGTTAACATATATATTATAAAACAATAAACGTGAAACTCTCTGTCCGGGCTAATGTCTTGAACTACCGGATGTATTTTTTTTTCTGGTTTACACCATCTGATAGGTCGTTTTTCTGGATTCATTTGTATGTATAATATACCGATGATCTTTTATAATAAAATTTGACATTTTTCTCTCATTTTGGGTGCAAATGTTGCCATTGATCAATTGTTTTCATCTTGACGACGTATTACATATTACGCTATCGTTGGTTAAAGAAGTTACAGCTATATCAGTTAGAAAAAAATACAAACACTTTGTAAAATAAAAGAAAAAACTGTTACTAATTTTATTTAAAATACAAAAAAAAAAAAAAAAAAAAAAAAAAGTTTTTATGGTAAAGGTACCATATAACCTTTACCATAGTTTTAATGAGAAATGTATTTTAAAACAAGATGCCCTGAAATTATCTGTATGTCAGGGCTAATTTCCGAAACTACCAGATGGATTTTTTTTCTGGTTTACACCATTGAATAGGCCTTTTCCTTGGAATCATTTACATTTATAATATACTGATAAAACTATAATTTTTTATAATAAAATTTAGTATTTTTTCTTATTTCGAGAAAAAAGGTTGCCATTGGTCAATCTTTTTCATATTGGCGACAGCATATTAGGGCATCGTTGGTTAAAGAATTGAAAGATTTAAACGTATACACACTGATGTCCAGAAATTAAAGGGCCGTGACCAATTTGAGACGTTTCGTCGAATATCTATTGAAACTCGCGAGGAAATGCCCGAAATGCCTTTGAACTTTGAGGATGTAAAGAACATGTTTTTTAGTGATGATTTTGTCGCGAGGACAATTAAGGGGGGGAGCCAATAATAATTTTAATAATAAAATAATATTTTCGATCACCCAAGTAACAGAAAATGCTAAAAATGGTCTGTCACTGTAATAAATGACTATGTAGATCCTGTTCAACATTTGTGTGCATTTGTGTAAGCATAGCACGTATATTCGTGAAGATGTTAACGTTTCTGTCAAAAATTAAAAAGGTTTTTATTTATAGTATGCAGAGTTGTCAGCCGAATTTAACAGCGATTTCCAAAAAACTTGACAAAAAAATTGTAGAAATAGTATACTGCAATTAAAATATTAATATATTGGATATTTGATGAGATATAGGTATTTGTATGAAATGAATTTTAACTGCGCATGCGCGAACTAGAGCAAAGATTTTTTTGTCCTGATTTGATAGTCAATACTATAGGGCAACTCATATAAAAATACCAGTGAAATATCGTGAAAACTAAAAAAGTTACAGCAATAACTGATAAATTGAGAGGGAAATCACGTATAATCCTACGGGATGTATATAATATTGTTTAATTTATTTTATTTTTTAATGCTTATATAAAATCTACAAATTAGTTTGTAATTTCAGAAAAAAATGTTTCAAAACTCATTAATGTGTTGCTTTATTTAACAATATTTGTAGTGAAGTAAACTTAGAAATTAATTTAACAAAATGAATTTATGGAAAACTATCTTCTTTAAAATATCTATAAATATGTTATATGTTAAAGTTTGAAAAAAATCGTCTTTAAAAAAATCAGTAACAAAACAATTAATGCTTGTAATTAAACTTTCATTAATTAATTGATGATGTAACTTCCTGTCTTCTTTTTAAAGAGATAATTCATTAAAAAAATTTAACATAGAAAGTGACACTATAATAATTTTAATTTTTAAAATGTAATCCGAAGAAGGAAAATAATTTATTTCCAAAACAGATTGGAAAGTTTGATTTTCTGAAATAATTAATTCAGGCTTTTTGTTGCATAATATAACGTAAATTAAAGGCTAAAATAATATTTATTTAAAGAACATTTTCATCGTAGAAAAGCTTTTATGCATGGATTCTTCAATTAAATTATCGGTCAATTATTCCATTCTTAGAGAATTTGACTTTGTTGTTATTCCAATAACTTTAAAAATGATATTAAGTTTTTAATAATATCATTAAGAATATTTACATAGTAATGATTTATGCTTGAAGAAGCAATTTGAATTCAGAATTCTTTTTTCAAAAACGCAGACGATCTTTCTGCATTCATTCAAATCAGCAACGATGCTATTTTTCTTTTCGTATTTTATTTTAAATAAAGATTATTAAATTATGGCACGTTTTCATTCATTGGGAATTTTGGTATATGGTGCAGAAGAATATTTAAATAAAAACCCTGAGATAAAACTGCTTTGATCGTTTCAGACGTTAGCCATTTTTTAACTGAGATTTAGTACTAGATTTTTTATATATATATATTTTTTCATTATGATAAATGCATATTTTTTTGCAATAAAGTAGTAAGGCTTGTATGTTTATATCCCAATTCATCACAACATGTAATTTAGGTTTCGTTTTTTACATTCTGAATCGTTTCTCTTACTGTTTTTATTTATTTATATATTTTTTTTCAAATCTTGATATATTGTTCCATTTTGCATTTTAAATGAATGAAGATTTTCACATAATTTATTTTCTTTTAACTTAGTTAGCTATTAAATACAAATGAAGGAGCTTTGCAATTCAAATTCCAACATACATTTAAAAAATTACACTAATTAAAAGAAAAATGCATTATCTAGATGTTGTGTGTGTGTGTGGGGGGGGGGGGGGAGATTTTTTCGATATCATAAATTCGAGTTTTAATGTTGCAAATGAGTTATCGTTTTTTAAAAAATATTTTTGCATTTTATCGTCTACAATTTCACATTTTTTTATTTTCGCTTACTTAAAATTTTTGTCGATTTTAAATTTTAATCAATGAAAGAAATATTTTCTTTTAAAATTAGAGGCACACTGAAAGTATCCTGGTTTTTTTTTTTCTATTTTTTTATATACCACGATTATATTGATTGAATTCATCAGTATTAATGAGCGTACGAAATTCTAGTGAAAATTAAATTTATAGGAATAAATAACTATATTAATGAAATATTATATAGCATCAAGCATGAACATTCTCCAAAATATTAAAGAAATATAATATTTTGAAACTTACGTTATGTATTATATACAGTACAAAAGTTCCTGCCAAAACGAAATATATTGTTTATTCCTTTACATGTTAGATTTCTGTTCGTTCTAAATTAGTTCATTTATTGATTTTGGCTTTTCCAAAAAATCCCGCATTTTATTTTTTTTCATTTTTGTTGCAGATACAATGAGTTTACCACTAATCGCAATCATTGATAGACCTAACAAAATACTAATGTTGTGCAAATTCAATAAAAAAGTAATTGAAAATATATTTTAAAAATTAAAAACATTTAAAAAAATTAAAAACATATTTTTTTAATTTTAAAAATATTTTTAAATACAAAATTATTAATAAATTCTTATTAAGAATTATGAAGAATTGACCTAACTTGTATAATATCTTTAAACGAATTAAAATAAAGTGTCAAAAGCGAATGTTACTATTTGAAAAATGAAAATTGTCTCAATTTTTAACAAGTAGATTGTTCATTATGACAAAATAAATAACATACAACTATAAATAATTTTATACAAATTAAAACTTTACTTTTGATTAATTTTTACATTTATCAGAACTGAAGTTAAACCCCATCGTCTCCAGTCTCTTTTAGGTAGCTTTCATTACGAAAAGCTACCTATTGTAGCCGTTCGGAGGAAAGCAATTCCAAAAAAATTTGGTATATTTTCACCGATCGCGGCACCCAGACCCCCAAACCACCCTCCGTTCAAATGTTGATTTATATATATATATCTGACATTTGTCATGCTGTAACTCTCTTATTTATGAACGATTTGAATGTGACTGAGTATGTGCATAGGACATACCAAGATCTCAACCGAGTTCGTTGGTCAGCTTCATCTGCCCTCTTGTTTCAATATGGCGGCCAGTTAAAAATTTTTAAATTTTTAAAAATTCAAAAAGATGTACAAAAGAATGTTTCTGTTAAGTGTTAGAACGTGATACAAGGATTCTGGAACATTTTTTGTTTTGTCCAAATCTTAAAAAATGCCTGAGATATGGTAGTTTGAAATTCTAGGGTGGTTGAGATTTTGAAACAATCTTATATTTATTATGCTGTAACTCTCGTATTTATGAACCGATATGAATGTGACTGATCATGTGTACAGAACATAGCAAGGTCTCGACCGAGTTCGTTGGCCAGCTTCATGCGTCATCCTGTTTCAAAATGGCGGCAAGTTAATTTTTTTATTGTTTTTAATTCAAAAAGACGTATAAAAATTATAAATTGAAAAAGATGTTTACATTAAGTATTAAATCGTGATATTAGGATTCCGGAACATTTTTTGTTTTGGCTTTACCTTAAAAAATGGCTGAGATATGACAGTTTGAAATTCTAGGGTGGGTGACATTTTGAAATAATATAATTTTTGTTATGCTGAAATTCGCATTCAAATTCAGTATTAACGAAAATCGGGATTGAATCTTCCATAATCGGGTTCCAAGAATTTTAGCTTCGGGTTTGTGAGAGAAATTAGTTGAATTTTTAAAAACATGAACTATAAAAGCTACCTTTTCCTCCCTGTAGACGCCGGAAGGACTTTTTCATTTCCTGAAAAAACATTTTAATTTTTAATGTTTGTTAGTTTTCAAAATTTTTAAACAAGAACACATTTAAAGCTATTAGAACTTTTTATATTATTAAATGTAGCGTATTTAATCGGGATTTATTTCCTACAATGAAAATGCTGCTAGCATTTATAGGTGCAATGTTATGAGTTGCTTTGCAATCCTCATTCCTTTGGAAACAACCGGATACCGTACGTAGGATAAAAATTTATATTAAAAAGCAATAATTGAAGAGCGCGTACTCAATGATTGAAGAAAAGGCAGTCAAAACTACATGGACAGAAATGATTACGACTTTTATAAAGATTATATAAAGGGGAAATGCTTTTCTGTTTTTTCCCAAACTGTAAGGGATATAAATAAGGGATATAATAAGTATTTTGTATATAAATATTACATCATTAGACTTATAATTGAACTATTATTAATCTAGTTCCTTAGTTCTAAAATGAAATATATTATCCATATACTTAAAGCTAACCTGCTTTTTAGTTTTTCGTGCAAAAATGCTATTTATACGCATGCGCGAGCATTCGGCTAATCAGCTAGAGGCTTTTACTATCTTCAGACGCGATGTTTCAGCCAATGAGGTGAAGGCTTTTTCCTCTCTCTAGAAGCGTATGTGGAATACGATTCCATTTGGTTGTTCGGTTGTTGAAACTTTATGGATTTCTTTTATTAAGGTATTTTTTCATTTTACCGTATTTATTTTCTTTTTAAGTCGTATGTATTTTACTACTTTGAATTTTTTATAACTAACCCTTTTTTTGAGAGAGAGAGAGATTTCGTGGCACGAAATTCCGCGAATCGTTTCCGATGTAAACAAACTATTAAACATTTGAAATACTGTATTCGTAAAATGAAATTTCAGCTTAAACACTCGACAATTACTTTTAGTTATGCATTATTAATTATTTACTTGGCCTTTACTTTTAATATTTCAAACTTACAGTTGAATGTAACTATTAAAACATTTGAAATACTGTATTCGTAAAATGAAATTTCAGCTTAAACACTCAACAATTACTTTTAGTTATGCATTATTAATTATTTACTTGGCCTTTACTTTTAATATTTCAAACTTACAGTTGAATGTAACTATTAAAACATTTGAAATACTGTATTCGTAAAATGAAATTTCAGCTTAAACACTCGACAATTACTTTTACTTATGCATTATTAATTATTTACTTGGCCTTTACTTTTAATATTTCAAACTTACAGCTGAATGTAACTATTAAAACATTTGAAATACTGTATTCGTAAAATGAAATTTCAGCTTAAACACTCGACAATTACTTTTACTTATGCATTATTAATTATTTACTTGGCCTTTACTTTTAATATTTCAAACTTACAGTTGAATGTAACTATTAAAACATTTGAAATACTGTATTCGTAAAATGAAATTTCAGCTTAAACACTCGACAATTACTTTTAGTTATGCATTATTAATTATTTACTTGGCCTTTACTTTTAATATTTCAAACTTACAGCTGAATGTAATTATTAAAACATTTGAAATACTGTATTCGTAAAATGAAATTTCAGCTTAAACACTCAACAATTACTTTTAGGTTAAATTCAGGTTTTCTCAGTGACGATCACAGTATTTTTACCAAATAATTAAAAGTACTACATGCATGCATCTATCTATCTATCTATATTAGAAATTGTGCAGGTTTCTGGTCACTGTTTTGTTTACATATTTTAAACAAAACTTTCAATTTAATAATGCACTGAAAATTATAATGAATGCTTACAATTAAACACAACAACACAAAACAAAAAAATTCACAAAAACACATTATTTCCCCGATATTTTCCCACAACTAATCAATAAATTTCATGATATTTTATTGCGATTTTAAACCATGAACTTTAGTACTTTTCTGTTATACGGACACTATGCCAAAATGTATGTATGTATGTAAATGTATGTATATATGTTTGGCGACAATGGTGTACGTATAACGGAAAAGTGCCTGAATTATTATTTTTATATATATATATATAAAATATAAACATAATTGGCGACACAGCAAGTTTTCTGGATTTCTCCCTGGCTCTCTAACCACATTGTTAACAAAACAAAAAAATCACGAAAAACACATTATTTCCCCGATATTTTCCTACAACTAATCAATAAATTTCATGATATTTTATTGTAATTTTAAACCATGAACTTTAGTACTTTTATGTTATACGGACACTATGCCATGTATGTATGTATGTATGTTTGGCGACAATAGTGTCCGTATAATGGAAAAGTGCCTGAATTATTATTTTTTTATCTATATATAAAATATAAACATAATTGGCGACACAGCAAGTTTTCTGGATGTGAAAGGCGGAGATGAATTTTATTCATTCAATGACCTTTTTTAAAGTTTCAAGTTTGGATTGAGTGCACATGAACATAGAAACCGATACCTATTTCTATGTTCATGATTGAGTTATTTGGATATCTTTTTGTATAGCACAGAAAATCATTTCTCCCGCTTTCGTAATACAGATAAATTCTGGTGTATTTTTTTTTCTTCTTTTTATATCATAAGTACTTTTCTACTTTAAATTTTTTTAACCTAATTACCTAATAGTAATTGTCGCGTTTCTAAGCTGAAATTTCATTTTTCAAATGCAGTATTTCAAATGTTTTAATAATTACATTTAGCTGTAAGTTTGAAATATTTAAAATATTAAAAGTAAAGGTCAAGTAAATAATTAATAATGCATAACTAAATATGTATAATGATCAGAATGACATTAAAATGTGTACAGAATGACATGAAAATTTTAAAAAACTGAAATTTTGCACTTGCAACTTAATTGTAAATTTCATTGTTTACATTGGAAACGATTTGTGGATTTTAAGAATTTGCGGAATTTCGTGTCACCAAATTACTAAATCTCTCTCTCTCACTCTCCAAAAAAAAAGGGTTAGTTTAAAAAAATTCAAAGTAGCAAAATACATACAACACAAAAAGAAAATAAATACGGTAAAATGAAAAAATTACTTTAATAATAGAAATCCATTAATTTTCAACAACGACATCAAACGAACGTATCTCATCTTTCGTTTGTGATAAGGAACGCTCCTTTGGCCCCCTCCACTCATTGGCTGAATTGTAAAGGGCAAAATTGGGTAAATGCTCTCTCGGCAATAATTATTTTTGTTGCAAGTTGGGTTAACTGTCTTTATGGTTCGAGTCGATTTCAGACTGAGTGTAGATTTCTGCAAGTTGGATTTGGGTTAACCCGATTTTTCAAAAGTTAGTTCAAGTTCAGTATATTATTTCAGATTAAAACTATACCCTATCAGTGCTTGAATTTCAGGGCAGGATTCGCGCCGAAAATTTTGAAATCCCGCCCAAAAAAAGATCATGAGCGGGAGCCTCCCGCCCAAAAAATTTCAGCATTTTTGGAGAAATTTGCATTATTTAATTTACCTGCAACCGAACGATAAATTTCGTGATTTTTTTTCCCCGCAACCGATTGACGGACTTTGTGTTTTTTCCGCGACTGATCGACGAACTTTGTGGTTTTTTCCGTGACAGATCAAGGAACTTTGAGTTTTTTCTGCGACAGATCGACGAACATTGCTTTCTTCCGCAACTGATCGACGAACTTTGCGTTTTTTCCGCGACAGATCAACGAACGTTGCATTTTTTTCTGCGACTGATCAACGAACTTTGCGTTTTTTCTGCGACAGATAGACGAACATTGCGTTTTTTAAGCGACTGAGCGACGAACCTTGCGTTTTTTGGGGACAGATCGACGAACTTTGTGTTTATTCTGCAATCGATTGACGAAATTTGCTTTTTTCCCCCGACTGATCGACGAACTTCGCGTTTTTTATGACAGATCGACGAACTTAGCGTTTTTTCCGCGACAGATCGATGAACTTTGCGTCTTTTCCACGATCGATCGGTGAATCTCAATCAAGTAAAATCTAAAGTCAGAAATTTATTTAACAACCTAATTGTTAAGGGTCCCTAACACATTTAATGGAACTTGAAAAATACACTGCATATATAAAACTTAACTTTCTTCCCTTTTTTATAATAAAAATAACCATTTTACATAATCATTCTCAGTTGACTTAATTTTTTCAATGGTATTTTGTCATGTCTGCATTAATGTAATTCTTTAAATAGCACATAAAATAATATTGGGGTTTAAAGATTTTTTTTCTCCCTCCCAAACATTACAACTCCCCTCCATTTAAAAATGTTGGTAGGGAGACTCCCGTCCTTGGAAAAACTAGATGGAACCCATCAAAATTTGACGGCAAACAACTTGATACTACCATAAAAATAAAATTTATAGTTGCTTTAACTTGACAAATTTATAGTGGGGAGCATAATATGATTAAGTGGTCACAGACTTTTCCATCGATATATCACATGAGGGGTGTGTGCAAAATTTAGAAAAGTACACCCTTGGGGGGTCAAAGTGGGGGGATGGACATGGGAGATGCATAATATGATTAAGTGGTGACAGACCTTTCCAATGATATATAACATGAGGGTTGTGTGCAAAATTTAGAAAGTACCCTTTGGGGAGGAGGGGGGCAAAGTGGGGAGATGGACACCGGAGATGCATAATATGATTAAGTGGTCACAGACCTTTCCAATGATATATAACATGAGGGCTGTGTGCAAAATTTAGAAAGTAAGGGGATGGGGGGGCGGGGGGCAAAGTGGGGAGATGGACATCGGAGATGCATAAGATTAAGCAGTCACGGATCTTTCCAACAATATATGAGATGAGGGGTGTCAACAAAATTTAGAAAGTATCCTTTGGGGGGGGCAGGGGGGCAAAGTGGGGAGATGGACATCGGAGATGCATAATATGATTAAGTGGTCACAGACCTTTCCAATGATATATAACATGAGGGTTGTGTACAAAATTTAAAAAGTACCCCTTCGGGGGGAGGGGGGGCAAAGTGGGGAGATGGACATCAGAGATGCATAATATGATTAAGCAGTCACGGACCTTTCCAACAATATATGACATGAGGGGTGTCAACAAAATTTAGAAAGTATCCCTTAGGGGGGGGGGCAAAGTGAGGAGATGGACATCGGAGATGCATAATATGATTAAGTGGTCACAGACCTTTCCAATGATATATAACATGAGGGTTGTGTGCAAAATTTAGAAAGTACCCTTTGGGGAGGAGGGGGGCAAAGTGGGGAGATGGACATCTGAGATGCATATGATTAAGCAGTCACAGACCTTTCCAACAATATATGACATGAGGGGTGTCAACAAAATTTAGGGGGGCGTAGTGGCGGGATGGACCCCGGAGATACATAACATGAATAAGTGGTCAAAGACCTTTCCAGCGATATATCACATGAGGGGTGTGTGCAAAATTTAGAAAAGTGTCCCACTTGGGGGGGGGGGGGATGGACCCCAGAGATGCATAACATGAAAAAGAGGTCACAGGCGTTTCAACTTGCAACTTTTTTCTTGAAGGCATTTAACAATATTAAATTTTTTTTTTACCTAAGACAATTTAACAATATTCTTAATATTTTTGCACAATTCGTCAAATGTTCATGGAAAAAATCATGAAATTCGCTAATCAATAGTTGATAAATTATAAAATTCAACAATCGATAACGGAAAAATCACGAAATTCATCAAAGGATCATGGGAAAACATGACTTTCGTTAAAAGACCACAGAAAAAACGTGAATTATGCAAAAGGATCGCAAAAGATAAGCAAATTTGTTCAAAGAATCACAAGAAAGGAAATTTCACCAAAAAATCACGCTTTTTTACTAAATTTCGTCTAAAAATTGCAGAATAAAATGTATTTTATCAAAGAATCGCTGGAAAATGCGAATTTCGTTAAGGATCGCGAGAAAAATACGAAATTCTTCAAAGGATCGCTGAAAAAACATAAATTTCGTCAGAGAATTTCTGAAAAAACATGAATCTCGCCCAATAACAGAAAAATCATGGTTCATAATCATTATATCATACATTATCAAAAAAGGAAATTTCACCAAAAAATCACGCTTTTTTACTAAATTTCGTCTAAAAATTACGGAATAAAATGTATTTTATAAAAGAATCGCTGGGAAACGCGAATTTCATAATCGATCGTGAGAAAAATGCGAATTTCTTCAAAGGATCGCTGAAAAAACGCCAATTTCGTCAAAGTGTTGCTGAAAAAACATGAATCTCCTCAAAAGGAAGCAGAGAAAGTGCGAATATCGTCAAAGGATCACAGAAAAACGCAAATTTCGTCAAAGGATAGCGGAAAAACGTGTATTTCGTCAAAGGATTGCAGTTAAAACATGAATTTCGTCAAATGATTGCTGAAAAAACACAAATTACGTCATAGGATCGCTGAGAAAATCATTAATTTCATCCATCGGCACATAAATATCATGAATTTCGTCTATCGGGAGCATAAAAATCCTTAATTTCGTCGGTCGGGTAAAGACATTTTTTTTTCGTCAATCGGGCGTGTAAAAATCATGAGTTTCATTTATCGGTCACCTAAAATACACAAAATTCTTCATACGGGCACATAAGAATCAAGAAATCAGTTGATCAGGCACGTACAAATCATTAATTTCCTCTATTGGCACATAAAAATCATGAATTTTGTCTATCGGGTGCATAAAAATACTTAATTTCATAATCTTTTACCAAATTTCGTCTAAAAATTGCAGAATAAAATGTATTTTATAAAAGAATCACTGGGAATCGCGAATTTCATAAATGATCATGAGAAAAATGCGAGTTTCTTCAAAGGATCGCTGAAAAAACACGAATTTCTTCAAAGGATCGCTGAAAAAACACAAATTTTGTCAAAAGATTGCTGAAAAAACATGAATCTCGTCAATAGGCAGCAGGGAAAGTGCGAAGATCGTCAAAGGATCACGAAAAAAGCAAATTTCATCAAAGGACCACAGAAAAACACAAATTGCGTCAAAAGATAGCAGAAAAAACGCGAATTTCGTCAAATGATTGCTGAAAAAACACAAATTACGTCGTAGGATTGCTGAAAAAATCATTAATTTCATCCATCGGCACATAAATATGATGAATTTTGTCTAACAGGTGCAGAATTTATCGGTCACCTAAAATTCACAAAATTCTTCAAACGGGCCCATAAAAAGCAAGAAATTAGTTGATCGGGCACGTAAAAATTATTAATTTCCTCTATCAGCACATAAAAATCATGAATTTGGCAATCGGGTGCATAAAAATACTTAATTTCGTCGGTCGAGTGCAGAAAAAAAAATCGTCAATCGAGTGTGTAAAAATCTTGAGTTTCATTTATCAGGCATGTAAAAATCATGAAATTCTTAAATCGGGTGCATAAAAATCATGAATTTTGTAGGACGGGCACGTAAAAATCACAAATTCATCAAGTGGGTGAGTGAAATCACGAATTAGTCAAGTGGGCACATAAAAATCACGAATTTCTTTAATCGAGTGCATAAAAATCGTAAATTTTTTCCCTCAGATGCAGAAAAATCATTAATTTCATCGATCGGGTGAGGAAAAATCCTGAATTTTGTCAAACAGATGCAGAAAAAACACAAAAGGAAAAAAGAAAATCAGAAAATCCTGTATTTGGCCAGTTTTTTCCATATTTTTAATCGCCAGTTTTCCAAGTTTTATCGCCGAGTGCTTATTTTCACCTTTAAGTGGCAATAAAGTCAATCGCCAATTTTCAGTATTGCTCGCTGATAGGCAAGTGCTAATTTTATCCTGACAAAATGGTTATCGTACCAATGGATGGAAAAGGAAAAGTATGTAGTGTATATAAATGAATTCGCATTGACTGTCACCTTGTATAATGACAATTGTGTACAATTTATCGCGTTTGATGGAGTTTTTAAGTTTTAAGTTTAGATTATTATATTATTAGGTAGTTTTTCATTTTATCTTTATTTTATTTTATTGAATCATTGAAGGTAAAACAGATATCTATTTCTGTGTTCATGATTGAGTTCTTTAGATATGTTTTGATTCTTCGTATATTGTTAGCAAAATTATTTAGTGCACATAATATAATTGTAAAGCATGCTTTATATACATTCTGGTGTATTTTATTAGTTGAAATTTGTTACATTTTTCGAAATGATTGTTGAATTTTGTCATCTTTTTTCCCGCAACCAATCAATAAATTTCATGATGTTTTATTGGTGATTGGTTGCAGGAAAGTATTGTGAAATTCAACAATCATTCAAGAAAATGTAACAAAATTCTACTAACAACAGGAGCCTCTAAACAAACCAGTTCAAAATATGCATTCATATACATTAGATGCTGTACCATCTGTCTATTTACATATTAAAATGTGTACTAAATGATATAAAACATTTTAAAAACTGAAATTTTACACTTACGTCTTAATTGTAAGTTTCATTGTTTATTTGAGTGGATTTTAAGGAGTCTACTACATATATATACACATATATACTAAAATTATCTATCTAAATCCATTTGAATCATTGAAAGTTTTGTTAAGATTTGATCGTATTTCAATCTTTAGAACGCTTTTCTATTACCCGACATAATACCAATAAATTGTCATACTAAAGTTCCAAAATCTTTAAAAAAATTGTCAACAAACCAAAAAATTCCATGCAAAACACATCCATACACACTATCATAACAAAATCATCAAAATGCACAGGTGGTAAAGCTGTTTAGAAGCTTCTGTTGTTAGTAGAATTTTGTGATCTTTTTCCCGCAACCAATAAATAAATTTCACGATGTTTTATTGTGATTAAACTATGAATTTTGTTACTTTTTTACATATAAACACAATTGCCGACTCAGCAAGTTTCTGGATTTGTCCATGTTAGTGAAACTTTTTTTTTTTTTCATGCAACTGCTGGTCAAATTTTTAATCAATTTTTACAGCCGAATGTAACTATTAAAACATCTGTAGTATTATATTCAAAAAGGTAAATTTCAGCTTTATAAATCCTAATAGAAACTCGACCATTACTTTTTGGTTTAAGAAATTTAAAGTAGCAAAATATACATACGACATATCCAAAGAATTCAATCATGAACACAGAAATACATATGTGTTTCTATGTTCATGAGCTCAATATAACAAAATAAATAAAGATAAAATGAAAAAATACCTAATATTTATAGTAATCCAAACTTTGAAACATGTTGCTTTTACGCCGACTCCCGACTAAAGATTTCTAGAGATAGGAAATACCCTCACCTCATTGGCTGAAACAAATCTGTCTGTAGAGAGTAAAAGCCTCTTGCTGATTGGCGGAATGCTCGCGCATGCGTATAAAAGTCATATTTTCATGGAAAACGAAATACCAGGTTAGCTTTAAATAGATGGATTGAATTTCAAGCCCTGCCTATAATATGTTTGTGTGTATTGAGGTTTGTATAGATGTTTGTGTGTGTGCTGTTTTTAATAGACAGTTTCATTTTTCACACGAACCTTTCAAAAAATTCACATTCTTTGCACAATCCTTTAACAAAATTCGCATTTTTTTTCGTGATTCTTTAATGAAATTCGCATTTTTTTTCTGTATCTTTTTTTTGTCGAGATTCACAATTTTTTCAGCTATCCTCTGACGTAATTTGTGTTTTTTTCAGCGATAATTTGACAAAATTTGTGTTTTTTCTGTGTTTTTTTTTTTTTCACGAAATTTGCGTTATTTTCCATGATTCTTTTATGAAATTTGCGTTTTTCTGTGATCCTTAGACGAAATTTTCTTTTTTCGCAATGCTTTGATAATAATCACATTTTCTCTGCTGCCTTTTGATAAGATTCATGAATTTTCAGCAATCCTTCGATGAAATTCGCGTTTTTTCAGCAATCTTTGAAGAAATTCGCATTTTTCTCGCGATACTTTAACGAAATGTGCGTTTTCCAGCGATTTTTTGATAAAATACATTTTATTCCGCAATTTTTAGACGAAATTTGGCAAGAAAGCGCTATCTTTTGGTGAAATTTCCTGTTTTGCGATTCTTTGACAAAATTTGCTCATCTTTTGCGTAAATCGCGTTTTTCTGTGGCCTTTTAACAAAATTCACGTTTTACATGATCCTTTGATGAAATTAGTTTTTTTCCCGTGATCATTTGACGAAATCTAGGATTTTTTTCCCGCGAAGATTGATTATATGTTTTTAGTCTGCAGGTGCCCTAAAAAGTTTGTGATACCTGTCGCTGCATTGCATGCATTCTGCCACGGTGTATCAAACAAACAAAATTCACCCTAAAGAATTATTGTTTCGTTTTTGGAAATGAACAACCGTCAACTCATTGGCTGAATTATAAAGGGTGAAATGTGTAGGCACTGAGTATCATTTATACTATTAATGTCGGTAAACGTCTGTCTGTGTGTGTGTTGTTGTGTCTGGCGTCTGTAAGCACAAAACTCTGCATGCAGACGACGGACATAAGTGCTTTTGGTATAAAAAAATTCGGAAGGGGAGTTTTTAAAAATTTACAACATTTTGCGGGAGAAGAGGGGTGCGAACGAATTTAAAAAATGAGTCCGCATCAATAATTATGGCGGCGGGGGTAGTATGTTTTGCCCACACGGGGTGGAGACTTTTCTTTGCTGACACGACTCATATGATATATCGTTCGAAAGGCCTGCGACTGCCTTTTCATGTTATGCATCTTTGTGGTCCATCCCCCCCCCCACCAATTGGGGCGCTTTTCTAAATTTTGCACATATCACTCATGTTATATATCGTTAAAAAGGTCTGTGACCGCTTAATCATATTATACATCTCCGGTGTCCATCCCCCCACTTTGCCCCCCCCCAAGGGGGTACTTTTGTAAATTTTGCACAAACCCTTCATGTTACGTATTGTTGGAAAGGTTTTTGACTGCTTATTAATGTTATGCATCTCCGGGGTCCATCCCGCCACTTCCCCCCCCTTAAGGGGGCACTTTTCTAAATTTTGTTGACACCCCTCATGTCATATATTGTTGGAAAGATCTGTGACCGCTTAATCATATGCATCTCCAATGTCCATCTCCCCAATTTGCCCCCCCCCTCGCCCAAGGGGGTACTTTTCTAAATTTTGCAGACAACCCTCATGTCATATATCGTTGGAAAGGTCTGTGACTGCTTAACCATATGCATATCTCCAATGTCCATCTCCCCACTTTGCCCCTCCCCCAAGGGGGTACTTTTCTAAGTTTTGCAAACAACCCTCATGTCATATATTGTTGGAAAGGTCTGTGACCGCTTAATCATATTATGCATCTTTAATGTCCATCTCCCCAATTGTCCCCCCCCCAAGGGGTCAATTTTCTAAATTTTGTTGACACCCCTCATGTCATATATTGTTGGAAAGGTCTGTGACCGCTTAATCATATTATGCATCTCCAATGTCCATCTCCCCACTTTGCCCCCCCCTCCCCCAAGGGGGTACTTTTCTAAATTTTGCAGACAACCCTCATGTTATATATCGTTGGAAAGGTCTGTGACTGCTTAATCATATGCATATCTCCAATGTCCATTTCCCCACTTTGCCCCCCCCCCTCCTCCAAGGGGGTATTTTTCTAAATTTTGCAGACAACCCTCATGTCATATATCGTTGGAAAGGTCTGTGACTGCTTAATCATATGCATATCTCTGATGTCCATCTCCCCACTTTGCCCCCCCCTCCCCCAAAGAGGTACTTTTCTAAATTTTGCACACAACCGTCATGTTATATATCGTTGGAAAGGTCTGTGACCACTTAATCATATTATGCATGTTCCGTGTCCATCCTCTACTTTACCCCCCCCCCCCAAGGGGGTACTTTTTTAAATTTTGCACACACCCCTCATGTTACATATCGTTTGAAAGGTCTTTGACTGCTTATTCATGTTATGCATCTCCTTGGTCCATCCCGCCATTTCCCCCTTCCCAAGGGGGCACTTACCATTTACTTGCACAACAGCGCTAAATGTGTCAGATGAAAGAAATTCCGCGAGTGCATGTGCCAGTGAAACTTAGCCAATTGCTGTTCTTCAACCTAGCTTTAATTCAAAGTGGGTTTTTTATTTATTTGAATTATTCTGCAAAAGTTTCAAACATTTTAAAGCAGCTATGAATTTTATTTTTATGGTACTATCAAGTTTTTTGCCGTCAAATTTTGACGGGTTCCATCTAGTTCCTTTTTAAAAAAGGTCTAAACTTTTTCATTTCCTGAAAGACCATGTGATAGTTTGAATTTTTATAAATAATAATTTATTAATAAAATTGTGAAGAACTAATCACATATTTAAAAATGTATTATTGTACAAGTTTAAGTGCAGAGTACATCCACAAAGTTACATTAAATTCTGTTGGTAATTCTGGTTTTAAAAAGTAAATAACGTAATTGCGACTTTATCCCACATTTTCCCCTTATTTTCCCCCACATTTATCCCACATTTTCCTTTAGAAAAAGGTCTGACGAAATATTACAGCGTTCGTTTACCAAGCAATATACACATTTTGTTATTCAATAATAAAACACAAAATACAGTTAATCAAAAATTTTTATATTTAAGTTAGTAACAAATATTTCAGAGATAAGCTGATTATTAAATCATCAATGGCAATATAAAACATTACCTTATATTTCATAAAAATAATATTAATAAAAAATGGTAGCTATAATTTATTTTCTATTAAAAAGGAGCTATAGGAAACAACTAGCATATAAAAATATATTGTTTGGCCCGAGAAACATGTACTATTAGTATTTAAGTCATTTATTATAATGTCATATCCAAACATATAGTTTTTACTTCGCATTACCTATTTACAGGCATTAAAAAAAAATTTCACACATAGAACTTACGTAGATGTCATTTTTTTAGTCATCAAAATATATACTTAAATTTCTTCCAGATAGGAGAAGTCAGTCCTTTAAAAACGTCATATGTGTTGTAAAAAAATATTTTCACCCTATCGTCTTGGGCCTATTCGCCTCTTGATTTAATTCTTGCTTTCCCGATCTTTCTAAAATTTAAAAGATGGCCCCATCTGTTGTCGTTTGTAGCGTGCAATACATCATTCTTATTATTCTGTACTAATCTCAATAGCTTCACGCATTATATGACTGTTTTAAAGGACTGACTTCTCCTATCTGGAAAAAAAGTTAAGTGTATATATATATTTTTTTTAAAAGAAAAATATATTTACGTAAGTTCTATGTGTGAAAAATTGTTTTAATGTCTGTAAATAGGTAATGTGAAGTAAAAACTATATGCACTATTACTATTTTTTACACTTTCCTACATTATTGAAAAGTGTTTATGACTCCGGTTTGTCTCTCATATTTACACTTGGTAAAAAGTGGGAACTAGTGAATTTATTACAAAATATATGATTTTTGCTCTGTTTCTTTGTGAGATATGGCAACAACAAAGAATTATGAAAACGTTATTTAAACCATATATCTACCTCATTTCTAAATTGTACTCAACGTATAATCACAATTTAATTAATATTAAACTGTTAATTGATAAAAAGCGTATTTAAAAGAACTACTACATACTTTATCGTTTATTTATATTTTATTATCTTCCTTTTAATGTTTAAAATAAGATAGGTGGACCAAAGGTGGCCATAGTTAAGCTTTGAGGATTTTTTTTAATTTTCTGGTTGGGTGTATGTGGCTGAATGTTTGTTAGTAAAATTTTACACTTATCTCTAACACATATCAAGTATGCTTTTCTTTGTAAAATAAAATTTAATTACTTTTATAATTCAATTTCTAAATTGTAGCTTGTGGGGCACATTTGATGCATAGTGTTCCAAAGGTGATCCATGTACTGAAATCACTTTTGAAATGTTAAAAATATTCGGCAAACTATTTTACTTATATGCTCTGATGATCCTTTCTTTCTTTTGTTATCTTTCGTGTTTTTCTTCTCAATCTTCTTATTTTATTACACGAAAAGACCTTGAAGCACTTTTTGTGCACATTAGTTCAGGGATTTTTTTCTGGGAGTTAATGAATTCTTTGAGTGATCTCTGGTGTTAACAATAAATGGTAATACGTTTTTCAGATATTTATGTAGAAATTTGAAAAATCATCCTTACGTACACTGATTTCCACATTTGTTTTCTAAGGTGGCCAACTTGGGAACATACGTATGATCGTCATTTGCACGACGTAAAAGTATTAATCTGATAAATTTCTTAGAATTTAAGTAAATGTGGTTAAAGAAAAAGAAATAAGCTTTCAGAAAACGTATCATAACTCAAAGTTCTAAGAACTTAAACACGTACACATTAAAATATCTTCTTTCATGGAAATTAGAATGGCGACTCCTCAAAAGTGAAATCACTTCATAAAATGTCGGATGATCAAGGTGATCTCTTTAAATTCAGCCACGTGCACTGCAGCTAGATGAGATTGAAAATGTAGTAGCACCATTTTATGATTAAAAATGAAATTAATTTTACTTTTGCGGGGTGGGCTACCTTAGGAGAACTGGCCATCTTTGGTTCACCCACCTTATCTCATTAATGAAGTTTTAGGGCCAGTTGGCATATTTTAGTGAGCGTGGTTTGGCGCATAATTAACTCCATTGTTGTAACTCGTATACAGTCGTAACCTTAAAGCATATTTGACGATTTATCAACTACGACCGTATAAAGGAAAAATGCCTTAAAATTAATTTATTAATTTATAATTAAGTTCTAAAAATTCTAAAAGTTGTATTGTAATCGGAAACACTTTATGAAACAAAATCTGAGTTAACTTAAGATTCCGAATACCATGTTATTAGGTTAAATAAAAACATATAAATAATATTTAAAAAAAATGTGAATGAGATCTGAAAAAAAAAATAAAGAAAGAAATAAGCTCACAGGAAAGCTTTCAGTCGTTCAATGAAATCAGTGAGACTGCCGCGGAAAGGAATTAAGAAAAATTTTAAATCTTGTATTTTTGCAAATTTAACTTTTCGTTTTCTCGCCAAACAAAACTTTGCGATTCGGCGCAATGGCGATAGACAGCGAGAATCCTGAGGGAGAGTCTGCCGGATGTGCGCAGACGATCACGAATATACTAATGTGTGCAAACACCACATGCGCAAATAACCACGAATATTCTGGTGTGTGCAAGCTGTCGGTTGTGCCACTAATGTACTTAAAATGGGAGGATTGAACTTTGTGCCGTTATATTAAAATAAATGATCATTGTAAAAAATAGCACAAATAAAATACATATAAAGTAGTAAA
This sequence comes from Maratus michaelseni, assembly GCA_963931845.1. Lineage (NCBI taxonomy): Eukaryota > Metazoa > Arthropoda > Arachnida > Araneae > Salticidae > Maratus > Maratus michaelseni. The sequence continues at coordinate 141,594,405 of OZ007587.1, read as the reverse complement.
CAGCTGTTTCGGAGCCTCTAAAGCTCCAACATTCGTGCCAAAGTTAAAAAAAAAATTAAAAACAGATTTCAAAGTTTAGGCCAGGTAAGTATGCTTGTGTCTCCGCACGCGGCCAAGATGGAATGACGATGAGGGTTTAAAAACAACAGCGGAATCAGGAGTCCCATGTGACGGAGGAGACCTGTCAGAAGCGCTCCGCCAGTCTGAAAGAGTTTAAGTACGGATGAGAGAAAGGGGAAGTGAAGAGAATGAATTAAAGGAAAGGCAGTTAGACATTTGAAATATTTGGTGTACTGGACATATCATTAAATAAGTTGCTTGAATTCTTCCAAATATGATAAGCTTACCAAAAATCAAGGTCGTAAATCGATGGGCACTTCTGAATTATTGAACCTTCTGAAAAATTAAAACTGTGATTGTTAGACCAGCAATGGTTAGCATTAGCGGAGCGTTTAATGTCACAATTTTTAATATAGATTTTTTGCTCCACCAAGCGGACTTTAAGATCTCACTTAGTTTGACCTATGTAAATTCTATCCCACTCGCAAGGTATCTTGTAAATTTCCCAATGCGAAAATCTTTCAATTGGATGTTTGAGATCTGTAAATTTGATTTTTTTAAAAATGGTACATAAATTACTTTAAAATAGAATCTTTTCAAAATTTTGTATATTTCATGGCTAATTCTCGGAAAATATGGAAGTATAATTAAATTTTTATTGCGAACATTGTTAATATTGGAATGTGTATATGCTTAATTAGTTTATTAAGAATTGAATCAACGATTTCAACAGAATAACCTCGGTCAATGGAAATGGATTTAATATGGTCTAATTCTGCTTTGAGTAAACTCTCAGATGAACAAATGTGTAAGGCGAGATGAACATAGGTATTAAAAGCAGCTAATTTTTGATTAGGAGTATGAGATGAAAGGCGATGTGGGGGTAAAGAAACTGCGAATGGTATACGGAAAACAGTGGTTTGGAATGAGTCATTTTCGCGGTAAACGATAACATAGAGGAAAGGTAGTTGGTTGTTATTTTCAAATTCAGTTGTAAACTGTATATGTTCATCTACAGAATTCATAACAGAAAGAATGTGAGGGATATCTATATCACCAGAATCCAGTAATGTGAAGCAGTCATTGATATAGCGGGTGTAAAATGGAAAATTTAACCAATTGAGAAGGTTTGACTCGAAGTAATGCATATAAAAATCACCGAGGATTGGGCTGAGGGGGGAACTCATAGACAAGCCATCAGTCATGCGATAAAAATTACTGTTAAATATGAACGTTTTTGCGATAGACAACTCTTAGTAAGATGTAATAATTCAATTTCAAACTGTGAGTAGTGAAATTCTTGGAGTTTATTTTCTGCAGGTGTGAATATTGTTGGAGAGTAGTGGGGAGAAAATAGAAAAATAGAGTTAAAAATTGTGACATTAAACGCTCCACTATTGCTAACCATTGCTGGTATAACAATCACAGTTTTAATTTTTCAGAAGGTACAATAATTCAGGAAGTGCTCATCGATTTACGACCTTGATTTTTGGGAAGCTTATCATATATAGAAGAATTCAGGCAACTTAGTTAATGATATGTCCAGTATACCAAATTTTTCAAATCTCTGGCTGCATTTCCTTTAATTCATTCTCTTCACTCCCCCCCCTTTCTCTCTTTCGTACTTAAACTCGTCCAGACTGACGGAGCGCTTCTGATTAGTCTCATCCGTCACATGGGAGTCCTGACTCCGTTATTGTTTTTAAACACTCATCGCCATTCCATCTTGGCCGCGTGCAGACACACAAGCATACTTACATGACCTAAACTTTTAAATTTGTTTTTAATCTTTTTAACTTTGGCACTGATGATGGAGTTTTAGAGGCTCCGAAACATTTGTTTGCTACTTTACATGTATTTTATTTGTGCTATTTTTTTTTTACTTTTATCATTTATTTTAACACTAATGTACTGTTGTGTTCAAATTCCACATATACAAGGTCCCACGTCACCTTTGTAACTCTTTACAGTTGTAACTATAAACAATATTCGGCGATTTGTAACCTTTGCATGGCTAACGGAAAAAATGCCTTAAAGTTGAAATTCTAAAAATATTAAAATGTTGTATTTTTATCGTAAACACACCAGTGCACATAATTTTTATAATTCTAGCAGATCAGGAAGGGAGCTAAGACTCGATTATAAAATTCCATCTTTGCATAAAAGAACCAAGTTAAATTAAATAACAAAGTGTAAAAAGGGGGTTACGCAGGAATACGCAGACGCAGACGCAGAATACAATACAAATTAAACATTAGAAAAAATATTTATTTAAAGAACATTTTCACCACAGTGTCTTTTCACCACGCATATTTACACTCTTCAAATTATTTGTCAATTATTTTATTCTAAGAGAATTTTATTTCGTTGTTATTCAAACAACTTTAAAAACGATATCTAGTTTTAAATATCATTAAGAATATTTACATAGCAATGATTTATGCTTGAAGAAGCAATTTGCATTAAAAATTCTTTTCTCAAAAACACAGACGATCTTCCTGTATTCATTCATAGCGACGATGCCATTTCTTTCGTTTCGTATTTTATATTTTAAATAAAGAGTATTAAATTATGTTGTGTTTTCGTTCAATGGAAACTTCGGTACATGTTGCAGAAGAATATTAGAATAAAAAGACTGGGATAAAACTTGCTTTGGTTGTTTAAGACACAAGGAGTTTTTAGTTCCGAATTTATTACCATATTTTTTTGTCATGGAAACTGTATATTCTTTACAACGGAGTAAGGTTGGTATGTATTTAGGTATTTGTTCACCACAATCTTTAATTTATGTTTCGGTTTTTACATTTTAAGTAATTTTTTATTCCCATTCTATTTATAAAATGTTGACGGAATATTGTTTCATATTACATTTGAAATAAATGAAGGTTTTCACATACTTTTTTTAAACTATTTACTTATTAAATAAAATAAACAAGAACGAAAAATCATGCATCAATGGATTATGACACAGTTTCCAACACTATCAAAATATTATTAGGAAAAAATAATTTTTTTCAAATAACAAAGTAGGATAACCAAATAAACAATTAAAAAAGCACATAAAGCAGTTAAAAATCCAGTTTATGCAATTTCTATTCATAGTCGGTATTGTATGCAAATTTTTATTCAAACCATATAGTGGAAATAAAATATATATAAGGTAAAGCTAGGAGAGTCTGCGCACAATTCAAAAGAATGACAATAAAAAATCTAAATATTAATTTTTTGCTAAACTACAAATGAATAATTTTGACTTCATTTGTTTTTTATGCATTCCCATTGTCATTTTGTTGTTATATTGTAATTTAACAGAACAGTTGTAATAAAACCAAGAAAGTTATTTTGAGCAATCTGTCCTTATAGGGTTTGTGTGATTGCGCACATGGGTACAAGAGATTGTTACTAATAATAACTACAATTAGATTGTTGACTATAATAATTACACTTAAGTGACATTGTTGTAAGGCTTTTGTGAACAAATATTATTGTATTAGGAGTGAATATTTCAACCTAATAATTAAAGAATCAGAAAAAGGAAATAATTTTAAAAACGATTAAAAAATTTGAATTAAAGGGAAAAAAATAAAGAATCAGAAAAAAAAGTCCAGATAAGATTACAAAATAACATTTATTTACTTGATAACACGTTTAACTTAAAATTAGTCCATTTTAATTTTTCATTTTGTTAGGCAAATTTACCAATAAGCTGCGTAATCTCTCCTAGCATAGAAACTAATAAAAACAATGCGCCATCTCTCCTAAGTAGCAGATGCGCAAATTCTCCAATTTCGGTTGCAGAGATTGCGCGGCCTTTTATATAAACATGGCCGCTACTAAAACGACCCGTTGATGTTCACATTGTCAGTCTAGATTAGTAGCTTATGAGAAATCGTTTAAGTTTAAAATATTTTGTACTACTGACATTGTATAGAAATTCTGATGAATTGCTATGCAAATTCAAGCACTTACTTTGAAAAATAAAAAAAAAATAGCAATGCTTTATCTTAGACACTCAAAACAATCAACGTGAACTTTCAAGTAGACACTCCACTACTGCTGTTATACAACTACCTGGAGTCGCTGCGCGCTCAGTCTACTCCTTCCCCCTGAACCTCTATGTGCGCAATCTCTCCGACCGCGCCATCTCTCTAGCTTTACCTTATATGCTCTTGCCAAATTAAATATACACCAATTAGTCGAAGGAGCAATTACTGGCGTATGATTTTCGGATTGTTCTTCTCTGACCAGTCTCCTGAAAACATGCAGTCTATTTGCTCTTAGTACGATGATTAAGGCACCACCCACCTTCTTATTTCATCCTAAATATCTCATCCTTTAATCAGGGTTAGTAAAAGGCGAATATAACATCTGATTCAATTTAATCTTCCAAAAAGATTTTTAAAAGACCTGTACTAACGCATTACCGCCATTGTTTTTCCTTTTATTCATGACGGCTAAATAAAACTTCATCATAGATGTGAAGGCTGTTAGAAAAAATATTGATTAAAATATCCGTATAATGAATGTTTCATAATAAATTAATATAATGTATTAAAAATCTTATAAATACAAATATATATATATATATATATATATGTACAGGGTGTATCTGAAATGCTTCAACAAATTTAGAGGGATGATAGTACTCATCAAGACGAACAAAAAATGCAATAAAACATTAGGGTCGCAAATGACGTTTAAAGGGTGAAAATCGCAAAACCAATAAAAATATCGAAATCTCGCGAGCTGCTTTTCTGAAAAACTGGCTAGTAACACGAAGCTGGTTTTTCTTTCACTTTGTGCATATCCTGTCAGAATGATATAACAAAAACGTGGAAGGAAACCAAACAAATCTGTGAGTAGGAATCCACGTATGCAATATTTCCATCTTCTTAGAAACAGACCAATAAACGCAACTTTGCAGCAAGCATGCGTTGTAAGTACATGAACGGCCAACGACGATAGGTAGTACGGTGCTCCGCCACATTTTTCTGTGGACGTGCGTAACCACCTTGATGGAATTTATCCGTGCAAGATGGATTGGAAGTGGTGCCCTGTAGCTTGTCCTTAAGCCGGACTTACCTGTCTTCTTCAAGGGACAGATGAAATCCCTCATTTATGAGACGCCAGTAGAAGCGCCAGAAGAAGTAGTAGAGCGTATTCTGACCGATGCAGGAGAAATCCAGGGAACTCCGGGAATCATAGAGCGTGTCCGCCAGTCGTTCCTCCGTAAATGTACTCTGTGAAATAATGTCCGCGGTCGACACTTTGAACAATTGTTGTAAAATATTTGTTTTCTCTGGACATCACGAGCTGTGTTGTACCTATTCTGTCTAATAAATAATTTTCTGGAGTGTTTCCTTCTTGTCTCAGTTTGTCAATTTCCAGACACATTTTCTCGATTTTCATCTTTTGAACGTCATTTGCGACCCCATGTTCCATTGCATTTTTTGTTCGTCATCATGAGTACTATCATCCCTCTAAATTAGTTGAAGCATTTTAGATACACCCTGTATATATATATATATATTCTTCCTTTTAATATACAAAAATGTGGATCATGCCGTAATATTTTATTATTATTATTATCAGCACCAACAGAACACCTTTTGTGATTGAAATATTTACCAAAAAACGCTTTTTCTGGCTTCCTGAAACACGTTTTATTACTTTAAGACAAAATAAACTTCTTTAGTGATTTTTTTTTCTTTTTAAAGAAGGATGTATTAAAATTATCGGAACCAGTTAGTAAAAATATCTATAAATATCCCCATTTTTATAAATCTCTCGCATAATTTCGCCGATATATTTCCCATTTTCATTATAGAAAATAATTAACATTTAAAAGAAAAGAGAACGGAATGGTAACTTTCAAATTGACAAAGTTAAAAAAAAAATATCAGTGTTTAATTTTAATTTTTCTTGGATAAATTGTCTAGATTAACTTTAAATCAACCCGAGTATGATTTCAATCCAATTAAGTTTTTGACTAATTTAACGCAGTTTTGAAATCTCATCTGTAACCAATGGTTAAAATGTCCTATTCTAACTCATTTTCCTCCAATTCCCTTCACATTACTCAAGCATGGTAACAGTTGTATTCTTCAAATATATGGGTATCCGTTTATGAAAGAAAGATTAGTTAGCAAAGTTATAACTATCAGAAGACCACGAAAGAACGAAGACCATGAAAGTACTGGATGGTTGATATAAAAAAAGCAATAAGGGATAGAGGTGTGGAAGAAGAATGGACCCTTGACCGGAAGAAATGGAATAGTTCCTTGTATATTTATCGGATGGCGACACCTGACGTCATAAACCGAGTTTATATATATATATATATATATATAACTATCAGATGCAATATTAAGGGCAAGAATTAAAAAACAAAATTACTTGCCCTACATGCGTAAGAAAATAGCTATTAGTTTCAGTAATAAACGCTAAAGAACAATCTTGGTAATTATGTATTTCAAATGCATTTTTTTTTAATTTCAAAACGAGCTGTCCGCAGTCTATTTCATCTTTGAAATGTTCCACAAGTTTTAAGTTTTGTTCAAAACTCCCGGTAACGCTGAGGTACAATATTAATAATAATGTATTTCAACTGCATTTTTTTTTCAAAACAATTTTTTTTCTGCATTTTGTTTTCAGATTTTCCGCAGTCTATACATTTTTAAAATGTTCGATGAACGTTAAGATTTGTTCGAAACTCTTAATTTCGCTAAGGAACAATCTTGTAATAATGTATTTCAACTACATTTTTTTCAAAACAAATTGCCTGAAGTCTATACATCTTTAAAATGTTGCATGTACCATGAGTTTTAAATTTTGTTCAAAACTCCCAATATCACTGAGGAACAATCTTGAAACATTTAAGAGTAAATTTGCGCATCCGTCTTGGAATGATGGTTTATTAAGTTCCTCAAACTAACAATAAACTCTTTTAACATGCGAATTTTCATGAAAATTTAGTTTCGTGACAGTTTCGTGACAGTTTGCATTGACAGCGGAGAATTTGTTTTGAGAAAAATGCATTTGAAATATATTATGATATATTATTTTTATTAGGTGTTTTTATAAAAGGTAGTAAAATATACTTTCTGCCACGCAGGTGGCAGTATATTGATATCTCATAAATTATAGCAATATATTGTAAGATAAATTTTTATTTCTACTACACTGTAAAAAATGACCAATGTTTCTTATTTTATGAAAATATGCTATAACCACGAACGAAAATATAATATAATCTACTGAGTTATCCGAAATTTCAAATAGCATGTTACATTGTCTTTTGAATCCCCAGAAACGAATACATTTTCAAAATTTAAAGAATAATTTATAAAAACAAATTATTTTTAGCTGCCCGAATTTTTCAGAAACGTTTCCGAAGGGATTTTATAGTGTATTAATGAGTGTCCTCATTCTGGAATACCTGTTTTTCGAATGCTATAAATTCTGAAGTAAACATTTTCATGCTCAAAAAAAAAAAATGTTTAACAGACAAACAAGCAAAATTAACAGCGTTAACAATAACATTAAAATTAAGATTATTTCTTTACTCTTTCATGTATAAATTAACTAATGCGGCTGAAAACGTGTACTTGAGAACGGATAAGATTCGAAAAACAGGTATTCCAGCCTGAGGACACTAACTAATACACTATAAAAACCCTTCGGAAATGTTTCTGAAAAATTCGGGCAGCTAAAAATAATTTGTTTTTATAAATTATTCTTTAAATTTGAAAATGTATTCGTTTCTGGGGATTCAAAAGACAATGTAACATGCTATTTGAAATTTCGGATAACTCAGAAGATTATATTATATTTTCGTTCGTGGTTATAGCATATTTTCATAAAATAAGAAACATTGGTCATTTTTTACAGTGTACTTTTCAAAGTCCACCATCCCTTAAAATAACATTCCATGTAAGTGTAAAAGAAAATTTTATTTTTAATAAAATCTTTATTTTATGTGTTATTAATGGACAATAATTTCCATTGATTTTAATAAAATTGTTTGAAAAAAACTGCTTCTTTTAAAAATCTTAAGAAAAGAAAAAAGTTTTAAAACTTATTAATTTTTTGCTTTATTTAAAAATGTTTGCAATGAAATGACTTAAAAATTAATTTAAAAATATAAATTTAAAGTAAAATAATGTTCCTTCGATAAATTAAAAATATGTTTAGGGTTAAAGGTTGAAAATATCTTTTTCTAAACAATCTGTGACACAACAATTATTGCTTTTATTTAAACTTTCATTAATTAATTGATTGCGTGTACTTAACTTCCTTTATTCTTTTTAAAACGATAATTCATTTTAACACTTTTTTAACATAGTATGTGACACTTAAAATTTCAATATTTAAACATTTGATTTTTAAAAGGTAATTGGAGATATAATTTATTTCTCAAATAGTTTGGAATGTTTGATTTTCCGAATAAATAAAATCAGTCTTTCAGTATACAACAAAATACAACAAAAATAAACATTAAAATAATATTTATTTAAAGAACATTTTCATCAAAGGGAATTTTTTATGCATGGATTACACTCTCCAATTTCAATTATCGGTCAATTATTTCATTCTTAGAGAATTTGACTTCGTTGTTATATTCCAATGACTTTAAAAACGATATTAAGCTTTTAATATCATTAAGAATATTTATATAGCAATGATTATGCTTGAAGAAGCAAATTGCATCAGAATTCATTTTTCAAAAACGCAGACGATCTTTCTTCATTCATTCAAACCAGCGATACCATTTTTCTTTTCGTATTTTACATTTTAAATAAATATCATTAAATTATGGTAAGTTTTCGTTCAATGGGAATTTTGGTATATGGTGCAGAAGAATATTTAAATAAAAAGCCTGACATAAAACTGCTTCGATCGTTTCAGACGCTAGCCGTTTTTTAACTGAGATTTAGTACTGAATTTTTTTAATAATTTTTACGGCTTAATAACTGCATATTTTTCGCAAAAGATTAGTAAGTCTTGTATGTTTATATCTCAATTAATCACAATCCTCAATTTTTATTTCGTCCTTTACAGTCTGAGCAATTTTCTCTTACTGTTGTTTTTTCTCCAATCTTGATATATTGTTCCATTTTGCATTTTAAAGAATGACATTTTCACATAATTTTTTTTTGAACTCACTTAGCTATTAAATATAAATAAAGTAGATTTGCAATGAAGCTTTAAACATAAGTTTAAATGTTTTGACAAATTAAAAGAAAACGCATCATCGACATTTTTCTTTTAACGAATTAAATTTTTGAAAAAAAAAATTAGACTGTTAATATTGCAAAAGATTTATCTTATTTATTTATTTATCTTATTTATGTATTTTAAATATTTTTGGATTTTGCTTTATTGTTTGAAAAAAGAAAATTGTTTCAAATTTTAACATGGAGATGGTTTATTATGACAAACTAAATGGCCTACAAATGTGAAAAAGATCAAACGAATTAAAAAAGTACTTTTTTTTATTCTTGCATTTATTATGAGTGAAATTCAACCCCATTCTTCCGATTTATTTTTATTTTAATTTTTTGTTTTAGAGAAAGTATCGTAAATGGTATAGGCGGGTGAAAACCGGATACCTCAATTTGAGTCAGTTTTAACTGCCCGGTAGCGGCTAATGGTTGAAATAATTAGCCATAAACAAGAAGCATCAGCCATTACGGTATCTCCCTATTTGCATTTGTGTAATATCTGTGTTGGGAAGTTTATTTGATAATTTTTATTTTTAATGATTGCTAATTCCCAAAATTCTTAAATAGGAAAATTATTGGAACTTTTTATATTATTCCGTGTAGTGTATTTAATTGAATTTATTACCCACAATGATACTGTTGCTAGCATTTATAGGCGCAATTTTAGGACTTACTTTGCGACCCTCACTCTCTTGGGGTTAAACAGGATACATTACGTGGGATAAAAAAGTACACTGGAAAACAATAATTGAAGAACGCGTACACAATATTTGAAGAAAAAGCAGTCAAAACTACTTGGACAAAAGTGATTGCGATTTTTATAAAGCCGATAAAGAAGTGAACTCCTTTTCTTCTATTTCTCAAATTGTAAGGGTATAATTATCTATTTGTCGACTTATAATTGAAATATTATTTGTTTATTTCCTTAGTTGAATTTCTAAAATGAAATATATTATTCCCTTTTAAATAATAAAGTCTGAACTTTTTGAGTAACTGAAAGAACAACCTATCCTTGTGATAATTTAACTCTTTATCAATAATCGTTTATTAGTAAAAAATGTGTTGAACTAATCATATTTTATAGAAAATGATATTATTGTACAAGGATAAGTGTATGGAAATGGAAAAGTTACATTAAATTCTGTTGGAAATTCTGTCTTCAAGAGATAACTAACGAAGTATGCAGCTCTCCCCCCCCTCCCCCGCCATTTTCCAATATTATAATTGATTTTAACTATGAGCAACTTTTCAGTAAGTCACAGAGTAAATACTTAAGTTTCTTTTGATATTTTGAGTCATTAATTAAAAAGAAAATTATTTGTGCTAAAATGTCTATTTTCATAAAATGAAACAATTTATCAAAAATTTCTAAAATATAAAATAAAAATTACTTCTTTTAAAAAAAACCTAGGTAATCCAACTTGCCCTTCTCAGGTTGCAGAATATAGCTTAAAAACACTTTTTTAAAAGTGAAAACTCTTATAGTTTTTACATTTAATGTATTTTTTTTTGGATTATGCACTAACAACACCAAAAAGCATTTTTGTATGAAAAGCAACAATAGAATATTAAAATAAAGTTTTGGAAATTATTAAAAGCGATAATTTCGTATTAGAAGTTAATAGCCGAAGAAATCAGCAAAGAATTCGCTATACAGCAGCCTTTTTGATTATGATGTTTTTAGTGGTTTAAGTACGTAGTTCGAGTACTTGTCTGCTAAATTTGTGTTTTATTTACACTCTAAAAACAACATTTTCGAATCTGAGCAAAAAATACTCAAATCTGAGTTTGTCGTAATAATCAAAAGGGCTCCGAATCAAAATTACTCAAGTTTGAAACATGTATATACTAATTTCTGAAAACATGCACACACTCAAGAATAAAACATCATGTGCTCATATTTCAGTATGTTGATGTTTCAAAAATGAGTATGAACTGACTTCTATGTGCTCATTTTTGAGTATGTCCATGTTTCAAAAATGAGTATGAACTGACCTCTATGTGCTAAGTTTTGAGTATGTCCATGTTTCAATATTCTGAGAATTTCTGGTATTTCAGAATTGAAAGCATTGAGTCGTCATATTTGAAACAAAAAGTTTCATAACAAAATGATAACGTCCATTTACTCAGATTTAAAAGTGTCATTTTTCTCAGTGTAAAATTATTCTATTTGTTTATTGATGAAGTTTTAATTTCGTTATAAAATATTAGCCGGAAACAAGTGCTGAACTATTAATATTGTTTTAAATGCAAATGGGTTTAATCTTTCGTAATCGTCTGCACGCGAAAGTGATAAATTTAAAAGAAACACATGCTTGAAAATTATTGTAAAAACCATACAAAATCAGCAAATGGAGATAAAGTTTTAAAAAAATGTATTTGGAAGGACAGTTTTTTTTCTTATTCGACGGTGTAAAAATTGAGAATATGCAATGTTTAGATGTTTAAAAAATTGCAATAAAAGCGAAATTTAACCATCAGGTTTTGCCAACGTCAAAATGACGCCAGCATTACTCACGGGCGCATTTGTCCTTTATAATACAGATATGCGTATGTGAGATAATACGAGTTACATAAATGTTCGATTTTAAATTTCAATTTAACTTATTAGAAAAATTCAGCTGCACTATTGGATTAGACACAGAATTGGTGCAGACTTCCTGAAAATACTATGTGGTACATAAAATAATTTTCATTCTTGCATCCCTCATACACCTTTTAAATTTAATCTTAATTAATCATCTTAATGCCATAAACAAGTTATTATGAGCAATTTATAAAAAAAAAAGTTTATTTAATATACTGGGAAAACTTCACGATAAAGTCTGTTTTTCTGGAAATTGAATTTTTGGTGTCATGTTGCTTTTCAGTGGTGGTAACTTTGACATTTATTATTATTTTCAATAATATAAAAATGCAAATAAAAGTGAGATCCCATAAAATGAACTAGAAGAAAGCCAGATTTGCGTTTTGCTGTAAATTAATTAGTTACTATGGATTTAAGTGTTTTTTCCAGTGGGCTCTTATGCTTAGAAAAAGCTCTGAGGTACATATTAGAGCGTGTTCGTTTACCAATCAATCGATACATTTTGTTAACATATATATTATAAAACAATAAACGTGAAACTCTCTGTCCGGGCTAATGTCTTGAACTACCGGATGTATTTTCTTTCTGGTTTACACCATCTGATAGGCCGTTTTCCTGTATTCATTTGTATGTATAATATACCGATGATCTTTTATAATAAAATTTGACATTTTTCTCTTATTTTGGGTGCAAATGTTGCCATTGATCAATTGTTTTCATCTTGACGACGGCATATTACGCTATCGTTGGTTAAAGAAGTTACAGCTGTATCAGTTAGAAAAAAATACAAACACTTTGTAAAATAAAAGAAAAAACTGTTACTAATTTTATTTAAAATACTAAAAAAAAAGTGCTGAAAGTAGCTGTGCAAGTAGCTGAACAAGTGCTGAACTATTTATATTGTTTTATAAATGCAAATGGGTTAATCTTTCGTAATCGTCTGCACGCGAAAGTGATAAATTTAAAAGAAACATATGCTTGAAAATTATTGTAAAAAACATACAAAATCAGCAAATGGAGATAAAGTTTAAAAAAAAATGTATTTGGAAGGACAGTTTTTTTTCTTATTCGACGGTGTAAAAATTGAGAATATGCAATGTTTAGATGTTTAAAAAATTGCAATAAAAGCGAAATTTAACCATCAGGTTTTGCCAACGTCAAAATGACGCCAGCATTACTCACGGGCGCATTTGTCCTTTATAATACAGATATGCGTATGTGAGATAATACGAGTTACATAAATGTTCGATTTTAAATTTCAATTTAACTTATTAGAAAAATTCAGCTGCACTATTGGATTAGACACAGAATTGGTGCAGACTTCCTGAAAATACTATGTGGTACATAAAATAATTTTCATTCTTGCATCCCTCATCCACCTTTTAAATTTAATCTTATATAATCATCTTAATGCCATAAACAAGTTATTATGAGCAATTTATAAAAAAAAGTTCATTTAATATACTGGGAAAACTTCACGATAAAGTCTATTTTTCAGGAAATTGAATTTTTGGTGTCATGTTGTTTCTCAGTGGTGGTAACTTTGACATTTATTATTATTTTCAATAATATAAAAATGCAAATAAAAGTGAGATCCCATAAAATGAAATAGAAGAAAGCCAGATTTGCGTTTTGCTGTAAATTAATTAGTTACTATGGATTTAAGTGTTTTTTCCACTGGGCTCTTATGCTTAGAAAAAGCTCTGAGGTACATATTAGAGCGTGTTCGTTTACCAATCAATCGATACATTTTGTTAACATATATATTATAAAACAATAAACGTGAAACTCTCTGTCCGGGCTAATGTCTTGAACTACCGGATGTATTTTTTTCTGGTTTACACCATCTGATAGGCCGTTTTCCTGTATTTATTTGTATGTATAATATACCGATGATTTTTTATAATAAAATTTGACATTTTTCTCTTATTTTGGGTGCAAATGTTGCCATTGATCAATTGTTTTCATCTTGACAACGGCATATTACGCTATCGTTGGTTAAAGAAGTTACAGCTATATCAGTTAGAAAAAAATACAAACACTTTGTAAAATAAAAGAAAAAACTATTACTAATTTTATTTAAAATACAAAAAAAAAAAAAAAAGTTTTAATGAGAAATGTATTTTAAAAGAAGATGCCCTGAAATTATCTGTATGTCAGGGCTAATTTCAGAAACTACCAGATGGATTTTTTTTTCTGGTTTACACCATTGAATAGGCCTTTTCCTTGGAATCATTTATATTTATAATATACTGATAAAACTATAATTTTTTATAATAAAATTTAGTATTTTTGCTTATTTCGAGAAAAAAGGTTGCCATTGGTCAATCCTTTTCATATTGGCGACAGCATATTAGGGCATCGTTGGTTAAAGAATTGAAAGATCTAAACGTATACACACTGATGTCCAGAAATTAAAGGGCCGTGACCAATTTGAGACGTTTCGTCGAATATCTATTGAAACTCGCGAGGAAATGCCCGAAATGCCCTTGAACTTTGAGGATGTAAAGAACATGTCTTTTAGTGATGATTTTGTCGCGAGGACAATTAAGGGGGAGGCCAATAATAATTTTAATAAAAAAATAATATTTTCGATCACCCAAGTAACAGAAAATGCTAAAAATGGTCTGTCACTGTAGTAAATGACTGTGTAGATCCTGTTCAACATTTGTGTGCATTTGTGTAAGCATAGCACGTATATTCGTGAAGATGTTAACGTTTCAGTGAAAAATTCAAAAGGTTTTTATTTATAGTATGCAGAGTTGTCAGATTTCCAAAAAACTTGACAAAAAATTGTAGAAATAGTATACTGCAATTAAAATATTAATATATTGGATATTTGATGAGATATAGGTATTTGTATGAAATGAATTTTAACTGCGCATGCGCGAACTAGAGCAAAGATTTTTTTGTCCTGATTTGATAGTCAATACTATAGGGCAACTCATATAAAAATACCAGTGAAATATCGTGAAAACTAAAAAAGTTACAGCAATAACTGATAAATTGAGAGGGAAATTCCGTATAATCCTACGGGATGTATATAATATTGTTTAATTTATTTTATTTTTTAATGCTTATGTAAAATCTACAAATTAGTTTTTAATTTCAGAAAAAAATGTTTCAAAACTCATTAATGTATTGCTTTATTTAACAATATTTGTAGTGAAGTAAACTTAGAAATTAATTTAACAAAATGAATTTATGGAAAACTATCTTCCTTAAAATATCTAAAAATATGTTAATTGTTAAAGTTTGAAAAAAATCGTCTTTAAAAAAATCAGTAACAAAACAATTAATGCTTGTAATTAAACTTTCATTAATTAATTGATGATGTAACTTCCTGTCTTCTTTTTAAAGAGATAATTCATTAAAAAAATTTAACATAGAAAGTGACACTATAACAATTTTAATTTTTAAAATGTAATCCGAAGATGGAAAATAATTTATTTCGAAAACAGATTGGAAAGTTTGATTTTCTGAAATAATTAATTCAGGCTTTTTGTTGCATAATATAACGTAAATTAAAGGTTAAAATAATATTTATTTAAAGAACATTTTCATCGTAGAAAAGTTTTTATGCATGGATTCTTCAATTAAATTATCGGTCAATTATTCCATTCTTAGAGAATTTGACTTCGTTGTTATTCCAATAACTTTAAAACGATATTAAGCTTTTAATATCATTAAGAATATTTACATAGTAATGATTTATGCTTGAAGAAGCAATTTGCATTCAGAATTCCTTTTTCAAAAACGCAGACGATCTTTCTGCATTCATTCAAATCAGAAACGATGCTATTTTTCTTTTCGTATTTTATTTTAAATAAAGATTATTAAATTATGGCACGTTTTCATTCAATGGGAATTTTGGTATATGGTGCAGAAGAATATTTAAATAAAAACCCTGAGATAAAACTGCTTTGATCGTTTCAGACGTTAGCCATTTTTTAACTGAGATTTAGTACTAGATTTTTTATATATATATATATTTTTTCATTATGATAAATGCATATTTTTTTTTGCATTAAAGTAGTAAGGCTTGTATGTTTATATCCCAATTCATCACAACATGTAATTTATGTTTTGTTTTTTACATTCTGAATCGTTTCTCTTACTGTTTTTATTTATTTATATATTTTTTTTTCAAATCTTGATATATTGTTCCATTTTGCATTTTAAATGCATGAAGATTTTCACATAATTTATTTTCTTTTAACTTACTTAGCTATTAAATACAAATGAAGGAGCTTTGCAATTCAAATTCCAACATACATTTAAAAAATTTCACTAATAAAAAAAAAAAAGCATTATCTAGATGTTGTGTGTGTGTGTGGGGGGGGGGGAGATTTTTTCGATATCATAAATTCGAGTTTTAATGTTGCAAATGAGATATCGTTTTTTAAAAAATATTTTTGCATTTTATCGTCTAAAATTTCACATTTTTTTTTATTTTCGCTTACTTAAAATTTTTGTCGATTTTAAATTTTAATCAATGAAAAAAATATTTTTCTTTTAAAATTAGAGGCACACTGAAAATATTCTGGATATTTTTTTTCTATTTTTTTATATACCACGATTATATTGATTGAATTCACCAGTATTAATGAGTGTACGAAATTCTAGTGAAAATTAAATTTATAGGAATAAATAACGATATTAATGAAATATTATATGGCATCAAGCATGAACATTCTCCAAAGTATTAAAGAAATATAATATTTTGAAACTTACGTTATGTATTATATACAGTACAAAAGTTCCTGCCAAAACCAAATATATTGTTTATACCTTTACATGTTAGATTTCTGTTCGTTCTAAATTAGTTCATTTATTGATTTTGGCTTTTCCAAAAAATCCCGCTTTTTTTTTTTTTTTTTTTTTTTTTTTTTTTTTTTCAGATACAATGAATTTACCACTAATCGCAATCATTGATAGACCTAACAAAATACTAATGTTGTGCAAATTCAATAAAAAAGTAATTGAAAATATATTTTAAAAATTAAAAACATTTAAAAAAAATTAAAAACATATTTTTTAATTTTAAAAATATTTTTAAATACAAAATTATTAATAAATTCATATTAAGAATTATGAAGAATTGACCTAACTTGTATAATATCTTTAAACGAATTAAAATAAAGTGTCAAAAGCGAATGTTACTATTTGAAAAATGAAAATTGTCTCAATTTTTAACAAGTAGATTGTTCATTATGACAAAATAAATAACATACAACTATAAAGAATTTTATACGAATTAAAACTTTACTTTTGATTAATTTTTACATTTATCAGAACTGAAGTTAAACCCCATCGTCCCGAGTCTCTTTTAGGTAGCTTTCATTACGAAAAGCTACCTATTGTAGCCGTTCGGAGGAAAGCAATTCCAAAAAAATTTGGTATATTTTCACCGATCGTGGCACCCAGACCCCCAAACCACCCTCCGTTCAAATGTTGATTTATATATATATATCTGACATTTGTCATGCTGTAACTCTCTTATTTATGAACGATTTGAATGTGACTGAGTATGTGCATAGGACATACCAAGATCTCAACCGAGTTCGTTGGTCAGCTTCATCTGCCCTCTTGTTTCAATATGGCGGCCAGTTAAAAATTTTTAAATTTTTAAAAATTCAAAAAGATGTACAAAAAAATGTTTCTGTTAAGTGTTAGAACGTGATACAAGGATTCTGGAACATTTTTTGTTTTGTCTAAATCTTAACAAATGGCTGAGATATGGTAGTTTGAAATTCTAGGGTGGTTGAGATTTTGAAACAATCTTATATTTATTATGCTGTAACTCTCGTATTTATGAACCGATATGAATGTGACTGATCATACAGAACATAGCAAGGTCTCGACCGAGTTCGTTGGCCAGCTTCATGCGTCATCCTGTTTCAAAATGGCGGCAAGTTAATTTTTTTATTGTTTTTAATTCAAAAAGACGTATAAAAATTATAAATTGAAAAAGATGTTTCCATTAAGTATTAAATCGTGATATAAGGATTCCGGAACATTTTTCGTTTTGGCTTTACCTTAAAAAATGGCTGAGATATGACAGTTTGAAATTCTAGGGTGGGTGACATTTTGAAATAATATGATTTTTGTTATGCTGAAATTCGCATTCAAATTCAGTATTAACGAAAATCGGGATTGAATCTTCCATAATCGGGTTCCAAGAATTTTAGCTTCGGGTTTTTGAGAGAAATTAGTTGAATTTTTAAAAACATGAACTATGAAAGCTACCTTTTCCTCCCTGTACACGCCGGAAGGACTTTTTCATTTCCTGAAAAAACATTTTAATTTTTAATGTTTGTTAGTTTTCAAAAATTTTAAACAAGAACACATTTAAAGCTATTAGAACTTTTTTATATTATTAAATATAGCGTATTTAATCGGGATTTATTTCCTACAATGAAAATGCTGCTAGCATTTATAGGTGCAATGTTATGAGTTGCTTTGCAATCCTCATTCCTTTGGAAACAACCGGATACCGTACGTAGGATAAAAATTTATATTAAAAAGCAATAATTGAAGAGCGCGTACTCAATGATTGAGGAAAAGGCAGTCAAAACTACATGGACAAAAATGATTACGACTTTTATAAAGACTATATAAAGGTGAAATGCTTTTCTGTTTTTTCCCAAATTGTAAGGGATATAAATAAGGGATATAATAAGTATTTTGTATATAAATATTACATCATTAGACTGATAATTGAACTATTATTAATCTAGTTCCTTAGTTCTAAAATGAAATATATTATTCCTTTTTAAAAAAGATCTAAACTTTTTCATTTCCTGAAAGACCATGTGATAGTTTGAATTTTTATAAGTAATAATTTATTAATAAAATTGTGAAGAACTAATCACATACAGTGGAACTCCAGATATACGTTACCTGAGTTGTACGTTTCCCTCAGTTATACGTTTCAACTCAGCGGTCCCGGCCGCTTGCCATTAAAAATTAGCTGATTTATACGTTTTGAGTTATACATTTCCCTCAGTTATACGTTACGTTTTTGCGGCACCGGGCGAAATTTTGTCTCATTTATACATTTTGTGACTGGAAACACTGACGACGCTTAGGATGAGTCTAATTTGAAAGATCCCACTCAAACTTCAGAGCTGCTCTGAGGATTTATAAGGTAGTAAAACAGTAAGTCAGTACTAAAAGCAGTAACGATAAGGTGACTGCATTATTACCAGGAATGCAAAGCTTGCTGTTCAATGTCGGTTCTGCCGAAAAGAAACAATCGAAGATTATAGTGACTATTTCAACAAGATTCAGTAAACTACTGAAATGTCTTTTGATAAATGATTTACGTGCCAATGTGATTCCAATGATTTATTTCAAGTACTCTCTGTGTATTAAAAATATTTTTAATAAAGCTTGTATGATAAAATAACTTCATATGTACTTTTCTTATATACCTTTTTTCTACTCTGTTCCATTTCCGAACATTTATGTCATGGGTGCAGTAATACTTAGGAAACTTCCGTTTTCGATATAAAATGGTTACAAACTCCTCAGCAGAACAAAGTTTTTATGTTATATTTAAATGTGGTTCTGGTAGACCATTAATTGAGTTGTACGTTTTACTGAGTTATACGTTTTGTTGTCTGGTCCCTGGCAAAACATATAACTGGAGTTCCACTGTATTTAAAAATGTATTATTGTACAAGTTTAAGTGCAGAGTACATCCACAAAGTTACATTAAATTCTGTTGGTAATTCTGGTTTTAAAAAGTAAATAACGTAATTGCGACTTTATCCCACATTTTCCCCTACTATACTCGATTTTAACTAAGAGCAACTTCTCCCTAAATCACAGAGTAAATGTTTACGTTTCCTTTGATATTTTAATTCATTAATCGAAAAAAAACATAAAAAAAGATTTTTGATGCTAAAATGTTTATTTACATATACAAAATGAAACAATTTATCAAAAATTTCTAAAATATGAAAACAAATTTGCTTCCTTAAAAAAATTAGTATATGAGATAATACGACTTATATAAATGTTCGATTTTAAATTTAAATTTAACTTATTAGAAAATTTCAGCATCACTATATTGAAGTCCTTGGACACAGACTTGATACAGACCCGCTGTGTATACTATACTTAGTTACGTGAAATAATTTTCATGCGTGTTTCCCTTATCTACCTTATAAATATAATCTCAATTAAACATTTTAATACTATAAACAAATTATTTTGTTCGACCTATAAAAAATGTTCATTTAACATATTGTAAAATCTTCACGGAAAGTCTATTTTTAAGGAAATTGAATTTTTGTTGTCGTGTTGATATGCTCAGTAGTGGTAACTTTGAAATTTATTATTTTCTATGAAAAAAAAACGTGAAGTCACATAAAATAAACTAGAAGAAAGCCAGAATTGCCATTTAAGAAGCTTGAAGCAAAAACTTTGATATACGTTTTGCTGTAACTTAATTAATTACTATCGATTTAGTGTTTTTTCCACTGGGCTCTTCATATGCTTAGAAAAAGGTCTGACGAAATATTACAGCGTTCGTTTACCAAGCAATATACACATTTTGTTATTCAATAATAAAACACAAAATACAGTTAATCAAAAATTTTTATATTTAAGTTAGTAACAAATATTTCAGAGATAAGCTGATTATTAAATCATCAATGGCAATATAAAACATTACCTTATATTTCATAAAATAATATTAATAAAAAATGGTAGCTATAATTTATTTTCTATTAAGAAGGAGCTATAGGAAACAACTAGCATATAAAAATACCGGGTGATTATAATTAAAGTTACGATTTCAAAAATCGATAATTTTAAAACTACTGGTCAGAATGACTTGATATTTTAGCAGAGCAATCGTGAGGCAATGGAATTTTGTTTGGCGAAGGAAAAAAATAGTTCCAAATTGTGCCGATAGATGGCGTTGTCAGGGTAATGTCAGGGGAAAGACCAAAAATGTATTCTTGAACCCTTTCCGGCGCGGAGTAAATTTGTTTGCAAAATGATGAAATAATAGACTGACACCGGAATTTACAAACGAATCCATTAGTAAAAAGAAACTTGCTTATTTTTCTGGTTCTTAATGAAAGGAAAATTTTAATTAAATACCGGGTGATTATAATTAAAGTTACGATTTCAAAAATCGATAATTTTAATTAAAACTACTGGTCAGATTGACTTGATATTTTAGCAGAACAATCGTGAGGCAATGGAATTTTGTTTGGCGAAGGAAAAAAAAAAGTTTCAAAATGTGCCCATAGATGGCGCTGTCTGGGTTCACATTGTCTGAAGATATGCAAATTATTAATACGTGACATGCGCACCGTAGACATAGCAACCATAAAAATGCAGAGCAGCAGCTCTTTGCCTGAATGCTTCATCATGACTCTGACTATGAAGGATCGCGCTCTTCTCTTGAAGCTTTTTTATAAGAACGATGACTGTGCACTTACAGCTATTAGGAAGTTTCGGACATTAAAATCCATAAAAAAAAGGTCCAATAACAACAAATGGTCTGCAAAAAATGATTGCTAAATTCGAAGAGACCGGTTCATTTGACGTTAAACGGGGTAGAGGAAGGAAACCAGTTTCAGCTGCGGCAGTGGAAGATGTGGCTATAGCATTACAGGAACATACTGACAGTGATGCTGGAATCAGCAGTGCAAGGGGGATTGGCCGAATGCTGGATATGCCGAACAGCACGGTGCGTAAAGTCCTACGGAACGTCTTACGCTGTTATCCGTACAAGATAACTCATGTGCAGGAGTTGCTACCTGCTGACCTGGAAGCACGTCAATCTTTTGCACTACAATTTCTTGCCCGGATGGAAGTGGAAAACGGATGGCCATGGAACATTCTGTGGTCTGACGAAGCCCACTTTCATTTGCAAGGTTCTGTAAATACGCAAAATTGCAGGATATGGGCGACCGAGAAGCCGTCCCAGCTACAGCCATTACCTCTTCAGTCTGAAAAGGTCACTGTGTGGTGCGGAATAACGGCAGCGTTTATCGTCGGTCCATTTTTCTTCGAGGAGATCACACCTGCGGGTCCCGTTACCTGCACAGTTACTGGCAAGCGGTATGAAGCACTTTTGCGTAACCATGTTCTTCCGGCACTTCAATAGCGTCAGTGTGTGGATCGCATAATATTCATGCAAGATGGCGCTCCTCCGCACATTGCTACTACTGTGAAGCAGCTACTGAGTGATAATTTCGGAGATGATAGTATCATAAGTCGCCATTTTCCAACAACGTGGCCGCCACGTTCCCCCTACTTAAACCCGTGTGATTTCTGGCTTTGGGGGTACCTGAAGAATGTTGTTTATAGCGGGCAGATTCAGAATCTAGCCGACTTGAAGGCAAGCATCACACAACACACCCATTGCATT
This sequence comes from Maratus michaelseni, assembly GCA_963931845.1. Lineage (NCBI taxonomy): Eukaryota > Metazoa > Arthropoda > Arachnida > Araneae > Salticidae > Maratus > Maratus michaelseni. The sequence continues at coordinate 141,572,138 of OZ007587.1, read as the reverse complement.
AGTACAGATACCCTCCGATTTGTTGTGGAGCATGCCGTTTTGCGCTTCCAATTAGTAGCGGAACAAGGCGGAGGGCATATTGAGCAACTTATGCCTTAATAATCAGTAAGGTGTTTGTTCCATGAAGCTCTTTTTTTTTTTTTCATTTTTTGTCATTATCGCTGTCGTCGCTGTAAACACGTAGTCTTGTCTTTTCGCTAATAAATTTTTAGTAAATCTCTGAACTCTATTTTTTTCCTTTTGGCAACATCATTCCTATGTTTAACCCTTTAACGGGCGGTGGTCACAAAAAAAGACACCCAATTTTAATTCTAAAACTGACAAACGGCACCAAGAATATTTAATTAAAATTTTCCTTTCATTAAGAACCAGAAAATAAGCAAGTTTCTTTTTATTAATGGATTCATTTGTAAATTCCGGTGTCAGTCTATTATTTCATCATTTTGCAAACAAATTTGCACCGCGCCAGAAAGGGTTCAAGAACACATTTTTGGTCTTTCCCCTGACATTACCCTGACAACGCCATCTATCGGCACAATTTGGAACTATTTTTTTCCTTCGCCAAACAAAATTCCATTGCCTCACGATTGTTCTGCTAAATTGATTGCACGATTGTTCTGCTATCAAGTCATTCTGACCAGTAGTTTTAAAATTATCGATTTTTGAAATCGTAACTTTAATTATAATCACCCGGTATATTGTTTGGCCCGAGAAACATGTACTATTAGTATTTAAGTCATTTATTATAATGTCATATCCAAACATATAGTTTTTACTTCGCATTACCTATTTACAGGCATTAAAAAAAAAATCCCACATTGAACTTACGTAAATGTCATTTTTTTAGTCATCAAAATATATACTTAAATTTCTTCCAGATAGGAGAAGTCAGTCCTTTAAAAACGTCATATGTGTTGTAAAAAAATATTTTCACCCTATCGTCTTGGGCATATTCGCCTCTTGATTTAATTCTTGCTTTCCCGATCTTTCTAAAATTTAAAAGATGGCGCCATCTGTTGTCGTTTGTAGCGTGCAATACATCATTGCAAATCTCTTATTATTCGGTACTAATCTCAATAGCTTCACGCATTATATGACGGTTTTAAAGGACTGACTTCTCCTATCTGGAAAAAAAGTTAAGTGTATATATATTTGTTTTTTTTAAAGAAAAATATATTTATGTAAGTTCTATGTGTGAAAAATTGTTTTAATGTCTGTAAATAGGTAATGTGAAGTAAAAACTATATGCACTATTACTATTTTTAACACTTTCCTACATTATTGAAAAGTGTTTATGACTCCGGTTTGTCTCTCTGCCGTCTGTCCGTGCTCTAACTCTCGTAAATGTAGACGGATTGCCATGTAATTAATATATGTTGTTGAGGTTTACTATGGCATGTTCGTTATTGAAAATGACCTGCGTAGCATTTATAGTTTGTTTATAGTGACACTCAAAATAATTCCTTAATAGTATAGTCGATGGTGAAAAAATCATTTGCGGTGTATTTAATGATGTTACCCATCTCAAAATATAAGAAAATTGATATGAATTTCTGATGTGCACTAAAACATACATTCTATAGAAGATGGAGTGCAAAGCATTTATCAGTGTCACATAAAAAATTCGGTTATATAATGATCTACGGGGAAAAACTGTTTGCGGCATATTTTAATTAAGCTCATAATTGAATTTCTACACATTTTTGATGTTTACTACAAGATGTTTGCTATAGAATATGATGTGGATATCATTTGTGGTTCATTTAAAGGACACACAAAAATTTCGGTTAAATACTGTGTAATAGCGATACTTGCTGGAAATGAGTTTTGAGTTAAGGTATGCGTTTTTAAGGTTAACTAAATTTCTTCCTTCTACGTGTATATTTTTTTAGATCATACACGGGGCTTCACAAAAGAATTCGTAAACATATGACTATGTATATGCATGGACTGCTTAAAAAAGGTTTTTAATTGAATTATGCATTTTTTAGCTGGAGTATACAATATTTAGTGTACTAAGAGACGTTTATAGAGTATAATTAAATTAATATTACAGTGCTACGCAAAGAACTGGATATACTGCTATCCATGGGTGGTAATTTCTGGAAGTGTATTTTTAGCAGTTTAATGAGTTTTTTTTTTGGCCTGAATTTAATTTGAACTTAATATGTAATGTGTAGAAAAAAGAAAAGAAAAGAAAGTAAATAATAGACAGTGCTGTATAAAGGAGTTCGAGTACATTTCTGTCTATTTACAGAAATTGTTGAAGGTGAGTTTTTAACTGTTGTTATGCATCTTCTAAATAAGCTAGGTTTTAGTATACAATGTTGAATATATAAAAATCTATTGATGAAAAACAGGGTTCCATAGAAGATTTTGAGTGCTTTTCCGGCAATGGACCGTAATTGCTGAAATCTTCTTTTAAATGTGTTATGCGTTTTCTAAGTTGTTCACCTAGATAACTTTTTTCATATTATTAAACGGTGAAATTCATTAAAGTATTTTGGAAGCATTGGAAAATGTTTCATAATCTATGCTTGACGCATGATTTTTCTTTCTTCTTTCTTTATTTAATTTTAATAGCGGTATCAACATTGGATATTTTTCTGTAGTATTTTATTTAGATTAACACTTTATGTAATAATAGAAAAAGGCGTCACTATAATCAAAATCTTATTTAGTTATTCTGTGATAGACAATCTTTTCTAGAGATTTTAGTAACATTGTTTAAAAGAACATGTTTCTGATGAAATGTACAATCTAAATTTACAAAATAATGTGTAATTTTACAAAAGGAAAGGTTTCACTTCTCGTCAGTTTTTTGTTTTAAACTATATTTGAGCGGAAACAACTTGAACAGATTTTAATTTCACAATGCAGTTTTATCTACAAATAATTTTCTTTGGACCTGTTAAAAAAAATAATAATTATGGACCTGGAAAAAATAATAATTATGATTAATATTTGAAGAATAGCTATTCTTAATTAGCACAACAATTATAGTTTCTAATTAAACTTTTAATTAAACTTTTAATTATTAATTGAACGTGCATGCAAAACTTTCTTAATTTTAAAGATAATTCGTTTTAGCATTTTTTAACATTGAAACTATTAAATATTTAAACATCTGATTCTCAAAATCGTTGATATTTTTTTTGTTTGTATATAAATGGAAGAATGTCGTAATTTATTTCCAAAATGTCTGAAATATTTGATTATCTGCAGAAATAAAAGATTGGCTTTTAGGCGAGTAATACAACAAAAATTAAGCATTAGTATAACATTTCTTTAAAGACCGTTTTCATCACATATTCGTTTATGCATGATTACACTCTTCAAATTATTTTATTCTTAGAGAATTTGATTTCGTTGTTATTCCAGTAATTTTAAAGACGATATAAAAAACTGTAAATATCATTAAGAACATTTATATGGCATTGATTTATGCTAAAGAAGCAATTTGTATTCAAAATTCACTTTTCAAAACCGTAGACGATTTTCCTTCATTCATTCGCTTTTCCCCTTTGTGTTTAATAGTTTAAAGAAAGATTATTAAATTATGGAGAGTTTCCGTTCAATCAAAACTTTGATCTATGGTGCAGAAGAATATTTAAATGAATAGCTGTAAATAAATCGGTGTTGGTCTTTTTAGACAGAAATTTAAAAAAAAATAACAATAAGATTTAGCTTTTATTTATTGTATCAATTTATTTGAACAACATAATTTATGTTATTAACAATTGAGCAAGTTTTGTACATTTTATATTTCAATATGTCACAATCCGTCATTTTTTATCGCCATTTATATTATAAGTCATTTTTTATTCTCGTTGCTTTTAAATAAATGGAAATTTGCACATAATTTTTTTTTTTTTTTTTTTTTTTGATAATTTACTTATCCATAAATAAAAATAAAAGACCTTTTTTTAATAACAATGTGATCAGAAGTTTAGATGATTTGACACGCTAAAGGAAAATGCAACATAGCAAAAATTTTTAGTTGAGAATTTTAGTATTTAGAATCAAGATTTTGAGAAACAATTAATTTCAATGCTAATATTGCAAATGATTTATCTTATCTTAAACTATTTTTATGTTTCACGGTTTCGTTCGTCTTAAGTTCGTCTTGTTTCCCACCAGTGGCTGAGAGGTTGTGCTCTCGAAGCTGGTAGACGGGAGGTGCTGGGTTCGATCCCAATCGCGCCCGTCGGCCTAATCGCTCGGAGTTTTCGTGGTTTTCTTTCGAGCCGTGGATCTTCTCCATGCGTAAATACGGATTAGGTTCCCTTAGAAAGACCCCCACGAAGGGCACTCCCCCCGGGCCTATATCCCTAGTGTCGATAATTGGCCGTCAATAATCAACCCAACCCAACTCGTCTTGTTTCACATTTTTTATTTTTGCACACATGATTTGAAATGTTTGTCTTATTCCAATTTTAAATGCATTTTGCGAAGAAAAATCTTTAAAAAAAAAAGTTAATAATTACAATTTATTTTTTTGACACACTGCGATAAAATTGATTGAAATCGTCAAGGTAAAAACTAATGAGATTCACGAAATTTACTCTATATAAGTTCACTAAATTTAAAACAATTTATTAAAATATGATATAGAATATTTTCTATTGAAAATGGTAAGTGAAACATTTGTACTTTGTTTACAGATCCGTGTGACTTGAAATGATGTAAAACAGGATATAAGGTAAATCTAGGATAGTCTGCGCACAATTCAAAAGAATAGCAATAAAAAATCTAAATATTAATTTTTTGCTAAACTATTCATGAATAATTTTTACTTCATTTGTTTTTTATGCATTTCTATTGCTATTTTGTTGTTATGTTGCAATTTAATAGAACAGTTGTAATAAAACCAAGAAAGTTATTTTGCGCAATCTGTCCTTACAGGGTTGGTGTGATTGCGCACATGGGTAGGAGAGATTGTTATTAATAATAACTACAATTAAATTGTTAACAATAATAATTACACTTAAATGACATTGCTGTAAGGTTTTTGTGAACAAATATTTTTGTATTAGGAGTGAATATTTCAACTTAATGATTAAAGAATCAGAAAAAGGAAATAATTTTAAAAACGATTAAAAATTTTTAATCAAAGGAACAAAAATTAAAGAATCAGAAAAATCAAGTCCAGATAAGATTACAAAATAAAATTATGTTACTTAATAACACGTTTAACTTAAAATTAGTCCATTTTCCTTTTCCATTTTTTATGCAAACTTACCAATAAGCTGCGTAATCTCTCCTAGCATGGAAACTAATGGAAACACTTCGCCATCTCTCCTAAGTAGCAGATGCGCAAACTCTCCAATTTTGGTAGAAGAGATTGCGCGGCCTTTTATTTAAACATGACATCTTCTAAAACGAGCCGTTGATGTTCACATTGTTAGTCTAGATTAGTAGCTTATGAGAAATCGTTTAAGTTTAAAATATTTTGTACTATTGACATTGTATAGAAATTCTGATGAATAGCTATGAAAATTCAAGCACTTAGTTTGGGAAAACAAAACAAAATAGCAATACTTTATCTTAGACGCTCAAAGCAATCAACGTGTACTTTCAAGTAGACACTCCACTACTGTTGTTGTACAACTACCTGGAGTCGCTGCGCGCTCACTCAACTCCTCCCCCCCGAACCTCTATGTGCGCAATCTCTCCTGGCTTTACCTTATTTGAATTCATAAGCTGAGTTGGAGACATGACTTTTTATACTTTATTAGTGCGACACTCATAATTTTTTAGCATCGTTTTTCCTTCGGAAAGGTATTTATGGTGTGGTCCCGATATATTCAAATAGACATTTTTTTAAAACATTGCCGTAGTATAGTAGCACATTGGATGCACCGCAATTCAGTCCGTTTCCTGAAAATAATTAAGTAATCAACACAAAAGGCATTAGAGGAAAATAAGTCTTGTAATCCACGGAACTCCTTTTTATTATACCAGCACATCGACACAAGAAAACAGAGAGGGTGGCCTTCGCTTATTCTACCAAAAATTACATGTTTATCCGACAAAAGCGAGAGAAGATCTGATCTAATTTTTCAGATCTCATTTTTCGCCAACACATTAGATGAAACATGCCAATCCTTACATTTCTAGCCAGGCATAAAAACGTCAAACTTTTGACAGTTATGGATAAACCAATATTAAAAATTTTTGAATAAGAAATAAAAGGATGCCATAATTTGGCGGAACATCAATTTTTTGTGATTTTTAACATATACCCGAGCGTTGTTTTGGGAAATTTTGGCATGTGTTATTATAATCTAGCGAAAAGAGTTCATAGTGCATATTTTTGCAGCAGTCAAATTATGAAAACGGCGCCTGCATTTAACACAAGATACGAAGAAAGACAAAACAACACATGTTACGGTCATCTGTAGTACATTAATATTCGAATTGAAACCTCATGAGAGTAACGTACATTTAATGTTACGAAGAAATATCTGGGAACAATTTTATCTAGGAAGAAATGATTGTTTTTTGGATTAAAGAATAAAAAAAATTAAATACTGAAATTAATTCACACAGAGAAACTTTAAGATAGGAAATTTAAATTTTAGAATAAAACATAAAATATATATGATTCATGATTCTATATCATAGTATTACCTCTTAATTAACATAAATTGGAACGCAAAATAAACATATTTCTTGACTCCAATAAGTTCTGAAAGTGATTTGTTCTAGCAAAACATCAGAAAATTTAATCGCTAATGAAACTATCTGATACGAGATAAACACATTAAGATTGAACGAAGATAACTGGTTGATTGCGAAAACATATAAAAAGATTCTAGTGAAAAATGATGATTCACTTATAATAATTCATAAGCTAATTTAAGTAATTCTTTTGCCTAAAATTGTTAATTAATTTCTTTGAATTAAGAGATGTGTGTATGATGTAGAACGATTAACCATATTGTTAGTCATAATTCATATATTAACTCCAGTAATAATACTTTATTCAGATATGTTCTTTTCAATTTAGTTCTTAAGTATATTGCACAATGACTATAGGCCTATGTTGTTCTTCTTCAAGAACATGTGTGGTATCTAAACATACTTTCGAAAAACATGTCCCAGTGTTACCAAATAATGTGGTCCGAACTAGTAATTACTTTAAAATCTTCTACTATGTCTTAAGACATCAAGTTTTAAAAATTTACCTCTTAATTATTTTTACCACAATAGCTATTGTAATAGGTATTTCACGTTAATTTTGATGTTGAAGAAAAAAAAAATTCGATTTTAATCTTTGAAAATCACCTCCAAACTGTTAGTTTATATAAAATATGATTTTTATACAATGTTTCTAAAAATGTTCAGTAGCATTAAATTCTTTCTTTTTTCTTAAACAAAATAATAACGACAAGTATCTGTAATGCAGCTTTTGATAATCCACATGAAACACCCTGTAAATATAGCCCAACTATATATGTTGGGACAAGCAGTTTTATTGACTTCCTACTTTACAATTCTGCTCAAAAGTGATTATTTTTAGACGATAAAAATATCCCCATGAAGCAGAAATTTGCATTTAAAAAACAATTTATAACTTTCTGGACATCCCAATGTAATCTCGTAATTTTGGAGAGTGTTTCATGTACAGTGTGGTATGCATGTTTTTTTCTCTATTTATTATTATTATTATTATTATTATTATTATTATTATTTTACTTTAGAATGGTGTTACCTCTTAATAAACATAAATTGGAATGGAAAATAAATGTATTTATTAACTCCAAGTAATTTATAAAAGTGATTTGTTCTAGCGAAATATTAGAAAATTTAATCGCTAATGAAATTATCTTATACGAGATAAACAGTTTAAGGTTCAGCGAAAATAACTGATTGATCGCGAAAACATTTAAATGGATTCTAGCGGAAATTGATGATTCACAGCAAATAATTCATAAGCAAATTTTAAATAATGCTTTTGGGCAGAGTTGTTAATTAATTTCTTTAAATTAACGAATATATGTGCGAAATTAAAGAACGCGGAACAATGAAAGTGGAAGAATGATGTAATGAATAATTAAATTCAGAATTAAGAATATTTCGTTTTAAATTATGTGCATAAAACATTGAATAAATTTGGAAATTTAACTATGTTAAACTTCTCAATATTAATATTGTAGAGCACATAATAGTTCGTTTGAAAATGATGTTACAATATTTCTCAGTCTGACACAAGAAATAATTAAAAGGTACGCATAGATTTTTAAAAGTAAGTTACATTACACTTTACCAGTCAAATAATTAGTTGTTAAGCATCTATTAATGGTCCTGTGATATTTTAATCACCTATATTTCAGTTTGTCTTATACTTTTTAAAATATACAGTATGAGCCAAAAGTTGTTGGCATTTTTGCTGATCCCTGAAATAACTTCGGAACCAATCAGATTTTTTTTTTTAAATTTAAAGTTAGCAGCGTATACTGTAAAAAATGACCAATGTTTCTTATTTTATGAAAATATACTATAACCACGAACGAAAATGTAATATAATCTTCTGAGTTATCCGACATTCCGAAAAGCGTGTTCCATTGTCTTTTGAATCCCCAGAAAGCAATACATTTCCAAAATTTAAAGAATTATTTATAAAAACATAATTTCTCTAGCTTCCCGTATTTTTCAGAAACGTTTCCGAATAGTTTTTATAGTGTATTAATCAGTTTTCTCAGCTTGGAATACCTATTTATCGAATGTCATCCATTCTCAAGTAAACGTTTTCAGCTGCATAAGTAAATTTATGCATGAAAGAATAAAGAAATAATCTTAATTTTACTGTTAATGTTAACGCTGTTAATTTTGCATGTTTGTCTGTTACACATATTTGTTGAACATGAAAATGATTACTTGAGAATGGATAGCATCGGAAAAAACTATATTCCGGGCTTAGAAAACTGATTAATACACTTTAAAAGCTACTCGTAAACGTTTCGGAAAATTACGGGCAGCTAGAAAAATTTTGTTTTTCTAAATGATTCTTTAAATCTCGAAATGCTATTGATGTCTGAGGTTTCTAAAGATAGAGAAACACTGTTCAGAATCATAGTTAACAAGAATGAGTTTATATTATAAATTTATTCGTCATTATATTATATTTTCGTAGATTCAGAAACATTCGTCATTTTTTACAGTGTAATGTAAAATGCGTTTTCCAGTTTTAGCCCCGGAAAGCTCCGAAATAATAATAATAATAAAAAAAATCAAAGTATCATAACTCGGAGAGCTTTAGTCGTAGAAGAACACAACTTTTACTCATGTACTTGTCAGATTATGAAATTTGTTTTCTAAATATAACTTATAGGTACTAAGAACCGTATAAATTTTTTAAAAAGTGTAACTTTTTGAAAATTAATGGCAGGACTATTTCATTAATATAATCTTATTTCCTATCTTATTTTGAACACTTTTGCAATTTACATTGCCGACGTATCTCCAACATGTAAAAAATTAAAGCGCACTTCACTCTTTTGGGAGCACCCTGTCTTTTACTTTCTTTGTGTCAGATTGAGAAATATTTTGAAATCATTATCAAACAAATAATGTCGTGTTTCTGCAATATTAATACTAAGAATTCTAACAGTGTTTGGTTTTCAAATATCTTCGAAATTTTCAGCGCAAAATTTAGTATAAAAACGCGACATATTTTGAAATTCAATAAAAAAATAATTAATTGATGAATACATTAAACAAAAGAAAAAATTGTATTTCTGCTACTTTTCAAAGTATATCTTCCCATTAAATTAATATTTCATGCAAGTGCACTAGAAGATTTAATTGTATATCAAATCTTTATTTTTTGTGTTACTGATGGATAAAAATTTCTAGGGATTTAAATAAAATTGTTTAAAAAAAATCTGCTTCTTTTGAAATGCCTATGCAAAATCTACAAAATTGTTTATAATTTTAGGGAAAAAAATGTTTCAAAACTCATTAATTTTTCACTTTATTTAACACTATTTGAAGGGAAATAACTAAGAAATGAATTTAAAAATATAAATTTATAGAAAAATAATGTTCCTTCGATAATGTACAAAAACTTACTGCTTGTAATTAAACTTTCATTAATTAATTGATTGTGTATACATAACTGCCTTTATTCTTTTTAAAGAGATAATTCATTTTAACATTTTATTAACAAATTAAGTAACAGTATGAAATTTTTATTTTTAAACATTTGATTTTTAAAATGTCACGGAAGAAGGAAAATAATTTATTTTTCAAACAGATTGGAATGTCTGATTGTCTAGATAAATAAAATCGGGGTTTCAGATGCATAATACAATATAAGTTAAACATTAAAATAATATTTATTTAAAGAACATTTTCATCGTAGGAATTATTTTATACATGCATTATACTCTTCAATTGAATTATCGGTCAATTATTTAATTCTTAGAGAATTTGACTTTGTTGTTATTCCAATAACTTTAAAAATGATATTAAGTTTTTAATAATATCATTAAGAATATTTACAAAGTAATGATTTATGCTTGAAAAAACAATATGCATTCAGAATTCATTTTTCAAAAACGCAGACGATCTTGATATATTGTTTCATTTTGCATTTGAAATGAATGAACATTTTCACATAAGTTTTTTCGTTTAACTTACTTGGCATTTAAATACAAATAAAGCAGCTTTGGAATGAAAATTTAAACATAAATTTAAATGTTTTGACAAATTAAAAGGAAAATTCATCATCGAGATTATTATTATTATTATTATTATTATTATTATTATTATTATTATTATTTTGTGATTTAAAATTTTTCGAAACAAATAATTAGAATGTCAATGTTGCAAATGATTGATCGTTATTTCTGAATAAATAAAATCAGGCTTTCCGATGCATAAATTACATCAATTAAACATTATTCATTTACATAAATTCATTTTTCAAAAACGCTGACGATCTTGATATATTGTTTCATTTTGCATTTTAAATGAAGGAACATTTTCACATAATTTATTTTCGTTTAACTTACTTGGCTATTAAACACAAATAAAGGAGATTTGGAATGAAAATTCAAACAAAACATAAATTTAAATGTTTTGACAAATTAAAAGGAAAATGCATCATCGAGATTATTATTTTTTTTTATGAGTGATTTAAAATATTTCGAAACAAATAATTGGAATGTCAATGTTGTAAAAAAATTATCGTTTTTTCTGAATAAACAAAATCAGGCTTTCCGATGCATAATATAACACAAATTAAACATTAAAATAATATTTATTTAAAGAACATTTTCATCGTAGGAATTTTTTTATGCATGTGGATTACACTCTTCAATTTAAATTATCGGTCAATTATTTCATTCTTAGAGAATTTGATTTCGTTGTTATTCCAATAACTTTAAAACGATATTATCCTTTTAATATCATTAAACATATTTACATAGCAATGATTTATGCTTGAAGAAGCAATTTGCAATCAGAATTCATTTTTCAAAAATGCAGACGATCTTTCTCCATTCATTCAAATCAGCCATGCCATTTTTCGTTTCGTATTTTATATTTTAAATAAAGATTATTAAATTATGGGAACGGTTTAGTTCAATGGGAACTTTGGTATATGGCGCAAAAGAATATTTAAATAATAAGCTGAATTATAAAATGCTTTGATCGTTTTAGACGCTTGCCGTTTATTTTTAACTGAGATTTAGTACTGAGTTTTTTTATATATTTTTTCAGTATGCTGCATATTTTTCAATAGAATTTTTAGAAGTAATAGAAGCCTAGAAGTAACACTTGCATGTTTAGATCTTAATTCATCACAATCCTTAATTTATATTTCGTACTTTACATTTTGAGTTACTTTCTCTTACATTTGTTTTTTGTCAGATCTTGATATTTTGTTTTATTTTACATTTTAAATGAATGAACATTTTCACGTTCATAGTATCTTCACGTTCATCGTGTAGGGTAAACGAATTCTTTATTTTATTTTAACTTCGTTGGACATTAAGTGTAAATGAAGGATCTTTGGAATGAAAATTTCAACATAAATTGAAGTGTTTTGACAAATTAAAAGGAAAATGCCTCATCGAGATTATTATTATTTTTTTCTTATTTGCGAATATTTTGGAAACAAATTATTGGAATGTTAATATTTCACGAAAATGTTGCATTTTTGCATTTTATTGTGAAAAGTAATTAATTTTGCCATTTCACACAGAAAAAAAAACTGTGATATATATATATATATATATATATATATATATACTTTTTTTAATCATGTTTTATTTTGAACTTAATTGTTGTTTCATTGTGTATTTCTCTACATTCTGGGTGTGGTTGACCCAAAATCATATTCTTTAGCTATTTTATGGCTAATATGAAGATGAAACCACACATTTTATGTGTGGAAATTTAGAAATTTAGACCTGAAGATTCTGTCTAAATTCCACAAATTTCCATTATTCAATTTCTGCCTTATTATTATTATTATTATTATTATTATTATTATTATTATTATTATTATTTATGTATTTATTATTATTATTATTATTATTATTATTATTATTATTATTTTAATACTACGTTTTTGGTATCTTTGTTCAGTTTGTTGGGGGATCTGTATTGTTGTCAATTAGTTATTTTACTTTTATTCATAATTTCACAGTTTTTGTTGGTTACAGTTTACAGTTTATTCATATCATTAGTTTTCAAGATACATAAAGAAATTCTACTTTTCGAAGGTCCAAGGGAACCGCTTCTTATTATCATTTGCAACCACTGAAAAAAAAAAAAATCTTAGAACGTAACCGGAGAATTTTTGCGCAATTTCCTTTCATGATAATTTTATTAAACGAATTGAAATAAAGTGTTAAAAGCGAGTGTCACTATTTGAAAAATGAAAGTTGTTTAATTGTTTAACATGGAGATGGTCCATTATGACAAAATAAATAACATACAAATATAGAATATAATAAGAATTAAAACGACACTTTTCCTTTATTCTTGCATTTATTAAATTAAACGCCATCGCTCAGAATTGTTTTTCTCTTTTGAGGGGTGGGGGTGGGGGTAGGAGAAAGTAGGGTAAAAACATATAGACTGGTGAAAACAGGAAACCTCAGTTTGGCTCAATGTGAGCTGTCTGTAGCGGCCAATGGTTGAAACACTGGTTGAAACTCTAGGCAAATAGAAGAAGCTATTACGGTATCTTCTTACTGGCATTTTGTATTTTCTGTATTGGAAAGTTTATTTCATCATTTTTAGCTTTAATGTTTGCCAGTTTTCAATATTCTTAAATATGAACATATTTAAATTGATTGGAATGTTTTATATTATTGTGTTTAGCGTATTTAACAGGGATTAATTTCCCATAATGAAACTGCTGCTAGCAGTTATAGGTGCAATTTTATGAGTTACGCTGAGACCCTTCTTCTCGTGGGGTAAAACCGGATACCCTAATTGGGATAGAAAAGTATATCGGAAAGTAATAATTGAAGAGCGCGTGAATGTTTGAATACTGTTAAAACTAGATGGAGAAAAGTGATTAATATTTTCAAAAAAGCTGATAAAGAGGTGAATGGCTTTTCTGCTATTTCTCAAACTGTAAGGGATGTAATTATTCTTTTGTCTATAAATATTGCATCATTAGACTTTTGATTGAAATATTATCAGTTTAGTTCCCAAGTTAATGTCCTAAAATGAATATATTATTCCTTTTTAAATAAAGTTTAAACTTTACAAAAGATCATCATATCCATGTGATAATTTGACTTTTTGTAAATAATCACTTATTAATAAAAATGGGATGTACTAATCATATATTTAAAATGATATTTTTGTACAATGATAAATGCAGAGTACATCCGCAAAGTTACATTAAATTATGTAGGAAATGTTGGCTTCAAGAAGCAACTAATAACTTATGGCTTTGTCCCACATTTTTCAGTACTAAATATAGTACGGAACGGAATATAGTACGGAACGTACGGAATATTGTATAGAACGGATTTTAACTAAGAGCAACTTCTCCGCAAATAACAGAGTAAATGCTTAAGTTTATTTTAACATTTTGAGTCAATAATTTAAAAAGAACATTATTGATGCTAAAATGTCAATTTACATATGTAAAATGAAACAATTTATCAAACATTTCTAAAATATTAAAAGAAAAATTACTTCTTAAAAAAATATGAGTACATGAGATAATACGAGTTACATAAATGTACAATTTTAAATTTTAATTAAACTTTTTAGAAAATTTCAGCAGCACAACTGAAGCCCTTGGACAGACTTGCTACAGACCGGCTGTGTATACTACGTAGTACGTGAAATAATTGTAATGCATGAATCCCTTGTACCTTTTAATTGTAATCTTAATTAGACATTTTAATACTATAAACAAATTATTTCGTGAAACTTATAAAAATATTCATTTGACATATTGTGCAAGCATCATGGAAATTCTATTTTTCATGAAACTGAATTTTTGTTATCATGTCGTTGCTCAGTGGTGGTAACTTTTATATTTATTATTATTTTCTGTGCAAATGAACGTGAAGTCACATAAAATAAGCTAGAAGAAAATAAGCTAGAAATGCCATTTAACAAGTTTGCTAGCACCAAATTTGATTTGCGTTTTTCAGTAAATTAATATCTATGGATTTAAAGGTTTTTTCCATTGGGTTCTTCATATGCTTAGAAAAAAGTCCGATGAACATATTACAGCGTTCGTTTACTAAGCAATCTACACATTTTTTAATTCAATAATACAACACAAAATACAGTTTATCAAAAAGCTTCACATTTAAGTTAGTAACAAATATTTCAAATAAACTTATTATTAAAACATTAATGGCAGTAAAAATAAATTCGTTGCTTACATTTTATAAAATAATACTAATAAGAAATACTAACTATATTTTCTATGCAAGAGGAGCTATGGGAAACAACTAGTATTCAATAATGTATATTTTGGTCTAATAAACATGTATTATTAGTACTTTTAACAGTTTCTCCGGTTTGTCTGTCTGCCGGTTGCTGTCTTTCTGTGCTCTATCTCTCGAAATATAGACGGGTTATCATGTAATTAATATATATTATTGAGATTTATTATGGCACATCCGCTTTTGAAAATGACTTGTTTAACATTTATAATTAGTTTACAGGGACACTCAAAATAATTACATAACATTATGGTCTCTGGGAAAAAATAACTTGTGTTGCATTTAATGATGTTACACTAGTATAAACATAATGTAATTATGATGTTGAATCATATATATCTTAAATTAAATTTATATTCTAAATTATATTTTATTTTTCATCCCTTCTTTCCAAATTTAAATCCCATTATTCTTAAAGGAACAAGGTCATTTTATTTAAACTCATTTTATTCTGCTAGGAAATCTCTCATATCCGTTCTTCTATCAAAGCGACCACATATAATAATAAAAATAATAATAAAATGGAAAGAAAAGTGCAATAGTCATAAAGAATTAATATCAGCATTCACCAGATGTCTGCTCCGCGTTCAAAATGAAATAATTTATAAAAACAAAGGATGTTGTGGCACTTCACTTATATGTAATACCCTAAACATTATAGATCTCTGACGCCTGCTTTTGATAAACATTCGTGTAATTGCAGATGTTCTTTTCGTCCTTTCCCATAAGGGTTAATGCTATAAAATTCATGGTTTTCAGCGCTCCTGGTAGCCCAATGTCGCGCCAAGCAAATTCAAACCACCCCCATTGGTTTAACATTAACGAATCTTTTTCTATTATTCTTTGGCATTTTTTCGCAATCGCCATGACTCTATATTTCTAATCTTGGCTGTTAAAATGTAACCGCGATTCTTGATCACTTTACCGCCTCTGCTCATTGAGTGAAGTTCTAATCAAAAATCGACTGAGAGGCCATCCCATGTTTTTGAGTTGTTCTATCACATATTATTTTGAAGTGTTCTTGTCTTGGATAAATAAAGCCTACAGTATGCAAAGAATACAAATGACTGGACTTAATTCTGGATTAATCTTCTTCCATTACAGGAATACGTACCTGCTGGATTTTGCGGAACAACTACCGTGCAAATGTACTCCTGCCACAACTCTTTACGATCACTTTGAATCTTAATAGATCCAAACAATACTTCTAATAAAAACTATATATCAATACCCAAACCAGCTCTATACTATATATATGTGGTGCCGAAAGGTATTCAAGAGCTGATTCGTATGGGATATTTATACAACTCGGGATGCTTGAATATAACAATCACTTTTTGCTTCCTAGTGAATATTGTGCATCGAAAAAAAAGCCTGATAAAATTTAGCCTAGAACTGTATTTTTATGCAAAAATACTATGATGTTGTGATTATTCATAAACATTCACCGGCTCCTGATTTAATTTTCTCCATCGCCTATGAATCAACTAGACTTTATTTACCGATCTCCAACGTATTTTGCTTTCTCCATCACCCGTGTGAAAGGATAGCGGACTCTGACCTCTTGCCGTCCACGTACAAGCTACCGTCCTGGATTATTCGCTTCCATCGCCAGCTGTGAATTACTAGTTTATGACGCCTCCCGTATCTGAATGTTTTTGGATGGAGTATCAGAACTCTACATCTGTTGCTTTTCCATCGCAAGAAAGTGAATGCAGATTTTGATCAGTCGACCGCATGTGAAATTTTACCGGCCCGGAGAAATTTTTCATTGCCAGCACCCGATGAGAATTATCCCAAGCGGTGATAAGTTCAGAAATGCGCTTTAGTCAGTGAATCTGAGAAATCAGTGCTTCTGTCTGCCAGACTCTCTCCTTTCGAAGTCGACCTACTATGATAGACTATTTTTCTTTCAAGTGTGACCCACATATTAGATTTATTTTCTAGTAATATAAATCTTTAACACTTTAAAAAAATTAGTTAAACAACGACTTACCTAGAAGATTAAAACATCGACGTCGTTGTGTTTACTTTCTGGTTTTATTTCTGCGATTAATATTACTTTCAGCTACTATTTGTGTGTCTTCAACGGATTTTATAATAAAAAAATGACGGTACCTCTTCAAGGATAAAAAAATACATTAGTTACATTTAATTTTTGGGTGTCTCCATATGACGTTAAATTCCACCTATTTTTTTTTTAATTTCAATGCATTTCTTACTAAGACTGTTTGTGGTAGATAAAAAAAACAGCTCCACAATATTTTTATCTTCTTCATTTACAACAGTGTTTCAGCAAACAAAGAAATAAAGGAAGAGATGCAATTTCTCTCAGCAGTAAAGGTTTGTTTGTTATGAGTATGAAAAAAAAAATATTAAATGTATGCCATATTTTTATAATTATTATTACGTTTTATTTCAACTCATACCTGTTTTAGTCTAAATTTATACGTAAAATATTCGTTAAACATTTTTCTTGCTTGAATTTTATTTTCTCATGCTCATATATTTTCTTTGAATATTTACGGATATTTTTGACAATATTTAGAAATGTGTCTTATTACTTTTCAAGTGTTTTAGAACTGAAATGCAAGAATATTAGTTTTCAGATTACTGAAATTTTTATTTTCTGTTCAGCCTTGTTTTTGAAAGAGGTTTTGATAATATAATACTCCAGAAATGATAAAAAAAGCAAAAAACTGATCATATATATTTTTGCATTATTCTATGCTGGTATATTGCTATCATAATTTGAATTTATTTTAACTAATGATTCAGTGAATATAGGACTCGTTGCATAGTTATTCACAGTAATTTTCAAATTTTTTTGTTTTAACTGTATGTCTTCATAGTTTTAAAATTTGATGAGCATATTGTAGATTTTGAATATTACTACTCACGGAATTATTGGTAAGTGTATATATTGTGTATGTATATAAATGTATTGGTAAGTGGTGTTGAACCCTATAGTGAGTTTTTAATTTTTAATTTATAGTTTGACAGCTAGTTAATTATTTTACTTGTCTATAATACAACTTCATACATTAGTGAAGTATTGAGAAATTCCTTGCTGTCAGTTTTTGAGTTAATACGATAATTTTAAATAACATTAATTTTTATTATCAGAACAGCTTAGATAAAATGTAAATTTTATGATCTTTAATTATTATTAATACCTGATAATAGGACAATTGCAAACAGCTCATTAGGTCATTTTAGTCAGCAAAATCATTAAGGTGAAAGAAAATAAGAAATCATATGTTATATGGGATCACTGTTTATCCTCATTTTTTTTCTTTTTCGCATTCCTAATGTGAATGTGCAATTAATATATTATGTGTTAAAAATCTAATTTTATATTTGTACTTTTGCGTATTTTGTTATTCTTCATATGACCAATATAATATGTATGGGTAAGTACAAGAATTTTTCTTGTTTATTTAATTAATTCTAAAGAAGTAGAATCTAAAGAAGTTTCATTTTTATTTTATTTAATTGATTATTGATAATTGATTGCTTAGTGCAGATATTTTTTTCCAAAATGCATGGTAGAAGGTCACGTAGGAAATTTCAGGGTTGCAAATCTTTTCAAAATTTATTTCAACACTCTGATGCACTGCAGATTGATTCTGCGAATTTTGATAGCACTCCTGAAAATTTTAAGGTGAAATCTAATGCTTTTAGTAGTTTAACGTTACAAAATTTTAAAAATATCTTAGATAAATTCGTTCGCACAGTAACTTCTGAAATGCATACATTAATGGAGTCTTTTCTTAAAAATGCTAATCCTGACTTCATTCAAAATTTTGATGCATTTCAAAAAGAAATAACATTTAAATGCAATATTTTGATGGATTTATGCCGGAATGCTCAGACTGAATGCACTAAATTAATTAAGGATAAACATAATTTATTTGAGGTGAATAAAACGTTAATCGAAAGAGTAAAGGTACTGTCCGCGTCCAAACAATCCAATTCTTCTGATGCAGTCATTCAATGTGACCTTATGAAGTATACTTTGACAAAACCTTGAAACCTAGTTAATATTAAGGATAATACTGTTTACGATAGTAAAAATTTGGCATTTAAGGATAAAATGGAAGTTGAAACTCAGACACTAAACATGTCAAACATATATGAACCCACTTCTAGGAAAAGTCAATGTAATAACATTATTTCATTACCAAAATATATCGAAGATCTCTGTAAACATGAAATCACAAATAATGATGACATATCTGATGACATAAGGATTATATTGCTAAATTTAAGGGATAATATAGACAGTACGGATATTATGTTTGCTATTCACGACAATGTTGGTGAAACTATTCCTTCTATTCATTTCGAAAGAAAATATAAGCTAAAACAAGGACAAAAATTTAATTGGGTGATTAAAATTACACCTCACATAGCTAATATCTTAATTCAACGTGGAATATTAAATATTAATGCAAAGAATTATGCTATTAGACCTTTTGTTCAGTTAAAACGCTGTTTTCATTGTCAGAAGCTAAATCACGTTGCTAAATTTTGTGTTAATGATTTGGCTTGTGCAATTTGTGATGATAGTCATTATTCTCTTAGTTGTAAAAATGCTCCCCGATGCATTAATTGCACCACCCATAATCTCACTCACCGAAAGTCATTTAATATAAATCACCCTACATTTTCACCTGAATGTAAAACATTTCAATTTTATGTCAGGCAAAAAGAATCTCTGTTGCTAAATTCGACTTAAATTTTTCCTTTGGCATGCTGGCGTTATTTTTTATATACACTCATAAATTTTCTCATTTTATAGGACATGTTTACTTTTTGTACTCGCCAGTTTCTCTTTTAATAATTCACGGTTATTCAAAATACATCGAACATATTTTTCTGAATGCAATTCACTTGTTCTTTTTTTTAACGTTTGGTATGCAAATTCATAGGATATATTTCTTCGATTAATGACAATTTATGATATCCTACTTTTTCTTCCAATAAGTACGTTTAGGTGTCTTCTTCATTCACCGCTTATCTGCAGAAAGCGCTGACTGATTCTAATTTTTGCATTTTTGTTTCTATGTTGTTTTTCTTTTAGTGGTTAAAGCCGTAATCGCTACTTAGATTTCCTCATTGAAGCTTAAAAGTTTCTTTCTATCTCTCACAATTTAATTTTTGCCAATACTTTGTCAGTTTTCTAATATCTTCTTTGGCATTTCATACATTTCAATTTCACTCATTAGAAAGCTACATTTTGATTTTGTACATGAACGTTATATTTCGATTTTTTTTTTCATTTTCACGGATGCAGTGTTAAAAATTTTCAACTGTCAGATTATTCATACTTTGGAATGTTGTTCTTTCTAATTTTATCAGATTCCATTTGGTTGCCGATTGCATTTTTGAATATGTTTTCACTTATTTATCAACATTTTTACGCAGTGTCGTTGTCGTATATTCATTGGTGCTCATGGTACAAAGTTTACGATGATATATTTTTTTCTTTTTTTCTTTTTGGGTACTTCTGATATTTGCGAATGACACTCCCCCCACGACATCTTCGCAAGATTTGCTGCAGTTACATAGGTGTACAAAGCATATTTTCTACAAAGGTTACAACGTTTCTCTTTGCAGTACTCCTTGCATTGAAGTTCTTTACATACACATACATATTACATGTGCAATTGTGTAATTATTGGTTTTCTACAAATTAACGATATTCTTTTGCATTTTATTTACTACACGTTTCTCGTTTTTCAAAAAAAAAAAAAAAAAAAAAAAAAAAATTTTTTAGGGTTCATTCAAAATTTTAAACAGTTCATGTTAGGTACATGTTAATATCTTATTAAAGTTCTTCTAATATTACTTTTCAGTGTCATGTTCCATTGTTACACATTCTAGCATTGCCACTATAAATTTTCATGTTACACAGACATTTTTGAGTCCATTGTTTATCACAACACAAATAAATTATTACTATAAATTTCTCTGTATAACATATGCTTATATTTATGCATTCGTATATTCGATTTTTTCTCTCATTTCTCCTCATCGTAAAGATACAAAAAAAAAAAAAAAGTTTTGTTTTTTGTTTCTACTAAGGATAATGCAATCTCAAGTTGAGATAATTTTTTTGGTCCTCATATTCCAAAATTTACAGTTGTTAAAATTTATGTTTTGGTTAATTTATAGCATTTATTTATCTATTGGTTCAATTTATTTTAAATGCAACAAAATGCTAAAAAAATCCTTAAAAATTTGGATATTTTCAGGTTATGTACTCACATTCACTAAATATGTCTTTTCCACTGCAATTGGTGTTTTCACGTTTGACTACATTTTTTTTTTCTCTTCAATACTTAGAAGTAAAAAAAAAAAATTAATTTATTTTCAATTTTTCTTTCGTTTTGTTTTAAAGGTGTGATATCTTCTTGTTATGCATGCTTAACATGCATTTTTCTTACTTGCCCTGCATAATAAAAAGAAAAAAAATGGTTTGCTTATTTTATATGAATGTATATAAACTTTTACAGTTCTGAAAATGTGTATATGTATTTTTTTTATTTTATATAAGTGTATTTTATTGTTGCTTGCAAGCGTATATCATCATATGACATAATGATAGTTGGTAATTGAGATAGACCAACCATGTGCACATAAAAAAAAAATACTATAAAGTAAACTTTCAGAAAAAGAAAAAATTGTGAACTTTTTCACACAGATCTCACTAGTGAAGTAAATATATAGCATGCAGAACAATGTTTTAAGAAAAAAATGATTGAATGTAGTCGACTACTTACGCATTACTTACTCACCTATTTACTATCTACTTATTGAATTATAGGAACATATTAAAGTTCCAAGGTGAGCTATATGAAAAGAAAATCACTTTGTGTGATTATTGTATGAATATGGACGAATGAATGTCCAAATAGAACTGATCAGTCACATATTTTAAGAGCTCATTTTTTTTTACATTTATAACTTTATGTGTTTTTTATTGTACCTTTTCTTTGCATATTGTTTTTGTATCATGTATGTGTAATTGTTTACATATAGGATCATGGCGAGACTCAAAATTTTTTTTTTCATCTATTGTCGGGGTGTATATATATGAGGTTGAATCATATATATCTTAAATTAAATTTATATTCTAAATTATATTTCATTTTTCATCCCTTCTTTCCAAATTTAAATCCCATTATTCTTAAAGGAACAAGGTCATTTTATTTAAACTCATTTTATTCTGCTAGGAAATCTCTCATATCCGTTCTTCTATCAAAGCGACCACATATAATAATAAAAATAATAATAAAATGGAAAGAAAAGTGCAATAGTCATAAAGAATTAATATCAGCATTCACCAGATGTCTGCTCCGCATTCAAAATGAAATAATTTATAAAAACAAAGGATGTTGTGGCACTTCACTTATATGTAATACCCTAAACATTATAGATCTCTGACGCCTGCTTTTGATAAACATTCGTGTAATTGCAGATGTTCTTTTCGTCCTTTCCCATAAGGGTTAATGCTATAAAATTCATGGTTTTCAGCGCTCCTGGTAGCCCAATGTCGCGCCAAGCAAATTCAAACCACCCCATTGGTTTAACATTAACGAATCTTTTTCTATTATTCTTTGGCATTTTTTCGCAATCGCCATGACTCTATATTTCTAATCTTGGCTGTTAAAATGTAACCGCGATTCTTGATCACTTTACCGCCTCTGCTCATTGAGTGAAGTTCTAATCAAAAATCGACTGAGAGGCCATCCCATGTTTTTGAGTTGTTCTATCACATATTATTTTGAAGTGTTCTTGTCTTGGATAAATAAAGCCTACAGTATGCAAAGAATACAAATGACTGGACTTAATTCTGGATTAATCTTCTTCCATTACAGGAATACGTACCTGCTGGATTTTGCGGAACAACTACCGTGCAAATGTGCTCCTGCCACAACTCTTTACGATCACTTTGAATCTTAATAGATCCAAACAATACTTCAAATAAAAACTATATATCAATACCCAAACCAGCTCTATACTATAGTAATGAATTCCGTATTGCACTAAAACATGCATTCTATAGAATATAGAGTGAAAACCATTTATTATTCATTTACAGAGTCACACAAAAGAATTAGGTCCCACAATGACCTACGGGGAAAACTGTTTGCAGCGTATTTTAATCTTATTACACTTATTCAAATATAATAAAATTTATATACATTATCCAGGTTCACTACAACATGCTTGCTGTAGAATGTGATATACATTACTTTTATGGTTTATTTCCAGAAATACGCAAAAGATATTGGATACAACACTGTCTGTTAGCGATTATTGCTGTAAGTGCGTTTTGAGTTGTGGCATGCGTTTTTAAGTCTAAGTATATTTTTCTCTTCTACGTGGCGAGTATAAATTTTATAGATTATATACGGGGATAAACAAAAGAATTTGTAAACATTATTGTACATGGGCGTGAATTGCTTAAAAGTGGTTTTGAAGTGAATTACGATTTTTTCAGCTGAACTGTATTTATTGTACTAAGAGACGTTTGTAGAATATAAATAAATTCATAAACATGGATACGCAAAGAACTGGATATATTGCCGTATATCTATGGTAATTTCTGGAAGTGTAGTTTTAATGTCTAATGCGCATTTTGCCTGAATTTAATTTTAACTTAATTGAATGTGAGCATTCAACTTTGTTATGGACCTTCTAAATAAACTAACTTTTAGCATACTATGTAAAATATATACGAATCTATAGATCATATACAAGGTTCCACAAAAGACTTCGAGTACCTTACTGACTATGGAAGGTAATTTATGAAATCGTGTTTTCAAATGCGTTTTTTAAATTGTTTACTTAGATAACTCCTTTCACCTTATAAAACGGTGAAGTTTCATTAAATTATTCTGGAAGCGTTGGGAAGTTTTTCATAATCTATGCTTGACGCATGATTTTTCTTTCTTGTTTATCTATTTCTTTTTAATAGAAGCATCAAAATTTGATATTTTCTTTAGTATTTTATTTACATTAATGTTTCATGTAGTAATAAAAAAAAATGATGTCATTATAAGCAAAGCTTTACTTATTTTTGAAGTAAACTAAAATATTACGTCTTAACATATTTATATTTATATTAAAATCATTAAAATTACAGACATTATATTACACTTTCATAAAACATTAAAAACATATTAAAATTGGACGTTTCGGATTTACATGAAAATCCCTCTTCAACAAACATTTTTCATAACGTGAGTCACAGTTTGTTGAAGAGGGATTTTCATGTAAATCCGAAACGTCCAATTTTAATATGTTTTTAATGTGTTATGAAAGTGTAATGTAATGTCTGTAATTTTAATGATTTTAATATAAAGCCTTATTTAGGCATAATATTTAGTCATCTGTTTTCAGAGATTTTAAAACCATTGTTTAAAAGAATATGTTTCTTATGAAATGAATAATTTAAATTTACAAATAATTTGTAATTTTTGAAAAGAAAAAGATTTTAATTCTCAACAGCTTTTTTTTAAAAAATCTTTTTTCAACTTTATTTGAATTTAAAAAAAACTTTATAATTCAATTTAACAATATAATTTTCTTTGTTTATCTAAAAAAGTAAAAATGATTAATGTTTGAAGAATCGCTATTTTGAATTAGCAGCGCAACAATTATAGTTTCTAATTAAACTTTTAATTATTAATTGATCGTGCATTTACAACTTTCTTCATTTTAAAGGTTATTTGTTTTAGCATTTTTTTAACATTGACACGATTAAATATTTAAACATCTGATTTTTAAAAATCTTTCAATTTTTTTTTTCTTTCTTTAATGAAAGAACGAAAAAATGTGATCATTATTTTTTCAAAAATACTGAAATATTTTATTATCTGCAAAAATAAAAGACGGCTTATAGACAAATAATACAACAAAAATTAAACATTACAATAATATTTCTTTTTCAGAACATTTTCATCACATCACAGAATTCTCCTATGCACGATTACGCTCTTGAAATTATTGCTAAATTATTTTATTCTTAAGAAATTTGACTCCTTGGTATTCCGGAAATTTTAAAGAGAATATAAAACTATTAATATCATTAAAAACATTTATATGGAATTGGTTTACACCGAAGAAGCAATTTGCATTCAAAATTCATTTTTGCTAAACGCAGACGACCTTCCTTCATTCATTTGATGCAACATTTTTTCTTCGAAATTATTCCTTTAAATAAAGGTTATTAAATTTATAGTGCGTTTCCGTTCAGTTAGAACTTTGATCTACGGTGCAGAAGAATATTTAAAAGATTAGCGGTAAATAAATCTGTTTTGGTGTCTTTAGACAAAAGCTTTTCTAGGTGCGTTCGTAATTATATAAATACGTAGCACCTATAGTCGTCGTCTTGTTCGTCCGTCTGTCTGTCCGTCCGTCCGCATATAACAGCGCAAAAACTACCCAACCAAATGGTTTGAAATTTAATATCGTTTCAGAATTCTGCCGAGTCCTTTTAAATTTTATGAAAATCGAATAAAAACTTAAAAAGATATTAATAAAAGTTTTCTTCATTCTATTATATCGTATCCTACATAATACCCTATATAATAAAAGCACAAGTCGACTGAAGAAAACAAATACGAGCTAACCACTTTTTTTCATATGTCAAGAGGCTATTTTTATTTAAAAATATTTTTTGAATAAAATTGCATAAAAGTTACATTTTTAGAAAGATCGCTCAAAAAAATTGTTTGTTTGAGCGATGAGTCACATTAAAAAATGTATAGATTCTGAGATAACTTCAGTTGAAATTAGGTTAACAGCTCAATAGTTATCTCAATATCCATTAAAGTAAATAAACACAACAGATTCGTTCATCGTGAATCACAGAAATATTAAATCTTGGAGGTAATCATTCGCAGAGCAAGATCTCGATGGTAAATTTTGCAGCGCTATCTGGTGTCGAAAAAAAATCGCATCTGTAAACGTGGCATGCGTAATAAGAGAAAATAAAGCATGCTCATTTCGTTCATAACAGACGATGTAATTATTTTCGCTGACATAAAACGATGATTTTTTTATATTGAAAAACTAGTTATAGTAAGAAAGCACCTCATTTTTTACGTTTAACGTATAATTTCCAACTTAAAAAAAAAAAAAATTAGCTTTTATTCCTTTTATCAACTTATTTCAACAACATAACTGCATGTTATTCACACTAGACAAAACTTTGTATAGTTTATATCTCAATATTTCACAATCCTTCATTTACTTTTCGCCATTTATTTTCTGAGTCATGTTTTTTCTCCCATTTACTTTTAAACGAATAAATATTTTTACATAATTTATTTTTTGATGTTTTATTTGTCATAAATAAAAATAAAAGAGTTTTTTTTTTAAAGAAATGTCCAGCATAGGTTATACGTTTTGACACGTGAAAGGGAAACATCGCGAATTTTTTTATTTGTGAATTTTAATTTTTAAAATAAAGATTTTGAGAAACAATTAATTGCAATGCTAATATTAGAAATGATTTATCGTTCGGTTAAAACGTTTTTATATATTATAGTCTTAAGTCTTTCGTTCACATTATTTATTTTTGCACACATGATTTAAAATATTTGCTTACTAAAATTTTAAATGCATTTTGCGAAGAAAAACTTTTTTAGAAAAAAAGGTTAAGCTAAAATTTGAAATATTTTAATTATTGCATTATATTTATTATTATATTTTGACATACCACGATAAAATTGTTTGAAACATCAAGATGAAAAGCAATGCACATTAAGAGATTCATGAAATTCAAATAAGTTTCCATATTGAAAAAAAATATATATTAAAATATGATTTAAATTATTTTCTAATAAAAATGACATGTGAAATATTTGTGTTTTGTTTACCGATGCATATAACTTGAAATTAAATCATACGGAATATATTTGAACTCATTTAAATTCAAATATAAACTTTGAAATTTAATTCTCGAAATATTGAAAAATGTTACTGCATTGTTTTTTCTTTAGAGAGATATTACCCCTTAACAAATATACGTTTAAACCAATAATAAAACATACTTCTTGACATAATAGAATTATGAAAATGATTTGTTTTAGCAAAACATTCGAAAAATTAATCACTATAATGAAACTATCTGATACGATATAAAAACATTAAGATTCAATAAAGGTAACTGATTGATCGCGAAAAACATATAGGGGAGATGGGGGATGAATGAAACAAGGGATGGATGGGACGCTCTCAATATTTCAAGCAATAAACATTTTTTTTTAGTTGCTTCCTATCCTCATAGATTTCACTACCATAGTGTACTTCAGAACCAAAAGCAAGAGCACATGGCTGTTTTCAGTTTTCAGTTTTCTTCAAATTTGAATTTCCTGAAAACTCTGCTTAAAAGTAAATTTTTTTACATTTGAAGTTACTTAAATATCTTATGCAATATAAACAATTAAGATATGTTGTAGTTTTTTATTTAAAGGCTCAATATTGGTAATTAAAATGAATGCATATTAACCATTGTGACAAAATAATTTCTGAGACAAAATAGCTGACAATTGAATATATGCATCATGGGGATGATTGGGACATTTCAAATGGGGATGAATGGGACTGCTTCATTCGTCCCTAAAGGATACTGAAAATTGTTTATTAACTAAATAATATTATATAGGTTGATAAATTAATACTTTAAGGTAATTATTCTTTTAACATTTCATCCTCTTTGTAGCCATCATCTTCAGTCCACCGTTTATGGGCCTTTTAAGGCAAAGCTGAGATGAGTCCTATATCATTGACTAACAAATAATCCTGGGGATCATATTACAATTTATAATCTCTTAGCTTTTGCCAAGGCGGCATTTTTGTTCAGCTTTTAGTCCTTAACATTGAATACGGGGAGGAAAATGTTTGTGTTCCATTCATCCCTGCTGTGGGGATGATTGGGACATAGAAGAACGTTTTTTAAAATTTAATTTATATATTTGTATAATAATAATCTTGAACAAATATTGTGCATAAGATGTAGTCAAACACTTAAAGTTTGACATGTGATATATAATATTGATAATAACTTATATAAAATATTTAAAATAAATATTTTTGTGAAAATGTCCCATTCACCTCCATCTCCCCTAAATAGTTTCTAGTGAAATTGTTGATTCACAACAAATAATTCATAAGCGAATTTTCAGAAAATCTTTTGAGCAGAATTGTTAATTAATTTCTTTGAATTAAGAAATATGTGTATGAAGTAGAACGCTGCACCATATCGCCACAGGTAATTTACATATTATCTCCAATAATAATACTTATTGAGATATTTTCGTGTTAAATTACTTCTTAGGCATATTGCACAATGACTGTAAGCTCATGTTGTTGTTTATCAACATGATGTGAGATATCTAGACATCATATTGAAATACATGTCCCATTATTACCAAATAATGTGGTCTGAACTTGTAATTATTTTAAAAAGTTCTACTATGTCTGGAAAATTTGTTCTGAAATAGTAACTTTAGGTTCAGTTTTCAATGAAAATCACTAATATGATCGAGTCAAAGTGACGTAATATTTACTGATTTTTCATTCCATACTACCAAATATTAGAGTCTCAATTGTTTACTTTATCATGATTAATTATTCAGTTTACATATCACCGCACACTGTCCTGATTACATATCACCGTACACTATACTGAATTCATATCACAATACACTATCCTGATTACATATCACCGTACACTGTTCTGATTACATATCAGCGTACACTGTCTTCATTACATATCACTTAGAGACGAACAAAGTTTTATTTTTCCATATTTTGAAAAGTCATAATTAATGAAAATAGTATTTCGGTAACTGTAGCTAAATATAATAATTGTTTATGGACTAGCCGATGTAAGACTGATTTTTATTGTAAATATTTTTCTTTGGTGGGTTCAATAAGTTTGGATTAAAGATTCCTTATTAAACTTTTCTATTCTGTCGAATTTTGACGGGTTCCATCTCGTATTTCTTTAGACAGTGCAGATTAAAAATGAATGTAGAAATATTGTCTGCATTTTTTTTTTTTTGAAAAATGAACTCTAAATGTAATTTTTTCAAGCAGAAGTTAATACTATGTAAATAGTCTTCCTGATATTACTAGCTTTGTATTTTTTTTTTAATATTCAGATAGCCACAGTATAAAATTAGTCCAGAAAAAAAAATTGACCAAAAGTGTAATAATGTATGAAAAAAAATCATATGACGATATTCTTCAAACAAATGTTGTACTAATAAAGATTATGCTTCTGTAAATCCCCCCCCCCCCTTTTTATTTATACAGAAAATTAAATATTCAAATCTGTTTGCAGAAGAAATTATTATTTCTTTCTGTTTATAAGAATAATTTTTAAGAAAGATTTTTATAATTATTGTTTAAACATTAAACATATAATAGTTGCATTTACTATAGTAAAACATGTTAAATCAAATTATCTTTTCAAAAACAAATAGATCGAGATTTGAATACTTTATCAATTAATTAGTAGGAATTAAATTAGAAAGCAATAATTGTTGCTTTAACTTCTGAAAAAATGTACTCCTCAAATATTAATTATCAATATTTTTTTAAGTAATCAAACAAAAGTTTTTCTGAAAGAAAGTTCTCTTGTCAAAATTAACCTTGTGTGTTGTTTCCATTTTAATATTAGTGGAGAATCTGAATTTAATTTTGTTAAATTAGAATTATACTTTCATCGGGATTTATGTAACGTGGACATATTTTCCTTGAATAAAAATCTTTAGAGCACCAGCTTTAAATGCTTGCAGATAATTACGAAGGAATAAGGAGAAAAATATAAACAGAATTAACGTTTTTTTTAAAACTTTTTTCTCTATTTTTGTTAAGCTATATAGAAACAGACTGAATCAATCACCAAATAAGGATCACATAATCAAATGAATTAGCAATAGTCCAGTAGAAATAGCGCAAAAAAGGGCCTTACCTTACAAAAATTCGGGTAGTTCTGATTTTTGGGTATGCTGTAAAGGTTGACCCTCTAATAAAAAAACCAAGTTTTCGACCTTCTAGACCTTGTGCGTTTTTCACAATATTGAAAAAAAAATTTTTTTCGGCACTATTTTCGATTTTTCTTAAATAACTCAATTTTAGTGCATTTTACAGAAAAAAACACTTTAACCATTTTGTAGAGCATAAAATTCTCTACTACATGCAGTATTCAGGTTTGTAAATTGTCTAAATAGGGGGTAAGATACGGAGCCGGTAAAATAGGGTAAAATTTGCAAAAAATGCAAAAATCCACTAAAGACGATAGATTTTGCTTAATAACCTACTTTTAGTATACGTTTTAGAGACAAAATTGTCATAATCAACTTTTTAGAGCATGAGATAGTCGATAGTTTCATTTATTATAGGTTGACCGTCTAATAAAAAAAACATGTTTTCGACCTTCTAGACTAGACCTTGTGCGTTTTTCACAATATTGAAAAAAACCAATATTTTTCGGCACTTTTTTGATTTTTCTTAAATAAGTCAATTTTAGTGCATTTTACAGAAAAAGCACTTTTTTGTAGAGCATAAAATTTTCTACAACATGCAGTATTCAGGTTTGTAAATTGTCCAAATAGGGGGTAAGATACGGAGCAGGGAAAATAGGGTAAAATTTGCAAAAAATGCAAAAATCCACTAAAGACGTTAGTTTTTGCTTAATAACCTACTTTTAGTGCGTTTTAGAGACAAAAGTGCCAATATAAAGTTTGTAAAGCATGAAGTAGTCTATAAGTTTCATTTATTAGATCATTAAATGTCTATACTAGACTCTAAAAACCAGAATAATACAATTTTTGGTTAAAACAAAAAAAATACCGCCTGACAAGTCATTAATTTAAAAACGAGCTTTTATTTTTGATATTGATTAAACGATGCAATTAATTAATTATAATATGTACAATAATAGGTAACTGTTGAATAGTTGAGGGGGGGGGGGCGAAGATAACCAAAAAACCTAGTCGGTAGACATAGGTGCAGGGCCATGAATTCAAAGTCGAAAGTAAAATTAATAGCTGGGAATAATGTAAAAAAATACTTGCAAAATAAATAAGTTATAATTTAGAAATTTTAAAAGGGAAAGAAGTATCTAAGGCCGAAACTAAGGGAGGAAGGAGCAAAAGGAGCATGTGGCCCGGGTGTTAGAAAGAAAGGAGAAGAAGGGCACACAAGGAAGATTTGGTTTGTCGTGTTTGTATTAATTTGTACCACATATATTTGTTAGTTAGTCAAAGTTTACATTGATGGTAAATGTATCGCATGTTGCAAATGTTTGTCCTAACAGAAAGAATACAAACTATTATACCTGATAAGACGGAAACTTTTCCCGGCTCCGTATCTTACCCCCTATTTGGACAATTTACAAATATGAATACTGCATGTTGTAGAAAATTTTATGCTCTACAAAATGTTGAAAGTGCTTTTGTCTCTAAAACGCACGAAAAGTAGGTTATTAAGCAAAAACTAACGTCATTTGTGGATTTTTACATTTTTTCCAAATTTAACCCTATTTTCCCGGCTCCGTATCTTACCCCCTATTTGGACAAATCTGAATACTGCATGTTGTAGAGAATTTTATGCTCTACAAAATGGTGAAAGTGCTTTTTCTGTAAAATGCACTAAAATTGAGTTATTTAAGAAAAATAAAAAAAAGTGCCAAACAATATTGTTTTTTTCAATATTGTGAAAAACGCACAAGGTCTAGAAGGTCGAAAACTTGTTTTTTTTTATTAGAGGGTCAACCTATAATAAATGAAACTATCGACTATCTCATGCTCTAAAAAGTTGATTATGACAATTTTGTTTCTAAAATGCACTAAAAGTGGGTTATTAAGCAAAAACTAACGTCATTTGTGGATTTTTACATTTTTTTTCAAATTTAACCCTTTTCCCGGCTCCGTATCTTACCTCCTATTTGGACAATTTTTCAAACAGGGATACTACATGTTGTAGAGAATGTTATGCGCTACAAAATGGTAAAAGTGCTTTTGTCTCTAAAACGCACAAAAAGTAGGTTATTAAGCAAAAACTAACGTCATTTGTAGATTTTTACATTTTTTCAAAATTTAACCCTATTTTCCCGGCTCCGTATCTTACCCCCTATTTGGACAATTTACAAACATGAATACTGCATGTTGTAGAGAATTTGATGTTCTACAAAATGGTGAAAGTGCTTTTGTCTCATAAACGTACTAAAATTGAGTTATTTAGGAAAAATCAAAAAAAGTGCCGAAAAATATTGTTTTTTTCAATATTGTGAAAAACGCACAAGGTCTAGAAGGTCGAAAACTTGGTTTTTTTATTAGAGTGTCAACCTTTATAACATACCCAAAAATCAGAACTACCCGAATTTTTGTAAGGTAAAATGCTATTTCTACTGGACTACAATTGCTCAAATTGGATTGGACTAGTAACTCTGTTATAAAAGGATTCTAGTTTTGTGAATGCGAACGTGTTGTCAACATATAACCTGTGTGCGCAACAACGACATCTCGACTTTATTTTTCTCTAATTTTCCGAAGTATGTTTGGAGTTTTCGGAGTTTATGGTTACCTGTTTTTCGCCGTATGTTTATACAAATTTAGCTTCGTTGTTCTATCTGCAAGGTATAAAATGTGAAACGAAATACTGTATCGCCAGGTTTGTTCGCGTCCTGCCAACTTGGTAATCAAGAGCCTGCGTCGACGAAGTAACGTTGTGATTTCGACCCGGGGCGAGGAGGATGCTGAGTGGAATCAAATCTTGCTGAATGGAAATTTGCCGTTTGAGTAAGAGACGTTGAATTATAGTTTGAAATAAAACTCTTCGGCAACCCACGGGTTGTTAAATTTTGTAGAATTTAGTTTGTTTTAACGATTTTCGAGTGATTTTTGCATTACAGCTAAAGCTATACGCGAGTTTAGCATTCGATAGTGACTTGAGCTGCCAGTGATCTTATTCGTAAGTGAAATTTTGGTATTTGAATATCTTCTAGTTGTTCTCAGTGAAAATTGAGTAAGTGACTGATCTTTGTTAATTTCTAGATAGTATAGACTAAATTCGTCAAGTGACTCTACCACACTCTTCGTCCGCTTAGCTTAAATAAAGTAGTTTTAAACCTTAAAACTGAGTTATGACATATTTACAAGGTAGTGGGCCTGGCCGAGCACGATACAAACTTTCATGCTGTATGTGTTATATGCTCAAAATATTCACAAATGTTACTAATGATTTTTACTGCACATAGGGAATGTGCTGAGCCTACGAAAATAATTATAATTTAACATTAAAAATAGGTGTTCACTTGTTAATGTCTGTACATATACTACTTATACATTTTACCAATTTTTTTCAGACATTATTTATCAAGAAGCATGGTTAAAAATTTCCATTAAAAACGTCCTTCATTTAAAAAAATTAAAAACAGTCTCCAATAAAAATTTTCAGCACCTAATAAAAGCGCTTTCACACCCCGCCAGGGCATCATCAGTTGTGATCTCTAACGAACTTCCGCTCCATTATATACATGACTGCTGGCTGAAGAAGCCAACTGATGATGCCTTAGCGGGGGGAAAAGCGCTTTTGTTAGGTGGTGGAAATTTTTATTGGAGACGGTTTTTAATTTTTTTAAATGAAGGACGTTTTTAATGGAAATTTTTAACCATGCTTCTTTATAAATAATGTCTGAAAAAAAAAGGTAAAATGTAAAATTAGTAATTATAATTTGTTTTTCTTTCATTTTCTGTTGAAAAATATTTTTGAAAACTGAAAGTTTCATTCCAGGATGCGTACAGTTTAAACAGAATTTTCTAATATATTTTTTTGTCTTATTTAATATCAGAAAATTAATACAAAAATAAATCTTATTCAATAAAACGAAGTGATTACGAATTGTACTATTCACATAGTATTAAATAACAATTTTTTAATCAGAAAAAGTGATTCCAGAGTCCTTAAAATTTTCAAAGGATGTACGCAACTTGCAATATTGCAAAACTTACAGATATTGCCAATAGTAAGAAACCTGAAAACAAATTTGATTAGAAAAAATACAAACTTTCTACTCTTCAATATTTTCCAAGCTGTTTTCAGAAATTAAAATACAGTCTTAAGCGTTACAATATCTGTTTAATAGCCAAAACCCTCAGAAATTACAGAATATTATTTGCAGCAAAATTGACCCAATCAATTTTGAGGATTATTCAGGAGTATGTGAAATACCATTTATTAAAGAAGACGGATCAAATAATTACTATATTGGCATGACAAGCAGGAAATTTAGTTCTAAAAAAGGAGCATACAGCTGATATTAAATATAATAGAAAAACTACAGCCCTGGCAAGATTACATCAAGCAGAAACCATCCAAATAAATTTCAATGAAAGTAAGATAATTCCCGCCACCCCAATCTGTACTATCCTATCTATTCATTTTAAAAGAAACCATAGAGATTGCAACACGTAAAAATACAATATATAACGATGCAGTATCGTTTAACTTACCAAAATTGTGGCTCGAGTTATTCCATGGTTACAATTATGGAAATAAACATTTAAGAAAAAATAAAAAATAACTTTCATAATTTGAAAAAGTACGTAAAAAATTAAATGATGGTGTTTCAAGTAATAACTTCATAGACTGTGCAATTGTAGAATATTCTGATTTGTTTTGATAATGTCTCCGATGGAGTAAAAACATATCAACAGTCTAATAAAATTTATTTTACAGTATATAAAGTTTTTATTTTACGCCTTTTAGCAATCAAAGAAGTATATTGCATTCTCCTCTTTAAAACATTTTACACTGCGTAAATAAAGACTAATATTGTTACTTAATCTAAGAAAATATAATATAACTGTGACCGAAAATGTATGATAACCTCTTCCGAGTTACCCATTATTCCGAAAAGTAGTTTTTTTTTTCTTTTTGAAGTTTGGTATTTAAAAAGTAAAAGCGGAACCATTATAAAATTACTCCTGTGTCTGTCAGAGCCCTTTTTCTCGTAAACTATATGGGACGTTGAAAGTTCAAACTTGGGAAACTTATAAAGATCTTTTTAACCACATATTTTCAGATTTTTTTTTCAGAAAATTTAAGAGGTTATTTAATTAACATGAAATTTTTTTTTCTTTTTGTACAGCGTGTGGGGTATTGTGTGAAAGATTTCATAACACCACGCTCAAAAATATATTTGTTTTAATTTTAGGTATTATATTTTCAGAGATATCGTCAAAAATGCACTGCAAAAATATGTTCTCCTTTTCTATTTCCGAATCTACTGAAACTAAAATTAAGAAAAAAATTAAGTGTAGTAGGAGTTTATTTAAACCTTTCAGGAAAACTCTAGCGATTTTCCTAGGTTACGTTGTTTTTGAGAAAAACGCATTTTTCCTTTGCACACAAACTTTACATTTTGGGCGGTCATCAAGGGCGTTGGCGGGCGCTCAAGGTATCTATCGACGCAGAATCATCCAAGGATATTTCATAAGAATTTTCGAAAAATATTTTCGGTAATTAGACGAGATATTAATTAAGTTACTTGAAAACAAAATTATATTTTTATATATCGTGTAGGGTATCGTTCGAAAGATCTCGTAACACCAAACTCAAAAGTATATTTGTTTTAATTTTAGGTATTATATTTTCAGAGATATCGTCGAAAATATACTGGAAAAATATGCCCCCCCCCCTTCCTTGCTATTTTCGAATTTACTGAAACTAAAATTATAAAAAAATTAGGGGTAGTAGGAGTTTATTAATTAATAAATATATTGAGTTATACTCGCGCTTGACCGATTTATTTTGTCTTTAGGAACCTCAAAAACCAATATATTTTCGAGATTTAAAGAAGTATTTTAAAAAAACAAAGTTTATTTTGCTGCCACTGATTTCCGAAACGTTTCCGAGTAGTTTTATAGTGCATGAATCAGTTATTTTAAACCGAAATTTCGATTTTTATGATGCTATCAATTGTGAATTAAACATTTTCAGCTATGTAATTGAATTTATGCATGCAGATTAACAAAATTATGTTAATTTTAATGTTAATTTTACCATGTTTGTCTGTAAAAAATGTTTCTTGAACATGAAAATGTTGAAATGTTCAAAAAACCTTTATTCCAGGTTAATAAAACTGATTAATACACTACAAAAGTACCCGGAAAAGTTTGAGAAAGTCAGTGGCAGCAAAAGAAACTTTCTTTTTATTAATGCTTCTTTAAATTTCAAAAATATATTGGTTTCTGAGGCTTCTAAAGATAAAGGGCACTTTTCGAAATCGATGATAACTCAGAAAACGTTATTGTATATTTTCGTTTGTGGTTATATTATATTTTCAAACATTTGTCTTTTTTTACAGTATAAATACGAAAATTTTACGACTTCATTGCGAGAAAATGACAAAACCAAATTTTTGTCCGTAGGTGCAACAACCCAAAGAACTACGGACACTAGGATATAATCATTTTTAGATGTAGCTACATATATGCTGGTACATTGAAGTATTTCAATCAGAAAATATACAAGTATAATTCATTTAAACATTTTGTTTATTTTGTTTCTAAATGATAACTTTTCAAAATCGCGAATAAGTTACGTAGAAAGATTACTTTTAATTTAATAAAAAGATGCATTTTTATCCTCCAATAGGATTGCATTGCAAAATTAGAAGACTTGATAGCTATTTTCGGGTAATTACATTATTTGCTATCAAATTATATCTATCCTAAAGTAAATGCTATGAAAGCAACATAAAATGTCGACACATTTGTTTGTAGAACTAGGGGGCTCTGCCCCCTGCTCGCTACGCTCACCAACCCCCGTTCTGATTTCACAACCTCTTAAAACCTGGTAATGTATCCTGTTTTAAAAGATGATGATGATGATATCACGAAACGCGACTTTCTTCTGTAATCAGGTTATAATGCTTTTTCATTTAACTGGTTATAATGCTTTTTCATTTAATTCATCTTTTTTATTTTTAATATTCGTGTGTAAACACAATTTTTATGACGTAATTTTCTTTATTTCGTGCTTTCAACACGTGATCATTTAATTATTATTTTAAACTTTCATTATTGTTTTTAATAGTCTCGCGCAAACACATTTTTTATTTGAGATAAAACATAATCCTTTGGGCTTATTTAGAAATTGGCAACAATATAAAAAAAATGACTTTTTCAATAAGATTTTTTTTTACTCGATTTTTAAGGATTTTTTGAGTTTTTATTGTCCGACCGTGATAATTTGTTTGAATTTCTGAAAGCTTGTTATATTTCGCGCCTGGTGGTATGATTTTCGAATCCGTAGGATGGCTAGAAAAAAAGTAATAGCTCCTCAAAAAAGTCCCTAGTAAAAAAGCGATGAGAATAACCCGGAATATCTACGCAGAACTTGATTGGTCCATTTCTAAATTGTTTTTGGCTCAGTTCCAGATTACTTTTTTTTAATATAGATGGATACATATTTATAGTACATCGACATGCCAATTTGATTTTCTTTGTAAACAGCAACATGTCTGATGTGGTTACATTATACTAAATATCCAAAATAAATCACTAAAACCACTATAATTATTTATAGCAGCAATCAACATGGATAAGAAACGTTGAAAAAAAGAAGAGAAACATAATAATTTCTAAGACGTTGAGTACCGACATAGAAAACAATCTAATTTAATAAACTATTAAATTTTGCTTTGAAAGAGCCAATTGCATGCGGAAACGTTATCCCCTTTTTAGAACATGGTCGGCACCGAAATGTCTATTTTTCAGTAGTTGTGGACCAGTACGGTGTAGCAAAGGACCTTTTTCAAGGATATACCATCCGAGTGCACCTTGGAAAACTTTAACTGGGGACAGGCAATATTTTTAAATAGTGAGCTATATTGCTCCCCTTTTTTATAGTTCTTGCGGTTTAATGTTTAGTTTGGGTTGCTGGTGATGCTGTTAAGGCTTTTCTGTGACTCTGGGCACCACCCACCTTTTTCATTCTCCGTTTTTTAAAAGTTTAGCCTAGTCTGTCAACGAAGTGTAGGGTACCCAAAAATCTCAGATGCTTTATGCGCCTTTTCTTCAAGGCCAAATTGGCCCTCATGTGTTTTCAAACTCTGGAATGGCTCCTGAAGTATCTCCTCCTTTTCATTTTTTGTTGGAGATCCCACGTGGTGGTTATACGATCCACGTTGGTACTCCTAAGCACCGCGTTGACTTGACTGCATGTGGATGACTAATGCCCCAACTCACATACGTTAAATCTTCCCTTTCTTTTTTACCTTGTTTACACAAATTTAAAAGAAAAAAGAGCGTCCGCAGGCGCAAATTTTCTTAAGTGTAACAGTTTTCCCTGAAACAGTTGAGAAGAATCTAATTTCTTGCTAAAATTTTCAACCCGCATTTTTCATTAAAATATCGCTTTCGTTTAAAAGTAATGCATAAATTGAAGAAAACTACTTTCGACTTATCAAATACGATATCTCAACAAATGTACACGTTTATAAATTTATGTTTTATGCATTACATTAATAACTTCGTGTAATATACACAACAAAAAGTATGTACCGCGCACCTTAAATCGTGCTCGCCTCCTTTTGTTATGCATTTTGACTGCAGTTTTTAGTAGGTGGAAAAAGAAGGACAGGAAATATGTTGGAAATAAAATGTTTGAAATAGTCAAACATAAGTCAATCAATTCTTTTTAACTTCAAGTATTGCAGAATTTTTTTCTAATATAATAGAAACGTTTACGATATTCAATTTAACCTAGCAGTTACCCACAGTTACAGAAATCTTTCCCTTGGCTTTAAAAATCATTTGGAAAAGAGTTTACCAAATACGACAGAAAAAGGTAACTTTTTAACATTTACAAAAACGTTCCTAACATAAAAAGGTGTATATGCTGTCCGTAAGGTTTGGAAAAGACGTTTCATTTTGTTACGGAAACCAAATGGTTTAATATGTTTCTTATTAGTTCTCCTTCGAAAGATTTATGAAGATAAGGCAAACCTCCAGTGTT
The DNA here is from genome assembly GCA_963931845.1 of Maratus michaelseni. Taxonomy (NCBI): domain Eukaryota; kingdom Metazoa; phylum Arthropoda; class Arachnida; order Araneae; family Salticidae; genus Maratus; species Maratus michaelseni. The sequence goes on along the minus strand of OZ007587.1, from coordinate 141,533,145 downwards.
ACTCGTGAACTTGGAAACATGTCAGACACGTATGTGTAACCAGGTAATTAATTTATCTCCTTTTTCATTCAAAATTCTAATTAGAATTTCTTTGTAATTGTTTTTGTTTAATGCAATCACCAAATGTCTGTCATTAATTGAAGCAAAAATTGTTATACAAAAATCCTGGTAGGTATTTTGAATAAAAAAGAGGATATTGAATTAGCAACACTGTGTGTAACCAAGAAGTTGCACTGGTTTTTGCAAACACTTCTATTAGGTGGCGTTTGCCGCGGCACTTTGCAAGAATGTGGATTCTACAATGTAAAAAAAAGACAAATGCTTCTTAATCTACGAAAATATAAAATAACTACGAACGAAAATTGACAACAACCTCTCTCGAGTAACCTATAATTACGAAAAGCGTTCTTTATCATTTCAAACCTCAGAAGCTATTACATTCTTGATATTAAAAAAGTCATTTATATATATATATATATATATATAACTATTAATGAAACATTACCGTAACACCAACTTAAACTATGAAATTATGATTTAGTATGTAATAATTAATTGACAACGAAAGTGTTCCCCAACACTCTGAATATAGATACCAAAAACTAAATGTAACACTCAGAAACAATGGGATTAGTGATATAATGAATGGTGTGATGAAAATAATGAATCAATTATTGGAAATTCCTATAACGAGGTATCAGATAACTACAAAGTAGAAATCAAATAAAAAATACACAAAGATAATGCGCAATTGCAGCAGAGATCAAGGCTTATAATATTTAAAATATTGCTAAAATCAATTAGCACCATTATTTATATATTTAAAAAAATATATATACGATACCAGAATGTATAAGAAAATAGATCAAGATGAATTGTTGAAATTCAAAATGAAAAGATATCATAATATAAAGACATCATAAATGACTTACATTCATAATTATATGCGCATATGCAGCATAATAATTTGAATGCTAATATATAAGCATTAATGAAACATTACCGTAACACCAACTTAAACTATGAAATTATATATATATATATATATATATATATATATATAATTATAATATCTTTGAATTTAAAAAAAACATTAATCAAGTTCTCGCAACATTCTAACCAAATCTCCAATGAGATAGTTAGTAATAGAGTGCAGACAGTACATAAACTAAATTTGGCAACATGTAATAATTTTTTGCAATTCATTACCTCTGTTTGGTTGTGTTCATGTGTGGTTCATGTGGTGCACAGGTATCTTTTTGAATCCAAATGGATTATGTACTTTATGACTCTATTTCAACTTTTCTAGGTATATTCTAGGTATTGTTTCTTTCCTTTTTAATATTGTATTTATTTTTTATTTTTTCACAGGTTTGATTCATTGTTTATGAGTGGTAGTCCCAAAATCATATTCTTTAGTAATGTTATGGCTAATATGATGATGAAACCACTAATTTTATTTGTGGTATTTAGGCATTTGGGACTTGATAATTCTGTCTAAATTCCACGAATTTCATTTCATTCATTCAATTTCATTTATTCAATTTTTAATTTAATTTCTTCTTCTTTTAAATAAGTTTTTGGTATCTATATTCAGTGTGTTGGGGAATACTTTCATTGTCAACTAATTATTACATACTTAATCATTATTTCATAGTTTAAGTTGGTGTTATGGTAATGTTTCATTTATGGTTATATATATATATATATATATATATATATATATATATATATATAAGATTATTATACTGCCACTGATTTTCAGAAACTTTTCCGAATCGTTTTTATAGCGATTAATCAGTTTTCTCAAACCGAAATATCTGTTTTTAGGGAGCTATTTATTCTTAAATAAAAATTTTCAGCTGCGTAATTGAATTTATACATGCAAGAGTAACAAAATAATATTAATATTAATGTTAATGTAGCATGTTTGTCTGTTAAACATGTTTGTTGAACATGAAAATGTGTACTTGAGAATTAATTGATGGCATCCGAAAAACCTATATTCCAGGTTGAGAAAACTGATTAATACACTAATAAAACTATTTGGAAACGTTTCCAAAAATCAATGGCAGCAAAGGAAACTTTCTTTTTATAAATAAATTCTTTAAATATCCAAAATGTATTGGTTTCTGCGGTTGATAGAAAAAAAAGAACATATTTCTAAAACGATAGCAACTAGGGAGAGATTAAGAAACATTTGTCATTTACAATGTTGGCTCTCAGCTCCCACTCCGTTATATACCAAATGTCTTCAATAGTCGACCCCCAAATTCGAGATGAAAACAGGTTTAATACCAGTTATTCAGAATGGTTTTCTACGCCTTATTTAATCTCACTTAATTCTAAATTATTTAAGGCGTAGAAAACCATTCTGAATTACTGGTATTAAATCTGTTTTCATCTCGAATTTGTGGGTCGACTTATACGCGAGTATATACCTAACTTACCGGGTGTTCTAAAATGGACTGACTGATTTTAAAATTTAATAACTTGCAAACGGTGACATATACAGTATGCCCACTAAAGTCCTTTGCCACCCTCTTAACTTCGGAACGGCTGCTGCTATATTCATAAAAGTGGTGTCTAGGTATAGTAAAGTAGCCATGCGCAACTCAATGAAACCACTTACGGCGTCACCTGGTGGGAAACTGCGGAGTTAGCATTCCTATCTCGAAAACGGAAAGAGATAGGGAAAAAGTGATTTACAAAGTTGTAGAGCATCATCGATTTAGTACAAAAAACACCTTGTGGACATTAATGCGCAGAATATAATGGTTAAAACGCGCATTTGCTTTTTCGTGATTTCCTACACTGTGACGTGACAAAACGATCTTAGAAAGAAAAAAAAACCCGACTAGTTATAACAATATACCTTTATTTGAGGTGCTCAAACTTCTCACCGTCTGCTGCAATGCACATTTGGATCATTGTTTGAATATCACGTTGCACACGTTGGAGCATAGAGAGTGATACGTTGGCGCAAACATCCGCAATTCGTCGTTTTAGGTCCTGCAATGTTTGAAGAGAGGTCGCATACACCAGCTGTTTCATAACTGGTTGTTTCTTTCTTTCTAAGATCGTTTTGTCACGTCACAGTGTAGGAAATCACAAAAAAACAAACAAATGCGAGTTTTAACCGTTTTATTCTTCGCATTAATGTCCACAAGGTATTTTTTTGTATTTAATTGATGATGCTCTACAACTTTGTGAATCACTTTTTTCCCTATCTCTTTCCGTTTTCGAGATAGGAATGCTAACTCCACAATTTTCCACCAGGTGGCGCTGTAGGAGGTTTTATTCAGTAGCGCATGGCTACTTTACTATACCTAGACACCACTTTTATAAATGTAGCAGCAGCCGTTCCGAAATTAAGAGGGTGGCAAGGGACTTTAGTGGGCATACTGTATATATAATTATTGCAGGAGGTTATGCAAGATGTCAGGAGTTTTTTTTACTGTGATTCCTGATTTTAGCTCCAATTATCAGCACTAGATGGCGTTGCGATCACCAGACGTTCAATGGAGGCAGAAACAGAAATAATCCAGCGAAGGAAGGAGCTTAAATATATGGACTGGGTATCATTCACAATACAATTTTGTGCAATTGTTTCTATTTGAATAGGATTGTTCGTATTGTCGAATGAGACTAACTCTATATATTTAACATCCTTCCTTCGCATCAATGCTGGGCGATTTCCGTTTTGGCCTCGATTGAGCACTTATTGCTTTCACCGCCATGTATCGTTGCTATTTGAAACTAAAACCGGGAATCGCAGTAAAAAACAAAACTCCTGACATGATACATACACTTCTGCAAAACTTTTTAAATATCTGTCACCGTTTGCAAATTTTGGAATTCTAAAATCAGTCAGTCCATTTTAGGAAACCCGGTATATATCAAAACATTATCGCGAATTCGTTATTTTGTTTCTTAAACAACCGCAGCGCAATTTGAAGCTTGTGTATAAAACATTGTAGTACATTTATATCAGAATATATTACGAGCAATCATTGAAATATTTAATTGCATTATGAAATTCAACGTGAGAAATAGTTTATAAAGCTTTTGATGTGTGAAAATTTTTTGAAAGAAAAAATAATTCCCTTTAATGAGATTTTTGTTTCTCCCCCCCCCCTGAAAATGTACTTAATGACAAAATAATAGATAAATAATAACATAATTAATAATTGATCTTATTTATACAAAAATGATTTCTGGTTTTTGAAAATTTGATTAATCATAATGATCCTTTATTTACCTCATTAATATAAATAAACAAGTTAATCTCTGCATTGTTTAACGATTCTGTTACTTGAATGTCTTATAAATAAGAAATAATAGTATAATTTACAATTAATTGTTTGATAAATTAATAAATGAGCTTAATTTTTTTGGGCGTACCTTTTGTTATACCAATTATAATTGATGACAGGTGATAAAAAATAACAATATTAAAACTTAAAAGTTGCATAAGATATCTTTTTCATATTAATTAATTTTCGATTATGATAGTAAAATGAAGCGGCGAATTATTTTTATTAGTACGTTATTATTCAGATAATTTAATTAATTTCTTCTATTTCTAATCTGCAATTTTTGCAGATTTTATTTAAGAGCTAAAATAGACTAAAATAGAAAAAAAGACTAAGACTAAAATAGAAAATAATTTATTTTTGTAGATTTTTTTTTAAATGTAATAATAGCTACTCTATTAAGAAAATAAAATCTTCCAATCGGATATTATTTTTATATACAATTTTTGGTAAAGAGAAAAAAAAAACTAACACAGATAAATTAGAAAATTAAAACCATACCGTTTCTATGATTTTCTAAAAGCTTTTCAAAAGGGAGACAAAGATTTTACTTATACTTTTGTACAACTCTTGTAATTTCTTAAAACAAAAACTTAGTTTGGTATCTCTTTTGCTTTTTGAGTTTTACTTTTTACTATTAAGATATTTTCTTTTATTACAATGATACGAAAATAAAGAAAAAATTCAGCAATCATTTAAAAGTTTTTTATAGTAAACACTAATTTCTCAACAATGAAAAATTGCTCTCCTGTGCAGCGTGTAACTGTTTCTCTTGCTGTTAACGTCACAGCTCCAACAATGCACTGTTTCACACAAACTGTTTTAGTTTGATTACGTCTGTTGCATCTTAAATACTGTCACACTGGTTATAAAACATGTTGTGTATAGGTAGAGTAAAATATTTTAAGTATAAACAAACTAAATTAGAAATATGCACTGTTTAAAATTGGGCGCTAGGTTGAACTGAGATTTAATACTTCACAGTTAGTAACCATAAAATGGTGAAACATTTTGTCATTGTTTGTTGCATAATGGGAACCAAGAAATTATACTATATTGTGACAAACTTTTAAATTTAGTTGAACTATGATCCAGTATTGTAATAAACTGGCATTTGGCTATAAATTTAATCATAATCTCGTCTCAGTTTCCAAGTTTAAAAAATAACCTTAAAAGTTAACAAAGTTCATAAAATACTTTAAAGATAAAAGTAAACATGAAACTAAAACTTATCTTTATTTCTCAAGCAGTAATTGGGTATTTAGTCTGGGGCATTACAATTATCTTTTGTACAAACAGTTTAAATAGGTCATTACCTCCGTATAAAGAAACAACCCGACGCGTTAGTAACTACTAAGTCTGAACCGGAATCTGTAACAACATGTTTTAAAGTTACTAGGGCAAGTTATTAGTTTGCCCTCTACGAGCTACGCTCGCCAACCCTCGTTCTGACACTGCAAACTCTAAAAACACGCAAATTTGATCGGCTCTAAAACGACTACGGAAGATTGAATTACAATTAAACGACCAGTGGTGATCTCCTGTAATCGGGTTTTAATTCATTTCCCTTTGTAAGAGGATTTTAAGGCCGAATAAACTGCTGTCGAAACAGCTAACAACTCTTTTCGTGATTGATTAAATAAGATCAATTAAACTTTTGAAAATAAACCTGTGTAAAAAGTAAACAATGTCGCTGCATCAGGGAATTTTATAGCTATGGTATAAAAAAATTGTTTTCAGTAAGATGTTTTAAATGTATCTTTTCCAAAATGACGTAATTTTCACCAAAGTTTTCTTCCGTGTCTTCCAAAGTCTTCTCTCGTGTAAATATATTTTTAAATTGAAACTGTTTGGAAATATTGTTATTTGAGTATTTTTAATATGGCGTAAGTTTCTCTGTTTAATGATTTGAACGCGTAATAATTTAAATATTATTTTCAAATTGTATTTTTCTTTTTAATATTCACACGTAAGAACATTTTTTATGACGTAATTTTCTCCATTTACAGCTTTTAACACGTGATCATTTAATTATTATTTTAAAATTTTATTTCTGTTTTTAATAGTCACCTGTAAATACATTTTTTAATTGAAAGGGAATATTATTATGTGCGATATTTTACAAATTGGCTACGATTTAAATAGATGGATTTTTCGAAATATGAAATAAATTTCAATTAAAATGATGAAATTTTAAATAAAATATTAAAAAACCCTCAAAAGATTAGTCAATTTAAAAGAAAATAATTACACACTGTACACCGCAAGCTTACCAACTATAGCCTTTCAAAATCTTATTAAATTCCCAAGCATAGTTTTTGTTCCTATAAAACTTTTTTAAGAGAACTATTTTGACCGACTTTAATATTAAATATCTCTTAAAATAATTCTTCGATTTGAAAACTGTCTGCTTCAGCGTGTTTATCGAATATTTCACTATAAAACTACCAATTTTCACATTATTATATGCAATAGTTTTCTAAATATTAGTCCAGAAAGACATCAAGGCACAAAAAATTCATTGACAGGGGCTGTTATTTTATATATTATAGAGATATAATCCGGTCTCTAGCCCTTGAAGAGGCAAGACAAATCAGCTTATACAGAAAGAGTAGAATTACTTGTTCCGATTGGCTGTTCATCGCTTCAGTTTTTAAAGGAAGTTAAAATCATTTTCAAGGTTCAATCATGAAGTTTGTTTTTAAAGTTAAGAATAATTGAGCCATTCTTCACTAACATGCAAATTAGGTTGCAATATTGCAATTCTGATTCTGCAATGTGTTTATTTTTTATGAATTTCTTTATTATTATTATTATTATTATTATTATTATTATTATTATTATTATTATTATTATTATTATTTGTAAAATGGAAGAAAACATTGGGCTTTACAATATTCTAAGATAAACAATACAGAATCAACTCAATTTCGGGGAGACAAATATACTCAAAATGTAAAAGTTTCTTTCCCGTGCTTGTCTCAAAGCCTGCAAAAATTCATTTGGCATATGATTCAATCTTACTCGCTAATTTTGTTCGCCTAATTTGACACCATCTGTTTCACACCTAGTATGAAGTTCTGAAGCCACTTACTACCAAAATATAATTTTCGAAAGATCAGCTGATTAAAGAAGGATTTCCAAAGATTTGCTTAAGGTATATCCTATAATATGTGTGTCCTATACACCTTTGTTTTGAGTATCCCCCTGAAACTTAAATTTGCCACCAAGAGTGTAGAGTGCATATTTTAACGCAAACATTTTAACGCATGGAATGTGTTAATTTGAATTAAGATTATTTTTCATATTATTTTCTGTGTAATGTTTTTACTGTTATTTCAGAAGACTACATGATATTTTATAGAGTAATTTTACTTAATAGATTTTTCAGGCAAAATGAGCACAGAACCATTCATTTTCTCACTCCCCCTGTAACAGATGTCGCAGACGCACCGGGGTTGGCGCAATTTTTGTTTCTGCGTCATTTTGGCGAGAAAACCCCGTTTTCGAATACGTGATAGACCTAGCATGCGAAAACATCAGGCTAGTTTTATTTTATTGTAAAATACACACAATTTATTATAAAACACACAATTTTTTTTATAAAATGCACAAATTTATTTTATTATAAAACACATACAATTTAATTATAAAACACACACATTTATTTTATTATAGAACACACACGATTATTAATATATACACGCAAAAAATATGTTATTATAAAACACACACAATATGTGTTTTACTTAAACTATACCCCTACACCTATCCCCCATACGTAATAGAATAGGGAGCATAGGTAATTAACATTCATAATTTAAAATCTGGATTTGCATTTGACTTAATATCCTATTTACATCAAAGTTATGATATTTTTAAAAATCTATCTAGGATTATCTATCTAAGGTAAATCCGGTATAGTTGCCCTACTTAAGCACCCCCTTCATTTTTCTTTTTTATAGCAAGGATTTTTGTAGTGCACGTAACCTATCTACTTCAAATTTTATGTAGAACATCATAAAAAATATTACTTTAATATAAATACCATATAAAATAGTGTTTTTATCAAAAAACTTAATAAATGATTTTGGCCAATTATCCAGGATTTACCCCAGGGTTACACACTTCCATTTGATCCGAATAAATGCCCCATACGTATTAGAATAGGAAGCGTAGGTAATTAACATTCATAATTTAAAATCTGGATTTGCATTTGACTTAATATCACCCACAGCATCATTGATTTATTTCTGAAATGGAGCTGCTGCATTGCGCAATCCGAACGGCATAACTTTCCATTGGTATTGAGCACAATGGGTTTTAAAAGAAGTGAGAACAAGAGTCTGTTATTCAAGAGGAATTTTTTAATACATCTGACCAGTTTATTATGTTAGCACTTCCGATTTCATTGATTAATTCAGTTGCGTTTTCCATACGATAATCAAAGGGTTTGGTCACTGCATTTAATAGACGGAAATCTATACATAGATGCATGCTACCGTCAATTTTTGTTACAGATACGACAGGATAAACTATTTCAGCCTCACTTTTTTCTATAAGTCCCAAATGCTCTAACTCATCTATTTGTTTATTGACTTTGCTTTTTAGTAATTTCGGAATTTTGTAAGTATATGGTTTCTTCCTTTCCGCACCTAGTAATAAACGAATTTTGTGTTCTCCAACATTGGCAGAGAATAATGGTGCATGTTTTTGTAAAAGTTTACTTAATTCTAATTGTTTATTATCCAACAGATGACTAAAGTCTACTTCGATGTTAGTTTTGTTTAAAAGATTAGCTTTAATTTGTGTTAGCTGGATTTCTCCAAATTCAACATCATCTTCAAAAATGACCCCTACAGTTTGTATTCTTATATGAAAATTTTTCATTTTGCTCGGGTGAGCATGTCTTAGGTTACTATCAAGTAATTTCACCTTATACGAATGTGGTTTTATTCTTTTTAGTATTTCTCCAGGCCCTGTCCACTTAGCATATAACTTATTAGTAGAATGAGGTATATAAGTAAATATACCAAATCACCTTTTTGAAATTCTTTCTACTGCGACGATTGAAATAATGAGCGTAAGTTTCTTGTTTTTCTCCAGACGTTAGGGAGGCAAGGTCAGCGGCCCTTTCCAAATTTATTTTCCATTCTTGTAGATAGTCTGCTGCTGATTTGCTAAGATTTGACGGTAATGGTATTTCACCTGAGCACGATTACTTTAATACTGACAAGGGACCTCTAGTTTCACGACCCTAGTTGAGTTTATACAGTGATACCCCAGCTGTACAGTTTGGAACTTCACGATAGGGAAAGAGTAAATAAAGAATATGTTTATACCAGTTAACAGGATCTGTACGGATTACATGATGTAGCATTTGTTTAAACACGCGATTGAATTTTTCCACCAAACCATTTGAGGCTGGATATGATGGAGTTGAGAAGTGGGGACATGTCTCTAACAAATTCTCAAATTCTTTAGTCAGTTGGGATGTAAAAATAATGCCCTGGTCAGAACATATAACTTCTGGAATTACAGTACGCATGATAATTTCTGATAAAGCATCATACATTGTTTTCGGGGAAACATTCCTTAATTGTACTACCTCCATCACTTTAGAATTTTGATCAATTAAACACAAATAATACTTATGTTTTCTTGATGAAGGTGACACAATTTTGCCTATAGTGTCCATATTTACAGTATGGAAGGAATATGTTTCACGAACAACAGCTGTTATGGAAATTTTATCTGTCTGTTTTCCGTGGCCATTTAACGGGCAGTTCTTACATGTATTTTACAATAATTTTCTACGTCTCTTGAACAATTTGGCCCATAAAAGGATACTTTAATTCTTTCTCTAGTTTTTCGCATTTCTAAATGATTCCAAAAATAGAATCATGCGCTAATTCTAAGACTTTCTTTCTATAACTCTGATGTAACGCAAGTTGATAAATTGTATCACGGTAAATAATTTCTTTGTGAAACAATGAAGTATCCGGTATACTTCGCTCTGTTTCAATTTGAGCATTCCTTTCTGAAATGGAAAAAGTATTCAACTCTGACAATTCACATTTATTTACTTTTTTACTACAGTTTGATTTTGCAAATTATCGTTTCTCCCTTCATCATTTGCCGTCAACTATAGCGATAGTTGGTGGGTTATTTATAGATTCACGATTTCCAACTTGTTGTAATAAGCTGCTGTTACCCAACCGATTGAAGTTAGATTATTATGGACATCTGGAGTGAACAAACAAGGAACGTTTAAATTCTCAGTTAAAACACAAAGTAAATTTAAGTCTTACGTAAATTTCGCCATCTGGTGATTTATAATGAATAGGAAACCTAACTAAATCTGCTTGTATATTTTCTTTGAAAGCCGACTCTAATAAAAGTCTACCTTTAGCTTCGACTTTTAAGTCAGGGATTAATGATGTACTTAAAATACATAGCTGTGTACCGGAATCTACGATAGCTTTGATTTCTTTACCTTATATATAAATGATGATTTTTTTTTAAAAGATAAAAATTAATTTCATTTAATTGGTCAACAGTCTCTAAATGTCTTAAATTATCATTAATAATCACTGCGATATCCTTTGGAAAAGTTTTATTGGCATGACCCTGCGATTTAGATTTTATATGCACATGACATGATCGTAATTTTGTTTATTAAATTTATCAAACTTATTTCTTCTGTCTGGTCAAACTTTAGCTATATGTAAAGTAGAATTACAAATGTAACATTCACGCGGTTTTGAGAAATACTTGTTCTCACGTGTAACTTGATTTTTCCTTAATTGTGGCGGAACATACTTAATATTCTCATGACTTATTTCATGATAAGTATGTAGTTTCTCAAGTTTTATTTCTTCGAAAGATTTGCCCTTTGCAGTAAAATAAATGTCACAATCTCTTGATAACTGTTGAGGCAAAAGCTAATTTTCTGCCTATTTGACTGCGATGTGAGTTGAAAGCCAATGTTTCGAAAAATGTATTTAATATTATCAAATTAATAAGCCAATCAAACTCTTTAACATTACGAATTCTACAATAATGTAGCCAACAGGATCTTAATCGTGAAGCAAAATGTTGATGTGTTTTACCGGATAATCTGTTAGCGTTCTAAAATTTTCTAAAGAGGAGAATGGTAACGGTTCATATGTCTTCAAGATTAAAGATCTTATTTTATCGTAATCGGTTAAATCTTCACTATTAATGTACACAAGAACATTTGTTACTTTCTCGCCTATCAATTTCAGAAAGATTTCTGATTTGTATTCCTTTGGAGCATTTTATGTTTAAATGCTCTCTCTAAGGAATCAAAAAACAGATTCCTTGTTTCGTTTTTCTTGGACACTGGAATTGCCAAAACTTGAACCGATTTTATAAGTTTACCTAACGATATTGATGTGCCTTTCCCCTCATTACGAAACAAGTTCTCGTTTCCCATTTGTTCTTGCAAAAACAATCTATTAGCTTCCTTTCCATGTTTTTCTCTCAGTGATTGTAGTAGTTAGAATTTACGTAACAATATCTTTGGATTTCAATAAGAAATTATCACTCTTTAGATTTCAGTAATAAATACTTTAAATCTACTACTCTCAATCTTGAATCAGCTTCTTCAATGATTTCTTGCAAAAAGTAAGCAAATCTGCTTTGGTGACGTTCTTAAATATGTTAAAACAAACTGTACAGTCACTAACGTAACACAAATTTACAAAGAAAATAAGTAACTCACCTTTATTTCCATAATCCAAAGCACAATGATTCAATCCATATTGTTATTTAATTTAAAAAACCAAGTTCAAGTTCCGAAATAGAGTGTATTGCATCCGATGAAGAGTTCCAAGTACAATTTTAAATATTAGATTTATTTAAAAGACACTAACTAGATACTAACTAGACATACATTAGTGATAACACTTAAACTAAGCATTTTTCAACCACCATTCCTCATAGTGATTTTAAATGAGAATATTTACTCGGAGGTCCGCAGACCATTCTACTACTATCATACAGCACTTCTTCTTCTCCCATCTATCTCGTTCCACTTCAATTCACCTTTGATTTTTTTATAAACTCGTTTTAGTTAACTTCAGTTAAATAGAGGTTGAATGGTTGATGGCATGACAGTAGCGCATAAAATTTAAAAGTGTGTAAGTTTTGGAAAATTAATCGCAGTACTAGTTCATCAGCATAATCTTAATTCCTACCTTTTTTGAACACTTTTGAAATTTACATTGCCTACGTATCTCCAACAGGTAAAAAATTAAAGCGCGTTTCAACCTTTTTGGGCCACCTTGTATTTTACTTGCTTAGTGTCAGATTGAGAAATATATCAAAATTACTTTTAAACAATCTATTGAGTGTTTCTTCTATATTAATATTGAGAATTCTATCAGAGATTGATTTTCAAATATCTTCGAAATTTTACGCACATAATTTAGTATTAAAAATTGACATATTTTAAAAAAATAATAAAAAAAATCAATCAGTTGATGTACGAGAATGTGATTTTGACGAAAATACTTTCATGATAGAAAGTTTTGTTGAAGTAAAAAGTTATTTTAAAAAGTTGCCTTCTCAACCTGCAAAAAAGTATCAAAACTCATTCAGTTATATACACAAAAAACCAACGTTTAAACACAAAATATTCAAATGAAGCACCACGAAAATGAACATACGAACGTTTCGTGAATAGCTTGGACTCACATCACCAGTGTCAATAAAAACAAAACCGACATCCCCCCAAAGATATGAAATTGAAAGTCGAAAACCCAAATGACAGCAAACAGCACACCAAAAGACCAGCCTGTAAAAGCAACCAATGAGATTAAACCTGAAGTGATGCACTGTGACACAATAAATCATCCCAGAAAGGTGAGATTTAAGGCACATTCGACAAATCGTTGACCAGGCAGTCTCTAAATTTATAAGTATGCCAAAAATGCTTCAAAAAATTCTAAATCCGTAAAAGTCTTGCATTTCTTAATAATAATGGCCGAATCAAAGTTGAAATTGTGTCACTCACTTTAACAATGGCAAGCAATGGAGAAATTTTGTAATTATATTTTCTTATCATAGTTTCTCTGTTCATTGATTCTGTAACGGAGTTGTCGTTTATTTAGGAAAAAACACGTTGACATTGGATATTATAAATATCCCAAAAGTTTTGAGGTGGAATTCTATCTTTTAATAGTGAAAAATTTAGTTTATTAACTGGCTTAAAAACAACTTTAAGATCATAATTTATTAAAATATTAGCTATTTTAAAGATAATACTATTATAAAATGTTAAAATGATGAGATTAGAAAAAGAAACTTGAACAGCAGAAGAATTAGGAAAAACAGGAAGAATATTTTTCTAACCTCATCATTTTACCATTTTATAATTCCAATAGCTTCAAAGCAGCTAATAGTTTGAGAAATTGTGATTTTAAAGTTGTGTTTAAGCCAGTTAGTAAATTAACTTTTTCATTGTTAAAAGAGAAAATTCCACCTCAAAACTTATGAGATATTTACGATATTCAATGTCAATGCGGTTTGTCCTATATAGGACAACTAAATGACAACATCGTTACAGAATCAAAGAACACAGAAACTATGTTAAAAAAAATAATTACAAGAATCCTCTATTACTTCTCATGGTTGGGGTGAGTGACTCAATTTCAACTTTGATTCGGTCACTGTTATTAGGAAATGCAATACACCTTCGGAATTAGTCTTGTTGGAACAGTTTATATTCATAAATTTAGAAACTCGCTGGTCAACGATTTTTCAAGTGTACATTACATCTCTCCTTTCTGGGTTGATTTATTGTGACCCAGTGCATCACTTCCGGTATAATTTTATTGGTTGCTCGTGTGGGTATTGACAATGATGACGTGAAAAGTTACTCACGAAACAGTTTTCATGGTGCTTCGTTTGGATATTGTTTGTTTAAACGTTGTTTTTTTTTTGTATAATTTTCCACACACAAGTTTTTAATTCATCAATCCGCTATAGACAAATTATTTTGTATCTACTACAATATTTTTATATTTGCACTCTTTGTAGCTGAAATCCCATTCCAAAAAAAAAAAAATATATAGACTCAGTTTCACTCCACACGTTTAAATATGGTAGTTGATTGTAAAAAAATGAACTAACTGATTATCTTGAATTTTTTATACTTTTTGTAGTTTTGAAGGAATTACGAAATTTATAGGAAATTTTCTGAACTAATTTATATTTTTCTTAATTTCCTTAAATAAAAGTTTTGATCATGAGAAGTATTTCCGTTCAAACTACACTGTCGTATACCAATTAGTTTTTTTTAATTGAATTTTTAAATGTGTCGAGTACTTTTCGTTCATCCTGTATATTTTCAATAAATAGGAGAAATTCGAATATACATCATTAAAATATCACAGAACCATTATTAAATTCTTGACAACTTATTATTTAATTAATAAAGTATAAGTGTGTAGTGTAACTTACTTTGTATATCTTTTAATTTCTTTGTGTCAAACTGAGAAACATTTAAAAACTATTTTCAAAGAAAGTATTATTTGCCTCTGCTATTTAACATCGAAAATTTTAACATAGATTGATTTTCAGATGTATTCAAAATTTTATGCAGAAAATTTAATGCTAAATTTAATTATTCATTACATTATTCTTTCACTTTCATTATTCCGCGTTGTTTAATTTCGCACATATATTTGTTAATTTAAAGAAATAAATTATCAGCACCACTCAAAAGAATTATTTAAAATTTGCTTACGAATTATTTGCCGTGAATCATTAATTTTCACTAGAATCTATTTAAATATTTTCGCGATCAATCAGTTATTTTCGCTGAACCTTAAACTGTTTAATCGTATAAGACAATTTCATTAGCGATTAAATTTTCTGATATTTTGCTAGAACAAATCACTTTCAGAAATTACTGAATCAAGAAATATGTTTATTTCCCGTTACGATTTATATTTATTAAGAGATAACATCATCCTAAAGTAAAATAATAATAATAATAATAATAATAATAATAAATAGAGAAAAAACATGCATAGCGCCCTGTTCATGAAATACCTCCAATATTACGAGAATGCATTCGGTTGTCCAGAAAGTTATGGATGTTTTTCACAAATTCAAATATCTGATTCATGTGGATCTTTTTATCGTCTGAAAATAATCATTTTGCAGCAGAATTATAAAGTAGGAAGTCTACAAAAATGCTTGTCCTAACATATATAGTTAGGCTATTTTTACAGGGTGTTTCATGTGGATGTTCAAAAGCTGCATTACAAACACTTGCAGTTATTCTTTTGTTAAAGAAAAAAAGAAAATTAATGACACTAAACATTTTAGAAACAGTCTATAAAGATAATTTCTTATATGAATAAACAGTTTGGCGTTGATTTAAAAGATTAAAATAGAACATTTTTGTGTTCAACATCAGGATTGACGCGAAACATCTATTGCAATGCCTTACTGTTATAAAGATTATTAAAAGGAAAAAATACAAACCCAATGTCTCCATACGTAATTTCCATTACTTTATTAAAAAATAATTTAACGCGCAATCTATATATTTAAAACGAAAAACGCATTCTGTCAAATCCACATGAAAATCATCTCTTTGCACATGCGTCAACGTTTTTTTTGAAGGCTTCTACCCTCAGAAACGGGAAACCTGATTGATTAACCCAACCCTCACCTGTTTAGCCTAGGGGGATTGAAAAGGGTTGATTGAAAACGGATGAAGCCGTACCAATGCATTGAAAGCATAGATCTTCTAATCTATTTTTGCTCTCAGGTTGAAAGCTAAAGCTTTTTTTTAAAGAACTCATGTTTTCACTACTAAATATGCATATTTTATCGCAAAATTTTAAAGGAAGCTTAGATACAGTTATATTTATAACCGATTGAAATGTCAGAGAGTTCGGAAGATCATAACTATTCTTTTTTATTGCTATCTCAAAGGAGCCGACGCGAAAACAAACAAACAAACAAAAAAACAAGAAGAAAACATTTCGTTTACAACTAGATAACAATAATTTTTCAAGAAATTTTTACACGGGCTGTAAAACCGTTTTATTTATCACCAATAAAAATTTCAAAGAGTTTGGACAAAAATAACTTTTTATTTTAAAACTATGAAACGACCCTGGGTAAAAAAACAAGAAAATGCGCGCTTTTATCCCTAAATATAAATATTTTTTCGCGAATTTTTCCTTTAAAAATATAATTTCATACAAAATCGGGTTAAAGATATAAAATAATAAAAACTTGATGTTTTTTTATTTATTTATTATCACGGGCCCAGACAACGTCGGGCGGGGGTTAGCTAGTAAGTTAATAAATATATTTCCAAAATTCCTCCCTTTATTCCAGAGAGAACTTTGCAAGTGAACATTCGCAATTTATCGGCATTTTGACTTGATGTCCCAATCTCTGTATGAGAATTAAAATTTCAGAAATGCACGTAATTTAGACCATTAATAAAAAATAATATTTGTAAAATATTTATTTTTATCAATCAAAATGCTCGTTCCCTTTTAAATATGAAGTCATGTTCAGTGAAAATTTTGGAATATGTTTCGGGAAAATGTTGAAATGTACTGCTGCTTTAGCTTGAGATGGAAATAGTTTTGTTCATAATGATTTTTTTCTGAAATTTTTAATTGTTTTCGACATAAAAATTCTATGGCCATTACAATAGAATATCACTTGTGTATGTTTATATCTCAGTTTATCAAAATCGTTAATTTACTTTTCGTATTTTATCTTCTGATATGTTTCCCATTTGTATTGTTTCGGTTTTCAATTTTATCTAAACAGAAAATTTCAGATAGTTTATTCGCCTTCAGTTGACTTGACCATTAAATATAAATATTAATAATAATAATTTTAGCATTAGAATATAGGTTTCAACATACTGAATTAAACTATATCAGGATATGTTTTACATGAGAATTCTTATCTTTTGAACTAAGAAAATAAAAATTCATTGTGAAGTTTCTTTTACAGACTACTTATCTAAATACTTCTTGCACCTTCGCAAAATTTTGGTAGAGTTTTCTCGAATCTCTTGATCAGAACATATAACAACTTTAAAAAAAAATCTAAACATTAAATTGACAAAAGTAAGCAATGATCAAGAACAAAGTGGCAAAGATCTAAGAACGGCAAGAACTAAATACTAACAGAGCCAGAGCCAATCTTCATAATGGCCTGGGTACTGCAAAATCATGTGGCACTACAAGGCTCGCGAACCCAAGATCTGCTTGTAATGAAATACCTTTTCCTGTAAGCTGGTAGAGTAACTATCAGCCAGATTTGAAGCACTCAGGCCAGCATTAAGATCGGTCGTGTAATGGTGCTCTGTGATGTAGTTGTAGTGCACCAATGAAAAGCAGTACCAAACACAGACAACAGTCGATGCAGTAGAAACAGAACATAAACAAGATAGAAAAATTATGCGTCAAGCGTAGATTATGAAATAATTTCCAATATATTCAGAATACTGTAATAAAAAATCACCACTTAATAAGGTGAAAAATATTATGTCTAATTTGAAAACGCATAAAATAATTTTAACAATTACCATATATAGTAGGGGAAATATCTAAATTCTTTACTGTTAAAAAGGTGTTAAAAAGGAGGGAGGAGGAGGTAAGTTAAAAAAAAACACATCTACACGTGAGAAAATTTGGGTGTATTTCTTAAGTTGTTAAGTAAAGTCCTCGAATTCGTACCGATATAAAAAAGCATGCCAAAGATCTAGATCATAGAGGCCTACGATGAATTATAGAATTTTCAGAGAAATTAAACATATTCCCATACAATCACAATCGTCCTCCGGACATTCTATAGTGCTCCCCCAGATCCTGTAATATTCATATCCTATGAGAACTGCGCATTAAATATCCAGATGATACAGAGAACGAATTATTCAATTACATTCTCCTTAGAAAAGCCTGTGGATTCTCTTATAGGATGAACATACGCATTAGACTTTTTCCTTAATTTTTTTCCACCTTAACGTCTATTAAAGGTTATAAAAAGTCATCCGCAGAATGTCTATAGGTGTGACCAAGTGTGCAAAAACAGATGCCAATCGTCCGATTGCTACCACTAGATTTTTAGTATTATTCGTCTAATAAGAATACTAGTAAAATTTAGGCGATATATACTAATAAAATGTAGGCGAGAAATACTAATAAAATTTAGTGGTGAGAATCGGCCCATTGGCGCTTAGTTTTTACACCTCCGTGTGTGACATTTTGACATCCAGCGACTATCCTGTGACTGTCTGCTGGAGAATTTCAACCATCCAGAGCATCTCTGTTATCCAGAATATGATAGCCATAGCATTTTTTGATGATGACAATGTGTTGTCAGGGTGGTTATTAGAACCACAATAGTTAGTAATAACAGAATATAAATTGAAACTTTAAGCATGTATCAAGACATTAAGTAATACTAAAAAACAGTAGGTTTTCGAGATTTGTGGAAACATTTCTGAAGCAGAGATTTTAACTGTGAATTACGAGGAGAATGTTTCTGATAATTTTGGCAGCCTATTGGTTTCTACGTCTTCTAATTTATTATGCTTTTAAACGTTTCGGAAGATATGGGTAATGTTTTCAAAATCGTGGGTGTCTACGAGATTGCAGTGAGTTTTTGTAAATTTTTTTGTGTATCAGTAAGCTTTTGTGAAATTTTTTACAGTGTACAAAAATTTGGTAACTATTTTTTTTTGTTATGTGAATTCAAACATTTTTAATGTTACTATATTTGAAACATAAACATTAACAGAATGGAAAGTATAGTATCATAGTATTATTATTATTATTATTGTAGAAAAACTTTTAACTTTAATATATTCAAATGATTCTTAGCTGATTAAATCAAAAGAAACAAAATTAAAAAAAAAAGGCCTACTAATAAAGATAAGATTTAAATCCACAATTCGGGAAGACTACAATTTTTTAAACATAGTTTAACCAATGTATACACTTACATTTATACATTTTGTGTAGCAAAATATTTATATTTACTTTGTATTCTTTTATAAAGTAAAAATAATGTCTTTTTAAACTAAATATATTTCAAATCTAGCGACAAAATTTTAAAGCATATATTCCTTGAGGCAAATCTTTTCATAACAAGCAACATGTTATTGAATAAGAAAGAAAATCAAATATAAATATTTTGTAATGTGAAGCAGTTATAATAATATAAGCTTAATAATTATTGGAACATTGCCAAATAAATATAAGCTTAGTAATTATATACCCTGGATTATTATTACTTTTATTTTATGACTCAGAAATACATTTTTCTCTGGTAAGTAAGATAATTTGACATTTAACAATAGTTTCTATAAATTGAAATAATAATATGTATCGTTTATATAGAAATATTATTATTATTTCATGAAAGTTAATTTATAAGATAGAGGAAAAGATACTTTTAAATTGACAGCATATTTCTGAAAATACAGGTTCTTGAAACATATATTCATTTTAGGATGGTATAAACATATGTACTTTTTTAAAAAAAGAGCCAGTGTTCCTTTTTGGAGCTTTGAGGAAAACGGATTCAATATATATATATATATATATATATATATATATATACTTTTTTGAATAATTACTTAAAAAATATTTTTCTTTTGGGATAAATTTGAAGAGGACACAGCCTTTATATCTGTTATACCTTGATTACTGTGGAGTGATTGATGGGTATAGACAAAATAATGGCGACTATTAAAGAACGGCAATTATAACAGAATGGTGATTATTAAGGAATGTATTAAAGAGAGGATATTGCATATTTTTCTGGTATACATATGATTTATTGGGAAGCGATTACTGAATACAAATCAAAAATGGTGATTCGTACACTGTCCTTTTTCCTACCAAGGTACATTCTGTTAAAAGAAAAAGTTACACTACACTATTTTATCGCCAAATAGACGCAGAGAAAACGAAAATAGTTAGTGGGGTAAGAGATATTTGTACTGGGCTTAGATATAGGAAAGATTATGGAAGTTTTCCATGGTTTTGTAAAATATCAAAATTTAAAGATAGAGTTTGTAAATTTAGCAATATATATATCTAATATATAATATAATGTTTTGACAGAAGAATTAGAGTTTTTATCAACCTCAGGGCCCTTACAGTTTTTCAGATTTCTTATAATATTATGAATAATCAAAGGCTGGATAGCAGGAGCTGTGGGGGGGGGGGGGCATCGGAGGGATGGCCAGGAAGCTGACAACAGTTTCACTGACCTGGGACAGGTGATATTGCTTAGCGAACTGGGGATTTGGAGATAACTGGCTTCCATAAGTACTGGCAAGGAGTTCTGCCTTATCCTTGTCGGTGTACGTCGTAGAGTTATTAGCAGTAAGAGAGCTATGGGTGTGTAATTCGCATTTAGTTTACATTTAATTGGGAACAAATAATTATTCTCGCTAGCTACATGTTTGAGAAAGTTGTTCCAACTTTTCCGTCTCTTTTTGAAGAGAGGATTTATTCTATTTTTAAGACTATTGATGTGGTATAGTAAATTATAACACCTTATAATAATATAGTTCTTTTAAATGCTAAAAGGTGTAAATTAACACCATAATATATAGTAAAATAACTTTTATCAGTTTGTTGACATGTTTCGGCTCACTCCGAGCCATTTTCAAAAACAAATGAGAATATTCTATAATTGCACGGTCTTTGAAATGCTATCATTTAAGTTTTATGTACTTATTAAAAATTACGCAAGTTATCTTTTATTTTTAATTGGTTGTTTATTTTCATATTTGTAACCATGGAGTAACTCGAGCCACAATTTGGAAACACACCTGTGTACATATTTTTTTTTTATAATTCTAGCATATCAGAAAATGAGTGAAAAATAGATTACAAAAATTTCCTCCTTACATGCAATAACCAAGTTGAGTTAAATAAAAGAGTATAAAATAATATCTTATTATGATGCTTGCCACTAAAATTAAAATAAGAGCTAAGTTTTTTTTTTTTTTTTTTTTTTTTTAAAGCTTTAATTTCTTTAACACCATCAGTAATTTTAACACAAAATGTTTCAAAAGGTAGTTTTGGTTTAAATTCAATATAATAAACACCCAATGGTGGGATTATTTCAACACAATAATAATAATACTAATAATAAATTATTATAAATATTTTTACTTATCCTCCCACCTTATGTTTTGAAGCTGCCAAATACATTTATTAAATGAAATATTTAACATTTAAATGTCACTTAGAAATGTTTACTTTATCACCACCATTTTTTCCCATCTTAAGTATAAGCTTGTTTATTCCATGTTCTGCCATGCTTTTTTTTCCTTTAATATGTACACGAAACTATTAGATCACATCAACCATAAAGGTAATCTTATGATTGTTTGAAGTAAACACTATAAACGTATTTTAAAATTAATACATTTAAAGTTAAAAGAGAAAAGATCTTTATAATATTTATTTTAGTTATCACATAGAAAAGAGAAAAATGTACTTGATTAGGGAATATTGGCTAAAATGCATTAAGGAAATGTAATTGAGAGACTAAGCCGTTCTTTCTTTTTGAACACTGATTAATAAATCTTTATTAAGCAAATATTTATCGCTTACTCGCAAAAATAATAAAATGAAATGTTAAACCGGCAAACATAATATCACATTTATCTGTAAAATAACAATCTATATTATTTGTTTCTAAATTATGAGAGTTGTTTGTTTGTTCCCTTTTTAAAGGAATCTAAAGCACTAAAAGTTTTCTGCAGGATGTGGGTTTACTTTTGCGTTTAATATAGATATAATAAAAGTTTGCACTATAAGATTTATATCACATATACACATATTGTTGTGAATTTTTATTTGAACTGTAGTTTTAGCAACAAATAACATTTGCTGCAAATGTAACAATCCAATAAACTGTCAGTGTTCTCTGGTATTCCTTGATTGAAATTAAATATTTGCAAAATAATGGTTTGAGGAATAATTCATGGGTATAATTCTAATTTTATTCGATTATATTTACAAGTTTAAAAATGCACACATAAATAACATGCATTGGCAAAATGTTTTATGTTATTTAACTTTCTGATTACGGACCAAGACTGACGACTGTTTTTATATTCAGTCGGACCACAAATTACAAAAAAAGTTTTTTGGGGCATACATCTCTTGAATCCCTCGAGTTCTGGTAAAGCAAGTGCTGGTCGGAAAAACCTGACTTAAGTCCTAGAACCTGACTTCCTTCTGGGTGCTCAGCGACGAAGCTGTTGGGGGACTCTGGCCCGTCCCCATGTGTTCTCGCAGTGGTCTCTCCTATTAATGGGATCCATGGCGTATCGCAGCGACGTATGTCGTCAATACATGGGTTCAATCGGGGAGATGCGCAGGTGGTGCCCCGACCATCCGTAACGCATAAGGAGAGCAGCCTCCGGTCGTGCGTGTTATATGTCCCTCAGGACATGGGTACAGTGGTTGAGACGCTGACTTGCGCCCCCTATGGCGTCTGGTGGCGCAACTCAGTTTTATCCCGGTATAAGCATGTGGCAGAGTTTTTTCAAAACTGAATACGAATAGAATAAGAAAAAAAGTTGCTAAGACGTACGGTGTCCTCACCCCCTAATCAAAGAATTGGAAAAGACATTTTAGTTGTACCAGATAGTGTGTTTTGATTTTTTAATTTTATTGGTTTATGTGTATTTACAGATCATTAAATTGGAGTGGAAAGTGGACAAAGCTGAGCATTTTTGACATGATTCTTTTTACATTTAATCGAGATGTTAATGCTGCCGAAATTACTCATGAGATTTGTGCTGCGTATGAAGAAAGAGTAATGCCTCAAAGTAGTGGCCGCCGTTGGTTTTTGTGCTTTTTTAAAAATAGGAATTTTAACCTCAAGGACGGATCACACCATGTCGACCAATTGAGATAGATGAATCACTTCATCATGAAAATTCACATAAAATGACCAGAGAATTGGGGGAGTAAATGGTTTTTGATAACAAAAAAAAATGTGGTGAACCACCTCCACTCAACGGGCAAGGTTCAGAATTTTAAAATTAAAAACCACTCTTGAATTATTCTTCAACCAAATATGTGATGGATTTTTCCTCTTCAAATATTAGATAGAGATGTTTTAGCTTAAAATATATAATCTGTGTAGCAATTATTTAAGATCGGTGTATTTATCTTAATTGTACATGTATTTTTAAAGGAAATATATCAGCATGTCTCAAGAAATGAATTAGTTATTGAAAAATGTATTAAAAAAATATTATGTTATTCATACAACGTATAATAACTCACGTCATTAAAAATAAATGATGAGATTTATTTGAATAAAAAGTTAAAATTTCAGTGCAAATTCACCTTGTTTAATAACTAAAATTCATAAAGAGACAAGTAAATGTAAATATATTGCTTGAAGGTACGTAAAAACATACATAAAACATTTAAAAGCACATTAGAGTCCTTTTAAAAAGTTCCAAAACGTTTTCAACCGAACTACTATCTAAAAAAGAAATAGTCTGTAACGATGTATTATCATATGATATCCACGCAGTCTTGAATGAACTAATACATCATTGATTGCCTTTCCCATCCCACCTTATATTCCAAACCCTTGAAGTAAAATAGTTTATTCCAGGCAAGCAAGAAAACGCGAAGAGACAACAACTCAACTCAACAATTAGTTTTTCACTGATTATGGCCGAGTAGTTCGGTTGAAAACGTTTTGGAATTTTTTAAAAGGACTTTAATGTGCTTTTAAATGTTTTATGTATGTTTTTACGCACCTTCAAGCAATATATTTACATTTAGTTGTATCTTTATGAATTTTAGAGATTTATTTGGTTGTTTGAAATATTAATTGCAAGTGCCATATTGATTAGAAAAATCATTGTTTCATTCATATACAATTTGAATACGAAATTATTTGGAGCGAAATTATATGAAATTTTTTAAAATTGCTAAGCATTATTTAATTATTCACCACATGCAAAAGTGTTTGGTGTAGATGCGTTCCAGAAGTTTTGAAATTCTTTAAAGAATATTTTTGTAACATTAATTTGTATATTATAACGTCATCTTTATTTTTATTGTTTAAAAATTACTAGCGTTCTTGCGTTTTCCAAAATTGCATGGAGGACAGATTTTGGTTTACGCATTATTTTATACAAGTCCCCTTAAATATATGTTATATAAAAATTTATTTCCTTCGTATCCTTCCATTTTATTCGCATTAATATTTTAAAATTAATCTAACTTCTGTCATAGTCAGTATTTCCTTAATTCTTAATAATATCTATTCCTATTTAAAGTCCTTTTAAAAGTAAATATCCGTATATTAATAATTATTTTATTCCAAATCTTAATCTAAAATTTAAGATCATTCGTAGCTTTTATCAGTTCCCCAATTATAAAATTCTGAGACGCGTTCTCATTTCGAATGTTTTTTAAAAGCCATTTTCTTCTTCTTATTATTATTATTATTATGCTAAATTTTTTCGCGCGCTTGGGATTTTAACTTCAAAATTTATCCGCGACAGGTTCGGAATTCTTTATCGTCTTAGCTCCTCCTTCGCACCTCATTTGCTGGGCTGGAGCTAACCTCTCACTCATTGGGTTGTGCGCTCGTGACGTAAATTCCGTATGTTTCCGCGGAGAGAACAAAACTCGCCCGCACCGGTCGGAGCACGAGATTTTTGACGTTTTCGGAAGCTAAACAAATATGTGTCTGGTATTTTTATGTCCGTAGAATATTCATCTGGCCCAGTAACATCTTAATTCAATGAAGTGAAGCAACGTTAGCCCGAGGGCTATAAGTTTTAGACCTTTGGGAATTGTCTCTGTGTTGTTCGTCTTCTAATAAAATTATTTGTCTGGAGATTGGCTGGATTTATTGGAAAACTTTGGTGGACTCATTTCATTGCCTTCTACTTCGCCATACTCGCTAATATCGACTGCAACTTGCTATATCGTTGAAGGACTGCCATCTTTTCATCGAATATTATTCATCGTAATATCTCAACCTCGTCAAAATGCTACATATATATCTTTCTCTCTTTTACTCTCTCTATAATATATTCGACGAGCAACTCACAATTTTAAAGCACTCTGTGAAGAATTGTACCAGAGGACACTGCTCTCTGATGATGGCCAGTGAGTTTGTTTATGTTTTTGAGTTGAGTAATGGTGGTTCGACGTGTAGGTCGCATCCATGGTTTGTTTATTTAATAATTATGTTTTGTAAAGTTCACGTGCAAGTGCAATCTTTTATATGACTCTCCTGATGATGCAGCATCAATTGTGAATCAGAATTAAAGTATTTTGTTATACCTATTTTGTGTTCTGTCTACAAATTAAACACGTCTTTGTTCAAGAATGGTTTTCGTTAATCTATACTTTTAGATTACCAGCAAACAACACAAATTGGGCTCTCTTCACCGGGACTTTTATTAGATCATATCAACCAGACGTGTCGGCAGGTGAAAAAAAAAGTTTCACTTTAGAAATGGTTTGATTTGTCTTTGTGATATGGGCGGGGCTAGTTGAGCTTAAGCCGAAAGGTAGTCCTTCCCGCCCAGTTTGACCTTGACCTTGACTTATTGATAGTGGAAACAGACTTATAATAAAGATATGCATAAGATAGGTCACGTAAATCTGTTAATGTAATGAGGGGAAACCGTTAATCACTATAATGAGATAATCTTGCAATTAATTAAACAAAAATTAAGTCAATTCAAATTTTCAAAGATGATGTTCCCACTGTGACAGATTTGTTATTTTCCATAGTGGAAGATCATAAATATGAAACAATGCTCAAAAACTAGAGCTAGAAAAAGTTAAAGTGACACAACAGCTAGAAATGAAGTGCGAGAAAATGTTTGTTTCTAATGTAAATACATAAAAACTAGTTGTAATGTAGTGAAAATGATATACTAAATATTAAACTAAATATGTGTATTCATCCACCAAAATACGAGGATTTAAAGCCACTAAACTTATAAAAGAATGATTGGCGACTAATAAAAAAAGGCTTAGAAAGGTAAATTAGTTTCCTTACATTTTCAATATATTTCTTTGAAACTTATTTTGTTATTTTGTATTTATATTATAATGGATCAAGATCAATTTAAACTTTAATTGAAGCTATGAATAGAAATGCACAATTGCTAATTGCGCAGTTATTATTAAAAGAAAAACCCGATCGCTTGGCGCGTCTTTTGTTCAAAATTTGTTACGTCGCTCTCCCTAGCCGATAAGTTCATGTTGGCGTCTTGGCGTATGAAAATATTGGCGACACAAAGTATGCAAAAAATAGGAAGAACTGTTTAAACCTTCTTCCGGCATGGTTCTCGATTTTTGATACGTGTGAAACACCACCCCTCCAAAGTTTTATGTTTCTATGCAAATAAAAAAAAAGAACTTTCACGTGAAAAGGCGCCTTTTATTCTTAAATACTGTTTTGGCTGATTTTTCGCAGGTATACAAACCTTTGGAGTTTATGTGTGTTTCCTATTCAAATACTGTGTACGTCCACTGCATTCAAAAACTTTCCGGCTAAGCATTTTTACGAATCTGTTCAACTGATGGCGTATCAACTTTATTGCGGAAACCATATACCTATACTCGCACCACCAATTTTATCATAATTAAAATTTTGCACATTCCACCTTTTCAAAGGTTTGATACTAAAACAGGAAACTTTAAATATTATCGTCAACGTTTCGAAAATTACTGATGGATAAAAGATATTTATGAAGACAAGCTTAAAAGCGCACACATGTTACAACTCAATAGGAACATCAAACTACAATATTTTGTCGGCTTTAATTGCTCTAAAAGCTCCTACGGAATTGGAATATGAACTCATTAAAGATTTAAAAATCCATTTAGTACCTATGAAAAAACCTATATTTATCAACTTATCAAAAGCAGGATAGTTCTATTTCAGAATATGTGGCAGATTTACTACTTGATATTGACGACTTCGAATTTATTGTAGCTTGTGAATGTAGTAAAACGATATAGGTAGCTGATATTTTCCTTAGAACACCATTTTATAGGCGGCATGAAAGATAGCTGCAGAAAAGAGCTCATATATCTCAAAAACTTGGTCATCTTCATTATATTGTAAAACTAGATGAAGGAAGAAAAGTTAAGCGTCATACAAATCAATTGCAAAAATGAGGCATTCAGGAGGAAAAGTATTTATATAGTGAATTCACTTTGTACTCGAGATCCTCCCAGAATGAAAATTACAAACCCAATTATTATCAAGTTTCACTGCATATATGTAAACCTTCCAAACAATATGTAAAACAACATGGAAAAAGAAATAACTACTTGATAATGACAGCTTCACCATTAAATTTACTTATGAATTTCATAACAACATTTTTAGGTACACTGGCGTCCAAAAGTTAAAACAGCAAACACAAAATGTTAATTTTCGAACACAAAAGTTTATTATGAGTACGCAATAAAAGTGACATAAACGTCAGGTTAGCAAATAGGTACTACCATTTTTAATATTAAAACTATTAAATCTAATTTAAAGAGGCTTTCAGCCTAAAGTTAAAAAAAAAATATTTTATAGTTTAATGCATCAACAAATTTGGCAATGCGTTGCATAATTTGTAATTTAAGATTAGTGCCACAGAAAAAATGAAATTAAGACTG
Source organism: Maratus michaelseni (assembly GCA_963931845.1). Lineage (NCBI taxonomy): Eukaryota > Metazoa > Arthropoda > Arachnida > Araneae > Salticidae > Maratus > Maratus michaelseni. Next base: position 141,505,112 of record OZ007587.1, on the reverse strand, counting down.
CTCATATCCTCAAAAATATCAAAATTTTACGAAAGTAACATTTTGAAAACATTATGTGAAAACTGTCCATAAAATATAAAATAAATCGCAGCAAAATATCAGAATTATACACTTGATAAGTAATAATTAATTATTACATATTACCTGTTAAAGTACCAAGCAGTGATTAATACAGTGCATTTAAAAAACAATCTGAAAAATTAAGAAATGGAAATATACAGTCTCGTAAATAAAAAAGCATTTTCTAAAAATTCGGTGTGATTATAGAACAGAAGCGTTTAGATATTTTGATTCACTTTTTTTGAGGAGATAGCGAGCGTTGCGTTGTTTAATTTATAAAGGTGTAAAAAATTATTATTATTTTTTCTTTTTGCACAATACGTAAAAAAAAAGAAAAAAAAAGAGAAACATAAAAAAGAGTAAAAAAAAAAAAAATACTGAAAAATACATTTAACTTAATTTTAAAAATAAATTCCGCATATAGTACTTATTACAAGAGATGCAAAAAAGTTTAATGTGGTTTGGTTTTTTATGGAGTGTCCGTTTTGTTCAAAGGAAAGGTACACTTTTGAACGACTTTTGTAATTAGTTTTAAGTAAAATAATTTTGTAAACTCACATTTATTTTTGTATTTTTAATATAAGTATTTTCTTTGACGAGATAATTATGTAAACAAACAAACAAATAAATAAAATCTTTTTGATTTGTTGTTCTTTTCCAACAAGCAATTTTATAATCACAATCGTTTTAATTCTATGATTCATATTTTAAAATTTTCCACATTACTTCTAATGGATTTGCATATAGATACAGACAAATATTTCAAATAAAAGCGAATTAAGTCTAGAATATCCTATTGCAGGAATAGAAGAAATTGTAAATAAACAAAAAAATAAATGTTATTTTGTTGAAAACATAGAATTAATTTATTGCAGCCAAAGTTTTCTTTTTTGTTCAATATGGCTCGAAAAAAAAAATTACAAAAGAAAAAAAAAATCTTTATAACTCTATATAAATTATACGATGTCATTTTTTTTTCTAATAAACAAAGTTTTGTGAAATAAATGAATTTAATTATAGTTCAGTACTGTGTACAACTTCTTAAAAACATTATTTTTAAGTAGCTATTTTTGACTGTATATTCTCTCTTGTTTCACGTTTATTGCCTTAATAAATAGCCGGTTCACTTTTTCTACCAAAGAAAAAAAATGCGTAAAACTTAAATGAAACGGATTTCTGTTTTGTGCATCATCTCTACATTACTGAACTATAAAAATAAGAGTAATGCAAGATAAAAAATAACTATTTTATATTTTTTGAAAAGTTCCTCTAAATTAAATAATATGTCATTAATTAACTTTTATTCAGCATTTTCTATCCACTTTAACTCTTGTGCTAGTGCTGAAAGTTGCAGAAAAATTTATTTTGTGTACGACTTAAATATGATTAAAAATTTAACAGTCGATGTTATGTTATTGTTTAGTTTAATTATTTTTATTAGGAGATCCAACACGGGCTTTTCGGATTACATAATATATGTGACAATCAGTTTTTTAAATGGAAAACTCTAATAGATTTTTTACATGTCACATATTTTTTTTAGACTGGCAGGTAATAACACCAAAAAGAATTTGCATAATAAATAAAAAGTTAAAATTTCAGTGCAAATTCAACTTGGTTAATAATTAAAATTCATAAAGATACAACTAAATGTAAATATATTGCTTGAAGGTGCGTAAAAACATACATAAAACATTTAAAAGCACATTAATTATTATTATTAAATTATTTAAAATTATTAAAAAGGACTTTTAAATATTTTATGTAGAATTTGCATATTAAAAATATCAATATAGTATTCGAATAAAGTTTTGAAATTTATTAAAATTGATACTTACGTATTAGCCACATCCAGAGCTTTACAAATTTGATGAAATCTGGTAGCCAGCAAAAAATTCTTGTCGCCAGTAAAAAATATTTACCCCCATCCCTCCCACACACCCCTGCCCCGTTATTGATTTTCAAATAGCAGAAACGAATTATTAGTTACATAGTTTAGAATAGTACACAATTTAGAAAAATAATGTAGCTTTCGTTTTGAAAATATTCACAATTATAATATAATTAGAGATATATATATCCGGGTAGTTGAGTGCTACAAAAATGTTTCTGTGCATGAGATAGAAAATGCCTTTTAAACTTGGTTTTTCCATTAAAAGTACGAGAGAAGAGTAATATCACTGCTTGTCGTGAACTAGTAGAGGTGGGAGACAGAAAAAATGCAGTTTGAATTCATTCCTTCGTTTACTTTTTGTACGAAAAAAAAAAAAAAAAAAAAAAAAAGATAATTCTCAAGCAAACAAACAAGCCAAAAAAAAAAAAGGCAGATTAAATCATTTGGTCACCAGATAAAAAAAAACCTGGTCGCCAGTGGCGACCTAGCGAACGCATTTGTCAAGCCCTGGCCACATCCCAGGAATTAATAGTCGGAAATATCTCCAAAGATTTCGCTATATTCGACCGTGTAATAATTGAAATTGCGCGATGGTTAAAAATTAAAAAAATTGCAGCGAAAGCGAAATTTTTTGGTCATTTGTTAGCACCATGAATATGTCGTCAGTGTTATTGTCGGATATATTTTTGCTTTATAATACGGATTCATTAAACTAACAAAAGGCTACAAAAGTTTATATATTAGTAAAAAATGATATTTTTTTATTTCATTTTCGCAAAATATACAAGGTTTATTTCTATAGATGTTCTACTCTTTAATCTTTCTGTTTAATTAAAAGATAAAAAAAACTAAAAAAATATCTCCATTATTATAAGTATTAATTTTAAGATCAATTAATCACATATATTTTTTAATTGTTACATGGTTTTCTTTATATAAAAAAATAATTAATAAAGTTTGTACATAACATTTTGTGTCCCACAATTCTACTCTTTTTTCTCTATCTAACTGTTTCTCTTGCAGTTTTCTTGAAGCACAGGTGCACCCCTAGTTGTCTAGTGGTTAAATCGCTGGCTACTGGAGAAAGGGTGCGGATTCAGATCTCGACTCAGACATGGATATTTGTAGTGGGTTGTGTGCAAAAGATGACGGTAGAGCCCCCCAGCATACGAAACTCGTGAGGAAGAGCTGTAGAAAAGCTCATTAGATTATTCAAACTATTTATAATATCCTAGTAATCTTGCTTAAGCTTTTTATCTCCAGCTGAGATTAATACCCAGATTGAATCGTTGGAGTGATTTACAAAAGTTTCTGAAAAGAATAACCTTTACTACGTTTGTTAATAACACAAGCTTAAAAAAATGGCTCATAATATAATAAAAACTTTAAATTATTCGCATTCCTGATTCAAAGTTTAATGGTACGCTTTATAAAAAATAACTTAACTAAAATAGTTCCACATTGCTTACAACACGCATTGTTTTTCTAGTATATAAATAATTTGAATTAGAAATTAATCGTGGCAAAGTCGTCTCATATTTTATAAAGCATTAAATCTGATTTTACGGTTTATCACATGGAAAAATGAAGTTTGGATGCCTTCCACTCGTTAAAGTTTATTCGTTAAGCGTAAAGTTTATTCGTTCGACTACGCTAGTCACACTACAAAACTCGCATGCTAATTTTAAGAAGAGGTTTTTTTTTTTTCAAATTTCTCGTTGGCATTTCAATATTTTTAAATAATTTTTTTTGCATAGGATAGCTGAGGTTGATCTCTAACAGGGCCTTTCTCTCTTTTTAGGTGCATTCGTAATTATATAAATAAGTAGAATCTATAATCGGCGTCTAGTCCGCCCGTCTGTCCGTCTATCTATCAGTCCGTCCGTCCGCATAAAACAGCGCAAAAACTACCCAATCGAATGGTTTGAAATTTAATAGACATAATCGTTGCAGAATTCTGTCGATTAATTTCAAATTTTATGAAAATCGAATCAAAACTTAACAGATATTAATAAAAGTTTTCTTTACTCAATTAAATCCTATCGTAAACTTTAAAATTTTATTGTAATGTTTTAATAAAAGCACTAAGTTATGAAGCTGTACACTAATAAACATTTAAAATAAATTCATAAATACTGTATCCAGCATTTGGGATGATTGTGCAATGTTAAAAATAACAGGTACTAAATGTATCAAGAAAGGTATTTAAATTTATCCAAATTGGATGTTGAATTCATCCTAAAACAGGTATTTAAAGGCACCCAAATTCAGTATTCATGTATTCTAAAATATATATTTAAGATTGTGCAAAATAGATGTTAGCATGGCCAAAATGGGTATTAAATATTCTTCAAAATGGGTGCTTAGTGGTATTCATATTGGGTGTATATCCAAATTGGATATTAAATACTGCCTAAAATGGATTCTCAGTAGTGTCCAGAATGGGTCTTAAGATATCCAAAATGGGTATTAAATACTGCCTACAATGGATTCACAGTGGTGTCCAGACTGGGTCTTATGATATCCATAATGGGTATTAAATACTGCCTAATATGGATTCTCAGTGATGTTCAAAATGGGTATCAGTGAGGTCCAGAATGGGTCTTAAGATACCCAAAATGGGTCTTTAACAGTGTCCAAAATGGATACACAGTGGTAACCAAAACAGGCATGCGTAATGACCCAATTTGGCATGGACCCAAAATGGGTCACTCCAGACCTAAGAATCTTTCAACCCATTTTTTTTTTTTTTTTTTACCCATTTTAGGTTTGATTTTTTTCTGTGTACGTAATCTTTATAATAAAAGCGAAAGTCATGTGACTGTGGAAAACAAATACGGGTAAACCACTTCTTTTTTCATATGCCAGGCGGCTATTTTTATTTAACATTATTTTTTCGAATAAAATTGCATAAAATTTACATTTTTAGAAAGATCGTTGAAATAAATAATTTGCTTGAGAGATGAGTTACATTAAAAAATGCATAGATTCTGAGATAACTTCAGAGGAAATTAGGTTAACATGCGAATATCTCAATCCATTCAAGAAAATAAACACAGGAGATTCGTTCATAATAAGTCATAAAGACATTAAACCATGGAGGTAATCATTCGCAAAGCAAGATGGTGAATTTTGCAGCGCTGTCTGGTGTAGAAAAAAAATTCGCATTTGTAAACGTGGCATACGTAATAAGAAAATAAAAGGTATGCTCATTTCGCTCTTAGCAGACGATACAATTCATTTCGCTGAAATAATAAGGATTTTTTTTTTTTTACATTGTGAAAGTAGTTATAAAACGAATGCACCTCATTTGTCACGTTTAACGTACAATTTCCAACTTGTTTTCTTTTGGCTGCAGATTTTTTTCTTTTCTTTTTTTTTTCTTATGAGGTCATTTTCTATTTCGAGACCAATTCCGAAAGTGAAAGTATCTTCATAAAAAAAAAAAAAAAAGAACTGCAATCGAAATCGAAAAAAATAATAAACTAGTCGTTGGGGGCCACCGTAATACTTACCCATCATAATATAAAATATGAAAATAAAATATGTGTAAACTACTTATAAAATACATTGAAATTCCAATAAAATCGGGCTTGATGACGTCATAAACTTTAAATGCTCTATTACTGAATTTCGTAAAAGAAACATCCTTCTAACTAAAAAAAAAAAATAATAATCATATTAACTAACGGTTTATTGCGTCAGATTAAGCGTCTCCTTTCCAATTAAAATATATCTTTGAATTGAAATTTGGATGAAATACAGGGTCATTGAAAAATCGAAGAATGTGGAAAATAGGATTACATATATCTCGGCAACTCATCATCCGACCGACTTCATTCTTTATGCAAAATTTGTGTTTTTTTATTGTCTTTTACATTCACTCCTTAAAATAAACAATTTCGAAAAATTTTATATACCTTTACATTATATATACCTTTTATCGGAACAAATATTTCGAGAGTCCGAAAAGAAATACTTCCGGATAATCGAGGTTACTGAAATTCAGTAAGTTTCTTCCCATTATTACATACTAAGTACATACCAAATTTCAAGTCTCTATCTCAATTTGTTCGGGAGATTGAGCGTTTACAGACACACAGACGGACGGAAATTTTTTTTTTCTAAAAATATGTTTTTCGGAATCTCCAGTGTCTGAAACGTGTAAATCCGTTAAAAAAAAAAAAAATCTATTTTTAAAACGATTACAAGTCTTACCCTATACTACGTATAATGGGTAAGTAAAAAGTTAGACCTTAGCTGTCCTAGGCAAAAAATCATGTAAAAATTTTAAAATGCAAAGGAAAAATTTAAAAGAAATACTCCTATAAATTTAACATTAGTATCCGAGTGTGTTCGCGTGAATAATGCACTCTTAACTTCTTCAGAACAAGATTATTGTATACTAAGAGTTCATTTCATGTATTGTCTTTCAAATTGCCATATATTATTATGTTTATTATATATGATATGAAAATTACCTTTTCCTCCTTGAGCACCACACTCTTCAATATTACACATGACGTACGGGTAATACGTCTGGTATAGGAGTGTACGATGAAATCGTGACGTACGCAATGTACGTCTGGTGCTGAAGGGGTTAAATTTGAAACATTCGGCATGTATAGAAATAATGATAACTGTTCCAGAGGCTACAAAGTAGTAACAACTGATGTCTCGTTAGCAGTAAGACCGCAAATTCCCTTCTCCAATTTGAAGCAAATATGCTTGGAATGGATTCGTATTTTGCAAACTTCTCATCAGAAAATTAACATTTTTAACTTATTTTTTATCTGGATATTCGCCTTAAAGTATGTTACTTAGCTGTCAAAATAAAATGTGGTCAGTTCTCATCAAATTCTCGGATAGTAAGCTTCGTGAGTTACGTAATTGTTAACGAAGACCACCTCTCCTCTATAACATCCTAACGTTTTATAGCCAAATAAAAACAAACTTGCAAGTATACTCAGATTTTTCATTCATACATACTGCCTCTACTGTTTTTAACTGAGGATCACGAATTTGTGTTCTTAGCGGATGCAATGCGTAAAGGACAATGTACAAATTCTCCGGCCATGCAGTATTTACCATTATGCTATCCGCTACGATTTTGCTGCATTTTTATGGACGCCTCTCGCATCTTTTCCTCTCACATCTTGACCCCCAAACAAATCAACAACACCATAATCATTATTATTATAATTCTTGAATAATAATATTATTGTGTATAATAATCATAATAATAGTGTTATTATTTAACTTTAAAAAAATCTGTTACATATTTCTTCAAAGAATACTTTTTACATGATAAGTACCATTTAACTCAAATTCATTAAGATACAACTAAATGTAAATATATTGCTTGAAGGTGCGTAAAAACATACATAAAAACATTTAAAAGCACATTAAAGTCCTTTTAAAAATTCCAAAACGTTTTCAACCGAAACCCGGTCATCATCAGTGGATAAACTAAATTGTTGAGTTGAGTTGTTATCTCTTTGCGTTTTTCTTGCTTGCCCGGAATAAACTATTTTACTTCAAGGGTTTGGAATATAAGGTGGGATGGGAAAGGTAATCAATGATGTATTAGTTCATTCCAGACTGCGTGGATATCATATGATAATACATCGTTACAGACTATTTCTTTTTTAGACATTATTTCTAGAGACTCTCTTATGATTGCTTCCAGGTTATTATTTGTGCGGAATATAATTTTTGATCTATTGAAATCAATTTTTATAGGTTCAGTTTGCGCTAATCTTGCTAACGCAGTGTGGGGTCTACTTAGCAAGATTAGCGCAAACTGGAAGCAATCATAAGAGAGTCTCTAGAAATAATGTCTAAAAAAGAAATAGTCTGTAACGATGTATTATCATATGATATCCACGCAGTCTGGAATGAATTAATGCATCATTGATTACCTTTCCCATCCCGACTTATTTCCAAACCCGTGAAGTAAAATAGTTTATTCCGGGCAAGCCAGAAAACGCAAAGAGATAACAACTCAACTCAACAATTTAGTTTTTCCACTGATGATGAACGGGTTTCGGTTGAAAACGTTTTGGAATTTTTAAAAGGACTTTAAGGTGCTTTTAAATGTTTTTATGTATGTGTTTACGCACCTTCAAGCAATATATTTACATTTAGTTGTATCTTAATGAATTTTAGTTATTAAACAAGGTGAATTTGCACTGAAATTTTAACTTTTATTGAACCAATTAATTCAGTAAGGGTTTTTTTAATAACTTTTGGACTAACAGTTTTATATTTGCGAAAATTATGTTTAAAGAAAATTTGAAGTCTGAAACATATTTAAGAATAGTATGCTTATTATTTATACGTACTATCATTTAAAGACTTGACTTAAATGAACATACAACATTCAATTTTGTATGTTCTTTTTTGAATTTTGAAATTCTTGAGACTCTGATTCTATCTTATTCTATTAAGTTCTGATTCTATCTTATTATTTTTTATTAACTTTCTAAATGTTTTATTTTATTCAAACATTTGTTCCTCTACCTTTATTTGATAATCTACTAACTCCAGATGAAAAGGAAAAGCGGCAAGCTCCGCATTGGTGAAACGATGCATGCTGCTCGAGATCCGTGCGGGAAATGAAGAATCCAGCTAGCGCAGCGCTTTTATACATCGCACACATCAGCGCTTTTATACACCGCACTCATCAGCGCTTTTATACACCGCACTCATCAGCGCTTTTATACACCGCACTCATCAGCGCTCTCTACTGGCTCAACGCGGAATTACCGCACATATATTCCTATACGAAATCTGCTTATTTAAGTCCCCTCTACCTGGCTTTACATTTTTGACATAAAGTTCTGAACCACCCTGTATATATATGTGTGTGTGTGGGATTTAAATAATAAATAATACCAATACATGCATCAAACCAGTTCTTCCTTGACTATTTTCATTTAAGATACTTGCCTCTCATATAATGTTAAAAACATACAGATATCACCATTTGCACTGTCATAACAATTAAGCAAATTTAAGAGATCAAAATTCTTACCTGTAGTCCAGTCAAATTAGGTTTTTTTCTGGACATAATTACGTAAGTTTTCAAACTTGGTGATATTGTTTGGGAGGGTCTACTAATGAACATACTAAAAGTCCTGATGGTAAAAGAAGGTACCATTTTTCGGTTTTTTGTTAATATCTCATAATCTATAAGACCTACGAAAATATTGCTAATGCAAAAGATAAAGAAAATTAAATTCTCTACAAAATAGGTTATATACATTTTTCTCTAGAGTCCATAGTTAACGAGATAATCGCTTTCAAAAATCAAGAAATTTGTCAAAAGTCACACCAGCGACAGAGAGCGAGTCAACCGTTTTCGACTTGTTTTTCTTCGGCTGCTTTCGGTTGGTTGGTTGTATAATATTTTTGCAGAAGTAATTAAATAAACCCTAGTACAACGCAATTGGATCGTTTGATATTTCAAAAATTACTATTTTTTAAATGAATATTTTAGCATTAAATTGTACACATGGTTCCAAAACATTATGTTTGACTGTTTATTTATTATTCACAAAAATTTCAAATAACTTAGATGACATGAAATTTATTTTTTAAAACATTAACTCTAATGCGATCTATGAAATGCTCTGGAGGACTCACACGGGGACGAGGAATAAATGACAGCGTTTTGAGTAAATGGGTTCTTGGCGCCACAGCTACCTTTCATATTTTTACCTCCCTGGAAGAATTCTGTGGTTTGACTCTTTCTTCTGGTGAAGAACATGAGGATTTTCGTGAATCTCGGATGAATAGAGATGCTGCGGATACATACAAACTTTCAACTTGGTTTGAAAATTACCCGTCCTTTCCTCAGATAGATAAAATTATATCAATAGTTTCTGGGATTATTGGAGATGAAACTGTCACTTGATTCAAAGCTTTGGAAATCGGGAGAAAAAAGATTATTGAGGTGTCTGGGAAATGCTACTCAGATGTGAAACTAACTCGGAAAGGTATAGCACAATCACTCAACAGTATGCATAATTCAATCAAATTTCATGATACCACTATAACTGTGGATCCTCTAGTTATATTCCAACGGATTTCCTTGTGCAAACGTTGCAATGATGATTTAGAAAATTACCTACAATATGATTTGGCTCCTTATCCTCTCTCTCTTTTCAATGACTGCGGAATGCGCAAGACAAAAAAAGTGCTTTGTATCAAATATTTGAGCAATCAGATCAGATAATAGACCTCCAACAACAAACAATAGTTGTGGATGGTGGCTTCCTGTTACATAAGATGGTGTGGAAGAAGGAATCTACAATACAGGATATTTGCAACACCTATATAAAGTACGTTAAGAAACACTATTGTGGAAAGAGCTGCAGAATTATTTTCGATGGATACACTGACAATGTAAACAGTACCAAAGTAGCTGAACAAAATAGAAGGTGCTCAGTGAAAACGTCAGTTGACATACATTTTGAAGAACATACTGTCATCAATGTGCCCCAAAATCAGTTTCTCTCAAATAAGAACAATAAGACAAAGTTCATTCCCATTCTGTCCTCTAAACTAAATGCGAAAGGAGTCTTATGCCAGCAAAGTCCTAATGATGCCGACACTCTGATTGTTCAGACTGCTATAGATGCACTGAGTGAGAGTGACAACGTTACTGTTGTTGGACAGGATGTGGATATACTTGTTCTTCTCACAGCCTTAACCCCTTCAGATAAAAATGTATACTTATACAAACCAGGCCAAGGGAAAGTCGTAACTCAGGTATTTTCATCACAACAACAGAAGCAAAATGGCCTCAAACACATTATACTACTTGCTCATTCATTCTCTGGCTGTGACACAACATCATATTGTTATAGGAAGGGGAAATTTGCTATCTGCAAAATGTTGATGCGACGTAAATCATTAGAGTGTGTAAATTCAGTCTTTCGTGACTCAAACTCGTCACGTCAGCAGGTGGCAGAGGTTCTTCTGGCGTAAGTTCTTCTTGAATATATATGGAGCTCCACATACTACAACGTCACTCAACTTACATAAGTCCGTATCTAACATGAGACCAGAATTAGCATCCCTGCCTTCCACAGAAGGAGCAGCGATGCAACACTCATACCGGGTTTTTCATCAGATATAGCTGTGGCACGGCAATGAACTGTCTCCTGAGATTTGGGGTTGGAAACGCAAGCTCAATCATACATTAATGCCTATCACAACCACCGATCCTGTGGATGCAGAAAAACAGGAATAACATGCACTGCTGCCTGCCACTACTGCCATGGAGACTGCTCAAACAGTGCGCCACCTGTTGAGGAGGATGCCCTAATGGAAATAGAACACAAAACAACATCTTTTGAAATTTCACATTGAACCCGGGATAATCAAAATGATCAAGGACTTGAATATATTGTTTAATCCTATATCATTGTATTTTACGCATTTTTCATTTTTGTATGTTTTATGTTAACAAAAAAATGTCATTTGATAAAGTTATTGTTCTGGCTTTCATTCTTCTGACCACATCATTTATTAATGTTCGTTTATGTTTAGGTTAAGTAGATGTAATGTAAGTGCCGTGGACCCACTCTCTGGCGCTGGTGTGACTTTTGACAAATTTCTTTATTTTTGAATGAGATTATCTCGTTACCTATGGACTCTAGAGAAAAATGTATATAACCTTTTTTGTAGAGAATTTAATTGTCTTTATTTTTTGTATTGACAATTTTTCCGTAAGAGCTATAGCTTAAGAGATATTAACAAAAAACCGGAAAATGGTACCTTCTTTTACCTCCCCCCCCTCGCGCTCACCCCCTACCCATCAGGACTTTTAGTATGTTCATTAGTAGACCCTCCCAAACAATATCACCAAGTTTGAAAACTTACGTAATTATGTCCCAAAATGACCCAAAATCTGCCTAATTTGACTGGACTACTGTTCCATTCCTTGGAGTTATTATTTTCCTTTGTAACTGTCTATCTCGACTTGTATTTTCAATCCTCTTATTTCAAATTCCCTCATTTTTTCTCTATTTTCTACCTTTAATGTCAACTTTTTCTCCTCTAGCTGCAGTCTTTTTTCTTCCGATATTCTTCTTTCTTCTGTTTCGAGCTTTAACTTTCTTTCTTCCACTTGTAACTTTCTGCATTCTGTAATCTTCTTTCTTCCACTTGTAACTTTCTGCCTTCTGCTAATCTTCTTTCTTCCGCTAATCTACTTTCTTTCGCTTCCGCTTGAGTTTTACTTAACTCTTCCATTCTAGGCGACTATATTAATTCGAGACGGTCGTTTATAAAATGGTCATCGAAAATTTCCCAACTTTTTATTATTTCAATTAAGGACGGAACGTTTACTTTAGTTGGTATACATATTTCGCATTCGTGACATAACTCAACTAAATCTTTTTTTTTTGTGCTTTATTCAAAATTGACATACTTATTATGTTTTCATCAAATTCAAACTTCTTTTAACTGTATTCCGATTCAAACTGTATCGGATCTGGATTGAAACGATTTCGGAAAATAAGCTTTCTCTTCAGCAGTTCTTACAATCCAATTGCAAACAACTTATAACTTAATTTAACTTGAGTTCAAACAATAAAATTCAATTTACACTTTTACTTGCATTACTTCAGAATATCTTCTTATTTAGATTTTTCTATCAAAATCTCGGCAAGGAGCAGCTTTTTTATTTAAAATCTCAGTAACTAGTAGCTTTTTATTCAAATTCGCGGAAACGAGCTCCCATAATTTAAATATTTTATATTTAAATCTTACAATAGCATACATATTTACTTGACTTATGTCTATAAATAACTATATCGTTTTGATATGATTTTAAATAATTTTTATTACTTACTCAAACAAACAAATAAGATGATGAGATCACAATACTTTAAACTTATTAATAACATGTATGCAATAATTCACCTAGAACTATATTTTAAATTCTTTATTTCACAAACCGGATTTATGACCCTCACGTTGTGGTACAAAACTATAGATAGAATAACCATTTTTTTCATTTTCATTTTTTAACTTATAACTTAATTTAAAATGAGTTCAAATAATATAATTCAATTTACCCTTTTGCTTGCATTAATTCAGAATATCTTCTTATTTAAATTTTTCTATCAAATCTCGGCAAGGAGCCGCTTTTTTATTTAAAATCTCAGTAACTAGTAGCTTTTTTATTCAAATTCGAGGAAACGAACTCCCATAATTTGTAGTAATTTATATTTAAATCTTACAATAGCATACATATTTACTTGACATATGTCTATAAATAACTATATCGTTTCGATATGATTAAAACAAAAATATTACTTACTCAAACACATAAGATGATGAGATCACAATACTTCCCACTTATTAATAACATGTATGCAATAATTCACGTTGAACTATACTTTAAATTCTTTATTTCACAAATCGGATTTATGACCCTCACATTGTGGTAGAAAACTATAGAATAATAATTTTTCTCGTTTTCAGTTAAATAACTTCACCTTTCCACGAGTCTCATAAAATCTTGCGATATCACGTGGCTACTAATTAAATCCTTGAGTTTGTATTATTGTGGATATTGATGCATGGATTGGTTTTATTTATTATTTCAATCCCACATTTATATTGCATGTATTTAAAAGAATTGTTAGCGTCATATATTTAAATTGATTTATCTCAGAACACCTTCCCATTACTGCTTATAACTGGATCAACAAATAATTTATCATTCAGCTCGTAACAGTTTGAAGTCACTTTAATGGAAATTTTCCACGAATTAACTTAATGCACTTCTGCTGAAGCAGTAGAAAAGTTTGTCTTCAAAGAACGTTAATTAAGTACAGTTTCAATGTTAACCATAATGAACTAATTATGGTCATTCCACATTGGAGAAAATCAAGAAAAGAATCTTTCACTGCAACTGAAACATTTCGTAATATCTTATTTTTATCTTTTCTGTACAACAATTGTATATATGGAAGAGCTTGTAAAAATAGATAATAAACTTCATTTATCCCGAATTATTCTGTTGTTACAATAATGACTAATCCTGTTATTTAAATGAAAAAAAAAGAATGGCGAAGACTACTATTAGTATTATAATTAATTTTAGTAATTAAAAGGGTCTTCTTAAATATCTTTATTTTGAATGATACTTTTCATTACATTTGTAAATAATTTATTTTAAAAGCTTTACAAAATAACTATTTTTACTAAAAAAAAAAAAGATCAAGCGTTAGTAAAAGAATAATTTCAAAACTGACATTCTATATAACAGATAGTAACAAACCAATGATTTTGCAATTAAATTTTAAGCATTAACTCAATAAGTGTAGAAGACAACTTTGATAACAAGATGACAGTTTGAGCCTTTTCGGAAAATTGTTAATAAGCAGATTCTCACGATTCGACTCCTTCAACTCCGATGAGGATACTAAATGTTATATGATACCAACGAGAAAACTTAACGGATATTTTTTATATCACTGATTAATAGTTTTATGGTGAAGTTTCAAGCATTCACTATTTCAGCATAAATATGACTCTAATAACAATCAGATGGCAATTTGAACCTTACAGAAAAAATATTAATTAGTAGAATCGGAAAATTTTGTTCCTTTGACACATATGACACGGCTAAATGTCATATAATAGTAGAATGCAACGAGAAACCTATAATATATATTTTTATGTCACTAAACAACAGTTTTTAATACATTCCAACATTGTTGAAAAGTATTTATGAATTCGTTTTGTATGTCTGTCCGTGCTCTATCTCTTGTAAATATACTAGGATTGCTCGAAAATTTTATGCATTATTTAAATTTACTATAGAATGTTCGGCATTGAAAATGAAGTATGTAACATTAATAGTTCATTTACAGGGATACACAAAAGAATTCCATTACATAGTGGTCTATGGGGGAAAATCGTTTGCGGCACATTTTATTGATGTTACGATTTTTGAAACATAATGAAATTAATATGCATTACTGAGGTGGACTACAGATTCCTTTAAGGGGTCTTGTACCTGTTAAGCGCGACGAAAATCGAGAAAAACAATCAAAGTTTGAATTAGTGTATTTTCAAAACCTTTATATGTTTAAACATAAAATTTTGATTATTAATTAAATAGATTGTGCTTTTTAATATCATAGAAACTCGACAGAGTTTCTCGCCAAGCATAAGAAACAGCAATGCATTGAACCGTAAATGAAAGGAATTTCCACCAATGGATGCCAAACGATTTTACAAAAATTTTTTAGCACTCTGTCTAGTTTATATTTTGCGGACGGGACAAAACGGGTTTTTGACACATCTATATCTCGCGTTCTATTTATGATAGAAACAAAATTCTTGATTTTATGGAATGGGGCGTGCCAAGGGACTAAGAATTCAAAAGTAAAGCAAAATCTGACGAATAGGTTTTCAGTAAATGCGATTTTAAAAGTGCTGTTTTTTGCACTTTTTAAATCTTGTTCAGACCAAAAACTGTTGACAGGGTTACAGCAATGTGTAACTATCGGATTTTTACGCGGTTTACGTTATTTGAATCGTTTTTATGAGTAGTTCAAACCTTTGTTAGTTTTATGTAAAAATATTAATTAGCTTTTGATTTATATCAGTTTAAAGTTATTGATTCCTATACTTAACATAGAGCAAAAAAATAAAAAATGACCCAACTCTTTTAGGAACGGTCGTATACACATGATATTAAGATATGTTATTACACTCGACCCAAGTAAGCTTCCTATTATAAAAAATCGTAACAGTTAAGGTTCGTTTACAGGGTTTCACAAAAGATCTTTTGATATAGGGCTAAAGAGTTGTGTAATTATCCGATTTTTACGCAGTTTGCAGCATTTGAATTGTTTTTATGAGTAGTTCAAATGTTTAATATTTCGTGTAAAAATATTAATTAGTTTTTTATGTATACCACTTTAAAGTGATTTATTCCTATACTTAAGATGAAGCAAAAAAAATATATTAAATGGTCTAACTTTTTTCAAAAAGAACGTATGCGTATGATGTTAAAATATGTTACTACGAACGACCTAAGTTAGCTTCCTATTGTAAAACAGAATTGTAGAATTTACTGTTCGTTTACAGGGTAACTCAAAAGATTTTTAATAAGACTAAAAAGTTGTGTAATTAGCGAATTTTTACGTTGAAGTACATGATTCCTGTACTTAACACAGAGGAAAAACAATAGTAAATTGCATAAATTGGCTATATACACAAGATATTCAAATATGTTACTACATCCTCTCTATTGTAAAGCGGCATTGAAGCATATACGTTTCGTTTACAGAGTCTCTTAGAAGATCTTGATTACATTACAACCGATGTATATTTACTGAGTGAGATGTATTTTAATGATTTTACACTGTTTCAATTTCTGTAAGGCTTCATTATCTTGCTTTAAAATTTAATAAGAGTTCATTTTGTCCGTCTGAAATCTCGTCGATGTTAAGCTCTAAATCTATTAAAATATAGTATTTTCATCGATTAAAAAAACTGTGTTTATTTATAAATATATAATTCTAGCGTATCAGGAATTGATTGAAATAGCGATTACAAAATTCCAACTTTACGTTCATGCGCTGAGTAATATAATGTAAAAATGTTGCTAAGATTACAAGTTTTGCGTTTAAATATTTGCCGTTCGTCGAATCTCCGGCTATGACGAACTTAAAATGCTAAATTTCGTATACAATAGGTGATCGGTAACGAACTGTTCGGTTTACGAACAAATCGGTTAACGAACACTTTCGCGTGAGATTTTTATGTTCGGAGAACGAACACCTCACGAAACAGAGCCATGATGAAGCAATGCCGTGTTTCATATTTGCCGAGCTATACTTATTGCCTCTATTGTCAACTTTGAGAACATTTTAACAGTTGCATACATATGTCCTAATTAATTCATGGACTGCCGGAGATTGGGGACCTATATTTTTGGATCACCGAATTGGAATGAGCAGACTATATGAACAAAAATCACTTTAATAGTTTTTATACTTTTGCAAACGTTGCGAATTTTATATTTTTCAAATTCTTGAAACGTTGAGTTAAAAAACTTAAACAAATAAAAAACTTCTAAGGTGCTCAGTAATTTTCAAAAATAATAAATTTAATATGTTAGTATAAAAATCCCTGTAAACTTTTTATACTAATAGAAATAGGTTCGTAGAAAAAAAAAATGTTGATTATTCTCGGTAAAGTATGCTCCATAAACTTATCGTTGTAGTTGACCGAAAAAAAGTGCTTCTTACTTTTCCACATTTTTCTGAAACTGTAGTATTTTAATTAGTTTGTAAACTACTGTAAAATTGTCTAATTTTTTGTTTTTGAATGTATATAAACGGAAGAGTGATATAAACAAAAGAAAAAGGAAAATAAATATGTCATAAATAATCTGATGAATACAATGTAAGGAAATTAATATAAAAGTTTCCCTGTTGTTATGGTACCGACATGTACATTGGAATAAGTCACTCAGTAAATTGTATAATTCTGATGTATAATTCTGTTTATAGCATCACTATTATTTTTTTTGCCCCTTTTTTTGCCCCTTTGAAGATACACTAATTCAAAATTTGAAAGTTTTTGTTAAATTTTGGCGCGTTTAAAAGGTACAAGACCCCTTAACTGAAATGTACAATTAGTAGCATTTATAGTTCAATAACAGGAACGTGCAGAATAATCCCTTTAAATTATGACCTATGGGGAAAATCGTCGTCAGTGAATTTTGAACATGTTATACTTGAAACAAAATTGAATTTAAAAAGATCACTAAGGTTCAATTGAACTTATTTTCTATAGATTATGAAGTACGTAGGATTTATCGTTCAGGTACAGAGATGCACAAGAAAATTCGGTTAAAGAACTGACTATGATCGGTCATTGCTAGAAGTGCTCTTTCCGCTGTGATATGCAATTTTATGTAATTTTTAGTGTATGATGTGTTGTTTATAAATTCTGTAGATCATATACAGAGCTTCACGAAATACTTCGAATGTGGGCAGCAATAGCTGGAAATGAATTTTTACTGAGTTATATATTTTTTAAATTGCTTATTTAGATATCACATTTCATCGTACGAAAAACATTTAATTTTTTAAATAATATTCTATTAGTGTTGGAAAGTGTTTCATTATATATGCCGGATGCATGATTTTTCGTTCTTGTTGTTTATAAGTTTCAAGAATTCACTCATTCAACCCGAAAAATGTTTTTAATAACAACCAGAGATAATATGAGCTTTTTAGGAAAATTATTAAACGGCAGTTTCTCAAGATTTTACTCATACAACTCTGATGAGGAGAGTAAATGTCGTCTGATAATATAATAATAATAATAATGCAGTAATAATAATAATAATAATAATAATAATAATAATAATAATAATAATAATACAGTAATAACAACAATAATAATAATAATAATAATAATAATAATAATAATAATAATAATAAAACAGTAATAATAATAATAATAATAATAACAATATAAACAACGAGCAACTTGAAACGGTTATTTTTCCTATTATCACTCAACAATTTTCTGATGAAGTTTCAGTCATCCACTCATTTTGTGTATGTCATGGGCTTTTAATAACAATCAGACAACAATAATTGAGCCTTTCAGAAAGATCACTAATAAGTAGATTCTAAAATTTTCCCTTCTTCGACACGTATGACCCAGCTACATCTCATATGATAATAAAAAACAACGAGAAAACTGTAGCATATATTCTTGTAGTCATCAGTCGACAATTTTCTTATGAAGTTTCAAGCATTGACACATTCAACTTGAATATGTCTATAATTTGAACCTTCTATGAAAAAAACTAGTCTGATTTGCCAATCCCAAAACCTTCTTCTATCTCACACAGGTTTCGCATACACTAAAGACGAATCAGCACCAATTTATATCAAGGTCTAACTGAATTTAAAGTTTTATTAAATTCCGTGCATTAGTTCTTGACATGACTATTGCTAAAATCATGTAAATCCTGCAAAATATAGCATAGCAGTGCCACCTGTTGGGCTATTTACACCAAAACGTCAGCAGCATCTATTTATGTCAAGGTCTAACAGAATATCCAGTTTTATCAAATTTCGTGCATTCGTTCTTGAGATATAGCTATCGTAAAAATCTTGAAAAAGGTAGTATAGCAGCGCCACCTGTTGGGCTATTTACACCAAAACTTAAGCAGAATCTATTTATGTCAAGGTCTAACAGAATCTGAAGTTTGACGAAATTCCGTGCATTAGTTCTTGAAATATGGCTATCGTAAAAATCACGAAAAAGTGATATAGCAGCGCCACCTGTTGGGATATCTACACCAAAACATAATCAGCGTCTATTTATGTCTAGGTATAACTGTATCTGAAGTTTAATGAAAATGAGTGCATTAGTTCTTGAGATAGAGCTATTGCAGAAATCGCGATAAATGCAGCATAGCAGCGCCACCTGTTTCACCAAAAACTAAACAGCACCAATTTATATCAGGGACTAACTGAATATAAAGTTTTATTAAATTTCGGGCATTAGTTCTTGAGATACAGTGCCCACAAAATTTTTGTCACATACAGACAGACACACATACAGAGTCACAGAGCCACAGACTCACATATAGACATTTTCTAAAAACAGTCAAATCTTGTTCAGGACTTTCTAAAACGTATAAATCCGTCAAAAACCGGAAGTCGAAAATTTTCATGAATCCAATACTTTCTTCTTGTAAATATAGAAGAAAGTAAAAAATATATAAATAGACGTGTGTATCTCTATATTTCAATTTGCAGCCACAACTACACAGCACAGACCACTGGTGTTTGGGTGTGGTAGTAGACTCTAGTCTCCCATCATACACTATGGTGGTTGCATGTCGGTAGCTGTGGAGGTGTGGGAGATATGGTGATTGAAAGTGGTCGACCTAGGGAATTTTCTCTACCAAAGTATTGTAAAAAATGTTTGGTAGTTGGAATTGGGCAACGGGAATTGGTTCATTCAACTTAACATGAATTAACTAAGATATAGATAACTAAGTAAGATGATTTCGCACCACCCTAGCGGTGGAGATTGAAACTAAACTATATTGAACCACGTGCGTAGCACGCCTACTATACAATGCTGTAGGCAACGGGGACGTGTGCTGGAGTTTCGTTCGGAAAGAGGTTTGTTTAGAACAGAATGCGCGCCGAAAATGACTATTTTTATCGAAACCGCAGGAGAAAGTTACTGATTTCCAAGCAACGCCGGACGGATCAACTAATTATTAATAAATAGATTTTGGAGATATATCCCCTTTGAGAAATACAACACGGATAAATGTCGTATGAGGATAAAAAGCAAAGAGAAAACTGGAATAATCATCACTTTTGCACATTTTTTCAGAGTTATCGTTAATAGCCCCCTCGCCCCCCCCCGAAGGTCCCGCTACTTTGTATCAATTTAAACTGATATCATACTTGAGCTTGTAAAAATAGATAATAAGCTTCATTTATTCCGAATTATTCTGCTGTTTTAATAATGACTAGTCATGTTAATTGAATGAAAAGAAAAGAAAAAACGAATAACGAAGACTACTTTTAGTATCATAATTAATTTTAAGAATTAAAAAAGTCTACCTAAATATTTTAATTTTGAATGATACTTTTTATTCCATCCTTTACTTCAAAAGCTTTACAAAATTACTATTTTCATTAAAAAGATTAAGGCGTTGATAAAATCTTTCAATGATAAAAGCTTTCTTTTGGTGCTTTCTAGTTAAATAACTATCAGTTTAAAATGCATTACGTAGCCAAGCCGTTCGGCTGTATAATCCAATAAGAAATTAACGATCTGCTTTGGTGTGCCAAAAAATAATTCTTTTAGCGAACAATTTTGATATTTTAGAATGAAATTTGTTTTAGGAGAGATATATCGGCCAGTTTTGATAGCAATATAAGAGTATAAGGATTTCAGAAAAAGTCAACACATAATGAATAATGTCATATTTTCATATTTATCTTTCTGGGAAAAGCTTGATATGGCACCATAGTACATAGAAGTAGTGAATGCCAGAAAGGAATTTTAACATTACCTATACGTTATGAATAATTTTAACTGTTTTTATTTTATTAAAAAAAGACTGTTTTATTATTTAATTTTTTCACGTAATAATTGCCGGAAATAGCTTGAATTTTGCATTGGCATTCATAAAATTGCACTATATGGTACTCTATCTATACTAATATTATAAAGGAGTAAAGATTGTTTGTTTGTTTGTTTGTAGGGGGTAATCTCTGGAACTACCGAACCGATTTCAAAAGTGATGGTGGCAAATTGATGGTGACAACCCCTGCTCCAACATAGGCTATATTTTATGTCGGTGCCACTAACCCCAGGGGGTCCAGGAGCAAAAAACGTTCTAAAATTGCCATTTTTTTAGCTATCAAACTGGCTATCAAGCCCTGAGAGCTTGCCAGCCGGTTCGAGGCGCCTGAAAAGTGCCCCCATGAAAAGTTCCCCCATACGTCATTTTTACGTCACAGCAGATGGGGGTAGATTTCCAGTCATAGAGAATTTTACTTTCGTCGAAAATTGGAAAACTTCCCCCTGAAAAGTTCCCCCAAATCAGAAGGGGGAAGTTTTCCAGTGAGATGGGATTTTCTTTTCACTGAGATCTTGAAAACTTCCCCCATGAAAAGTATCCCCGTACGCCATTTTGACGTCACCACAGATGGGGGCAGATTTCCAGTCCTAGAGAGTTTTACTTTCGTCGAAAATTGGAAAACTTCCCCCATGAAAAGTTCCCCCAAACTAAAAGGGGGAAGTTTTCCAGTGCCAGGCAATTTCTTTTTCACTGAGATCTTGAAAAGTCGAAAATTGGAAAACTTCCCCCATGAAAAGTATCCCCATACTTCATTCTGACGTCATAGCAGATGGGGATACATATCAAGGGGGAACTTTTTCAGTGCTAGAGAATTTTCCTTTTACTGAGAGCTTGAAATCCATCCCCATGAAAAGTGTCCCCATATCTCATTTTGACGTCACAATATAGGGTCACATATCCAATGCTATAACATTTTACTTGTTTCGAGAGCTGAATATCTGGCACTCGAAATGTGTTTCTCTTTTATGTCTAGTTACTATTGTTACTGTGAATTATTATTATACTGACTTGAAGAAATGCGCAGAAGAGATTTAGTGCGTAATGTAAAAGTATCTTGCTTACTTTTCATATTCGGTTATCAAACACATACTAGGCGGTCAAAAAGGATTTAAGTATTAATGTTATATAATGTTGCTCAAAGCATAATCTGTTAGAAGGCTCATGGAAACTCATCGAAAACAAAATTTTTGTATTAGCGGAAAGTGTGTGCATATGATATTTGTTGTTGAGTAGAGCATCAAATGTGAATCTTTAATGAAAAATTCCCATTAGTTATTATTATTATCATTATTGTTTTTTTTTTTTTTTTTTTTTTTTTTTTTTGAAAATTAGAATTTGCTCTTTTTTTAATTTTTTGTTAATATTCCCAATCAAATATCCAATATTAATAATTTGACACAGTAATGATCACTTTAACTTTTCTACTATTATATAAAAAAAACCAAGTCATTAAATATCCATCATCAATCTATAACATTAATAACTAGAAATTAAAAATTAATTTTTTGAAGGTATTTCATATTTTTGACAAACATTTCCGTAATAATTTGACATCGAATTCCACTATAAAAAATATACAGATTTTTTACGCTTGGTAGAAATCACAAACAAGCGAATTTTTTCAAAAATACATAGTTTTTTTTTTTAAATCTTTTTTAAGGTAATGCAACTAAAAAGAAAAAAATAAACATTATTAATTTCTTATTTTAGAATTTAAAATTTGATTTCTCAACGCATAATCGTAAATTAATTAAAATTACTATTTCATAAAAAGGTTTTTTTTTTTTTTTTTAGAAGATAAGTAATTTTTATGGATAGTACCAGATTTACAGGTATATTAATAAGAAAGAAAGGGGGTGCTTCAACTAACTCATTAACCACATGGTTTCCAAAAATAATAAACAGATTAAGAACTCTTAACTTTTATGCAAATTTTGTGCCAGTGATAATCCTTTTACAACCAAAAGGTGTTGATATTAATTACCACATGTTTTCTTTGCTTTAGCAATTAAAAATAATTATTTTAACTTCCGTAAAGGTGCGCCTGTTGTCTTTCTATTTAAGTTGCTATATTTCTTTTTTATAGAATTTCTTCTAAACACGAGCATTTAAATAAAAACAAAGTCTAAATTAATCTACTTTAAAGCATTATATTTACATTATTTTTTATACATTATTATTAAGAGTGAATGAAATTGGGCTTCAGTACCAAGCGTGAATACTGCCTTTAAGATTTCACACAGTTTTCATGTATCCAATTATTTATCTCATGTTTAATATTTTCTTACGTTTTTGTGGCTATAATTTGAGAATATGTAATGTGCTAAGTAGAATAATTTAATTAAAAGTAAATTATTTCTGTGAAATACTTCATTTGGAAATAGCATATTTTGCCGTAATAATTCAGAGGAAAACAAACATCGCGAATATAACAGTTTAGAAATTGTTACATAATGTATGCTTAGTTTTATTATTATTATTATTATTATTATTATTATTATTATTATATTATTATGCTTTCATTTTATTTTATCTATCTCGTGCTTTTAATATGCATATAGTACGTATAGCACTTATACAGCAGGTATGTCAAACTCGTTTACCGCCGCGGACCAAATTAAGCGTTATATACAAAGCCAAAAAAAAAAAAAAAAGATAATATTATTACCATTGCACAGAATAAAATTTGTTCGTATAAAACACATCCATCTTAAAGAAATGTGCATGTAAAGTTCAAAAGTAAATAAAATTCATAGCTTGTTTTATCTTATTTTTCGAAAAAATACTCGAAATTGCTTTCTATCAACCGAATCAACTGGATTTAATTTATTTTTTTTCTAATTTGTATTTATTTTGCAATTTGGTTGTGCACGATGACCTGTTAATCTTTTACCTAGCAAAGATATAGCTGCCAATCTTCCGTATTTTTTTCCAGTGAAAAAGAAAACATATTTCGAATCAAAAAATTTCTTTAAAAATTTGTGTTTTGTATCTATGCTCTACTTATTCTTTTTTATTTTCATTTATTAAATACATTTTCTGGTTTAACGTATGTTGACTTGAAAAATAACAAAAGGTTGGCCGCTATACGCAAAGAAGCCGTACAAAAGCGCGCTTGTTCAAAAAATGTCCACTCCGATGTTTTTCTAATAATGTTTGGCAACATATAAAATAAAATACATTTTCTTTTTGAAAGTTGTTTTGTCAAAATAATAAATTCTATTTGAAAATGCTAATCATGGCCGGATTAAGGGGGGGGGGCTACGGGGCTGCAGCCCCGGGCCCCAATCCGTCAGGAGCCCTCGTCAACAGCTTAAGTTTTATCAAAATTTTGTTTTAAAAATTACTTAAATTTCTAAAAGAAAGAAAGAAAAAAGAAAATTTTTGCTTCTAAAATGAAAAAACTTTTTCTGAAATAACGAGATAAAATCGGGTTTCAAGCGTCATCACTTTTTCCTTTTGCAATTCCAAAACTTCGAAGTACGATTTAAGGGTAGTCGTCACTCCCTTGAAAACACCCGATAGTTATTGTTAAACCTATGGCCAGGTTGCTTTCAAATTTCTCGTTTAAATTTAAATACTTTTAAAAGATTTTTTTTTGCATAAGATAGCTGAGGTCGATCCGTAATATGACGATTTTTTATTTTTTCGATTTCAGTTGCAGATCTGCTTAGTAAAGGTATTTTCACTTTCGGAACCGGTTTTGAAAGTGAAAGTACCTTTATTAAAAAAATCTGCAACTAAAATATCAACCTCAGCTATCTTATGCAAAAACTTTTCAAAATATTCAAATTTAAATGAGAAATTCGAAAACAACATGGCCATACGTTTAACATTAGCAAGCGGGTGTTTTCATATTCTTTTACTATTTTTACCCTACTTTTGCCCGATACCAAAAGAAGAAAACATTACTATTTTCCGCTTCTACCACCTAATCTCAAAAAACATGTGCACGCTCAGGGGAAGAATCTTGAATTGTAAGGTCTATGTGTGCACGGCATACGATTTCTTAGAAATTAGTACAAGGTCAGGACCCCCCCCCCCCCCCAATGCCTAACATCCGACACTTCCCAAGGGCAACCCCCTCCCCAATGACATGACCAGTATCTTTCAACAGTATTTTGCATAAGAACTGAGAACTAATTGGCCAGTGCATTGAGAATCATCTCTGTCTGCCTCTCCTGCATAAAAGTCTATGGGAAAAAAAAAAAAACAAAAAAAAAAACAGACAGATAATCAAAAAGAATGTTTTGTTCGTAAACTTTTATTTTAATATGATAAGAAGTAGATTTTAGGAAGTGTGTTTGCTTCCCTTTTCCTTTATCTTTAATGTTTTTATTTAATACTAAGTAAAGAAAAGTGTTTATTTAATTGAGAAAAATGCTTATCCTTGAGTATGAGTACATTTAACTTGTAGAAAACCATTGTTTTTACTGCATGTGTTTAGGTGGCTTAAAAAAAAAGAAAGAGAAAAAAAAGGTTAAATAACATTACACCTCTTATGGGTTCGATTGTTTGTGAAATATTTTTTATCGCCATCTTTTATCTTATCAATTTAAGTTAAGTTGATTAATTATGAATTTCATTATTTAAATGGCTTTACACACATCCTTATTTTATTAAAATTCCCATATTCATATATAAATTGTTTCTTTTGTGCAATTTTTACTAAAAATCAATACGTATGGGTTAAATTCTTTAATATACTCAGATTAATTTGTTTAAGGCGGTTCTCAAATTCCCTGCTCAACAACTCGAAACTACCTGACGTGTTTTCTAACTCATTTTTAAATGTAAAGACATACAATTGGAAAATCTGACAATTGGAGGGATTTAGGATCGAAAAGCGTTTTAAATTTTTTGATAAATATATTAAGTTATAAGAGATTATTGTCAAGTGACGACAAGTTTTAATTTTTTCTCGTGCTGCTGCGTCCGGAAATTTGATTTAAAATGCCATCTTTGACAGTATTTTCTAAATGAGCTTCTGCCTTTTCCAAAATATGTAAATCGCCATTCGATTACATAGTTTCTGAATAAGAACACTTGCCAATTTCATGCGTTTCCGAACAAAAATGAATCAGAAATGTGTCACAAAGTAACTCCTTTGGATTTGAGAACAGCTTTAATAAAATTAATCATATTTTGCACATAAATTGACATATTTCAGTCAAACTGGAAAATTTTAGCATATATATATATATATTTAGATATTTTAATTCATTCTCAAGTTATAGATTCCACTAGAAAAGTAAATTTTTTTTAAAGTTTGAGGTGTTGCATTTTTTTTAATCAGAAAAAAATTGCTTTTTGTAATAAAAGTTTTATCTCACATTTATATTTTCTAACAAAACTAGTGGGCTCTGCTCCCTTCGAGCTACGCTCGCCAACTCCCGTGCATACCCCGCAGAATCGAAAAACACGTTAATTGGTCTAAAAACACGCTAATTTTTTCTATTTTAAAAAGATTATCCGATTACGGAAGACTGATTGCAATGAATTTATTTAATAAAATTTCATATATTTTGCACAAAAATTGACTTGTTTTAGTCAAACTGAAAAATTTTAGCATGCATATTTATAACATTTTGCTCATTGTCAAGATATAAATTTAACTTAAAAAGTAAATTTCCTAAAAAGTTTGAAGTGGTGCCATTTTTTAAAATCAGAAAAAAAAGTTTTTTTTTTTTTTTTGTTTTTTTTTTTTTTTGTAATAAAAGTTTAACTCACAGTTACATTTTCTAACAAAACTAGGAATTTCCGCCCCCAACGAGCTACACTTCCCAAGACTTCACAGGCTCTACAAACACAATGATATAATCTGTTTTAAAAAGATTACTTGATTACGAAAGATTGGATGATATTAACACGACCAGTAGTGATCTTTTATAATCGGGTATCTATTCATTTCCCTTTGACTTGAACATTCCCAGGGCCGCATCCACCGCTGTCGCAACTGCTGACGGTCTAACTGCTGGAAGATTTTTTTCTTTTAGACGCTATAAGAAAATAGTTTTATATATATATATATATATATATATATCAATCATAATCTTTACCACTGAATGCTTTCCGCACATAAAAATGTAATTATTTGAAAGTTTTCTTTCTCTTTTAATATTCACGTGTAAATATTTTTTCGAATTGAAAAATATTTGGAAATATTATTATTTGGAGTTTTTAAATACAATGCAAATTTCTTCATTAAATGCTTTACACACATAATAACTTAATTGTTTTAAATTTTCCTGTCATTTTTAATATTCGCGTGTGAGTATATTTTGCAAATGAAAAATGTTTAGAAATATTACTTGGGCTTTATAAACATCTAGCACCAGAGGTAAAAAACGGCTTTTTGGAAAAAAGAAATAAATATCCATTCAAGTAATAAAATTTTGGATTAAGGGAAAAAAAAAACATAAACATAAAATTAGACACTATATATATATATATATATATATATTCGACACAGCATTTCATAATCTAATCACGTAATATATATATATATATATATATATATATATGCCTTCAAAAGAAGGTTAAATTGCTGTGCATAGTTTTTAATCCTATAAAATTTATGTAACTGAATTATATTCACCGATTTCAACATTAAACAGAGGCACTTAAAATAATTATTCGATTTTAAAACTCTATGTTTCACCATGTTTATCACACATTTCTCTATAAAACTATCATTTTTCATGTTTTTCTGTCAATTACAATACTCAAACATTATAGATAAAGATTCTCTAGACGCTTAACATTTTATTACGAGGATCTTGGCGATATTTTAAAAATAGAAATGAAATATTTCTCGGAATGTATTAGAAATGTAGATATCCAATGTTGTCAAGATGCTGTTAATCAATGATAAACAATTAATATCTGTTTTCCCAAATGTACTGCATATTGCAATTATAGTATATAGTAGTACCGCTTACAAACTTTGAAGCAGAATGATCATTTTCCAAACTAAAATTAATAAAGAACAGACTACGATCGTTTACGCTGGAGCCCAAACTTAGCGGTTTAACACTAATGTCACTAGATAATGACATAACAGAACTGTTTGCATTTCATGATGCCCTGCAATCACTTGGAAATTTAAATACAAGGATTTTTTTTTCAATTAACTTAATTTTTAGTAATGAAAATCTAATAATAATAAAAAAAAAAAGCTTAAACATGTAATTAAATTTATTTATATCAATAAACAGATGTATTGAAATTATTTTTAATGTATTCAGTTTTTATACGCCTGGAATATTTCTATTTTTTATTTGTTTATAAAGTATTTGTTAATTGTATATGTTTAAACAAACTAATTAAGAGCACTATTGAAGATAACAAACAAATAAACAAAAAAACGCTCTTGATTAACAATATAAATATTTCCATTTTTAAAATTTGTATTTCAGGATTTAAAAAAAAATAATCAAATGTGTGTGTGTGGGGGGGAGGGATAAATATTCAGTATCGTGGGAAGGGGCACAAAATTTCCAGTAGCAGGGGAAGAGGGGGGGCAAATTGTCCAAAATAGCCCCGGGCCAAAGAAATGCTTAATCCGGCTCTGATGCTAATACTATCAAATAACATGATGAAATTATGAAATTTTCCCTGAGGTTGAAGTTTACTCAGGTGCTTTTATTTTCAAATGAAAACTCCAAGTACTTTGTCTATTGGTGGTCTTTTAATAATTCACATTCATAATTTGTCAATTTAAAATGAAAATGCTTACCTTGTTTAACATTTCGTAATTAACAGTTAAAATTTTATGATGGAAAGCCGTCAATTTTTTGTATAAGAAGGTAGATCTGGTTATATTCGTTACCAATATTATCAAGATATTTTCTAAATTGACGATGATTAAGCATGTGCGTACGAATATGATATAAGTTTATAAACATGTATCCGGCTTTTATAAATCGATCCGGCTATACAAAATACTTTTTAGCAATGGTACTTTTGCTTATAGTATTTTCAAACTTCTTTAACTGTTTTGCGCATCCTTTCTTCCATTTCCTAGTAAATGATTTTGAATCACGGGATATTTAATGCAATAATAATTATTTTATAAAGTAAATGTATTTTCTCCAATAGGCTTGGTGAAAGCACCCTCTTTTAAGAAGTGTCAATTTCAATTCTGACAGTTTTTCTTTCTGATGTTTGGCCAGATTTTTAATGCTTTGTCCTGTAGCATCTCTTAATGTTCCATTCTTTCGAAACTCCAACAATGTTTGGATATCAACATATAATTTCAGTTTTTCTTTTAATATAATGGTATTGTGAATCAACTTAATTTTTTTTTTTAATGTTTATTTTCCGTCAATTATATATATTCATACTGGTAGAGTTTTAACTTAAAAAATATTTCCTAGGTTGTTTATCAGTATGTTATTAAAATATGTGTAAATCGGTAAAAAAAAAAAAAAAAATAAATAAAAGAAAGAAAGAAAGAAAGATCAAGCAGGTGGTTTCATTAACAATGACACATTTACTAACCTAAGTAATGAAAATAATTAAAGAACTTAAATCCAAAATATTTTTGTAAAACAATAGTGGAGAAACTGGATGACATGACGTATTCGGGGGTTTTGCTTCAAGCACAAAAGTGATAATTTATGTCATTTCGAAAGCAAATCATTTAAAAGCCACTTAATTTTATACTTTGATTTAAAAAAAAGTTGTAACTGTTCTTAATTAGCCCGAATTTATTAATTTTACTATACATTTCTTATTATTTAATAAATATAGCATGTGTAAAATTGAAGAGAGTAGTAAAACAAGTTGGAAATTGTACGTCAAACGTTACAAACGAGGTGCGTTCGTACTATAAAAAAAGTTATAGTTCTATAAAAGTTATAGTTCTATAAATATTCAGATCTTGATGATTTTTAATTCTGTGAAATCAATTATATCGTCTGCAGATTAATTTCTGTAATAAAATAAGTTTCTCGGTCGCTTGGCGATCAAACTTCGAAAGCTCCTATAAAAAGAAAGCACCGATTTAAAAAAAAAAAAAAAAAATCAAATTTCTTAATAAATGTTTTTATTAATATTTTCTAAAGTTTTGATTCGATTTTTAAAAAAATTGAAATGTCGCGATAAAATTCTGAAAAGATAATATAGCTTAAATTTCAAACCATTCGGTTGGGTAGTTTTTGCGTTGCTATATGCAGACGGACGGACAGACAGACGGACGGACGGACGGACGGACGGACCAGACGACGACAATAGGTGCTACGTATTTATATAATTATGAACGCACCTAATAAAGCAATAGTTTCGTCATAAAACACATAAATATTATAAGAAAAATACTGTAAAAAAATTACGAATCTTTAAATTTTTAGACTCAAGATTTCGCACTTTGTTACATTCCGATTAATTAACTGTGTATCTGCAATTTCTTGGAGCTAAAATTTAAAACTTTAAAACTGAGCTACATCTGTCTATATACATCAATTATGTCAAATGAGCGGATTTTTTTTTAACTACCACATTTTGAAGAAAAATATGTCCCTTAATTAATGACGAAATAAATAAGACAAAAATTATTATTAAAAAAAGTGGTAGCAATTGTGAATAATAAAAGCAACTGGCAATACTTACATACATATGTTTGCCATCTCTAAGACTATTTGGTGTAAGTGAGTTCCTCAAAAGTGTATTTTCAGCATGCGTGTTCGAGCAACTGAATAAATGCCAAAATAAATGCACAGGTAAAATGCCAAAGGCTTGGCGGGCCACAGAGAAGTTGTCGGCGGACCAGTTGTGGCCCGTGGGCCACGTGTTTGACATACCTGCTTTACAGGGACACTCAAAAGAATTCCATTACAATACGGTCTATGGGGAGAAATCGTTTGCGGTTTATTTTATAATGTTTCAATATTTGAAACATACTGAAACAGATATATATCACTGAGGTGCATTACAAGAGGCTTACTATAGAATATTGTGTGTATAGCATTCCTCCTTCATTTACAGGGTCACATAAAATTATTCTGTTAAAGTACTGTCTGTTAATAATAATGGTTGGAAATGCGTTTTTAGTTGCGTTTTTAAATGGAATTTTTTCCCCCCTATTATACTTGATGTGTATAAATCCTATAGGTTATATACAGGGCAGCACAAAACATCTCGAATGCATTTGCGTTTATTGACGGAAATTGCCGATGGGCTATTTTCAACTGTGCTATGCGTATCCTAACTAAACTAAATTTTTGCATTCTATGTAGTATATATAAAAATCAGTAGATCATACACTGGGCTGCGCAAAATAGTTAGGATCTTTTTCCGAATATTGTTGGTAATTTCTAAAATTGGATTTTTAAATGTGTTATGCGTTTTCCAAATTGTTAACTTTAGCATCAGACTTAGACATTCTTAAACGGTAAAGATTTCTATAAAAGCATTTTGGAAGTGTTGAAAAGTTTTACATATTCCATACTTAACGCATAATTTTTTGTTCTTGTTCTTTTTTTTTTTTTTTTTTTTTTTTTTTTTTTTTTTTTTTTTACTAGGAGACAGCAATTTAAAACCTCTGTCCCCCCCACCAAAACAAGGAAAAATCTTACGAGCTTCATCTGGTGACAACTTATTAGAAATATTTCCAAATTTTTAAAATGTTTTTAATTAGTTGTTTGTTGAGACACAAAAACGAATCTAACCATTCGTTCTATTAATTTTTGGGTTTAATTTAACAATTTAGATTTCTTTATTATTAGTTTTTTAGAGTTTAACGCGTCTGAAAAAAGTAATAGAAATAGAATCTTATTTTAAACTCAAAAGGTCACTAATTCAAGAGATAGAAAAATGGTTTTCTAGTTTCAAAAATTGGAAAATGTTTGAAAAATTCTTTTTTAGTTTCTAAACTAAAACTTTTATGGATTGTCAGAAATCATATGGTTAAAATAGACGTATCAGATAAAAAATAAGAAGTTGAAATTTATTTTCTATTTTTCTATTGAATAAGTTTCCATAAAATGTTATTATTATTAAAAAAAAAAAAAAGCTTGTACTAAGTTTCACATATGCTTTTTTTTTTCCACAGATAATATTTGAGTTATTTTAAGGTACATTATGGTTGATGTAGCTACATTGCTAAGCTAAACAAATGTTTATTTTTGTTATTTTTTAGTAAGTTTTATATTAATTTCTGTACAAAATATTTTAGAATTATTCTTTATTCGGGACTCAAACTCTTCCATGAATATCTTACTTCTTTCTTTCTGTATCACCCTTTTTTTACTGTATAAATTTGACATAAAGAAAAACGAAATATAAAAAGTGCTTAATGTGTATTTATAATTCAGGAGAAAGGAAAAAGAAGCACATAGAAAGGACTAGCAATTTGAAGCCAAAACGAAGGGTTGACTTGATAATGTGTTCAAAAAATAAGACTATATCGTTAACTTTATAGTTCCAGATTTTTCGGAAAATGCAAATTAATAAATATAAAATAATGAATCAAGAGTATGAAGTATTGTTTTATTTTCCTAATTTTTTTATTTCCTTAATTTTAATTATTTTACGAGCATCCTGATTTGATTACTTTTATAATTTAAAAGAAAACTAAAATAACCCCATATTTATTTATTATTATTTTTTTAAATTGCCTTTCCTTATTAAAGTGGTTATCAAATTCCCGGCTCAATAACGCCAAACTTTCTTACTTCTTTCAAAACGTCATGGCATAAAATTGGCAGGCCTGACTGCTAAATGAACTGCGATTTGGAATCGAATGGCGTTTTCATTTTTTGATAAATAAATTACTTATTGAGTTAAAAGCAATTGCTGTCACGTGATGATAGATTTTTTTCCTTTCGTGCGCCCGGAAATTATGTACAAAACATCAACTTTGACAGTATTTTCTGAAAGATCGCCTGCCTTTACTAAAACATTGAAAACACCACTCGATTACATAATTTCTGAATAAAGAACACCTGCCCATTTCATGCGTTTCCGAACAAAAATTAATTCAGAAATTTGTCAGAATGTAGCTCCTTTGGATTTGAAAACAGCCATAATGCTATGCAATAAAGGGCTAATTTGTAAAACAAGTAACTAAAAAAATGCCATTACGAGATATTCAAGATTAAAGTTTTTTAATAAAGTAAAGAAAAATATAAACTATACTATTGTGATTGCTTCCTCTAAAATAGCTTATTTGTTAAAGACTGTATCCTCAGTTAACGTATGTGCAGCATATTTTGAATAATATATTTTATTTTATTGAATTTACGGAGTCTTCGTTTATAAAATTCACATCCCTGAATATCATGGCATATATTGATTAAAAATTAAAACTTGCACGTTTCAAAGGTTGTCAGGCCAGGATGCAGTTTACATGAAAATGAGAAAAACATTTAAAAGTAGAGTTACCATCGCCGCGGTGGACAGCCCTGCTCAAAGGCACCCACTCTGTCTGTATTAGATTACACATTTCAAAAATCTTAAAGATAATGTTCTTTACTGAAAGCTGAATAAAATATTTCGATAAACTCTGCCAATTAATTCATAATATAGCCGATCTGGTTCGTTGCTCACATAAATAAGAAATAGAAAATGAATTAATGTTTTTCATGCTTTCATGTGTATGTTCCGTTCAGATAATCTTTTATATTTCTCAACTCTTTTACTGCAAATACGGTATTTTAAAACTATTTTCTTCCTTTTTTTTCTTTCGAAGAAAATTATATGACCGTTTAATTTTATAATTAAAAATAATTATAATTAAAAATATCTTATTACTTTATAGTGATGTTTCACTTTATTTATATCATATAGTATTTAAAAATGCATTTAATAATTGATGCATCTTTTATACATAAAGTTTGAGATACTAGCGAAAAAAAGATAAGAAAGACAGAAAACAAGGGGGGAAAATCGTTTCATATAATTCATAGGATTCACAGTTAATTATTCACATTCATTAATTATTCACAATATTCATATATTACATAAGAATATATATAAAAAGTTTGCATTATTTTGATAATATCGAAAAATCCATATTAAAATAGAGTTTGAGTTTCAACCCAAAAAAAATTCATGGTTAAGCTGTTTCACTAAGTACTGACTATCAAATAAACTGTTTTCTACCCCGCCCGAGGCGAGGCATCTATTTGCTTCACACAGCCCGTTCAGCGTCTTTTGTTAATGACTTGGAGACCACTGACCAGGCCCCTACCTACCGGGATTCGACCCAGTTTGACGGGTTTGAGTGCCTGGTCATTGGGGCGAAATTCGCCTGATCGCCCTATTGGGGCGGTCCACAAGGACAAGTACCCAGTTCGGCCAATCAACTGAGTCCGGATTTTTCTGTGTTGTTCACTCCTAAATTTAAATGTTCTGAGATCTGACGCCGCACACCACGTACTCGTCATGACAGTTGAAATGGGGCTGGACAATTTAGTGCCGAAACGTTGGTACTGAACTTAGCTTGAAAAAGGGGAGAGAATTTTGAGGGAAACTAAATAAAGAAATTAACTAGATAATGAAACCACTGAAATGAAAATATAATTAGCCAATAACTAAGTCGTACCATCGGGGAAAATTTTTGGGCCGAGTTGCAAGGCAGACGATAACGCTGCGGGGGCTGACGGGACTGCGCCTTTGTTAATGACTTATTGGGTGACCAGGCTATATTTCCGCTAACAATTCAAACGTATACAGAAGATGAAGAGTGGAAAACGGGTTTAGCACTCTGTACATTCTTCCTTTTATCGTGATTTTTCTCGGAACTAGAGCTCCTATTATAGGAGTCTTACTCGGAACCAGTTCCGGTATTTCCACCAAAATTTTCACTTTTCATTCAGAAGAATAAATGAAAAAAATTTTATTCATTCAATTTTAAACAAGAACGAAAAATCATGCGTCAAGCATAGATTCTGTAACACTTTACAACACTTCTAAAATACTTTTACAAATCTTTACCATTTAACAACATTAAAAGAAAAATAAATACATTAATTAAGAAAATTATTTCATTCCCGATAATTAAAAAGGTTAATAATTAACTAACTATTTATCACATTTCATAGGAGACAATACGGTATTTTTTATTATAGGGACCTTGACATAACCCAGTCTTAAAAAAGTGAAATTTTTTGCCAAATAATCGCGAAAATAAAATTGCAACCAATGCAATAAGGAGGGCCAAATAAAATCGTGGAAATAGACGAATTGGGTAAAAACAAATATCAATTTTACCTGATAAACAATTTTACTTTTAAGTCTTTGTGGAACGTTTTAACATCCTTCAAAAAAACCTTAATTGGAAATAGTATATGCTTTTTCTTTAAATTCAATTCTGCCTCCTTGGTTTAACGTATAGTTGAAACAAATCTTGTTTTCTAAATGACAGTATGTTGACAGGCACTTTTTGTTCTCCAGAATAAATTGATTCATGAAGTTTGTATATGTGAAAATATGTTTTTGTTTTTCGGAAAATTTACTGCAATCAAGATTTTGTTTTCACCATCTATTCAAAGTGAAAATAAATTCTGTTTTTCAGTTTTAATGAGAAAATGGTGTAAAAAATATACTAATATGTTTTATTTCTCCTTTTTTATACACAAATATGGAGTAATTTCCTTTCCGTTTTTAGATAAACTTCGTTAAAATTTACAAAAAAAAAAAAAAAAAAAGAAAAAGAAAAAAAATCTTGGAATCTAATTTAATTTTTTAAATTCTGAGAGTTTGTGCGACATCCTCGGATCAAGTAAATCGAGTTGCGTTCAATAATCTAAGAGTAGTTGCGAAATACAAAAACATGGTCAGATTTTAATATAATAGATTCGTGTTCATTTTCCTTTTCTTAAAATTATGATGTGATTTTTAGAAGAAAACTCTCATCTGTATATAACGGATACTCGTGCTTAATAATCAGTATAGATAACAAAACATTTAAATTTTTCTTTATAAATATGGCGTGAAACTCATCTACTTTCTATACTTACTGATCCTTGTATTATTAATGTAAGGAATTAATTCACACTCATTTTAAAACATATTGGAAAATTCCCGTTTTATTTCAAATATGAAGTCTCTTTTTCACCAGAGAAATCCCTTTTTAAAGACATAATTCTTGTTAATTTTCTTTTCCAGGCAATTAATTTCAATACTGGCATAGGAGAAATTAAGTTATTTTAACGAAATAATATTAAATCTTTAGGTTTTATCAACAAAAATGGAACTGTTAACATTCGTCATTTTTTTTAGGTAATCGAGTTATTTCTTAATAGTTTTAAGAAATAGTTTTAAGAATGAAATAACTATTTCTCGCTATCCATGACATCATTTTCGACATGGATAATTTTGCGGAGCATATTAATGACATTTGCTAACCATTTTCTTTTGAAACTTCTTTTTACTTTTTAAAAATTTAAATAAAAAATACGGTTTAGTTATATTAGCCGTGCGCAGACGGTAAAACGTCAGGTATTGTTACCATAAAAAAGAAAAACAAGAACGAAAAATCATGCGTCAAGCATAGATTATGTAACACTTTCCAACGCTTCTAAAATAATTTTACGAATCATACTCTTTAATAAGCTAAAAGATAACATCTAAGTAATCCGAATACTTTTATTCAGCCCTGTATAGGATCTATAGATTTGTATATATACTACATAGGATGCTAAATTTTAGTTCAGTTAGGAAACACTTAGCACAGTTTAAAATTCTCCGTCTGGAGTTAAATAATACGGAAATGTGTTCCCGAACTTTTGTGCTTCCCTGTATAGGATCTACAGAATTTATACAGACCACGTAATATACAAAAAGCGATTTAAAATTAAAATCGCGTTCCGTAACTTAAAACGCACTTCCAGGAGTTATTGTTAACATACAGTAGAGAATTCTTTTGTGTGTCCCTGTAAATGAACGATGACTGCTATACACACAATATTCTGTAGTAAGTCTCTTGTAATGAACCTTATATAAATTTCAATGCGTTTAAAATAGGGAAACATTATTTAAATAAACCGCAGACGATTTTTCTCCATAGACGTAATATAACGGAATTCTTTTGACTGTCCCTGTAAAGTAAGTATAAGTGCTATGCACACCCTATTCCATATTAAGCTTCTTCTAATGCACCTTAGTGATATATATAAATTTCAATGCGTTTAAAATAGTGAAACATTATTTAAATAAACCGCAAATGATTTTTCCCCATAGACCTCAATGTAATGGAATTCTTTTGAGTGTCCCTGTAAAAAAACTATAAGTGCTACACACTTCCGTTGAAATAGGGAACATGCTATAGATAACGATTATAACATATAAAAATTGCAGGGCAATCCGAGCATATTTACGGGAGTTAGAGCACGGACAGACGGCCAGACGGCAGACGGCCAGACAAACCGAAGTCATAAACACTTTTCAACTAGGTTGGAAAGTGTTAAAAAAAGAAAAAAAGTGAAGAAAAAACCCAAGATCATTTTATTTCCTCACTTTATTTTAGATGAATATCCGCTTTATTTTAGATGAATGACGTCATATTCGCCTGTTTCCTATGGTTACGCATATTGAGACCTTGTATTATTATCAAAAACTAAAAAAAGTACGTTTCATTTCTAATAATATTATTTTATCTTATTTTTAATTCTTTAATTTTTTTATTTCATTTTCATTTTTCATTGAAAAATTTTCAGTTGAAACTAAATTGTTGAGTAAAAATTATTATTCCGGGTTTTGAATTAGTTTTCGCAACGATAAAGTACTAGCAACGGTAAAGTAAATTTAACCATTTTAAAATATTATACGAAAAAATTTCCATTTATTCTCTATAAAAATAATGAAATTTTGAATTAAGAAAAATATTTGAATAAAATAAACAAAAACCAGCCTATGTTCATTTGAGGGTTATTATCAACCTATACACAAAGATACAGGATCATTAAATGTTCCATTTTGACGCTGGCTTCAGCCTAACATTTGAACACAATCAGATTTATAATATTATTAGGATTAGGATAGGATGTAAAGAAAACATATTTTTAATTTCCAGTTATAGATGTTATAAATTTATGATGGATATTTAATATTTAATGACTTGGTTTTATGTAATAGTAGAAAAGTTAAAGTTCAGTTTACTATTTAAATTCGTTTCAATGGGTTATTAGTAGTTCGAAATAATTTATCCTTTCAAAATAAAAATTCAAAACCGTGAAAATGCATTATAATCCAGACAACTGTGAGAGGTTGGGATCTTAGACCAAGATCCCGATTGTTAACCGGTTAACGCGTCACTGCATCCAATGTCTGCTTTGCCAATAAATTGTAGTATTTATGAGGATTTTATTTTAATGTGTCTCGATTTTTTTTTCAAGAATTACAGCTGTTGAGAATAGGCTCTTCGTTTTCGTAAAATGTTAAAAATGAAAAAAATAATGAATAATAATAACGATTTGTCCCTAGTCGCTTTAAATTGAAAAAAAAAAAAAAGCAAAGCCCTGAAAAAAATTGCCTTTTTCTCAACAATCGTAGAACAATTTGGTAAAAATAGTTTTTCTTAAACTATAAATAGGCTTAAAATTACACAATGTGCTAAATACTTAAAAGATGACAGAAATATTGAAAGAAAATTTTTATAATTATTTTAATTCACAGTACTTTCAGGCATAAACATAGCCGCCGTCAGAGAATACAATAAACCAATTAAATTTTAAAAAAAATATTTTTATCATCTTTTAATTAATCAGCACATTCTATAATTTTAAGTCTAACTTTTAAAGATGAATTTAGCATTCTATTTATTTTTCTATTTGCTCATATAAATGGGGTATCACAGATTAATCAATTAGAAAAAAAATAGTAATTTTGTTACAAATTCTGTTCAAAAATCAGATTTCTTATGTATTTTATGGTCTACTAAAAGTTAAAATTCCATTTATATTTTTGAAGCTAATGTTCGTTTACAACAATATAATTATTTATTTGTAAGTTTGTTGTACACTAATGACATAGTATATTTTTTAGTTTGTTCTTAAGATTTGTTTACCTTTCAATTAATATGGTTATTTTTTTCAAAAACACAGTTTTAAAGATAATAATAAAGAAATTGATAGTTGATTTCAATTCTAAATTCTGATCTGCTGATTCAAGAATTATTTGTTTTTGTGTCAAATTATTGATATTGGATATTTGATTTGGAATATTAACAAAAAAAAAAAAAAAAAAAAAAAAAAAAAAGAGCAAATTCTTATTTTTCCAAAAAAAAAAAAAGAGCAAATTCTTATTTTTCCAAAAAAAAAAAAAAAAAGTAAATAACTTATGTGAATTTTTCATTAAGGATTCACATTTGATGCTCTACTCAACGACAAATATCACATGCACACACTTTCCGCGAACATAACAAAAATCTTTGTTTTCGACGAGTTTCCATGAACCTTCTAACAGATTATGCTTTGAGCAATATTATATCACATTAATACTTAAATCCTTTTTGTCCGCCTAGTATGTGTTTGAGAACCGAATATGAAAAGAAAGCAAGATACTTTTACATTACGCACTAAATCTCTTCTGCGCATTTCTTCAAGTCCGTATAATAATAATTCACAGTAACAATAGTAACTAGACATAAAAGAGAAACACATTTCGAGTGCGAGATATTCAGCTCTCGAAACAAGTTCTAGCATTGGATATGTGACCCTATATTGTGACGTCAAAATGTGGTATGGGGACACTTTTCATGGGGATGGATTTCAAGTTCTCA
Source organism: Maratus michaelseni (assembly GCA_963931845.1). Lineage (NCBI taxonomy): Eukaryota > Metazoa > Arthropoda > Arachnida > Araneae > Salticidae > Maratus > Maratus michaelseni. The sequence goes on along the minus strand of OZ007587.1, from coordinate 141,465,257 downwards.
GTAAAAAGAAAATTCTCTAGCACTGGAAAAGTTCCCCCATGATATGTATCCCCATCTGCTATGACATCAGAATGACGTATGGGGACACTTTTCATGGGGGAAGTTTTCAAGATCTCAGTGAAAAAGAAAATTACCTGGTACTGGAAAACTTCCCCCTTCTGGTTTGGGGGAACTTTTCATGGGGGAACTTTTCCAATTTTCGACGAAAGTAAAACTCTCTAGGACTGGAAATCTGCCCCCATCTGTAGTGACGTCAAAATGACGTATGGGGACATCTTTTCATGGGGGAAGTTTTCAAGAATTCAGTGAAGAAGAAAATTACCTGGCACTGGAAAACTTCCTCCTTCTGGTTTGGGGGAACTTTTCAGGGGGAACTTTTCCAATTTTCGACGAAAGTAAAATTCTCTATGACTGGAAATCTACCCCCATCTGCTGTGACGTAAAAATGACGTATGGGGGAACTTTTCATGGGGGTAGTTTTCAGCGCTCCCGCCGGTTCTGTATGTATGTATGTACGTACGTAATGCGATAACTCTTCATAGAAATATCCGTTTTCCTTCAACTTTTATTTATAGGCTCACTGTGTTAAGGCGCTTCCCTGATTAGTTTTCGGGATTGATTGGTTAAGTATAAAGGGGGGGGGGAACAAGGGGCTAATTCCCCCCTCCCCTTAATTTATATAAATGGGTTTTTCATGCAGAATTGTTCCGTTTTCCTCCAAATTTTGTTTATAGGTTCACTGAGTTAAGGCGCTTCCCTGATTAGTTTTCGGGATTGATTAGTTACGTATAAAAGGGGGGGGGATCGGGGAGCTATTTCCCCCCTTAATTTATATAAATGGGTTTTTCATGCAGAATTATTCCGTTTTCCTTCAAATTTTGTTTATAGGTTCATTGGGTTAAGACGCTTCCCTGATTACTTTTCGGGATTGATTGGTTAAGTATAAAGGGGGGAACGGGAGGCTAATCCCTCCTTAATTTATATAAATGGGTTTTTCAAGCAGAATTATTCCGTTTTCCTTCAAATTTTGTTTATAGGTTCACTGTGTTAAGGCGCTTCCCTGATTTGTTTTTCGGAATTGATTGGTTAAGTATAAAGGGGGGAACGGGGGGGGGCTAATCCCCCCTCTTAATTTATATAAATGGGATTTTCATGCAGAATTATCCCATTTCCTTCAAATTTTGGTTAAAGGTTCACTGTTTTAAGACGCTTCCCTAATTAGTTTTCGGGATTGATTGGTTAAGTATAAAGGGGGGAACGGGGGGCTAATCCTCCCCTTATTTTATATAAATGGATTTTTCATGCAGAATTATTCCGTTTTCCTTCAAATTTTGTTTATAGGTTCACTGTGTTAAGGCGCTTCCCTGATTAGTTTTCGGGATTGATTGGTTAAGTATAAAGGGGGGGAACGGGGGATAAATCCCCCCCCTTAATTTATGTAAATGGGTTTTTCATGCAGAATTATCCCATTTCCTTCAAATTTTGTTTATAGGTTCACTGTGTTAAGGCGTTTCCCTGATTAGTTTTCGGGATTGATTGGTTAAGTATAAAGGAGGGAACGGGGGGCATATCCCCCCTTATTTTATATAAATGGGTTTTTCATGCAGAATTATTCCGTTTTCCTTCAAATTTTGTTTATAGGTTCACTGTGTTAAGGCGCTTCCCTGATTAGTTTTCGGGATTGATTGGTTAAGTATAAAGGGGGGGGACGGGGGGGCTCATCCCCCCCTTAATTTATATAAATGGGTTTTTCATGCAGAATTATCCCATTTGCTTCAAAATTTGTTTATAGGTTCATTGGGTTAAGACGCTTCCCTGATTAGTTTTCGGGATTGATTGATTAAGTATAAAGGGGGGGGGGAACGGGGGGCTAATACCCCCCCTTAATTTATATAAATGGGTTTTTCATGCAGAATTATCCCATTTCCTTCAAATTTTATTTTTAGGTTCACTGTGTTAAGGCGCATCCCTGATTAGTTTTCGGGATTGATTGGTTAAGTATAAAGGGGGGGAACGGAGGTCTAATACCCCTTATTTTATATAAATGGGTTTTTCATGCAGAATTATTCCGTTTTCCTTCAAATTTTGTTTATAGGTTCACTGTGTTAAGGCGCTTCCCTGATTAGTTTTCGGGATTGATTGGTTAAGTATAAAGGGGGGAACGGGGGGGGGCTAATCCCCCTCTTAATTTATATAAATGGGATTTTCATGCAGAATTATCCCATTTCCTTCAAATTTTGGTTAAAGGTTCACTGTGTTAAGACGCTTCCCTAATTAGTTTTCGGGATTGATTGGTTAAGTATAAAGGGGGGAACGGGGGGCTAATCCTCCCCTTATTTTATATAAATGGGTTTTTCATGCAGAATTATTCCGTTTTCCTTCAAATTTTGTTTATAGGTTCACTGTGTTAAGGCGCTTCCCTGATTAGTTTTCGGGATTGATTGGTTAAGTATAAAGGGGGGGAACGGGGGATAAATCCCCCCTTAATTTATGTAAATGGGTTTTTCCTGCAGAATTATCCCATTTCCTTCAAATTTTGTTTATAGGTTCACTGTGTTAAGGCGTTTCCCTGATTAGTTTTCGGGATTGATTGGTTAAGTATTAAGGAGGGAACGGGGGGCATATCCCCCCTTATTTTATATAAATGGGTTTTTCATGCGGAATTATTCAGTTTTCCTTCAAATTTTGTTTATAGGTTCACTGTGTTAAGGCGCTTCCCTGATTAGTTTTCGGGATTGATTGGTTAAGTATAAAGTGGGGGAACGGGGGGATAATCCTCCCCTTAATTTATATAAATGGGTTTTTCATGCAGAATTATCCCATTTCCTTCAAATTTTGTTTATAGGTTCACTGTGTTAAGGCGTTTCCCTGATTAGTTTTCGGGATTGATTGGTTAAGTATAAAGGAGGGAACGGGGGGCATATCCCCCCTTATTTTATATAAATGGGTGTTTCATGCAGAATTATTCCGTTTTCCTTCAAATTTTGTTTATAGGTTCACTGGGTTAAGGCGCTTCCCTGATTAGTTTTCGGGATTGATTGGTTAAGTATAAAGGGGGGGGGGGAACGGGGGGGCTAATCCCCCCCTTAATTTATATAAATGGGTTTTTCATGCAGAATTATCCCATTTGCTTCAAAATTTGTTTATAGGTTCATTGGGTTAAGACGCTTCCCTGATAAGTTTTCGGAATTGATTGATTAAGTATAAAGGGGGGGAACGGGGGGCTAATACCCCCCTTAATTTATATAAATGGGTTTTTCATGCAGAATTATCCCATTTCCTTCAAATTTTATTTATAGGTTCACTGTGTTAAGGCGCATCCCTGATTAGTTTTCGGGATTGATTGGTTAAGTATAAAGGGGGGAACGGAGGGCTAATCCCCCCTTAATGTATATAAATGGGTTTTTCATGCAGAATTATCCCATTTGCTTCAAAATTTGTTTATAGGTTTATTGGGTTAAGACGCTTCCCTGATTAGTTTTCGGGATTGATTGGTTAAGTATAAAGGAGGGGAACGGAGGGGCCTAATCCCGCCTTAATTTATATAAATGGGTTTTTAATGCAGAATTATCCGATTTTCTTCAAATTTTGTATATATATTCATTGTAATTAGAGATTTACCTGATTAGTTTAAGGGGTTCATTAGTTAACTATGAGGGGGGAAGACCCCCCCCCTCTTAATATATTGTTTATTTCTTTATTTTTCGATGGGCTTATTTCAAATTCTTTGAAATAAGAGTATAATATACAATTAGTGTGAATAGCCTGATAACTCAATGTCCTCAGTTTAACTGGGAAGTTTTATTTATATTTTTTATACTGAAGAAGCTAGAAATTTGAAATTTGTCATTGTAGTTACTTATAAGATGTAAATGCTCTCAAAGAACAAAATAAAAAATAAATTGAAATTTAAAAGGGTGAAATGAGCGAAAAGCGTTCTAAAAACAGTCTAAATTACAATTTCTATGAAATCTCTGGAACTACAGAACCGATTTCAAAAGTAATGGTGGCAAATTGATGGGGACAATCCGTACTCCAACATAGGCTATATTTTATGTCGGTGCCACTAACATCAATGAGGTGCAGGATCGAAAAATGTTCGAAAATTGCGACTTTTTTATACTGAAGGGGCAAGAAATTTGAAATTTAGCATTGTAGTTACTTATAAGATGTAAATGCTCTCTAAGAATAAATTTAAAAAAAAATCGAAATTTAAATGGGTGAAATGAACGAAAAGCGTTCTGAATTCATTCTAAATTACTATTTCTATGGAATCTCTGGAACCACGGAACCGATTTCAAAAGTGATGGTGGCAAATTGGTGGCGACAATCCCTGCTCCAACAGCCTCTTTAATAAAAAACTATGCGTTGCTGACGACTGGGTTTTTCTCTAATTGTTGCAACAGATTAATCTCGGAAAATAAAACATTTGAAGTTACTGAAAAAAATGATAGCTCAAAAAGTATTTGTCAGAAAATTGTTAGACAAACTGCGTTTGAAAGGTAAAAAATTGTGTTTTTCTTGATATAAATTTCAAATCTAATGATTATGCCGTTTTTCAAATATTGAATTTCAAAAATTACCAAATTTTCCAATGGAGTACCATAGCGAAACCTTCATGCGTAAAAAGATAATGATAAGGGCGACGTGTCCTGACGTGTATATTGGCTATAGCACGAGCCACAAATTATAGTAGCCTTATTATTCTGTTAAAATATAAAAGTTATTTATGAAATGTCAATATTTTGTTTGATTAAAGGTTCGTTAAAAGAAATTGACCAGCGTAGCGGGCGTAGCTTGCTAGTGTTTCATAAAATATAGACTCGTCAGTTATTTAGTAACGCAACGCACCATTCTAACTATTAGACTGTACTCAAAGAAAACCCTGTAAAACAAACACAATTCGAGTTTTGTCCAAGATTTCGATAAAATGTCCCACTTGTGGCATATATTTTACTCATCATTGATACACCGAATAGCAGCACAGGTTAAGGTCAGGATATCGTATTATCTTGTAATGCTGTGTGCGTAGTTTCTTTATTAAACTACGACTAATTGGAACATAAGAAATATATAATGGCACCTAAATATCCCCCTCCTTCAATTTAATAAGAGCGTAGATCTCCAGAAGTATCTCATAAAACTTCTAAAGAGAACATCTTCAGATAATGGTCCTCTCTGACATTATACAAAACTAAAACTCACAAAAAATTATCAAGTATGACACCATAGCGACATAAATGAGGCAATATCTCTTAGGTATTTGAAGCCATTATCAGGCCACTACAAGTCCAAGTAACTTCTGTAGTGAATGTACACAAGCCTCCAGGTAGCCATACTCAACCTTTTTTTCTGACTGGCCGCAAACATATGTTTGCGATGTTAGCCGGGCCGCAATACACTTATAAAAGGGTAAAAAAAGAGCAATTAAAATAGTAACATAACATACATAGTATAACAAAGCAATATAATAAAGTAACTTATCAGTAGGGTTGAACGTTTGTCGCAGAACAAATGTTACATAAAATTTTAACACCACTATTTCCAAACAATAATCTTCGTGGACGATTTCTATTGCAAATATTGTAGAAATATGCTGGGAAGTTTTATTGTTGGGAAATAGTGGTGTAAAAAAATATCTGTACCAATTTTTTCCGAGACAAACATTCAACCCTAGAAAACAATATTAGCTATGTAATACGTATAAAACGTAATAACAATGCAAAATTTCCAAGTTCTACAAAAAAAAAAAAAAAAAAAAAAAAAAATCAGCTGATTTTTTGTTATAAATCAATCTTTTTCTCACTGCAATTTTTTTTTTTTTTTTTTGTGGAATTATATAGTGCAAATTTAATTAATTTGGAATAATGTATGATTGATGTTGAAGATTAAAAAATGTATACAACACTGTAGAACAAAAAGGACTACAAGAAAAAAAAAACGTTTGGTTAAGAAAACGGCATTTAATATGTTTTAACATAATTTTGAATTAATTATAAATAACAGGACAGATTTTCTCATCCTATGAAAATATACAAAACAACAGTGAAGGCCTTAAATGCCTTTTTATGCAGATCTCTATTTATTTGGATTAATGATTACTGTCTCAGGCCGCACATAAAAGCTCACCGGGCTACATGCGGCTCACTGGCCGCAGGTTGAGTATGGCTGCTCCTGGGGCCCAAAATAGGTAATGCTTATGAGTCGTCCAGAAGAGAGTTGAACGTAGCTCTTTTTCTCCTACAGAAAATATTGCCAGGAAATTGACTCTTTGAGATACGAACCCTGGGCCGTCTGACATGAACATTACGAAAAAACTCTCAAAGAACTGCTTGCGAATATTGTGATGTATATTTATCGTGTGTGATGTCGCTCAATAAATTAATGTGCTTAAACAAGTCTTTTAAATTTAACCCCTTGAGGGGCACCGGTATATAATATATACCACTTTTTAATATATAACTTTGCCACCAGTATTGTTAAGTAAAAATATTTAGTATTGTTTTTTGCAGATTGAGAAGGTAAAAAAATTATTATTAAAAGTCACTGGGTGTAGAAACATCGCAAAATTTAGCATTTTTAGACCACGTGTTTGCCCTTCAAGCGGTTACAGAGCGTTATAGTCTTAATATCTTTGTCTATTGAACGCTGTAAAATTTTGAGGATTACTCACTTTGTGCGATTTTTGTTAGTACGATTTTCAATTAGTGCGGTAACCTTTTCTTCGATGCTCCGTCGGTTAGTGCGTGCAAAATTTCGATTAGTGCGCTAAGAACGAAATGAGTGAAGCATTTTTTTCCCAGCAAGATGGCAATAGATTTTTGAAAATTTACTTTGCAGAAAATGCCGAAAAAAGAAATAGCATTAAAGAATTTTAAGGAGCTTTTCAAAAATTAGAATTTCTCATACAGTATTTGATGAAGACCCAGACATCAGTGGAATTATGCAAATAACTGTGGATTAAAAAAGAAAATGTTTTATCGAAAGACGTTGTCAGGTTTCTTAGAATCAGCTGCAAGAGTTGAAAGCTATTCTTAAGGGATTAGCATATTGTATGTATTGTATATGTATCTATTGTGTACCGTTAAAGGCGTCCTTTAGAAAATCTTAATCCGAAGGGTGGCGAGTGGAACAGAATGAAGGAAGTATTTCCATTGCAATGTGGTCTTTCAGAGATAAGAAAGCGATTGCACTCTTTTGTTCAGGAAGACAGATCCGTCAAGAGGGAGGAAGGGTTGTCCAAGGACCCTTGGAAACAGAGGAGAAACCCCGTAGAAAGGAGGGTGTTCTACAATTTACGAGAGAGAGAAAGTGAGTTCTAACGTAGGAAGCGAAGGTGTAAGGTCGTTCAGAGTAGGAGCGCTGAGACCGGAGTGAGTTCGAACGCAGGATTGGAGTGTGTGAGATTAATAGAAATCTCGGTTCTGAATAAATGAACGTAGTCTAGCGGTACACGTAGAGCGTTTTCTGTAATTGTTTTGATTTAGTGTTAAACCGGATAATTTACATCCGAGTTTAAATGTAAATAGTGTTAATAAATTGTTACTTTAACTTTAATTGAAAGAGTTAGGTTTTTCTTGAATATACATCAAGTATCGTGCCCGATATCACGTTTTCATATCGGTGGTGGCAGCATATCAAAAGACCGGATTTATTTCGAAGTTGTGTGGACGGAGAAGTGGAATCCGACAGACGTATTACACAAATAAGAAAAAACTAGTTGGATGTGCCAATACCAAAACTTTCTTTCATCTCATACCAGTTTTACATACACCAAAAACGAATCAGCACCAATTTATGTCAAACTCTAACTGATTCTAAAGTAATTAAAAACTTGAATTATGATAAAACATACTCTTTGAATCTATATTCACCTTGTACTATAACTACAAATTAAAAGCAACATAAATGTCCAAAAAAACATATACGTACCATTTCATAAAATATTTTATTGAAGGTGTTTGACTTCATATTGTTGTTCATATTGGTTGTCTATGTAAAACACAGTTTTGTATATGAAGTCAAACACCTTCAGTAAAATATTTTATGAAATGGTACGTATATGTTTTTTGGATATTTATGTTGTTTTTAATTTGTGATTCTAAAGTTTTATTAAATTCCGTACATTAGTTCTTGAGATATGACTACCACTAAACTCGTGTAAATCCTGAAAAATGCAGCATAGCAGCGCCATTTGTTGGGAGATTTACACCAAAACCTAATCAACAACAACTTATGTCAACGTCTAACTGATTCTGAAGTTTGATGAAATTCTGTGCATTAGTTTTTGAGATACAGGTATCATGGAAATCATGATAAATGCAGCATAGCAGTGCCATCTTTTAGGCTATTTACAACAAAAACTAATGAGCACCTATTTATATCAGGGACTAACTGAATCTAAAGTTTTATTAAATTCCTTCCATTAGTTCTTGAGATAGAGCGCCCACAAAATTTTTGTCACATACAGACAAACAGACGCACAGACAGACATTTTCTTAAAACAGTCAAATCGTGTTCAGGACCCTCTAAAACGTATTAATCGGCCAAAAGCCGGAAATTGAATTTCTCCACGAATCCAATACTTTCTTCTTGTAAAGATTGAAGAATGTAAAAAAATGTGCAATTGGCACTTGGTTTAAATGAATTGAACTGTATCTAAGTTTTAAGTAATCAAATTATATTACAATACGTTTTAAATCAAATTATGTAATTTAAAAAAAATAACCGAACGGTAAGTAAGTTAACATAAATAATCTAAAGAATTGTTGTAAAGCAGAATTAAAATTAAAATTGACTTTTCAATGTTTCTTGACAGTTACTTATTAAATTAGCTCACACGTTTATGTTAATGGAAATTTAGGAAAATTAGGCAAACTTTTATTAAAGTTTTAAATCTTGCTGTACAATGTATTTTTTAACAATAGTATTGGAATTTTGAGAAATTTGCTTCTGTATTTATTAGAATTTTTTCTATTCGATGTATGTTTCGGTTAAACGATAATATCGCAGGATTAATTAACCGCTGCAGTCGAGGGTAACCCATATTTTTAAGCGGTACAGTACTCATCTGCACTCAGTAAGTTTTTTACAAGTTACAAGTATCTCTGGTCATGTTGCTAAAATTCCTTTTCATGCACTGTTATGTAGAGGCACGAACATAAATCTTCAATATCGATAAGTATTGGATAAAACTACTTAAGTTTAAAAACTACATCAAGTAAATTTTCTTCAATTTTAAGAAATAAAAAAAATATGGTGATTTGCTAAAATTTGAATATTAAATTACAAATATTAAGAATAAGAATGTCCAGCTTAATTTTCCCGTCTCATTTCTTCATCTCGATATTTCATCAGTTTTAATATACCTAATCGTTCATATCTCAATATTATATCCCAATCGATCAAAGAATGTGAACTCCTTTACGAAAAAAAATGATAAAATCTAGATAACATAATTCTTATATTACATTTAATGGAGACTATTAATTTCAAATGTTTCATATCAGTGCCAAAAAACCTTATTAGTCTTTTTACTGCATATTTCTATTTTCAATCCCGAATTCTATACTTTAATTAAATTTTCCCTCAAGTTGATTATGAAAAAAAAATTGTTAATATCATTTTTACTAGAAATATTTGAAGAAAAAATTCTTTTAATGGAATACCTTTTAAACGGCAAATACTATTCATTGCATCTAATTAAATTTACACTGTTTAATTGATAACGTTTTGTTATTTTTTTTTTTCAAATAAGGAATACTTTTAATATGCCAGAAAATGTAATTGTTAAAATTTTATTGCTTAAATAATTATTTACAAATTTCTAAAGCTAAAAATTGCTTTCATAAGCAAAAATAATGTATCTGTTTGTATATTTTAACTGATTGATTGGAATTTTTTATTCCTTACTTAAATAAGATGAAGGATCTTTTAATAGAGTAAACATTATAAAATGAATTATACACGAATATTTATTACACATTAAAAAAATTTTTTTAAATCTCAGACATCATCATTAATATCAGAATAATTTTGAAAACAATGTAGAGCTGTTAATATCAGCTTTTTTCAAATGGCCTTGTTAATATAATGGTTATAAAAGAAATTTGCCTTAAAAAATTCATTTTCAAAAGTACAACAGATATTTCTTAACTTACTTTGTAACAGCGTCGCTTTTCTTTTCTTTGCGGTGAAGAAAGAATTCAAAGAATGAATATTTAACTTATGCAGTATTTCGCCATCGTAAAATTCCTGTTCATACGTCAGATGAAAACTTAAGTAATAAATCAGAGCAAATTTCTCCAGCTTCTGAGAAAACCGAAACATTTACTTTATAATAAATGCAGTCCTTATTTCATTTTACTTCGTGTTTGCATTGTTTTCGTGTTTGTATTTAAATAAACTAGATTGAAAGGTCATAGGTAGATAACCATTGGTTTTAACTCCTCATCACTCGATAAGGTTATTTCCCCCCCCCCCTCCCCGCTATTTAACACTTTCCAACATTGTTGAAAAGTGTTTATGACTTCGGTTTGTCTGACGGACTGTCTGCCTGGCCGTCTGTTTGCCGACTATCTGGCCGCTTATCCGTGCTCTAACTCGCGTAAGTATGTTTGGATTACCATGAACTTGATATATATGTTGTTGAAGTGCACATTATTATGACAGAGCAGAATAGCGGGATTCGCCCGCTATCGGGCCGATTCAAATATTCGAAAAAACGAAAAAATAGACCAGTAAATTTTTATTTTATAAAAAACATGAATTTTTATTTTGGAAAATGAAATGTATTTGGAATTATTAATTAAAGGATAAAATGTTTTGATAGAAATATTGAACGAAATCCCTTGTGCGATCTTCCATCACACTTACCCACTTGTTTAACATCGTGATACATTTACTGAATCTTGTCGTGGTGCGTATGAGAAGAAGAATAAATATTAGAGAACAATAATGATCAAAGTATACTATTTTCTTCCCCATTTTTTATAAAATGCTGTTTGTATCGCCAATTTAATTTAGACAATATTTTACTGATTTTCAGAAATTTAGAATCATGTAGAAATAACAGAAAACTCTAAAGATAATAAATAACATAAAACTTCAGATCATGACGCATTAAAAAGATTTTATGAAAATAATAAATCTTTCGTAACATTAACGTTGCAAATGATTTATTACTATCTTAAAACCGTTGTTCTTAAAATTTAGAGTAGTGAAATAAAAGTATTCTCATTGAATACCCTTTTAATTTATCAAAGCATTTAAATTGTTGCTAAAACTTTTGTTGCAATGAACCTTTTTTTTGTTTTATGGCAAATAAGGTAAATTGTGTGAAAATTCCAATTTATTTAAATTCTAAAGCAAAACAATGCATCAATGTTAAAAAAAAATAATGGGAAGAAAGTATAATGTCAGAATATTGAATGCGAAAAATAAATTAAGGATTATAATGAAGTGAGATATAAATATAAATATATCATATTCTGTTACAGAAAGTATGTTGCTTCAATGATTTTTTTTTTTTTAATTTAAGCAATTGAGAGAAAAATCTGTATTAACGGTTTTCGTTTGAAACGATAAAGGCAGGTTTTTATTTAAAACATTTCATTTAAATATTTAAGAGAATGAAGCATTTGCAAAACTTATTGTTCAATACTGGGAAAAAATTCACGGAAGAGATAAAACAATAAGTGTTAATCGTGTTCAAAATAAAGGAAAAGGAAAAGTTTCATTTAAATTATCCTCCGCACAATGGACTGCATTATCAGTGAATGGGGCTTCGCATAATTTTATGTTTCTATAAAATAAAGTTTGACCAAGAAGTAGGATTACTAAAATATTAATCTTATTATTAAATAATTAATTACAGCTAATACTCATTAGTCTCTTTTGAAGGTAATTCAGTGATTATTAATTCGTAATACAACATTATTTCCGTGTTTGCCCTTTGTTTTAAAACGTAATCCCAAAAGATAACGAAGCATTTGCAAAACGCGTTGTTCAATACTAGGAAAACATTGATGGAAGAGATAAAACAAGTGTTAACCGTGTTCAAAATAAAGGAAAAGGAAATGTTTCATTTAAATATTCTTCTGCACAATGGACTGAATTATTAGTGAAAGGGGATTCGCATAATTTTATGTTTCTATAAAATAAGGTTTGACCAAGAAGTAGGATTACTAACATATTAATCTTATTATTACGCTAGGGGATCCGACCCGGGCTTCCCGGGTTACAAAGTATAGATGAAAGACATTCTTTTAATTGAAAACTGTAACAGTTTTTTACATTTAATATATATATATATATATATGTGTAAGATACCGCTCTCTATAACGAGCGCACCTCGTTATAACGAACGCACATCGATCTCTCTGTAACGAGCGGTCGATCACCGCTATCACATATCCCATTACTAGATATCACGATGTTCGAAGGACCATATTTAGCGCCGTTAATGTAGTTCTTGGCATCGTTCGTTGAATCACCGTGTAATTCATAGGCTAGAAGATAAAAGTATGTAGTCGGACGAGTGTAGGAGAAATCAGCAGATATTTTCCTGGGAACTAGCTTTTATTCCAATTAATTAAAAGTCTCTTTGATTAAGCTAGGCCCAGGCCAGAGTTTGAGGAGTTTGTCACCGGGAAAACATCGTCTTATCGGCCGGAGATCGGCGAATTATCGGACTTATAACGGCCGTAGTTATTGGGGAGAGTGATTAGAGTCAAAGGGCACGCAAAAAACGTGCTCCTCACATTATATACATCGAAACTACCACCAGAGACCGCTTTGCAACTTATGACATAATGTAATTTAATTGGCTAATTAGCTTTTGACTCATATCTGGATAAGCAGCCCAGATAATTATTCATGCAAGTTCTAAATACCGGTAGAAGAGAGATGCGCTAACGTCAGCACTTTTAATCTTAACGACGATTCAAAATTGATATCTGTTCATAATAAATGTATCGTAAGGAAAGTTAAGTTACAGGGGCAACTAGAAATGAAGGCAAAACTTTAAAATTTTGACACACGAATTAGGGATTTTAAACTTTGAATTTTTATATTTTAGTTTCTGATTTGGAATGGGTTTAACTAAATATCTTTTCATATCAATCCACATTCGTTCACATTCAATATTCTTTCATACTTTTCACATTCATTTAATATATATATATATATTGATTGCCCACTAACAATACCAAAAATCATTTTTATATGAAATTAAATAAAAATCATGCACTCGTGACATCATAATTCAATTTGCTAATATAATTTGTGACTCGTGCTATAGCCAGTCTGGACAGATTGCCGTTAGCATTATCTTTTAACGCGTGAAGGTTTCGCTATTGTACTCCATTGTGAAATTTGATAATTTTTGAAATTCAATATTTGAAAAACGGCACAATCATCAGATTTGAAATTTATATCAAGAAAAATACAATTTTTTACCTTTCTAACGCAGTTTGTCTAAAAATTTCTGACAAATTCTTTTTGAGCTATTAATTTTTTCAGTAACTTCAAATGTTTCATTTTCTGAGATTAATCTGTGGCAACGATTAGCGAAAATCCCAGTCGTCAGCAACGCATAGCTTTTTATTAAAGAGGATAATTAATTACAGCTATTACTTATTAGTCTCGTTTGAAGGTAATTCAATGGTTATTAATTCGTAATACAACATCATTTCTGTGTTTACCCTTTGTTTTAAAACATAAGCCGAAAAGAGAATGAAGCATTTGCAAATCGCGTTGCTTAATACTGGAAACACATTGATGGTAGAGATAAAACAACAACTGTTACCATGTTCAAAATAAAGGAAAAGAAATGTTTAATTTAAATTTTCCTCCGCACAATCTGCTGAATTATCACTGAAAGGGGATTCACATAATTTTATGTTTCTACAAAATAAGGTTTGACCAAGAAGTAGGATTACTAAAATATTAATCTTATTATTAAATAATTAATCACAGCTAATACTCATTAGTATCTTTTGAAGGTAAATCAATGATTATTAATTCGTAATGCAACATTATTTCCGTGTTTGCCCTTTGTTTTAAAACATAAACCAAAAAAAGAATGAAGCATTTGCAAAACGCGTTGTTTAATACTGGGAACACATTGATGGAAGAGATAAAACAACATTTGTTAACCACATTCAAAATAAAGGAAAAGGAGTATTTAATTTAAAATTTCCTCCGCACAATCTGCTGAATTATCACTGAAAGGGGATTCGCATAATTTTATGTTTCTATAAACTAAGGTTTGACCAAGAAGTAGGATTACTAAAATATTAATCTTATTATTAAATAATTATTTTACAGCTAATACTCATTAGTTTCTTTTGAAGGTAATTCAATGATTATTAATTCGTAATGCAACATTATTTCCGTGTTTGCCCTTTGTTTTAAAACATAAACCGAAAAAAGAATGAAGCATTTGCAAAACGCGTTGTTTAATACTGGGAACACATTGATGGAAGAGATAAAACAACATTTGTTAACCACATTCAAAATAAAGGAAAAGGAGTATTTAATTTAAAATTTCCTCCGCACAATCTGCTGAATTATCACTGAAAGGGGATTCGCATAATTTTATGTTTCGATAAAATAAGGTTTGACCAAGAAGTAGGATTACTAAAATATTTATCTCATTATTAAATAATTAATTACAGCTAATACTCATTAGTCTCTTTTGAAGGTAATTCAATGATTATTAATTCGTAATGCAACATTATTTCCGTGTTTGCCCTTTGTTTTAAAACGCAAGCTTAAAAGAAAATGAAGCATTTGCAAAATGCGTTGTTCAATACTAGGGAAACATTGATGGAAGGGATAAAACAAGTGTTAACCGTGTTCAAAATAAAGCAAAAGGAAATGTTTCATTTAAATATTCTTTCGCATAATGGACTGAATTATCAATGAATGGGGATGCGCATAATTTTATGTTTTTATAAAATAAGGTTTTACCAAGAAGTAAGATTACTAAAATATTAATCTTATTAGTACATAATTAATTACAGCTAATACTTATTAGTCTCTTTTGAAGGTAATTCAATGATTATTAATTTGTAATACATCATTATTTCCGTGTTTACCCTTTGTTTAAAAACATAAGCCGAAAAGAGAATGAAGCATTTGCAAAACGCGTTGTTTAATACTGGGAACACATTGATGGAAAATATAAAACAACAACTGTTAACCGTGTTCAAAATAAAGGAAAAGTGAAAGTAACAATTTATCAAAAATTTGGGACATATGAAAAAAAAATAATAAAAAGATGCTGCAATCAAAAAGCTTGAAAAGTCGTATACCTTCTAAAAGACTAATCAGAAGTCATACGCAAAGTCGTGAATCTCTACATTCTATAAGAATAACCCATCAATTTCCATCCGCCCAGTCGTTAAAAAATTAAACTTACGTCAATCAAATTTAATGTAGAATATTAAAAAGAAAATAAACTAAAGATTGGAGGTTTTGACAGAATAAATAAATAAATAAAATAAAATAATAAAATAAAATTTCCTGTAAAATACACGAAGATTCGGAGTAAACGAGAAAAAGCAGGGTGTCGATGTAAGGTTTGAACATGAAGTAGGGTTACTAAAGTTTTAATTTCATTATTACCAAATGAATAGATTTAATATTTATTATCCTCTTTTACAGATAATTCAAAGATTATTTTTTTGTAATACAACATTTTTTTTGTTCATTTTGAAAATGGTTAATGGTCGTTGCTTTATATTTTCCAGCAATATTTTCCCAATATTGGCCAACACGTTTTCATAGTGCTTCATTTTCTTTTCCGCTTGTGTTTTAAAACAAAAGCCAAATACAAAAACAACGTTATATTGCGAATTAATAATCATTGAGTTACCTGTAAAATAGAGCAATGTGCATCTTCTAAAATAAAAGCGTAAGTCATGCGACTGTCATCAACAGTTCCGGGATGGCCGTTTCACTTTTTCATATGCCAGGCGGCCATTTTTATTAAAAATTATTTTTTCGAATAAAACTGCATAAAAGTTACATTTTAAGAAAGATCGTTCAAAATAAATTAATATTTGAGAGATGACTTACGTTCAATTATGTATATATTCTGCAATAACTTCAGTCGAAATTAGGTTCACAGTTCAAATTCTCTATTCATGAAAGTAAACAAAAAAAAAAAAAGATTGATTCGTCGTGAACATTTAAAATATTAAATCATGGAGGTAATCATTCGCAAAACAAGTTCTCCGCGAATGAATTTTTGGACCGCTGCCTCGCGTCAAAAAAATAATACATACCAGTGAGACAGTCAAAGTTTACCATAATTATATGTAATACAACTCAACTTCCTTCCGGACCTTTTCTTGACGTAAATTGAACTCGTGTAATAATATTTAATGAATCAAATTTTTAGCATTTTTAAAAAAGCTAATACAGTTTTTATTTATCGCGTGTACAAATTAGAATCGACACTTTGATTTTGAAATCAAATGTTTTGATTTATGATATTATTTCTTATTTATTTAATTTTCTATTTAAATGAAAAGTGTGAAGTATTTTAAATTTATGTAATATAAGCATTTTAGATTAAAGTTAAGTATTTTAAATGAAATGAATGACAGGTTTATAATTTAAAATTAAATTAATGTAGTATGAATGATGGTGATGGGAACAATATTTGGCGATTTATCATCTGCTCCCGGCTAACAAAAATACTCATAATTAAAAAAGGAAATAAAAATAAATAAATGATAGTTTGATGTAAATAAATATTGATATACATATCAAAAATAATTCATAGAACGTAAATAAAAGTAAATAAACAACAATTTGCATAAAAAAAAATTTCGCCAAATTGGCGGGGGGAAAAATTACGCCAACGTGCGTATGTGACACCTGTGCCCAAAAAATATGCGAAATGCTACCATGATCGCAAATGTTCATGATTTATCTATTAGAATCTTCCGATTTGGCGAAGGATTACGAGAAAATTAAATTATGAATAAATGTAACGTGTTGCAATGTTTAACATACATTTAAGGGAGACCAAACTGGTCGCCAGTGGCGGCTAGTTAGATATAATTAACTTTGGAAACATAAAATTTGCACTTTAATAAACCCAACTTCTCGTTTAAACCTCAAATAATACGAATATAAAAATGGCAAGATTGTTTTAAAAAGAAGATACAAAGATTGTTTGATCCTTTAGCAAATGCAAGTTCTTCACCGCCGCGACCTGATATATCCGTTCAGTATGCTGTAGGTTTCACAGCAATACAAGGTTTGTTTAAATTAATATAATTCTACAAATATAATGCATTTTTAAAAAAATCAAGTAATGATTGATACTTTCAAAGATTATACTTATATACGTAATTAAGTTTTTTATTTCAAGTTTGAAAATTCAGATTTTTTAAGCATTTAAAAAAAAAATACAGATAAAACAACATTACAAATTTGCCCTTTTGCTCGGCGGTCAGGGGGTTAAAAGATAAGTAAAAACCATTTAAATAAATATTATTTATTTTAATGATTTCGTTTTCTTTTAAATTATTGGTGTAACAAGGGAGTCAAATTCTATCTAATATATAAAAATGAAAATATGTCTGTCCGTCTGTCTGCACTTCTATACAAATCAACAGTTTGGAAGCCACAATTGTGAAATGTTACGTATGGGTGCATAAAACACGGCCGAGGCAACCAAAGTAATCCGGAATTGAAATAATGTATAGTTAATTTTTAATGAATAAAAAAATAAAAATCTAACAGTCATTTCCTATTAAATTTAAACATTTTCTGTTATAGCAGTTGCCAACAATTAAAAATCCACGATAAAATTCTTTCTACAATAACTCATTTTCTATTGAAATATTTCCACGTGAAAAATTAAAATGAAATAAACAGTTTCAACAATTGAAAAAATTATTAATATGACGTCATATTGGTAATATAACGGACAATTTCAAACATTTCTCAATAATACAAGGAGTATGAGTATGTGTAAGTACAGAAAGCAGGTTAATATGATGTCATTTGAGAATTAAAGATAAAATTCGAGGCTAACGAAAAAGAAAGGCTACCGTGGTGCTTTACGTGTATCTTTTTTTACAGACCGCGGGAGTCACGTGATGCTCGAATCCACGAATGCAGGTATACGAAAAGAGCATCACGTCACTCTAGCGGTCTGTAAAAAAAGATTAGTGGAATGCGCCGCGGTAGCCTGTCTTTTTCGTTAGCCTCGGATGAAATTAATATGACGTCATATTGGAAGTTTAACGGTCTTTTTCAATTGTTTGAGAATCATACAAAGATGAATAATACAATATGAGTTCAATATGAGTAATACAGATAGGTGAATATAACGTCATATGAGTTTAAGGAACGTATTGAATTATGAGAAAAATCCGATTATGGAAATATTGGCATATTTTAATATTTTGAAGTTCTCTGTACAACATGTTTAATTTTGAAATTGATTTTTCTACACAAAGATTCTTAAAATCCCGGACAATCCCGGGTACTTCAGCTATTATATGAATAAAATAACTGATCAATACTTTAAAAAGTGTAATTATATGTTTAAAAAATTAGAGACAAAAATTTCTTTGAATACATAGTATTTTAATATTTAATTTAAGTGTTTAATAAGTGCGCTAGTTTTACTTAAACGTAAGTTAAACATTAAATTAAACATTTTAATCTGTTTGAGGAATAAATTATAACCTTCTTTTGTTTACATAAGCAATTTTTAATTTTACTAATTTATCATTGAACTGAAAAGCCATAATTTAATAATGTTTCTTTAAAATATATAATAAGAAGAGAAAACTGACACTATTTATTTAAATTGAATGTAAGAAGATCGTTCTGTATTTTTGAAAAATTAATTCTCAAAGAAAATTACTTTTTCAAGCAGCAGTCAATGTTACGTAAATATTCTTAATGGTATTAATAATCGTCTTTAAAATTTTTAGAATAACAACAGAGTCAATGAAAAAATGAATAATTTAAAAAGAATAACCATGTGTAAAAATATTCTTCGGAAAAAATGTTTTAAAGAATTTAAAAATATGAAAAAACTAAATCGGTACATAAAATATGAAAAGTAAGTTATTTTGATATACATATACATATCGCATTATATTATGACAAACATGTTGTTCAATGAAAAATTCATTAAAAACATTTTAGAGATAAGTATGTATTAACGAAATTGTTTCATTTTAAAACGATTAAAGCAGCTTTTTTTGTCGAGGCTTTTCATTAAAATATTCTTTTGCACAATGGACTAAATTTTCAATGAACAAAAATGTGCCATAATTTATTAATTTTTTTAAAATAAATAATACGAAAAGGAAAATGTCAATGATGATTTAAAATGAATGGAAAATGATAGTCTGCATTTGTGAAAAATGAATTCTGAATGCAAATTACTTTTTGAAGCATCAATCAAAGTTATGTAAATTTTCTTTTGTTACATTAATAGCTTTATATCATCTTTAAAATTATTAGAATAACAATGGAGTCAAACTTGCTATGAATACAGTAAATAACCCTTTGACTACGGATTGAGACATATACGTCCCAGTAGAGCACTTTTTGAAACATAATCTCTGACATATAATAGGATATTTTCAAGAAAAATCTACCACAATAAAAAACACTTTGTAAATTATGGTGCGACTGAATATAAAAATAGTCGCCAATTCTGGCCCATAATCAAAGGGTTAACCAGTAACTTAAAAAGTATAGATGTGAAAAAATTCTGGGACGAAAATGATTTTTATTTAAGTATTATTCTAACATATAATCTTATTTTATGCATATTTTTTAACGCTTTCTAACACAGCTGAAAAGTATTTATGAATTCGATTTGTCATATGTCTGTCCAATCTCTAACATTTGTAAATATAATAGGATTATCATGAATTTTTATGTTTTGTAAGTTTAGTATGGAACGTTTGGTATTAAAGATGATGTATGTAACATTTATAGTACGTTTACAGGAATACACAAAATTATTCCGTTACATTGTGGTGTGGGAAAATAGATTATGGTGCATGTTATTGATGTTACGATTTTTCAAACATAATAAGATTGATATGCGTCACGGAGGACTACAACATGCTTTCTCAGGAGTATACAATACGTTGCAATTATACTACAGGGACGCAGAAAAGAATTCTATTACATTATGACCTATAGGCAAAAAACGGTTGTGGAGCATTTTAACGATGTTATGACATTTTAAACACAGTGAAATTAAAAGAATCACTGAGATGCACTATAACATGTTTGCTATATAATATGGAGTGCATTGCATTTATTGTTAATTTACAGAGATGCAGGAAAGAATTCGATTACACGACTGATTATGATCTATAATTTCTGGAAATGCGTCTTCCGCTGTGACACGCATTTTTAAACTTATCTATTATTTAGTGTATTACGTGGTTTGTATAAATGATATAGATTATATACAGAGCTGCACAACGGAATTACACATTACTGGACATGGCAGTTGCTTAAAATGGATTTCAGTGAGTTATGCTTTTTAAATTGCTACTTTAGATATTTCCTTTTATTGTATAAAAAATGAATTTTCTTAGTAATAGAAATATTGTGTGACAGTTTTTCATAATATATGCTTGATGCATGATTTTTCTTTCTTGTTGTTTATGCAGAAAATTAAAATATGCCAATAAATAATTACTCTACTCTGTTTATGAAATTATTATTTATCAAAGATTTTGGAAATTACAGTAGCTCACAAAAGTGAGTGCACAGTTATCAATTCCAGAATTATCGAATAATCAAAAGCTTTTAAAGGAATTCATTTCTGCTATAGTAATAAATTTTTCATACATTCATCATTTTATTCTGTGTATTTTTTTGGATTAAAAAGCATTTTGATCCTTAAAATTAATATGTTTGAAGTAGGAAACAATCTTGTGAGAAATGTCAGTGGACATTTCTTGAATTTTCAAGTAAAGTCATCTGTTTTTGATACGAAAATAAAATATATTGTTTTACATTGAATGTAAATTGAATGAAAACGCATTTAGACATTTTCTGTTTACACTGTCAGGGAAATTCGTCTATACACTAAATTATTCCTTATTTTTCAACAAATAATTTCTGTACTCCCAGAAAACTTTTCTTCCGTTTAAACTCCTTTTCCGTGAAATTTTCACGAAAATCTGCAGCAGAGGGAAAAATTCCGCTTATTCCCTGCACGCATGCGTACTGGCTCTATTAATACTAAAGTTCGAATTTATATTAAACATGTAAAACTAAAAATTCAATAAATTAAAATTTTGAATTTATTTAAAATCAATAAAACAAAAGCGAAAATAGTGCTTTCGAATTTAAAAAAAGTAACATTTAATTATCCCATTCATTTAAAATTATTTGAAATTTATTTTTTAAAGTTATAAAAGAACACTCGCACTGAAAATGTATTCTAAGCGAACACATTTAAGAAATATATAATAATGGAAAAAATCGATTTTAGTCAAAAAAGCAAAAATTGTTCCCAATTTTAATTAAAAATATAACATTCATATTTTACATCTAATAATCACATTAAGAATATATATAATTCATGTTTTATCCGCTATTAATACAAAAGTGTTAAAACCACAACGTTTATCTCATAACAACGAAATCTCCCCGCAATTAACTTCATAATTTCCAGGTTTCTAACCCCCAAATTATTTAAGTCCCAAGCCGCCATTTGAAGAAAACTAGTATCATCGTTTCAAACTCACATTCTGGCAATCGCCCACTGACAATGTCGGTAAGACACTTTTTTTTTATACCGCTAACCAGGCCCCTACCTGCCCAGCATGAATGGCTAGATTAACGGGTTAGTACCTGGGTGCGGGGCGGAAATCGCCTGATCACAGCATGGCTGTCACCCACCTGGACTCAAGGCGCGGAGATCCCTGGATCGACCCTAACGTCAGCCAAAATGTGTTCTTGAAATATATGAAAAAACAATTAATCCCCTAATAGTCAATAGATGGCAAAACAAGGAGAGATGTAATTTTTTAAAACCTACGTTCTTCAAATAACGGAATATTTCCCTCTTGTAACAGAGAAAAAAATAAACAAGACTTTCTTCAAATAACCAAAATATACCGGAAGCGGTTCTGGCAGAAATATTTCCGTGAATTGAAGAAAGTATTTCTGAGAGTGTATGCTATCGAATTATTTCTTGCTGTAATATAAAATATTTCATATCTTGTTGTTATAAATGCTTCTAAGATAAACACTTTGTTGTATTTTCCAAAAATAATATTTATTTGTATCTAAATGTAGATACTTCTATCAGAAATTTTGCTAAATTGTTTAATTCAAAAATATTTGATAGCCTTTGATTTATTTTAATACTAATTTGCGCATCAGAGGTTTTAAGGTCTAAGAAGTTGTGCTATATATTTAAAACGTTCAGCTGGATTAAAAAGCTGGATTATTAGAAGTACTCTAAAATAGAAAATTTATAATTTAACATAGTTTAGTAAAATATATAGAATAAAAAAGTATACAGAAAACACTGGAAGAGTTATGTAATCTATAGGATTTCATGGGGACTTTCAATATTGCAATAACGTCGTTACCTCTATGTTTCACTAGAAGTAAGTTGTATTCCCGAAGTCTTTATTTTGGCTTTATATGCATTTGTATCTTTCGCTGAGAATCAAATTTATTAAATATGCTTCCAACAAAAGGTTCAACTTAAATCTTCAAAAATTTTTTATATGATTTCTTTCAGATTACAATTATGTATGTATGTGGCAGTCAAATCTTGTCACTCATTTTTTACCCACTTCCTGATGACACAGAGCTTTGAAATTTGGAATATATATGTATTCCTGAGGGAAATAGATCAATTGAAGATTGATTTTTTAAAATTTGATCCCTAGGGGGAGGGCAACATTGGCCCAAAACTTGTTCAATCAAAAATTGTAACAATTTCAAAAATTGATAAAAAATTAACAAACTCAAAATGTTGTTTTGGAATGTAGTTTACACAATAGAATTTCCAAAAAGATCGAAGAAGCAAAAAATAGTTCAATAAAGTTCTAATTTTCTTTGAACTATTTTTTGTCACAAAAATTCCAACGACTTGACAAGTCTTATGGGGAAATTCGCACCTCAGAAACGCAATTTGTGAATTTGTATGTATATTTTAAATGTGAACATAGTTATTGCACTTTTTGAAAACTTTTTATTTCGTGTTTTTCTGCAGAAAGCCTACTTTGTGTTACTATCTGTCGTTTAGTGAAACTACACTCCGTTAAGACAACCTGTTAATTTTTTATGGATATTTGAAATCTAAGCTTACTTATAAGTCTCTTTAAGCTATTTTTTTGCCACAAGGAACGTCGACTCTTTGACAAATATTATGATGCAAATTGTACTCAGATACGTTATTTCTTTTAAATGAATTTTTGATTGTAAACGGACTTCTTGGACACCCTGTACATCATTAATGGAAAACGTTTCTACTCTGGAAAGGTTGTCAGGTTAGTGTGGTAGTATGATGTAGAGATCATATATATTTGTAATTTTATTCAAATTTTATAATTTCTTAATTTTTCAAAAAGTTAATTTATATCTTTTTTCAAATTGTTTTCAGTCTAAAGTAAAGTCATATCTATCCCACGATAAATGCTATTTAATCATGTACCCGTAATCTTTCATTTATTCTGCAGCTTTCGTTAACCGCATAAATTATTTCCCTTCTAAATTAAAAATGCGACGACGGTTATTTCTCATATACATTGATACACTAGTATTCTTTTATTAGAAATATCCGCTCCGCAAATATATTAAAATTCACTCATGTTTTGCATCACGGTGCCTTTATTCTGCCAGTCTTCAATTGTCTGTTGCATCTGGAATGCAAATCTAGATAGTTTTCAACTGCTTGTTTTGCATTTTTTATTAATAACTTTATTGCAAGTTCCTTTATTGCTAGCCTAAAATTGTAAGTTCCGCTTTCCCAGGACACGCCGCAGGGTTGCTCCGTTAAAACCTATATTTTGATAACGCGCCTAGCATTGCATCTCTGTTCTCTTTCTCCCACGCAAAATTAACATTGATATATTCTAAATCGTCCTAAAATTCCGAATGGCGATAAAAATTAATGCACGTCTGCATAGAGTCTGCAGCATGTTAATTGCATAATCTGGCGATTTTGGGATGACTTCTGGCACACATGTACATCTCTGAAAGTAGTGCAGACTTCTCTTAACCTCCGCTAAAAGAGGTTGTTGCTATTGATGTAAAAAGACCATCTCCCAAACTTTACCATCATAGTCAAGTCCCTAATAAATAAAACTTGCAAGGAGCTATGGACTCTTCTCTATTCTTTTTTACATTTATGCTGACTTTATACAGGAAACGACCCCGTGGAGTTATTGCGACAACGTGGAATTATTGCGGTGATTTTTAGTCACATTACAATCACATATCCGTATCTATCCGTACTCCAGCCATAAACGACATCATAGAAAATTGGCGCCGTGAATCAAGAAGTCAGTATATTGGACGGTTCTTGACATTTTGGGAGGTGGTCAGTATTTTTGGTCAGTTTTTTTGCTCAACGTCTCTGCTTCAGCATCTCTCCTTCAGTGTGTCTCTGATCTTTTATTACTCCTCAGCATATCTGCTTCAGTGTCCCTGATCCCTTATTTCTATCCCATGGTTCTTTAAGACGGAAACGATATTTTTGGACTTACTTTCAATGGATAAAAGTAACTTATGAATTCTGCAAATTCTGTTATTAAAAAAATTAAATCAGTGAACATACTTTATACAACCATGGAACTATATTTGTCAACCCATAGAACTGCAATGTGCTTGGAAGAACGAACTTTAATACTGACTGTACCGAATATCTATCACAAGAATTGCGAACATTTTCATAAAAAATAAAGAAAATTTTCTGTCAAAAAAAAAACCCTTTCCTTGGCGAAAAGTACTCTTGCAACTGTGTGCGAAAATATTGTGTTTTGTCCCGGGACAATTTTTCTTTAACTACGACTGCAAATAATCATGAAAGATGTTTTCTCAACAGCTTTTTTTATCGTAAAGACTTTTACAGACATTTGAAAAATCTGCTATAGTTTACTGAACAAATGCATCTAAAGAACATCTCATGTTCGGTGATTCATCAATTCTTTTTCATTTACATTCATGTTGGTGTTTCGTTCGTCGGAAAATTGTTCTTCTCTGAAAAGATATTTCTAAGTGAAGTTTCATTTCACCCAGCTGATTTTCAGGGTCAAATCGCATGAACATTCATTAGGACTATCGGTCTGGAGAAACTCATTTGTTCAGCATTCTTCAAAACTTTGACCTCCGAAATAGCGATGGATTTTATCGAGTAAGACTCACATAATGATGTTTATCTAAGTGTTGCTACGTTAGCGCACTCTCGCCGATTACTTTTAAAATCTTCGTATTATTTTTAAATGGTACAGATATCTATTTATCTAAGAGCAGAAAAAGCACGGTGTTTTATTTTTTTTATTTAAGTTTATTTCGTGTGTGTGAACGCAAATGGATATATATTTTTAATTCACAGGTATGTTTTTATTCATTTTTTATGATTTATTCCTTCCTGGATAAAAAAAAATAATAATTAAAAAAAAAAGAAAGAAAGGTACTTCATTGTCATGCATGGCATTATTTTTCTATATGTTTTTAAAGACTGTAAAGCTGTAATAATGTGTTGTTATATTATAAAGGATAGCTATATCTTTAAAAAAATTATGAAAAGAAGAAATTATTTTAATGGGATAATTAACCTATATTTAATGGTTAAATTAGAGAAGTTTTTCTATCTGTTTTTTCTGAAAGTAATAGTAACTTTTCTTTATCAAGTCATCGCTTTAAATTTATACCATGCATGCACTCACTAATTGTATATATTTGTGTTTATATATATTTTTTCCCATCGACTCATAATAGGTTCTGTGATTAATACCTTCTCATTTACAAAAAAATGTATCTAAATATAAATGATTGTGACTGATTGAGAATTTAAATGGAAAATATAGTGAATTATGTAGACTAAATAAATAATATTAATGTGCCATAATTACTAATTAGAAAATTCTGAAGGCTTTTTGTAAATGGTTAAACTATAACGCTAGGGTAATTTATTTCTGTTATAAAAGAGTAAATTTATCCTATTGATATTAAGACAAAGAGCTATATTTTTATTCATAGGTGATTCACAGTATCAGGTATAAAATATTAGAACTTTCCATGTATTATTTCTATTGTAGTTATGCAGTGACTATTGAATATATTATTTTATATACATCACCATTGTATATTTTTCTTTCAACATTTCTTTTATATAGAATTTAATTAAATTTTGACAACTTTTTAATTTTTTCTAAATTTATATTTTGTCTTAGGCTACAACTTGCTATTGGTATGTATATAACGTCTCCATTTTTTTTTTTTAAATTTATTTTGAATGATAAAATATATGTCAGTTAATATGGCTACCCTTTTTGTTGTCAAAATTGCACTAAGTTAATTACAGGTGTATAATATAATATTTTAAAATTGTTTTGTCTAGAATTTTTCTTTAAAATTTAAAATTTCTCATTTTTCTCTCATCTGAAGTCACCGGCACTATAGCATGTGCTTGTGGAAGATTAATGCAATATTTAAGAAGGATGCAATTTTTTTATATGTGAATTTCCTTATTATATTTTGGTAAGTTAAATGAAAAGTTTTCTGCAGTTTTTGAACTTAATGCATAATGGATACTTTAATTTTCTGCGATGCTATCATGAATATATATATATATATATATATATATATATATATATATATATATATAATATCTATGAATTTCAAAAAACATATCAAGTTCTATTCTACTTAAATCTCCAAAGAGATAATCAATGATACTGTGTATACAGAATACCACATAGCTAATAATTAACATGTGCAAACATAATATTACCATAGCTGATGCTTCAATGGTAATTGGCCAAATTTTACTCATACCAAAAGAATATTGAAAAAAGAAATAGAGAGAAAGGGGGAAAAAAAATTATAAATTGGAGTTGCAATTAAGTAAACACAAATGGATTAACAAATTAAATATGAACCATACACAATGTAAAATTGGACCACATGAGAATTAAATATGAATTGGACATGGAAAAACACATGCACATGTACTCATCAGCCTGGATGCACCCACATGTGTTTTAAATAATAATTCAGTGTTTCATAATTCTACTGGCATAATGCTAAGATCAGTAGAATCATCCAGGTACACTGAATTATTACCAGACAACAATTGGAAATATTAAAATTTGGAAATATTTAAATAGGAAATAAAAAACCATTAAGAAAATACAATATATTTCACTCACATCGATTATCCAAAAAACTGTAATTAACACCTCACTAAATTACCACGAGATAACAGTTTTGAAATAATAAAATTGGAAATATGAACGCGTAAAGTGTAGATAAAATATTTTACTCACAATAATTATACAGAATCCTTAAAATGTCACAACGTCTACATAATATTCACATCCACATGGCAATGCATCATACATGTTAACTAAGTCGAGTTGAGAGAAATGATTTGTAAGACAAGTTGAGAGCACACTTTTTTTAAAACACAACCCCATAAATGACACCCAATCACAAAATGATTCAAAAACACTCAAAATAATTCTGGTTTTAATACACTTATAACAAATTTATATCCGTGAATATATATTACTCCATCCAATTTTAATTCCTGAAAGTAAAATTAATATACAATCAATAGCTCCCTCTATAGTTAAATTAAATATAATATTAACAATATTATCTACAACTACCTGAAAGGTAAAGTGTCGCCATCTATTGGTA
Organism: Maratus michaelseni; assembly: GCA_963931845.1. Lineage (NCBI taxonomy): Eukaryota > Metazoa > Arthropoda > Arachnida > Araneae > Salticidae > Maratus > Maratus michaelseni. Next base: position 141,437,354 of record OZ007587.1, on the reverse strand, counting down.
TTATAATAGTTCATAATTAATATTTAGTTAAATATCCACTTTATTAGTTACATATTCACTTCATTAGATTTATTTATATAAATAAACTTTAAAAAACAATACTAACTTGTAATTTTACTTAAAATTCAAATAAAATATAATACTACTATATGAATAAATCTACACAGAATTAATTCAACTTGCACAGCATTTCAGATATTCTTAACAAGAATATATTATGTAAAAGAGATATTATTTTAATTCAAATTATTTTTGCTGCCTTTGCAGCCACTGATATTATAGACATTTATTAAATAATTAATGTTTTATTTTTACTACTACTTAAATATATATTAGACTTGTTTTTAAATAATTAATGTTTAATTTATACTACATTGTAAATATATTTTATATTTATAGATTAATTCAAATATCTAATTAAATAATTCATAAACAATTCAAAATATCTCAAAATTTATAATGTTGATAATTAATAGTATTACTACTGTTTTTCAATCAAATTAATGCAATGCAGTAATTAAAATACTTGTTAATTTTAATTATTCATAGACAAAAATAAAAACTATATATATTTATTTTTATATATATTGCAAATAGATATATATATATGAGTTATAATCACCAATGTTATCATTGTATAATTTAATTTGTTATTGTATAAGTTAATTTATAAATGTATGAAAACTGCACATCAATAATACCTTAAACAGAGGTGATCGGCAACGCACAATCACAACTATACAAAGTATAAATAATGTTCAATCAAATATTAAATTTCCTAATATGTTATAATTGTAATTATGTATGTTATATTTGTAATTTTCTACATAAAGTGTATATAATGTTCAAACAAATATTAAATATTAAATTTCCTAATATGTTATAATTGTAATAATGTATGTTATAATTATTATTTTCTATATCTTTTGTTATATGTTATCGCACACTAAAACAATAATTTATTACATACCATGTTTATATTTAAATTATATAATAAATGTTATTTAAAAGAGTTGATGATTGAATTTATCATAAAAATAGGATATCCATATATTTTTGCTTGATCTCGAATATATCTAATATTTTTGTATATATATATATATATATATATATATATATATATATATATATATATTTACAATCTGTTAACAACTGCAGTGTTTACATTATTTCTAAATTTTCAGATATTTATATGTCTATACATCTTTCTCGTGCCAAACATTACAAAAAATTTAAACGAAATAAAATATATAGATAATTTCAATAGTTATTTTAGGTTATATTGCCATACATCAAATTTTTATAATTTTATGCCAAATTTTTCAATTTTTAAATAATTTTCTCAATACAAATTTTCCTATATATATATATATTCATTCCCCAGTCATGTTGGAGTTTTCATGATGGTTCATGAACTGCAAGGTATCTTATTTTTATCTCTTTTCATCTTTATGGATTTTATACTTATTGTCTCTATTAAATGTTCTCTCTGTAATTTATAAGTATGGCTTCTTTCCTTTTTTCTGTTGTATTTTATTTTTTTTATTTTATCACTGATTTGAGTCATTGTATTTGAGATGTAGTCCCAATATCATATTTTTTAGCAATATATGGCTAATATGATGATGAAATATCTCATATCATTTTATTTGTGGTATTTAGGCAATTGGGACTTGATAATTCTGTCTAAATTCCACAAATTTCATTTCATGTAATTCATTTAATTCCATATATTCAAATTTTTATTTAATTTCTTATTCTTTCAATGTTTTTGATTCCATATTCAGTGTGTTGGGGAATTTTTTTATTGTCAACTAATTATTTCATACTTAATTAAATAAATGTTTAAGTTGGTGTTATGATTATGTTTCATTTATGGTTATATATATATATATATATATATATATATATATATATATATATATATATATATATAACTTTCACGTATTTCTTTTAACCTCAATTACAATTTTTAAATGTGCATGTCGTGTCTTGCCGTTCTCACGTGATCGTAATGTGACTAAAAATCACCGCAATAATTCCACGTTGTCGCAATAACTCCACGGGATCGTTTCCTGTATAAAGTCAGCATAAATGTAAAAAAGAATAGAGAAGAGTCCATAGCTCCTTGCAAGTTTTATTTATTAGGGACTTGACTATGATGGTAAAGTTTGGGAGGTGGTCTTTTTACATCAATAGCAACAACCTCTTTTAGCGGAGGTTAAGAGAAGTCTGCACTACTTTCAGAGATGTACATGTGGGCCAGAAGTCATCCCAAAATCGCCAGACTACACGTGCATTAATTTTTATCGCCATTCGGAATTTTAGGACGGTTTAGAATATATCAATGTTAATTTTGCGTGGGAGATAGAGAACAGAGAGGCAATGCTAGGCGCGTTATCAAAATATAGGTTTTAACGGAGCAACCCTGCGGCGTGTATTGGGAAAGCGGAACTTGCAATTTTAGGATGTATAAAGTTATTAACCCTCAAAGCGTGTGGAACGTAATATTCCGTTCACTAAGCTCCAGGTTTCACTGCAATATATGCAATATTTGAGATAATATAATTCTGTAGATTTAATGAATTTGTCAAAACATTGAAGAATGATTAATACTCTCAAGGGTTACATTCATATTTGTAATTAAGTTATATTTATAATGCTGAAAGAATAATATTTTTTTTAGCATTTAAAACAAAATGCAGAGAAAACAACATTACAATTTTACCCTTTTTCAAAACGCTCAGAGGGTTCCCAGCAAACACGAGATTTTTGGCCACCTGTTGTAAACGTTGTGGCCAAAAAAGTTTGCGGCAATTTGTATCCAGCCATTAATGTATTTTAACTGAAGCGCCCGCACACCGGATGTCTATCGCCAAATCGTTAACGGGCAAATGGCGGGGAAACTTAATGCAATTTCAGTGCCCAATAGCGAATGAAAGTACGTTTGCGGCCAAGATATACAAATCTATCATTGTTTAAAAGTCAGTGGCCCAGTATAATCTTCTCGACATTTTTATTATAAGAAATAAAAAGTATCTTTACTTCACATTTTATAAGATGATTTTCGTTATTTTAAACCTGGATTTATGTGAAACGATAAAATATGCTGCATTTAAATATTTTATGCAATAAAAAATACACAAAAAGTACCCTTCTTTAATTTAAAGAGTTTTTATGGAAAAAAAAATCATAAAAACTGTTAATGTTTTTGCTTAAAGTATGCATTAATATCTTTAAATGAATATTTTTTGTGAGCACCTAGAATGAAAATGAATATTGCAATCTTTAGACATACATATTATATAAACATATTAAAAAAATTAATGATAAATGGGAATTTAAATTTCAATTTCAATGAAAAAATATTTGTCAAAAGAAATAAATGCCACTTTACCAAAAAGCAGTTACTGTTAAACGAAAAAAAAAAAAAAAAAAAAAAAAAAAAAAAAAATTCTTTTTTTTCTTGGAGTGGGGGGGGGGGGGGGGCGGTGATTTTATATTATCTGTATATTATCTATAAATCAGTTCCAAAAAATAAGTTATTTTCATTTTTTGAAACACTCCAAAATTTAGATTTAAAAGAAAAAAAAAATCTTAACTAGCTTAAATAAGCAATAATACCAAATACCGATCCCCCCCTCCCACTCCTTTCACACGGCAAGCCGGGAGTAATGCAGGGAAAGATGAAACAAGATTTCCCTTTTCCAACACATTTTTTTTCCCAGTGGGGATTTTTGTAAATATATTTTTAAATGTTTTCCGCTTTGTAATAATCAGCATTGAAAAATTTCCACTTTTAAAATTATTTAATGTTGTATGAGAAATTTTGAAGATAAAAAAAAAACCTTGAAAAAATAAATCTATTGAAATATAGCTTTTTTTCTGCGGTCTCGTAGGGATTTTTATGTCTTTTTGGCAGCGTCATCGCACATCGCAGCGTTGTTTACATTTCCCTTTCCTGCATCGTGGCGTCGTCTATGTCTAAGTCTCGTCATTCACTGGTTTTTGGATATTTAGATTTACTAATTAGGTAAGATTATTTTTCTATATTATTCCAAGAGTTAGTTAAAAATTAGTTTTCATCATTCTCAGGGACAGATTTAAGTTCAAGATAAAGAAAGCTGAGAAAAAGCATCAGCAATTGTGTAAAATTAACTGCATTGCTTTGCTTATTATGCGACTTAATTCTACAGAAGTGAATAAAAAAAAAAGTTCTTTACTGATCTTACATCTGCCCTGAATATGCTATTAATAAGTTGATTGTAATTATATATATATATCAGAGTAAAATGTGTCCGTAATGAACAATCTCGGAAGTTTTTGGTTTATAAAAAAATTAACCAATAAAAATTCAGCTTTTATTTTTTTCATAATTCTCCGTTGCCTGTTTTATAATTTGCTTTATTGCTGACAATCTTAAACCAGTCAGGAAGCGGAAAGTAATATTTTACAGCTCTAGTGTCTTTCAGTGAAATTATACTTCATATGTTAAGATCTGGTTTTAATTAACTAATATATATATATTCTGTATTTTCTGATGATACTGGCATATTTTTATTTTGATAGTAATAGAAAACTTCGAATTTTATGTACTAATTAATGACCATTTGCAAAATTTCACTTTATTTTTAAGATTTTAATAAAGTAGGTAATTTCTTTTTAATTCATTAATGTGATTTTTAATTAGTCATGGCAATAGTGCCCAAAATGTTTTGGTTTAGCCGAAAAGCTAAGTAATCTGATTTAATTTTTAAATTCCACTTATCAGAGTCGTGTAATAGGAACACAACTTGGTACTTTTCTGTTATACCAACACATGCCAAAATATACGCTAATCTGCCATTTATTTCTACCCTAACCGTGTAAAGAATTTTTTATTGCAAACTGTACCAAACATTCTGATTGGACTATTTATTGAACGTGAATCTTTTATTATTATTATTTAATCGTAACCTCATAAAACATCTTAACTTGCTACTTTTCAAATAGAAAATATTTATTAAATTATAACTTGCATTTATTATTGACACTGAAATGAATTTTACCATTAAGCTGTTACTTGATGATGTAGAAGCGGCAATAAAATTGTTTTAGGACTTTAGATACATAAAAAAAAAGTTTTTATCAAAAAAACTCATAAACATCTTCATTCAAAAAATGAAATGTTTACAGCAATCCTAAGAGACATTTACAATTTCAAGCCTGTAGTTTAAATAGAGTTTTATTTTATTACCTTATGTAATATTTATTTGTTCTTTTATTTTAAGTGCATATTTTGTATTGCAATTTTCAAACGTTTTATTTTTAAGTGCTTAAATTCGTGCCAACAATGTTATTTTTGTTTTCAAATGATTCGTTTCATGTGAATTTCCTTTTGTGCCGATTATTATGCTTAGCGACAATGGTGTTGGTATAGCAGAAAAGGACCCAAACTTTTTATAAACAGTTGCTTTTAATATATTTTCATGTTGTAAATATTTTTTTAATAACAAACCAGATTAATTTTTAATGGGTTTTTTTTTTCCTAATGAAAGCACATAATTTGTTTGGGTACATTTCGGTTAGCCGGGCGCCAGTGATATATATACATGTATTATATATACACATATCTATGTATATACACATATGTCTGCATATACATATATATACATACATATATTTATATACATATATGTATGTATATACATATATAGGTATATACATTATGTATTTATATATGTTAATATATATCACTGGCGCCCGGCTAACCGAAATGTACCTTTTTTTGTTTCAAAGTATTGCATCGTCCCTTACCCCTCATGCAAAAACAAATTTGTCTTTAAGGACGTCTTCCTTTTTAAAACTTGTTTTAAGCCTTTTTTTAACCTCATCTCCCCCGAGTCTGAAATTTTCTTTCTGTGTTTGTGACAACATACTCTCAAAGTAGGGGTGTACCGAGTAGGGATGCACCGGATGTGAATTTTTGCCGGATACCGGATACCAAATATCCGGTACAAAATTTTACCGAATATCCGGTATCCGGCCGAATACTTTTTTGTTTTTAATTTCAGTAGTAATTCTATTTTATGCTTGCTTTAAAGAAGGAAAACTTTTAAATTATTATAATTTTATGTTATTCAAATGTGAATAATACATTTAAACTCATTTATTAAGTTAAAGCTGCTTAAAAACAAATGCTTTTTACTAATTAAGTATTTCAATTTAATCATGTTTTTTCTTTTGCTTATTCTAATATACATATTAGTAGTTTTTTTTCTTCCTTTATTCAGGGTCATGGAACATAAAAAGATAAACAATTAAGTAATTTTTCTGTTTTTCATACTTATAAATCTTTGTTATTTATAAATACTAAACATCCTATTGAAGCGTCTTTTTCTTTTCTTACATACTCGTACATATTATTACTTACTTTTCCTATGACGAATATTTTCTAACAAAATTTAAATAGAGAAGCTCCTCATTGCAAGTATTTTATTTTGTAGTAGAAAGGGGACAGTGAACTATTCAAGAAAGTGGCAAAATTCTTTTCATGATCAGTATTATTTTACCACAGCTGCTCTTCCATCCATAGACAAAATAGTGACAAAAGATTCAATAAAATCATTTTTACTTTACAATTGTTGAAAACACAAGAAAAAGAGACAACCAGAGGACTGAACACTTTTTCTCAGAAAAGAAAAATATATGTGATAAAAACATAACAGAGCCTGAAAATGCTGAGCACCATAACTTGCCTTTAATTATAAATAATTAGTTGTCATATTTTAAATATATTTTCATTTATATATAAATCCTATAATTTCATTTTGGCAAAAATATGAATATTTATTTCTACTAACATTGTTTTAACGGGATAATGTTGGTAAGAAACAAATTAATTTTGCAGTAACCTTTTCTGATAATGTTAAAAAATGAGTAACTATCCGGCAACCGGATATTGAAGTATTCGGCCGGACCGGATATCCGGTTTGAGTGCCGAATAAGCAGGATATCCGGCAGGAGACGGATATCCGATGCATCCCTAGTACCGAGTAGCACTTTGGCCGAGTAGCCGAGTACCAAGTACTCTTCCGAGTACCGAGTAGTTATGTGTAAGAAAGAACTATTGATGCGCACATGAAGTGAGCTTAAAAATAACATATCTGTGTGTGTAGATATCATGAACCTAGATCTCTTCTAGGTTCATGGTAGATATAATATAAACATACTTCTTGAGCATGTATTCATACATTTAATTTTACGAAAAATTTGAAATTTAATTATGCACCTATTAAAGACCATTTTTGAAAATTCAAAAAATTTAAAACAGTACCACTATTTTTAAGGAATAGAAAAAAAATTAATAAATAAAAGTAAAATTAGCCAATGTGAAATTAAAACCCATTCTTCAATTTATGTAACTCACTCTGATACGTGAAATCCGTCTGTCAAAAATGGTTATTGGTTACTGTAATTTTGAATAATACAAATTGTCATTGAATAATGCAAAAAGCTGATGTTAAAAGTGTGGCTTGCACTATTCACAATGTGCAACTTATAATAAAATCGGGTTTATCTACCCTACATGCTTTCTGACATGTTAGTTATAGTTATATTGATGGACATTTTAACCACTTTGAGCTGCATGTTCAAATTTTAAAAAAGTTCAGTCACATTTGTCTGAATCAAAAAAAAATTAATCATTACAGTAATTAACCATAAGATGAAACTCAAAGTATAATATGTTGAACCTTTATGCTACTGAAAGTAAGATAAAAAAATTTAACTACAGTTCAGTAGCAATTACTGGAAAGTGTAATGAAACTGTTATTGCCATTCTGAGTAACATTGAAAAGCTCAAATGAAAGTTCCAATCATTTTGGTTGTGGTATAATGAAAGGGACATTAAAACTAAATTTTGAATTGCTTTGGCTTTTCTTAACTTTTCTGTATTTTGTAAACATATTTCTATATACTACTAAGTAAATAGTTTTTATGAATAATTGCATATATTATATATTTTTATATTCAAATAACTTTTACAGGTCAATTATAAAATCCTTTGGCTTCAAAAATGATAATAATGCTTAAAAATGAAATTCTTACAACTACTCGGTACAAAATTTAGCCGAGTACCAAGTACTCGGCAAATTGGCCGAGTATGCTGAGTACCGAGTAAATACCGAGTACTCGGTACGGCCCTATCTCAAAGCATGACAATTTCTTTCTTGGAATCCAAAATAGTTGCACACTGTTATACTATACTGTTACATTTTTTTTTTTTTTTTTTTTTTTTTTTTTTACACCCATCCAAAATATTAAGAGGAGAGAGCCTGTCTGATATTACACTTTTAATTTTATGTTAAATAAAACATTGGGTACTTTTCGGTTAGCCAGGTGCCAATGATGTGTACAAGTACATACATGTATATATATTACTGGTGTCCAGCTAACCGAAAAGTACCAAACATTGTATCAATTACACTTTTAATTTTATGTTAAATAAAACATTGGGTACTTTTCGGTTATCCAGGTGCCAATGATGTGTACAAGTACATACATGTATATATATTACTGGTGTCCAGCTAACCGAAAAGTACCAAACATTGTATCAATTATCTTCCTTAATTACTTTCCTGGAACTATAATTTATCTCCATCTTTTATATTATGTTCTGCAGTGTTTTTCTTTTTCAGTACCATAATTTCAGTAAAAAGCGCTATAGTGCATATGCGTGTAAAAATTTAAAACAGTCTAAGTGCACAGCACTTCTGCTGGTGTGGCTGATTCAGTAATTTTTTTTTTCTTTTCTTCCCCATAGCAATATTTAGATAAGATGCCATTTTATTTAATGCAAATTATGTGTGTGTGCATGTTGAAATAAGTTTTGATTTAAAAGAAGAAGAAAATGATTCACTGACATCAGTTATATACATTAATCAGTTGTACTTTTTCTTTTTAATTTTCTAGTTGAATATGATAAATGCTTAATATTGCAACCTATTACAATTTATTTTCATATTTTTCAGGAAACTGTGGTGGCGCAGTTCAGAGATGGCAGCAGAGATGACTGTGCAGCATAAACTCGTTTGGCATTCAAGCAAAGGTAAGTTGTCAATTTACTCAGTTTGTAACGCAGGGCTTTTATCTTAGGGCCCATTTTGAAAAAAGTAAAAGTTATTTGTGTGAAATTTATTCTTTTTTTTTTTTTGTGAAAGATAACATTTTGTAATGAATATGAAATTTAGTTACTCAAATTTGAACCAAACGTTTATTGATAACTTCTTTAAGTCCTTCTGTTAAAGTTTTCCTTTCAATTTGTTTGCAAATTACACATTTTGAAACATAAAATAAAAATTAACAATGAAGAGTATGTTTTTATGGATTGTTTATAAAATAGTCAATTCAGAAAATTCCAGATTTTAAAAGTATTGCTACCCCACATGCAAAAACAAATTTGTCTTTAAAGACTTCTTCCTTTTTAAAACTCAATTTTTTTTAAGTTGCCTGTGTTATTTAAAAAAAAAATGGGAAGAGATCCTGTTTATTAAAAGGTATATTGTGAAGGGACCTGCTTTACTAGGAAGAATTTTGGGATGGTCCCCTAAATAGGCTCCAAATTTTGTCTGTATTGATCAATTTACATTAGTAAATTTAATTTCACACATTCATAAAATAGAAGTGCACTCTTGTATTTTAGCTGCATACAGTTGGTAAACGTTAAAGCTCTTTACAAAGCTTTCCAACCTTTGCACTTTAAGTGTAAAATTTACACTTTTTAACCTTTTTTTACAGCTAGAATGTACTTATTTTTTACTCTTAAAAGTTATAGAAAAAAAAAAGCTATTAAAATATTTTTCGGCAGAATCCTCGAATAAGCGAGGGTCCCCGATTTGGCGATTTTTTTTTACGCACGCCAAGGAACGACGCGCGCCAACCGAGAAATCGGCAACCTCCGAATTCTACCCAATCAGATCACGAGCTTTTCGGCAGACGACTTATTACTTACACACATCGTCAAGCAAATTCTTTCACAAAGTACACCGTGAACGTAGCATTGATTTTATTTCGTTTTAAGAATATTTACAAAGTTTTAGTAAATTTTACCGCCACATTTTTCGATTTTTACATACTTTTACCAATATTTTCCTTCAGATATTTCAATTTTTACAAACTTTTACCGATATTTTCCTTCAGATATTTCAATTTTTATAAACTTTTATCGATTTTTTCGTTCCGATTTTTTCCATTTTTACAAATTTTTAGCTATTTTTCCTGCCGGATGTTTCCGTTTAAAAAACTATTTAGCTATTTTTCACTCCGTATTGTTTCATTTTTAGCAATTTTTCTATCCAAATTTTGAACTATTTATTCCTCCGGATATTTTTGTTCTTACAAATTTTTTCCTCCGGGTTTTTCCATAAAAAAAAGTTCTACCCTATTTTTTCCTCCGGATTTTTCAATTTTAACCTACTTTTTTCATTTGGATTTTTCGTTTTTACAAGTTTTTAGCTATTTTTCATCTATTTTTCATTTTTACAAATTTTTAGCTATTTTTTCCTCTACATTTTTACAAATTTTAGCTACGTTTTTATTTTATTTCTTTTGTTTTCATTTTTATAAATATTTAGCTATGTTTTTACTTTTTTTTTCATTTTTATAAATTTTTAGCTATGTTTTTCCTTTGTTTTTTTTGCATTTTTTGAAATTTTTAGCTATTTTTTCCTCCGGATTTTTCCGTTTTTAAAAATTTTTAGCTATTTTTTCCTCCGGATTTTTCAGTTTTTAAAAATTTTTAGCTACTTTTTCCTCTGGATTTTTCCGCTTTAAAAAATTTTTTAGCTACTTTTTCTACCGAATTTTTCAATTTTTAAAAATTTTTAGCTACTTTTTCCTCCGAATTTTTCAATTTAAACAATTTTTAGCTACTTTTTCCTCCGGATTTTTCAATTAAAAAAAATTTTAGCTACTTTTTCCTCCGGATTTTTCAATTAAAAAAAATTTTTAGCAATTTTTTCTCCAAATTTCTCAATTTTTTTAAAAAAAATATCTATTTTTTTCATTTGGATTTTTTATTTTTACAAATTTTTAGCTATTTTTTCTTCCGGATTTTACCATTTTTACAAATTTTTAGCCATTTTTTTTCCTCCAGATTTTTCCATATTTTTAATTTTCTTTCTTCTGTATTTTTCATTTGTATAAATTTTTAACTATTCTTTCCTCATCATATTTCCATTTTTACAAATTGTTAGCTACTTTTCCTCCAGATTTTACAATTTTCACACATTTTTAGCTATTTTTGCCACCATATTTTCCCACATTTTTAGCTATTTTTGCCACCATATTTTCCGAATTTCCAATTTTTTTGCTATGTTTTCCTCCAATTTTTCCATTTTAAACTATTTTTCCCACCGGATTTTTCCTTTTTTTTTTAATGAATTTTTAACTATTTTCCCTCCAGATTTCTCCATTTAAAAAAATTTTTAGTTAGTAATAAATAGTAAGTTCTATTCCCTCTAGCTTTTTCAATTTACAAATTTTTAGCTATTTTTTCCTCCGGATACTTCATTTTTACAAATTTTCGGCTATTTTTTTCCTCCGGATATTTCCATTTTTACATACTTTTATCAAATTTTTTCTATTTTTACATATTTATAGCTTTTTTCTTCCATCTGTATCCATTTTTACAAATTATCTTTTTTTTTCTATGAATTTTTTTGAAATATTTATCAAGTTTAATAATTTATTACCTTTAACAATTAAAAAATTTCTAGTAAAATAAGGCTTAAACTTGAAAATTGTCACAAAACGGAATAAAATCAACGTTTACTTCATGAAAGAAATTCTCATAAAAACTCTATAAATAGTCAATTCTCTGCATCACACCACACACGTTATAATTGAGGAAAATTTCGATATTCTTCATTTTTCTAATACATGCAAGACGCGGTTGACTATGCTTCGCGTACATTAACTGAAAAAAAACATCACTGGACGCATGAAACTCGCTGTACAGCATTCTCTAGAATGCACGAAATTCATTTAAGCCGAGGTCAGTAACTTGTGTATGTACGCTTCGCGTACATTAACCGAAAAAAAACATCACTGAACGCATGAAACTCGCCGTACAGCAATCTCTAGAATGCACGAAATTCATTCAAGCTGCGGTCAGTAACTTGTGTATGTACGCTTCGCATACATTAACCGAAAAAAAACATCACTGGACGCATGAAACTCGCCGTACAGCAATCTGTAGAATGCACGAAATTCATTCAAGCCACGGTCAGTAACTTGTGTATGTACGCTTCGCATACATTAACCGAAAAAAAAACATCACTGGACGCATGAAACTCACTGTACAGCATTCTCTAGAATGCACGAAATTCATTCAAGCCGCGGTCAGTAACTTGTGTATGTACGCTTGCCGTACATTAACCGAAAAAAAAAACATCACTGGACGCATGAAACTCGCTGTACAGCAATCTGTAGAATGCACGAAATTCATTCAAGCCGCGGTCAGTAACTTGTATATGTACGTTTCGCGTACATTAACCGAAAAAAAACATCACTGGACGCATGAAACTCGCTGTACAGCAATCTGTAGAATGCACGAAATTCATTCCAGCCGCGGTCAGTAACTTGTGTATGTACGCTTCGCGTACATTAACCGAAATTTTTTTTTTTTCCCCAACAATCCATTGACTAATTTTAAGATTTTTTACCACGATTGGCTGATAAATTTGGCGATATCTTTTAAATGGCCAAAAAACCATTTTGTAAACTTTTTCATATTAAAATTTAGTTAAATTGTAATATTTTAACAAAACTATTCAAAAAGTTATCATAAAAAAATCTTCGTCTATTACATATTGCATAGCAATTGTTCATTTTTATTAAAATTATTTTATTCAAAATTGTTATTTTACAGTTTGTTAAAACAGTTTAGCAGAGTTTCATGAAATGTAAACATCTTGTACAATGGGTCCTTCAAATTACTCAAAATTTTGATGCTTCAGCTCATGTGCTTAGAAAATGTTTGCTTTAAATGTTTTAATATTTGTTTCAAGAGTGATGATTCAGTTTTGTGATTATTGTGACACCTCTGGAAATATAGTGCATCTAATCTGGACTTACATTTAATAAAAATTAAATTAATTTAAATTTTTGAAATGTAAAATTTAATAGAAAAAGATTGAGTATTTTTTAAAGTTTTGCAGAAATGTGTCAAATAATTTTTGTTAACAGGGTTTTTGACTTTCATGAACTTTGACAATACTTAAGATTACACAGATTTATGCTAAATAATTTTTTTTAATTTATGCTATGTATGTAGAAGAGGAAGGGAGGTGGTGATAAAATTATTTAATCTTCTGACCTCTAAATTAAGGATTTTTTTTTAATATGTTGTCATATAAATTAATTTGGATTTTGATTATATGTAATGTATAATTTTTAACAAATTAAAAATAAAGCAGATTCTTTGGAGAAAGGGACCTTCTTTAATACTTTCTTTGACCCTTTTTTCTTAAGAAACTTTAAAAAATGATATTTAAATTCAAGGTATTTTTAAAACATTCTTATGTTTTGCCCAAAATATTTTGCAAATGTAAGATTCTGGAGAGGAGCTGAAGGTTCAAATCCATGTTTTTAAATTTTCCTTTAAATCAAATATCAAGTAATAAAAATGGTGATTTTTTTTTCATTGCTAACTAAGCGTAAAACTGACAGTGTGAAATATGTTCGAGCCTGGAAGCTTGGTTACGCTTAGTTAGCAATGTAAAAATTCACATGTTTGTTATTCAATAATTTCGAGTTAATTTCACTGCTGAAAATAAATTAAAATTACTCAAATATCAAGTTTTTAGAATAAAATAACTGTGGCAATATTTGTATTGGAGTAATTAGTGTTTCCCCTAGACGTTTTCGAGAGGGCGCAGCACCCTGCCCATTTTTTTATAGTTGTAAATGCGCCCTGCCCGTTTTTATATAGCTGGAAATGTGCCCTGATTATTGTGGATTCGCAAGAATTTGCTTTCGCGAATTTCACCAAAATTTAGCGGGAAAATATCACAAAAATCATCTATCGGTCATGAGAAAATATCGCAAGATTCGTCTATTGGTCACAGTAAAATATCACAAAATTTGTCACTTGGTCGCAAGAAAAATTACAAAATTCAAAAATCTCAAAATTCGGCAGTTTGTTGTAGGAAAAAAATTGGGAAATTTGCTTATTTGTCGCAAAACCTCCCTCCCTGCACAATTCGGCAATTGGTAGCAGGAAAATATTCTGAAATTCATCAGTCAGCTGCGGGAAAAATCACGAAACTATTCAGTCAGTCATGGGAAAAAATAGCGAAATTCTTCCAAGATCGCATGAGAAAAATTGCTAAATTTGTCAATCGATTGCGGCTAAAAATAGAGAAATTTATATATCTGTCATGGGCAGGGCATTCGGGGCACGGGCCCAGGGTCCCCGATTTTCAGGAGTCCCCAAATGCTACTAAAAATTTTTGAATTATTGGCCAAAACAGTTTTAACTGTTAAAAAAACAAAATTAAAATGGAAAAATCTGTTTGTCAGAGATTGTCTATGATGTGTCAAAGCAGGGTTGGCAAGTTTCTTCCAAAGTGGAAAAAACCGGCCTGAAGAAATAGGTTTCTTCCAAGTGGAAAAAATGGAAGAAACTGTTTTTCTTTAAGAATTTACCATATAAGTTACAACTTTGTAAAATACAATAAAAATAAATGTATTTTCTAATAGATAACCTTACATAAATTTAATTAGACTTATAAAAATTTAATTATGTATGATAAATTGATAATTACACCAGTTTTTTAGCCAAGATCACACACCTGTCTAAAGCTTTCCAATCATTGTGTACCTGAATAAAATAAATGGGACTTTTCTAACACCATGCCAAAATGTATGCTAATGTGCTATTTATTTAAACCCTGAACGTGTAAATATTTTTATTGCAAACCGTGCCAAACATTGTGATTTGCTATTTATTGAACATGACACTTTTTAATTATTATTATTACTTAATTTACTCTGTAACCTCGCAAAACATCTTAATTTGCTATTTTTCAAATAGAAAATATTTAATATTAAGTAGTAACTTATATTTATTGTTGACACTAATGTGGATTTTACCATTAGGCATTTACCAGATGATGAGGACGCTGCAATAAAATTGTTTCAGGACTTTGGATACAAAAAAAAAGTATGAACGTCTTCATTCAAAAAGTGAAATGCTTACTGCAATGCTAAGAGACATTTACAATGCTATGCCTGTAGTTTAAATTGAGTTAATTTTATTAATTTATCATATAATATTTATTTGTTCTTTTATTTTAAGTCTATATTCGTGTCGATTTAATAAAATAGTTCGTGAAAGTCTGTAATTTTCAAATGTTATATTTTTAAATGCTCAATTTTGTGCCAACATTTTTTTTTTTTTTTTTTTCCAATTGAATCCTTTCACATGAATTTCATTTTGTGCCAATTATTGCACTTGGTGACGACAATGGTGTTGGTATAATGGAAATGTACCAAATAAATTTATCCAAAATACACAAAATCAATTCTGGTAATTCAATTCAAAAGAGGCACATTTTTTTTAATATATATAATTTAAACTTCTGTAACCAGTAGTAAATAGTATGTGGATCATTTACCTATTGTAGAATGAAACTCTTTTAAATAAAAGACAGTGCTTTGAATTTACGCCCATTTTATTAAGGAAACTAATATACAGTAATTACTGTATTGAAGGATTTCATTAAAATCTCCATTTTCCTTACTACAGTGCAACATTGTATAACAAAACAGAAGTAATTTAGCTTTAAGATGCTGCAATCAATTTCTCAACTTAGAATGGATGAATGCAAAAGATGAAAAAAATTCTTATCCCTGTAGAGTTTATTTTCAGAACATTTATCTTTTAAATCAGCATGCTAGTATACATAATTACAAATTTGTTTGTTTTAAGTTTTGCACAATAGTTTTTAAAATATTGCATTTTTATATGATAAATAAGGAATTGGTAGGTTTTTTTTTTTTTTACAGAAATTATATAAACAATAAAAAAATATCCCCTACCTCTAAAGTTGTAAAAAACATAACCTGTAAATACCTGCTGAACCTGAAGTTTGTTATTAAAAAATAACTTATTTTTCCATAAATAATATTTTTAATATTAATTAATTTCCAATTTAAATTTCATATAATTAGGTTTTGAATTTAATTCTTTTATATAGTTAATATATTTTAATTTTGAGCATCTGTTTTGTTTTCTGTTGGTTGCTTCCAGTTTTTTCCATTTCTTCCAGTTTCTTCCGGAAGAAACCCAACCCTGTGTCAAAGTAACTTCATTTTTTCTTTATTGTCTTTTAACCCTTTGAGGCGTGGTGGGATATATTATATCCCACCTAATTTAAATTTTACTTTTTTAACTTTGACGGGGAAAAGTTGAAAAATTGCTTTTCCTTATTTTGAACTAAATTACGGTGAGAATTGAAATGCTATCGTTTTATGAGTGATAATATCAGATTTATAGCTTGGAGGTACACAATGTATTTTCCTACTTTACAAAGCCATTTTGAAGGAAATGTTATGTGAAAAAATAAAGTGAAGAAAATAAAGAACTGCTGGTTTCTAGCAATACAAATTCTAGAAACATTTACAAAGTGAGCAATTCGACTTTTATGAAATGAACAGAAAGAGCACCCATACATCATATGTAAAGAATATGAATTTATATATTTGAAGTTATTCAAAAGAATTTATAGAAAGCCTGTTTTTATTTTGTTTTAGTGATTAACACAGAGATAAAGTATTTAATATATACAGCCCCCCCCCCTCCCCCCCTGCTCTTAACACATAAAAATAGAAACAATATTATTGTTAACATGGTTGCAAAAAGAAATGAGAGAATATGATATAACATAAAATTGCCACCATGAAATGCAGTTTCGCACCTAGAAAAAAAAAAGGAATTAGGTGTCATTTGACAACGCTGCCCTTTCATGAGTTTTTGTTAAAAGCAAATATAGGTATACTGCAATAAAATAGTTTCATTTTGTACAAATAACTTGAACTACAAAGCTTTTTGTAAATAGTTTTTTTAAATTATAATTTCTGTTCCGATTATATTTATAAATGGCTAATTAATAAGTGGTGTTTTTAAAGTAAGGCATTTTAATTTTGTTTTGTAAAATTTATTTTTTGTTTTTCAGAAGAAGAAGAATAAAAATCTGGAAAGAAAAAAGTTCTCTGTGAAGATGACTGTAGATTTTCAGCTCTTGTTTATAAACTTAAATTAAGAAACATCAGAAATTTAATTGTAACAGGATTAAATTTTCTTGTAAAATATTTCTGATAAATTTTGAGCATCTTGTAAATACATAAATAAATGTTTTTTGGTTGGTTTGTTTTACATTTGTTGTGAAAAATAAAATTTATATGAAAAAAAAAGCATTCAGTTCTAGTGTTTTTAAATATATATATTTATTTATGCAAGTGATGTTGTTAAAAAAGATGTACTATATATTTTCCCCTTCTTTCTCATTCTGAGAACATTCCCCCTTCTTTTTACAGGTTAAGATATAATTGAATAAAAGTGTTTTATGTAGGCTATATTTTAAAAACTGATAAACTGTTTTTGTTGGTTGATTATAAATTAGCATTGCTTGGAGATCAGGTATTAAAAATAATTTGCTGTATAAAAACTTTTGAAAATTTTAATAAAAATTTCATCATAATCTCATTAGAAGTTGAGATTAAAATTTTAATGTACATAATATTGTATGAATCAGTTTGAAATTTTGTTAGTCAAAAAGTCACATACCTCCTGCTGGAAGGAAAAATATTTTAAAGATTTCTTTATTGGTAATATATTAAAAAAAAATATATATATATATTCAGTACTCATTACTTGCTAATTTTTAAAAAGTAAAAACAATGATATATTATTATTTATGAGTAATGTTTAGTCCATTTAAAAAAAAAAAAAAAAAAGATTTAGTGTATGAATGGTGAACTTGCCGTGTTCTAGAAGATCAACTGCCACTACTATTTTGAAAAAATATTAAACTTATTTAATAAGAGAAATTTTCAGATTACATAAGAAGGAAAATAGTGACAATTGGCTTTCTGTCAATTAGTAATATTTTGTAAATATATATACATTGAAATTTTGTTCTATGATGTGTATAAAGGGGGGAAGAGTCCTTAACAGACTAAAACATTACTTTATAGGAATACTGCTACATTTTTCTGATATTATATGCCAAAGAGATGAAGATAGTGAAATGACATTTTTTGAACGGACCTAATTTACATATATATATAGTTACATCATTAAAAAAAATTCTTAAATTTCAATGATCAGTAATGTCAACATTTTACCAATTTTATAAAATAGAGTTCCTGCATTTTTGTTTTATTTTCAAGCTGGATAATTGGAAGAAACATCCAGGTAAGAAATTGTATTATAAAAGCACCAGTGGACCCATGCGAAGATTTCACACTGCAGTCTAATACTTTTTAGCAATATCTAATACTCTTTAGATGCAGGTTTAAACTTGTAAAGGAAAATTAAGGACTGAAACTATCTTCAAACAACATTAGTCGAGCCAGAATATCATCTCGTTTATTCCATCACAGTTACAGTAAAAACTGATCGAGCATAGCAAAGACAAAAATATATATATATCTATAGTTAATTAACTGCTTTAGAGATGACATCATCTGTTTCGGAAAAAAACATGGGACAAAGAAAAATAAATTGAGCATTTCAATTTTGCTTTTTAGTCATAAATATAAAATAAACCCGTGCAGCAACTATGTCCCACTTTATCTTTTTTGTAGTATTTATTTTTTATAATCATTTTAAGCATTATATAATGTGGTATTTTATTTTTGTGGCTACACTAATTTGAGGAAAGCCTTTCATTTCTTTTATGAAGACAATGCAGATTTAATTTTTAATTTACAGCAATTTTTAATCAAAAAATATGTTTTATCGAGATGTGAGTGCACTATGTCAGAAGCTGGTTCAAAATCCTTTCTTATGGCATCTCGTTCATTGTTGTGCATTTCATATTTTCTGAGAAAAGGGGATGTTGATAACAGAAATAATATATACTAGTGGGCCTGTGTGAAGATTTCACACTGCAGCCTAATATTTTTTAGCAATATCTAATATTTTTTAGATGCATGTTTAAACTTCTAAAAAAAAATAAAGCCAGAATATAATCCAATTTATTCTTTCATACTTTACAGTAAAAACTGACTGAAAATATCAAGAGCTATATATATATATATATATATATATAAATTGTATTTTAACTACATTAGAGAATGACATAATGTTTTGAAAAAAAAAAAAATTGAGCGTTTGAATTTAAATTTTGCTTTTTTATCATAAATATAAAATAAACCCATGCAGCAACCATGTCCACTTTATCTTTATTGAACATTTTTTTTATAATCATTGTTGTGGAATTTAATTTTTGTGGCAACAGTAATTTGAGGGAAAACTTTCATTTTATTTCTGAAAACAATGCCTATTTAATTTATTACTTGCAATTTTAACCAAAGTACATGTTTTAAAGAAATGTGAGTGTACTATGTCAGAAGTCGCTTGAAAATCCTTTATTATGGTATCTCATTTAACATTATACATTTTTTATTTGCTTCGAAAAAGGGATGTTGAATATAATCATTAGATAACAATTTTCAATGGAAATTCTGGCTGGACAATCCACCTGGTGAATTAGCTTGAAGAAACATAAATTGAAACTACTTAAAAATTTACTCCTTTGAATAGAATGTTTAAACCTATAATTTAATTAAAAATTGAAGAAAATTAGTTTTTTTTTCGTATTCTCACCATCCTTGGTAATTTAACGCTCAATATATATTTTACACCTTGTGTTACACCTTATTTTACAACTTTTTTTTTATTAATTACAATTATGGCTTTTGCAACTTTTTCAGAATAACATTAAAAAATAAATCATAACCATATGGCCTTTTATTCCGATCTAATGAGATGAGTGGATACGGCCAATTTTTGCCTCCATTGGGACACTTTTTTTAAAAAAAATTATTATTATTGCTTCCAGATTGAAAGTATTCTATACAAGATCTGAAGCACTTTCGATTTTATTGTATTTTGACCTTTTTAATATGGGGTGCTTATAACACCATTGCAGTTTTTAACTGAAAAATATTATAATAAAGTGAAACATGTTTGCATAAAAGTCAGGTTGGTGTTATGAGCTCTTGTTAAGAAAAATATTCCAATAGATTATTATTATTTTTTTTTTTTTTTCAAATTTTGAATAAAATATTTAGAGTTTTCAGACAAAAATTATGGACCAGTAAATTTAGATTCTAAAGTTTAAAATAACTTAAAAAAAGAAAAAAAATTGTCCCTGCCAAAGGAGTAAAAATGGAGATTTGCTCAACTTTACTTTTTTGAGGACCATAAAAAGTATAATTCTGGCCAGCTTCCATTCATGATATCTAATAGTGGCATGAATATGGCTAGCTTTGGGCTATCATTCATTAATGATGCCCATTGATGGCGACAAAGTGGCTAGCTTTCGGCATGCATTCATTAATGATTACCATTGATGGCAACAAAGTGGCTAGATTTCGGCTTGCATTCATTAATGATGGCAACGAAGTGGCTAGCTTTCGGCTTGCATACATTAATGATGCCCATTCATGGCAACAAAGTGGCTAGCTTTCGGCATGCATTCATTAATGATTACCATTGATGGCAACAAAGTGGCTAGCTTTCGGCTTGCATTCATTAATGATGGCAACGAAATGGCTAGCTTTCGGCTTGCATACATTAATGATGCCCATTCATGGCAACAAAGTGGCTAGCTTTCGGCATGCATTCATTAATGATTACCATTGATGGCAACAAAGTGGCTAGCTTTCGGCTTGCATTCATTAATGATGGCAACGAAGTGGCTAGCTTTCGGCTTGCATACATTAATGATGCCCATTCATGGCAACAAAGTGGCTAGCTTTCGGCATGCATTCATTAATGAATAGCATTGATGGTATGTGGATGGCTGGCTTAAGGCTAGTTTACATTTATGATGACCAATAAATTAACATTTATGGCCAGCTTTGGGGTAGCTTTTATTCTTAACAAACGCAGGTGGCATGGCTGTGGCGATCTTCTGGCTAGATTTTATTCACGATGATCGTTAATGGCCAAACTGTGGCTAGTTTTCATTAATAATTGCCACTTAAAGTATAACTGTGGGCAGTTTTAGGCTATCCGTCAATTATGATTAACCACTTGTGGCACAATTATGGGCATCTTAATGTAGTTATGGCCAATTCTGTTGCGGCCACATTGTGGCCGGCGTGACAGTTTTTTTAAGTTGCCGTTACGGCAAACGATTGCGGCCCATCATCTACTAGTTTGGGCCAAGGCTAACGTAGCCATCAGTGGCCCGCAAGTTCTGTGTTAGTTGGGTTAATAAAAAATGCAAAACAAGCAGTTGAAAACTATCTAGATTTGCATTCCAGATACAACATACAATTGAAGACTGGCAGAATAAAGGCACCGTGATGCAAAACATGAGTGAATTTTAATATATTTGCGGAGCGGATATTTCTAATAAAAGAATACTAAGTGTATCAATGTATATGCGAAATAACCGTCGTCGCATTTTTAATTTAGAAGGGAAATAATTTATGCGGTTAACGAAAGCTGCAGAATAAATGAAAGATTACGCGTACATGATTAAATAGCATTTATCGTGGGATAGATATGACTTTACTTTAGACTGAAAACAATTTGAAAAAAGATATAAATTAACTTTTTGAAAAATTAAGAAATTATAAATTTTGAATAAAATTACAAATATATATGATCTCTACAGCATAGATAGGCCATCTTGTAGTAAACATTTTGTAGATAGAGTACAATATTTTAAATGTAGCGATTGTTAAGATTTTTTTGTTAAAATGATTAAAAGGATCCGAAGCAATTAAAAAGGTACTGAATAAAGATTATTTTACTGTGTATAAAACTCTCAAAATATATGAATTTTAAAAATATAGGGTCATTATAAAAGATTGGAAAACCTTTAAGAGGTGGTAGTACATACCAAAACAAACCATGCTTGTTTAGGAAGCGATCGTAATCCATTTCTTCAGTCAAAAATAAAGGAGTCTCACTACAATCCAAACATAATTATTGTGCATAAATTTAAATAAAATAAAGGTATATGAAAACAACTTTCAACAGATATAGCTTTCTTTATGTGAAATGCAATGATACCATGAAAAGTGATGAAAGTGTACAAAATCTAGGTAAGTGAAACTGTATGAACTGTGAATTAAACGCGAAAATATGGAGCATTTTAGTTCAGCGCCATTTGGATAAGTATTCTAGCCATGTCTACCCTTTTTAGTGTATCCTAATAGTTCACACAGAAAAAGGTCTGTATATTTGAAATTTCGTTAAAATATTTTCATTATTGTTAAATTTACGAACTAAAATTTAAATTCGGATTTGAATGAGGCACCCTGTATTTTTCACCATATGAGGGGATTCTGACTGTAATATCCTGTAAAAAACTTGTTTGTTGTAGTTTGCCTTACCACTTCTTAAAATTTGTACAATTTTTTTAGACATCATGTATAGTACTTATTGCAGTGCATCACGTATTACTGAAACTCAATGAACAAGTATACTCGGGCTAGACAGTGAGAGGGAATGAATGATAACATTTTTTCTTCTACACAACACAAAAATACCGAAAGAGAACAAAAGTCTTTTAATGCAATTTTACCGTTAAAAATATATGTATACACAGTATCTGAAAAATGACCCCTTTCCCTGATTACAAAATTTATTCATATTTGCTCTGTATATACGATAAACGTGTGAAACTGACGCCAAAATGTTGGAAAACTAATCAAGTTTCTTTTGTTGAACGTTTCCGTAACGTGTCTGTAGTGTAGCAGTGTCAGTGTCCAGGAAACTGGAAATGTTCATAAATCAGGAAAAAGTTCAGTGTGTCCTCTGGTATCATGACACATTTTTGGCATCTGTAATTCACGTCAGGCTGCAAGCACAAATTTCTTGAGATTTTGCACAAGAGACTATCTCACTTCTTCCACCCTTTCAGCTGAGGTTGATGGTCGGCCAGTTTTAGGTATGAGGTCCGATTTTCTGGACACTGACAGTGCTACACTATAGCCACACTACGGGAACCAGCAACAAAACAACTTGGTTAGTTTTCCAACATTTAGGCACCAGTTTCACATGTCTATCTTATACATTGCGGATATGAATACATTTTGAAATTAGGGAAAGAAGTTTGGACACCCTGGAGTGTCCAAAAAGTATTTCCATGATTTCAAAATGTATTCATACTGCTATAAATAATATATATGTTGTCATTTAGATGTTTCTTTGAAAATTTATAAGTAGATAACTTTATTCCAATTTGCATTCTATTTTATTTTTATGGCTAAATAATATGGAACCGCACAAAAAAGGTAAAACATATTTTAAACTCTTATTTATTTTATTTTTTACGACAAAAGACAGAAAAGCTATTTATAAAAGCAGTAAACATAAATAAAGTTAGGAGTATATAAACAAAAATATTATATATTGCTTGTCAAACCAAGTCTCATAAAATAAACTAATTTAATTATAGTTGAGTAAATTATAAAAATCCTTTAAAAAATGTTTCTTGGACATTTTTCCTTACATATTCCTAACTCCATTTATGTTTACTGGTTTTATAAATAGCTTTTCTGCTTTTTTAGAAAAAAAAAAAATAAATTTTTAGAACAAAATATGTTTCTTTTTTTGTGCGATTCCATATTATTTATCCATTAAAATAAAAGTGAACGCAAATTGAAAAAAAAATAACTATGTATATATTTTCAAAGAAACATGTAAGTGTTAACATATATGTTATGTGATTAATTAAATTTAGTAATTTCTTTTAGTAATGCAGTTTCTTTTCTAAAAGAGGTAAAAAATGTAATTGAATTAATTTTGTACATAATTAAAAACCCTTAATTAATGATAGCCTTTTATTTTGCATGTTTTTATGCATTAAATTTTTATATAATTTTTATTTTTAGCTAAAACTAAGAAGTTTTCTGTACGTTGCTTTGTATAGAATATCCCATAAATTCACAAAAATTTTTGAAATTTCTGAAATTCCTAAAATGTATAGAAATTTGGACTGATGATTTCGACTGGCGACACATATATATTTTTTTTTATCACGAATAAGGATAACGCTTCTTTCATTTTTGTAGAGAATTTTTATTTAGTTCAAACTTTTATCATTACATTAAAATAGTACATTATTAGTGCAATGCCATTGCATTAATATAAAATGAAGTTTATTTTTTGAATTTAAGTAAAAAAAAAATCTATGTGATGAATATTCTTCAAGTCAAGTAAATAGTTTGAATTTTTCCACAACAATGTTTGTTTTTTCGTTTGCTAACACAAAAATTAAATTTTAAGAACTTGTGAGAAAACTGTTTATTTAACAGGAGAGGGGGGGCGGGGGAGTCCAATTGGGCTAGATGGAGAAAGAGATAAAGTTAAATATTTTAATTTTCTAAGTACAGGGTGGTTCTAATTAAACTGTCGGTACTCAGAGGCTCATAGCTCCCGTTCTACTGAACGGATCCGAATGAAACTTCAAATATATGCTATGTAGATCATGTGGCCACGGTTTTCGCAAAAAAAAGTTCGACATTTTGCCACTAGGCGGTGCTTTACCGACGTAAAAAGTAAGATAACAGTTCAAAAATCAAAGAATAACGGAATATTTTATTTATTTACACACCTATGTGCATACCTTGTCGGTCATGCTGAAAGCGTACCACCGCATTATCAACGGCCACACGCAACATATGAATAGGAATGAGGGAAACATGGCGTACGATGCTAGCTTTCAAGTCCGCTTTATTAATTATACGTGATAAACACGATATTTGAGAAAGCCCCACACGCATTCTGTTTGGCTACCACAATGTTCATGCAAGAAGGAGCAACTGCTCATACGTCGAGACGTGTAAAGAATCTGATTCAAGCTAACTTCCCCGATGAACGTTTCATCTCTCGTACTTTCCCGATTTCCTGGTCAGCAAAGTCACCAGATCTGAATACTAGTGACTGCACATTCAAACATTAATAAGCGTTGAATGTATAGTTTTCTTAATTTTTAGCATCAAAATTGATTGTTCAGAATGGATTCTTCTCTTTTTTCCTCTTCAACTGGTCAAAATTCACCTGTCACTGCTGGGTTTGATTTCAGATTTGAAGTCTCCTTCCTTAAAACGTTTGGATTTGTTTTGAACTTTCCGGACACGACTCTTGTCCTGGTATTTAACTGCACGAATTTTGAGGACAGCTTAATTGGTTTAAGACCTTGTTTAAATTCATGCCTTAAGATTCATAAAATCGACATTTGTATAACTTTTTATATGACCTAAAAATGAAAGAAAGAAGTCTGTATGATCATAGAATATAGAGAAACATGTGTACTCTTAAATAACATTTTATGTCCATCAATAGGGATGGAAAAAGGCCAGCTATATGCTTTGGTATAAAACCATTCAAAAAACGAAAATAATTTTGATACAGCGTAATAATAATCATTGCAAGATTTCCCTTAATGTACTACTTAGTAAAAAAAAACAATTTGATCGCAACATGCAGTAAAAGTTTAAATTCGACAAAAAGATTAGCAATTTTCAGAAATTTATAACTGTACAAAAAATATATGTATGTGTACAATATATGTATGTGCATATGTATATGTATGTGTATATGTATATGTATGTGTGTAAATGTATGTATGTATACAGAAATAAATTATAATAAAACTCAAAATCGTAAACGTGAAATGCTTTTAAAAAACAATAAATTCTTTTCAACTATTTATATTAGAAATGATTTATTGCTGTCTCACAAATTTATTTCTAAAAATTAGAATTATCAAATAAACATTTTCTCGGTGTAAAAACTATCGAAGCATCTAAATTGTTGCTGAAATTTTCCTTGCAAAATCACATTCATTTATATTTACTAGTCATGTAAGCCCAAGAGAAAATAAATTATGTCAAAATTTCTATGCCTTTAAAAATAAAAACGAAACAATAGTACATTGGACTTTTTAAAAAAAAAAGCGGAGATAAAATGACATCCGAATATAAAATACAAAAAATAAAATAAGAATTCTGATGAATTGTGATAGAAACATATGAAAGTTGAACTCCATTCTAATAAACATCTCAGTTTTATGAAAAATTTAAAAAGATTATGCTAAATCTGTATCAATGGAACAGCTTTCTTCTGAAAAGACTAAAGCCGTTTAATGCGATACATTTAATTTAAATATATTTTCGTACAATTGATAAACGTTCTTATTAAACGGAAAAGTGTTGTAATTTAATAATATTTATTTAAAATTTAAAATACAAAAAGAAAAATGACAACGCTGATTTAAAGTGATCTTAGAAAGATCGAATTCACATTTGAAAAACGAATTCAGAATGTAATTTTTTTTCTAAACGAAACAGTGCTATTTAAATAATCTTATTGATCTTTGTGTTATTTTCGAAGTTATTGGATTAATATAGTAGTTCAAATTCTCTTAGAATAAAATAACTATCTGTATCAGAGGAGCAGATTTCTTCTTAAACGAATGAAACAGTTTTATACAAGGTATTTCATTTAAATATTCTTCTGTACTATTGATCAAAGTTCTCATTCAATGGAAAAGTTTTGTAATTTAATAATCTGCATGTGAAGCTTTAAATACGATGAGAAAAATGGAAGTTCATATTTAAAGTGAGTACAGAAAGACCGTCTGCACTTTTAGAAAATGAATGTCGAATGCAAAATCTTTATTTATTTATTTTTTTATATATAAATATTCAGTGTTATGCAATTATTCTTTTTTGTATTAAGGATTTCATGTTTGTTTTAATAATTGGATTAATGATGCAGTAAAATTCTGTAAAAATAAAATAACTATCTGCATCAGCAGAGCAGATTTCTCCTTAAACGAATGAAACAGTTTTATACAAGGCATTTCATTTAAATATTCTTCTGTACTACTGTACTGATCAAAGTTCTCATTCAATAGAAAAGTTTTGTAATTTAATAATCTGCATGTGACGACGACTAAAATACGATGAGAAAAACAGAAGCTTAGATTTAAAGTGAATGTAGAAAGATCGTCTGCACTTTTAGAAAATGAATGTCGAATGCAAAATCTTTATTATTATTTTTTATATATAAATATTCAGTGTTATGCAATTATTCTTTTTTGTATTAAGGATTTCATGTTTTTTTTTAATAATTGGATTAATTTTGCAGTAAAAATTCTGTAAGAATAAAATAACTATCTGTATCAGCAGAGCAGATTTTTTTTTTTCTGAAAGGACTGAAATGGTTTTACATGAGGAATTTTTCTTAAATATTGTTATGAACTATTGATCGAAGTTCTCGTTGAACGGAATAGTGTTCTAATTTAATAATCTTTATTTAAAGCTTAGAATTAGAAGAGAAAAATGGCAACTCTGATTTAAAGTGAATATAGAAAGATCTTGTGCGCAACTGAAAAATGAATTGTGAATGCAAAATCTTTTTTTTTTAAACATAATGAATGTTATGTAAGTATTCTTATCGATTTTAATGGTTTTATGAAATGACTTGATTAATAACGCAGTAAAATTCTCTAAGAATAAAAAAAAGGTCTGCATAAGCGGAATAGCTTTCTTCTGAAACGACTGACACAGTTTTACACGAGGCATTCCCATTAAATATTTTTTTCGCACTACTGATGCAACTTTTCGTTGAACGAAAATGTGTTGTAATTTAATAAACTTTGTTTAAAGCTTGAAATACGAAGATAAAAACGGCAGCTTTGATTTAAAATGAATGTAGAAAGATGCACTTCATTTATCAAAAATGATTTCTGAATGCAAACTCTTTTTGCATAATGATTCCTATACCTGTTTCCTTATTCATATTAATGGTTTTATAGTATTTTTGAGATAACTGGATTAATAATATAGTGAAGTTCTCTAAGATTTAATTAACTAATCAATAATTTAAAAAGTGTAATCATGTGTAAAAAAAATATTGAGACAAAAAATTTCTTTGAATATATTTTATTTTAATATTTATTTTACATTGTTTTTTTATTTGTATAACAAATTATCATTATTTTTTGTTTACTGAAGTATTTTTTAACTTAAAGGTTTTTATAGTTAATGGTTTAAATATTTAAGTTTCGAAAGTTTCGTTTGCTATGTTAAAAACATTCTAATTTGATAGTTTCGTTTGTTATGTTAGAAACATTCTAAAACAATTATTTCAGAAAAAAAACGAAAGAAAGTCTGAACACTAAATGAGTATTAACTATGTGACTGATGAAAAAAACTATTCTTCAAATATTAAATGTTAATATTTTTTAGATTATCCAAGTAAGAAGATTTTAGATAATGCCTTGATGCCAAATCAAAATCTCGTGTAATTTCAATTAGAAGATTTTTATAGAATTAGAAAAAAGAATCAGTTTACCGAAAACTGGTAAATTAAAGTTTTGAAAAAAAAAATAAACTTTTAAACTTAAATTTAACAAGGAGATTGACTTACAACTTGCTTTATATATATATTTTTTCATTTTATAAGTGTTTGTTGTTAATGAAAGATATACAAAACACGATTTTGTTGGAAAGAAAGTTATACCTCTAAAGCTTTTACCCTTTGATTATTTGTTTGGATTGGATATTTTTGAACTAATTTTTTCCTGCTCTTTTTATTGTACCTTACGGATATAGTTGCATGATGATAACTTATTTGTTTGATGCTCACGACTGAATACTTATTTTGCAGTATCTTAAATGTACTTTTACTTGTAAAAAAAGGATATCTCCTTTATAGCATTCTACCCTTTTCTTTAATTTTTATCCCTTTTAAAGATGGAGATTATATGTAAATTTAAGATTCTCTTGAAAAGACAAATGCAAATAATAAGCATTCAAATACGTTTTCTGTTAAAATTAAATAATAATAGTAATGATTTAGTGTAAAGAACTGGTCGAAGCGTGTTTTCAAACAAATATTTTCAAAATCAAATATTCTTCATGGATTGCAGAATTAAATAAGAAACTTCCAATGTTATTACTTTCTCTTATAACCTTTCTTTACTTCTGCTATTATGTCTCTTATATCCATCTTTAATGTTTTATTGCCTTTTTGTTTTATAAAAGATGTATAATTTTGCTGTAGAACATATTTAATTTTAAATTTAAATTGGGGTTTACTGCGATATAATAAAATTTTTTAAATGTTTATTTAAAAATAATACGAGCAAGGAAACTATGCTAGGTCAAAATTAACTTTGAGTTCATCTATCATAACCTATGACCAAAATGATCCACTAATAAAATTTTCTCGACCATGTGACCAAGCCCAATTGTCTTCTCGTGGCCGAAACCCATAGGATATAACATTTAATCAAAATAGTCTGAGCTGTTTTTTTAGATAAAATTAGCTTGACCCACAGTTACCCAAAAAAGACCCACTAATCGAATTTTCTTGACCATGTGACCTAGCCCAATGATTTTCTTTTGCCCCAAAACGGTAGGCTATCAAATTTAGTTAAAATGGTCTGAGCCGTTTTTAAGATAAAAATAGATTGTTATACCCATGATGATCACCCATGACCAAAATGACCGACTAATCGAAATTTCTCCAACATGTGACCTAGCCCAACAGTCTTCTCGTACCCGAAAACCATAGGCTAAAAAAATAAGTTCAAATCGTCTGAGCCGTTTTTAAGATAAAAATAGCTTGACCCATAATGACCAATGACCAAAATGACCCACTAATCGAAATTTCTCGAACATGTGACATAACCCAATAGTCTTCTCGTTCCCCAAAACTGTAGAATAGTAATTTTAGTTCAAATTCTCTGCGACGGTTTTAAGATAAAAATAGCTTGACCCATGATGACCCATGACCATAATGACTCACTAGTCAAATTTTCTTGAACATGTGACCTAGCCCAACAGTCTTCTCGTGCCCGAAAACCATAGGATGCAAAATTTAGTCTAAATGGTTTGAGCCGTTTTTAGATAACATTAGCTTGACCCACAGTGACCCAAAAATGACCCACTAATCGAATTTTCTCGGACATGTGACCTAGCCCAATGATTTTTTCGTACCCGAAACTCGTAGGATACAAAATTTAATGAAAATCTTTAAAGCCGTTTTTTAGATAAAATTAACTTGACCCGCGTTGACCCAAAAATGACCCACTAATTGAAAGTTCTCGAACATGTGACCCAGCCCAATAGTCTTTTCGAGCCCGAAAATGGTAGGATACAAAATTTTGTAAAAATAGTTTGAACCGTTTTTTATGTACAATTAGCTTGACCCTGACCCATGGTGACCCAAAATGACACGCTAATCAAATTTTCTAGAACATGTGACCTAGCCGAATGGTTTTCTGGTGTTCCAAAACCGTAGGATACCAAATTTCGTCAAAATCGTTAGAGCCGTTTTTAAGATAAAATTTGCATAACCACACCCACGTACACAAGATTCGCTCGTATTAGAATATATGATATGCACAGTACAGTTTGACATTTTAAAAAACAAAAGAGCACTATTATTGTACTTAAAGACATATTAACAATATCTAAGATATATTTCAATTTATTAACAATTGATGCGGTATATATTCTGTCTGTAAAAAGATATAAAAAGGACATATAATTTGAAGATAATGTCTCTAAGAAATTGCATTAAGCTTTAAAGATTGAATTACCTATAAAGCATTTGTGGAGTAAATGAAGACTAATGAGAGGGTTATCATGACAGTGGAGTCAATATTTAGTAATTTGAGAAACGAAAGGTTTGGTGAAATTTGTCGTATAGCATTAAGTGGTCCAACTTATTTCGCCCTCTGGCGACTCCCTAAGTGAACTATGACTTATTTGACTGTCACACCGAACAAAAATTAATATACATTCAGTGAAAATATGGTTATCTAGATTTTTCAGTTTTTTGACTTACTCCACTGTAACTCTAACCCCCTCAAATATGATTTAAAAATAATGTAATGTTTATGTTAACACTAGCCTGTTTGAGTTACAATTAACCTTTTTTATCTTACTGGTCTACCACGTAATGTTTACTTTTAATAAGTGCGCGGCGCAATTAAGATTATGTAAACCATAAATATAATGCTCCGATTTCTTTGAAGTAAGACATCATTAAAGAACTTTAAATTTCATACAGATATGCGTAAAATGGAAATTAATGTTTAATTATTTTTCTTTGCACTCACAAAGGGAGAAGTGTATTTGATTCAGGAATAGTAACTAAAATGCATTAAGGAAATGTAATTTAAAAACTAGCTCGTTCTTTCTTTTCGGGATTAATAAATCTTGATTAAACAAAAATTTACCTTTTGTTCGAGTAAAATAATGAAATAAGAGAACATAAAACCTTCAGTCTTTATATAATGTTTATCTCTTAAAATGACAATCGATATTGTATGTTTTTAGTTATACTAACTATTTTAAAATGAATACAGAGTATTTAAATGTTTCTACAAGAAACGGGTTTACATTTGTATTCTATTGACAGAATAGACTATGTAATACAATATTTATCAATACTGATTCACAAATAGGATATTTTTTTTATATAAGAAAATTTAATATATCTTCAACAACTGGCACCATTTTCTGTACAAGTGAAAACCAACTTATGTTATTGTTAGATACTAAAATTTCATGGAAGGTTTATACAACATTTGCAATGAGAAAAACTTTCAAAGACCAGTTTCTGCAAAATTTACAAGAAAAAAAATAAAAATAATAATAAATATTGGTATTCTAAAAACAAACCATTTAGGTGATTAATGGAAAGATCCGGATGATATATTATTCAGAAAACTCTGCAAATATTTAAAAACCAGATTTACATACAAAGTAGCACGATCTTCTCCATAAACAACGAGATTAATAGACATTTTAAATGGATTACAGTTCGACATTTTAAACATTAATACATTTTATACCAGAAAACTGTTACATATCAACATGGAAAAACTTATAGTTGACAAATTTAAGGTCATTTCCATTCGGTAGTTCTAAAAATTATCAATGGAAGTTAAAGTTTAAACATTGAGCTTTAGGTGACATATTACTTTACTGTCACAAGAAATTGAATCATGTCGGTGGACATAAAATTAATAGCATTTAAATATCTCAACAGAAAAAAATACCATTCAGTGCGGAAGAGAACTTTGTTAGTCACGTGCAAGTGTCATCTGTGTATAATACCGATTGTTTTTTAAATAACTGTGAAAAAATTATAAACGCAAAGATCGTACCATCAATTTTATGGACAAGGTAAAAAAAAGTAAGGATTATAAAAGAGTAAAAGAAAAAAGAAATAACATGTAATATTAATTTCACAAAACTTAATTCGGCAGCCATATTCAATACACTATACTATTTAAAGTGTTACAAATAATTTAAGGGAAAAAAAGCCAGGTCAGTGGACATAAAGTTACGAATATAGCATCTACGTAATGTAAAAATGCTATTTTAATGAAACATTTCTCACCACCTAGGAAATACTGGCGCCCAAAGCAATATAAAACATCTTTTTTATTTACCATTAATTTGATTTTTATTTAACAAAAATTAGCAAAGGAATTGTACGCTTCTTGGAGAATGACCTCCATAATTAATGTTATACTGTAATTTATAAAAACAAATACTGTAACAGATACCTAACATTTTAAAAACCGACTTAAAAGTAACATTACCATGTATTGATTTATTTTGGAACATTTTTCCTTTGATTCATTTAATTAGATCAATAAATAATTTATTATTCAAACCTCGACAGTTTAAAACCTTTTTAATAGAAAGTTTCGACGAATTTAACCTAATGCGATTCTGCTACAGTAGTATAAAAGTACTTCCCAAATGAAAGTTAATTAACTGCAGTTTCAATTTTAAACATAATGAACTAATTATGGTCCTCTCACGCGAAAGAAAATCAAGAAAAGTATATTTGTGCTGTAAATAAATCTTTACCCTAATATCTCATTTTTATCTTCTAAAGAGTTATTGGATTTAAATCTTACATAAAGAGTTCATAAAAATAAATAACTTTATTTATCTTGAATGACTGTATGATGATTAATTCTGATGTTTTACTCTAATGAAAATTTATATGTTTTAATCATAAAAATCAGCTGTATAAGTTTAAAAGTAATTGGTCAAAATTTCCAATTTCAGTGTAAAGCTTTTTGCATTCAAAATATTTAAAAATAACTTATTTTTACTGATATAAAAGTAATTATTTGAAGTCCGAACCCAAACAATTTTGTGCCATCAGATCCCGAGCCCGATACTGAAAGTAAGCATTAGAAAATAGTTAACATTTTAAATTTGTTCCAAGATTAATTTTCTTATTTAAAATTATCTTATTACATAAAAATAAGTATTAATCATAAATATTCCCTCATGACAACGTTTCGGGATTTTCATGTCCCTGAAAATTTGCTTAAAATAGAATTTTTTTTATTTATACCCAACCACTGCCAGAAATCTGCAAAAGTCACAATTCTTAAAAAAAAAACATCACTGTACAACTATGGCACAAAGTCATGAATGCTGTTTTCCAGTAATTCCAGAAAAGAATCAAACAGAAAGCGAGGATAGAAGAGGGATGTCTTATGACTTCTTTATGCTACTAACACAGATTGTGCAAAGGATTATGTACCAGATAGAATATTTCTCCTTATATCCCCTCAATAACAATTCAATTTCATTCAAACTGTGTTTAAAGGATTATAAAACACTTGAAGAAACTTAGACTACAATCTTGTTTCTCAAATTGCAAGTTTTTTTCCCTGTTTATTCAATTTGTAAATAAATAAAATTTTCACTTTGAGCCCGAACTCGAAGACTGTATAAAAATAGAGCCCGAGTCTGTTTCGAGTCCACGCTTGGGTTCGGGTTGAGCTCATCTCATCTCTATTTAGAGTGCTACAACTCAAGTGGTGTTATTTTCGAATCCTTGAATGTCCACAGTGTGTCGGATTCCCTTTTAAACACAGGTCCCTTTCGAATCGATTTTTTAAAAATATAAAATACAACTAAGTCTGATTTATGATTTAATATTTTACCAGTTTATTGCTCAACATTTTACCAAGCCATGGTTCAACCGAAGCACTAAATGTCGGGTTTACCAACTTATTTTAGCAATTTTTTTTGGTGCCATGATTTGGTGAAATGTTGAAATAAACTTATGACAGTGTAATCAAAGATAATTTAGACATCGCGAATTACGCAATCTCTTTTATAGTTACTTAAATACTCTTACTTTGATCATCGACCTTGATTCTCGATATTTTTGGAAGCTCTTAAAATATTATACGAATGAGCATTCGAATGGAATTTCTACTTTAATCTTTTAAGTGAATTCTTTAAAAATACTAGAGAATAAGCTTAAAACATTTCAACCCTTGCAAATGTTCTTTGTTAAATGCTTGTTCGTTTTAGTTTTTAGTTCCATATAAGATCCACTAAGTATATTTTATTTAAATAATTACTCTATTAACGTGAAAGATAAGAAATTACTTACGCTACAGAAAATAATAAAGCGGTAGTTCTGTTTAAATGATCTTTACCGAAAAAATATTTCAATGATGCTACCGTTATCAAAATATTTTGAGAAATATAAAAAAAATACTTCTATTTCATTTTAATTCTTTCTGTAATTTTATAAATAAAAAAAAATCGTTTAAAATATTTTTAAATATATTAAATATATAAATGAACTCTGTAAATACCTTCGTACTATTTCGGACCCATTTCATATCTACGTTGCGTATAAATACAAAAATATAGCAGAAAGTATTCATTAATTTTATTTATTAACGATCTTAATAAAGTGTTAGTTAATACAATGCGCAAAAAAATAATGGTAATTTTCACAAATGTTTTTGCAAAATTTGTCCTTTTGCTAATTTTAAGCAACCACAAAAAATACAGTTACAAATTCACGAAGACATATGGAATATGAAAGATTATACTCTACATTACGTTCAATGAACATTCAAATCTCGTATGTTCAAAAAATAGACTAATACAGGCTTTGTATGTTTTTAAATGATACATAAGCTGCGAAATAATTATGTCCTCTTTTAGATTAAAGTCCCTATATTAATTGTTTAAACAAGAAATATTTAATATTTGGTCCATCCGCATTTAGTATTTTAGCAAGCTATCATTCGACGTAGTAAGCTTTCATATAAGTTTTGAATATATTTCATATCAATAGAGTTCCATGCTTCACGAATATCTGTTTTCAAAAAATAAAATGTTTTGTGAATACAGCCTGTGAGTAACCCTTTATTTTCCAAATAGGAACAACGGGAGCAATTTTAATTTTTTCATCTGTTTTTAGTTTTTTAGTATTTGAATAAGACAAATATATGCAATTTTAACGATTTGTTTTTATTTTATTTGGTTGTTACATTAGTGTATTGTGTACTGGAGCAATAATAATTGTTTGACAATAGTCATACACAAGCCTTCTAAAACTATTCTAATAACGATAAATCGGGAAAAACTGTCTGTACGAACATTTTATAAATCATGGTAAATGCAAAACTTGGGCAGAGTCGAATTGTCGCGAGTTAAAAGGACTCGAGAAAGTTTTCAAATAAAAAAAAAGTGTCAGGAAGAGCAAGTGCATATTAGATATCAAAAGCTTTAACTGTGCTTCAAGAAGCATATAGATTCAATCAAGCGATTATTTAAAGTTGAAAAAAAATATCACACTGTTATGTGTATTGCGAACTGAAGGATTAAGATTCTTGAAATTTTGAGATAAGTGATTTAATTTAAATAATCTCTTTTTTAAATTATGGTTTAAATTTTTTATTATTACTTCTTAATTTTCCACATTTCCATTAAAGTGACTTAACGAAGATTTCTATATAAGCAAATAATTTTTTTTTTATGTAAGCAAAGTTTAATTTTGTCTTTGTTTTTCGCTACTTTATCCTTCGAGCACCAATCCAGATTAAATATTATTGATAAAAATTATGTGTCCCAACTCGATCGGAATGTTTTAGGGATTTGGATAGTGGATATTTATTTTTCTAATAAATATTATTTATCATTGCATAATAAAGCCTAAAATGGATTGCGAGAAGCAGCGATTATCATTATTTTTAGGTAGAATTCGTAAGAAATACTACCTATTACATTCTCACCTAAGTTGGAAATTTTGAAAAATTTTTGCAGATCTACGCCGATCATGACTCCTAGAACCCAAAAGCACCCCCAGTTCAAAAGTTTATCTATCTATCTATCTATCTATCTATCTATCTATGTCACTTTTTTCTGACCACGATAACTGAAAAAATTCTGCAGAAATCTCTTCCAAACTGATACATAAAATCAAGGGTCATAAAATCTCGGTCAAGTTCGTTAATGGGCAAAATCGAACCAAGGGGGGGGGAAATGGGGGGGCTTTTTGTGAAAACAGAAAAACCCTCATAATTTCCTTATTATTATACGTATCGAATCCGTTTAAAGTTATTATTACTTCTAGGAAAAGGGCCGAAAATTTATGTATGACAGATTTTTGATATAATTAAAAATGGCCCCAAGGGGGGGAAAAAAGGGGGGTTTTAGAAGAAAAAAAATCATAGCTTCGTCAATTCACAAGATATCAAATCCGCATAAATTTATTATTAATCCTCTTAGTATTATCTAAAACTTTTATATTGACAAGTTTTTTATAGGACCAACCGTTATAGCAAAAATAAATTAAAAACAAAACAATCCCTACAGAAAAAAACAGAAAAAAACCCATAATTTCTTAATTATGATACGTATCGAATCCGTTTAAAGTTATTATTACTTCTAGGAACAGGGCCAAAAACTTATGTATGACAGATTTTTGATATAATTAAAAATTGCCTTAAGGGGGGAGGGAAGGGGGGTTTAGAAGAAAAAAATTCATAACTTCGTCAGTTCCCAAGATTTCAAATCCGCTTAAATTTATTATAAATCCTCTTAATATTATCTAAAACTTTTATATTGACAAGTTTTTTATAGGACCAACCGTTATAGCAAAAAAAAAAAAAATAAAAACAAAAAAATCCCTGCCGGCTCCGCCTGCAAACAAGTTATTTTTCGAAGTAGGCGGTTCCAACTCCAGCATCTTTTCGAAACTGATACATAAAATCAAGGGGCATAAAATCTCGGTCAAGTTCGTTAATGGGCAAAATCGAACCAAGGGGGTGATGGGGGGGACTTTTTGTGAAAACAGAAAAACCCCCATAATTTCTTAATTATGATACGTATCGAATCCGTTTGAAGTTATTATTACTTCTAGGAGAAGGGCCAAAAATTTATGTATGACAGATTTTTGATATAATTAAAAATTGCCTTAAGGGGGGGAGGGGGGGTTTAGAAGAAAAAAATTCATAATTTCGTCAATTCCCAAGATTTCAAGTCCGCTTAAATTTATTATAAATCCTCTTAATATTATCTAAAACTTTTATATTGACATGTTTTTTATAGGACCAACTCTTATAGAAAAAAAAAATCTTTGCTGGCTCCGCCTGCAAACAAGTTAGGTTTCAAAGTAGGCGGTTCCAACTGCAGCATCATCGCAAAAAGGTCATTTCTTCCGCAATTCCCGACAAACAGACGCCCCACGGTCTGCGTCTTCGAAATCTACCTGTGCCTGTAGGCCGAGCCGTCAGGGATTTTTTTAATAGACTATTATTTCAGAACTATTAAAGGTGAAGGCTAAATAAGAAATTTTTTATGTCCATTGACCATACCACATGACATTACTTTCCAATGTAGTATACACATTGACAAAAATAATTATTTGGAAAAAAAATATTTTTATAGAAAATTGAATAATTTCAAATTATATTTTTATTAACTGAAAATGAGTTTTAACTAAGCATTTACACTACTTTTATATAATGAATCGTCGCTAGACATCCCGTTGCAGCAGTTGAAGTGATTTTATATATTTTACACTTATTTTTTTTTTACTTTTAGTTGAAAAAAGTCACCAATATCTCAGACACCCCAAGATATAGGCGACACGAGGCCAACATGCTACAACTCTTGGTTTTATTTCATTTTATTATTGTTATTTTTTTAATTGAATGCCCTTATTTATCAGAGTAGCAACATACGCTCAAGACACATGTTCATGTTTTTTTTTTTTTTTTTCCAAACTACAGCAATCGTTATAACAGAACTTGGTGACATACGCTTGGATGAGTTTTAAATCAGTAAATAAACATTAGCTTGGAGATAGTGGCACGTTCATAGACCATGTGTCACTATTCTAATAGAAAAAAAAAATACTCTATCAGAAGAAAAACATACATAGACAGAGACTAATGACGCTCCCTAAAATATTTCGTTTCAGTTGCCAATGAAGGATTCAATGAACCAAAATAAATTTACAAATATTGAAAAGCTTAAACAGTTTACTATAATGTTCATGGAGTCCTTCAATACAAAATGCGAAATATACGTCCAAATATACAAAGAAGAACGAAAAATCATGCATCACGACATAGATTATGAAACACTTTCCAACACTATCGAAGTACTGTTAAGATTTTTTTTTGTTCATACAATATCTAAATAAACCATTAAAAAATGCAACGCGGTAAAAATTCATTTTGATCATTTACTGCCCATGATGGTAATTGGTGCGAATTATTTCATGCAAACCTGTATATGATCTATATACCTCGTAATACATTAAAATTTAGTTAATTTGTAATAAAAATTTTACATCGCAGCTAAAAACTCACATCCAAAAATTACGGCTCATAGTCAGTCCTGTAACTGAATTCGTTTAGGTATCTCTGTAAATACACAATAAATTCCACTTAGCCTATAATCTATAGAAAACATGGTTTAGTGCAATACAGCAATGTATATCAATTTCATTGCAATATTTTAACATCATTAAAATACACTGAAAACGATTTCTCCCCAAAGACAATAATTTAATGGAGTGCTTTTGTGAGTCCTTGTAAAAAAATATAATTGCTACCTACTCTCTATGCTCTATATAAAAAATCTTGTCATACACTTCAGTGATGCATATCAATTTCATTATGTCTGAAACAGTGTAACATCATTAAAATGCACTGAAAACGATTTTTTCTTATTGACCGTAATGTAACAGAATACTCTTGAGTGTTCCTATAAACATTAACGAATTATAATTGCTACTTAGTCTATAGGAAAACATGGAAAACATGTTGTCGCACACCTCAGTAACGCATATCAATATCATTATGATTGAAATAGTGTAATATTATCAAAATGCACTGTAAACCATTTTTTTCCCTTTGACCGTAATGAAAAGCAATCATTTTGAGTATCCCTGTAAACTAACCATAAATGGGACACACTTCATTTTCAATACCGAACATGTCATGGTACCTCAATAACATATATCAATTATATGGCAATCTAAAGTATATATTTACGTGAGTTTGAGCACGGCCAGACAAATCGATTTCATAAACACTTTTCAACTATGTGTTAAACCGACTATGTTGGAAAGTATTAAAAAAAGGAAATACCTTCACGTTAAAGGCTATTGTTACAACTTATATCGTTTTCAGGCTTGAAACTTATACAGACGTGTAGCATATATCTTCAGCTATAAAAACAATAATGTTTCCTGATTTTAAGGAGTACATTTAATTTTTATAAAATCACTGGGCGAAAATATATGTTTTATCTACCCTTGTCCTTTGATTAACTATTCTGACTTATTCTGACTATCACTTATTCTTTGCTCTTTTAGACAATCTCAGCGGATGAAGTATATGATTTTGTGTTCATTTTTTTGTATTTTCAGACTCTTTATAGATTACTTAATTTTTATTCTCGTGTACATTTGTATCTCTCTATATAGGGTTGACAAATAAGATCGTTCTGTTTTTCATCGTATGATGTATCGTTCCGTTTCCGCCTTCTTGGCGCCACCGCGCAACTCAACTATGCGATTGAAATGTTATGTTTCACGGAATTTGTCAGTGAATGTTTTGTTTTATAAGCATTTGTATTACGTGCGCGGCGTAGCTATGAAAATGGCCGCGAAAAACGTGCCTTATCGTCGTATTTTGTTGCACTATTTCAAATAAGGCTACGAGCGGCGGAGTCTGGGAGAAAGATAGGCAGTGTATACGGGAATAATATATCGTAACAGAGAAGGCGTGTGTTAAAAGTGGTTTACCAACTTCAGTTCTGGAAATTTTAACATCAATGACGTGCTACGTCGCCCGAACGAGATTGATTCGAACGATACCAACTTCAGTTCTGGAAATTTTAACATCAATGACGTGCTACGTCGCCCGAACGAGATTGATTCGAGCGATACCAAGTTAATTTTTCATGCGAATCCATACCAGACTGTGCGGGAGTTCGCTATAGAAATATTTTCCATACAAGCGTGAAAACCATTTTCGCCAATTGGAATACGTCTCCCGTCTCGATATTTGTATGTCAGGTAAATTGACCTAGGCAAATTTAATCAATCACATTTCCATTTGCGATTCACTGCTCAAACATCAGAAGAAGAAAACGTTTTGAAACAAATGGTGACAAGTGATGAAAAATGGATCGTCTAGAACAGCCATACTCAACCTGCGGCCCGCGGGCCGCATGTGGCCTGGCGACCTTTTATTTGCGGCCCGAGACACATAATAATTATTCCATATTTATAAAATTAATGTAGAAGTGCACAAACGGTTTTTAGGACCTTCACTTTTGTTTTATATATTTTCATGGGAAGTCAAAATATGCCTGTTATTAATAACTAGCCCAGCTTCGCCCATCCATCTAATGGTTTCATATGAAATTAAACTTTGGATGGATGGTTGAAGCCGGGTTCTACGATAATCATTTTTAGTTTTATGCAGATTTCCGTTATAGACATGCTTAAACTTAATGCAACAGTTGGAAAAACGGGCAAATCCCGTTTTATGCTGTCCAAAAGAAATAATAAACAAATTGATCCCTTTTGATAAAAAAAAAATTCCAAATAAATATTCATCTTATTTTAAAAAAGATTTATAAAAAATACACAAATCTAATCATTTTCTCTGATAGTCAACTAAGTCTCTTTTCTGTATTAAAAATTTATTTTATCGTTTATTACTTTGTTTGTATTAAAAATACCAAAGCTAAAAGATTACACCAAAAAAGGATTTTTCTTGAAGTTCTAAAAATGAGATTTCAACGTTTATATTGCAGTCCCTGTAGTAACGTTTCTTAGCGACATACGTTCATTCTTACTTATAATATAAACTTTGTTACATTACTTTGCTATATTACCATTTTAATTATCCATTTACAGTATTATATAAGTTGCGACCCGCCGAACGTCGCAAACATATATTTGCGGCCCACGAGAAAAAAAAGGTTGAGTATGGCTGGTCTAGAGTAATGTAGTGCGAAAAAGATCGTCGGGACAAAGCAATGAGCGACTGAAGGAACAACTTCAAAAGGCAGGACTGCATCCCAAGAAGCTTTTGCTCTCCATGTGGTGGGATTTCAAGGATGTGCTTTATTACGAGATATTACCAACAGGCAGGACAATTGATTCGACTATATACTGCTTGCAGTTAAATAAACTGTGAGCATTGCTTTGCTTCAAAAATAGCCAGAATTATTTGTCAATCGTAAAGATGTTGTTTTCCCCCACGTAATTAACCACCCGGTAGAAATTATTGAATGTTGACTTGGATGTTTTGTCTCATCCTCCATATTCATCGGACTTTACGCCATCCGATTACCACTTGTTTCGGTCGCTGCAAAATTCTTTGAATGAGAAAACCTTCGCTGACGAGAGGACTGTAAAAACGCACATGAAGAAGTTTTTCGCTGATAAGTCACAGACTTTCCATGAATACGGCATTATGGAGTTGGTGGAAAGATGATAAAAGATCTTCGATAACAACGGTCAATACATAATTGATTAAAATATACGAGGTGTGTAGAAATAATTGTATTTTTGTAACCTTAAAAACCGAAAGAATTTATTTGCCAACCCCGTATAACAATATATCTCAATGCGCACACAAATACTATTTATTATATTTATTTATTATACACGTATTCATCTACAATAACATACGTACGTGGCATTTAATATTGAAAAAAAAATTAATAATCACAATTTTCAGAAATTTATGTAAGGTGTTTCATTTGTTATTTCACCTTTTTATTCATAAAATGTAAATTCACATCAAGCTTCTCACAATTCAAAGAAAATAATGAAGAATTCACTATATTTTTTAATCTATATCTAATAAAATTTATATTATATTGCTTTAAATTAAACAATTTCTTAACTAATAAGTTTTCTGATTCTTAAAAATGAACAAATAATGCACCTAAGATTTTGTGGGATTTTCCATGCCCCATTGCATGATTTTCAAAATTGAAGGGGTTTAAAAAATATTACATTATAATATTTCTTTGAGGATACAGAAACTACAGAAAGACTAAAAAACACTTTTTTTATATAACTTGTACTATAACAAAATCCAACACGTGTTAATAAATATCATACCTTTAAGGAATTTTAACGATTGATGGGTAGTAAAAATTCTTTGAAGATAAAACACAATTAAGTTTAAACGGAAATGCTTTAAATCTTATTGAATATACATTTTAGTAAATTTGTAAGATATATTTTAACGTCATCCTCCAGTTTATCTCTTTACAGCTAAATAACTTTGTATTATGTATTTAGATTTTAAGATGAAGGAAGATCAATTCGATTATTATATTTTGAAAGGCTTCGAATATCTTCATCGATGATAAATATTCAACTTCAAAATTTCTGTTACTACATATTTAAAATAACGGCTTTTGGAAATATTTAATTTTATAAAGTAAACATTATTAATGTTATGCTGTTATCATATAATTTGATTCTACATGAATTATGAAACTGTTTTGAACTTGAGTAATTTTTGTACATATAGTAAATAATCCTTCCTAAGAAAATATATAAGTTCGGAATCAGTATTATATAATGACTATATTAAGAGTAGAAATCTCTTTAGTTACTTGCTTAAAATTGTATAAATCACTTAAATATCTTTAATACTTATTATAACTACAAATTATAATTTTAGTGTACAAACTCATTGCTTAATACTCACATTTAAAAGCTTAAGTTATCGTCTTAAAAAGAGATAGTAGCACTTAAATTAGTACTTCGTACTACTTGAAATATGAATAATTCGTTATGGTTTGCATGTTTGCCAGTAAAATACAACTTTTCATTCTCTAATATATATTATAAATCAAAAACAAGTCCATGAGTAGCGCTGATGTCATATTGACGGTGGAAACACCAGACTTACAAATTTCGCTTTTACTGTAATATTTTACTTTTTTCTATTTATAGTAGAAGAAAGTATTGTAAATGAAATTTTTTTTTGACTTTTTCCAGTTTTTGACGGATTTACATATTTTAGAGGTCAGAGATCCAAAAAACATGTTTATACAAAATATATGTCTGTTCTCATTATATCATCGTAAAGTGTATGGAGTTATAGATATAATAGAGCCAAATTTATTTTTTTAGGTTTTTGGCTATGTTCGTCTGGTCCCACTTGAATTTGCAGATATTCTGCCGGAAGGGGCGCCGGAATAGCAATTTTTGTTCCATTTTCATTATTGTATCATCAAAAAGTGTATGAAGTTACACATAGAATTGAAATATTTCATTTGTAAGTTTTTGGCTATGGTCAGCAGGTCTCAATTTAATTTCGGGATATTCCGCCGGAAAGAGGCGCTGCGATAGCAACTGTTGTGCATGTTGTGTAATTTTTCTTGATTTTTCATAGTTGTGTTATACATCGGTTGCTCAAGTAAATACAGGTGCATCACATCAAAGTAACTGGTGCTTCGCAAGCAGCTAACGTACAACATTAATAACAAAGAACAATGATTTTTATTGGCGATGTGTTAGCGAATTTTGAAGTATTAACATGTATTAGATAGAAGTTTTTTGATTGGCACACCGGGCTAGTTTCACTTTTAAACATCTCAATATTTAAATTTTTACACAGTCGAATAGGAAAAAAAAATGTTCTTTCAAATGAAATTTGTTTGAAAACTGTATCACAAATTACTGATCTTTTATTGTTTTAAAAATAATTTTCAAGCATGATTTAAAAAAAAAAAATCTATCTCAATCGCGTGCACTTCGATTACGAAAGATTAATTCGTTTGCACTTAAA
This sequence comes from Maratus michaelseni, assembly GCA_963931845.1. Classification (NCBI taxonomy): domain Eukaryota; kingdom Metazoa; phylum Arthropoda; class Arachnida; order Araneae; family Salticidae; genus Maratus; species Maratus michaelseni. The sequence goes on along the minus strand of OZ007587.1, from coordinate 141,392,967 downwards.
ATAAAATAAATAGTTCAGCATCGGTTTCCAGCTAATGTTCGAGAACGAAATTAAAACTACATCAATAAATAAATGAAATAATAAAGCAATATAAATGAAATATAAATTTAACATACATGGTATCGAACTAACCGCTTATATTACTGAAATAATTAAAATCAAACTGCTGTAAGCAGCGAAATCTTTGGAGATTTTTCCGTTTGTTAACTCCTGGCATAAGGCTAATACGAAATCATCGCTTTTAATACATTTCAAAACTTTATTTGAATACTTCATCCATATTTTGCATATAAAAATTCTTTTTGAGGGTTGTTAATGGAAAATCTAAAAAATTAGAATAGATATAAAAAAAATTATTAGAGTTCTCGAACGAAAAAAAAAAAAAAAAGGTTTTCACCCATATTCTACACCCGGGATGCCCGGGTTAAATCTCCTATTTAATGTGAATATACTGTGATATCCGTGACATTAAAATATGATATGGAGTGTAAATATCAGTGTGTATTTTGTGTACTCAGTATGAAAAACTGTTGTTCCTAGAAACGCAAAAATAAATAAATAAGTAAATAAGTAAAATAAAATATATTATTACCTGTTCTAATAATAATAATAATAAATATTTTAACAATCATCAACAGATTTTTAGCATGTTATAGGTAAATAATTTATTATTTCAATTTATCTGTATGTTTGTCTCACTTTTTTTTTCTTCCTTCTTCGTCTGTGATGACCAGAGGGCTGTGAAATTTAATATGTTACTAAAGTACAGGGTGGTAATAAAAATACTTTGCCGATATATCGAACTCTAGCGGCCTGTCTGTTCAACCGATCACGATGGGATTTCAGATATAGTTATTCACAGCGGTGAGCTCGGTATTCTGTGAACGGCAACAAATTGGCGCTCACGGTTACGGTTATAGCTACAGAAACTCGAAATTTTCAAATGGCAACGGCCATTTTTTTTTTTTCATCGCAAAATGCTCAGCGCATGCGAAAACCCTAAAGAGCGTTGGAACGGTACGTGTATCGCAATAAACGAACGCGTTATGCACGCACAAAAACAGCTCTGCGAACGGCCAAAAAAAAAAACACGATCAGGGCGAAATTTGCATATGACAGAGGCAAAACACCAATCACGGAACGCCGTTCGCCAGATAGTCTGCGTAGAAAACGGATAAAAAGTGGGGTGGGAATGTTAGTTCTTCAGTCGGGAGCACGCACATGCCGACGAGTTTTTTTTGGCCGTTCGCTGAGCTGTTTTTTGTACGTGCATAACGAGTCCGTTTCTTGAGATACACGTACGGTTTCAACGCTCTTTAGGGTTTTCACATGCGCTGAGCATTTTGCAATGAAAAAAAAAATGGCGTTGCCAGTGGAAAATTTCGAGTTTCTGTACCTATAACCGTAACCGTGAACACCACTTTGCTGCCGTTCACAGAATCCCGAGCTCATACGTAACCCTCGAGACACAAGGCCGTGACACTCCCTGAAAGAGAAAGGGGGTAGGCAATGTACCCGTCCAATGTCCAGCAAGAGGAGACGCTATTTTTTTCTCCTTCTCCCTTTTCACTAGAATTTATTTCTTTGAAACTGTTGGAAACTATATATACAACCCCGATTCAAAAAATTAGAATAATGAAAAGAAATACGGTCAAGGGAAATGAAAATCGAATTTATCAAATAAATAATCAACAATATCAAATATAAAGTACTATAATATGAATCTGCATATTTTGCAGATTATAAAAATGTAAACACATTACAATGAAATAGAAAATATATTTAAATCAGCTAACAACAAAAAATTCAAAATATTAGAATACTTTCTAACATAGTTCAAAAAATTAGAATAATGAAAATATATTGAAGATAATTTAAACTCTAAGTATTTTTACTTGCTAATCAGTACTTTGTTGCATCACCCTTAGCTTTAAGGACAGCTCTTAAACGTTCTGGCATGTTTTTAACTAAAGGTTCACAATGTTTTTTATCCAAATTCGCCCATATGCTCTTTATACTAGAAATAAGTTCTTTTTTGTCTCTAGGCGGAGCTTCTTGAAGTCGTTTCTTCATAATTCCCCACAAATTCTCGATAGGATTTAGATCGGGTGAGTTTGCAGGCCAAGGGAGTACAGGTATGTCCTTATCTTTGAGCCATTTAGTTGTTGATTTGGAAGTGTGGGGAGAAGCTAAATCTTGCTGAAACAAGAAATCGTCATCACATAAATCCTCAGCTGAAGGAATCATGAAATGTTCAAGAATTTCTTTATAGACTTCTGAATTGACTGTTGTGGAAACAATACACAACCTGCCTGGGCCTTCAGCAGTCATGCAGCCCCATACCATAACAGAGGTCGCAAATTTAACCGAACGTTTTAAACATTCTTTCTTATAAGCTTCATGTTTGAGTCTCCAGACACGTATACCTTGATTTCCGTGAGACACACAAAACACACTTTCATCGCTGAAAAGTATCTTTTTCCAATCGTCGTGATCCCAAAATAGCCTTTGTTTACACCATTTAACTCTAGCAGCCCTTTGCTTAGATGATAAGAATGGCTTTATCTTAGGCACACGTGATCTAAAACCTAATTTGCGAAGTCGTCGTAGTGTTGTAGATTTGGAGACATTTATACCCATTTCTTTCCATTTTCTATGCACATATCTCACACTCCGAAAATGATGTTTCTTCACAATCTTTTTCAATTGCCTTTCATCTCTTCTTGAAGTTACTGGCTTTCGACCACTTTTAAAGTGTTTATTTTGAAAACACTTATTATTAGAATATTCTCTCAAAACTCTACTCACACTTGCTTGAGAGCATTTCACTTCTTTTGCTATAAAAAGTTGTGTTTTTCCTATTTCGTGCAAGTACACAATACGATATTTCACAGCCTCAGATAAATCGCTCTTTCGTCCCATATTAAGCAAATACTACGCTACAATCAAATGCCAAACGACTTCTCATTTTCAACGGAGCACATTTTATAGTCCCACAGATGTTAATCCCGCAGCCGTTCTCTCAACTTATAAGAAAAATTTGAATATTCTAATTTTTTGAACCATGCTATCGAGGTATTCTATTTCTTTGAATTATTCTAATATTTTTTAAATAGTTAATTATTAATATATCAGATAAAAATAAATATTTATGTTATATTTATAAATGCTCTGAAGATAATTAGATACTTTTAATATATTTTTTCCTGGACGCAGTATGCAAATTGACGCGTTAGCAACATCAAACTCATTCTTTTTTACATTATTCTAATTTTTTGAATCGGAGTTGTATATCAATGTAAAACGCATACATGGAACTATTATTTTACTATTAATAAAATATTATAGTATTATATAGTATATATTATACTATATTATTTTACTATCATCGTTTAACTTCATTAATATCTGAAAAAAAAAACACCATTTTCAACTTTGTTTGCTTACGACTCAGAGGAATGATATAAATTATTAAAATATGTCTAAAAAAATATGTTATCTAGTTACATTTGTATATAAAACTACACCAATATAGAAATAAAAACTAGACTTTATTTCCTGAAATTTTAAAATAAAAATATATAAATGAATGTTAAAAAAAATAAAATAAAAAAATACATGAAAGTCTTATTATTATTATTATTATCATTTTATTTGCTTCATTAATATCTAAAAATTCTTAAATTTCTAATTTTCTTGCTTAACTCAAAATGATGAAATAATCACCAGAATTTATTTCTTTGAAATGTTGAAAAAAATAATGTAAAAAGTATACATGGAATTATTTTATTTTTTACTTACTTTAATAATGTCTGAAAAAAGGAAACTTTAACTTTCACTTTATTTACATAAGGTTCAATGAAATGATATAAAGCACAAATATTGTTATGCATATATATATATATATATATATATATTATTATTATTATTATTTAGAGAATTTGTATATGAATAAATGTAAAAAGCACAAATGGAATTATTATTTTATTATTATTGTTTAACTTCCTTCATCAATAATCTGAAAAAAAAATTGTCTATTTCTACTTTGATTGCTTATGATTCAAAGGAATGATATAAATCATTAAAAATTACTTGATGTAAAAAAGAATATATGAAATTATTATTTTATTTTTATCATTATGTATAATATATTATTTGTATATAAAAAACATTATGATAGAAATAAACACTATAATTTATTTATTTCAAATTTTGGAAAATATGTATATATAAATGAATGTTAAAAACATACATGGAATTATTTAATTATTATAATTTTACTTGCTTCATTAACATCTGGAAATAAAAAATTCAATTTATACTTTGCTTGTTTAAGGTTCAAAGAAATGATATAAAATATTTTAAAAATACTTCAAAATCTATAATACAGTTATTTAAAACTTATCATTATTCCAACAATTACAAGAAGTTATCTCTTTCAAATTTGGAGAAAGTATTTATAAAAGTATGTTAAAAACACAGGAAATTATTTCAATATTACTTTTACTTGCTCAACTAATATCTGGAAAATAAATCTTTTTATTTATTCTTTGTTTGTATAAAATTTTAACCATTGATGGAAAAATGAATAAACTAAAAAGCATACATATAAATGTGAGTCTGCTGTTAATTCATTTACTGTACTAATGCTTAATGAATATTCTGAAATTTTTTTCATTTATTTTCTTGAGACTAAAATTTGTACTTTTTTTAAAAACATAAATATGAAATTTTTTTATTATAAAATATCATAAACTAAAAGAATTACAGCCGTGTTTTAAAAGTATGGATAATAAACTACCATTGAAACTAATTAATTGGATATATTAAATTAAAGTACACATAAATTAGCATACGAGAATATAGAAGATACTTATTATTATTACTGTGGGCTTTTTATAAGCTATTTTCATATAAAAGTTTACTTTTGTTTAGTTTTTGAGAGAAATATTCGAGTCTTTCTGTAGGATAGTCCCTATCTTACGTCTGCTCATAGGACGGAAACGTGCGCCATGTTTATTTACTGTCACGGCCTTGTGTCTCGAGGGTTACGGCTCATACCTCTGAATAACTATATCTGAAATCTCACCTCGATCGGTTGAACGGACCGACCGCTAGAGCTCTATATATGGGCAAAGTTTTTTTATGACCGCCCTGTATATTGGAACATCGCATTTCTTACTAAATTGTCTGTTTAACATTTAGACTAATTTTACAGTGTCCCAATATGGAATGTAAACACTTAGCTTTCAGAGTGTGAAGTGAAGTGATCTAGATTTATTTGTTCGTACAATTTTGAACAAATTACTGTAAAAAAAGACACATGCATGTTAATCTACGAAAATATAATATAACCACGAACGAAAATATACAATAGCCACTTCCGAGTTACCCATGATTCCAAAAAGCGTTCTTTATCATTAGAAACCTCAGAAACCAATAATATATTTTCGAGGTTTAAAGAAACATTTACAAAAACAAAGTTTTTTTTTGCTGTCACTGATTTTCAGAGACGTTTCCGAGTAGTTTTTAGAGTGTATTAATCAGTTTTCTCAAACCTGGAATATAGATTTTTCGGATGCTATCAATTATGAATTAAACATTTTCAACTGCGTAACCGAATTTATACATGCAAGAGAAACAAAACAATATTAATGTTAATGTTGTTAATTTGTCACGTTTGCCTGTAAAACATGTTTTTTGAACATGAAAATATTTATTTGAGAATTGATAGCAATCTGAAAAAATTATATTCCGGATTGAGAAAGATTACACTACAAAAACGTCTCGGGAACGTTTTCGAAAATAAACGGTAGCAAATGAAACTTTGTTTTTAATAATGCTTCTTAAAAATATTTTCTTTTTAAAAAATTCTCGTAAAAATATCTCTAAATATCCAAATTTTATCGGTTTCTGAGCTTTCTAAAGATAAAGAACGCTTTCTGGAATCGTGAATAACTTGGAGGATGCTATTGTATATTTTCGTACGTGGTTATATTATACTAGGGGGCTCAGCCTCCTACTCGTTAACGCTCCCCAACCATCGTGAAATGCGAAGCAATTCACATTTAAACCGCTACGCGGTCCCAAGCAATTCTAGCTGGAATGAGTACTACCATAAATCATTTTAACATATAAAGATGTCAATTTGTTTTAAATGTAAAAAAAGAAAGTAATTGAAAACTTCGTTATGGGCATAAATCATTTAAATACTATGAAAAGGGATCTTGGAAAAACAATTCTCATTGTTCCTACAACATTGTACAGCACGGCTTAAATTCATTTAAAAAAACACTACGTGATATTTTATTTATTTCATCAAGAGAGCAACAGATGGCAGCCTGTGCATTCTAGACAGTTGATATCTCCGGTGTTCACGTGAGTGAAATTCGTAAATAATTTCTAAATAGGAGTTGAGAATTCATTTGGAATTAACGATATTACTCATAATTAAAATGAGGAATCATCTCAAACGCTTTGGATTACGTACATGTTATTTTATTTTTAATAAATACTAGTTTCAATTTCAATGCTCGTGCCATGGAGATACAATAGCCGCCATATTGGAGCTGGAAACTACGGCTGTTGCCAAACGATAATCTAGAAATTCAGCCTTATTTCCGCGCCACGTAAGAGAAATATATATATATAGATTTTCCTTAATTTAGGAACACCTGTCTTTTTTTACAGTGTAAAATATTATTAATAGTTATTCTAATCTCCTTCTTTCTTATTTCTGTTAGTAAATTCAGTGTGAATATCCTTTTACAACGTTTATAACTTACCTCAATTCTAATCCTAAATAGTAAAAAAAATTCAAGGAACATCTATTGAAAAATATGAGAAACTTGTAGAAAGCTAGATTCACTTACTATTCTCGTCAACATTGACCAAGAATGTCCCAGAATAGAAAAACAGAATTTTCCAGGTAATTAATTTGGAATAATTAACCACGAATTATTTCATAGGAACGTTCCTGTATTTTGTTTTATGGTGCAAACCAAATAGTGATTGGATTGCTCTTGTATGATTCACAACTTTTAGATTTTAGTTTAGGTACCAAATACTTCTTTTTATAGTTATCACATTCATATAACAATATAATAAATTATAACACCTTGTACTAATATATTTCTTTTACATGCTGAAAGGTGTAAGTTAACAACATAATACAAATTAAATAAGTTTTATTAAGTTGTTTTACATGTTTCGACTCACTCCGAGTCATTTTCAAACACAAATGAGAATATTCCATAATTGCACGGGCTTTGAAGTTATTATTTTCATGTACTTTTTAAAAAATTACGTACGTTATCTTTTATTTTTTACTTGTTTGTTTATTTTCCATTTTTTATATACCATGGTCACAGATATGAAAATAAACAACCAAGTAAAAAATAAAAGATATTACGTTAAAGACGGTAAAGATAGACGTTATCTTTTATTTTTTACTTGTTTGTTTATTTTACGGTAAAGATAGACGTTATCTTTTATTTTTTACTTGTTTGTTTATTTTACGGTAAAGATAGACGTTATCTTTTATTTTTTACTTGTTTGTTTATTTTCCATTTTTTATATACCATGGTCACAGATATGAAAATAAACAACCAAGTAAAAAATAAAAGATATTACGTTAAAGACGGTAAAGATAGACGTTATCTTTTATTTTTTACTTGTTTGTTTATACGGTAAAGATAGACGTTATCTTTTATTTTTTACTTGTTTGTTTATTTTCCATTTTTTATATACCATGGTCACAGATATGAAAATAAACAACCAAGTAAAAAATAAAAGATAACGTGCGTAATTTTTAAAAAAGTACATGAAAATAATAACTCCAAAGCCCGTGCAATTATGGAATATTCTCATTTGTGTTTGAAAATGACTCGAAGTGAGTCGAAACATGTAAAACAACCTAATAAAACTTATTTAATTTGTATTATGTTGTTAACTTACACCTTTTAGCATGTAAAAGAAATATGTTATCACATTCCTTATCATTTTTTGACTCAATTTCTTCTGCATTTTAATATACTTCACTGTAAGAAAACTCCAGGAACGTCTCTTAAAGAAAAGTGTAGCTAGTTGCCCAAATTCTTAAAAATATCATAAAGTTCTAAGAAGCTTAATTCACATAACGGTGTTATAACTTTGATCAGAGAACATTTCGTTATAGAAAATTGGAGTTTTTGAGAAAATTGTTATTGGTAAATCGACTGTCCATTATTTCCCAGGAACGTTTCAAAAAATTCATAATGTTTTCCAGGAAACAAGTATGATAGGAGTGGGGAGGTGTACCATTTTACTCGTCACTGGCGAGTGGAGTTTTTGACAGGGCGAATGCATTTTTCAGCATTCTTAAAAACTACAGGCTAAACGAAATATAACAAAAATATTTTTTTATTAGTTAGCTATATTTTGCAACTCTCCCAATTGCCACAATGTAAACATGGCAACAAGTTCTATTCTACTCTAAACTTCCATCTGTTGGATATATGTCTTAAGTTTATATATTTCAAAAAATAAGATATATGGAAACAAAAAAGAAAATGCATTTTGCAATGAGTTATTTTTGCAGTCGCGTAAATTTTGGCATAAGAATTTTCAACTGTATGTTGCATTTTGCTGGTTGGTATAATAAACCCTTGGCTGGTAAGATTTTCTGAAATTTCCACGATGAAACAGTCACTATCCTGTTTCATAAATATAGCACATTGGAGGAAAGTTTTGATAGTTTCATTGCAAGATCTTCCGCAATTTTATTCGTAGTGCACATTTAATGAAGCTTAGCCTCACAAATAATGAATTGAATCGTTGAATTTATGATTTTTTATAAACACCAAATCAATTACTCACTTGGTAAATAATAGAAGATTTCTATTGATTTTTGAGTTCTTTGTGTTGAGATTCCAAGTTTTAAATAATGGTCCAGGGCATACTGATATAGATAATTCTGGTCTCATCCCCTCCAACTCATCTGCCAATGACATAGTTATTATTTCAGTAGTTTTTGACAATTTATCTTTTCCTTTGTAATGTAATACATATTTTACATTTCATTTTCTTATCGCAAGTTGGAATGCAACGAACTAAGACAAATAAGATAATATTAATAAAATGTTAATTAATAACCATATTACAATTATTGCTTCATAAATATAGCACATTGGAGGAAAGTTTTGATAGTTTTATTGCAAGATCTTTCGCAATTTTATTAGTAGTACAATTTAATGAATTTTAGTCTCACAAATAAGGAATTAAATCGTTGAATTTATGATTTTTTATAAACACTAAATCAATTACTCATATTTTTCATTTCATTTTCTTTATCGCAAGTTGGAATCCAATGAAGTAAGAGAAAATGAGAAAAAAAGACACCAAAAATATAACTCAATTAAGTTTGATACCAAAGTTTATACAAAAGTACACTAGAAAACAATGTACGTTTGTGGGATCTATAGATGTCATAGTTTCATCAAAATCCCTAATGGAAGCGATACTAGTGTCGTTAGTGGCAACGGGGAAAACTATAAGCGTCCGAAATTTACCTATGTATATTAATCTGAATATGCCTTATACATTTTGAGCACTCTCTCTTTTTTTTTAAGATTGTCGTGACAAGTGTTTTAATACATTAAGATTTATAAAATAAAAAATATCGAAAAAAGTTTTCCCTCTAGAGAAAAAAATGTTTATTTCTGAAATCTATAGTTTTTAATCTGTACTTTGATAATATCATGAATAATAAAATATTTTTGCGAATTTCATAGAATATTAATTCGTATAATTTATAGTATATAGTTACTTTATATGCGTTTTATTTTCTATTATATCACATTCGCTTTATTAATAATATCAATTTATTAATAATATATTATTATCGCATTCGCTTCAGCAATAAATACGAATGTTTTGTTTTATACTAAACAACAACTGTTACAAAAAAGCTAATTGTTTTGTTGTACTTTCATTGCTTCCCCATAATTTACATAAAAATAAGAAACAATAAAACTTCAACATTTAAAAGGAGCACATGAAGACAAACGTTCAATAGGAGGAAACTACTTTGCATGACAAGTTTATTGCCTGCTGCAACTAGCGGCGCATTAATTATAGTGACCTATGACTTGGTGGTTAATATGTGCTGTGAATCATTTTTTTCTAGTTGTAATCAGGGATGTAAGATACTCGGGTATTTATTTTTAACGGTAAATAACCAGGGTATATACACGGGTAAATACCAATTTTGTGTATTTACCTCGGTATTTAGAACTTTAAATATATTAAAAATTTAGAACTTTAAACATGTAACTCTCAAATTTTAAAGAAACTCAACATTTTACATTTAAATATTGAATTTAAATGTATTTTTTTAAATTATATTGAAGAATGTATAAAAGTTAATGTATTTATTGAGAAGAATTTTACTAAATTTTTTTATTAAATTCAATAACAGGTAAACTTAATATGTGCAACGCATTTTAGCTAATGTATTGGTACTCCGTAGGTTACCCTCAATAAAGGGGACATATTCTCTAATCCTTCTCACGAGACTTCTCTTTTTCTCTGCAAATAACTTCATACGTATTAATTTTATGCTGCGTCTAATTTGATATGATGACCAATTTTATACATTACGGTTAACTCTCAATTAAATCTAACAGTTTCAAGATGTATTTACCCCACCCCAAAAAGAAAGAGAACTCCCCATACATTTTAATTCCCAAATTGTCCCATCAAAAGTAGCCATTTGACTGGAAATTATGTATTTCAATTTACATTAAAAATGATTATTTATCGTCTTCATATTGAAATTGTACATATCTCTGAAAATTTCCATACGTACACCTAATTTAGATATCTGATCTGACTGCTTTGTCGTTAAATTTCACCTTAATTTACGAAACGTGAAGTCATTCAGTCAAGCATTTTAGGTTTTATGAAGATTAAAAATTTGGAACTTCTAAAGTTGAATCCATCTGTAATCGTTGCAAAACAGATTGCAATGTGTATAGTTTTTTATGCATAACTCCAGAACTATTTTGCTAAATGAGCTATAATTTTATAATTCACATATTTGAAACCTTTAGAAATAGATTTTTGTAATAAAAATTTATAGGTTACAATTCATATTTTTTTTCATAATAATAATAATAATAATAATTAAAAAAATATATGAATTGTAACCTATGATTTTTTTTAAAAGCATAAATCAATTTCTAGGAGCTTCAATTATAATAACATAAAATTACAGCTTATTCCAACCAGTGGTTCTTGAGTTACGCTTAAAAAAATCTATCCACATTGCAATCTATTTTGCAATGATTACCAATGGATTTAACTTTACGTGTTCTAAATTTTAAACCTTCATAATTCCTAAACTACTTGACCGAATGACTGATGATAACCCCTATACCTATTAAGTAATAATAATAATAATAATAATAATAATAATAAATTGAAAGTCACAATTTTCCGTCGAATGGCTATTTCTGTTTGTTTTTCTGATAATTTAGAAATTAAGATGTTTCGTTGTTTTTTGACCGGTTGTACCTCATTGCATCACTACATTTAAATTATCTGTTGCAAAATAAAGAGAACTAATGCCAGATTTTTATTTATTTATTTATTTATTTGTATATTTTTCATAAATAAGTATTTTTTTTTTATTCATTTTTTTCATTTGCAAGAAAAACACAGGAAAATATTATGACAATACATTAAGTTTTTCATATATAAAATAAATGTGAGGCTCATTTGATTGAAGAGATTCAATTAGTTCTACAATTGGCTTAAAAGGGGATCCTTTTTTTTTTTTCAATACGATTCCAAAACACATTAGCTAAACTTTTCTCTGTAGCTGATGTGATTCGTCACTAACTACCTTAATCTATAATATAAACTAATTATCTTGTATGTTTTTAACACTTTATAGTTCTTTGGGATAATAATTTCACACCACAGTTTAATTTATTTACTATTGTTTTCTAAAGGGTTAACACGTCTTATTGGTTCTTTTGTGTGCATTAATGTATCTCAGCATTCCTACTCATTTCTCTATACGGCAGGGTATTGGTATAGTCTATTTTTGACAACTGTTCGAGCATGGACAGCTCCATTTTTCTGCTTTTGGAGTAAATCACTGTTTTCCCTTACAAAGTGCTACAATTGATAAGATGTATGTCCTACTTGTATTATGTACTACCACGATGAGAGCGGGAATTTTCTTCTGTTCTGGTACTGGTTTGTAGGACGGTCTTTTTGTGACTGGTGAAGAAAGATTTTCAAAACTCGTTGCACTATCTACTTTTTATTGTGTATTTAAGAAGTGTCTTTCTTTGATATTATAAGACGAAACTTTAGAAGTCCTTATTTCTTTAATGTTCGAAAGATATTTAGAAAAAAATCTCGTTTACATACAAACTTTAAAATAGATTAAATGTTAAAGGTTTAAGAGCAATGCAAATAACTTTCCGATTAAGTTTTTCCTGGTAATTTCAAAGAATCCGTTTTTTACCTTCTTCATCTTGAATTCGACCGAACATAGCATATAAACGGTTACTTAGTTTGATGGTGCTGACTATATCAATTACATTTGTAAAAAAAAAAAAAAAACTGCTTAATTGACTGGTATTTTAAAATATCAGAACTTAGTAATTGTCCTGCAGTGGCGCAGACGATTAAGCTCGGTTACCTAGTCCTATATATGTTCTGCTATGTTCTATGTATGTTCTATATATGTTGTATATATGTTGTATATATGTTCTATATATATTCTATATACTATGTTCTATATATGTTCTACTATATATGTTCTACTATATATGTTCTACTATATAGTTCAACTATTTTCTTATATTTTAAATTTCCAGTCAATTAAGCATTTTTTTTTTACAAATGTAATTGATATAGTCAGCACCATCAAACTAAGTAACCGTTTATATGCTATGTTCGGTCGAATTCAAGATGAAGAAGGTAAAAAACTGATTCTTTGAAACTGGCAGGAAAAACTTAATCGGAAAGTTATTTGCATTGCCCTTAAACCTTTAACATTCAATCTATTTTAAAGTTTGTATTTAAAAGAGAAATTGTTCTAAATATTCTTCGAACATCAAACAAATAAGGACTTCTAAAGTTTCGTCTTATAATATGAAAGAAAGACACTTCTTATATACACAATAAAAAGTAGCTAATGCAACGAGTTTTGAAAATTTTCTTCATCAGTCACAAAAAGACCATCCTACGAACTAGAACGAGAACAGAAGAAAATTTCCGCTCTCATAGTGGTAGTACATAATACAAGTAGGATATATATCCTATAAATTGTAGCACTTTGTAAGGGAAAACAGCGATTTACTCCAAAAGCAGAAAAATTGCGATGTCCATACTCCAACAGTGGACAAAAATAGACTATACCAATACCCAGCCGTATAGAGAAATGAGTAGGAATGCTGAGATACATTAATGCGCACAAAAGAACCAATAGGACGTGTTAACTCTTTTTAGACAGCAACAGTAAATAAATTAAACTGTGGTGGGAAATTATTATCCTAAAGAACTATAAAGGGTTAAAAGTATACAAGATAATGAGTTTATATTATAAATTATGGTAGTTAGTGAAGAAGCTCATAAGATAAATAGAAAATTTTAGGTGATGTGATTTGGAATCCTATTGGAGAAAAAGCGTTCACTTTTAAAGCAATTGTAGAACTAATTGAATACCTTCAATAAACAGAACCTCACATTCATTTTATGTATGAAAAGCTTAACAACATAATGTCTTAACTTCTTACTTTGTTTTTATTGCAAATAAAAAGCGCAGCATCGATCATGGTCAGTGCTTGGGAGGGTGACAACCTCTCTTGACTGCGGCTGCTGTGGGACCGTGTACGTTAATGGGAGCTGGTGCACGTAAAATATGTTCGTGGCTCCAATGACCTCCAAGTTTGAAAACGATAACTCTGAGGGTGTCAATCCAGGTGCAGATCTCTCATCTGGAATTGGTTCAAAATTTAGGAGACCAGCTCTAGAAGTCCAACCTCTCTTGAGGCTCTGGTACCCCTTCTTTCAAAGAAGTGCCATGGCACTTTCTCTGACATGACAACAACAACATAGTAATTGCAAAAGAGGGACAAGGCCACTCAATCGGACAACACGCAGGCATTTTTCTTTAACTAAAGTGAAAGTTACTATCATTTTTGAAGCATTGTAACCTATGATTTCAATAAATTTGTATCAAGATTATGTTTTATTACTGTGAAATAAAAAAAAAGGTTTTGGCAAATACCCAGGTATGTAACCAAAAAATAAATACCTACCCGCTGGGTATTTACCCTTCCTATATCACTAGTTGTAATATCTTAGAAACCAAGATGGAATCGAACTTCGGATTTTTTTTAATAGTAAATAGTGATATTAATTTTATTTTTAAGCACACCGTTAGAAAGAGAAAGGTATTCCGAATAGCTGGGTATTTTTTTCTTTTTTGTAATTTTGTCCGGGAAGCGAATGCAACAGTTTCAAGTTGCCGAAAATGTTAAGCTTGAAAACTGACGCGTAATCGAGGTCCAGTAAAAATGTTTTTTGAAGTAGTAAATATAAATATATATTTAAAAGAAAGATACCGTTAGAACGATGAAGGTAAGAAATTTTTTCCATGTATTTCTTTCTCCACAACTCTACGATGATCCCGGTTATCATGATTGCAAAATGAAGAAAAAGCGAAGCCGTGAAGATCGAGGAAAGCCCTAAATGCCTAGCCACAATCCGTGGAACAACGAAAACTCGCCAGTTTGCGATGTTCATTACATTTTAAAATTAATTTATCAGCAAATTATTAAAAAAATGAAAAGTCTGTGTTTCAGGTCCATTTGGACCTGTCCCTCCTTCGTCTATCCTCATTCAAATTTTCAGACCTCGCTAGATTTCCCTAGCCATCATCAACACACAGACAAACATCTTTGTTATATTAATACTAGATGACGCATCCGGCGTTGTCCGGACACGTGAATACAACCTTAAATATACCTAAAACGAGTATTGTATGAATTTATAGTTTTAAATGAAAATTTAAGTAAAAAAAAACTTGCAAGAAGCGTTCTTCTAATTTTTTTCATCGACTATTTAAATAAAAAATTTACATTTAAATAAAAAAAAATCGTATTGTTTAAACTCTTTGAAATTTTTATAAGTTATAAATATAATGTTTCCGAAGCCTGTGCATAATTTTCGTGCTAAAATATTGATATTTAGATACAAAAAGCCGTGCTTTTTTTCTCACCTTTTCTTTACATCGAAATGCGCCAAAAGCGACTTTCGTAAATAATTTTTTTCACAGTGTTAATAATCGTATTTATTTTAAATGGATTGCACTGTTGGAAAGAAAAATGAATGTAAATGTGGTTCGGAATTTTCTTTTTTACGTATTTTGATTTCTCAAACCGATACATAATTTTAAAGCATGCCGAAAAATTGGAGTCGTCGAGCGCGCCATTAAATGTTTTGAAATTTTCATGAGTCAAAAATATAATGTTTCCGTAGCCTGTGTAAAGAAATTTGGAAAAAAATAGTGATATTTAGCGGTAAATACGCTTGTAAGAATGTTTTTTTTTTTCACGTCTGGGCGTTTAATAGTTTAAAAAAAATAGTTATTTTTTTCCAAAGTCTTTGAAATTTTCGTAGGTTTTAAATATACCGGGTTTCAAGCACATGTAAAAAAATCGGAAAAATTGATATTTAGTTCTAAATCAAACATCTCACTTTTTTTTCTTCCCGCCCAGCCCTTTAACATAAAAAAAAGTTGTTATCATCCGAACTCGTTGACATTTTTATCAGTTATAAATATGATGATTTTTAGGCTTGCATAAAATATGAATATTTTGTCATAAAACATGAGCAAAAGCCGCCCGCTTGTTCGCGTTCTGAGCGAAAATTTTGCATATATATTTTTTATTATTCTTCTAGTAGACGGAATGTTTCTAGATTTTTATAGGTTATGTAAATCAAGTGTACTGAGAACATGTAAAAAATTCTTTTAAAATACCGACGTTTAGTTACTTTTACCGTAGAGAAAAAGAGTGTCTCCGAGTGATGCAAATTAACATACAGTCGCGAATTTTTTGAAAGGGTTAACATTCGTATTTTTTAAAACGAATTGCACTGTCGTAGGGAAGATATCTACTTTAAGTCGGTATATTTCGTTAATCCGTATCTCTGAAATTGAGACCGTTGTAAGCTTCGACAAAAAGGAGAAAACATTACCGCGAAATTAACCTTTTTAATTTTTTAAAAATGGTTCATAACTATATTTTTTAAACAAATTACGGCGTTTGAAAGTACAAAGTACGTCATTTAAGCATGTATTTTTATTGTATCCGTATTTTGAACAATTTGGTCGATGGGGGCTTCAAAATATGTCGAAAAAAGGAGCTTTTCCGACTTTCAGTTCTTCTTTGCGAGCCATTTTGAGAGAAATAATGTTTTTTTGATGAGTGCTAATTGGGATTTTTGATTAACATCTCGACAAATTATCAAAAAATGAAAAATCCAAACCTCAGGTGCATTAGGACCTACCTTGGACAATCTTCATAAAAATTTTCAGACCTGTACGCACGGTAAATTTTCGTGGCGATTGCCAACAAACACACACACACACATAGACAAACTCTCTTCTTTCATTAGTATACATAGATAAAGTATTTAACTTTTCCCTAATGAAACAGACCACACCATAACTGATGGAGGTTGATTTATGGTATTTGCGATTCACTCTGCTTTATTCGTTTGTCTAGTCTTCTTCACATTAATTTAATTTGTTTTGCCATAACAAGAGATTTATCTGAAAAACAAAACTATCAATTGGAAATAAAAATATATTGTCAATTCAACAATAACAGATATAGATATAAATTTGAAAATAATGCTAGTAATTATAATAAATATTTATGACAATACATAATTTATAAATAATAAAAGTTCAAATTATTACGTCTTACAATATTTTAAAAATGAAAAAAAATAATTGAGCAATTTTATTTCTATAATCTACTAGTTAAATTTTATCTTAGAAATATATGGCTGAGTTTCGAAAAAAGCGTATTTCTGAAGCCAAACATGAAAATTTTATCTCATAGATTCAGTTTACGAAAAGAAATAATTAAATATAGTTTCCAAAATTATTAATGAAATGTAGCTTAAGCTATTACTCTTTTAATGTTAATAAACTGAAAGAGTAAACCTGTATCCTATAAAAGATTTTCGATATTTCACATTTATAAGAATGGAACAAATAATTTAAATATTCATTCAACTTTAATATTTTATTATCTTCTGGATCGTTATTTAATAGATAAATGCGATATATTAAAGGTACCAGTTAATGTTCTTTTACTTCATTATGTTCAGCAAATAAGAGGTAAACTTTTGTTCCCACAAGATTTATTATTCATTAATCTAAAAGAAATTACATGTTTCGTTGTAAATTAAATTTTCTGAATGCGTTTTAGTCAATATTCTTAAATAAAATACACATTTTGCTTTGTGTTTCCTGAGAAAAATAAATACAAAGAGTTTTCTGTTTTACGCTTAGGTGTATCAATTCTAAGGTTGTTTGATGACGTTTACATCAAAGGAATCCGAACATTACTTTTATGGTTAACGTAATCTTAATTGCTTCTTGTTCTTATTAAAATAGAAACAACGATAGTAACCAAAAGATCCAAAACATTTCGAATTTAGTTCAAACATGTTTGTGATTAGATAAACATTTTATTGCATTTTAATTATAGATATAATTGTTTTCTGTTAAACGTGTGCTTGCATCATTAATTCATTTTATGTATTTTGTATTTATCACACAATTTCGTAGTTATGTTACAGACATATGAGAAAATTATCTTTTCTTTTCAAGTGAATGTAAAACGTGATGCAATTTAAGTTTTCTAATTTTTATTTAAGAAAAAACACACAAAATATAACCGGATCGTAATTATTTTTTTATTAGTCTAATATTTGGTATTTTTCATTAATTAGGATAAATGATGTCAGACAAATAAATTTACGAAAAAGTCATCGAAAATTACCTCGAACGAATCAACTGCTGCAGAAGGTCCAGAGGAGGCCATTTGACTGACATCATTTTTCATAATTACTGAAAATTACCAAATATTCGATTAATAAAAAAATAAGTACGATAAGGTTACATCTTAAAGGTTTTTCTTAAATAATGGTTAAGAAATTTGAATTGGGTCACCTTGTACTAACAAATGAATTACCTGCAGGAAAAAAAAAATCTGTTTCAAAGATTATATTTTATAACATGAAGTAACACGTATAAATTTACCTGAAATTTCTTTTACGATTAAGTTACTAAAATATTGCATAACAGTAGTTTCAGTTTTTGCTTTAATAGTGGATTATACTTTTTAAAATTTTTGATTAAATTAATTGCGTTCCCTATCATTTTTATTTTGATTAAAAATACACTGTAAAAAAAATGCAGTAAAATTACGGGCAGAGGCCGGCAGCAGAGATTCCAGTCATACCCCGTAAAAATAAAAAGCCTTGCCCATCATTTTGTGCAGCCCGTAATTTTACGGGGCAAAGTAATATAGCATTATAATGCACAGGACACTTTGCTTACTGTTCCGTAGTACTTAGCACGTTAGATAATCATCACAGAATTGCTGTTTTGGCGGGTTAAAATTTCCGAAACACGAGTAAAATGAAGGGTTACATACTAGCGGAGGTCAATGTATGGGGTCGTACCGTATTTTTGCTAACATATGGGCTAGAACTGTAAGAATATGTGGATTGCTCTTAATTTTCTAAGTATCTAAGGGATAAGGCCACTTATTTAGTGGATCAGACCGTTTTACATCAAATAAGGCTGCTGCCCGTGAAAATTGAAGGGCAAACGCTCATAAATTTACAGTTTTTCAGAGAGTGTAGTTAGATTTTTATTTATGAAATTTCCATGTTTATACATGGGATATACACGAGAAAGTAAGATCCGTTTGCAGTTTATTCCGAAGCCGTTTCGTAATCTAAAGAATGCACATGCTAGTTGGACCTACAGACAAATCAGAAACGCTAATGTTACAGAAGACAACAGGGCAAAAGCTTGGTAATAGATTGCGGTAATGGTTATGAAAATTGAAAATGCCCGCCGCGCAAGAAGAGTGCTCATTAAGATTGAATATACAGAATGTGCTAGCAACTGAAATTAACCGTCAGATTTCTAAAGAGTGTACACGAAAAATCATAAGGGACTGAAGGGGGAATTTTGATGTAACAGTTTATCGAAAGATTGAATACACCGCTTGATGATGAGTGCATTTGGTGACAATTTCTCTTGTCACTACCGAACCGTGCTAGGGAAGAGAAGAACCGTTTTGCACCTGAGATCTGCTTTTGCTGACCAGAAATTTTAGGTTGACGATTCTGTATAAAATACTTCATTTTTTCACAATCATAATTGTAGTTTAGCTGCTGAGCTCTGCAATGTCTACTTTAGAAAGTTCTGGTAATATATACATATATATACATACAAACACATATCTACCCTATATATATAAAATCCTAATGAAACGAATTTGTGAAACGATTTTATGAAACGAATTTATGAAACGATTTTATGAAACGACTGATTAAACGACTGATTATGTTTCAGGGCTATTTTTAATAAAATATTAAACGCTTGATGGTGAAATTAATACCAATTGGCCATAAAAATCCGCGGATGTCAAAACTGGTAATAGAATTTTGAAATTGGAATTAGTTTTCGAGATATTAATTTTTTTCTAATTTTAATGACATTTCTCTAATGATGGCAACTAATTACTCAGTTTTTTTTTTGTGACAAAAAAGGCAAATTTTTTTTAAAAGGATCCCGATAGGGATTATTGATTTCTTTTTATTCGTCATTTTCAAATTGAAATTGAAATTATCTTTTATTTCAATCATAATGAAGACAAGATTGTGATTAAATTATGTTTTCCTGGAAAATTTGAAACAAAATCACATTTCTATCATCAGGATTCAATCGTCTGTCAGCATTTAATTTAATAAACTGAAAATATTTTGAATAAATTCGTCCAAATGACGTCATTTATGTAAACGCAAAGGAAAGGGGGGGGGGAAGGAATTAATAGTAATTATTATTTATTGATATCATTTTGTTATTTTTTTGTAAAATTTAATCAAACGAATTTTTAAAATCACTAATTCGGATATTTGAAACGAATATATAAAATAATAATTGCCCAAC
Organism: Maratus michaelseni; assembly: GCA_963931845.1. NCBI lineage: Eukaryota > Metazoa > Arthropoda > Arachnida > Araneae > Salticidae > Maratus > Maratus michaelseni. The sequence goes on along the minus strand of OZ007587.1, from coordinate 141,372,701 downwards.
TGAACGGAAGCAGAATAAAATATCCTGCTTTGTTTTCTATCCTGCTTGGTTTTTTTCTGCCAAGCTTTTTATAAAAGCGTCAAAACCCCTATAATAGAAAAGCACCAAAAGTTCATTGGGTTTATTTTCATAACTTTTGGCAACAAATCTATGTATATTAACGAATCTATCCCTTTTTGAAGCTCGAATTACGCCAAACCTAAAAACAAAGGATCCTATACTGGAAAAGTACCCGATTTTCTTGTGGACAATATTCAAGTGACATAACATGTCGTAAAATTATCGCGGATAGCAAATTTGTTTAAATATCTCACCAATTAATGCCGAATAAATGCAGGCATGCATGCACAAAATATTTAATTAATTTTGTATGATAAATAATTATTTAAAAATTCGTATATACATATTAATTAAAATAAATAATTTACATATTTAAAGTAACATGAAAATATGCATGATGGTGCACTAAAATAGAGAGAAAATTAAAACCTGTTACTGAAAATGTCTATAACATAGTACTTTTCAATACCGTGGTTCTTAATGTTATTCACAAGCAGATGGAATTTTTCTCATCTTTAAACGCAAAGGAAGAATAAAATACAGATCGTTTTTATAAAAGTCCGAGAGGTAGCCACAATTTAAACCTAACCATTTTATACAAGCTGGTTTTCAAGTTGTAATTGATTTTACTTATCAATCCCGAAAACAGTCGTCAGTTGTCGCAACAGCTGTGTTTAAGGCCATGATAATAAAAAAATGCCCCATTAAAACGGTAAAAGCATGGCAACCCAATTACAGATTTATCAATATTTTTCATATAAAGCACGCTGTCATGTTTTTAGAGGCCTCTAAGTCTGAGCGGGGGTTGGCGAGCGTAGCTCGCAGGGGGTAGGCCCCCTAGTATATATATAATATTTATGCACTGTAGTTATTTAAGCAGAATACGTATACAAAGCCAACTGATCATGCGGATTGGCTACCTTGGAATTGTTTATACTCATTATAATAAAAATGGGCTGCGCAGGCTTCTAAGCCAAAAACCACTCAGTGGTCAGTGTCTGGTTCACTTATTGGCTTACTGCAGTCTGTTACCGCTTGAATATCATCAAAGGTTCCATTGTTTTTTGGTGTGAAAATACAAGATATAATGTTTCTTTAAGATTATTGTCTGAACAAGTGTGGCAATGTATGTTGAAACATAGTCCCAAATATGTATTTCAGGGTAAGACAAAGTATTTAGTTCCATTTTATTTCGCAATTTTTTTTTTTAATTGGCTAGTGGAACTTACTGTCTGGATGGATGTCAATTGTATTTGGTTTCCAAAAACTGCAGTCGGTATTTTGGCAGAGCATGAAAAACAATCTGAATATATTTTTAAAACTGCTGTGGTTGTGTGAATGCCAGTGTGATGATTAAATTTAGCATTTTTAGTACTGAAATTTATAAAAATGAAAAAAAAATACCATGAGGTATTTTTTTACGGAATAGCAGCAATAGTAAAGGAAAGATGCATTTAAAGCCTGACTATAAATGCATTTGTTACTCAAAATTGTTTATAGGCAGTGCGATTCTATTACGGAAATCTCTCTCTCTCTATATATATATAAATAGACGTATGTGTCCTTATATTTCATTTTGCAGCCACAGCTACCCAGCGCAGACCACTTGTGTTTGTGTGTGGTAGTAGCATCGAGTCTCCCATCGTTCACTATGGTGGGTGCATGTCGGTAGCGGGTTGGTGTGAGAGATATGGCGATTGAAAGTGCATTTTTATATTTCGACCAAAGTGTTCTAAATAATGTTTGGAATCTTCTTCAACGGGAATTGGTTCATTCAACTTAATATGAAGTAATTAATATATAGATAACTAAGTAAGAGGATTTCGTGTCCCAAAGTGGTAGAAATTGAAACTAAACGATATTTACTGAACGAAAGTTACCGATTTCAAAACAGCGCTGGACGGATCAAATAGTATTGAATATTTGCAAATTTTTTCTTTATATTGTGGATTCTATTTTTTATTTTTTATTGAAATAATTCTGTTTTCAATGACTTTTGACTTTGGTTAAATATATTTAGCTTTTGAATTCTGAAATTTGCATGTTTATGTGCTATTTCAAAAAATGTTTTCAGTATTTTGTTAGTACATGAAAATAAGTTTGAATATATTTTAAACCGCTATGCATTTGAAAGGAATGGCAATGTGCTGATAAAATTTAAACTTTTTAATAGTGAGATGTATAAAAATAATAAAAAACAATTACAAAAATATCCTGATGGGTTTCATGAGAATTGGCCTTGGTTTAATTTTAAAGAAAATTGCAATAACAATTGAATGGTTCTCAACAAAAATGGCACTTGACTAAAAACTATGTAATCAACTTAAAGCGAAATATTTTCAGCCGTACCAATGTTTAACAAAAGAAAAAAGAAATCTTCGTTATGAAGCGAAAAATTTGTTTGTCTTAGACAAACAAAGCTTTCGTGGGACTTTTATCTACTTATATATATATATATATATATATATATATAATTTTTGGCAAGCGCTGTTTTTTTGGGAGTCCTTCAACATAAAATAATAAAATAAACTTCACATATAAAAGAAACATTGTGCCATTCATACGTAAAAAAAATTTAGAATGTCATTATTGCAATAAAAATGTTTTTAGGGTTTCATTCATCTCACAAAACCCTATTACTCCAATCCCTATTACTCACAAAAACCCTAGAGCCGTTCTCAGAAACTTTGTGACTTACAGGCATGAAAATTTGTGTACTTATAGCTACATACCTACAGCTCAAAATATTAAAATTTGGAAAAATCGTATTATTTTAATATACACAGATAAAACAACAACATTCTAACAGCCTTTTCCTATTAAATTTAAATATTTTTCGTTAAAGCAGTTGCCAAAAGTCAAAAATCCACAATAAAATTCTTTCTACAGTAATTAATTATCTATTGAAAGATTTCCACTTGAAAAATGAAAATGAAATAAAAAGTTTCACCAATTGAAAAAAAGATTAATATGACGTCATACTAGTAATAAAACGGAAAATTTCAAACATTTTTCAATAATACAAGGAGTATGAGTATGTGTATGTACAGAAAGCAGATTTATATCACGTCATTAGAGAATTAAAACGAAAATTATTCTGACGTCATATTGGATAGTAACAGATTTTTCAAATGTTTGAGAATAATACAAAGCGAGTATCAATATGAGTACTAAAGAATAGTAAATATATGAGTTTGAGGAACGTATTGAATCATGATAAAAACCCGATTATGGAAATATTCGCATATTTTAGCATTTTGAAGGTGTACAACATGTTTAATTTTGAAATTGATTTTTTTTAATATCGCATTTAGTCTACATGACAGATATTATTATGACGGAGTATAATAGAGGTCTTCGCCCGCTATCGGACCGGTTCAGATTTTCGAAAAAATCAGAAAAATAGACCGGTAAATTTTTACTTTATAAAAAACATGACTTTTTTCTTTTTTCTCTCTTATTTTTATTTTTATTTTTATTTTTATTTTATTTTTGAAAATGAAATTTATTTGGATTTGTTAAAGAAAGGATAAAGTATTTTGAAAGGAATATTAAACTAAACTCTTTGTGCGATCTTCGATCATAGTTACCCACTTGTTTTAATATTCTTTTCTTCTATGGATGCAAGTGTTATCTCAAATAATTTTAGAGTTGTTGTTTCATGTTTGGTGTCGGCTGGTTAGTATCATGTTGAAATTTTATATAGGACCTTTATTATTATTATAACAATTATTTTTTATCTTGTTCTGATATAGATGGATGAAACTATCTTGCTTTGTTTTGGATGTTTCCTTTAGGCTGTCGTGTATACTTTGTCGTGTTTTTTACAATTTATTATCTGTGGCGGGAGGCATAAACTCACGTGTTTTGTACTGTTTTCGATTGTTGTGTTCTAGAAATATAGCCTCCTCTCAGGTTATTTATGTGAGGTGTCTATTGTGTTGTCTTTTTTTACTGTATTTTGGTTAAAACATCTAATGTAATCGACTAACAATGGTAATATTGAACATAATATCTTTCCTGGATCTCCTATACGCATAATTTATCTCAAAGTGGTTAAACAAAAGTTTTAAAATTTACATTAAATTATATGAAGTGGACTATTTTTTGTAAACCAGGAATTATTGTATAATACATCTTTTTCTGTTAAGTTTAAGTTTTATTAACAGCATTTTAATAACACCAATTTATTTAGAATAAATAACTTTTAAAATACCATTTCTTCAAACTTGTTATCCTTTTTACATTATTCGCACAGATCAAAAAATACCAATCAAAATTTAAATTATACATCATTTGTTAAATAAAAATGAAAGATAACTGTAAAAATAATGATAAAATTACAAATATTTCACTTAAATTTTCCTTTAATTATCTGTTATTTTCCTTACTTTAAACTATTCTAACATTCTATACATAAATGAAAAATTGTTCCTAAATTATATCTAATTAAATAAATGAATCAATGTACGCATTTTCATATGTTAAATAATTTTTTTACATTACTCAATTAAAGGCTTATGTGTATGATAATTTAATTAATTAATTAATTAAGAAATCCCATTATAGAAGGCAGATAGTACGTTTTCTTGTTTATTTATATCATTTAAGACAGCCCCCTTTGGTTACAGAATTAATATAAATTTCCCCCAGGGATTGTTAAATACAATTGAGAAATGCTATGATAGAAGGCAGATAGCATGTTTCATCATTGTTAAATCATGTTATATCCTTTTCTTACATTACTCATTTAAATGCTATTCCTAAGAAATTAAGTAATACCATGATAGAGAGCAGATAGCATATTTTCTTGTTTATTTATATTGTTTTAGACAGTTTTGGTTACAGAATAAATATAAATTCCCCCCAGAGATTGTTAAAAGTCACCTGATCTTTATTTGGCTTACATTAAGAAAATATATTACTTTTAATGTCAACATCTAGGATTGATTTCGATGCTAGTTTGCTGCATAAAAAATAAAAAATCATGCTACTATTAACTCATACGTAATATAGAAGAAGTTTCATGTTTAGGGTGACTGATTACGTTTCGGAATAACTTTTTTTTTTTTTTTTTTTTTTTTTTTTTAACCAAAAAAAAAAAAAAAAAAAAAAAAAAAAAAAAAAAAAAAAAACAAGATTTTTTTTGGCAAAATACATAAAATGTAAAATTTTATTAACGATTAACTATTAATATCATACTTATTGCGAAACTGTGCGATTCCAAACAAATCTTGAATAAATTTAACCAAAATGCTAACATTCTATAAAATATAAAAAATGCAACTCACTCCAACAATTTCATTTCCTTCACATATAAGGCACATATAATTAGTATTCTTAAAAATTGTTTTAACACTCAAGGAAATTAAAAAATAAATAAAATGGGATTGTAACTCTAATATGATTTTTTTATAAGAAGTATTAAGGATTTCTTCAATGAAATTTTTTTTGAAAATAATATTACATCTACATAAACTCTGGTAGTTCATTCCATTGACAATAACATCTAAAACATTCTCTGAATATTTCATTAAATTTTTTTGAGCATTTCTTGAAATATATGATAATGGTGAAGACTTTAAAAAAAATGCATTTGAAAATTGGTAAAAACACAGAAGACAGTATTTGTTAACGAAAAACTGTATCGCCATTTTAATGAAAAGTTTAAATAACATTTTTGAGAAAAGTTTAAATAATAAGGCTCTTTCATAAAACGGTTATCAGATAGTCAAAAATCGATTTTTCGAAGGTAGGCAGTTACCATAAAATATCAAACTATAATAGGCAGCAGAAATCTAACGAAAAGTTATTTTATACCGGAGCCAGCAGTCGAAGATAAAGCGTTAAAGTTCCAGAGCCGATTTCTGATTCAGGAAAAATACACGTTTTCTGTAATGAATTAAAGGGATAGCCTAGGAAGAGGAAGGGGGGGGGGGCGAATTTCTCCCGGATAAAAGAGCCCGCAAGAGTTGAGATTTTCTTACCTTTTAAGGATTCACGGTGTATACTAATAGTGTCTGTCCTTTTACAAATCCTTTGAAAAAGTTTTTACATACTTTTTGAAATGAGACAGAAACTTGTAAGATATTCAAGGCCTATTTCAATTTCAAGTTTAAATAATGAGACTCTTTCATAAAACATTTATCAGATAGTAAAAAAATCGACTTTTCGAAGGTAGGCAGTCACCATAAAACATCAAACTATAATAGGCAGCAGAGCCTAACGAAAAAATATTTTATACGGGGGAAAGCAGTCGAAGATAAAGCGTTAAGGTTCCAGAGCAGCTTTCTGATTCAGGAAAAAGACACGATTTCTGTAATGAATTAAAGGGATAGTTTTTACAAAGGGATAGTTTTTAGGAAAAAGTTTTTACATACTTTTTGAAATGAGACAGAAACTTGTAAGATATTCAAGGCCTATTTCAATTTTTAGAAAAGATTATTAGAAAAATATAATTAAAGAAAATAGTTCAAATAATATAAGATACTTTTTAAAAAGTAAAGTGTCGCGATCCGTCAGGTAACGCATTTGAAAAAATGTAGATAATTGCACACAACTTGGATTAAAATTATCTTAAAACTGTATTTTATAGAATGAATTATCAATAAAGAAATCCTTTGGGAAAAAAGTATTTCAAAAAAAGCGTGGTAATTTGAAAAAAAAAGTTAAATACAAATATGTTGAAATTAAAATGAAACAATCATTAAAGATAATCTAAACGTTTAATTACCTCAAAAGGACTAATTCATTCTAAAAATAGAATAACTATATATAGCTTTAAAAAAAAAATCAGGGTTATAAATAGAACAGATTTTTTTAAGGGGATGGGCCAACACTTTGTGAACTTAAGAGTTAACCAACACTTGCGAAATTATATGTAAAACAGCCGGCAATAATGTATCTTTTTTCGGGAACATTTGAAGCCAGTTAAATACTTTAAAAAAATAGTTTTAACAGTAGCTGAACTGTAAATTGATCGTTCGGCAAAAAAATACAAGATAAAAATGCAATAGTTAACCAATTAAAAAAAAATAAAAACAAACATCGATTTCTTTTCTTTGCAAACTTGCGTAATTAATATACTTTTTAACTTTTATTTTTTGCCGGTCGATCAATTTATAGTTTCTTCCAAAACTAAAAAAAAAAAAAAGTACTGTAATCGCTTCAGTAGTTTTGAGAAAAAAGTACATGAATGTCAGTTGTTTAAGATATGATTTCACAGCTATTGTTGCCTACTTAATTCTGTGGATGGTCTTAAATATTACAGTTTTCAGAAATTGAATTATAAAGTTAAAATCATCATCTGGCTTGGCTTTTAAATGTAATTAAATTGTTTAGTTACATTTCAGATTCTATAGTGAATTTTGAGTACTTTTCGGTTATGCCAACACCATGCCAAAATGCATACAAATTATTTCAACCCTGGCCGTCAAAAATGTTTTTTTGCAAACTATAATGCCAAACATTGTGACTTCTCGATATTTATTGAAAGTGAATCCATATTTATTATTATTATTTAATTGTAACTCCACAAAATATCTTAATTTGCTAGTTTTCGAATTGAATTTTTTTTTTATTAAAGTTATAACATGTATTTTTTTCCGACGATGATATTTATTTTAGAATTTGGCAGTTACCTGATGATGCGGAAGCTGGAATAAAATTGTTTCATGGCTATAAAATTATACAGATATATATATTCTTTTTTTTTTTCGAGATGCCGGCTACGAACATTCACAGTAAATCACAAACAAAACTTTGTTGATGTGAGTCTTGATGCCATACAATCTGTAGAGAGATTACGGGGCATCGCAAAATGGCGTAATAAAAAACAGTGAGGTAATGTTCGTCATTATTTACAATCAAATCTCATACAGTTCATGTGGCGATGTTTTCATAAAAAAAAAATAATGAAATGTTTAATGCAATGCTAAAAGACATTTACAATTTCATGCCTGCAGTTTGAATTGAGTTTGAACTTATTATTTTTTGTATAACTTTTAGTTGCACTTTTTTTACAATTTTAAGTATATATATTTTAAGTATATATATTTTAAGTATATATACTTAAAATAGAATTTATAGTATATAAAACTATTTATATTACAACTATTTATAAAATAAAATAGTTCGTGAAAGTCTGTAATTTTGATTTTTTTTTAAAATTATTCCTTTCTTATCAACAATGTCAGTAATTTTTTTAATATTTCATTTGGTGCCACTATTGCGCATGGCGACAATGGTGTTGGTATAAGGAAAAGTGCCGAATTTTTCAAAGGCGTTTTTTGATTTGTTCAGAAACCATTACATAACAAATATGAGTAATAGTACAGATACTTTTTTGAAGATTTTTAAATATATGAGAGCTATTAATAACCAATTTTGCTTAAATAAAGGGATGCAAATTATTTGGCATTGAACAGTTTTATTCGTATTGCCTTTAGAAAAGTATTTTTAAGGGGGACATTTAGAAGAGATATACTCAAATTCCCTTCGCTGTTAAAAATTGCAGAAGCATCTCTTGATATAGAAAATACCTTCACAAAAATCCAATTTAAACTCAAAGTACATAATTATTTATTAAACTTTTCTCGTGAAAAATCAATCAAAAATCACAGAAATCTATAAGTTTCTTAAATTACCAATCATTATTTTTCAAAATTAACAGAAACGTCTGTTTTCGAAATTTGCGGAAAGCAAAAATAAATACATTTTTAAAACTATTGCATAAATCGTCGAACATTTACCTGTTTCTGAGATTTCGGTCCGATCTTGATCCGAATTCTAGATCACTTAGGTCCCATGTGCTATCTTTAATTCGGATGGAATTTCATAGATGTATGGCAGGGCAGGACCATCTTCAATTTATTTAAAACTCTACTCGCAAACTCCTCCTATTCGTATGAAGTGAACAGTGTGTGTTCCTTCTTTAGGGAATTTGTTAAACATCGGTAAGGTCTGGCCATATTGCTGTACTTGGGATCCTTTCAAAAAAACTTTTGAAGGAAAAGTGACTCGAATTATCATTTTTGTACAAGACAAACCATGAAAATCTTGCACAGTTACTCCACTCAGATCGGGCTGGTTACGAACCCACGAACATGTTCCCCAGTTGTTAATTTTGTGGCGAACAAAGCTAATCATTGCCTGTCCAGTGGTCTGCTTCGACTATGTTTGGCATTTGCTACATTTCTCTTAATACAATAAATTGCATATTGCAATAATCTCTGATATAACAAGACGAAGGGGTTCTTTTGAAAACAAACCTCTAAGTTTTTCATGAAATATTACTGATTTAAATTTTTTAGCAGTATTGCTGCTATTTTACTGCCAAAAAAAATCAAGGGACTAATTGATGATTGTAACTGCTTAATACCTTGAAGAGCGGTGTGAGATATTGCTTATTCCACTTAATTGTAATGGAGAATTGTATCAGAAATTTTAAACAAAATTTTACTTTTAAAATATTGGTGAAAAAAAAGCCCTGGAATTTGATTACCTTATTTTCAAATACAAATTTTCGAAAATTCTGGTGTGAATTCGACATTGCAGAAATAGAATGATTTGTTCCTGAAAAAGTTAAACCGGATGTTCATTCAATTAATATAGCTGTAGTAAACAAGTAACTTACTCATTTAGTAAGCAAAATTCTATGTGTGTTAAATTTGTTTAATTTTGTGTTATGCTAATACTATATTCGGATTTTAATTTAAGTGTTTCATACTGGATGAGTAAATGTATTGTGGGGATAAGAGATCAATGAAATATTGCTTTTAATATTCAAAGGAAAATCATTTCGTTGGATAATTGCAGTCACACAAGCTGAAAGATTTTTCGTCTAATAATTTCACAACAAACTGTTCGTCTAAAAGAGCTGCCTACACTGTAAAAAATGATCAACGTTTCTTATTTTATGAAAATATACTATAACCACGAACGAAAATATAATATAATCTTCCAAGTTATCCGAAATTCCGAAAAGCGTGTTCCATTGTCTTTTGAATCCCCAGAAAGCAATACATTTACAAAATTTAAAGAATTATCTATAAAAACAAAATTTCTCCAACTGCCCGTATTTTTCAGAAACGTTTCCGAATAGTTGTTATAGTGTATTACACAGTTTCCTCAGCCTGGAATACCTATTTATCGAATGTCATCCATTCTCAAGTAAACGTTTTTAGCCGCATAAGTTAATTTATACATGAAAGAGTAAAGAAATAATCTTAATTTTAATGTTAATGTTAACGCTGTTCATTTTGCATGGTTATCTGTTAAACATATTTGTTGAACATGAAAATGTTTACTTGAGAATGGATAGCATCGGAAAAAACTATATTCCGGGCTTAGAAAACTGATTAATACACTTTAAAAGCTACTCGTAAACGTTTCCGAAAATTACGGACAGCTAGAAAAATTTTGTTTTTCTAAATGATTCTTTAAATCTCGAAATGCCATTGAATGTATGAAAAATGCCATTGAATTCTGAGGTTTCTAAAGATAAAGAAACACTGTTCAGAATCATGGTTAACAAGGATGAGTTTATATTATAAATTTATTCATCATTATACTATATTTTCGTAGATTCAGAAACATTTGTCATTTTTTTACAGTGTATTTAAAACATTATTTTTTTTTATTTAATTTGTTTTCCTTAGAACAAAAGGTCCAATTCCTTAGTTTTAGTTTAGAACCTGGTCTCATGACACACTTTTATTACTCTAAACAAGGTTTTTGTGTGTAAAAATTTATTTTGTAGTATTTTTTTAGCCCATTTCCTGATATGGTATAAACATTACGTTCACAGATGTGTTTCTGATGACAATAGATTATTTTAATATTTTTAGAACTTAATTATAAATTAATGCATTCATTTTAAAGTATTTTAGTGTTAGTCCGCCATAGACGATAAGTCGCCAAATATTCTCAGTAACTCGTACAGTTATAAACGAGTTGAAACAACAATAGATTTAATTATGCGCCAATAAACGGTCGCCAAAATATGCTACATGACTGTGAATCTGCATCAATGAAAATTTTTAAAAGCTAAAAAGGGTGAAATAAGTTATGAATAAAAATAAAAAGAGTGTAATATTTTAAAAGAAAGAAACGCTTTTATCAATTAATAGTTTAATATTAATTAATTTATGATTATACATGGGAAAACAATTAAAAAAATCCTAAAATGATAGTTTAAATAATGTTTCAATATTTTCCTTTCCTGTTGTCCTATTTTAAAAAGGAAACAAAACAAAAATTATGCATTGTTTAATAAATTCACTTGTTGTGCTTTTTACCAACCGTAACAAAAGCAGTGAACATTTCATAATCGAATTCGATGACCACACCAAATTAATGTATTGTAACGGAATGTTTTGGAGAAAAAAAAAACATGAAATGCAGTCAAAAAATGTCGTAATTTTAAAGAATATTGAATACTTATCAAAAAGTGTATTTTAAAAAGTATTTTTATTTCCATATTTATTTTTAAGGTTGATTTAACATTTCTCGTTCAACTGGTTCACCTTTCAATAAACAAAAATGCTGTAGAACATTAATTATTTTTATATGCTTTTGTTTTCTGTTAACTTACTTTACCTTTCAGAGTTTTCAGTCTTCTAAAAAGTTTCAAAACATTCAGAATACAGGAGATTTATTTCAAATGTATTTATTTATCTACGTGAATAGAAGTGCCTTTTGTGAATAGTTTGAAGTTAGTCGAAACTTAGAACATTTCTTTTTATTTCTATTGTCTGTATAAAACTATTTTGCATTCAGTAACTTTATCTTATTTCTTAACTAAAAAGTAAAATGTAAATCACTAGTTTATTAAATTTAAATTAAATTGGAAAAAAAATTACAACGATTCTAATTTGCAAGAAAAAGTCTTTACTCACCAGTTTGCGTTATTAATTTGGACGCTAAACTATTAACTATTTGACTACGGGTCGGAACGTATTCGTCCTAGTGGACTATTTTTAAAATCTATTTGTACTCTATTTTGAAAAGAAATCGATGCTACACATTTATACTAGGATACTTTTTTAAAAAATCTACCGTTTTTTTTTTTTTTTTTTTTTGGTAAATTGTGACACGATTCAGTATTAAGAAAAATATATTGAAATAGTATATTATATAAAAAAATATGTATATATATATATATATATATATATATATATATATACCAAAAGATGGCGGTCTTGTTCCATGGAGTTGTTCAGTTCTGGTCTTGACGCGAGTTTCAATTCATCATGGTTTGAATAATTTAGCTTGAATATTTATGAATCATTCACTTTTCTTGTAATTCATCTACTGATTAGTAAATATGTTTTGGCAACAGGTGAAGATTTGTTGATACATGCTTGTAAGTAACCTGGTTTTTATGGGAAATCATCCTTGATTCTATCTTTTTCATTTTCCAATTTCTGTAAAATTCTAGTTTATTGATATACGATCACCCAAGTCATGTATTACTTTAGCTAATTGTAGTTAGCAATGTTAGTATGTTTATACATGGATGAAATCGTATATTTTTGGTGGTATCTGTTGTAATTTGGGCCTGACGATTCTGCTGCAGTGCCAGAAATATTTCAATATTTCATTAAATCACTTTTTACCCCTCCAATCTGTTTTATTTTATGTTGGTCATATATATTTACTTTCCTTTACTTTTCACTAGATATTATTCAAACAGATATGTGTTCATTTTTCAATTTTATTTTTATTCCCCCATTTGTTGTAGAATATTTCTGTGTTGTCTTTTACGGTTATATATATATATATATATATATTACAAAATTCAAACTTCCGCACTTTATTAAGTTTATTCCATAAAAATTTTTCCTTCTAAATTCATCCTACAACCCTAGTTTATTAAATTATTTCCCATCTTAAATAACATTCCTTTTAGTTTATTTATCTAAATCCCTTTCTATTTAAAATGCATAATTTAATATTTTATTCCTCTTCAAAATATCCTAAAAATCACTTCTTATAATTTTTCTTGAAAAACCTTTTATTTCTTAATTCTTAAATGCCGAATTCGTTCTATTTAAAATTATGCCCTGTACCATTTCATTTTTCCTATTTTTTTTTAATTCCAAAAATCCGTTCGCGCGCTTCCATCGCTTGCTGACGCCTTTTCACCACAAAATTCTCTTTCTTTCAGTAAAGATTTCAGACATCACCTAGCTCTGTCATTGGTTGGTTAGTAATACTGTAACGCCGGAATTAACTTTGCGAGTTAGTATAAAACACAAAACTTGAGCTCTGGAGCTAGAAATTCTGTGATAATGTCTTGTCTAAATATTCGGTTGTTGCCTGTAAGAAAGACTATATGAATTTTTTGGAAATATGCGTCGTAACATCTTATTAAATGTCGATTACTAAACGTTTTCGATGATGTTTAGTGGAGTAGAGAATGTTCATCATTATATTATTATAATGAAATAATAAATATTTCTTCGAAGCTTTCGTTTCTTCTTTTCTTCTGAAAAATCTCAATGACTTTCGGCCAGAATATAGTTATTTGATGTTTGTAGCGGGGTAAATTTCTAAATATCGTCACATATATCATATATTCTAATACGAGCAAATCTTGTGTGTGTGTTTGTGGTTATATATATAATATATATATATATATATATATATATATATATATATATATATATATATATATATATATATATATATATATATATGCAAATTTTAGCGTAAAAACTGCTCAAACGATTTTGACGAAATTTTGTATTCTACCATTTTGGGGCACCAGAAAACCATTTTGCTAGGTCACATGTTCGAGAAAATTCGATTAGTGGGTCGTTTTGGGTCACCATGAATCAGGGTCAAGCTAATTGTATCTAAAAAACGGTTGAAACTATTTTGACTAAATTTTGTATCATGCCATTTTCGGGCACGAGAAGACTATTGGGCTGGATCACATGTTCGAGAAATTTCGATTAGTGGGTCATTTTTGTGTCAACGTGGGTCAAGTTAATTTTATCTAAAAAACGGCTCTAATGATTTTGATTCAATTTTGTATCATACCATTTTCGGGCACGAGAAGACTATTGGGCAGGGTCACATGTTCGAGAACTTTCGATTAGTAGGTTATTTTGGTTATGGGTCATTATGTGTCAAGCTATTTTTATTTTAAAAACGGCTCATACGGTTTGTACTAAATTTTGCATCCTTCGGTGTTTAGGCACGAGGAAATCATTGGGCTAGGTCACATACTCGAGAAAAACCGATTAGTGGGTCGTTTTTGGTTCACTGTTGGTCAAGCTAATTTTATTTAAAACACAGCTCAGACTATTTTGACTAAATTTTATATCATACGGTTTTCAGGCAATTGGGCAATTGGGACAATTGGGCTTGGTCACATGTTCGAGAAAATTTGTTTAGTGGATCCTTTTGGTCAAGGTTCATGATATTTGAACTCAAAGCTAATTTTGACTGAGCATTGCTTGGTCTTCCCTGCTCATATATCTATTAAAAATGAAATCACATGTGTGAAAAACAAGGAAGAGACAGTACAGACAACACACACACACACACACACACACATATATAGAGAGAGTATTACAAAATTTTAAATTCTTACCCTAGTAAATTTAGTGTATAAAAAATTCCTTTTTTTAATATTGCATTTACAACACTAGTTTATTAAAATTTACTAGTTTTACTAGTTTATTTCTTCTTAAAAAACCCACCTTCTTAAATTCTTTATTATATTAAATATTTGATATTTATTCCCGTATTTAAATATCTTTTATTTCTTTTAATCTGTGTAAAATATTCATTTTTACCTTTCCTAATAGTCTAAAAAATCATTCTTTTAAATTGTTTTGTTATCGAGAAACTTATATTCTCAATATGAAAAAGCTGAAACTTATTCTATTAGTTTCCCACGTTTTTTAATTTCCACAATGTTCTGGAAAATTATTTTCCCGCCAAAAGCATAGGAGAGACGTATTTCTTCCATATTAATTCACAGATAAAAGATAGTGCAAGGCGAAAATTGAACATGCATTGGTTAAAATATGTCACGTGTTACAAAATTCTGTTTGCGCGCTCCTCAATGAAAACAGGCTGACAGAGAGAGAGAGAGAGAGAGAGAGAGAGAAGGGATTTTTCCCTCGAAGTGAATGTTAAAATAAAATGTAGCTGGCGTTGCAGTGAGCAATCAGACACCTAATAGAGTTCTAGTATGTTCCAACATCGAAATTTGCTGAGATTATAGTTATAAGAGAGAGTACTTCCCTGGCATTTAAAATGATTGGATTTAAATAAACGGATTAGAGTGCAATCGTGTTCTTTTTCTATTCTATCTACATTTTACTCGGCTATTACTGCTTAGACTTCGTGATACGACCATTGAATTTTGAGATGTTTGCCATATTTTTTCTTCGACTGCTGGATGGAGCTAAAACAATTAGCAAAACACAACATATATAATGTCACGATTTAAGGATTAAAGCTGATAAATTGCAGTGACAGCTCTATTTTTATCTAAATTGGCTTTCTAGATGCTAGATATTAATTTGTGATTCTCAACCGAGGGCGGTTACACGCTAAGGGCTTAAATCTTTATGTCACACAGCAGAGAAATTTTTAACTTCCTTAGAATTCCGGCTAAACGCCCGAGATTTCAATCCCCCAAGAAAGAGGTCGCGGCACGTTTTAGATATGCAAATGAATATGCTATGGTTCAATCCCTTTCCTGTAGTATTTTCCCAAAAACTATTGTATTACCTTTTGTTATCCAATTCCGCCTTATCCCTAATAATCATAAATCGCATAGCCTATTGTTGAACGGCCCCTAATCCCATAGTGTTCCTATCTACTCTTCGTTAAGCAGAATAAGCAGTCACGCACAATACATGTTCGACGAATTGCACTTCAAAAAAAAAGAGAGGGGAGAAATAAACAAGGCTGTCTGCCGGGCGTTATGGGATTCTAGCATCTCGGGCGGTTTTGGTCTGTTTGAGATCTAAAGGGTTAATGTGCAGTCGTTTTATTCATAGCAGATGTCGTTGTAAGTAGGCAGAATAAAAACTCTAGCAATCACCAAAAAGCTTTTATTGGCAGCTTAATAGGCTAGGGCAAAGAATAGGCGGAGATCTCTTTCACATTATCCGTCGTTTCAGATCTTACGACAGGTTCCAATTAGAATTGGCATTATAGCAGCAGATGTATTAGTTCAAATCACTCGAAGATAAAAATGCAGGCCTTAAAAGCTGTCAGGATTAATCAGCTTTAATAATCCATAAAGAAGTAGTATAAGGAAAAATATTTGGTCTCCATTCACCAGTATCAGGTACGCATTCGAATTTGTTAGGAGCTCAAACGCCAAACATCGTCTTCGTGTCTCTCTTTTCATCTCACTTTCGGAAGCAAGTACCACGATATATCGTTTCGAGGAGACCATGAATACAGAGGTCACGTGACGGCCGATATGCCAATGGAGGACCGGTATTCTTTAACGA
This sequence comes from Maratus michaelseni, assembly GCA_963931845.1. NCBI lineage: Eukaryota > Metazoa > Arthropoda > Arachnida > Araneae > Salticidae > Maratus > Maratus michaelseni. Next base: position 141,356,154 of record OZ007587.1, on the reverse strand, counting down.
GGAGGGTCAGAAATTTAGGGCGAAATGGCTTCCGGTTCGAAAGCGCGCCGAAGAAGCTTCGAGATCTTTCTATCATGTTTTATAGACTAGCTGTGAACCGGATGAGTTTTAAGATAACTGGATCGAGGCTATGGAATAATTTTTACGTTTACGAAAAAGAAAGAAATAAAACTAAGAGAAATGGTTTATTGATTTTGGATCAAAGCCAGAATGGAATTAGAATAAAATGTTTTACATTTTAAAATAGGAAAAAGATTTTATGACTTTGAGAGGTACATTAAATAGCGGAATTTATTAAAATAAATACAGACTTTTCAGGAATTTACACCGTACATATCTGTTGTAATTTAATCCAAAAGTATTTTTTCTGCAATAAGATATCTTACGGATGAATAGTTTTCATTCTTAATGCGAGACGGTAATATGAAGAGGTATAAACTCTAGACATTAATCTTGTTTTCTTAACATAGAAAAAGTAAATTAATCATTCGAGTAATCTAACAACTCATATATTATTCAAATTCAAATCAAGTTGCTAATTTTATAGTAGTAATGTTTAGTGAATACCGAGTGAACCAAAAGTTTTTTTAAACTTTAAAAATTCATAAAAAAGGAAGAAATTATGATAAAGAAGTGCGGTTTGCAAGAAAGGGCTCACAAGGTAGTCGGATTTGTTTTAGCAGCAAATTTTTTTTTGTTAAAATTGCATTGATAGTGGGAGCTGACGACCCGAAACACAATGAACGGGACAACAGTACGCTCCATGCATTTATTCTTGCAATAACAATTGTTTAACATCACCTCCAGAACATTGTACGACACAACTAAGGTGACTCGCAACGCCCGTTACAACTGAATGCAACATGTCGGAATGAATTGCAGAAACCTCTCGACAGATACACTATATTGCCAAAAGTGACCGGTCACTTGCGATTTTAGACGTTTTGTTAACTATCTAGAAAAGTACATGAGGAATTAACCTGGAACTGCAGGTGTGTAAACAGTATAGTATAGGTTATATATTTCCGCGAAATTTTTTTCACGAAACCCCATAGGGGACTGTCAACAAATTGAAAAAGAACGAATAACTTTTGGATAACCCTGTAAAAACTAATGTAGCAAAGGCGTTCAAACTCGCGATTAATAATAAGTGGCTTATACTATGTTCAGATCGGATAGTTAAGATATCTTAGACCGCCGAACTCACTGAGGGAGTTCCAGAAACTCACTTAGTGAGTTCGAGCTTTCTATTGCTAGATGCAGCCAACACCACTCACTCTGATTGGCTCTGGAGGCCGATTGGCTGTTGAGGTTGCCTTTAACATGTGCGCATGCGCACATTCTATGTTTGTTCAGATATCGGTCACAGTGATGAGCAGTGAGTTATCTTAGATGAGTTTTGCGGTGTGGACAGGTATTCAATTCCGGGAGGGTACCACCTCAAAAATGGCGGTCTAAGATATCTTAAATGTCCGATGTGAACAGGGTATTATTGTAATATACTGTGTTCATTTTTATGAGTATAGCATGTATACTCGTAGAGAAATTAAGGTTTTTAAAAAAACAGTCCCAAATTTCGCCTAGTTTTTTGCTTATAATTTGCAGAGTTCTTAATATAAAAAAAAGTTCTTTTCAGAAAATATGACAAACGGCATTGTACATTATACTCTGCAATCAGAATTAAAAAATAATAAAAATTGGATGAAAAATGAGCAGGTTTACTAAAAAATGTTTCACTGCGCATGCGCTAACGCAATCAAAATATAATATGCATAATGTATTAACTAAGTATATAGAGCAACTTTTGTGACAGTCTCAAAATCATAGCTTAAAAATTCTGAAAATTATCGTCGATAGAATAAGCTCGAAATCCGTTGTTCTCTAAAGGAAGCAATAAGATGAGGGGTTGTATCCAAATATAGTAGTACGTGCAATATTGTGTACGCTATCTTGGCACTAATCAACAGATATTTGATACAACCCCTCATCTTTTTGCTTCTTTTTGGGAACAACGGATTTCGAGCTTATTCTATCAAAGATAATTTTCAGAATTTTCAAGCTATCATTTTGAGACTTTCTCAAAAGTTGCTCTATATACTTAGCTAATACATTATGCATATTATATTTTGATTGCTTTCGCGCATGCGCAGTGAAACATTTTTTAGTAAACCTGCTCATTTTTCATCCAATTTTTATTATTTTTTGATTCTGATTACAGAGTATAATGTACAATGTTGTTTGCCATATTTTCTGAAAAGAACTTTCTTTTATATTAAGAACTCTGCAAATTATAAGCAACAAACTTGGCAAAATTTGGGACTGTTTTTATAAAAACCTTCATTTCTCTACGAGTATACATGCTATCCTCATAAAAATGAACACAGTATTTTACAATAAGCCACTTATTAATAATCTTGAGTTTGAACGCCTTTGCTACAATAATTTTTACAGGGTTTTCTAAAAGATATTCGTTCTTTTTCAATTTTTTGACAGTCCCCTATGGAGTTTCGTGAAAAAATCTTCGCGGAAATATATAACCTATTCTGTACTGTTTACACACCTGCAGTTTCAGGTTAATGCCTCATGTATGTTTCTAGATAGTTAACAAAACGTCTAAAATCGCAAGTGACCGGTCACCTTTGGCAATATAGTGTATAATCTTTGAGTTCGGCCAATGTTCTGGAGGTCATGTTGTACAACTGTTATTTCAAGAAGAAATGGATGGAGCTTACTGTTATCCTGTTCATTGTTTTTCGGGTCGTCAGCGCCCTCTACCAGTCACATTTTTAACTTTTTTTTTTGCTGCTAAAAAAATTCCGACTACCCTGTGAGCCCTTTCTTGCAAACGGCACTTCTTTATCATAATTTCTTCCCTTTTTTATGAAATTTTAAAGTTTTAACGAACTGTTGGTTCACCGGGTATTTTAAATAATAATTTAATCTGATAGTCTTGCAGATAACTTTTATAAATATAAAATTCATTTCTTTATTTATATATTGTTACTGTTGCAGATTTATTATTTTAACCATAAATATTAATTGAAAATTATTTACTTTTAAAAGCATGTCATCTAACAGTTTTTTAACCCAGTAAGCGCCGCTATATATATTAATCTATTTTTTATGGAACAGTTGTTTTTTCTTTATGAATAGGAAGTCTTTAAAGTATTTCTGAAGAAAAAAAATAAAAAAAAAATTCGAATATTTAGGAAAAATAGCATGTTCCCAAAATGGGAGCAATGGCTCTTAATGGGGGTAATTTTTTTCAAAATTTTTACTTATGCCTCAGTGCATTTATGGTTGTTATTTCACTGTTCTTAGGCTATAAAAGAGGTAATATCATTCTGAAACTGGTATTTTACGAATAATTCATATAAATTAGTCCAACATCTACATTTATAATAAAAATAAAACATAAAATTACCGATTCCATAAGCATTTTCATTATCCATCTCTTTTATTTTTCCCATTTACATAATTTTTGTCCTACTATTTTACATGAAAATGATGGAACATTTTTTATGCAGCATTATATTATTTTTTGCGTTTTCTGAAATTGATTTTTTAATTTTTTTTATTATTTATTTATTTATTTTTTTGCATTTTGCTTAGTTTTTCCATATTCCAATTTGAAGATTCGTCTGAACTTTCATCTGAAATATCAAGTCTGCTTTTAATACTTTGTCTTTTTAAAACTCTAAATCAGATATTTCTTGATAGTCTGTTGATTTAGAATTTACGGAAAATTCTACTCCACCAAATATAACATGGGATAAATCGTCGCATAACTTATTTTTTATTACATATGTAATAGAAAATAATTTATGCGACATACATATGAGGAAGATATCTTCGTCATATGTTACAATACTGCAATCAGGTGGCAAAAAAAAAAAACGATTTCTGGAACAGCCGAAAAATCATCCAAATCTAAAAAATTGTTCAATCATCTTCCATGTAAAAAAATCAGAAAAAAAATAATGTAATGATGAAAAATAAAGAGATGGATAATGAAAATGCTTATAGAACTGGTAATTTCATTTTGTTTTTTTTATTATAAATGTAAAAGTTGGACTAATTTATAAGAAATCTTCTTTAAGTATTAGTTTCAGAATGATATTATCCCTTTTATAGCTAATAAACTGAAAAATAAATACCATAAATACACGGAATCATATGTACACGTTTTCAAAAACATTACCCCCATTAGGAGCCATTGTTCCCAAACATTTTAAAAAATAGAAAATTCTAATGAAACTTTAAATTTTTTTTCAGAAGTCGTCTATTATATTCAAAAATCAAATAACAGGAACCTTTTAACAATATATAAAATACTCACTTTCGAAAAAAATCATAAAGCAATGTTCCCAAAATGGGAGGAATGGCATTTAATGGGTTAATCACTTTCTATCCTGGAATCGAACACAGAATCGTCAGCGTATCATGGAACTGATGCGCTTCTATGCTCATAAGTAAGTCTCTCAATCTTTATGCCAGTCTCCTCGACTGTTTATAATTTCAAATGTTATGAATATTGTTTAATCAATGAACAGATATATATTATAGCATATTAAAATCTTTTATATTCACTAAAAAAAAAAAAAAAAATCTGGTTACGATAATCTAACAGTTTTCAAATGGGGAAAGGAGCATTCTTCAACACTCGAATAATATATACAAATTTAATGGTAGCTTGCGAATTTTTATGGCAACCATTTAAGTGATTATATTATAATTTTCTGAAACGAGTTTAAGATATGAATTATGTCTTATGCAATTATTATTTTCGAAAAATAAAAAAAAATGATGAAACTTATTTTCAGTGGTCGATTGACTGAGAAAGAATAGATGAGTATTGTTTTCATCAATTGACAAAAAATGTCATTTCGAAAGCAAACATAAAATATTTATCTTGCAGATTCAAATTACTAAACGAAATGAGTAAATATTGTTTTTAAATTTTTGACAAAAGCTTGAGCGATCAACCTTTTTATACAAATTAATCCCAAAATAAATCTTTATTATAAGTAATTTTAATATTTCACATTTATAAGAATGTTGGAAATAATTATTTATTCAACTTTAATATTTTATTATTTCTGTATTGTTATTTTATAAATAAATTGATATATTATATCTGACATTTAATGCTCTTTTACTTCCTTATTTACTTCATCGCAAATAAGAGCTAAACTTTTGTTCAAACAAGATTTATTATTCATCAATATAAAAAAAAAAATAACATGCTTCGTTCTAAATTAAGTTTTCGGAAAGCATATTATTTAATATTTTAAAATAAAATATACACTTTTCTTTGTGTTTCTAGAGAAAAATAAATACGAAGAGTTTCTATTTTACGTTTAGGTGTATCAATTTTGAAGTTTGTTGATAATGTTAACATCAAAGGAAACGCAACATTATCTTTATGGTTGACGTAATCTTAATTGTTTTGTGTTCTTAAGAAAGATTTCAACCAAGAGAACAAAACAGTTCAAGTTTAGTTCAAACAGTTTTGTGATTAGATAAATATTTCATTACATTTAAATTATAGATATCATTGTTTTCTCTTAAAAGTGTGCTTACACCATTAACGGATTTACTGTGTTTTGTATTTATGGCACAATTTCATAGTTACTTTAAAGACATCTAAGAAAATTCTCCTTTCTACTTTAAGTATGTGTATTAAATAAGAATTGCTTGAAAAAATTCTCCTTTAAATATTATATTTTAATCTAAAGCATAGAAAGTATTATGTTACTCGAAATTTCTTACATAGACAGTGCATTTCTGTTTCTAAAATAATGAATATTAGTAGTTTCATTTTCTTATTTAATAGTTGATTTTACTTTAAAATAAAATAAAATAATTATTGTAAAGATGTTGTAGACTTGAGTTAGCCGTGAAAAGTGATCTTGAAAATATATAGTGGGAAATATTTAATGCAGGTTCTTTTAGAAAAAAAATAAAATAATCCCTTTCTGGAAGAAAGATTGAGTCGAATGCATCCATGAAGATTTTGAAGAACTTTTAATAAAAAGCACAAGCACAGCAGCATAAAATAGGCGAGTGGGTGGTGCCTTAATGTTCGTACAATAGACTTACAAACTACATGTTTTCAGGCCGGCAATCAGAGAAGGAATGCTGATACACATACGCTGTAAATTTCTTCGTTTACATTTTGTGGCATCATAAATTTGGCGAGAGTGCATGAATCAAAAGTATCCGTTAATAAGGAACATATGGATAACTGTTTGAACTTATAGCCAAACAAGTAATTTAACAAAATTAAACACCGCCAACAATTACGTTACAGAAGAATTTTCGCATCCCATGAGAAGTTCCTAGATAGACAAAATAAGGAGTGCTGAATAACCTTTTATGAATCAGAAAGAAACAACTGCATAATGAAAAAAAAATAACGAATGTGAAAATGAACAGAGTTAATTTGGAGGCCGAAATATTTCTTGTAGTTTTTGTTTTTATCCGATTTAAGCGTTTGATCGCACGTCAGCACTAAAGATGAGAATTTGCATGGGAGCAGAAAAGCTGATCTAATTCTTTTATTTGTTCTGAATAAGAACGCAAAGAGCTTAAATAAAATTTATCAAAACTTTAATAAATGAATTATAGAAAGGGAAATTTATTAAAGTAAAAATACAGCTAATTTAAAACTATATGTGATTTCACATCACATATATCTCCCCTTTCACCGGAAAAAAACTGTAGAACGAGGGAGTAGAAACGATCATATGCTCTCGCCAATACGTCCTGAATGATAAATTGTCACTCAAAATATAAATTTCCACAAAACAAAAAGTAAGAATATATATATAACTAACACATAATAATGAAATCTTGGCACACACCCACGAACACAAATAATACACAAAATATCTAGAATTATAATGAATTCACAAAATTCCAGAATTCAACATGCATGTTTTGTTTATAAAATGAGGTACCTCTTTATATTCAAATGTCTCATAAACAATCAGCTGCAGCATATGTTATAATATTATGTGTGCACACTAAAATAATTACATAACATAGTCATTTAGACTAGTTATATTACTTGACCTAGATTTTATGTATAAGATAATCAGTCCATAGGTCATTTGGCCATATATTAAAATATATTCAATTATTTTAAGGCCTTTAAAATGAGACATATTTTTTTTTGTATCAGCAGAATAAATTGCTGCACATATATAAGAAAACTGGAAATAAAGATAAATGCAAATAAACACATGGCATACTTGATTAGGAATAATAATATAAAAGAGAATTTGGCGAAGTGGCATATTTAGAAAAAAAACTGGCATGAATTTGTACCCACAAATGTAAAATGGCATATGTTGAAAATATTGACGAAAAATTAAGGCCTATCAAAAAAATGTGTAAGAGTGAAAAAAAAAAAGTTTCTTTGTAGGGTGAGTGATCTCTCACTACAACTTACCGTCCACAACATATCAAATATGACACATGAATAACAACTTCATACGTTGTTGTGCAGGGATGGTAAGGTAAAAAGGTAATTCAACATTACATTGCATTTAAAAGAGTAAGAAAAATTATGTGAACTATTTAAAATTGCAAATTAAAAAAAAATAGCATATGTTGTATTAAATATGAAAAGCAATTTAAATGTGAATTAAAAAGTGTGACATCATGTAAAAGAAATGTGACTAAGTGTGTTAGAGAACTAGTGCAAGATGAAGTGTGAGCAAAAGAGAACATATAAACACTGTTCGTTTAATTTTGTACCTACATTTACAAAAAAATTTGAAAAAAAAAAATTAGCGACAATTGTGTAGAACATTCAATTGTGTGAAAAGAATTATTTGAGAAAGTATGTGTGTACAGTCTGAAAGCAACCATTAATATAACTTCCACCGAAGAAATGACTGGTACAAACACCAAAGTTTGCAATTACATAACAACTGTGAATAGATACTTCCACAAATAAGTGTAGTGTATGAAAAAAATGTATGTCTTCAAAAATTACTTATATTGAATGAATAAAGAAGGTAAATTTACGAGCATTGAGTAGGCAAAACAAGGGATGAACTTGAAGTGTGACACATACTTCATGGAGGAAAATAAATGGAGAAAAAAAATGAATTTAAATTAAAACATGTACAGTGAAAAGTTATCATTTGCTTGTACTAACATATTTTACTATTTAACATGTCAGGAATAATAAAAAAACAAAAAGGAGAACCAGTGACAAAAATTCTTAAAAGATATATATAAAAATGTGACTGATGGAATGTAGTGTTATACATGTAAGAAAAGAAAATGTGTAAAAGTGTTGTGTATGTCCACAGAATGAAAAATTGATGCCTTTATTTCAATAATTTCATGAAAGCGACGTGCACTACAAGAGGAGGAAAAATTTCCTATAAAATCTTATTATGAAAATAATAATATTGCCATACTGGCATGAGTAGTGCACATTTTTGATTTTTCAACTGTAGAAAAAAAATTAGCAAGAAAAAATGGTTATTTAATTTATTTTTATTAAAAAGAATATGTGATTAAGTAAATATGATAGAAAATGTAGAAGTAAAGTTAGTGATGAAATGAATAATGAAAAAAAAGGTATGTTACCATGATAACTAACATTACCAAAATTGTTGTGATTGCAGTAGGTAACTAAGTACAGTGTTTTTTTTTACCATAATTGGTGCATATAGCGAATTCTATGAACTCCTCCAATAAATATATGGTATAACTAGTACCTAATTTAAAGTTACATGGAAAACATGATGAGATGATACATGTGCAGAGATTGTGTTAATGGATTATGTTGAATATTACAAGTAGTGTAATTAGAACCTAGAAGTAAGGTATATAATGTTAAAGAAATAGGTGTTAATTAAAAAGGAATGAATGTGAAAAGCTCAGTTGCACATTGAATGGTGGAGCAAATACTTTGACTGGTATTATATATTTATATATCCTTGATTGGTAATACTTGAAACATTGAATAGTAAAAAAAAACTGTAAATGAGAAAACGGAATGCATTAAGTATATATATTATAGAAGTATGTATAAATTTACAGGATGAAATACTTGATGCGTTGCACATGAAAGTTTCATGAAATGAGTGCATTGGACAGAAATCTGAGTAGATCTCTAAGAATCGTAATATTAAAAATAATATAATTACCCTTAAGGCCTGATTCAGTAATGCACCATTTATTTTGCATCAGCAAACAAGTTTTATTTAATGAAAAAGTAGGATGTAAAAAAAAAAATGTGTTTATTTATATATATTGAGTAAAGTGTTAATTAAAGTGGAATTATAGATGCATACAAAAATGTATGTAAAATGAAGAAGAAGAATAGTAAATGTTGTATATTTTTATAGACAAAAGAAAAGTATCACTATCAACCTACAAATAAGATATCAGCATTACTGAGAATGCAACAGGTAAATAAGTATAGTTGTTTACCAACAATGGCATGTATAACAAATGTTATGTATCCATTTAAAAGTGTATGGTGTAACTATTACTTACAAATATACCATGAGAATACTAAATGCAGGTGATGCGAACGGGAAAAAAATATCACTATTAAAAGGTATAAAAAAAAAGAAGAAAAACAAATATATAACAATTAATGGTAGAGGGTGTAACAATGATTGGAAATGTGCATAATAACTGGGCCTGATTGGTAGTGTGTACAGTGACTGGTAACATTGACTAGTAGAAATACTGATTGGTAGTGTAATACATTAATTGGGGACGCTGACTAGTAGAGTGGGAAGCAATTATTTGTAACCTTGACTGGTGGTGAGAAAAAAAAAAAGTGGGGTTTCATATTACCAAAATGGTTGTAGGATATGGTTAAATCTGTGTAAAATTAATCCAGGATTGCTATATAATTTTACTTATGTGTAAGCACTGTAAAACTACTTTACCAAAATTTGATAAATTCTGAGAGTGCAAAAAAAATTTTGTTTATTTAATGTAAAAAAATGCAAATAAATGTAATTGAAATTTTGAAATAATAAAGATGTACCATCTATACTAAAATTACAAAATTTACTGAAAAGAGTGATATAAACAAATACCATCTGAACTTGGTACAAATTTGGCGACCAGCACCACAAAGAAATAACCAAACAGAGACGGTAACACTTTCACAAAATCGTCCCCGGCCGCGGAACAATGAAATAAAAGAGGTTCATAACACTCTAAGAATAATAAAACTAAATTAGTTATACCTATCTTAAATTTTAAAAAAGAAGAAAAAAAAAGTTTATCTGAACTATTAAAGAATGCAATAAATATATCGATGGCACATGAACATTGAGCTGTGTGAATGATAGAGAAAAAAACAGTATTTGTAATATAAAGAAAAATGAAAGGTAATGACTGATGAATTGAGTCAATTGTTCCTGTATTGGTGCAATCTTTTATCAAAATATAAACTAAATAAATATCTTCCTCCAATTTTTTTTTTTTTTTTTTTTTTTTTTTTTTTTACATGTAAAGAGGTGGTGAATCCATAGTGTATATGGAAATGTATTAATAGAGAGAGTGAATAATTTAAAATGGACCTTGCACTAGTAACTAAATTGTTTATAGGAGAATTATCTCATTTTGTTTTGTTTGTATTATTGTAAGGAAGAATGCGAATCTTATAGGGTACTAGAAAACTTCATGTCTCACAAAGTTAAATGTAACTCTGTCATCGAAATCCATAACCTGAAAAATTTTCAAAAAAAAGTGAAAATGTACGACTCGGTCTTCACTTTCATCTATTTCTTTTAATCTGGCTGTCATTGGAAAAACAAGCAAAATATCTGAGATAGAAAACTTACAGTAGAACAAGGCTATTAATATGACTATTATTTATATTGGCTCAAATATACAGGATAAAAGCAATTTACTTCAAATTACTAATTGCTGCAAAATGTTAAGTTTTTTTAATGATACTACACATCATTCAATATTAAAATAATTGACTTATATGTATAGTAAAGCTTTTCCAAAATTTAAAGGAATGTAAAATTTAAAAATTTAATATTGCCACATTATCATTGAAATACGCCAAACATGATACAGAAAAATATATACATAACAAACTAAATGAATAAAATAACCAGTTTACACTTAATAAGGCCTGATAAAATTTTATCTTAGTGGAGAGCATTATCTTTGTTGATCTCCAATATTTGCAAAATGTTTAAAGTAAACAAACTTATGCATACCAACAGTAAAATATAGATTTTGTAGAGTATCGAATTTTATAGCGTGATACTCCAAAAATTTATGTATTATTATTGAAATATAAAATAGGAATTAACATTTCAATTAATTTTTAAAGGTATGCATAATAAGCAATTTAACTAGAATAAAATAGCGCACAAAAAAAAAGCATAATTCAAACATTACATAAAATATTCAACGCAAATATTAGAATGAAACAAAAATTAACCGTATTTAAAGTACTGTTCTTCTTCGTTTTTCTTTTTTTTAAAGAAAAAAGAAAACAGTATGCAAAATTTCTTTTTAATAGAATATATCAACCTCAAAACATGTTAATAGCATAAAACAAATGCATAAATCAGAAAGAAACACATATCTTAACAGATAGATTAATAAAACTTACCTGATCATCTTTTTCATTTTTTAATGAATATCAATTCAAATTGTTACTTTTGTAACATACTTACTGTATATTGAGACTAATTAGATGAATTATATCTATCAGTCATATCTCATAATAAAAACTTAAACAAGCAAAATTATGTATAATAAGAAAATAATAAAAACAGAGCGTTTTTTAGTATTGACATTCACTATTAAATTCTGCGAATAAATTTATGGAATTAAAACTAAATATATTGTAAATGGATTTTTTTTAATTATTATTTTATAAATATTAAGGAATAATTGTAATTATCTTTTTTTTTTTAAACGCCAAAATGTTTTTTAATACAGTAATTTAAAAGTAGTCACTGCAAGTCATGTCCAATTTAGAAAAATGCACTATCCTTTACTATATAGTACTTCTGATAGTTCATACGTAGTCTCTGAATTATATAATATTCACGCCGAATGCTAAAGTTTTCAAAGTCAGATAAATGTCTGGCAGTCAGATAAATGTAGGCAAATTTAATCATAAGAAGGATACTTACTCCGTGATTGTTTTTCCAGAATGTAATTTAATTTTCTGTCATACTTAACGTGATAAAAAAATACTTTACTGTGATATTTAAAAGAAATGATCGTTCACTCTTTTTTTTCTTTATCGAGTTCACTTGCTGCACACGAATCAAACATTTTTATAACAATTTGCTAATAAATTTTTAAATTAGCTGATAAATCCATTGCTTGGCTATATTATTACGATTGTTGATTTACTCGAGCATTTTTTTTTTCTTTCCTTCAAACACTTGCGATGCACAAAAAAAACGCGAACATAACAATTCGGATCACAGAAGCGACGAAACCACGGAAGTAAAGAAATACGGACAAAATCGGAACATTTTCCATTTTTTGAGAAGCAGCGAACATTCTTTGAATGACTCATCGGGCCAATTTATCGCAGAGGCGCACAGTTATGGAGTTCCGCAGATTTACGTGGTCAATCCAGCACTCATACTCATTTACGGCATAAAATATGATTCCGGTCTTCCGATGAAACGAGCGAAGAAACAACACATTGGCACCCCGATTTTGAAAAGTTTTCTGACGTCGCCGACCGTAGGAGAAAACTTCCTTCACGTATATCTCCACCGTATATCTCCATATTTTTGACACCGTATACCTCCATATTTTTACGGCATAGAAACGATGAAGGGGGTAAAAGCGTCTAAAAATCCATAACGTTTTGTTATCCAATGGGAACATAATAACCGCCAGGTCGAAAAGTCACGAAAAAGTCTATTATAATTGTCCAAATATTCGTATTTATAATATTCAGGCACCACCCAATAGAAAGTAGAAGATATCCAGATAGGGCTTGGTCACGGAAACCAAGTTTTGTAATGATGTTGTAGACTTGAGTTAGCCGTGAAAAGTGATCTTGAAAATATATAGTGGGAAATATTTAATGCAGGTTCTTTTAGAAAAAAAATAAAATAATCCCTTTCTGGAAGAAAGATTGAGTCGAATGCATCCATGAAGATTTTGAAGAACTTTTAATAAAAAGCACAAGCACAGCAGCATAAAATAGGCGAGTGGGTGGTGCCTTAATGTTCGTACAATAGACTTACAAACTACATGTTTTCAGGCCGGCAATCAGAGAAGGAATGCTGATACACATACGCTGTAAATTTCTTCGTTTACATTTTGTGGCATCATAAATTTGGCGAGAGTGCATGAATCAAAAGTATCCGTTAATAAGGAACATATGGATAACTGTTTGAACTTATAGCCAAACAAGTAATTTAACAAAATTAAACACCGCCAACAATTACGTTACAGAAGAATTTTCGCATCCCATGAGAAGTTCCTAGATAGACAAAATAAGGAGTGCTGAATAACCTTTTATGAATCAGAAAGAAACAACTGCATAATGAAAAAAAAAATAACGAATGTGAAAATGAACAGAGTTAATTTGGAGGCCGAAATATTTCTTGTAGTTTTTGTTTTTATCCGATTTAAGCGTTTGATCGCACGTCAGCACTAAAGATGAGAATTTGCATGGGAGCAGAAAAGCTGATCTAATTCTTTTATTTGTTCTGAATAAGAACGCAAAGAGCTTAAATAAAATTTATCAAAACTTTAATAAATGAATTATAGAAAGGGAAATTTATTAAAGTAAAAATACAGCTAATTTAAAACTATATGTGATTTCACATCACAATTATGTTAAAGAAAATAAAATTAAAGAAAAAATATCAATTAAAGGAAATTAGTGCAATTTCTACACTTTTTGAATATGAAACTAATGAAGATTGACTCTTAGTTTCAATAATATATATTTCTTTCTTTTTTATGTACACTGTAAAAAATTTTCGTAAAATTTCAGTAGATTTAATGTAAATTTTACGGTACTTGTACCGTTTTCACTCTTTACGGTATGAGTGCTGTACTTCTAAGGCATATTAAGCGTAAAAAAAAAAAAACAGTATATGTCACATTTCGAATATAAACGGTATCTATACCGTAAAATGATTGTTTTTTAGTAAAAAATCGCTATTTATACCGTAAAATAATTATTTTTCAGTAAGGAAAAAGCTGATAGCCCCGCATAGATGTACGGCAACCCCTGAAGTGAGGCTCTTGTTCTTGTAATGCGTGCAAGCCTGAGGAGAGGGGGGTGGTGCAGCCGGTACATATACTTTAAATATTTTTACAGTACATATACCGTCCAGTTAAATTACGGTATATATACTAGTCACAAAGTTGCCGGTATATGTACCGTAATTTTTGACACAATTTTTTTACAGTGTATATACATGAGTTTTTGCAATTAATTGCGGAGTTTCATGCTTAATATTTATTGCTTAGTGCATGCGGTTGGTATCCTGTTGAACTGCTACTGATGTTATCTTAAGATCTGTTTCTTTTTTCCTTAATTATATTGGAAGTATTATAGTTTTTATTTTGTTTTTTCTTGTCACGACATTAATGCTTTGTTTCGCTGTCTTTTTAGGATGTCATGTATAGCTCATTACTACTTTTTTATAGTTTTTTTTGTTGTATGTTGGTGGTGTCATATATGAGGCTGTTTATTAATTTACTATGCTTTCTCTCTCTAATCTTTTATAACAATAAAGTACAATCTTGATATATCTAATCATACTTCATTCATTCTAAAAATCTTGAACACGTACACACGTACACACCTACACACATACATGAATATATATATTATCTTCATATATATATATTCTTGCAGATATTACTGTTTCCTAATATTCTCGTTATATTCCAGTTATTTATGTAATTTTGTATATGTAATATGTAATGCCAATGGCGATTCGAATTCTTCCATAGTCCTCTTAAGGTAAAGCTAGGATAGTCTGCGCACAATTCAAAAGAATAGCAATAAAAAATCTAAATATTATTTTTTTGCTAAACTATCCATGAATAATTTTTACTTCATTTGTTTTTTATGCATTTCCATTGCTATTTTGTTGTTATGTTGCAATTTAATAGAACAATTGTAATAAAACCAAGAAAGTTATTTTGCGCAATCTCTCCTTACAGAGTTGGTGTGATTGCGCACATGGGTAGGAGAGGTTGTTACTAATAATAACTACAATTAAATTGTT
The DNA here is from genome assembly GCA_963931845.1 of Maratus michaelseni. Classification (NCBI taxonomy): domain Eukaryota; kingdom Metazoa; phylum Arthropoda; class Arachnida; order Araneae; family Salticidae; genus Maratus; species Maratus michaelseni. Next base: position 141,340,912 of record OZ007587.1, on the reverse strand, counting down.
AACAATAATAATTACATATAAATGACATTGCTGTAAGGTTTTTGTGAACAAATTTTAATGTATTGGGAGTAAATATTTCATCCTAATGCGTAAAGAATCAGAAAAAGAAAATAATTTTAAAAACGATTAAAAAATTTTAATTAAAGGAAAAAAATAACGAATCAGAAAAAGCAAGTCTAGATAAGAATACAAAATAAAACTATGTAACTTAATAACACGTTTAACTTAAAATTAGTCCGTTTTTATTTTTCATTTTTTAATGCAAATTTACCAATAAGCTGCTTAATCTCTCCTAGCATATAAACTAATGGGAACAAAGCGCCATCTCTCCTAAGTAGGCGATGCGCAAACTCTCCAATTTTGGTAGGAGAGATTGCGCGGCCTTTTATTTAAACATGGCTGCTACTAAAACGAACCGTTGATGTTCACATTGTTAGTCTAGATTAGTAGCTTATGAGAAATCGTTTAAGTTTAAAATATTTTGTACTATTGACATTGTATAGAAATTCTGATGAATAGCTATGAAAATTCAAGCACTTACTTTGGGAAAACAAAACAAAATAGCAATACTTTATCTTAGACGCTCAAAGCAATGAACGTGCACTTTCAAGTAGACACTCCACTACTGTTGTAGTACAACTACCAGGAGTCGCTGCGCTCTCACTCTACTCCTTCCCCCCGAACCTCTATGTGCGCAATCTTTCCGACTGCGCCATCTCTCCTGGCTTTACCTTATTCAGTATGTAATAACAACACAATAAATTAGTATTATTTCTTTTTTACCTCTGAATGAATCCACGTGATTTGCCTAAAACTTATGTTTTTCGAACATGTAATCAGATTTTTTAAAGCTATACTGCATTATATAAGAAGGAACACGTCATTAAAAAAATTAGAAGATAAAGCAATTATCACTTAGTATTAAAATAATAAAGTAAAACACCTCAATAGCGGCTACCTCGGCACTTAGGAATTTATCCGTTAATTGGAACTATTCGCTTTTAAGACGTAAAAATATACAAATATGTATGTGTTGTGGATTGAAAATGTGTCGCTAAATAGAGGCGACCACTACTTAAAGAGCGTTGATTATGAAGGTTTTATTGCACTTAAGAATGTTTTTTGGATTTTGTATGTGCGGTAAAACCTGATAAAATAAGACAAAATCTCAAGGGACCGTGAAAAATCCGTTTTTGATAGATTTCTTGATTATGAAGTAATTTAATCATGGCATTTTCGACGTAATCACAAAGTTTCCTGCTTAAGGGGATTTTCAAAAAAGGAATTTTCCCGCTCAACAGCGCGGAACTTTCTGACACATTTTCTGACTCATTTTCAAACGTGAAAGCATGACAGTTGCAGGAGGCATGACTTTTGATTAGTAATGTTTTGATTAGTAATTGATTTGTAATCGAAAAGATTGTTTCATTTTTCGATACATTAATTACACGTTGAGTTATAAGCGACTGTTGTCTCGTGAAAGCAGTTTGCTTTCCTTTCCCACTATGTAGCATCCGAAAAATAGGTTCTGAAAGCCCGATTTGACAGTATTTTCTGATAGATCTCCTACCTTTACCATAAAACTGAAAAAAAAATGGTTGATTACATAGTTTCTGAATAAAAGATCCTACGAATTGCATGAGTTTCAGAACAAAGGTGAATTAAAAAAAGTGTCAGAAAGCAGCCAGTTTGGATTAGAGAAAAGTCAGGCGGCAGAATACTGTTATAAAACCAACTATACTGTTAAAGCTCAATGAATTTAGATTTTTTTTTAAATTACATACATTGAAAATTACAAAATAAACAGGTTAAAAATTTAATTTTATAAGAAATCTATGAATGACTAAAGAAAGCTAAATGTTAGCCAAAAATACAATAAAAACATTTAGTTTTATTTAAAGGACACAATGAGTGTTATGCTGTGAATTTTGAAATAAACTATTAATCCAAATATTTGTAGCTCTCGACAAAATCTTCACTGAAAAACATTAAGTCAAAAATGTACTTTACATACTCAAAGTTCAAGGGCATTTCGGGCATTTCCTCACGAGTTTCAGTAGATATTCGATGAAACATCTGAAATTGGTCACTGCCCCTTAATTTCTGGACATCAGTGTATAATCTTGTATCGGATTGGATAACCAGCTATAGTTGAGTTAAATAAGTAAAATTATAAATGTAAAAAATAGACATTGAATATAGAAATATAGATATGGATACATCGGAAATTATAATAAAAAGTAAATATTTCGATAATGCGAAATTCCATCATGCAAATAAACAACTTTTTTTTTATTATTGTGCTTTACTTCCATTTAAATTACTTAACGATAAAAAATTATGACAAAAATTTTAATTATGCTGTATTGCTTTTAAACCATTTAGGTTTTGAAATGTACACTTTGAAATATTTCCTAATTGTATTTCGATTTGACGGAAGTTTTTAATTAAAATAAAAGTATTGTAACGATTTGTATTAAGAGCTTATTTAAAATATAGATATACTTAGTGTGTGATATTATAAAAATAATGAATATAATACCAAGAAATAAACATTTTTTTGATGTATATAAATTATACAAATTAAAATCATAAACGAAAAATCATTTTATAATTTTTTTAAAACTAATATTTAAATACATACTTAGATTCGAATTGTTGATGACAAATGTCTTTGGTTATAATGAGTTTTGATATAGTATAAAATGCAAAAATTAAATAAAAATATTTTCTATGAAAATCATTCAATAATTAAAATAGAAACACAACTGAAAAAAGAAAAACCTTAATTGAAAAGCTACTTCATCGCTTCGGAAATATGCATCATGTTTGCACAACTAATATTGGCACATCTTGACAAATGAATTGTTAAAATATTAAATTGTTACAATTATTGCAAACATATTAGAAAATTTCCTAACAAAAATCATGTATAAATGGTTTCACATTTTAATTCTTTTAAAATAAATAATTACGGAAATTGAACAAATAAACCTAAAGTATATTAAATCCAACCTTGATCCTTATTGTTAACAACACTTTACGTTTAGACCATACACTATATTGCCAAAAGTGACCGGTCACTTGCGATTTTAGACGTTTCGTTAAATATCTAGAAACATACTTGAGGAATTATCCTGAAACTCCAGGTGTGTAAACAGAATTTGGATACAGTCCCTCATCTTTTTGCTTCCTTTTGGGAATAACGTATTTTGAACTTATTGTATCAACGATAATTTTCAGACTTTTCAAACTATGTTTTTGAGACTTTCACAAAAGTTGCTCTATACATTTATCTAACACATTATGCGTATTATATTTTGATTGCATTCGGGCCTGCGCAGTGAATCGTTATTTAGTAAACCTGCTCATTTTTCATACAATTTTTATTATTTTTTTAATTCTTGTTCTAGGGTATTGTGTACAATTTGTTTGTCATATTTTCTGAAAATAACTTTTTTTTTTATATTAAAAACTCTGCAAATTATAAGCAAAAAACTTGGTAAAATTTGGGACTGTTTTTATAAAAACCTGAATCTCTCTTCGAGTATACATGCTATCCTCATAAAAATGAACCCAAATTATTACAATAAGCCACCTAATCATAATCTACAGCTTGAATGCTTTTGCTACATTAGTTTTGACAGGGTTATTCAAAAGATATTCGTTCTTTTTCAATTTATTGGCGGTCCCCTATGGGATTTCGGAAAAAAATCTTCACGGAAATGTACGACCTGTACTATTTTGTTTACACACCTGGAGGTTCAGGATAATTTCTCAAGTATGTTTCTATATATTTAACAAAACGTCTAAAATCGCAAGCGACCGGTCACCTTTGGCCATATAGTGTATATTGTTAATAAATAGATTAAAGCGATTAATTTCCAAACTGCATATAAACGATTTAACGTCAATTTTTTTTTAAAGTTGTTGAAAAGTAACTTTCTTGCTGACATAAGATATTTTAAAGTTTCTTATTAATTTTTCTTGGTTTCTCAAAGACGTTTACATTTTTGTCGCAGTGTGACGTCACGGAGTGTTGGCATTTTGGTCATAGATCACCGTCCCCTGAAAAAAATGCGCTGACAAAAAAAAAAGGCGGCTGTCGTAGGCGGAATTTTTTAAGCGTTTGTACAGCCCCCTGAAGTTTGACACCAGTATTTTTTTAAAGTTTTATTTGACTTATTTAATCTCTGAAAAATAAGGGGGGGGGAATCTTTTAAATATTATTAGTATTCAATTTGAAGGGACCGCACAAATGCTGAAAAAAATCCGCCTGAGGCAGCCGCCACTTTTGTGTCAGGGCGCAGTCCTAAGTATTCAGGGAGCGGGACACAGATGTGACGTGACGTACGTGACATGCAGCGAAGTCACTCAGACGTCATCTTGACCATGCTTTCTATACAAAATTTGCGGAATTGAGACAGTTTGGACTTTTTCGACAACGGGAAACAAAACACGTTTTTTTTTTTTTTTTTTTTTTAAAGGAAAGTCGAATTTTTAACCGAGGAGATTGCTTTTAAAGATTATTTTTCAAATGCTTTGATCTCGTAATGAGAACATTTGATCACTTTTACTGTGAATACAAAATTAAATATTGTCTAATTTAATTATTTTGATACGAGTTAAAAAATATATATATAATGGCAAAAAGTGGTTTGTGTGATTATAAATTGCTTACATACTGAAAGTGTAAACCTTCAAGATAATTCCAGGGTATTTACTTATAAATTAATAATTTGCACAGAAATTGATTGCTTCTCTAGCCTGATTGAATTTTTTATATTTTTACAGACAATTAAGATGATACTTGGCACAATACAGTATAAGCAGATAAAACAGCGTTTCAAGCAAGAATTTTTTTTAATTAATTGCTGATTAGTTTTGGTAGCATTCAGAGCACTGTCATCAGATGATGGTACGCTAAATGCTCTCGAAACTAGTCTGCATTTAGTTGAAAAGGTATACTGCTTAAAATGTTTTATCTTCCTATAGTGATTAGTTTTAGATTTTAAGGTTTAGAATTTTAGATTGTAAATAATTAAATATAGTATGAAGTTTTAATAAAAATGCTTTTATTACTTAAAGATTTATTTTCAATAAAAAGCACGGTATCATGTTTTTTTTATATAATTTTTATCACTTTATTTTAATTAAAATAACTTATCAAGTTGAGATGATAGCGCTGGTAAATAAACAGAAAATCTTAAAAAATTAATTAATTTTTAATATCGTAATACTTTCTATCCCACATTTCTTACTTCCTTTTTTTTTTTTCTAAAAGGAATTTTTACATATTTTCATTACTAAATGTTTTTTTCATTCTATTATTTTTGTATAAAATATTATAATATTTTACAAATGTTTTCTTTATTCAATATTTCTATTTGAACAAAAAACATCATTAACAACAACAACAAAACAGTGGTGTTTAGTATTTGCTATTGTGAACTTTGACAAATAACCTTCATATATGGTATTATATAAAAAAAAAAAAAAAAAAAAAAAAAAAAAAAAAAAAAAAAAAAAAAAAACTAAAACTAAATCATTATATTTAATAAAGTCTGAATTGAAATTCCAAGGATAATAAAAAATTGATTGCGGTTTCCATAATTTTATGTTCATGGCTGGTTTTTCAATTTTTGTAATCTCTCTTCATTAAACAAAGATACATCTACGATATAGAATACACTGTACCAAAGAAAACTTTACAGTAGCACACATAAAAAAAAGAAAGTTTTAAGAGTGTGCTGCATGATATTTTGTCGCATTTTTATGCATCGTAGTTGAATTAAATTGAAATAATTCAATCGTCATCAAGATTTTTAGACACGAAGACATTTTTAAATAAAAATGTTTTTAATCCTTATATCGAATATATATTATCCTGTACTTTTTATATCAGAGAAGAAACATCTTAATTTATTAAAACAAAGGTATACAGCCCGGGATTCCCGGTTTAAAGAACGTAGCTGAAAAGACATTTTTAATTAAAAACTAATAGATTTTTACGTTCTCTCCTAAGTTGGAATTTTTGAAAAAATTGTGCTGATCTACGGCGATCATGACTCCCAGAACCCAAAACCACCCCCAGTTCAAAACTTTATATGTCTATCTATCTCTCTATCTATCTATGCCACTTTTTTATGGATACGATAACTCCCATAATTCTGCACAAATCTCTTCCAAACTGATACTTAAAATCTCGGTCAAGTTCGTTAATGGGCAAAATCGAACCAAGGGGGCGGGGGGCTTTTTGCGAAAACAGAAAGAAACCCATAACTTCTTAATTATGATACGTATCGAATCCGTTTAAAGTTATTATTACTTCTGGGGAAAGGGCCGAAAATTTATGCATGACAGATTTTTTATATCATTAAAAATTACCCCAAGGGGGGAAAAAGGGGGGTTTTAGAAGAAAAAAAATCACAACTTCGTCAATTCACAAGATATCAAATCCGCTTAAATTTATTATAAATTCTCTTAATATTATCTAAAACTTTTATATTGACAAGTTTTTTATAGGGCCAACCCTTATAGCAAAAAAATAAATAAATAAATAAATAAAAAATATCCCTGCCGTGTTCCGCTTGCAAACAAGTTAGATTTCGAAGTGGGTGGTCCCAACCGCGGCATCATGGCAAAAAAGTCATTTCTTCCGCAATTCCCAACAAACAGCTTTTTACATTTAATATATTGCTTTTAGATTGCTAACTTACAACACCAAAAATATTTTCACTAGAAAAATATAAATTATGTATTCAATTAAAGTTTGAAATTTATTACCAATTTTGCTTTCATGTTAGCTGCATGTCACGGATTAATAACAAAAGAAATCGTCAACGTTTTCACTATTAGCAGCCGTTTTCATTCTAATTATTTCAGTGTAAAGCGCAGTTCGATTACTATAATATTAAACTTTTTTTTTAAAGTTTTAATTTTTTTATAGAACATTAGACGGAAGCAAATGCTGAACTACGTATTTATGTATTTTTGAAGGTGAAATGGGTTTAATCTTTGTTAATCGGGCTGCACGTGATAGAAATAAACAAAATCATGCATTATAAATATTTTTAAAATAAAAAAAATATCAGTAAATTGAGATGCAGTTTTTAAACAAATGACATTTGAAATTACGTTTTTATTTTCTATTGGACGGTGTAAAAATTGAAATTGCGCGAGCTTTAGAAGTTAAACAAATTTGAAGAAAAAGCCAAATTCGTTGGTCGTCGTTGTTGCCAGAGGTGATTTGATGTCAGCCTTACTCGTGATCATGTTTTTGGTTTATAACACAGATAGATTTATTAATAATTGCTAGACAATATTTTAAAGGAATTCCTCAGAGAGTTTCATTTTACAAAAAAAAAAAAAAAAAAAAAAAAAAAAAAAAATCTGTAGTTTTATTTTTAGTATAAATATCATCGTTGCGGAAACGTCAAAAAAAACTTTAATAACTAATATTTGAACTTTTTTTTTACCAGAAAAGTAACAGGTATTACTTCTAATTAAATTTTCATTATGTAATTGATTAAATATTCAAAGCTTTAATACATTTATTTCTGAAAAGATATTTTGTTTTAACGTTTTTTAAGTCGATGAAATGAAATTGTTATTATCCTGAAAAATCAATTCAGAGAATCATAAAAAATATTTGAATAAATAGAAACAGGACGTTACCGATTTCTTAAAGAGATAGAAATATTTAATTTACTCCATAAGAAAAATAATGATCATTTTTAATCATTTAGCAACGTTAATTAAGTAGCAGAATAACTCTATTTAAAGAAGTAAATTTCATAATTTTTTACTTACTTGTTTGGATAATTTTATTATTTAGGGTGTTTCAAATACATTTATTAAAATTATTGAAAACAGTAATGTGGCTGGTTTTTTTATTCTTAAAAAAATATATAACTTAAAAATAGTTTTAAAAAAATTCTGTGATCGCATCTGTCTGTTTATTTTATTTTACTTTGTTAGATGAAAAAGCTAAACAGCAGAAGAAGAGTTATTGTGAGAGAATTCATATTATATTATATTATAGTACGAAAACATGTCCGTGAGTAACGCTGATATCATAGTGATGGTGACAACCCCTGAACGATAAATTTTGATTTTATAGCAATTTTTTTTAAATTCTGAACATCTCACAATTTGAATTTTTACACCGTTGAATAGGAAAAAATAACATATTTTCATAATGCTTTTTTTTTTTTTTTTTTTTTTTTTTTTTTTTTTTTTAACTGTAGCTCAATTTACTAATCTTTTGATGGTTTTTAAAGTAATTTTCAAGCATGAAAATTTTAAGTTTATCTCTATTGCGTTCAGCCCGATTACGAAAGATTAACCGGTTTGCCCTAAAAATAATATAAATAGTTCAGCATTTGTTTCTGGCTAATATTCGACAAGGCCTTTAAAATTTCATCAACAAATAAATAAAAGAATATAAATAAAGCAATTTAACACACATGTATTAGAACTATGCGCTTAAACCACTGAAACTATTAAAATGAAAAAGGCTGCTGTAAGTAGCGAAATCTTCGGGGTTTTATTCGGCTATTAACTCCTGGAATGCGGCTTATACGAAAGTATTGCTTTTATTGAATATGAAAACTATATTTGAATACATAGTTCATATTTTTCATATAAAAATGCTTTCAAATGTTTTTAGTGGGCGATCTAAAGCAATATATATGAAATATAAAATATCTATTAGAGTTTTCAATTAAAAAAACATGTTTCTCACCTATATATATCTGTGAAACGGGAAGTCTGGGTTGGATCTAATAAAAAATTATGTCTAGGAGAAGAGTCATAACTGCATAAGCTAATTTAAATACAGAAAGAATGTTAACTTTCATCTAAAGGATCAGTGTCCATAAGCCGTGTTTTTGGCCCATGAAATTAGACTAAAATTCGATTTTGTTATACTGATTTAATTATTTCCCTTTTTAATATTAGAAGGTGTATCCTGTGCGATTTCTACAATATTTTTTGCATTTTGTTCTGATTTATATAACTTACACAAGCTCAAAGTTCGTATTAGGTAGTTTTTGATGAAAAATGCGCAATTTCTCCTAATTTTACCTCAATTTTAATTATATATTTTTTTATATTTTACTATGAGCGTAGCTTTGCAACACTTTTATTTTTACATATATTGTACATTTTGATGTATTTTATAATATATGTAAAGAAGAAAGTGTTGCACGATTGCGCTCATATAAATAATTGAGGTAAAATTAGGTTTTTTCATCAAAAACTACGATTAATACGAACTTTGAGCTTGTGTAAATCATATAAATCCGAACAAAATTCAAAAACTATTGTTGAAATCGTACAGGATAAACCTTCTAATATTAAAAAGTGAAATAATTAAGTCAGTATAACAAAATCGAGTTTTAGTGGCTTTTTCAGTGGTTATTTCATGGGCCAAAAACACGGCTTATGGACCCTGATCCTTTAAATACAGAAATAATGTTAACTTTCATCTAAATTTAATTTACTATTTAAATTCAATATAGTTTAGTTTTCATGCACAAATCACAATGTAAAGATAGGTCTCTGCGCCAGTACAGTTAAGGGTACTCATTACTGGTATTCCATATAAGCCGATCCCACCAGTTTGGAAAAAAATACCCTCTGTTTATTGCCATGAATCATTATCTATAAAACAAGCCTTAAATGATAAACTGCTACTATTTGGGGTTACATGATTAGTTTCAATGTAAAAATATAATATTGAATAACATATAATAATGAATAAAAAGTATTTAAAACTTACCTCCCTCATGCTGATTTCTACTTTTACGACTTCTCAGCATTGAATTACGATGGTAAATTTTTGTATGCCGTGGCAACCCGGCGATTTTAAGCCCTCTGTTACTAATAGCTGAGTCAGTTGTATTCATGGCATTGTGTGTGTTTTAAATTTAATGAAACATTGTGTGTTTTACAATAAATTAATCGTTGCGTGTGTTTTAAAATAAAATTACATGTGCATGTTTTGTAATAAAAAATCTGTATTTTTTAATAGAATCATATGTATTTTATAATAAAACTAGCTGACCCGCCCGGTGTTGCCCGAGCCCGTGTAATAAACTCAAATCTTTTAAAAAACGAAACTCTGGCCAAGGCTTCGACACCGTATACCGGGCATGCTCGCGCGCTCCAGAAAATCTTTTATTTCCCCCCCCTTCCACCACCAGGGGAGCAACCTCTTTCGGAAAGAACCTCTGAGACAGGTCAACGTTGCTTACGGTACTGTATAGTAGGCGTGCGACAAAATTGAGCTGGTTTCGAGAAGATGGGGATATTATAAGCCGAGTTATTGAAATGAGGCACAGTTAGAGAAAACAACCATGAGTGAGGTGCCGAGTGAAGGGGATGTTCAAGTGTCCTTCAGAAAATGACTAATTAGAAGGACTACGATGCATCTTTAAAAATTCGTTCGTTTGCTTAAGCTAGGAACTTAATTACAAATTTGGCTTAAACTATTATTCGGAAATAGTGGTAGCCTCTACTCGTAAATTTAGTTTAATGTTATAAGGGGTGTCTATTAAGTTAATTATAATGTTTGGAATTACTTGCGTTCAAATCGGAAAGATAGTTGCTGAGATATGGAAGTGGGGCAGAGTTAGGTAATAAACCTTGAAGGAGGGGTCGGGGGGTCGGCGATGTTCATGTGCCCTTCAGCAAATGACTAATTAGGACAACCACTATGCATCTTTAAAAATTCGTTCGTTTGGTTAAGCTAGGAGCTTAATTAGAAATTTGGCTTAAACTATTATTCAGAAATAGTGGTAACCGCTACTCATAAATTTAGTTTGAAGTTATAAAGGGTGACTATTAACCCCTTGGGGACGAGCGACACGTATACGTGACGCAAAAGATGCTCAGAATCCTCGATTATTCCCACCAGTAACTTTTTATTGTAAACTTTGCCTTTTTGAATGACGGCATTTCTGGGATTCAATTAGGCGAAAATTTCTGTTTTGAGAAACCGATGGTCAAAGATTAAAAATTCTGTAAAGGACACTCATCGCGAAGGGGTTAAGTTAATTATAATGTTTGGAATCACTTGTATTGAAATCGGAAAGATAGTTGCTGAGATATGGAAACGGGGGAAGTAAGATAAAACTTTGAAGGAGGTCCCAGAGGGGGGGATGGCGGATGTTCAAGTGACCTTCAGCACATAACTAATTAGGAGCATCACTATACATTTTTAAAGATTGATTCATTTGGTTAAGCTAGGAACTTAATTTGAAATTTAGCTTAGGCTATTATTCGGAAATACTGGTAATTGCTTTTTAGAAATACACCTTGAAGCAATGAATACTGATTTTTACGATAATTTAGTAAAAATGGAACTAAATGGAGAAATTCGGAACATTATTATTGAGATATTACGGAGAAACTGAGATTTAAAATAGCGGTAATCTGCATATAAAACAAGAACTAAACGCTACGGGTGAAGCTAAAAATGTCAAAATTGTTAAATATAATTACTCTCTTAACAAAATCCAGCGATTTTAACTCAGACAGAGTAATTTTTCACTCCTTTCCAGTATTAAAAATGCACTTATCCTATAGGAGTGAATTTCATCCTTTTTGCGGAGTGGTTATTTCCACTCCTTTTTGATAAGTCATTTTCACTCTTTTTTCGACTAAATTAATAGGCAAAATGTGTGATTTCACTCTTATTTTGAGAAATTACTTTTTTTTTTTTAAACATAATTTAATACAAAAGGAATGATTTTTTTTAAAACTAACTTTGTTGTAGGTACTTATTTTTTCTTTCTTTTTTCTTTTTTTTTTTTTTTTGGTCTTAGCTTTGCATTTTAATATGCATAAATGACATAATTGAAGATAAATTTTAGAAGAGATTTCATAAAATTTTTAACATTAAGGATTAAAAAAAAAAAAAAAAAAAAAAAAAAAAAAACTGATTATACATATATTGACAAGATTTTTTTCCTAAAACAATATCATAAGATTCGTTGTTTTTACTTTATCTTTCTTATAATAAAATTATTTCTTGTACTTTTGCATTGTATATATAATTTTAGCATTACTTAACGTTATTCTTTTAACTATAAAAATATGAATTTCTTTAATTATTTCTTATATTATTATATATTAGTATATTTTACTCATGGCATAGAAAAATATTTGTAGAACACAGAATCCATAATAATAAAAATATGTTTTTATGCGTTTTAAATTTAGGATATACGTTCTATGTTTGTTAAAATATTTAATCAATACAAGTATCTATTATGTTCAAGTATTTATTATGTATACAAAGGTGCACATCTATACTTTATGTGTTTTGGAATTTACATAATATTATGCAATGTAGTATAAAATACTGAAGCGAGTAGAAATAGCAATCTGAGATAAATGTTGTTCGTGCAGTTAGACTTTTGAATATGCATAACTTATACCACAAAAAATAACAATTCAAAAAAGCATTTATATACATATTTAAGTTAAAGTTAGTTGTGCCAAAAATTAAATTAACAACATTTTTTATTAATATTTTCTGTCAATTTTTAAAATTATCTTTCACATTTCGTACTATTTACATAATAGTATGTAAATTCGAAAACAAATAAATAAAATATAGATGTGCACAATTCACAATATAAAGTTTACTATTATCAGGGAAATACGATTATTTTCTAGTTCTTATATAAATGTATATTTACAAATGCTTAAGCGTAAAAGTAATCTTTTAGAGTGTATTGGATAAATTAACGGATTCTAATAAATACTTGTACGTACTGGGAATATTTTAAGAAAAATACAACATATATCCTAGTTAAAAAAATAATGTTTTTAATATCATGAGTCCTGTGTTCCACTAATATTTATCCGTGTCATGAGCAATATATATATTAATAAATAGTAATATAAACAGCAAATAATATTTGTTTACATAAAGTAAATCTGAATTAAAGTAATTGGTATACAGTTTGAATACGATAAAACTATATTTTCAAGAGTATTTTATTAATTATAATAAATTACTTTAATTTTTTCAAAATTAATTGTACGAAATCATAATATGACACCCAGAAAACATTTTTGAGTGTATTTTATTTATATTAATAAAACAAAAAACGACAATTAAAGAAACTAATGTTTCATGTTTAACAGTAACAATGTAAAATAATGCCAAAATTATATATACGATGTAAAAATAGAACAAGAAATATCATTATACGAACGATAAAATAAAAATGTACCTTAGGTGAAAAAACTTTTTCTGGTATGGCTAGTGGCCATCTTGCTTTTTTTTCTGGGGGAAATGAAATGTAAATTTCTTCTATTCTTTATTATAATTATTCTTGCTTCTGCGGACACGACATGTCTACCCCATTTTTAAATCCATGAAATAAAAATACTAATGAACTTATATGTTTCAGACTAGCACTAATTTAACAAAAAGTAATTTTAACGATGAGCAGTGACAAGGCAATCATGCTTATTTATGCCTGACAAGACGCCGAATCCCGAAGCCATTCTCTTTTCAAACCGGATCCCCCGCCAAACCAAATATCACATGACAGAATTACAACCAATAGGAAAGTTCTCTAATCACTCTTTTAGAGTATTTCCCTACTTCGATTCAAAACCGGAGTATTTTTGCATATAGCTCCAATGCAGATGATTTATCAAACCAGTTATTTTCGGAAAGCGTTCCTTTTTGAGAAAGTCGGTACTCAGAAGGAATGAATATCCTCCCTAAATATTACGTTCTTTTATTGAGTGAATAATTCATTCTTTTGAATTAAGAGTGTAGACCCTTACCCCTCGCCATTCCCGCAAATATATAACAAATAATCTGTTAAATAAAGTTTTCTGTATTAATAGTCTCTATCATAATAATATATGTCCTGTTTTAAAAAACTTTAAACCCAAATAATTATAATGAAGAAAAACGTACCTGGAAATGTCTTAAACGTGGTGTTTGTGTAATTTGCTGTGAGTAGATGGCGCTACATTAACTTGGCTGTACGCAGGTAACTCCAATCCATGTTGGCAATATTTCGTTATAAGTCCTTATCTAAGCATCGTTACTCTGATTTATTTAATGTCTTCTGAGAAGATATTCTATACTAGAATCCGTCAGGCCGAAATGTCGGAGCATTGAGTGGGATAAACATAAAATATAACATTAACAATATATAATATATATTTTTTATTTTTATATTTACTGTTTAATAGTATAAAAGAAAAATTACAATAACAGCTGTTGAATCTGCAAGTGTTTATTCGGTCAACAGTTGCCTCAGATACTGCTCAAATGCTAATCTATCAGCAAGTGCCCCCCATTCTTCTAATTTGGTCTAGCCTATCCTTTGCGAAAGGCACTTCAATCAGAACATCCTCTAAACGTCGAACCCTGCTAAACGCGACATAAGTTGCTCCAAGTGACAACTCCTTTTCACCAATGTCCACAGCTATTTTTGACAAAGTTAAACCTTGGGATTTGTGTATGGTGACAGCGTATGAAACTGTTAAAGGTAACTGAGTACGGGAGCATGAGACATTGTTTTCTTTCCAAGACGTTGTAATAGGTGTGACAGGAAAAAGTCTTTCAGTGAGAAATGGTCCCCGATAATCATCAAAATGAACCATTACTGCCTGTGGCAAGCCTGGAGGCCGTAATCCTGGTCCGTAGACAATATCTTTTACCGTACCAAGTGCACCGTTGACCAATCCTCCCTCTGTCCACAGATTAGTACGCAACATAATTCTGCATCCAATTGCTAAAAAAAGTTCAGCCTGAAGTCCAGACGCGTGCTCATCTTCACTCCATCTTGCTATTTGATTATTGTGGTCTGCTAATATTCTTGCCACTGGCCATTTTGATTTACGAAGTACTTCTTGATTATGTTCTTCAGCTTGCTTGTTTGTGGGAAAAAGGCGTATGGCATCATGAAATCTTTCAAGTTCAGCCGGAGGCTGTATAGCTTTACGTCGTTGCATAAGGGATACGTATTGGTCGCCTGTAACTTCGCCTACGGAAAGCGAATCAAGAGTCTCTCTAAACTGTATTTGCTGATCGTCGCTTTGTCTCATTGACTTTGTTAAGGTGAAACATTTTTCAAACATCTTAAGAACTGTTTGTCCACGTAAAGTCAAAATGTCTTTTATAGAATGTCTCCTATATAGAGGTGTGTCTTTTACAGGCTGTAGCTGCCTAATATCTCCAATCAGGTAAACAAATAAGCCTCCAAAAGGTTCAATGCTGTCTGGTTTACCTTCGCGACATCTTTGCTCAAGTGCAGCCATCAGACGGCATCCGATTATTGAAACTTCGTCAATAATGAGAAATGAAACTGGATTCATGCTGAGCTGTAGATTTCTTGCTGCTTCACTTCCTAAATCAGCAAACGATTTAAAACATGTTGGTACTTTTAGTGCAGAGTGAATTGTTTTGCCCTCGACATTAATTGCAGCAGCACCTGTTGGAGCCAAAACCATAATAGCTTCCAGTCCTAACTGCTCGGTAACTCTTTACGAATTTCTTTTATTACCTTACTTTTTCCAGCTCCGGCTTTCCCAATAATAAAAGTACGCGTAGGGCAATTTATAAATCTTGATTGCAAAGACGAAAGCTGTTGCGTGCATAAGTGAAGTATTTTTTGCTGCTCATCTGTAAATCTGATCTCAGATGTATCGTAATTTTGATGCACTGTAAGTTGTTGTTCTTTACAGTAATTTAAAAATGAAGTAAAATTGCGATCAGGGTACTTGTAACTCTCACTTTTCCACTCACATGCATGATCAATCACGCTTTGCCCCAAAGTATCCTCGTTTGTCAGCACAGGAACTATGGCAGCTGCTGCCATATATGGATCAATCTCGCGGTATTCTTCTTGCAGGATTTCTGTCTCATGTGTACTGCTAACAGCAGGAAAATTTATTTCTTCGTGTGCATCAATATTTAGATAATTGAATGCTTCCTCCCATGAGTGATACGCAGACGGCAGGCCTTCCTGCAATTAAGAGTCAGAATTACCTCTCCAAGGATAATTGAGTAATACTTGTTGCCTATAGTATTCTTCGGCTAGAGTTGGGTCGTGGTTGAGTGATGTAAGAGGAAAAACTCTGACAACTGCATCTTTTCTTCTTTGGTGATAATCGACTCCTCTTACTGAGAAAGATTTTGCAAACTTAAGAAGCGTGCAGGAAATAAGTTTCTCCGGCCGCGCGCAATATTTCTGAAGCATGCTTTTTGATGGTTTTTCGTCGCTTGAAAAGTTGATTTCTTCCCAGTTCTTATCATGAAGCCGTATTGAAACTACTTCCCGACTACTGTGATACATTGGCCATCCCATTAATATGTGTACTACGTCTTGGGATGAGTAATCCCTTTCAGAAACAGAAGACAAAATAAGTTTTTGGACTGCTTGAACCGCTGGATTTGTTTCGTTCATCTTATTTAAAATCTCAGATAACAATTCCTTGTAAGGAACAGAAGCTGTTTCTGATTTTGAGGCATATTTGGCAATGTAATGCAAAACCGCATCCTTTGATGTAATAGGACTGAAATCCGTGTTAGCTCTCCAAACTTGTGACACGAAGCAATTGTAGGTATTCATTTCAGAATTGTTTCCTTTTGGCAAAAAGCTAATTATGCCATTTTCTACTTGAAGCTTTGGAGAGTCGCACTCTGCTTTTGGAAAACCAAATCTGCAGCTATAACTATTTGTACCTCTTTTTTTCCTTAGGCAAAAATCTCCATGTCTTGCGTGACGTTGGACTTGATTTAAGAGCTGAGCGAGATCTTTTTCACGATCTTCACTGGAAATGTCTGAAAAGCGAACTCGACAACGGTGTATATCATTTACGAGGACGTCCTTGTCAGGATTAACAGCACTGCATAGTTTTTCAAAATATACTGTTACGGCTGCTACATTTTCAGCGTTAGTCATGTCTAGTGTTCCCATGTTTGGCGCCCCTCTTAACCACAACAATCCATGCATGTGAGGACTTCCACGCCACTGCCATTCGAAACGAACCCAGTAGTCGTCTATTAAAAACAACGGCGTCAAGATTTTTTTCAAAAATATATCACAACGTTTTTGAAAGAGCCAACCAGTCAACAGAGGTTTGTCGTGCACTAATTATCTGCGTGCTGTATCAGTCAGCTCATTTGGATCTCTGTTAGGCTCTAAAAGTCTGAAAAGATCAGGCCAGTGATAATCAGCTGCAGACAGTGTAAAAAAATTGTTGGTGCTCCAATTTGTCCTACCATGGAAAGGAGTTCTCCACAACGTGCACGCCAGTATCCTTTTGTGGATCTTAATTTGCTAGCATAAATCATAATGTGTTTTGCCATTTCTGGTTGCCTATTCAGAATATCACGCATCTGCTCTACCGTCTTATTGCTGAACCTATTTCGCTGAACGAAAAAACGCGTTGCCAAAGACTGCCACCGAAGAATTGAATTCATGGCAAAGTAGCAAAATCGGGGGTCTTTAGCAAATCGCCCATCTTCATACTTCATTAGGAACTTAAAATACTCATCAGGACAGACTGCTTTTTGAAGAGGTTGTTGTAAGTCAGCTGTACCATGTGGAAAAAGATGAGGAAAAGCACGTGCTATGTAACCCTCTTCTTGAAATTCGTTGATAGGCTGTGAATTTGATGAAGGGTGAGGCACACGAATTGCGTCATTTATTAAGTTGTTTTGATCTACCGGTTCAAGTAGTGGTCTAAATGACTCGCGCCTTATTTCCTCGTTCAAAGTATCAATATCCTCAGTAATATCGGTTGCTGTTGGTAACATTTGAGATACGTCACCATTCTCAGGTAATGTAGCGATCAAATCTTCATCAATTGTGATATTTGAATAATAAGGATTGTGAGCTTTAAGCCATCTGAGTGCTTCTAGAAGGCGTTGTGAGCGAACAGAAAACTCTGCACATCCTGATAAAGTATCTTTTGTCACTAACACAGCTGAAGTCATATCTGAAGGATTGACAGGCAGGCGCGAAATAAAACTCTCAATATTTTGTTTAAAGCTGATTACGCTGTATCCATACTGTGAGCCTCGTATACGGTAAAGAGAAACCACTGGATGTATTTGAGCGATCATCATTTGTTCAATGTAGCTCAGATCTTTGAGACAAATAGGAACTGGACCTGGGTCCATTGAATTAGTGGCAGAAAACTTGAAAGCACCGTCTCTACACTTGTATGTCTGGCAGAGCCCAGCAGTATTTAATATGATATCAGGGAAAGCTCTGTGACACGTATTACAGGACACATAGGTGATTTGCGATACCTCTCTATCAAACCTGATTGCTTCATTCATTTGAGTTGTCAGTATACCGGTACTCGGCAAAAAATCTGAAGGTAACTGACTTGTGCGACTTCTCCGCATTGAATTACGATTCGCAATTCTTCTCATTTCAGCTGATTGCTTTCTCTTAACTGGCATCCTTGCAAATTCTATATAATAAAAACATATAATCCGTTCATATATAAAATGTTTCTTAACATATATTTTTTTTTTATCCTGGATTGGCTAGACTATATCAAAATAAACAGATTTACTCTTATACTTCTTTTATACAATAAGCTTGAATGAAAAGAAAAAAAAAATATTTTGAAATGGAAACAAAAGTTTAATTACACCAATTGCTGAGTTCGATTAAAAAAAAACTAAATTCATGTACTTAATACGATTTAAAGTTCATTGCACGTGTTTTAAAATAAAAATGTATGGAGTCCTTATTTCAGAAAAGTGAAATATATGTAAAATATATAAAAGTAAAATATATGGGACCGAGATTAAGAGCTTTTACTAAAAGGTTGTTTCCGAGTATATTGTTATTTAAATAAGTTTCTCATGATAAAAAATCGCAACAATATAAATTATTTCAATTTTCTTTTTATTTAATTCAAAAGTTTTTCATGATAAAAAATGGCAACAATATAAATTATTTCAATTTTCTTTTTATTTAATTCAAACAATCGCAATGTTATCTCTATGGGGAAATGGAAAATTCTAGAGCAGACGATTCTGGGCGTTAGAGTTGACGAATGTTTCTGTTTTTCAATCCCCGGCGAGATTTTGCCACTACCGACTTCCAGTCCAATTTTGGTATCAATGCGGCAAATATTTTGGCCACTATCGTGTACACAAAAGTGTAATTTTTCACGGGAAGCCGGAGCTTTGCTCCGACAACAACCAACCAACCGAAGAAAAAAAGCGTATTTTTAATGAGAGTTCTTTGTGCATTTTAATTAATATTTCAGAAAATAATTAAAATATTAAAATTCTGACGTTCAGGTGAACCAGGAGAGGGTTTGGACTACCTAAATCTAAATTTCCATCTTTCTAGGTGGGCTAGATTTTGCTAGCCATCGCAGACAGACAAACACACACACACACACACACACACAGAGCGAAACTTTCTTTTATTAGTATAGATAAATGATTTCATAACAAAAAAAAAAAAAAAAGGTCGTCTGTGACATTTGTTCCGTAAAAAAAATGCATCTAATTACGCGTATTAGATAAATTATTTGTGTTTGTATATAATGACAGCTAAATTCTTCTGCATATTAAATAAATTTTGGAAATATTGGGAAAGTGCTTGCGTGTATAAAACTGTGCACAGATTGCCGGAACGTACTTGTAAAAGTGTTCCTTCTCTTGACTTTTCTCGATCTTGCCAAGGCCCCTAATGCAAATATTGTCTTTATAATGTTGTAAATATAAGTCTTTAGAGTCTTCTTAAGTCTTTAGTTACTTAATGAATCACGGAAAAGGGCGTTTAAGTACAGGCTTATTTTTTCTCTATTTTTTTTTCAGCTTTGCTAATCAAGAGATCTGCAGAAAGGTTATTTTCTCAATTGTTAGCAGATAATTAGCAGAGTGTTTATATAGTAAATTATTCGGAGACAGTTCTATAATTTCATTTTGGCGTATTTTAGCGAGCATGATTTGCTGAGAAAATATGCACGGATTTATATAATACCTGGAATGGCACTTTGATAGGCCAAATATATGCAGACGAGATATTCAGATGTCTTGACATACCTTACGCTGAGGCAATTGTTAATTTTTTCTTTTAATGCATGGTAATGCATAATACAGCTCGACTTGTGGAGAATATGTTTGAAATGAAACCAATACAGCATAATAGTGGTTAGCATGATCTCTCCACTTAAATATGATCGAGCATATCTGAGGCACACTAGAAAGACGCATTGCAGCGAGAGCGATGCCTCTGTTGACTGTTCGGGACTTTGAGATAGCACTTTTTGAAGAATGGTACAGAATTCCCCAAACTCTTATCGACAATTTCATCGCATGCATGGAAAACAGATGTGCATCAGTGTTAATTATTCGAGAAGACCACACATTATATAAAAAATTCTTCAAACAAGATATTTTTTGTCATTTACAGGTACTCAAATTTGTGCGGATCGTCTCTTGATGTTTTTGACATCATTTCAATGAGTTAAAATTTCGATACTTGATGTTTTAGTGTTTTATTTTCTGTATTGCCTTTAACGTATTATGTGTACCTTTAATTTATACCCATGTATGACTGTTTTCCATGGTTTTCTCTATTTTTTTATTTGCATTCCTATTAGGTAGCTTTCAATACAAAAAAGTATAAAGCTACCTATTGCAGCCATTCACAGGAAAGCAGTTCCGGAAAATTTCGATATATTTTCGCCGATCATGACCCCCAGACACCAAAACCACCCTCCGTTCAAATGTTGATTTATATATATAGATATATCCATATATCTGACCTATGTCATACGATAACGCTCGTATTTATAAATCGATTTTGATGAAACTAATTGTGTGTATTAAGGTCACCAATGTCTCAACCGAGTTCGTTGTCCAGCTTGGTCCGCCATTTTGTTTCATGATGGCGGCCATTTAAAAATTTAAAACTAAAATAAATATACAAAAACGTTAAAAATTCAAATTTATTTTTTAATTACGTGTTAGGCCTTGATACAAGGATTCCAGAGCATTTTTTGGTTTACCTCTATCTTAAAAAATGGCTGAGATAGAGCAGTTTGAAATTCTAGGGTGGCTGACATTTTAAAACAAAACAGCACATTAACGTGATTACTCGCAAATTATTTTCTTTCATTGTTGTAATAATTTTCCCAATCATACGCATAAAACTATATATTCATATCCGTTAGCGCCAAAATTGGCGACATTGGCGACAAAATTGGCAAAATTTGCGACATTTGGCGAAATATCGCCAAATTTGGCGACCAAAATAAGTCTTTATAAATGAAGCCAATTTGGCTATTGCTCAATAATTTGGCGAAATTCTTGTTCAAATTCAGTATTAACGAATCTTTTGTAAACGTTTCTTTGCATTTTAACTTGCTGTTTTCGTGTAACATTAGCTAAAATTTTAAAACGAAGATATAGGAAAGCTACCTTTTCCTCCCGGTACAGGCCGGAAGGATTTTTTTTTTAACAGCGTATAAGAATTTATATGTGCTAATTTGTAATTGTACTATTTAATTTGCTTCTTTTCATTATTTGTATCTATGCATTATTTAATTAATTAAAGCTAGCATCCCATTTTCATTATTTGTCACAAATTATTGTTAAATATACGTTTTCAGCAATATCGCGCAGACTAATCCTTTTAAGAGAAGTCCTTGTATAGATATAGGAATTGAGGCTCAAGAAAGGTTTTTGCCCCCATTTAAATGATTTCCTTAAGAAACAGTCGTTTTTTTCCAGTACAAGATTTTGTAGAATCTACACCGGATAATTTAACAACAAAATCGAACTAATAAATTATATCAACAATGAAAAATATTATAAAGTGATTTTTTCTGTAATATAGGCAGTAGTAGACATAAGAAATAAGAGTGCCATATATTGCGGTATTGGAACATAAGAGTTAAACAATGACTTTGTGCACTAAAATTATTATTTTCAACCAAAAATATATACAGGGATTTGGATAATTTTACGTTAATATCTAAATGTCTGTTCCTAAACATAAATATATGAATTATTACTAGATATTAAAAAATTATTCAAAATTTAAATCACATTCATAGCACATGTAGAATAAAATTCTATAATATGTTACAGTAATCTTGTTGATTTTGTAAAATTAAATTATTTTAAAAGTTGTTATTGTAAATGTACTTACAGAAAATTTGAAGTCGAACATTTATCACCCGCTGAAATATTCAAAACTTTTCAAAAGATAATAATCGAATTCAACATACTTCATTTTAAAATTTAAATAGTATAAGTTACTTAGTTGTAAAGAGATAAATTTGCTACGAGTGAAATTAAAATTTACGTTACAAACTTATTAAAATCTACATTTAATTATAATTATAGCATTTCCTTTAATATTTATTTGTGTTTTACCTAGAAAGTAATTTTGCTAACCACAAATCGTTAAAATTCATTTTATTAAAATGTGTGGGATTTAGTTATCGCTCAAGTTTAAAAAAGAAATACTTTCTAGACTAATAAAAATATATAGAAAAATATATAATACGAACGTCAAGTTCACCTTATCAAATTTTATAAAACACAATGTAAACACATTGATAATTTACGTTACTATCGAGGTGCAATAAATCAAATCACAGTTTTAAAACATTAAAACTATTAGATGTTAAAATCCATGAGCTTTTGGCTAAACATTAGCCTTCGTCAGATGAAAAACAAGCAGTCGAGAAGACGCAGCTCCGAATGGCGCGCTTTGGACAGGCTGGAAATGGGCGAAACCAAACAGCTATGAAATGAAGGCAGTGACGGAAGTCAGGATGATACCATTACAAGCTGGGGGGGGGGGGGGGGGTCAGCCGAAACCGAAAACCCCAGTGACACCCTCCATTATACCATATACGAGGGATCTGATAAGATAATACATCATTACATGTATTATCACCTCTTTTCAAAATGTCTAGGGACTCTCTGATTATGCAACTATAATACTGTGAACCCAGTGAAATTATTTTAGCTTTACTGAAAAATACATCAATATCTTTAGCTTGATTTAATCTGGATAAAGCAGTGGATAATTTACCTTTTTCCATGTCAGCTGTATGCTCCTTAATCCTTTCTTTTAATTTGCGAGTTGTCATGCCTATATATGAATATATTTTAGAACTGCCATTAACTTTAAAAGGAATAATATATATGCCAGATTTATCTCGGTTATCAATAGGGTCAATCATTCTATGTACCAGATATTTTAGCTTTGTTGGGGGCTTAGCGATAAGAGTTACATTATATTTCTTTAATGCGTATTTAATCCGCTCAGAAAGATGCGGATATAATCAATACTGTAGAATTTTGAAGATTGCATATCTTTTTTAACTATTGTAGCTTGTTTATTTCTGTACTCATAAATTAACTTATTAATAAATTTGTTTGAGAAACCATTTTCATATGCAATCACTTTAATTTTGTTCAACTCTTCATTTAAATAACCTTCTGAACTAACTCCAAACGCCCTTTTGATATAAAACCGATATGCTGCTGCTTTGTAATTAAACGGAACATTACTATTCTATGATATTGTGTTATTGGATCTGCAAGGTTTTCTATACATTTTTCTATCAATGCTGCGTGTTGAAATATTTTTAATAAGTTCTATATCTAAAAATGGTAATGAACTATTGTTTTCAATTTCACAAGTAAGTTGTATATTTCTATCTATACTGTTGGCATGCGCCAGAAAATCATTTAATGTAGAGATACCGTGATTCCATATGATCAGTATGTCATCGACATACCTAACCCATAATGCAGGTTTAAAGAGGGATGTAGAAATGATAAGTTTTTCCAGTTAAGTTTTGTTAAGTTCGTAATTTTAATTCTGCCAGTAATCCAGATATAGGTGAACCCATAGGGGCTCCCCCAGATTGTTTAAAATAACATCCGTTAAATAAGAAAACATTGCTATTAGTAATTAAGTTTATACTTGAAATCAGAGTATGTTTAATACTGTCATTATAAGCTGGGTTATTTATAATGCTATTTTCAATGATAGGTTTAACTTCCTGAACATCAATAGAAGGATACAGAGATTTAATATCAAAACTTGCTAGAATGCTGTTATCTTCCAGTTTAAAGCCTTTAATTATGCTAACTAAATCTGCAGTAGAATTGACGCTCAGTGGGGGGTAGCATTGATTTAAGTAGTGGTACAAATGATTTCTCTATTGTGTATGTTGGTGCTGTACATTTTGAAACAATAGGGCGGAAGGGGGAAATCTTTCTTATGGTCTTTTAAACGCCCCTGTAATCGGGGGGTGACTGCAGTTTTATTAATAGCCAGTTTAATTTTGATGTCACTTGGCCATGTACATGTTTAATCAGTTCTTGAGTTTTCCTATTAATATTGGTATTAGGATCCTTGTTCAATTTTTCACAATTCATATCGGTAATGCATTGTTCCATTTTAGTGATGTAATCACGAGTAAACATAACTGCTAACTTATTTGATTTATCTGTTTGTATAACGGTAATGTCTGACCTATTTTTAGATTGTTTAATAATATTAGTATGTTTATCTTGTTTATGAGTCTTTTCCTTTAAGTACCTCTGGACATTATTGTATAACATGCTCCTAATTTCATCTTTATTGTTATTGTCCATTTTATTAACAATCAATTCACAATCTATAATGATATTCATTATATTTGGCTGTTTTTCAAACATATGTTTAGGTCCCAAACTTAAAGTATTGTGTAGTCTTTTATCCAGGTCAAGATTGGTAAGATTGATATACTGTACTGGTTTTTTCTGTAGTATTTTATAATACATATTATCTTCAAGTTTGTTGAACTTCCGATATATAATTTCTTCCTTTCTTACACGCTGATTAGTACGCTAGATGTCTACTGTGCGTAGAAAATCATAAAAATCCGTATGCTCAAAAGATTTTGTTAAGTTATTGTAAAGATACAACACTTTTTCTGAAAGTTGATCGATTAATTTAAATTTACTTCTT
Organism: Maratus michaelseni; assembly: GCA_963931845.1. NCBI lineage: Eukaryota > Metazoa > Arthropoda > Arachnida > Araneae > Salticidae > Maratus > Maratus michaelseni. Next base: position 141,315,905 of record OZ007587.1, on the reverse strand, counting down.
ATGATCGCCTTTAAGGCCAAAAAATCTAGTTTAAATGCAACTGTAGGAATGATACTATGAACAAGCTTATTGCTGCAATGTTTAGCCGAAAGCTCATGGATTTTAACATCTAAAAGTTTTAATATTTTAAAACTGTGATTTGATTTAATGCACCTCGATAGTAAAGTAAATTATCAATGTGTTTACCTTGTGTTTTATAAAACTTTCTAGACTTCCTATATTTACTTTAACCATTAGCAAATTAAATTGGGTAATATTTCCTTAGTTTTTAAATTTTAGAATTACCGTAAGAATAAAGCACAGGAAAACCGCAAAATCTTAGATGCATTATAAATTCATTTTAAGAATTAGAAAAAAAAGTTTAGTAATTTAAAGAAATTATATATATAACTTAATTTCTATTACAAATAGATTAAAAACACTGTAGATTCCCCTTTATTTTGTTTAAATGGTGAATATCATGATGAGAATAAACATTTTATTAATAAGAAAGTCAAACATAGGAGGAAAAAGTTATATCCTTAAAATTACATTGTGATATTGAAAGTTAATTTTTCGAATATTTAATGCTATGTACGCAATCTATAGATATCTAAGCATCTAATAAATAAATGTAATGAATAAAATGTGTGCGTATTGTGCACATATTTCGTTCATACATTGAGATACATACATTCGTTCATACATTGAGATACAAATATACATTATAATAAAATTTGTGTAATCACCAAAGAAGAGGGAAATTAGTGCCCGATCAAAAACAGATTTTCAGGACAAACCGAACTGAAGCCAAATTTCGATCTTTTCTCAAGTTTCGATCGAAAGCGAAACTCTTTTAAATGTAATTTTAAGTTGTTAATAAATTAAGTGGCACTATCTTATGACCACCATGTTTTTATTTGCCTGATGTCTGTGTATAGGATGTAATGGATGAGCAACACGATTTTTAGATATGATGTCTTATTTATACATTGATGAACATGAATTAAAGGACCCAAAGCATGCCAGGAAAACGTTCCCTAAACCACCACATTGCTTCAACTAATTCTAAGGGTTTTAGCAATGTACTTAGCATATGTGATTTCGTGCTGTATTTGCCAAATTCTCACTCGCCCATTTGTATGGTGTAACTGAAAACGTGATTCATCTCGCACCACATAACTTGTTTCCAATTATCCACTGTCCAATTCTTCTGCTTCTTTGCGAATTTGAGACGTTTTGTTTTGTTAGCTACATAAAGCAAAAGGGTTCGAACTAGCCTTCAACTTCCGCATCCCATACGTTGTATTGTAAGGCAAAAAATGCATTCAGAGATTATTTGAAAGGATCTTTTATTAAAATCTGCGGAAATTTGCTGGTCTGTTATCCTTTTATTTTCATTTACAAGTCTGATGACTCTTCGTACCTACCGAACATTTCAAAATCAGTAACGACCGCAAGTTGTACCTTGAGAGTATTTGGCATGATAGTCAGGTTTTTTAAACATTTTAATTACATATCCTCTCAAACATTTCATAAATAGGGCAGTTTCGCTGATACTCGCTCCATGACTGCGAGATCCTACAATCATTCCACATTCAGAGTCCTGCAAGTCACGTTTTCCCTCTTATATTCACAAACATTTCACTTATACTACTACCTCAGAAACTAAGATTGCCTTTTGTTATAGTAGCCTAGCAACAACAATGTGACGCCATAGCTATTTTGTTTAAAACTGCCAGATGGTCATAATAAAGTGGTCACTCAGTGTATATACACACATGCGTACATATAAAATATTATTAATTAATTATTTATAAATTCACATACCTATTTACAGATACAGAGACACTTTTACTTATGTGTATGCGTAAATGTGCATGCTTTGTTTTCAATAAAAGCAAAAATAATAATTAATCCTGAATTTCGTTAATTTTATATTTAAAAATTTGAGGCATTTATTCATAATTAATTTTATAATTATTCATACAGTAAAAGGTTTGCCCAAAGAATTTCAAAATTCATTTAGCTTTTAACTTGATCGAAAAAAAAATGTTTAAAATATTAAAATATCCAGCGATAATAACACATCTTTTCCTAGCACAAGGAGGGGAGATGGATAATTTCAATATCAGTCACTAATATTTCAGTAGAAATTTAAAAGCATATATATATATATATATATATATATATATATATATATATGTGTGTGTGTGTGTGTTTGCAGGTTTATATTTTAATTATGAAAATATTTAATTTGTTTTGGATGTTTCAATTGAATTTAATGCAGTTACCTCTTACTTATGTGCAACTGAACAGGTGTGTTTAAAACAAGGCTGGCACAGAGAGCAACACAGACCATTTTTAATAGTAATAATTTTCTTTTCCATTTCTCATACTGGACATTGAAAAATGACATTCATCTGTCTCTCTAAGTTTATATTTCTTTATAAAGATAATGGAAGAAATACTGTATAATGCCTGAGATAACCTCTGGAATATCTGGAATACCAATTTCTTTGGACAGATGATACATTATAATTCTTACCAATTTTGAATCTCTAGAACTGAATGATTTGTCAGCGCATTACTGGAACAATTCAGGGATAACTTATAATTATGTTGAATATTTAAAATTTCTTATTAATCTGCAATACCATGAATCAAAGAGTGTTTAACATTTTTTGTGTAAAACTATCTTGCATAAATGAGGGCGGTTGTGTGTTACTATCCATTATGTCTTCAAATTGTATTTCTTTTTTTCTATGATTTCATGCTGTTTTTTTTTATATGTTAGCATATGAAGCCGTTCAAAGATTTTTTGGTTAACGGCTAATAAATTATCTTTCCCTTGAACTGTTTTCTGTTTTAGCATGTTCAACATGTACACATTTGTATCTGATTATACAAGGCTATGAAATTTTCAGACAATACAGGATTGTCCTCTGAACTGACCTGGTTATATAGTTCTTTAATGTCTATGGGAATGATTTTAGAATATCTTGATAGTATTTCCCCAAACAACTGGGGCCGGGAGGAGTCAGAATGTTCAGAAGCTGATCAGCTGAATTTAGCCGAATGAACTTGTTCAGGTGAAATTTTCTGAACATTTGATTTAGATTTCTTCCCATGTTTGTTTTTTCTAGCCATATTATGAGAATAATATTATCTTATATGTAAAAGAATTTTATCTGATAATTAAATTTACAAGTTACGGTTGTTAAAATTTACGAAAAAACCATATTTTTTTCCCCAAAAATATTTAATTTAACCCATTTGAAAACTTTAGAAAAGTGAAGTTAGAAAAAAAAATACAAAAAAATTAATATTATTAAGTTACTGCTAGATTAAATAAATAAATCTTCTATAATTGATTAGAAAGCATAATAACACAAACTTTAAACATAGAACCTTTTTCTAAAAAAAACTTCAAAAATATTCAGTTGACATGCCTAAAATATTTCTAGATTGATCCAGTTATTAACCGTTTGTTCCAAGCAATAGTCAATGAACATGCGCAAACTTTTAAACAGACTTACCTTTGATAAATAGAAATGTTAAATCACGTGTAAACAAAAATATTTGTCAGTCATAAAATGCAGAAACTTTATAAAAAACAACTCCTGGAACGAGATAAATAGATTGTTGACACAAGGATAAAAATCTCAATGATAAAATACGTAAGTACAACTCAATTTACTTTTAGCAATTTTCTTTACAAAGGAATGCTGCTTAGTTGAAATAACTAGCTTAATTGAATTTTACTTGTCAACAAAAGTAATTAGACTTACTGGTGATGTTATGAACAAATGTTATGCAATTTAATACATATGCAGGAAATATAAAAATGTCTGGAAAAATCAAGTAGCGTATATTCTTCTCTTATCTATCACACATAAAATACTACTTTAGCATGAAAATTAAACAAATTATTTAAATAAAGAACATCAATCTAAGTGACAAAATTCCAGCTAAAATAAAGTCATGAAATTTAAAAAAGCTTAAAATCAAACCAGATAAAAAAAAATAGAAACTTGAATAAATTTCTCAATAATAATTTAATAAAATGTCTACATATCTTTGAAAAAACGTATTTTTATGAACCTGAATCCACAACAATATAACGGATATTAAAAATAAAAAAAATACCAAAATAAGTTAAAATACTGAACTTATAATATAATTTTGAATACTTGAATGTTAGTTTGTTGTGTGAGTTTTCTGTTTTTATGTATGAACACTTTTTTTTCTAAAGAACGAGCATTTCATCTGACTTAAAAAAGTGCGAGGTACTAATCCCGAAAATAAATTCAATGACAGATAAGAAAGACTATTTTAAAGAAAACTGTTAAAAAATTTCACAACACTAAAAATTGCACTTTCAATGTTGAATAGAAATATTTCACTTTTTGTTTTACTTGTTGCAGTAGAAGGAAGCACCTTTTTTTTATACTATTGAAAACGTTGCAAAATTTCACACCACAGAAATGTGTCACGTCAGTTGTGAATTTCAACACGTTCATCACTTATTTTATGACGTTCATCACTTGCAAACACACGCGCATACAAAATCCAATATAATATAATTTTTTTACTTATTCATTATCCTCCATGATAATGAATATTGATGTTAGGTGGAGACTTAACACGAAGGAACAGGCAAGCACCGAAGAATAGAGCGACAAATGACCAAGCAATTGACTTCGGCAAGTGGAGTACTCCGAAAATGTACATTTCAGTGGCGATGGAAGGGCCGGAGTGAAGCGCAGGGCCAGGTACTCCAGAAAAATCTAAATATGAAAGCAAAAAGGGTTTCTCGGTTCAGCCGTTTCAGGAGAAAGTCTATCTATATAATTTATTTATATTCGAAGTTTCGTAGATGTGTCCATAAGTCTTTGTTTTTTTAATTATATACAGTGCTGAATAAAGTTGGAGCCACACTTCAAGCTACAAGTTAAGGTAGTCTTCTCCCAGACAGCATCAACTAATTTCGTAATGTTTTTGAAGCTTCGGATAATGCAGATAAAATTGAGAATGAATTTATAAATTTATGCACTCGTATTTTTCGTGGCAAACTTCAGCGAAAAGTACAATGCGAAACCAATGTACAGCGAAAGTACATTGCAACTCCAAATACGTGAAGATTAAAAATATTCACTTGTGGCTTTTTTAAAAAGGAGTTTTTAATGAAGCAATAAGATGACACATAAGTGCATGGGGATTGAGCTCCGGACACACAAAATATATTTTACCCTTACAGAATAATGAGGAGTCTAAGAGGGAATGATTTTACATTTTTCACTCGTGAAGTATTTTGGCGATATACAGATATTGGCCAAGGAACAGGTCTTGCCAAAGGGTGACCGTTGCATTGAAATATATGGGTAATTTAAATTTACATGTAAGAAGTATTAGACGGTAATTAGCCAAGCGTTAGCACGTGAGCAAGTACGAAGACATTTACTGGCTGCCAATAACATTGGATCGGATGTGATGAACCCTTTATCGATTAGAGAGAAATTAAAGGCGACAGAGGTCTAAATATGCATCTGGATATTATTATTCAATCGCTGGGCTAAAGAAAGTTATGAATAACTTTTGAAAATCATCCAATTAAAAATTCTGCATGGAATAAAATTGCATCAGCAGATGCAACACAGAAAGTATCATTTGACCATTTGGCTGTGAATAAAATTATTTTTTCTTTTTATTTTAGGGAATGGAATAGAATGAGTTATCTAGAAACATTTAAAAAAAGATACGTAAACGAGAAATAGATTAATTTAACACTTAGATATCCAAATAATAGAAATAAGCAGATTTTTTTAGAAATTTAATATTAATTCTTAACTTTATAAACTAGTACACAGCAAATCTTTACACACTTTTCAGAACAATTTTTAGAACACTTATTTTGTCATCTTTTTTAGAACACTTTGAAGCGCGCACTTTTTGGAACAGTTTTTAGAATACTTCTGAGAACACTTCTTTTGTTCAGCACACTTTCTAGCGCACTTTTTTGAAAGCAATGATTTCACAAGTGTGCTTAAATGTGCTCCCAATCTGTTCTCAAATGTGTTCCCAAGTTTAGATTTAACAGATATCCTGAGCAGAACACTTTCGGTACATTTTCAGGACATTTTCTTTATAGCGGAGCATATTCAGAACACATTAATGGAACACATTCAGTATACATTAAGGTAACTGGAACACGTTTTTTAAATCAAAGTATTTGTGTTCCCAATGTGTTCTGGGAATTTACAGTGTATTAATTACTCATCCAAATAAATATATGTGGTATCAAACGATATCACACTATATGTATGCATGGTACGTCCGCATTACTATTTATTTATGCTTCTCCAGTTTGCTGGCCATATCGAGCTAAAGTGCGATAATTGATGCTTAAATCATGGGCAGCTTGGCAAATTGATACATGCTCAATATTTATCCTTCTTACTACTCCCAGAATAGCATCAGATGTAATTTACCCGCAAATAGTTCTGTTTTTTAATTACTCACCATCTTAAGTAATGGGTGCATTTGCTTCCTGAAATGAAATAGAATTATGTGGCATCTACGACTGTGGTTATTTGTCACAGGAAACAACTTGTCCGGCTCATGCTGTGACAATTAAGCCCATTCGTAAGAATTATGGTAAAGAAACCATATATATCCTTTTAACCATTAAAGAAATCTATATTTAAAGTATTTTAATAAATATATTTTCCCTTTTCTGCATTATCGCATTTTATATATATTCTCGGCACTTAAAGAGACGCGCCTATTTCCCTTTTATCTCAACGAAAAGTTTTGCAGTCAAAATCATATCTATTTTTATCAATTTATCGTTAAAGTATTTTTAATTTCCCTGCCAGTATCACTGTAAAAGAAATAACACCATGTATAAAATCTATTTCTCATGGTCATGTTTTGGCTTCCCAAACAGTACCAGATGCGCTCCCGACGTTACGGCGTCAAAACGTGCATTTTTGCAAAAATGCCTTTCCAGTGGTTCCCAAAACACAGAACCGTCAAAAATTCTGAATTTTTCTTTTTAGCCAAAGTTTGCTCTATGCCAAATATATTACTCATCCCTGTCGCCCATTACGAAATTTAATATGCGGTTATTCTAAACGGTTTTGGCAACCCGTTCCAAAATTCACGCCTCTTTACTCAAAAATGCAAATCATTGGCGAGATTTGTAATGTGTGCTTATCTCTCATTACTTCTCACTTCTACTCTATCGTTCAACCACTTAACTTCTAATTAAGCGTCTACAACGCTGCCCCGGGTCCATCCGTAAGAAAATTCCGCGAGAAACTGTTATCTTTTCCTGGTTGCCTAAAATAATTCATTGCTACGATCTTCCCTTTATTGCTGTCACCCTGTAAACTAACTATATTCTACTCCTGTAATTGTGGATAAACGCAGAATGGGCTCATAATAAAGATATTGATGTTTCCAGAAATGCTGAACTTTCCATATGTGTGCTGAGTCCAATACTTCGGAGTTTATTTCCAGGATGTCGGAATTATGTTATTGCGTGACACATCCTAATTGTACCGGATCATGTGCCAATACTTTTTTCTGAATACGAATTTATCTCAAATTCGCTACGAAGGTTTCCCAGCCTAACAAAAAACTTTGCTATAAGAATGCCTTGTTTTTTCTTTAGAACGATATTCGATTATTTTTTTAAATTATAATGCCATATAAAAATATGAGCTAATAGTGCACTATTAATAATATGGAAACGAAATTTAGAAAGATATGAAATAGATAGTCACTCGGTACGTAAACAATCAGTAGGAATAATAAATATTTTAACACGCAACAATGTTTATAAAAAAACAGAAGCCAAACTAACCAAATAATGCGAGTATAAGTCATATCCATTGAACCAAATCATCAAACACATATGTGGATGAATTTTTAAGCTAGTACAGCTTATACGATGGAAGAGCTGAGCCTTGTGACAACGGACCCATATGACAATGAGCCCCGGTCCCTTCTACTGTTATCATTTAGAGCAATTGCTCACGCGTGTTGTCAGATGAAGAAAATTTCACTGCAGAATCAGACCAAAAGTATCACATTTCAAAACAGAAAAATTCCGAGAATACCGCACCACAAAAACAACGACGTTTTCATTTAAATATCATCTTGCCGATCATCGAATAAATGCGTCTCTATGAAACATTTCCGATTATCTTAAAAAATTCCTCTTAATGATACGAATATACGATCATTAGAAAATTGACACTTCAAATTTTTGTTCATTAAAGCATAAAAGACTTTCCCTTAACATGTTAACTTTTGCTACTACGGAATGGACGTTTGTACTTTAAACTTTTAAGGGTTTCCAAGATTAACAAGAATAAAAGGTAGACAGCCGAAGAAAAAGTATTTAAATAATTAACCCAAAGATCGCGTTATTTGAGACTATATCTATATTAGATCTATCTATCTTATATTATATCTATATTAGAAATTGCAGAAAACGGATCGGAATCACTAGAAATAAGAATATCTTATTATATATATATATATATATATATATATATATATATAACCATAAATGAAACATTATCATAACACCAACTTAACCCATGAAATAATTAAGTATGAAATAATTAGTTGACAATGAAAGATTCCCCAACACACTTAATATGGAATCAAAAAACACTAAAAGAATAAGAAATTAAATAAAAATTGAATCAATGGAATTAAATGAATTAAATTAAATGGAATTTGTGGAATTTAGACAGAATTATCAAGTCCCAATTGCCTAAATACCACAAATAAAATGAGATGTTTCATCTTCATATTAGCCAAACATTGCTAAAAAATATGATATTGGGACTACATCTCAAATACAATGATTCAAATCAGTGATAAAATAAAAAATAAAATACAATATAAAAAAGGAAAGAAACCATACTTATAAAAAAATCCATAAAGATGAATAGAGATATAAATAAGATACCTTGCAGTTCATGAACCATCATGAAAACTCCAACATGACAAGGGAATGAATTGCATAAAAAATCATATCATGTTGCCAATTTTAGAAATATAAATTGCTTAGAAATATAAATTGCTTTGCAGTGATGCCAGAAATAATGTTAAAATATAATGGATTATAAAATAAACAGGAACATTAGTGCTGCCATCTATTAGTAAAAAAAAAAGTGGATATAATCTGAATCGAAGGAATAGGATGGAAATAAATGTTTCATAAATCAACCAAATTACTAACTTAATTGATACCAATTAGTTAAATAATAAATAAATGAAATTAATTAATAAATAGAAAATCGAATTACATTAAAGGATGTATTAATGTATAATACTATGTTATAAATAAGTATTAAGATGGAAAAATTAATAATAAAAAACAACTTAAAATAGTGCTGCCCTCTAGTGGTAAAAGTAAATATAAAGTATGGATGGAAATTAGTTTTTAATAATTAAACCAAATTACTATCTTAATGATAGCCATTAGTTAAATAATAAATAAATGAAATTAATTAATAAATAGAAAGTTGAATAATATCTAAGTAATGGATGTATAAATTAATAATACTATGTTATAAAAAAGTAGTAATAATTAATGCAACATTAAAAATGTACCATTAAATGTCAACAACGATTAAATAACTGTACTAAAAATGCAACATCATTTAAAATAAATTAAATTAAAATACTAAAGATTTGAATTAAGAATCAAAGAATTTAAAATTAATATTGAGTAAATATTGAAATGAATTAGTCACAAAAATGTGGCTTTAAACAAAGTTAAATTAAATAAAAACACTAAATAAAATTAAAACATATTATATCAACACTGTATAAAAGTAAACATTATCTTAGAAGTAGATATGATATTGTCCACCAAAGGTATTAATCCAAATCATTAGATCAAATACATTCTTAATATTAATGAATATAAATTCATTTAAAATAATTAAATAATGAATAAGTAAATCTAACTAAATTAATATACATAAGAATAACACATCACAGTCCATTATAAAATGTGTATGATCAAACAATTGTGTAAATCAAAATGCCCCCATTTTTTTTTTAATATATAAATTAACCATGCGTATTTTTCCATACAACGCCGCCACACACCTCCTCAATCCAACGTCTACCCACCCAACCGTCTTATTATAATTTTTTTTTTGTAAATATTTATAAGATTATATGATTTTTTTATACATTTTTTAAACGCATGTGTTAATTTGGTTGTAAAGATCAAATAGGAACTAACTATATATTAAGGAATAAATGAATTTTTTTGGAAAACCATGTTGTAATGCGTCAAAGATAAGTTTTTAATATTTTTGTTAATAAGTTGAGAGGAACATAAACTTTTTATTCTATAAATATGATTAAGGAGTATATTACGATATACAGAATTATGAAGATATGATTTAAAATTAGTAAATGAATTAACTTTAAATTTAAATTCTTTACGTTTATCAAATAGATCTATTATTGTTTTGTTATCTTTTAGTGTAATATTAAGATCTAAAAAGTTAATAGTATTGTTAGAAAGGAGGTTTTCCGTTAATTCTAAATTAGTAGGATAATCAACTGGAAATATAGAAATATTAGTGTGATCAGTAGCAATTAAAATAATGTCATCAATATAACGATATAAATGTATATTACTATTAATAAATGTACGTTCATAATGATACAAGTATAAGTCTGAAAGTATACTAGATGTACATCCCCCTTGTGGTATACCGACTTTCTGTAAATATAACGTGTTATCATGCATTATATAATTATTATATATAATGAAATTTGTTAAAGTTTTAAAATAAGCTGTATCTATATGAATTGGTAAATTAAGTGAATGTTGATACTTATAAAATAATGCATTTATAATATTATGTAGATCTAATAAATCTATATTATTAAATAGATCTTTGAAATCATATGTCATTATATTGTTAACACATTTAAGATTTTTCAAAATATTGACGAGTTGATAGCTATTTTTTATACAATGTGTGTTATCAGTGGATGTTGTCAGTGTATAAATTTGATTGAGAATTTTTAATAGATATTTATTGGCTATATTATTATATGTATTGCATCCTATAGTTACAGTCCTAAATTTAATTGGATTTTTATGAAATTTGGGTATAAGAACTAAATAAGGATAATTAAAGTTAGTAGAATTAATATTTAATAATTTATAATAACTGTGAATTTTACGATTATTTACAATTACAGTTTCATTAGTTTTTTTAAAAGAATTGTTAGTAGAAATACAGGATGTAAGTAGTTGGTGATAATAAGCTTTACATATGATTGCATAATTATTAGGAGATTTGTCAATATATGTTATTACATAGTTTTTTTGTAATTTAGTAATTTGCTGGAACAAATGTTTTGTGTTAATTTTAACCATATTGGATAAATTTTGTTTTAAAGACGAACTTAATTTTTCAATAACCAGTATTTTCCATTGATTAAAATATTCAATAGGTTTACTATATGAAATTGAAATTTTATAAAGAAAAATGTCTATATCATATATAAACTGTTTTATAATAGAATTTACATTAAATTTAGAAGGAAGTCTATATTTAGTACCATAACCCATGAGTTTTTGCAGTTTATAATCATTCACAATATTAAGATTACTAGTGATTATATGTCCATGATCATTATTAATGAATTTATATACAGGGTGATTATAAAGAAACTTTGCCAACATCTGCACTTCTAGCGGCCGTTCTATGTAACCGATCAAGATGAAATTTTAAATATAGTTGTTTGAAGGTATGCGCTCGAGATTCTGTGAATGGCAATACAGTGGTGCTCACGGTTACGGTTATAGTTACAGAAACTCGAAAATTTCGAATGGCAACGCCTACTTTTTCCTGTCTCAAAATGTTCAGCGCATGCGAAAACCCTAAATAGCGTTGAAACGGTACCGATATGTCCAAAAACAAACGTGTTATGCATACACAAAGAAGAGTTCTGAAAACCGGCCAACAAAACACGATCTGTGCGCACGCAGTAACTTTGCATATGACACAGGCAAGATACCAATCACAGAACGCCGTTCGCCAGATATTCAGCGGAGGAAGCCTATAAAATACCAAGCGGGTATGCGAAGTCGTCATTCATGAACTCGCACATGCCGACGATATGACTCTTCCTGGGAAAGTTCGCGGTGAATTGATCAAACTCTATTATCTAAATGGGATGAACGCTGCGGAAGCCTTGCGTGTGTATCGCCGCAATCATCGACAACGACGTGGGCCATGTACTCTGCAAGCTGTGCGTGATTTAGTGCGCAAATTCGAAGATACAGGCTGCACCTGTGACAAACCGCGCTCTGGACGGCCAACAGTTTCTGAGGACGTTGTCATGGAAGTGCATCATACAGTGACTACAGGGCACACAGAAACTGCAAGAGGATTATCGCGCTTGTTGGATATTCTGAACACAACGGTCCGCAAGCTCTTGCGCTCAGTACTTCACATGTTTCCCTATCGATTTCAGCGCGTCCAGATGTTGCAGCCGGGTGACCCACAACAACGTCTGGACTTCGCAAATGAATTTTTATTACGATATGATGCTGATAACGACTGGCCACTTCGCATACTATGGACGGACGAGGCGCATTTCACCTTACATGGCAACATTAACACAAAGAATTGTGTGCACTGGGGAGAGACGAATCCTCACGCTGTGGCACCAGTACCATTATTTGACGCCAAAGTGACTGTGTGGTGCGGCATTACAGCTACATTTGTTCTCGGCCCGTTCTTCTTTGAGGAAACGACCCCAGCGGGTCCTGCAACATGTTCTGTAACAGGCTCTCGGTATGCAGCCATGCTGAAAAATTCTGTACTACCGGAGTTGCGTCGGCGGAATGCACTCAATGACGTTGTTTGGATGCAAGATGGTGCACCTCCACATATAGCGAGGTCAGTTAAAAGGCTCCTAGATCAGCATTTTGGTGATCGCATCATCTCACGCCATTATCCTATTCCGTGGCCTGCGCGATCCCCAGATCTGACGCCTATGGATTTCTGGTTTTGGGGATATCTCAAATCCAGAGTTTACCTGTGCAATCCGCAAACATTGTCGGGCTTGCAGGATTCTATACGGCGTGAGATTAGAAACATTCCTCGCGTCATGTTGCGTTCAGCGGTATTGTCCGTCGTCTCCCGCATGCAATGCGTAATTGCTTGTGATGGCACCCATGTGGAAAATGTTTGATGCCAATAAAGGTTTTCTTTTGTCTGATATGTGTTCTCATCATTCAGCAGTTTCTTGTCTCTGTCGAATGCATTATTGCTCGGTGCGCCTTAAAGAACGGTTTGTATGTCTATAACACGTCGGTTTTTGGACATATCGGTACCGTTTCAACGCTATTTAGGGTTTTCGCATGCGCTGAACATTTTGAGACAGGAAAAAGTAGGCGTTGCCATTCGAAATTTTCGAGTTTCTGTAACTATAACCGTAACCGTGAGCACCACTGTATTGCCATTCACAGAATCTCGAGCGCATACCTTCAAACAACTATATTTAAAATTTCATCTTGATCGGTTAAATAGAACGGGCGCTAGAAGTGCAGATGTTGGCAAAGTTTCTTTATAATCACCCTGTATATATATATATATATATATATTTGCATGTAACAGGTCAGTGCAAATAATTCCTTTAAAAAAAATTTAAAGGAAAAAAACTTCAATTAAAAAAAAAAAAACTTAAATATTTTTAAGTAACAAATAACAAATATATTTATGCTTAAAACATATACATTTTTCATCACAGTAAAGCACCAAAATTAACCATTATCCTACTAACACTCTAGATAAATGAAGTTATTTATATATTTTTATGAACTCTTTACACGAGATATAAATAGAAATACTCTTTAAAAGATAAAAATAAGATATTGCGTAAAGTTTCATTTGCAGCGGCAAGATGCTTTTCTTGATTTTCTCTAGAGTGAGAGGACCATAATTAGTTCATTATGGTTAAAATTAAAATTGTAGTTAATTAACGTTCTTTTGGGAACAACTTTTATACTACTGTAGCAGAATTGCATTAAGTTAATTCGTGGAAACTTTCTGTTGACTGATGAATTATTTGTTGGTCCAATTATACGAATTAAAGGGAAAATGTTCAAAACATATTAATTTAAATACATGATAATATTAATTTTTAAATTGGTCCTAAACGTTCTAAATATTTTTTTCCAAAGAATTACAGTATACTATTGCTCATGAATCCTTTTTTTTTTTTTTTTTTTTTTTTTTAAACAAATTTTAGAACATTTTATCTCTAGAAATTGGATCTTTACTTCTGTTGACTTTTACTTTTAAGAGCCTTGCTTTAAATGTTATTTTACATGTTATTCGTGTTGTAAAATTATATGCATATAACAAGTACTGCATAAAACAAGTATTATTATTTTTTTATTTTTCGTTAGCCGAATGAACCAGAAAAAAAAAATTAGTTATAATAAATCAAAATAATGTTTTTTTAACAAACTAGTTCTTATTCCTTTCATTTATTAACTCTTTTATTTATTTCAATCAAAATTTCGCATTCAGCTTGGTTTTGCTTAAAATGTTTTACTTTATTTTTAACGTAATATCAAAACTAATATGACAATCAATAAAATTTTACATAATTCATCCAAAGAAAAGATTTATCAATAGAATACATGCTTTTGGCCCTTTCCTATTGTAGAGAAACAGTATGTGTATAGCATGTAACAATGTGATTTTTCTTTACATAGTATTTTTTACGAAAAAAAAAAATCGAAAAGAAAATCAATCAAAAGATTAAAACTTTACAAAAAAAAAAAAAAAAAAAAAAAAAATACAAAAATCGCTCAAAAGTGTGAGTAAAATGTTATTACACTTTTAAATTATGTTCTATACTAAATTCTTAATAAAGCCTGCTTGTAATTTTCTGAATATATCGAAGCGTGCTAATCTCAAACGTATTTTGAAGTATATTGACTACTCGAAATTAGATAGTATAGATCTTGCAGTGATTCTGCCACGAGGAAATTCGTATGAAATAATTTAAGAAGTTTTTATACACTGTTAAAAATTGTGGGGTAGGTTTAACCAAATTGTAGTGCACAGTAGCTGTAACCATACGATAGTAAAATATCGTCCCAACATTTGGAGGTATAAGGTCAACTAAAGATTCAAAATTTGGAACGATATTTCACCATCTTATGGTTTCAGCTACTGCAACACCAAAATTTGGTTCAAACTACCACAAAATTTTTAACAGTGTAGACTAGAACCCGGAAGAACAAAGATGAATTAGAAGAATACAATTGAAGAGACGTTGAAGTATTACATATTAAGTCATGGTATTACACTGGATAAAAAGGAATGAAAAACAACCCTCAAAAAGATTTTTTTGGCCATCAAAACCCAGCATTTATTGGAAATACCCTAAGGAAGAAAACAAAATATCTAATCAACTGAATCACTGCCTATCAAAACTTACTATAAAACTTTTACAAATGAATGCCATGGTTTTATTATTATTATTATGTCGAACATTGCCAACGTCTCCATTTGCCGCTTCTATTTTTAACATAATAATTTCTTTTATCAAGCTATATGACTATTTTATCTTAAAGAAATGTGTAATCAATCAAGGTAAATACAATATCGCAAAATAATACAGACGTGCAGAAATTACGTATTTCAAGAGTAAATAGAGTAATGTGCCCAATATCTGTTTCGTCGCGTCACATAAATTTGTCCCTTCACTTTGTGGACATTGCTACTATTTCTGGGACAGTTTGTCTCTGTTCTTCCCAATCGAACACTGAAAGCGTAATGAAAAGGAAACAATGTCTTATAAAGGAGTATATTTTAATAACAGTTTGAGGAGGAGCTCGTTTTAGTTTTTATTTAAATTCAGAACGTTTTTCTAATGCATCGAAGGGCGTTTTTTAAAATCGTATGGATATTTGTATATTGGAACATTTTTTCTACGTTCACAAACTCTCCATGATATGTTTAGATTCACCACTCGACCAGAATACATCCACTTGTTTTATTGATTCTTCTTCTAGTACTAGTACTAGTCTTCTACTCCTCTATCCGGTCACCCTCAAAATTCATAAATTAATCACCCTCAAATCCTACAATCTATTAGTCAACCAAAAATAGCCAATCCAAAAAGTAACTGGAAAGTTCGTACAATTCAATCTTCCACCTCTAGCAAAGTAGACAATGTTTTTTTTCTTCTTTTTCTTGGACAGGATCCCCTCGTAAGAAATCACTAAAAACTTCAAAAGATAAATCAGCAACTTAAAAAGAACCAGAAAAAGCAACTAAAATTCGTTGCGGAAGTTATCCGATTTTTTTTTTTCAAATGTTCCTCGCTAGAAGTAATATAAATTTAAGTAGAGGAATGTAATTATAAACCTTTATTAAAATCCCAAAATGTGGTTACTTTTGTTTTTATTTAGTCCAGGTAAAGATAATTAATTCAACGCATTTATGTTACTAGTTAAAAGATAGTTTTTCTGTTGTTAACAAGCATGACCCCTTAAATTTATTTTCGGGGCATTTTTAACTGTACCTTAATTTTCAATACTAAGCTATTTTCTTAGGGGACGATATTTGGGCATTTCCCTCCACCATCTAATCTAGTTTATCAGGACATCTTCCGTGATCGGGTCTGTCGTTGCCGTTCCGGTCAAGTGTTGAAAGGGTATGGGGACTTCCGGCGGGCGTGCGACCGCATTTTCTGTGGAGTAGCGGCGGTCTGCCCCGATCACCTTAAAAAGTGAATGTTATCTAACAATGAAATAAGTTAGTTTTCACTTTTACAGGAAATTATGCTAGTTATTGAATATATCCTATAATTTACTAAAACAAAAATTTTAAATGCTGCTCAGGAATCAGTAATGGTATAATCAATATTCTCTTCTGTCAATAGAATGCAAAACTAAACCCGTATTTTGTAAAAAATATTTAAATACTTCGTATCTAGTTTAAAGTATTTCAAATAACTAAAACATATATTGATTGTAACTTTCAGAGAAAACATGATATAAAGACTGACGGTTTAAGTCCTTTTATTTCATTATGTTACTCACAAATAGAAAGAAAACATTTGTTTAATTAGGATTTATTAATCACGAATCGAAAGGAAAGAACGCGCTATCTTTTAAATTGCATTTACTTTATGTAGTTTAATCAATATAACTTAGTCAAATAAACTTTGTATGTGTAAAGAAAAATAATTATAAAGAACTTTGTATTATGCGCAGATTTGTACCAAATTTAAAGTTCCTTAATGAAGTTTTACTTCAAAGGAATTGGTACAGCCTATTTATGGTTGGATGTAATATGGATTGCACCGCACAGCAAAAAATAAATAAAATAAATAAATAAATAAATATATTCCGTTGATGTTTCTCGTATTTTCTTTTATTACTATAGTCCTAAGTAACATATTTGTATCACAGAGACACAGACAGAGGTAGCCAAATTTCACTTCTCGTGTACATTGATTTCACCTTTAAATAAGGAACGAAAAAAAATTTCCTCGTTTTGTTTAACGATTATTTATTTAACAAAATTTAATAAAATTAATTTATTTAAATGTAGAAATAGTGTATTAAATATATATATATATATATATATATATATATATATATATATATATATGAAATATATTAATTATTCTGATTTAAGTAATGAAATTTTGAATTTAATACAAGTCTTCAAGCTTAAATATGATAAAAAATAGCCTGTGTCTTTCTTACGATTATAAGTCACTTATATAGAAAGTTTAAAAGTAATTAATTCGGTCATTTGGTTGGCTTTGGTTGATCACGAAATCTATGACCTCATTTTAGCAAATCGATGATATTGGCTTTAATTGAACACATTTAAATTTTTAACATGAAGTTTTATATTTATAAAAAGTTTTAATTAATTGCAATTTTTAATCAAACAGTGTGTGTTAGCTAAAATGTTAGAAACACTCCAAAAACCCTCCGAATGATACCAAGGCTACACTAGATACCGGACTTGCTCATTCATTATCAGGACGTTACAAAAGGTGGCTGGTCGCGACGAAATACATATAGTGATTGGCACAAAACGATGGGCGCGTCGTTTTGTACCAATCGCTGGTCGCGGTCAGCCACTTTTTGTGACGTTATGAGAGTGAATGATCAAGCCCGGTATCTAGTGTTGCCTTGATGATTCCCCATTCATCATTGTGCGTTTTGCATGTTCATAGGGGAAAAGGATGTTTGCATAAAAAATATGTATGATTAATCTTATATTTAAATTTTCATGTACAACAATATTCTTAAAGACTAGTATATCATAATTGTGCGAAAAAAGCCGTTTTTTGTCCATTGAATGGTCAAAATATTAGGAAAACCCTGCTGCACAACACTAATATTGTGATGAACGTTGCTGTTATATTGTGTTTAAAGGTCTTTGGTAGAGCGTACATATATACTTTAATCTTATCCTGAGTGGTAATGAGCTACAATTTGTTGCATTGTAGCTCTTCTGTTGCTGCATACAATGCATAACTGTTACCTGGCATCTCTTTCGTTCACAGTCGATTTACGTCTACCATTCTGCTTTTTGCTCGAAGGTTTTTAGTTCAGCTGCCATTCTTTGTAGACTGGAGACTTTGTTGTACGAGAATTGCCAAAACATAAGCGGTTTCAAGATACTGGAACAGGCCTTTTGACGCCCTTTGATTATAACGAGTTCAAAGTCATTCAACTCTTTTGTTTACCCCCATGAACAGGCGAATGGCTACATTCGCTGGTGCTTCTGACCAGCGGAAAGCTTTCAATAAGCAAATCCGATTTATTACGTCAGTACAAATGCTATTTGGACGGGTTGAATTTTGTGTGAGGTGTGTTCCTAATATTTTGCCAATTAAAAGTATATATATTTCAGTGAAAATCGAAATTGTGTTTTTAATATCGCCAATAATAGAACGCTTTTCGTAATTACATAAGTTTTCCTATGCACCAGATAGCGCCCCTACAGGGGTAAGTCAGTTAAAATGCTATAATATATCACGGACATTTTCTGCCAAAGACTGTCTCCGGATGGGCAGGCTGACATTATTTTTATCTCTTTTTCTTTAACAATCCAGTTACTCACTTCCCCGCATTTTGAAAAAAATGATTGAAAATAAACTAAAAATAAATCATAGGAATATGAATATTTAAAATATAAAAAAAAATCTAGTGGTAGTATATCTACATATAAACAACTTTCAATAAAAATATAATAATTAAATTGACTCAGCAGAAAACACAGCCGAATAAAATCTGCTCCTATTTTAAATATATACATATTGATAAAATGTTGGATTTGAATATCCTACAGGAGACGCTGTTATGCGACGAATTCCAACATAGTTGAAAATTGTTTATGGCTTCAATCTGCCTACCTGACCATGCTCTAACTCTCGTAAATATACTTCGATTGCCACGAAATTAATATATGTTATAGAGGTTTACCATAACATATTCCCCATTGAAAATGAAATCAGCATGTATAATCCGTTTATAGGATCACTCAAACGGTTTCGGATACATCAGGGTTAGGATTAAACATTTGTCGCAGTAGAAATATAACAAAACAAAAAATTTAAACACCACTATTTCAAACAATAATCTTCGTAATAGATTTTTTTTCAAATATTGTAAAAACCTAACACAAAAAGTTTTGCTTGAAAATAGTGGTGTTCAATTTTTTTGGTGCCGTTATTCCCGCGAAAAACGTTCAACCCGAATTATGACTTATGCACGAAAACTGTTCTAAGTACATTAAAAAATAATAATAATACATTCCTTCTTGTATCATTGATCCCTGTCTTGCTCGCTCAGCCATTCACCATTTATGATACCAATCATAAGATAATTACGTGATACATCAAATTTAATCATAATGGAAATCTGTCTTTTTGCTTAAAGATTTTAATTTAGCGCCGAAATGCAATTTCAATGCATATTAAAAAATTACATTTGTCAAATCTTACATAAGCATAGAAAATCATTAATAAGAACCATAACTATCGCGACAACTTTATTCAGTAACTTTTAGAACAGAAATTTTAACTTGTGTTCCGATTGTCGTAAAACAAGTATCACAGCTTTAACAAGATAGACATAAACAAATAAAACAAATCATATAATTTGTAACATTATTACTAAAGAAAGAAAAGAAAAACTTTTGAAATATATGTATTTTTTTAATGAATTCCTATTATCATTTATTTAATCTGACATAATCTAAACTGATTTATTACAAATCTAATTGATTTAACAACTTATTTGGTCTTAACCACAATTGCACAAACAATTAATTGATTATTTATCTCGTAACAGTTTACAGTCTTCTTTACAGAAAGTTTCATAGAATTAACCTTTTGCACTTACTCTGAAGCAGCATAAACTTTGTTTCCAAAAGAATGCTAATTACTTGCAGTCCTAGCATTAAACACAATGAAGCAATTATAGTCCTCTCACAAAAGGGAGCTTCAACAAAAGTATATTTTTGCTGCAGATGAAACTTATCTTAAAAGTCTCATTTTTCTCTTCTTGTGTTTCTTTTTACACTGTTTTATTTAAATTAACTTGGTACATGCATGTAAAAATGGTGTTTTGTATTAAACTTTTCACTCACTTACTGATATGCTAGAATTGTAAAAAGTGCGCACAGTGTTTCCGATGAAAATACAACATTTAATATTTTTAAAACTTCAGTATAAAATAATAAATAAATTGAAAGGCATTTTTCAAATAACTGGATGCATGTGATTAATCGCCAAATATTATTTCTTTATGGCTACAACATATATACAGCTTACAACAAAGATGAAGTAAATTATGCCAAACCACGCTCGCTAAAATATGGCAACTGGCTGTGAAACTGCAACAATGAAATATTTTGAACACTATATATTAATAAAAAAAAATAGTGTAATATATAAAAAAATTGCATAAAAGTAAAATTAGCTTTAAAAAAAAACAATATTTTATAAGAATTGAACGTTTATCTGAAAAAACACGCCTAATCTCATGGCTGGAATTCACATTGTTCCAAAATTTTTTTATTGCAATACGTTAGTTCGACGTGGTCCCGATTACCGCAAATTCATCGCTTTGATTTACATTTGGTAGAATACCTGAATTAGTGACTTACGAAAATCATAATTTTTGGTCTTTTTTTTTTTCTTTTTTTTTTTTCCTTTTTTTTTTTTTTTTTTTTTTTTTAGATTTGGCAAAAAGAAAGAAAGAAAAAATTTACAGCTATCTATTCCAGATTTCTAAATTGTTTTCTCAACGTGTAAGCATAATTTAAATAGTATTAACTGTTAATTGATAAAGGCGTATATTAAAAAAACTATTACACTTTTTATTTATATATTTATATAATTTTACATTTTAATATTTAAAATATTTTAGTGTTGCAGTTCCAGAGCCAGTTGACATATTTTAGCGAGTGTGGTTGCGCGCATAATTAATTTAATTGTTGTTGTATCTCGTATACAGTTGTAACCATAAAGAATATTTGGCGATTTATCGAATGCATCCGGCTAACCGAAAAATGTTTTAAAATTCATATATTAATTTATAATTAAACTTTGAAAAGACTAAAATGTTGTATTGTCATCCGAAACAGACATGTGTACATATTTTTTTTAATTCTAGCGCATCAGGAAGTGAGTGGAAAATCGATCACGAAATTTCATTTTTACATATATGAACCAAGTTAAATAAAAGTGTGTAAATACGCTTTTGTTTATAGTTGTTCTTAAAATAGATCTCGTGGAATGTTGCCGAAAAAGTAAAATCAAACACTTATATATTCATTGTATTTTTTACATGAATATTAGCTTCTTTATAAATTAATGCAATCTAATAAAATTGAGTATATTTCTAATTGATGTATCAATATACAGGGTGATTATAATTAAAGTTTAAGTTTCAAAACGCTCTAAAAAACAAACCACTGATTTGAATGATGTCAAAATTGAACGACGTATTATTGAAAAGGGGGAAAGAACATGAGCCAATATAAAAAGTTAAAAATTTTAGCGACACATGGCGCTGTAAGCGTTAGAATTTCGACTACAAATTACAAATCGTAAAACAACGGCTAAGGCGTAAGTTACACGATAAACCAACTGTACTGTTCAGTGTGCATGGCTGTACAGGTGTGATACTGTTACTTACGTAAGCCCATCCACCACGGCAAGGTCGTATCTCATCGGATGGGAAAAATCGGTTTTTAATACGCCAGCGAAGTGATGATGTCACTGTAATGGCTGCTGGAGACAAGAAGTTTCGGTTTCCCGTTGAGAGTTAATGTTAGCAAAAAATAAAGTCATGTTAACAGTATTAATAAATTTTTTTAAGAAATTTCTGTTACAGCTTTGTTAAATCTGAGGTAAGGCATTCATATGAATTCAACAAACTTCTGATTAAGTGCGTCATTTTTTTTTAATTCATCAAAAAAGATAAGCCTTAATGCAGAGCATCAATAGCGGATGTTTTGAATATTTGAATGTAATTTAAAAATGTTTTTAAGGTTTTAATTTCTTTTAGTTGATATCATCTGAGTTAAATTGTGTTTCTGCTAGGTTTTGTTTTTCTTTCTTTCTTTTCTTCTCTTTTTTTTCTTCATTTGGTGTATTATTTACATAAATTTCTCTGCTGAATCGTAAAAAGAGGGTCATATTTTAATATATTTTACTTGATATTCCTGCAGTTTAAATGTATTTTTCAGTCGTTTTCATGTTATTTGTGTTGTTTTTTTTCTTAATTATTTTACTTGATTACCGAAAATGTCTATATTCAGTTGTTTACTTTCCTAGTATTTAATAAAATTTTATAAAGATAGTCAATCTTCCTGCATGTAATTATGCGATGACCGCGCAAAAAAATATAATCCAGTAATTATGAAGAATCATTTGATAAAATTATCATTAGTGCTCTAGCTGTTAGAAAAATAAAAATAATAAAAATAAAAAAAACAGCAGAAACAAATTTCAACTAAGGTGAAACTTAACATAGAGTACGTCTGAGTAATAGAAATATCAACTAAAAGAAATTAAAGCCTTAAAAACATTTAAAAATTACATTCAAATATTCAAAACATCCGCCATTGATGCTCTCCATGAAGGTTTATCTTTTTTTGATGAATTAAAAAAAATGACGCACTTAATCAGAAGTTTGTTGAATGCATATGAATGTCTTACCTAAGATTTAGCAAAACTGTAACAGAAATTTCTTTAAAAATATTATTAATACTGTTAACACGACTTTATTTTTTGCTTACATTAACGTTCAATGGGAAACCGAAACTTCTTGTCTCCAGCAGCCATTTCAGTGACGTCACACTTCGCTGGCGTATTGTCCTGAGGCCAAAAACCGCATAAAAAGTATCTATCCAATCGGTTTTTAAGTTTCACGAGACTGGCACAAAACATGTTCAATATGCTGTCTACCGTTGTGTGCAACAAGATTAAATCGGGAAACAGCATGTTCGACAACCGATCGAAGTGTCACTGGGGTCAGGTTCAGAATGTGTTGCGCAATGTGTGTCTTCAATTCAGCTACGTTGGAGATCGGAGTACTGAACACAACATCTTTCAGATAACCCCACAGCCAGAAATTACACGGATTAAGATCAGGTGATCGGGCCGGCCCGGCTGTAGGGAAATGACGACTGATATTTCTAGCATTTCCAAAATGCCGCCTCAACAACTGCTTCAGTCGATTTGCAATGTGCGGAGGAGCGCCATCTTGTATAAAAATGATACTATCCAGACACCCACGCTGTTGCAAAGCTGGAATGACGTCATTACGCAAAAGAGACTCATAGCGCTGACCATTGACAGTAACGATAACAGGACCGAAAACACCCGTCTCCTCGAAAAAATATGGCCCTACGATAAATGATGCCGGAAATCTGCACCACACAGTGACCTTTGCAGGATGAAATGGTACTGGGTTCGTTGCGAGTGGATTTTCTGTTGCCCATATTCGGCAATTCTGTGTATTGACATATCCTGTCAGATGGAAATGGGCTTCGTCTGTCCACAGAATTTTCTACGGCCAATCATTGTCCACTTCCATGCGAGCAAGAAATTCCAAAGCAAAACCCTCTCTTGCTGGCAGGTCAGAAGGAAACAACTCCTGCACATGGCAAATTTTGTACGGATAGCATTGCAGGATGTTTCGTAGAATGTTATGCACCGTGCTCACAGGCCTGTCCAGTGTTCGGGCAATTCTTCGTGCACTGCATGGTTGCACCCCACCGCTCTACTCCTCCTGAACTGCTGTGGCCACTTCTTCAACTACCTCCGAATCACATCTTTTCCTTCCTCTACCAGACTGCACATAAAAAAAACCTGTATTTTCGAATTTTTTCATCATTTTCACCAGACCCATGACAGTCATCGGTACAATGCCTTTTTTCATACCCTTGAGGGTCCTGAATTTCTGCAGAGCTACTGGTGCAGAATCACCGTTCTTGTAATAAAGCTTTACAAGCAGACCGCGGTCCTTCATTTAGACGCTCATGGCGAACGTCTGAGACGCGAAATGAGGAAACGCGGTTTACCCAACGCTTTTATAACACCTTAAATCAGTGTTTCCCAACCTTTTTTAGACCGTGCCCCCCTAAATCATATCTAAAACCTCTATGCCCCCCCCCCCTCCCTCCGCCTGTGACAAATAATTCTTATATTAAAAGTGAACTCTTATTCCACTAAAAAAGTCCTAAACGTATTTTAATTGGATCTAAATAAAGAACAGTGCATTCACAAAAGAAAAAGAATTAACGCAAAGAAAGCATTTTTGAAGAAATCAATAATAATAATAGTAATAATATGCAGCAATGTAAAAAAGCAAATTAACTTTTTTAAGATTTAATAGAAAATTGAGATACATAAATAAAAACTTTAATTTTAATTGAAGCTTTTTCTATGATGCTTTTATAATTTTAATTACTGTCAATAGAAAAAATACCTAATAAATTCAAAATAGACTTGAGATGAAGAGAAAAAAAATTAATAGGGTCCTTGTGCTTCATGATGGCTGCAGAGAGCTTTTCTATCAGGCTCTAATTTAAGCAACTTTAATCTCAAGTCCCCTTGTTTAGTTATATCCAGTCAATTTCTTTTCTTCAGCAGTAAATCATTTACTGCACTAAAACCAAATTCAACTTGGTATGATGATGGTAATGATAACAATATTTTTCTCGCAAATTTTCTTGCATTTGGATATTTAGATTCTGTCTCAGCACAAAGCCATGCCATCACTCTTTTTATACTGAATAAGTTTTTAACTGACTCATCGTTTTGAATTTCAGAGAGTTCTTCTGGGTATCGTATTGAATCATCAGATGATAAGTCCACTAACATTGGCTGCATGACCCATGATGGGAAATCCATTTTCTTTAAATCAGAAAAGCTATCGTTCAGATCAGAAGTCAACATTTTCAAATTATCCACAATAACAGTTATAGCGGCATCGGTCATCTCGCATTTTTTAACCAGCAAAATAGGTCAAACTTTCTCTCAGAAATAAATAGTATGTTTCTGCCATACCTCGCTGAATGTAATAAAGTCAAATATTTTTGCTTTTGCATCTCCAACTGTTTTGTCTTTTTTTTTATTGTTTATTCAACTTATTCAGTTTTTCCAAGATATCTGCTAAATAACTAACAAATGATTTTCCATCAGTGGCTTCTAGGTGTTTCATGTCAGATTTATTACTTAAAAACTCTCCAAGGGCATAAAACAACTCCATGAATCTTTTTAAGCATTTCTCCTTTGAGAGCCATTTTACATCAATGTGAAGTAAAAGACGAACATTGTCTGCGTTTTTACCTTCACAAAACTGCTTCAATAGACGCTCACATTTGGCGTTGGATATTATGGAGGTGATACATCTTATAACAAATTTCAATATATCATTAAGAATAGCTGAGATGTTTTTTGATACTAAAATCTCTCTATGGATTACGCAATGCACAAGAAGTATTTCTGAATTCTCATCTTTCATTAGTTTTAAACATCCAGTTCTCTTATCCATCGTAATTGGGGCACCACCATCTGCAGCACAAGATGCTATAATTGTCATTGGTATACTTCTTATATCTAAGTAATTTTTCAATGTATTAAAAATATCAGAAGCAGCAGTGGTGCTCTCTAATGATTTACAGAAAATCAATTCTTCAGTAAATTCACCTATATCAACATACCTTACATAAGTAAGCAACACGACTTCACTGTCTCTTAGAGTTGATTCGTCCATTTGTATGGAGTTTCAACAAGTTAAGCTTCAATGTCCTCACTCATTTCATCTATTATTCTACTAATAGTATTGTTACTAAGTAGCATGGATTTCAGACCTTTGTCATCTTTGCCCAGGACTGTCTTAAGGAATATTGATATTGATGGTAATCAAATTATCAACTATAGTGTGGTTTTTTTTTTCAGATTTAGCAATGAGTAAAGATATTTCATAACTAACCTCAAGAGTACAATTTTCTGTAGCAGTTTGTGTGTGAATAGAAACTTAACCGTTGGTCTTTTTACAATTTTTCCTTTTAAAGTTCTAAAATAACTTAAATTTGAATTCATACACTCACTATGTTTTGCCTTCATATGTGCTTTAAGACGACCTAGCTTCATAGATTCATTGCTTAATCATTGTTTGCATAAAAGGCAGAAAGGGTGTGCCGTGGTTTCATCATGCTTTACCGGTATGAAACCAAATTTTAAGTATTCATCTAAATAATTTTTCAGATTTTTCACAGAAATACAAATTATATTTTTCTAATTATTTTTTTATACTATACACAATCATATGATACATAATAATTTGATATACATATAGTGAAGTAGGCTAAAGTTAACTAGAGCATATGAAAACATCAACAACGTTTAAATAAATGTATAAAAATAGGTTTAATTCACTTGTTGCATGACGAAAAATACATCGATTACAAAACAGAAGGCTCTATCGAATAATTTGGCACAGAGGAATACATATAAAAAAACTATAGAAACAGTTTTGAAAAAAAAAATAGCTGAATATACAGCACAAAATAATTTGCACACATATTCATAACAAATTTTTCACGCACTTATTTATGCATAAAAATAAAAAAAAGGAAAAGAATGAAATAATTTATTTAATTACTTGGCCTGTTTAAAGCCTATGCAAACTTATACTACATTTAAAAAAAGAAAAAAAATCCTTATTTAATTGTAAAATTTGCGATTCAATAACAGAAACATTTCTTTTCATAAATAGGTGGCAGTTAATCTATGTGTTACTCGAGCCTTATATATTCCAAATAGTACTTCTGTTCAAAACAAAAACAAATTATGGGAATAGTTGCATTAACGGAACCTGATTATTTCAAAACATTACAATTTCCATTAATCACTCAGAACAAATTTTATTTTAACCTTCTCAACACCACAAACTGATATGTCTGTTAACTAAGCTGTAGGCTTCACTGCAATAGTAGCATTATTTAAATTAATTTAATTATGTAAATATAATGCAACTTTCAGACATTGGGTAATGGTTAATACTCAGAAGGATTATATTCATTTATTTAATTCAGATTTTTATATTATGTTCTAAAAATCAGCTTTTTTTAGCATTTAAAAAAAAATACACAGAAAACAACATTACACTTTTGCTCGGCGGCCAGAGGATTTTAACAAGCAGTGTAAAGAATAAATTATGAATTATGAGAAACGAAATGGTAAGTAATAAAGCTTATTTTAAATTTTTAAACTCGAAAATGCATATGGAATAAGAAATTTTGAATATAGTTCAATTAATTGAATGATGAATCAATTAATGAAATTTGAATAAGCCAGTTCAATAAATTCAAGTTTTAAAATTTTATGAAATCAGAAAATGAAAAGCTATTAATTGAAATTATCATAGAAAATATTTTTAAGAACTGAAAGTCTAATTGAAATATTATAATTTCCAATATAGTCATTGCTAAGTTAAACCGCTACATCCGTAATATAACGGATGTAGTGGTTAAACACATTAAAATAAAAATATTTATGGCATCATACAAAAAGAAAAAATCATGAAATAATTAACGGATATAAAATGCTATTATACAGTTTCAAAACTTATTTTAAATAAGTGTTGTATATATATTACTATTAGGAGACGCCACAATGAGAGGCCGTTCCCGTTGAATTGAGATATTTGTAATTCTTTCCCAGAACTAATAAAAATTTTTGTCCCTGACTATAATCTACAATCAGATATTCGCTCTAGGATCCTAAAATAACGATCTAAAAAAAAATGCGTTTTAATTGGTTGGTCGAACTTCTGGATATGTATCTGACGGTAGCGCTTTGACTTGTGTTTTCCGAAATATCAATTTGAAACAGTTAAAATAAAAAAAAAATGCTTTAAATCAGAAAATTTATTTCTCAAAATGCTTTTTAAATTTTTGTTTAATTTGTGTTATATATTTTTTAATATTTCAAACTGTTTCAAGATTTAAAGAGCTGACATCTGAATTTCTCCAAATTCTCAAATTGCCCCCCTAAAAAGCTATATTGCCCCCCGTTGGGAACCACTGCCTTAAATAGCCGTGCGCATGCCAGGTATTTTAATTTACTTCTTCTGGTGCTTACAGCGTCACCTGTCATTAAAATTTGGAACTATTTTTTTTGGTTCATGTTCTTTCCCCCTTCTTCAATAATACGTCGTTAAATTTTGACGTCATTTTAATCAATAGTTCGTTTTTTAGAGCGTTTTGAAACTTAAACTTTAATTATAATCACTCTTATTTCCTCGAATGCTTAGTTGTGTTAAATACTTATTCACTTCTGTTGCAACAATTTGAACTCTCTTTTACAGAAAGTGTTAAAAATTAACCATATCCACTTTTGCTACAGCAGTGTAAACTTTGCATTCAGAAGAATTCTAATCACTTGCAGGTCTAGCATTAAACATAATAAAGTAATTATCGTCCTCTTACAAAAGTGAAATTCAGGTGAAGTGAAAATTCAAAAGTGAAATTCAAAAAAGCCTTTTCTTTTGTTTTGTTGCATATAAAACTTAGCTAAAAGTATCATTTTTCACTACACGTGTTTCCTTTTTATAGTTATTTTAAGAATATCTTTCGTAAACATTTACCAGAAAGTATAAGGAAAAACTTCCATAATGTTTGTATTTTTAAATAAATTAATATTAGTTTTTATGTAACCAATGTAATCTAATTTTATTTGCTACATATATAATTCTTTTATGAATATATTTCTGTGATGCAGTTTCAGAAAATTATTCCAATCCACTTTAGCTGCAGCAATATAAACTTTATTTTCAATAGAATTCTAATTACTTGCAGTTCTACCATTAAACATAATGAAGTAATTAATGTACTATCACAATTGGGCAGCTAAAAAAAAAAAATTGTTTTTTGTTCTGATCGTGTTTTTATTTTACAGTAGCTTACTTAGAAGTTCATAGTTTCGTAGAATATATCTGAGAGAATGTTAAAAAAACGTAAATCATTTTATGTATGCGGAATAGCATTGCATTACCAAGCTGACGGCTACATTTGATGTCATAATCTTGTCATTTAATGAAATTTATTTAAACAAGTTTTACAAAGAGTCTCTAGTTATACAATAAAATTTAGCATCCATTACAATTAAAAATTCGATTTTTTTTTTTGCGGAACCTTAAGCTTACACATTATCACAACAGATGGCAGCATCAGACCGAGTCACGTGTGTAAACGTCAGATCGAAGGATGTTGGCATGCGATCTTTCTGGAAGACAAAGAGAATGATACGAAAGAGTAAGAGAATGAAGTGAAAACGCTCTTTTAAAAGATGAGCTGCTTGTCAGCTTTAAAAGATTCGCTCTATCTACGACTTTAAGATTTCAATCCATTCCTTTGTAAATGATTTCCGTTATATAGCTTTTAATATAATTCTTGAATAAGTTACAAAGTGTCCATTCATTCTCTGTAGTGTGAGCGTCAATTACTATAAAATTGGTGCTCATAAGAGGTATAAGATATTCTACGCCTACAAAAAGAGTTTAAGAACAAATATAAATCCGTACACTCTGATATTTGATGTTACAATTGCGGAGGTGATAATCATAAAAGTAATAAATGTAGAAAAAGAGAAATGATCACCTCTGTTTTTCTTGCGATTTGTATGGCCATAAGCCATTTTAAGGTAGTAAATCGAAATATGTAAAATTTCCTAATGATCATTCATAAGTAAATATGGTAACCAGTTCTCAGAATTTAATTCTTAAAAAAAAAATAAGCTGCATTCATTAAATTAAATTTTATTAGTTGATACAGGCCGCCAACGTTCAATTTTGAAGAAACGTCATTTTAATAAAATTAAAGATTAGGTAAAATTAGAAGCAACATATATACGTGTAATCGGATTAGGAAAAAATCATTCAAACCAATTGGTTACTTTCAAGCAGAAATCGAATCGCATACGTTATATACATCAGGTAGTGTGTTCTGTAAGTTGGGAAGCCCGATTTGGATCCTCTGGTTTTGTATAACAATCAGTTAATTATAGTTAGATTAATAATTGCATTTAATTTGTAATTAATAATTTTGATTTAAAACTAATAAATTACGATTATTAATTAAATTATAATAAATTAATTTACAACTTAACATAATGATAGAAACATTCAATAAGTCCCTATGCATTCAATTTCTTCTAACTATCTTACCTCTTGTAATCTTTATGTTTCCTTTTTAATTATACTAAATTGATTTATTTTATTCGAAATTACTCATGTTATTTTTATCGCGAAAGAAAACTAATAGAAAACTGTTTTAATGGCTTAAATCTCAACAGTTTGAAAATTATTTATAAAGAAAGTATTTGTAAATCATCGAAAAACATCTCGACCTATACTAATTATCTGCCTAAGATGTTTGTTCTACAACTTTTATGCCCATAAAAGTTACTACAACGATATCATTTAATTAACTACTATTTTAATGTGAAAGATAAAAATGTGTTTACACAAGCAATAATAATGAAAAGCGAATGTTGCTTTTAAGTAGAACCACCTTTTTTTTGCAGAAAATGCCTTAAAGGAAAGTTATTTTAAGAAACTTTAATTAAAATACAAGTAATAATTACCCTAATACATTATGTTGATTTTAATTTAATTAATAAAAACATTAAACATACAGTTGTTATTACTAAATATATATACAGCTTCTTTATAAACCTCAAATCACATATATTTTTTATTTAATAAAAAAAATATAATTTAATATTTTTTACACATTTAAAGTCGCCAATTCAAACGAATCTTTACATTTATTTTATTATTTTCTAAAAAATGTCTTAATGGCACTGAGTAAAAAAAAAAATAATAATCCCATTTAAAATTTTATGTAATTGAATGCAGTGAAGTTTTAATTTATCTTATGTATTTGCAATGAAATATGCAACTATTGATGTAGTAAATAATTACTGCATTAAACAGCATAAAATTTTCAATTTCATTATTTTCTTGTATCCGTGAAAACAGACGAATCGAAAATTAATTTATTATTTTATTCTCAATACCTTAAGCCTAACTAATGTATCATCCAACTAGCTAACGTATTTGCAATTGTATGAGATATTTCGATTTTTTGGAGAAAGAAAAATCTAACTTTATTCTATGCATTTCGAAAAGATTTATAGTATTAATTTTATTACATTTTATATTATAAGAAATGTATCATATTTACAATGTAAATTCAATAAAAATTGAGAAAAAATACATTTTGTAAATTACGTGATTTTGATGGAATTATAATAAAATGCCTTCAGAAGAGAACGCTGACAGTCAATTGAATGTTGAATGGTCATTATATTTGATTGGTTGAGGGGACTGGTGAGGTTGCTATTATTGCTTGTGTTATTATTGCTATTAGCTAATGTTGTTTTACTTGTCTTACATATTTTGAGGGGACTCGTCTAGGTATTGCTAAGTTTTGAAGTGTGGGTTGTTATGGTTTAGATCAGGCATACTCAACCTGCGGCCCGCGGGCCGCATGTGGCCCGGAGACATTTTATGTGCGGCCCGAGATACATAATCAATAACTTCTATTTATTACATTAATTGAGAAGTGTATAAAAGTTTTTAAGACCTTCACTGTTCTTTTATATATTTTCCTGAGAAGACAAAAACTGTCCTGTTATTTAAAATTACTAATTTAAAATTATCTTAAATACCGTTTCCTTAGTCAAAAGTTCATTTTACATGTAGTTCTATTTGTGCTGTAGTGGTGTATACATTTCTTAATCTTCAACACTAAACCAATATTATTCCAAATTTATTACATTTGCACTATACATTTCTACACTTTAGAAAAAAGTATATGTATTGAGAAAATGATTATTTTATTAAAGCAAATCATCTTATTTTTTTCTTTAGAACTTGGAAATGCTACATTGTTATGTTTTTACGTTTAACTGATAATGCTTATTAGGGTTGAACGTTTACAGTGGAAAAAATTGGGAGCAAAATGTTTTATATCACTATTTGTACATCATTTGTAATTGAAATCTACCACAAAGTTTATTGTTTGGAAATAGTGGTGTTAAAAGTTTTGGTAATATTTCTTTTTCCACAAACGTTCAGTCCTACTGATTATATTAACTTTATTATATAGGTTTGTTATATGCTACTTTTTTGTAATCTTACTATTTAAATTACCCCTTTTTTACATTATAATATAATTGTGTTGCGGCCCGCCGAACGTTCCAAACATATGTTTGCGGCCCGCGAGAAAAAAAGGTTGAGTATGACTGGTTTAGATAAAAACATCCAAACTGAGTATATGCCCTGTGCTATGTTGTCTTTATAAATGAGTGGCGACATAAAATTTGTTTGGTGGAGACAATCGTATTGTTATTTTCTTTGTTCCGTTTATGTTGAGGCATCCACGTTCAATTTGTTCATAAAATAATAATAATAATAATAATAAACTTCAGCGAATAGTTGAATGTTGATTTATTTAAAGAAGAGCATAGTCATTTGGTCAATACTCGTACAGAAGAGAGGCACGTAAGAGATGCACTTACGAGATCCTTATAGAAAACACCTAACTGGAGCACCAACTGTAAGGCAAAGGTGAATATGGCTTCAAGGAGTGAAGTGAAGTGTTTCACTTCCAGCGAGACAAATTCGAATGATTTCAAATATCGCCAAAAGGAGTTGCCGCCTTGGCACTGTTCTTTAAACAAAGCACTGAAATAAATTGGAAAATGCGTAAAACCTGACCATTTTTGGCATAAGTCATATTAATCTTTTCAAAAGGTCTTCGCCAATAAATGTGCAGGTGTTGTAACGGCTAGATGGGATTCGTAATGTTACTTCTGGTATTTAACCCACTATACATTAATTTTTTCATCTGAATTTGAGTTATTTTTAGAATAGACATAGCATAGGGATATAATGGGGATCTATTATGTGCAACTGACCGTGACGAAATAAGGACATGAAATCATTACAGGGACGATTTTCTTTCTTTCTTAATACAATGCAATGATTTAATGAAAGGTATATATGAGAATTTAATTGAATACACTCAATAAAAGCCATTATAACTGAAATTTAACAAAGGATGGCGGAATTATGAAAATAATGCTTTTAAAGAAAGGGGAAGGTAATCATATATTTAAGAATAAACAGAGGTGTGTGCTGGGATTTAACATTAAACATACTAAAAGAACGGTGAGGGGGGGGGGGGAGAGTTTGACCAAAATTCCAGTTTTTAAAGGCATTTGAGTATTAAAAATGACAGAAAGGGGAAATTTTGAAACAATGAAGTTAAATAAGAGGGGATTATGATTAATGCAATAATTAATATAGGATTTGACATCATAACGATTTTGGACGAAACCATGATTCGACAGGTCTGTATGCGAGCCTGTCAGTATCGACATGCTAATGTTTGCCGAGTCGTCTCAACCGTCTTATAAAATGAACCAGGCAAGTTTTGCTAAGTTCTGGAATATGGAATGCCATAGTTTGGACAAAAATTTACATCAAACATGTGCCCTGTGTACATATCGCCACTCTTTTATTGAGGTACTTACCCTGTGCGTACATTTAGAATTTCATGAACTACCAGAGTCCATTAATCTACAGTTTAAACAAATTCGGGAAATGGTATTTCAAATGGATCAGTAATAGTGAAACCTTTCAGCTTTTCGGTAATAATTATAGTAAGTGTAGAAGTAATTCGCAGAAATATCCTTTAGATTATCTTTAGATAATTTAAACTACGCCTGGTCGTCGCAACAGTTGCCTCCCATAGATGGAAGAACGAGATGTATGGGATGTGCCGACTCCCTTCGAGTTGTCTCGGGTAACTGGACGCCTATAGGTACTGCGGGACCTGGATAATTTCTTGAAGTTCGCCAACACGACGTTTCTTTCCCAGAGCTTTCGAAATCTATGAAAGGTAGCGATTGACAAGTCGGCAATGGATGGGGAAAAGTAAGGCTTCACGTGTGGACCTGGAAGGTCGTGGAAAGTTCTCGTGGTACGCACAAACACGTTCTCGGCTGAGGCTGTGGGCTTAATTGGGTTCTCGTGGCCCACAAGTTCTCCAAGTGACCCCACACACGCTCCTGTTGAAGTCGCAAAATAGGTCACCCGGACTCCGACCTCGGAACTTCAACACTACCTTACATCCAGGGTACGTCATGCGATGTATCCGGTAACAAGGAGAATAAAAGACGCTGCTCATGGTCCCAGAGGACTACGGAAAGTTCCCTCTCAAATTTAAAAGAGGTGTTAAGAAACATAAACTTGTTTTTGAGAATCCCGCTAATAAAACCACCAGTCTCTGGTTGCGCAAAGACACGCTGGATTGGTTCCTGTGGCCCGGAGGAAACGACAGGGCTCATAAGCCGCCACGTCACATGGCGGGTCCTCTGGTCGACCTCATTAGCTTGTCTAAGTGGAAAAGAGGACTCGCCTCGGGGCCCCAACTATCACTGCTGACCATCCCTATGCAACCCATACTTCGGGAAACTTCACAATCAATCGCCATTGAGACGACTTTCGATCACTTCTGCAACAAAAGGCATCGGAGGCCCGGCTAGTGATCTCGAAACACTTGTCAAGAGCGAGCTCTGGGAGATACCTACCGAGCCTGGAGCACCTGAGAGGATACTCAACAGGCTAACCTGTGAATCTCTTTAGCTGCCTTGCTCGACGACAGAAACGCAAGCGAACTAAGCCCCCAGAGGATCTCCCGATGTGGGGAATCAACTTCGCGGTGTCCACAGGGCATGGGCGTCGGGTAAAATGGCCAGAGATACTGGTTTCTGGCTACTACCATCTTCGCTCCACCACCATATATCCGAATTGAGGGTTGCTACATGCCGCCTCGCACTTGAACTAGACGCACTATGGAGCCTCCCAACATTACTTTCAGTCAGAGTACATCCTTGCTTCTTACTCTCCCCAGACCATAGTCGATACGGTCCTATCACATTTGCTAGTTTTTTTCCAAAGTCCCCAACGGGTCTGAACCTAGTACAGGGATCAACCTACGTGGCGCCTTCCCCTACGAAACGTCGAATCCGGCTTGGCTCGAGAACCGAGCTGCACGGACAGAGCCGTACAACCGGGTTTATCGGCTGCATATCTCTCCCCTGGCATCTGAAGGATGTTGTGATTCGCCCGTATTCCTGCCCCCGTCATGTCTACGCACAGCGCGCAAAGTCAGGCTTCCGGTCCTCTTTCCCATTTAAGGGACCCATTCAGAACCACCTGGAGGGACCCCCGTCAAAATTAAAGAAAAGTGAAAGCTGCTTAAAAATAATGTCTCCTCTCTCTCTTTCTTTTCTTTTCTTTTTTTAAGAAAATGTCTTCTTGTTCTATTTAAAAAAATAATTTAAGAAAAGAAACTGAATTTTATTTAATTTTGAAATTTCAAGAACTTGAAATCTTGAATTGTAAAGAAACTCGAGTAAAACAGTCTTTTTTATGAAAAAAAATAAAGTAATGAATTTGAAAGAGTAATTTAAAAAAGAATTTAAAGCAGTTCATATACATTATTTACATCTACATAAGTACTGTGAAAAAATACCCTTTCTTAATTTAACGAAATTTTTTTATTAAAAGTATCAAATTTGTCTCTTTGACTGACAGTATTTTTCGTGAATATCAGAAATGTTGCATTTATTATCATTTTAAGAACAAAACTTTGTTTTAAAAAGGGAATACATATTACAAGAATTTTTTTTTTAATTGTTTACAATTTTTATTACTTTGATTAGTTAAATATTTCTAGTATTATAACATTATAAACATTAATAAAACCTTTAATGTTCGTGTTACAGTAAATAAATGTATACTAGGAAAATCATAAATTTTACTTTCTAAATATTTTTTAAATATTATAATTATTTTTACTTTTTACAAAACGAAATTAACTATCACATTACAAAGATGTGCGAAAGGCCTGTTTGCCTGTTTAATTTCTGAATTATTACTTTGTTTATTTACACGAAATAGCTTTAATTCAATGTAAAATTGTTAAAATATTTATAGCCTCTAAAGCAAACAAATTGAAAATTAATTTATCAGTAAAGTTTCAACACTTTAAAATCATTAAAAAGAAAACATTTGCGAATCGGCAAAAAAAAAAAAAAAAAAAAAAAAAAAAAAAAACTTTTATCCTTTGCCAATTTTCTGAATAATATATTTGTTCTAGTATTATTGTGCCAATAAAAGTTAAACGATCCCATTTAATTAATGGGCGTTCTAATGCGGAATATAAGAATGCGTGTATGGTAGCAAGAATAATTAAATACAAATAAAGCTTTATATAAAATGCTTCTATTTTCTTTAGAGAAAATGTCTTAATGAAACTGCATTATTAGAAAAAACTTAGGATAAATATAAATTTTTAAATCTTAATAACTTGATATTTTGAAATTTCTCAGAAATTAAAAGCAATTGTTGAATATAATAGAGAGAAATGAACTTGAAAGAACAACTTATTAACGAGATTTAAGGAAGTTAAATTAAAGTTACATTATTTACATGAATTTCTGCAGAAGAACTATTGAAAAATATATTTTCTTGTTTCCAGTAAATTGAAAATATATAAATCATCTTTCTATTGTCCAGGATTTTTTAACATATCCTGTATTCAAGAAAAATATAATTCTTAAGTATGATTTTATAAAAGGTACGGAAGATAGATAACAAAAGATATCACAAACATATCGGGATAAAGAGATAAAAGATATCACAAAAGATTCACAAACATATCGGGAAGCTGAATTTCAGGTGCTTTCTAAAAGTAACTGGATGATAAGGGATTTTCAACAAATTGTCAGTTTTTATTAATTCACTTCCAAAAAGGTTTATTTGTTTAACGTAGGTCCACGTGTAGATTTTGAATGAATTTTGATAGTTTTTTGTTCGTTGCAATGAGCTGGTTCAGATAGCAACGTTTTTGCGGTCAGGTGCTCCTTTCATGTTTTATTACTTCTGTTGCGAGTCTAGAGGTCCGAGGTCAGGGGTAGACGTCGTTGACATATTTTTCTCCGCATCTTTCTTTTGTTGAGGATCTCTTTTCGTTTTTTGCGGACCACAGAACTTATAAAAAAGAAAGTCTAGGGAAATGATGAGCGAGTTTTTAAGCAAGTGTTGACTGTACGCAGCCCTGCTTAAAAACGCATAAATGAATCGCCTAGCCTTTCTTTCCAAAAGGTTCTTTGGTCATCAACTAATAAACGGGGAATAAAAAGAGGCGGAGTTAAACATGTCAACGACGTTCACCACTGACCTCCGACCTCTGGACACCTGCAGAAGTCATAAAACATCAAAGACAGCGAATGGCCACAACAGGCTTTCAGATCAGGAAAAAAGTAATCTGTTCGGACCTTAAGAAAGCAAGTGAAATTCAGCTCACTATATCACTCACTTCGATAGCTTTTTTAATTTTCTTGATATTAGACCAGTTTTTTAATTAAGTTTTCCCACATAGTTGATTACTAAATTATGGAAAACAAATCGATGTCGTATGCGCAGTAAAAAAATATTTTATGCAAATGCTCATAGTTCGACAAATATTTAATATATTTTGATAACAGTGTATTAATTCTACTGTACTTCGACAAGTCTCCTAATTGTGGCGTTAAATTTGATTGAAATCAATGTGCATGAAAAAGCATGCGGTTAAATTACTTGAATTTTTTTTAAAAAGAAACCTTTATATCTCCATGAATATATGTATTATTGTTACATAAATATTTTATAGGACCTATTTATTCATATCATAGAGATCATTTCGAGCCTTTTATTTTACCTGGGTGATTGCGAATATTACTCTTTTATTCATATTCTTCTTGGTTCCCCCAATTGCTCTCGTGACCAAATTTTCATTGAAACATGTTATGACGTCAAACATGTCCTAGCTCTAGTCCTTCCTAGGGCTCCTATAATACAGGCTGAATCAACGCCCCCCTAGAGATAATGCCTCCGGACTGGCAACACTGGATTGAATGACGTATTTGCAGATCGGCCATACGCCCTTCCCTCCTTTGTGCTGCAGCATAAGGAGACGGAGAGTAAGCCATGCACGTTGTAGCGGCAACGTGCTTCGTAATCAGAAAGTTCTTGTCTTATTCTAATTTGATAAAAGACCGGATTGCTTTCAATTAAGGTAAGTACTTATTTACAGTATATATGTACATTTTTATGAGTATTAACTATGTTAATCACTATCTATTAAAATATGTTTACTTTTGTCCTTGTTGCACGATTAGGCTTAATCGCACAGCTTTGTTGAAGCTGGTAATGTGACAGACTTTTTTCCCAGGGTCCTGTTTTTGTGAAATTGTGAACAGCTTTTCATATTTGTGAAAAATCTAGACATAATTATGTGAATTTGAAATGATCGTTACATTCAGGACCTTATTTACACATTTTTAAGAAGATACATGGATGTAAAATACATATATTTTCTTTATGTATGTAAAAGTGACAGGTCAGATTTTACTTTTAAATGATTAATTTGTGAAATGTTCGGTTTAAAGATGGAAAAATTTTGTGAAAAACCTCTTTTTAAGACAAAGAATTTTGTGAAGGGTCTTATTTTAAGGAAAATAATTTTGTGAAGGGTCCTCTTTTAGGGAAAATAATTTTGTGAAGGGTCCTGTTTTGAAATGAGAAATTTTGTGAAGGATCCTTTAAAGGACCCAATTTTTTCCTAAACAGATCCCTGAGTTGTTTCTCAAAAAAAAAATGTAAATTTTATTTATAAAAATAAGTTTTGAGAAATTCACGATTGTTTCATTCTGATGCTCCCCCTCTCCCCCCCCCCTGTTTAATGTATTTTATCGCTAAAATATTGATATATTTTTTCATACAGAGATTAAATTATAAATTTATTAACTTAATTAAATGTTTCTCTTGTCACTAATTCATATTCAAAAACATATCAGTTAGTGAAAAGTGTAAGATAAAACTTAATATAATGTACTGACTATCGTTTGATGATTACATAATTGATTTATTTCGCCATATATGCAGTTTTTCTATAATCACCAGAGATATTTTACTATTATTAGAAAATATTAAATATATATTTTTACTAATGATCAAATGAAATTATTACGGCAAGCATTCAAATCTGCCTTTGCCTTAAATATACTACACTTAGCTAAAAAATGTTTTTTTAATTACTTATTTGTTATATAAATGCATGTTACATGTATACCACACTGATTACACCCTCTTCAAATAAGGTCTAAAAACATCATAATTCCGATTACAATTTATTTTATTTTTATATTTATTATTACACAATTTATTATATTTTTGGGATTATATTTAGTTTATCTAAACTATCATTATGACATCATTATCATTTAGTTTATCTAAACTATCATTATGACATCATTATCATTTAGTTTATCTAAACTATCATTATGACATCATTATCATTTAGTTTATCTAAATATAATCACATTATTCAAATAAGGTCTAAACCATCATACTTCCGATTACAATTTATTTTATTTTTATATATTTTATATTTATTATTATATAATTTATTATATTTTTGGGATTATATTTAGTTTATCTAAATATAATCACATTATTCATATAAGGTCTAAAACATCATAATTCCGATTACAATTTATTTTATTTTTATATATTTTATATTTATTATTATACAATTTATTATATTTTTGGGATTATATTTAGTTTATCTAAATATAATCACATTATTCATATAAGGTCTAAAACATAATTCCGATTACAATTTATTTTATTTTTATATTTTTTATATTTATTATTATATAATTTATTATATTTTTGGGATTATATTTAGTTTATCTAAATATAATCACATTATTCATATAAGGTCTAAAACATCATAATTCCGATTACAATTTATTTTATTTTTATATATTTTATATTTATTATTATACAATTTATTATATTTTTGGGATTATATTTAGTTTATCTAAATATAATCACATTATTCATATAAGGTCTAAAACATCATAATTCCGATTACAATTTATTTTATTTTTATATATTTTATATTTATTATTATATAATTTATTATATTTTTGGGATTATATTTAGTTTATCTAAATGTAATCACATTATTCATATAAGGTCTAAAACATCATAATTCCAATTCCAATTTATTTTATTTTTATATTTATTATTTTTCTGGTATTATTTTAGTTCATCTAAATATAATAATCACATTATTTAGATGACCACGATGAATACATAATTACATTCACATTATATGGATTTTTAGGTATTTATAATAATTATTTTATAATTAGAATTATTATATTACATAAAAAAACATCTTTGGTTATATTGTGAAAAAAAAAAAAAATAAATATTACATGCATATATGTGTGTGTGTTGTGTATAAAATGCAAATATCTAGCAAATTTTTTAGAGCTATCATTTAAATTTTGTAATTACTTTTGTGTTAAAAATATTTAAAAAACTAATTAAAAGTTAGTTTTTATCTTATCATGTTTTGCATAACAAAAACAAAATATTTAAATATAAACCAAAACAAAATTATATCTTTTCAATTGCACATAACTAAAATATATATTTAATATTTTCTAATAATAGTAAACTACTACTAGTGATTATAAAAAAAAACACTGCATATATGGCAAAATACATGAAATTTGTAATTATCAAATGCAAATATTCTATCAAGTATTCAGCAGTGACAAAGTAAACATATTTTAATAGATGCTGATTAGCATTGTTAATATTGATAAAAATGCACATATATATTGTAAATAGGTACTTTAATTGAAAGCAATCCAATCTTTAATCAAAATATTATTAATTTTCATGAAAATATGCTAGAACTCAAATATGCGAGTTCTCATTTGCACATTAACAAAAAAAAGTGTTAATGAAACCTCAAAAGATAGCTTTTATTTTTCAATAAAAATAACTATTTTGTATTTCAAATTTTGTTACATAAAACAAATTTTTCTTGATACTAAATCCTACAGTCTTTTTTTTTTTTTTGCGCGCGGGTGTGAAAAGCAAATAGTGTATTTTGAATTAGTTGATCTTCAATTTTATTATGGAAGCTAAAAAAAAAAAAAAAGTCATTTAGAATTTTGTTTTATTGTGGTTGCAGGAATGGTAGGATGTTATCAGTTGAATCATTAGCCGATCTGCCGTGACGTCAAAATTGAGCTCTTAGGCATTATCTCTAGGGGGCGTTGGCTGAATCATCAAGCATTTTGATGTCCACTTACCGTTTGTTGCCCATTGCTGCCTATGAGGCGACAAATGTTTAAACGATTATCGAGTGAATAAATTGCTTAAAATGGACGGTTGTTTCGCATAAAATTGTTCTAATCTGTCATGGAATGGATTTAGAATATTTAAAATTCATATAAATAAAGAAAGGCGGAATAATTTGTCTATAAATGCTAGAAGAATAGATCAGGATTGAAGAATTTCGCCAAATGCCGCGCCAACCAGATCACTTGTATACAATAAACCGGTTCTTCGAGTCCGATATGGTATATTGCAGGACGGGTGAGAAAAGCCTAATTGTTAAAGAGGAGAAAAAAATCTTATTCACCCCCACCCCCTGTCTAGAAAATCCACCTTATTTATTTTTTGGATTGGGGGAAGGGGGGGAGTATTTAGATAGTTAAATTCATTTACTGTTGTTAAAAAGTGTAGAAAAGGCACTTTCTTTAATCGAAATTTAAAATTTTTACACTTTACACTTTGAATTTTGCGCCGGGGGGGGGGGGGGGGGGTAGGTCAAAAGAAAAAAAAACTGAAAGTTGAGAGTAGGGTTGGGGGGGGGAAGCGTAATTGAAATGATTATATATTTCTTGTTTGAAAAAAGTAACAAACACATAAGAAAAAAAAAGAGATTTTTAATTTCATTAGCTGCAGAAAGGAGGAGGGGGGTGGGGGGTAGATCTTTTATTGTGTTTTTGGCGGGAAGGGGAAATTTTGACGATTCATTATTTATTTACTTTTATTGTAAAATTACAAATAGAGCAGACATTTTTTTAATTAAAGAGTTTTGAAAAAACACATTGCAAACACACTGATAAAACTTTATTTGTTACAATAATAGGTGCAAATGCTAAAAACACAGTTTTAAAGCATTAAAACAATTTATGATGTAAAATCAGATGTCAAAATACCTAAGCGCTTTTGGCTAAACATCAGCCATCATCAGAGGATAAAAATAGTCGAAAAACTATATATAATAATAATAATAATAATAATAATATATACCTTGTTTCTATATAGTAACAAATAAATTTTTACCAGTGTGTTTGCATTGTATTTTTTCAAGTTTAAGAAGGTGAATTTGACGTTTTTACTATATGGAATTTTCTATATATTTTTAATTGAAAGAGTTTTGTTTAATGTGGTTTTCAAATTCCCTGCTCAAGAACGCAAAATTTTTTACATACAATGTAAAAAAAAATTTCTGAAAAAAACGGAAATTGTACTGGCAATCGAGACGCCAGTACTATTTCCGTTTTTTAACGGAAAAAAAATCCGTAAATTCCATGAAATTTTCCGCGATTTCTGAAATATCCGTTTTTAAATTTCCGTTTTATAACAGATATCTTCCGTATTTTTTAGAAATTTTTATAATGTTAAAATAAACATTATAGGACCAAAAAAAAAAAAAAAAGTTTCTTCTCAAGAACAACCTTATACAGATATACTGCTTTTTTTTTTCTCATTTCTGAGTGAGTTTTGCGTAAATAACCAACCTTTCCCTCGATATGAATCGAACCCGCAATCTTTCGCTTACTGAACCGGGGGTCCCAACCCCTACGCCACGATTAGATGTTCGACTTATTCAAGCGTTGCTACTTATTGCAGCCACTTTTTATGATGCAAAAATTTGAAGGTTCCATGGATTTCTTTCAGTTCCAATATTTTTAATATTTTCTTTTCATATTTTTCAATATTTTCTTTTCATATTTTTCAATATTTTCTTTTCATATTTTTCAGTATTTTGTTTATTATTTGATGCTTTATAACAGATAAATTTTAACTTATTATGTATCATATGCGTAAAACATTGTATTAAGAGACATTGTATTAAGAGTCATTGTATGATTGCATCCTTTTGTAATGGTACAACATTTTCTTTTTTTGAACATATACTTTTTTTAATTATTTGTCTGATGATATATTTATCAATTCCAATAAAAATAGTAATTACCTGAAGGAGACGTATTTATTACATGCTATTAAAATAACTTCCCATTATCTCTTATTTTAAAAAACATACGTAAATAAACAATTTTATAATAAATTAAATTATTATATTTGAGCTATGCTGAGAACTTTTGTGTACGGTTCTGTCAAACTGAGTAGTTTTAATAATATTAAAACAAAAAATTGATTCTTAAAGACAATTTCGAAATTAATGATCTTGTGACAGGTAAGATTTAAATTTGGACTTGCTTTTGATTTAGTTTAAATTAATTTAGTTTAATTTATAAAATTATAAACTAAAGAAATAAATTATAAAGTTAATAAAATTATAAACTTCATTTTTATAAAAGTAAAGAAAAATATTAACTATTTTTATAAATTTAAGGAAAAAATTTTAACGCTGTAAAATTATAATTTATAAAATAATAAATTTTAGTTTAATTCATAAATTTATAAGCCAAATCAGTTTAGTTTAATACAATTTACGTAGCGATAACTTGCAGAGATATTGTGTTATGAAACCTTTAAATAACCCAATATTGCCTCACGTTAGAAAAATTAAAATAAAAAAAATAGTGAAAAAAAAGT
This sequence comes from Maratus michaelseni, assembly GCA_963931845.1. Classification (NCBI taxonomy): domain Eukaryota; kingdom Metazoa; phylum Arthropoda; class Arachnida; order Araneae; family Salticidae; genus Maratus; species Maratus michaelseni. Next base: position 141,271,504 of record OZ007587.1, on the reverse strand, counting down.
TTTAATTTTGAAGCACTATCAATAAAAATTAAAAAAACAGATTAAAAACAAAATTCTCAAAATTATAAAAACAAAATCAATTTCTAACTATTTCATTAAAAAAATATAAATATTGCTATTATTTTCACAAAAAATTACTTTCCAGACACGGCCCCGGTTAGAATGGGCCAGCATGTCGAGTTGGGTCAGGCCTGGATCCTTGAAGAACTCTAGTAAATACAACAATCTTAATTCCCATTTCAAACAAGGCGATTTCTGTACGCAAACCTCTAAATGTTATTTACGGAAATTGCACTGTTTTGGAAGAAATACGGACAAAATCTATTAAATTTACGGAAAACTTTCTGCATATTTAAGGATTTGAAATCTCCTTTACGGAACTAATGTCATTTACGGAAATTATACTGTTGTTTTGGAAAAATGAAACTTCTCCGTGAAATTTCACGGAAAATCTCTTGTATTTTCACGGATTTTTTTTAGAGTGTATTTTCTGACTTATTTTTAAACGAAAAGGAATAAAATTGGCAGAACTGACTGTTGAAGTGATTTGGAATCGAATAGCGTTTTCTAGTTTTTTTCAAATAAATTACTTATCGAGTAATAAGCGATCATTGTCACGTGACGACAACCTTCTCCCTTTCTCGCGCTGCCGCGGCGGGAATTCGATTCAAACCGTCCACTTTGACAGTATTTTCTGAAAGATCTTAAGAAGACTTGCTAATTTTATGTGAGTTTGAACAAAAATGAATTCAAAAATATGTCAGAAAGTAGTTTCTTTGGATTTAAAAACAGAGGGGAGGAGGTGAGATCGGTAATTTCAAAAAGGGGGAATTTAAATAATTGGTTATTTATTGTTGCAATAAAGTAATAAATGAGTAGACCAAAAAAAATAAGTTTTACGTACTGGGTTGGTTGAAATTTTTAAATTGTAGGGATGTGGGGGGGGGGGGGGAGAGATTGAGATAACATTAAAAGAAAACAAGAAATTATTCGAAATGCGGAAGGTTCTCATTATTCATCATAATTATTATTTTTTAATAAGGATTAATTTACGTGCGATTAAATTGCAAAAACTGAATATCTAACATACGAAATTTATTCCTTAGAATAGCAGCACTTTAAGACTATTTTATTAATAACAAATTATATCACAACTTAACTTCATACTGAAAGTAATAAAAATATAAGAGTCCAATGCATGTGAATATATATTTTCATATTAAATCAAATTTAGAATTAGTTAAATTTATATTGTCATTCTTAATTATTCATGTGAAGCAAAGCAATAAATATTAATTGATGAAAATGAATTTTTAATTTTAATATATTATTATACAAAAGCATAATTACATGCTTTTTTACTTTTTAATGTATGTCTCCTTAGTATGGCGCTATTAAATTTCTTAGCTATTTATTCTTATATTTTTGCATATGATTAAGTAACTAAATTCACTCGCCATCTGCGCGATAAGACGATAAGTCAGGTGTCCGCTTGGACAATTAAATGGAGGCGTGAGTCAGCCCGGTATATAGGAGCCTTAGTCCTTCCTATTCCTAAAGCTCCTATAAGGAGAGCTAACGTCTATCCATCTTGTTGCCCAAAATAATCGCCATATTGTAACCCAGCTCAGCATTAATTTACCGCCAGAGCAGGAGTTTTTCACTATCACTCGCCGTCCACCACTGCGGTAATCTAACCCATTTTAGCTTGGTTTTTGGTCCCGGGTTTTTAAATGGCGGGGATGATTCAGCCTGTAATATAGGAGCTCTAGCTATTCCTGAAGTTCCTGAAGAATTTATGAATTCTTCAACTTGTTGGCATGCTTTAACTATTATACGCATAAAAATAGTAGAACAAAAATATTATTCAGAAAATTAGTCTCAATAAAGTTATATTTGATTGAGTTAGTGGATGTTACATGTTACATGTACACAGCTCAACATATAACATGTTATTGCAACATGTTCTCTGAATATCCGATATGTAAAATTGAAAGTGTCTGGTGATTTTTGGCCATATGGTGTATCTTTAAATATTCGTTTTGTAGTAAATTAATGTATACATTGATAATAATAACTTTTACTATTAAAATCTATCTTAATATTCATGAAATTTGTAATATGTTTTATATAAACTAAATTACAAATGAAATTATCAATATTACAAAGATGAACATTAATTAAACCTGCTCATATATGTTTTTGAATTATTGTATTTCAATGTAGTGGTGTCGTTTACACTAAATAAAATTATTTAAATGTAAATTATTTAAGTTATTTATAACCTCTAAAACAAACAAATCGAAAATTAATTTATCAATCAAGTCTCAACAGCTTAAAATAAATTAAGACACAAGTATATGTGAGTAAGAGTATAATATTTTAGTTGTTGCTAATTTTCAGAATAAAATATTTGTTCTATTATTTTTATGCCTATAAAAGTTAAACACAAGCGATCTCATTTAATTAACTACCATTTTAATGAGAGAGATAAGAATGTGTTCACGGTACCGAGAACAATGAAGAGTATGAAAAGTGAATGTTGCTTTAAAGAAAATGTTTCCATTTTTTTTAATGAAAATGTCTTAAATAAACTCTATTTTAAGGAAATAACTTCACAGGAAAAAAAGATGAACTCTGAAATTTTAAGGACTTGAAATCTTGGAGAACGATAAACAGTTTTTGAATTAAAAAAAAAATAGAAGACTAACTTCCTAAAGGAATTAAATACACTTATATTAAGGTTACATTCTTCACATGAACTTGTTCAGAAGAAATATATTTTTTGTATTTCCATACTAAATTAAAAGTACTAGTTCGTACTTTTTGATCGGTAATGTTTATGTATTTTATCAAGTATTCAAGAAAAATGTAATACTTAAGTATTAATCTGGAATTTTTAAATAAATGAAAGATAATTTTTGAATAAAAAATATAGAGACCAATGTAAAAGAATAACTTCATAAATGTATTAAAGCAATTAAAATATAGTTGTATTACTTAAACGAATTTCTACAAAAGAACTAGTATGCAAAAGGTATCTTTTCTCATTTCCACAGTAATTAAAAAACATTAAATCGTCGTTTTAATTGGCCATTTTTGTTTCCTGTATCACGTAGTCAAGAAAAATGAGAATCTTTAAGTGTGATTTTAAAAGGTACGATTCACACAATTAAATGACGAAATATATAATGAGTAATAAATAAGAAACTATTAAAAACATTTTAATGTATACTTTAGGTAATTATAGCCGATGAAAAATTTCTTTAAATTTCTTTATCGTTTAATGATCTGTTAGGTTAAATATTTCCAGCGCATATAAAGATTCAGAGTTTCCTATTTTACACCAATATATCATATCGATATCAGTATATGCATATCTTTAAATATCCGTGTTTCAGCAAATTAATACATACTGGGAAAAGTAGTTCTATTTTTAATATTTTTAAAAATAAATTATAAGATTTTTTTTAATAGTATGAAAGCTTCTAATCTTTTTATATAAATTAACGAATGCAACTTCAGTATTTTTAATCAGTATTACTCACATAAACAAGAAGCAAGTTTGCGCAGTTAATCTTTCTACGTGTCAGTAGCATTTCCACTAAAGGATTTACTTAAATGTAAAAATGTTAAGCCATTTATACATTCTAAACAAGCAAAGCAAAAATAATTTTATCACTTAAATTTCAACAGTTTAAAACTATTAGTTAAAAAGAAAGTACTTGTGAATCAGCATAAAACCTTTCAACATTTGGTAATTTTCTGAATAAGATACTATTTGTTTTACTACTTTCACGCCTATAAAAGTTAAACAGAAACGAGCTATTTTAACTAGTAAATCTGAATATCAGAGGCTTCAACGTCAGTTCTACAAGTCATTTTTCATTAATCTCGCTTTGCATAATATTAAATACTTTACAATCCACAATTTAATTTTTTAAAATTCTATATATATTTATAAGCATAAAAGACTTCTCAAAGCTTACGAAAATTTTAAAAATGTCACATTAAACATGGTTTTATGTAATGATATTCTGATGAACTGCTTATTATTGTAATATTTAAAAAAAATGAAAAGTACATTTCTTCGGGTGTGTGTGTGTGTTGGGGAAGGGGGGGGGGGGGCGCTGCTCCCATGCGTGCCCCTCCCGTTGTTACTTTAATTTTATGTTCTCAATTGTTAATAATTGTGTTATGTTAGGATTCGACTATATGTATGGATGTGTTTTACAATTCTAATTTCTTTAAATTAACCGTCTCGAGAGATTTTGTAACGAGAGATTTTGTAACGTTTTTATAATTTTCTTTTGTAGAAAAATGTTTTGGTGATTATAATGATTTGGTAATATTTGTTAAAAAAAGAACTTTTATTTAAATAAATCCTCATCTATTTCAATAGAATATTAAATCACTAGAAAATAAGTTATTTTGCTAATAAAATATTGCGGCAAAATAGTGTGATTTACTTGAATTTTATTATTTTGATACGCTTTGAAATACTGTTGCTAGGCAACGAGTGAATTAAAGACGAAAATAAAATAAAATGCATTTTAAAATTTGTAAAAAATGAGAAAATAAAATGTTTTATATTTCTTGAACAGATGCACAAATCTTCCTAATAATTCAGCCAAATAATTTCTAAATTGTAATAAATGAAAGCGATTAGAAATATTTAAGACCTTTATATCTGAAATTTAGCATACATAAGTTTATGTTTAAATCATTTATTCAAATGTGCCATTTTTTTTCAGTGAACAATGAGATTTTAAAATCTTCTGAATTGCCATAGAAAAATATCATAACGTAAAAGTAAATGTTCTGTATTTATCGAACAAATGAACCAAATTTAACCAAAAAATATACAGCTAATTCCGGGTACTTTACCAGCATTCCTACTTAATTATAAGCTAATCGGATGATTTTAAGGCAGTTACCGCGGAACAGACCGACAAATTTTTCCGGTCTCAACAGACAGCCTCATCTGACGTTTCGGCAAAAAAATAGGCGTTAAATGTGAAAGATGAGAATGTGTTTACGCTAGCTAGAATAATGAAAAGTGAATGTCTTTTTAAATAAAATGTTTCCACTTTTAAAAAAAAAGAAAATGTCTTAATGAAACTTTATTTTCATAAAATACCTTAAAAGAAAAATGAATAATTTTGAAATTTTCAGGACTTGAAATTTTGAACTTTAAGAGAAAAGAAAAAAATATTTTTGAATTTAAAACAAAATAACGAATTTGGAAGAGTAAATTCATAAAGAGATTTAATGTAGGTACCTTAAAGTTGCATTATTTACAGGAACTGCTAGAGAAGAGAACTAATTTAAAATATATTTTCTTATTTCCAGTGAATTAAAAATATTAAATCCTGTTTGGGTATGTTTATCTCGTATATCATGTATTTAAGAAAAATGTAATAATTAAATGTGATTTAAGAAGTTACAATTTACACAATCAAAGGATGAAATGTTTAAAAAATAATAGATAAGAAGCTAGGGAAAATATTTAAATGTGTGATATGTGTAATTGCGATAATATTTTTTTTATTACTTATCATTTTAATGCCGTGGTCCGTTAAATATTTTCAGTGCTTGAAACGGTTTCGACATTCATATTCTTTTTACATTAAGTAGAGAAAGATGTACAGTTTGTTAAAATGTGATAAATTGTAACAACGAATGTCCAATCAAATGTAGGGTTATCCATTTATCCCTTCTTTGTTTATGCGATTCACTTTCTTTTTCTTGAAAAAGGATCATGGACAACCTGTAATTAATACTGGGGGATCCAATTGGGACTTTCTGGACTACAGGACATATTGCCTGATTAGATAGGTTATAATGTCATTTTAGATTACTCGTCACCACCAAAAAGCATTTTTATATGAAAAATATCTACTATATATTCAAATAATGTATTGAAACATGCTAAAAATTGTACTTTCGTATTAGCTGCATACCTGAGGTTAACAGCAGGGTGGTGTAACCATCGAGCAAGCGAGGCGGTGGCCCAGGACCCCGCCCCCGTTGGAGTCTTATTAGGGACCCCGAGCCTCTCTATACAATTCGAAATAACATTATCCTGTGTGAAATAATGATATTACTTTACACAGGTAAAATAAAACAAAAAAAATAATAATAAATTTGTAAAATAATGATATTATTTTTTGATTGCTCTAAATTGATTTTTAAATGTTTTTCTGCTAAAAAATGTTAGTATCAACTTTATTCCTTACAGCTAAAGTTGATATAATTGTCAGGGGATGTATAGATGGGAGGATCTTGAAAGTAACAAAAAATAAAGTTTTAAAATATCCTACAGGACACAAGATTTTGAGAAATAAAAAATAATTATACACATTACATGTAAAAAAAAATGTCTATGTTATTTTTCGTACAATTTATACTCTATATTATAAATTATTCTATGATATAATTTTTTAAAGGATTTTTATTACTCGAATATTGTATTCAGAGACGTTGGGCCCCGCGCGACATTGCGCCGGCCCTGGTAAACAGCCGAAGAAATCGCCAAAGATTTTAACAATTACAGCAACCTGTTTGATTCTGATTATTTTAGTGTTAGTTTAATTATATATCTGTTAAAATTATGTTATATTAATTTTTTTGGTGAAGTTTAAATTTTTTTATGGGATATATTGGCCAGATGCTGAACTATTTACGATTATTTAAGTGCATTGTGGGTATTATTTAAAGAATAACTAAAAACTACTTGGCGGAACCAGCTGTAGATTTAGATTAGCATATCTGAAGCTTCTAAAAACTTATTTCTGTTAAAAATCAATTAATTTTTTTAAAAATAAATTTTCGATAAAAAAATTACGAATTTTAACCTATGACTTTTTAACAGAAATTAATTTCTAGAAGCTGTAAATATGGGAATCTAAAATTACATCTCATTTCGCCATATAGTTTTTGAGTTGCGCTAAAAAAAAAAAAAAAAAAAAAAAAAAAAAAAAACTAAACAAATTGCAATCTGTTTTGTAATTATTAACAAGTTGAAAATTGTACGTCAAACATGACAAATGAGGTGTGTTTGTACTGTAACTAGTTTTATAAATATTCAAATCTGTTGCACTCTTATATAAAATGCATGAATACAAAATTTATTTTATGTGCAACTTTTCATATTACAGACATTAATTTTACTTTATGAAATTAAATCTCAATACACATTTACAAACAATTAATTACAATTTTGTTAAATATAAGTTATACTATGCGCAAATATCCAATACCAGTGAAACTCCGATCTATCGTTCCCGCATCCATCGTTTTCCTGCATTGATCTTTTAATTTCTATGGTCCTTGCACGAATTATATTTAAATAATGTTAACGAAACCCGTGTGCATCATTCTTCAAAAACTCGTTTTCTTGCATTCATCGTAGTAAAATTTTTCTCCGATGAAAATGATGATGACCGAAATGAAATTGAAGGTCAAGCGGATCCATATGACATACAAATTGGAATTACTTCTTTTATCCTAAAATAACTCCTTTGTGATGGTTTTTTTTTTTTTTTGGGGGGGGGGGGGAGGCAGGGAGTAGCGATGATATTGTGACATGTATGTATGTGTAAATAAATGACTGCGGAACAGGTGTTCTTCTTTGGAGAATGGGTTATTCTGATCTGTGTAAAGGGGAGGATGGATGCATCCACTTCGGCCAGTTGCCACATTCTTTCACATTCCTGGCTAATCTGTTATGTGCAATGCACTTGTTTAATTTTAAGAGTGTGAGCTTTCAATTTAATGCGTTCTGCCCTAATTGTTATGTATGCGTTCTGTGAATTTTAAAAATATAGCAAAACAAATCCGAACCTTAGAACAAAGGTTTCATATCATTGATGAGGTGGAAAAAAATCCTTTTGAGAAAAAAAATTAACATCGCTAAACGTTTAGGTATACCACTGTCAACCCTAAATTCGATAATTTCGAAAAATAAATAAATTAGAGAGCAGGCTGTTAAATATGGAACTTCTGCAAAAAAGAGAAAAACTAGCAAAATGTCTACTTACAGTGAGTTGAAAGACTTCTATTCGCTTGGTACGAGCAGGATCATGCGTCAAATTTTCCTGTGGATGGGAATATTCTTCGAGAGAGAGCACTTGAAATAGCTGACTCTTATGGCATGGATACTTTTTTTGCATCAAATGGGTGGATTTCATGTTTTAAAATTTGCCATGGATTGGTATCCAGGAAATTATGTGGAAAGTGTCGCAGTAGTAAATACTGATGCCACAGAAATGTGGTTCGAAACATTTCCGAAGTTTTTTGAAGGATACAAGGATTGTGACATCTATAATGCAGATGAAACAGGCCTGTTTTATAAATGCTTGCCAGAGAGAATGCTAGCGTTCAAAGGAGAGACTTGTCATGGGGGTAAACATTCCAAAGAAAGACTTACATTGCTACTATACACAAATAAGGATGGTTCTAATAAACGAGTACCCTTCGTTATTGGTAAATCTGCTAGACCTCGATGCTTCAAGAATGAAACTGCCAGTAGTCTACCATTCGAATGCCAAAGCATGGATGAATAATGATATTTTTACAACATTTCTTCATAACTTTGATAGATCAATCGGCGCTCAAAAAGAAAAAATCATTCTATTTATTGACAGCTGTTCAGCTCATTCACCAGATACGTCGTCTTTGAAAAATATCAATGTCAGTTTTTTCCCAGCTAATTGTACATCAGTCGAACAACCTCTTGATGCCGGGATAATCAACTATTTTAAGCAATTTTACAGGTGAAAGCTAGTGAAAAGATCTTTATGTTTCATGGAACAAGTAAAAGAACCTACTCCAAAAATAGACCTTCTGCAGGCTATTTATTTTGTACTTTCAGTATGGCATGAAGTAACATTTTCAGTCATCTAGAATTGTTTCGTGAAATGCGGTCTTGTGCGAAAAATTGATCAAGAATGCTCAACAGAAAGGAAAGAAAAGAAAAGAATGATGATGGTGATGATAATGCAGATGAAGAGTGGTTGCGTGTAGCAGAGGATGTATCTGGTGTGAAATTTAGCTATTATATTTCCATTATTTGTATCATTTTTATTGTGTCTGTGTCATTGTTTGTGAGAGTTGTGTTTGGGCTTGGTTTATTCGTGGGAGATTTACTTTGGTTTGTGGTGGTGGGTGTGTTTAAGTTTGTATTTTGTGTTTGTTTTGCGCCATGTGGGCACTGTCTTTTATCGGTGTCCACGAAAACGTTGCCCTTGTCTTTCCTGTGTTGTATGTTATTTATTTCTTCCTGCGTCCTCCTTTGTATTCTTGGGACCGCGCGGTACGTTACTACTGTGGCTTGTCCACGCAATACTTCTAACTCGCTTGTTAACCTCTTTTTTCCCTCCTCCAATTCTATTTGTCTAATAGTGAGGAGTCTCCGGTACACCGTGCACCTCCCACCGTGAGCCGTGTGGTCCGTTGATAGCTGGGAGCGTAAATACCCTTTAGTCATCTCATTGTAGTTTAGACACATGATGCATCTTTCTCTTCTCTTAGGGCATTCGTCATGCTTGTGATCTCTAGCACATTCAAAACAGACTTGTCGCTGGTCGCAGTATTGTGCAATGTGATCAAATCCCTGGCAACGGTGGCACCTCAGGATCGTCACATAGTTTTTTATCGGGCATTCCTTGAGCCCAAGGCACACCGTTCTTCTCTTGAGGAGATGGTCTGCCAGTGGCTCCGGGAGTGTGACTGGTATGTGCATTCGTTCTGTTGGTATCAGTATTGGTTTGAGTATATTTACCATTTCCTCAGGATCCTTTGATCCATCCACACCTAGTAGTTTTTCCAGTTTTCCTTGTATGGCTTCTTTACTTACCGTGTTTGGAACGTGAAAGATCATTATCTTCTTCCTCAGGTTTGCCGTCTTGATATTCAGGTTTGAACTTGTTTCCGTGTTTTCTTTCAGTGTTTCTTTTAACCTTGTGGCCTCTGTTGCATTTTCACACTCAATTCGTATACCATTTCTGATTCTTGTCACTCTGTTGATTCCTTCGTGGTCTTTTACTGTATTCGTGACTTGCTTTTCTACCTCTTCTGCACTTCTTTCATCTGTACCTTGTATTATGACTGTTGATGTCGCTGTCTTTATGGCCTGGGCAAATGTGGCCGGCGCTCTTGGTTTGACCTCCTGTGTTTGTACTGGGGGGTTGGTAGGTTTGTAATTTTCCGTCGTTTGTACTTGTTTGGCTTCGATGAGATGTTCTATTGTTTCAGCTTTTGCCTCTGCATATGTTACTCTGTGTTCCAATTCCTGGAGTGAATTGATGATTATTTGGAGTGCTTGGTTCATCGCATTGGTTGTTGACACTAGCATCTTTGATTTCTTCTGGAGCATTTTAATGTAGCTAACTGCTTTCATGGCTTTATCCATCTCTGCCGATCTTCTTTGAGCTAGGCCGCTTTTGTCACATAGTTGAGCAAGTTCTTTCTTGAGCTTTTTCACTTCCTGGTCTTCTGTTACCAGTTGCTTCTTCCCCATTTCTGCTTCTTCATATTTTTCCTCTTCTTCTTCACTAGATATTTCGAAGTATTTTTCTATTTCACTGGAACTGATATTGTCTTCTGTTTCTCTTTCTTCTTCTTTCGTTTCATTAATTTTATTTGTGCCCTTCTGGGTCGCACCCGATGCACCCGAGACCCCTGCATTTTTTGTGTTTTGAGATATTTTGAGTTTTGTTAGGTCTTTCTTTATTAGGTCATTCTTTTGTGCGCCTTGAGTGGTTATTGTTTTCTTTGTTGACGATTTTTCTAGGGGTGGTGAGTTGTTTTTGTTTGATTGTACTGAGCTCGATCTGGAACTCGATCTTGAAGAAATTCGCATTTTGTCTAGCAGGTGTTTTTCCTATACAATTTATGTTTTTTGTGGTCCCAGCAGTTATAATAAAAATTCTATACTTTGTCTATCTTGAGTCAGACTGAACTATGTAATTTAATACTTTATTGGGTTAATTATTATTCTCACTAAAATAGCTATAGGCATTACGGGAACCCTCAATGGTCGGGAGTTAAGGTTTGTGTTTTTATTTGTTGTTTTTACAGGTGATGAATTTGGGGGAGGGGGGGAGTTGATGTTGTTGTGGCACCAGCAGCGGGGGGGAGGGGGGATACAGAATTTCTTTCTTTCCTATTTATCTTAGTTTTGATTAGTAACGAGTAAACCGAGGTGTTACTGATTTGAAGCCCTCCTATGAAGAAATACTGGTTTTTATTTGCTCTGGATGAGCACATACATGCTTTAACAACTGTAACTGGTTAAATGCTCAACTTGATTTGTTAAGGGATATGACTTGTTAACAGGTAATTTGATTGTGACTGTGTTGTTAGTGTATTCCATTACTTATGGTGTTATGGTGATGTAGCAAGGGGCGAGACCTCCTAACTTACCTTAGCCTCTTTACATATTTCTGGAGTTGTAGCTAGAAACTAGAGAAGAGATGAGTAGTATATATCATTCTGCCCCATCGGGGGGGGGGGACTAACTCAGCCCCCGATGGAGATATAACGATAAAAGTTCCCACCAACATGAAGAGCGTCCCAAAAATACTACTGAATAGGGAAACTAATTTCTAAACCCCATCCTAATTTGTTAGAGTAGAAAATGAAGTTGTTAGAAAAAAAAAAAAAAGCTTGGTGAGTTGAAAATATTGAGTCAGAAAGCTGCTCATTAATTGCAGAGCCAAGAGACCTAGCTAAAAATATATTAATTAAATAAGATAATTTTTTTTTTTTTTTTTTTTTTTTTTTTTTTTTTTTTTAATGTGGGGAAAGATGTGTGCAGCAGTTGTCGAGAATTTAATTGTCCATCTATAGACATGTTGTATGTGCTGGAAAAAGCAAATAAAGGCAATAAAAACCCCACCATCGTGAAGAGCTAACCAAAAATACTACTAATGGTGAAACCAAGTCATAAACCTAATGGTTTAGAGTAGAAAATTTTGACTAAGAAATAAAATTAATGGAAAAAAATGAATTAAAATAAAGAAAAAAACGATAAGCGCGGTGGGATGAAAATAATGAGGCAGAATGCTCTTTATTAATTGTAAAACCAAAGATCTAACTAATGATATATTGCATGTGGGGATCAAAGTTGAATTAGTTGGCGCCCCCCCCCCCCAAAGAGCATATGCCCATGGCGGGAGAGGGGTGGAAAAGAGGAATGAGGTGAGCAGTTGTTGAGAATCTAAAAAAACTAAAAGGGCAAAAAAAGGGGAAAATATTATTATTATTACTATTATTATTGTTATCCCCTTATTAGAATTTATTTTATTTTGTTTTTTTTATTTTTTTTATTTAGTTATTATTATTATTACTATTATTTTTTAAATTATTTTTTAAAAAAACTTATTTACTTATTAATAAAACCCACCGGGGGGGGGGGGGCGAACTCAGCCCCTATTGAAGATATTGAAAAAAGCCCCCCTCCATCAAGTGAAGAGCGCCACAGAAAAAACGACGAAAAGGGAGACTAGGCCGAAATCCTAGGCGTGGGATGAAAATATTGAGGCAGAATGCTGTTATATTTGCAAAACAAAAAGACCTAACTAATGATATATTACATGTGGGGATAAAAGATGAAACAGTTTGTGCCCCCCTCCAAAGAGCATATGCCCATGGCGGGAGGGGGGCGGTAAAGAGGAATGAGGGGAACAGTTGCTGAGAATTTAAATGACTATATGAGCAAAAAGGGGAAAATTATTATTATTATTAATTTTTTCCCCTTATTAGTCTATTTTATATTATTTCTATGACCCACCGGGGGGGGGGCGAACTCAGCCCCTGTTGGAGATATTGTAAAAAGCCCCCACCCCCCCTCACCCAAGTGTACAGCGCCCCAGAAATATTACGAAAAGGGAGACTAGACCGAAATCCTAATAACTTAGAGTAGAAAATTAAGTTTAATAAAGCTAATTATTAATAAAAGAATTCCCCCCCTTTTTTTTTCCCTTCCAAGTTTTGGACTCCATTGGACCCTTTGCAAAACAAATTCAGAAAAAATTAAATTTATCAGGTATTTGGGTGAGGGAACCGCCATCTTGAGTTGGGCATTATACAGCAGTCCTCTCTGGTACCTTTCTGTATAACTACTATGAAAAATTTTGGCATGGGGTTCACTTAAGAGCGGAAAAAGCGCAGCCATTTCTAATGAACAATTACACATATTTACAAATTTTACATGATGAGATGAGGCACTTAATGTATTATGATTTAAACAAATAGGGTACCGATCGAAAGCTTAGATTACAATTTCAGTGATTAATTAACTTTTAAGAGGTTTTAATTGGATAAGAAAAGGAAGGGAGTGTTCAAAGTGGACACAATCCGAGGAAAGGGGAAAAAACTAAGTAACAAAATGCACTGGATTGCTTATATATCATAAAATATGTAAAACACATTTAGCAAATCTGACACCAGATAAAGAGAAGAGTTTATTATTTGACTTAATTACCCCTAAGAAATTAGAGGAGGGGGCATTAGTTAGTGATAAATGTAGTGTAAACAAACAATTTATTTGCGAGCAAGAACAACATACACATATTAAAAATAAAACATTTTGCAGCTTTTAAACATTAAAACATGTACCAGATGGTTGCTTCTTGATATACACATGAAATTAAACAGATTTTCCGATAATTAAGCACTGCGGGATTAAAACTGGATGGGAAAACCCCAAACATTGCCCTGAAAAGAGCCTAAAAACCATACTAAACCAATGGGGATTTTTAAAAAATACTCGTAAAATTTGAACCCATTGGAATTTTTACATGCTGCTGGTACCAAAATGAAGCATATACATTCATGAATAAATTAAGGCCATTGAATAGATTCCCGCTTACCTTTTGCCGATGTATTAGCCCTTCATCGCGGGAGCTTTTTCACAGTACGTCATCGGTAATGGCGGCGTATGTCTCTTCCCCATCCACATCGGCTTATAAATACGATTGGGATATGGGGGTTATGATCGGTGACAATATACCGAAATTGCTTTTCCCCGAACGGTTGAAATACTTGGTACTTTTTACTTTCTGTAATGAAAGCTACCGAAAAGCACCTTTTAGCAAATAATTTTTCATTTTTACGTTCTAAATTTAATTTTGTTTTTTTAAATACTTAAAATGATGTTTTCTAACATCTGAGTAAATAATTTTAAAATCAGAGTTGTTGAGTTATAAAAGGTTAATTAATATCTCTTTGACGACATCAAACGAATGTTTACAAATGGAATAACTCAGATCAAATTTGTGCAGGTTTCGCATGCGCTTCCGTACTATTGGTATTAATATATTGTATATAATTAAATATTTTTGTTGAAACAACATAATGTACACTGGGCTGGTTATAATTTTTCCTTTTTAGTGTTTTTAATTATTATAAAAATTTCTAATATGTTTTATATAAATTAAAGTAGAAATTCAATTATTATTATTGCAAATATGAACAAGAGGTAATATTGCGCTGTTAATTTCTCTTTTTTCTACACTTCAGTGGCATTTACACTAAATAGATTTATTTTAACTTAAATTCTTTAAATTATAGCTTCTAAAGTAAACAAATCAAATGTTTATTTATCATTTGAGTGTCAACTGTTTAAAATCAGTCACAAAGAAAGTATTTGTGAATCAACATAAAACATTTCAGCTTTTGCTAATTTTCTAAATAAAGTATTTGTTCTACTATTTTTATGCTTATAAAAGTTAAAATGAAACGATCTCATTTAATTAACTGCCGTTTTAATGAGGAAGATAAGAATGCGTTTACGCTGGAGAGAATAATGAACAGTGAATGTTGCTTTAAATAAAATGCTTCATTTTTTTTTTTAGTTAAAGTGTCTTAATGAAACTGTATTTTAGGAAAATAACTTATGAGGAAAAAGATGAACTCTGAAATTTTAAGGACTTGAAATCTTGAAATTTAGAGAAACAAAACAAAATGTTTTTGTATAAAATATAAATAAATGAATAAAAAAAAATAAATACATAAAAGGATTTAATGTAGTTTAATTAAAGTTACATTATTCATATGAACTTCTGCATAAGAATTATGAAAAATATATTTTCTTATTTCCAGTAAATTTAAAATGTTGAACTGTTATTTCCATTTGCCATGTTTATATCGTATTGCATGTAATCAAGAAAACGTAATACAAAAGTATGGTTTAAAAGTACTATTTACACAATTAACTGAGAAAATGCTGTAATAAATGTTAAATAAGAAATTATTTAAAAAATAACTATACATAAATTATACATAATTATAATAAGAATAAATTCTTTCTAATTCTGTCTAATTTTAATGCCGTAATCCATTAAATATTTATAGTGAAATTATAACGATTTTGGCATTCACATTTTATATTAATATATCATATTGACATTAATATATCGTATATTTTTAAATACCCGTGTTGCAATTTATAAATGTACATAGGGATAATAATCAATTTTATTTAATTTTTATTTATTAATTAATAGTTTCAAAATTTCGAATCTGTAATATATATAAACTAAATTACCACTAAAATTATTTAGCATTACAATATGTGAACATGCAAACTTTCACAGTTAATTTATCGTTTTCCCGCCTCAGTAGCATGTTCACTAAGTTCGTTAGATTTAATGTAAAATGTTAAAGTGTTTCATGGCTTTATCTAAAGAAAGCAGATAAAAAACTAAATAGTTTAAAATATGTTTTTTTTTTTTTTTACTGCATAAAACATTTCAGCCTTTGGTAATGTTCTGAATAAGATATTTGTTCTACTATTTTTAGGCCTTTAAAAGATAATAACAGTCTATTTTAAATAATTACCGTTTGAATAGAAAACATAAAAATATCTTTACGCTAACGAGAATAATGACATGTGAATGTCTTTATAAGTAAAATGTTAGCGTTTTCTTCCTTCCTTCCTTTCTTTCTTCCTTTTCTTTTTTTCTTTTTTTTAAGAAAATGCCTTAATAAAACTATTTTTAGAAAATTATTTTAGAAAGTTTAAAAAATATTAACTTAGGATTTGAAATGTTGAACTTTTATAGAAATTAAAAACAATATTTGAATAAATTTTAAGCAAAATAATTTGAAAGAATAACTTCCTAAAAGAATGTAAAGTTTTGTTAAAGATGTAAATAATATAAGACAATGTTAAAGTTACATTAATTACATGAATTCCTGTAGGAAACAGAAAAATATATTTTCTTATTTCTATTAATTAAAAAAATAATTAAAAGCACTTTTGACTGCCATGCTTATCTCGTATTTCTCTTATTTAAAAATTTAATACATAACTGTGATTTTTAAAACTACGATTCATAAAGCTAAAAGACCAAATAATTTATAAATTATAAATAAGAAACTGTTAAAAACATTTAAATGTATATTATTTGTAATTGCATGTGATAAAAATGTTTTTTCTTTCTAATTATTTACAATTTTAATGTCTTGATATGCTAAATATTTACACTTCTTTTAACGTTTCTAACATTAATATATATGCACATTTCATTACATTAATAAGTCATGTTAACATTAATCTGTCATATATATTTAAATATTCGTGTTTAAGTAAATTAATGTACACTTTGATATTTAAAAATTTTGCTTTTCAATTATTTTGAATATTTTGAATATTTCAAAGGTATTTTGTGTAAATGAAATTACAACCAAAATTACCAACATTACAAAAATGAACAAGAGGTTCACTTGCACAGTTAATTTAACCGTTTCTACGATTCAGTAGAATTTACACTCAACATATTTATTTTTATGTTAATTCTTTAAGTTATCAATAACCTTTAAAGTAAACAAACCGAAAATTAATTTATCACATAAGCCCCAATAGCTTAAAAATCAGTTAAAAAGAAAATATTTGTAAATCAGCATAAAACTTTTCTCCCTTTGCTTTTCTGAATAAGTTGTTTGTTCTACTATTTCCATGTCTGTAAAAGTTGAACTCAAACTATCTCATTTGATTAACTATTATTTTAATGAGGAAGATAAGAATGTGTTTACGCTAGCGAGAATAATGAGAAGGAAAAGTAACTTTAAATAAAATGCTTTCATTTTTTTTCTTCAAGAAAATGTTTCAATGAAAATGCATTTTAACAGAAGAGCTTAAGAAAAGATTAACATTTTTAAATTGTATAGACTTGAAGTTTTTCATAAATTTAAATAAAATAATTTTGTAAGAAAATTTATAAAAGATATCCTGGAAAAGAAACATGAAGAGATTGCAATCTTGCAAAGTGGGATACCGTGCATAATCCGCTGCGCTAAAGTCCGCGCATTTCGATATCCGATACCGTGGAATTTCGTCTCCCGGATCCCGATGGATCACGCCAAATGTTTAAAGCCAAAACTCAATTAATGAAACAAACGAAATAAAAATAATTTATGCTTTGTTGAGAAGTGCGATCTAAGGAGTATCTCATATGCAAATAATGAATAGTTAAAGTGCACGAAAATGTTTTGTTTTAAAAAATATACAAATAAACAAAAACTTGCAAATTTTTAATCAAAAATGCTTCACTATTTGTGAATGATTAAATTTCTCTAAAATATAAGCTACTGTGAAGCTTGGGTGTAATTTTATATAAATTTATAGAAGAACGGATTTCCAACATTACGTAGGTTTTTAATCATTAAAAAAATCACCAGCCAGAAATGCTGACTATTAACAAAAATGTTTGAGAAGAAGTGGGCAAAGATTTAAGTTGATTTTAGACTACATAATGCACTGAAACAGCTCGCTTAATGTGTTTATTTTTCATTTTTTGAATGTCATAAGCAAAGTGCCTGTCATTATAAAATCCTCATATATTAATCATATAACTCAGATTGTATACACTGCCGTCCAAAAATTAAAGCGTAGTGACCGGTAGCTTTCGATTTTACACATTTTGTCGAATATCTACGGAAAATTTTCACGAATTGTCCTTCAACTTCGAGGATGTAAAGAACATGTTTGACTTAATATTTTTTAGTGAATCTTTAGCCGCGAGCGCAATTTGTGGACCAATAATACATTTAATAATAAAATAACATTTGTGATCACCCAAGTAACAGAAAATGCCCAAAATGGTCTGTCACTGTAGTAAATGAGTAAGTGCATCCTGTTTAACGTTTGTGGACATTTGTCTAAGCATAGCCCGAATATTCGTGTAGATGTTAACGTTTATTTGAAAAATTCAAAGGTTTTTTGTTTATAGCATACTGAGTTTTCAACCGAATTTAACAACGCTTTCCAAAAGCTTGAGAGAGAACAGTAGAAACAGTATACTACAATTGAAAGATGGATATGTTGAATATTTTTGAGATATGGGTATTTGTATCAAATACTTTTTAACTGCACATTCATGAAAGATACCAAAATTTTTATTTCTTAATTTGGTAGTCAGCTATTTAAGGTAATTTATGTAAAATGCCCATTCAAATATCGCAAAAATTCAGAAAGATAGTAGTGACATAGTGAGTTGCTTTCTAAAAGTAGTTGGATGATAAGGGATTTTTCCACAATTTTTGAATTAGCTCACTCTATCGCCAATATATTTCTGAGTTTTCATGATATTTGACAGGTCTTTTTATATGAGTTGCTTTATAGAATTGACTACCAAATCATGAAAAAAAAAACTTTGATGTAGTTCGCGCATGTGCAGTTATAAATTATTTCATACAAATGACCCTATCTCATCAAATATTCAATATATTAATTTTGTAATTGCAGTATGCTGTTTTTACTGTTCTTGAAGTCAAACTTGCGCTTTATATCCTCGAATTTCTAGAACAATTTGTCAAAAATTTCAGTAGATCTTCGACAAATCATGTAAAAATAGAAAGCATCCGGTCACTGCCCTTAATTTTTGGGCAGCAGTGTATTTTCAGCCAAAACAAATCTTTTAAAATACACTCAAAGAATTTTAAAATTATAGCCCATTCACTTTAATTTTTGTTTTGTTGAAAACTATATCCCTCTGTATATCCTAAAACATTTCTTTTAGTTAACTCGATGTGTATGACATGATCCGAAAGTCAATATACGCATGGATTAAAAAAAAAAAAAAAAAAAAAAAACGTGGATCAATTTATGCATTACAACAAATTAGAATCACAGTATCGTCTATTGGAGTAATTACGACCATGGGGTACGACCATCCTAATTATAAACTAATCTTTGTAAAATTAAAAAATATATATGTTTTCTAAGTCTCATTTCATGTTTTATGTTTTAGGTGTATTGATTAAATAGTAGTAGTAGTGTGAAAAGTTTTCAAAAACAGTTCTATTTAATAAGGTCAAAGGTGAAATTGTTGCTCAAATAATTTATTTAAAGTTTGAATTTTTGTGGAAAATATATCGGTTGAACTCATTTTCTTAAAAAATAACCGTTATTGCTGGTATCTTTCTGAGTTTTCACGATATTTAACTGGTCTTTTATATACGTTAAAAATCATGAAAAAAAAATCCTTAGTGTAGTTTGAGCATGTGCAGTTAAAATTTATTTCATAGAAATACCTATATCTCATCAAATATTCAAAATATTTATCTTTTAATTGCAGTATACTGTTTCTATTGTGCTTTGTCAAGTTTTCGGAAAGTAGTGTCAAATTCGGTTGAAAACTCTGTATGTGCTATAAACAAAAATTTTTTGAAATTTTCACAGAAACGTCAACATATTCACAAATATGCGTGCTTTGCTTACACAAATGCTCACAAACGTTGATCAGGACACAAATAGTCAATTGCTATGGTAACAGACCATTTTCAGCATTTTCTGTTACTTGGGTAATCGCAAATAATGTTTTATTATTAAATTTATTATTGACCCTCTAATTGCCTCGCGACTAAATAGTCACTAAAAATATTAAGTCAAAGATGTCCTTTACATCCTCTATGTTTAGGGACAATTCGTCAAGATCCGTAGATATTCGACAAAATGTGTAAAATAGAAAGCGTCCGGTCATTTCCCCTTAATTTTTGAACAGCAGTGTCCAATCTGATTTACAATTCACTGAAAAACAGTAAAGCTAATTTAATCACGGTTTGTGAGATATATTAATAAAATTTGTTCGAAAGAAAGATTTTATATGTATAATCGCGGATTGAACTTTGCCGTGGTAAAGTTGGATCTCTGTTTATAAATCACTTATGAAGATGATTTTGGTCTCAAATTGAATAATTTCTTCATTAGATTCTTTTAGTTTTCGTTTTTTTTCTGTGACGCTTGGTTCATTTGATATCTGATATTTTAATCTGGCATGTTTGGTCGATTTAACATTGCGAAGTTTCTTCCTGTAAGTAAGCAGTAGCGGTTTGTATTCCAGTTCTTGGCGTTGTTTGTTTGGCGCATTTTTTTTATAGCTTGGCTTGGCAGAGCGACCGCCCTGCTTGATATACTAAATGAAGGTGTTTTGAGTACTGATTTAGCTAATACTGCTCTTCGTGCGAAAATGAAAGAACGCTATTGTACTTATTTAATACGTATTTTAACCCATTTTAATAGTCGAAACAATATGAAAAGAATTTTAAAGTATTAATCATACAACTAATATATCCGAAAAAAATTTAATTATTACAAATTAAAAGTATCTCAATAATTTTCATCCAAAATACCTATGGGTATAAAAATACAGTCCACTGCTTTAGTATTTTATTGATTTTTTGTTGGTATCGATGTTTTTAAATAACGGAAATATCGGATTTAGCGGAAATTGCTATGGGGAAAGGGTGAAGCGTTGTTATACAGTTTGGCTTTATTTGTTTGGAGAGTTTGGCTTTATTTGTAAAGCACATTTTTTTACAAACGTTTGACAACTCTGATCACTCAAATAAAACTTTGTGAATTTATGGAAGAAATCGATGTACTACGTTTGATTTTTAAAAACGTCAATTTGTAGAGGACTAGTTACTTTCTTATAATGAGAGACCAGTTTTTTTATTGAGAGCGTTTTGTCCTATATTAACCTATGTGCGTGAAAGCGACCTATATCCTTCGTTTTGTGGCTC
This sequence comes from Maratus michaelseni, assembly GCA_963931845.1. Classification (NCBI taxonomy): domain Eukaryota; kingdom Metazoa; phylum Arthropoda; class Arachnida; order Araneae; family Salticidae; genus Maratus; species Maratus michaelseni. The sequence goes on along the minus strand of OZ007587.1, from coordinate 141,250,471 downwards.
TCAGAATATGCTGTTAAAGGATTTAGCTGTAGTTTTATATTAATTAGAGTATGCTGGCCAATCTGCAGGGTATAAAAGTGGGATTGAAAGTTGATATCGGCGATTTTGTGTCAAGATCTGCTACGTAAGGAACGCAAGACGAGGGCTGGTGTGCCTTTTGTCTACAAATCTGAGGTCTACAAAGCTTACAGAAGTTGCCATCTTTGGTAAAAAGTAATTTTCGCCATAATCAAATAAAGCTCTGCGGCGACCACGGGTTGGTAGTTTTAGTGCCATTTACATAGTTTGTTGAATTTATGAGTTAGTAAATTACTTTCGGTGACGTTAGAGTTCAACATCTAAAGCTATTTTGGATATCTGCGAAGTAGCCAGCCTTCCATATGAAAGTTAGTTTTCAACTTAGTAAATGTTGTATTAGCATAGTTCTGAGGGTTGATTTAAGGATTAGACTGCTTTTAATTTAGAATTGTGCGGGTTGAATTTAGAAGCTCTATCACAGTTCTTCTTTATTTTGATTTAAACAAACCGTCTTTATAAATTTTAAATCAGACTATATATCTATTACAACGTGGCGACCCTGATGAGGCTGACAAATCCATTGAAAATTTAATATGATAAATAACTACAAATATAATCAAGATGATATTTAACGGTAACAAGCTGGAACAAAGCTGACAGAAAATCGGTAGATGCTTTTTAGACGGTGACTTGTTGGTAAGTGACTCTTGAAAATGTTGGTAGGCTAAAATTTAAAAATGAAGTATGTTTTTTATTGGAATGAAATTGTGTATAATGTTAATTGGTGCAAAATTAAAAAAGAGTATAAATAGAAACAGCATAAACATTTTAATACACAGAACCATTTTCATTAAAAAAAAAGGTTGAGAAATTTCGTTTGATTTTTCTTAACATAAATAAAATAAAATAAACAATTATTACTTAATTTAAATATTTACATTCCGAAGTCACATTCAGCTTTACAAAATGAGATAATGTAATTCTTGAAAATTAACGTGCTAGTAAATACATAAAATTCCGGAGTTTTGATTAATTATGCTGTACACATGATTATTAATGATGCTAAATTTAAATAAGCACGAAAGCTATTTTGTACACCTGTTAGCGACATTTATGACTATAACAATTTCTAAAGTAGTAGTAAAATTTATTTCTATAAATTTACCAGAGAAAGGCATAAGTATAATATGGAAATTTTTCAACAGTATTTCAATATTTATAAAAGTACGAAATACGCGATAGCCTTTTTATATAAGACTAGCTGACCCGCCCGACGTTGTCCGAGCCCGAGTAATAAACGTATATCTGTATATTACTTTTAAATGCTAAAGGTGTAAAATTAACAACTATAATATAAATTAAAATAACTTTTATTAGTTGTTTTACATGTTTCGACTCTTTCCGAGTCATTTTCAAAAACAAAATGGGAATATTCTATACTATTAAATACGGCGTTATAAATAGTAATAGTTATACGGCGTTAGAATATACTATTACAAGGTGTTATAATTTATTATAATGTATATCTCTTTAAAAATGAAACTCTGGCCAGGGTCCCTGATGGCTTCGGCACTGTACGCTCCGGAAAATCTTTTATTTTCCCCTTCCACCGCCAGGGGAGCATTCTGTTCAAAACAAACCTCTATTCGAACGAACTTCTGAGACAGGTCCCCGCTGCCTACGGCAATGTACATATAGTAGGCATGCTACAAAATTGAGCTGGTTTGGAGAAGATGGGAATATTATTAGCCGAGTTATTGAAATAAGGCACAGTTAGATAAAATAACCCTGAGAAAGGTGCCGGGGGAAGGGTATGTTCAAGTGTCATTCTGCAAATGACTAATTAGGAGGATCACTATGTATCTTTAAAATTTCGTTCGTTTGGTTAAGCTAGGAACACACACAGGGACACACAAAAGATATCGGTTACAGTACATGTGCGATATTTACAGTCTATGTGTGATAAGGGCGTTTTCAATCTTGGTTTGCGTTTTTAAGTTTAACTAATTTTTTTCATAGTACGTGTGTGTTTATAAACTCGGTTTTTCATATACAGGGCTACACAAGGGAATCCGTAAGTATTACAGACTATGAGAGTGTACGCATTTTCTTGCTGAACTATAATATATTTAGTATACTAATATAATTTTGTGGAATATAAATAAATTCATATACAGGGAAAGAAAAAGATACAATGTCATTTACGGTTTGTAATTGCTGCGAGTGAGTTTTAAGTTGCCTTTTAGCTTAATATGTGGTGTGTACAGAAGTCTTCAGATAATATATAGGGCTGTACAAAGGATTTCGAGTGCATTTCCATCGATCAGAGAAAATTGCTAAATGTGAATATTCTAACTGAACTAAATTTATCATGCTATATATCCACATATATTGATCATATACAGGGCTGCACAAAATAATTCGACTACTTTTTTGACACTGGAAGGTAATTTGAAAACTGTGTTTTAAAATGTTGTGTATGTTTTCTAAACTGTTTACTTACATATCTTCTTTCACCTTATTTAACGGTGAAGTTTCGTTACCGTTTTCTGGCTGTGTTGGAAAGTGTTTCATAATCGATGCTTGAAGCGTGATTTTTTGTTCTTGTTTTATATTAGTTTTAATTTACATAAAATGCTCGGTAGTATCCAGAAATTTAACTGCTTCGACCGTTTCGTTAAACGCGATTTCACAGTGATTCCTATGACTATTTTTTTTCCAAAGCAATAGCACTTAGACAAACATCTATATACTATTATATGCCACTAAATCAATTGAAGAATAAAACAACAAATAAAACAAGAGTGACATATAGAGACTTTAGAGAAAACAAAAAGTCAACTGTAAACAGGGACTACAATCAGTTAGACTGATGTTCTGAGGTTCTCATTAGTTCCCTGACCTCCTAATATCTGCCAGATATACTGTTACTTGATAGTGCGTGGCACAGTGGTAAATGCTGTGCATTCAAGATTACATCCTCTCCACAAATAGGGCAATTTGGACTTTCAAGAATACCAAATCTGAAAAGGTAATTAGGTAGACAATCGTGTCCCGTGGCAAGTCTAAATAAGGCAACACTTGTTCTTCTTGGTGCTGTAGGGACATGAGATATTGCATTTTTCCATTCTTTATTTTCCTATGACTATTGATTCTCGTAAAAATAGAAAAAAAAATTATGTTTTCTGAGTGCGTGGGTATGCAGAGGGTTTCTGACTCCTTGAATCTAAACAAATTTATTTTTTATTTGTAATTTGCCATAATTGTATTATTTTAAGATTCATTTGTTATCTCTACGGACATGTTTACACTGTTCTTTTATTTCCACTTCCAACATGTAGTGTACGGTATTTTTACCTATCCGTACATTGGGTACTTATCATCCACAAGACATATGCAACAATTGCAGATTTTGACTAAAACATCGTACAAAGGAACCTAATGTAAATAAAACCATAGTTGAAACGCATTCTACGAGACCTATATTTTACTTTAATTTTGCTGAATATCAGTTTTAGTCTTAAATATTGAAATATTTCTTATTTGGGAAAAAATAAACATTAAAATTTGTAGAGATATCTTCTTTAAAGAAATCCGAATTTATTTGAATAGAAGTGAGATGATTAAATGTTATTTGTACGTATGTAGATAATTAATTATATTTTGGTCACATTACGGTGTAAAATAGAGTTAATCCTTTATCAGGATAGTTTCAAAATTCCAAAACTTTTACTGTAATAACATCCTTTTTTATTTCTTTAAAAATATATATATAGTTCTACAATAGTAAAGTATTTGTGTGGTTTTTTTTTAAACAAAACACATTAAATATCTCTCTTATCTAACACTACGCTCGAAACAAGTTAATCTGATAAACTTTACAAAACTTTAAATTCTACATTAAACTTGGAATTTCCTTTAAGTTTAAACTTTCTAAAACCTTCGTTTTACTCCCCACTTTCCTTTTGCTACACTTAAAATTCTACTATTGAAAATTTATCACGCTGATTTTCTGTCGACTTAAAATAAAAACATACGCTTTTTATTGTTAGTTGAGTTTGTTTTACTTTAAAACATTTAGTTAATTGTAATTAACGAAAATGCGACTAATTGATATCACAAAATTATTAGAGTATCCTTTATAATTATAATGCTCTATGCAGTTTCCTGTGTTCCGATTATTAGGGTATATACTATAGAAGAATTTATTAAAACATCCGAAAAAGAATTTACATTAAGTCGAAGTATTTTAATTAACCCAAAATATAAGAATATGTTATATCGTTTTAAAAAGAAATTTGAAAACTAAATTCCTCTAAATTTCTTTCTTCATGCTGTATGTAGACATTATTTTCTGATAATGAGCCACATTCTTTATTTAAATGTGATATTTATTATGATTTAAACATATAATTTTCTGACATTATAATATTTTTTTTTGTATACGATAATGAAATTAGCTGTAGTTTTATGTCTATTGTAAATTTGCATTAATGAAAACCGAAAATTGAAAGTAAAAATTAGTTTTTGAGGTGGGCTGCGCGCAACAATTGTAATGAAATTTTCTTTTTTCAATACATGCTGAATATTTTGAATGCCTTTAATAAAGATTTTATTCATTGAAATTAAAATTATAATGAGATGCACCAATCAAGCTATAAGTACTTAATTATAAACAACTAGTTTTAATCGAATAAATCTGAAGATAACTGTTACACATGAAATATAGTTTCAAACTTTTGAAATTATATTATTCTACTAAAACTGATGACTTGGCTTAAAATGTTTGTTGAATTAATATAGTTTATTTTTGAGTTGCATTCCACCAACTTCCCCGTCACTTCGTTTAGCTACTTCAATTGTATTCACAGGAATGAAGAAAAGTTTAGTAAATATGACTTTTGTAGACTTTAAATTTTTATAGAGAATAGTATTAGTCATATCGTACTAGTGATTCTATTACACTACATTCAATGTTTCAGTAGGCATTACATTTGAATTGAATTTTCAGCAATGTTTACTAAAGTAACTAAAAAAACAGCCACCACAAATTTTACTCCCTATTTGTTAGATTGTGGATTCACATGCCAGTGGCAATAATTAGTTTTAGGCGATGTATGACATTATAAATGAAGGACATGCGAAAATTATTTCAGATTTTTAGTCGTTGACTTTCATTACCCAGTCTCTAATGTTTACTTACTCATTAAAAATTTTGGTGTTTACGAAATAGATGCGATGAATGCTTAATTTATCCGTAATAAGGATTAAATGCAAAATGTCACTTATGAACTCTTTTGAACGAAAATAGTTGAAACTTATGTGATGAAGTGCATTTTCACAAATGCGAAGAATGAAATGTATCAGATGCATAAAATTATGGTGACCGCAATAGCAGGTAGGAGTTGTATTAAATTGACTCTTCCTGTGATATCATTGACAAATTCTGTCAGTATACTGACCAATATTTTGCGGTTCTGAAGCGGAAAGTGCTCTCACATAATTTTTTAAGACAAATTCATCTTAGTAAAAAAATCTCTAAATATCATTTTTAAACATAGACTAAGGAATGGGCTCTTTGATATAATCATCTTCCCAAGCAACTGCTTACAACGGTTAATACAAAAGGCAATAATATAGTGCAGTAACTGCTTGGTTGTGATTTGGAGTCAGATGTTCAGGTTCTATAGCAAAAACAAATTCTTTGATATTTTTTTGAGCTCTTGAAGAAATGAACAAAATGCAGAATGTCAAAATTGAATTACATTTATTTTTAGAGACAAGCATCATGAGGCTAATGAATAATATATCACCAGGAAAATGAGTATTATCGTATTACCAGAGATGATAGATAGTGTTACCAGAGAGGGAGTCAAACGGCAAATTACTTGTACAACAGTTAGAGAGCGAATACCTTGACTATCATCTCAAAAGTCATGAACAGTTGTGTACTTCTAATGCTATGCATCATGCCAAACATAGAATCACTACACCATATTATAACCAAAGATATAACTCATTTAATGTAAATTTTGAATTCGAATCCAGCCGAGCAATTTATTAATATGCGTAAATGAACTTTTAGCGTATATATTACAATGCCAAGCGCTGGACGTTGAGAATGTTTATATTAAGAGACAAAAGAGATACAAGTAAGCATGACAGGCGCTTTTTTAACGTAGACAAAGTACTTAACTATGAATATAATACAAAACTGGACTTATGCAGTAAAATCGATTCTAAATTAATTATACAGGTTGCTAATCAGCGTACACTTCACTAAAATTGGTATTAAGACATTAAAAACACAATTAAAAATACCCGACGTTTTGACTTTATCTTCAAAGTCATCTTCTGGGGCAGTTGATTAACACTTGCTGAGAACACACGGTGGACACTTCACATAATCGTTTGCTTGACTGAAATCACTGACACAAATCAAACATACACATTCCATGAAGGTTTCACTGTTAGCATCTGAGGACACTGAGTCATCTGCTGCCTAAACAATATTATCCATATTACAGCTTCGATCCCATTGGGGTATAAAATATTTTTTTCGGAGAGCCCATACTGTTTGTTCTGAGTAATATTTGGAAAATGAACTCAACAACATCGTCAAAATTATGATCGACCATAATTATCGATCGCATATCATCCATAAGTTGATTGATAAGTAGAGAAATTGTTATTTTACTTTCAGGGTTGTAATAAAACAACGTGAGGTGTTCTAATATCGCTAGTGGGTAATCTGTCGCACATGCACAGGGAAGCCTGATTCGTTTACATTTTTAAAGAAAAAAAATGTTACTGTCAAATGTCTCCAACAGGAAAATTTATGACGTAGTTCTGAAAGAGAAATGAATCTGTGATCGTTGTTGCCAGCTTTCTGTACGAACTCGTTACTTATTCGACATAAAGCCTTCACAAACTACAAGAACTTTTATCAGCGTAAGATAACAGTTCTGTTGAATTTTAAAATGGAAATATCAACAGCTCTTTTTCTTCAATCTTACATTCAAACAGCTGTCAGGCGTTTACGTATTTTGATGTTTAAGTTTATTGCGCGAATCTAAGTGAAATAAAAAAATTAAGGCAGGGATCCACCTAGATTTATTTAGCTATCTTCGGAGCAATGTTCCCCAAACATAAGCCAGCATTTTTGTGAAATTTTAATCGACGACATCTGTTTTGACATATATTTGTGTAAACTCAATATTGAAACCAAGAGTTGTTGAAAGTTACAGGTTTTAGTTAAATAAAACTGTTATCTTTAGTTGATGGAAGTTCTTTCAGTTTATGTAAAGGTTTTGCAACGGAATCTGATGACATCGGTCAGTTCGTAAAGGCTTTTTACCGAATAGCAGAGAGTACGCATCGAAAGTTTTCGACATCGACTACAAGTTCATTTTTCATTTTAAACAGCGGTCTTTTGGTGTTATTTTTCGTTCAAAAATCAAAAACTCATGCTTCACTTTACAAGCATATCAAACGGTGTTAAATCTTCCCAATAGGTTTATCGCCTAGATTGTCTCAGAAACCTCACGTTGTTTTACAGCTACCCTGTACGTTGAACATTCAACCAAATATTTTCTATAAGTAGTAAAATGTCAGCACAAATTTAAACTACTGCTATTAACAATCTAGCCTGGTTTGTGTGCCTTATATAATAACTTTCAACATGTCATACTGAAAATAAAACCACAAAATATTGAGGCTTCCAAATTTCTTACATACTCTGAAATCAAAACAATATCACGCGCGAATAAGGTGAAAGTAGAAAAAGGAAATTACGTTCCTTTATGGTAAAAACCGTTCATTTTTATCTATCGTAAACTGACAATGATGGCATTCAACCTTTTACAAAATTTAGGAGTTCGTTGCATTTAGGCCCGTGAGAAGAGGGTCCTTCGCCCCGGCACGGAGATTGAGGGGTCGCCAAATTTATACTACCAACCACGGTTTAATTTATATATTTATTCATTTTTTGGTTATCGATCATTTTCTGGGGAATTTATTTTTCTCTTTTCATCATTCTTTTTTTTTTTGTCTCAAAATATCACGATATCTCCAACAAATAAGTGCAATTTTCTCTTATGCTATTTAGTTGTTTGCAATTTCTGAATTAAAATTAAACCTTTTAAAGTTCCAACATAAACGCGAAATGTTTATTCAATACAATTTATTTCTGTTTCTGTACTTTATCAGTTTTGTGTTACCTGTCACAAAAAGAAGGGGAGGGGGGCGCCAAATTGAAACTTTGCCCCGGGCTCAGTTTTCTCTTCGCACGGTCCTGGTTGCATTTATGATTTCTGCAGATTATATATATGATAATACGGTTTTACTGTGTCTAAAGTATTAAAACCCTTGTTGAAATGAAAAAGATTTCATTTGCGAATAAATGTTTTTAATATAAGGGACATGTATTAACATTATTTAAAGTAATATGAAATTATTGCTTGTATTACATGATTTTATATTTATGAAAATAAACAGTTAAAGTAAAGATTTATTTTTCAATGATTATTGTTAAACTGAAACGGAAAAAAATTAAAGTTCTTACTTCACATTCTTAAAAATCACATTTTTTTTCTAATTTTAATACACGATGAAAGGATCAAACTTTTATTTGGCTTTCAATATATTTGTGTAGTACATTTTTAACTGCAACGAAACAGCATATAAAAGGAGAAATGATTGGACAAGTAATAGGTGTTGCAAGTTTTATTGTATTAACTAATTTAATCGTACCTGTATGCATCATCAACTATTTTAAACATTTCATTTTAAAATAAAATCATAAAATATTGAGATTTTAAAAGCTGTTGCTTATTCTGAATATAAAATGAAATTGCTTTATTTTACATAAAATCCGTTCATCTTTCTCAATTGTAAACTGACAATGATAATAAGTATTTCTTTAAATTCTGTGTTTTGTTGCCCAGCATTTATAAGTACTACTGGCATCTATCTGATATATTACATATCTCTATATTACATGTAAATACTATATATAAATTTTTATGTGAAATTTAAAGCAAAAAATGTAGAGCAGGAAATACAGTGAATTTTAACAAAATGTTTATTTATTTTTATATCTTGCTTTCTTATTAAGAGCCTACGCTAGTCACGCGAAGAAACGCTCAAGCTAATGTTAAGTCTATGGGAAGGTTCTTGCGCGATTTCTCACTCGCATTTAAATATTTTTAAATGATTTTTTTGCATAAGATAGCAGAGCTTGATCTCTAACGTTGTTAGTTTTTACTTTTTTGATTTTGGTTACAGTTTTTTTTATATGCGGACATTTTTAATTTTGGAACCGGTTGGAATCCGTTCGGAAAGTGAAAGTACCCTTATATATAAAAAACTGGAACCAAAATCTAAAAAGTAAAAACTAACAACGTTAGAGATCGATGTCAGCTATCCTATGCAAAGAAAATCATTAAAAAATATTAAAATGCGAGCGAGAAATCGTGCAAGAACCTTCCCATAGACTTAACATTAGCTTCCGCGTTTTTTCGCATTACTGATGTAGGCTCTTAAATAAAACTTTGAAAGCTTAGTCAAATAATTAATAGAGTATAATACCTATGCAAGTTTCAATAACCAATTTAATCTTGTCAGTATGCCTTATCTAACTACTTTTAACATTTCACAGTGATAAAAAACTCCCATAAAATTTTGAGATTTGAAAATTTATTACAGACACTGAAACCAAAACCAATATCACTTTTACGAGAATAAGGCGAAAGAAAAGAAAAGGAAATTACATTCCTGTATGATGAAAGCTGTTCATGTTTATCTATAGTAAACTGACAATGATGACATTCAACCTTTCACAAAATTTAGGAACTCGTTTCGTTTATGACTTCTGCTGATACATATCCGATAACACGGTTTTACTGTGTCTAAAATATTATTCCGAATTATCAAAATGGAATGCACAAATTTGATGAGATTTTTCTGGAAAACATAATAAGATTTTAGGATGGAAAAGTTTACATTACACATTTTTACTTTACAAAATTTAAAAGCTTATTTCAATATTGTTTTATTATTCTGAAATATCTGCTAAGTTTGTTAATAATAAAATGTTGCTCAAAACTGAAATGAAATTGTAAAAATACATTTACTCCATATTCAGACTAATCTATTCACTTATTTAGACACTTTCAGAATATAAGCGTTTATCTTGAAATAATCTTATGTATACATAATAGTTTTCTACAAGTTCCAAAATTAAATCATATAACTAGAAGGAATACATAAAAAGTATTAATATTTTATTGTTACGTATCCCTTGAGACTGAATATTGATTATGAAGTGCAAGCATGCATAATAATATACATTTTACAGAAAAAATCATATTAAATATTTGAAATATGAAGAAAATGTTTGAAAAGCTTTTTTTTTAGACTTCTATATTTACTTATTTATAAATTTTGAGAACATAAACGTTTATCATACTAAAATAAACTTTTGGATACTCAATTGTTTTCTTACAGTTCCAATATTAAACCATATAACTTGGAGAAATACACCGAAAGTATGAAGATTTTAATGTTAAATATCAGTAGTGTCCGAATATTGACCATGAATTGTACTTGGATATGACGTGCGAATATACATAATTTACATTTTACTGAAAAATCAAATTGAATATTTGAAATATGCAGTGAAAGTTTTAAAAGAATTTTTTCAAAATTTTCAGAACATGAACGTTTATCATATGTTATGAGCTCGGGGTTCGAAAGGACTGATGCCAATATATAAGAACAATAAAAAGGCTTTACTCACTATAAACAGTGCAATACGATCACAAATATCTTCTGAAAATTACAAGATATTCAGTAATCTTCAAATCTAATAACAGCACAGCAAAATTTCACTCAGAAACAATGTGTTCAATACGACGTATCAACGACAAAATCAATCTGAGTAACACAGTTCTCAATGCAAAGCCTCTCGTATGAATTCAATCGCAGTTGACAGACAACTAACTAACTGAACTGATGGAGGTCCTTATATAGGTTTCAGAGATCTTTCCAGATTATTCCAGAGCCTTCAGATGCTAGAAATTACCAGAAAGTGCTTTAACTTTCGATAGAGAACCCAAGCAAGAAAGGATCCCAATGTATAGGTATAAGGGGTGTGTGGTTGCACAAAAAGTCGCCAAATCCGTCGCCAACTTGGCGACATTTGGCGATATATCGCCAAATTTGGCGACAAAAATAAGTCGCCAAAACCATCGCCAACTTGGCGATAAACCCATTCCTTGGCGATATTTCAATAGACTTCCATTATAAAGATGAGGGTGTAAGGTTGTTTTCCTTGCAAACCATCTGAGGCCTTTAGCATTGAGTTACATGATGCTCAATAGAAAATACATTAATAATACTGCAATTTTCACAATAATCAAATAAAATAAATTTAAACAAATGGAATATTTACAGATATATACAAAATTCATAACATTGCCCCCCTCTCAAGGACTGCACGTCCCGGGCAGTTCAACCTTTGATCGGAAAGCAAACCCGTTACCAACAAATGCTATACTATTCAAAGCACTTAAAGCAAACATGGAAAATAACAATTAAACACATTCATAATGCTGAATTATACAAAATATACACTTATTTAAATAATGATAACATTAATAATGATAATGCTAAGCAAAAGAAATTATTACATCAACTTATATACAAGACCATGGTCATACTAATTTACATTATTTACATTACACTATTTACAATCAATGAACTAAGTACTATGGCCATAGTATGGAGCCAGCCTGTCGTAATGAACGACTCTAGGCTTCGAACTTGGTGACTTTCGGATCCGAATTACGACATCGTTCAGTCTGTTTAGGACTGTATAAGGACCGTCCCAGTGCGATTGCAGTTTGGGAGAAAGTCCTTTACGTCGAGTCGGATTATAAAACCAAACCTTGTCACCTTCTTTGAATTGATGTCCCGTGGCTTTCGTGTCGTACCTGGTCTTCATCTTCTCCGTTTGTATATTGATCCGCTCTCGAGCCAAGTTGTGGACGTCTTCAAATCGTGCCTGGAGATTCTGCACGTATCCCTCTGGCGATGAAGGCGCATCTGGAGGGCGACCAAAAAGCAGATCACAAGGTAGACGAAGATCACGACCGAAAAGCATCTGAGACGGGGAATAGCCGGTCGTTTCATGGACGGCGCTGCGATAGGCGAGGAGAAACAAGGGAAGTTTTTGGTCCCAGTCTTGTTGGTTTCTTGAAACTAGCAGTGAGAGGTTGTTGAGGATGGTACGATTAAACCTCTCAACCATGCCATCCGACTGTGGATGTAAAGGCGTCGTCCTAGTTTTGTCCATTCCGAGAAGTTGACAGAGACCCTCAATCACAGCAGAGATGAAATTTCTCCCCTGGTCCGAATGCATTTGAAGGGGGACTCCATACCTTGATATCCACTGGTGTACCAAGGCATCCGCAACCGTAGAAGCTTCTTGATCAGGGATGGCATAAACTTCAGGCCATTTCGTGAAATAGTCCATGACAACAAGAAGGTATTTGTTGCCATCAGCACTTCTTGGCAGAGGACCTAGGATGTCAAGGGCGATGCGTTCGAAAGGTGCTCCTACATTGTAGAGATGTAGTTTTCCTCGGCTACGTTTCTTGGGTCCTTTCCGAGCTGCACATGCATCGCACGATTTGCACCATTGTTCAACGTCAGCTCTCGCTTTTCCCAAGAAGAAGCGCTCTCGGACTCTGTGTAATGTTTTCATGATTCCAAAATGGCCTCCGGTGGAACTGTCATGTAATTCCTTGAGGACCTCGGGAATTCGGGATCGAGGAAGAACCAACTGCCACCGAGATGTCTTCCCGTCTTCCTATTCGAATTTTCGGAACAGGACACCATTCCTGACGTGGAGGGAGTTCCAAAGAGCCCAATATTGCTTCGTCGTAGGACTGTAAGTCGAGATGTCTTTCCAACTGGGCTTTGTGCTAGAAGATTCTAATAACTCCAAGATTGGTTTGATGTCAGAATCTGCCATTTGATCTTCTCGGATCTTCTCATCACTCCAGGGATCTGATGGCGTTGATTGTGAAGTCTTCGTCTGGCGTATGACATATTCGGGATTATACTTGCTCTCAGCTCTGGAACAATAGCGACAACTTTCAGGACACGGTCTTCTTGATAGGGCATCGGCGTTTCCATGCGATGAGCCTTTACGATGCCTGATGTCAAAGTCGTATTCCTGGAGTCGTTGTATCCATCTGGCTACTTGGCCCTCTGGGTTCTTAAAATTCATCAGCCATGTTAGGGATGCGTGATCAGTGCGAAGGAGAAATTTCCTGCCATAGAGATAGTGGAAGTGTTCTATGGCTTTCACTATAGCTAATAACTCCTTACGAGTGACGCAATAATTCCGCTCCGGTTTCGATAAACATTTGCTCCAGTATGCTACGACTCGTTCTTGGCCATCTATTTCTTGGGAAAGTACAGCGCCGACACTTTCATGGCTGGCATCCGTGTCCACAATGAATTGTTTGTCGGGGTGTGGATAGGTAAGAACTGGAGAGGATGTGAGAGCTTCTTTCAGCCGCTGGAAGGAATTGTCGCATTCTTGTGTCCATAGAAACTTCTGCTTGCTTTCAGTGAGCCTATGCAATGGTCTTGCGATGTTGGAGAACCCCTGGACAAACTTTCTGTAATAAGTGCATAGTCCCAGAAAGCTTCGCAACTGATGGACATTTTCCGGACGCTTCCAGTTCTTTACTGCGGACACTTTTTCAGGATCTGTTCGAACACCTTCAGCTGAGATGATGTGTCCTAAATAATTTACTTCGCGTTGGAAGAACTTGCATTTCAGAGGGTTCAGCTTTAAATTCGCCGCTCTTAGCTTCGTTAACACTTTTCGAATATTTCCAAGATGTTCTTCAAACGTGCGGCCACCAATGATGACGTCATCTAGGTAGATGAGACAAGCTTCAAAAGTCAGGCCTTTTAACACTGTCTCCATGAGGCGCTCGAACGTTGCTGGAGCATTGCAGAGCCCGAACGGCATAACTTTAAATTGCCAAAGTCCTTGTCCAGTAGTAAATGCAGTCTTCTCTTTGTCATCAGGATGGATCTCTACCTGCCAATATCCACTCTTCAAATCCAGTGTGGAAAACCATTTATGTCCTGAAAGAATATCTAGCGTGTCGTCTATTCTTGGTAGAGGATAGCTGTCCTTCTTCGTGATATCGTTAAGTTTACGATAATCCACACAAAATCTTGTGGAGCCATCTTTCTTTCGGACCAACACGATGGGAGAGGCCCATGGACTTGATGACGGTTCGATGTTGTCACTATCCTGCATCTGTTGTAAAAGCTTAGACACCTCTTCTTGTTTAGCGAACGGCAAACGTCTGGGATGCTGTTTAATCGGTGGATGGCCGACAGTATCAATTCTATGCCGTGTCAGTGAAGTGCGACCAATATCACTCTCGTTTTGAGAAAACACATCCTTAAATTCCTGGAACAGTCTTTCTGCGGCATGTCTCTGTTCAGGAGATAAATTTTCATTTCGTCCAATTTCAGGTGTTAAACTTGTAGGCAGCTCCGACAACAACAAGCTCGGGTCTTTGCATACACAGGTGACTGGAGCACAGGTTGCAAGCACTTCACCCTTCTGGATAATTCTAGACTTTTCACTTACGTTTGCAATTCTCACGGGTATCACATCTCTCGACAGATCTACCAGCGCTGATGCTATTAGCACTCCCTTTGGGCTCTTCTCAGGATATCCAACCAAGCAACATTGAAAACTACTTTCGTTCTCAGTTAATCCAGGTATCATCATTTCGGTCCGAGGAGGGATGATAACATCTGCCTTGGCTGTAATCCGTTGAATAGAACCGGACTCATTTCCAAGTTTAAAAATAGTGACATCTTCTTGAGCAGAGCGTAACTCATTATTCTTAAAATCCAGTGTAAATCCATGCTCTTTTAAAAAGTCCAGTCCGAGTATGAAAGGATCTGAAATATCGGCCACATAGACTGTATGATGGTAAGCGGCGTTCCCAAACTTTATTTCCAGTGTCATTCTTCCAAATATGTCGATCTTATCTCCGGTCACAGTTTGAAGGATAACACGTGGCGGGGTCCAGGAGAGTTTTTCTTTCAGCCGCTGAGCTAGATCTTTCCGAATGATGGTCACATTGGCTCCTGTATCGATGATCATATTACAGGGCAAATCATTCACATTTCCGACTAGAAAAACTCCGTTTTCGCCGCAACTTCTTGCAGAAATTTCACATACTTGAAAATGAGGCTTCTTAAGATCTGGCAACCTCCACCCCGTGAGATGACCATTAATCAGTTTTCCTGCTCCGCCGTTCGCGGGTGAGCTATTACCTTCAGTGCTGGGTCGTCTTGGGCAGTCGATTTGGATATGGCCTTCTCCACCGCATTTCCAGCACTTGAACTTCCTGTAAGGCTTGTTGGCCATTAAGGAGTTCATCTGTCTCATTATGTCCTTCATCTGCTGCTGTAAGCGCTCCACAGCTCTATCCGACGTCTCAGGCAGGTTGGCTGCTCGCACAAAGTGTCGATCTTTCCTAGTAGCTTGCTGGGCTGCCTCGAATTTCAGAGCGTAAACCAAAGCCCCTTCTAGATCATTGAGATCTGCAATCCGGAGTGCTGTCTGGATCTCAGGGTCACGCACACCATCGATAAAATGTTGCAGAGCTAAACTTTCTCTAATTTCAGTCGGACAGCCAGGATAAGCAAGGTGGGAAAGTCTCTCGACATCCGTAGCAAGCTCTTGCAGGGATTCAGTGGATTTCTGCTGTCGAGATTTGAGCTGGAGTCTGCTATATTCCTTCATGCATTTCTCGCCAAAGCGCAATTCTAAGGCACTGACGAGCGTTTCAAAATCCAGCGGTTCATTTGCAGGCAAAGTCTGTAGGACGTCGGCAGCATCAGCTCGTAGAGAAGCAGCTAACTGGCAAGCCTTTGTCTGGGAATCCCATCCATTGGCGTCCGCTACGATCCCAAATTGTGTCTTAAAAACTGGCCATGAGGATTTTCCGTCATAGGTCGAGAGTTTAATAGAAGCCCGAGGAAGCATAGCTTGATACTTCACATCTTCGGGATAGTTTTCGGCAGTTATCTTTTGTTTCTTCACATTTTCCAACTCCTTTTCTACACTCTCTATCCTTTCTTCTACGGTTTTGGAGATCTTTTGAACTTCTTCTACGGTTTTGGCTGTCATTTGAACATTTTCTTCTATTTCTTGAAACCTTCCTTCAAATTTGTTTTCCACGCTGTCAATTCTTTCATTTAAAGATGTTATTTTATTATCTATTAATTCTTTCAACTCACCAAGGTTGGTTGACATATCCTTCTTCATCTCTTCCGACATATCCTTCATTTCAGCCTGGTTTGCGGTCATTTCCTTCTTCATTTCTTCTTTCAACTCGCCAAGGTTGGTTGACATATCCTTCTTCATTTCATCTTTCAACTCGCCAAGGTTGGCAGTCATTTTCTCATCCATCGCTGACATATCCTTCTTCATTTCAGCCTGATTCGCAGTCATTTTCTCATCCATCTCTCCTAATTTCTCCAATAATTTAGTCAGTTGCGCCTCCATTGCTCTGGTAATCGGCATTCAACCCCACTCCTGACACCAAATGTTGTGAGCTCGGGGTTCGAAAGGACTGATGCCAATATATAAGAACAATAAAAAGGCTTTATTCACTATAAACAGTGCAATACGATCACAAATATCTTCTGAAAATTACAAGATATTCAGTAATCTTCAAATCTAATAACAGCACAGCAAAATTTCACTCAGAAACAATGTGTTCAATACGACGTATCAACGACAAAATCAATCTGAGTAATACAGTTCTCAATGCAAAGCCTCTCGTATGAATTCAATCGCAGTTGACAGACAACTAACTAACTGAACTGATGGAGGTCCTTATATAGGTTTCAGAGATCTTTCCAGATTATTCCAGAGCCTTCAGATGCTAGAAATTACCAGAAAGTGCTTTAACTTTCGATAGAGAACCCAAGCAAGAAAGGATCCCAATGTATAGGTATAAGGGGTGTGTGGTTGCACAAAAAGTCGCCAAATCCGTCGCCAACTTGGCGACATTTGGCGATATATCGCCAAATTTGGCGACAAAAATAAGTCGCCAAAACCATCGCCAACTTGGCGATAAACCCATTCCTTGGCGATATTTCAATAGACTTCCATTATAAAGATGAGGGTGTAAGGTTGTTTTCCTTGCAAACCATCTGAGGCCTTTAGCATTGAGTTACATGATGCTCAATAGAAAATACATTAATAATACTGCAATTTTCACAATAATCAAATAAAATAAATTTAAACAAATGGAATATTTACAGATATATACAAAATTCATAACAATATTGAAATAGTCTTTTGGATACTTATTTGTTTTCTACAATTTCTAAAATTAATTGATATAACTAGGAGAAATACACAGAAAATATTAAGATTTTAATGTTAAATATCACTAGTGACCGAATATTGACCATGAATTGTTTTTCGAGATGACGTTCGAGCATACATAATAATTTACATTTTACACACACACACACCCACACAAAAAAAAAAAAAAAAAAACTCAAAGTAAATATTTGAAATATTAAGTGAAAAGTTTGAAAAACTCTTTTTTAAACTGCTGTATTCACTTATTTATAAATTTTCAGAACATAAACGTTTATCATACTGAAATAATATTTCGGATACTTAATTGTTTAAGTTTCATTGTCGGGATCATCCATTAATTCCGCCACTCTTTCATGCTATTTTACTCTCCCACTCTATGCTACACATTGTCACACTAGAGTGATATTCCTCTCCCCCCCCCCCCCCTCACGTTGTGATGTCACATATTCTGCAATTGTGAATTTTAGAGTTAATTTTGATTAAGACAACTTTTCCATTACTATAATTTTTTTTTTAATATTTTGCGAAAATGTAACAAAATTAAAATCAACCTTTAAAAAAATTCTCACATTTTCATTAGTTCTAATACATACTAGTCTAATACATACTTTCATTAGTTCTAATAATCATACTAAGTCCATCAAAATATGGACCATCAAAAGCTTGTGTGTTTTTACTTCAGACTGTTGCAATTCAAAATAAGGAGGAAGATATACCTAATAAAGTAGCATTTGTGAAAACGGAATCGCTAGCAACAGAAAAAAAACCCACTTTAGAAAGGAGTCGATTTTAGCGGGTATAACTTATACTACATAATACCCGTATTATGTGGTATTCATTCCGTCGGGACCATGGAATATTTATCCTTAATGCAGGATCCCGTTATGGACAGGCTCTTTTTCAGAGGTTTTACTGTATTACCTGAATAAAAATACACGTTTTTATGAACCTTATTATTCTTCTTGCAAATAATACATACCTAATTGTTTTCATATTTCCAATGTTTTCAAATGTGGCGTCGCAAGATATTAACTTACACCCGTTCATCTGTGAAACAGTGTCAGATTTTGTGAATCCCCTCCCCCTCTTGAGATGTGACGTAATTTATAGATAGCTCCCTATTACGATTGTGATCGAGTTGTCTAAAACAGCTAGAAAACACTGCTTAAGAAATTATCAACTTGTTTTCCCAGAACTACGTGGATATTTTAATTTTACTGTGCTGTAAGGAAAATTATCTTTTATATATCCACATAATAATAATATGTCAGCTTTTAATATTTTCTGAAATATCCAATATCACGAGTTTGGTTTCACAGTAATATTTTTTGAACATTACCTGATCAAAGTACAAAGATAGGAATATTACAGCTCAAAGAAAGGTTATCTACTTTAAATAAACATTTATCGACTATTTTATAAGCAATCATATAACACAATAGCTTGAAATGCACTTCACATTACATTCATTTCAATAAATTAAAAGTATTTTGACAGGATGAAATAATTTCAGTTTTAAATAATTTCATAAAAAGTAGTTAATTAATTTTTCACAGGCAAGAACTTTTTTATTTAAATAATTTTATCAAATGAGTTCCAAGTGTCAAAATTGTAATAGTGTTACTTCTAATGATATTAATTTTAAATTTTTAGGGGGAGTTTCTGGTCTAGATTCGTAATTAATTGGGCATTTTTAGGATTTAAAAAAAAATAAAAACGTAAAAAAGATTACAATTTGACGTTTTTATATTTTATTATATATACATTTAATATTAAAAAAATATATCATTATTTAATGTAGTTAAATATTTAATAAATGTTAACAAAGTTTTCATAGCAGTTATACAAAAAAATTCTTTCAGACGTTGGAATGTCTTATCTGCTCAGCGATTAATTAAAAAAAAAAAAAAAAAAAAAAAATATATATATATATATATATATATATATATATATATATATATATATATATATATATATATATTTGTAAAGAATACGCAGATTCACGCATTCTCGTTACGCCGTTCTTGTAAGGTTTCTCATATTTTGGCGTTTCTCGGATTTCCTTTGTTGGGTGTAGTCATGCCCGAAATAAAAACTGTTTTTTCCTGGAATCTTTCTTTATTCCTTTTTTAGTTACAGGCTCCTTTTACCAGTCATACCCAGAAGAGATGGTTTGGAAGTCGATTGATGTTAAAGGGTCAGACTTTAGAGTATTGAGTCCATCCCTTCGACGACGGCATTTTCGGGACGCGGCTGCACGGGGCGTGGGTTGCAAATATTATTAGCAGGTGGAATATGGAAAATAGCCCACGCAAAACGTGTACTCCGTCTTTTTGTTAAAGCTTATTTCAAATAGTTACAACTAGAATGCGCCACTGAGAATGGGAGGAGAAAACCCGTAAATTGGTTAATTAACTCTCGCATGATGCCCGGGTTTCCGATGACACCAAATCCTGCAGAACCTGGTTGCATCAAAAACCGCAAGCGACTGCAAAAAGCATAATACTCAGCACTTTTTATTCTTAAAGAGAGAACGAAATTGATGAATGAAAGTAATAATTGTACGGTTGGAAAACCAATAGAACAAGAACAAACTAGATTTAAACACGGATTTATAAACTTAGAAAAAATGTTTTGGGATTTTAAATTTCAAATTTTGAATTTTGAATTTTAATTTTGCATTTTAAAAGGGTTTAACTTTTTATCCTTTCATATATTTATATATCTTTATATATATGTGTGTGTATATATATATAAATTGTATTAAATTATTAAAGCAGAGAATAAAAGGGAGATTTTTTTTTAAAAGACAAATTTATCTTTTTTCTGAAATTTTAAAAGCAAACCTCTTTATAATTTCTATATACCAGCTTAAAAATGATTACATTTCCATAAACATAAGATATTAAAGGTTTACTTCTTACAAAAAAAAATATAATAATCAATTAAATATTTTTTAAATGTTTAAAGTCGATCGATTAGTTTTTGAGATATTTGTCCCACGAAATCGTAAAATAATGTTTCTGGAAAAACACAAATAATAAAATAAGTTATAGTAAATATTGAGGTTTTCAAAATTGTTGTTTATATTGAAAACAAGTTCAATATTATTTTGCGAGAATGAGGTGGAAAAGTTATTTTACGATGAAAGTTATTCACATTTATATCTATTGTAAACTGGCAATGATGCTTAAAATTTAGTGGTCAGGTGTATTCCATTTATGATTTCTGACGGCGGCTATCTGCATTTCTGCGTCTAAAATGTTACACAAAGTAAAAAATGACCGAAATTGATAAGAAGTAATTGCAAATATAAACATTGACAAAATATTTTGACAAATGTACATCAGACATTATTTTTATATACTTTGAAGGCTCAATCAAATATCTCATGTAGTGAAATACCTATTTACATTTTAAAAGCTGTTACTAATTAATTTAAACTTGTCACCATGTCTTATCTAATTACTTTCAACATTTCATAGTGAAAAGAAAACAATAAAATATTGAGGTTTTAAATTTTCCTACATACTCTGGAATCAAAGCCAATATCCTTTTACGAGAATAAGGCGACAGCGGAGAAGAGGAAATTACGTTCCTTTATGATGAAAGCCGTTCATGTTTATGTATCGTAAACTGACAATGTCATTGAGCCTTTCACAAAATTTAGGACTTCGTTGCGTTGCGTTTATGACTTCTGCTGATACATATCTGATGATACGGTTTTATTGTGTCTAAAATATTATTCCGAATTATGAAAGTGAAAATGTATAAAGTGGATGAGATTTTCTAGTACATTTAATAGATTTGTAGAAAAAATGTTTGCATGAAACAGTTTAGTTTTTAAAATATTATATGGCTATTCAAATACTATTTTTTATTATGGAATATCCGCTAAGATAGTTAACAATATAGTGCTGCTCAAAATTAAAGTGCAAAAATATTTTTAATTTTTCGTTTAGATTCCTGTATTCAGATATTTCTAAATTCTCAGACTATAAAGTGTATAATATTGAAATAATCTTTTGGCTACTCAATTATTTTCTACGAGCTCCAAAATTAAATCATATGACTAGGAGAAATAAATCGAAATTATTAAGATTTTATTGTAAGTTATCACTGGTATACGAATAATTTTGATCATGACTTGCATTTAGAGATGATTCGCGAATATACATGATAATTTACATTTTAGAGAAATAAATAAATTAAATATTTGAAATAAGACAATCAGTGTTTATTTATTAAGTGAATTTGAATAGATAATTTTTTCTGTAAATAGTAAACATTGAAAGATTTTGCTATATGTTTAGTTTGTTAAATGGCTGAAATCATTCATGCTTTTGAATGTATGTTTGAATTGCGTAAAAAGTTAGAAGTAACAGCTCTAAAAATTATTAACTTGCTCTTTCAGAACTAATTGAAGAATTTAATTTTCCTGTACTGTAATTAATTTTTTTGTATCATTACAGAATAATAATTTATCAACTTACAATTTTCTTAAATATATGGCAAGTCGAGTAAAACCTAATTATTACCTGCAATACCCATTAAAACAGGCATTAATTTATTTAAAAACACATCAAGGAGCAGTGTACATGTCCAAAAGCATAAAAAATACTTTTAAAATTACACTAAAACTAGTCATTATGTTAAAAGTTGTAAAAATATTTTCATCTCTTGTTCTCGGGGCTTCCTCAGTTACTGATGTTTGTTTCTTCCTCTTCAGTCAATCCGTTGAAAACCCCAATTTTTTCTTTTCCTAATAACATGTGGCGCCCTCTATCATCGATTTTGAGTGTATCATATCATTGCATGTTTCTGAGTTTGATGTAAATGATGCTACATGCAAAAATACATAATAGATTGCATCACTTGTTATTAGGAAAAAATGGGCGTTTTCAACGGATTCACTGACGAGGAAGAAACATAACATTAGTAACTGAGGATGCCTTGAGAACAAGAGGTGAAAATATTTTTTCAACTTTTAAAATATTGACAAATTGTCAATAATTTGACGCTTGCCCGTAATTTTAAAAGTATTTTTTAAGTTTTTGGACATGTACACTGCTCTTTGATGTGTTTTAAAATAAATTAATGTATGTTTTAATGGGTAGTGCAGTCATTATTATGTAAAAATGACATTATGGACGATCATAGATAAAAAACTAGAGTAAAACCGTTGAGTCGAGGGGGAAAACTGGATATCTCAGTTTGTCACAATTTGAGAAGTCCTGTAGAATTATTGAAGAAGTATTGGTTAAACTACTTTGTTTTAGGCAAGATCGCCTTACTCGCATTTGTGTATTTTTGAGTTGAAAAGTTCATTTTATCATGTTTTGTTTTAATTTTTGCTAGATTTCAAAATTCTTAAATAAGAACACATTTAAATTTATTGACTTTATTATTATTATTATTATTGTGTGTAGCATATTTGATAAGCATTTATATCCCACAGTAAAAGTGCGGCTAGCATTTAAAGGTAAAATTTTATGACGTGCTTTGTGACACTTATTCTCCTGGTGTAAAACCAGATATCCTACGTGGGATAGAAAAGGTTATTGGAAAATAATAATGGAAGAGCCTGTAAATAATGTTTAAAAAAAGGCAGTCAAAAGTACATAAACAAGAGGGATTTGAATTTTAAGAAAGAGGATAAAGAGATGAAATTTTTTTCTGCAAATTCTCAAATTCAAATGAAGATAATTATCCTTTTATCTTTAACTATTAATTCATTAGACTTTCAATTGAAATATTTCTAGTTCAATTCCTTAAAGTTAAATAGTAAAATATTTTATTCGATTTCAAAAGAAAGTCCAAACTCATTTAATTTCCTGTAATATATGTATGTATTCATGAGGTCTTATCCCAACTGGTGGGGTAAGACAGAATGATTCTAGAAAATCACTTATCAATAAAAATATGATAAACGAGTCATATATTTATAATTGTGTTATTTTAAAGAGATAAGTTCAGAGGGTTACGCAACGTCTCATTAAATTCTGTTGGAGATTCTGGCTTTAGGAAGCCACTAATGACAAGGTATACGACTTCCGTCAATAATTTTCCATTGTATTGAAACGACAATTGAAGAAATAACTTACGAGCGTTCGAAATCCTTGGTGGTCCGCTAGTCCGAGACCACCAAGAATTCAATCGGACCACTAATTTATAAAATTTAGTGGTCCGCAGGACCAGTAACATTTTCCCCTCTCAAACAGGCAAATGCAGATTTTCCCGGCCCCGAGAAAACCGATCGCAAATCACACAAAGGTTATATATATATAAAAAAACTTTAATCGTATGTTTTTTTTCCTTCTCTTAAACAAAAGATCCACGGGTGCAGTTTATGCTTTCTTCCATGTTAAGCGCCATTCTTTGGCTGTAAAAAACGAAAATCGCCTAATGCCTAATCTGAAAGAAAAGAAGAGCGTGCGCGCTGCGACGGTCGTTGAGGGCATTAATAATCCTGTAGCACAAAAATGACTTATCAATCAGTTCTTTCTCTGGCCCGCAATTCTCAAGAATGGGCATCTTTAGTGAAAGTTGTTTATGCTAGTACAAAGGAACCCAAGAAACAGACATGGGAAACTATAAATTTTGAATTCTATATTGGTCACAGAAATATTTTGGCTGTAATTGATGTATTGCATTCCATTCCTTCTACATCCGTTGAAACAGAAAGAGGGTTTCGAATCTTAGGGGAAATTAAAAATGACTGGAGAAACCAGTTAAACAATGAAACTGTTTTAGGTTTAATGAGAGTTTGTCTGGACACAGCAGAAATTGAAAAATTTGAACCAATTCCACCCCAATAACACTCTGTCTCCAATCTGGAGAAAAATCGAAAAAAAAAATTGCATTAAACCTTACAGTCATTTCATATAATCGAAAATAAAATATATAATTAATAATTTTATAGTTTTTGTTTATGTATTGTTTTTTATTTAAATTTTAGCAAATTATAATTTTACATTTTGTTATACTAGAAATTTTGGATAACTGCAAAGTAAGTTTGGTTTATATTCTAGGAAGGGTCACTCAAAGAGTTAAAGGGACTTAACAGAATTTTATGTAGCGGACCAGTGATGATGTCTGCGGATTAGTAAATTCTCATGCTTACTGGTCCTTGGGACCAGTGACTTTTTTTTTAAAGAATTCTAACGCTGGTATATACGAATATTCTATAGATTATTGTTGTAAAGATTTTATCATTCTTGTTTTATCGGTTTGGAGTCCAATTGTCTGTGCTTCGTCTTAATCTTAAACTCTGATAAAAAGAGATTAGTGACTATAAGCTCGGATCGAGACGAAATTACAATATGTTAAGAAAAAAAGAATGGTAATAAACGGAAACTTTTATGAGTTATTTTGAATCTAAGTTATTTTAACTTGAACTAAGTAAAAACATTTTATATTAAAATGTCACGTGCGTCTGATGAAAAGAGATTGGTGACTGTAAGCTCGGATTGACGAAATTAGAAGATGACAAGAAATCTAACAATTTTATATGAATAAAAAAATTATGAGTTATTTTGAATGTTACTTGAATCAAAGTTAAGTTTTTTAAAAGTTGAACTAAGTTAAAAATTTTCCTTAAAGTTATAAAATAAAATTTATTGTTCCTAAACTTTTTTATTTTCAGAAAATTTAGCATATCCATTTTGTTTTGCGGCAGGATAAGATCAGATGATTTGGCTGTTTATAAATAATCATTTATTAATTACAATGTAATGAACTAATCATATATTTAAAAGAATACTAGCTGATCAGTCCGACACTGCCCAGAAAGCAGTAACTTTCTTTTGCGGTTTCGATATAAATAGTCATTTTCATTCTGTTCTAAATAAACTTCTTTCCGAACGAAACTCGAGCAGTCGACACGCTGCCTACGGTATTGTATTGCAGGCGAGCTACGCAAGTGCTGCGATATCGTTTAGTTTCAATTTCTACCGATAGAGGGCGGGAAATCATCTTACTTAGTTATCTATATCTTAATTAGTTCATGTTAAGTTGAATGAACGAATTCCCGTTGAAGAAGAATCCGAAGATTTTTTAGAACACTTATATGAAAATGTCCTAGGTCGACCATTTTCAACCACCATATTTCCCACACCCCCACAGCAACCGACATGCAACCACCATAGTGCACGAGAGGAGACTCATATAGGAGACTCAAGGCTACTACCACACACACACGAACACCAGTGGGCTGGATAGTTGTGGGTGCAAAGTAAAATAAAAGGACACACACGTCTCTCTCTCTCTCTCTCTCTCTCTCTCTCTCTCTCTATATATATATATATATATATATATATATATATATATATATATATATATATATATATATATATATTATAGTACAAGGATAAAGAGCAGAATATAAATTATTCTAAATCATGCTAGAAATTCTGGCTTCAAGTAGCAACTAACAATTAGGTATGCGGCTTTACCCCACAATATTATGATTTTGGTTTTAGCTTAATTTCTTTGCAAATTTTCTAATCAAGGTATAAAGATATAAAAATTACATCCCAGGAAAAATATTTGTCCTTTTTCGTAAAACCACTATCAATTATTTTATAAGTAAGCTTATAAAAACACGGAATGTTTCTCAAAGTATTTATTTGAATATGTTTTCGGCATTTTTGCTTGATGCAAAAATTGAAATTTAAGATAGTTTTCATGAAAAATATGCTGGTTATATATTTTTTTTAATTACAAGAACTTTTTTTAAATTTTAATGTTTAAATGTGTCCAAGTTTCAAGGCTTTAATGCTACTACTATTACTTATAACAATGATTATAATTTTTGAAAATTTGATTAATATACGACAATATAAAAATATTTTAAATCTTGTGCTAATGAAGAAGTGCCTTTCATTTTATGCGTAAACTTGTGACATAGAAAGTAATACATGAGTAAATTTATTATCATTTAAAAACAAATAGCATCCCTAATTGAAAAAAACAAACAACAAACTGCAACAAATTAGTGCATACAAAGTTAGTTTTTTAGATAATAATTTTACTTTTTATTTCTAAAATACTTATTTTAATTAATTCGAACGAGTGAAAAGTGTAAATATTATTTTAAAAACATCTATTTACCGTTCTTCCTTCGATATAGTAATTTTCTCAACCGTTAGACAAATGTCAGTTGCATATTTATACAATCCAAATGGAATGTGCATTTTTTTCAATAACATAAAATGCTTAATGAACGAAAAGCTTTCTTCCCATTATTTGTTTAAGAGATACGGAAAAGAACATTCCATAAAATTCTTCATCGAAATTCGATACTCTTGTTTACATAATTTCTTTATTTAAATCTCTGCTATTAAATTTAATATCAGTTTGTGTTGGCTTACTAAAAGTCTCCCTTAATAAGACTCTGATTAAATTCTTTATTGCGGATAAAAGATATATATATACATATGTATAGGCTGCTAATTTTTCACAATCAAATTAAATTTGGTTTGATGAAATGAATTGATGATAAAAAAAAATATGAAAAAATGATAATTTTTTAAATGAGTCTTTTAAATGAGTTTTTGTACATTTATGTTATTTATACACTTATTTTATACATTTATTTTGTAACATATTTATTACACGTAAAATCAAAAGTACAAGTTGTTAATAAGTATTACAAAATATATAATGATATTTTTGGCAAGTTGTTGGCGATTATAATAAAAGTACAATTTATTCATGAAAGTAATTCGTAAATATTTTGAATTACTACAGATTATATATAGTTCATACGATTAAATATCAATATTTTATAATATTTTATGCAATAAACTGTTTTCGCGCATCTAGTATAGTTTCATACTCTTAATCCTTGATTTACATGGTAGATTGTGATTTGGAAAATCTTGTGTAAAAAGATATTCTGTAATTTGATTTTGCATGCATACGTATTGCAAATATACATATATATTTCTTATGTGAAATGACCACTTTATTATTATTTATTATTTTTATTATTACATACAAAACATACGTATTCAATGCAGCATTATATAAATAATAAGCATCTTAAAGATATATATATATACTATACTTTATATATACTATACTATACGGTATATACTTTAACCCCTTCGCGACGAGCGTCTTTAACACGTTTAATTCTTTTGCAGCAGTTTTTTCTATAATTTTTAATTTATTATATCTCTGAAAATGTGAAATTACATACGGTAACATTTTATGAACTAAATGACTGGTAAAAGAGATATTAGAAAGATTTCATGAACGTTAAACGTCACGTATACGTATCGCGCGTCTCGTAGGTGTTAAAGGAAAATCTTATTTGCAGATACTATACTTTGAAAAAAATTATACTTGCACGTCTAGGACTAATAAAATATTCGCATATGAGATGCATTAAACAAATCTCATGATCAGAAACTATGTAAAAGCTTGTAATTTATGAACGAGCAATGGAAAGGAAAAATAAGTTAAAATTGTATTGGGCCATTCCATGTCAATTGGCGTAGGGGCTTCTGATCAACCCTTATAATTTTGATGTAATCGCTTATAGGACATACATAAAAGCAAATGGACATCGGAAAACTCCCAGAGTTAGAAGTGGTATACATACGGCATTAGGGTTGCTGCTGTAAAGTTCGCTATTTTACTGTCGCAGGAAAGCAATCAAATCACTAAGTTTGTCATCTTGCTACTGATCAGTCAAGAAACCTTACATATTGCAAATATAAGATGTATTACAGCTTTTGAAAGACATAATTTCCATAATAAAGTTCTAAAATCAACATACTCATCATCATCTGGCCTCAAAATAGGCCCTACAGACTGTCTCGATGAATTTGATCCGTATTTTACAAGCTGTAACTCCTGAACAAATTAAAAGTGTGTCGCTTTATCAATTAAATTCAGATGAACATGGCAATAAGCTGCTAAAGCCGTTTTCCACCTTCTTAAATATTTATTAATTTATTCATCTTTGAAATCCCCTCAAAAATGAAATGAACAAATTTAAGCTTATTTCAGAAGCTTATATCTCAAAAGTGAGACTTCTGATTAGATTACCGTTAAAACCACTGAAAGAAATCCTACTTTAACTGACAAGATTTTTCTTTCATTTTGGGACTTTTCTGTTTAAGGTAAAGAAAGCAAGCTTGAAGCACTTACTTTACGTGTGATTCGTAACTATATCCGGGTGCAAAATAACGACCCAGTACACTCAAATTTCTCTTGAACAGATAAAGCTAAAATTGTGGAACAGATGTCTATCTATAGTAAAACGACTATGCGCCATCATATGAAATTGACTTCAGCGCCTCCTAGAAGAGAAATTTGAAAGTTATCTACCCTATCTAAAAACATATGAGAGATAGCGAAAAAATGTCATTTACGGAAGTGTAGAGCATCCTCAATTTAAAATCAAATGACATCTTACGTGTAAAAATAACTTTATGAGAAGCTCTGAAATGTTAATATTTCGATAACCAATCGCCGGTGAATTCATCACTAATCGCTTCTAGAAGTATGACATTATAAGGGAGATGTATATTTTCTAGTAAAACTGACACACGTAAGCAATGTACAATTTATTTTATTAAGAAATAAAAGTTAAGTATGCTTAATATGTCGACTATTGACAGAAATATGCATAGCTTAACATGCATTTATATACGTAGCTGCAGATGGTGGAGACATTAAGCATACTTAGGTGGCTACTTCACTCAGGCGAAAACACCCGCTTGCTAATGTTAATCCTATGGGGAAAATAATTTACGATATCTCGTTTGCATTTTAATATTTTCAAATGATTTTTTTTGCATTGGATAGCTGAAGTCAATCTCTATGCATGCTCCTTTGTACATTTTCAATTCTGATTACAAGTTTCTTTATTAACATACTTTCACTTTCGGATCCGGTATCGAAAGTGAAAGTATCCTCAATAAAAAAAGAACTGCAACAAAAATGAAAAAGAAAAATAATTTAAGATTGTATTTTTTTTTTAAATTTTTTTGCTTGGTAATTATAGGAGAAGTAGGAACAAAATTTTAGATGGAAAAATATCTGCCAAAACTTATTTAACATTTTTTTTTTTTTTTTTTTTTTGCGGCTATGAAGAAATAATACACTGTGTACTTGTTTAGATGGATTTTCAATATGTTTACTTAAATGTTGTTTAAATATCATTTGTACGACATGCATTTGCATTTTAATATCAAATTTTCAAAAGTAGATGCAATAAATACGACTACAAAATGGCATCCAACTGTTGAAAAACTCGAAATTTTAGCTTTTAAAATACAATTTTCTCATATAATTAATAATAATCTCAAAGTTTCTCATATAATTAATATACAGTAAAAAATAAATAACGAGTCAGATTGTAAATAATATATGTGAAAGATTTTTAATATAAAATAGTTTTCGAGCGATAAGTGTAATTTACTTAATTAATATAAACATCTTACTAGACTATCAGCAAATAAATATTTGTCCGAATGCATATTAAATTTAAAAGGTGCTTTCAGTTTTGGAAATAAATTTAATTTATTTAACAAAATTTAAAAAAAAAGCATGTTGCTCTGCATTTGTTAATCATAAAAATCTATAAACAACATTATTGTCGGTATTGTAACTTGATAAATACTTTTATAAATAAATATCCAGTTTCAACATTGTAGGTAAATCTATTGAGCTGGTTTGTACATATAGTTTTGAGAAATATGCTGAAAAAGTGTGAAATTTGTTTAACTACAAGTTGTTTTTAACATCGCATCATTTATTACGTTTTTCAAAGTATAGGAATAAATATTGCTTAAATTGTTCTGTATTAGAAGACAAGGAATATCTCTCAGTTCATATGTGTTTACTCATGTCTGGCAAAACAGAGATAAGACAAGGTATGTTTGCTTGTAAGTACATAAAAATAACATAAATATAAATAACTGAATTCTAAAATAATTAATAATTAAATATTCTGTTCTGTTTTGAACTCAGTGCTACATCCACAGAAAGTTAATATATTGTCCAATACATCATGAAGGCTGTTTGAAATAGAACAATAGCATTAAATTAGTTGTTGGGGGAAAACGTAATACTTACCCATCATGGATATGCATAATATAAAATATGAAGATAAAACTTGTGTAAACTATTTATAAAATGCATTGCAATTCGAATAAAATCGTAGCTTGATGACGTCATAACTTTAAATGCTCTTTTACAAAATTGCGTAAAAGAAACATCCTCATAACTCCAAAAATGTTAATCCTATTAACTAATGGTTTACTGCGTCAGATTAAGCGTCTCATTTCCAATTAAAATATATCTTTAAATTGCAATTTGAATGAAATACAGGGTCACGAAAAATTGAAGAGTATGGAAAATAGGATTCCAAATATCTTGGCAACTAATTATTCGATCAACTTTATTCTTTATGCACAATTTATGTTTTTTATTGTCTTATATATTCCTCCTTTTAAATAAACAATTTCGCAAATTTTTATATACCTTTTATCAGAACGAATATTTTGAGAGTCCGAAAAAAATAGTCCCGGATAATCGACGTTACTGTAATTCAATAAGCTTCTTCTCATTATTACATACTAAGTACATACCAAATTTCAAGTCTCTATCTCAATTTGTTCAGGAGATAGAGCGTTTATAGACACACACACAGACTGACGGACGGCAATTTTTTTTTTCTAAAAATATGTTTTTTCGGAATCTTCGGTGTCTAAAACGTGTAAATCCGTCAAAATTTTTTTTTTCGATTTTTAAAACGATTGCAAGGCTTACCCTATACTACGTATGATGGGTAAGTAAAATAACTTTTGCGACATTTCATATAAGATTACACATTACCATTTTCAAAATGTTTTCACCTTTGATGCTCCGTTAATCTACAATGTTTATGGTGAATTACGGAACAGAATATTTGAGTCTCAACTCGTTTGCCAATAATAGAGAAAATAAAGCATTGCTTGTTAAAGATGGATTTTTCATTATACAAAAACTATACTGAAAACGTAAACAAATGTGACTATAATTGTATATTACAGGCCAGTAGGAAGCTTGAAATTTAAACTTTACGTAAGACACATAATATGTATGTTGAATATTTTTCCAACTGAGTGTAAATGTATCTGATCCTGGATTCGAACCCAAGACCTTTTGTCTTTAGTTGCCATTGCTCGTTCATTCGCTTTTCACTCTCTTTCATTTCAATACGCTTTAATTTAAAAAAATCAACTTGTATGATTTGCTTATCAATAAGTATGGTTGAGTTAAAATAATTCAATATGTTTACGTATCTATCGTTTCATACGGAGTTCCATTACATAAGGTTTAATGTGTTAAGCTTTTCCTTTATCGCTTAACAAATCCTAATGCTTAAAAATTGTACGAGTGAATTGTTAGGAAAGTGATTTCTGAAATAAACATTTCATCTACTATCGTGAGCCTGACTATTCATCCATCCGATTTCAAGCTGGTGAAACGAAACACGTGTGCTGACAAAGTACTTTTTAGCTCACAGGCTATCAAAGCCTGAGAGCTTATGTGCCCGCCCGTTCTGTATGTATGTATGTATGTACGTATGTACGTACGTAACGCGATAACTCTTGACAGAAATAACAGTTTTGCTTCCAATTTTGTTTATAGGTTCCTTGTGATAAGGCGCTTCCCTGATTAGTTTTGGGGATTGATTGTTTAACTATAAAGGGGGGAACGGGGGGCTAACCCCCCTTAGTTAAGATAAATGGTTTTTTCATGCAGAATTATCCAATTTTCTTCAAATTTTGTATATAGGTTCATTGTGATAAGGTTCTTTCCTGATTAGTTTTGGGGGTTCATAGGTTAAGTATAAAGGGGCTAACGGGGGAGGGGGAATCCTCCCCCTTAATTTAGATAAATGAATTTTTCATGCAGAGTTATCCGATTTTCTTCCACTTTTGTTTATAGGTTCCTTGTGATAAGGCGCTTCCCTGATTAGTTTTGGGGATTGATTGGTTAACTATAAAGGGGGGGGGGAACGGGGGCTAACCCCCCTTAATTTGGATAAATGGTTTTTTCATGCAGAATTATCCAATTTTCTTCAAATTTTGTATATAGGTTCATTGTGATAAGGTTCTTTCCTGATTAGTTTTGGGGATTCATAGGTTAAGTATAAAGGGGGTAACGGGGGGTTAATCCTCCCCCCCTTGTTTTAGATAAATTATTTTTTTCATGCAGAGTTATCCGATTTTCTTCAAATTTTGTATATAGGTTCATTGTGATAAGGTTCTTTCCTGATTATTTTTGGGGGTTCACAGGTTAAGTATAAAGGGGGTAACGGGGGGGGTTAATCCTCCCCCCTTATTTTAGATAAATGATTTTTTTCATGCAGAGTTATCCGATTTTCTTCAAACTTTCTATATGGGCTCATTGTGGTAAGGGGCTTCCCTGATTAGTTTTGGGGGTTCATTGGTGAAGTGTAAAGGAGGGAAACGGGGGCTAACCCCCCCCCTTAATTTTGATAAATGGGTTTTTCATGCAGAATAATCCAATTTACTCCAAATTTTGTATATAGGCTCATTGTGGTAAGGCACTTCCCTGATTAGTTTTGGGGGTTCACTGGTAAAGTATAAAGGGGGGAACGGGGGGGGCTAACCCCCCTTGATAAATGGGTTTTTTAAGCAGAATTATTCGATTTTCTTCAAATTTTATATATATGTTCATATATTGTCGATTTCTTCATTTTTCGAGGGCTTATTTCAAATTCTTTGAAATAAGAATATAATTTACAGCTAGTGTGAATAGCCTGTGAGCTCAATGCCGTCAGTTTAACTGGGCAGTTTTCTTTTATTCTGTTTTCTGTGAGATTCTCATTAAAGAACTTACACGTGTAACCTCAAGAGTTCAAGGCTATATGACGTAAACTTGACTGTGTGTTTCTTATCCAAGAAACTAAATACTTCAGTCTCTGAGTAACTTTTTAGCTCACAGGCTATCAAAGCCTGAGAGCTAATGTGCCCGCCGGTTCTGTATGTATGTACGTATGTATGTACGTAACGCGATAACTCTTCATAGAAATATCCGTTTTCCTTCAAATTTTGTTTATAGGTTCACTGTGTTAAGGCGCTTCCCTGATCAGTTTTCGGGATTGATTGGTTAAGTATAAAGGGGGGGAACGGGGGGACTAATCCCCCCCTTAATTTATATAAATGGGTTTTTCATGCAGAATTATCCCATTTGCTTCAAAATTTGTTTATAGGTTCACTGTGTTAAGGCGCTTCCCTGATTAGTTTTCGGGATTGATTGGTTAAGTATAAAGGGGGGGGGACGGGGGGCTAATCACCCCCTTAATTTATATAAATGGGTTTTTCATGCAGAATTATCCCATTTGCTTCAAAATTTGTTTATAAGTTCATTGGGTTAAGAAGCTTCCCTGATTAGTTTTCGGGATTGATTGGTTAAGTATAAAGGGGGGGGACGGGGGGCTAATCACCCCCTTAATTTATATAAATGGGTTTTTCATGCAGAATTATCCCATTTGCTTCAAAAATTGTTTATAGGTTCACTGTGTTAAGGCGCTTCCCTGATTAGTTTTCGGGATTGATTGGTTAAGTATAAAGGGGGGGGGACGGGGGGCTAATCACCCCCTTAATTTATATAAATGGGTTTTTCATGCAGAATTATCCCATTTGCTTCAAAATTTGTTTATAAGTTCATTGGGTTAAGAAGCTTCCCTGATTAGATTTCGCGATTGATTGGTTAAGTATAAAGGGGGGAACGGGGGGCTAACCCCCCTTAATTTATTAAAATGAGTTTTTCCTGCAGAATTATCCCATTTGCTTCAAAATTTGTTTATAGGTTCATTGGGTTAAGACGCTTCCCTGATTAGTTTTCGGGATTGATTGGTTAAGTATAAAGGGGGGGAACGGGGGGCGAATCCCCCTTAATTTATATAAATGGGTTTTTCAAGCAGAATTATCCGATTTTCTTCAAATTTTGTATATAGGTTCATTGTGATAATGCGCTTCCCTGATTAGTTTTCGGGATTGATTGGTTAAGTATAAAGGGGGGGAACGGGGGGCGAATCCCCCTTAATTTATATAAATAGGTTTTTCAAGCAGAATTATCCGATTTTCTTCAAATTTTGTATATAGGTTCATTGTGATAATGCGCTTCTCTGAATAGTTTTGGGGGTTCATTGGTTAAGTATAAAGGGGGAAGTAGGGGGGTAATCCCCCCTTAATTTAGATAAATGGGTTTTTCATGCAGCAATATCCAATTTTCTTCAAATTTTGTATATATATATTCATTGTAATAAGAGGCTTCCCTGATTAGTTTAAGGGGTTCATTAGTTAACTATGAGGGGGTAACGGGGGGATGACCCCCCTTATATTGTCGATTTCTTTATTTTCTGAGGGGCTTATTTCAAATTCTTTGAAATACGAGTATAATATACAATTAGTGTGAATAGCCTGTGAGCTCAATGCCCTCAGTTTAACTGGGCAGTTTTCTGTTTATTTTAAATGCAGACCTGCTGAACACTTCTCTTAAAATAAATGTTTTAATTTTTTTATAGTGTGATGTAAATTTAATAATGTAAATTAATTTTTTTTTCTTTTAATAGTAATTAAATATTTAAATTAGAAAATATATCCTGAAGCCATATTTATTCAGACAAGATATCGTTTTTTTAATCTCATCAGTGAAACGGAAAGGTGATTCATTCAAATAGTGATACCATTGGATTTATTCTCAAGTTGGATAATACTTACCACACCTTCGAGGACTTAACAGGTATGATAAACTTGCATTACCTTATTTTCAATTGTGAAGTTTAAGTGAATTTTAATAATAAAATAGAAGAAGCATTTATTTGCCTTAGTCCTCACTAATTTATCAGATTATGAGCGCTGAGGATTGAACAAGGCAAAACCGCTCTCTAATAAGAAAGAGAAATAAAATCAATAACTATATTTTAAATAATAAACTATTGTTTTAAAGATTAATAGAAACTATCAAAGTATTAATAAAATTAATAAAAATACAACATCATGGCTTCAAATATGAAAGAAATGTGTAGCATAGATAAACTGAACTCCAATAATTACGCAATTTGGAAGTTCAAGGTAGAGATGTTGTTAATGAAAGAGGATTTAATCAACCAGATAACTGATGATCCGCCAAACCCCTTAACAGGCGATTGGACGAAGAGAGAAAATAAAGCCAGGGCTATTATAAATTTGAGCTTAGAAGACTCCCAACTGATTTATATAAAAAACGAAACATCAGCTAAAGCTACATGGTTAGCATTAAAAACAATACATGAGGGCGCGAATTTATCTAGTAAATTATATTTATTGAGAAAATTGTATAGTATAAAACTAGCTGAAAATGGTAATATGAATGACCATATAGTTAAAATATTAGAAACCGCTGATAAGTTAAAGTCTATAGGAGAAGAGATTAAGGACTCTCATCTATCTGCACTTTTGTTGTGCTCCCTTCCACCTAGCTATGATACTCTGATCACGGCATTAGAGGCCCGATCAGAGACCGAATTAAATTCTGAATTTATAAAAGGAAAACTTACAGATGAATTTCAAAGGAGACAAGAAAGCTCCAATTCATCGCATGAAAATGTATACAAAACCTTTAATAAACAAAAACAAAACACTAGGGCATATCCAAAAAGAGAACAAAACCTTTTTTGCACGAATTGCAAAAGAAAAAACCATGTGCGACAAAATTGTTGGTTTCTTAAGAATAAAAATTCTAAGAACCAAACAAATGAAAAATACAGACAAAATTCGTCTTTATGCTTTGAAGCAAGTAATTTTACTCCGGAAACAAAAGCAGAAACAAACACACAAATTCAAGAGAGTAAAAGCGAAGAAAATCAAAACACTTTAGAAAATACATTGTCTCAAAAGCAATTATCATTAATCGCACATAATGAATCTAAATCTACTTGGATTGTTGATTCTGGAAGCAGTTCACATATTTGTAATCACATAAATGTATTTGTTGACATTGACAATAACAACAAAAATACTGTCACGATAGCAAACGGAACAACACTAGAATCGCACGGGACAGGTACAATAAAATTACGGACACAATCAAATGACATAACTTTAAAGGACGTTTTATATGTCCCAGATATTCAATCAAATTTAATGTCAGTTACGAAAGCCACAAAGTATAGTTATGAATTCATGTTTGAAAATAACACCTGTAACTTATCCTATAATGGAAAAACTCTCTTAGAAAGAAAAAAAGAGAGAAAATTTATGTGAAATTGACCTATGCAAACCAAAGCAAGAAATCTATGTCAATTTTGCTGAACAATGCAAGAATAAAAACTGCATTGAGCTTTGGCATAAGAGATTAGGTCATAGAAATGTTAATTCAATTAAACAACTCTTATCCAACAATTTAGCAACAGGTCTAGAAATTCAAAATTGCAAACATGATATAGTTTGTGAGAGTTGTATAAAGGGACAACTAACAAATGTACCGTATCCAAAACAGAGTGAGAACAGAGCTAAGAAGGCGATCAATCTGGTGCATACGGATGTATGTGGTCCGATGCAAACAGAAAGTATAGGAGGGAAGAAATATTTTCTCACATTCACAGATAATTATAGTAGGTTTACTATGGTATTTCTTTTATCGAAAAAAAGTGAGGTAGTAACCAAAGTAAAAGAATATGTAGCCATAACGAAAAATAAATTCGGTCGCACAGTTAAAGAAATCCGATCAGACAATGGGGGTGAATACACTAGCGAAGAATTAGAAAAATTCTTAAAATATGAAGGTATTCATCACTAGTTCACTATTCCGCATTGTGCACCTCAGAACGGTGTTTCGGAAAGAAAGAACAGGACTTTAGTCGAAATGACAAGATACCTATTATCGGAAGCCCAGCTTCCAAATAAATTTTGGGCCGAAGCTTTAAATACAGCTGTGTATCTTATAAATAGACTTCCAACAAAGTCACACAATTCAACTCCATACCAGCTATGGATAAACAAAAAACCGGATTTATCAAACATAAAAGTATTTGGCTGCAAAGCTTATGCTTATCTCGATAAATCCCAAAGAGGAAAACTCGATGATAAAGCAATAAAAGGAACATTTATAGGTTATGATAATAGATCAAAAGGATATAGGATCTACATTGGCAATAATTAAGTAATAAGGGCAAGAACTGTTAAATTTATAGAAAACTCTAATTCAAATGAAAACGAAAAAAAATCAAACATTGATATGAGAGAAGAATTAGAAGTTCAGAAACAACCTGAAAAAGCAGGGGGAGATTCCTCAAAATTCTTTATAGACATGCAGGAAGATAAACAAACAGACAATGAGGAAAATTTAAACGAAAACGAACCTAGAAGATCTCAAAGATCAAATAGGGGAGTTCCGCCCGATAGATTAGCTTATATTACTAAACAAAATGAAATTGTTGAACCAACAGAGTGGAAAGATATAGCGAAAATCGAAAACCCATATGATAGGAACAAATGGTATGAAGCAACTAATGAAGAAATTAATTCATTAAGAAAAAACAAAACATGGGAACTAATTGATCCACCACCTGGAATAAAAGTAATTGGGAATAAATGGGTATTCACCAAAAAATATAATGAAAATAATGAAATAGAAAAATATAAGGCACGTCTTGTAGCCAAAGGTTTTTCTCAAAAATACGGAAGCGATTATTTTGAAACCTTCGCTCCAGTAGTAACGTATACAACAATAAGAGCTTTTCTATCATGTGCAGCGTATAAAAATCTTGATGTAAATCATATAGACATCAAAACTGCATTCCTCCACGGAAATTTAGAAGAGGAAGTTTATATGTCACAACCAGAAGGGATGTAATACCGGGTATGTAAGGAAGGGATGTAATACCGGGAGAGGAAAATAAAATTTGCAAACTAAAAAAATCAATTTACGGATTGAAGCAATCGGCACGAGCATAGAACATTAAATTAGAAGAAAGTTTAACTAAACTTGGTTTTGTGCAAAGCACCTCCGATCCATGTCTCTTCACACGAAAATTAAAGAATAATACAACATATATCATTATATATGTTGATGATTTGTTAATTTCATGGGAAACTAAAGAAATAAATGAAATAATAGAACAACTAAAAAAGGAATATGAAGTCAAAAATTTAGGACTTGTAAATTATTATCTGGGGATAAACATAAAAAGAAGTAAAGAAGGAAATTTCGCACTTGATCAAAGAAACAAAATAAAAGAACTGATCGAAAAATTCGATTTAAAGGAAGCGAAACCCTGTGATACTCCGATGGAACCCGGGTTCTTAAACATAATTGATGAGGAAAATTTACTTCCTAATAACAGTAAATATAGGCAAGCTATCGGAACATTGTTATATATAGCTACAATAACCAGACCAGACATAGCAGCCGCTGTGAACATTTTGAGTCGTAGAAACGAAAAACCCAGAGAAAAGGATTGGAACGCAGTAAAGCGGGTTATTAGATATTTAAAAACAACACAAGAACTAAAACTAATTATTAATAAAGAAAATGAGCCAATACTAACAACATATGCTGACTCCGATTGGGCAGGGGATAAAAATGACCGTAAATCAACAACGGGAAATTTATGTAAATTAGGAAACACAGCAATTTCCTGGTCAACTAAGAAACAAAATTCAGTTGCCTTATCATCCGCTGAGGCTGAATACATCTCAGCAGCAACTTCAGCACAAGAGACAGTTTGGATAATCAATCTTCTAAAGGACCTTGATCTACAACAAAATTTGCCCATAACTTTATTCGAAGATAATCAAGTTTGTATAAACATGGTTAAAAATTATAAACATCATTCGGAAACAAAACATATCGATATAAAATACAACAGTATAAAAGTTCTTAAGGAAAAGGGAATAATTGAACTACAATATTGCCCAACCAAAACTATGACAGCTGACATTCTAACGAAGCACCTTCCCAAACCTGACTTTACAAAACACAGAACAGGTTTAAATCTCAAGAACATTTATACTTCAGAAATCAAGCAGGGGTGTTAGGAAAGTGATTTCTGAAATAAACATTTCATCTATTATCGTGAGCCTGACTATTCATCCATCCGATTTCAAGCTGGTGAAACGAAACACGTGTGCTGACAAAGTACTTTTTCTGTTTTCTGTGAGATTCTCATTAAAGAACTTACACGTGTAACCTCAAGAGTTCAAGGCTATATGACGTAAACTTGACTGTGTGTTTCTTATCCAAGAAACTAAATACTTCAGTCTCTGAGTAACTTTTTTTAAATGCAGACCTGCTGAACACTTCTCTTAAAATAAATGTTTTAATTTTTTTATAGTGTGATGTAAATTTAATAATGTAAATTATTTTTTTTTCTTTTAATATTAATTAAATATTTAAATTAGAAAATATATCCTGAAGCCATATTTATTCAGACAAGATATCGTGTTTTTAATCTCATCAGTGAAACGGAAAGGTGATTCATTCAAATAGTGATACCATTGGATTTA
The DNA here is from genome assembly GCA_963931845.1 of Maratus michaelseni. Lineage (NCBI taxonomy): Eukaryota > Metazoa > Arthropoda > Arachnida > Araneae > Salticidae > Maratus > Maratus michaelseni. The sequence continues at coordinate 141,210,478 of OZ007587.1, read as the reverse complement.
TTCTCAAGTTGGATAATACTTACCACACCTTCGCGGACTTAACAGGTATGATAAACTTGCATTACCTTATTTTCAATTGTGAAGTTTAAGTGAATTTTAAGAATAAAATAGAAGAAGCATTTATTTGCCATAGTTCTCAAAATTTATCATGAATTGTGCCTGCCACACTTATCTGTAGTTGGCAGAGCATTGGCAGTTAAAGCCAAAAGGTCCTAGGTGTTACTTAAAACATTAAAAAATATGTTATTGAACACCCTAGCTTTCAAAATATAATGCGGATGCCAATTATTAACTTAAATCATACGGAAATAAGTCGTTTAACCTCTTAAGCTTTTCAAAATACTAATAATTTATTCAACGTTAAAATGTCTACCTTTTTCTACAAAAAATATTCAAACAGTAAAATACAGTTTTGTTTTTTTACGTTACATCATATAAAAATGCATCACGAGAATTACAGATGAGAGAATAATAATAAAAATAAATAAAACATGGCCAATAGACTTAACATCCCCCACTCCTTTTGATTATGTTTTATGATCAAACCTACACATTAAATAAATTTACATTTGCTCAATTTAATATAAATTTACATTTGCATGAACATTATAAATTAAGTCTCTCCCACATTTTTATCATTCTACCAGATCTGGTCTTTTTAACATGTGACTCGTCCTTTGAAGGTTCAACTTGAGTTTCATTCAAACTTGATTTAGAAAAAAAAATTGGTACAATCACTCCATGACACGTCCAGATGTTAAATTCTTTGAACAGGACTAAGTATCTGCGAATGAGACGTTTGTAACTTCAAAAGGTGAATTTTTCCGTCTTTGCCTCGAATGAGCTCTATAACATGTCCTAATGACCAATTAATCTTTCTTGTTATCTGCTCCCACCAAGACTATATTTCCTACAGCAACGTAACGTTGAAATCGTCTCTCATTTAGTCGTTGGATAATAAGACCCAAATATTCTGATCTAAATCTATTTCTTAGATTTATTTTTGCAGGTCTTGCCTATATTTAAGTCTTTAAGTGAGAGAATTTTCCTCGACTGCATCAAAGTCTGGTAATCTACACCCATGAATATCTTTCAAAATCATGTCCTCAGATAGGAATTTAATAGACTCTTTCTTTGACTTGTAAGTTAGTGGTTGAGAATTTATAATGCTTTCACAGTCAGACAAAAAAGTTATATCTTCATAGTTCAAACAGGCTTGTCCTAAGACTCTTTTTAATAGATCTTTCATCAGTGTGATGAGCCTCTCTCACAATTCACTCCACCATGCAGCAGTCAGTGGTTTCAATTTCTATTGAATTGAATTGATTGCTCCATACTTCTGTATGCGACACCAGTTCAATCTTTTCAAAAAATTAGCTGCATCAATAAAATTAGAGCAGTTGTCGCTATATATAATACAACATCTTCCTTTGCGCGATAGAAATCTTCTTAAATCCATCAAGAAAGCTTCTGTAGATGTTGAAGAAACAAGTTCAAAATGCACAGCTCTTTAGATAGCACATGTAAATATGATAACATAACTTTCTGATTACTTTTAAAAAACAGAGGGACAACCCTATCAATGCCGATAATTCCAAATACTGCTTCCTCTTTCACTTGATTTTATGGCAGAGAAACAGAGATTCCAAATTCTTAGAATTAAATCTTTTACAAATGATACATTTGGATAAAACAGAGGTCACAGTTCTTCTTTCATTCAGAATCCAGTATTTTGCTCTGAGCCAACTTAAAAGAATCTGAGGAGCTGAATGACAATTTTTGAGGTGAAAATGTAAACTTAATCGTTTGATAGCTTCATGATTAGAAGTAACAACCATGGGTTTGAGGAAATCCATATTGTCTTGTCTATTAAAAATTTTAACTGTTTACACGTAATATGCCTTGTTCATCTTTAAACATCTCAAGTGCTTTCCCTCTCTCTTCCAATTCCAGGGAAAAACATTCGTTTTGTATCACTCAAATTATCTTCGTTTCTGCTTTCTGAAATTCATGATTTGCCAATTTTCTCTTAATTTACTCCTTTGGATTAGAAGAATTATATCTGAAACGCAATATCCAACCAACAAGACGCACGATTTTTTCATAACTGGAAAAATACCGGTAGTACAAGATTTTCTCTGGACTTTTGTCCACACTTAGCAGTAGTTTTGTACACTTCAATTTTTCTTTTTTAATTTCTTCTTTGTTTATGTTTTGACACGTGAAATTCATATATTTATTATATTTTTTAGGATCTCTAAGCCAAGGTGGGCCCTCCCACCATTTGAGAAATACCAGCAGTTTTGTTTTAAAGCCTCTAGGGGGCAGATCTGATAGATTACTTTCACCAGGTATGTGTTTTCATAAAGCATAATCACTTATTTTTTTATTTCTTGAACTCTGTTTCGAACAAAAACAGACCAGTTTTTCTTTCCTGGACAAGCACAGTCATGGAATCGCTCCAAAAACATCTTTCCATATATTTCTCGCCCAATCCGTCTATTACTGATTTAGCCAATCTGGTACCAATTAAATCAGATAAAAGTTCCATTCTTGGTATACACTTTATTGCCAAAGGTGACCGGTCACTTGCGATTTTAGACGTTTTGTTAACTATCTAGAAAAATACATGAGGAATTAACCTGTAACTGCAGGTGTGTAAATAGTATAGTATAAATTATATATTTCTGCGAAGATTTTTTTCCGAAACCCCATAGCGGACTGTCAACAAATTAAAAAAGAACGAATATATTTTGGATAAACCTGTAAAAACTAATGTAGCAAAAGCGTTCAAACTCGAGATTATTAATAAGTGGCTTATTGAAATATACTGTGTTCATTTTTCTGAAGATAGCATGTATACTCGTAGAGAAATTAAGTTTTTTATAAAAATAGTCCCAAATTTCGCCAAGTTTTTTGCTTATAATTTTCAGAGTTCTTAATATAAAAAAAGGTCTTTTCAGAAAATATGACAAATAATATTGTACATAATACTCTGCAATCAGAATTAAAAAATAATAAAAATTAGATGAAAATGAGCAGGTTTACCAAAAAATGTTTCGCTGCGCATGCGCGAATGCAATCAAAATATAATATGCATAATGTATTGCTAAGTATACAGAGCAACTTTTGTGAAAGCCTCAAAATCATAGCTTGAAAAATCTGAAAATTATCGTCGATAGAATAAGCTCGAAATCCGTTGTTCCCCAAAAAGAAGCAAAAAGATGAAGGGTTGTATCAAATATCTGTTGATTAGTGCCACGATAGCGTACACAATATTGCACGTACTTCTATATTTGGATACAACCCCTCATCTTTTTGCTTCCTTTTGGGAACAACGGATTTCGAGCTTATTCTATCGACGATAATTTTCAGAATTTTCAAGCTATGATTTTGAGACTTTCACAAAAGTTGCTCTATATACTTAGCTAATACATTATGCATATTATATTTTGATTGCATTCGCGCATGCGCAGTGAAACATTTTTGAGTAAACCTGCTCATTTTTTATCCAATTTTTATTATTTTTTAATTCTGATTGCAGAGTATTATGTACAATATTGTTTGTCATATTTTATGAAAACAACTTTTTTTTATATTAAGAACTCTGCAAATTATAAGCATAAAACTTGGCGAAATTTGGGACTGTTTCTATATAAACCTTAATTTCTCTACGAGTATACATGCTATTCTCATAAAAATGAACACAGTATATTACAATAAACCACTTATTAATAATTTCGAGTTTGAACGCTTTTGCTACATTAGTTTTTGCAGGGTTATTCAACAGATATTCGTTCTTTTTCAATTTGTTGACAGTCCCCTATGGGGTTTCGGGAAAAAATCTTCGCGGAAATATATAACCTATACTATACTGTTTACTCACCTGCAGTTTCAGGTTAATTCCTCATGAATTTTTCTAGATAGTTAACAAAATGTCTAAAATCGTAAGTGACAGGTCACCTTTGGCAATATAGTGTAGTTGCGCACTTTAAAGGACCAATGCGGGATTTCGCAGCAAGAAGGAATGACGATTTTTACTTGTTGTCCTCAAAAGTATAAAACCAGCATACGCATACTGACTTGCATCACAAAATTCTTGGAAGGTACAACCTTTTAAATTATCTGGGGTGAACTGAATATAGCTAGGAATCTGAATTTCTTGTAAAATATTTAATTTACGAAACAATCCAATAAACTCATCTTTTAATTTACTTGTAATTTCTTCATTCCAGATTATTCCTTCTTATTTCCATATTTCCTGTAACATCATCTTGGGACAAATCATAACAGGAGAAGTAAAATCAATTGGATCAAAAGCTTTATGCGCAACTGATAACATGATTCGTTTGGTTATTTTTTATAAATTTATGTCTTTTGTTCAGCTTACATTAATCTTTAAATCGTCTAGAAACCGGTTCTATTGTAATCACGGTACGCTATTTTCTATATTGTTTCTTTCTGCTGTTTGTCCACTCAAGTCAAATCCATCTTTAGCCATAAGAGACTTTAAATCAGCAATAAACCTTGCCAATTCTTTCTGCATATAGACATTAGCGACAAGATTGTCAGCAGAAAAGCTTCTCAGCAATTGCTGTTTATAAATTGGGTCGTATTCTGCATCGTGTTTAAAGTGATATTCTATGACGGAAGCTTGAAGAAACGGGGAACGTTTGACTCCAAACGCGACTCTAGTATGTCGAATCATTCTAATATTTATTTTTTCTGGATCATTCCACGACAAGAAATTTATAAATTCCCGATCTTCTTTATGAACATATATTTGTTAAAGCGCTTTCTTGATGTCAGCTACAACATCAAATTTATTTTCTTTAAATCGTAGGAGAATGTCAGGAATTAATTTAATGAAATTTCGTCCAGAATGAAACACTGATTCAATGATGGATGTTTCTGTATTCTATCTGGTGTTTCAAAAACTGGACGAATGAGATTTGAACTGCTTTCTTTTTTCCCTCGTGCATGAGGTAAATAGTTTCTATAAAGATTCATTTCAGGCTTGGGGATATCCTCAATAACTTTATCATCAAGCAATCCTAAAAACACTTTTTCATATTTTTGATAAAAGTCAACATCAATCCTGTAAATTAGAATACTTTCCAAACAGACATAACATTTTCACAGATAATATTTTGATCTAAAACGTCAAAATTAAATTTAAGTTTTCCTTACAAACAACATCATACCATTCTAAATATTGTCAACCAAATTGTTTGTAAAATTAGTTAATATTTTCTTGACTAAACTAAAATTATTGGTTAAAGGTGGTGTAACTTCCGTCCACGGCAAAGAAACTTCATAACGATTATCTTCATTCATTTTTACTGTCTGTAAAAAATGCTTCTTTACCTGACGATCTATCTCCATTCTAAATTGTTTTTCAATTGGATCATTCATTCCAAGTAACTCTAATTTCCATAAATTGATATTCTCTGCTTCTTTTCACGAATATAGATGTAACTGATAAACCTAAGTTTTTTTTAGATACGTTTTCTTGATTATTCTCTATTATCTTTTCCCATTAAGATCTATCTTAAAAATATTTCCAGCGCTAGTAGTCTAGACGACAATGTTTTTCTGCGACCTGGCAGTAATTTTCCAATAACATCGGTTTCAAGAAATACTGCAATAGATTCAGGAGTCTCAGCAACATCCGTCAGAGTGATGTCTTTTTCAGATAATCCTTTAAAGTAGAACCTTTCCTAACAGACATAACATTTTCTCAGATAATATTTTGATCTAAAACTTCAAAATTAAATTTAAATTTTCCTTTCAAATCGCTTAATCTTATCTTCTAGTCATTATGATTATAATTCTTTTGTTGACGATATGATTTTGTTATTGACGATATAATTTTGTTGTTGACGATATAATTTTGTTGTTGATGATTAATTTTGTCATGCCGATATAATGATATGACGTCAACATGACGATATGATTTTGTTGTATGATACTTTTGTTGATGATAAGGACCAATGATCCTTTTGTTTGATGACTTTTTTTGTTTGACAGACAAATAGTTTGATTTTCCTTTCAAATCGCTTAATCGTATCTTGTAATAATTATGATTTTGTATCTTGTAACAATTATGATTATAATCTTTTGTTGAAATTCCGCCTAAAAAAGAATGAGTAATATTTTCAATTTTTTTATTCTCGATGAGGTAACACTTCATTTCTGTGGTTAAATGTCTTACAATGTGTGATCTCTGAGAACCTGAGTCTAAAATTAGTCGAACATCTTTCCTTTTGTTGTCGGAAATGATTTTTGCCTGGAGCAACTGAAGAAAGACTGTTGAAAATTAGCCATATTTACTTCATTTCCAACAAATTTGCTTCCTCTTACTTTTTATTCAGTGTGCTTCTCAAGACAAATGAAACACTTCAGGATAGCTTTGCATTGTTTCGTTGCGTAGCCTGATACCAAACATAAAAACAAAATCTTTGGTCCTTCAATATATTCTGTTTCTAGATAAAACTCTTCTACCATGTCGAAAAATATTCTGAACTCAGATGTCTTCCGTTGCAAAAAACTCAATTTTTCTTTACATTTTTCTTTGAAAAAGTTGTTAATAGAGTAGCAGCAGATGGTAAATGTTTAGCAACGTCGGTGTAACCTTTCTATTTTCTAAAATTCCTGACATCTTCTTTTTATCGTCAAACCAAAACCTGCTCTTGCCAAATTAATTCTTTCATCTCCTTCAACTTCATTTTTAATAAACTTCATTAAATTACCAGACGTTCTTTTGGATCGGAACTAACAAAAGCTGTACGGATTACATTCCATGCTTTCAAAAATTGAGCAGTAAACCAAATTTCTACAACTGGATATAATATAGAAACGCATTTATCCATTGTGACTGCCAATGCCTCAAGAACTCTTAAATATGACCCAAATTTATCATACAAGGATGTAAGAAAAAACTTTTCTTTTGGTTGTACAGATAATTAGTTTCAATAATTCTCTAACATATATACGTCAACCAAAAGATCTTCCCGACCTAAACGAGCTTTGCGGCTCTCGCTTTAGCATAGTTAGCGCCAGTTGCTTGAAAATTATCTACAACTTATCGCGTTCTAGATCCAGCGACTGTTGCTTGAATTAAATACTGGAATTTATTTTCGAGCACAGTATTCTCATCAGTATGAATCTGTTCAAATTGACTCCAGAATGGTAGCCACTCTTTTAAATCCCCATCAAATTGACGAAATTTCAACTTAGGTAGCGTAAATTTTCGTTTGGAATTATTAGTTTCTTAACAGTTGAAATGTACTCACCTTGAATTCGCTCTTGTGACTGTTTTTTACTAATTCTTATTGAAGGTTTAATTCCAGTTTTAAAAACTTTACTTCTTGATCAAACTTCTCCTTTTGTATTTCTAACTTCTTTTCTAATTCTAACTTCTCTTTTTCTAATTCTATACCCTTTTTCTGAGCATTCATTTACTTTTCTCTCAGCAACGGTGGCTAATAAAATTTCTTGTACATAATCAGGATCTTTTTTATATTATTTACTATTCAAATAATTTTCTTTAGTTTTCCGATCGTATAATCTTGCGGAATTGTTTCACCAAGTTCTATATTACAAACTTTAAATCGGCTTTTTAAAAACATTTTATGGCTTGAAACATTTAGCTCCAATAAATCTTGTAGAGTGTCCTGTCGCGAACGCCAAAAAATCTTACTTAAAACATTCAAAAAGATCTTATTTAACACCCTAGATTTCAAAATATAATGCGGATGACAATTATTAACTTCAAACATACGGAAAGATATCATTTAAACTTTTAAGCTTTCAAAATACTAATAATTTATTCAACGGTAAAAATGTCTACCTTTTTCTACAAAAAATATTCAAACAATAAAACACAATTTTTTTTTCACATTACATCTTATAAGAAATGCATTACGAGAATTAATGGTGAGAGGATAACAATAAAAATAAATAAAACATGGACAATATATTTAACATCGGGTTCGAGTTCTGGCTTGGGCATATTTTCACTCAGTTGGGGAAATATTTCAGCTGATGTGACTTTTATATCTATCTTTCTGATTGAGTTAAAAAAAATTCAATGTATTACGTATACATCTAATATGTAGTTCAATTACCTAAGGTTTGATCTCTGAAGTAGCTTCATTTATCGCAGATCAGATGGTAACGACTAAAGGTTATCTGAGTGAATTGTGGCTGATAGACTTGTTAGTGATAGCATAATTAGTAGAACGTTGGTAGCTAAACCCTAAAAAGTCCTGTGTTACAGTTCCGACTTCGACACAGTTCTGAAACATTTTCATTCAGTTGGGAAAAAATTCAGCTTGTATAATTTTTTTGTCAGTTATTCAACATAATGTTTATCATGCAATATCATCATTTCCCACAGGAATTATTTTTAGAAATGCAATTGCAATCGTGAGGGGAATTATTCATAAGTACCAAAATTATCAAAGAGGAAAAGTTTTGAATTCCTATTATACTTAGTACTATAACTTTTTTACTGTATATTGAGTAAGGATAATTGACATGCTTTGAAATAAAAAATTATGATAAATTATAAAAAGTCGTTGTTACTGACGCTGTTCACTAAAATGACGTATATGTTAATTTGAATAATTACTTCAATTCTTACCTAATTGCGAATAATAATCTCACGAAAGAAATTAAAGCTAATTTTATACTAGAAGATATTTTTCTGAATTCTAATTAAATATATACATATTTATTTATTTATTTTGCGTTCTTGAAATAAATTCAAAGATATCTAACTACTAACGAATATAAACTAGTCGTTGGGGGCCACCGTAATACTTACCCGTCATGGATATGCATAATATGAAATATGCAAATAAAACATGTGTAAACTATTTATAAAACGCATTGCAATTCGAATAAAATCGTGGCTTGATGACGTCATAAACTTTCCATGCTCTATTATTAAATTGCGTAAAAAAAAATCCTCATAACTCCAAAATTGATAATCATAACTAACAGTTTACTGCGTCAGATTAAGCGTCTCATTTCCAATTAAAATATATCCTTGAATTGAAATTTGAATGAAATACAGGGTCAAGAAAAATCGAAGAGTGTGGAAATAGGATTGCAAATATCTCGGCAACTAATTATCCGAGCAACTTCATTCTTTATGCAAAATTTCTGTTTTTTATTGTCTTTTCATTCTTTAAAATAAACAATTTCGAAAATTTTTATACACCTTTTATCAGAACAAATATTTCGAGACTCCGAACAAAATAGTTCCGGATAATCGAGGCTACTGAAATTCAATAAGCTTCTTTCCCTTATTATATACTAAGTACACACCAAATTTCAAGTCTCTATCTCAATTTGTTCGGGAGATAGAGCGTTTACAGACACACACACACAAACACAGACACACAAACGGACGGACGGCAAATTTTTTTTTCTATAAATATGTTTTTCGGAATCTCCAGTGTCTGAAACGCGTAAATCCGTCAAAAATTTTTTGTAAAATGACAACCGAAGACTTGGGATTTTGTCGTTATCACAAAAGAGAGAGATGGTAATATAGACAAGTCCTTGTGCATATGAATGAACATGAAAAAGGTAATTAATTCTATTTTTAGCATAATTATTTCTGAAAATTTTTTTAAGTGTTGCATTGCTGATTGGGGGAATTTAATATTTTTAAAAAGTTCTAGAAATGTGTCAACACATATAAATGTTAATAGATACGTGATATTTCACGTAATTGGATTTCACAGCCTAAGAGAGTCTGCTCAGACTAGGAATCCAAGTCTGTAGAGCATATGTGTCCCTCCCGGTACCTTTATTAAGGTTTAAAAAAATCCAGTTTCAGCTGGAGCTGAGCCCGCCGGAAAACGCGACAGGGGGCGGGTGAATTGCAATGGGCCATTATTGCCCGAAATTCACAGAACAAATCCCTCGCTGCCGGAGAACAGATCTCCCTCACGACACGGGGCAGCGAGGTGCCGATGTTCTTGAAATGGTTGATGTGCCGCACAGCACTTGGATATCAGACAGCAGATAAGCTAGAGGGTTGCGCGCCAGAAACATGCTCTTTCGCGACAAGGGGCGCTGTGGCATCACCAGAGTAACACTATAACTCTACTCGTGACAAGGGGCGATGCCATACGAGGGAATGGGAGTTGCTCTGGGTACAGACTAGCTTGTGAGGTTGGAGATGTGTGCTAAGTATTGGTGGATGTGTTTGAGTTTGTTGAGAAGTGTGGGTCTAGAAAGAATATTTTGTAACCATCCCTTAGGGGGAGTGGCTGGACGTTTAATGTGTCAGCGTGCAGTAAGTGTGCATTCGTGGTAGGCGTGATAAGGAGATCCCACCTCGCCACACTCACACCTATTAGATCCTGCACACCCAAATTTGTGGAGGTATGATTTAAAGGGCCCGTGGCCCGATAGGAAGCTTGCGGTGTATGGTGTAAGGTGATATATGTTAAGTGAGACTGTGGGGATTAGGTCAAACGTTTGCCTGCCCTTATCAGTGAGTTCCCAGTACTCCTACCATTCCGAGATGATCCTGGATTTCAGGACCCTCTTGATGAACGACTGGGGCACTGGGAGGTGGTGATCAATGGATGCATACTTGGTGGCTTGTTTTGCGAGTTCGTCCACGTACTCGTTGCCAAAAGTGCCTTTGTGTGCTGAGACGTGGCCGAGATGTGTTCTGTACAAGAGACTTTTGAGTTTTAATTTAATATTTAGTACGAGTGAATTAGATGTTCTAGGTGCGTCCAGACAGGCTATCACTGAAAATGGAGACCTTTGCTCCAGATTGACCCTTTAGCCACTCTAGGGCGGAGAAGATTGCAAATAGCTCTGCCTGGAAAACAGAATTGTTATCTCCGAGCCTACAGGCCCGCTGATGAGTCACCGCGTCTCCTTCCGTGGCGCAGAAGGCTGCTCTCACGCCGGTATCTGTGCGGGACCCATCAGGGAAGATGGTGGAACAGGTGGCAGAGGTGTAGCTATTAAGTTGTGTGTTGACTTGAAAATGCGATGTCTCTACATGATACTTGATAAATTCATAGTTTAGAAGAGGAACATACAGGCTGATTTAAAATAGATGTTATGGCAATCATCTCTTAAACCGCTAATGATAGAAACATTCTTCTAATTACAAAAAGTATACAATTCAAATTTTGAATATGCGACTTGCTGTATTGTTTACATATTACAATAAGAAATGTATTTTTATACATTCCCTGTGTCCTATAAGTTATATTTTAAAACATTTCTTCATGCTCTAAGAAATAAAACGAAAAAACCCCATTCTTAGATGATCGCTACTTATCGAATTATGATACTTTGAATTTTATGACATTTCGACGCTTTCCGGCACTAAAATAAATGTTATGGCAATCATCACCCTTAAACCGCTGATGATAGAAAAATTCTTCTAATTATGAAAAGTATACAATTCAGGTTTTAGATATGGCACTTGTTATACAAAAGGCTGTATACATATTAAAATAAGAAATGTATTTTTACACATTCCCTGTATCCTATAAGTTATATTTAGAAACATTAAACTTTATGTTCTTCATGATCTGAGAAATAAAACGAAAAAAAAACTTCAAACTTCATTCCGTTTGTACTTATTGACTTATGATATTTTGAGAAATTTCAACTCTTTCCGGCGCTAAAAAAGTGTCTTTCCGTTTGTAGTGTCGAAAAGCGCCGAAATTTCATAAAATTTAATGTATTATAACTTGCTAAGTTTTGTTCAAAGAAGAATGTAATTTTTACTATTTTACTTGCATAGAGAAAAAATTCCTAAATGCAACTTCGAGAACCTAGCGACCATATACAGTCCCTGGCCAAATTATTAGACGCAGTTGTTTTTATTATAATTTATTAAATATCTGGAAAGATACATGAGGAATTATCCTGAAACTTCAGGAGTGTAAACAACATGATACACATCATATATTTCCGCGAAGATATTTTCCCGAAACCCCATAAGGGGCAGTCAACAAATTGAAGAAAAACGAATATATTTTGGATAACCCTGTAAAAACTAATATTGCAAAAAGCATTCAAACTGTAGATTATGATTAAGGGGCTTATTGTAATAATTTGGGTTCATTTTTATGAAGATAGCATGTATACTCGAAGAGAAATTCACGTTTTTATAAAAACAGTCCCAAATTTTACCAAGTTTTTTGCTTATAATTTGCAGAGTTTTTAATATAAAAACAAGTTATTTTCAGAAAATATGACAAACAATATTATACACAATACCCTACAATCAGAATTAAAAAAAATAAAAATTGTATGAAAAATGAGCAGGTTTACTAAAAAATGTTTCATTGCGCATGTGCGATTTCAATCAATATATACTGTGCATAATATATTAGCTAAATGTATAGACCAACTTTTATGAAAGTCTCAAAAACATAGCTTGGAAATTCTGATAGTAATCGTCGATAGAATAAGATCGAATTTCGCTGTTCCCAAAAGGAAGCAAAAAGAAGAGGGGTTGTATCCAAATATACTAGCTTATGAAAGTTGACATAATAAGAATGAAGTGTCTCTCATTCTATATTTGATACAACCCCTCATCTTTTGCTTCCTTTTGGGAACAGCGAATTTCGAGCTTATTCTATCGACGATTACTATCAGAATTTTCAAGCTATGTTTTTGAGACTTTCATAAAAGTTGGTCTATATATTTAGCTAATATATTATGCACAGTATATTTTGATTGAATTCGCGCAAGCGCATTGAAACAATATTTAGTAAACCTGCTCATTTTTCATACAATTTTTATTTTTGTTTAATTCTGATTGCAGGGTATTGTGTATGATTTTGTTTTTCATATTTTCTGAAAATAACTTGTTTTTATATTAAAAACTCTGCAAATTATTAGCAAAAAACTTGTTAAAATTTGGGACTGTTTTTATAAAAACGTGAATTTCTCTTCGAGTATATATGCTATCTTCATAAAAATGAACCCAAATTATTACAATAAGCCACGTAATCATAATCTACAGTTTGAATGCTTTTTGCATTATTAGTTTTTACAGGGTTATCCAAAAGATATTCGTTTTTCTTCAATTTGTTGACGGCCCCTTATGTGGTTTCGGGTAAATATCTTCGCGGAAATATATGCTGTTTATCATTTTGTTTACACTCCTGAAGTTTCAGGATAATTCCTCATGTATTTTTCCAGATATTTAATAAATTATAATAAAAACAACTGCGTCTAATAATTTGGCTAGGGACTGTAAATATATAAAGTTAAGATTTTAATAGGCATACATCCCTTAGAGGAGAAATAACATATCTAAAATTTGTACATCATTTGTATACTTTTTGATATTGGAAATATGTTTCTATTATCAACAGTTTAACCCCAGGATACTTCATAGTTCGGTTCAGCACCCGTGTACTCTACACTAGTGCGATTTCGGATTCCGTAACTTCAGTTGTGTGTAAGTTTATTTGCAATATAGTGATAATGATAATGAAATATAACCCATGATTCCTATACAAAATTTAATGAAGAATCAAACTGTAATATTTATTTTTATCCAAAATTTCCTTTTTTATGAACGATGAAATGAAAGCATGTTTTCAAAAAAACACCTAAATTAGAAATTTCAGTCGATGCGAATTCGCACTAGGGTGGAGTTCACAAGTTAAGAGATGATCACCATAATCTCTACTTTGAATAATACTGTAATTTTCAAACTTCGTTTTTTGATTTAATAGCTTTTGCATTATTGAAGGTTATTTGTGGTTTCAAATATATATTTCGTAAATTGATATGGGAAAAGAAACTCGTTTTCTAAAGCCATGTTATTTCTAGCTTGTTTTAAAGTACTCGTAAAACTTAACAATTCGAAGATTCTGTTTATACGCTCCAATGAAATTTTTAATAGGATGATATATTTTTTCATGCCCCCATTAAAACTTGCAACATTATAAAAATGCACTTGAATTAACATCCTCTAAGAATAAATAATTCCTTTCTGTATGAATATATCTTTTAATTATTTGCTTATAATTTAGAATTAATACCTGCAATAGAGGAACAATTTTGACATTTCAACTTTAGACTTTAAAAGTAAACTTAATGTATTCGAATGAAAAAAACATTTTTTTTATTATATTTATTTCATTCTTTCAAAATTTCTACAAGAAAATTCTCCATTTTATTAATATCTATATATACTTCTGACATTTATAAAATATGTACAAGAAACTCTCATATGCGTATGTGATTGAAAGCAAACAAGTAAGAAATAAACAAAAAAAAAATAGCTCGTTTAAGAAAGCTAAAAAAGCGTGCATAAAAGCAAAAAGCTACTTAAAGTGTAGCTTGAAAGATTTTTTTGTATGGCTCCAATTAGCAATCGCAATCTTAACTCCGTTTCATCTTAACTCCGTATTGCAAGATTTCAACTGAAAGACCAAATAAAGTTTCCTTTCTTTTGGTATCCATTGACTGGAATTACTTATTTACTGAATGAATGCTTGTTAGCATCAACATAACAATTTTCCTAAAAACAAAATACTACAAAAAAATATACAAAAAGTAGTTTTATGAATAACGTCCAAAGTAGAACTAATAAATGGATATACAGGAACTGGATAAAACAGTTGTGGCAAATGTCTTAATGAGCTGAAACATATTTTCAGTTCGAGGAAGTCAATTTGCGCAATTTTCTTTTGAAAATGCTTATTTTTTTAAAAGCAGCTTTAAAATATAAAATAATACTCTAAAGCGACTTTATGTTGGTATGTTGTTAACTACAAAATGCTGTCGCTTATATATTTTAATTTCAGACTCGTTACCAGAGTGTTGTCTCTTTTTGGATTAAAGATGTAGAAGTATAATTAAGAATGCATTAAATCAGTGAGAAAGTATTAAACGCAGCGACTAACAGCTTTTAATCTTACATAAAATTTTAAATGAGTAATTATAGTTGTGACGTTCGCTTTAAAGTGTTTTTTTTAACATACCTCAATTTTAAAGTTTCTTTTCTGTCCTTTCTTGGTAATCCAAGAAAAATACTTTATTTGCATCTACCTTGGAAAAAAATCGCAATATTAAAGTTTTCCGTGTAATGTTTATTGAAGTAAAGGGTAATAGGGTAGAAAGTAGAAGTAGGAGGAATTCGTTAATTTGCAGTTCCAGAAGAGTCAAAGAGTTTTCAGAAGAGTTCCAGAAGAGGTATTAAATTTCTGAGTAATAACTAGGATCGTATGCATTATAAAATTGTTAATATTGGTAATTTTTAAACCTAGAAATACTGTTACATTATACGTATCTACCTTGGAAAAAAGAGCAATATTAAAATTTTATATGTAATGTTTATTGACGTAAATGGTAATAGGGTAGAAAGTAGAAGTAAGAGGAGTTCGTTAATTGGTTTTTCCAGAAGAGTATAGCATTAGATTACTGAGTAATAACTCGGATCGTATGCATTATAAAATTGTTAATATTATTAATTGTCAAAACTAGAAATACTGTTACATTCTACGCAATTACATTGAAAAAAAGGGCAATATTAACATTTTCTATGCAATGTTCATTGACGTAAATGGTAATAGGGTAGAAAGTAGAAGTAGGAGGAGTTCGTTAATTTGTACTTCCAGAAGAGTATAGTATTACATTACTGAGTAATAACTCGGATCGTATGCATTATAAAAATTGTTAATATTATTAATTGTCAAAACTAGAAATACTGTTATATTCTACGCAACTACATTGAAAAAAGGGCAATATTAACATTTTCTATGTAATGTTCATTGACGTAAATGGTAATAGGGTAGAAAGTAGAAGTAGGAGGAGTTCGTTAATTTGTACTTCCAGAAGAGTATAGTATTACATTACTGAGTAATAACTCGGATCGTATGCATTATAAAAATTGTTAATATTATTAATTGTCAAAATTAGAAATACTCTTATATTCTACGCAACTACATTGAAAAAAGGGCAATATTAACATTTTCTATGTAATGTTCATTGACGTAAATGGTAATAGGGTAGAAAGTAGAAGTAGGAGGAGTTCGTTAATTTGTAGTTCCAGAACAGTATAGTATTAGATTGCTGAGTAATAACTCGGATCGTATGCATTATAAAAATTGTTAATATTATTAATTGTCAAAACTAGAAATACTGTTACATTCTACGCAACTACATTGAAAAAAAGGGCAATATTAACATTTTCTATGTAATGTTCATTGACGTAAATGGTAATAGGGTAGAAAGTAGAAGTAGGAGGAGTTCGTTAATTTGTACTTCCAGAAGAGTATAGTATTACATTACTGAGTAATAACTCGGATCGTTTGCATTATAAAAATTGTTAATATTATTAATTGTCAAAACTAGAAATACTGTTATATTCTACGCAACTACATTGAAAAAAGGGCAATATTAACATTTTCTATGTAATGTTCATTGACGTAAATGGTAATAGGGTAGAAAGTAGAAGTAGGAGGAGTTCGTTAATTTGTACTTCCAGAAGAGTATAGTATTACATTACTGAGTAATAACTCGGATCGTATGCATTATAAAAATTGTTAATATTATTAATTGTCAAAACTAGAAATACTGTTACATTCTACGCAACTACATTGAAAAAAAGGGCAATATTAACATTTTCTATGTAATGTTCATTGACGTAAATGGTAATAGGGTAGAAAGTAGAAGTAGGAGGAGTTCGTTAATTTGTACTTCCAGAAGAGTATAGTATTACATTACTGAGTAATAACTCGGATCGTATGCATTATAAAAATTGTTAATATTATTAATTGTCAAAACTAGAAATACTGTTATATTCTACGCAACTACATTGAAAAAAGGGCAATATTAACATTTTCTATGTAATGTTCATTGACGTAAATGGTAATAGGGTAGAAAGTAGAAGTAGGAGGAGTTCGTTAATTTGTAGTTCCAGATGAGTATAGTATTAGATTACTGAGTAATAACTCGAATCGTATGCATTATAAAAATTGTTAATATTATTAATTGTCAAAACTAGAAATACTGTTACATTCTACGCAACTACATTGAAAAAAACGGCAATATTAACATTTTCTATGTAATGTTCATTGACTTAAATGGTAATAGGGTAGAAAGTAGAAGTAGGAGGAGTTCGTTAATTTGTAGTTCCAGAAGAGTATAGTATTAGATTACTGAGTAATAACTAGGATGGTATGCATTATGAAATTGTTAATATTGTTAATTGTTAAAACCAGAAATATTGTTACATTGAAATTTACTTATGTTCCGCGTCAACAAATCTACAAAGAAACAAATAGAGAATGCTTTGCTTTGAAAAGCTTAAATTATTTTTAATGGTAAGAAAACGATATCCATATAAAGTTAATAAAATGGCCAAACATATATACAGGATGTTCTATTATTGTAGTAAAAAAACTTAGAAGGGTGATAGTTTAGGTCAAGAGAAACAAATTTTACAAAGTAGTCTAGTATCGCAATTCACTTATTAAGTCAAAAATACAGAGTATCTTATTCAAACCCTCATGCAGTTTTTCGTTAATAACTTGAAGAACAGTGACAGTATTGTAACAAGAGTTTCAACAGACTTACTTTACTTTGTATGAAAAGTTTGGATATCTTGCAAAAAGGGAGAAAAAGCACAATAATTTGGTTTGCGACTTCCTACGTACTTCGGGGTGCATTCTGAAATTGTTCCGATTTGTGAAGAGTCTAGCATAGTGTTGTTCGTACGTGAATGTTCACTACTTCCAAAATTGTTAGGTTTTATCATATTTAGCAATAGAACAGATAATTCTGTTGAAAATCTAGTCACAATGTCTCCATTGTTGTTCAAATTATTAACGAAAAATTACATGAGGGTTGGAATAAGATATCCTGTATTTTTGACCTATTAAGTGAATTGCGACCCTGGGTTCCATTGGAATATTTGTTTGTGCTGACGTTAACTATCATCCCTCTTAGATTGTTGACACAATTACCAAAAAACACTCCGTGTATAAGTTTGGCCATTTCTTTTACACAATACACTTATCGTTTTCTTACCATTAAAGATTTATTTCAGCTTTCAAACCAAAGTATTTTCTAATTTGCTTTTTTGTAAATTTGTTGACAGGAAACATTATAACCATATTTCAATGCAACATCATTTGTAGTCTTAGCAATTTACAATATTAACAATTTTATAGTAGAAATTTTGTTTATCTTGATGTGGTCTATCACCTCTCTGAATTTGTTGTTCAATAACAAAACATCTCGCATATCGCATGAAAAAATGCAAGACATTTTGGATTTTCCAATTTCTTAGCTATAAGCATTTCTATTCGTTGACACATCTATTTTTTGTTTAAGACTTGTAAAGAAAACAACGACATAAACAATTTAGTTGCAAACATCATGAAATGAATTTTAAATGTTCAAAATGTTATTGTTATAGCACAAAAAAGTCAAAGTCTATATTTTCAAAGCTTGTGTGGCTAACCTTATTTATAATTCTTTGTTTGTGATTGTGTCGATTGCAGAGGCGATGCTTATTATAAAAATTTTAAAAATAATAATGTTTTATGAAAATTAAAACTAATTTAGAATTTATACAGACACAATACTACTTGTATTAGATATTATAATGCAAGCAATGTCAAAGATTGTAAATCGATTTTATCTTTTTAAGTATTCAATGAATATTCTCTAAGATTCATTCATAACTATCATAGTTTAACATTTTCTGGAAAAATTGTTTACTCATCGTTAAGTATTTCAAGAGAATTCAACACTTTAATACAATTTACTCCCAAATTTTTTTTATGTTTTTCTGCGAGACAGTGCATTTAAATATAATTAACACATTTGTAAGTTTTTAAAGCTATACTTTTGAAAAATAAACTTTATTGTTAAAACTTATATACCTGTACTAATGAATAACATAACTATCTATTATTTTTAATGCTACTTTATAAGAAACAATTACGTTGTTAATTTTAAAATACAAATGATACATTAACGAATGACATAATTTTGCTCTTTCATACAATAAGCGTCTGTTATTTCTTAATTTCATTTTATTCTGAAATCTACCTAAATCGTATTTATATGATAAAACAGGAAACAAACTTGAATATATATGCAAAAATAAACTCTAGCTTTATTTTCTAAGTATTATGATTTAAAATAGTTTGATAATTGATCGAATGAAAATTTATTATAACAGTGAAACATTTCTGACGTCGAATTTCTGTTCTTGAAATTTCAATTAGAATGTATTTTAAAAACACAAATTGCACAAATTGTGCTTATTAGTTGCTAAAATCAGTGTAAAAATTGTTTTAAACTCATAAAAGAGCTAAAATCCTACATGTTTCGGCTTCAAACTTAAAGCCATCATCGGGGAAGAGGAACAACACAAACGACTACTGATCTTTTAATTTTCGACACGAGAAGAATGAAATCAACAGTATGGAAAAATTTAAATAAAATAAGCGGGCACTCTTTGTTGCCAAAGAGCGAAAAACAAAACAATGAATTAACAAGGGGTTAAAAATGTATCCCATAAACCAGGTATGCTGAAAGAAAAGTTATCATTACAAATACAATCTTTTCTAATTTTAATTTCCAATGATTCCCTAATGGCGGCTTTAAATGGGTTATTGAACCTATGGATAATTCTTGCTTTATCGAAATTAATTACAATATCATTATTTTTAGCGTAAAACCGGGAGAGTGCAGTGGATAATTTTCCAAATTTTATGTCGTTTTTATGCTCTTTTAATCTTTCTAAAAACTTTCTTTTAGTCATACCAATGTAAAATATTATACTATTATTATTTAAGCTAATGGGGATTTCATAAACACCTGCGAATTGATCAGGGGGGATAGGATCTAATTTATATGAAACTAAGTCAACCAATTTTCTGGGAGGGACAGCAATAAGATGGATATTGTATTTACGGAGGGCCCTTTTAATCCTTTCAAATATAATAGGTATATATTGGAATTTCCGATAGTTTGGTTTATTATTGCTAGGGACAGGATGCTGAATTAAATGGCCATTGAATTTTTCTATAATTTTCTGTACGTGATGAGCGGGGAAACCATGGTCAATGGCGATATCTCTGATAAAATTAAGTTCATCTTGGATGAATTCACTTGAACAAACCAGAAAAGCACGCTTGATGAATGAATTGAAGGCAGCAATCTTATAAGTGAAAGTTGTAGAGGCATTAAATGGGATTATTGTGTTACTTCTCATCGGTTTACGATAGACTTTACGTTTTATTTTGTTGTCATCTTTAATTAATTGAATATCAAGGAACGGCAGTGATGAATTTTCTTCTATTTCCAACGTAAACACAAAATGTAATGTAACAAATGTAACGTTCATCACTGCCGTTCCTTTATATTCAATTAATTAAAGATGACAACAAAATAAAACGTAAAGTCTATCGTAAACCGATGAGAAGTAACACAATAATCCCATTTAATGCCTCTACAACTTTCACTTATAAGATTGCTGCCTTCAATTCATTCATCAAGCGTGCTTTTCTGGTTTGTTCAAGTGAATTCATCCAAGATGAACTTAATTTTATCAGAGATATCGCCATTGACCATGGTTTCCCCGCTCATCACGTACAGAAAATTATAGAAAAATTCAATGGCCATTTAATTCAGCATCCTGTCCCTAGCAATAATAAACCAAACTATCGGAAATTCCAATATATACCTATTATATTTGAAAGGATTAAAAGGGCCCTCCGTAAATACAATATCCATCTTATTGCTGTCCCTCCCAGAAAATTGGTTGACTTAGTTTCATATAAATTAGATCCTATCCCCCCTGATCAATTCGCAGGTGTTTATGAAATCCCCATTAGCTTAAATAATAATAGTATAATATTTTACATTGGTATGACTAAAAGAAAGTTTTTAGAAAGATTAAAAGAGCATAAAAACGACATAAAATTTGGAAAATTATCCACTGCACTCTCCCGGTTTTACGCTAAAAATAATGATATTGTAATTAATTTCGATAAAGCAAGAATTATCCATAGGTTCAATAACCCATTTAAAGCCGCCATTAGGGAATCATTGGAAATTAAAATTAGAAAAGATTGTATTTGTAATGATAACTTTTCTTTCAGCATACCTGGTTTATGGGATACATTTTTAACCCCTTGTTAATTCATTGTTTTGTTTTTCGCTCTTTGGCAACAAAGAGTGCCCGCTTATTTTATTTAAATTTTTCCATACTGTTGATTTCATTCTTCTCGTGTCGAAAATTAAAAGATCAGTAGTCGTTTGTGTTGTTCCTCTTCCCCGATGATGGCTTTAAGTTTGAAGCCGAAACATGTAGGATTTTAGCTCTTTTATGAGTTTAAAACAATTTTTACACTGATTTTAGCAACTAATAAGCACAATTTGTGCAATTTGTGTTTTTAAAATACTAGTTAACAGTGTAGTGTCCAAATGGATTCAATTAGAATGATTTATAAGTATAGCTTTTAGACTGAAATATTAAATTATTTCGAAAACCATTATCGTGAAGCTGCGCGTGGTAATCCTTTGAAATTGAATATTTAATGCGTACTAAAATATTAAGAAATGTTTATACAAGAATAATTGGATTCATTCTTCCTCATCATGAAATTTGAAATTATATCAAGAAAATTATTCACTGGGAAGAAAGTTGTTCAGAAATTGAGGAGATCTGTAATTATATAACGACGTTACAAAACGATATATTTAATAATATAAAATGTGTGTATTCGATAAACAAAAATGTATTTTTGATTGTAAATCGTAATGAAACAAATTTTTACGTTGTTGTAAAGTTTCAGAATATGATATTGTTACATAGTTCTTACATGGTACTATATACACTTTTATAACAGACGATATTATTACTATTTAATTAAAAGACAATATTTTTACACGCACGGATACTGTACTTTCATACAAGAGCTAATTTAAATATTTGAATACTTTCTAAAGTTCTATTTATACAGAAATAGGAGGCAACTAGCTTCTTATAAACTTCTTATATACTTAACTTCTTTATAAAATTGTTCGTTACAGCATTTATTTGATTTATAGAAAAATAAATACAAATAACCTGTTATGATATGCGACGTTATATTATTTTAATCAACCATTAAACAATTTTATAGTAGATGAAATCAAATTGTAAGATAGTATTGTTAAATTACATCAGTTCAATATCTATATTATAAAGAACAAACGTGTTCGTGCGTAACGGTGACATTATTTTGGCGTTGGCAACAATTAAGTTTAAACAATTAAATTTCGCTTTTACAGCAATTTTTTTAACTTCTAATCAGCGTACATTAAAAATTTCTACACTGTCGAATAGGGACAAAATGCACTTTAAAATGCCATTTGTTTGAAAACTGTATCGCAATTTACTCATTTTTTATAGTTTTAAAATAATTTTCAAGCATGATTTTGTTTTCAAATCTATCTCTATCGCGTGATTACGAAATATAAATCCGTTTGTCTTTACATTAATATAAATACCTCACCATTTGTTTCCAGATTATAATCCATAATGAAATTTAAAGTTTGCAATAAATATATAAAATAGTAAATTGTAAATAAAACACAAATTTAAGACGTGTAATCGAACTACGCGCTTTATCCACTGAAACGATCATAATAAAAAATTATTATGTAAATAGTGATCTTTGGCGATTTCTTCGGTTGTTAATTCCAGGCACGAGGACAATACGAAAGTATCGCTTTTTATAAATTTCAAAATTTTATTTGAATGCATAATTGCTATTTTTCCCATAGAAATGATTTTTGGTATTGTTGGGGGACATTCTAAAAATATATATTGAATGTAAAAAATCTATTAGAGTTTTCAATTTAAAAATTCGTTTTTACCTATATTCTGTAACTCCGGAAGACCAGGTTTATCCCTTTGTTTTAGTTAAAGTATGATTACCTTGCTATATTAAAAGTCAAATTTCTGTTCTTGAAATTTCAATTAGAATGATTTAAAAGTATCGCTTTTAGACTGAAATATTAAATTATTCCTAAAGCTATTATCTTGAAGTTGTACGTGGTAAATCTTTGAAATTGAATATTTAATGCGTACTAAAATATTAAGAAATGCTTAGATAAGAATAATTGAATTCATTTTTCCTCATCATGAAATTTGAAATTATATCAAGAAAATTATTTACTGGGAAGGAAGTTATTTAGAAATTTATGAGATTTATAATTATTTAATGACGTTGCGAAACGTGATATTTAATAAAATAAAATATATGTATTCGATCAACAAAAACTTAATATAGATCGTTATGAAAAATTTTGTAAGTTTTTTAAGTTGTTGGAAAGTCCCATAATATATTTTTATATAGTTTTGCATGATTCTTAATACACTTTTAGAACAATATTACAAACTAAATTCAAAATGTTTAATTAAACAGAATGTTTTTACAGACACATACATTGTACTTTTATTCATGTGCTTATATAAACATTTGTATATTTTGTAAAGTCTCATTTATACAGAAATGTGAGGAAATTTCTTTATAAATTTGTTCGTTACCGCATTTAATTGATTTAGAATAAAATAAATACAAATAATCTGTTATGATATGTATCATTACATTATTTTAATCAAACATTAAGACACTTTCATGGTAAATGGAATCAAAATGTAACATAGTATCGTAAAAAAATACCAGTATTATTCTAAAAGTCAAATTTCTACTCTTGAAATTTCAATTAAAATGATTCATATATATAGCTTTTAGAAAGAAATATTAAATTATTTCAAAAGTCATTATGATAAAACTATACAAGGTGACATTGTGAAATGGAAAATTTAATAAGAAAACATAAGAAAATTTTCAAAATAGAAAAATTAGATTCAAATAATCATCTTGGAATTTTAATGCGGTAAAGATATTGCCCCCCCCCCCCTCAGAAGGAATTTATTAAGAAAGTCGAGAGGTTTAATCATGTGAAGACGTAACTAAACGCCACATTAAATAAAAGCTAATCTATATACAACTTAAACCTGTTTTATCGCATTGTTGACTAGCAGTTTAGTTTTTAAAGTAAAAGAAGTCTCCGCTTCATAGAAATTCTTTGGTATATTGATTGCCTAGGCACCGCCCACTGAATATTAGGCCTGAGCGCTGACACAAAAATTGATGCAGTCGTAGGCGGAAAATTTTCAACGTGTGTCCGGTCCCTTGAAATTCAACACCAATAATTTCTAAAAGTTTTCTCCGCTTTATTTGTCTGAGATTCAATAAGTCATAGAAAACTTTTAGAAAATAGTGGGGTGTAAAATTAGGGGACCGTACAAAGAATTAGAAAATCGGCACACGAGCGCCGCCATTTTCGTGTCAGCGCTCAGGCCTAGTATTCAGGGGGCTGTGGCCTAGGGAGTAATTGCGACGAGTCCAGTCATATGTAGGTTCAGTGATGGCCATAAAAAAGTAAAGACAACATGGAACATCTTAAATCTATACGAGCATATTTTAAAAAAATATTTTTTAGTTTTCATCCATAAGACGATGAGATAATAGTGTAATTCTTCTTTTTTCCAATTTTCTTTTTCTTACAATTATATAGTATGATATAATACTGGTGTTTCCATCTATCGGATTTGAAATGAAGTGGCTAAATAATATTCACCCAGATGTCCGAATTTGTTTTCCCTGCGAGCGCAGGTTTTTAGCACCGCGCAACCAATCAAGCCACGCAAATATGGTGGACTTTCATCGCTAATTTGAACAAGTCTATTACTCGGAGAAAAAATGTATATTTTTTTAAACAATGCGTATTCTTTTTCGATGCTATTCTAATAGAAAACTGTTTTAAAAAATACAAAGTACTTTTTAAATAATGATACAATTAAATTAAAATTAATGCTACTGCAATTGAGAAGTTTCTCACAAAATCACAATGAACGGGATATATTTACAAATATTGCTTTATAAAAATAATTTTTACAGATTTCAATATTCATGTTAATTTTAACGAAATAAAATAAAATTTATTAAAGAATATTTTCTATTTTATAAGAATTCATTACAAAAAACACCTTTCAATCAATAGAATACATGGAAATGGGTATGGATAGGGCAAAACCACAGCCAGGTTTTTTTTTTTTTTGGGGGGGGGGGGGGGTAGGCGAGGGGGGGAGAGACAATCTTCTAAATTTTAAGGTACACTGCCTTTCTATTAGATGAAAGTACATAAATGTATCCTTTCTAACTTATTTTTAGGGAAGGAGGTGGGGAGGTAGTCCCAACTAGGTTATTGCGTTAGCATGGGGGCGCTTGGATATTGTGAACTAGCGATAGTCATCGCAAAAACAGATGCCCCGAGACTGCTGGGTAGGTTTTTCAAATTTATGAATCTGTAAATATGTTACAATGTATGGATTTAATAGAGGATTTTTCACATTTTAACAAAATGTACTTAAACAAATAACATAAATACATATTCCTTCTGATAAAAGTTTTCCAATATTTTACGGGAAAAAAATACACAGATGGAACCGTGAAACTGGGATTAACTGGGCGTTGTTTTACTTAAACACGGTATACTTGCGACAATTTAACAATGTGTTAAGTTAGTTCATTAACAAAAACACTGCAAAACTAAAAATTTGTATTTTAATAAAGAAAACATACAAACACATTGTCTTAATAAATGTTCTAATTTAAAATATCTATATTATAAGGCAAAAGCATGTCAGTGAGTATCGCTGACGTCATATTGATGGTGGCAACGACCTAACCATTTAGTTTCTCTTTTACTGCATTTATTTTTTATTTTTTATTTTTTATTTTTTTTTTACCGCCAAACATCGCACAATTTCAAATTTTACACCGCGTTGCATGGAAAAAATGGACTTGTAAATGTAATTTGTTTCAAAACGGTATCTCACTTTACTGATTTTTCTGTGTTTTAAAATATGTATCAGGATTTTTTTTTTAAATCCGCGTGCAACCCAATTAAGAGAACCATCCCCTGAAAATAATGCAAATAATATAATATTTGTTCGTTTTTGTGTAATACTCCATAACTAAAGAGCCAAACGAAATTAAAACTTCACAAGTACAAAAATAAATAAATAAAACACGAAATTAATAGATATTTAATTGAACTACGTCCTTAAACATCGGAATATTCAATATCCCAATGGTTACTCTAAAGAGTGAAATGGTTTCGCGATTGACTTCTGGTATACAGTTAATTCGAAAGTGAGAAAAAAAAATTTGGTGTAGTTGTTGGAAAATTTAAGAAAATATACTAAATGTAAAAAAAAAAAAAAGCTATTAGAGTTTTTCATCAGAAACAACTTTAATGTATGTTTTGTAAATCGACAGTATGCCGGGCATCTTTAACCCGGGTGTTGCAGGTTGGATTGCCGAATTTGTTAAAATCATGCCTGGTTTCGATAATAGAGCGAATAAAATTTATGAAGGTAGTGTAGCAATTCGGACATCTAACTTCTGATCTTGAGATTTCTATTAAAATGATTTATAAGTATCGTTTTTAGACTAAAATATTAAATTATTTCGAAAACCCTTGTAAAAAATATATACAACATAAACCTTCGAAATTCAATCTTTAATGCATGCGTATTAAAATATACAGAAATGATCAGAATAAATAATTAGTTTCATTTTTACTCAGCATGAAATTTGAAATTATGTCAATAAAATTATACACAAGAAAAATATTTTGATATTGCTAAGATTTAAAATTCAATGACGTTACTAAATGCAGTTCTCAATAAAATGGAATGCATGTATTCGAAAACAAAATTTGTTTTAAAATTTGAATAACTATGAGACAGATTATATTAGGAAGATTTATAATATTAAATGTATCTATAATTATTCATGTTTCTAAACATATAGTCATAACCAGACTATAAATGAAATGACAAATAGGGAAGAGAGGGACACATGTGAATATTTTTAAAAAACTTTTTTATTGTTTCTCAACGTGCTTTTAAAATGACCAAACAAACAACAATTGATAATAATATTTACACTTTTTTCTTCTTTTAAGGATTTTTTATTAATTTATTTATTTAAGAAGGTTTTCTAAGCCTTTTGTTTTGCCCTACCAAAAAGCTGGTTGTAAAAATGCTAGGAACACAAGTGAACAATGTAAAAATAAAAAATAAATTCTTTTTCAAAATGGCAGTATATAGATAATAAAGATAATCCATTTTATTAGATAATAAGAAATATTAAAATTTCGTCAAATATTTACATTTAAGTACATACTTTACCTCAATAGAAAAAAAGTATGAGTACAAAAAATATAAGTACGATTTCTATTTCTAAACTAACAATATTATAAATAAATGGCATCCACCCTTCTGGATGTCCAAGCTTTCAAAATTTTCTCCAATTAGAAAGCAGATTTTGCATTTCTGTTCCAATATCAGCTTTTTTTAACCGAAAGCTCAATTCAAGCTGTATTTTACATTTTCTCTACAGATTTTATGTATTTTTAGAATTTTTTATTAATTTATTTATTTAAGAAGGTTTTCTAAGCCTTTTGTTTTGCCCCACCAAAAAGCTGGTTGTAAAAATGCTAGGAACACAAGTGAACAATGTAAAAAGAAAAATAAATTCTTTTTCAAAATGGCAGTATATAGATAATAAAGATAATCCATTTTATTAGATAATAAGAAATATTAAAATTTCGTCAAATATTTACATTTAAGTACATACTTTACCCCAATAGAAAAAAAGTATGAGTACAAAAAATATAAGTACGATTTCTATTTCTAAACTAACAATATTATAAATAAATGGCATCCACCATTCTGGATGTCCAAGCTTTCAAAAATTTCTCCAATTAGAAAGCAGATTTTGCATTTCTGTTCCAATATCAGCTTTTTTAACCGAAAGCTCAATTCAAGCTGTATTTTACATTTTCTCTACAGATTTTATGTATTTTTAGAAAGCATTTTATGCAATTAACTCCAGCAAATTATTCGTGATCTTGAATATAGTTGTTTCAGATATGTATCGTATTTATGTCATTTCTTTTGCCTTTTTGAAAGTTATTCCATATTGCATCTTAGAACTCTTCTTGAGAATTTTTTAAAAGAATTTCCTATTGATTGTTAATATTTAACTACACTCAGAAAAAGGAATTGATTAAAACTACAAAACATTTTTGTTGAGTACATTTTGGTTGTTTTAGCAAAATTGGAGTAAAATTGAACTATTTTACTTCAATTAACAAAACATTTTTGTTGACGATACAAAATATTTTTTTGGAATTGCAAAAAAAAAGTGGTTTTCAACAAAAAAATTGTTTTTGTTGATTCAAACAAAATTTCCATTGACCTATATTTAAACAAAATTTTTGTTTAAATATGGGTCAATAAAAATTTTGTTTGAATCAACAAATTTTTTTTTTTTTTTTTTTTTTTTTTTTTTTTTTTTTTTTTTTTTTTGCAATTCCAAAAAAAAAATTGTATTGTCAGCAAAAATGTTTTGTTAATTGAAGTAAAATGGTTCAATTTTACTCCAATTTTGCTAAAACAACAAAATGTACTCAAAAAATATGTTTTGTAGTTTTAATCAGTTTCTTTTTCAGAGTGTAGCTGCTTAATTATTATGAAATGTATTTTCTAATGGATATGCGATTATTAATCCATTTGGCTGATGGTTCATCCTACAAAACATGAACAGCATAGCTGTAGTCCTGAAAAGCATATTAGTTTTCAAACCAAACGTTTTTTCTTGCAATTCAAATATTTGTGAACTGTTAACTTTGCCCAAGGCCATAGATAATGGGGGGATCAACAGGTTTTGATCCCCTATCCGAAATTTTTGTCAGGATGACTATAAATATGCCATTAACTATCAATCAAGATGGTCGAGGTTTCAAAATCAACTACAGTCAACATTCAAAAATCTACACTAGAATATCTTTATTGTTTGCTTCCGTTAGTACGTTGAAAAAATAAATGCAATTTCTAAAAACTATTTAAAATTCATTCGAAATTTTGGAATGAGAACAATAATTTTTAAAGATAGTCTCTTTTTAGCCCAAATTCTTGAAGTATGCAATAAAAGTCATTTAAAATATTCGCAAGCATATCTATTCCGACCAATGCGAAGATATTTTTGGCAATAAAACATTTGAAAATTTAAGTACAAAAATTTCAAACATTAATTTGATTGAAACTAACGTAAATATTTCACCGAAGAAGTATGTAAATGAGAGTATAATTTTATTTGCAATAAAAAGCCTTAAATTGTCTTGTATAATTGTATTAAATTGATTTAAATTAATTTACAATAAAGCTTAGACTTTTAAACACTTGTTTATATTCATTTAGTAAAAAACAAATCTAAAATAAAACAAGAATAAAATTCCGGGCCCCAAGAGATCCTCCGAAATATTTTTTTTTTCTATGGCTTTGAATCTGCCCCAGATATTTTGTTTCCAAATGCACCATCCATCAACTCATGTGGAACTTGCAAAATTTAAGTATTTTAAACCGAAATTAAAAGACAAAACCTAACCAAAAGATTCACTTATTAACGTTGCGACTATTATTAGGAATACAGCAAACTGACTATATTTGGCAATAACGACTTTTAACAAATAAAACTTTTAGAACTTATTTTTATATTAGTAATTTAAGAAGTTTTGGTTACAACACACCTTCAAAAATAATTAAACAGTTGTGGTTCAAAACTAAAATAGCTGACTTATCTACAATCTGACTTATATTTGTCTAACAGGTGGTATTAATAGAACCAAACAACTGACAATATTTGGAAGATTTTAATTTGAAATTAATTAGCTAACATGTATGTTGCTTTCAAGTACCGCAGTGTGTACACCTATTCCCCTTTCTCCTACTTAACTTAAAAACTTCGCTTTCACGAAATGATATTGTACATTTACTCAGTAAATATTAAAAAAAAATATTTCAATTTTTTATAAATTTTCAATCATACAGAAAGCATTTCATAAATTTGTTGGTTATAACAAATTATTTTATATAACAAGAAATAAAAACAAATACTCTGTAATGATAAGTTATTGCATTATTTTAACCCTTTCCGGGGCAGACAAATTCTGTTCGTAAAATGAGAAATTACTGAGTGACACCGGAATTTACAACGTACTTTTTAAAAAAATACGAACTCCTCATTTTAAGCTTTCATTGTATAAACAAAATTTTATTAAAATGTTCTTGGTGCCGTTCCAAGTTTGGAATTAAAATTAGGTGAGCCCGGAGTGGGACCACTGTGCCGGAAAGGGTTAACAAGAATTTAAAAACTTTTGTAATAGATCGAATCAAAATCCAAGATATTATTATAAAATTACGTAGGTCTAATTGCTGTTTTTGAAATTTCTATTAGAATTATGTGTACCGCATAGCTTTTACAGTGAAATACTAATTTATTTCAAAAGTCATTATCAGGAATCTATACAAGATTAACTTTTGAAATTGAATATTTAATATCTACTAATATATTTAATAATATTCAAAAGAGAATAATTAGAATCATATTTCCCCATCTTAAAATTACAATACAGATAAGATGTTATTCACCAGGAAGAAAATGATTAAGATGTTCATTATATGAAGCTATTACTAAATGTGATATTCAATAAAATGAATCTATGAACAGTGTAAACATGTTTTTAATTTGATTAATAATAAAGAACATTTTAAAACTATGAACTAATAATCTAAGACAAATATTTAAAATTCCATGCCTTAATAAATATTACAATTTAATATATTTTTATAATAAATTAATAAAACATTTGAGATAATAACAAAGGATTTTGGACGTCGAACTTTTGTTCTTGAAATTGGAAATATTAAATTATATCGAAAACCATTTTCGTAAAACTAAGCGACGCAAATGATTGAAAGAAAATACTAAAATAATAGTGTGCTAAAATATTCAGAAATATTTAGACAAGAGGAATTACATTTTTTTTTTCGTGACAAGATTTGAAGTTATAGCAAGAAAATTAGTCATTGGAAAGAAAGTTACTTAGAACGTGATGACATTTATAATTATGTAATGATATTATTTGTAAGCACTACTTATATGAGCGAAAATATCATCCTTCTTTTAAATCCATCCTTTGTGCGTTTAATGACAGCGCCATCTAACGGTTTAGTGCTTGCGATAGGTCCATGCATTGGTATGGCGAAAATAACTTGTTTAAATGTGTTCTATCACCCTTTAAAGTTATGCCCATGAGTTATGATACCCCTTCAACTTCTCTGAAGGAAATTTGGTCCAATTTAAGATACAGCTCCCCCGCCCCTCCATACACACTATCTTCCTTTGCAATTTCTTTATTTCTTCTTCCGATTTTCATCCATATTAGCATCCTAGGTAGTATCATTATTCCTCATCAATTAAATCAGGAATCGTTTGTTAGATATTGTGCAGAATATATGGTTGTCTTCACAATCAGAAAGTACCCTGTAGAATTTCGCTGCTTGGTTTACGACGATGCATTGTCGGGTGTTTTGATCTTGTCTAGGCGTATTCTATCATCTCTGAAAGTTTTAACTAGGAGTTTCGAATCATCTTGTATATATACTACGGGATTCTGTCGTCTGCGCCCTTCGAGCGACAACCCCACCACCACCACCACCACCACCACCACCCCACCCCCACTCCCTGCGACTTGCAAACTTGTTCCTATTCCAACCATTGGTGGAAACATACTGTAATATACCCAAATAACAAATTTGAAATTCCTGGATTTAAGAGCTTCTTTAATCATTTAAATTGTACATGAATGGACAGGTGGAAGACAGATTAATTATTGCATCTATCTTGCGTTTGATTATTTTGCATGAAAGCTTAATTGATTTGTTTAGTATAAGTAATATGATTTGCTAATTTATAGTTATTTATTTATTTAAAATTTAAAATTTTGTTTGTATTAGAAATGAAATGAAATTCAAAATAATCATCGCGTCTTGTCTGGAAAAAAGGATTCTTGACTGGGAAAAGGTCACGCAGTCTTTAAAAGTGGGGAAATGCTGTATCTTTTCAAAAAATAATCTATTTTTTTTTATATTATGCTTGAGATATTTCCCTGTATGTTTACTAGTGAAATAATTTAAATTTTTCCTAATAAAAGTCTCAATTACAGAAGATTTCAGGAGATGAACAAAAGAGGCAAATGTTAACGTGTTGTTAATGTTTGTATAGGACTTTCGCCAAAATTACCGTGTCTCGAAGTATATGTATGAAATACTTTCAGCGCTAAATTTGGCAACGTTTTAACAAATGATACCGAGATTTGCAATAATTTGGAGACGTTTGGCGTTACTTCTAATTTCTCATATCTACGCGTATCAAATATTCACACGATCAGATACTGTGCTTTTATTCAACAGAAACAAATATTTTCATTTCGCAGAAATGTAAGGAAACTTCTTTCTAAATTTGTTAGTTACAACATTCTATATTTACTTAATTTTAAATACAGTGTGATCCAGAACAAATTGGCTCATTTTAAAATACAATATAAAATAAAGTAATCGACGTACAATTTTTCTGTTTGAACTAAAATTCGTCCCAAGATGAAAAATGTTTTTTAAAGTAATAAAAAAAATATATTTCAAAATTTTGCTAATAGATGGTGGTTTACCCAAGAAATGAAGGGTTTTCACAAAGACAAACCAAGTAGCAATTCAGCATTTATTTTCTCACTAGCAGTTACGCTGCATTTGCTGTGTCTAATCAACAAATATACATAACCAGATATGAAACAACGAACATGCCTGTAATCAATCCCCTCTCTTACAAAATCAATTCTAACGATCACGTGGACCGAAACAGAATTTCGTTTGGATCTTCGGATGTAGTTCGAGTTAGAAAGTATGGTAATAAATGGTATGGTAATTAATTTATGGTAATAAATTGCACAAAATTAGTGCTTAATTAATTAAAACAAATAAATGCTTAGTTTGTCTTTTTTATGCTTTTGCCCTTGCTTTTTTGGACATTGCGCCATTTATCAGGAAAATTTGGCGCTATTGTTTTTTAATTTGCTTTAGCAAAATTTTTCATCTTGGTAAGCATTGCCGTCCAAAACACGCATTCATCCATCAATTATTTGATTTTATATTGAAGTTTAAAATGGTCCAATTTAAAAACCCTCTGTAAATACAAGCAATTTCTAACAGATGGGGTCATTATTTTAATCAGCATCAAAGCACTTTTAAAATAGATCGAATCGAAATGCAAAATATTATTATAAAATCTTGGAAGTCGAATATCTGCTCTTGATATTTTTATTAGAAAGAGGTATATGTATAGTTTTTAGAGTGAAATAATTAAACTCAAAAGCCGTTATCAGTAATCTATGCGATGTGAATTTTTAAAATTGAATATACAATATCTATTAAAATATTCAAAAAGGATTAGAAGACAATAATTAGATTCATATTTCTTGAAATTTTTACAACGTTCAATCATGTTAGGGCATATTGGAAGTTTATATACATTTAGAAATACGAACGTGTCAGGAATATCTGAAATATACATGTGGTAGGAGGTAATCTGTGCGATTTTTTGAAAATTAATAATGCGGGTTATGTTAAGTATCGTATATACATGTGAAAAAAGCTATGAAGGCCAGCTGAGCAGCGTGCTACCTAATGGACTATCAAGGTTTCACGAATCTATTGCAAGAAAAACAAGAACGAAAAATTATGCGTCAATCATAGATTATGAAATACTTTCCAACACATCCAGACAACTGTAACGAAACTACACCATTTAATAAGGTGAAAGAAGATATGTAAGTAAACTTTTTGAAAACCTATAACACATTTAAAATTCCAGTTTTAGCAATTACATTCCATAGTCAAAAAAGTAGCAGAATTATTTTGAGCAGCCCTGTATACGATTTATATATTTGCATTTATGCTGCATAGCATGCTGAAATTTAGTTGAGTTAGGAAATTTACTATTAGCAATTTTCGTCAATAGATGGAAATGCACTCTAATCCTTTTGTACCACCCTGTATATTATCCAAATACTTTTGTATACGCCACACATCAAGCTAAAATTTAATTCAGGTATAAAACGCATAACATAACTTAAAACGCACTTCCTGCAAAAACCAACCATAAACGGCAATGTATTTTATTCTTTGCGTAGCCCTGATATATAAATTTATTTACGAGGGGCCGCCAAAAAGTTCCCAGAATTCCGTTGTAATTCTTTATTACCACAATATAGGTACACATTTACTTAATCGCCTCCAAAGTAGGCTCCGTTAGAACATATACTCTTGTTATACCGCTGTAGCCATTGCTGGAAACAACGATGAAAGTCCTGTTTTAGTATCTTCCAATGTTCATCCAATGCGTTGGTTTTTATATCTTCTATGTTGACAAAACGTTTACCTTTGAGGCCCATTTTGATCTTGAGGAAGAGCCAGAAATCCGATGGTGGTAAATCCGGTGAGTAAGGAGGCTGGTGGAGGAGTGGAAAGTTCTTTTCTGCAAGCCATTTCTTTACAAAGATCGATGTGTGGGAGGGAGCATTGTCCTGATGCAGTGACTATCCCCCTTGCCATTTGACGGGACGTTTTCTTGGGATTGTCTTCCTCAGTCTTTTCAAATTTTGCGCGTAGAAAGGACCATTAACAGTTTGTCCAGCTCGTACAAATTCATGGTGCACTACACCTTCGTTGTCTAAAAACGCAATGATCATCACTTTTGTTTTGGATTTGACGTGACGTGATTTCTTTGGTCGAGGAGAAGACGTTATGTGTAAACAAATAAATTAATTATATATTAAAGAGTTACAACGAAATTCCATGAAATTTTTGACTGCCACTTGTATATTCCATAAACGTCTATTGTATACTAATTATAGTTCAGCAGGCAAATGCATAACGCAATTAAATAATTTCATAAAAAAAATCGTAAGTAAATTAAATAAATTTAATATACTTACGAATTCTCTTGTGTAGCCCGGTATATGATCAACAGAATTTATACACACGTACCATGTAAAAATTTAGTTATTCTTAAAAACGCAAACCAAAGTTGAAAATGCATTTTGAGAAAATATCGCTTACAGACAGTATTGTAAACGAATTCTTTTGTGTGTCCTTGTAAATGAGCGATAATTACAATGCACACCATACTTTCAGTAAATAACTTATAATGCATATCAATAATTCATGCAAGTTTCATTATATTTGAAATAGTGTAACATCGTTAAAATACACTGCAAAAAGTTTTCCTCGTTGACCATTATATAGCAGAATCCTTTTGTGTGACTCCGTAAATAAAAAATGCATGCTTCGCAAAACATATTCTAAACCAATCATGTTTTAGTGGACTTCATAAATGCATCAATTTCATTACGTTTGAAAATGGCGTAACATCACCAAAATGCACTTGAAACATTTTTTAACGCATTTACCGTAATGTAAAGGGATACTTTTGACTGTCCCCGTAAACGAACTGTAATTGCTACACACTCAATTTTAAATAGCATTGTGCTATAGTAAAAGTCAATAACATATGGAAATAACAGGCCAAACCGAGTATATTCACGGCAATTAAAGCACGGTCAGACGCCCAGACAAACCGAAGAAATAAGCACTATTCAACTATGTTAGAATGGGTAAAAAACAGAAAAGGCGTCAACACAAAACACACATTATCATCATATGATCCTTCAAAGTATTCCCAAAAAACTGTTTATAGCATACTGCCAACTAGTATGCGGGGGCTATACATCCACTTTATCAGGTGTCAATCCACTCATGTGTTGTTTCACGGCCGGCTTTT
Source organism: Maratus michaelseni (assembly GCA_963931845.1). NCBI lineage: Eukaryota > Metazoa > Arthropoda > Arachnida > Araneae > Salticidae > Maratus > Maratus michaelseni. Next base: position 141,174,635 of record OZ007587.1, on the reverse strand, counting down.
ACATTGCAATTTCTTCTGATGATTGAAACCCTGCACAGTGACATGCCAAAGGGAGTGCAACTGCACAGGGCATCTTGCCGAAGGGTACGCTAATCGGTGGAAAACGTGCCCAAAGGAACGTAGATAAAAGTAATTTTGGTTTATGCGGGTCTTTTTCTTTTTTTTAATATTTTCTAAAACCAGGCTGTGGTATTCTAGGGAAGAAGCCTTCTTTGTACATAAATAAGAATATAAGCGCGTCGAATTTTGACATGCAGACCTTATGAGTGGTTTCTGTGTTCTTTACCTTGTGAATACAGAAATTTTAGTTATTAAGGTTCAAATTGTATGATGGAAAGACGAAACAGAAACATTCTCTACTCAACTATGTCGGAAGGCTGCCTTGCATAAGGCTAATAAATTTAGACTTTGACAGGTTTACTATTCGCTATTGAACTTATTCATTTCCGGCTGTTACAGTCCAGTTAATCAAATTGAACCACAACTAAAGCCAAAACGACATGAACCTCTCAGAATACCTTATTGAAGAACGGATGCATTGCTCGTTCTTGTTCTTCTGCATTAAAAAATATTAATAAGCCCACTTTTAATGGTTATTTTACCAAAATATTGTAAAGCAAAACCACAATGAACTTTTTATGAAAAAAGAAAGGCGCAGGGAAAAAAATGAGATCAAATTTCTTTCATAAACGTTTTTTCTAGCAGTACAAATCTTGAGGAATCTCTTCTCTTTTTGCTAGTGTAGAAAATTATATCAACGGTACAAATGAAACACCAGAGAAGGTATGTTTCTCTAAATAAAAGTAATTATTTAAATTAATTTTATTCAAAAGGCCGCCGTGAATCGATAAAGTTTGGTTTAGGGTATAAATAACGTGGAGATAAGTTAATTCAGTCTATCCCTATTTAATTATTTTATAAAACTATTGTAAGTAAATGAAATATTTAAAAGAAGGTATTCAAGCCAAGTATTTTTCTAATTGTTTGATTTAATTAATGTTCATTATTTATTTGTTTTAACAGAGTACTTGTCATGGCACACAAATGTGTAAGATAGCAAAATATTTAATGTTGTGGTCAATATATGTTCAAAATAATAGAAAACCATCAGTGTTTGTAAATACGAAGGATGTAGGATTCTAATCTCAGAATAGCGAAACGCTTTCCCCAATGAAAAATAGTATTATCAGAAACGTATATCTTCATTCATAAAACTGAAAAGGAATATTATAAATGTTTCAAATTGACGTAAGTTTTCATTTCACATTGAGGATTATTTGTTAGTAAATTTTTTGATACATTGCTCAGTAAGTATTTTACAATACTGGATTTTGAATATTACAAACATTACTAATTAAAAAAAAAAACGATTTTAAACTTTACTTAAAAATTTTACTCAAGTTACACACATTCACACACATATACAAAAAAAAAAAAAAAAAAAAGACTGTTTTGGAATCGAATTGCATATCTGGGCGCTATGAGCGCTAGCAGAAAGGAGAGCAGTTGAGAGAAGGGTAAGATATTTTTGGGACAGTTTTGTGTTAAGCCACTGTTGTTTTATGTTTTATAAAGGTTTATACTTAAACATAATTTTTCTCTTAGTGTTTTATTATTTTTAATGAACTGGAAAAAATTACTATTTTTTTGTCGAATTTATCCAAGATTTAGTATCAAAATAAAAATCCAAAAATGAAAATTAGTTATTTTTTTCAAAATCCAGAGATCTTTTGCTGATGCCAAGCAACTTCTATGCTTCACGATGGCTCGACCGATCTTCTCGGACGAACAAGCATTGCATCGCGTTCTAACTATGTCTCCACGTATTACTACGAAGAAGCTATTTAGGAGCTTATACTCAAATTACCATGATATATATTTTATATAATAACACAGTTCTCTGTTATGCTCCCTGTACAGGACTTGATCTAACTCTGTCTCCACGTAGTACTATGAAAAAGCTGTTAGGATCTTGTAGTCATATTGTCACGATATATTTTCTATATAATAACAGAGTTCCCTTGACTAATGTCCGATTCTCTCTCTTTTATTTTCTAATATTTATTTTTGACAAGACTGTGAATCTAACAAATAAATTATTTTCTACAAAATAACGCGTTCATGACATTCTATCAAAAGTAGCTTTTCAAATTTTAATGGTTAATTCAATGATACAAAAATTCATAGGTGTTCCATTTAAAATTGATTAATTAGAGCATTTAAGCAATTAAAATAAAAAAAGAGAAAAAAAGGTTTAGATTATTTTCGACGTTTATTTCAGTTCAATTATATATAAATTTCAGAATAAAATAAACCAATTTAAGAGATCTATGTAGTTTTCTTTTTCCCGCAGATATGTTTCCAATGATTTAAAGATTTTAAAATCCTTTGTATGCTGAATTGCGACAAAAATATTTCGTCTAAAGAAAATCCTATATTTAACTACTTTCAGACTAGAATATTTAAAGATCCCACGTTAAAAATCATTGACGCAGTCTTGAAATTATGTTTGACATCTCCATTCCCTACGGCAATATTTTAGCTATGAAAAAGGTGTTAAAACTATAAATGCATGCCATATTATGAATCTATAACTGAAATGAAAAGCATTTTGCAAAGATAAATTTATCTGTTAATATTTGTCAAATGCTAATATTTTTAAAGATAATCCTTAATCTAAAATACTATTTTACAAACAAAAATTTAATAAGAAGCATAAGTTATTCATCGTAGTTATGTAAGTTGTCCCAAAAATATTGAAAAAAACTTTAAATTTTAGCAGTTGGAGATAAAAACAATGAAAATCGACAGAATGTTCAAAATGACGCAGGAAAGAACAATATGTTACTTAAATAGTTCTGCCATCAATTTTCAAAAAGTTTCACCTTTTAAATTTTTATACGACTTCCCTAGAGAAAATTAGTCAATTAGAAATTTTTACTTTCCCTGCAACATCATCACTACTAAAAACGTCGTGCTTGTTTCTTAATAACTAAATTATAATGAATTTTTAATGATTGGAAATAACTGAAATTTCGTGAAGGTAAAAAGCTAACTTTCATCACTGTTCCACTATTTAAAAAGCCTAAATGATTTTTCATCAATGAAGATAGAGACCATGTGCAAATTGAAAAGGGCGTTCTTTAGATCAAGAATATGTGAAATAGTATAAAAAATGCCCTCAAAAATACTTCTAAATAAACCACAACACAGCCAGAGATCATATAAAGAGACAAATGTAGTTTTAAATCCCAGAAACCTAATTTGATAAAAACAAACGACATATCATTTTCATAGGGTTTTCTCCGAAGTCTAATACATAACTGAACACATCTAATATTTCTATAAATATTTATTTTCATTTTTCTAAATATTTTACTGAAATTCGCCACTAGTATCACTGAAAACATCGATTGTATTTTATTTAAGATCATCTGCATATGTATTATTGTCCGTGTTTCCTCTTTATAGTAATATCTCAAAGTTTTACATTTCTAAATTGATATATGGTTCATATTTACTTTGAGTAATTTTCAATTAAGGATGACTTGTTCATTTTTTATGATACAGGTATGCAGTTTTTTCTACTGATCTTGCTACAGCAAAATAAAAATATATGTATATCAATTGACCAATTTTGTCTACGGGACCATATGCAAATTTAAATAGTGTAACTTTTTGAAAATTAATAGAAGGACTACTTCAAAACTCATTTACAGTGCATTTTATTTAAGTTGCTTACTTAGATATCTCATTTCATAGTATCAAAAATGAAATTTTTTTAATAATATTCTGTTAGTGTTGGAATGTGTTTCATAATGTATGCCTGTTGTATAATTTTTCTTTCTTGTTATACGATAATTTGTGGCAGAATTAATAGGGCGTGATCCCTTTTTTCCGGAACTGTTCAATTTGTTTAAATAAGAAAATCGGCAGTAATGTATTTATATATATATACTAGGGGGCTCAGCCCCCTACTCGCTAACGCTCGCCAACCTCCCCGTAAATTGCGAAGCAATTCACATTGAGACCACTACGCGGTCCCAGCTTGTTACGCTCGCTCGCCCCTTTTTATTTTTCAGCAATTCTAGCCGGAATAACTTCTACCATAAAACATTTGAACATATGAAACTGACAATTTTTTTATGTAAAAAAGTAATTCTCCGTTGAAAACAGAACTAAAAATGTATTTAGTTGGCGCTACCAATGGGCATATAAATCATTTAAATACTATGAAAAAATATTTTGGAATCATAATTAGTTTAAAACTTATTGCACGACAATTTTTTTAATGTAAAAAAGTAATTCTCTGTTGAAAACACAACTAAAAATGCATTTAGCTGTGCTGGGAGGGGGTCTATAGCTTTCAAATTTAGCTGTAGATGTTATATAAAAGGGGTTACTTGGTTCTGTGAACAATGGTGATTACAAAGGTTATTTCCTCCCATGCCTTCTCTGTAGTGTAAAATAAAGATACCTTTAAATTTAAACTAAACAATTTATTAAGTTATTCATAAAGTATTACAATGAAAGTTAAAGAACATATTTATATAGTCTGACATGTTACTTAGATATTATTTATTTAAATACAATTTAATTTAACCAGTTTGGCGGGGATGCCTAAATGATTTCTCACTATATACATACAAATTTAATTTCGGATACATGTTATAAATTTCGGAATACTCATAAAATAAGTCATACCTGTGTAAATCAGGCACAGTACCGATGACATTCTGGAACAAGCACTGAACTCTAGCCTACTTCTTTAAAAACACACGCACCATAAAATCTATAAACTGTGGGAGCTAATCTCCAAACTTTCTTCTTACTCGCTACTGAAAATTCACCACCAGTCTCGGGTGATCTCTTAACTCAAGTCATCTGCTAAAACTATCAAGTCAAGAGTGAAAAAAGTCTCAAAACTCTAGAGAAGTCTCAAGTGTTATCAAGTCAAAATTCGAAGTCAAGTCAAAACTCAAGTAGTCATTGATTTTCTCTGCGTTCTCACTTTTTCTTCACCTATTTTTCCACACCCAAAACAATCACCAACTTCTTCTCCAATCCATATCATCTCCATTCTTTCTTAGCCCCCTTAATTGTCCGCTAGTGACTAGAATTTTCTTATTGTCTAAAACCCTGCCTCCAGATAAAATTATTGGATGAATCTTTACTCGTATTGAATTTAATCCTGCCTAATATCACAAGGTTCACGCCACCCTTTTCCCGCAAAAATCGCGCAACTCCTTCCTGAGAAAACAGGTGTCCGAAAGGGGGGCGTTCTTGTGCCTGAACCCAAACTCGTAAATTTATTTAACCCTGTTGAGTATGACTTTTACTGATTCCACACTATTATGAACTTTCTTTTATCACATTTGCCTTCATGCCTCCCGATGTTATTAAAATTCTACACCTGAGATTTTTAACTTCTCACACCTGAAATTCGCTTTTATTAACTTCATCCCTACATCTCTCGAAACCCACCTAAAATTCCTTGTATTCACAATTATTCCTCACGTTGTATTTTATTCTTCTAACAGAACATTCATGGCTTAATCTAGCCCTCCTTTGAGAAAAGGATATCCTGAAAATTTAACTTTACTCCCGACTTGCCGGATACTTATCTGGCAGTTGGCGCTACCAATGGGCATATAAATCATTTAAATACTATGTAAAAAAGATCTTGGAAACATAATTAGTTTAAAACTTATTGCACGACAATTTTTTAATGTAAAAAAGTAATTCTCCGTTGAAAACATCACTAAAAATGCATTTAGTTGGCGCTACCAATGGGCATATAAATCATTTAAATACTATTAAAAAAGGGATCTTGGAAACATAATTAGTTTTGAAACTTGTTGCACGTATAATATTGTACAGCACGGCTTAAATTCATTAGAAAAAAATTACTTGATAGGAAGATAGTTTATATATATCAATATCATCAATCATTGTTTAAATTTCGTTCGACATTTTACTGTTCTAATTGATTATAGATTTTTTTAAAATTATTTTTTACTTCAATTTACAGCAACAGATGGCGGCAGGTGCAATCTAAACAGTTGATATTTTTTTCCGATATTTGAGAGAGTGAAATTCGAAGAAGCTCACGGTAATCCAAGTATGTTTACTTGAGTTAGAGCACGGACATACGGCCAGACAGACGGCCAGATAAAACCGAAATCATACACACTTTTGAATTATGTTGAAAAGTGTTAAAAATAATGAACTATTTAAGATATCTAGTTTGTAAATAAACAGTGCAGCTCAGTATGTGCATTTTTAACGAGTTTTTATAGTTTTGTTAAAAATAAACATTTTGAAAATAATTAATTCTAAATAAGAGTTGAGAATTCATTTGAAATTAATGATATTACTCATAATTAAAATGAGGAATCATCTCAGACGCTTTGGATTACGTACATGTTATTTTATTTTTAATAATTGCTAGTTCGAGTTTCATTAGTTTCATTCTATGGTTTCACTGCTCTCACGCTGACCGCCATATTGGAGGCGGAGCTGATCTAACACAATCTAGTCTGTTCATTGGTCTGAGCTCTGGAAACTACGGTTGTTGCTAAACCATAAGCTACAAATTCAGCCCTATTTCCGCACCACGTAAGAGAAATACATATATATCCATCCGCATGCATACACATGGTGTGCATACTGAGCGTATTGAACTTCATTTTCTCTACAATTATATGTTAAAAAATTATTTGAGTACATCTGATTTATTTTATGAACCACAGTTAGTTTTATAAAAATAATTTTCCAGATATAGTACGTGTAAGAGTATCATTCAAAAAATTAAAAAAGGAAACTTAAACAGTTGGAAACATGATTTTTACTACCGGAGACTAATTTGTTAATTTATGGTTACTTGGAATATTGTTGGAATTTTAAAAATGCGATAATGCGTAAAACGTACATAAATAAAAAAATAAATTTTAAGTTTGAATGATTGAAGGGAGTTTTCAGACACTTAAAAATACTTTCAGAATAGCATGAAATCAAAATATGAGACTATTATTAGATAATTTAGGAAGTTGAATTTCTTATCTTGAAATTTTGAAATGTGATTTATTTCTTTCGTTTACAGGCTGAAATATTAAATTATTTCGAAAGCTATTATCGTGAAATTATACGCAGTGAACTTTCAAAATTGAATATTCAATGTCTAATAAAATATTCAAAAATATGCTCAGCAGAAAATAATTGAATGCTCCTTCGAACATTTGAATTTTGAATAGTGTTAAGAAAATTATTCATCAGAAATAATTTATTAAGACTGAATTTAGAGTTTTATAAAGAGCTTATTAATCCTTAGTATATTCTATAGAAAAAAATATTCTTTTGACGAAGATAATGTGGTTTGGATAACAGATAGCTATGAAATTGTCGATTTAAACATGCCATGAAAATTTAAAAACATAATTAATAAAGTTTCAATACATTTATAGCTATTTCAAAATGTTTATTTTTAACAAAACTATAAAAACTCGTTAAAAATGCACATACTGAGCTGAACTGTTTATTTACAAACTAGATATCTTAAATAATTCATTATTTTTAACACTTTTCAACATAATTGAAAAGTGTGTATGATTTCGGTTTTATCTGGCCGTCTGTCTGGCCGTATGTCCGTGCTCTAACTCAAGTAAACATACTTGGATTACCGTGAGCTTCTTATATGTTATTAAGGTATAACGTAGGACATGCTCTATTAAAAGTGGAGTGTATAGCATTTATAGTTCGTTTACTGGGGTTCACGAAAGAATTTCATTACATTGTGGTCTAAGGGTAAAATTGTTTACAGCGCAATTTATTAAAGTTACACTGTTTGAAATACAATGAAATGATTGTGGATTATTGAGGTGAAATACAACATTCTTAATTGTGGAATATAAAGTACATAGCATTTATCAGTCATTTACAGTGACAGACAAAACACTTACGTTACATTATGTCCTATGTGGGGAACTCATTTACAGGGTATTTTAATGATATTACACTGTTTCAAACAAAATGAAACTGATGTGAATTGTTGCAGTTGTTATTTAGATATATTTTTTTACCTTATTAAATAGTGAGGTTTCGTTACAGTATACTGGAAGTGTTGGAATGTGTTTCATAATCTAGGCTTGACACAGGATTTTTCCTTCTTGTTTTCTTATTCTATTTATACAGAAATCTGAAGAATCAGAAATTCAAATTTATATACCGGGTGATTTAAAATTATGGTATAGCGATTATCTTTTAAACCACCGATGACAGAAATATATTTTCTTTTGAAGAAAATATATAAATCAAGCATAGCATTTAGATATGGCATTTGTTTTACAAAGGGCTGTATACATATTAAAATACGTAAATAAATTTTTAATATGGCCTCTTTTTCCTATAACATATTTTAAAAAATGATATAAGAATGACGTTAAAAAATTTTATTCTTTTACGACCGAGTTATTAAAACTTAAAACCATGCTTTGAATTTTATATATTTCAGCTTTTTTCGTCACTAGAAACATTATTTTCCTGAAGTGCCAAAAGATTTTACTGCCAAAAGATGCTGAATATTCATAAAATTGAATGCGATAGGTTTTTATTATAAAATAATGGGATTTGTAAAATGTCATTTTCATAATTTCTCAAACGCCTCGATTATATTTCGCATTTTTATTGTCTCCGGACATGCTCTGATTAATAGCGTGTTATTATATTGAATTATATGTATTTTAAATACTCTTATCATCATGAATCTATAATAACCGAGATTATGAAACTGAATAATTAATAGATGCAAAAAGACAAAATAATGTCTGCACGCTCACAAAAAAAATCTATTGAAGAAAAAAATTCTAATACACGTTTATTACCGAATAGGCAAAAATCATGCTTATACCATAAATTGGTAAGCGCATGTATAAAGTATAATCTGGAAACTGGAGTACGGTATACATCTCAAAACAACCTAAAGATTTCAGAGTCTCGATAAGAACAGTTTTTTTCCATACAGATCTTAATTTGAAATCCCACAATTATGAATCTTTCTCAACTGTCAAAGTTGTTGACAACTGACAAACTACTAAAAATCCAAAAGTTGATACATAAATGTTTTATGGTAGCCTACATTTTGTAAACAAGAACATGAACTGGCTAAGACACATTTGAAAATTTTCCAAATATTTTTTAACAAAAAATATCAGTATTTAAAACTTTTTTTGAAGATCGGTGGTCATAAACCACGTGCGCAGCGACCCACTTTCATTTTCAGTCGAAGGTTCTATAAATGGATATATATAAATACATGTTTGGAATAATAAATACTAAGCAAGAAATTGTTTGGAGGGAATAAAAGGGTTTCAATCTTTATTATATAAGGTGTGAAATTTTTTTTGAAAGACACTCTCGTGCTCAAAGAGACTACACTTCTGGGCATTGTTATTTTTATCCTTGGCACTTAAACAATTTTGCACGTATATATCTATATCCATCCATATGCAAAGTTGCTTTAAAGTCTGAGAAAAAAAAGAATTCAACATTTCGAAAAAAAAACAGACAGTAGCACACTACGGTTTTCACATAAATACACATAATGACTAATAATAATAACAAATATGCAGAATGACCAATACAAAAAAAGGATTTTTTGATTGCTGGAAGATGTATTGCCTCAATACTTACATATTTCACCAACAATTCGAACTCATGTGGTTCCAATGATGCTGCCTGTTTGTATTTAATCCATTGTGTAACAAGAATTATAGCATAGAAACACTTATCAATGCTTTGCAGAGTATGTTGCCACGTCTGACGGCTATTCTGATTGAAAGCATCCGTGAAATTAAACATTTGTAATCAAAGCTGTGACGCGCTGCTCATACAATTGAAACACTCCTAGTTGTTAGCAAATGTATTTTTTTCTGGCAACAAAAATTCTGTTATTTAAAAAAACCCCATGTCTTTCTGTACAATTCAGTGAAAACTGAATCATGCTACTCTTGTATTTCGAATTACTGAATTTTTATCTCATATGTGACTTTTGAATCCCCCGAGTGTATGATTGTGCGTGTTTATGTAAAGTCCGCTCAACACATATATACTTAAACCATTCTTGAAAAATTGTATATCTAAAAGTACAAATCCGCTCAGTAATAACTAATAAAAAGGCTAATAGTCTTTCAATAGTCAAATCGAGTTTATTTTATTATCGAACTTTCTCCATAGCTCTATAATTAAGCAATGTAGAACGATGTTTTATATATTAAGGCCATTCCAAAAAAATGATCCAACTAACAGTGCAAGCCCCATCAAAATCCCTTCACTTTTTTATCTAAGTTATAAATGGTTGAAATGAAATCGGAATTTGCATTTTACATAATACTAGCAGGCTTTGCCCACTACGCTGGACGGTTTATCCAAATGAACCTTGAACATTAAATGAAATGTATCAGTTAATTAGACGTTATGTTTTAAAGCAATACGGACCTTTACCAAGAATGTCCTTCCACATTGCAGAAAATTATACGAACGCCATTGTGCTATTATACTTTCTAATGTGCAGACACAAATTAAGCTATTAAGGGCCAACTCTTTTAGTTGATTATTTATAGTACGATTTGATAAAGAATAATAGAACTATATGCAATATACTAAAACCATCCATGAAAAAATATCTAACACTGCAAATAAACTGACTAATAAAATTCATCCAGAGCTTTTTAAAAAGCGAATCTTTCATAATCAGATTCACCTGAATATAGAACTTTTCCCCATAACTCTATGATAAAGCAGCGTACAACAATATGCAATATACTAAAAGCATCCATGAAAAAGTCTCTAACTAACAATGCAAACCTCATTAAAATTCGTCCAGTAGAACTTTTTAAAGAGACTAATCTTTCATAATCGGTCCACTTTGTTATAGAACTTTCCCCCATAGCTCTATAACTAAGCAAAGTAGAAACGTAGAACAATATGTTACATACAAAACCCTTTCATAAAAAATTATCTAACAAATAGTGCAAGTTTCATCAAAATCCATTCAGAAGAACTCAAGTTACGTATAAGCAGGTGGAACGAAATTCCCATTTGCATTTTATATATATAGTAGATAGATAGACTAGCTTTTGCGCGTGACTCCGCTCACGTACAATGTAAGTTTTGCAATTCAGAATGCAATTTTACATGTATATTTTTCTTTATATTTATTTATTTATTTATTTATGCATAATTTATCTAGCTAGTAGAGAGACTCCTATCAAAATGCGTTCAGTACAGCTTTTTAAAAAAGCTAATTTTCATAATCGGGGTCGCGTAGTTATAAAACTACCTCTTATATCTATGTAACTATAAGCCTCATAGAAACATGTGTTATACACTAACACCTTACTCCAAAATTACCTTACTGACGATGTAAGCTCCATAAAAATACGTTTAGCAGAACACGAGAGAAGCGTTCGGATCTAAATTCTCTTTCATAATTGGGTTGACCTAATTTTAGAACTTTCTCAAAAAGCTCTGTAACTAAGCACCGTCGAACGATGTGTTATACACTAAAACTTTCCACAAAAAACTACCTAACTGACAATGTTTGACCCATAAAAATCCGTTTCGTGGAACGTGTGTTACAAGAGTTTGGAATGAACTTACTATTTGCATTATATATATATATAGTAGATTGTAGAATAGATTGAATGCCGAAAATAATTGGATGCGTCTTTCTTCTTCTTGACATTTGAATAATATTGCAAAAATTATTCAGCGAAAAGAAATATATTTATAAAAGGATGATACATATATTTTTACAAAACATTTGCTATTGGTAATAAATGGTCAATACAATAATGCTAAGGAAATCATTCATCAAAAAGAAATATAATGAAACGTGGATGATATTTATATTTATATAAAGATTTTGGTAATAAACAATAAAACTGAAACTATACATTTAGAAAGACAATTGTGTTTTATGTTAGTGTTTTTATATAGTCTATTTAAATATATTATAAAACTTTAGGCTGTTATATATAAACATATAAAACAAATATAGATATTTTAACAAAATGTTTTATTACAAGACTAAACTTTTTCAATTAAAATAACTATATTCATGGTTCGGAGAGGAAGTTCGGAGAGGATGTGGTCAACGATAATGGAGAAAGACTTATAGAATTTTGCAACACTAACGACTTAATGATTACAAACGGCTTTTATAAACACAAGGATATTCACAAATATACTTGGTATCAGCATACTAGACAGCTAAAATCGATTATTGACTATGTAATTATTAAGTTAAAAGCCCAATTAAAATTATTAGAAGTTAGAGTTCTGAGAGGAGCGGAATGTGGTTCAGATTATTGTATGGTGCGAGCAAGACTTGCATTTCCTTACTCGACTAATTTAATTAGAGACGAGGGAAATTCCACAGAGATGGAGGATATTGATGTCCCAGAATATATGTTGGAAGGATTAATTTAAGAAAGTACAAAACGACTTTTTCAAGTAAGATTATATAAAAAAAATTAGAAGAAAGGAATTATACTAATGCAAATGAACTATATCAACATATTAAATCATCTTTACACTAGGCTGCAAATGAAGCACTGGAACAAAACATAAAGGTAAATTCACCCCAATTTTTTTTTGGTGGGACGAAGACATTGAAAAGACTGTACAACACAAAAAAGAAGCTTATATTAGATGGATGAGTTCAAAAAAAGAAGAGGATAGACAGTTTTATAGAAATTTTAGAAAAGAAATTAAGAAATTAGTACTAGAGAAAAAAAGAACATCTTGGGATAAAAAATGCAGAGAAATTGAGACGTATATAGGAGAATGACGATGTACAGAGCCATGGAAGTTTTTAAAGAATATTAGAAAAGAAGGTAGTAATTCATGGCAGGGAATATCTGTTAAGAAATGGGGAAAATATTATAAGACATTGCTTCTGGAAACTAGAAATTAATTTCAAGTAAATTATATAGATATTGAAAAGAAAAAAAGAAGAGACAACTTAGGGACAACCTATATTGTTGGAACATGAGAGAGTTAAAAGAGCAATTAAAAAATTAAAAAATCAAAGAGCAAGTGGTCCTGGAGGTATATAAGCTAAGCTGATCAAAAATGGAACCGATAAATTGCTCAGATTAATTACACAATTATTCGAAAAATGCTCAAATGGAGAAGAAATACCAGAGGAATGGAGATTTGGATATTTAACATCTATATATAAGAAAGAAGACCAACAAAAATGTAAAAATTATCGTGGTATTACTGTAACAGCAACGTTTAGTAGACTATATGGACGAATCTTAAAAGATTTCATTGAAGAAGGAATTAAAACGAAGGAAAGTAAAGAGCTGAGTGGATTTAAAGCAGGGAGATCATGTATGGATAATATAATTTGTCTTAAACAAATTGTTGAAAAAGAAATGGCGGTGGGAAATCAAACTCATCTTCTATTTATTGTTCTTACGAAGGCATACGATAACGTTCCAATCGCAAAATTATGTAATGTATTAAAGGAAATGAATATAAATCAAAATATTATTGGAGCAATGCAAGAACTTTACAGACAATCAAAAATAAAGATTAAAATAGGCCAAATATTCTCAAAAGGTTTTATAACAGATAAAGGACTCAGACAGGGATGTTGTGTCTCCCCAACACTTTTTTAAATTTATGCTGAAGAAACATTCAAAATTTGGAAAGAAAACTGCAGGGGAATGGGGCTTAATATGAATGGAACATCAATTTTCACTTTGAAATTCGCAGATTACCAACTTATAATTGAAAGAGGTAAAAATGGTTTAGAGAAAATGACGATAAAAATTAGGAAAGAATACGAGAAATGAGGACTTTACATTAACGTTAGTAAGACCAAATACCTATGTATAGGAGGAAATGAGACAGAACTAAATTTAAATAATAACATAAAAATTGGAAGCTGCGAGTATTATAGATACCTTGATGTAGACATTAATAGGGAAGGCACAGACTCACAGGAAATTAAATACAGAATCTGTCAAAAGGAAGAAAGTCTGTAAAATTAATGCCGGAACGTCAGTTGAGGTTCACTGTGGATACCCGAAATGTTTTTGGTTTCTGTCTGTCTGTTCTGCGATAACTGCTGCAAAAATTATCCGATTAGGTTGATTTTTGGTATGTATGTTGGTGAAGCACCCAGAATGAGCTGTATAGTTTTTAGTTGCATTTTGTTCACTCGTTCGGAAAATATAGAAAATTTCTTTTTAGGTCATAAAACTTTTCAATCGTAATTCAGAGATTTTGAAAATTTCCATTTGTTGAAAATAAAATGGCGCATTTGAAGGGTAAGTTATGAAGCCTAAAATTTATCAAGTCAGGTCTTAAATTATTGAAATTAATTTGAAATTTTGTTAATACATTTGTCAGATGTTTTAAATTAGGTGTATAATTTTTGGTGAAATTTCATACATCTGTTCGAATAATGTAATACATTTTATTTTATCATTTTTTACAAATATTAAAATGCATTTATTTTTATTTTCCTCTTTAATTTAACCGTAACCTAGCAACTATATTTCAAAGAATATCAACAACACAATAAAATTCAAATAACTCTCACTATTTTGCTGCAATATTTTATTCGCAAAAAAAAATATTTTCTGGTGATTTAGTATTTTATTGAAATAAATGAGAATTTATTTTGATACAAGTTACCTTTTAACTATTATAGAATAATTACCGAAACATTTTTACGTGGGATATTATTCATTTTCTGGAAGAGATGCTGATTTTTCGTGGTTGGAAATTAGTATTATTTTTAAAAAAGGATAAAATCTCTCGTACAACGAAATGGTTAATCTAAAGAAATTAGCGTAGTAAAACGCATCCATACATCCTGAAATAGCACAATTACTGGAAACTGAGGTCATAAAAGCTAACACAAAAAATACTTTATAGCGCCATATCACGTATGCTATTCAGTGAATTCGAAGTGGATACGATTATGAATGATTACCCAATAGGTTTAAAAGTTCCCAAATATGACTACTTTTGGGGGAGGGGATGGGGGGCTGGGGGCTGGGGGCTGGGATTTTAGTATGGTATTGCCATCGAATAGATCAGGATGTACTTAGATAAGATCTTACATATAAATATTATAGAATGACCATCAAAGCAGTTTTTCCGAAAAAAAATTGTAATTACACTAGATTTCTAAAATAGCTATAAGTGAAATATAGTAAATTCAGTTTACATCTCCATAAGTTGCTTTTGTGCAAAATATATCATTCAACTTATCCATCAGATGTAAGAGTGTTTCGTTGTTGGAAGGTAAGTAAATATTGCTATTTGGGTATTAGGATAACATGAAATTATTTTCCGAACTGTTGCTTATCAAAATAAAATCACAGTACAAAACGAAATCCAATATATACTATAATCATTCATACAATCAATAGGAACTCACGAATATAAATTTAACAAGAGTACGGCGGATTCGGGGGGTAGAGCACCCCTGAAAAAATGTACTTTTTATCCAAAAAATTACATGAATAAGAAGTTCATAAGAATTTCAGAATATCATTGCATAAACCGTGTTTAATTTAACGCTTCTAATTTTTGAAAACCTTCGAAGTGTTTTATATGCCTATAAATACCATGTATGTAATATGAGAAATTAAATTGCGGATTGTAAGATGCTAAATATGAAAAGTGATATTAAAAAACAAAGATTTTTAGAGCTGACGTTGAGGCTCCTGATCTGTAGATTTACTAGTTAAATTTTATTTGGTGGAGTGAGGAGATCTCCAGGAAAAGAAAATATAAGATATACAATTCTATTTTTAAAAGCATATTCTTATATAAAGCAGAGGGATGGACAATTATGGAGACAGAAAGAAAGAAATTAGCAGCAGTGGAAATGGATGCCCTAAGAAGACATGCAGGATATCAAGAATAGAAAGAATAAGAAATGAAAGAATCAAAGAAATGATGAAAATAAAGGGAACCATATTTGATGATCTTCAAAAGAAGCAATTAATCTGGTATGGTCATGTTAAAAGGATGAGTGACGAGAGACTACCCAAAATCGCATCTAATTATAGAACAAACCAAAAGAGGAAACGAGGAAAACCACGAAAGACCTGGATGGATGGTATAAAAAAAGCTATGAGGGATGGATCTGGAGAGGAATAGACCCTTGACCGGAAAAAATGGAGTGGTCTCTTGTAGATTTTTCGGATGGCGGCACTTGACGCCATAAACCGAGTTTATATATATATATATATATATATAATCATATAAACAATATGCAATATAAAATAATTTAAATAAAAGTTACATAAAATCGCATAACAGATTTGATACATTTTGTAGCATGTTAGCTTGTTTAAATGATTTATTTTATAAGCTAAATCTTATCTAAAACACTTCTGTGCCGTTACAGAAATACTTTCGTTTTTAAGTTTAATAAATTTTCTATATAAATCTAAATTCTTGTAAATAAATTCCTTCTTATTCTTATAATTCAATTTTAAATAAATTCTTTGTTGGGGAATAATTTCAACAATAATATTCAAACATGAAGATTAAATAAAATTTTCTCTTTTAAATATTTTTTAATGTTTAAGTATGTATTAAATATTGAATTTCGAAATCTCTCCTGATATGAATTCATGATAATGTCTTTCAAAGGAATTTCATCTCGTAGTTTGAGAACGCTACATATATCACAATCATGCAAATTTCAAAAAGATAAATTAGATTTTTAGAATGAGTATTATTTCATTGTATATTTTAATTTGATCTATTCGCAAATAGCTTAAGTAATAAACATGGTTATCATTCAGTTTATATATGTGAGCTTAATGTTTTCTTAAAATGAATTACCGAAAATTTCCTAATGAAGGGTAGTGAATCCTCACAAGCTTTATAACTTACAACAAATAAATGTTTATTTGTTGTCCATTAGACTGTGTAAAAAGTAATGTCGGTTTGTGTTACTTAACATTGAACCAGACGTTTCAAATGCATTTTTAATGGAATATTACGTTAGTGTATATTATTTTGAACAACATATTTCTGTCTACCTATTCAATATAGTCTTGTTTCTTCTTATCATACAGGAATATTTAAGACTGTTAAAAGATTATAGAAACGAAGCAAGTGGAATGAAAAAGGGAACGAAAAACAGAAGAAACAGCTTGGAATATAGGTCACGCATTTGACCCAGGAATGAATTGGAAATGGTTTTAGAAATTTCGTGGTGTAAGTGAGAATTATGAAGATGAAACGGGTAGTAGCCGAGATTGCGTCATTGAAAATTACAAATTGAAAGCATTATTTGAATCTAATCCACTTATCGCAGTTTGAGAGCTTGCTTCTGAATTTTGATTATGTTTTAAAACTATCTCCGACTATCTAAAAGAAATTAGTAAGGCAAAGTCGCTTAAACTGAGCAAACATCGCCTTTCGAAGTGTGCTTTGTCTTTCTTTTGCATACCAAAAACAATCTTTACTTGGCCAGATTATGCCAGGGAAAAAGAAATGGATCCTGTACAATAACAGGCGACGTTCAGCTACCGAGATGTAGCACAAAACCCTTTCTGAAAGCAAAACTGTACGAAAAGAAGGTTATGGTGACTGTTCGGTGGTCTAAACCTGAAGTGAACCATTCAAACATGTTAAATATGGACGAAATCTCGATGAAATGCGAAAACAAAATGAGACATCTATGCCGAATATTGGTCAACGGAAAAAGTCCCCAATATTCTCCATTACAACGCTAGTCTTTACGTTTCACGAATGAACTTACAAAAATTGATCGAGCTGAGCAATTAGATGTTTTTTCAGCCTGAATACACATCAGATCTTTAGACGACTGAATCATCTCTACAACTACACACTTCTAAACATCTCGACAACTTTTATAGGGAGAAAAATTAAAATATCAAAGCACTGTTCAAGATGTATTTGAAGCTTTCATTAGCTCCATGATTCAAGATTTTTATGCTAATTGAATAAAGGTCCTTGTTTTACGTTGCCAAAATGTATAGAGTTAATGTTTTTTATTACGATTAACCTTTTAATTATGGGCTAGCGTTGACCACATACTCTCCTCCAGAATCTTTATGCAATGTTTTTTTAATACGACATAGGGAGCAGGCCTATTGTCATAACCCCCTAACCTGGAGTATCAGGGTGTCAAATTTAGTCTAGAACCTACCCTTTGACCAATCCGGCTTGGGAGGCCCTACCAGTAGCTACTACCGCACGCCGGCACAGCTCTCCAGGTCACTGGTGCACACAAGCCCCTCCACTACGGCAAGGTAAAGACACCACGGAAGAGCTAAAAGATTATATACTTATATATAGTTATTTATTATACTTTATACTATTTTTACAATATGAACACAGATAAAAGAAAAAAATCAACATTTATTCGATCTTTTAGGTG
Source organism: Maratus michaelseni (assembly GCA_963931845.1). Taxonomy (NCBI): domain Eukaryota; kingdom Metazoa; phylum Arthropoda; class Arachnida; order Araneae; family Salticidae; genus Maratus; species Maratus michaelseni. The sequence goes on along the minus strand of OZ007587.1, from coordinate 141,156,187 downwards.
CTATAAACCATTTCAGAACAAATTAGTCTTTTAGAATCTCTTGATCATATTTTGTCTGAAAAAAGTTAATTTAATTTAATTTAATTTTTGATTTTTTTAGATATTGTATTATGTTCACAATCTATGCTTTGCGAACAATTAATTAATTTCACATTGGAAAAACAAAATTTTATTTTTAATTGCACATTAAGTTATTAATCATCGAAATGATTGGATATTAAATATAAAAAAGTGGTATACTCTTAAAACAAACACATAAACGAAGTGACTGTTTTTGGTGAAATTACACACGGTCAAAGCACATGATTACACTGTTAAAAAATTGCACCAATCTGTCGAGTCACTCGACCGTTTTTATATAAAACGGTTACAAAACAGTAATTTAACTCTATTCTGACCATAATATGGGCAATAATATATTCAGAATACAATTAAGAATACAGTTAATTTACGGTTATGTAAACGTTTTTTGTAAAAACGGTCAAATGACAGGACAGTTTGCTGCAAATTTTTGACAGTGTAAGGTAAAGCTAGGATAGTCTGCGCACAATTCAAAAGAATAGCAATAAAAAATCTAAATTTTAATTTTTTGCTAAACTATTCATGAATAACTTTTACTTCATTTGTTTTTTATGCATTTCCATTGCTATTTTGTTGTTATGTTGCAATTTAATAGAACAATTGTAATAAAACCAAGAAAGTTATTTTGCGCAATCTCTCCTTATAGGGTTGGTGTGATTGCGCAGATGGGTAGGAGAGATTGTTACTTATAATAACTACAATTAAATTGTTAACAGTAATAATTACACTTAAATGATATTGCTGTAAGGTTTTTGTGAACAAATATTATTGTATTAGGAGTGAATATTTCAACCTAATAATAAAAGAATCAGAAAAAGGAAATAATTTTAAAAAACGATTAAAAAATTTTAATTAAAGGAGAAAAAAAATTAAAGAATCAGAAAAAGCAAGTCCAGATAAGATTAAAAAATAAAATAATGCTACTTAATAACACGTTTAACTTAAAATTAGTCCATTTTCATTTTTCATTTTTTTAATGCAAATTTACCAATAAGCTGCGTAAATCTCTCCTACCATGGAAACGAATGGAAACACTGCGCCATCTCTCCTAAGTAGCAAATGCGCAAACTCTCCAATTTCGGTAGGAGAGATTGCGCGGCCTTTTATTTAAACATGACCTCTTCTAAAATGAACCGTTGATGTTCACATTGTTAGTCTAGATTAGTAGCTTATGATAAATCGTTTAAGTTTAAAATATTTTGTACTATTGACATTGTATAGAAATTCTGATGAAGAGCTATGAAAATTCAAGCACTTACTTTGGGAAAACAAAAAAAAATAGCAATACTTTATCTTAAACGCTCAAAGCAATCAGCGTGCACTTTTAAGTAGACACTCCACTACTGTTGTTGTACAATTACCTGGAGTCGCTGCACGCTCACTCTACTCCTTACCCCCAAACCACTATGTGCGCAATCTCTCCGACTGCGTCATCTCTCCTGGTTTTACCTTAGATAAATTTTTTTTAGAAATTAAACTTCATCAAAATCAATAAGATATGAATTTTTTTATTTTAAAAGTTGTCAAACCTTTGTTGTATATATAGAAGTTTCTATATAAAAAAACAAGGCATGATACATATTTTTTATGCCATTTTGCGAAAACTTTTGTCAAGCATTCCTAAATTGTTTTTCAGATCTTCGATTTTCTGTGCCGTCCATCCTTGGTAACTTAGCACTTCCCAAATATGTTCGATTAACAAAAGATTTGAAAACTTCTTGATCATGAAGAATTTGAAACAGGACGGATGTTCTTCAGAGTTGTGTATGACGTAAGAAAGGTGAGTTATATTAATTCAAAAATGGCTTCAGAGTGACTTGCCTTGAAAGATAACGTAATGATCGCAATATCTTATCAACATATCGCTTATTATGGTTACATGACTATTTGGGGAATCTAATATCATAAGATATAACAACCCTTGTAATCGCACCTGGTGTATTTGCCAGACTTCGAGTCGATTACAAAAGACTGTATTCGATCACCACTACGATTACTTCCAATTTCTAATAGCGAGTTACGATTTATGCAAATGTGAATAATTTGTTTGACTGCATAAATTACTGCATTTGCCCCCTATTTATGCAAATTAGATTACGATTACTTTTTTTATTACCTATTTTAAATTCTAAAATACGATTACATTTAGATTACGATTAATAATATTTTATTGAATTACGATTACTGAACTGTCGATCACTATACCAATTCTATTATAGTGGTTTCCTAATCTGCATGTTGCGAATCCCTCTTGCTTCAAATTCATTGCACATTTATAAGTAATATTAACAATTTCTAATTATTTATGAATGAAAAACTGCATTATTATTTATACTAGATAATACCTGCCAAAATTTGAAGGTAAAAACTTGAAAGAACAACAGAAAAGGGTTCTATTTTCAATTTAGTTGTTTCTTAATAAAGTGTTGAAAGGTAAAAAAATGGGGATATTTTATTGCTTACAAGCAATTACTATAGATTTATGACAATAAATGGCGTTGTCAGTTGTCCTCTTTCTGAATTAAATAAGTGAAAGAAATTTAAGATTACGATTTAAGTCATATTATACTCACTTTTTAGCTGGAATTTAACTAAAAATATTAATATAGCACATTTTGTTTAAATTCGCTAACGTCTCACTTAAAAAACAACAACGACAAAAAAAAAAAAAAGGATTTTTCAAAATAATTTAAATTATGCGACCGTGAAAATTTGTATATATTTTATTTTGTCAACCTCAGTCTAAAACCTTGATTTACTGCTTGCAAGAAACCGTTTATAATATACTAGCTGTTACCCGTGACTTCGTTCACGCAACATTAAAAGAAGAATAAATACATTAATTAAGCAAAATATTTCACTCCCGATAATTTAAAATGTTAATAATTAAATAAATATTTATCACATTTCATAGGAGACAATACAGTATTTTCGTTATAGGGACCTTGACATAACTCAGTCTTAAAAAAATGAAATTTTGTGCCAAATAATCGCGAAAATGAAATTGCAACCAATGCAAAAAGGAGGGCAAAAAAAATCACGGAAATAGACGAATTGGGTAAAAATAAATGTCAATTTTACCTGTTAAACAATTTTACTTTTAACGCCTTTGTGAAACTTTTTAACAGCCATCCTTAAAAAAACATTAATTGGAAATAGTATATGCTTTTTCTTTAAATTCAACCCTGCCTCCTTGGTTTAATGTATAGCTGAAACAAATCTTGTTTTCTAAATGACAGTATGTTGACAGGCATTTTTTGTTCTCCAGAATAAATTGATTCCTGAAGTTTGAATATGTGAAAATATGTTTTTATTTAATGTATCAAAATCTGTTTTTCAGTTTTAATGAGAAAATGGTGTAAAAAATATACTGATCTCTTTTATTTCCCCTTTTTATACACAAATATGGAGTAATTTACTTTCCGTTTTTAGAAAAACTTCCTTAAAATTTACAAAAAAAAAAAATCTTTGTATCTAATTTAATTTTTTAAATTCTGAAAGTTTGTGTGACATCCTCGGATCAATGATAACCGGTATTAAGTAAATCGCGTTGCGTTCGATAGTCTAGAAATAGTTGCGAAATACAAACACACGGCCAGATTTTAATATAATAGATTCGTGTTCATTTTCCTTTTCTTAAAATTATGATGTGATTTTTAGCAGAAACCTCTTATCTGTATATAACGGATACTCATGCTTAATAATCAGTATAGATAAAAAAAATATTTAAATTTTTCGTTATAAATATGGCGTGAAACTCATCTACTTTCTATACTTACTGATCCTTGTATTATTAATCTAAGGAATTGATTCACACTTATTTTAAAACATATTGGAAAGATCCCGTTTTATTTCAAATATGACGTCTCTTTTCCCCAGAGAAATCCCTTTTTATTGACAATTCTGGTTATTTTTCTTTTTCAGGCAATTAATTTCAATACTGGTATAGGGGAAATTATGTTACTTTAACGAAATAATATTAAATCTTTAGGTTTTATCAACAAAAATGAAACTATTAACATTCGTCATTTTTTTTAGGTAATCGGGTTATTTCTTTTAGTTTTAAGAATGTAACTAACTATTTCTCGCTATCCATGACATCATTTTCGACATGGATCATTTTGCGGAGCATATTATTGACATTTGCTAACCATTTTCTTTTGAAATTTCTTTTTACTTTTTTAAAATTAAAATTACAAATACGGTATAGTTATATTAGCCTTGGTAGCAGACGGTAAAACGCCAAGTATTGTTACCATACAAAAGAAAAAAAAAGGTGAAGAAAAAACCCAAGATCATTTTATTTCATCAATCAAAGCATATCCGCTTTAATTTCGATGTATGGCGTCATATTCGCCTGTTTCCTATGGTTACGCATATCGAAACCTTGTATTATTATCAAAAACTAAAATAAAGTACGTTTTATTTCAAATAATATAATATTATTTAATCTTTTTAATTCTTTAATTTTTTGTATTTCATTTTCATTTTTCTCGTGAAAATTTTTCAATTGAAACTAAATTGTTGAGTAAAAATTATTATTCCGGGTTTTGAATTAGTTTTGGCAACGATAAAGTATTAGCAACGGTAAAGTAAATTTAACCATTTTAAAATATTATACAAAAAAATGTCCATTTATTCGCTATGAAAATAACGAAATTTTGAATTATTAAGAAAAATATTTGAATAAAATAAACAAAAACTATCCTATGTTCATTTGAGGGTTATAATCAGCCTATATGCAAAGATACAGGATCATTAAATGCTCCATTTTGACGCTGGCTTCAGCCTAACATTTGCACACAATCAGATTTATAATATTAATAGCTGTTACCCGCGACTTCGTTCACGCAACATTAAACGAAGAATAAATACATTAATTAAACAAAATGTTTTACTCCCAATAATTAAAAACGTTAATAATTAACTAACTATTTATCACATTTCATAGGAGACAATACGGTATTTATTATTATAGGGACCTTGACATAACTCAGTCTTAAAAAAGTGAAATTTTGTGCCAAATAATCGCGAAAATGAAATTGCAACCAATGCAAAAAGGAGGGCAAAATAAAATCGTGGAAATAGACGAATTGGGTAAAAACAAATGTCAATTTTACCTGATAAACAATTTTACTTTTAACGCCTTTGTACACTCTAAAATTGGAAGGAGTGAGAAGTTGACTCTTTGGAAGAGTGAGAGGCATTTTCACTCTTTTAGGAGTGAATTTTATAAATATGCACTCTTTAAAGAGTGGAACTTTTCACTCTCTAGAAAAGAGTGAAATATCTCACTCCGTTGTCGAGAGTGACTGTTCACTCCGTTGACAAGAGTGAGATATTTCACTCCGTTGAAGAGTGAGGAAAAACAGTTTTTTCCAATAAAATCACAAGATGGCGCCAGCTGACGGATGAGAATCCGAGTAATCTTCGTTATCGAAACGAAACACCTAAAATGAAATCCTTTATATATAGTAGCACGATTTTAAAAAAAACTGAAAAAGGCATTGAAATAATAAATGAATCGATAGAATTATGGACAGGAAATATATTTTATGCTTTACAAATTGCAGGATTTGCCAATGCTAAGAAAAGTGCAGGGAAAATAAATATTTGAAGTAAATTTATGCTTAGCTGCAACACAATTTTGCTTCTATTTTATAAACAGAAATTTAATATCTCTGAATGCTAATTATTTTCCTCTTTATTTAAATAACCTATTCTACATATTTTATATCATTTCTAACCTCTTTATGAATATAAACAAAATATAACTATACAGATTAAATTTTCTGGTATTTTTAGCACGTTTGAAATTAAACATAAGAGAAATGAAAAACGTTGCATTTAATCACTGATTTAATAACATTTATTATAGAAAAAAAAAAAAAGAGTATAAATGTGTCGGAAATAATCTTAGGAAAAATTTAACAGCTATAATTTAAGAAAAAAGAAAACGTTTTTTACCCTGACTAAAATTTCCCCTCTAAAAATTAGTTTTGAAAAGTAAATTTGAGGGCCCCTTTGTATTTCAGTGAGTAAACTTCGGCTTCATGGGCCTATTTGGTAAACAGGCCCTGGGCCTCGGACAATCTTAATCGGGCTCTAATTATGAAAACATTATTAGCAAGAAAAAAATGAATGAATAAATAAATAACTGCTTTGTTGTAACGGAATTTTTGTCATAGCGGAAATGTACAGACGGGTGTTCGCACATTTTTTAGACGATTTCGGCGTTGTTGTTTTTAACGTTTAAAATATGAATATTGCTTTCTGAAATAATCTGTATGATAATCTTGTTTCTTGATTCTAATTCTGCATAATGCTTTCGATGGATATCGATGGATGTTTTCGATGTAAGATAAATTTGCGATAGTTATAAATCCTTACTTGAAACTTCGTTTTCCGCCTTGAAATGGGCTCTTTTTTTCCCTGTTTTTTTTTTTTCATCTGATATCTTTTTACTATGTATATGTACTGATTTTTGGAATAGCACTTTCCAATCAATTGTTATGTTTATTTCGCACTAAAAAGTTTTTATATTATGCGCTTTGCAATCATTTTAGACTGTGGAATTAGCATACTTCTGTTCGGAAGAAGAAAAAAAAAAAACGCAAACGCATCTTCCCATTCACAGCTTTTTTAGCATGCGCAATCTTGAAATAAGAATAAATTTGAAATTATCAGACGATAATATAAATTACACATAATAAGTTGTTGTCAGAATTTTTTCCTCTAAAAGAATTCCATCTTTTTAAATAATTTATCAAATTTGTCTAAAAAATGTGCGAACAGTCTCTGTATTATATGATACAAAAAGAAGGTTTCAGTTTCTTATTTACACAGTTGAGAAACACCGTAAATATTTATGATTTCTACACAAATTTAATAAGTGTGTTCGAATATCACAAAAGAAACAAAGCTAAAATAATGTAATAAAAGCTTTTTAAATTGTAAGTGGCCGTAGCAAGCTGTAGGTACCAGTTCTCGCCCGAGCGCAGAAGTCAAGCAGCAGCGAGCTCGGTTACTACTTGGGAGGGTGACCGCCTACGAACAAGCGTGTGTAAAAATGAGTTTCTCTTTTTTATTCAAGAATTTTAGTCACTCCTGAAAGAGTGACTGTTCACTCCTATCAGGGGTGAAAAAACTCACTCCTGAAAGAGTGAGTATTCACTCTTTCAGGGAGTCAAGAATTTCACTTTTTCCTAGAGTGAATAGTCACTCTAAAGAGGTTGGGCAAATTTTGACTCTGCGATAGAGTGAATATCCACTCCTCCAGAGTGAATAGTCACTCTTTCTTATTTAGAGTGTAAAACGTTTTAACAGCCATCCTTCAAAAAAAAAAAAAAAAAAAAAAAAAAAAAAAAAACATTAATTAGAAATAGTATATGCTTTTTCTTTAAATTCAATTCTGCCTCCTTGGTTGAATATATAGTTGAAACAAATCTTGTTTTCTAAATGACAGTATATTGGCAGTCAATTTTTGTTCTCCAGAATAAATTGATTCATGAAGTTTGAATATGTGAAAATATGTTTGTATTTTTCGGATAATTTACTGAAATCAAGATTTTGTTTTCACCATCTATTGAAAGGGAAAATAAATTCTGTTTTTCAGTTTTAATGAGAAAATGGTGTAAAAAATATACTGATCTGTTTTATTTCTCCTTTTTTATACACAAATATGGAGTAAATTACTTTCCGTTTTTAGAGAAACTTCGTTAGAAAAATGGTATTTAATTTAATGAGAGTTTGTGTGACATCCTCGGATCAATTATAACCGGTATTCGCTAAATCGGTAGTAAACTAACCAGTAGTAAATCGCGTTGCATTCGATAGTCTAGGAGTAGTTGCTAAATACAAACACACGGTCAGATTTTAATATAATAGATTCTTGTTCATTTTCTTTTCTTAAAATTATGATGTGATTTTTAGCAGAAAACTCGTATACTCATGTGGAACGAAATAACGATAGCTACTCATGCTTAATAATCAGTATAGATAACAAAACATTTAAATTTTTCGTTATAAATATGGCGTGAAACTCATCTACTTTCTATACTTATTGATCCTTGTATTATTAATGTAAGGAATTGATTCACACTCATTTAAAAATATATTGGAAAATTCCCGTTTTATTTCAAATAGGACGTCTCTTTTTCCCCCAGAGAAATCCCTTTTTAATGACATAATTCTTGTTAATTTTATTTTCCAGGCAATTAAATTCAATACTGGCATAGGGAAAATTATGATACTTTAAAGAAATAATATTAAATCTTTAGGTTTTATCAACAAAAATGGAACTATTAACATTCGTCATTTTTTTTTTTTAGGTAATCGAGTTATTTCTTTTAGTTTTAAGAATGAAAAATCACTATTTCTCGAAATAGTCTAGAAATAGTTGCGAAATACAAACACACGGCCAGATTTTAATATAATAGATTCGTGTTCATTTTCCTTTTCTTAAAATTATGATGTGATTTTTAGCAGAAAACTCTTATCTGTATATAACGGATACTCATGCTTAATAATCAGTATAGATAAAAAAAATATTTAAATTTTTCGTTATAAATATGGCGTGAAACTCATCTACTTTCTATACTTACTGATCCTTGTATTATTAATCTAAGGAATTGATTCACACTTATTTTAAAACATATTGGAAAGATCCCGTTTTATTTCAAATATGACGTCTCTTTTCCCCAGAGAAATCCCTTTCTATTGACAATTCTGGTTAATTTTCTTTTTCAGGCAATTAATTTCAATACTGGTATAGGGGAAATTATGTTACTTTAACGAAATAATATTAAATCTTTAGGTTTTATCAACAAAAATGAAACTATTAACATTCGTCATTTTTTTTTAGGTAATCGGGTTATTTCTTTTAGTTTTAAGAATGTAACTAACTATTTCTCGCTATCCATGACATCATTTACGACATGGATAATTTTGCGGAGCATATTTTTGACATTTGCTAACCATTTTCTTTTGAAACTTCTTTTTACTTTTTTTAAAATTTAAATAAAAAATACGGTATAGTTAGTTATTATTAGCCGTGCGCAGACGGTAAAACGGCAAGTATTGTTACCATACAAAAGAAAAAAAAAGAACAAAAGTGAAGAAAAAACCCAAGATCATTTTATTTTACCAATCAAACCATATCCGCTTTATTTTCAATAAATGACGTCATATTCGCCTGTTTCCTATGGTTACGCATATTGAAACCTTGTATTATTATCAAAAACTAAAAACAGTACGTTTTATTTCTAATAATATTATCTGGAGGCACGGCAGTACCTCCGCCAAGTCGAGAAAGCACGGCCGTAAGCATACTTTTCTGGAAGCAACTCAGGGCACTTTTGACCCCCCCATATCTCCGCGCTGGAGTATCCCAAAAATTCAAAACTTCGTTTTTCTAGAGTATTTGGCACACAGGACCAAAATTTAAAATTACAACTTTCTGTCTTTTCTAGTTCAGACGATATATGAACTCAAACATTCGATTTTTTGTTACTCACTCACTCACTCGTTCCGCGTCATCAAAAAGATTAGGTAGATCCCGTATCCCTAGAAACTTGATATTTGGAAAAAAGGTAGTGTTTAGGATACAAAGAGAGGAAAAATTATAAAATCCGGAAAATTCGAAAAAAAAAACATTCGAAAATTCAAGAAATTCCATCAAAATTGAGAATTGAAAATAAGACGATCTTGTAGTCTTAGAAACTTAAGATTTGGTGTGAAGGTAGTGTTTAGCATTCAGAAAAAGAAAACATCAAAAACACCAAAAAAATCGAAAGCAAAATTGAAAAAATCGAAAAAATCGACAAAAATCGAAATTTTTCAAATAATCCGATTTTGTTGCGCTAGAAACTTGGAATTCGGTATAAAGGTAGTAATTAGGATGCAAAATAAGGAAAAATTAAAAAATCCGGAAATTCGAACAAAAAAATTCAAAAATTCAAAAAATTCGAAAAAATTGAAAAAATTAAAATAGTTTGATCTTTTAGCCTTAGAAACTTAAAATTCGCGGTAAAGATAGTGTTTAGGAATCAGAAAATGTTAAAATAAAAAACGCAATAAAATTCGAAAATAAAATCGAAAAATCGAAAAATAAGGAAAGTTTGAAAATAATTCGATTTCACAGCGCTAGAAACTTGAAATTTCGAATAAAACTAATATTTAAGATACTAAATAAGGGAACATTAAAAAATATGGATAATTCGAAAAAAAAAATCGAAATTTTCAAAAATTAAAAATTTAAAAATAAAAGAAAGAAAGAAAAAGAAAAAAAAAGTGAGAAATTGAAAATAATATGATCTCGTAGTCTTAGAAACTGAAAATTGGGTGTAAAGGTAGTGTTTAGGATTCAGAAAAAGAAAAAAAAGAAAAACACAACAAACATCGAAAATAAAATCAAAAAATCGAAAAAAAACGAAAATTTGAAAATAATTCGATTTTGTGGAGCTAGAAACTTAAAATTTGGAATAAAGGCAGTATTTAGCATACAAAAAAAGAAAAAAAAATCTGTAAAATTCGAAAAAACTTATTGCTTAGGATACAGAAAAAGAAAAAATTAAAACACAATAAATTCGAAAATAGAACAAAAAAACTCGAAAAAGATCGGAAATTTCAAAATAATTCGATTTTGTAGCGCTAGAAACTTGAAATTTGTAATAAAGGATACAAAATAAGAAAAAATTAAAAAATCCAGAAAATTATAAAATAAAATCGAAAAAATCAAAAATTGAAAATAATTTTATCTTATATTCTTAGAAACTTAAAACTTGGTGTAAAGGTAGTATTTACAATTCAATAAAAGGCACAGTTAAAAAATTCGTTAAATTCGAAATAAAAACCGAAATATCTTTAAAAAATCGAAAATTCGAAAACAATTTGATTTTGTACTGCTACAAACATTAGTTTTAAGATAATTGTCTTATTAGCTAGTACAACGCCCCTAATTGTTTTATGTTATTTCCCCCGGATTATGGTTTTCTTTTCTTTCGTTTACGAATTTCGTTATAGGAAAGTTCCACTATAGACAGGCTACGTTATAGGCGATTTCTTTATAGACAGGTTTGTTTTCTTTCACAGGTTCTCTATTGACTTCGCATATAAAATATGGATTGTTAAATGATGTTAGCCCCACAAAAATTTTCACAGCTCCCCCTACCCTCCCGACATTACTGGCTGGTTATGGTTTGATAGTTCTTTCTAAATAAAATCATGGTGACTCTAACATTCACTTGATTTACCTCTAAATTGAACCTAAATGATCCTAAGAAGACGGATCAAAAAATTACTATATTGGCATGACAATCAGGTAACTTAGAAGTAAAATCGAAAAATCAATAAATTTATAAAAGTCAAAAATTTTAAAATAATCTGATTTTGTAGTCTTAGAAGCTTGACATTTGGAAGGGTTTAGTATACAAAGTAAGAAAAAATTAAAAAATCCGTAAATGTACAAAAAAAAAGGCAAAAAAAAAGAAAAAAAAAAACATCGAAAAAATGAATATAGTTTGATTTATTAAAAATTTCCGGAAATTTTAATTTTGGCTTTCTTTTTATACTAAAAAGTTCTTTTATGCTAAATATCAAGTATCTAGGACTGCGAGTAATATCTCAGATGGATAGCACCTATCCTGGAAGCAATTGAGAGTACTTTTGACACTTCCCTCCCATAACTTAGTGCTGGCCTTGGAACCTGAAATCTTTTTATCTACAGTACTTTGCAAACGAAACTAAAGCTTCAAATTTTTTATACCTGTAAATAATAGGGACAGAGTGTGAGCTTAGCGAAAATCAGTGGATGATCTCCAAAAAGAACCCAAAATCAAGAAAAGGAGGATTACTTACAAAAATAAGTGAAATCTCATCAAAAACGTCACCTGTAAAAAATGCAGCCAAGTCTCGTTACTCTTTTTCCGTAAAAAGTTCTGAGATCGTGTAAAGCCAAGTTTAGCTATCTTATTAACTCTGAAATTTTCATTCACAAATCACTCCTAGTCTCTACATCTTTAGTTAAATATTATTTTGTGACTTGGCAATTACGTAGCACGAGAATGTGATGTATATAATTAGTCTTAATCAAATAATACCATGCCATCCCATAACATATTAAGGTGTAATAACATCCCTGTGCGTATATAATTAGCCTTAATCATATTATCTCATCCCTTCCCACATAACATAGTAAGGTGTAATAACTTCCCTGTGCTGCGTAATTGTCAAGTCACAAAATAATATTTAACTAAAGATGTAGAGACTAGGAGTGATTTGTGAATGAAAATTTCAGAGTTAATAAGATAGCTAAACTTGGCTTTACACGATCTCAGAACTTTTTACGGAAAAAGAGTAACGAGACTTGGCTGCATTTTTTACAGGTGACTTTTTGATGAGATTTAATCTTCTTCTTAATTCTTTAATTTTTTTAGTTTCATTTTCATTTTTCCCGTGAAAATTTTTCAGTTGAAACTAAATTGTTGAGTAAAAATTATATTTTCGGGTTTTCAATTAGTTTTGGCAACGATAAAGTATTAGAAACGGTAAAGTAAATTTAACCATTTTAAAATGCTATACGAAAAAATGTCCATTTATTCTCAATGAAAATAACGAAATTTTGAATTATTAAGAAAAATATTTGAATAAAATAAACAAAACCCAGTCTATGTTCATATGAGGGTTATAATCAGCCTATATACAAAGATACAGGATCATTAAAAGCTCCATTTTGACACTGGCTTCAGCCTAACATTTGCACACAATCAGATTTATAATATTATTAGGACTAGCTGTTACCCGTGACTTCGTTCACGTAACATTAAAAAAAGAATAAATGCATTAATTTAGCAAAACATTTCACTTGATAATTAACAACATATATAATTAACCAAAGCTTTATCACATTTTATAGGAGACCATACGGTATTTGTTTGCTATAGGGGCCTTGACATAACCCAGTCTTAAAAAAAGTGAAATTTCATGCCAAATAATATATACAATCGCGAAAATGAAACTGCAACTAATGAAAAAAGGAGGACCCAGTAAAGTCGTGAAAATCGAGGAATTCATTTTCGTAAAACGAAAAACAACACTGGCAGAATTCTTCTATACAACAGTGCATTTTAGGTGGTATTGGTGTACAATTTGTATATGTGTGCATTGCTAAATGGGCATTATTATATTGTTTATTTGCATAGACATATGTTATATATTTCTTACTACATTATCTTGTTTATGTATATATTAAATTAAGTGTTTCACGCTAAATGGTGTAAATAGTGAACAAACTGCTTGTGGATTTTATACATTGATAGATATTTCACAAAGATATAACAATCTGATGCGATTCTAAAATGTAAATAAAGGTTGCTAGAAAGTACTTTAAATTCTGCCCAATTTAACCTCGATATTTTCTCTATCACGTCAAGAACACTATTAGCAAATAAATACCGACGACACAAATCTGATTATCTAAATTTACGTATTTTTGTTAGTATATATAGGATTATTTTAATTTATTTCATGCGCTTGAATTTTTTTTCGCTTTCTCTAGGGTTAGGTATCGAATAAATGTACTTTCTTGTTATTTTATTTTGCCATTTCTATTTATTCTATTTTCCATTCATTCCATTTATGGATATTGATTTAATTTACATATTCGTGTCAAAGAATATTCTTTAAAGTTATTATCAGGATTAGGATAGGATACGATTAGGGTTAGGATTAGGAATAAAAATTGAACGACAATGGCATGACCGATTCAGGTTTAAAGTATGAACCATCATGAAGCAATAAGAAAATTAGAAAATTATCGGCTAATAGTTTTTAATATGTTTTACAGTCATAGTTGGCATCAAAGGTGAGCGGGGAAATGACCATCTAAAATACCATTAAGTGTTTACCACGCAAAAAACAAATCTGGTTACAACAATGTATTTAATTTTGCGCCAAATTTGACTTGATAAAAAAAAAAGCAAATTGACTATGGACTTAATTACAGACCCCTAACCGTGTTATTCTCGGAAATTTTCTACCTATATGTAAAAAAAATTCTACTATATAGAACGCGCTTTCATGTTTATAATGTTATGAATTGGCACGATCGGCTTGTTCAAGTTTACACAATTCGGCTGGAAGAAAAGATTTATTACTTTTTGATTTCTTCTTTGCTTTTGCATTACACGAATTTGTTGGTAAAATCGATTTTCTTTTCGATAACATTTTTGTTTTTTAAGTTTAAAAAATATTGTAATTTTACTTAAACATTGCTTTACAATCTATGCAATTTTTCTCATCCTACAAGACTTTACAAAAATCTATTATGAAACAACTTTAAAAAAACTATATTTAAAAACGACAACAAAGTTTTTCCTATTTTAAAACTAAAAGAAATGTAAAATTAAATTCCGGTTCGAAACGACGATTTACAAATGTGTTTCGATTGTGGGAAAGTGATAGAGGAAAAATGCTGTTACTTCGACACAATCATATTAAATCTTTAGCTTTTATGAGAAAAACAACTTTCTTTTAAAAAATATAGTTATTTTTATTAAGATTTTCTGATTTTCGATACGGATAATTTTGCGATGCATATCATTGACATTTGCCATCCAATATATATATATATATATATTTGTTATTTTATTTTTTTACTTTTAAAAATTTAAATTAAAAATATGGTATCTTTATGTTAGCCGTGTGCAGACGATAAATCGCCAGCCTATCCCATCATTCGTATTGAATTCATTAAAAATATAAATCTTTCACTCATTTCATTTAAAACACAGAACTTTAATTTACAACACATACATTTAAAATACATAGGGTAGACCGGGGCACGTTTACGCATGGGGCACGTTTACGCAGTGCACTTTTTCCGAAACGAGTTATAACTGGCGCGCCACCAGTCATAACAGATTGATGCTGCTCCCTAGCGGGTATTCTCACAAGTTTTTGAGCGTGAGTCGAGCTTCGGTCTAGCATGCGGAAAGGATAACTTGTTTTCAGTCAAGGTGAGTAAATTTTGTGTTGAACTTATTGTGAACTGATAATACTTTGTAGAGGATAAACAAATATATGAACATTAGCAGAATTTTATCCTTTTTTGAGAACTGTATTTGTATGAACAGAAACGTTATTAATTTTCGTTGCACGTTAAAAATAAATCCAAACATGGCGACGGGGCACGTTTACGCATTGACATCGGGGCACCTTTACGCACGTTCTTACTGTGTAAACGTGCCCCTGAAGCTTTTTTGCTCCGTACTATCTCAAACCTTTTTAGTATTTTCAGGCTATTTAGTTTTGCAAATCATCATTTAATGTTTAATTGAGTAAAAGATTCGTCTTTTATAGCTTACAATCATATAGTTCTGTCTTCATGCCTGTTCAGCTTTAATTTTATAGACTGTTCAGCCTGTAATAAATTTTCTTTATTTTACAGATGGTAAGACATTATTAAGTTATGAAAAAAAACATCTCAATTTGATTAAATATTTATTTCACTTACTCTTTGGTATCACTTGTATGCGTAAACGTGTGTAAACGTGCTAAATATGCGTAAACGTGCCCCGTTTCCTTGGCACGATTACGCAAGTGACTTGGACCTAAAAAAAATTTTTTTTACGGTTAAAAACACAAATAGGACAACAACTGAATACACAAATTTTGACTTTATTAATTGCGTTATAAAACCACAATGTCTAAAATTTCCTAAGTTAAAACCTAAAAATTAGAAAATTCATTGAAAAAAATCCGCGTAAATGTGCCCCGATCTACCCTATAATACGTACATTTAAAATAATTCCTTTCATGTCAAAAAAAAAAAAGAAAAAAGAAAAAAAAGAGAAATTAATCACAAATAATTTGATAACCCAAGATCATTTTATTTCAACATCAAAACAAATCTGTTTTATTTTTCTATATATGACATCATATTCGCTTGCTTTCCATACTTACTCGTATTTATGCACTTTGTATTATTATCAAATATTTGAAAACGCACGTTTTGTTTCTAATATGACATCATTTCATATTCTGTTTAATTCTTAAATAATTCATTTCCTTTTCATTTTTCACGTGGAAATTTTTCACTTGAAAATAAATTGTTGATTAAAAATTATTACTCAGGGGTTTTATTTTATATTGGCAACGATAAAGTATTAGCAACGGTAAAATAAATTTAACCATTTTTTTAAAAAAAGCTGCAAAACTGGGCCCTTTGGGCCAAACCAACCAAATCAACCAACCATTTTAAAATATACGAAAAAATGTCCATTTATTCTCTATGAAAATAATGAAATTTTGAATTATTAAGAAAAATATTGAAATAAAATAAACAAAAACCATTCTATGTTCATTTGAGGGTTATAATCAACTTATATGCAAAGATACAGGATAATTAAAAGCTTCATTTTGACGCTGGCTTCAGCCTAACATTTGCACACAATCAGATTTATAATATTATTAGGATTAGGATTAGGATTTTTCTAATTATTTGAATTTTATTTTAAGTTTTATGCTTTTAAACTTCTTTCATTCTTTTAATATAACTATAAAACCATAGATATTGAGTTAATTTTGTATATAATTGTAATATAATTATTTTTTTTTTCTTTTCATACACTGTTAAAAATTTCATCATAAGAAAATGGTCATTTGAACGGCAGCAAACCGGCCGTTTATTTGACCGTAATTTAAGATAACGGTTACTTAACCGCATTAAAGATATATTGTCATATGACCGTAAAATATATATGTATGGTCATTTGACCGTAGCAGTACATAACGTTTACTTAACCGTATTATGAGTTTATTGGCATATGACCGTATTTTTAGAAAATGGTCATATAACCGTATTATGAGTTTATTGACATATGACCATGCAATATATATGTACGGTCAGTTGACCATATTTTTAGAAAATGGTTACACAACCGTATTATGAGTTTATTGCTATATGACCGTAAAATATACATATACAGTCATTTAACCATATTATGGGTTTAGTTTCAGATGACCATAAAGCATATATGTACGGTCATTTGACTATAAATTTAGATAATTGTGAATTAACCATATTTTGAATTTATTGTTATATGACCTTAAAATATATATGTACAATTATATGCCCATATTTTAAAATAACTGTTAAAAGATCATACATATATTTTTTACAGTCATAAAACAAAAAAATCATAATTGTGTGTAACAAATGGGAGATAAAAAGTCATATTTCCATGTAATAAAAATATCACAAATAAATGTAAATATGTACCCAATTACTTAGTAAATTAATTTTATTCTTTACAAATGTATAGCATCTTAAAACAAAATTTAAATTCTTCTCTAATAAATAGATACTAATAGGAAAAAATATAACATTTATAATAATTCATAATGTTAATTATGCCTGATCAGAAACTTTTTTTTTTTTTTTTTTTTTTTTGTCATGTAACAATAAATTCATTATTGTACTTAACTGGACTTCCTTGATCATATAATATATGAACATTTTTATATAGGCTTCCTATTTTACCTTTATTTATTAAACAAGAACTTAAATTTATACTTAAAGATTAGATACATTTTCAACAAATAAAATAAAACTAATAAATAACTGACCAAAATTTATAAATTACTTCTGACACTCTGACATTTTTCTTCACATGGAAATAAGATTTTTTTTTTTTTTTTGAAAAAAAACATATAAATTTATCTTTTTTTTTTTTTTTTTTTTTTTTTTCCAAGTTACATACTTAAAACTACCACTGTGCAACAAATAAAACCTTTGCAGTTTCTTCAATATTAAACAATAGTGTTTCATTATTCTTGCAAAACTTGGTATAAAAATATTTTTCAATAAATCAATTATTTATCACTGAACCATATATGAATATATGGTGGAATTTTAAAGAAATCAGTAGAGAGTATATAAATTTTAGAATATTTTTTTAGTGAAATAAATTATGAATATTTAGATTTTTGGCTGATGTAGAATGAATACAGAAATTGCCATACCTATATATTTTTCAAGCAAAAGTTCTACATACCGTATTTTTTGGCGTATAGTCAGCGGCTCAAATAATTCAGTATAGACCCAGAAATTTTATATAGTAATTGAAGTCAAGTATATTTCTAGAACAAAAAACTAGTATTTTATCAAATACAATTTCTGGGTCTAAAATAAATTATTTGAACCACAGATTATGGGCTGAAAAATACGGTATAAATAATTAGATGAGAAATATTTCTGAATAACTACAATGACTGAAAAATACCATGCCATTTTTTGTTATTTTTTTTTCATTTAACAAACTTAATATATCTGTAAAAAATTTAAATAATTTCTAAATATTTGCAACTTACTCCAAAAATTACTTAAATATAGGTGTAGCAAGACTATTGATTGTTTCAAAGTTATTCAAAATCTGATTAAAATTATAAAAGTAATATTACATTCATATTTAGAAAAAAAGTGATGAAAATAATGTTAAAAATTTATTTGACAATAGAAAAATGAGATATGCAATGACAATGAGTATATCATAAATATTTTGAATTTTTGTATGTACAGTTAAATTGCAAACAATCATTCTAGCTAAATTAATATTTTAAGAAATTTAGGAAATGTATTATAAATTAACTTCCCAGTAAAAATATATTTCCTTATGCTTTAAAATACAACTTGCATTAAGTATCAAGCTAATTATATTGGAAGATTTAAATTCAGAAATAAGAAGATAGTTAAGTATTTTTGATAAATATTTTTCATGATTGCTTAGCTAAAAATGCTTATAATAGTTTTTTTCATTGTGAACATAAAATAATGTTTTTTTAATCACTTACAAGATTGGTTTATTTATTGTTTTAGAAATTAATTCAATCTGATAAATCACAGTAAAAATATTGGTGCACATGTATCCAGAAAAAAAAGAAGAGTAATGTGATTCCCAAATAGTCAAAACAATCAATTAAAATATAGAAATACATTTATTATAATATATAAATTACATTAATACAATACATTACAATATATGCATAGCAACAACAGTTGGTTTGGCGATATATAGCATGAATGCTGCTATTTGATTTGCTGTAGTCTGTTCCACACACAGAGTTGATCAACATTAAGTACCTTAAAAAAAAATTAAATGCATTTACCATGGATATAAGCATTCATATACATTTTTAAGAAAATACAAAAATAGAAGTTGTCATAAAATCATTTTAAGGCTATAAGTTAGAACAACAATGAAAAAGTCAGAAATGACTAATGGAAAGCACAACCCTTTGTTCAATAAATACTTTAGGCAGTGCATTCTCTAGAAAAGCAGCAAAGAACTGCATGTTTTTTGTTTTGTTTTGTTTTTTCTGCACTATCTGTACAGTTTTCCACAACAATATGGAGCATTGCAAGAACCAATAATTTCTGTATAACTTACTCCATCTTCCAAAGGGTCTTGTTTAAATTGCATCTCATTCAGTGGTACAATAGAGATTCTGCAACAGGTCAGATGGAGATAAGGCCTTTGAACTGCATGTAAATCTGTTTAGAAATACTACTTATCCCACACTGTTTGATAATAGGTAGCAATGCTCTGAAAATCTCGGATATAAAAATCCATAGAAATAGATATTTTACAAGCGGATTGGCCAGCTTGCTCACTAGTCTGAACTTAACTGAGCATGAATGGAATGCAATATATCGCCAAAGTATAGTATGAAAAATGTCTTGGACTATCTGCATTTTATATCAAAAATAAATAAGAATGGAATATAACCTAGCATCAGAATCATTAGCGATACAGAAAACAGACTTATTTTAACTATCAATTAGATTTTTCTGATGAATCATGTCCCATTTTATTGACTATGCAGGTATTTATCTAAGCATTTGTTGATACAAGCTTCACATTTCAAATCTTATTAAAATAAAAAATTTATGAAGAGTATGCTTTTTTGGAATGAAATTATATGAAGCGCCTCTTTTTAATAGAGGAATTCTGTAAATTTTTCCCTTTTAATAAATGAAATTTTGCGATTGGGCTCAACAGAGAACCCCATTTATGCCAAAATCCACTTCTGGTTTTCATAATTTAAAAAAAAAAAAACACACTAGGTATAAACAAAACCAAATTTATCATCAGTCTCTCTCACACACATATACCAGGTAAAGAGGGAAAAAATGATAACCTGCAAAAATTACTGGTTGTTGGTAAAAAAAAATTACCCTCCCACATGCATATTATTTAATCAGTGACACTCAAAATGCTTATAAATTGATCAACAAAAACTAACTATTTCTATAGATACAATATATCAAGTATTCGTTTTAGTTCTTTAACTTAGTTAAAATTTAATTTTGGAAAGTAATACAAAAATAGTCACCAGTTCAAATATTTTGGTTGCCGATAGCGACATATTCGCATTTGCCAAACCTTGCATACATATATCATACACAACTTTTACAAAATTTTGTAGTTCATTAAAAATTAAGAAATTTAGTTGTGAAATGATCAAAACTTTATAGTTAGTTTTTTATGTAACTAAATAAATCAACAAGCAATAAACAGTAAGCAAGATAATAATACAGAAATAAACTGGCTGATGAAGCTACTGCAGAAAATAGTAAAACCTACCAAGATGAAATCGTACAGGACTGAAGGAAATTTCTGTTGCTCAAGTTTCTATATTAGCGGGTAAAATTTTATATAAAACCATAAAAAAAATTCAGTATCAAATTGGTTTCAATTACACAGATTTTACTGAAATTGATAGTTACAAATTCCATACTTTATTTCATGTAGTACTTTTTAATACTTGTCATAACATTTGTTTTGAATAAATACTAATTAAACTGTTCAACTGTTTATTTCAATGCGATGGTTTTCTTTAGCAAATAATTGAGACTTGAAAAGGCCTAAAGAGGGCGCTAATCACACCTGTTGGTACCAGAAAATTGTACCTTTAACCATGGCATGATGCATGTTCAACTAACGCTAAAGTGCCATTGAAATCATTATTTATTGTAAACGCATTTGAAAGTGTTAGATATTCAAATTCGATAATTTTTAAATTGTCATATAAACACAGAACATTAATATATCACATGAAATCTGAAATTGAGCAAAAATATAATCATTATGAACAAATTAAAAATACATGTAATGCAATGGGCTTTCATAGGATTTTCTGAAAGCGAGAAGTTACATCTTTTTTCCATCAGATGGCACATTCAAGCACTTGAATCGCCAATAATAATATTGTATATTGTCTAAAAATTTATAAAAACTTTTAGTGAATATCAGGGAACCAACAGATAGGATTGGTTGGAAGAAATTAGAAACTTTAACAGAAATACTAGTCCAAATATTTTTTACAAAAATAGCTAAATCTTGTGTGGTCACATACATGCTAAAAAATATGAAAACATTGATATATACTTATTAATCGGTGATTTATAATGAAAAAAATAACTATTTAGTTGTTCATAATGAAAACAAAGTCTATGATTGAAAAAATTATCTATCAATTTTTTAAGGGGACTCACTGTTTTAAATTTTCCAAAAATAAATTTTTTTGTTTTCATCTTTTATTTTAAATTATATAATTCTGAATCGAATAAACAAATGGCATGAAAAAAATTCAAATTAGAACCCGGTCAAAAAAGTAAGTACTTTAACACAAGCTCAAATTGATTTTTAACTTGGCACACATTCTTTTCAAATCGTGTTTTTGCTACACTGTTTAAAAAACATCTTTTGCAGAAATATAATTTATTTTGCACAGATATATATGAAAAGATCATACCTAAAATCTTCACCTACACTTTTGTCAAATAAATAATGCAAACTTTATTTGTTGCATTTAGAATGCATTTTATATGAGATAAATCTTAAAAATTAAATTCTAACTGCAACCAGCAGTCGATGCAGGGTTTCGCTCTTGGGGCCCATTTTATGAAGAGTAAAAGTTATTTTTGTAAAATTTATTATATTTATATGGAAAATAACATTTTGTAATGAAATATGAAATCCAGTTACTCAAATTCAAACCAAACATTTATTAATAATAACTTCTTTAAGTCCTTCTGCTAAACTTTTTCCTTCTAGTGAATTTGTTTTGTTAGCAAAATTTAAAACATAATAAAATAAAAGCAATTAATGAAGAATGTCTTTATGAAATGGAATTTTGTGAAGGATTAATTTTATTAAATCAATTTTGTGAAGGGTCATGTTTTATTAAATGGATTTTTGTGAACAGACAGTTGTTGATAAATTGTTTTATTAAATAAAATTTCGTGAAGGGCCCTAAATAGGCCCCAAATTTTACCTGGATCGGCCCCGGGAGACAAATAAAATTTCTCTCATTTAATTGAGAAAACAACAGGTGGTGATTGCACATATGATCCTTTTATACATTTCTGTGCAAAAGAATAATCTTTCTGCAAACGATTTGTTCTTTACAAACAGTGTGCACAACTAGAAAAATATATGATATATAAAAAAATACACAATATTATCCATCTCAATTTGAATATTTTAATGCCATTTGTTTTGTTCGATTCAGAAAAGTATGAATTAAAAAATATATATGAAAGAAAAATCAAACCTATGTTTAATTATGCAAAGACACTTGTAAAATATTAAACCAAATGACAACATTCTTTACAAATTTTTTGATTGCATTTCTTTCAATGTTTTATTTATTTATTTTTACATGTGATATCTTATTTTGATGGTATAACTTTTTTTTTTTTTCAATTTTGTTTGTAGTTTTTTTTTCTACAGATATTTTAAATTTTGGAACCATTGCAAAATTGAAAATTGCAATTGTGTAGTACAGTTTGTGTAGTACAGTTTGTAAAATTTTGTGTAGTACAGTTTTTGCTTTTCTTAATGAAAAGCAAAAACTGTACTACACAAAATCAAAATAATAAAAAGATACGCAGTCAGACATCCTATCCCATGCAAAAAAAAATAAATAAATAAATAAATAATAATAATAATTTAAAAATATTGAAAGCCAAATAAGAAGTTTGTAAAGAACACTGCCATTGTTTTAGCATTAGCTTGTGAGTGTCTTTGCACGACTAGCATAAGTGTCGAGAATTAGCAAAATTCTCAATACCTCTAGAAACGAAATACCTAATATATAATACAGGGCTTGAAATTCAATTTTTCCAAGGAGGGGAGACTCTCTACCAACATTTTTAAATGGAGAGGAGTTATAATGTTTGGGAGGGAGAAAAAAAAATCTTTAAACCCCACTATTATTTTACGTGCTATTTAAATAATTACATTAATGCAGACATGACAAAATACCATTGAAAAAATTAAGTCAACTGAGAATGATTATGTAAAATGTTTATTTTTATTAAAAAAAGGGAAGAAAGTTAAGTTTTATATATGCAGTGTATTTTTCAAGTTCCATTAAATGTGTTAGGGACCCTTAACAATTAGGTTGTTAAATAAATTTCTGAATTTAGATTTTATTTGATTGAGGGGTGCTGAAGCCTCTTTCACAAGGCAGACTTTTACTCATTCACAAGGGTTAAAAAGGTTTACTCCTTTACTTCAAGGAGTAAAAGTAATAAGATCTTTGCAGCTCTTCTAATCTCATTTTTGTTTAGTGCTGACTGTAGGCCAATTTAACAGGGTGCAGTGACCGGTGGCTCTTACTGCCCTTTTTTGTTCTTTTCCCTCTTTTCGGTCGCAGGAAAAAAATCTTTAAAACATCTATTTGTCGTTCGAAAAAATTGTGAATTTAGTCAATTGGTTGAAGGAATAAGATAATGAAATTCGTTTTACGCATGAACAGAAATAGAGAAGGATTTCTAACGAAATAGTGTTAATATCGATATGCGACTTTGGGACTTCATAGCAGCCAGTGTACAACTGTGCTAAGGTAACGCCACCTACAAACAACAATGCAGATAAATACCATAGAATAAATCTGTTATACCTACCAGATGATGGCTGTCAAGCAGACACGATTTGAAGAGGTAGATGAACTAATACAACTGTTCTACACAGACATTGTATTTGAAACATTTTTCGAGAAACGATTTTCTTATTCAAAAGGCTATTTTATTAGAAGTCCTTATCTATGTCTATGTTCATAGAAAAAAATCGCTAAATTCGTCGATCAGTCGCAGGAAAAAATGGCGAAGTTTGTTAATCGGTCACAAGAAAATAACACGAAATTCGTCAGTCATTTGCGGAAAAAAACTTGAAATTTTTCAGTGAGGCGCGAGGAAAAAAATAGTGAATTTCATCGATCTGTGACCAGAAGAAACCGAATAATTCACCAATCGGTTACGGAAAAATTCTCAAAGTTCGTCTTTCAGTCAAGGAAAAAAACATGAAATTCGTTGATTGTTCATCATAAAATATTGCGAAATTCGTCATCAGTCGCGGGAAAATATTGTGAAATTCATCAGTCGGTCGCGGCGGTAAATCGTGAAATTCATCAGTCGAATGCAGAGAAGAAAATCTAAATTTGTCAGTCAGACACAGGTAAAAAAAAATTACGAACTTTGTCGATCTGTCGAAAGAAAAAAAAAAGGAGAAATTACGCGAATTTCGTCGATCGATCGCGGAAAGAACACGAATTTTATCAATAGGCCGCAGAAAAAACGCAAAATTCGTCGATCGATCGTGGAAAAACGCAAAGTTCGTCGATCAGTCGCAGAAAAAATGCAAAGTTTGTCGATCTGTCGCGGAAAAAACCGCAAAATTTGTTGATCTGTGGCAGAAAAAACGCAAAGTTCGTCGATCTGTCGCGGAAAAAACGCAAAGTTCGTCGATCAGTCGCTTAAAAAATGAAAAGTTCATCGATCTGCCACGGAAAACACGCAAAGTTCGTTGATCTGTCGCGAAAAAAACGCAAAGCTTGTCGATCAGTCGCGTAAAAAACACAAAGTTCGTCGATCGGTTGCGGGGAAAAAAATCACGAAATTTATCGTTCAGTTGCAGGTAAATTAAATCTCCGAAAATTGTGAAATTTTTTGGGCGGGAGGCTACCGCCCACGATCTTTTTTTGGGCGGGATTTCAAAATTTTCGGCGCGAATCCCGCAATCCCGCCCTGAAATTCAAGCCCTGTAATATATTAAAATATATTGATTTTATGGATTACTTATTGATATTTTCAGAGAGTTTGTACCACAACTCACAAGACATACTTTTCACAAAATATCATGACCTAAATTTTATATATTTTTAAAAGTTAAATAGTGATATATCTTTAAAATGTTTAATTACCTCCGAAAAAACTTTTCTAAAGAACTTTTGAATTCCATGAAGAACAGCACCACCATTCATCATCCATCAGAGGTAAAGTAAGATGAACCTTAAAAAGTATGTCAACACTGATAATACCAATATGCAGTATATCTTATCTATATTTATTTATTTATTTATTTATTTATTAGGAATATACTGAATATTTAATACTTTTATGTTAGAAGGGCACCAGTGATATATACTATACGCATATATATATATATTCATGTATACAAATATATCACCAGCGCCCGGCTAACATAAAAGTACCGAATATTCGATGTATTTATTTGGCTAGGCCAAATATCAAAGTACTCGCCGTTTCAAATATTAGAATTGGTCGAATATCTTGATACTAGACCAAACCCATTACTTAAAAAAAAAAAGAAAAAAAATATTAAATCTTACATAAGTTCTATTTTTAGCTATGAATAAATAAAGATATTTTGAATTAACAAACAAAATCCCTTAAATAAAAGACATTGCTTTTACATTATTTATTTGATATTTTAAAAGTGACACTTAAGAAAATTAACTGTAAAAGAAGACAATTAATAGGGAATGATGTATAAATGTGAGTTCCTGAATAGTATCTGTTAAAGGTAATATTCTGTTTATTTCCTTTTTCACAAACAGGGTGTTTCTAAACAAAATGGAACAAACTTTCAGGGGTAGTTATATTGCATCAAGACAAGGAGATTTTGTTACAGGAAACCAGGATCGAAATCTACTTATTCAGTCAAAAATATATTGTGTATCTCACTATAAGCATCACCTGGATTTTCGTTTATTACTTTAGCAATAATAAAAATAATGTAACGAGGTTTTCAAACTTCTTACTTTAATTTCTGTGAAACAGGATGACATGATGAGAATGCTGTAAATTGCTAAAGTTCAAATCCAAACAGTGAGGTACACATCCTATCCTTCAAAATACAGCTGACAGCACATATATTATGTCACAGACCAGAATTCAGTCACTTCCAATGATGTCATCATATTTCATACAAAGCAAAGTTATATATATATTACAAAGAAATTCTCACTAAAATATCTTCATTATTTTAAAGTTGTTACCAAAAATTCTGGTTCAGCTTCTAGTGAGATGCCCTATAGTTTGGATGGAATAAGTAAGTTGCAATGTTGGTTTCCTGTACAAAAAATGTTTTATCCTGCCTTAAAGTTTGTTCCAAAATTTTAGGAACATCCTGTATGTTTACAATCTAGAGTCCTGCATTGGGTCAGGTTACCTGCTTTTACCTCACACGCAGTTTGGGTCAGGTCGCTGCTATATTTTTTGTTGCGTTTCGGGTTGGGTTTTGACTCTTGCCGGTCAGGTTCAGGTTGACCTGCTTTATCAAATATACACAGCTGAGTTGTATAATATATTCGCACATGCGCGTGGAAAATTTTCTGCAAAATTCGAAACTTTGGAGAAAACATTTTAGAAAATAAAAACATAATTTTTGTTTTAATACCAAAAAATAAAAAATATTCCAATTTTATGATTTATTTACTGTTTGCATACAATTTACAGTTTAAAGATGAAAGATATTGTTGTGACATTACAGGCACTTGCGAAGAGCTCAAAATATTAAGGATTGGGCTATCTAAATGCATTGACAAAATAATTGATAAGAATGCAGCTCTTCCTATCATGGATTTTTAGCTTTATTATTTTTTTAAACCAAAATAATTATTCTTTAATTAATATTAATTAATTTTAAATGGTAAGTATTTTAAACTACTGTTTTTAATTCATATTGTCAAAATAATAACACATAATTTTATTAAACATTAAATTAATTTGCAGAAAGTTTTTGACCCAACATTTATGTGTGCAAGAAGTTTTTGGTTTTATACAAGTCTGGTCCACAGTATTTTTTCAGATTAAATATATATACAAGAAGACCTCCATAATGGACACTCCCAAAAAGCAGACACCTGTATTTAACGAACACTTTTTCAATTCTTAACACATATATTTGTATGCTTATACCTTGGAATAGGGGGCACCTCGAAATCTACACACATGTAGCATGTGTATGTGCTCATAACAATCACAAATATAATACATGTGTTTTTGTGAGTATCATAAATGAAATGTTTGCAATATTTTCATATTCTGACAAAAATTAAAAAATGTTTATTAACTGCACCGTAAAAAAAGAACAATCTATGATTACATTTCTTGTACATTTTATTTTTTCTCATGCAGTAAGTTGAATATATATACCTATTCATATTAAAATACATATTTATTTTCATCTAAAACATAGTTCTGTTCAAATGTTTTGTGAAAATCCCAACAATTAGACTTTCAAAAAACATACATGACCCAACAGAATCATTCTAGGATGAACCCGATAAGCAGAAAGAAAATTAGAGTCATCCCAGCCAGGAAAAAAGATAGAAACAACCCGATTGGATGCAGGACTCTATTCAATGATCTTGAGGTATCTGCTATTCAGAGGTTACACTATATCTGAATATTAAAGAATATAGATTTCCCCATTTTTCTATAATATATAAAATTTGTATTAGAGATATAATTGTACATGACTTTTCATAATAGTATTAAAACATGATTTATTGTCCTTTCATTGCTGGTTGAAATATGTCAGGTTCAGGTCAGGTTGCGGGTCGCCGAAAATTGTTCTTGCGGGTTCGGGTCGGGTTGCAGGTTGAGGAAAGTTTTTTGTTGGGTTCATGTCAGTTGTGGCTTGTGGGTTGACTTCAAATGGAATTTGCAGGTTCGGGTTGGATACAACCCGACCCATGCAGGACTCTATTACAATCTCAGAAAACAATAACCCGCTGTGGTGCATTTAAAAACTTCCTTGCGAAATAACAAAAAGGAGGAAAATTATTCTTGCTGAGTTGCCACCATTTGAATTAGATGTTTTTCCCCCCTTTCTGATAACACAAATATAACTTCAAATAAATACTATTTGATTAAAATTCTCCTTTTCCAAAATTTCTTTCATAAATATTTGTTTTAAAACACATAAAAAATTATTCATTTATTTTAATTTTCAGAAGAAGTTATTTAATTTTATTAATTACAATTAACTTCACTAAAGAATTTATAAAAGTTTTATTAGTTGAAAAATTGTAATGTTTTAGCTTTTTTTATGTGTTTTTAAATTTTTTTTGAAAAAAAATGAATTTTTCTCTGCATTGAGCTCAGACCCAGAACCCAATAAATTATACATCCAAATTAACATCCCTCCCTGTCATAAAAAATTAACAGGATTAATATGCAGGATTATGCCAATTTTTTTACAGAAATCGCCCCAAAAGAGTAAATAACTTGGTAGACCCTGGCGACTGCATCTGTAAAGCCCTGCCCGCGACCATTTGTCGAAACTCAAGATATTTTTTTTCGACCGATTTACAAAATTTGCTTTTTTCTTTTCTGATACCTTTTGACAAAATTTGCGATCCTTTTCTACAATCGTTTGTTAAAATTCGGGATTTGTTTTTCGAAACTGACTGGCAAAATTTGCGATTACTTTGCGCGATCGTTTGATGAAATTCTCGATTTGTTTTATGTGCGATTGTTTGACTAATTTAGTGATTTGTCGCAGAACCTTTGGATGAAATCCGTGATTTTTTTCCGTGATAATTACATAAAATTCACAATTTTTTGAAAAGTCTTTTGACAAAATTTGCAATCTTTTTTCGAATCTGATTGAAAAAATTTGACTTTTTTATGCGAATGAATGTTGTTATCTGCGACCGAATGACAGAAATCGCTATTTATTTCTACAATCTTTGGCGAAATTCTCCAAATTTTTCATGGCAGTTCGAGAAAATTAGTGATTTTTACAACTAACAATTTGTTTAATTCTACGTCCAATTGGGAAAATTCGCTATGTTTTCGCGATCAATTGATAAATTAGCTAATTTTGCATAATTTCATAAAATAAATAAATAAAAATCACAGACTTTCACGGAAATTTAAAAAAATTCTCTGCAAAAGAAATTAAGAGGGCAAAATCATGTACAAACTTTTTTATTGTGCAGGATTTTCTTATTTTGTGTGTGATTTGTGCAATCCCATGCACTATTTCACACCCCATCCCTCCAAGAAAAGTCCTGCCCCCCTCGCAAAAAAATCTTGAAATGGCACCCCTGCAGTAAAACCTGCAAAGAATTAGTTGAAAAGGGCTATTAAAAACCTAAATTTTAGACATTTCGCCGTCTTAGTAGGTATAATTGTTTGGTGCTTTTTCGCCGAAACTTTTTTTCGGATGAGAAGAATTCTGTCATAGACAGGTTTTGTTTTCACAAGTTTCATTGTAAAACAGCTATGCTCTTCACAGGTCCAATATAGAAAGAATGTTTTAACAGTCTTAGAGGCAACATTTAAACAAAGGTAACAAAACCTCCTATAACAGAAAACTTTCATAGTATCTTGAAATTATACCTGCTAAGACGGAAATTTTCATCTTTTTTTGCGAATTCTTATTCGTTTACTTCTTTTGTATCTATGATTTAGTAAACGTTTCTCATTCGGAGGGGGAGTGTTTACAGCCCTGCCGAACCTCACTCTTGGCTAAGCCACTGCTGTCAAAGAAAAGTCCTCCTCTCCCCCCCCCCCCCCAAGAAAATTGTGAAATGGCGACCCTGGTTTTGAAACATTGTATGCTAATAAAATGCTGCACTTAAGTAAAAGAATGGTTATAATTCAGGCACAATTTTTCAAATCTATTGGTGAGTATACAAAACTTCACAGATAGACTGCCAAAATTGCCAGCATGGTGTATACTTAGAAATGAATTAGCATGACAGTTCATAAACAATTAACCATTTCTTAAATGTACGAACAAGGTACTAACCCAGTATATAAATTCGTTTAGAAGATTAATTTTTAATTTTCTAACAGATGGCGCTACTGATCTACTAAAGCTACTTATTATTTTCGTCTCGTTTTTTTTTTTTTTAAATAAAAAAAGTTTTCGTAAAAGTAATCTACATTATTTTAATGTGGGTACAATTACACTGAAAAACTCATTATTATTATAGATGCTAAATGTCATACATATATAGTATTCATTAAGTTTCTTAATATTACACTCCCAAACATTGTGTTTTCCGAATTCAGAACAAATGTGTTTCAGTCACGCACCAATGTTGGTGTTATTTCCAAGCTCACACCAAACTACTGTTTTCTAATAGGGTAGACTGGTACACAGTGGACACTTTTTCAGTTAATTTTTTTTCTCTTTAACGGGCAACCCAATCTGCATGAAAATATTTTTTAATATTCCTTAAGCCTTTAAATACATTCATCATAATTTTCTCAGAACATACTTTTCAGTATATTTTTCAAATATATATATATATGCACCCGTAAAGTGGACCAGTGTGTCCCAAAAGTGGGGCACAGTGGATCGCTATTAGAAATTATCTGAAATACAATATAAATCTATTTTTTTTTAATCTAATTCATTTTTATTTCCCCTTTACCCCAAGATAACATAGTAATATAAATTTGCAAGTAACATTTTGAAACAAAAACAAAATAATTCATTATATTTTGAAAATTATAACAGATTAATACAGGAACAATTTAGTTGAAGTTATTACTTAAGTACAAAAAAAAAATCAGCGCACATTAAAATTTGCAAATGAAATTCCAAAATACTTATGATTAAAATTGAACCTGGAATTTTCCTGAAATATTTTTGGGTCTGGAAGCAACATTATGAAATGATTGACATCAACAACAGATTCATCCACAGTTTCGGGAAAAATAAACTGATTTCCATTCAATTTGCATCTCATGAATCTTATTTGAATAGAATCATCACCAATTAGACTACATTCACACTAATATTTATTCAAAGGCAGTAAATGCAAAACAAAATATTTCATAGTAAATTAATGTTAAATAAATTGTTATTTTTCTTACTACTTTAAAACAATATTTCTTTATAGAAAATAAGCAATTATTAAATATTTTGAACATTCTGCATTACAGGAGCAGAGTGGATTGTGGACTACTGTGCCCCATGTTGAAGTTCATAAATAATCATAGTAATATTGTTTATACTAGCTTTCTTTTAAACATACTAAGTTTAAAGTTAAATAAAAACAAGTATCTTAGCTTTACACAACAGCTGTTTTATCTTATTTATCTACAACCTTTACTTACTAAAATAAATAAAAAAATATGATTTTGAAAAATTTTTACTTTTAGAAGCTCAAAACAACCAATCAAGATAAAATAGTTCAATCAAGTCACCAAAGCATCATAGACCCATTATTCGATCAATTCAGCTAAATAATAATGATCAAAGACGACTAGAGAAAAAAAAAAAAGTTATACCGGAAACGGTTTTTATCAAACTAGGAAGTGAAAACTTATCATAAATTTCGAAATCTATTACGAGTAAATAAGATTAATCCACAGATCGATATAAAGCGTAATTTTTATTATATAAACATAGTTGGATGAAAATAAATACCATAAAACTATAAAACAGCAATGTAACTTACATTAAATCACTAAAATCGTACCAATTTTAGTGCATCCTTACAAGATTCTGTCTCGGCGTCGGCACGGCGTGTAAACAAACACAAACAATTTCCTGAAGTTGCCATTCCAGATACCAGATATTTTGAAGAAAGCGTTCTCATTGGTCCATGGAGTTTACGATAGATGTAAAATTACAATCATTGTACCAGATTCATAAATAATTGCTAAACGATGATTTTTTTATCATTGGGCAAATGAAATCTTTATAAATTAACGGTGTTTCGACAATTTTCTAGAAAAATGGTAAAGTCAATGTAAAATTTACGGTCAATGCATTATTATTTTACGGAAATTTTTAACAGTGTATTCTCTCTCTCTCTCTCTTTTCTTTTTCTTTTTTTTTTTTTTTTAAGACAATAATCACTTATTTTTCTTAGTATGTACACTCGTATCAAGTTAAGATGTTAACGGTTAATATACGATTCCGCTTAATACGCCGATTTTTCTTATTCCTTGAACATCGCCCATAACACTAATCCAAAAACATCCCGTTTAATACGCGAACGGTTACTATCCTATACCGCTTAACACGTGATAAACTTTCGGTCTCTTGAGGCAAAAAACATCGCTTAATATGCGAGTTCATAGATCAAGATGCGAATTTCTTTTCACTTCTGCAGTGTTGCCAATTTAGTGGGATTTTTTTCTTCCGATATCTACCATTATTTCCAAATAGTAATATTCGGCTTATTGAATGACAGATTAATTAATTAATTATTTTCCTTTTTTAAAACAGAGCAAATTAGCAAGTTTTAAGAGTTTGTGGTGTGTGGGCGTGTGTTGGCGAGCGTAACTCGTAGGGGGCAGAGATCCTCAGTAAAATAAAATAATCCGTATTCAAAAGTAATAATGTAGTTAATTGTTAATAGGGAATACATCTAAAAGTTATACTTTCGATTTTATAGTCTTTAGATTTACATTTGAAATTATTCAAATATAAATTTAATACAGTAAACCTGTGAAAGCAGAATCCGTCTACAACGGTACCCCGCCTTAAAGAGAAAATTTCATCGTCTTTGAAAATATAATACATATACGGAAAAACTGCCAAAATGGAACTTGCGAATGACGGGAAAACTTAGAGATTTCGACCAAAGAAAAAAAAATACAGTTAACATTGGCAATGCAGATGCTAATTACATAAGAACACATGCTAATTACATACAGAATTAAAACAGAATTATTTTTCGTGTTAGCATTTTGGGTGTCTATTAATGGTCTCTATGGGTGTTTGGGTGCCTATTTGGGGTTTTGGGTGTCTATTAATGGGTGTCTATTATTGGGTGTCTGACAAGTACATTTTAGTGCATTAATTTTTTATTATTCTAATAATTGATCAAAATATTTTATAACCCTGTAGTTTAAAAAAAAATACAATTTGAAAATACAATGAAACTTGGTTATTACGGTATCTCAAGGGACGGGAGGATTTTCGGTATAAGCAAATGCACTGTCTATTGCAACTGCATTGCAATATTTTCGTCGAAACAAAAACCGTAAAAAATTAAAAATATTACACAATATTACAAAACGAAATCTTTTATTTGTTTTGTTTTCCTTTCTTTTTTCTTAAATTATTAAAAACTATTTAAACTACATCTGTTTTTTTTTCTATTTTAATAAATATTCTCTAATCAGAATATTTTGGAATCCTTTTCATTAGTTTACAGTCATCATTTCGAAATCAAGAGCTTTTGTACGTATGTTTGACTGGTAGAACCGTAGCGATACCAGATTGTACGTTTTCTTAGCATAAATTACACGTTTTTCAGGCTTATTGTAAAGTCTAAGATTAAACCTTTCCCGTGCACCGATTATTTCCGTTTTTTTTTTAAACTTGTCTGACTTTTATAATTTCAAGAGTTTTTATAAGACTATCTTTCCATATTTTCTTCAAAATTTTCCCTTTCGATGCATTTTTACCACAAAAATATGACTTCATATTAATTAAACAGTGTTATTAGACTAATGTGATGCAGATACAGTAGAAAAATAACAATTATAACAATTATTTAATTGTTTACTTTTCAGACAAATTATTTACAGAATACATCACTGGCACAGTTCAGTAGGATGCAGAAAATGACGATAGTTTGATAAAACAAAAACAAACTAGTATTAATAAACATTTTTCGTTTTCCTTTTAGGAAAGAGATCTGATAACCCTATAGACCCATGAAACATAGCATTTGAGATTGCGATTTGAGATTCATCGACAAAACAGGGTCTTATTTTGTTTATTTATTTGTTCGATTGCATTTAAATAAATAAATTAAAAAAATATATATATTAAAAATTTTGTTAATGCCCTAATAATCCAGGAAAGTAAATCTATATACGTGTGTCTGTATCTACGTATGTTAAAATGGATATAAAATGGATTAAATATACGGATAATTTTATAATTATAATTGAAATATATTTAATTAAATACGAGAAATATTTCAGCGCAATTTGAAAGTAAAACAAGAACGAAAAATCATGCTTCAAGCATAGATTATGTAACACTTTCCAACGCTTCCAAAATAATTTTACAAATCATACCTTTTAATAAGCTGAAAGATAGCATCTAAGTAAATAATTTGGAAAACGCATAACATATTTCAAAACATAATTTCAGGAATTTGCAACCTATACAGTATTCGGAAAAATATCCGAATACTTTTATTCAGCCCTGTATATGATCTATAAATTTGTATATATACTACATAAGATGCTAAATTTTAGTTCAGTTAGGAAAAGCGTAGCACAGTTTAAAATTCTCCTTCTGGAGTTTGTCAATAAACGGAAATGTGTTCGCGAATTTTTGTGCTTCCCTGTATATTATCTACAGAATTTATACACACCACGTAAATACACAAAAAGTGAGTTAAATTTAAAATCGCGTTCAGTAACTTAAAACGCACTTCCAGGAATTATTGTAAACAGACAGTAGAGAATTTTTTTGTGTCTCCCTGTAAATGAACGATGACTGCTATACACACAATATTCTGTAGTAAGCCTCTTGTAATGCACCTTAGTGATATATATAAATTTCAATGTGTTTAAAATAATGAAACATTATTTAAATAAACCGCAGACGATTTTTCTCCATAGATGTAATGTAACGGAATTCTTTTGACTGTTTCTGTAAAGTTACTATAAGTGCTATGCACACCCTATTCCATATTAAGCTTCTTGTAATGCACCTTAGTGATATATATCAATTACAATGTGTTTGAAATTGAGTAACATCATTAAAATAAACCGCAAATGATTTTTCTCCATAGATCGCAATGTAACGAAATTCTTTTGAGTGTCCCTGTAAAAAAACTATAAGTGCTACACACTTCCGTTGAAATAGGGAACATGCTATAGATAAAGACAATAACATATAAAAATTGCAGAGCAATCCGAGCATATTTACGGGACTTAGAGCACGGACAGACGGCCATACGGCCAGACAAACCGAAGTCATAAACACTTTTCAACTAGGTTGGAAAGTGTTAAAAACAGGTTATACATATGCAGTATTGCAGAGAAATTTTGTTAGTAGATAGAAAAGCATATTATACTATGTATAGAAAAACTTGCCTACATGCGGGTGTTCGACTTGAATTTAGTTTTCCTCGATAAACAGACATCCGTTGAGCACAATCTACAGTTAAAGATTAGAAATTTCACGTATTTTTCCTTAAAATCCGATCCGGATTCATTAAAACATGTTTCATATTTTTACTTTTGTTCTTGGGCATTTCTGTGATGTGTACGGAAATACGCATTCATAAAAAAAATGACCTGTATGTAGCAAGCGACACATACAGTTTCTCATTTACTTAAACAAACATGATTTATTCAATAAGCAGGTTTCTTGAGTAAATGGGAAATAACAACAAAAAATATTGAATTGTGGGTCTTTCGACTATTATATACAGTCTCAGAACGTAGGCAGAGTTCATCGTGAGGAGATTAAGTTCATTCCGTTATCATTCTTCTTTAGGTGCATTCAGTCTTAAGAGGGTAAAGTCTATTAATATATTTGAGGATCTGCCTTTGAATGGAGGAGTAATCGCTTGCTTTAGTTCAATATTGAACAAGAAATTTTTATTTAGAGAACTTTACTGAATAATGGTTAGAATTGTTAGTACTTTCCAGGAGATCTTGACCAACATCACCACTAAGAATTGATCTCCTCAGTAACTTAAACAACGACATGTCTCATGCTTCCGGGAATTCCCAACCAAACCCTTCTAAAAGAAAAAAAAACTTTTCTAAAGATATGTTCTCTTTTCTCCAAACTTTCAGGAATTAACTTTTCTTTTTTATAAATTGTTCTCGTAAAAATATTCAA
Organism: Maratus michaelseni; assembly: GCA_963931845.1. NCBI lineage: Eukaryota > Metazoa > Arthropoda > Arachnida > Araneae > Salticidae > Maratus > Maratus michaelseni. The sequence goes on along the minus strand of OZ007587.1, from coordinate 141,119,942 downwards.
AGTTGGGCGGGTTTAGGTCTATCCCATCACACACCTAAAAAAATATGTTATCCTCAAAATGACTTATTTACTCTCTGACCAGGGGGTAGTAAGGTTTCTCCACTATCCCTGAGAAAGTTCTTAAACTGAAACTCAGAACCTAGGATAGCCACCCTTTTAATATGTTTCAAGGTTTTTTGTGACTCGATGAACATTTTTGAAAGGAACACTAAGGTAGGAAATATTTCTACGGTTTCTGACAAACATCAGGCAGGGTTTGGGGATTCCATCCGTGCTCTTAAATTAATCCAGATTCTCATTAACACAAAACTAAAGTTGGAAAGGAGAATTCTTTACTGGTGCATACTGAAAGCTAATTTAGAGAGCAGATGCACTAAGAAGTGCAAAATGAGAATAAGTTGTTTTTAATAAATTGTATTACGCAATTTAAAACTTTTTTTTTTTTTTTTTTACATTTTAAAGAAAAATTTATCCCCGCAATTGAAGAAGGTTTCGTATTCAGTTGAAATAATAAAACCCGATAAAATTTAAAACTAGTATTTATTTTCGCTCCTTTTTTTAATATCCCTCATTCCCGCTCTATGACTATTACCCTTGACTCCAGGGTTAAACCAAAAAAATCCCATTTTCCATGCCTTGCACCAAGAAAAGTGATTTGTCTTTGCAAAAGGTATATTTTAGAAAGCTGGTCTGATCAGCTCCATACACTGTATTGATCGCCTAGCCAAAGATTAAAGATAGAATCCTCTACAATGAGGTGCTATTTTGTTGCTCACCGTGAAGTGCGGGAGTGTCAACGTCAATGTTAGGGGGTAAAGACGATGCATCTTGAGCGTAACTCTAGTTGAAAGTCAACAGGACCCGAATCTGAAAATTCTGCTTAAAGTCAAATCGAAATCCGACCCGAACACGACGAAAAATATTCGTCAGCCCGAACTCAAAAAATAAAACTTGAACATAAAGTAAAAGTAAATTAATCCACATGTTAATACAATTATGGAACAGTAGTCTACAATTACTACATCTCTAATATCAATTTATCTTTTTTTGTATACAAAATGAACGCATATACACAAATACACTTATTAATAATCAAATATCTAGTTTTGTCATTAAAAATATATATTTTCGTCACTTTCTTTCGAAATGTCGGGTCAACCCGAACACGACCCGAAAGAATCAAAACTCAATCCAAAACTGAACCGTATCCGAAATTTTAATGTGAACCCGAAAAAAATAGCGTCAATTCGACCCGACCAGAGCCACCGGTCGGGTGCGGTTCGGATAAAATCGGGTAACCTAACCTGCTGCATGACTCTACCTGGCTCGTGATATGTTGAATAATAATATAAGTTTTATTGAAAAAAATTACCTATTCACTGAAATAAATGAAAACAGCCATTCAGCGTTCTGTCAAAAGGAACTTAAAACTAGTCGGATGTCTCAATCCAAAACTTTTTTCTATCTCATACAGGTTTCACATACACCAAAAACGAATCAACACGATTTTATATCAAGGTCTAACTAAATCTGAAGTTTGATGAAATTCTGCGCATTTGTTCTTGAGCTATAGCTATCGTGAAAATCATGGAAAAAGTAGCATAGAAGCGCCACTGTTTGGCTATGCACACCAAAACGTAATCAGAATCTATTTATGTCAAAGTCTAACAGAATCTGAAGTTTGATAGAATTCTGTGCATTAGGTCTTGAGATATAGCTATCGTAAAAATCGTGCAAAATGAAGCATAACAGCGCCACCTGTTCGACGATTTACACCAAAACCTAATCAGCACCAATTTAAATCAAGGTCTAACTGAATCTAAAGTTTTATTAAATTCCGGGCATTAGTTCTTGAGATAGAGCACCCACAAAATTTTTGTTGCATACAGACAGGCACACAGACAGACAGATAGACATTTTTTAAAAACAGACAAATCGTGTTCAGGACCTTCTAAAATGTATAAATCAGTCGAAAACAGTCGAAAACAGGAAGTCGAAAATTTTCATTAATCCAATTCTTGTAAAGATAGAAGAAAGTAAAAAATTGGATTAGTAACTAGTAATGTTAAATTTGGCATTTACAATTCATTTTGCTACGTTTGTATATGTTGCTATAACACCATTCTTTTTGTAAGAAGAACTGATTTTATTAATGAAAGGCAATAAAACGTATGAATATCGCATATAATTAATTTATTTTATTTTATAAATCTTCCAAAATTGTTAAAACCCCCTCCCATAAAAAAAAAGAGAACTAAATCTTAAGATCAAGAACCTAGTAACAACTGCGTTTGTTTTTACGAAGTCTTCTTTGAAATAACTGCAATATTTTGTCATTCTAATAAATGTTAACATTTTAACATATAAGATAAAACATTATACCTAAATGGAAAATCTTTTTACAAAATTAACACATTAAACTAAGCTCTTCATCAGAAAATAAATATATATATATTTTAAGTTCTTTACAAAGGTTTTAATTTTGAGTAAATATAAGTCTGAAATATATTTACCAGTATCTTGGTTGCATAATGTTTCAATGTGATCTCAAAAACCTTAAGTATTCGCAGAATTGTGTTTGAGATAGCTTAAGTTAAATGTAAAAGAAAAAAAAAATGAGGCAAGGAACTTTAAAAGAATAAGTAAGAATTTTCTCAAAGTTCCATTTACAGCTGAAAGGCACTTTTATTCATTTTCTCTAACGTAGAAGGAAGTTAATTACTTTATTATAAGTAACATTAAATTTTAGCTAATTAGCGTACTTTTGGGGATAACAATTATGCTGCTGCTACAGAATTGCATCAATTTGTAGAGGAATTTTATATAAATACTTAATGTTTAATTTATATTTAAGAAAAACACATTACATTATATAAGTTTAAATGGTTATAAAAGAATTTAATTTTATATTCTATAAAAAAAATTTAAGGTTTGAAAAAAGTATTCATAATAAAGTTTATACTCTATAAGCTTTCGCTTCAAAAACTCATAAAGTAAAAATAAAATTTTATAAATCAGAGCACACTTTTTGAATAAGCATAACCTTAAAAAATAATAACTTAATTACGATTTTTTAGGACAGAAAACTTTCATATACTCTATCGCATCTGGGTGATTTAATTGATTTTTTTTTTAAACATTGAAATTTATTTTATTTGATTCGCCATCTGGAAAATTTATATTTTTCTCTGTATGAACTGTTAAGATTGAGCAGAGCAGTCCTTGAGAAAATGTAATATTACCCGTAAGGCATGGTGACGTCACGGCGACGTCAGTGTGAAGTCACACTGTGACTTTGTGACCGTCGATGTGACGTCACGTGACGTCGATGTGAAGTCACGGTGACCTGAATGTGAAGTCGTTATGGCCGTTTTAGAGCTCTTTTGTGACGACACATTGTGACCACTTTGTGAAGTCACGGTGTGACAAATTTGTGAAGAGTGTGTCATTTGTGACGATTTTGCCATTAACTTTGTGTCGAATCTGTGACGAAAGAGACAACATTTTGAAGTCACATTATGACCAATTTGTGAAATATGTGTCATTTGTGACGATTTTGACATAACATTGTGATGAATCTGTGACGACAGTGACAATATTGTGAAGCCATTTGGGTCCTGTCCTGTGCTGGATGATTTCAATTTATTCAAACCCGACTTGAATTTTAAAATTTTATTTCAAGTCCACCCAAAATCCGACCGTAACCCAATAAAACAAATTCCGTTGACCCATAACCCGTCCGAACCTGATAAATGTTTTGATCGACATTCCTCCGGACCCAAAATCCTAAATAAAAAAATATATCTACAATTTAATACAATTATAGAAAAGAAGTCTATAAAAATATTTATCATATCTATTTTATGGCTTATACAGAAAAATAAGCATGTATAAAAACTCATTCATACTAAACTACAGTTTTTCATCTGAAACAATATTATAGTAATTCTTTTGAAAAATTAGATTAACCCGTACCCCAAACTGCAAGAATAAAATTTTAATCTAAAATCGAAACGAATCCGAAACAAGTGACTAAGTGTCTTTAATAAATCCAAATTAAAAAAAACTCATGTTTTATATAAAATAAAAAGTTGCCGGTCTAGTTTTTCGTTTTTTCAAATATCTGAACCGTCCTTATAGCGGGCAAAGCCCGCTATTATACTCTGTCATAATAATATCTGTCATGTGAACTAAACGCGATATTTAAAAAAAAAGTAGTCCCCCCCCTCTCCCCTTCTTTATTAACAATCCCTATTCACATAATAAGTACATCATTGTCTATTAGCGTTTTATTTCTTTTTTTTACTAGGGAGTTCTGCCCCCTAGGAGCTACGCTCGCCAACCCCCGTTATGACACCGCAAACTTTAAAAGCACGCTAATTTGATTAACTCTAAAATGATTACAGAAGATTCAATTAGAATTAAGCGACCAGTGGCGATCGGCTTTAATCGGGTTTCCATTCATTATCCTTTCACTGAGATATTTTAAGGCCAAATCAACTGCTGTCGAAAGAGCTAACAACTGTTTTCGTGATAGATTAAATAACATCAATTAAACATTTGAAAATCAACTTATGTTAAATAGCTAAGTAAACAATGTCGTTGCATCGGGGAATATATGATAATGATGTTATAAAAAATTGGGTATTTATCCGTTATCCCGTCGACCACTATAAAAAAAAAGTCGCCAAAATGTAGGGGAAAAAAGTGTGTTACCGTGGTGTTACATTCTATTGACATCAGATGCGTTACACGTGTTTCCTATGTCATCAAGAGATTTTTATTAGACATTTATCTGTATTTTTAATGATATTTTACCCATTTATTAATTATTTCATTAATTAAAAAAATAATAACGACCTTGCGTTGAAAAAATGTTGCTATGCATAGTTATGCACAACATACCCGTGTCAAGTGCCATCATAAACACTTATCCGTCAGCCGAGGGGGATAGTTAAGAAAAATATTGTAAATAAATAAAGATTTAAGATTACTTTTTTTTCTCTTTTCTTTAATGTATTATAAATTTTATTATTTAAAGTTACTGATAATTGACACTTTAGTGAGTGGGGCTTTAGATTCTATAATGGCAGCATTCTTCCATTGGTTTTTTGGACATTAGAATTTGGCAATAGTTTTTTTTTTTTTTTTTTTTTTTTTTTTTTTTGTCATTCGGAAGTTGTCAACCGTATAATGGAGAAGTACCGATTTTTTTTTTCCGTAAGAAGTTTGAAATGTATCGATTCCAATATGACGTAATTTTCAAAGATTTCTTTCTATTATTAAACTTAAAAATATACAGGGTCATTCATAATTCCCTCCGGGGTTTCGAAACGTTATAGTAAAAAAACGAAGACGAATATGAAAAAAAGAAACATATGAAATTATTCCGAAACTATTCAAGTTTTACTTACATACATTACAGGTGTTCTATGTGTGAACCCTTGGTCACACGGCATACATCCATGCAATAGTCCAGTTCCTGCCATACTCCGTTTCTTTAAATCTGAATCAGTGGTGTCAGTTCAACGGGCCTTTCGTAATAAATATCGAAAACAGGGACCAACTGACAAAACAATTCATGTGTGGTACCGGAAATTTAAAGAAACGGAGTATGGCAGGAACTGGACTATCGCATGGATGTATGCCGTGTGACCAAGGGTTCTTTTTTTCATATTCGTCTTCGTTTTTTTACTATAACGTTTCGAAACCCCGGAGGGAATTATGAATGACCCTGTATATTGAAAAGAAATATTAATATTTATGCTGTTTTAAAACTTGCGATAATGGGTCAAATATTTTGTCGAAATAAATTAATATATCCTGTAAATATATTTTTATATTGAATCTGTTCGGAAATATTGTTATTTGAGCATTTTAAATATGACGTAAGTTTCCCTATTTAATGCTTTGAACACGTAATAATTTAATTATTGCCCTTTTTAATATTCACGCGCAAGTATATTTTTATTGTTTTTTTTCTACAATTACTGCTTTTAACACGTGTTCATTTAATTATATTTTTAAAGTTTTATTTTCATTTTTGATAGTTACATGTAAATACATTTTTTAATTGAAAGGGAATGTTATTATGCGCGAACTTTTGCAAATTGGCAACAATTCAAATAGATTCTGCGCATTAGTTGAATATTTTTATCCATTAATGAGTGGGTTTTAAAGGTTTTAATTAATATCTTGCGTTAATGAAGACATTTTCAAAATTTTATGATTTTCAGCGTGACAGTAGGTTTTCAGCTGTAAGTACACAAAACATCAAGTCTCTAACTTATACAGTTTCTGAGATCCCACTCTGTGACGGACTTACAGAGAATCGAGACAAATTGGGTTTCGTGAGATGAGCGAAACCCTAATAATAGAATCAGTTTGACCCTGACCACAACAACATAAATATATAATTTTAAGAATTATTCTAAAAATTGTTACTGCACTGCATTTTAATTTTCGATTTAAAAGCACATTTAAAATAAAACTTTTAACAGATCATATTTAAAAAAAAAAAATTTTTTTTTATTCCTACTACTTTTTTATGTATTGATATTTTTAATTAATTATTATTATTATTATTATTATTACATTTCTTATATGCTATACAAGGCAGTGCATGAATTTTAGGTACAAATTATATTAGATTAAAAATAATTTTTAATTGTCATATCTAGTGAAAAGTGGGGGTAATCTAACGCTTCTTCATATGATATTATTTGTTAAAAAAAAAAATTAAAAATGTCAAAGTAAATGTCATGTACAGTTTTATCGAATACATAATAAAAAAAATATGTGCAGAAAATTGTAAAGCTCAACCTTAAATACAAAAAAAAAATACTTTAACATTTTTAAAGTATGAAAAAGAAGGAAAAAAAATAGTATTGATAAAAAGCCATTTACAGATTTCTTTTGTGAAAAAGTACCCCTTGAACAGGACTCCCACTGGTTCGTTTTTTTTTTCTTTTTTCTTTTTTCAATATTAGTATTTTTGCTAGGTTTTTACAACATTTGAAGAAAAAATTACGTACCGCGTTGGTGTCTGCAAAATTTATAAGAAAAATCTAAAACGATGATTATTTTTCAAAAAGGCGGTATTCAAAAATGGACAGAGTAGGAGGCTTGCTTGATTCTGTACATATTAAACATATAGTAATATTAAAGTGGTAGATTTTACATTTTAACCACGTTTTTTTTTTTTTTTTTTTTTTTTTTTTTTTTTTTTTGGGGGGGGGGGGGGGGGTCTTTCTCTCCTTTAACCATTTAAATTTATAAATATACCTTTTATCAAATATTCCAATAGGTTTTAAATAGTATCTTATATATTTAATAAGAGAAAAGCAAAAATTTAACCTTCAAAATAAGATATGCTACAAATCATGCATGGGACCTCTATTTTAAATACTGTATGTGTTTTAATTACGTTTACTCCAGTATTTGACTGGTATTACTTTATATATAAATGATAACTATAAAAAAATAAAAACAATATTTTGCTTATTTTTTTTACCATTATTAATTGATTTATAAATTATGTATATATTTATGAAATTGTAATGTTTTTTAAATAATAAGTTTTGCAATATATTATTTTTTAGAAACACCGATCATTTTTTGTTGATAACCCACTGCACCGCAGCCACTCTAGTTAGCATATGATGTGAAGAAAATGTGCAATTTTCTATTGATTTACGATTCATCAATAGTAATACATGTTGACGCCGATGACATGATATCTATCTGGCTTGATGTCTGATTCCAGGGCAAGAACCACAGTAACATTTGCTGTGATTCTGATACCATAATACATAGTATATCCGGAATACAACCGGATTTGAGATCTATTATATAAGTTTTAGAATGCAGTTTAGTGAACGTTACTGATATTTTGCATTAAAGATGCTATTTTGCATTGTTTTAACAATACAGATAATCATATTTATATGATACAATTAAAAAATAATAAATCTAATATTAATATCAAATAGTTATTCATCTTTTTATGTTTATCAAGTGTAGAAATGCAGTCTAACCACCAAGCGTAATAAGACATCGGTTTATCATTATTATTTTATTTACTGAATTATACGGTAATTGTAAGTAACAAGCTTATTTTAATCATACTGATCACAATAATCCTACATACTTTTAAATTTATATACTAAAGTATAGATGTTAAATGAATACTTTGAAATTTATCAAAATCATTTAGGAATCAAAATAGTGAGTAGTGTAATTCAAAGCAGAAAATCAAAAATAAAATTATTATATTACAGCTATTCATTACTTAAAGATTATGTATCATTATTATTATTTTGATAATTAAAATATTTTAGCAGGGTAATATTTAAATTCTTACTAGTATACACAACAACAAAAAAATTTCAAGCTTTGCTGTTGGTGTTCTTTCTATGTTAAATATTTTAATCATGTAGATTGAAAAAATAAAATTTTTACATACCTTTCTTTAGCAGATGTAATTTTTTATGGCATCAACGAAGTAATCCGAGTAATACAAGTGTTTTTCAAGTAAATTAGGTACAAAAACATTACAAATGCATTGACGAATACATATCATAACACGCCAACGCTATTGTAATTATTTTCGGACTTATATTTTAATTGGAATTCTTAAATCCAGAACATAAATCCTTATAAAAAAACAGTTTTTTCTAGATAATATTCATTGTCTGTTCCGTTCCAACAATTAAATGTCGTGTTTTACTGTTTAGTGGTCTGCAGTCTGCATTAGCACTCAGCAAAAACAAGGCCAAACGACGCAGATGCTTTTCTTCATATTTTACAGCAGTTCTTTAAATATTACTACGTATGATAAGGATGTTAATTACGTCCAAATTTGAAGAATAATTTTTCACAATGATTTCCATTTTCTGAATAAAAATATCTCTCCTTGAACGTGCAAAAACGTATCCTTCGACACATAATTCGTTCACATCCGCCATTTTGGAAGAAGAATAAAATTGAAAATATTCTAATTCGAACTTCGAATGACAAAAGTCGTCTGCTTCCAATATCCGCAATTAAGATCTGCGCAGCATTGTTTAACCAGAAAGTAACACCTCGCAGATGTTTACAGCTTACCGCAAATGATAGATAAAACAAATAATTTAAATAAAGATATTTCAAATGCTTTATAATTTATATGGCTAGAGGTGATATCTTACTAAGCACTGGCCAGTTTGGAATAAATTGCTATAGGAATGACATTAGTTTATGACATTTACTTTATGACATATTTTTAATTCGTTTTTGTTCGGAAATGCATTAAATTGGCTGGTGTTTTTATTCAGAAACTATGTAATTGAAAGACGTTTTCCATTTTTTGTTAAAAGCAGAAGATATTTCAGAAAAAAATGTCAAAGTCGGCGTTTTGAACCGAATAGCCGACGTGACAGTAAAAGAAAGGGGAAAAACCGGTCGTCACGTGACACGAATTGCTTATAACTCGATAAGTAGTTTATTTATTTAAAAAAAAATGAAAAATCATTTCTAATCCAAATTGCTTCCATAGACCGTCCTGCCCAATTTATGCCTTTGCGTTTAAAAGTGAGTCTGAAATTATGTCAGAAAGCTTCGCGTTGTTGAGCAGGTCAGTTAAGAACCACCTTAATTATACCGTACAAGGAAAATCCTGAAAGTGTTGGATCGTCGCAAAAATTGTGCCCTCATTTTTTGACAAGAAAACTGATGTTTGGGTTGAGTAGCCTCTCAAAATAATTAAAGATTGGAGATTTTTAAAGAAATATTTTTAGCATTACAAAATTAGCAAATGAGTTCCATGCGGTAGTAGAAAAAAAAATAATGTTTGCATTTAAAATGTTAACAAACCTGTAAATTGCTAACAATTTTATTAGACTAGGAGATGTATTTCTGAATTACTTTCCGCTAAAACTTTCATACGTTACTAAATTTCTATTTAGGATTTTTTACCTGTGTATTATATAGTATATTTTGTTAAATTTCTTGAAAATGGTAATGAAAATTGTAAAAAAGTTATCTGCCTCATATATGTAGACAGATATTTATTTATTATTTTATTCTGGAAATACTCAATTTATTTAAATAGTGTGTGACAATGTTTTTATTAACGATTTAGGCAAATGACATAATTCAAATCTATATTTTATGAGTTTCTGTTTCAAATTCCCTCTCCGATCACACTGTGAAGTCACAGTGTTGGAATTTTGGTCATAGGTGTGACGGGACTTATGTGACTTGAAGTGACGTCATTACAACGTCACAAAATTTTTTTAAGCTCTCAAATAGTAATTTTCTTGATGCCATAAGTTGTTCTAAAGTTTATTTTAAGTTTTCTTAAAATCTCCAAGACGTTCACATTTTGGTCACAGCGTGACGTTACAAAGTGGTGGAATTTTGGTCACAGGTGTGACGTGACGTACGTGACTCACAGTGACGTCACAATGACGTCACTGTGACTGTGCATGCTATGCGGGTACTATTCTGTCTTGACTATTATTTAATTAAGATAATTAACTACTTAAATGAAATGCACTAGGGATTTATAGTAACTAGAGGTCTGTAATACAAAATAAGAAGACATAACTTCACAACACGCACATTACATAACAATACAACATTCAGTGGCACTTGCCGTACAATAAGAATAATGAAAAGAATGGCGCCAGCGCACAGAGAACTTTCAGTTAATTTGTAGTGCTGCCATTTACTATTACTATTCTGTCTTGACTATAAATTAATTAATATAATTAACTACTTAAATGAAATGCACTAGGGATTTACAGTAACTAGAGGTTTATTAACAAAATAAGATATAACTTCCCAGCACGCTCATTACATAACAACATAACATTCTATCTGAAATAGTGTGTTGTTTCAGACACAGCCTTTTATCTGAAATACAAACATAACGATTCTCCCCCACTTAGTATTTCAGTCGTGTAGAGCTCTAATAACCTTTTAGAAAGGGAGGAAGAAGAAGAAGAACTGGAGCGATCATATCAGGTCAGCCGGTTTAGGAGGGGTGGGGGGGGGAGAGTATTTGGGACACAAGAGTCAGCAGGTTTAGGATTTGGAGTGGTTGGGAGGACAAAGTAAGCTGGTTTAGGATTTGGAGTATTTGGGACACCAGAGTCAGCTGGTTGAAGTTCTGTGACACTAGGATGCATTAGTTGAGAATCACCTTGATTAACAACTGTATTTTCACTTCTGTGACTTTCTGTATCACTTTCTTCAGAAATTGTATCATTAGTTAAATGTTCCTTTGAACCTACATTACTTATCTGAGCAACATGTCTTTTCCAAATATTTGAACCAACTGGAATTCTATAATGTAACTTGCCCTCTATTGCAATAATGTGACCAATTTTCCATTTGGCTTCAGGAGTATAATTTCTAACAGCCACTTTCTGATTAATTTTAAATTCTTTTACTTTAGTATTGGAATTTCTCGAATTTTGTTTATCATGAACAAAATTTGTAACGTTTGGAAGTATCAAATATATTTTTGTTCTTATATGTTGCTTTAGAAACAGAGATGCAGGACTCTCCCCATTTCAGCTTTAGCTGTATTCTCAATTAAAACAGATACTTTTATTGGAATAGTACCTTTATCATGACTGTAAGATAAAATATCAACTGTATGAAATACATTCATTTCTTTCTGAATATTGTTATTTTTACTTTTACATACCTTACTCAAATGACATTTTTCTTACATTGATTGCAAACTGTATTAATATATCTTCATACATTAGATAAATGTGATGCATTTCCACATCTGTAACATTTCAATTTATTTTTATTTACCTGAGAATTTCTCTTATTTGCATTAGTTGCATGATTGTTGACTTTCTTTTTTTGAGAATTGTTTGGAAATTTGTTGGGTTGAACATTTTTAGTACACGCAAGTTTATTTACTTTCAAATTCTTATGCTTCAATTCAGAAATATCAATTTCAGCATTTTGCAAAATGATTGCTTTTTCAATGGTTTTATCAGAAGTTAAATCATCAACTTGCTTAATTAATTGACTCAATTTGAAATTTTACCGTGAATAGTTTCATTTTTAACCCCTTAATCGTCGCGTCCAAAACCGTCACGGGCAGTCATTTGTAAACAAATTTTGTCCGCCCGTGACTTTCGCGGGCATTGTAGCCATTTTTTTAAAATTCAAATTGTTTGATTCCCACCAGTTTTTTTTTTAAATAGTGTAATTGGCCTTATTCTCGCCATACTTAATCTGTCAATAAATAAGGCGAATATTTCTACGTCAAAAAAATTGTGGAAATCAAGCAATCTGAATTAAAAAACGTAGCTTGTGTACCCAAAATAAGCCATATACTATAAGGTAAGTAAAATTGCGATTTTTAAAAATTGTATCCTTCCTGGATACTTTAAATTTAAAAAATACACTGTTTCTTTTACTAGTAAACTCAGAATGTTATGACTAATAAAATGGGGCCAAAAAAAAATTGACGATTTTTGAACGCATTTTCCGAAATTTGCGCGACGATTAAGGGGCTAAAACTCTAAGGAACTAATCCAAAAAAAATTATGTAATGTATCATTAGAAAATGCACAAAAAGTTGTCAATTTTTTTTTAAAGCTAACAGGAAAATCTTGTATAGATTTATTTTCATTTTGATAAGAATTACGAAAATTTATTCTTTGACAAAATTTATTAGGGGCGTGGGGTCAAGTGCTTTAGGAGAATTTTAACAATCTCTTCATATTTGAAAGATTCAGCCATTTTAGGAAAAGGCAAATCAGATAATAAATTCTAAATTTTACGACACATACAAGAAATAATAGCAGGGACTTTCTTTCCCCCTTTAAAAAGCATGAAGAATAAATGACTGTTCCAGCCTTTTAACGTAAGCTTGGAACGTTTCAATGGAATCATAAAATTTGAAAAAAAATGATAGCACTTTATTCAATTGAGAAAAGAAAAAAATTGTAAATTTACCACCCCTGTAAATGACAAACAGAAGTCGAGCCATTTTCATTTTTACGTATCACTTCTTTTAAAAAAATTTCTGGTGAAAAAATTTATTAATTCATTGTCTCGTCGCCATTTATTGTATTTTGAGCATTAATTAATTCAGATAATTAAACACTTAAATGAGATGCACAAGGGGGTCATAGTAACTAGAAGTTTAATATACAAAACAAAAAAAAACATGAGTTCACAACACGAACATTACATAAAAACAGAGCATTCAGTGTTTCTTGTAATAAGAAGAATGAAAAAGGTGGCGCTAGCGCACAGAGACCCTAACAATTAATTCGTAGTGCTGCCATCTACAACATTTTATATAAAATCCAAACACTACAATTACAATTGGGAAAAACCATAGATATAAAAAGTCAGGAATTTGAATGGGAAATAAAATGCCTTCCGATGTTATTGTTGTTTTAATTAATTATTTCATAATTTTATTTTTAGAAATGTGTTTCTGAAAATGGATTTAGTTTTAAGAAATAAAAAAAAACCTCGAGAAATTGGAATTTTATTGCCAAAATATTACTGAATTCTGACAGATACAATTACATTTGTCGCTATTCAATATTTTCTAATTCACCGACTTCAAAAAAAAGGAGAAGGTTCTCAATTCGACAATTATTTTTATGCATGTTTACCGATTACTTCAAAACTACGCGACCGATTCATGTGATTTTTTTTAATTCAAAGAGGATATTCTCGAATTGGTTCAGTTTAAATTTTATCAAAATTGGTTCAGTACATTTTTAGTAAATCAGCAAAAACAAAAACAAAAAAATAAAATAAATAAAAATGAATAATAATAATAATAATAAATAAATAAATAAATAAATAATAAACATCTTTAAAATAATTTATCTACTTTTGAACATTTAAAAATGTTTAATTCTGGCAGTTTCACAGCACTTTGACATATTTTGACGAGCGTTTATTGACGCATAATCAAATCCATTGTTGTCTCAACTAACACACAATTGTATGAGTTACAGACAATATTTTGCGATTTATCACGGTTAGGTGAAAAATGCCTTAATATTAATGTATTAATTAGTAATTAAATAAAAAAAATATTAAAATGTTGTATTGTAATCGGAAACACACCTTTGTATACACATATATATATATATATATTTATTTATTTATTTATTTATAATTCTAGCTTATCAGGAAGTGGGTTAAAAATAGATTGCAAAATACCATCTTTACATACGAAAACTAGGTTGAGTTAAGTAAAGGAGTGTAAAATCAATTTCTTGAAGTCGGTTTTATTTTTTTCTTTAAAAGTTTCTTGTTTTTAAACGACACATTTTTTTTTATTTTCGAGTTTGTACAGTGTTAAAAAAAGAGAAATGTTTCTTGATCAAATAAGAAGGTTTACGAAAATATAATATAACTTCTTCCGAGTTACCGACAGGCGTTCCTTTATCTTTAGAAACTTCAGAAACCCATATATTTCCGAACTTTAAAGTGGTATCGCTGAAACAAAAGTTTCTTTTGCTGGTCGTAATTTTATTAAACATCTGCGAGTAGATTTTACAATGTATACACTCTAAAAAAAAACTGTAAATTGAACCAATTTTTCCGTTGATTGTATTTCATTTAAGCATGAACGTTTCCGTTTTATTTTGTCCATTTTCCTAATAAAATACAGAAAATTCCCCAAGCTAACGTAAAACATACATGAAATCTTCCAATCTAAAGCTGCATTTTCGTCAAATCACAAGGGTGTTCTGGCAGCTGTGCTGCTTAGTACTTTTTCGTATTAAAAACGAAATTTTTACGTATGTCCCTTTTCCTTCAAAATATGGGAATATTCGAAAATCTAAGCTCAAAATGTTCTGAAATTCTCTAGTCAAAAACGGAAATTTCTTCAAATTGCAGAAAAACCTCTTCCAATCACTAGGGTGTTCCGGTAAGTCAGTTGTATCAACCCGGTATCAACATGAAATTTCGGTTTATCGGATGCTATCAATTCTCAAATAAACATGTTCGTGTTCAATAGACAAACACGCTATATTAACAACGTAAAATAAGCATTATTATGTTACTCTTGCGTGTACAAACACTGTTACAGAGCTGAAAATGTTTGCTTGAGAATTAATAGCATCTACACAGTCGATTTTTCGTGTTCATACCAATTTTAAGAAAATATATTAATACAGTGTAAAAACAACTCGGAAACTTTTATGAAAATTACTGGCAATAAAAGAAATATTTGTTTCAGAAATGCTTCTTTAAACCTCGGAAATATATTCGGTTCTGGGGTTTCTTAAGATAAAAGAACGCATTTCGGAATCTTGGGTGATAGGTGATTGCTTGATAGGTGATGTTATATTTTTGTAAACCTTCTTGAAAGCTCAATGAACGTTTTTCTTTTTGTATAGTGTAGATGCAAACTTAAATGTAGTTTGATACGCTTAAACTGATGAAGTTTCTCATAAATAAACGTTAAACAAGGGCAAAAAGTGATGCGTTAAGCATAGATTATGTATCACTTTCCAACACTTCCAAAATACTTTTAGAAATCTTTACCGTTTAATAAGATCTAATGTCTGATGTGTAAGTAAACAATTTCAAAACGCATAACACATTTAAAAATCCAATTTCAGTGCTTATCAACAATATTCGGAAATATATCAAAATTGTTTTGTGCAGCCCTGTATATGATCTGTAGATTTGTATATATACTACATAGAATGCTAAATTTTAATTCAGTTAGGAAACGCAAAGCGCAGTTGAAAATTGCCCTTCAGCAATTTTCGTCAAAAAACGCAAATGTACTCGAGATGTTTTGTGCTGCTCAGTATATGGTCCATAAAATTTATACATCCCAAGTAAAATACAAAAAATTAGTTGGAACTGGAAATGCGCTTCTAGCAATTATGATTAACAGACAGTACTTTAACCGAATACTTTTGAGTGTCCCTGTAAATCGACGATGAATACTATGCACATATTCTACAATCTACAGTAAGCCTCTTGTAATGCATCTTACTTATATATATATATCAATTTCTATATGCTTGAAATAGTGAAACTTTATTAAAATAAACCACAAACCATTTCTCCCCCCTTGACCGTAATGTAACGGAATTCCTTTGAGTGTCCCTGGAACTATACGTGTTGTCCACACTATATTCTATAGTAAGTCTCTTGTAGTGCACCTCAGTGATATATATCAATTTCAATATGTTTGAAATAGTGTAACATCAGTAAAATAAACCACAATTCCCCCCTCCCCCCATAGACCATAATGTAAAGGATTTCTTTTGAGTGTCCCTGTAAAGGAACTATAAGTATTACATACTTTATCTTCAATACCAAACATGCCATAGTAAACCTCAATAACATATATCATTTGAATGATTATACGAGTGTAAAATTCCAATATGAGACCCGACAGATCCCACTTTTTACTTAACAGGTGATAAGACAATTTAAAAGACACAAAGATTTTGTTAAAAGGTTGTCTACAAAAATATGTTAAAAGGTTGTTTAAAATGTTTAAAACTGTCCTAGAACTTTCGGCGGAAAGATGTTAAAAGGTTGTTTAAAATGTTTAAAACTGTCCTAGAATTTTCGGCGGCCCGCCGAAAGTTCTAGAACAGTTTTAAACATTTTAAACAACCTTTTAACATCTTTTTGTAGACAACCTTTTAACAACATCTTTGTGTCTTTTAAATTGTCTTATCACCTGTTAAGTAAACAGTGGTATCTGTCGGGTCTCATGTTGGAATTTTATGAATAAAGCAAGGTGAAAAATGCGTTTGTGTACACGAGTTTGTGTAACCTATGTGTATACGAGTATATTTACGCGAGTTAGAGCACGGACAGACAGACAAACCGAATTTATAAACACTTTTCAACTATGTTAGAAATTGATAAAAATGCAAAATTTGACTAAAATAGGCCTTTTAAGTATACAAAAATTTGGTGCAGTTTACAAGCTAATAACTAACTCTCGCATACTAAAGTAGTTTGTATCTCTCTTTATATCAACTTTAACCATTGAAGTAAACATTCATTTCTGAAAGGAAACCTGTGTATCCACTTTGGATGATTAAATCGTATCATAAAAGTAAGGAAAGCTGTCACTAAAGTGTGAGTAAAAGTTTCCAGTACCTATAAAACTGGAACCACCATCTTCTTTATACCTCAATTTCTCATTATCGTATTTTATGACTGCAATCAAATGAGATTATTTTAATTTGCTTTTCTTCTACGAGATCTTATAAAACATGAAGAATAAAGTTGATCTGCAGTTTATAAAAATATATATATATATTCTCTCAATTTTTATAAATTGTTTAGTAATAGAAAGAGAACAGATGTGAGAAAGAAAAATAACAGAAAAAAAACAGTACTTACGTATTATTCGGGCGGGCAGATAGATTGCCAAAAATGGTTGCCAATTGCCAATCTTGTTTATCGTTTCCAATCATGTTCAAAACAGTAATTTAACGTTATTAAATACATAGCATTGATAAAAATGGTAAATAATATAAAGTAAATAAATAAAGTAAATATAATAAATGAACAATAATAAACAAATAAATAAAACTATAAATTACAAAAATAAATAAATAAGTAAATAAACTATATGGTTGTCAAAAAATAAGGGTTACTGTAATTAATATAATTGGCATCATGCTTGGCGCAGTTGAATTCAACCTGGCTCGAATAATACGCAAGGAAAATACATTGTACAAAAGTTCAATATTTGTAAAAAAAAAAAAAAAAAAAAAAAAAAAAAAAAAAAGATTTCAAAACTTTTTTTTTTCTCTAAACTCTTCTTAGCTCTTTTCTTCTGACAATCCTAAATCTAAATATGACATCTAAATTTCTCCAAGACGTACCATTTAAAAAAAAAAATAGTTTTTAAACAAAGGGTTTCAAACCTCACGAATTTAAATTAATAAAAAATTGTAATTTAATAAATTACAATAACTATTGGAAAAATGTTCCAAAAGCTTAATATATATATATATATATATATATATTTGATGTTTCAACCAGCTAACGATAAACGTTGCGCGAAACGTAATAATATTTAACAACGACGAACAACTATGTAAAAACATTCCGTCTGAACCATCGCCGCAGTTATCATAACCGTTGCATACTGCTAGAAATAAACACATTTTCCATCACTGCAGTTGAAGAGATCCTGGTATTCTCTACCCTCGAAAATATATTCGTCTGAACCATCTACACAATCAATCTCTCCATCGCACCCTTGACAGTGTTGAATGCATTCGTCATTCGATTGTAAACAATGAGCCTTTCCAGCATTGCATGTCGATGTCGCAGATGTTTCAACAGCAAACGATAAACGTTACGCGATTCATAATAATATTTAACAAGATACTGTCTGGAAGAATTGTTCAAACGAGTAGGTTGATAAGAGAAGTAACTGAACGCTATTGGGTAACATTAAGTCGTGCAAATAAAGGGAAAGTGCTAACCAATATATGTTAACTAATATACCTTAATATTTTATCGGGTCCTTCCTACAATAACTTTAACTCTTGTTTAGATTGATGTCTGAGCTAAAGGTATTTTGAGGAAATTAAAGTTGAAGACCACGTTTTTTGCTTTATCAGACGATTTCTCAACTGACGTCAGTTTTTGAATTCGGCTTTTTTTCATATCTGATAGTTTGCATCTATCCTTTTTGTAACTTTAACATTTTTGTAACGATATTATGCATTTCTATTGCCTATTCAAAGAAACATTCTTCTAAAGTTACAGAATTTCGTTAAAAACGCTAAAAAAAATAAAGTGACGACGCCAAGAGGTCCATTCTCGACTGAAAACAACAACCATTTTCCAGATGGTTAAAAAATAAAATCCCCGCAAGTTACACATACTCAACATATTCTTTTTTAACCTCATTACAAAAGGTACAGCACCGAGATTCACAGACCACTACATAATAACAATGTAATTTATGTATTTTAGCACAGAATGCAACAAATAAATCCGTAACTTTACATAAACACATTCATGTAGACAAAATCCACACAGAATATATTATTCAAAATCAAAATAATAACAAATCTGATAAAATGTATAAAGTAAATAATTTTAAATTAAACAAAATTAAAGAAATGCGCATTAAAGAGCCTTCAGTTCAAGATTTCAATGTGGAATACTTAGACCCACAAACTCAGGAACGAGTACTTAAACTATTATAATCACATGCCACAGCTTTCTCTAAATGCTACAAAACCTTTGGTGAGAGTTCTGTCGTAACACAACAATTTAATTTACAACACAATTTTCCAATTAAAACAAAACCATACCGAATTCCACATGCGCAATGGGGTCAGTTTTTCCTCTTTCAAGTAATTAACCATGAGAAGTTACAATAAGATGAAAATTTGCACTCAAACTTAAAACAAACAAAGTTTAATTCAACCCACCTGAACTTGAGCACTTCAATATACCGTACACAAACACAGATGCCAATGATAACAAACTAATAAACTACAAATTTACCTTCCAAGTGAATTAGAAATTTTACGCAGTCTGATCTCATTTTAATAACCTTGACAGAAAATAATACTTAATCCAAGAGCAAGGAAAAAGAGTTAAAAACATATCTAAGATAATCTTATCACTAACTAAGTATTTCCCATAAATTTTCCTAAACAAAAAAGAATGCAATCAGCTAAGATGCACAGGAAATACATGACTTAGGTCAATGCCAACTCCAATTCCTTAAACGGAAACCAAATGAATGGATAAGACAATCCATCAAGACGAGTTGCCACAAAAAATAACTCTTTTTCCAGGTTTAGTGGTATTGTTTTGTTTATTTATTTTTACATTAGTTAATTCGTTTTTTATGAGTGAACTACCAACTCTGTTTCTAATGTATTTTTTTTTAATCTAATAATATATAATAGTTATTTGCGTTAAATTAAACTGAAAATCATCATCTAAAAATAGTTAAGTGTCAAATTACCAGAAAAAAAACCTACTGTTTCTTTAAGCTACCCTTATTACTTCAATTTCCATTTTTTTATTTATTGCCATATTTAGTTAAATTTATCAGAGAACCACTGGCTCATATTAAGTTTTAATGAAGTGAAAGTTAACCTTTTTATACACAAAAGTTCCAATCCAAAAAATTTGCAGAATCTGAAACTTTAAAATATTGTACAATTAAAGAAATTTCATTTATACTTGTAAACAACATATCTGTAGAATTTAACAACCATCTAGATATATATGCCAGTATTAATATTTATACAAATTGGGTTATTGAAATTTATCAAAGTTTTTTATAAACTTGGTGTAATATTATTAAGTTCATTTCAGCTACACCGTCCATAAGATGCATTTTGAAAACTTCCCTAAGACGAGAAGAAATCTAGATATCCACACCAGTCCAAAGTCACTCGGTCAACAGTAACTACGCCGGTCATAAATTTCATTTTGTCACATCTCAACTTCATAACATGTGATGTAATTTAGACTTCCACCACTAAGATACTAACTTCATATGGGTGATTTTGAAAAATAATCATGGAAAAAGCTGTATTATTTATTCCGTACTACTAATAATTTATAAAAAGTCATCATCCAAAGAGAGTGAGGGATATTGTTGACTAAGTTGTGCTACTATACCTCTAATCCAGTGGTTTCCAACATTTTTTTAGCCACGCCCCACCAAAACATCTCTAAAATGATGATCCCCCCCCCCCCTCCCCGTATAACATATAATTCTTATAAAATTTTAAAAGAATTTACTCCTGATAGAGTCAAAAGCATTTAACATTGATTCTGAATCGTGCCGAAGGTAATGGATGAGTCAAATATTTTTTATAATCATCTGATACTCCTTGTAGTTCACTGGCACACGGTTGCCACGCATGCGTGATGTATGGAGTGCTCAGAATCCTTGATTAGAAAAATCAATAATTTTGAATAAAACATTTTTGCCTTATTTAATCGCAAAATTTCTGCAATTAAATTATGCAACAATTTCTAATCAGAATAAAAGATTCTGTAAAGGAAGGTCGTCAAGTAACTGTTAAATATACACTTGAATAGTTTCATGTGTAAAATTGATTTTCATGTGACATATTGCAGTGCGATTCATTCAATAAATAATCGAAAAAGTTGTTTAAAATTCTAAAATATTTATAAATCAGAAAAATTATAAAGAATTTTTAAATATATAAAGTGTTTAAAAGTTTCTTCTATAATTATTCTGGTAGAAATGTATTTGAAACTGTAGAATGGATACTTTTTAAAAATTGAACAAAAAATTTCTTTTTTTTTAATTATTTTTTTAAAATTTGAATGTGTAACTTTTATTTTCAGTCTACAACATTACTATTAGAAAAACAATTCAGAAAGTATGAGTTCACAGAAATTCCAAATTGTCCCCTTAAAAAGTTAAATTGCCCCCCTGAAAAGTCAAATTGCCCCCCTGTGGGGCGTACACCCCCCGTTGGGAACCACTGCTCTAATCTCACCTGAGTTATTACAAGTAAAATCCACACTTCACCAACGCCTGGAATAAATGTAATATCTTAGCGTCACACAATAAAACAAGGAACTTCAAATACTTCTAACAACAATAAATGCATGGTCTCCATAATCCCGTTTCGCTTGTCGTTTTCTAAAGTCACCAGCTGGTAACAAAAATTATCTTACAGTCTTTAGATAAACTCTGTAGCAGCATTTTTGCTTACGATAAAATGTCTCTCATCTCAGTCCTCGTAAAATCGAATCTATAGTTCCTTCATGATTTCACAAAGAGGGGTCACTGAGATGGGGAAGGCTTTAAAAATGTATTAGTCTCCTATAACCACCTAACTAAACACCAACTAGTTTAATTCTTTACGTTTAAAACCACGGACAGCTCAAAAATAAAATATAATATCCTTCCTTGAATTGTTGTTTCTAATTTTCTACCTGTACCTCAGCAATACATGTGATCACCTTCGAAACTCAAACTGCTCCTCCCTCAGAGCAAAGATAGGTCTATGGCTCCTCCGCTGACTAGCCAGAATTTTGGATTCATAGCGTTCATAGCTCTGATTCAATTGACTCTTCCAAGACATCACCCCGTCAAGAGCGACCCACGAAAATACCTAGAAAACATGTTCTAATACTGTCCCTAGCAACCCCTAGCCTCTCTGAGCTATCGTAAATAAAACTGCACTGTGGCGAATTTTTAACGTTAATGCTTTGTCCGTGTACTCAAAAGAGGTATAAAAATCTACAGCAAAGTGGCCCCACAATAAAGGTTCGTTTTTTTGCATCTTGAGTCCAAGTCGTTCTGAGGTGGGCATAAATCACGTATTTACATTTTTTTCGAATCATTTGTGGTCATTGACAAAAAGAAGGGAAGTTCGACAAAAGTAACAGGCGTTGACAATCTGTCATCCCCGTTCCCTGCTTGACCTCTGAATTTTATACATGCTAAAAAAGTAAAAAAATATCAGAGGCCGATATACCACAATAGAAGTACCGATCAGGATATGTGTCTTCTGTTTGGTCTTTAAAGGTGCCCCATTTATTGCTCATAGATACACGGCGTCACCACCAAGTTGCGGAAAAATTGATACTTGCATCCTACGTACACAAAGAACTCAGATTGTAACTGCTACAAACATGTCCTGCATGTGGGCATCCCCTTCCTTGCGATGAAAAAAAAAGACTAGAAAAATCAACATTTTATACTCCTACGTGAAAATTATGCACAATTATTTACATGTTTAAATCTTAGAATTAGAAAAATAATCATATACTTTAATAGAATTATAAAACCAACACTTACTTAATATAAAAAGATTTCGAATTAAATTTTGATAAAGTGTATTTTCATAAGTTTGAATATTAAATTAACGTAAATTGCCTTTCATATAAAAGAAATAAAGAACCTACATTAATTTAGTGAAATTGAATTTTGTTCCTTCAGTTTGAGTAATACCTTAAAAAGTATATAAGTGAATCAGAATGTTGAAAATGTTATATCGCTTTCTGCAATAGTAAAAGTATACTTTTTGTCCTTTGAATATATTTTTATTAGATTTTGTCAGAATTTTTAATTTTCATTCGATAAAATTATATTTCGTTTTAGTATTTCTTTAAAACCTTAGGAAATCGAAAATAACTATGAAAATTTAAAGATTACTCAATCGATTTTTATGCATTAGGAAGCGAAAAAATCACGTAAACGTTTAAAAAAAATTTAGTCATTTCATTACTTAATTTCATATTTTGGATGAAAATTGATGTGAAATGAATGAACAATGTATGGAATGTGATAAATCGATCTAGTGAATTACTGTAAAATATTTTAAAAAGAAAAAAGTATTTTTTTTTCTCAGTGGGAATTAATTATACCTACCAGCAAACTTTCAAAAAATACATTTTTACTGCATTTTCTGAAATTACAATTAGTAACGAATATTAAGTTACATTTTCTATAGGTGATCTCATAAAAATTAATAAAGTTCCACCGATTTAATTGACTTTGTTCTATCATACATACATCATATCTCGAATCTTTAAATGCGATTATCTCAAAACTATATTTTAAAGTCGGTGATAACGGTAACTTGAACAAATACGAACCAATCTTCAAATTTTGACCAGTTTTTAGCAACATTATTATCTAGAGAGTAATCGTTCTTTTTTGACAATCTAATGATTTTTTCTATTTTTTTATAAACAATCAAAGCTCAAAATATTTTGTGGAAATCGGTACAGTAAATGGTCATCATTTTGTTCAAAATTAATTTTTCCAAAACCGAAAAATTACTCTATATTGTTAAGTATTCGGAGTAAAGACATTATGTTTTTTATAATTTCAGATAATATTTGACAGAGATAAGGTGATCACCGTGGATGGCTACCGGAACGACACCATCTCCTGTAAGCCGATGTCACACCCAATTTTATTTCGTCATTACAAAAATCAATTTCCTTCCATTAAAGTGTAATAAACAAAATACAAAAAGAGTTTTACAAATATCTTGTTTCATTTTCCTGAAAAAAATCCCCAACAATATGTTAGGAAAGTGATTTCTGATATAAACATTTCATCTAGTATCGTGAGCCTGACTATTCATCCATCCGATTTCAAACTGGTGAAACGAAACACGTGTGCTGACAAAGTATTTTTCTGTTTTCTGTGAGATTCTCATTAAAGAACTTACACGTGTAACCTCGAGAGTTCAAGGCTATATGACGTAGACTTGACTGTGTTTTCTCTCATCCAAGAACTAATACTTTAGTCTCTGAGTAACTTTTGTAAAATGCAGACCTGCTGAACACTTCTCTTAAAATATATGTTTTAACTTTTTTATAGTGTGATGTAAATTTAATAATGTAAATTAATCTTTTTTTCTTTTAATAGTAATTAAATATTTAAATTAGAAAATATATCCTGAAGAAATATTTATTCAGACAAGATATCGTGTTTTTTATTCTCATCAGTGATATGAAAAAGTGATTAAATATAGTGCCATTGGATTTATTCTCAAGTTGGATAATACTTACCACACCTTCGCGGAATCAACAGGTAGGATAAATCTTATCTACCTTTCTTTTACTGTCATGAAGTATTTTAAGTGAATTTTAAGAATAAAATAGAAGAAGCATTTATTTGCCTTAGTTCTCAAAATTTATCACAATATATGTTTTTTTTCCACTTTTCTGGTAGGTATAATCCCTTAAGAAAATATTCTCTTGTAAGATTTCATCAATGTGTGGTTACGATCTAAAGTACGTATTTACTCTTATATAATGCACATTCGTGTATAATGCGCGCCCTGTTTTTGATAGCGAAAAAAGAAAAAAAGAAAAAAACATGTCGTGTATAATGGAGGCAATGCAATGGCAGGAGATCCATGAATTTGAGAAAAAATACCTGTAGAAATCCTGATTCCTAATTTTTCCCCTTAAACCTAAATTATCGTATTCATTCATGCCTATATTCACTCTTTATTAAAATACTACAAAATTAAGATTTCTGCAATGCATAATTTTCTTTCAAAAAATAATTTGTTTTAAAATATAATTGTTGATATTACACGGAAATCCTTACCATATATTGGCTCATAATACACAAACTGAAGCTTTAAAAATTGCAATTATTTCACTTATTTTATTTACAGCTTCTATATTTGTAGGCTTGTATTAAAATATCGTTGTGTTCAGTGATTTACTGAAATAATGCGTAGTTTCTTAGTTATAGAAAATAGTCTGAGTATAATGTGTACCCGACATTTTAGACCTAAACTTTTGAGAGAAAAAGTGTGCATTACACACGATTAAATAGGACAATTTCGTAATTACATATCCATGGTTAATGGAGTTCCTAGGCTCGAGGTTTCGACTGTTGAGCTGCATTATGTTGAAGATGGGATGATATTGCTAAAAGGTTATTAGAGTGAATTAATTATTGAATTACTGTAGCTATTTGAATTACTGTAATATGGTCATAAAGTATTTTTCTGATTACAAAAAAATATTACGAAATAACCACTGCATGCAATACTGTAAAATTTTTATAATGGTGGTCATGAAGTTTTTCCCTGATTACAAAAAAATATTACGAAATAACCATTGAATTTAACACTGTAAAATTTTTATTATGGAAAAGTCCTGTTCTTTTTTTATTAGTCCATCCAAATTTCCTGGAAGATGTGTCGGGCGGGATGGACCGACACCATGGCTTCCTCGCTCGCACGATATTACTCCTCTGGATTTTTTCTTTTAAGGGTACATAAAGGACAGAGCATTTGCAAAACCAGTAAAAGATAGTGAAACACTCAAGATCAGTATCACAGATGCTGTGTTTACCGTGACAGTCCAAATGTTGGCCAATACGTGGCGAGAAATGGAATACCGCCTTGACATTCTTCGAACTACCAAGGGTGCTCACATCGAAATTCACTGACGTAAGTACTTCTTTTATAATTTTCATAAATATCTTTACAATATATTGAAAAAAGCATATGCCTAATTTTATTAGTTTTTCTGCAATAAATTATTGTAATCAGGGAAAGACTTTATGACCACCCTATATCTATCTATCTATCTATCTATCTATATATATATTAAGAAAAAATAATTTATTTGTCAAGTAATTTTTTTACTCAGTTAGAATAAAGAAAAAAAAATATTATTTAAGATTTCATCAATGTATAGTTGCGGTAAAAAGTACTGTATTTACTGTTTATATAACTTACACTCTTGTATAATGCGCCACTTTCTGATAGGGACAAAAAGAATTTAAAAAATGCATATCGTATATAATGCGCATCATACTATTTTGACGGCAGACAATCCACGAACGTGAAGAAAGATATATATACAGAAATAGTGATTCGCATTTTTTCCCAATTGAACATAAATTACCCTATTCACTCATATATTCACCCTCTTATTAAATTACCGTAATTTAAGGTTTCTGCAATGTGTAATTTTCTTTCATTAGGAACTTCTTTTAGAAATTTATTTATTGATACTAGAAATAGCTACCGCATATTTGCTCATAATTCACAAACTAAAGCTTTAAAAAGTGCAATCATTCAATCATTTCACTTGTTTTATTTACTACTTCTATATTGGTAGATTTATATCACAGTGTTCAGTGACTTAATGACAATAATGTGTGGTTTAGTATAGTTTTAGGAAATAGTCCGTATATAATGCGCATCCCCCATTTTAGGCAGAAACTTTTGAGGAAAAAGTGAGCATCTTATGAGATTAAGGCTGTTCGTCAGTGAACTTCCAGATTCCCCTCGATAATCTTAGAAGTAGGAGTCTTAGAAGTAGAATGTATTCGTATATTTAAAATATCTTTCCAGGAAATTAATATTTGAAACTTCTGTTTTCTTTGTACTGTTCTTAAAGGATGTCTCTTTTTTTCTTAGTTATGAACATATTTCTAAAATATGTTCTTAATTTATAAGTTTATGTGTTAAAATCTTAGCGGAACTGAATAAGATTTAGACACTTCACGTAAATTATGTGCATATTTTAGAAATATGTTGACAACTAAGAAAAAAAGAGACACCCTTTAAGAAGTGTACACAGAAAACAGAGGAATCCTGAGGAGATATTTTAAATATACGAATGCATTCTACGGCCATAGGATTAACATTAGTGAGGCGAATCGGGAAGTTCACTGACGAGCAGCCTTAAATACAATAATTTCATAATTACATATCCAGGGTTAATGGAGTTCATAGGCTTGTGGTTTCACTGCGGATCTGCGGATGGTGCAAACTGCATGTTATTATTGCCAACAGGTTATTTGAGCGAATTATGTCGACCAGCGTCATTTGGGATAAATAAGTTCGTAGAGTATTGTTACATTAAGCCAAAGGTTACAGGTTCGATACCAGACTTGGATATTTTCCATTCAGTTGGAATTAAGGAGCAAATTATCTGGTAAAGAATACACGTGTATCATAAAAATGTTTTACTATAAAATTGAAAAATGTGCAATATGTATTGTTTTAATTAATTCTTCCCTTTTTTATATATCATTAGTCAATAATTTTCTGTTTAGATATATTAAGTCAGTGAGTACATCAATCTTTATTCTTACATAAAAGAGCTTTTGTTTCGTTAAAAATATCCATAATAAGTTTCCAAGCTTAAAAAGAATTATACTTACAACACAATTTCCACGAATGAAATTCTTATACATTGTTTAGTTTAACCTAGAAGCATAGCTCATTTACTATTCATTTTTAAACAAATTCCTCTGAATTAATTTTTGTATTTCTGAGCTTTGTTTAAAACAGTAAAATTTTATTTTAATGCCACAAAGAAAAATCAAAATTAAAACAAAACTACACATCTCATACCCACAAAGAAAACATACTTTACGATACTTTTCTGTTATTCTTTTAAAATGTCTGCATTGTGATACTTTTCTATTATTTTTAAAAATGTCTGCATATATATAATTATAATATCTTTGAATTTCAAAAAACATATCAAGTTCTTGTAACATTCTAATTAAATCTCCTAAGAGATACACAGTGAACTTTCGTTAGTGCGAACTTTCAAGTCGAGCCATTTTTTGCTCGTAATAAACGACTTAAACATTTAAATAGTGAAAGAAACGGTAGAAACGTATTTCCTTGCATTGAATAAATTCAATCCTTTTTTGACTGAAATTAGACAGGTTACGAACTATATGCTAAAAGAAACAACATTTTATTTGATTTAGTAGTTTTAGTAAAAAAACAGTTAGTGACATTTTGCTATAACAAAAGAATAAATTACTCAGAGCAAACAAAATATGTAAAGAAATTGCTGTACTTTCATAATTTTATTTTAATTGAAGTCATATTTTAGTTTGCTTTGCGATTTTTGAACATTTTTTTTTTTTACACCACATCATTTTTTAGTTTTGTGACACACTCGAAAATTTGATCTGTTGCATCACATTTCTACAGGTAATATTATTAAACAGTTATTAGCAATTTTTGATGGTAGAATGCTTTCACCCAGAAAAAGGAATTGATTAAAACTACAAAACATGTTTTGTTGAGTACATTTTGGTTGTTTTAGCAAAATTCAAGTAAAATTGAACCATTTTACTTGAATTAACAAAACATTTTTTGCTGAAGATACAAACATTTTTTTTTGGAATTGAAAAAAAAAAAAAATGTTGATTCAAACAAAATTTTCATTGACCTATATTTAAACAAAAAGTTTTGTTGGGTCAACCAAATTTTTTTTTTATTCAACAAAACTTTTTTCTGGGTGTTCTTTCTCTTTGTCATTGTCCTTCTAATTTTCTGACCGCTCAATAACCAAAATTATACCAAAGTTACTTTAAAAAAAATAATGTACAAAAGCAAATTTAATTCCGCGAGGTCAGTATACGAAAAAAATAATGTCCGTATTATCCGATGTATAATACGCTTTAAGCGATGTCCTTAACATTAATTGAAAATATAAAATGATGGGTAAAACGAAATTGTCCTCATTAACTGGAGTTACGTCCTAAGAGGAGACGCATTAACAAGATTTCACTGCATTTTTTTTAATGCATCGTCGCTGTAATGATTAAGAAGTAAAATAACGATGTTTAAGTATTAATTTTCAACCAAAAATTCTCAACCTTTTTTTGAGTTGTTCGGGAATTGCACGGTGCTTAATTTTAATTTATTCTAATCTTAATATTTTTTAAACGTTAAGCAGTTACTAACATCATTGAAAATATTTATGTTTGAATTATATTTGAAAAAGTAATTTGCATTCAAAACTCATTTTTCGAGAACATAAATGTGTTATTTGCATTTGCGTTTATTACCATTTTTTATTGCGTTTAATATATTTATGAAAGAATATTAGATTATGGAACTTTTCTTCACTGATAGTATTCCGGCTCATGTGACGAGTGGAATTTTTCGTGTAATAAATCAGAACAAACTGCTTCAGCCGATGAAAAGATTGAAACAGTCATGTTTAAACAGATTCAGCCTTTAATTTATTATCAAAACATTTTGGCATAAATTTAATTAAATATTCTTTAGATTATACTACAGCGTAAATATGCAGTATATGTAACCTCATTCTATGGCACCATTTTTTTCATCACTTTCGGAAAACTTTGATACATTGTTCTGTTTTGAATTTTAAATAAATAGAAAATTTTGCATCATTTATTATGCTTTCGTTCAAAAGACCATTAAATATCAATAGAAGTGTTTTGTTATGTAAATTGAAACAAGCGTTGTCTTATATTCGTCTTATATATGTTGAAGGTCATGAAATCGAAATTCCTCAGAGAAAGAAATATAAAAAGATAAATTTAATTTTAAGCTATAAAACCCGGAATAATTTTCCAGTATGAATATAAATTTTTCGTTTCATACTGCTGGGATTAACACAGGTTTGAGACGTTAATAACAACCTGATTTACGTCTACGCCTGCATGGCCTAGGCTTAGTCTCAAAACTTTGTGGTTGGCGGAAGGGATATCAACTCAGTTCATTTTTAAAATGCACTTATTAGATTATTTTATAAAGTTTACTTGCAAACTGGATGGATTTAATAAATATTAAAATTTCTTACGTGGGGGGGGGAGGGGGTGATAAGTTCCTAATTAATAATATACCTTAGTCGCAAAATTGAGAAGTTATGCAATTAGTATTACACTGTTAAACATTTACAGCAAACTGTCGAGTCATTCGACCGTTTTTGCAGAAAACTGCTACATAACTGTAATTTAGCTCAATTCTGACTATAATATGAGCAATAATATGGCCAGAATAGAGTTTAATTACGGTTATGTAACCCTTTTCTATAAAAACTGTCAAATGACTGGACAGTTTGTTGCAAAATTTTAACAGTGTAAATTAAATTTTAAAAATAAATTAATAAAAAATAGTAAAATACTCTTAACTTCTCCCATGTCGTCAGGCGTGAAGTTTACGAGTAAACAACGATGTTTATATTTATGCAGCTGTTAATATATCATGCAAAAACTTTTGTTAAAGGGTATGAAAAAGAAATCCTATCAAAAACATCACATGTAAAAAAAAATGTAACCAAGTCTCGTGATTCTTTTACCGTAAAAAAGTTCTGAGATCACGTACAGCCAAGTTTAGTTCTCTTATTAACTCTGAAAGTTTTATTCACAAATCACTTATTGTCTCTTCATTTTAGTTAAAGAATATCTTGTGACTAGGTAATTACACATCACTAGAATGTGACGTCTGTTGCTTACATTTTAATTATTGAGTTTATTAATATATTATTACATAAAATAGTATTTATATGAGCATTGAACGTATATGTATTTGTAGCGTGCACTTAATTTTACATAATGATGTAAGCCCGGATGTGAAACCTCTCCTGCGGTCGAGTTGGATGTCCGGGGTTTTGGGGTTTTTTCATCCTATGTAGGGGAAGATCGGATAGCCCCGGACACTTCGATAAATTGCAAATAAAAAACAAATGAATGGAATTTCTGTCTTTATTTTATACTTAAAATACAATTACGAACTTCTTTAATGATTTTAATTAAATATTGCTAATAATATCGAATTATTTAACGAAATTATACTGAAAATAGTTTGGCCTAAATTTTTGTAGTCACAAGAAATGCCGGGTAGCTCTAGACATATTAATCAATAGTGTCCCAACCGTTTTTTGGCCTTATAAGCATCACAATTATAATAAAAACCCGATGCATCTATTTAAACACAATCTTCATGGGCCCAGTCGTTGCATTCCTGGCACTGAATCCAGTCTTCTTCAAAGGTTTCTCCGCATATGATGCATTCTGTCTCGTGTTTTGGAAAATTTATTGACGAAAACCAAACAATCACTCACGACTAATTTACTCGGCACCCACGTTGCAATTAAACTGTATTTGTTTCGACTCTAGAGGGCGTTCTGTTAAAATAACTCTTTATTTACGCAACACTTTGAATTTCTTAGAAATTGAAATGTCCGCGGCTACCTGACTTTCCCCTAACGTGCCAGAACACCCCCCCCCCTCTCTTTTAGAAGGACCTCTATCCAAGTCATTCCTCCTTTAGGCTGATAACCCTTGCATTCATTATCGGTTTAATCAAATAATCCCATCCCATCCCATTCCATAACACTCATAGTAAGGAGTAATAAATTCTTTTTGCTGCATAATTGCTATGTCACAAAATATTCTTTAAATAAAAATGTAGAAACTGCAGTGATTTGTGAATGAACATTTCAGAGATAATAAAAGAACTAAACTTTGCTCTACATGATCTCTGAGCTTTTTACAATAAAAGAGTCACTAGACTTCCCTACATTTTTATATGTGATGTTTTAGATGCGATTTCACTTCTTTTTATAAGTAGTACTTCTTCTCTTGACTTTGGGCTCTTTTTGGAAATCATACACTTGTTTTTGTCAAGTCCACTCCCTGTCCTTATTATTTGAAAATACACTATCTGCTAATAAGTATTTGGACACCTATGCAAATGCCGATATCTGCGATACTGATACACGTCACGCTCTCCGTTGTTAAATATGCTGTCGGAAACAACATTGGCATCAGTCGCATGCAAGAAGCCACGAAGTACAGAGTTATCTGATTTCAAGAAAGGTGTAATCATCGGGTACAGCAGAAATGGGCGATCCTTAAGGGACATATCTAGTGAGCTGAATTACCCAAAATCGACTGTGGCTTATGTAATTCAGAAGTGGAAGGTGAGCGGTGATTGTCGGAATATGCCCAGAGTTGGCTGACCCACGAAACTGGAAGATAGAGACCGACGGAAGCTGTCCAGAGCAATTCGGAAGAACCGCACCTAACCAATGGCATACATACGCCAAGAATTTCAACAGGCATCCAGGTGTGTTGTTTCAATGATTACCATCCGTAAGGAAGCTCATCTGCTTGGTTTTCATCATCGCATCGTGCTGCCGCCCATAAGCCTTTGATCACCAAGTTCAACCGCTATGCTCGGTTAAGGTGGTGCAAATCACGTCGTCAGTGGACCGTGCAGTAGTAGAAACGGGTTCTGTGGAGAGAGGAATCAAGGTTCACCCTCTACCGTTCGGATGGTAGGGTTTGGGTCTGTCGTCTGCCTGGAGAACGCCTCCTGCCATAATGCACTGTGATCACAGTTAAGTTAGTGGAGGGTGATTATGGTCTGGGAATGTTTTTCCTTGTTTAGTCTGGGTTCCAACTCATGGTAAGCTCATCACCGACGCCTACTGCACTATTTTGGATGACAGTGTGCTTCCTACATTGTGGCAGTTCTACGGGTTGGACTCATGTTACTTCCAGGATGACAACGCCAGCTGTCATGTTGCGAGGTTCACCATGGATTGATATGGAGACAATGATGTTGATGGATTGAACTGGTCTGCCGAGAGACAGACCTGAATGCAATTGACAGCCTCTAGGGCGAGTTAGATCGTCGAATTAAAGAGTGCAACAATCGTCCAAAATCAATGAAGGAACTTTCCTTTCTTCTCCAAGTCGAATGGAAAAAACACCACTAGCTGTCATGCAAGGACTTGTAGAAAGTATGCCCAAGAGGGTTGTGGCTGTAATTGCTTTTCGTGGAGGCTCCACTAACTATTGAATGGGAATAAATGTTGTTTATCTTTTCGATCGCAGGTGTCCAAATACTTATTGGTAGATAGTGTATAAAAAATTTGGAGCTTTAGTTCAGTTTGCAAAGTCCTCTAGATGAAAAGAAGTTTTGGATTCCTAGGCAAACATTAAGTTCTGGGGAGGGGGGAGGCGGTATCAAACGTACTCTCAGTTGCTTCCAGGAAAGGTACTATCGATCCGAGGTATTACTCGCAGCCTTAGATACTTGATATTTGACACAACAATAGTGTTTAGGATAAAAAGAAAGACACAATTAAACAAAACGGTAATTTTCAACAAATTCGACTATATTTAAAGTTTTTTACGAATTTTTCATTTTTTTTTTAAATTTCTGAATTTTTATCTTTTTTTTTATCCTAAACATTACTTTTATGCTAAATTTAAAGTTTCTACAAAATCGAATTATTTCCAATTTTTCGATTTTCTTAAGAATTTTTCGATTTTTCATATTTTTTTTTCTTTTTTTATATCTTTAACACTATCGTTACGCCAACTTTTAGGTTTCTAAGGCTACAATATCGAATTATTTTCAATCTTTCGATTTGTTTTCGAACATTTCGAATTTTTTAATAAAACTTTCGAATTTTTCAATTTTTCAATTTTTTGTATCATAAACACAACTTTTATACCAAATTAAAATTTTCTAGGGCTACGGCATGTACCTCAGCTTTTTGATGATCGGTGAGCCAGTGGCAAAAATTTGAAATTTTGAATTCATATATCTTCTGGACTACAAAAGATAGAAACGTGAAATTGGAAATTTTGAACTCGTTTGCAACGTACTCTAGATAAACGAAGTTTAAGATTTTTGTGAAACTCTAGGGCAAAGTTATGAGAGGGTGGGTGAAAAAGTACCCTAAGTTGCTTACAGAAACGGATGCTTACGGCTGCGCTTTCTCGTCTTGTCGGAGGCACTGCCGTGCCTCCAGATTCATAACAGAGGAAAAAAGAATGAAATGTAATTTTAAGTTATAATACTCGAAATAGTTATATTTGTATGTATATACATTTCTGTTTCGTATTGCTTGGATTAACACAGTCTTGATACATTAACAGCAAGTTAAAGTGTAAATTAATAAGGAAGAATAAAAAGTACTCTTAACTCCTCTTACGTAGTTAATAATAAAGTTTACGAGTAAATTGAATTAGATTAGTTTATATAGATTCCGCTCTTAATTTATCATGAAATAACTTTGTCATAAGTATAATTTAATGTTCTTTAGATTATATTATGTCGTGAATATATGTATAGAACGGCATTCTATTTCCTGGTGCCATTTCTGTCATCACTTTCCGAAAATTTTTGATGCACTGCTCTGTTTTGCATTTTAAATGAACTGAAATTTCTTCTCATTTATTTTGCTTTCGCTCAAAAGATCATTAAATATCAATAGGCGTGTTTTGCGTTGTAAATTGGAACAAGCTTTGTCTTATAATCTTATACATTGAAGGGCGTGAAAAATGAATTCATCATAGAAATAAGAAATATGTAAAAAAAAACAAAGCCAAATTTAATCTTAATCTGTTAAACTCGAAATAATTCTATTGTGTGTATATACTTTTCGGTAGATACTGCTTGCATTAGCATATTTTTGAAACTTTAATAGTAAAAAATAAATTTTATGAGTAAATTAATAATAAATAATAAATTACAAAATAAAAAATAAATTTCTTATAACTGCTTCTTATTATATTGTAAAAAAAAAAAAATGTTTTATAATCTAGCTCTTATCTTTTACACGGTTTGTGAAAATCTAATATAACCTTTTCTGAGTTACCCGCTATTCCGAAAAGCATTCTTTAATCTTTAGAAGTTTTTGTAATAAATAGATTTTTGAGAGTTGAAGATAAATTTTCTGAATTCTGAAACAAAAGATTTCTGAAGATCTGATTTCTGAAACAAAAGTTATTTTTGTTGACTTGATTTTTCAGTAGTGTGTTCAGTATATTAACAAGTTTTCTCATCTGGAAACATTGCTTTTTCGGTTGCTATTAATTCTCTAGTAAACATTTTTTGCTGTGTGACAGATTTTATACATGCAAACGCAAACGCAAACGCAAACGCAAAAAAAAAAAAAAATGTTAATTGTAATATTACTGCTATCATATATATTATTTCTGCTGTCAACATACCTTTTTCTATGCATTTAAAAAACACACAACAATGAATGAAGTATCATTAGAAAAGTTTTTGAATTGACTACTGACAGAGTACACTCACATTTCCTTAAAACGTTTTTCATTAAAAATTGCAGTTAATTAATTAAAAAATAAATCAGCATTGTTTTCATAATTGAAATGAAAAGTTTTTTCACAAAAATAAAATTGCCACAAAAATAAAATACCGCATTATATCATGGTCTAAAAAGATTATAAAAAATAAAATAATACAAGAAAGATAAAGTTTGATGCCTTCGCACGAGTTTATTTTATATTTATGGTTAAAAAGCAAAATTGAAATTGAAATGTTTAGAAGAAAAAGACAACATGGATCGATCGAAGCAGTGATATTTCATGCGTAGAATAAAATGTATGCTTTGTTTTATTAAATTGTATTTAATATATTTTCTTTGTCACAAGTGTTTCCCGAAGCAAATGACGCCATCCTCTAATGCAGGCCTGTCCAACCTTTCAGTAAGCCAGGGCGCACTTTAGCTTGTGGCACACAATCAAGAGCGCCATTATTCATATTATTCGAAAAATGCAAGAATATTATTTCGCTGTATCAGTGATAGCGATACCCACATGTCTACAGGATACACAGACAAAGTGGTATGAGTTATTAAAATGGTATGTACAATGGTTAATCATTGGCGTCCTAAGTTGGAGGTAGCTCATCTAAAAAATTGAACAAAAAACATATCATAGTAAATTTAGCTTTACATTTTTCTAAGGTTTGAGGATGAAAAAAAAAAAAGGGGGGGGGGAGAATTTTAAGGACTTTTGTATGTAAAGGAGGCAAAAAACCTTAATAACACCTGTAATAAAAAAAGTATGCAAATTTTAATTATTTTAAGGCAAATTAGCTTTCGAGATGGAATTTTGTTTAAATAAATCTAGAAAAATTAAACATTTGAAGGGGCGCCAAGAAAATCTTCAAAGGGCGCCATGGCGCTCGCGAGCGCCGCGTTGGACAGCCCTGCTTTAATGCAATTAAAATACAATTGGTATTTTTTTTTTCTCGTGCGTGCATTTTGCTATCTTGGATCCGTTTTTGTGTAACTTTGATAGAATAAATGAGATGATATTCTGACTTGACTAATGTTGTTTGCAGATATGTTAATCCTTAATTTTTCTTTAAAAATATAAACGTGCATGTAAAAAATATTAGATATTGCTGAAAATATTAGACTGCAGTGCGAAATCCTCGCACGGATCCACTTGTTAATAAATATTACTGCTACTAATAATAATGTTAATGGTATTGCTGTTAATTTATAATGTTCGTTGAATATGAAAATATTTAATTTAGAATTAAAAACTACTAGGAAACGTTTTCAAAAATTACAGATAGCAAAATAAAATTTTGTTTCAGAAATCCTTTTTTAGATCTCGGAAATCTTCTGTTTTCTGTGCTTTCTGTAGATAAAGGAATGTTTTTCGACAATCGTTCGTAACTCCGAAAATGTTTTATTATATTTTCGTAAACATTAAAACAGATAAGAGCTATATTAAGGAACGTTTGTCTTTTTTTTTTACAGTGAAGCTAAAAGTAAAGTCTAAGAGTAAAAACAAATGTAACAGTTATAGTTAAATATGTTGAATTTATTTTATTGGGTTGTCCGGAAATTTCGTGCCTGTTGGGAAATTCAATTCGAAAAGAAAAATTAATTCTGCCCGTTAATTATTAGATATTAGCTATCGGAATCAATGTCTAATAATTAAATGATAGAATTTTCTGGTACGAACTGATTTCCCCAACCGGCACGAACTTTCTGGACAGCCAAATAGAAGAGTTTTGGCATAAATTTAAAGAAATGCCCTTTACGCTGTATTAGACTGTATTTATATTTATACATAATTATTCCATTTCCTATTACCATCTTTTTATCACATTTCGAAAAAAAATGGATGTACTGCTGTATTCTTCATTTTAAATAAATAAACATTTTTGCATCATTTATTTTGTTTTCACTCAAAAGGTCATTAAATACACAAATATTGTCTTATATTTGCTTATATCGTGAAATGCATAACAAATAAATTCAACAGAGAAGCAAATAAATAACCGAAATCTAATTTTAAGCAGTAAAACGAGATATAATTTTAGTGTATATGTATATACATTTAGGTTTATATTGCTTGAAACAGCATTTCCAATTGGATACATTAATATTATATTAATGTTTAAGAATAAATCAGAAAGAAGTGGCAATTTAATTCTAACTACTTTTAACAAGCTAATAATAACGTTCAATAGTATTTTGTAACAGTTATAGTTAAACAGATTGTTTCTTAAATTATTATGAAAGAACTTTGGTAAATATTTACTTAAATATTCTTTAGATTAAATTACGATGCGAATATATATATAAAATATCATTCTATATCGTGGAATGAGTTTTTTCATCGCTTGCAAAAAATTTTGATGCATTGTTTTGATTCAAATTTCAAATGAATAAAAATTTCCGTATCATTTATTTCGCTTTCTTTCAAAAAGTCATTAAGGGGTCACGTCCCTAATAAACTGACAAAATACATCTAAAACTGATTCAATTATGGAATGCAATAAGTCCACATCTAATTCACTTTTGAATATCAAATTTTAAGCACACATTAAAAGAAATATAATATAAAATTTAATATTCTAAAAAAGAAAGTCTAGATGAATAAAACGTTTTTAATTTAATTTGGAAATTACTACTTTTTTAATAAATGAATTCATCTTATTTGCCTTCCGGGTGGAATTTTTCGTAAGTTAATCGTCACAGTGAACCAAAATTTTTTTATTGAGTAGAAATTTAACATGTGTTTAAAATGTCCCACACTTGAAAAAATATAATGAGTAGTTTTTCAGAAAAAAAGGTAAAAAAACCCCTCAAAATTGGGATATTTTTTTTTTATTTGTTATAAATAGGGTAATAATTTCTAAATTTCTTACTTGATGAACATAATACTAGGTCATGTGAGACTTAGACCTTCAGACAAAATTTTATGAAATGCTATCAAGCCATTTTTTAGGAACCATGCGCATAATGACTAAAATCACCGTTTTGATAAAATTGTCTTTAAAGATAAAATAGTAGCTTGATCACATAAAATGAGCTTAAACTTGGTTATAACTCAGCTTCTAAGGCGAATTTTTGTATGGGGGTTTCTTTTAAATTATTTCTAAAAAATCAAATTTTAATGTAAGCTAATATTACTCTTCTTTTTACCCTTTAAAAGGTAGTTGAACCCTTAAATATCAATAGCAGTGTTTTGTTATGTAAATTGCAACAAGCTTGTCTTAATTTCTTATATGTTGAAAGGAGTGAAAAAAAA
Source organism: Maratus michaelseni (assembly GCA_963931845.1). Classification (NCBI taxonomy): domain Eukaryota; kingdom Metazoa; phylum Arthropoda; class Arachnida; order Araneae; family Salticidae; genus Maratus; species Maratus michaelseni. The sequence goes on along the minus strand of OZ007587.1, from coordinate 141,081,340 downwards.
TTCATAGCTAAGGAGAAATTAAATTTAAAACTTGTAACACTCGAAATAATTTCAACATGTGCATGCTTTAAGTTTCACATTGTTTGGACTAACATAGTTTTTACACATTAATATTGATTTAAAATATAAGAGAACATCAATATTTAATAGCAAATTATTTTTAACCACACTTTAAAAAAGGGCAAAAGCTTCTTAATCCAAGAAAATATAATATAACCACGAATGAAAATAAATAATAACCTCTTCCGAGTTATCTACGATTCTGAAAAGCTTTCTTTATCGAATAAACCAATATATTTTCGAGATTTCAAGATATATCCGTCTATATATATAAAAAAGTAATGGTTTGGAAATGGACCAATGAAAATCTGCGTAGATATTCCGGGTTATTCTCATCGCTTTTTTACTAGGGACTTTTTTGAGGAGCGATTACTTTTTTTCTAGCCATCCTACGGATTCGAAAATCATACCACCAGACGCGAAATATAACAAGCTTTCAGAAATTCAAAAAATTATCACGGTCGGACAATTAAAACTCAAAAATCCTTAAAAATAGAGTAAAAAATCTTTTATTGAAAAAGACATTTTTTTATATTGTTGCCAATTTCTAAATAAGCGCAAATGATTATGTTTTATCTCAAATAAAAATGTATTTTCGCGAGACTATTAAAAACAATAATGAAAGTTTAAAATAATAATTAAATGATCACGTGTTGAAAGCAGAAAATAAAGAAAATTACGTCATAAAAATTGTGTTTACACATTAATATTAAACATAGAAAGATGAATTAAATGAAAAAGCATTATAACCTGATTACAGAAGATAGTCGCCGTTCATGATATCATCATCATCATCTTTTTAAAACAGGATACATTACCAGGTTTTAAGAGGCTGTGAAATCAGAACAGGGGTTCGTGAGCGTAGCGAGCAGGGGGCAGAGCCCTCTAGTTTTCAAAAACAAAGTTTCTTTTGCTGCCACCGAATTTTAAAAAAATGTTTCCGAATAGTTTTTGTAGTGTATTTTGTAGTAGTTTTTGCAGTGGGACAAAAAATGCACAAGTGTCACATATAAATTTGTTGGAGCTAAATTTGTTTAAAAAGAGCTAACTTTAGTTTCCTTCTGGGCTAAATTGGCAACAATGGCAAAAAATGACGTACAGAAGATATGATATTTTAAGTTAGACTTTTTTATGCAAAGCACTAATCAAAACACTAAAATCATTTATAAAAAGAATATCAATTTTACAGATAAATGTAGAAACTTTTTTCAGTTTGAACGCACAGTTTGGTCCGATGAAAACAATTTTAACCAATTCGATCTCTGCCCTAATTTTGTGTAACTCCTGACTGTATGTATGTATAAACGTATAATCATCTTATTTACGTTAAAAAATCATCTTTTAAGCTATATTTAGCTGACAACATATGTAGAAATTGACTTAAAAATATAAATAATTCCACACTTCTAAAGATACTTCGTGTTTCATTGCCTGATTTCTACAAAAAGAATAAGAATATTTAATTAAAAGCATCACCCTCTTTTCTTCATTTTCTTTTTTGTAAACATGGTGCAGTAAATTCATTACCATATACTTAAAACCAGTAGGAAATTAAATGAGATCAATTGTGTGGTACCTTTATGAAGCTAAAAAAACCCCGAAAACAAATAACATAGATACAATGAACTGAATTACGTTATGCTAATACCTGTATTTCTAGTATTTAATTGATTTTTAAAAAAAACTGTGACTAAAATGATAAATTAAGTGCTGATTCATTTGTTTCTGGAAAAAAGAAAGGATATAAATAAAGCAAAGAGTAAGAATTGAAATTAATCTTATTAATGAAAAATCATTTTGGATGAAGCAGAATTACAAATAAAGGATACAGAATTAAAAAAATATATATATTGTATTTAAAAATTTATCTCGGAATTTTTAAAGTGATGTTTAGTCTAATTAGACAAGAATTATTTTTTGCAATGTCTTTTAAAATGTGAGAAATATGGAATTTTTCTAATTTTTAACATTTTACAACAAGGTTGTTAACACTTTCCAACTTAGTTGAAAAATATCTTTGAATTCTGTTTGTCTGTCTGGCCATTTGGCCGTGCTCTAATTCTCGTAAATGTACACGGATAGCCATTTACTTTTTATATGTTATTAAGGTTTACTATATAAAGTTGAGTATTGAAAATTAAGTGTGCAATATTTATAATTAGTTTTTAGGGACGCACGAAAAAATTCTGTAACCTTATTATCCATGAAGTTTTTTTTGCAGTGCATTTTATTGACGTTACAATTTTTGAATAAAATTTGATTGATATGCCTAACTGATGTGAACTGCGGCATGTTGTCTCTGAAGTATAAAATAAGTATAATTTGTAGTTTGTTTACAGAAATGCAACCAAAGAATTCCATTTGATTATGATCTTTGGGGGAAAATTTTTTTATGGTGCATTTTAATGATGTTATGATACTTTACCCGTGGCTCTAATTTTTCGCGCATGAGTTTATCGATGCTTTTTAACAATAAAAGTAAAAATAATTCAAAATTTTTTATGCAAATTTTTTAAAATGAAAAATGATGAATTTTACTGTTACGTAGTGAAATTGAACAAAAAAAAAAAAAAAAAAAGAAAAGAAAAAAAAAACCGACACAAACTTTGTGGCCAATGAAATCCATTTCCTTGCAAGTTTTTTATGTCCCTAATGTTTAGTGCATGTTCAAATGAGAAGAAATGAGTAAGTCTTAACACTTTGCTGGTCTTCTTTTGGCAGCGTAAACATCTCTTTCTCTTCTCGGCATAGTTGAAATTAATCGTTAGCATTCAGAAATTGGAATTTTTTGCCATTCTTCAAGAAGAATTCTTTTTCAACTGCTGATTGTTACGTGGTTTCCTTTTTTGAACTTTCTTTTTTAAGTACCTCCACAAATCCTCGATAGCATTCATGTCCGGTGAATTCATAACACATGTAGCACCGGAATACGATTTTGTTGAATCCAGGCTTTTGTTGTTCTAGCTGTATGCGGTATAGCTAAGTCTACCTGTTTAACCATTTTTTAGTAGATTTGTTATCCTGAATTTCATGCTCCTACCTACAACTGCTGCTGCGATATGGCGAAATGGTCAAAAACGTTCGACACCCCCCATTTAATCCCCTTAGAGGTGAATTTCTAAATTCGCTGAAATACGTGTTTAACACTTTTTTCAGTAGATTTGTTATCCCGAATTTCATGCTCCTACCTAAAACTGCTGCTGAGATATCTCGAAATGACTTAAAACGTTCGACCCCCCCCCCCCCCTATTTAACCCCTCAGGATGTGAATTTCTAAAATCGCTGAAGTACGTTTTTAACTATTTTTCTGTAGATTTGTTATCCTGAATTTCATGCTCCTATCTAAAAGTGCTGCTGAGATATGGCGAAATAACCTAAAGCGTTCAACCCCCCCCCCCCCCCATTTAACCCCTTCAGGAGGTGAATTTCTAAAGTCGCTGAAATACGTGTTTAATCATTTTTTTAGTAGATTTGTTTTCCTGAATTTCGCGTTCCTACCTAAAACTGCTGCTGAGGTATGGCGTAATCACGTTCGACCACCGCTTTAACCACCTTCGGGGGGAGGGGGGGGTGGCATTTTCGAAAATACTTTCTTATTGCTTGTCTAGGTCATAGCGGCAATCTACTGTCCAAATTTCGTGATCCTGAGTTTAGCTGTTTCAACTGGGCGTTGATGAATCACTCAGTCAGTCAGGCGTTCTCTCTTTATATAATAGTATAGATTTGCATATGTAAATTTCTGAATAACTTAATGTAAATTACTAGATTATATAGAAAAATGAAAATGCGAACTGTCATTCATACAGAATGGTATAATGATAAATATTAGCAGACTTCGTCCACTACGCTGGCCGGTTTCTGAAAAACAATCTTAATCAAAAGAAAAGTATCGGAGAATTTGATGAATGTGGACATTTACTGAGCATATCCTTCCGCATTGCTCAACAATACGAACAGCATTTGGACTATAATTTATCAGACAAAATTTGGGCTGATAAGAACTTTAGATGATCATTTATAGTAACATTTGGTAAAGGACAATAGAACGATATCCAATGTACTAAAACCATCCCTGAAAAAAAAAAACTAAATATTCCATAGAACTATTTTAAAAAGCTAGTGTTTTATAATAGGATTCACCTGATTATAGAAATTTCCCTCATAATTCCAGAACAAAGAACGTAGAACGATATATTATATACTAAAACCTTCCCTGTAAAATAATCTTGCAAGCCCAATCAAAATCCATTTAAAACAATCATTTTAAAAGGGTTAAACTTTCATAAATGGATTCCTCTGACACATAATTCTGTAACTAAATAACGTAGAACGATTTTACATACAAAAACCTTCCCTGGAAAATTATCCAACTAATAGTTCAATTTGTATCAAAATCCATTCAGCACAATGTTAAAAACGGCTATCTTTCATAATCGGATTTATCCGATTATAGAAACTTGCCCCATAAATCTAATTTTGTCATATTATATTATAACGATGAAAACAAGTCCCTCGCCTTTTATCGACAGTTTGAAGTTCTTCCGTTTCTATAATAAAGCGTGTATTCTTAGGAATTATCATTTGTAATGTCAGAATTTAGAGGTTGTGGCGCCAAAGACATCGCGAAATTAGAAAATATATGCAATATATCACGACTTAGAAGCATGTACTTGGTGCCATTCGATTCAGAATACAAAAATACATTAAACTATGTTATCATTTATCACAACCTCTTTAATAAAAAGCTATGCGTTGCTGACGACTGGGATTTTCGCTAATCGTTGCCACAGATTAATCTCGGAAAATGAAACATTTGAAGTTACTGAAAAAATGAATACCTCGAAAAGTATTTGTCATAAAATTGTTAGACAAACTGCGCTAGGAAGGTAATAAATTGTATTTTTCTTGATATAAATTTCAACTCTAATGATAATACCGTTTTTCAAATATTGAATTTAAAAAAATACCAAATTTCACAATGGAGTACCACAGCGAAACCTTCATGCGTAAAAAGATAATGATAACGGCAATGTGTCCAGACGTGTATACTGGGTATAGCACGAGTCACAATATGATTGTGAATTATGATGTGAAATGTGAATATGATGTCACGAGTGCATGATTTTTATTTAATTCTCGACAAATAGCATATTTTAGTCCACCTCAGTGAGGCACATCAATTTCATTATATTTGAAGTATTGTAAATTCATTAAAATCCAATGGAAATGCCAAATGGATTTTGACGAAACCTTCACTGTTAGTTAGATGAGTTTTCAAGGATGGTTATAGTATATAGCATATCATTTTACGTTCTTTACGAAATTCTACTGTAAATGATCAACGAAAAGAGTTTGTCCTTAACAGCCCAAATTTTGTTTGACACATTAAAAATATATTACCGCAATTGCGTTCGTATCGTTTCAAAAATGCAGAAGGACATTCCAAGTAAAGGTCCATCTGGTTTTAAAACACAAGGTCAAATTCAGGATCAATATTTCGTTTGACAAAAGGCGCGTTAAGAGAAATTGACCAGCGTTGCGGGCGTAGCTTGCTAGTAACACTATAATAGCTGAATTTTAAGGAATTTTTGAAATGTTTGTTCTGCGTTTTACACCTTAGGGTTAGAATTTTAGAATATCCTTTTTTAGTGAAGAAAAGTGACAACGACTTTTATTCAAATATTGCCTATGCAAATTTATAAAGCACTAAATCTAAATTACTGCATTTTACAGAAAGAAGAAAAAACCAATGCCGAACTTATTGTAACTACAGGATAGACTGATATTTTCAATCCACCGTAAATGCCTTTTTAATAGTTTGCAGTTCAGTTTTGCTGGTTCATGCCATGAATCATTCACCGTTATCCGTCAACTGAATGGTAGCAACTGAGCACAGAGTTATTTCATGATGAAGAATTTTTTTAACCCAACCCTCGGTGAATGCTTTGGACATAGTTAAGTGGGATCTGGAAAATAAGTGGCTTATTAGTTTGTCACTAGTGCAAAACTCATAGTGTAAAAAAGCATTGTCTGACATATTCATAACAGCCACAAGCAGCTTGTGCTACTTACTGTGTTTCTTGTTATTAATCTATAATAGTGATTCGCACAATTGTGCTCCAAAAGGTTTAAAACAAAATTAATTTTTGTAATGTATTTTCCTTTTTATTGACTGCAAAAGGAAACAAACGAATTCTTCATACAACTGTCAAAATTTAAACAAAAAATGTTTTTATCCTTCAAGTTACATAATATTTTCTAAATAATTCCATAAAACGTATGAAAGTTTGAAAATCAATGATGGTGAACTCATTTTTTCCTTGCATTCTTTGAAAGTTATTGGTCATGATTTAAATTTATATTAAATTAGTATGGTTCGAAAAGACAGGGTGAGTCAGGAAATTTTTTATAAAAAATACCGGTAATTTCTTATTGAAAAATTCACCTTATTTATTCACGATTAAATAAACCAAATTTTTCTATAAGAAAATACTGATATTTCCCTGAAAATTTTCCTCACCGATTTCTACCGTCAAAAACATCTTAGCATAAGGCAGATTTATGAATCAACGGTGGCTTCATATGTTTCAGAAAGAATCATTCCTTTCATCACCATGAACTGTTTTTAATCCTGTACACACAAAATCAACACTCAGCATACCTTCAAAATTCACATTAGTTTTTTTTCTCTTCTCTGACTTTCTGAAGCACGAGCATGGACAAATTTCAGAGACAACCAGTATTCCCTTCTCTTTTTATCCCATTATTAAAAATTTCGCTGCCATTATATATTTTTTTCATTGTCGTTTAAACGAACGTACATATATCCATAAATTTTTGTGTCTCATTTTCAGCTGGCATTGATATTAGAAATGTGAAAAATTTAATGACAAAATATTTATTTATGGCTTTAAAGTTGTGATCTGTCAGACGATAAGACGAAAAAATGCTGAAAGTGATCTCACATAATGATATCAACTAGGAAACAATTTTAAGCTTCACAACACCTATTTTCCTTTTTTTTTTCCTTGAACGGACCATTCAAACGAATGTGTAGTTTAACGTCATGAAGATTATCTCTTAGACTGACGGTACACATGTGTACCAAATAGTACGAAAAAAAAAACTTTAAACTTTAACAATTTCTAAACTAATTGACCGAATGATTTCCCGTTTAGTATTCAAAGGTGAATTTTTCAAAAAAAGCCAAATATGATGTCAAAAGTATGTGTTTGTACACTTTTGTACGAAGACAATCCTAAAGCTCATTTTTTAAACATAAGTTAAAAGAAGACATAATTTCTAGATGCATGGCTATTTCCGTTTCTTTCCGGACAATTTGGTGGTTAAAATATATGAAGTGTGTTTTTTATTTTATTTTTGCTTGGCCGAATGCACTTTTTTTAAGACGTTGCAACTAATCCTTGTTTTTTAAGATAATTACATTATAGAGATTCAGCAACCCCAATTACTCTGTAAAAAAAATTCGAAACGTTTCAGGAAATTATCTTGAAACATTTCGCATATTTTACCGGGATTTCGAATTTCTTTATGTCCCACGTCAATTACGGTAATAATTTGTGTAATATTTTTGAAAGGTTTCAACTTTTCTATAAACTACATTCTGCGCATGCGTGCTTCATGTTTTATGTTTCATTAGCCATTCTGATAACTAAAGAAGAATAAAAACAGCTGCCTAGGTACTTAGAGACAAATGCAATCTGAACAAATGTCATTCTTTGTATGGATATCAACCGATAAAGAAAGTAGCTAATTTAAATCTTTTTATGCAATATTATTTGAATTTTCACTTTATCTGTAATACGAAACTTTAAAATTTAATTGCTTAAATAAGACACTGAATAAAAAAAGTTTATTGATTATCGAAAATTGGAATGTTTCACTACTCTGTTGTGAAACATAACAGCAAAAAGTCGTGGCATCTTAATGCCACCACTTTTTTCCGGAACCTTCCGGAAATTTTTTTACAGTGTATCATGACATTTTCAAGAAGCGTCTAAGCGTTTTTATATCATTTGTTATCTATTCTTAGTTAGTTCCGGTTAAAAGAGTGTATGATCTGTATTTATATATATATAGATAGATATTTTACAGTAATCATCGTATTCCTTTCAGCTCAAACTAAGTTTCTCAGCTATTATTTTTCCTTTTTTGTGCAAGAACGTTAAACTAAAAGCAAATTTTGATTAAGTTACGATTATATTGAAAAACAAATCTGACGTACTTTTAGTTTTCCAATTGCGGGCTTTGTTGTTTATTTACTATTTGCAGTTTTCTAAATCCTGAAATTGAAAAATATGTTTGAATTTCTGAATCACCAGAAGGACCCGTGCGAAGCTTTCGCACTGCAATCTTTGAGATTATTTCCTGATACATTTTAGCGCTAATTTTTAATTAACTGATTTTTTTTTTTAATTCAATCACTGTATTTTAACAAAATGCAGTTTTACTTTCTCAGAAACTTGTACAAAAACTTTTCGAATACCTCATTCATCGTTGTATGTTTTGTATGTGCATAGAAAAAATGATGTTGACAAATGAAATAATATATATAATGATTGCTTGTGCGAATAAATTGCCAGAAAATATTTTGCCAAATTTTCTTATCTCGCCAAGGTTATTTCTCTAGGTTGCCAAGACCACTATACTGGAAAAAAAAAATAAAAAAAAAATAAAAAAAAAATAAAAAAAAACGAATTATAAAAAAATTTAAACACTGCATCAGGTGTTTGGGGAATTTATATGCCAGCATGGCACAGATGTCATATACTCACCACATTGGCACGAGTTTCCCCTACGCCAATTTGGCGAAAATTTTGTTTTTGAATATTAGTTACAAATAGCATACAATAATAGCATATGATATTTTATTTCAATATAAAAGTAAAATAACGTAATAAATAAAATAGCTTCTATTATTTTTAAAAAAGGAAATACAAATAAATAAATGATAGTTTGATATAAATAAATGTGGATATACATAATAACAATAATTTATAGAATTAAAATACGAAATAAAGTAAATAAACAACGTTTAAAAAGTAAATAAACAAAGTAAACAAACAAAAGTAAATGAACAAAGTTTTCGCCAAATTAGCGGGGGGGGGGGGGGATCTCCGCCAATGTGGTGCGTATATGACATCTGTGCCGAAAGAATTTCCTCAGATTTTGCAAAACAGTTAAAGAAATTTCTTAAGTACGTAAATCAATATTTGGTACACCACTTTTTTGAAAGCCTATGGGAACTTAAACATGGGGTGTTCAAACTTTGTGGTCCAGCAGCCATTTAAGTGACATCAGACTTCGCTGGCATATTAACAGCTTAATGAAATATTAAAAAATAAATATTACAATTTTTGTAAATCCTAATGAAATGTATGTTTGGAAGTTAATCGTTAAATTACGTAATCTACTGGTGCTCCGATTCCGATACAGTACGCATATAAACAGCCATGATTAAACAAAGAAAACAAATAAACAATAGGCGACGCACACGTAAAAATTAAATTAAAAACCCGATTAAAAGCTCTATATTTTTTCAAAAAGCACGCGCAAGAAATAAATTGACAATCGTATTTTAATTGCATTAGAGGATGACGTCATACGATAATGCAGTATTTTATTTCTGTGGCAACACTGATTTCAGAAAACCTTTCATCGTTGACGAAATCAATGTCGATTTAATTTTAAATAACAGTAATTTTTAATCGAAAAACATGTTTTAAAAAAAATGTAATGTACTATGTCAGAAGCCGGTTCAAAAACCTTTCATATGGTATCTCATTCGTTGTTCTGCGTTTCATATTTTCTTAGAAAAAGGGATGTTGACAGGAGAAATAATATATATGATTTTATCCGAATATTGTTATATGACATAATTTATGAATGTGCAAATATAGAAAAAATTCAGGAATGTCTAATTCTTCATAAATTAAAATAAATTTTGCGTATAGTGTGTGGTTTCCAGCGTTGCTTTACAAATCAACAATTTAGGAATTGATATGATGGTCCTTTTGTCCTTACATAAAAATTTCTTATTTTTTCCTTTAATTTTTTTCAAGCGTAATTGACGCATAAAATTTATTTATTTTATTTGATAGAAATTATCATTGAGAGTACTTAAAACACAAAATATTTGCGCTTCAAAAGATGTTGGTTACGTTTCAATGGTTACGAAATAAGTACTATACATTTTACGGATGTCGTAAAAAAAAATAGGGGTAAAAGATATTGTATACTTTCATAATGAAATTCTATGACCGTAAACATTCTTTAAAGTTTAAGAGTTTTGCGTTTATACATTTTATGATTACTCATCACGTGGAATAATTTTACTAGGTCCAAAATAAATTACTTAATTCTGATTATGCATATATAAAGCTAGTGAAAATGGACGGAATTTGTAAAATATTATGCAAACTTTCTAAAACTTTTTCATGTACAGCAGAATATTCTTACCATGTTCTAACCCATACACAGGTGGTGAGAATATACTTTCCCCTTAAGTTTAATTCCTAACTTCCAGATTTGTATTAGATTTTTTTTTTAATCTTTCTTTTAAAATGCACGTGATGAAAATCAATTTGTAATCAATTAATGGCATGAATTTTTAATTTTCAAATGAATTTGTTTGTCGATTCTGGTGGGAATCAATCATTTCAACATTTCAGCAGCAGAAATTATTTGACCGTGCAAGTGTTAATTCTGATTAATCTTTTTTAAATTATATATTTTCAGCAATATTTTTGTTAAATACTAATAATAAAGTATTTATAATTGCGTGAATGACCATAGGTTCGTGTCTTCTTACATTGAAATTTCAAAAAACGATAAAAATATAATTACAATAACGTCTCGTTATAACGAATTTCTGGAGTCTACCGATAAAATTCGTTATACTGAAAAATTCGTTAATGTGAAATTCCAACATGGCGTTTTTTTAAAGGGGAAATTTGCATGCACATGGAATACAAATATATATTATATTTATGATTTATATTAAATTTCGGTTCACATGCAAACATGTCAGTAAATAATAAATATATAGTATATTACTATTGCGAACTTCCTAGTTAGAAATGAGATAAGAAATAAGTTAATTAATTTTAAGATTTTAATCATAACTACTATAAAGGAATTATAATTTATCTTACATACCAAAAAATCTCACTGACATCTGCCGTTAATGTAACTTTATTTCTTTACCAAAAAATAAGAAGTTTTTTTTTCTGCATTGAAATTGACAATGCATTTTTCAGGACAAATTGTATAAAGGGTTTTCGGAACATTATTTTGCTGGGATAATTACTTTTAAGAGTTTCAATGTTCTATAGAGTCCCTTTTGATTGGACAACACAATCTTTGGTACTTGATGGACAATCACAATCAGTTTAATTTTCACTGTCACCATTTTCAGTGAATTTCCGAAAAACGTTTTCTTCCAAATTCGAGTTTTTTAGTGGAGATATTTTGTTCTTGCTAACTCAACATTCGTAAAACTGAAATGACTATTCTTTTTAAGCCTTCAATAAATTCGGTAATTTGAAAAATTCGTTAATATGAAATTAGTTAAAGTGAATATTTTTATAATGTGAAAGCATAGAAATTTTTTATCAATTCGAAAAATATTCGTTAAACTGAAAAATTCGTTAAAGTGACATTTGTTGTAACGAGATTATACTGTATATAAAAATATTCCTTATAGATGAAAACTTTACTTATTTATTTATTTATTATTTTTTTTTAAACGCTAATCCATATACTTAAAGCTAACCTGCGTTTTAGTTTTTCGTGCAAAAATGCTATTTATACGCATGCGCGAGCATTCAGCTAATCAGCTGGAAGAGGCTTTTACTATCTTCAGACGCGATGTTCCAGCCAATGAGGTGAAGGCTTTTTCCTCTCTCTAGAAGCGTATGTGTTCCATTTGGTTGTTCGGTTGTTGAAACTTTATAGATTTCTTTTATTAAGGTATTTTTTCATTTTACCGTATTTATTTTCTTTTTAAGTCGTATGTATTTTAGTACTTTGAATTTTTTATAACTAACCCTTTTTTTGAGAGAGAGAGAGATTTCGTGGCACGAAATTCCGCGAATCGTTTCCGATGTAAACAAACTAATTTTAAACTTTTAATATGTAATTCTGTGTGATATGATTAAATTCAGGTTTTCTCAGCGACGATCACAGTATTTTTACCAAATAATTTTTGTATTAATCAAGTTTTTTTGGTTATTAAGCATAGCTAAACACGAAAGAAAACTTTGTTATTTTAAGATTTTGATGTGAATTATTTGCGTACACTTATAAGACGAGTTTCACTGAATAATTCAAGAAAAAAAAAATCTCATCATTATACATATTTAGTTTTGCATTATTAATTATTTACTTGGCCTTTACTTTTAATATTTCAAACTTACAGCTGAATGTAACTATTAAAACATTTGAAATACTGTATTCGTAAAATGAAATTTCAGCTTAAACACTCGACAATTACTTTTAGTTATGCATTATTAATTATTTACTTGGCCTTTACTTTTAATATTTCAAACTTACAGTTGAATGTAACTATTAAAACATTTGAAATACTGTATTCGTAAAATGAAATTTCAGCTTAAACACTCGACAATTACTTTTACTTATGCATTATTAATTATTTACTTGGCATTTACTTTTAATATTTCAAACTTACAGCTGAATGTAACTATTAAAACATTTGAAATACTGTATTCGTAAAATGAAATTAGTTTAAACACTCGACAATTACTTTTAGTTATGCATTATTAATTATTTACTTGGCCTTTACTTTTAATATTTCAAACTTACAGCTGAATGTAACTATTAAAACATTTGAAATACTGTATTCGTAAAATGAAATTTCAGTTTAAACACTCGACAATTACTTTTAGTTATGCATTATTAATTATTTACTTGGCCTTTACTTTTAATATTTCAAACTTACAGTTGAATGTAACTATTAAAACATTTGAAATACTGTATTCGTAAAATGAAATTTCAGCTTAAACACTCGACAATTACTTTTACTTATGCATTATTAATTATTTACTTGGCCTTTACTTTTAATATTTCAAACTTACAGCTGAATGTAACTATTAAAACATTTGAAATACTGTATTCGTAAAATGAAATTAGTTTAAACACTCGACAATTACTTTTAGTTATGCATTATTAATTATTTACTTGGCCTTTACTTTTAATATTTCAAACTTACAGCTAAATGTAATTATTAAAACATTTGAAATACTGTATTCGTAAAATGAAATTTCAGCGTAAACACTCGACAATTACTTTTAGGTTAAATTCAGGTTTTCTCAGTGACGATCACAGTATTTTTACCAAATAATTAAAAGTACTACATGCATGCATCTATCTATCTATATTAGAAATTGTGCAGGTTTCTGGTCACTGTTTTGTTTACATATTTTAAACAAAAATTTCAATTTAATAATGCACTGAAAATTATAATGAATGCTTACAATTAAACACAACAACACAAAACAAAAAATTTCACAAAAACACATTATTTCCCCGATATTTTCCCACAACTAATCAATAAATTTCATGATATTTTATTGCGATTTTAAACCATGAACTTTAGTACTTTTCTGTTATACGGACAATATGCCAAAATGTATGTATGTATGTAAATGTATGTATGTATGTTTGGCGACAATAGTGTACGTATAACGGAAAAGTGCCTGAATTATTATTTATATATATATATATAAAATATAAACATAATTGGCGACACAGCAAGTTTTCTGGATTTCCCCCTGTCTCTCTAACCACATTGTTAACAAAACAAAAAATTCACGAAAAACACATTATTTCCCCGATATTTTCCCACAACTAATCAATAAATTTCATGATATTTTATTGTGATTTTAAACCATGAACTTTAGTACTTTTCTGTTATACGGATACTATGCCAAAATGTATGTATGTATGTATGTTTGGCTACAATGGTGTCCGTATAACAGAAAAGTGCCTGGATTATTATTTTTTTATATATATATAAAATATAAACATAATTGGCGACACAGCAAGTTTTCTGGATGTGAAAGGCGGGAGATGAATTTCATTCATTCAATGACCGTTTTAAAAGTTTCAAGTTTGGATTGAATGCACCTGAACATAAAAACCAATACCTATTTCTATGTTCATGATTGAGTTATTTGGATATCTTTTCGTATAGCACAGAAAATCATTTCTCCCGCTTTTGTAATACAGATAAATTCTGGTCTATTTTTTTTTCTTCTTTTTATATCATAAGTACTTTTCTACTTTAAATTTTTTAATTGTCTAGTTTCTAAGCTGAAATTTCATTTTTCGAATGCAGTATTTCAAATGTTTTAATAATTACATTCAGCTGTAAGTTTGAAATATTTAAAATATTAAAAGTAAAGGTCAAGTAAATAATTAATAATGCATAACTAAATATGTATAATGATCAGAATGACATATTAAAATGTGTACAGAATGACATGAAAATTTTAAAAAACTGAAATTTTGCACTTGCAACTTAATTGTAAATTTCATTGTTTACATTGGAAACGATTTGTGGATTTTAAGAATTTGCTGAACTTCGTGTCACCAAATTACTAAATCTCTCTCTCTCACTCTCCAAAAAAAAAAAAAAAAAAAGGGTTAGTTTAAAAAAATTCAAAGTAGCAAAATACATACAACACAAAAAGAAAATAAATACGGTAAAATGAAAAAATTACTTTAATAATAGAAATCCATAAATTTTCAACAACGACATCAAACGAACGTATCTCATCTTTCGTTTGTGATGAGGAACGCTCCTTTGGCCCCCTCCACTCATTGGCTGAATTGTAAAGGGCAAAATTGGGGGACAAAATGACTACAGCATTTCTGAGAAAAGAAAAAATCAGAAAATTCACAGAAAATAATTATTTTTGTTGCAAGTTGGGTTAACTGTCTTTATGGTTCGAGTCGATTTCAGACTGAGTGTAGATTTCTGCAAGTTGGATTTGGGTTAACCCGATTTTTCAAAAGTTAGTTCAAGTTCAGTATATTATTTCAGATTAAAACTATACCTATCAGGGCTTGAATTTCAGGGCGGGATTCGCGCGGAAAATTTTGAAATCCCGCCCAAAAAAGATCATGAGCGGGAGCCTACCGCCCAAAAAATTTCAGCATTTTTGGAGAAATTTGCATTATTTAATTTACCTGCAACCGAACGATAAATTTCGTGATTTCTTTTCCCCGCAACCGATTGACGGACTGTGTGTTTTTTCCGCGACTGATCGACGAACTTTGTGGTTTTTTCCGTGACAGATCAACGAACTTTGAGTTTTTTCTGCGACAGATCGACGAACATTGCGTTTTTTAAGCGACTGATCGACGAACCTTGCGTTTTTTGGGGACATATCGACGAACTTTGCGTTTATTCCGCAATCGATCGACGAAATTTTTCTTTCTTCCCTGACTGATCGACGAACTTTGCATTTATTCCGCAATCGATCGACGAAATTTGCTTTTTTCCGCAACTGATCGACGAACTTTGCGTTTTTTCCGCGACAGATCAACGAACGTTGCATTTTTTTCTGCGACTGATCAACGAACTTTGCGTTTTTTCTGCGACAGATAGACGAACATTGCGTTTTTTAAGCGACTGATCGACGAACCTTGTGTTTTTTGGGGGCAGATCGACGAACTTTGTGTTTATTCTGCAATCGATCGACGAACTTTGTGTTTATTCTGCAATCGATCGACGAAATTTGCTTTTTTCCCACGACTGATTAACGAACTTTGCGTTTTTTGGTGACAGATCGACGAACTTAGCGTTTTTTCTGCGACAGATTGATGAACTTTGCGTCTTTTCCACGATCGATCGGTGAATCTCAATCAAGTAAAATCTAAAGTCAGAAATTTATTTAACAACCTAATTGTTAAGGGTCCCTAACACATTTAATGGAACTTGAAAAATACACTGCATATATAAAACTTAACTTTCTTCCCTTTTTTATAATAAAAATAAACATTTTACATAATCATTCTCAGTTGACTTAATTTTTTCAATGGTATTTTCTCATGTCTGCATTAATGTAATTCTTTAAATAGCACGTAAAAGAATAGTGGGGTTTAAAGATTTTTTTTCTCCCTCCCAAACATTACAACTCCCCTCCATTTAAAAATGTTGGTAGGGAGACTCCCGTCTTTGGAAAAATTGAATTTTAAGCCCTGCCTATAATATGTTTGTGTGTATTGAGGTTTGTATAGATGTTTGTGTGTGTGCTGTTTTTAATACAGACAGTTTCATTTTTCACACGAACCTTTCAAAAAATTCACATTCTTTGCGCAATGCTTTAACAAAATTCGCATTTTTTTTCGCGATTCTTTAGTGAAATTCGCATTTTTTTCTGTATCTTTTTTTTTGTTGAGATTCATAATTTTTTCAGCTATCCTATGACGTAATTCGTGTTTTTTTTTCAGCGATAATTTGACGAAATTTGTGTTTTTTCTGCGATTTTTTTTTTTTACGAAATTTGCGTTATTTTCCACGATTCTTTTATGAAATTTGCGTTTTTCTGTGATCCTTAGACGAAATTTTCTTTTTTCGCAATGCTTTGATAATAATCACATTTTCTCTGCTGCCTTTTGATAAGATTCATGAATTTTCAGCAATCCTTCGATGAAATTCACGTTTTTTCAGCAATCTTTGAATAAATTCGCATTTTTCTTGCGATACTTTAACGAAATGTGCGTTTTCCAGCGATTTTTTGATAAAATACATTTTATTCCGCAATTTTTAGACGAAGTTCGCAAGAAAGCGCTATCTTTGGGAGAAATTTCCTGCTTTGCGATTCTTTGACAAAATTTGCTCATCTTTTGTGTAAATCGCGTTTTTCTGTGGCCTTTTAACAAAATTCACGTTTTACATGATCCTTTGATGAAATTAGTGTTTTTCCCGTGATCATTTGACGAAATCTAGGATTTTTTTCCCGCGAAGATTGATTATATGTTTTTAGTCTGCAGGTGCCCTAAAAAGTTTGTGACGCCTGTCGCTGCATTGCACGCATTCTGCCACGGTGTATCAAACAAACAAAATTCATCCTAAAGAATTATTGTTTCGTTTCTGGAAATGAACAACCGTCAACTCATTGGCTGAATTATAAAGGGTGAAATGTGTAGGCACTGAGTATCATCTATACTATTAATGTCGGTAAACGTCTGTCTGTGTGTGTGTGTTGTTGTGTCTGGCGTCTGTAAGGACAAAACTCTGCATGCAGACGACGGACATAAGTGCTTTTGGTATAAAAAAAATCGTAAGTGGAGTTTTTAAAATTCACAACATTTTGCGGGAGAAGAGGGGTGCGAACGAATTTAAAAAATGAGTCCGCATCAATAATTATGGCGGCGGGGGGGGGGGGGGGGAGTATGTTTTGCCTACACGGGGCGGAGACTTTTCTTTGTTGACACCACTCATATGATATATCGTTCGAAAGGCCTGTGACTGCCTTTTCATGTTATGCATCTGTGTGGTCCATCTCCCCCCCCCCCTGCCAATTGGGGCACTTTTCTAAATTTTGCACATACCACTCATGTTATATATCGTTAAAAAGGTCTGTGACCGCTTAATCATATTATGCATCTCCGGTGTCCATCCCCCCAATTTGCCCCCCCCCAAGGGGGTACTTTTGTAAATTTTGCACAATCCCTTCCCTTCATGTTACGTATTGTTGGAAAGGTCTTTGACTGCTTATTCATGTTATGCATCTCCGGGGTCCATCCCGCCACTCCCCCCCCCCCTTAAGGGGGCAATTTTCTAAATTTTGTTGACACCCCTCATGTCATATATTGTTGGAAAGGTCTGTGGCCGCTTAATGATATTATGCATCTCCAATGTCCATCTCCCCACTTTGCCCCCCCCTCCCCCAAGGGGGTACTTTTCTAAATTTTGCAGACAACCCTCATGTCATATATCGTTGGAAAGGTCTGTGACTGCTTAATCATATGCATATCTCCAATGTCCATTTCCCCACTTTGCCCCCCCCCAAGGGGGTACTTTTCTAAATTTTGCAGACAACCCTCATGTCATATATCGTTGGAAAGGTCTGTGACTGCTTAATCATATGCATATCTCTGATGTCCATCTCCCCGCTTTGACCCCCCCCCCAAAGAGGTACTTTTCTAAATTTTGCACACAACCCTCATGTTATATATCGTTGGAAAGGTCTGTGACCACTTAATCATATGCATGTTCCGTGTCCATCCCCTACTTTACTCCCCCCCCCAAGGGGGTACTTTTTAAAATTTTGCACACACCCCTCATGTTACATATCGTTTGAAAGGTCTTTGACTGCTTATTCATGTTATGCATCTCCTTGGTCCATCCCGCCATTTCCCCCTCCCCAAGGGGGCACTTACCATTTACTTGCACAACAGCGCTAAATGTGTCAGATGAAAGAAATTCCGCGAGTACATGTGCCAGTGAAACTTAGCCAATTGCTGTTCTTCAACCTAGCTTTAATTCAAAGTGGGTTTTTTATTTATTTGAATTATTCTGCAAAAGTTTCAAACATTGTAAAGCAGCTATGAATTTTATTTTTATGGTACTATCAAGTTTTTTGCCGTCAAATTTTGACGGGTTCCATCTAGTAGATTTTTTACATCTAACCCTTTGTACCACGGCGTTGCATAACTACAACATACCCAAAAGTCTATGATACTTATACAGTGGGGTTTAAAAGACGACTTTATTTAGTGCTGCTATCTCCCAACACAGCAGGTAATAAAAATTGTTCACAGAACTCTCAACAGATGGCGATACTGAAATAATTTTATTTATTATTTGAGCAATTTCGCATCTTTATTACTAAAGTAAACTTCGTACATTTTGTCAAATTAAAAGGCTGGGGACGTCCAAAAATAGATTTTTTAGAAGGATAAGTTCATATACTTTACAATTTTGTATTAGAAAATTGACAATAGTTATGAGAAGTATGGGAACTGATGCTTTACACTCACGCAGCGATTTTTGGCGACTTTTTTGTTGGCGCGATTTTCAAGCCCTCGCCAAACCAAAACTTAATATAATGGCTAGGTTGCCATTAAAGGAAAAAATCCCCTAAATTTGGCAACTTTTTTCCTTTTTATAACCGATTAAAAAAAAAAAAAACTGTGCGTAAGTGTATGACATCATAGCCGAAGTGTGTAATTTTCTGTTTATTGCATATGTGGATAAAGTACATTTTAGTACATTTTTTATAATATTTTTCTTTATGTTCGAAAATTTTTTAATTGTTTATTACATGCTTATTCTAACATGTCTGCTAATTCTGGCATGATATATTCTAACATCTGAGAAAGTATTTTTCAAATCGGAGTTCTTGAGTCACAAAGGGTTAATATATTTTTCAGATTGCTCACTAACAAATAAAAAGCATTTTTTAATGAAAAAAAAAACAATAATGTATAAATAAACTTTTTTAATTCATTAAAAGCCATACTTTCTTATTAACCACATGCCAGGAGTTAACAAGCCGAAGAAATCGTCAAAGATTTCGCTATTTACAGCAGACTTTTTGATTATGAATTTTTCAGTGACTTAGCTCATTATTCAATTACATACGTGTAAAATTTGTGTTTTATTTTTATTTATTTATTTATTTTATTGATGCTGTTTTATTTTCATGTTTTAAGTGCAAAAGATATAATATTTTGTAATCGGGCTGCACGCGATAGAGATACATCTAAAAATATTTATGCTTGATTAAATATTATTTTAAAAGCAATAAAAAAATCAGTAACTTGGTGTATAGTTTTGAAACAAACAAAATTAATATATATATATATATATATTATTCTAACTGTGTAAAAATTGAAATCGTGCGATGTTTAGAAGCTAAAATAATTGTTGTAAAAGCGAAATCTATTGGTCAGTTGTTGCTACCACTAATATGACGTACGCATTTTTTCTTTATAATATAGATTTATAAAACCTAAAAGAGCAAAAGGTTAGAAGCTTGCTATAAATTAATTACAGTCTTAATGTACTAATTCAGAACTATATGTCTTTTTATGAGATATAACTCCTTACGCTTCTTAATGAAAAATATGCAGGTTTTTAATACAAAAGCAAATTTACTGTGTAAAGATTGAAGAAAACTCCCCAAAGTTATTCCGAATTCTCCTACCAAATGTTTTTCGAAACGCTAACCACAAAATGATGACGACAAAGAAATGAAATACGGGTAACAGAGAAATTATTAAAACTACACTGTAAAAAATGACCAATGTTTCTTATTTTATGAAAATATGCTATAACCACGAACGAAAATATAATATAATCTTCTGAGTTATCCGAAATTTCAAATAGCATGTTACATTGTCTTTTGAATCCCCAGAAACGAATACATTTTCAAAATTTAAAGAATAATTTATAAAAAGAAATTATTTTTAGCTGCCCGAATTTTTCAGAAACGTTTCCGAAGGGATTTTATAGTGCATTAATTAGTGTCCTCAGTCTGGAATACCTGTTTTTCGAATGCTATCAATTCTGAAGTAAACATTTTCATGCTAAAAAAAAAATGTTTAACTGACAAACATGCAAAATTAACAGCGTTAACAATAACATTAAAATTAAGATTATTTCTTTACTCTTTCATGTATAAATTAACTTATGCGGCTGAAAACGTGTACTTGAGAATGGATAACATTCGAAAAACAGGTATTCCAGCCTGAGGACACTAATTAATACACTATAAAAACCCTTCGGAAACATTTCTGAAAATTTCGGGCAGCTAAAAATAATTTGTTTTTATAAATTATTCTGTAAATTTTGAAAATGTATTCATTTCTGGGGATTCAAAAGACAATGTAACACGCTATACGGAATTTCGGATAACTCAGAAGATTATATTATATTTTCGTTCGTGGTTATAGCATATTTTCATAAAATAAGAAACATGGGTCCTTTTTTACAGTGTAATCATTATTAATAAATGCTACCTATGTCTTCTCTTCCGAATTGAAAAAACTAATTGAAAATGACAGAAAAATGAAAAAAAAATCATTTAAAACTGAATTGGATTCTACTAGCAGCATATTTCTTATGATTGAATTAAACATTTCAGATATCCTATAATTTAATTAAAATTTGAAATTACCAAATCAGTGCGTTTAATTTGATTTATTTATTTTTTTAAATTATTTTATTCGAGCTGTGTTCCCTGGTGATTTTTTTTATCAATATTCAGGAAATATTTCGGACTAAAACGGTCGTTCTTAACTTTGAAACAGTAATATAAACTCTTCATGAATGATATGTAATTATGTAGCTTTAGTTTCAGAGTCACAAACACTTATCATCTACGAAACTGTAAGAAATAGCTTGATTCAATTTCTAAATACAAAAATGAACGATAAACACATTTAAGGTCAAATGTATATAGACTTTAATCTTGGATATTGACTGGTACATTTCAGAGGATGACAACTGGTGTTTCTCTATAAATATAAGTTTCTGTTTGATCACGATATTTCTTTTTAGATGTACTTACATTTCGATTATTTCATAAGATTAAAAAAAAATCAAACGCTTGTAATTATATTTATTTTATGTAGGTTCATTTTCCTACAAATACTACGGGATAATTTTGTTTGTTTATAAAAATGGGGTACGAAACATTTAGTTATATAGTTTTAATTGAGAAATTGTAATTCTTTCATAGCTCTCTAATTATCACTTTAGCGTTGTATAGCAACTATAGCTAAATTATTTAATTTTTGCTGATAAGTTTACATGTCATAACGAAATTTTAATTCCTTTCAGAAAATTTTCGTGAAACTCCCTGTAAATTTAATTCTATTACAATAATACCTAAGATAAAAAATGTCAAAAAATTTCTCAAGGAGGTACAGCTTCACATATACTTTATGGTCTTTATTTATGTCAGTATTAAAGGAATTCATTAAGTAATAACAATGATTATGTTTACTATCATTATATAAATGACATAATTGTATTTCATTTCAATGACTCTAATATAACATTGTTAGGTATACTCAATGTACCAAACAGCTTACATTAAGTCAAAATGATAAGATAAATAATTAAATGAACTTACTTAACTAAAACTTAAAACTTATTAATAAATATAAATAACATTTGATGTATATGATAAAAGAAATGATTTTTCTTTTAAAGTAAATATATTTACGCATTATAATTCATGCTTACATAAATCTGTATATGAAAATATTTTACCTGATTCCGTACACAGAATAAAATATTTATACTCAGATAAAAATAAAAATTAAAACAATAAATTTATAGGTAACTAAGCTAAGGTAATTTTATATCCAACTCACATGGTACATTCAAAAATTAGTTCATTCATAATAAATGTATTCATAGTGTTTATATACAAAAATTATAAAAATTAGAGGAGTTTCAATTTGTGGTATGTATGGCAATATGTATATATACATATACATACATGCACACAGATACACATATCTTTTTCTTATATTAGCTTTCCCATATTAAAATTATTCCATTTCTAATATTCTTTTTCTTTCATAAACCTATTTTTTTTATTTTTCCGGAACGGATTGAAAAACTTTTCCGCCATTTTTAAGGTCCCTTTATTTTTTTCTTCATTGACGGATACTTAGTGCCTTTGGATTAGCTGATTGGCTAGGAATCCAATTAACTCGGGTTTTTAGACATTTCTCTGTTCTCATACGCACAATTGCATAAAATATTCTGAATTCCCTCAGAGTTGAGAATTTCGGGATTCTTATTGTTTGAAAAAGTTGTGGCAGTTATTATGTGATTTTGTGTAATTATCTGGAAATTTATATTTTGTACTGACAAGGAAACTCTCCATAAGCCCACACTCAGAAAATTTTGGAAAAATTACAGAATATTCTTCTTATTAGGATATATACGTTTATAGAAAAAATTGCTGCGGAACCTCGATATAGCGTCCGTAAACAATTATGAAAATTTCGTATTTTTGGCGATTTATCGCTGGTTGGCAACATAATGGAAGAAAACCGCTTTTATAATAAATGCTTTTTTAGGAAAACTTTTTCTACTCTTCATACTGAACTAGTGTAAATAATTTTAACTTAAATGAATATAGTTTTATGACTATGATTTTGCAATATGTATATATATGTATATGTATATATAAAGAAAATTAACAATCGTATTCTACGGTTTAGAACAAAATTTAAATTGATTAAAAATGCTTCAAAGTAAAAATTCATGTTCGGTTCTGAGCATTGTCAATTTTACTTCGATATTGTTAGTAGTCGAAGACAAGAAGAGAAAAGTATTCTTGCCATGGAAACAACTACTTATTCATTATCGAAATGTATCATGAGAGCGTTCTTAATCGGGCAGTAACTGTTAAAATACACTTAAAACTTATCCAGACGGCGAAACCGTGTAAAAATAAATAACTTCATTAATACGCAACTTGTATATATTATACATAAGCTTATAGAAAAAGTAATACACTATTTAATCGTTTAGGATTAAATTCTTAAAGTACTACGCAGTTAAAACCCACTTACAAAATCAATTTCCAAATGCATTAAAATCGCTTGCATTTGGCGAGGAAAAATTGTTGCTAGCCAAATCGCGTCTTTTTGCGCCAAGTACTTTTATTTATTTATTTATTTATTTTTTTAGATTTTCTACTGGGTTTCAGCATATTTCATTATTTTTTCAAGAAGAATCATATTTTTAATGATGAAAAACAAATTATCTGCAAAGATGTTTGTTAAAATGTGTAATTTCAAATATTTTTAATATATCGCTTTCATATTATTGTTATATTTATTTATTATGCATTAAGTTTTCACTTTACCTAAGTCACATATTTGTATCGAAATATTCGCCTCTATTTTAAAATAACATAATTTAGAATGACATAAACATCTTGAGAGATAGCCTGTCATTTGCGAGGAAATTGGCTTTTGCTTTTAAGCAGATGAAAAGAGATTATTAATAATTCAGTTATTACCGTTTAGTACTAGTACCTTTAGTTTTATGGTTGTAGTCGTTACAGGATTGTCTGCATTTTAATAAATTTATAGCTTTGGGGAAAACAATGATATTTCGAGTAATAAACATACAGAAGCACTTGATTATAGGTACTCCTAATTTTTTTCGCATATATATATATATATATATATATATATTATTTTTAACTGTCAAATTATTTTTTAAATACAATAGTTATTTTAATGAAAATAGATCTTAAATTTCACTATTTTCTACGTTGACCTCGATATTTTTTTTCTCTATTATTTTATTATATTGTTTAACCAATGTCACCATTTAAATGATAAAAACAAAGTAATTATCATTCTTTTGTTTAAATATCTGTTATTATAAGTACTAATGTATAATCATGATTGAATTCGTTAAAATTAAAAATTGTGCACGACATTTGCAAAACAACCTTTGAGATTATTTGCTGATACGTTATTTTTCATTAATTTTTAATTAACTGCAATTTTTTTTTTATCAAGGAACGTGTTCTAACGAAATGTTAGTGCATTATATCAAAATCCTGTCCAAATACTTTTCGATAGTTCTGAAAAAAAAAATATGTATTCTCAGATTTGCGTTACTTGTCATGTGATTCCTGATATTTCAACATATATATATAGTTTTAAAGAAAATATCATCAGTTGAAAGATTAAAAATTAAATATTATCATTCTTTATGCTAAGATCTGTATTAATAATTATAGTTGCAATTTTTTAAATGTACCTCTCACATATGATTATTATTTCATTCTTTACGTAATAAGTTTTTAGTTTATTTTCGTAAATATTGTAGCGAAACTTCTCTTCAATTTAAAGCTGCATTCTAAAAATATATTTATATCTAGCTGATCCGTCCGGCGTTGCCCGGTCCCTTAAATATGCCTAAAATCAATGTTGAATGATTTTATATCTATATAAACAAAAATCTTTCTAATTGATTGTAATGCTGGGGACCCCACTGCTTTCAGTGGCGTACACCATCGATTTTGAATGATTTTTTTCAAATGAAAATCTATCCAAACAAACTTAGAGTGGTGTCCCCATTGCCTTCGGCAACGTAACCTGGCGTGCTATGAACGCTCCGGTCTGTTTTGATATTATATTTTGAAACGACAGACCGACATAGCCCGGTCCTTATATGTACCTAAAATCAGTGTTGATTGAATGTATATATTTAAAAAAAAAACTTTCCAAACGAACTTAATAATAGGGTCCCCACTGTCTTCTGCACCTAAAATGTTTTTCTTCTCACTTCCCCCCCCCCCCACATCGAGTCATTTAATATTAAAACAAAATAGTTCTTATTGTCCAAACACTTTGAAAATTTTATGAACTATAAGTATACTATTCCAAAGCCTCTGAATAATTTCCGTGCTAAAATATTGATATTTAATTGTAAAAAACAGAGGGTTTTTTTCTCCTAACCTTTCCTTTTTTTTTCGCACACAGGAAAGTCTTACAGGATTTTTTTAAAACTGTTTATTTTACACCAAAATGTTATTAGATCTAAACCAATATTTTACTGGAGCAACACCTAAGAGGTTGGTTTAGAGTATGAAAATTTTAGCACAATTGCGCAAAAACAATTTTACGTTATAAGTGTAAATAAGCATACACAATGCTAATCCTATGGGATTTTTTTTTCAAACAGATTTTCCACCTAAATCTCAATATTTCTGAGCCAAATTTACATTGGATCATTATCTAGAAGGTTTATACATCGTATTAAAATTTCAGAGCGATTGCGTAAAATTGTGCGTAATTTACATCGTATGGGCAAATACTCGGAAGAAACAAAATTCGGCAAAAGTGACTTTCGGAAATGAATTTTTTTCCAAGTGTTAATATTCTTATTTTTTTAAACTAAAGGCGTCTTTTGAAAACTGCGAGCACGATCATTAAGGATGTGTGATTTTTTTTTCTACGAATTTTGCCTAAAAATTCCAGGGACAGAACGTTAAACGTTGAAAAACAAAACAAAACAAAATAAAAAACGGATTTTCAAACGGTCATATTCATATTTTAACCACAGGCTGAGTTTTAAAGAAAATGAAAGTAGACATGGTCTGGCATCTTTGGTTTGTTTGTAGTTTAAAAACCGACACGCCAATTTTTAAATATAGCACCAAAAAAAAAAAAAAAAAAAAAAAAAAAACGAAATTTGCGCAAGTGACTTGGTTATTATTAAAATTTTTGAAAACAAATTACGGATTTAAAAATAAAATAAAATAAAATTGGTCTGGTATTTGTATTTATTTATTTATTTATTTTTATCTTGATTAGAAACTCAGATTCAGATTTTTAAAGATTACAGAAATCGCGAAATCTGCAAAAGTTACTTTCGAAAACGAACATTTTCAAAGAGTTAATATTTAAAAAAAAAAATTAAAACAAAAGCTTCGTCGTAAATAAAGATAGATGTACTTAGGTGTCTTTGGTTTGTTTGTGTTTTTATTTATAGAGCCTATCCACAATTTTAAATTTCAAAGAAAAAGTGAAATCGCAATAGTGTGTTTTAGAAACGATTTTTTTTTTCAAAGAGTTAATATTCTTATTTTTTTTTAACAAATTGCAGATTTCAAAGTAAAAGTAAATGTAGATATGATAGTTTTTTTTTTTTTTTTTTTTTTTTTTTTTTGATGGGAAGCGCTGACATAGATTTTTAAATATTGCCGAAATCGCAAAAATCTTGAAACGGCTTACAGAAAATAATGTTTTCAAAGGGTTAATATTAGTAATTTTTAAATCAAAAGCGGCGTTCGAAAGAACAAAATACGGTCTTTAATTTGGTGCAGTCGGTTTTTCTGTATTTTTTAGTTCGGTGGAGGCAAGGTCTTAAAATGGGGAAAAATTAAAAAACACGAATTCGATGTTTTCTAATTAATTTTTTTGAAATTTTTAAAGTTTATAACGGATTGCGGCATTCGAAACCTAAAAGTACAAGAGAATTTTTTATCTGTTTTTCCGTATTTTGTAAGGTTCTGTCGTAAGGCGTTAAGAAACCCTGCAAACTAAAAAAGCTGATCTAGCAATTTGCTTTTTCACTGCTCGTCAGATTGAGGAAGCTTCGAACTGAGCATGTACGTACAGGCGAGCTTACTAATTTTCAAAAGAAAAAAAAATTCTGTTCGATGAGTTTTTATTAATATCTCGGGTAATTATCAAAAAATTAAGAATCTGAGCCACTTGTGCATTCGGACCTGCCTTGGACTATCTTCACTCAAATTTTCAGATCCCTAGGCTCGATAGATTTTAATAGCCATCACCAACACACACACATAGAGCGAAACTTTGTTTTACTAATATAGATAACATAAATACATCTGGATAGATAGCCTTTGTCATTTGCAGGAGAATTGCTTTTTGCTTTTAAGCAGATGAAAAGAAGTGATTAATAATTCAGTTAATACAATTTTTTTGTTTCTTTTTTACTTTTATGGTTGTGATCGTTAGTTCATTTATTGCGATTTTTAAATGATTTTATGGCTTGATGAAAATTATGATATTCCAAATACTAAACATACGTTGTTTATCCTTGCAAAAATATTTATTCATTTATTATAAAAGGAATCGGAATTAAGGAAAATTAAATAACCATTGAAATGACTGGTTTTAAAATTTTTATTTGATGACGTTTATTTTTAACTGGTTAATTTAATAAAATGAAATTATTGTTAGTCCATTAAATAAATACTTTAAAAGAAAACCTATTTTTACATTCTATGCTGATTTAGATTAGAAAAATTATTATATTTATAGATAGTAAAGCACTGAAAATCATTTGTAAAATGCAGTTACGGACGGCTAGAGAGAACAGCCTATAAATTAACGGATGTTTTAGCTATTTTCTTTTAAGGATGATTCACCTTTAGCATTCAACCGTGAATAATTTTATGAATATAAATGTTAATTTATTGTTAGTAAAAAAACATGATAAATATGTGACATTTAATTTACACATTTAATAATATCACACATTTAATATTTGACCCCCATATTACTTTTTTATGTATAACATGTCCATTTTTCACATTAAAAGAGCAGTATAGGTAAAGTTCAATAAAAAAGAATGAAAGAAACTTTTATTCGAAAATTTTCATCCCTAAATGCAGCGACTCCGTTGTATAGGAATCTCAAAAGTACATGAAATTCGGCAATGTTGCTGTCACTAAAACACCCGTGTGTGAGCTTCACGCCCATGAAAACGAAAAAAAAAAATACTCCATGAATGAATGTACATAATTGTTGTCTTAGGAATTTCAAAAGCGTAGGAAAGCCAGTGATGTCATTTTCTCGCAAATTCATGCACATAAGCTTCGCGTCCACGTAGATAAAAATAAATAAATAAATAAAAACATTGGATACAACAACCTTGATGCATAATAATCTAAAAAATACATAAAATTCGGTAATGCCGCAATCTTTTTAACGCTAACTGTCACGTTAATTGTCACATGAAAAATTTCTGCCTACAAGCCTATTGAAAATGAGACCATTAACTTGCATTTTTATTCATAAATCAGCACCATTGTACTTACTTAATTTACGTAATTTCTATTGCTTTTTCATTTGGTCCAGAGCAAAACCGATATTAAGACATTTTGTTGAAAGATCATTTTTTCTTTTTTTTTAAAAATAATATTATATATATATATATATATATATATATATATATGTAATGACAACTATAAAGACTCTGTGAATATATTTTTTTTTAAATCTAAAGCTTTTATTTCAGTACCTCAGTGTTATAAAAACCTAAAATATGAACTGTGAGGACCTAAAATGTCCCGAAATTTGAGTATGTATGAATACATATAAAATTCGTTTTAAAGATAGCGAAAACGAATTCAGTTAACCTCAAAATGTAAATATATACCGAAATTTTCATAATCGGACTGTTATCATGATTACAATATCCGGAAAGTAAAACGTTTTACTAAATGAAGTCATGTTCTGATGAAAGATACGTATTGTATCGAGTTAATTCAAACGTGAATTAAAAAAAACTATTTGTTTGAATAAAAGGTGAAAACATATAGAAAATAATATAATACATGAACGTTTTTCGGGCCGTTTGGGTTGACGAATGTTATTAATTTTTAATACCCGGAGAGATTGCACTATGGACTTCCAGTCTAATTTGGGTGTCAATACGAATAATAATTTGGGAACTATCGTGTTGACAAATGTGTAATTTTTGATAGGAAGCCGGAGCTGTGCCCCGACAATAAAGTTCAATAGAAAAGAAAGAAAAACACGTTTATTCGAATTTTTTCCTTTTATTTATTTTATGGCTACAGATTTAAATGGAAAGATTTAATGCTGCCAAAAATGTTTCTCATTTGCAGAATATTTATATCTGGATAAATAATCTTATTTTGGCCTAATGTCAAATGTTAACATTAAGATAACAATGCAACGAGTAATTTTTCCCAACGTTAAAGCTTATTTGCATTTTTAATCCATTTCACAGAAGCAGGATATCAATCGTAAAAGTCTGATTTTCGTTTAAGTTTTAAACTAACAATTTTGTAAAGTTTCCAAAACAATTCTAAATTTCAAAAATTGATTCCTAACAAACCATACTTAACAGTTAATCGAAAAATTCTATTTTATTAGTTTTATACATCCAAACAATCGATTCAATTTGAATGATTCTTATTTTAGTATTTTTTTTGCCAATAAATGAATAGATTTTTGTCAAGCAGAAAGACATGTGAAATACGTTAAATTAATTAAAATTCCATAAAGTAAATCTTTTGTACTAGAATATTACTCATTCCAGTAGCGTAAGATTTTTTATAAAGTTCAGAATTAATTTTATGAGGAAAACTTCTGAATAATCAAATTATCCTATATTAAGTTACAAAATCTTACTTAAATTTAATAAATCTATCCCATATATTACATTCAAAGGATCACAATCAACTATGTTCTAACAAAACTAAATTAAAAACATTTTTATTTCTTTGCATAATGTTTTAGGGAAACAATCAGTCTTATATGATAAAGAATATTCCTATTTGGCATTTAATTTTTTCTTCTAGTATTTGATAATACATCAACTGATTGCCATCAACACTTTGGCTGCCGCTTTACCGCTGGTAGTCACGTGTACTTTTTCCTATGATTTACTAACCGGTGCTCCTTTCAAATATTTCCTTCTTGGTTAACTGACTGCGGATTGTCATTTGCATTGCTGAGTTTATAAGGCCGGTAGTTAGTTCGGCGGCCTATTACTGTGGGATAAAGATCGGCATATAATAGTGAAAAGAACATTTGACTGCCAACAGTCATTCGGAAGTTAAAATGCTAAAAATACCATACTATAAAAAATAATATAATTATATCCTGACTAAAAATTTTTATAAAATTATGACTTTAATATAATTAAATATTATAGTCAAAAAATATCTGACAAATAATTAAAAGAAAATATCTTGACATCTCTATTTTAAAACTCACAAGTTTCTTTTTAATGTTAAACAAACTTCTAATGATACAACTTATTCTTTAATTACAACTCTAATGATATTGTTGTTATAACTTCTTTTTCTAATTAAACAATTTAAATTCTAACGTTTTAGAAATAAAACTATTACTTTATTTATACAGAAATTATTACTTTATTTAAAAAATTTTACTTTTATTTATACAGAGAGGACATTATCAAATAATTTCTGTATTTTTGTTTTTCAGAATTTAACTTTAACCTGCATTATATATTATCAGAACGCAAAACAACATTCTGTCTATCTTTCAACATAAACATTGTTGGCACTGATGTATTTGTTTTATCGTAGAATCAAGTTAAAAAACATTATTGTTGAAATTCTACGTTCTGATGCTTCACAGAAATTTTGAAAGCCTATTGGATACTGTGTCCTGCATTAGACTTGAGATTCAGGGTTACAGACAACTTCTGTCTTTAATAAAGGAAATATAATGACATTTCAGACAAGAATGGAAAAATCAGGATTGCAGGACGTGTGTTTCAATCTCTCCTATATCAGAATGAAATTGTGATTTGCAGTTTTATGTGCTGTGGGATCTTGCACTAGCGTCTAGAGTAGTGGTTCTCAAACATTTTTTATCTCCTGTACATCTGGCTTAGTCTTTTCATATATCAGTATGCCTCTTTTCATAACCCCCCCCCCCCACATAAATATCTGCAATTTTGTTTTTGTTAGTTTTTTTGTTTGTTTATTACTGTTTATAAGTTTTAAAATAAAATTGTTCATTTTTATTAACACTTTCCAACCTAGTTGAAAAGTGTTTATGACATCGGTTCGTCTGCCGTCTGCCGTCTCTCCGTGCTCTAACTCCCGTAAATATGCTCGGATTGCCTTGCAATTTTTATATGTTATTGTCGTTATCTATAGGACGTTCCCTATTTCAACTGAAGTGTGTAGCACTTATAGTTTTTTTACAGGGACACTCAAAAAATTCCGTTACATTACGGTCTATGGGGAAAAATCATTTGCGGTTTATTTTAATGATGTTACACAATTGCAAACACATTGTAATTGACATATATCACTAAGGTGTATTACAAGAAGCTTAATATGGAATAGGGTGTGCATAGCACTTTTAGTTAATTTACAGGGACAGACAAAAGAATTCCGTTACATTACTTCTATGGAGAAAAATCGTCTGCGGTTTATTTAAATAATGTTTCACTATTTTAAACGCATTGAAATTTATATATATCACTAAGGTACATTATAAGAGGCTTACTACAGAATATTGTGTGTATAGCAGTCATCGTTCCTTTACAGGGACACACAAAAGAATTCTCTACTCTCTGTTAACAATAATTCCTGGAAGTGCGTTTTAAGTTACTGAACGCGATTTTTAATTTAACTCACTTTTTGTTTATTACGTGGTGTGTATACATTCTGTAGATCATATACAGGGAAGCACAAAAGTTCGCGAACACATTTCCGTTTATTGACAGAAACTCCAGAAGGAGAATTTTAAACTGTGCTACGCGTTTCTTAACTGAACTAAAATTTAGCATCCTATGTAGTATATATACAAATCTATAGATCATATACAGGGTTGAATAAAAATATTCGGATATTTTTCCGAATATTGCATACGTTGGAAATTCTTGAAATTATGTTTTTAAATATGTTATGCGTGTTCCAAATTGTTTACTTAGATGTTATCTTTCAGCTTATTAAACGGTATGATTTGTAAAATTATTTTGGAAGCGTTGGAAAGTGTTACATAATCTATGCTTGACGCATGATTTTTCTTTCTTGTTTATTTACCATAGGGTTCAACACGCTATATACATCAATGTAATAGATGTTGACACAGACTGTGAAAACACCGTACGTGATAGAAAAACATTGAGGAAATGTTTCGAATAAGCATCCCAGTAATGTATATAATCAGTATAAGTTTTATTAAACTCTTTCACAAACGTAAATTGTGTAGGCCTGTGAAGTTATTCGCATTGTGATTTCTTGTGAATTCATTTTAAAGCATTGTCTACTCTGAAATGAATAATGCTTTATAATAAATTCTAAATTTCAGTTTGATATTACTGTTTTTATATTCCCAACTCATGTATCCCATAGAATTAGAAATAGTTTCATTTCCATTTTTCAATTAAAATTATTTTTACGTTAGAGGGAATTTATTCATAATGAAAGACTGTATTAAAAAAAACGAACTCCCTACAGTATATTTAATGATTAATAAATTAAACAGAAATGTTTAATAAATTAAAACGTTTAATAAATTAATATTATTCCCTAGTCTATATTTAAGATGTTCCTTTGCCACTTTTTACATAGTATTTTTTTTCAAAGATAAATTAAAATTCAAATGTGCTGAAAAATATTACTTCAGAAAAGTGTTATTGGTAATTTGTAATGAGATGATTATTTTCCAAATAAAAATATTAGCTTTTTATGCGCATATACTCATATTTGTTTAGTATATTCAGTGCAAAGAAGAGAAGTAAATAAATCTCTAGAAAGTAGGAATAAAAGCAATTTAATTTTGATATTTTCTTTTGGGACTGGAATTTTAAAATAGCAAAATGCAATATTTCGAAAAATCTTTCTTATTTGTAAATCTGAATACTAATTTATCGATCGATGATTCTAATTTGTAATTTTTATCATAATTTGTTGATATGAATTTGCAAATATTTTTTATGTAACGTTAACAATATGATAATGATGCTATAAATAATTTTTCTTTTTAAAACTGGGTGTTATTTCTAATATTTTTCTTAGAAATGAGATATTAGTCATAAATATCTTGCTTAGTTACACAGCTAATAATTATTTGGCATTGGGGCATCTTGAGAATTCATTTCAAAGCATTGGGAATTCTGAAATAAATAATGCTTTGTAATTAATTTCAAACTTCATATAAATACAATTATTTTTACATTATCATCCCATACATTGCATTAAATTAGAATTAATTTTATTGCGATTTTTCAATTAACATTCTTCCTCCGTTAGATGGGTTTTATTCATAATGAAAGAATGTATTAAATATCTGAAAGGAATTTAAATATCGCAATGTGAAATTTCTATTTAAGACTGTTAATCTTGATAAAATATAAAAGATTTTATATAAAAGATGAAATATTTAACTAACTTTGTTATGAAAAAAAATAAATATTTAATTAAAAATCATTTCAATATTATTTCTAATTGTTACATATTTAAACGTACAAAAATATAAAAATCACAATTATTACTTTTAAAGCAATGTATTGCTTTATTTAAAGCAATTCCTAAAAAATAAAATAAATAAAAATACTTTTCATTAAATCATTTTTCATAAAAAAATGTTTTCTTATAGTAAATAAAAATCTTTCTGCGATCACAATTTTACGTAACTTCCATTACAGAAATGTAAGAAGCTACATATTACAGCCGTGCGGAGGAAAGCAAATCCAGAATATGTCCGTATATTTTCACCGATAATGACCCCCAGACCCAAAACCACTGTCCGTTCAAATGTTGATTTATATATATATATATATATATATATATATATGAAATGAATGTGAAAAAGTATGAAAGAATATTGAATGTGAACGAATGTGGATTGATATGAAAGGATAGTTAGTTAAACCCATTCCAAATCAGAAACTAAAATATAAAAATTCAAAGTTTAAAATCCCTAAATCGTATGTCAAAATTTTAAAGCCCTGCCTTCATTTCTAGTTGCCCCTGTAACTTAACTTTCCTTACGATACATTTATTACGAACAGATATCAATTTTGAATCCTAGTTAAGATTAAAAAGTGCTGACGTTAGTGCATCTCTCTTCTTCCGATGGTTAGATCTTGCATGTTAATTATCTGGGCTGCTTACCCAGATATGAGTCAAGGGCTAAGTAGCCAATTAAAATACATTATTTCATAAGTTGCAAAGCGGTCTCTGGCGGTAGTTTCGATGTATATAATGTGAGGAGCACGTTTTTTGTATGGCTTTTGACTCTAATCACTCTCCACAAAAACTACGGCCAGTATTCTTCGAAGTGCGACGGCATCCTTGCCGGTGTAAGTCCGGCAATTCCCCGAAATATGAACGATAAGACGATGTTTCCCCGGTAAAAGACTCTTCAAACTGTCCCCTGGGCCTAGCTTAAAGAGAGACCTGTAATTAGTTGGAATAAAAGCTAGTTCCCAGGAAAATGTCTGCTGATTTCGCCTACACTCGTACGACTACATACTTTTATCTTCTAGCCTATGAATTACACGGTGATTCGACGAAAGAGTGCCGTGAAACTACCTTAACGGCGCTAAATATGGTCCTTCGAACATCGTGATATCTAGTAATGGGATGTGTGATAGCGGTGATCGACCGCTCGTTACAGAGAGATCGATGTGTGTTCGTTATACCGAGATGCGCTCGTTATACAGTATCGATATCTTACAGAGAGTCTGGTAGGATGAGGCTCCTGTGCGGGTAACAAGTGTTTTCAACTCTCCAATTCATGAGTTCAGCGTTTCTACCGTAAGAAAACGACTTTCTGATAAACGATTTTCTGAACTGTGGAAAGCGAAATCGGAAATAGATTTATTTTCGGTACAAAAGCAGTTATGAAGAGGAAATAAATTAAAAAACTTTTTTTTTCTTATTTATGCAATCACTAAAACTGCATTAAGCTATCAAATATTAGGCTGTGCTTCCGATCATCTATCAAGCAATTTTTTTTCCCCTTTTCATCTGGGATAAACGTTTTATTTCGTTGCCTACTTAAAATAAACAATTTTCTTCAGCGCTTCACTCCAAAAGACCTCTTTTCAATTGACCTACTTATCAACTGAAAGTGTCTGGAGAGAAACACATGGCTCTCAGAGATCAAGGTCGAAGTTCAATGCAGTAATAGCAATCTCCCGATGGATGTTCTTTTTTTTTTGAGTCCGTTGTTTTGTTGATGTTTCCTGTTTTGGTTTCGTTTTAATGGTGATTTCTTTTTCTTTTTTTCACGTGAGTATTCTGTGCAATCAAATGGATTAATGAAAAGCAATAAACCAGGTATGTTTCGCCTCTGTGATTTTTTAAGAAGAGATTAAAAGCTGTCAAGGACTTTTTATTTTATTTTTTGACAAAGTGAACACTTAAAGGTTTTTAAGAGAAAAACCATTAAACAGAAACAATTAGAAATTTTATTTTTTAAGTGTTAATTTTATAAAATATATTATTATTATTATTATTATTATTTATTATTGTATTATTAACTCATCCTTTTACAACTTAAGTGATTTAATGAAGCAGGTTATTTTTGTTTATTATTTTGGAAAATTAAGCGGGATTTAATGAAAAATTAAGAAAAAAAAAAAAAAAAAAAAAAAAAAGGGCAATTTTTTTGGAAAAAAAAACAAAACAAAAAAAACGAGTTTCTCATATAAAAATGACCTATTAAATGTTTTTAGATATTTCTGTAAATATGTGTTGTAAAAAGTTTATATATGTCGGTAATCAAGTGGTAATAATAAATGTGTGTGCTCCAGGTAAGAATTAACCTCTGTACAGTGATGAGGTGCACCAAAAACTGATGTCATTCAAACTGATGTCACGAATTTTCAAAAATTCCTGGCGCACTGTGCACAAAAGTGCTAGTGCCAATGCACATATTTTACTGCTTTAGTTTAACTCTTGAGATATCTGTTTTTGTCATAGTAAGACTAAACAATTTTTCAAGAAAAATATATGCTTTTTTATTTTGCGTTATTGTGATTATTGCTATTTTTATTATATTTACCTTTTTATTCTAAAGAATTATATTTTTAGTATTTCCCTGACCAAATATATTCTTGAAACAGTTGCCTTTTTAGTAAATGCACCAAGAATTTAATTAGTGTCATGATTATCCCCAAAGTTATATTAGTGAAAAGAAAGGTATAGGTTCCACCCCTATCCTCATTTAATGACAAAATGAACCCGTTGGTAGACACAACCCTAGCGATGATTCTAGTATGTGCTAAAACCCCAACAAAGAAACCAAAAATAAGGATGATCTCGAAATTCCTGGTCAATCCAGTTGCAATTCTTGTACATCGTGATGTAAACATAACCTCCGGCATTTCTTTTTAAGTACCCGGGTACCTCGAAAATAAAACATCCAAAATGCGTGCAAATAAATGTCAGCAGGTTATTGAAAATGACCGAAGACAAAGTTGCTGCTTTGATTAATGTCTCAGGTGATCAAACCCCTTTTTCTATGAGAAAACTTTTTATGTCAACCTTATATTCCATTTTTATCCCAAACAGTATTCCATTTTTTACCAAATATACCACCATACTGAGGTAGCTGAAAAAAATCAATGTATGTTATCAACGTCACTGTGAAATATAGAAATTCTTCAGTCTGCAAATAATGACTTACTTGATGTTTTTCCAAAAAATCTTCTATTTTCATATGTTGTACCCAGTTCACCAATCAATCAAGTCCGTATTCCAATTTACCAAGTTGGTACCTTTAACCTTTTTTTCCAACTGTCTTGTTGCCAACTAATAACTATTGTTCGAAACTAGATAATTGGCTAAAGCAAGAACAATTGGTTACCTTTTTTAACCAACTGCATAAATTAGACTATTATTTCCCTACAAGAGGGCCTATCCTCACCTAAGTTTTTTTTTGATTAGAAGTTCCTATTTTTACAAAGTTTTCAAGTTTTTTTTTTCTCCTCCTGAGAATAATTCCCACTAGTGTCCTATAAGCCCAAAGATGCTTATAAATAGATAAATTGGAGTAGTAACAGAGCTTGTAACTGCTCATATGACATTTTCATGTTTGTGTTGTTTTTATTGCATTTGTAGTAATTGTTTTGTCCTATATTTACAGTATATTTAAAGTACATTTTATGCTATATTTTTTTTAATTTAATGTTTTGAATAAGTGTTTATATCATGTTGAAATATTTTTATAAGTTTAAGTGCATTTTTTAATTGTTTGTGTTTTGTGAATCATATAAGTAATTGCCATATTATATTTCTGTTTTCAAGTATCATATTATTTAGTTTTTATTGTATTGTATGTTTAAAGAAAGGTGCAATGCTTACCTTTCCTGATGAACCAACCCCCAAGAACAATTCACACAGGACATGTTGGTTAACAAAAACTTTCGCAATGTGCTAAAAGACTTTCAAAAAATAGCACACAATGTTCTCGAGAAATGTTCAATATTTTTTTTTTTGCTGCAGCTGTGTGTTTTGTTTACAGTATATATCATATGTTTAATCTTCAGTGTATATCATCAAATAGTACCAGTATTTTATGTAAAAGTAAGCCCAAGCAGTTTGAGAGTCTAATTAGAATTCTGTAGAAAAAAAAAATAAAAAAAAATTCGATAGCCTAGTTTAAAATGTGTTTAACTTATGGGGTTGAGCCCCACAGCCCTTGCTGGCAAGTACTGTGGCGCTCATTTTTAAAGGGGGGGGGGATGTGAAATGAATGTGAAAAAGTATGAAAGAATATTGAATGTGAACGAATGTGGATTGATATGAAAGGATAGTTAGTTAAACCCATTCCAAACCAGAAACTAAAATATAAAAATTCAAAGTTTAAAATCCCTAAATCGTATGTCAAAATTTTAAAGCCCTGCCTTCATTTCTAGTTGCCCCTGTAACTTAACTTTCCTTACGATACATTTATTACGAACAGATATCAATTTTGAATCCTAGTTAAGATTAAAAAGTGCTGACGTTAGTGCATCTCTCTTCTTCCGATGGTTAGATCTTGCATGTTAATTATCTGGGCTGCTTACCCAGATATGAGTCAAGGGCTAAGTAGCCAATTAAAATACATTATTTCATAAATTGCAAAGCGGTCTCTGGCGGTAGTTTCGATGTATATAATGTGAGGAGCACGTTTTTTGTATGGCTTTTGACTCTAATCACTCTCCACAAAAACTACGGCCAGTATTCTTCGAAGTGCGACGGCATCCTTGCCGGTGTAAGTCCGGCAATTCGCCGAAATATCAACGATAAGACGATGTTTCCCCGGTAAAAGACTCTTCAAACTGTCCCCTGGGCCTAGCTTAAAGAGAGACCTGTAATTAGTTGGAATAAAAGCTAGTTCCCAGGAAAATGTCTGCTGATTTCGCCTACACTCGTACGACTACATACTTTTATCTTCTAGCCTATGAATTACACGGTGATTCGACGAAAGAGTGCCGTGAAACTACCTTAACGGCGCTAAATATGGTCCTTCGAACATCGTGATATCTAGTAATGGGATGTGTGATAGCTGTGATCGACCGCTCGTTACAGAGAGATCCATGTGTGTTCGTTATATCGATGTGTGTTCGTTATATATATATATATATATATATATATATATATATAGAACCATTAATGAAACATTACTGAAACAGCAACAAAAACTATGAAATTATGAATTACAATGTAATAATTAATTGACAACAATAGTGTTCCCCAACACTCTGAATATAGATTCCATATACATAGTAAAAAAAAGAAAAGAAAGAAGAAGAAATTAAATTAAAAATTGAAAAAATGAAATTTGTGGAATTTAGACAGAATCTTCAGGTCCCAAATGCCTAAAATACCACAAGTAAAATGTGTGGTTTCATCATCATATTAGCCATAACATTGCTAAAGAATATGATTTTGGGACTACCACACCAAAAGAGAAATAAACTGGGAAAAAATCATAAAGTTCAAAAAATAAAAACAATATTAAAAAGGAAAGAAACCTTACCCATAAAAAAGGGAAAAAAAATGTGAAATATAATCATAAAGTTCAAAATACAACAAGATTAAAAAGGATATAGGGAAAAGAAAACAACAGTTACCCTATAGAATACATGATCCAAACAGTATATATATATATAAATATTTTATTATGCAATATCACTCGTATTTGTGAACTGATTTAGATGTGAATGAGCATTTGTAAAAGACCTCGAACGACTTCGTTCTCCAGCTTCATCCGACATCCTGTTTAAATGGCGGCCAATTAACGATTTCCAATATAAAAAACATTAGAAATACCAAAAGTTTTTTTCATATAATTGTTCGGCCTTGACACAACGATTGCGAAACACTTTTTGTTTCGTCCCTATCTTAAAAAAATGGCGGCTAATATATATATATATATATAGCAATTTGAAATTCTTCCATGGCTGACATTTTGAAACAAGACAACAGATTAAAACAAGTGAGACATTGTACGTCAAACGTGAAAAATTAGGTTCGTTCGTACTGTTATTATTTCAGTGAAATGGATTATATCGTCTGCTATTATATGATTAATTTCCGTAATAAAAGAAATACATTTTAAGTTGGGAACATTTTGTCTTTTGTTGAGAGAAAGTTCCAATGGGAAACATAAGCCTAGCTTTGAAAATTTCAGAACTTGAAATCCATATTTAGACACTTTTTCCATTAAATACATCCACAAAATTCTGCAACGATTGTATATATTAAATTTCAAACCCTTCAGTTGGGTAGTTTTTTCTCTGTTATATGCAGACAGACGGACGGGCCAGACGACGAGTATATGTGCTACGTATTTATATAATTACGAACGCACCTAATAAGGGATTCCTCCGTAAACGGGTTTAATTTATGAGTTTTAATGAGCATGGTTTCTCTTAAATTTTATTCCATTGTTGTTACCAATTGTTGTATGTGCGTGTATTCCAAATCTCATAGGCTTAAAACTACATAGTAATATCAATCAATATCAAATTCTCGCCAAGCTTGGTGATACTTGTTGATAATTCTTGGTGAAATATCACCAAAATTGGTGACAAAGGAAAAATGAAGCCAACTTGGCTTTAAATAAACGAAAACTAGGAATCTTGTATAATCAGGTTCCATGCATTTTAGCTTCGTGTGTTTGAGTAAAATTAGTTGAATTCTTAAATACAAGTAACAGAGAAGCTACATTTTCCTCTCAGTAAAGACCGGAAGGACATTTTTATTAAATTTTGTGGTGGGCCAAAAGTGATTGACACATTTTGAAATTCAATACGAAATGCGTCTCGTGATCAAACGTTTTGTTTAAATAAAACATTAGTTCACAAATTGGCCATAGACGACCCTATACATTCACAGATGAAAAAAAGCATAAAAAACAAGACCATCTACAGCATTGTTGATTTCCAATGATAACATTTTTATGAGATTTTATTTTTATTGACTACTTTAAATGGATTAGAGCCGTGATTATCATTAATCAAGACGAAAGGAGTCTTCGATTGTAAATACGTGTCCCGTTTAAAGGGTGCGGCAAAAAAACGATCATCAAGATTTTTTGCTATAAAAAATTTATTTCGCGACAAAAACAAATTTTATTAACGAAACTCAATAAAGG
Organism: Maratus michaelseni; assembly: GCA_963931845.1. Classification (NCBI taxonomy): domain Eukaryota; kingdom Metazoa; phylum Arthropoda; class Arachnida; order Araneae; family Salticidae; genus Maratus; species Maratus michaelseni. The sequence continues at coordinate 141,040,372 of OZ007587.1, read as the reverse complement.
ACAACTACGGTTATAAAATATTTAATTGGTTTTAAAAGGGCTTCCTTGTGCACGTTTGCAGAGTTGCAAACGCTTCCGAAAATCTTTGGCCGCGGCACGCGCCTCCTCCGGCGACAATCGGTCCCATTCCCGGCGCAGCGATTTCTTCAGAGACTCTAAACTTTTGTGAAAGCTTAGCACAGACCCTGGTTTGCCAAATGGACCTATGCAGTAGTCCATCGGATTCAGATCTGGTGAGTAAGTCGGCCATTCTGCAGACGAGATGAAGTCCGGAAAATGGCTTCAGCACACGTCCTGAATTGCTTTCGCCTTGTGAACCGGGGCCGAGTCCTGTTGGAAGAGCGAATTCGCATGCTTGAAGTGCTTCTGGGCCCATGGAAGTACCACGGTTTCCAAAATGTCACGTAGATATCCTTCTTGATTGATTTTGACCCCTTGGTCCACGAAAACGAGTGGAGTCTTGCCACTGGCGCAAATTCCACCCCAAACCGTCACGGACTGACGATTTTGCTGCCGTTCGACAATGGCCGAGCTGCCGGGGACCTCGGCGGACCAGGTTCTGTTGTTTTAGTGCTTGTGGGTTTGTTCGACGGTGAACAACTTCTCATCCGTGAAGAGGATGCGGCCCCAATCAAGAGGTACGTGTCGACGAAGAAGTCGGTTGCATCTTTCGAGTTGTACGCGCTTGTTATCGCTGGTGAGGAGTTAAAACTTTTCGCAGCTTGTATGGCGTTAAATGGATATCCTCTTTGGCTATTCGCCGAACCGATCTGTTGCTGATTCCAATATCATGGACGATTTTTCGCATCGAGAAACTCGACTTTGGCTTAAGCCGCTCTCGAACCAGTTTTCGGTTGTTGTCGATTCTGACAGTGCGCTTTCTGCCGCTTCCTGGACGGCGGCTACCATAGCCCAGCTTCTTGTATCATTTGATTGTCCGGGAGACGGTGGCCGGGTCGATTCAGAGAGTTCGAGCGGTCTCACGGTTTCGCTTTTTCAGGCTATGTAACGCCAAAATTTGTGTACGTTGGTTGAACATCTGAAAATAACATATAATACACACATTAAAAACTATTCAATTCGACATACTAATACAAAAAACATGGGCTATCCAAATAAAAAAAACTAAGATCAAACAGGTTCAAGCAATCATGTTAGAACAACAGAAACATTGATGATCGTTTTTTTGCCGCCCCCTAATAATCTAAGTGCTTTATAGGGTACAATACAAGGCCGGCAATCAATGCAGGTGCTGAAGAGGAGACGAAGGCAATTACATGTTGTTAATGTGCGCAGCGAGAGCTGAGTATCTCTAGAAAACTGTTACAATTTTCTTTGAGGCGTTGACGAACCATAGAAATAAAACTTAGCCAAAACAATAGGTGCTAGCGATAGAGAAGTCCAAGGAGGCACATGTGGTTTTATCCGTTAATGAAAAGCAAATCGGAGTAAGTAAAAGAACAATTATGATTTTAACGCTAGCCCGATTAAAATTGTATAATGGAACTGGGTGAATTTTTGCAAGAAACCGCCCTAAAATGTTACTATATAAACAGCGGAAGATTAGAGCTAAAAATATCACAAATGTGCGCCGATGTACCACATTAGGCTAGTAAAAGATCATGTTGTGATATCGTGGTCGTATAAATATAATTAAACACATCAGTTCTTATTAAAAGAAAACGGTTTATTTAAAAATAACTAACAATTGTAAAATTATGATACTCAAATCTTAGATAACATTACAAGAGATTCCCGTACATTCAAGGAACCATTGCTTTCTCTCTCCAAAAACCAGGTCCGACTACTCTGAACACGAAAACATGTCTGCCTCTCAATGGCCAAAAACTGCATAATACCGCAGACCTTACTTGATTGGTAAACCCTTTGTCGGATTCCACTTCTCCGTCCACACAACTTCGAAATAAATCCGGTCTTTTGATATGCTGCCACCACCGATATGAATACGTGATGTCGGGCACGATACTTGATGTATATTCAAGAAAAACCTAACTCTTTCAATTAAAGTTAAAGTAACAATTTATTAACAATATTTACACTTAAACTCGGATGTAAATTATCCGGTTTAACACGAAATCAAAACAATTACAGAAAACGCTCTACGTGTAGCGTTAGACTACGTTCATTCCCTCAGCACCGAGATTTCTATTAATCTCCCACACGCTATATCTCTTCCTTTCGAGAGATCTCGTTCCAAACACGTGCCCAGAGCTACTCTCTGCACAACCCACCTACACACTCCAGTCCTGCGTTCGAACTCAACACCGGTCTCAGAGCTCCAACTCTGAACGACCTTACACCTTCGCTTCCTACGTTAGAACTAACTTTCTATCTCTCGTAAATTGCAGAGCACCCTCCTTTCTACGGGGTTTCTCCTCTGTTTCCAAGGGTCCTTGACAACCCTTCCTCCCTCTTGACGGATCTGTCTTCCTAAATAAAAGAGTACAATCGCTTTCTTATCTATGAAAGACCACATTGCAATGGAAATACTGCTTTCATTCTGTTCCACCTTCCTTCTTTCCTATTCTGAGTCGCTCCCCTTCGGATTAAGATTCTTCTTAAACTAGCCTCTAACGGTACACAATAGATACATATACAATACATACAATATGCTAATCCCTTAAGAATAGCTTTCAACTCTTGCAGCTGTGAGAGAACCTGACACCCCCCTTAGCGGAAAATATGCCTTTTAGGGGCTAATTTTCCTCAAACTATGTAATGTCTGAGAAGAGTTCAACAGTTCTTTGATAGGTTTCTTCATTACTACAATTACATAAATATTTCAAGGTGTCTGAAAATTTAACTACTGACATCTCTAATGAACCATATACTAATGTGATAAATACAGAAAAAAAATTACCCAATATGCTAATACACTGTTATAAACACAAGATGTACATACAATTATAAATAGACAAAAAAAAATACACTAGTATTATGTCATTTTAATGTCAGTCCTTAGGCTGAGATTGCTGGAGGCGGAACTTTTTCCTTCCAGTGCTTCCTCGTTAACTTAATTGGTACACCCCTTTCCGCAATGCACCCGCTTGAATGGCTAACTTAAGCCTCTGATGTCCCAATTAAATCTTCCTCTAACCAATCAGGCACTTGCCTGTCCAAGTCCTCTTTGTACGTAACAAAGACATTGTACAATTTCTGCCTTATCTTACCCCTTTCCGGTTTACGACCAATCCGATTTTTCTCCATTTCAACCAGTTGGATAGGACCCATAAATAATTCCTTATTTTTCCTTAAGATTGATTTTATGTCCCCAACTTGATTATTGGTTAACCCTTTTATTTCAAATCCCTTCCTGGCTTTATTTTCCGGTTGTTCTCGGTCTAACAACAGATCTTTCCTACAGTCTTCAAACTCCCCGTCACTATCCAAGACAATATCGACTACTTTATTTTTAGCCATAAAAGCTCTCATTTCATCTTGATACACCAGTTTCTTACTCCCGTCCCCTAACTCAACTATAACTGCAGGTCGACATATTTCCTCTTTCTCCTTATTACTCACATTCATTTCCCTCGTTAATCGACATTCTACACATGATTCGCAGTATATTTTAGCTTCCTTCGCCATATTTTTCCAATAAAATGAATGCTTGATTCTTTCTAACATTTTCTTAACCATCTGATGTTCTCCATATAAGGAGGTATGCGCTAGTTTTAGAATTTCCTCCCTTCTAATTTTAGGTAATACTAATTGAGCTACAGTTTCATCTGCTAATTTCTCTTTATGATATAACATCCCATTCACAATATAATAAGACTCTCTCTCATTTTCAGCCAATTCCCAAGCTCTCTCTAAATCCTTACAACTCATTTGGGATTCCTGAAATACATTTAAACTACTTTCCGTAACTTGATTAATCTTACTTTTCTCTACGTCGGCTTTTTCCTTCTCCTGACTTTGTAAATTTTCCGATCTCGCGTCTACTACATAACGATTATTATTACCATTTCTAATCATTTCCCCTTCTTTCACTTTATTCCTACTATCTTCCTTACATTCCCTTTCTACCGATTCTCTTAATGATTTCTCGTTGTTTAACCCTGACAATTCATTAGCCACGTCAGGATGTAAAATTACCTGTTCCTTACTATTATCAATTATCGCGCAAAGTACATCCTGATGAATTACATTAGTTTCTCCGCGTTTTGGAATAGCTAAAGGTAATTGAATTAACGGCGATTTAACTGCCTTACCAAATATCCCTTGTAAATAGATGCTACCAGCCCCTCTTAGTTTCTCTGCTGGTACTAAATCTTTATGAACGACGCTAATTTCGCAACCAGAATCCACTAATCCTTTTGTTATCTTCCCATTTAGACTAACTTCCACTTTCTCAAGCTTATTTAACTTCTCTCCAATAACTTTAGTTCTCCAATTCCATTTTGCTCCGATTCTTGCCATACTCGCTCCCCTTGGTAATTCTTTAATTCCTCGCACTGAGACATTATTGATACTAGCCCTTGGTTCTTGTCGGTTATTAATTACTTCCCTCATTATTTCCTTTTGTACAAAATCGCTGAACATGTCCTCGTTGAGAACACTTGAAACAGATAGGCGTCGTATCATTAGGTTTCTTATATTCCGGTTTTCTACCCAAAAATGGACTAACTTCATTATTCCCATTTTGTCTCCAATTACTACTAAATCCCTCATCTTTTGCCCCTCTAGAATCTTCATTATTCACATACCTTTCTTTACCTTTATAACCCTTATAAGTTACCGCATAAGATTTTTGTTTAGCATCAAAGAAATTATCACATTCCTTAGCAATTTTAGAAACTTCTAACCAATTACTGTGCTGAGTTAATCCAACATGCGTCGCGGTTTCCTCATCTAACGTAGTTAACAACTTATCTGTGACAATTAACTGATTAACCTTCTCATACGTATCTGAACCTCTAATCTTACAGTAATTTTCCCACGTTGCTATTAAACGTGATACAAGCAATACATGAGTTTCATTTTGATTCCTTCTAGCCTTCTTGAAATTTTCCAAACACGCCTTCGGTGTCGGTTCGTGTTCCCTTAGAACTAATTCCTTTAACTTCTCATAACTCTCAATTTGTTCCTTAGTCGTGTATATTAGCAAATTATCGGCCTTATCCCCTAGCATATTTAGTAAAATTTCGGCCTGCTGGATTTCCGGTACATTTTTTGTTTGGAATGCTCGTTCTAAACTGCTAAAAAACAGATTCCATCCCTCAGTCCCTTCTGGAACTTTGATAGACAAAGTTTTAACACTTTTAATCAATTTCTCTAGGCTACTCTCATGATTATATTCTCTAGACCCATTAGAATTATTTACCGAACTTTGAATTTTTATCCTTTCCAACTCTAACTCATGTTCCAATCTCAATTTTTCAGACCTTTCTTCTCTATCTAACTTTTCTCGTTGTACTACTAACGCTTCTTGTTCTAACCGTTCTGTAACAATAGAGCTAGATAATTCCATAACGGCCCCCTCTTCATATTCGTCACTCTCCACTATCTTTTTCTTAAGCTTAAACCTGGTATCATCTTCCGAGACTTCAACTCCTAACTCTCCACATATCGCCTGAAGATCCACCCTTTTTATTTTTAGTACGAAAGCCATACCTTCTACCGACAGTTATTACCACCCTACAATAATACTTAAGCACAATATCAACTTAATACTTCTACAGATCTTACCCTCATAAATTACCTCCACTTATTATACTATTTAACATATTTCAAATAAATAATAATAAATTGATAAAATTCCTTAAACAATGGTACCCCACAATTTGCTTTCAATAACAAAGAAAAAAAAATAATTCCAATTTGGTTACTATGCAATACAGATTTTAAATTTATACCATTAAATAATAAAATACAATTTACACAATAATACTGATACGTTGCAATTTGAATAAAACACTGATGCCAATCACTACATAAAAATATCCACCTAACAAAAATTTGCATGAAATACACATAAATTCCTAAATTTAATCTCAATAAAATATTTCAATTTCAAAATTAGTTCTCACATTAAAAAGTAAATCACAGCACTTTTTTTTTCTCTGGGCCTTCAGTTCTTCCTTGAAGGTTATTTCAATTTAATTTAAATTCTACACAAATTTGCCTTCCTCATTTACTATCAATATTTCAAACTTAAAGCAAACAATATCACTTAATTTAAATATTACTTTAATAATAATTTAAATTTAAGAAATTTCAATTATTCCTTCCAACTATTAACACAATGCATTAATTTTAATCATTAATCTTATCCGTTTAAAACAATTAGAAAATCACTTCTAGTAATTAATATAAGATCCTTTTCTTAAAACAATAGTGTAAAATGGTTGTTAATATCTCATTTGATTTAGACCAATTATTATATTGCACATAAATTATTATAAATTAACCACAACCTTAACTTAAATTACCATCAATTATACACAATAAAAAAAATAAGTTCGAGAATGTCAGTAGAGTAAAATGATCAAAACACCTTACCTCGTACTTCATTCGCTGGGGCAATTCTCTGCTCACTTTTCCACAGGGTAAATCTTGCACTCTCGGGCAACAATCACTGTAATTTGAATCACTGTGTCCACAAACACTACACACAAACACTGGAACTAACACTACACACCGCACCAACACTTCCACTGGACGATCCGGCAAGGCACTCTGCAACAAGGCTAGCTGGCACTGGTCTACGATGATAGGGCACACACACTTCCGCTAGGCGATCCGGCACAAACTCTCTGTAACACGGCTATCTGGCACTAGTCTACAACGATAGGGCACGAACACTTCCGCTGGGCGATCCGGCACAAACTCTCTGTAGCACGGTTAACTGGCACTGGTCTTCGGCGATTCAGATCCCGTCGCTGCCAACATTGTCGGATTCCACTTCTCCGTCCACACAACTTCGAAATAAATCCGGTCTTTTGATATGCTGCCACCACCGATATGAATACGTGATATCGGGCACGATACTTGATGTATATTCAAGAAAAACCTAACTCTTTCAATTAAAGTTAAAGTAACAATTTATTAACAATATTTACACTTAAACTCGGATGTAAATTATCCGGTTTAACACGAAATCCAAACAATTACAGAAAACGCTCTACGTGTACCGTTAGACTACGTTCATTCCCTCAGCACCGAGATTTCTATTAATCTCCCACACCCTATATCTCTTCCTTTCGAGAGATCTCGTTCCAAACACGTGCCCAGAGCTACTCTCTGCACAACCAACCTACACACTCCAGTCCTGCGTTCGAACTCAACACCTGTCTCAGAGCTCCAACTCTGAACGACCTTACACCTTCGCTTCCTACTTTAGAACTAACTTTCTCTCTCTCGTAAACTGCAGAGCACCCTCCTTTCTACGGGGTTTCTCCTCTGTTTCCAAGGGTCCTTGACAACCCTTCCTCCCTCTTGACGGATCTGTGTTCCTAAATAAAAGAGTACAATCGCTTTTTTATCTATGAAAGACCACATTGCAATGGAAATACTGCTTTCATTCTGTTCCACCTTCCTTCCTTTCATATTCTGAGTCGCTCCCCTTCGGATTAAGATTCTTCTTAAACCAGCCTCTAACGGTACACAATAGATACATATACAATACATACAATATGCTAATCCCTTAAGAATAGCTTTCAACTCTTGCAGCTGTGAGAAAACCTGACACCCTTCTTCTATTCTCCTCCCCCTGCTTATCTCAGGGTTCTTCGAAATCCCTTTCTTTTGTCATGCTATTCATACGAATACCTTCCTGGCACATTTTAAACCCCTTCAGATAATCTTCTTATAGAAAAAGTTCACACACATTTAGAAAGACTATACAAAACATGAAAAGCCTTTCATTCTTATTTGAAATTAACAGAAGATTTTTCTACAACAGGTGTCAATCAAGAGCCATCACTTCTCTTATTTCAAGATTACTTTAATCCTATCCTCATGAATTAGGTTGATGGTCGTAGGCCATCAGAATGTGAATAAGAAAAGAAAGAAACAAATTTTATACGCCGTGAAAACTGATAGTTGATGCACTAAAGGTTGAAATAATGATGTACTACATCTGTGAACAAAGAATTCTCACCGTTGCTAGGCGCAAGAAACTTTCATTTCTTTTTCTTATTATGCAAGAGCAAAATGCGGTCAGAAAATATTAACGGGTGAAATAAAATGAGCGATTAATTTTTAGGAAAATGAAACTGGGAATAAATAATTTTTGACTAGACAATTAAATTTCACTTTAAGAAAAATTAGAAACCTTATACTTTGAGGGGTGGGCGGTCCAAACACATAAATTACATTGTAATATATAAAGTTAAACCTCCTTCATAAAGTCATAGACCATTTATTTTGTACAATCTACCACAATATTTCCACACGCACTTTGTAGTTTCAATAACATACAAATGGTATTCAGTTTCATTCTTCAAGTTCAAATATAGAAGTACATTGCACAATCGTCAAAAAAAGAAAAAAACACGCACATTTTAATAGCTAAATTTTCGTAGAAGTGAATAACGAATTTAACCACCCGATTGCGAATTATACCGGGTGAATATAATTAAAGTTACGAATTCAAAAATCGATAATTTTAAAACTACTGTTCAGAATGACTTGATATTTTAACAGAACAATCGTGAGGCAATGGAATTTTGTATGGCGAAGGAAAAAAATAGTTCCAAAATGTGTCGATAGATGGCGCTTTCAGGGTAATGTGAGAGGAAAGACTAAAAATGTAGTCTTTAAACACAAGAATGTTGTTAGCCAAAAGGAAAAAATAGAGTTCAGGGATTTACTAAAAATTTATTAGCGAAAATACAAGAATACGTGTTTACAGCGACAACAGTGATAATGACAAAAAAAAAAGAGCTTCATGGAACAAACACTTTATTGATGATTAAGGCATAAGTTGTTCGATATGCCCTCCGCCTTGTTCCGCTACTAATTGGAAGCGCAAAACGGCATGCTGCACAACAGATCGGACGGTATCTGTACTGATGCAATGGATGTGGTGTGTGTTGCTTGCCGTCAAGTCGGCTAGATTCTGAATCTGCCCGCTGTAAACAACATTCTTCAGGTACCCCCAAAACCAGAAATCATACGGGTTTAAGTCGAGGGAAGGTGGCGGCCACGTTGTTGGAAAAAGGCGGTATCCAAATCATCCCAAAGGTAGATCCTATCATCTCCGAAATTAGCACTCAGTAGCTGCTTCACAGGGGTAGCAATGTGCGGAGGAGAGCAACCTTGCATGAATATTGTGTGATCCACACACTGACGCTGCTGAAGTGCCGGAATGACATGGTTACGCAAAAGTGTTTCATATCACTTGCCAGTGTGATCTCCTTGAAGAAAAACTGACCGACGATAAACGCTGCCGTTATTCCTCACCACACAGTGATCTTTTCAGATTGAAGAGGTAATGGCTGTAGCTGGGACGTATTCTTGGTCACCCATATCCTGCAATTTTGCGTATTTACAGAACCTTGCAAATGAAAGTGGGCTTCGTCAGACCACAGAATGTTCCATGGCCATCCGTTGTCCCCTTCTATCCGGGCAAGAAATTGTAGTGCAAAAGACTGACGTGCTTCCAGGTCAGCAGGTAGCAACTCCTGCACATGAGTTATCTTGTACGGATAACAGCGCAAGATGTTTCGTAGGATTTTACGGCATATCCAGCATTCGGCCAATTCCCCGTGCACTGCTGATTCCAGCATCACTGTTAGTCTGTTCTTGTAATGCTGTAGTCACATCTTCCCCTGCCGCAGCCGAAACTGGTTTCCTTCCTCCACCTCGTTTAATGTCAAATGAACTGGTCTCTTCGAATTTAGTAATAATTATTCGCAGACCATTTGTGGTTATTGGACACTTTTTTATGGATTTTAATGTCCGAAACTTCCTAATAGCTGTATGTATACAGTCATCGTTCTTATAAAAAACTTCAAGAGCAGAGCGCGATCCTTCATAGTCAGAGTCATGATGAAGCATCCAGGCAAAGAGCTGGTGCTCCGCATTCTTATGGCAGCTGTGTCTGCGGTGCGCATGTCACGTATTAGTAATTAGCATATCTCCAGAGAATGTGAACCCTGACAACGCCATCTATCGGCACATTTTGGAAATATTTTTTTCCTTCTCCAAACAAAATTCCATTGCCTGACGATTGTTCTGCTAAAATATCAAGTCATTCTGACAAGTAGTTTTAAAATTATCGATTTTTGAAATCATAACTTTAATTATAATCACCCGGTATCTTCTTCCAATTTACTTTGAGTTTTTGATTACTTTTCTTTCGGATTTGAATGTACACCGCTATTATGGAAATATTTTAGAATTAAAGTTTCTTAATATGCTTTAAAAAACTTTCGACCATGAGAAGAATTTCCGTCGAAATCTCATTGTTGTACGTCAATTATTTTATTTTCCATTGTATTTTTAAATGTTTCGAAGACTTTTGGCCTACCATGTATACACAAAAAATAAATATAAAACCATATAACTCGAATCGTTTATTTATTTATTTACTTAGCTTTATTTTCAGACAGCCACTTTAAATGGCAAAATCTAATATTGACAAAGAGAAAAAGAAATTACGTAAAATTTTCTATCTGTGTAAATAATTAATGTCAGCGTAATATGTTGGTAACAATATAACGAAGTTGTTAATCATGTTTCGTTTCATGAAAATAATTGTATGTCTAATACATATTACAGAAGTGCAATAGTAGGAATTAATAAGAGGTGGATTAAAAGAATGATGAATTAAAAAAATAGTACTACAAGAAAAGGATACTAATATTTTTTAATGAGATAATTTTGAAATTTTTTTTTCTCAAACTAGCTTTTTGCACATATCATCATAAACATCCAGTTTTTTTACCAAAAAAAGGGAGTGGGTCAGATAAATTTCTTGAAAGAAGAAATAAATATAATTTCATTTGGGTACTTTATTTTGGGGCTTCAGGTTTAAATGGTAAAATATGTTGTTACCAAAAATCTTTCTTATTTGTTAAACTCATAATCTGAATAAATAATTTATTTGGGTGTAATGCCTTATGTAACGTTAACAATAAGATAACGATGCTGTAACTAATTTTAGTTATTTAACACTGACATGTATTTCGAATCCATTTTATAGAAGTGAGATATTAGTGATAAGTCTCTCGCTCAATTACGCAGCTAATAATTATTTGGCATTGTAAATTCTTGGGAATTCATTTCAAAGTATTATGAATTTTAAAATGAATAATGCTTTGTATTTAATTTTAAACCCCAATTTCATATATGATTATTTTCACCCTTTTCATCGATACATTCCATTGAGTTAGAATTCATTTTATTCCGATTTTTCAATTAATATCCTGTTTCTATTACAGATATTTTATTCGTAATAAAAGTATATATATTAAATATCTGAAATGAATTGAAATGTCACAATGTGAATTTCCCATTTAATGCTGTTTATCTTTATGAAGTAACTTCTTAATTTTTAGCTTTGATTTTATAAAATGAAAATTATAATTATTTATCTAAAAATGTTTTGCAATAATGAAAAATACATTTAAAAACGTCAATACGTAATATATATAAGTATATATATTCTTTGAAGCAATTTATAATTCTTCAACAAAACATTCAATCTTACATATAAAAGGACAAGGGTAAATTTGGTGTCATTTGAAATTCTTTTTAAAAATGTTAGTACAAAGACAAATTGACTTTTATTTTTTAGGAATTTCGATTTCTTATACAAAACCATAGTTTATATTTATAAAGAATAAATTTCATGTTATTCGATTTTTTTAATCCATATTGTGAATGTTTGGTAAGTCATGTTTCACTAAAAAGAAGTGCCTTTAAATATTTTTATATTACTTAAGTAACATTTGTTCTATATAGTATAAAAAAGGTTAAGATTTTTTTCTTTAATACATAAATTTCTTTATTGTTCAGCTATAAATGCACATTCCAGGGTGTTCCTCATTCTTGCATTTGTAATGGAGGGCGATGTTGTATTTTAAAAGGTAGCAAAAAAATTTAGTAATCCGTTCTCATTAAAATTAAATAAGAATTTATTAGACTGAAAATATATTTAACATAACGGGAATTTTGATCAAATCAGATTCACAACAAAATATGGGTTCATAAAACTTATAATCAGAAGAATAAATTATTAGAATTACTCATTAGGCACGCCACTGATTTTAGAGCAAATCAAAAATAATAGAGTTCGATACAGTGTATCTTTAGAGAGAGCTTTGATCTCTCCTGACAGATTCGTGGAAAACTTATTCCGCTATGCATTCGGGACGAGGAGCTCTTTCTGGCTGACGTGTTGTCAACTTTCCGATCACCGCGATTTCGAACCTCGAAAAACAGCGACAAATATACCGTACAAATATGTCCTTCAATCATTCTTTTATCCGTTACATCTATTAATTCACTGCCCTGTTTATTAATCACTGTTAATTAAAGTGTATTAATCGGTTTACTCAAACTGGAATATCGATGTTACAAATATTTTTGATTGTCAATAAAACATTTTGAGCTGCATAATTAAATTTATACATTCAAGAATAACAAAATAATATCAATTTTAATGTTAATGCTGTTCATTTATCATGTTAATTTGTAAAACATATTTGTTGAAAATGCTTACTTTAGAATTGCTACTATCATCCAAAATAGCTATATTCCGGTTTGAGAACACTTATAAATATTTTAAAAACACAAATTGCACAAATTGTGCTTATTAGTTGCTAAAATCAGTGTAAAAATTGTTTTAAACTCATAAAAGAGCTAAAATCCTACATGTTTCGGCTTTAAACTTAAAGCCATCATCGGGGAAGAAGTACAACACAAACGACTTTTTTTTTTTTTTTTTTTTTTGGTCCGTAGTCGTTTGTGTTGTTCTTCTTCCCCGATGATGGCTTTAAGTTTAAAGCCGAAACATGTAGGATTTTAGCTCTTTTATGAGTTTAAAACAATTTTTACACTGATTTTAGCAACTAATAGGCACAATTTGTGCAATTTGTGTTTTTAAAATAACTAGTTAACAGTGTAATGTCCAAATGGATTCAATTGTGACTTATAAATATGTTATAAAAACTACTCGGAAACGTTTACACAGTGGTAGAAAAATAGTGGCAGTAAAAGAAAATATAGTTTTATTAATGCTTTTTTAAATGTTGGAAATTTATTATTTTCAGAGGTTTCTAATGATAAAGAACGCTTTTCGAAAGTGTCAGTGACTCAGAAGAGGTTATTGCAAATTTCGGTTCATGGTTGTGTTGTATTGTCATAGATTAAGAAACATTTGTGTTTTTTTATTGAACACTTGCTCTTATAACCTGATGCTTTTTATAAATTTCCAATCTTCCTCGTGCCCACTTGACTTGTGACGCTTTAATGTTTCCTAAATTATGTAAAGACCCCAACTTACAATATATGAATATCGACATTTTTTCATGATTCATTGTTAATAGAACAGCTTCAAACGTCTTGTATATGAAACTCATTTATTATTTGCGGATGATCAAGTCATCTTACTAGAATATGAAGAAAGAACAAAGTAAAGTACGCTTATGATGAATGGGGATTAAAGATAAATATGAATAAAACTGAGCTTTTGACAACAAGTTTAAACGCAGGTAAATTATTGAGAGATATAAATATAAAAACTGCTAAAGAATTCAAATACCTTGGATTTATCATTGATCAGAATTGCTCATGCCAAAGAGAGATGTAGAAAAGAGAACTGGAGAAGGCAGAAAAGCAATCGCGATATTGAATTTTGTGCTATGGAGTAGTGTTATTTTTTCCGAAATTAACGACTATTATATAGTGCATTCGTACAAAGTGCATTAAATCTTTACCACAAAAAAAAACAAGAAAAAAAATCTTGCGTCAAGCATAGATTATGAAACCTTTCCAACACATTCAGAATAGTGTAACAAAACTTTAAACTTTTATAAGGTGAAAGATGATCTCTAAGTGAACAAGGTAAAACTGTGCGTAGAGGCCTACCTTTAGGCATAACCTCAACTAGCCCCTCTAAGTAAACAAGATCACCCAGCCGGAACACCAACCTGTGAGGGTTTGCGGCGTAAAACCTCCGGCGGTAGAATCCCCTTCACCACCCAGCAATATCACAGCTCAAAGACGAACCCGAAACAAGGGTTGCTGGAATTAAAACAAAACAAAACAACAACACCCCACCAACTTAGCGAGAAAACGCTGCTTCACGCAGGGAACTAAAAAAAATAAACGAAGCGAACCGAAAACAGAATACTACTAAAGCTAATTTACAAACTAAGAATTATAAGAGACTCTAAAAATAGATTTGTTACAATTGTCTCACTAAATCTAATTCTAAAGCTAAAACAAACCAAAAACAAATACATAGCCTCCCATACAAGGCAATTACTCTAAAATACAATTACCAATTATATAGCTACTGAAATCACAAAATTTACAGCAAAACAATAAAAACAAACAATAAAATTACAGGGCATCTCACCACGGAGAGTTACAGTATATTACAAATGAAACATGAGATGTGAGCAGATAACTTGCTACCCATATACATACACAACTGAAAATGCAAAAGCCAATGTAGATCAGCAGAATTTACAACATCCAGTTTGATATAGTTTAGTTCACCTCCGCAGAAACCAAGCTATCAAATGAGGTCTCTTTAAAAATCACTCATCAGCCATTCACTGACCGAGATCCAATGAAAGCACCACAGCTTACAAGATAGCAATAGTCCATAACTGTAGTTAAAGTAGCAGCCAGAATTGAATGTCAATGTTATTTAACAAGTAAAGTCCATATATGCCACAAAAGTCAATAGCAGGAATTAACTCCAGCATTAAAATCACACTGAAAAGTATGAAACAGGAATAAAAGTATTAAAAGAATCATTCACAGTTAACGTTCCAGAATATACCAGCAAACCGACTGCAACAGTGACAGCGGAAGAAGAGCCAACTCAGTAAAGCAATACTCTAACTAAAGAGTAGTCGCACAACTTTAACTAAGTAGAAACATTATCACTGCAACTTGCAAGGATTTAAAACAAGTACCACTGAAAAGCTATGACAACTAATTAGTCTTGGAAAACTGAAGAGCAGGTGCATAAAAGAGAACAGTCCAACGCATTACAAAAGCTCATTCTATCAAATGGCTGAAGTAAATGAGTGAAGTCCGTCATGTTCATAGTCTTAACCGCATAGTCTTAGTCGCATTAACATGTGTAAATGATGAAGGATACTACATGTAATGATTTATACTGCAACATCACTGCAACTTGTTGAAGAAGAAAACCAGCTGAAAGAACATTGATATAAAGATAAACATGAAAGTCATACTTGAACACCGCTTTAGCAAAGCCTTAACAAAATAAAACTAAATCTATGAACTCGATAATGATTAACGTGCAAAGGTTGGAAATGGCAACGTCCCAATTCACAACTAACCTATAGTTCATAAACAGTAGTTACACCATGACTCAATTAAAACTTATATCTAATAAAAGAATATAAATCATTCAACTTATTATAGTTTAAAGTCAGACGAGCAAAATATTGATGATTTAAGATGACATTTTTAAAGTTCCACCTTACAGATTTATCTCTGTCAAAAGTGAAGTGTTCTGGCATTAAAGAGCATTTACCAAAAATGAAATGAAAAACATCTCCTTTCTTGCCACAGTCACAGAGGTCATTTCTACGTTTTCCTATTTTATAGAGGAAACTTGGAAAACTGCCATGACTAGAAAGATAATAAACTAAAATTTGTTTTCTACAGATAAATTCAGTGTTAACCTTCTTTAAGACATTATAGGTATCCCTACCATCCGCTGAAGCTATCCAGGACTGCTGCCAGGTATCAATCAACTTATCCCGATAATACGGTTTCAGCAAAGAGACTGGATATAAAATTTCAAGTAACGGAGCATGAGAGTCAGCAGAAGTGGCCCGCTTTGCTAAATCATCTGCCCTTTCATTACCATGTAACCCGGCGTGGGCCTTTATCCATCCAATATAGATTTGTCTGCTACCAGCGGCCAGAAACTTTTTATAAATAGAGTGTTCCAATTGATTGTTGGGAAAAGCCCTAAATATTGATTTAACAGAGGAACTACTATCCGAATAGATACGAACTGAGTTATGAACTGAATTTACAAACCATTGTAATGCATTATCCAGGGCCGTTAACTCGGCCTGATAAACAGAATTCAGACTTCTTAACTTCACTTGATGATCATATATGTAATCGCCCTTGTGAAAGACTGTAAAGGCCGAGCCCACGCCATTGTTCATCTTCGAGCCATCTGTGAAAATTATAGGATCAAACGAAAAAGGAACTTTATCAGTTACTGGATCCAGCTGGTAGACGTTCTTTATGTTCAGATATTCAGTAAAGTCAAAGGTATGCATTCGTGGCATAAAATCCGCATTCTTCAACGTAGTGTCACCAATTTCAATACTACCCGTGCCTTGCATAAATGTGAGTTTCTCTGCCTTATTTTTCAAATTATAATAAATAGGAGGTATACCAGATAGTACACAAAGCTCTTCAGTTGATGTTGATCTATAAGGTTTTAAAATCGACAGTAGGCCCATACGTTGGCACGAACTCAGTCTTTTCTTAGCCGGGATATGTAAATCATTAACCCATACTTCGTAACCATATGAGATCTGTTTTTCAATAACACTAATGTACCATAATTTTAGATATTGCGCTTCCAAACCTCTATGACGACAGCCAACTTTCTTCATGTTAATAGTAAACTCTAGAATCCTTTCTCTAACATATTCCAGGTGACATAACCAATTAAATCTGCTATCAAGGACCAAACCAAGATACATTACCGAGTCCTCCACTGGGACAGAAACGCCATTCAATTTAAAGATTGGACGTCTATTTTCTAAATTAAAACTTCCAAAAAGCATGGCTTTCGATTTTTGGGGACTTAGATTTAAATGTAAACTTACCACCACATCACTGAATCTCTCAAGACAGCTGTTTATCCTATGTTCTAGCTGAGCCCTCGAATCTGCTCCCTCCATGATCACAGAATCATCTGCGTATGACACAATGTAACGTTGATGAACCCTGTAAGTCTTGATTATATTATCAGCTACAATAGACCAGAGGAGGGGCCAGAGGCACGAACCCTGCGGACACACTTGAAAGGCAATAAACCATCGTATACCATTTGAATAGTCAAAACCGATAAGGCGATGACTTATATAATTCTTTAAAATGTCTTTCAAATAGTTTTCTATAGGTAACTGAGTGATCAGTGTGGCAAGAACTTCCCATTGCATAGCATCAAAGGCGCCCTCGACATCTAGGGACACCATTGCACAATATTTGTAATCCAACAGTATTTCTTTGACATACTTCTTGACCTGCATGACTGCACTCACCGTGCTTTTGCTTTCTCTAAATCCGTACTGATTCTGTGCTAGAAAGCCCAAGGACTCCAGCTTAGTTATTATCCTCGTCTTAATCAGTCTTTCCAAAATTTTTCCCAGAATCGGAAGCAAAGTAATGGGTCTGTAGGCCCGCTGTGAATGAGGCGGTTTATTTCGTTTACGAAAAAACAACACTATTCCCTTTTTCCAGCAGTTCGGGAAATAACCTAGAGCCAAGCATCTTGAATACAATCAGCACATCAGGACTGTGAAGCCGCGGCAAAGTTCTCTAACCACTAAGCCATCTATCGAATCGTATCCGGGAGCCTTACTAGTTGACTGTTGAGACAAGACGTGAAACAATTCTCGACGTGTAACAGCCGAGAATTCAGGGTCATTATCGTATACTGTATTAGGATTAAATTCATGAATAACATCCGGTTGACTATCTATCTTGAAATGTTCATTCATTAGACTATTGGCAACATCATCAAATGAATCAAATACAGTAGCGTTCTCAAGTGTGGTGAAAATTAGATCAGAAAATTTAAGGTTTTTCCCTCTTATATACTTATACAACGTTCCATATGTATCAGAAGTTTTTTCGCAAAAACTGAACCATGATTTCGTTTTAGCCTCTCTTACATGTTTTTTATAGAGATTCCTTGAAGTAGTGAAAGCGTCTCTATAATCCTGATTGTTTGGATTACGAACATGTCTTCTGTAAATAGCATGGAGTCTGTTTCTCTCAACACGAAGTTCTTCGGTGAACCAATGAACTTTTGCTTTATGGCTCAGATAGCCTTTTCTGAAGCATCTCTCCATGGTAAAAGAAAGTTTTTCAAAAAACTCTGCCATCCAATTTTCAAGTGCATCACAATTGTTCACCATAAACAGCTGTTCTAGCAGAGTATCAGCAAATGGCCTAAAAACCCTTTTAAACTTATTAAAATTCTTATTTTTTGTTTTATATCTAGACCTAGTCTTGATGACAGGAGAGCAGTCAAGTGAAAAGACAATATACCTATGGTCACTATGTGAAAAGTTCAAAGAATCCACTTTCCATGAATTCAAAAGGCACACAATATTGTCACCACCTAAAGTTAAATCAGGGCGACCTCGAAGATTACCCTGCACAAAAGAATGTTCTGCATTCGAATCGTTCATAATTGAAATCTTATTGGCAATTAAATATTCCAATAGAGTTTCTGCTCTATCATCATCTCGAGCATAGCCCATGTCCTTGAGATTTACGTTGAAATCCCAACCAATCAGCACATTTGAACAATCCGTGAACAAAGGCACCCACGATTGTAGATCATGTTCAATATCGCCTGAGGGAGCGGAGTATTGAGAGCCGATGTTAAGTACTGAATTGTTCACATTAAAATTAACAAACACCACGTTATCTCTGATCAGCGAACCTATACTCACATAATCCCGGTTAGATATAGTTACCATAGCTGTGTTATTAAAAGAAAGAAAAGTAGGCCAGTCCGGGGGAATAGAGTCCGCTACACCCCTAAGGATGTAGGGATCCTGAGCCAGAACAATATCAATGTTATGTTTAGAAACATAGTCAACTAAAGCCTCATTGGCCTGTTTACAATGATGGAGATTGATTTGTAAAATTTTAAGACCCGCATTGACACCAGGAGAGCCTAGCGCAACCTCATAAACCTTTTACCAACAATGACTTCCTATGATCTTGAAAAACTGGACAATCTGAACTATCCGCTCTGTGTTCTGCATCGCCATCAGGATTTGAAAAATAACAGTTACTACATCTCACCTGCTCCGAAGAACATTTCCTAACTGAGTGAAGTCCCGAGCACTTCACACATCTCTCTTCTCCCTTACAGTTAAATGACTGGTGCCCGAAAGCCTGGCACTTGAAGCACCGCGTTATTGGAATGAAGTCAACTACACGGTAGCGTTCAAATTCAACACAGATCCTTTTTCGTGTCAGTAACAATTCTTTAATCTCTGTGTCAACATCTATCATCCAGTTTGTCCTACCAGCACGAGTCGGCGTCTTTCTTATAATTTGAATGTCACACTCTTTGTCGCCAATCAACTTTCTTATCAGCTCTCTGGTATTCGAATCGAGACTAGGATCCGCTATCCTATCAAGTACACCACCACAGACACTCTGTCCCAGCTGAAAATCAGCGATCATCTTGTCCAAAGCACTCCTCAGCATACCTTCATTCACCTCCGGCTCAACACTCAAAATCAGTAGACGCTCCCTCCGCTTCCGGGGAATGTTCACCTTGACCCTATCCTTCAGCTCCTCTCTGGAAGATATCAGATTCTTCATTTTCATCGAATCCTGTTTATCTCTCAGTCTAAGAATGACTTGCCCTGCCTTTGTCACTACCACGTCACTTGGCTTTGGGGCATCCTCTACCTCTCTACACATATCCCTCAGTTCCTTTTTCAAAACTTCCAAGTCCTGGTCCTCATTCAAAGGAGCTATTACCACCGTAAAGTCATCCGGAGGAGTAGGCCGCTGATTCCGTAATGGCGTCTCCTCAGCTGCACCCATAGAATGTTTTGTAATCTTGGACGCCAAATACTCATACGCCCTGTAATTTTCTGTCAAGGCCTGTAATTTCGTCTCATAGACAACATTTTCTTTGAAAACCGAAATAGTTCGTAGTGAAATAAAATCTGTTATCTTTTTTAAGTTAGACATAGCAACCTGAGTCACCTTATTTTGTCTAACTCTCAAAACGTCAAACATGTCATAGATTCTTAAATTAAGAAGTTGGACAGCTGCCGGAAAATCCATTGTGTCCGCTTCCTTCAACAAATCATCAAAATTATCCATCCAAGACTAAAACTAAAACTACTCCAACCAAAAAGACCAGCCCAAAAAGTAACTTCACAAAAACCCGTGACTCCACTGACAACAACGTACTCTACCTACCCGGAACACAAAAGCGCTTAATCACAATGTCAAAGACTCAGAAAACCACAAAATACGCCAACAACTGTAAAATTACCAAAGACCAGAAAAGTTTAGGCAACACACAACGAAAAAACAAACTATTGTTTTATATAAAGACCACCTTAATGTAGTCGGCACTAAAGAAATTGATCCAAAATGAAAAATAGAATAAGAAAGGCTAATAACCGACGATATATTACTATCCAAAACTATCACCAGTCATGTGACAGACTCAACATGTGATCCCCAAAAAACGACACCCACAAAAGAACAAGAAAAACGAATTAAACACGTGACCAACAGCCAAAAGCAAAGCCAATCAGCAAATACACCACCAACGTGTGACCCAAAACTGCTCACAAACCTGCCCAAAAGCCCCCGAAAACCAAGGAAGAAAAACAGGCTACCGAAATGACGCAGAAGCAAAACACAGCGAAGCGTTACACCTGAAAACAACAAACTAACATATGCAATCCTAATACGCAGAACGCAAAACGCAACACCTAGCAAAAGTTAGCAGCCAAAAACAGCTCAACCCTGGCAACTGCCAAGATGGCGATCAAAACATTACGCCGTGAAACGCCCACCGAACAAGAAAAATCATCAAAACTTGAAAAATACTGTAAACAAATGAATCAAAGACAAGAATTAGATGGGTAAGAGTTAATTAATTAAGAATTCAAAAAGATTTAACTAATTAATAAAGAAATTAATTATTATACAAGTACTTTAAGATTACAAATTTACGTGAAGCTTGCCGGAAAGAAACAAAGTTCAGAATCAAAGAAAATATTGTTAAAAATACAGGAAAAAACACACTGAAATATTTAAATATGATTAGTTAATGGGATTATGTAAGAAATAAAATTGCTGAGTAAATAATTACCACTTAACATGACTTCGAAATGAGAGCTCACAGAAACACGTCAAACACCGACCAAAGCATAGGGGAATCTTCCTCTAAGTAAACAATTTGGAAAATGCGTATCACATTTAAAAACACAATTTCAGCAATTGCCCTCTACAGACGTAAAAATATTCGAATTATTTTGTGCAGCCTTGTATATTATCTGTAGATTTGTTTATGTACCACATAGTATTCTAAAATTTAGCTCAGTTTGAAAACGCATAATACAGTTCAGAATTACCGTTCATCAATTTCCGTCAATAAGCGGAAATGCACTCGAATTATTTTTTGCAGCTCTGTATATGATCTATGGGATTTATACACACTAATTAATATGAAAAAAAACTTAAATTAAGAACCCCCACACTGCAATTAAAAACGCAATTCGAGCAATTATTGCTCATAACCGAATTCTTTTGTGTGTCCCTGTAAATGAACGACAAATGTTATGTACACTATAGTAAACATCTTGTAGTGCACCTCCGCGTTGTATATAAATTTCGATATGTTTGAAATAGTTTAACATCATTAAAATGTACTGCAAACCATTTTTTCCCGTAGACTACAATGTAACTGCATTATTTTGAATGTTGCACACTTCATTTTGAATACCGAACATTCCAAGGTTAACATTAATAACATATACCAATTACATGATTATCTGACTATATTTATGCGAGTCAGGGCAAGGAAAGGCGGACAGACAGATAGCTAGAGAAACCAACTTCATAAACACTTTTCAACTATGTTGGAATTTGTTTTAAAAAAACTCTCTACCGAAATGGATATTTTCTGAACATCAGGGCTGGAGAATCTGTGAAATCATGGAAGTCGAACAGGATGTTTCACAGACGATCGAACTTAATAAACTTAATTGCTATGGACAAGTTCGCAGACTGAAAGACGATCGCCTACTAAAAAGTTCTTATGCACTGGAGTGCGACAGGTAGACGAAGGAAGGGCATCTAAGGATGCATTGGAAGAATACGATTAAAGAGTCATTGAAGTATCAGAAATTAGGTGACATTATAGCCCTGAACAGGAAGATTGGTAAAGAACCTTCAACAGATTTTTTCTTGGTCAAGAAAACCCACTACTTAGTTGAAATTCCTAAGGAAAAATAAGTGTATGGAAATTGTGAGGTAATAACTGCTTCAGGACCTAATGAACATTGTAGCGTGTTATGGTAAAGAAACCATATATATACTTTTACAATTTAAACTAAATCTATATTTAAATTATTTTATTAAATATATTTTCCCTTTCTTCATTAACGCATTTAATATATATTCCCTATTATTTAAAGGCGCGCTCTTCTGTTCTTAGCAATGAAAATATGTATTCAAAATTACATCTATCCTTTTATGGACTTCTGTCTAACGTATTTTTTCTCTCTCGGCAGTTGTATCTTAAAAAGAAAACAAAATTATAAAATGATTCTCTCATGGTCAAGTATTATTTGCAGTGAACTTTGTATTGCTTATATCGTTAAAATACATCATTTTTGCAACATGCAGATGGTTTTTCATACAGATTGGCGTCACTGTTTTGCATATGAATGCAATTCATCATTACTCAGATGCCTTCTTTCCAAAATCCTAAATACCACACATGACGTTTAGCCACTTTCTCATAACAATATTAACTGCCAGTTTAAGCATTTCTTCATTTTTGTCAGAAGTGTGCTTAATTGCCAAATACGCACACCCCTTCTTGTCGCTAATTTTGAACTTAAAATGAAAATATACTAACGGTTATGGTAACCTTCTCTAAAATTCACGCCATCACATTCGAAAAAGGAAAGTCTTTGGCGAGAATGGTAATTGCAATTTTTCGGCACTTCGCTTCTCTCTATCGACCTGTTCACAGCTAATCAATAAGCTCCACTTAGAGGTCTCAAACAACAAATCAACAAGTTGCACAAAATTCAAAAGCAGTGATAACAGCCATTAGGATTCAATGGACTGATCGCAAAAAGCGTATTCACGAAGGGAAAAAAAATCAAAATCCCCAATGCTTGGGTGAGATAAAGTGACAAAGACAACAAAAATGAGTGTGCAACATCCAGAAATGTGACAACCACCAGTAACAGAAGTTACAATGTGACAACCACCAGTAACAAAAGTTACAATGTGACAACCACCAGTAACAAAAGTTACAATGTGACAACCACCAGTAACAAAAGTTACAATGTGACAACCACCAGTAACAAAAGTTACAATGTGACAACCACCAGTAACGAAAGTTACAATGTGACAACCACCAGTAACAAAAGTTACAATGTGACAACCACCAGTAACAAAAGTTACAATGTGACAACCACCAGTAACAAATGTTACAACGTGACAAAACCCACGATAGTGACATAATAACCAGTGAAACTCTCGAAAGAAGACCAAGATTCAAAATGTGAAAACCAGCTCTAGCACAAGCTAGAGGTAAAAATATATCAAGAAAGAGACAAAAAACCAATGAATGATAGACAAAAAACAACCCACAACAGGGGCGAGCCTATAAAAACGCCAAAAAGCCTTGACAGACACAAATACAACAAGAAGGGAAATCAGCCCATAAAAGAGGCGATAAACACTACAGCGACAACCCACCATGAACGTGACAAGCCAACAGACATGGTAAATATGTAAATCTATGTACGCTAATGGCACCTGGTGCATGTAAAATCCGTCGTGGGTGTAAAACCCTCCAATTTACCTGTGAATAATACCTCTGGGGGTGCCTAGTCAGGTGAGGGTCTCGTCACCTGATCAAGGTTCTAAATTACGAGACCTATTAAATCTGTCAATTCAACAAAGTTAAACAGAAACCTTGAACCGGCAAACAAAGATAACGGTAGCAAATCACAAGAGAGCAAGCACAGCAGCGATGTGAACAAATCAATAGTCAGGTGGATCACAGCCATGCTGTGATCAGGCGATTTCCGCCCCGCACCCAGGTACTAACCCGTTAAGCTAGGCATTCATGCCGGGCAGGTAGGGGTCTGGTTAGCGGTATAAAAAAAAATCAATAAGCTCCCAATATGCCTAGTCCCGGAATCACCCGAATTAAATCATGTTTTTCGCTGAACTCCTGTACAAAAGAAACTGATGCTACACGCACCGAATGTCACCGTGTCTGACTATGTCCCATCGGGAACTTTATTTCACTAACATTGGATTTTGCCAAATAATTATCTGATACCAGTAGTTAAATGCAGATTGTCATCTCAAATAAATCAGAGGAAATCTTCATTGTACTTCTCTTTATTTATCTAGTTATGTAGCATCTTTTAATTCATATTTCTAGCAGGATCACGAACTTATCAGTTATTGAGGCCATTGCACAGTTGTACTTGTTCATGTCTGAAATTACTTTTCCTAAATATCCTCACGAACTAAATTTTCGAAGGTTTTTTTGAACCAGCAAACAAAAATTTTTGATACGTGTAGTATGCAGTTCTATAAAAGAAGAATA
The DNA here is from genome assembly GCA_963931845.1 of Maratus michaelseni. Lineage (NCBI taxonomy): Eukaryota > Metazoa > Arthropoda > Arachnida > Araneae > Salticidae > Maratus > Maratus michaelseni. Next base: position 141,015,579 of record OZ007587.1, on the reverse strand, counting down.
CGTTAAAATTCCCCATGTTTGTTTACTGCATATATTTGTGTATTTAGAGTCTAAATTATTAAAACAATCAAAAAATGGAAATTGCTACAGTAAATTCTATTTGGGAATTGAATGCTTAATTCATAAATATCTCCGTCAACTATAGAAAAAAAATTAATTCAATAAATTCAATTAAAATGGAATCAAATTTATTGATTATAAGAGAAATACTATATGGATATGTGATAAGTTTTATTTTTGATAATAACCGTGAATTTTTTTATAAATTGTAACAAACATTCCTTTTGTCTACAAAACTTTCAAACAATTTTTCATTCAAAAGTTTGAGGCGAATTCGATAAAACTTTTCATACATATTTATTTGGGATTGCTAATTCCGTATTCTGAAGCTTTTTGATGAGAAGTGTATTTGATGTCAGTTTTCTAATTATTTGATGTCTTTTTCTGAACAGTTTAGAGACGAAAGTATACAACTTAGGTGTATTTTTTTAAATGAACTGATCATGTAAAACACATAGTTTGCATTTATCTTTCATTTCCACAATAAGAAAAATAAAATAACAGCATTTCATTATAATTTTCCGAAATAAATAATACCTCTTGTAAAGAAAAAACAAAATTATTTTCCGCAAATTAAGAATAAAATTTACACCATGAAAATTATAAGTAAAATACCAGATATTGGCCATGAAAAAATTAAGTTCAAAAATATACTAACAAGCAAAACATAATTTTAGCATCAACGGACATAAATAAAATTTATAAGTTTTAAATGTAACATTCATTCATCAGCATTAATATAAACAATGATGCTACTTCAGTCGTATTGCATTTTAATTGAACTATTCAAATTTAAATATTTATTAGAAGCACTTACAAGAATGAGTTCATACATATTAAAATTCAAAAGTTTTGTATTTTCAAATATTTCTTGAATTCAGAAGCAATAAACAGGAGTTTTTAAAGTGCCTTGATTTTCATACATTTAAACTCTTTGAGATATGACATTAACTGTATGTAAATTAGCTCCTTCTTTTTTGGAATATTGCCTTCATTTATTTCAGAGACAGTTGCGAACCATTAGAGGAATATTTTTTATTTATTTACTTACTTATATTTAAAACGAAAGCGAAATAAAAGGATCCGAAAGGAAATTCTTGCGCATTGCTCATTCTTTTATCATGTGAACACAAGATTTTCAAAATTTCCGAAAGCAATTCCTGCGTAGTTATGTTAGAACTGCAATTGAAAAATGTTTTATCATTCATTATTTATTTATGTATATCTCATTAACGTATTTTCTTTTGTTGAACATTTATTTTATTTAACTATCATTACGAACAAAACCAAAATAAGACTCAATTATTGCTATAAAAATTATAAATAAACTACAATTTAGTGTAATGTTATTCTATTGTTCTCCTTAACCGTTCACTGCACGAATTTTCTTTTGGAAATATGTTTTTTATACTGATATTTAAGGTTACATACCACAAATTTTAAAATATAATTCTTCACACTTTTTAATAGCAGAATTCTGCGATTCACATAAGGCGAATATTATTATTTAAATATAGAGGTTGCATAGAACTGAATTTATTTATTAAAGGTTAAATTCTAATTCATATATCCATTACTGCACAGTGTTTCAATGTTGTACTGCTAATCTCTTCGACTAAGAATGCTATTGCAAGTGAACTTATATTGTATTTAAATTAATTTCTTTAATGGTAATGATTTTGGCTGGATTAAAACATGGAAAATGTTTATATTCAGAGAGTCAACTGAAAATTTGATAGTTCTGATTGATTTAAAAAGCTGCCAATATTTTGAATAAAAAATGTTACAGCATTTACTGTCACAAACAAGTGAGGGATACACTTATTTTCTTCTAGAAAGTTGGCACTGTCATTAGGGAGTAATCGTTTCGCAAAAATGAAATGTCCGGGTTCCTAAATAACGGGGACTTCATAATATTGATTAGAGCTGCACCAAAAAGGAAGTTCCACTGAGATAAACTTAATAAAAATAGCAAAACAAATCTCAGTATTGAAATATCTATCCGATTTTACCATTTGTTGGAATAATGCAGAAAAATTCTATTCAGATAACAGAACAATGACATTTATTAAGAAAGAAAAGGGAATCGAAATATATATTTAAAAAGTACAGTCTGTTTCGTACAGGATCTACATCTCAACTAACTAGAACATTATTATTTTTGTCAAATAATAATCCAGAGGAAAAATAGCGTTGTCACTACACAAAATTAAATTATAATAATAAACTGAAATGAAAAAAACTGGGAATTTACAGCTAGAAAAAAAACTGAAAACCATGTTACGTGATCCCCTCTCCCAGCGTAGTGAAATTCTAAAAGTTTACGCAATATGAGCTTTTTCAGAATTTAACCTTTTGTTGAAATGACTAACTACTGTTAACCTAACTACTGGAAGATGTCCTATTTTAAAGTTATTGCACACAAAGAGACAATAAAATTGGTAGCGGGGTAGTATACTACTTATTTCTTCAGAAAATAAAATTTTCAGAGTAGTTTTTCATATTTGAAGATTGTGATTTTTTAAATATTTCACCCAATTACAACTATTCTGATTAAGGGAAAAATGTGCATTTAAAGAAATTGGTATGATTTTATATAGCATTCAAATTCACAGTACCTTCATATTAACATTGCACTCGAAATGAAGAATAAAATCGATAGGGGTGGCGTGGCACATTTGATTGAGCCCATAAATGCATAATATGAAAATATTATGAATAGAATTTTTCTGCATTATTCCAACAAATGGTAAAATCGGATAGATATTTCAATACTGAGATTTGTTTTGCTATTTTTATTAAGTTTATCTCAGTTGAACTTCCTTTTTGGTGCAGCTCTAATCAATATTATGAAGTCCCCGTTATTTAGGAACCCGGACATTTCATTTTTGCGAAACGATTACTCCCTAAACTCTGATTTTGCTCGCTGAAATTATTTTTCCAACACAAGTGAATAATATTGCACGGGCTTGAAGGAAAATTATTTGGTATATCGTTTTGTGTTCGACAAGCAAAGGGATGCTCCTCAGCAAGAGTACTGTTTGTTTCTCAGATTTCAGTGAAAAAATATCTCGGTTTGTCAATGGAACGAAACGTGTTTATCCACTTTATACTATATCCTATCTAGTCTATATGCTAGTCCATCCCATCTAGTCCTATTATCACTATATCCTATCTAGTCTAAAATGATGTTTTCGGACATTTCATAGCATACCCCTACCTATAAAACGGTTCTCTGGCTCACATATTTTAAACATAAATACGTAAAACCATCAAATGATGGAGGTCTACTTATAAAGCGTTTACGTGCGCCATGAGTAAATTGTTTGTTGTTTAGCGTAATTATGATGCTTGAACAGGGTGACGATTAGATTATTTTATTATGCATTTATTTTATAACGTGGTATTTCTTTATTATTTTGTCTACCACTACTCTCAAACAAAAAACTTCATTGCGTATTTCTAGTAGAAATCCACCATAAGATTTTTGTTTCAGAATACAGGTAGGAAAAATAATACAGTAATAGTTCACGTCTCAATCTTGTTTAAGCTATCCAAATTTGGAGGTCTTTTCAAGAGATTTTAGGGTCAGAATTTTGCAAATTAGAATGAACATTGTTATTAAATTTCGATTGGCCGAAGCAAATTTGTTTTGATTTAAAATATGCAAGATAATTTGCATGGTGTAAGTATTTACTCATGCGGATTAAATAAATGCATGTAAGATATGTATGTAAATGTAAATGAGCATGTAAGGATTAAGATAATGATTTGAACATTTTCATGATTGTATCAGAAACTAAATCCAGTTTCAAACGTCAAATGACTTTTTAGAAAATATCAACACGATATGAGTTGGATGGCAAAAACAAAACAAAAAAAATTGGCTCGCATTACAATACTATTTGGTAATCCCGTCCCTGTTTTTAAAAAATGCCAACCATGTTAGGAATTGTCATCAATCTGATCCTAGAATAAATTTTCATGTGTTTCGGTCAACAATAAAGAACAGAAATGGGCACTGAAATAATAATTATACAAAATAATACAAATCAACTGAATAATGTATTTCTTTAACTGCAATTGAAGTGAAATCTGACATAAAAATAAATGACATGTGAAATAACATATTAAATTGGACATATTGTCCATATTGAAGATATGATTGGGAGAAAAGTTGTGCTTTGACGTCAAAATTTTAAATATGTCAAAAAAAAATCCAACTGGCTCTCTGTTGAAGGCTAATATTTTGTGGACTGATCTTGCCACAAACTTCTTTATGCTCAAGGATGTGTTTCCTCATCAGTACTTAAAACCAACCATATCCCGTCATTTTAGCCTCTTTATTGAAGGGATACATTATTAGATTCGGAATATTGGTATGCAAGTTTGCGATGGTGACATCTTAGTATAGGTTTCAAAGAAGCAGAATGTGCCGGAATGAATCCTTTTATTGTATTTTAGTGAATATGACCACATTCCCCATATTAGGTTTGCCTGTCTTATGCTTTTTTATTCGTTTGTTGAAAGTGTTGTAGGGATGTTTAAGTTGATGTTAATTGGATGCAAACTGCATCCTTCTGTCCTCATGGTAGTCCATGGCAAAGTGCAAGTCCTCCAAGACTCTCTCTCTGTTGTTCTTGGTACATTTCTTGCAACCTGTAAATGAATAAATTTGTAAATTAAAAATAATCTTGGAGTGCTGAATAAAAATAAACTAATAACACAATTATTTTCGAGAAATTTGCTTGAAAAAATAATCACTTGCCTAAATAGTTTCATTTCCATTAAAAATTCTATTAGAATGAAATAAATACATAACTAAACAATTATTATTAACTATATAGGCTTCACATTAGATACAAATGAAAATAAACAGTTCCTATATAATGAAATATACTTGAAATCCTAAGACTAACGATGTTGGGAAATAACAGCCTTTCACAGCCTTGGCTATGATTTCCTCAAAGGAGTAGCTGCTATTCCCCTATTATTTAAAATTTTCAAAAAAGGTCATCACGCTATCCGAAAGCCTCAAGGTTAACTTTCAGAACGACCCAGTTGCAACTACGTAACTAGCTTATGGGGGAAACTCGAAAGGCAATCAGAATATAATGAAAAACTAACTTATATTGATAGGTAAAAACCGCCGAAAAATAGATCAAAATGCTGGTAAATCGTTTAAGTGGAAAAAAGCATGTAAACACAAACTTACAGCATTAAAATCATACACACATACTTTCTCAGTTCTCAAGAGAGGGCATGAAGATCGGCGTTCCTTAAGGATTCGCCGTAATTTCTCAGCATTAATGACCTGCATTACCTCATGGCTGTGATTCCTCCACTTTCCCCTTATGTGTGTTTTTAAGTCTGTCTTTCAGGAAAACACTGCATTCCAGCCAACGAGATTTGAGTGTTTGTCCGTTTTTCATTCTTGTAAGAAATTTAAAATTCTATATAATAATATCTTAATATTAAAATACAAATTAAAAAGTTGAAAATATTTAAAGTCGTGAAGAAACTTAAGAAATACAAGTTTTAATGAAATGAAAGTGATTGCTTTGAAAAAAGTTACATCAAATACCTTCCAAATGCTACAATAAATAAAATATAATTGCTGCAAGTGTGAAAGTAATCCTAGAAAAGTTTGACATTAAATGAAAAAATTCAAAGCTTCATCATTAAAGTTTTTTTCCGTATAATACATAATAAATGTCACTTTCATTAAATAACAAAAGTGTATCTGGTAACAAAAAATAATACTTTTAAACACTGAGTATCGAATTAAATTCATCTATTTAAAACGAAATAAAATTTCTTCATTATTTATTTTGTTTTATTTCTGTATAAATCTGCATCAACTAGGTTCATTTCAGTTTACTTTTTTTGTGTTATTTACGGTCAATTCTTTCATTTATTTTTAGCAATTTCTTTTGCATGAAACCAATTGAATCAACATTTAATTTACCATTTTAATCCCCACATTTTAAATTCTCTTTAAGTAAAAGATGAGTGCATTAGTGTAATGCAATTAAGCTGTTTCTGGTTATTTGTATCAATTGTTTAGTTCATTATTTATTTACTCTCTTATTATTAGCACATTATTAATTCTGATTAATTAAGAACTGAATGCGAAAAGATGATAGATAATGAGGAAAAACTAATTATATTTACAGTTTCTAATTTTTAGGGCTTTTAAAAGAAAAACACTGTTATTGAACAGCAAAATATTCAAAGAAAGAGATGTATTTTATTGTTTTTCGGTTTGAAAATAATTTAATTTTATTGAAAATAATTTAATTTGGCATATTTTCTAAACGCAGTAGTTGTGTCTTTCACTGTTTAAAAATTGTGGAAGAAGTCATGTTATTTATACTTAAATGAGCCGAAAAAAGTAATAAAAGTAAAAAAACATCAGGATATTGTGAATTGTTCCCAATAAAATATCGCTGATTTCATTCCAATCAAGCATTCGTGAAAACTGAAATAAATATCCTGTGTAAACATGGAGATACAAAGAAATATAAATCATATTTGTAAATTTGAAACCATTTTCTATTATATTTTATAAAAAATTTTTTTTAGTGCAGTTATGAATTTTTTCCTTGATTGGAAACAAATATATATGTTAGCCATGCCTTCCTGCCTTCAGGTTTAATTTTCCTGGTATTGATTTTTCGTTAGTATTTTGAGTTTGGTTATTTTTGTTTTATAGTTTTAATTGGTTATAGTTTAGAGTTCAGTTGATATATTGTTATTTGTTTTTGGCTATATAGTGTGGTTAATGTAAATGTATAATTGTGTTTTAGTATATATATATATATATATGTAATAATAAAAAACTTTCGCCCTATTTCTTTAGTTAAATTATTCCAAATTCTTCAATTCTTTTTTCCCTCTCTTTTTAAAATATCTCTTAAATCTATTTTGTATTTTATTCCATAACTTAATCAAAATATTCTGTTATTTATCATTCTAAAAATCTTAATCTGTTAAAAGCTACACGTATTTATTAAAACCTTATTCTCTTAAATTGCAACTCTGCCTCTAAACGCTCCTGCCTAATTTCTTCTTTTGAGACATTTAATTTTTGTTCTTTGGAACTTTTATAATACCATTTTTATTTCTATTTAATTCATTCGGCATCCCATGATTCCAAGCGGTTTTCGCGCCCAAAGGCCTTTTTACCTTTTTAATTTGCCGCTTCTGTTAAAGAGTTTTAATCATACGTCAGAGACACGTCTTCGTGGCCTCATTTTTTCATCCATTAGCGAGAAAGCTCCGCCTTCTTTATCCCCCTAGCGCCCTCCGAACATGGATGCGAGTGGACCAGCTTGTTCGCGCGTTTTGTACCTTTGGGCAAAATTTTGAAGTATTTATACGGTTACACTGGCTTCGGAGACAGAATTTACACGAATTAGTGGTTGTCATCTAATTGCCGTCGCTGGGGAATCTACACTAATGCATCGGTAGTATGTTCTTCAAGCTCTACTAATTCTTCAATATCTTCAAATGTGTTCAGTTTTAATGAAGCGAAAGTTGGTGGAGTTGCTTTCATCTCTGTGATCACAATAAAGCCACTGCTCATCTATTAAGTTATTAAGTCTTCTTTTTAATGTTTTTGGGAAATTTCTTAGGGATTTCACTGCCTCTGCTCAATTTTTACGACTGCTAATACACTACGATTTCCGATGTGATATACTTCGAGATTTGTCTTCATGGTGAGTGACTCGAAGTGATGCCCTGTCCGGGTGTCATGACTACATTTCAACGATCTCGACTGCTGCTACCTCGATATGATTATCAGGTAATTTTAGTGGTTTCGGACTGAGATGTTCCGATTGTCTGGTGGAAAGAACGTTCAATTCGACAGCAATAGCGATCGTCTATAATGTGCCAATTTTCGACAGGAATGTAGCAAAAAAGTCGACAGGATTCGAACCTGTGCGGGGAAACCCCAATGGATTTCGATTTTTTTACTGGATTAATATTTGTATATAAATATAGTGGTGGCGAAGAAGTTGATTTATTTTTTGCTACATTCCTGTCGAAAATTGGCACATTATAGACGATCGCTATTGCTGTCGAATTGAACGTTCTTTTCACCAGACAATCGGAACATCTCAGTCCGAAACCACTAAAATTACCTGATAATCATATCGAGGTAGCCGCAGTCGAGATCGTTGAAATGTAGTCATGACACCCGGACAGGGCATCACTTCGAGTCACTCACCATGAAGACAAATCTCGAAGTATATCACATCGGAAATCGTAGTGTATTAGCAGTCGTAAAAATTGAGCAGAGGCAGTGAAATCCAGAAGAAATTTCCCAAAAACATTAAAAAGAAGACTTAATAACTTAATAGATGAGCAGTGGCTTTATTGTGATCACAGAGATGAAAGCAACTCCACCAACTTTCGCTTCATTAAAACTGAACACATTTGAAGATATTGAAGAATTAGTAGAGCTTGAAGAACATACTACCGATGCATTAGTGTAGACTCCCCAGTGACGGCAATTAGATGACAACCACTAATTCGTGTAAATTCTGTCTCCGAAGCCAGTGTAACCGTATAAATACTTCAAAATTTGGCCCAAAGGTACAAAACGCGCGAACAAGCTGGTCCACTCGCATCCATGTTCTGAGGGCGCTAGGGGGATAAAGAAGGCGGAGCTTTCTCGCTAATGGATGAAAAAATGAGGCCACGAAGACGTGTCTCTGACGTATGATTAAAACTCTTTAACAGAAGCGGCAAATTAAAAAGGTAAAAAGGCCTTTGGGCGCGAAAACCGCTTGGAATCATGGGATGCCGAATGAATTAAATAGAAATAAAAATGGTATTATAAAAGTTCCAAAGAATAAAAATTAAATGTCTCAAAAGAAGAAATTAGGCAGGTGCGTTTAGAGGCAGAGTTGCAATTTAAGAGAATAAGGTTTTAATAAATACGTGTAGCTTTTAACAGATTAAGATTTTTAGAATGATAAATAACAGAATATTTTGATTGAGTTATGGAATAAAATACAAAATAGATTTAAGAGATATTTTAAAAAGAGAGGGAAAAAAGAATTGAAGAATTTGGAATAATTTAACTAAAGAAATAGAGCGAAAATTTTTTATTATTACATATATATATATATATATATATATTACTTTCTTCTATAAACAGGAGAAGAAAGTATTGAAATCGTGAAAACTTCGGACTTCTGTTTTTTGATGGAGTTACACATTTTGCGATGCATGATTTGACTATTTTTGGAAAATGTCTGTCTGGAGTTTCGTATGTGTGTATCACAAATTTTGTTGGCGCTCTATGTCACGAACTAATTCACAGAGTTTCATGAAACTTCCTATTTTATTAGACTTTTACATAATCTGGTGCTGATTAGGTTTGGGTGTATATAGCCGAAAGGGGGGCGCTACTATGCTTTTTCTTCACGATTTCCGTGATAGCTATACCTCGGTTTTTGTAGGATTCAGTTTCATCAAACGTCATATTCAGTTATACAATGGTACATATAGATGTTGATTATGATTTGGTATATATAGCCCAACAGTTATCGCCTCTTTGCTCTGTATAGACATTTTGGATTTCCGTATCACTACATTTTGGCATCTAGGAGATGGAATTGTATCTAACTTCGTATACAGTTAGATATTGAAATGAAACGGTACTGATTAAGTTTGAGTGCATAATGCCTCAAACACAGCCCAGCTACGCAAACTCTTTAGTTTGCGTAGCTGGGCTGTGTTTTTCACGATTTTCGTGATAGCTATATCGCTGCCTCCATTGGATTGGAATTTCAGCAAATTTAATACCTAGAATATTTATAAAAAACTATGTTTAACCATCTTTGGCTTTGTTTACTTAACAGTGGGCACTGCTCTGCCACGTTTCCGTGATAACTATATATCGGCATCTAAGGAATGGAATTTTACCAAATTGAATATGTGAGATAATCATTAAAAAATATGTTAATTAAATATAGGCTTTGTTCACCCAACAAAGTGTACTACTATGCTACTTTTTTGTGATGAACAATGTAAATGTGTCTTAGTTTAAATTGGATAGAAATGCATCAAATTTCATGTTTGAAGTTGTGAATTAAATATATACGTATGTTGGTCCAGTTTTATATTTGAATATCCAGCCTTTTACAATTTTGTGTTTTTAATACACTTATCATTTTATCTCAGAGTTAAATTGAAAGAAATGCACTATACAGGGTTCTTTGAAATGAATCATCCGATTTCAAAATGATATATTTTCAAAAATAAACGACACAGAATGATAAGAAAAACATGAACACACAGGAAAAATACTGAAGTTTGTTTTACACGTATTCAATATAACTTCCTTCAGTTACCCATATAATATCAAGACGATATGTAAATTCTTTCCAAACACGTTGTAACGTATCACTCACTGAGGAATGTTCAGTTCTAGACTGGCGAAAACAGTCGATTTGTTTGGGCTTCATAGAAAAGTGTCTCTCACTCTTTCAACATTTTCCACAGATATACCTGGGTACACTGCACCTTTCCCTTTACAAAGACATACACTGCTTTCAAACTGATGATATCACCTTCGAATATTCTGAGACGTAAGTGGATTAATTCGGAACTTTTTTCGAAATTCACGCTGAACGGTGATTACAGATCCACATCGCGCAAATGACAGCACACATAAAGCTTTCTTCTCCGCCGACGCCATTATCACTTCACATCAGAAGAAGAATTATCACTTCTGCCGCTGAAAAGCTTCTAAAATAGCTTTCGTGAAATAACTTCACGAAGAACACACGAGCAATTGTTCACAATATAAAACTTCCATATTTTCCCTTTGTATTCATGTATTTCTAATCATTCTGTGTTGCATATTTTTGAAACTATGAAATTTTGAAATCTGATGATTCATTTTGAATAGCCCTGTATTTTGTATTCGTTAGAGTGTAACAGAGCTATTTAAATTAATATATTAGAAGACTAATGTAGAAGAATTTTTTTAGATGACCACAGCATACGTGTTTAACAGTGTGAATAACCTCTTTAATGGCCTCTCAGAACGCAATCCTTTGTCAGAGAATAAAATTGCTAGTTAAACCAACAATATCCACATAGAAGACTTATCCAGGAATTAATAATACTATATTTTAAGATTGTTGCAAACTATGTTTGTTCCATTAGCCACGTAATTAAATGTATGATGTTCACCATAAATATAACAAATCATAACACCTGTAATTATATACTTATTTTTAATTGCTAAAAGGTAAAGAGGAATAAAAAGAGGATAAACAGTAAAATAGGTTTTATTAGACTGTTGACAGGTGTTTGAGCTCAATCTGAGTCATTATAAAAACAAACTAATTTTTTTTAAATGCACGGTCTATGAAGTTATTTGTAAAGCAATCATTTGATTTTTCACTTACATTTTAAAAACAAGCGTAAATAACTTAAATGCGTAACTTTTAAAATGTACGTGAAAAATTAAATGATTGCGTTTCAAATAACTTCACAGACCGTGCATTTATGGAATACTTTTATTTGTTTTGATAATGGCTCAGACTGAGCTATAACATAGTATGTCAACAGTCTAATAAAAGCTATTTTACTGTTTATAATATTTTTATTTTACACCTTTTGGCAATTAAAAAGATGTTCACCATGTTTTAAATAATGTTCGAACATTGTAAAGTATAAATCTTGCTTAGTTACAGCATAGCAAATTATATAAAAATATAACAGTATAAAAATGTTATCTAACATACAGGGTGATTTTAAATTAATGTCCCACAATCAAAATTCTGTAAAAAAGGGAACCACTGGTCAGATTGACTTCAAATTTGAACTGAATATACTGGAAAAAGGGGGAAACGGTATGGTATAAGAAAAAAGTTCCAAAGTGTATCAATAGATGACGCTGTAAGCAGCATACTATTCAAATTAAAAGATACATTTGCAAAATTAAAAACCAAATCATTATGTGCTTCTTATGCGATTTTTTGCCCAAGGACAATTAAAAACCGAATTTTCCCATCCAATGTGGTACGAACTTGCCGTGGTGGATGGGCTTTCCGCTAACAGTACCACAACTGTTGACTGATGTGGAAGTCATTTTTTCCATCAAATAACCGGAACACTCACGCACATTGAACGGTACGGTTGGTTTACTGTGCAACTCACTGTGTCGTATTTCGATTAAAAATGTCACTTGTATCCGAATTCAACTTTGTTACGCCGCTTACAGCGCCATCTATTGATACACTTTGGAACTTTTTCTTTCTTATGCCATACCGTTTCCCTCTTCTTTCAGTATATTTAGTTCAAATTTGAAGTCGTTCTGACCAGTGGTACCTTTTTTAGAGCATTTTGAAAGTGGGACTTTAATTATAATCACCCTGTATTTTAAAGATACGTTTTGCCACTCTGGTGCGTAAGTAAAATCCTCAGATGTAATTTTCAAAGGTTTTAAGTGACAAGGAAAAAACTAAATAAACGAAAAACATAGTAAAATTATATTGATTATGTAACAATGAGTGGTCTATATATTTTACTTTCTTCTATATACTGTGGACTTGCGATAATTCGAACTCGGTTAATTTTAACTTTCAGTTAATTTGAACTAATGACAAAGTCCGAAAATTATGTATTAGAACTAATGTTAAAAATAATTTGTTAATTCGCATATTTTTCTATAACATTGGTTAATTCGAACTAAACAATCTAATACGATAGTGGATCAAATATAAAGGATACTTTTTAATGTATATATTTTTTTAATATTATTTACAAAAATTACACCAATGTGACTTTTCTAGACAATTTTTGTTTAACTACTAGACACTTTCTTCAACATATTGGGAATTTTTTCCCTTTACTTTTGTATAATTACATGAACTAGAACGCGTATGAATCATACTGCAGAAAACTTCTGTGACTTCTTTATCTGATGACAATCTCGAACCACCAACAGATTTTTTAAAGGAATACAAATAAAAGTCAGACTATATGAAGTATGATGAAAAGGTAAAATAAAAGTCTGATTTCTTGAAATTAGATTTCGTTAGACTCTAGATAGCGTCTGATTTAAAGCTGAATTATGTTTTTATCAAAATAAGGAAAGAAGTTGCATTGTCACAGACATAATTTGTAATAAACACAAGCAGAAATCAGCAAGAAAACTCTTTTAATCCATTCATTTTAAAATATTTTCAACAATTATATCACAGAATAGCATAATAAATTTTATTTTGTTTTTTGTAAGTAACGGTGACAGTTTATCTTCAATGAAAAAATATATTTCTGATTAAGAAAAATTCTGTTGTTACATTTTCTGGAATAAAGTCATTTAAATCTGCTATATAGCATTCCTGTTAATCATGTATATCATTCATCATTTCAGGATCAAATTTTACTAATTATTTCTTTCAAGAAACATTTATTTATATATACAAATTTAAGTTTAATCATATTTTTTCGCTACGGAATTCTCTTCCTGAAATATATCATTCTTTCATAGACTCAGAAAGGTATTAGTGGATATCGTCAAATCTATGTAAATTGTGGTAATTTTAACATGCACATTTATTTATTCCCAATCCATTCAGAATAGAAATTCACGTACTAGTAACAGATAATATGCGTAGGAGAACTGGTATGATTACCATAGTTTAAAAACCCTTTAATAGTCATTTTCATGAAGTTTTCATTTAGTGGTTTTCCAACTGAACTAACTATCAAAGTTTTATCTTAAACATGTGTTAGCTGTAGTTGCTACAAAGGGCTGCGAAAATTAATCCAGATATGTTGCATTGTAAAGACATTCATTTTTGAAATGCTTGAAACTTCCTGCTGATTGACTGAACGAATTTTTATTATTTGCTCATAAAAAAGGGGAGGCGACTCTGTACTTAGTTTTCTGCTAAATATTCTGTACACGTTTTTTTAATATCGTGCATAATTAATTGGCTAGTATGGGTATTTTCTTAATCTGCATGAATACGAATTTTTTGACACCCTTGCTGTTGTTTGGTGATTTCATGATTTCTTGTACTAAATTCATTGCAAAACGCTGATTACAAAAAGTACAGAAATCACCCTTCTTCGACCGTAGAAGACGAATTGTCGTAATGGGTCCTTAATAAATGTAATGTTGTCAGAAATTTGCTTTTTTCAAAGTCGAGTTACAAGCAGGATTGCTTGACACTGGGTAAGTTAATGAAATAGCAACAGTTGTTTGCAACAGTGCAGACTTCAATGATATTTTATTTTCTTCGCTATGTTGTATATTTGTATTATACACTAGCAAGTATAGAGAGTGAGAATTAATTCTCTCCGCTTCTTTGGTTTCTGATTATTGTAGTATACGAATCTCGTGAATTTATGATATGAATTGCGATTAGTGTATCATGATAGACCAATGGCTCCCAACCTTTTATAGGCCACGCCTAGCTGAAGCATTTGTAAAATTACGATGCTCCCCCCCCCTCTCCCTCCCTACTCTATAACACACATTTCTTATTTAAAAAGTGAACTCTATTCATATGGAGAAAGCTTAAAAGAACCTTAACAATAACTATTCACTTATCATTTTTTTAACTGATCAAAGAGAGGCATTTTCTGTCACAAATGTACTTTTAACATTATTCTACAAATGCAATGAGTTCACATTTATGCCAAAAATAGTTTTTTTGTTCCTTTCCCACATAACACAATGTCAAACAAAAATGTGGTCTGCATATTTATCATAAGATTTCCATTGGAGAAACTCTCACATTTAGCATTAAAATTATAAACACTGACGTATTTTATAATTATTTTACTAACATCTTAAGAGTTGGTGGAAAAGCTTTGGATACTAATTTACTTTCTATGGATAACATACTACACAAGAAGCATTATAACGTTCTGTTCTTTATCAATTTTACGTAGCCATTATTATACATCAAAACGTAATTCTCTGGTGTTCCCTTCCACATCATCGTTAATTGACTGTCATGCAGTGTCGAATTTTAAAATTTAAAATGTACATGTCATGATGTGTATTTATTTATTGTGTAGACGGAACACACTAGAGTCATAGATATTTACTATTTACACATTTGATTTTATAATATTATTTAAGATTTATAAATTTTATAAAGTTGGTAGTATCTGGTTTAGATAGTTCAAATACTTTTTAGGTTAAATATGTTCAAGACAGTCAGATTTAGATATATCCTTAACTTTCTGTGACACATAGCAGAGCGAAAAGAAAAAACAGACAAATAATCAAAAGAGTTGCGTAAAATTAAAAGAAAATTAATAATAAGCAGAAAAATTATAGATATTTTCAAATATTAAAAAAAAAAAAAAAAAAAAAAGTTGTCAAGATATTGTATAATTCTTCTTCTTTTAATTCTATTTCGAAATTTTTATAGGAAACTTTTTTTAAATTCAACAAAAATCTTTTTTTTTTAATTTTAATTTTTTAATTTTGCATGTAAATATTGATTTTATTTTTTGTCTACGACATTACTTTTTCAAAACAAACCGGACAGCGAACGGATGAGTAACAAATTTAGAATTACCACCTTAAAAAGTCAAATTGCCCAATACTACATTTGTTTCTGGCCAAATAATCAATTTATAATTTAGCTTCTGACAAAAATATTAAAAACTATTGAAATCATTTCAGTAGTAATAAAATAAAAAAAGTGTGCTTCAATAACAGCAGTATTCTATAGAACTGCTGCCCACTTATATGAAAACTATTTACAAATCTCCTCGGAGCATACCATGAGAAGAGTGTTTCTTAAAGAATTTCTGGAATAATTACTTAATAGAGATGAGTTCGCGATCTTTTTTTACAGAGCCTGAATACGATGATTTCAAATCGGAACCTGCCCGATCACGAAGTATTTTGTGTCATCTCAACCTGAGCCCGTCCAAGCCCAATACCGTAAGTAAACGGTAGAAAATTTTTAATAATATTTTAAAATGGTTTGAAGATTAATTTTCTCATTTAAAAATATCTTCTTTTATAGAATAAAGTGGTATTAATCCCACATACACTCTCACAGCAACGTTTTGTTATATTCATGTTCCTGAAAATCTGTTTAAATTAGAAAATTTTTTATTTATACCCAACCATTGGCAAATCTGGAAAAGCCACAAATCTTATTCTTTTAAAATACAATCACTGTACAACTGTGACACAAATGCATGTGTTCTGTTTTTTAGTAATTCTAGAAAAGTAGTACTTCAAACAGAAAACCAGGACAGACGTTGGATATCCCTCATCTTCATTATGTTACTAACACTGACCGTGGAAAGGTTTCAGAATATATCAGAGTATTTATCCTTATATTCTAGCAATACCAATTCAATTCCCCTTCAAACTGAAATTTGAAAGATTGTAAAACACTTTAAGAAACTTAGACTACGGTGTTGTTTCTTAAATCGCAAGTTTTTTTTTACCCCCTTTTTTTTTTGAATTTGTGAATTAATAAAATTTTCTCTTTGAGCTCAAGGAAGAGACCGTTTTGGGTTCGGCCACACGCCTTCGGGCTGAGCTCGTCTCATCTGTAGTGCTTACTATTATGATACTAGTAATCACTGGGCGATGCACGATTTTTTTTTTGTTTCTTGTTGATTTAAAATCATACATTGTTCCGATTGTGTTGGTAAATTTTTCTTTCCTTTTACCTATTACTGCTTGCAATTTCAAATTAAATGCTTTAACTAAGCTTCAAAAATACTTTTGCTTATACAAAATGTGCGTCAAAGATTTGTTTCACAGAATAATTTGTTTCTTATTTCATTCTGGAATGTTTGCGTTGGAATTAAAATTGAAAGAGGCATTAATTCAGTTCATTCCGATTTCATGAGCTTTTCTTTTTCGAACATGTCGGAATAATGGTTCAGTAATTCTTTTGTAAGAATTAGAAATCTAACGCATGACAATTAGTTACATTTGAAACTAGCATCGCTACTTTAACCTTTTACTGCCACTTTATAGAAATTAAAATCTCTCGAAATAACTTGAAAACTTTGAGTTTTCGAAAATTAATGAGACGTAGAGGTTACCTTGTATATGAAATTTTTAAATTAGCTTTACATTTTAATTTTTTTTTAAAATAAAATTTCACATACATTTACCACAGATATATATGACACTTTTTTCTTTACATCACTTCTAGAACTAAAATTTTATCGCATTTCATTTAGTAAAAAAAATAAAAAATAATAATTTTTAAAAAGTAAATTTAAACTTTATAAATTAATATAATAATGATTTAGAATCTCTTTCGTAAAAATTAGCACAGCAGTGGAATGTAAAGTACAGATAATGAAACATTTGTATTGCTAATTTTCATGTGAGAGAAAGGAGGGTAAAACTTTATAGGCTTGTCCAAACCAGAAATCTCAGTTTTGACTTAATTTGAACAGCTTTCTAGCGTCTATGCATAGCTTTAGGAAAGAAGCAGAAGCGGATATACGATATCTCCTCCATTCTGACATTTTTGTATTTTTTGTGTTGGAAATTTTTTTATCATTAATTTTTTTTTTATGTTTGCTTGTTTTTAGAATTTTTAAATATAGAAACATTGAAAGCTATTGAAATTTTATATATTATTGCGTGTAGCATATTTATTAAACATTTATTTTTCATAATGAAATTGTTGCTAGCATTTATAGGTGTATTTTTATGAGTTCCCTTTGCGATCCTGATTCTCTTAAGGTAAGACTTGATATCCTATATGGAATAGAACCGGCTACTGTAGGACAAGGCTTGAAGACCAAGTAAGCAATGCTTGATCAGCCGGTAAACAATGCTTGAAGAAAAGACATTCAAAACTATATGTAAAAAAGATTTATTATTATTTTCTATAGCTGATAAAGTGTTGAACGTTTTCTTACAATTTCTGAAATTGTAATGCAGATTAATCTTTTTATCTTATTAATCCTATAATCCTTTTATCACTAGACTTACAATTGAAATTATCACGCTGGCAGGGTAAAACCTGATAAATCGATTTTTTCTAGAAAAACATTTCTCAATAAAAATCTGTTAAAGTGATAAAAAAGTGATAAACAAATCCTATATTTATACAGATATTATTGTAAAAAAAATTGTAGCATAGTTCATAGCTACTCTTTTGCAAAGGTAGTCTATGGTCTAGTGAGTTCTGAGATTTTGTGTGCAATCGTGGTGTTCTGAATTCTAACATTTGTGCGTGAATGAGCTATATATTCTGTCATTTCTAAAGTTTCGCAAAGCATGTCTGAATCTCTAGGAATTTGATTGTCACTGTTATTTTGCTCAATGATATGATAATTAGATATTTGTGATTGTGTAAATATATACCAGTGTTAGATTCTGTGTGTATAAACGCATCTCGCCTCTAATGGTAAATTATTCTGGATTTGAACACCGTCGAGCCCTCCACTTGTTATCTGCAAGCTGAATTTGCTATTAGCAGTTTTTAACAAGAATTTATGATTGAGAATTCCGCATGCGTGGTAAGATGTCCAGATTCATGATTACGAATAAAAGGCTTTTGGAATCCACGGGATTCACTTTTATAGTGATATTAAAATTTTTATAGTGACATTTCTATTCTTATATTCCAGTGATTAAAATGCCAAAATTCATTATTATTCCTCTAAAATTGTTATTGTTTGATAAATTTTGTGTCTTGGCCTCTTTTTAAATGCCCTGCCCGAGAGGTTACGTCACAAGATAAGTGCAAAGTGCTTATGCAAAGTCTCATTAAATTCTGTTAGAAATTGTTTTTATAAGAAGCAACTTATAATAAGGTATCACATATTAACCTACTTTCCCCTATAATTTTTCAACGAATAGAAAGAAAATTTGAAAAATTAACTTGCGGTATATACGGATATTCTATGGATTATTGTTGAAAAGTGCTTATCATTCCTTTTATTTTACTATTTTACTGTTCTCATTCTTTAACTTTGATTAAAACAGATCGTTGAATATAAGCTCGGAACGAGATAAAATGTCAATATGTTATGAAATGTAACTATTTTATAAGAATGAAAAGAATTTTTTATGAGTTATTTTGAATTTAACTTCAACCTAAAGGGTTATTTTTATTTGAACTCAGTTAAAGAAATGAATGAGCATGTGAAAAAAGAAAGCTTTAATAAGTCTAAATATAATATTTTATTTTCCAAGCATTAATATTTCAATATTAATGACTGAAAAGTATAGTGACAATAAATGTTAAGCAATACTACATAAAATATGTAATTCGCTTTATTTGTATTATGTATTTACATATACCTACAACAAACCTCAGAAATTTGGATAGTCAGTAAAAAAAAATTGCTACCAAATGGAAAAAGATATTATTAAAATAGATTAGTCGTGAAATATTGATTCTAAAATCGTTCTTTAACCTCCATTTTTAATTAGGTTTGGCACCTGGTGCAAGATTACCACGATGCAACAGTTGCTGGGGCTTGGACTGATGCTAAATTGAAATGGTTCTGACTGAGAAATGTAGCTCTCATATCTCTAAAAAGAGGGGAGAATAGCCAAACTGCACAAAAGAAGGAAATTTTGCTTTTTCCCCCCACTTCATGTTTAAAAATGCCCCCTTTTTTAAGAGGGAAGAAATATTTGGGGTAATTATTTAGTTGATTGATTATTTATTGTTACTAGAACTTAACAAATAGGACAGAAAGTGCTTTAAAGCTTTTAAGGCTTATGTGCATAGAAAGGGTAAAACAGGGAAGGAGGAAATTTTGGGTTTGGACGCAAGAAATTTAGATGATTGTTTATGTATTGTTAGAACAATGTAACAAATATAGCAGGAAAAAAATCGTTTTAAATATTTCAAAATGTGAGAGCTTGTGGAACAAAAACGGTGAAGTGGAAATTTTTGGAGGAAGTGGGTTAGTTACATTTTTGAATAATTAGAGAATGTTACTACAAAATAACAAACCAGAAAAAAATTTAAAAATAAGGAATTCTAAATATTTTAAAGTACTTAGTGCTGGGGGGGATGGAGCGACGAAAGGGGTATCGGTGATTTCAGAGGTTGGTGTTAGCTGTATAATTAATTATGACTACAATAAAATAAACAACTAAGGATAAAGAATAGTTAAAACTGAAAAACAAATTAAAGATTTTTGACATTGTATGCGGCGAGTGGTCAGTGGAAAGTTTTCATATAGCGGAGCTCCGCAAAAATGTGAGGGATTCTCACCAGAAATAATGTGACGCAAATAGTATGTTACGATTGAACGCTATAAGGAACATAGATCATTCATAAACATGAATGAAAATGTTGCCTGTACACAGGCAGAGAATAGAAAGAAAGAATTCAGCTCTCGCAATTTAGTGGGAGAGCTTTAATTCCTTTTTTTCCTCGCCAAATGAAGCATTTTGTCGCGACTTGGTGCCATGGCGATCGGCAGCAAAAACCCTGCTTACAAAACATTTTGAGAAAAAATATAGTTAAGAAAACTAAATTAGTAACAAATTCGATTACAGAAAAAAATAAATGAAATGTAAAATGATAACAATAAAACACAAGTTTGGAATTGTAGTTTGAAATTTTTTTAAACTAAAGATAAGAAAAAAAGATTCCAAAAGACAGAAAATTCCGTGGGAAAGCTGTTTGTATCTGTATTTTTATCTGTTGTAAATGTTTAGCTCCTTTTAAAGAAAGCGACTGTTTTTATATCCTGGCAATGCAACAAGTTGAACTGGAGAGCATACTCCGACATTGAATAACGTTTTCCTAACGAATGATGTTCTTTTTATATGAAGTTTTAAGTCGTTTTCGGAACAATTAAAAGTGAAATTGCGCTACTGTGGTAAATAATTATATCACAACAAAAAAAAATTCTGTAAAAAAGCGCGCCAAGTTATCTTTAATTTTTAGGTCACAAAAAGTATGGATATCTGAAGTTCGCCCGAGTTAAAAGTCAACCATCCCAAACCTTTCATTGAAAATGGCTTCCTGCGACTTGACCGTTAATGCATTCTAGAGGGTTTTTAAAAAAATGATATGGTAGGCATCAATTGTATTATATCGTACGTATCGCAACAATAGATAAGAGTACATTACCCTTACGTACGCTACATAACAGTGTTCTATAAATGTGCATGTATGTTCCCCTGCGAAATTTTATGTTGTGATCGTACATACGTATTGATTTCTATCATACATGCATCATAGACAATTGTGTACGATATAAACTATTTTATGTGTTGGCCATTGAGTGGGGAACATTCCAAGGCGTTTTCTTTTTTTCATTTATCTGAAATTCTAATACACGTGAGAAATTTCAATAAACTCTAATGAACCTTAGAAGACCATAATACTGAGAAAAATAAATTATAATACCCTTTATAATAAATTTTACACCCTGCTTGATGTTAAACATATCGAGCCTTTCATTTTCAATAAACGATTACGATCATAAATAATTTCCAAATTAATTACTGGAAATTATGCATTTATGAAATCTTTGAATAGTTAAAGTAATGTTAGAGTGCAAAGAGGCAAATTCAGATGAAGACATTGTCAGTAAAAGCTTTGTGGAAAATACCATTGAGTTTCAACAAACATCAATTTTGATTAAGAATCATTTAGTCGACTTATGGTTTAATGGCTATTTTGTACGGTCTATGGTCATTAATGTGAATCCCAAGGAATATTTATTTCACCGAATTTCAACTTGTGTTGCATTATATGGATCGTTGAGAACCAGAGGTTACAACTACCACTTAAAGGCTATTACTAAGCACTAAAATTATTTCGCTAATATCAAAAATGTTCTTCAAAGATTTTTTTCAAAGATTAATTTGTTTCTTCTTTTATTCTTTAATGCTAGTCTCAAGCTAAAAATCACAGAGGGAAGACATTATTTCAGTTCATTTCGTTTCCAAAAAATTTTTTCACTTTCAGATCTTGTCAGAATAATGGTTCAGTAACTCTTTTGTGAGAATTAGAAATCTAACGTTTAATGGGTAGTCGCATTTCAAATTAACATCGCCACTTTAACATTTTACCACCACTTTATAGAATTAAAAATATCTTCAAATAAATTAAACACTTTAATTTTTTAAAAATTAATGAGACGTAGAGATTACGTCTCAAAGGTTATTTTAATAGTAGTCTGACATCTTAGTAATCTTTATTTAAAATTCTGAAAAAAATTATTCCAGATGTTTTGCATCACTGATAAATCTAAAATATTAAAGGAGAAGATGCTGTTTCATATGAAAAATAAATTTAATTTTTAAATAATGATATATAATAATGGCTTAGTGTGTCTTTTGTCAAAATTAGAAATTTAACATTTGATAATTATTTATACTTCAATATGAGGTCGTTATTTCAGCAATCACTTTACAGGATTTAAAATCTCTTTAGATAACTAAAGCGTTTTGAAATATAAAGCTCTCCAAAATTAATTATCCAGGAAGGTTATGCCTCATATATTATTTTACAATTAACTAGATTTTTTTATTTTACCCTTTAAAATGATGCAGTAAGACCTCTGAATAGCGAATACCTCGGAAACACGGAATGATTGATACTTGTTAGCGGCACTACAATATAAAATATGGATAATGGAACATTTGGTTTACAAATATAAATTTAAATAAGAATTTATATATAATTAGCAAATTTGAAAATCAAAAGTACGTATTAGAGATAATTAACAGGTTTCTATCATTAAAAAATCAAAATATCGTAAGGCAATTCTAAAAAAAATGTTTATCATTGAAATATGAATTGAATTATTTTTACTATTTTTAAAATTTAAATCATTAGCTTGAGATTTCATATTCCGTATTATTCAAATGACGCATAAAATTAATGAAAATTTATAGCTTTTACAGTGAGCATGATAAAAAAATAAAATCCTGCATATTAAGAGCATTATAAATATTATTGTTGTTTATAAATTTTAACTCAACTCATGTACGAGAAATTAAATCACACTGTTGAGGTCATAAGTAGATCTTTTGCATCAGGACAATAAAATTTCATATGGGGTCGTGATATTTTTTGTTCATTAGAATACCATATTCAATTCATTTTTATGATGATTCTAATTTAAAATTATAAAACGGCGAAAAAATAAAAATCATTAGTAAAAAACTAAAGGTTATGGAATTGCCCATTTAAAATTAGTTTATCCCTTTAAATAAAATTAGGTGCAAAAATCATTTTTCTTTATGATTGTGCTAATTGTTTAAAAGTTATTAGTATTACATTGATAAAAACCTTTAGGTTGGCAATGACTTTTATTCCTTTTAATGTATTTTAACCTACTTTCAGCGAAGGTGGTTATACCATTCGTTTGAATATATATAAGTAGTAACAGCTCTGTACAAACGCTTGTTTATGTAATTTTACAGCTCTCCACTTATATGAAAAACTTTTCACTCTTGTTATTCATAACGAAGACTCCACTCAAGACCATTGCATCATTCCATGCCAAGCATTTAGTAAGTATTTAACAATGTAGAATACACACGCCGATTCGTAAGCCAGTAAATAGTCCAGAAAATAGAAGCTACGGCTAGCAAAATCTTTTACTAGGATGTTATTAGTAAATTTGCAGCTACCGGTGTTTAATTTATCACAGATCGAGAACTTTAAGTGTTTTCCCAAATAAATGACTCGACACATTTATCCACAATGAAAACATATTTATTAAACTACGAATTCATCATGCTTTATCAATCAGTTACGCATTTCACCGATTGAACTCTACGTTAATAATCAGTCATAATTAAAATTACTAAAGAATGATGAAAAAAAAGCAATTCCAGGTTATTAAATAATCAATTAAATTCCTAGTATTGCGAAGATCATTAGCAGTTCAAAACACACAAAACTTCTTCTTCTGACTCTCATGCAACGTGGTCGGATCTTGTCGGACCTTGCCGGAGATGAACTTGCGAGTCGCGTTTAGTAACCCTATTCCAAATGAAAGTTCAGAATATTGATTCAGATGAAAACACTGTATATCTGAATATAAATTATATGTATATTCATTTTCCGACATTTCAGTTAAATTGATTTTAGAGATATAATTATAGAGTATTTTTCCGTAATTGTATAAAAGAAATGAATTAATTTTCTTGCATTTGGGGTTGAAATGTTTCGGGATTCAGTTGAGTTTTGGGTTAATGAAAGTATTTTGTCGGGTTCGAGTTGATATCAAGTAGACTTTTTGAGTTTGGGTTGGGTACAATCCAACCCGTTCCGGACTCTAATATGGAAAACAATAAGAATGCCACAAAATACGAAAATACAAAACAATCCCTTGATGCAGGTTTTATTTTTTTTCTTGTAAATTACAGGTAAAATATTCAGAGATAGGATGTAAAGCGAAATAAATGAGCTTGCTTTTTGTGTTGTTCTACCTTATTAAGTGTTTAGTTCCAGTATTTTCAGTATTGATATTTTAAGTGTCGGGGATAAATTTAACTGACAGATTGGGACTGTTGAAATTATTTAGTAATGGTTTTTATTCAAGGCAACTTGTGGTGAATATGGTGATTGAATTTTGCAATTTTTCTATATTATTAAATGTTTATGTTTTACCTATTTTGTTGTGCAATACTACTGCTAACCCTACGCATTAACCCACTTGCATCATTAGTGCATATGGTCGTCAGTTCAAGAAATTCTTTTTTATTCAGAAATATCGAATCCATACCAGAAATTCTGAATAGTAATCTTTACATTATTTAATCACTAGACGTTTCGTGATTACTTAAAGTAAAAATTCTTCTTTCAGGAGTTTCCGTTATGAATTTCTGCATAAAAAGAAATTCCTGAAAGGTACGCTAATGATGCAAATAAATCAAGAAATAGAATGTATAATATCGTTTGTAATACAAAAATTATGTTCGCATCTAAAATTGTATGCAGAAAGGAAATAAAATTTAATAAAATTATGTTAATTTAACAAAATCACAGAAGTGGCAAACTTCTTTTGAGTATTTTTTTTTCTTTTTTCTTTCTTTTTTTTTGGCAAAATTATTTTGCATTTATAAAATGAAAATGTTCAAAATTTGCTATAATTTAGTTCTATGTCACATAGCATTATTTATAGAACTAAGATTCACACGTTTATATACGTGTCATAATATTCATACAAATGCAGTTATAAAAGTCATTTCGGAAATTCTAAGAAAGTAATAATCTAATAGCAAAGGCATTCCAAACTTAAGGAAAAATTAATTAAACTTTGAATATATGTCTAAGTTTTTCTCATTATTTCAGAATGCAGCATTTTCAATTGTATTTAATACTACTAAGTTTGTTTCCGTAGAGAACGACTCTAACGTTTGCTCGAAATTTCTCAATCATTTTAGGTAAAGCGACCAAATGTAGAACAAGAATTTTATGAGTGTAGCTGGATGTCTTTAGCAAATAGTTATGCTGTGTAATTTGATGTGTATGTCAGTCGTCTGCTTTTCTTGTGTATATTTACTAAAGTTTAAGAGGTAATTTACATATATTTAATATACACATGTCATCTTTCCAGATATCTAATTTTTGAGTTTGATAAATTGCAATGCGAAGTGGACTGTAACTAGATAAAATATAATACGATAATATTAATATAATTATTGCGAAGAGTCTCTAATAATTAAAAAATTCTTTATATACAATATACACATACATAATTATATTAGTTGAAATCAGAAAGGCTGACACCATAGTCAGTACCCAACAATATAGCAGAATTAATTAGTGAACAATAACATTTGAAAGGTTCACATGACTATATTATGCTTGATATTAATAAAATATGACTTATTACCATTATTAACCCTATGGTCATTTTAGCTAACGAAATAGCTAAGGTATACGGTTTATTCCATGAAGAATTCTACGGGCGAACACATCAACAATGCGAATGAAACTGACTGTTGCTAAACGGCAAAATCAATAGTATAATAGAATGCACCAAGGATCAAAATCAAGGCAAGTCCTAACATACTGGCACCCGTTGACATGTGTCAACATTCAATAAATAATACAGAGTACATATATTATACAACTTACATGCAATAAGACTTACTTTTCAAAAACAATATACATCCTTCAAACATTATGCATATAACATTTTCAAAATATAAGATATAGATAAATGACAACAAAACAATAGTTCACTTGAATATCGTAAAAAAAAAAATCAAAATAAACACTCAATAAATGCACACAAATTTAATAATTTTTAACTGAGTTCATAGCAGTTAATCAAATACTCGGCTAATTTGTATGTGAAAAGAGCTTCGTATACATTCTAAGTTAATATTAAGCCAAGATTTGCAATCCTGTTAAACCCAAAAATTTAACTTAACAAAATAATTATGAACATCTAATAAAAAATAAATATTTAGTCAGTAATATTTTAATATTAAAATAATTTTCTACATTTTTTTTAATATATAATAATGAATTATATATAATAACTATATTTACTTTTAGAACAAAGTTTTCTACATATAAGTAAATTCGAAAAAATGGAAAAATCTTATCATAAGACTACATGTACTACTAATTTTTTCCATGTTATGATATACTCACTTTCCTTTCCATTAAACATTTCAATTTTATTTACAAACCTAGAACCAAACTCAAATACATAAAAGTTTAATAAAATTCTTATTAATATTTAAGATGTTATTAAAAAATTTTTATTTCAACTCAGTCACTGAAATAAAGTCATTAGAGTTTTTAAGTTTAGTTTGCTAAATCATCTCTTCTATTTAAGAGATGTGGTGGAATATGCTTAAGACTATGATCTGAACACAAATAGTTGATTTGTTTCACTCTGTAAGCGTTAAAAAGAAATTTGTCAGGTGGTCTTCTGATCCATGATACAACAATAGTATAAAACCATAGATAATAACGATTGACTTTCACATAAAGAACTTCAACTAATGTAGACTTAATATGGGTTAACAGCCTTAGAGCTGATAATTGTGGCGTAGGTACAGTCAATGTCTTGATAGGTGAAGCCTTTTATTTATTGCACAGAAGACTTGAATTTACTTGTCAGTGATTTTGCGTTGAACACATGTGCACTGACCATTAGCTATTAGCTTGTTCAGAAGCATAATTTAATTTCTGCAAAATTATGATTCTGTTATTAGAGGTCAACACAACTCTTTAAAATTTAACTTTATGAACATCAGGACGATGTTCTAAGAATTTTACCCATTCTTTTAAATCATCTGGTACATACAAAATACGATATTACACTGGAGGGAATGCAGCCAAGTATCATACTGAAATCATGTTCCTTGTTCCTTCGAAGATAGACGAGGATCGTAAAGGTAAGGAAAATTAATCTGTTGAGCGAGCAAGATAGGTCCATGCCACCCCAGTTGTTTACCAGGCAATTCTGCAGTATCTAAACCTCGAACTATTGGATCTACGGAATTGTTGGTCGATGATATGTACTTCCAATAAAAGTTTTGTGTATAGCCGTGATTCTTTGCTACACGATTATTAACAAATGTCTTTAAATTTCATGGTGGAGTCTGAATCCAGGCTAATGCTATTTGGGAATCAGTATACACAGACACACTGACGTCGTGGATGTCAAATTTTAAGACCGTCAAGATTCTGACGACTAACCTTGATATCAGGTTACAAGCTAGGCGTTACAGTCGGGGTATGGTAATAGTCTTCAAAGATGCTATTTCCGATTTGCTACTAATTAATTTGCCGGAAGTATTAAAAAGTTTTAAACTTTGGATATAGACAGCCGATCCAAAGGCAATAGACGAAGCGTCTAAAAATCCATGCAGCTCTACATGTAGTTCACAAAAACTCAAAATATATCAATTAACCTCAAGCTTTTCGATAGATTTTAAGGATCTGTTAACTTGGACCCAGAACTGGACTACAGAATCAGAAAGAGGATAATTCCAATCAAGTTTGAATTTCGACAGTTCTTGCATGAAAGTTTTAGCCCTTGTTATATCAAATCCGATAAGACCACGAGGATCAAGTAAACGAGCTGCATCAGAATGGATAGTCCTTTTAGTCAACTTCTTCGGGTGGTTAATTTTAAATTTGAATGCAAAGAATCTAGGATTCCACATGACTCCTAATGCCTTGGTTTCAGTTTTTAAAAATCAGTAACTTCCTGAATTTCCATTATTGACATTTTCAAGTAATGTGGAGTCGTTGGCATTCCATTTATGTAAGTGCATGCCAGCAGAGTTTAGAAGCTGTATTAGCTGGAGCTGGGATATGAGTTCAAAAGCCGCTTCAAGACTGTCTTCACCACTATTGATGTCATCCATGTAACAATCATTAAGAAGAATGTCAGATACCTTTCCGAGCGTCTCTACGTCCTTTACAGATAGTTGCTTTAACGTCCTGATAGATAAAAAGTGGGCATAAAATGGGCCGTACGTAACTGTGTTTAACCCATAAACTACTACTGGTGCTGTTACTTGCGACTTCCATAAGATTCTTAACAACTTCCTTTGTTCAGGATTTAACTCTAAAGTTAACTCTAAAGTATGTTTTCTAAAGCGAATCATTATTTTGCATAGATCTTCATTTACTAATCCTTTCAAAAGAATATAATTTAAAGATTTGCCATTAATTGCTGGGCTCGAAGCATTAAAGACAACTCGGATTTTCATTGTAGAACTTTCGGGACGGTATATCCATGTTGTGGAAGGTAATAACTACCGCTTTCTTCTATATTTTCTGTAATTTTTGTCATGTGATTTAGATTTTCGTAATTTTTTTTTATAAAGTCGCAATAAATTTCGAATTAATTCTTCTATTCTAATGTTCAAAGAATGCCAGTTCTATATCTCCGGCTCGACGGACCAAAATGTTGAGTTTGGTAAATTGCTATGCGAAGTGGACTGTAACTAGATAATATAATGCGATAATGTTAATATAATTAATGAAAAGAGTCTCTAATAATTAAATGAGTCTTTATATACAATATATACATATACAGTTACATCAATTGAAATTAGAAGAGCTGACACCATAGTCAGTAGCTAACAATATAACAGAATTAATTAGTAGACAATACCACTTGAAGAAATCACATAACTATATTAAGTTTGATATTAATAAATATGACATTAATACAATTATTGACCCCACTGTCATTTTAGCTAACGAAATAGCTAAGTTATGTGGTTTATTCTATGAAGAATTCTACGTGCGAACACAACAACAATGCGAATGAAACTGACTGCTTCTAAACGGCAAAACCAAATATATGATTGGATGCGCAAAGGAGATGTGCTTGATTCAACTTCAAGGCAAGCCATAACAGTAATTTATAATTTTAGTTGTTGGGAAAAGACTATTTTAAAACATACTTCTACATTATATGCACAGTTGATTCATTTTGATAAACGTCATATAAGATGACTGATGTTTATCCTTATGTGGGAATGTTAAACTTTTGAATCCTGCAATAGCCGAAATCATCGCAATGTTGTGAGACACACAATAGCCCAGGCTAGTAGAAGGGATTTTCCGTCCCCTTAAATAGATCGGGATGCTGTCGAGGGGATTGTCTCTCTCAGTGATGGATGGGGTGATGTGTTGATATTTCTAAACAGACATTTTTTTGACATTTTTTTCTTTTTTTTTTTGATTGACATTTTCTGGAAAAACAAGATTTTTTTCAGTAACTGGAGCAATGATAAACAGAGAGGTGTAGCACCTGTCAAAATGTAAATAAAGGGAGAGGGCAGTAGGTTCATTTCCACTACTTACCTTGTGAAGGGGGCGGGGGGAGAAAAAACCAGCATTTTGGGCTATTTTGTTGGAATTCTAAGGTGATTCAGTTTTTTAAAGCTTGGGATGTAAAGAGTTACAAATGTAATTTCGGTAACTGAATGTTCACGTCACAATTACGTCTATTAATTGCGGCTGAAGTTACAATAAAATTATTCATGCATATAAAAGATAATAATTTGTGACGAATGAAGAAATTATTTAATCTATTTTTTGTACTCGTAGAGAAAATTCGTTCACCGCAAGGAAAGAAGAACAACTCAAAATATTACATTTCACAGCTGGGCAAAGGCAAATTGGTATTTTTTTACTATATCATAAAACTATAGCATATTACGTAGCTCTGCATGCAGTTGTAAAATCTTTCTTAAAAGCGCAAAACCCTTCAGAACCAAGACATAGAAAAGGTTTTCCAGATAACTACACTTTTGATACTTTTCCTATAGCAAAACGCAACTAAGTCAGAGCTATTAGTGCAATAATATTCGAAATAAATTTTTAGGAGTTGTGTCACTTTTTTTGAGAGCAAGGGATATTCTAATGGTCCGTCACAAAACTATGACCAAAATGCTGCTGTTTTGTCATTGGTGTCACGTGACGAGGAAGTTATGTCATATTCAAGTCAGTTTGTGAACATTTGTAAATTGATAAATGTTGGTTATGGCGATTTCATAATGCAGGAGAGTTAGTATGGTACTTTTGTCAAAACATTGTAGCTCTAAATTCACAACTTACATCTCACTACATCTTTTGTCATTGGTGTCAAGTGACGTTGAAAATAAGACGTATTTAAATCATTTGGTTGGTCTAAAATTTGGTCATACTGATTTCAAAATGCAGGGTAGTTATTATGGTAGTTCTGTCAAACCATTGTAGCTCAAAATTCACCACTTCCATTTTTGGGGAAGAGAGGAGAGGGGCCTTGCAAGATTTCAATTAGATAAGCTCTTTGTTATTTTTAAAGCTTTACAGATTCATGTAAGGGAGATGTTGCTATATTAAATACCATCCTGAGTATCTAGACAAAGACAAAATTAGATTTGCGAGATACAGTTCATTTTGTATATTCAGCCTTCAACTGCAAGGCAAGAAATAAGGATGTTTTCAGTGGCACTAAATAATTGTAAAACCTTCAATCCAAAATTTATATTCTATTCATATTTGTGCTTGCTTCAATCTATATCCCATAATAAAAAAATCCTTCCGGCCAGTACTGGGAGAAAAAGGTAGCTTCCATATTCCTTGGTTTTAAGATTTTAGCTAATTTTACTGGGAAACACGAAGCTAAAATGCTTGTAACCCGTTTACAGAAGATTCATTCCCAGTTCTCGTCAATATAGAATTTTAATGAAAATTTGCCAAATTAGTCAGCTATAGCCATGTTCGCTCCATTTATAACAACCTATTTTTGTCGCCAAATTTGGCGGTATTTCCACGGTATTTGGCGGTATCATTTAAGA
Organism: Maratus michaelseni; assembly: GCA_963931845.1. NCBI lineage: Eukaryota > Metazoa > Arthropoda > Arachnida > Araneae > Salticidae > Maratus > Maratus michaelseni. The sequence goes on along the minus strand of OZ007587.1, from coordinate 140,984,267 downwards.
ATTTGCCATTAATTGTTGGCGTACAATGAAACCGCCAAATGATACCGCTAAATATCGCCAAAATACCGCCAAATATGTTATTTGACGCTGGTGTCTATATTATATAGTGTTAAGCATATAAGAGTTGGAACGATGGTTACAACAATGAAAGAAAATTATCCAGAAACTATGCTTACTAAAATTCATAAATTATTCCCGTATATGGAGGAATCCTGCTATCTTGTTTTAAAATGACAGCCACTCTAAAATTTCAAACTGCTATAGCTCAGCCATTTTTTCAACAGATAGAGGCACGACAAAAACCGCTCCGGAATCCTTAGATTAAGGTCGAACATTTAACAGAAAAAACTTTTATTATTTCTAATTTTTTTTTTTGTTCATCTTTTTTAATTTAAAATATTTAAATGGCCGCCATTTTGAAACAAGATTGTGGATGAAGTTTGTCAACGAACTCGGTCGAGACATTGGTATATACTGTACACATGCTAAGTCACATGCAAATCGGCTCATAAATACGAGAATTATAGCATGACAAAAATCAGATATATATATATATATATACAGGGTGTATCTGAAATGGACAAACTTAGAGGGATAATAGTACTCCTGAAGACGAACAAAAAATGCAATGGAACATGGGGTCGCAAATGACATTTAAAGGATGAAAATCGAGAAAATGCGTCTGGAAATGGACAAACTGAGACAAGAAAGAAACACTCCAAAAATTATTTATTGCACAGAAAAGGTAAAACACAACTTGTGATGTCCAGAGAAAACAAATATTTTACAGTAATTGTTCAAAGTGTCGACCGTGGACATTATTACACAGAGTACATATACGGAAAAAAGACTGGCAGACACGCTCGAAGATTCCGGGAGTTTCCTGGATTTCTCCTGCAGCGGTCACAATACGAGCTACTACTTCTTCTGGCATTTTTACTAGTATCTCATTAATTAGGGATTTCATCTGTCCCCAGAAGAAGAAATCCAAAGGGTTAAGGTCCGGCAAGTGTGGAGGCGAAGCAACAGGGTTACCACGTCCAATCCATCATGCCGGATTAAACTCCATCAAGGTGGTTATGCACGTCCACAGAAAAATGAGGCGGAGCACCATCGTACATGTACCAAATATGTTGCTGCATGCCGGTTTGTGTAGCAGAAAGCAAACCTGGTAGGATATTCCACAAGAAACTCAGGTAAGTTGGACCATTGAGATGGTCAGGCAGCAAGTACGGGCCCACCAGGTTATCACCGAGAATGCTGCACCAGATGTTGACACTGAACCGATGTTGCGCATTTCGTGAGACAATGGCGTGAGGATTCTCTGTCGACCAAATATGAGCATTGTGCATGTTAAACATGCCATCTCGGGTAAATGTAGTCTCATCTGTAAGTAGCTCTTTGGAGGTAAATTGTGGATCATTGGTAAATTGTGGTCATCATCGTTTTCTATAAAAACGGTCAAATGACCAGATAGTTTGCTGCAAATTTTTAACAGTGTGCGCACATGGTGGTTTCGTCCTCTATCGCAGGATGTTGCATGGAAAGACCCAGTTTTCCATAGGCATTTCGATCAATTCTTGAGAAAGTGCTATGATAAGGACAACGCCTTGTCGAAAATCGTTCTTGATATAACCTCGGCGATAAGTGGCCATTTCCTGCAGCTTCGCCATACACCATCCTACTAAAAGCACAAACAATATATTTTCGCAATGATTCTACCTATCGTCGTTGGTGGTTCATGTACTTACAATGCATACTTGTTGCATAGTTGTGTTTATTGGTCTGTTTCTAAGACAATGGAAAATTTGCATACATGGATTCCAGCTCACAGATTTGTTTGGCTTTCTTCCATGTTTTTGGTATCTCTTTCTGACCGGATATGCACAAAGTCAAAGGAAAACCAGCTCCGTGCTACTAGCCAGTTCTGCAGAAAAGCAGCATGTGAGATTTCGATATGTTTTATTAGTTTTGCGATTTTTACCCTTTAAACTTCAATTGCGACCCCATGTTCATTGCATTTTTTGTTTGTCTTGATGAGTACTATCATTCCTCTATGTTTGTTGAAGCATTTCAGATACACCCTGTATATACATATGAGTATAGATATATATCAACTTTTGAACGGGCAGTGGTTTAGAGGGGTCTGGGGGTCATTATCGGTGAAAATATAGAGAAATTTTACGGAATTGCTTTCTACCGGACGTCTGCAATAGGTAGCTTTTTATTTTTTTTATAGAAAGCTACCTAAAAGTATGGTTGTTCAAAAAAAATCACAAGGATAATTATCACGTTTGCATTCGGCATAATGAATATTTGAAAAAAAATATATTTTGAGAAGCACAAAAGTATTCGTAAGCACAAAGTGATGCTGCATCCGATTGTTTATCAAATCTGAACTCATTTAGAATTCAAAGATACTTACTATTAATCTTGAAACACAAAAGATGAAACATAAATAATCGTAGAAAAGTAATTAATGAACAAGGACTGTCATACCAATGCAAACATTTCTATTAATGTTGTACAAAAGATTATTAAATTTTGTAGTGTTTTACTCAGACTCATTACAATGATAATAATTATTAATTTGAAATACTTATATTACTCGAAAAACAAATCTTATTTTTCTCTTAATTTTATGATTAAATTTATCTAATATTTACAATTTAACACAAATGTTTTAACTATTCGTCGAAAATATTTTCTCTAATTATTAAAATCTTCCTCTAACATTTATATTTTATTTCATTCTATATTTTTAATGCGTATGATAATAGTAAAATTGAAAGCGAGAAGACATTAATTTGGTTTATTTCGTATATAAAATCAGTTCCTTTAAATTTAAATGCTTGTTCAAATAATGGCCCAATAAGTCTTTTGTGAAATTAGAAAACTAATGTTTAATAATTAGTTACACTTCAAAATAGTATCGCTACTTTAACAGTTGCCTTTATAGGATTTAAAATCTCTTCAGATAATTTAAGCACTTTGAATTTCTAAAAATTAATGAGTCGCAAAGATTACGTCTCAAAAGTTATCTTAAATTTACTTTAACATTTCAGAAACCCATAGAATTTAAATTTAGCTTGACATTTTATTAACCCCTCACAAATGTCTCAGAAAATTATATTTTTGTGAGTTTTATAAAAATAGAGCAAGAAAATTAAAAATCATAATTAAATGAAGATTATCATTAAATATTGGTGTATTAAATTTCTAAAAAGAGTGAAAGTAAGTGAGAAATTATGTAGTGTTAAGGTATCTAGTAAAGCCTATTATATAAGCTTTTGTTTTTAGTCTCACTGAAATTTTCTAAATTTTTAGCAGACTATTGCGAATTGAGGAGGAGGATAAGGGTTTACACGAATCTTTGTGTATACAGGATGTCCAAAATGATACATGCCTGCATAATGATACTTTTTGTTTCTGTGGCATTGTAGGTGTTTCTAATGTTTTTCTAAGCGCCAAGTTAGAAAATTCCAAGCATTTCCCTCTACCATATTATATAAGGCCTATTATATAAGCCTTTGTTTTTAGTCTCACTGAAATTTTCTAAATTTTCAGCAGACTATTGCGAATTGAGGAGGAGGGTAAGAGTTTACACGAATCTTTGTGTATACAGGATGTCCAAAATGATACACGCCTGCATATGATACTTTTTGTTTCTGTGGCATTGTAGGTGTTTCTAATGTTTTTCTATGCGCCAAGTTAGAAAATTCCAAGCATTTCCCTCTACCACATGAAGGATTTTTTGCTAAGTGGATATCAAAATGCCAGAAAATTACACATAAAAAGTCTAATAGAGTGACGTAGTTTTTTCGAAACAAAATTTACAAATAAGTTGCATCTTAAATTGTATGACAATAACTACTCGATATATCACGCCTCGTTGCATCGATCTGCCGTGTAGATCGTTCTACTTCAAGTCGCAACCCCCCCCCCCTAGAAAAAAATACGTTCTACCTAAACTACACTTTTTGTAACTTTATGTAATGGGAAATACGTACAATAAACGTAATTTTGTTTCGTTAATTTTATTATGAAAATTGTAATAAGCGTAGTATAAATTAATGTTTTGAAGACATATACGAAATATTTATGTGCAGCTCTACCTTAATTTTTAATGCCCCCCGAATATCAAACAATTCAGGTATATGGCGCTTTTTCTTTGTCTCCTGACAGGCAGGATATACAAATGCATCCTGTTGGATAACTGCCAGATTATTATAATCAATAGGAGATGTTACAGTAGTTTATCTTTGAAGGAGCATCTGAAACAGTATTTTCATTCTCAGCGATGTACTGATGATCAGTTGTAAATTGGACAATGAAATTGAGATGTCGAAATTGTCTGGGTGAAGCTTCATCCAAGTTCTGCTTGAATGCGATGACTAGAGGTTTGTGGTCCATGAAGATAGTCCATGACCTGCCTTCGAAAAAGTACTTGAAATGTGTGTTTGCAGTACAAAGGGAGTTCTCGATAGTATACAGAGTACTTCCTTTCAGTAGCTGTTAAAGATCGAGGGAAAACACTTAACGGTTGTTTTTCGCCATTGACGATTTGATGTAAACCTCCGAATGATCGCTGAATCAGATGCACCCGTTGTTAATGTGATAACTGCACCTTGAACAGGATGAACCAGCGTCGTAGTTTTAATTTATGCTTATTTTATTGTTTTAAAAGCATTTAGTGACTGCTCATTCCAGAACAAGGACGTTTTTCTGTGCTTTTTATTCTTAGTGAGCATTGTGGTGAGCGGATGCTGTAATCTGGCACAGTTTGAGATAAATAGATGGTAAAAATTGATCATTCTCAAAAATTCTTTCAAACTAATGAGAGACTGTGGGTCGTAAATTTCTAATTGTGTCAACCTTTGGTGGAAGCGATTGAATACCTTCCGGCGAGATTTGGTACCCGAAAAATTCGATGGATTGATAACGTGTTACATTTTCTATTGTAATTTGTTATATTTCTCACAGCTGTCACAAAGCCAAAAGCCATAATAATACCCTTTCTTCTAATCTAAAACGAACACAAAATCTCTCCCTACGCTCTCGAATTTTTGTCTTGTGTATTGATTCCAGCCGCTTCTAATGCAGCAATCATCATTATTCCGCTGTCGTTTTGTTACTGGTGATTTGTTCACTAAATTTATAACTTACCAGTCTGAAATATTAACCAAATTAACAATTTATCAACCAAGTAGAAATTTCGATTTGTTCCGAAACTATGCGAGATAGAGATTTTTAAATGTATTTTTCTGAAATAAAATTTAAAAATTTATACGAAACATCCTTCATTTTGAAGAAAGAAATTTCATTATAGCTCAGAGTTATTAGAACAAACACTTAGCGATGATAATATGCATAAGAGCAAAGAAGGTTTATATAGCAATCCAAGAATCTTAAGAAACTCATTTACTCAAAAATATCACACTCACTGAAGGAGTATCTCATTTCAATCCTAGCGTGGATTTTTATTCAAAACTTTCACAATTATGAAGATATTTTAGCACATTGTTCTCGATTTGACGTGTGTGAAATTGTATAATATCACTTAATTTGCTAAGTGCACTGTAATTCAGTAAGTGGCATTACATGTACAGTTTCTGACTGACTCCAGTTGGAAAATCAAGCTTGATTATTGCTGGTTCTTACTCATTATTATTATCCTCATTACTGATGATCGTTATTTAGTGTAATGTAACAAATGTTACTATTATTACATTGCAAACAATTATCGCATATATCACTGCAAAGATGGTTTTAACAAAGCTGCCACTTGCGACTATTAGGTAGATTCTATTATAAAAAGAAAGAAGCTCCCTATTGCAGCCTTTCGGATGAAAGCAATACCGGAAAATTTCGAAATAATTTTACCGATCATGACCCTCAGACCCCAAAACAACCATCAGTCCAAATGTAGATTTATATATATATATATATATATATATATACATATATCTGATTTGTATTTATGAACCGATTTTAATGTGACTAAGCATGTGTATAGGAGTTAAAAATGTCTCAACCGAGTTAGTAGGACAGCTTCATCTATCATATTGTTTCAAAATTGAGACCACTTAAAGATTTTAAATTCAAAAAGATGTACAAAAAAATTAGAAAGCCTAAGCCTCTATCTTAAAAAGTGTCTGAGATATAGCAGTTTCAAATTTTAGGGTGTCTGACATTTTGAAACAAGACAATAGTATTCTTCCATAAACAGGTTTAATTAAATGGCCAACATGGCCAACATGGCTATAGATGACTAGTTTGGTGAAATTCTCATTCAAATTTAATGTTGAGAAGAACTGGGAGCGAATCGTCTGAAATCAGATTCCAAGCATTTTAGCTTTGTATTTTTCAGCTATCTAAAATCTTAAAACCAAGGAATACGGAAGCTACCTTTTCCTCCCGGTGCAGGCCGCCGGAAGGACTTCTTATATGCTATATATGCTATTCGTAGCACTATTTCCAACACATAAATTCTGTAGTAAATTTCTCTTGTACATGTCAAAATTTATGAGAAATATCTTTGTTTGTAAAAAGTGTTACAAGACTTTCCGAACTGTACCAAAAGGAAAAAGAACTTTCCTATTCCTTGGTTTTAAGATTTTAGCTAATTTTACTCGAAAACATGAAGCTAAAATAACCCGATTAGATAAGATTCATTCCCAGTTTCCTTGAGTACTGAATTTGAATGAGTATTTCACCAAATTACTCAGCTATAGCCAAGTTGGCGTCATTTATGGGGATTCCTTTCTGATCGCCAAATTGAGCCAAACTTGGCGAGAGTTAACGCTAGCAGAAACGAATATATATTTTAGGTAGCTTTCAATACAAAAAAGTATAAAGCTACCTATTGCAGCCGTTCGGAGGAAAGCAGTTCCAGAAAATTTCGATATATTTTCACCGATCATAACCCCCAGACCCCAAAACCATCCTCCGTTCAAATGTTGATTTATATATATATATCTGACCTATGTCATACGATAACGCTCGTATTTATAAATCAATTTCGATGAAACCAATTGTGTGTATTAAGCTCACCAATGTCTCGACCGAGTTCGTTGGCCAGCTTGGTCCGCCATTTTGTTTCAAGATGGCCGCCATTTAAAAATTTAAAACTAAAATAAATATACAAAAAAGTTAAAAATTCAAATTTTTAATTACGTGTTAGGCCTTGATACAAGGATTCCAGAGCATTTTTTGGTTTACCTCTATCTTAAAAAATGGCTGAGATAGAGCAGTTTGAAATTCTAGGGTGGCTGACATTTTGAAACAAAACAGCACATTAACACGATTACTCGCAAATTATTTTCTTTCATTGTTGTAATAATTTTCCCAATCATACGCATAAAATTATATATTCATATCCGTTAGCGCCAAATTCTCGCCAAAATTGGCGACATTTGGCGAAATATCGCCAAATTTGACGACCAAAATAAGTCTTCATAAATGAAGCCAATTTAGCTATTGCTCAATAATTTGGCGAATTTCTTATTCAAATTCAGTATTAACGAATCTTTTGTAAACGTTTCTTTGCATTTTAACTTGCTGTTTTCGTGCAACATTAGCTACAATTTTAAAACGAAGATATAAGAAAGCTACCTTTTCCTCCCGATACAGGCCGGAAGGACTTTTTATGAGTATGATTGGAGACATTGCAACAATGAAAGATAATTTTCAACAATGTAAAATAATAATTTATAACAATGAAATATAATATGCGCAAAATCTCATTCTATAAAGTATTCCCTATTTTTCTAATCTGTTGTCTTTTTTTCAAAATGTCAGCTAACCTAAAATTTCAAACTCCTATATCTCATCTATTTTTTAACATAGAGGCAAAGCAAAATATCTGGAATCTTGGTATCAAGGCCTAAAATTTAAGCAAAAAATAAATATGTTTTATCTTTTAATATTTTTGTATATATTTTTGAGTTTGAAATCTTTAATTGGCCGAGCAAACTTTTACAAACTTTAATTTACGCCTAAAAGTTCAGGAATAAATCTTGGGGACGGTAAGACTACCAATAAAGCCACAATGCTTGAAATTGACAAATGCTGATTTAAAATATAGAGTAAATTTCCATCCAAGAATTACAGCGATTTTTTTCTTTATAATAGTTTTGTATTAAACAAAAAGTTGAAAAAACTCTGTGGTTGCATCTGGTGTGATTTTCTGCATAATTCTAGCAAGGGAAATCTAAAATCCAAGAGGTTAAAAAAATAATAATAACCGTAAAAATGTGGGCAGCTTAATTTTTGCTACATATTTATATAAAACAATACTTCCAGTATCGTTAAAAATGTAAGTAGAATTATTTTACTTTAAACAATTTTATCTAGACAGATCCAAACTTAAATATCAGAATCAGGGACAAGGGACGGTGAGAATTTAATGCTACATTTGGATCACCAAATTCGTCCAACTTTTATTTATATCATTAATACTGTTGTACAATCATACAATGGCATGTTTTCCAATATAAGAAATAAAATAAAATCAAGAATATGAACTATAATAAAAAATAATTTTTAAGGAACTTAAAATACAAAATTATACGACAATTGCTTTTTTACTGAAGGCGATTTTGTCTGCAAATTCAAGTATATGTTGTTCCGAGTGGTTTGTTGACGCTGTCAAATGAAAACAACTGTATAATGTGAATCGATAGATCGATTTAGTATAAGAAACTGCTACACTAAATATGCCTTGAAAATTTTGAGCGCTAAATATACCAACGATAATTAATAAAACCAGGAATATGAACTAAAATAAAAATTATAATTAAGGGACTTAAAATTCAAAATTATACGGCAATCGACTTTTTACTGAAGGCGATTTTGTCTGCAAATTCAAGTATATGTTGTTCGGAGTGGTTTGTTGACGCTTTCAAAGGAAAACAACTGTATAATGTGAATCGACACATCTATTTAGTTTAAGAAACTGCTACACTAAATATGCCTAGAAAATTTTGAGCACTAAATATACCAAGGATAATTCCTAGTAATAGGTTACAAAATGAATACTTTATTGAAATCTATTATCAAGCTGCTGCGGTATGCTCCAATTGTATTAATGACTCTCATCGATACACAAAGTTTGGGCTATATTAAGGCTAAATTTTCCTTCTCTATATCTTCATCTACTGTCTTAATATCTGAATTATAAAGCAAAAATATCTCCGTGAGTAATGCTGACGTCATATTGATGGTGGCAAACCCCAACCAATAATTTTCGCTTTTATTGCATTTTTTTTTCTTGTAAACATCGCATAATTTTTATACGGAAAATCACTCTTTCAAAAGCAATTTGTTTGAAAACTGTATTTTATTTCCTTGATTGTTAATGGTTTTAAAAATAATTTTCAAACAAAATTTAAAAAAATCTATCTCTGTCGCGTGCAACCCGATTACGAAAGAATAACCCGTTTGCACTTAAAACAATACATCTAGTTCAGCATTTGTTTCCAGCTATTATTCCATACAAAAATTGAAACATTATCTATAAATAAATAAAATGACAAAATATATAAGTAAAACACAAACAGGCATGTAATCGATGTACACGCTTCAACCACTGAAATTATCATAATCAAAACTTCAACAACTCCTGGCATGCGGCTAATACGAAAGTAACACTTTTAATAAATTTCAAAACTTTATTTGAATATACTATTGTTATTTTCCAGGTAAAAATGCTTTTGGTGTGGTTAGTGAGCATTCTAAAAAACACAAGTTGGAAATTGTACGTCAAACACGACAAACAAGGTGCGTTCGTACTATGACTAGTTAAATAAATAATCAGATTTTGATGATTTTTAATTCTGTGAAATGAATTATATCGTCTTCAGATTTATTTCTGTAATAAAATAAGTATCTCGGTCGCTTTACGATTAAACCTCGAAAGCTCCTAAAACAAGAAAGTACCGATTTTTTTTTTTTTTTTCAAATTTCTTAATAAATATTTTTATTAATATCTTCTAAAGTTTTGATTCGATTTTCATAAAATTTGAAATGTCCCGACAGAATTCTACAAAGATAATATATCTTAAATGGTTGGGTAGTTTTTGCGCTGTTATATGCGGACAGACGGACGTACGGATGGACAGATCAGACGATGACTATAGGTGCTACGTATCTATATAATTACGAACGCACCTAAAAATATGTAAAATATTTATTACAGTTTTAAAAAAAAATCGTTTTCACCTATGTTCTTTAAACCGGTAATTTCGGTTTGGATCCCCTAGTTGAGGTAATGAAATAAATATGTATAGATTTTCTCTGGAAACTATTTGACTGTGATTTAAATTTGTAAAGCCACAAATAGAATTTTAAATCAAAGCTTCTCAAATTTAAATTCTAATGTAGAAATTTCAATAAATATGTGAAACAGAAAGTAATTAAAATTCACGCGTGAAACTGTCTAGAAGTTAATTATTACTAATATGAGAAAAGGGATTGTTTTAACTTAGATTTTATCATCACCATCATTCATGAGATTAATTTGCTCAATTATGTTTTATGCAGTACGCTTAACCCTTTCCACTCCTTTGTTGAGTGGGACACGACAGCGCTTCTCGCTACCGCTACTTCAAAAATAAGAGTTGGCTACCACTAATTAAAAACAAGTGGGTTGGGTTGGGTTGGGTTGATTATTGACGGCCAATTATCTACACTTGGGATATAGGCCCGGGCGGAGTGCCCTTCGTGGGGGTCTTTCTAAGGGAACCTAACCCGTATTTACGCATGGATAAATCCACGGCTCGAAGAAAACCACGAAAACACCGAACGATTAGGCCGACGGACACGATTGGGATCGAACCCATCACCTCCCGTCTACCAGCTTCGAGAGTAGAACCTCTCAGCTACTGGTGGGGCAAAAACAAGTGTGTATGTGTGATCGAAGATCACACAAAGGGTTTCGTTTAATATTACTTTCAAAACCCTTTATCCTTTCTTTAACAAATCAAAATAAATTTCATTTAGCGAAAAAAAAAAAAAAAAACTGGTCTATTTTTTTTGTTTTTTCGAATATCTAAACCAGCCCGCTATTAAACTCTGCCATAATAATATCTGTTATGTGAACTAAATGCGATATCTAAAATAAAATAATTTCAAATTGTTCTACATCTTCACATTTGTACAAAAAATTGTTGTACATCTTCAAAATATTAAAATATGCGAATATTTCCATAATCGGATTTTTATTATGATTCAATATGTTTCTCAAACTCGTATATTTACTATTCAATATTACTCATATTGATACGCGCTTTGTATTATTCTCAAACATTTGAAAAATCCGTTAAACTTCCAATATGACGTCAGATTTTCTTTTTAATTCTCTAATGACGTAATATTAATCTGCTTTGTGTACATACACATACTCATACTCCTTGTATTATTGAGAAATCTTTGAAAATTTCGTTTTATTACCGCTATGACGTCAATCATTTTTATTTCATATTAATATTTTTTTTAATTGGTGAAACTTTTTATTTCATTTTCATTTTTCACGTGGAAATCGTCTGATAGAAAATTAATTATTGTAGAAAGAATTTCATCGTGAATTTTTAATTTTTGGCATCTGCTATAACGAAAAATATTTAAATTTAAAAGGAAAAGGCTGTTAGAATTTTGTTTTTTTTATCTCTATTTATTAAAATAATACGAATTTTTCAAATTTTAATATTTTGCGCTCTTCATAGCAGATATTCAGCTGTACACACAAAGTTTCAACTCTGTAATTTACATAGTTTCTGAGAATAGCTCTGTGACAGACAGACAACGGAGCGGGAGTAGTAGGGTTTCGTGAGATGAACGAAACCCTAAAAAGGAAAGAAAGAAAAAAGAACAAAAAACCATACGTCAAGTATAGATTATGAAAGAATTTCCAGCAAATCTAGAAAACTGTAACAAAACTTCACATTTAAATTAGGTGAAAAAAGATATGTAAGTAAACAGTTTAGAAAATATATAACACATTTAAAAATCCAGTTTAGCAATTACCTTCCATAATCAAAAAAGTAGTTTAATTGTTTTGTGCAGCCCTGTATATATTCTATAGATTTGCATAAAAAGTACATAGCATTCTAAAATTGTGTACAGTTAGAAAATTCACTTTTAGAAATGTTCCCCAATAGATGGAAATTAACTCGATTTTTTTTTTTAACAGCGCTGCATATTATCTAAAGACTTTTGTACACACCCCATATTAAGCTAAAATTTAATTCCGGCAAAAAATGCATAAAACACACTTTTAACCAGCACCAACCATAAACGCAATGTATATTGTTCTTTGTATAGTCCTGTATAAGAATTTATTTATATTCCATAATCTTCTCTTAGTATACTAAATATAGTTCAGCCGGAAAATGCATAACACAAAAACTATTCTTAAGCAATTCACTCCCATAGTCACTAATACTTATGAATTCCTTTGTGTAGCCCTGTATATGATCAATAAAACTTATACACAATATACTATGCAAAAATTTAGCTAAACTTAAACTTACAAACAAAAGTTGAAAACGACTTCCAGCAATTTTCGCTCATAGAGAGAACTGTTACGGAATTATTTTCTGTATCCCTGTAAATGAACGATACATGAAATGCACACCATACTTCTCAGTATGAAAATTATTGTACACTTCAGTAATACATATAAATATCATTATGTTGGAAATAGTGTAACAACATTAAAATATACTGCAAACGATTTCCCCCCTTATACCATTATGTAACAGAATTCTTTTGTGTGACCCTGTAAATGAATAATAAATGCTCTGAAACCCCTATTCTACAGAAAGCATATTTTAATGCATTTCATAAATGGATATTGTGTTTGAAATGGCGTGACATTATTAAAATACATAATTTTTTTTCCATTGACCCTAATGCAGCGGAATAATTTCGACTGTTCCTGTATACGAACTATAAATACTACACTCTAAAAACAACATTTTCAAAACTGAGCAAAAAGTACTCAAATCTGAAACATGTATATACTGTTTTTTGAAAACATGTTCACACTCAAGAATAAAACATCATGTAATCATATTTGAGTAGGTCCATGTTTCAAAAACGAGTATGAACTGACTTTTATGTGATCATTTTTGAGTATGTCCATGTTTCAAAAATGAGTTTCAACTGATTCTAATCATTTTTGAGTATGTCCATGTTTCAAAAATGAGTATGAACTGACCTCGATGGGCTCAGTTTTGAGTATGTGTATGTTTCAATATTTTGAGTAATTCTGGTATTTCAGAATTGAAAGCATTGGGGTCTTCATATTTGGAACAAAAAATTTCATAACAAAATGTAAACATCGATTTACTCAGATTTGAAATTGTCATTTTTCTCAGTGTACGTACTTCATTTTCAATAGATATCGTGATATAGTAAAACTCAATAACATATAAAAATTTCAGGGCAATCCGAGTACAATTACGAGCGTTATGCTTGTATTCAAAATTTACCTCAACCTATAAAACCGGGGTCGAGCGCTAAAATAGTATTCATCCTTGATCTGACTGGACTGCGTTTGCAATCAGGTCCAATCAGGTTAATCGAGAATTTCATTTGGGCGTTCGACCGAGGTTTTCTAGGTTGAGGTAGATGGTGAATACGAACATTAGAGTTCAAACAGACCGACAGACAAACCGAAGTCATGAACATGGACACTTATTCAACTATGTTGGAAAATGTTAAAAAGAATCTTCTTAGTATATTTCTACAACATTTCTAATAGGAATATACCACGGAGTTTCTAGCATAGAAACAGTGGTCATAAAATGGTGATCGCTATTTCGAAACAATCATTTTCAAATAGTGAAAAGGTTTAAAAAGGAGCGATAAAGCGCGTGCTAAATATGCCTAGAAGGATTTCTAGTACAGGTTTCCAAATTAATGGGTTGTAGAAACCAATTACCAAACTGACGCAGAATGATGGAATTCTATTAACGAAACGTAACGTCTCCCATCGAAAGGTTCAAAAATTTTTAATATAAGGCATAGTTTCCTATCTCTATTTCGTGTTTTACTGTAATTAAAATTTGTAAAGAGAAAATTGAATTTTAAATCCAGCTTCTCAATTTGAAATTCTAATGTAACAATTCTCGTAAATATATGGAATAGAAATTAATTACAATTTATGTGCGAAACTGTTTTGAACTTAATTGTTCCTACAGTACGGCAAAAATATCATCTATTTAGATTTCGTAATATCCATAAATCAGCATGAAATCAATTCGGTGAAATTTCTTATTAAGTTTGATGTAGCCTATGCCCAAAATGGTATGACGTAGAACCGTGCTAAATATGCATAAAATCATTTCGAGTAATAGGTTACAAAATTAATAGATTACTGAATTCTATTACCAAACTTCTGCAGTATGATTGAATTCCATTAATGAAATGTAACGTCTATCATATGTCATTCGCCCACCTGCTTGTCTGGTGGTTAGGACGCTGTCCACTAGACAACGGGTACTGGTTTCGGATCCCAACTCAGGTATGGAATGTTTGTAGTGGATCGGATTCCCCTTTAAAAGAAGGTCCCGGTCTGTTTAACTTTCTTGTGCTAAAGGTGACCTTTGCGCCTCGAACAAACCAAACATTATAAGTAACTTTTAAATTATTAAGTTAATGCTAAGTTTACAATCTCTACCTTCTTCATCCACATTCTTAATAATTTGATTATGAAATAAATAATTATAGAAATTTTCTAGAGTCGTCGAAAATTTCTCAGTGTGATTGAAATTTGTAAAGCGCAGATGGAGTTTTAAATCTCGTTCTCTCAGTTTTAAATTCTAATAATAGGGATTTTCCAATAAATATGTCAAATGGAAATTCATTAAAATTCATGTGCGAAACTGCTCAGAAGTTAATTGCTACTATAATATGAGAAAATGATTTATTAAACTTATATTTCGTACTATCCATTATTCATCTCGAAAATTTTTTTCTAGGATTTTCTTATTGTTCTATGTTTTTAATATACTAAAGACGATGCCAAGGATTTTTCCCAAATTATAGTTCAAAATTTTTTTCTTAATTTTTGTCTTTTTGAAATCGTTTTTACTATGATTTTGAATTTCTGAATTTAAACCTTTGTTTGTTATATCACAAGAAGCTAATAGTACTGTCCATTTTTTATGTTAAATTAAATGTTTATAGCTTTCATTAATTTTTTATAATTTTTTTTTTTTCATTTAATTAAATATATTTTTATGCACACTTTTACACTTAAGAATTTGTTTCAACATTTCACTAAAATATGCAGCCAAAATTGTTATCATCATAAGATGATAACAGTTTTTTTCGAACCACATTCTGGATAAGTAAAATTGATGTAACCTTTATATTGATATAAATGCTGGACGATTACACCATGAAATATTAGAACATTAAAGATGTGAGTATAAAACATCACAAATTTCACTGAATGGTGTATACAAATTTAAAATTTTATACATACATTAAAATTAAAAATATCGGTGTTTCGATCACCTTCTATGGTCATCCTCAGGAAAAAAAACCCCCATAAAATACCATTTAACCATAAAGTCCATTGAAATTATGATTAGGAGTAATGAAGTTTGTAATGATAGCATTTCATTTAATATCCCTAAACTTTGGATGAGCATCTTGAAATAGTCAATTACGCTTTTATTTATTTTTAAAATTCTTCATCGATAATACATTTACAGCTGTTAGATTTTTGTCCGTTAGGAGGTGCTTCTGCATGGTTTCTACTTATGGCTGTTTGGTACGTTGGTTGAATGTTACCCTAGTTAATTCTTTTTTTGTTTTTGTTTTTAATTTGTGGACAGCAATAATAATGTGGCTACGGACGGATTGTTTTTCATATTTGAAACTTTGGAAGCAATATAAAAAAAAATTCTGGGGTGACCATAGAAGGTGATCGAAACGTCGATATTTCTAATTTTAATGTATGTATAAAATTTTAAATTTGTATACACCATTCAGTGAAATTTGTGATGTTTTATACTTTAATGTTGGTCTTTAATGTTGTACCTTTATATTG
Organism: Maratus michaelseni; assembly: GCA_963931845.1. Classification (NCBI taxonomy): domain Eukaryota; kingdom Metazoa; phylum Arthropoda; class Arachnida; order Araneae; family Salticidae; genus Maratus; species Maratus michaelseni. The sequence continues at coordinate 140,968,204 of OZ007587.1, read as the reverse complement.
TATGTTTGACATTATAAGATGGTGTTATCTTGTTTTAACATTTGGTGCTCTAGTTAAATCTTAAAAATCAGAAGCTTGTGTAGATTTTTTTTTGTCATAACATGGTAAAATATTTAACCAAGAACTGGTAAAATGCCGAACAATAAATTGCAGTTATGTTTTGCAAACAAGAAACAATAGGACCGAAACCTCTATTTAAATTACACTCGGCCACACATACACGCCTGACCTGGGATTCGAACCTGACACCTTTTGATTTGCACTATGCTCTAAAGCATATTAATGTGCGTGAATAAAGATATCTGTTCTGATTGACTGCCACATACTGCCATAGGATAGGGCAAATTTGAACCACTATTAAGTTTCCTCATAATCAGCAGTTTTAAAAAATTAAGTGAACCATGTTTTGGTGCTTCTGTTTGTTTTCATTTTTCAACTTCAAATGGTGAACGGTTAATTTTGGACCATCAAAATGAACGTTTTTAGGTAGCTTTCAATACAAAAAACTACATATTGCAGCCGTTCGGAAGAAAGCAATTCCAAAAAATTTGGTATATTTTCACCGATTATGACCTCCAGACCTCCAGACCCCCAAACCACCCTCCGTTCAAATGTTGATTTATATATGTATATATATATATATATATATATATATATATATTAGCTATAGCAAGGGATCCGGGATCGAACCCCGTCTAGATATTTTTTCAGTATGTTGGTTCTACGCTGTTTAGTAAAGTGATAATTCACATCCTTTGTATTTCAGTAATTTACAGCGTAATTTTAGCCCTGCTGAAAAAATAATTAGTATATAAATATTCACCGATACTGGGTTTGATTTGTCTCATCTATGCCACTAGGAGTTGTGCTCAATGACTGACGTTCCATCTTGTTCTGCAAGGTTGTAGCCTAGCCATATAAGAGTGAGAGAATGCTAGGCCGGATGTCGTCCGGATGGCTTAATTGGTAAAGCACTTGGTGCGCTATACCAAGGGATCCGGGATCGAATCGCGTCTGGACATTTTTTTCACACTGTTGGTTGTACGTTGTTTAGTTAAGTGATAATTCACATCCTTTGTATTTCAATCTGATATTTGTTATGCTGTAACTCTCATGCTTAAATTCGCCATTCAAATTCAGTATTAATGAAAACCGGGATAGAATATTCTATAATCGGGTTCAAAGCAATATAGCTTCGGGTGTTTTAGTAAAATGAGTTGAATTTTTAAAAACATGGACTATAAAAGCTACCTTTTCCTCCCGGTACAGGCCGGAAGTGTACTTTTTTTTTTTAACAGTGCACTTGAATGTTGGGAAAATAGTTTTATTTACTAAAATTAACTTTACTGGAACCCATTAATAAAATTAGACAAACTATCCCATCTTCTTACCATTTAACAAATATAAATAAGCATCCAAAGATTTAAGTGTAGTAGCCGAAATAATAAATATTTCTTTTAATAAACTTTTGTGTGAAAACAGTTTTCTCAAAACCGACAGAGAAAATCTGTTTTGATGCTTAAGCCATTATTAGATTTTTTATAATATTTGTTCGAAGTTAGAACCAGTTTCCTCGCAAGTAAAGCAATTTAACCCCATAAATTGTGTAACTAGCAATTATGAGTAAAAGAGATTTTTAAAATAATAATTTTTGTTACTAAATTTACTATAATTGGGCTCATTTGAAGCATAGAAGTTTTTTTTTCCTAAATTCTTCAGCAAAATTATTTTCCAAAAGAGAAAATGTATATTTTTTTCTTCGAACAATTTGTTTAAGGGAATAACAACTGCTTAATTTTATTTATTTGAAAAAAGAATAACTTAAAAATTCATTTTCGGTATCTAAAGTATTTGCAGTTATTTAGATAAATTAATGTTTTTTTTTATTTATAGAATTTCCATAAAATGAGCTTATATGTTTATATTTAAATATGTTTATATATATATATGTTTATATATGTTTATATGTTTATATGTTTATATTTTTTTTGTGCATATCGAAAATATTTCACTGTGATTGAAATATGTTAAGCGGAGATGGAATTTAAAAACTCGTGTCCCAAATTTAAATTTTAATATAAAAATTTCCAATAAATATGTCAAATTTAAATTAATTAAAATTCATGTGTAAAACTGTTCAGAAGTTATTTACTAATATAATATGAGAAAAATAATTTATTTAACTTAGATTTCGCAATAACGATTTTTAATCTTAAAATGTACGATTTTCCAAAACCGTTTTCATTTTTAATATTTAAAAATATTTTCCAATAAAGTTTCCAAAATTAAATTTATGCATTTATTTGAGTTTTGTCTGTTTGGAATCCTTTTTGCTCTGATTTTGAATTTCTTTCTTTAAGCATTTTTTTTTATTGCAAGCAGCTAATATTATTGACTAGTTCTTTAAATCAAAACAATTCGTTTCTATTTTATGTTCTTTTATTGATTATATATTTATATTTAATTACAAGTATGTCAATGTAAAACTGTATACTTAAAAATTTGGCTTAACATTTCACAAGAACTGGTGCCAAAAACTTTACTCCAACATTTGGTGCTGAGGATGAACCATAAACTCGTGTATAAAACTAGCAAATAAAACCTTTTGTGCAAGAATATTAAAAGGCAGAAAACCAACGTTAAAAAAGCACAAATAAAACATAAACAAGAACGAAAAATCATGCGTCAAGCATAGATTATGTAACACTTTCCAACGCTCCCAAAATAATTTTACAAATCATACCATTTAATAAGCTAAAAGATAACATCTGAGTAATCCGAATGCTTTTATTCAGCCCTGTATAGGATCTATAAATTTGTATATATACTACATAGGATGCTAAATTTTAGTTCAGTTAGGAAACGCGTAGCACAGTTTAAAATTTTCCGTCTGGAGTTAAATAATACTGAAATGTGTTCGCGAACTTTTGTGCTTCCCTGTATTGGATCTACAGAATTTAGACACACCGCGTAATAGACAAAAAGCGAGTTAAAATAAAGTCGCGTTCAGTAACTTAAAACGCACTTCCAAGAATTATTGTTATCATACAGTAGAGAATTCTTTTGTGTGTCCCTGTAAATGAACGATGACTGCTATACACATAATATTCTGTAGTAAGCCTTTTGTAATGCCCCTTAGTGATATATATAAATTTCAATGCGTTTAAAATAGTGAAACATTATTTAAATAAACCACAGACGATTTTTCTCCATAGACGTAATGTAACGGAATTCTTTTGACTGTCCCTGTAAAGTAACTATAAATGCTATGCACACGCTATTCCATATTAAGCTTCCTCTAATGCACCGTAGTGATATATTAAATTTCATTGCGTTTAAAATAGTGAAACATTATTTAAATAAACCGCAAATGATTTTTCCCCATAGACCGCAATGTAACGGAATTCTTTTGAGTGTCCCTGTAAAAAAACTATAAGTGCTACACACTTCCGTTGAAATAGGGAACATGCTATAGATAACGACTATAACATATAAAAATTGCAGAGCAATCCGAGCATATTTACGGGAGTTAGAGCACGGACAGACGGCAGACGGCAGACGGCCAGACGGCCAGACGGCCAGACAAACCGAAGTCATAAACACTTTTCAACTAGGTTGGAAAGTGTTAAAAAGCAGCAAACCACCACCTCTCTGTCGTTTTGCCCAGTTTTGCTTTTTCTAGCACGATGTGCTTTGCTCTTTGTCGCACTGAAGAAATATCTCGCTTGTGGATTCGAAACAGCTGTTTGCTGCTTTTTTATGTATTATTTGTGCATTTTTAACGTTGGTATTCCGTCTTTTAACATAAACTTGAGGGCTATAACTTAGTAAAATATTTAACCGATAATTGGTAAAAAATTCAACAATAAACTGGTAAAACGATCAACAAAATAATGTGGCTACAGTTACAATTTGCAAGCAAGCAATCATAAGACTAGGATCAGGGTTTAAAGTGCAGTCCGACGCACATCCAATCATGTCCCGGTATTCAATCCTGTAACCTATTGACTTGTAGCCAGTGGTCTAGTTACAAAACTAACAAGCGGATTTAGTAAATCTAAATCAGTAGAATGAGAATGAATAAAACGTTTTGTTCTGAAAAACACTAATTATATATTCCCATAGAATGGTGAAATATTATTCCTTTGTTAATTTCCATCATAATCAGGAGTTTTGAAAATTAAGTGTTGTATTTTCTTTTTTTTTTATCATTAGATATTTCAACATTGCAAGGAACCTCCCCATCCCGCATAACGAAGAGAGAGACAGAGAGAGAGAGAGAATAACCAATACATTTTATTCACCAACTTGTCCCAGAAAATAATTAAATTAGTTATTCGACTATAAATTAAATCTTCTTTCAGTATATGTTTTTTAAAAAGCAAGCTTAGGGGATCGTCTTCATAGTAACATAGTACCAAACTCAGAAATTTTCAATACAAACACCTAATTTTGACATCGTATTTGGCTTTTCGATAAATTTTACCTTAGAATACCAAACTAAAATTCATTCAGTTAAGTACACTGGCGTTCAAAACTTAAGCAACAAACACCAAATGCTAATTTCATAAATCGATTTTTAATCATAAATCGAACATAAATCGATTTTTAAAAGCTTCAAACACACTAATCCTAACCCGAAGGACTTCCCGTTTTGTATCCTAAGGTAAAATGTACCGATAAAATCCAAAAATGATTTCAAAATTAGACGATCGTACTAAAAATTTCAGAGTTTGGTACAGTTACAGTGTGATTTAATTTTTGAATGTAATTTGAAAAAAAAGACATAATTAAATACAAAGGATGTGAATTATCACTTCACTAAACAGCGTACAACCATTAGAGTGAAAAATGTCCAGACCGGGGTTCGATCCCGAATCCCTTGGTATAGCGTACCAAGTGCTTTACCAATTAAGCCATTCAGACGACATCCAGTCTAGCATTCTCTCACTCTCATATGGCAAGATTACAACCACACAGCACAAGATGGATGCTAGACTGGATGTCGTCCGGATGGCTTAATTGGTAAAGCACTTGGTGCGCTATACCAAGGGATCCGGGATCGAACCCCGGTCTGGACATTTTTTCACTCTAATAGTTGTACGCTGTTTAGTAAAGTGATAATTCACATCCTTTGTATTTAATTAATTTACAGCGTAATTTCAGCACTGCTGAAAAATGAATTAGTGTATAAGACATAATTTCCAGATAAATGACTATTTCCGTACTTTTTTGTTATTGTTTATAACAATTTGAAGATTAAAATGTATGGGTAAATGCTCTCTGACTCTCTCTCTCTCTCTCTCTTTAACTCTCTATCTCTCTCTCTGTTTTTTTTTTTTTTCTTGGCCGATTATACGTAAATTTTAGTTCTGAAAATAAACTTTACTGGAACAAATTTAAAAATAAAATAAAATAAAAATAAATAAATATGGCTTCATTTAACACATATAAGTAAATAGTGAAAGACTGAATTGTAGTGGCTTAAATAATAATTATTCTTTTTTTATAAACTTTCGTGTGAATATATTTTTTCTCAAAACACGACAGAGTGAAGCTGTCTTGGTGCTTAAATCTTTTTATAATGCTTGTTAGAAGTAAAGACTGCACGTAACAAAAGCAATTTAATCCCATAAACTGTATAATCAGTTATTATGAGGAATTTGAAGCATAAAAGTTTGTTTTTTAAATTCTTGAGAAAAATCAGTTTCCAAATGGGACATGCATATTTTTCTCTGACCAATTTGTTGAAGGGCATAACACCTGCTTAATTTTAATCCTTTAAAATAAAATAAAAGCAAACTTAAAAAAACAGTTCCGGAATCTAAGGTATTTAAAGTAATTTAGGAGTACTAAAGTAAATTATTATTTGCTTATTTCTGGTATTTAAAAATAGGCATGCACCGGATGTGATTTTTTGCCGGATACCGGATACCGAATTAGGTTGAGTTGGGTTGATTATTGACGGCCAATTATCTACACGTGGGATATAGGCCCGGGAGGAGTGCCCTTCGTGAGGGTCTTTCTAAGGGAACCTAACCCGTATTTACTCATGGATAAATCCACGGCTCGAAGAAAACCACGAAAACTCCGAACGATTAGGCCGACGGGCGCAATTGGGATCGAACCCAGCACCTCCCGTCTACCAGCTTCGAGAGCAGAACCTGTCAGCCACTGGTGGGGCACCGGATACCGAATACCCGGTGCAAAATTGTACCGAATATCCGGTATCCGGCCAAATACTTTTTCGTTTTTAATTTCAATAGTAATACTTCTATTTTATGATTGCTTAAAAAGAAAAACTTTAAATTATTATAATTTTATGTCATTCAAATGTTAATAATAGATTTAAACTCATTTATTAAGTAAAAGTTGCTTAAAAACAAATGCTTTTTAGTAATTAAATATTGGAATTTAATAATGTTCTGTCTTTTGCCTATTCTAATATACATATTAGTAGTTTTTTTCTTTTATTCAGGGTCATTGAACATAAAAAGATAAACAATTAAGTAATTTCTCCGTTTTTCATATTTATAAATCTTTGTTATTTATAAATACTAAACATCCTATTGATGCGCCTTTTTCTTTTCTAACATACTCTTACATATTATTACTTACTTTTCCTATGACAAATGTTTTCTAACAGAATTTAAATAGAGAAGCTCCTCATCGCAAGTATCTTCTTTTGTAGTACAAAGGGGACAGTGAACTATTCAAGAAAGTGGCACAATTCTTTTCATGTGCAGTATTATTTTACCATAGCTGATCTCCCATCCATAGACAAATTGTTGAAAAAACAAGAAAAAGAAACAACCAGAGGAGATTATTCTCCGAAGAAGGAACATATTTGTGATCAAAAACAGAGCCTGGAAATGCTGAGCACCATAACTTGCCTTTAATTTATAAATAATTAGTTGTCATATTTTAAATATTATATTTTCATTTATATATAAATCCTATAATTTAATTTTTGTAAAAATATGAATATTTATTTCTACTAACAATGTTTTAACGGGATAGTGTCGATAAAAAGCAAATTAATTTTGAATTAATTTTTTCTGATAATGTTAAAAAATACGTCACTATTCGGCAACCGGATATTGAAGTATTCGGCCGGACCGAATATCCGGTTTGAGTGCCGAATAAGCAGGATATCCGGCAGGAGACGGATATCCGGTTCATCCCTATTTAAAAATATATATGAGTTCTTTAAATATATATTTATAATATTTATTTAAATATTAAATATAACTTAATATTTCTACACATTTATTTAATATTTATTTAAATATTTAAATAGAATTTTCAATTATTTTTTTTAATTAGAACATGAATTTGAGTTTTAGAAAGGTTGAAAAGTTTTGCATTTGAAAATAGCAATATTTCGGTTTAATATAAATTGACATTAAATCAATTTTTGGAAGATCACTATAAATAAATATATGCTAAGAAATTAATTGTGTTTACATTATAATGAATATGAACATATTAATTTCTGAAAATATTCAACGGTCTATTCTACAAACCAAAGTAAAAACTCTATTGTAACATGATTTATATTTATTTCAAAATATGTATTCGAAAAGTTTCAGTTTTTGCTAGATATCTATGATTTCATGTATATAACTAACGATATAAAAGCTTAATTCTGGCACAGATTTAAACATATTTTCAATTAACAAAATTTTTTTTATAATTATTATTAGTCTGGTTTGGGATAGAAAATTGCTGAATCGCTATTACGTATTTGTTACGTTTACACTTCGAAAGTGATGATATATTTATTACTCTTAGTAACAGTGGAAAGAGTAAGTTATTTATTATCTATTTTGTATAAAAAATTATAAATATCTTTTGAAGACATACATAAATTATTTTATGTCTTCTTATGCTTATTAAGAGTAAGTAATATATTTTTTTCAAACATATTTTAAAGACGCATAAAGTGGTTAACCCTAATTTTAATTAGCATTGTTTTTCCCCTTTTTATCAAAGATTCAAATATTTTATACAGAGATGAAAACTACTTCGGCTTATTGTTTGACTTCTGATACCCGTCTGAAAAATTGTAAACACTGAAAAATTGAATATCCTAAGCATAACTTTCAAAAAGTAGAAATATTTTTATGCTAATTTTAATTATCATTGTTCCTTCATTTTTCTCAATGATTCAAATGTTTTCCAACCAGTGGATAACTACTTCTGCTATTGTTTGACTTATCCCCAAAATTGTAAACATTGAAATACTGAGAACACTAACCATAACTTTCAAAAAGTAGAAATATTTTTCTAAATTTGGTCGTAATCTTCTAATACGCAAATTAAGATATATTTTAATCTCGTTATATATGGAAATCAAACATGTGAAATGCATATTATGATTTTTCAAGAAGTATATATTTATGGTGGAGTAAGCTGGCAAAATAATCGGAGAATGCTTATCGAACATGAAAGTGATCGTAACTTTAAATACACTTGCGTTCATCGCTATAATCCTGGGTTCCCCTGCTGATAGGAAACAGTCCACAAAAGTACAAAAGTTAAAAAGAGACGTTCACGTGAAAGTTTTCTTTATTTTCGGACATTTCGACACATTTAGAAAGGCGAGGGTGGTCCTATCACACCTTTAAAATAATCGACTTTCTTGTTCAACAGATAGAGAAGATCTGATCTAATTTTTCAGATGCATTATCGCCAACACATTAGATGTAACATGCCAAACCTTACATTTCTAGCCAGGCTTAAACCGTCAAACTTTTGCCAGTTAGGGATTATCCAATATTAAGAATTTTGAAGGAGAAATAAAAGGCACGCCATAAATTGGCGCTTATCAATTTTGGTGATTTTAAACGGACAACCCGAGCTTGTTTTGAGAAAGTTAGACATGTGTTATTAAAAGCGAAGAAAAAAAGTTGATACTGCATATTTTTACAGCATTGAATTTATGAAAATGGCGCATAGTTTTAGCATAAGATAAAGAAACAGGCAAAGGACAGACGCCTCAACGTATCTGAACAAATTAACATGCAGAGAGAAAAAAAAAACCACATAGTACATCTGCATTAAATGCGAAGACAAAATAACTGCGAGATATTCAAGTCCGGGAAATGGAATTCTTAATATTGGTTTATCCCTAACTGTCAAAAGTTTGGCGGTTTAAGCCTGACTGGAAATGTAAGGTTTAGCATGTTTACATCTAATGTGTGGCGATAATGCATCTGAAAAATTAGATGAGATCTTCTCTCGCTTTTGTCGAATAATGATGTAAGTTTTTGTGGAGTAAGCGAAGGCCACCGTCTGTTTTCTTGTGTCGATGTGCTGGTATAATAAGAAGATTTCCATGGATCTAAGTCTTTCACCTAATGCTTTTGTGTGGATTTATTTTCCAGGAAACGAACTTTACGATTATTGCGGAACATGCATTGCACCATTATACCTCGGCATATCACTAAGAAGAATTATGCATTTTGATATACATGGACTTTGCGATAATATTGTTTCCATGTGTATAAATATACATATGTTTTAGTAATAAAAAAGACCTTTCTGAAAAGGGTGTCATAGTTCGCATTTTAAGCAGATTTTCCAGGCATAACTATCTGAGAAAGATTGTCATCTAGTAGTAATCACTTATAACTAATAATATCATACATATGTAGAGAGTTGAAACACGCTGTTCGAGTCTAAAGCACTTCATTGCAATGTTTGAAAATTCCAGGATTTTACATATAAAAAATAACTTCCATGTTGTTGAGCGGATTTCTTTTCCTTTTTTGAGAACATATTTTATATAATTTCATAAAATCATCATTTATCTTATTAATTATATAACTAATACTTCTTTTAAGCATTCATGGATATGAATGTATTTCTTATACTGAAAAAAAAAGGATTTTTCGTATATTTATTCTGGATGAGTTTGAATTAAAGTAACATCTACCATTTCATTCTTTATAAACGCTCGTTTAAATAATTAATGAAAGCTGGCAAACCGCCTGAAGCCTGCAGTTATAAATATGTAAGCTGACTATAGCAGAACTGTGGCAATTCAATATAAAATGTTCACTTTCATTTACATAAAAGCAAACATCAGTTTTCTTAAAACTTGGCTACAAGTGGTGCTGTAAGGATAAATGCAGCCATCGGCTTTTTTCATAGTTTTCTTTAAACTGAAGTAAACAGTTACCATTTTTTTTACATGTGTAAATAAATGTAAAACATAATGCATGAATTGAAAATTGTAAAAATCACTGTTGTAACGGTTTAAATAATGTATTTGTACGAATTTCCGTAAATGTTCATTATTAAAAGAATCTTGTTGACCATTTTGTTGTTAAATGACAAAAACTGATGCAATGATAAGAAAAACTGACGTTTATAAATTTAATTAAAGTTTTTCAAATGATATAAAAATACGAAAACATTTGCGCAAACGATATATTTGGTATCTAATTTTCTAATATAGAACAGTAAAAAAAAAGAATAGTTTATGGTAATTATTTAAAAAAAATGAATTTCTGCATGATAGTTTTCAATTTATAGTGATTTCTTGAAGTATTATTTGAGATCGCATCCTTCAAAAAATCACCCACGCACAATACGTTAACATAAAAATAAAATGTATATGGGAGATTCTAAAGAAAAGTACATATTATAGTTTCATTTGCATTCATGTATTTTTTTTTTAATCCTTACGAGCAGATCATATTGAATATTATACTTTCGGATTTCTTTATTTATAATCTTCGCGCAATCCTGCTTATTTATCACATGAAGCTTAAACTTCTCCAATAATATTCTTCAATAAATTCAACTCATAATCTTAATTGCCTAGTTATTTGCCGTCAGAGGCAGTTTTTACCTACCTCCGTGTCTTGTTTTTTCAAACGTTAGTGTATTGCTAGGCCAAGGTTAGTGGTTAGTGCATTGTTAGAGAGGGTAAAATGCTGTTTTCAATTTACCAGTGTTTATGTATTTTCCTTTTTCATGCACTAAGCATGTTTGAATAAAGTTTTCGTCTTAAGATTGAGTGATTTCTCCATCTGATCTGAGTTTTTATCTCCTGGAAAGTGGTGTAACCCATGCGCCAAGCGTTCGCCAAGCAAAATTCGGGATAACAATTCTACTAAAGAATAGTTAAACATGTATTTCCGGCGATTTTAGAAATTCACCAATTAAGTGGGTTAAATGGGGGTTCAAAAATTTTCAGTGATTTTCACATTTTCTCCATATTTTATCAGCAGTTTTAGGTAAGATCGTGAAATTCAATATAACAAATCTACTAAAAAACTAGTCGTTGGGGACCACCGTAATACTTACCCATCATGGATATGCATAATGTAAAATATTAAAATAAAAAATGTGTAAGCTACTTATAAAATGCATTGCAATTCAAATAAAATCGAGGCTTGATGACGTCACAAACTTTAAAGGCTCGATTAATGAATTGCTTGAAAGAAACATCCTTATAACTCCAAAAATAATAATCCTATTAACTAGCGGTTTATTGAATCTGATTAAGCGTCAAATTTCCAATTAAAATATATCTTTGAAGTGAAATTTGGATGAAATACAGGGTCATGAAAAATTGAAGAGTGTGGAAAATAGGATTCCAAATATCTCGGCAACTAATTATCCGATCAACTTCATGCTTTATGCAAAATTTATGTTTTTTTATTGTCTTTTATATTCATTTCTTAAAATAAACAATTTCGAAAATTTTTATATACCTTTTATCAGAACGAATATTTCGAGAGTCCGAAAAAAATAGTTCCGGTTAATCGAGGTTATTGAAATGAAATAGGCTTCTTCCCATTATTACATACTAAGTACATACCAAATTGCAAGTCTCTATCTCAATTTTTTCGGTGGACTGTAGAAGACGGCATAATCAGAAATCCGTAGGTCGCTGGTTCGAATCCGGCTCGACGGAATTCCTTTTTTATTCGATGATATATATTAAAAAAATATTACTTATGTGTCCCATTTTATTTCTCATATATATAACTCTGCCGGTTTTCGCCGGTCTAGCCGGTCGCTTTTCAGTGGGGCCCAGATACAAAGTACTACTTGGTCCGTACTCCTAGATAATCACGGGTAGGGCCCAGTATTATTTTGTCAGGGTGTTCATGAAAAAAAATATTTATGTCGCGAAATCTTTATTTAAGTGCTTTTTTATATTCTTATTAGTTATTTTCGTATACTTTTAATTTAAAGTATTTTATTTATGTTTTTCTGGTTGCATGTAAAATACACTTTCTGAGCCCTAAGCCAAGTCAGGTCGGTACACTGCACTATTTGGGGCCCCACTCGGAAGCGACCGGTTAGAAGGGCGAAGACCGGCTAGTAAATTATAATTTCTTTAAAGTTACGAGTAAAATCTTGAAATGTATCGAATTTAATAATTATTGTATAACAAAAATAGGGTGATGGATTGGCCTATCAACTTGGTTCTTACTAGTGGGATTAAGATAATTCCAGAATAATGGGAATAGTTTTCTTGATTAGCACCCATTGAAAGGAGATAATCCTGTTGAATGGAAAACCTTATTTTCGTTTTCAAGTACAAATGAAAAGCTTTCCATCTTAAATAGTCATGACAACTGTGTGTGAATTGTATTGATGACAAAGTTTTCTTAGGGATGTTAAAAATGTGTCAGGAATTCATTTTGTATAGATAGCAAGACCCAAAGAAAGGAAATTCATAGTACTTTCAAAATGAAAGTAAGTTAATGAAAGAAGATGTCAATCAAAGAAGATTATCCAAGTGAGAGGAGTAGTGCTTCTTTGCTATATAAAGAAGGCTGGTTTGGGAGTTCCAGAGGAAAGGATTGAAGAGAGTTTCTGACTTGGTCAGAATGTTGTTCTTGAAATTTGTATGAACATGCTTTGTAAATATTCATCACCATTTCATTTTTTTCATTTAATTGTTATTTTGAAAGTTTTTTTTCGTTTAAAACGATATGAAATGTTTCATTATATATATGTGTGATAACGTTACCACAATAGGTTCAAAATAATGTGCTGTATATTTATTCTGTATTGACATGCATGCAGAAATGTAATGTAACTTTAGTAATACATAATTGTATTCAATGTGTATTTTTTTTTTAATTTAGCCATATTGGATATTCCATTAACGAATTTTTCAGAATAACGAACTTGATTGGTGGTCTGCAGAAATTCGTTGTAACGAGATTTTACTGTATAATATTTATATAATATATATAATATTTATAATATTATATATAATATATTATAATGATATATATAATATTTATAATATTATATATAATATATTATAATGATATATATAATATTTATAATATTATATATAATATATTATAATGATATATATAATATTTTTAATATTTACCCTATCTTAAAACTATTCTAAATTTTCTCACTTAATTTACCATTTTCCGTCTTTAAGAATGCTGTTATTATTTTTATCGTTTCTCCTTTTTAAATAGCTAATTAATTGATTTCCCACTTGTCAATTTCTTTTCATTTTGGCTTTGCGCCTGTAAAATTTTCTCCAATGTATTTCAATGGAACGTCTTTTATCCTTTTTCGACACGATTCTAGAAGATACGAGGAACTTTTCTTTCAACTTTTTCGAGAGGTTATTCGCTCACTTTTGATTATTCCGCAGTTACTACATAATTCGAGGCGTTGTTTGGTTGAAGTTCATTATTTGTAGCCTTTCGCGGAGTTGTTTAAAGCCATTTGCACGATTTTGGAACAAAACGTTTTGAGTGATATGCCCCTTAGAAATAGCTGCGGCATCAGAGGAATGTATCTTGATTTTTTTAGAATTTCGCCGTAGAAATGTATTTTAATAAATGCCGTGCTAATTTGAGAGTACTGCATTTTTTGTGATGAGATGGTAATGGTAATAAAGAAGTTGAACTAGAACTTTTTCTTGGGAAAAACACCCAGGAATTTTTGACGCCTTTGTTTTTTAGTTACTCGGTTATACGCTGGCACGATTGTTACTAATTATGGTCGCTGACTGCACGCACCTACAGGGTGTCGCACAAGGTACGCAGCGTCTAATATGTACAGATTCGGATAGAGCACGTCAATATGAGTATTTTGAATGGTAACATGTGGGATCCCCGAATACAGCGTGATAGTCTAATTTGGAGGTAAACAATTGGAGGTTAAGGGCCAACGAAAATCCCCATCATGCAATAGTTCGGCCTCTGCACCCAGTGAGACTCACAGTTTGGTGTGCGCTATCTGCCGAAGGCATCATTGGACCAATTGTTTTCACTACAAATGTCACCGGTGAGGCTTATTTTGACGTGTTGCATGACTAGGTCATCCCATAATTGTATGGCATGGATAAGATAAGCGATTATTGGTTTATGCAGGATGGTGTTAGACCTCACCGCACTCAGCTTAACTTCGACCTCTTAACGGAACATTTTCACGATAGAATCATCGGGTTGGACACCATTACGAAAACTGGCAATGGTATAGAGTGGCCGCCGTATTCCCCGGATCTTAACCCATGTGACTTTTTTAATGGGGACATCTGAAAGACACAATATATCGCACACAGTCTAAAACATTAGACGACTTAAGAGCAGCAATTTAAAACAAGATGAAGAAATTTGGAAGAGATCTATTGCAAAAAACAATTGCGAAATTCCATTCCAGACTTCAAAATGTTATTTGTTCGAACGACGGACATTTCGAAAATCTGTTGTATTGAAAGTTCTCAATAAACATTGATTTTCACTTGGTTTTTTTTTCTCATTTCTTGTGTTTTTCATATGACAAGCTTCACACCTTACTTACACTATCACGCTATATTCAGGGACCCAACATGTTACCATTCAAATACTCATATTGACGTGCTCTATCCGAATCTGTACATTTTAGACGCTGCGTACCTTGTGGGACTTCCTGTATTTTTAGTTATGAAATCTACGCTGGTGTAACTGCAGATGAGTATATTTTCCCTCTCCTACGTCAATGAATATGTGATCGTTTGTAGTGTACCATTCAATCATTAATTCATTGGCTGTAAAATATTTTTCCTGGCTGCTCGCCGAGATAAAACAACATCTGCAATCAAGTAATTACTGTACGCTGCTTAAGTTTCAGGAATTGTTTCCTTCGGGCGGCTCCACTAGGTAGCTTTTTACGCTTTGTAATAGAAGCTACCTAAAATTATTAACACGAAATAGTTAAGAGATCATGCTAATAATTTTGTTCAGTAACTATACTATAATGTGCATCAAAGAATGCTGATTTTCTTACACTTTATTTATACAACAAAATTTGCTACAAAAATTCAGATGAATAATCTTCTTTGATCGATTTATGATGTAAAATTAATAAAAGCGTTTCAGCGAACTAAAAATTTAAATGCAAAAAAAAATATATATTTTTTAATTAATTATTTTTATTTTGAAATGACTATACTCATTTTCAAATATCCATCATTTTAAATTTCAACGGCCGAAACACCCCGCTTCTCAGATTTTATTTATTTTTAGGGTTTCTTACTTCAAAAGTAAAAACGGAACCTTTATAATATCACTTCTGTGTCTGTCTGTCCGTTTGTCAGAGCCCCTTTTCTCGTAAACTATAGGACATGGAAAGTTCAAACTTGGGAAAGTTATAAAGTCTTTTTACCCATATATTTTTAGATTATTAGTCATTCACAAATATGTTAAAAAAATTTAAGGGGCTAATTAGATTACTTGAAAAGAAGGGGTTTCCTTTTGTCTATCGTGTGGGGTACCGTGTGAATGATCTCGTAATACCGAATTCAAAAATATATTTGTTTAAATTTTAGGTGTTTTATTTTCAGAGATATCGCCGAAAATGCACTGCCAAAATATGTTCCCGCTCCTCACATTTCCGAAACTACTCAAACTAAATTTATGAAAAAAATTAGTTGTAGTAGGACTTTAATTAAACCTTGCAGTGAAACTATAGCGAATTTCTTTGGTAGCATATTTTTCGAGAAAACGCATGTTTCCGTTAGACACAAACAATACTTTTTCGGGAGGTCAGTGGGGGAGTTGACGGTCGTTCGAGATATCTATCGACGCAGAATCATCCAAGAATATTTGATAATGATTTTCGAAAAAAAATTGTCGGTAATTAGTCGAGGTATTAATTAAGTTACTTGGAAAAAAATTATTTTCATGTATCATGTAAGGTATCGTTCGAAAGATTTTGTAACATCGCACTCACAAATATATTTGTTTTCAGAGATGTCACCAAAAGTATACTGGAAAAATATGACTATGTCTTCCAATTTGAACTGTGCCGAGTGGTTTGGTGGATTTAAGCCGATTTAAAACTACGAAATAACGCAAAAGAAACTCGCGTTCAGTTCTTCATTCCCTTCCGATGAGTAAATCGAATTATGAGCACGCGCAACTGATTTTGCCGGATGGCAAAGAAAGAGATGAGTTTTTAATTAATATATCGGCTAATTTTGAAAATATCAAAAATCTGAGATTCGTCAGAACAGGCCTTGGACTATCCTCACATAAATTTTTAGACTTCTAGGTGCGCTAAATTTTCCTAGCCATCGCACATGCGCACAAACACACACACACACAGAGCGAAACTTTTTTTTGTTAGTATAGAAACGTTGACAGAAATTAAAGGACATATATTGCAAGCTTTTACCGTTTTTCTAAAATATTTTTCACATTTATTGATAAATAAATATTAAGAATGATAAACAAAAAATTATTAATTTTCTCCAAACAAAATCAACTATTCATTTTAAAGTATAATAGTTCATGTATCTTAGATTTTAATGATATAAGATTTTTTAACAAATTGTATACAAAGAAATAAAAGAAAGAAAGAAAAAGAATGCAAAATCTGCATAATATATGTATATTAATGTAAACTGAAAAAGATATTTCATTCAGAAAATAATTATAAAAAAAAAATGGAAAAAAGTATTATTATTATTTTGTTGTTGTTGTTAAAGAGCATAACAATAATTAATTTGTTATTAATGTATCACATTAAAAAAACTTTGAAGATTTAGTGTCATGGCTTTGAAAACTGTATAAATAGCAAAATCAACTTTCTAATAATCATTTGTACTTTACGTGAATAAGGATATCACAAATTAGCATGTAAAATATTATATAAAGACACCTTTTTTTATCACATCACATTTTATTCACCTTCTTCTTATGAAAGATTGTTCAATCCATTATTGTTTTATTTTAATTTTTTTCTGGAAGTAAGTGTATTTTTTTAGAAAATTTGCGGGCCATTACCTTAATGATTTTTAGCCAAAAAAGGTTGCATTATACCACAAAAAGTTAATTAGTCTCTTAATACGAGAAGTAAGAAGTAATAACAGGTATCACTCATAAAGAAAAGAAAAATATAAATATTATTCATAAAATTATATAGATCTTAAAAATTAAGCATAAAATGTCTTTTCTTAAGTATTAAAAATTAATTATAAGCACAAAATTTGAGGCAAAGCACAAGAAATAAGTAATAAATTTATCAAATAATCATTTGTACTTCACGTTAAATACAATAGCATAATTTAACTGGTGAAATACTATAAATTCACATAGTTTGTTTTATTTCATCACACTTCATTTATGTTATTTTTAGGAAAACTGTTCGATCCATTATTACTATGTTTTTACCTTTTTTTTTTAAAGTTATTGTGAACTTTAAAAAAAATTGTGAGTCATTAACTTGATGACGTTTAACCTCAACAACGTACATAATATCTCTAAAAAGTTAATTAAAGTCTTAATACGAGATATAAGGGAGTTAAAATAGTTATCCTTCATTAAAAAAAGAGACACTGAAAATAATTATAAAATTGCACGGGTTTTGTATAATTAGCCTAAAATGTTTTTTTTTTCTCAAGAATTAAAAATCAACTACCAACCCATAAATTTATCAGGTATATATATCCTACATTAATTACGTTCTCACTATTTAGGTATATGAAGTGTTATAATCTCACAGCTGTGTTTTATTACACTTTTCATCCATCTACTTTTTAGGAAAAACTGTTCAATCCATTATTGTTATGATTTTAACTTTTTTGAAAGTCAATGTAAACTTTTAAAAAAATTGCCAGACATTAACTTGATGACCTTTAACCACAAGAATATATATAATACACCAAAAAGTTAATTATAGTATTTATACGAGAGATAATGATGTTTTAACAGGTATCCTTCATAAAGTAAAGGAAATAATGTAAATAATTATAAAATTACGCGATTTTTTTGGAATTCGTATAAAATGTTTTCCTCTCAAGAACTAAAATCAAATTAAAACAGATAAATTTATCAAATATGGATTTATATTTTACGTTAATAACGCTATAACAATTTAGTAGGTGAGATTCTCTAAACTCACAACTATTTTATTACACCCTATTTCATCAAACATTTTATTTATGAAAAATTGTTGGATCCATTATTGTTTTATTTAGACTATTTCTGAAAGTTAATGTAACCTTTTGGAAAATTTGCAAACATTACCTTTGTGACTTTTAGCCACAACAACACGCATGATACCCCAAAATGTTAATTTGTCTCTTAATACAAGACGAAATGGCGTTATTATAATTATATTTCATTAATAAAATACCAATATTTCTTTAAAAAATTACACATTTTAAAATTTAACATGACAAGCCTTTACATTTGGATTTAAAAGTAAACTAAAAAAATATAAATCCAACAAATATTTTTAATAGTAAAAATACATTTATCTGCTATAAAAGAGCAGTAACATATAAAATAGGTAGATATATACACTATATTGCCAAAGGTGATTGGTCAGTTGCGATTTTAGACGTTTTGTTAACTATCTAGAAAAATACATGAGGAATTAACCTGAAACTGCAGGTGTGTAAACAGTATAGTATAGCTTATATATTTCCGTGAATAATTTTTCCCGAAACCCCATAGGGGACTGTCAACAAATTGAAAAAGAACGAATATCTTTTGGATTACCCTGTAAAAACTAATGTAGCAAAAGCGTTAAAACTCGAGATTATTAATAAGTGGCTTATTGTAATATATTGTGTTCATTTTTATGAGGATAGCATGTATACTCGAAGAGAAATTAAGGTTTTTATAAAAACCAACTCAAATTTCGCCAAGTTTTTTGCTGATAATTTACAGAGTTCTTAATATAAAAAAAAGTTATTTTGAGAAAATATGTCAAACAACATTGTACATAATACTCTGCAATCGGAATTAAAAAATAATAAAAATTGGATGAAAAATGAGCAGGTTTACTAAAAAATGTTTCACTGCGCATGTCCGAATGCAATCAAAACATAATATGTATATATAATGTATTAGCTAAGTATATAGAGCAACTTTTGTGAAAGTCTCAAAATCATAGCTTGAAAATTCTGAAAATTATCGTCGATAGAATAAGCTCGAAATCCGTTGTTCCCAAAAAGAAGCAAAAATATGAGGGGTTGTATCAAATATCTGTTGATTAGTGCCAAGATAGCGTACACACTATTGCATGTACTACTATATTTGGATACAACCCCTCATCTTTTTGCTTCCTTTTGGGAACAACGGATTTCAAGCTTCTTCTATCAACGATAATTTTCAGAATTTTCAAGCTATGATTTTGAGACTTTCACAAAAGTTGCTTTATATACTTAGCTAATACATTATGCATATTATATTTTGATTGCATTTGCGCATGCGTAGTGAAACATTTTTTTGTAAACCTGCTCATTTTTCATCCAATTTTTATTATTTTTTATTTCCGATTGCAGAGTATTATGTACAATGTTGTCTGACATATTTTCTCAAAATAACTTCTTTTTTGTATTAAGAACTCGGCAAATTATAAGCAACAAACTTGGCGAAATTTAAGTCGGTTTTTATAAAAACCTTAATTTCCCTTCGAATATTCATGCTATCCTCATTAAAATCAACACAGTATACTACAATAAACCACTTATTAATAATCTTGAGTTTGAACAATTTTGCTACATTAGTTTTTACAGGGTAATCCAAAAGATATTCTTTCTTTTTCAATTTGTTGACAGTCTCTTATGGGGTTTCGGGAAAAAATATCACGGAAATATATAAGCTATACTATACTGTTTACACACCTGCAGTTTCAGGTTTTAAATTCCTCATGTATTTTTCTAGATAGTTAACAAAACGTCTAAAATCGCAAGTGACCAATCACCTTTGGCAATATAGTGCATAGTTGCCAACCTCCCGATTTTTTTCATACCAGTATTTTTATGTAAAAACATATGTTTTAAGTAATCGTACTATTTCTTCAATTTAATAAAGCGAATTTTTTTGTAAGATTTTACTGGTATTCAAAAAATCGGGAGGTTGGCAACTATGATAGTGTATATATATTGACATTTTTACTACAGTTATAGGTTAATGAAATATAATTATTTATTTTATATATCTTCTTTTTTTTTAAAAACTACTCAATCCATTATTATTACGTTTTTTTCAATGTAAACTTTTAGAAAATTTGCGAGCCATTAACTTGATGACTTTTAGCCGCACATGATACCCAGTAAAGTTAATTAGTCTCTTAATACGATAGGTAATGAAGTTATTACGGTTATCTTTTATAAATAAAAGAAAATTTAAATACAGTGGTGGACATAATTATAAGACACCTAGCTAATTTGACAGACAGTGAAAAAAAAGATTCAGAGCTTAAAAATGCTTTATCAAATACGACAAAAGCATAAATTTATTCTATTATCACACGTAATTGTTTTACAGAAATGATATTTTTATAGAGTTTAATAAAAAAAATATTAAAAATACCATGGACAAAATTATAAGACACCCTAACATTTTAATTAAAACACCTGCTTTTTAAAAACAATATGCAAATTTTCTACACGTTGTTATGCCGTCAGCAGACGATATAGCAAACGATAACCGACTTCACGCATTTACAAACATGCCCCAAGGTACTGAATGCCCCAGCACATTTTATAGCATTCTTTAGGTCTTTGACATATGTAAACTGCCTCCCATTTCGGTAAACCTCACGAGCTAAGATCCCCCACAAGTTTTCGATTTGATTTAAGTCTGGGGAGCGAGAAAGCCACGGAATAACATTGATAATCTGATCTGAAAACCACTTTTTTGTTACGTGTGATGTATGAATCGACGTGTTATCGTGCTGGAAAGTGTAGTTTTCGCCACAAAGAAGTTCGCCGTATATGGCTATTTGATCTTTAAGAAGATTCTTAAACTTTTCGGAATTCATTCTTGAATGCACAAAAACGATATCGGTTGTTCCTTGAGCCGAAAACCCAGCCCAAACCATTACTGAGCCTCCACCCATTTGGCGGCTCATTTGTACATCAGGAGACTTCCGTAAATCATGCCAGTAATAGTGAAACCCGTCAGGACCATCCAGGTTAAACTTTTTTCCATCAGAAAATAACATAGAATATCATTTGGAGGTCCAGGCCATAGTTTGTTTAGCGAAGTTTAAACGGTCCATTTTGTGCTGCCTTAGAAGCGGTGGTTTTTTCTTTAATTTTTTTAATTTCACGTAGGAAGCATTATGCAAAACCCTGCGAATAGGTTTTCTTGACCAATTCAGTTTCAAAGCATTTTTAATGTCTGTAGTGGTCATCTTATTCTGTGTAGCGAGCGAAAGCACATGGCGTCTCTCTCTCGAGTACAAGCAAAGAGTACGTCCAGATCTTTTAATCACCGATCCATTACTTCCTCTTTTCAAAACATTTGAAATTGCCCATCTAGAGCGTTTAATAATTTTTGAAATATTATTAACCGAAGAACCAGTTAAATTTAATCTTGAAATTTCGCGAATTTCACTTACTTTTAAATCTGTTCCTCGTGGCATGTTTGTAAATGCGTGAAGTCGGTTATCGTCTGCGTTAGTTAACTGCTGACGTCATAACAGCGTGCAGAAAATTTGCATATTTCGAAAAAAAGCAGGTGTTTTAATTAAAATGTTAGGGTGTCTTATAATTTTGTCCATCGTATTTTTAATTTTTTTTTATTAAACTCTATAAAAATATCATTTCTGTAAAATAATTACGTGTCGTAACAGAATAAATTTATGTTTTTGTCGTATTTGATAAAGCATTTTTAAGCTCTGGATCCTTTTTTTTACTGTATGTGAAATTAGACAGGTGTCTTATAATTATGACCACCACTGTATTTCTTTAGAAAATTACAACTTATTTTCTTTAAATAGCATAAGCTTTTTCCATTTAACTAAAAATGTATAAATTTATGATATATATATATATATATATATATATTGTGTAGTTATAATATAAGTATTGCTATTTGGATTTGTCTGTAGCTTGAAGGAATAACCCGAATGAAACTAAAATCGGTACACTTACTATTCGAGCAAGAAAGGGGAAGAAGAACTGAACAATAAAAAATAGTTACAATAATCGCCAACAGATGGTGCTTTTGAGTGTGAAATGTAATGTGTATTACAAGAACAAAGAATTAAGGCGTAAAACCGGATGGCATACCTAATTTATTCGAAAAGTCACAGTGAATGTGGTTACGCTTTCGCATGGCGGTGCCGATCAAGTTCAGGTTCCACATGGCCATTGTGCTGAAGGACACAATCCAGGCGGTGCACAACGTGCACAACAGCAACATCAGGAGTGATTTTTCGCACATGTTCTGATATGCGATCTTTTAAGTCATTGAAGTTTGCGATACCTCCACGGTACACAATAGATTTTAAGGCCCCGTAACGCCATCTATTGGTGATTATTGCAACTATTTTTTATTGTTCCATTCTTCTTCCCCCTTCTCGAATAGCATGTGTACCGATTTGGGTTTCATTCGGATTATTCCTTCAAGCTACAGACAGCTCCAAATAGAGATACTTATATTATAACCACCAGGTATATGTTTGTGGGGTGGGATTGAAATAATAAATAATACCCATCTGTAAATTAATATCCACCAAAATACAAGATAACAGATTCAAGGGTTTAAATAATAGCTACACGATGTCGCAAGATTATTATGAAGCTCGTGAAAGGTTGAAGTTTAAACAGAAAGCGAGAGAAATAGTTGTCCCATAGTTTGTACCCCAATATGAAGGTTAGAAATCCGATATGTCAAATAAAGAATTCTTAATTAAATTTACGAATATATTATGGTATTGATAGGTATGAAGTATTGTGATCTCATCGCATTGTTCATTTGAGTAGGTACTAAAGATTGTTTAAAATTAACTTGAAGCGATAGCCATTTATAGTCGTAACGTAAGTGAATATTTACACAGTTTTAAGATTATGAATAAAAATATAGCAAATTATGGAGGTTCATTACCGAGATTTTAATTGACAGATATAAATAAGAAGATATTCTGAACCAATACAAGTAAAAGGCTGAATTGAATTATATTATTTGAACTCAAGTTAAATTAAGTTATAAGTTATTTGAAATTTGATTGTATGAATAGATGGAGAAAAACCTTATTTTTCGTAGTCGTTTCAATCCAGATCCTAATACAAATACATTTTGAATCGGAATAACTGTTAAAAGAAGTTTGAATTTGGCGAAAGCATATAAGCGTCATTAGTAAGAGAAAAAAACACAATAATAATAGAAATTTTGAAGAAAGCGCAAAAGAGCTATTTGATTGAGTTATATCAGGAATGCGGAATAAGTATACCAACTAAAATAACCATTGTGTGAATAATTGAAGTAATAAAAAGTTGATAGAAGTACGATGAAAATTTTATAAAAGTCTTTCCTGAAATAGTTTCGTCGGCTAGAATGGAAGAGTTAACTATAGAATTCAAGAGTACAAGGAAGCAGAAGCGGAAGAAAGACGATTAGCGGAAGACAGAAAGTTACAGGTTGACACTGAAGGAAGAAAATTACAGCTTGAAGCGGAAGAAAGTAACAACTTGAAGATGAAGAAAGAAGAATAACGGAAGAAAAAAGACTACAGATGCAGCTAGAAGAGAAGAAATTAGAGATGGGATTTGAAATAAGAAAATTGACAATACAAGTCCAGATAAGGATTCAGAGGAAATAATAACTCCAAGGAAGGCAACAGGTAAGAATTTTTATCTTTTAAAGTTGCTTAATCGTTATGACAGTGCAAATGGTGATATCAGTATGTTTTTAACATTATATGAGAGACACGTATCTCAAAACAAAATAGACAAGGAAGAATGGGTATCATATCTATTAAGTTTATTACCATTAGAAATAGCTAGCATAATAACAAGAGAAAAATAACCAGAAATAAGTGATTACGAGTATATAACAAGAACGAAAAATCATGCGTCAAGCATAGATTATGTAACACTTTCCAACGCTTCCAAAATAATTTTACAAATCATACCGTTTAATAAGCTAAAAGATAAGATCTAAGTAAACAATTTGGAAAACGCATAACATATTTAAAAGCATAATTTCAGGAATTTCCAACATATACAATATTCGGAGAAATATCCGAATACTTTTATTCAGCCCTGTACAGGATTTTTAGATTTGTATATATACTACATAGGATGCTAAATTTCAGTTCAGTTAGGAAACGCTTAGCACAGTTTAAAATACTCCGTCTGGAGTTTCTGTCAATAAACGGAAATGTGTTCGCGAACTTTTGTGCTTCCCTGTATAGGATCTACAGAATTTATACACACCACGTAATAGACAAAAAGCGAGTTAAAATTAAAATCGCGTTCAGTAACTTAAAACGCACTTCCAGGAATTATTGTTAACAGACAGTAGAGAATTCTTTTGTGTGTCCCTGTAAATGAACGATGACTGCTATACACATACTATTCTGTAGTAAGCCTCTTGTAATGCACCTTAGTGATATATATAAATTTCAATGCGTTTAAATTAGTGAAACATTATTTAAATAAACCGCAGACGATTTTTCCCCATAGACCGCAATGCAACGGAATTCTTTTGAGTGTCCCTGTAAAAAATGTATAAGTGCTACACACTTCCGTTGAAATAGGGAACATGCTCTAGATAACGACAACAACATATAAAAATTGCAGAGCAATCCGAGCATATTTACGGGAGTTAGAGCACGGACAGACGGCCAGACAAACCGAAGTCATAAACACTTTTCAACTAGGTTGGAAAGTGTTAAAAAGTTTGTTGTTGAAAATATTCATAATATTACCAGACGAATTTAGACAAAAGTTCATGACACAGAAAAGAGCCAACGGATAATTGGCGTTATTCTGGTTTTCAGTTGAGAACATATTTTAGTTAGTGGGTGCGTGGAATGAATGTAACAGGTTTTGAAGAATCAACGGAATTATTGGTCACAGATCAAATTAAGCGAAAAATACCTCCAGAGATTAGGGAAAGCTTAGGCTGAGGAATAACGAAATATTAAGGAAGTCAACGTATTAGTCTAGAAACCAGATGATTTCGATACGGCGCTCAAAGTGTGTAAAAAACAAAGTTATATAGGCCACAAAATATCGTAAGCACAGAGGAAAAGGATAACAAGACGAAGTGATTAGTGCGATAAGACGAAGTGAAAAGGTTGTTGATTCATGAAATATTTGTTATTATTGAAAATTACTTGGGCATATCACCGCCAAATGTACGAATAGGAGTCAAACTAGAATTCAATCGCATCATAGTAACCTGGTTATAAAAACAAATGAGAACGGCGTACAGAGAAGAAATGTTATTAATTTAACAAGAGCGGAAAAAGACACCAATGCAAGAACAAAAATACGTACTGTTCCAATAAATGAATAGCTCATGAGAATAATAATTAATACCGCAAGTAATGTGTAATTTTGATGAATATTATTAAATACTCTCAATAATGGAATCACACAGAATAAGAATGAATTGGTTGCAACATCATTTAATACAACTACGTTGCACCGACAGAACAAATACATTACATAGCAAGATACAGAAGTCAAAACCGAAACTTTTTAGAGAAGAACTCTCAAACCCAAGAGCTTTTTACATTAGCCCATGGAGGCAATACAGAACAGTAGAAGTCAATTAATATGTCCATAGAGTCAATACACAACACTCCTCCCCTCTAAGAATTGAGCACAAAGTCCTTGAGATGTTTGGGAGTGTTCCGATTCCGTTGAGATCGTCGAACAGGTGGCTGTAGATTTTCAGGTTCAGATCTTTCACAATTAGGAACCAAAGCCGTAGGTTGACTTAGTTCATCACACAAGGTTGTTGATTCGGGAACGACTACAGACGAATTCTCAAATTAATCATCGGTGACGGGTGGGATACAAGTAGATGTGTTAGTAGTGTCCGCAGAAGTGTTTGAAACAGGCATACGATCACGAATCTTATCCACATGACGTTTAGATATATTACCGTCAATTAAACTTTCAGTCTTGTAAGAAACAGGACCGGTATGCTCCAGGATTTTAGCCGGATTCCACGGAGTTCCATCAGAATAGTTCCTAATGTAAACAGGATCATCTTCATTGAAAATTCTTAATCTTTTATTCCCTTCCTCTTCCATTATCTTTTCGCTTTTGTGCCTCATTTCTGTGTTTAAATCAGGATGTAACCTATCGAATAGTGACGTTAACCGTCTATTCATTAGGATTTCAGCCGGTGATTTACCTGTAGTTGTACAAGGTAAAATGTGTTGTGAAAACAGAAATCGTGCTAAGCGGGCTTTCCAATTTTCTTGGATTATTCGTTTTAAAGCTTGCTTAGTTTTTGCAACCATACGTTCGGCCTGACCGTTTGAAGAAGGGTGATAAGGCGCTGAGTTTACTGGACAAATTTGATTTTTAACGAGAAATTCGATAAATTCAGAAGACTTAAAGGCTTGGGCATTGTCTGACACGACACTATCAGGAAGACCATGTGTAGCAAAAAGTAATCTAAGGAAGTCTAAAGCTGCAGAAGAAGACATTGATGACACAAGAAATACTTCTAACCACTTAGAATGAAAGTCTACCACAATTTAAAATGTTTCCCTTGATAGGGTCCAGCAAAATCAATATGCAGGCGAGACCAGGACCTATCTGTCCATTCCCATGGATGGATGGGCGCTTTCGCAGGCGCTCTTTGGTTCTCTTGACACAAAGTACAGGATTTTACAGTCACTTCGATTTCACTGTCCATGCGTGGCCACCAGACATATCTTCTAGACAGTCCCTTCATTCTCACTATTCCGGGATGGCCATTATGAAGAAGATTTAAAACGTCTTTTCGAAGAATGCTAGGGATAACAACCCTACTACCCCACAGCACACAGTTCTGATGAACGCTCAATTCATTACATCGGTAGAAATATGGTTTGAATTCCTCGTCTTTTATTTTCGGAGGCCAACCATTCATAATCATCAGAGCTACTCTAGAAAGTATTGGGTCTTTTTTAGTTGCCGCTGAAATCAATTTAGAATTGAGCTGAGTGACAGGGGAAAATTCTAATAATAGCACATCAGCCTGAGCAGGAATTTCACAATCAGGTGTGTTCAAAGGTAAGCGACTAAGAGCATCTGCATTCGCTATGTCCTTACCCTTCCTATATTCTAAATCATAACTATAAGCTGCTAGTATTAAACCCCACCTGAGAACTCGTGGAGAAATCATTTGGGCCAAAGGCTTATTTGAATTAAATAGGCCTAACAGTAGTTTATGGTCTGTAATAATTTTGAACTTACGACCCTGCCTGCAAATATTGATTGAATTTCTTTACCGCTGAAATTATTGAAAGAGCCTCGCGATCTGTTTGGCTGTAGTTTCTTTCAGCTGTTGTTAGAGTTCGGGAATGATAAGCTATGGGAGTTTCCTTACCGTCGGGTAAAATGTGGCTTAACACACTGCCAACCCCGAAAGACGAAGCGTCACAAGTGACAATCAAGGGAAGGCTTTCAACATAATGTGCTAAAACGGTATCTTCTGCTAATAAGTTCTTAGCCGCGACGTAAGCTTTCTGGTGTGTAGGCGTCCAACGCCAAACTGTGTCTTTTCTTAGCAATCTATGCAAAGGTTCTAAAACAGAAGATCTATTTTTTAGAAAACTACAATAAAAATTTAATAACCCTAAGAAAGCTTGAAGTTCAGTCTTATCTTTTCGACTAGGAGCTTCGTGGATGGCCTTAACTTTATTTAAACTGGGTTTAATACCATCTTTAGTAACCTGAAATCTCAATAACTCTATTGTGGGAACCGCAAAGACACATTTTTCACGTTTAAGGTGAATGCCTGATGATTTTAAACGTTCCAAAACTTATTTTAATTTCAAATTATGATCATCCGTAGTTTTACCCTGAATAAAAATATCATCTAAGTAAGGTAATACTCCGTTTATTCCCTCCAGAACTTCCTCAATTTTTTTCTGGAAAATTGAAACAGCAACTGAGATACCAAATGGCAGTCTCGTTACCCTAAAAAGATCTTTAATTGTATTTAAAGTTAAAATTTTAGAAGTAGGCTCATCCACAGGAAGTTGTAAATAAGCTTCGGACATATCCAATTTGGAAAAAACAGTACCACCTGTCATAGTAGCTAAAACCTCCTTAACTGTAGGCAGCGGGTAGCTGAATTGTTTCACAGCCTGATTCACAGTACTGCTATAATCACCACATAAACGAATGCTACCATCTTTTTTGACAACTGGAACCACCGGTGTAGCCCAATCTGAATAAGAAATTGGCTCAAGAATTCCTTTATTTACCATATTTTCAATTTCATCAATTATTTTATTTCTTAAAGCGAAAGGTACATTACGCGCTTTAAGATATTTAGGAGTACAATTTTCATCAATCTTAATTGAAATGGGGGGTCCCTTAAAATTACCTAAAGTTTCACTGAAAATATCATTGAATTCTAATAGAATGGAATTTAAAGTTGGAGCACAAATTTTATGAACATTAGAATCCCCAACATTAATATTTATTTTCAAAGAATCAAACCGACTACGACCAATTAGGGATTTACCCTTACCCACAAGAACTAATACCGGCAAGGTAACATCTTGTGAATTATATTGCACATTTACGTCAAAATAGCCATTTACATTTAATCTTTCAGAATTCCAAGTTCTCAGATATTGATCTGAAATTGGCAGTATAGAAGGAGGATTTAATGGCCATAATCTAGCATAAGTGCTAGAACTAATTATGGAATGTAAAGATCCAGAGTCTATCTCCATTTTATGGCTGATGCCATTTAATTTTACACTTATATCATTAGGAGGGCAGTCTTTTACGGAACTTAAAGCATTAATATTATTTAAACAATCATAACAATCCTCAATAACTGACTTACCTGAATCTATATCGTGAACTTTAGAATTATTATTTATTATCCCCTTTTTGGAATTTTTCAAATTACACATCTTGGCTATGTGACCGATTTTTTTGCAATAATTACAGGTAGCTTTTATAAATTTACATTCCCCGAAAGGGTGATGCACCCCACACCTATGACATGGTTTTTTGCTTCGCGCATTCAGTTTCCTTTGAAAACCTGTTGTGCACTTTCGCTTTAATCAAATTCACAGGCTTCTAAGAATCATTGTAATTTCCTCGAATTTCAGATGCTTGTCGTAACGCCGCTTCTCCTGCCAGAGCGATATCCATGGCTCTAGCGAGGATTAATGCCGGATCGGCCAATAACTTACGCTGAATTTCTTCATTTCGAATTCCGCAGACCAGTCTGTCGCGGAGCATGGAATCCAACTGAGTCCCGAAATTACAATTCTCGGACAGTTTCCGGAGTTCTGCAACGAAATCTGCAATATTTTCGTTTTGTCGCTGGTCCCTTTTATGAAACTTGAATCGACACAGAATTTCAGATGGCTTCGGCGAAAAATGTCCATCCAAGGTCAATAACAAATTCGGAAAAGTCCCAGCATCCGGGCATTCGGAGTACACAACGAACGTATCAAAGAATACAATGTCGGGCCGGCTACGCTAAGAAAAATAGCACGCTTTTTAACGTCGTCGTCGTAACAAATTCCATTTGCTGCAAAATAGAATCCCAAGTGCTCTTTGTATTCAGTCCAGTTAGTTTTTCCTATATGAAATTCTTCGAGTTTACCGAGAGACATTATTATGCTCTTGAGAATGAAAGAACGAATCGAAACTAAAATAGTTCAGTTCAGAAAAACTTAATAAGAAAACATTACTTCATAAAAATGAATCCTTTTGTTCACGCTCGTCGCCAGTATTAAATACTCTCAATAATGGAATCACACAGAATAAGAATGAATTGGTTGCAACATCATTTAATACAACTACGTTGCACGGACAGAACAAATACATTACATAGCAAGATAAAGAAGTCAAAACCGAAACTTTTAGAGAAGAACTCTCAAACCCAAGAGCTTTTTACATTAGCCCATGGAGGCAATACAGAACAGTAGAAGTCAATTAATATGTCCATAGAGTCAATACACAACAAATATAAAATACTACAATGAAATAAGTACATCTGAGTTATGCCAAGAAAATGTATGTATATTGACCGTATTTGATGGAGAAGGAACATAGTCAATAGGACTCTTTGAGCCCAAAATACAAATAGACGGCGTGAAATTAACAGATGATTTTCATGTAGTGTCAGATCTAGGCTGTGAAATATTGTTAGGTATAAATGCAATATCAAGATGCGATTTATCAGTCACAAAAGAAGGCGTCAAAATAAAAAATCTCGCCAAGAAAAAAACTCAAAGAGCGAAACCATCGTATATTGTAGATATATTAAAGTATTGAGGAATTCTGGTGAAAATTTAAAATGTGTGGCCAACAATACAAGAGAAAATGCAACAATGAAAATAACGGGAAAATCTCGTGAGGAATAATCAACCGCAATGGGTAAGAAGAAAATGAATGAAACAAAAGAGTTATCAAGATTAGTGCGAATAAGCCAGGTGAAAGAAAAACGCGAAAAGCGTGCAGATGAAAAATAAATAATAAAAATTGAACAATGTAATCAAACAAGAAATACGAGAGAAGAAATCCTTCTATATTAAAAAAAGTAATCTGGAACTGAGCCAAAAATGAAATGGCTAATCAAATTCTGCGTAGATATTCCGGGTTATTCTCATCGCTTTTTTACTAGGGACTTTTTTGAGGAGCTATTACTTTTTTCTAGCCATCCTACGGATTCGAAAATCATACCACCAGACGCGAAATATAACAAGCGTTCAGAAATTATAAAAATTATCACTGTCGGACAATAAAAACTCAAAAAATAATTAAAAATCGAGTAAAAAATCTTTTATTGAAAAAGTCATTATTTTACATTGTTGCCAATTTCTAAATAAGCGCAAAGGATTATGTTTTATCTCAAATAAAAAATGTATTTGCGCGAGACTATTAAAAACAATTATGAAAGTTTAAAATAATAATTAAATGATCACGTGTTGAAAGCAGGACACAAAGAAAATTACGTCATAAAAATTGTGTTTACACATGAATATTAAAAATAAAAAAGATGAATTAAATAAAAAGCATTATAACCAGTTAAATGAAAAAGAATTATAACCTGATTACAGAAGAAAGTCGCCGTTCGTGATATCATCATCATCTTTTTAAAACAGGATACATTACCAGGTTTTAAGAGGCTGTGAAATTAGAACGGGGGTTGGTGAGCGTATCGAGCAGGGGGCAGAGCCCCCTAGTTATTATTAAAAAAAAATTTAAATGAAAAAGATTTTGTGGGGAAAAAAACGTGATTACAATTATTTAAATAAAGTAAAACCATATTATCCGAGAAATAATTTTGTTGATAGCCGTCACAGATATTGTGAAGATCGGAGAAGATTTTTAGACGTACAAACAGATAGAAAGAAAAAGGGGAAAGTTTTGAAAGAGAAAAGATTGAATTGTGTAAATGAAATTATATGAGATTAGAAGATAGAGCAATCATTAAAAGACATTTTAATGGTTCTTGTAGAAATGTATACTTCTGGTGTAATAGTTACGTAGGCTACATGAACAATCATTAGGTCATACTAATAGTTTTGGAGGATATGAAGTAAATTTGACAGAAGAGGTGATAGATTTGATGGTAGAATAGGTCTCCCACTTTTAATGCGGGTAAGCATAGAGAAGCCAGACGTGAGAGCTATTCTTTTTATAGAGGACACAGAAATTATTTAGATATGTGAAGAACATAATGGACCATGTCAAACATCAACATCATGGTCAATGAATTAAATGTTGAATATTATGTGATGTATCGTTATGTGTATATGTGTATCGTTCTGTTTTGCATATTTAACTATATAATCAAAATTTCAAAATCTATTCCGGTGAGCCTTCGGCTTGTCAGAATGAACGAATGTGAGATTGAAATAATAAATAATACCTATCTATAAATTAATATCCACAGCAATACAATATAACAGACTCAAGGGTTTAATTGATAGCTCTTGGTCGCAAGATTATTATGAGGCTCGTGAAAGGTGAAGTTTAAACAGAAAGTGAGATAAACAGTTGTTCCATAGTTTGTACCCGAATATGAAGGTTGGAAATTTCATATGTCAAATAAAGAATTTAAATTAGAATTTTAGGTGAATTCTTACTTATGTTTACGAATATGTTACGGTATTGATAGGTATAAAGTATTGTGATCTCTTCATCGTATTGTTCATTTGAATAAGTAACATTGTTTATAATAGTTAACAGGTTGTTTAAAATTAAACTGAAGCGATATAGTCATTTATAGTCTTAAGGCAAGTGAATATTTGCGCAATTGTAAGATTATAAATAAAAATCCTACATATATATTTATATTTAATCGCAAATTTAATCCCAAATTTAATCCCAGATGTAATCCTCATTTTATACCTAAATTATCTGACAAAAAAGATATGTAATTCTTTCAATTTTATCATAATTTTTTCAAAGTTTCTTTCACACAATATATAAAAGCCACATTAGTTTTCTATAAAATATTGAAACTTACGAACATGGAGCTACATTACAACTGGGTCATGCTGTATGGTGCGAGCAGTATAATTGTGTAAGATTTTTGTTTATACTAAAACAATGACATGCATGAATTTCCAATCGAATGAATTTCTCATTTTTTCAATAAACCGACCATTTACGGATACATGTGACACCTCGATGAGTAAAATGAAGGAATTTTGCAAACTTTAAAAGTATGTATGTCATAAAAAATAAACCTATAAAATTTAAACTTTTAATTAACTTTGGTACTTACGTATTATCCAGGACAGTTTTAAGCTGCTATTTTAAATGATTTTGCACTAAATTAAACGGTTTGCAGATTTTTTTAATAAAATAAACAGTTTTAATGGCGTCTTACCTGATAGTTTTTAACTGAAAAATTAACAATAATGGTTCTTTTTTACAGCGTACCAAACAGACACAGTATGAAAATCAATTAATCAAAGGTAAATAGATGTTAATTTACTCTATTTAATAAACATATATAAATAATAAATATTTTTCATGTGTTATATAAGTATTCTACAATATGTATATCTTAAAGGTTAAAAGTTTACAGATTTTTTAATTTAAAAAAAACAGTGTTTTTACTGGCGTTTTGGCTAACAGTTTTTTACTGAATAAACACTAATGGTTCTTTTTTTTACAGTGTACCAAACAGACACAGTATAAAAAACAATTAATTAAAGGTAAATACAAGTTAAGAAACCGTATTTAATAAACATATATAAATAATAACTAGATGGAACTCGTCAAAACTTGACGGAAAAAATTACAATAAAAATATCAGTAAAATAAGCTTCTTTATTATTTAAGAGGGAGAGAGTATGAATAAGGAAATTTGTTATGAAGTATCATACAAATAGTACATTCCTATGTCCATATCATATTCAGTAAATAAAAGAAAATAGTAAATAAAGCACACATCTCTCCCCTGTGATAATGCAACCAAATGAGCTCCTAAGCGCATGTGAACTGCATAGGTCCAAATGCACCGTCAAAATTCGACGTTAAAAAACAGTTTTAAAATGTTTAAATAAAAAGTTTTAAATTTCTCCTTTAATCATTGTCCGTTTCAAATTCATATCTTTTAAAACGCATCCATTGCTTAAAAGTAATAAATTTTTATGTAAAGATGGAGCCATTTTTCTAGAATAATAATATACAATCAGATGAGGCAGATTTTTAATGTTTTCAAGTATAATTTATTTGTATGGTTTCTTTGATTCTTTTCCATAATCAGGATGATTATCCGTTTTCCACAACCGGATATCTTTTACCTCTTGTACAGTGAAGTACCCAATGGATCTTTAAAAATATATAAAATACAATTCCTAGCATATTCTGATGCAACACATACATGAACGAATTCAACATGATATTAATTTTATGTTCAACATAAACTGAAAATCGGTTTTTTCTTGACAGATTTCAGTTTATTTATCCTATGGGTAACCTGATCTTATGATTTATCAGTTTTTTATTTTTTATTTTTATTATTATTTTTTTTAAATTCATTTTTAAGTTGTTTAGGGAAATCAATTTCCAATATTCCAGTAATATTATGGCAACTTTCCCAGGGGTCACTTAACATTATTGAAGCAAACGGGTGGTCATTGTTGAGATAGATTTGAAAAATAATTCTTGCCTGAAACTTATTTAAAAAGTCGTTAAATTAAGCAGCAGTTTTCAAGTAAATGTCATTCGAAAGTTAACATTTTTCAAATTGATGATGCAAGAATTGAAATTGTACGGTATTTAGAAGTTATGTAAGTGCGATAAAAGCGCTGTTTGTTGTCAGAATCGTTATACATTTCTAAAAATTACCACTCGGTTTTGCCTGGCGT
Organism: Maratus michaelseni; assembly: GCA_963931845.1. NCBI lineage: Eukaryota > Metazoa > Arthropoda > Arachnida > Araneae > Salticidae > Maratus > Maratus michaelseni. The sequence continues at coordinate 140,933,437 of OZ007587.1, read as the reverse complement.
ACAAAAGTAGACTACCATTTTTTGACGTCGACAGAGATATCACAGTGAAAGAAATAGGACTTTGCCGCTAATAAGGAACCGTTAAATGAACTTATAATATATCTACAAAAATAATTCCTATTAAATTTAGCCTTACATTGTTTATTCTAACTCCAAAACAATCATAATTTCAAGCTTTATTTATTTTATTATTTACCGTAACATTGTTTTTATTAATTTTAATTTTACTGAAATCCTTTACTTTTGTGAAATTTTTATTAAAAAATAAAATTCTCTAACCTATAATTTTAAAAAAGAAAAATTAATAAGTAACATGTAAGCAAGATACTCAATTAAGATGAAGCAATCAATAAAGGCTCCAATAGTAATCTTTATAATTCAGAATTAAAATTACGTCATGTTGATACAATTATATAATTTTTCTCTTTAGTTTTATCAATGTAGAAATGCATTCCAAGCTAAGTCTAACGTCATTTTCACCGGCGCAAACTTTTCATGCGCACTTTATATACGTTACTTTTATGCTTAACCATCATGTATACAAATAAAAATATGTTTTGTATTTAATTGTAATGAAAAAAAATGGCATTAATAAAGTTATAATGCATAAAGATAAAATAAACCCAATGGACAATATTCAGTGACGTCACAATAAATATGAATTTTTATTTTCGCTCATAAAAATAAAGTCCAAGTGAATAAATATTTTTACTGAAATTTAACTTGCAAATTAAAAAACTCCGAATATATTTCATTATTGCTCTTCTCTCCCCGCAGCAATGTAAGTAATCCGATTGCCACCATTTTGAAGAAATAAATTTAAAAAAAGTTAAATTAAAATTTCTGCTAATTAATAAACAAACGAATGCACGATAACAAATCTGTGTCCAAATATCTCTCATTTTAAAAAAGAATGATGTAATTTGATGCAGTAGTTTCTTCTCACGGATTGTCGAAAGAAAACGCTTAGCGTTTTAAATATATAGATTTCTTTTTATATTATGTATAAACTACAGTACAATTTAAGGAGTAAAAGTTTACAAGAATTTTTAATGAAATACATACTCTTAAACTTTGCGCTAAAATTGCTTCATTTTATTCATCGAGATGTCACTTGTGCCCTTAACCTGATCCAAATCCTAGTTCAGATTGCGATGGTTTTAGTGATTTGGTATCCCCAATTTCATATTTTATAAATATTTATATTCTCAGTAAATTCAATTTAAGTATTAATTTAATAAAAGTTTTCTAAAAATTACATTTCATACATTTCTTCAGTACACTGAAAAAAAAGACAAATATTTCGTAATCTAGGAATTTATAATGTAACCATGAACAAAAATATACTCTTCTGATTTACCCCGATTCCCAAAAGTGTTCTTTATCTGTAGGAACCTCGGAAACTAATATATTTTCGATATTTATAGTAGCGTCAATAAAAACCAGATTTATTTTGCTGCCACTGGTTTTCGAAACGGTTTTGTAATGCAATAATCAGTTTTCTCAACTCGGAATATTAGTTTTTGGATTCTATCAATTGTCAAATAAACATTTTCTTGTTCAACAAACATGTTTTACAGACAAGCATGATAAATTAAAAGCATTAACGCAGCTGAAAATGTTTAATTGAGAATTGATAGCATTCTAAAGCTCAGTATTCCGGTTTGAAATAACTGATTAATACCCTATAAAAACTACTCGGACACATTTCCGAAAATCAGTGGCAGCAAAAGAAACTTTGTTTTTATATATGCTTCTTTAAATCTGGAAAATATATTATTTTCTGTGGTTTCAAAAGATAACGAATGCTCTTAGCAATCATGGGTAACTCGGACGAGGTTATTGTATATGTCCACCCTATAATATACCACGAACAGTTTGTAGTTATATAAGGGTTGCCCAAATGAAAAGTGGACACAGAGTGTAGAAGAAAGTATTTTAGTACAACTCTAAAAATAATCACCGTATTTTTAGAGGCATTTGTCCCATCGTGTCAAGAATAGGCCGATACCCCTGGCGTAGAACTGTTGGGGCTAATCTCGGGAGAATGTTCGAACCCTATCCTTCACGTCTTCCGAAGTAAACCGGAATGCAGATGTTCGTGAAGGATTGTGCACTGTCCCTTTACTCCACCTCGTTTGTTCCGAAGTTTCAACGGTCGTGACTCCTCTGTCATATCTAACCATCTCATCAACAGCGGCGACTGATGCATCGATGATGGCAGCGTGGACCAGGCCTGGTATCGGTGCATCCTTGACTGTCTGTCTGCCTTGTCTGAAACTCTTGCAACAGTTGTTCCCAGCTGTACGACCTAAACAGTATTTATCATAAACATACTTCATTCGGCGAAAAATATCAGCGTTCGTTACCCCTTCAGCCACTAAATAACGCACTACGCCTCGCTGCTGGACTCTGGACGCTTCCATCCTGTTCACCCTATGTTTCAGCCGTCAGTTAGACACACACAACTTCTTTCCAAACGACGTAACTTTGTCTAATGCGCCACTCACCATGCGCGAAGCCAAAATGAAATGAAAAACCAGTTCGGCAACTTTGATAACGTCGCTACGTCGGCTGACTATTTTTTAATTGGGCACCGCTTATATTATATTTTTGTATATTAAGAAATATTTTTTCTTTTATACAGTGTAGAATTTTAGCAACAAAAAAAAATATAAACATGAAACTTAACAAACTCTCGGTAATTTTTAAATTTTTTTGAAGTTTATATCGATAGTAATTTATGTAAAGCTCAACTAATTTATCGCTGTAATACATATTATTTACATTTGCATAATTTTTTTTTAATGAAATGCATTTATTTCCTAATTGCGAAGTTAACAGAACAAACAAAGTAATGAATGTCGTTTCGAATCTAAACTACCACATTCTCGTTAAAAAAAAAAAAAATTCTCTACTATCAAATTGAAGAAACTTATAAAATGACTAAATCGGATTCACTATTCAAATAATTACTTGAAAAAGGCATTATTCAATTTTGAAGGTACATATTGATAGTAAATTCAATTATTCATTTCTCGAAACTATTCCGTATTTCTACAAAAGATAAGTGCTCAGTTCCGGAAATAGTATTTATAATACTATTTGGAAGTAACACACAAAATAAATTAATATCTTAGACTTTATCACATAAGTTTTATTCATTAAAATTCAAACAGAGAATTTTTACTGCAAATTATTTTGTGCATGTACTATGTATGTTTTAAATTGATAAACGTAATTTCAAAAGTACGATGAACATCTTTTAGTAATTTTTCAAGTAAAAGTTTTAGGTTGGTATTACATAATTTATTGAATAAAGGTGAACATACGTTTCTTATCCTTTGAATGAATGGAATTGTCCGGCGTATTTAAATATTTTCCCTCTTAATTGAAAATTTCAACTTATGAGGCTATGGTGCATTTATGAAAAAGTGACGCTATTAATTTATTTTAATTCCGCAGTGATTCTAATATTCGAGTTCCTAGTCTTCCGATGCTATCAAAAACAAGTTATTCTAATAAAGTCTTGCTTCAAGAATTTGAATTTTGTAATTAGTTTTGAATAAGTAAAATAGCTAACGAAGGTAGAATATCGACAAGCATCGAGTTTTATTGAACGTTATCCCCAACATTTGACATTTTCTGAAAGTTTTTTTATTTTATTTAATGGTATTTGATTGCATGCTATACAGTATCATACAATTATTACTAATCCATTCATTGAATAAAACATATTCTGTCCTTCTACGATCTCAATTATACACTGAAGTGCCACTGCATTAGAAATACCTGATTAAAAACGAGTTCTGCTGCTCTAAGTTTCATAACTACCGTCACATGACTATGCATGTTTCAACATGTCTACTGAAGTGTTTCAAAAGAATGACATGCTAAACATGCTAGAAATCCCCAAAAATCAATTAGAAGCACTGATGTGAGATGGAGTTCACGCTTTTCAAGAGTATCCCAAGGATGTTGAAAGGGGTTTGTATCTGATATTGTTGATGGTCATTTCAGTAAGTAGACTTAAGCGTAATTCTTCTCAAACCAGGTGATCGCAAGATGGAACTTTGACAGAAGTAGTTATTCTGCCTGGATTACCATTTCTATCGAGATGACAGAAAAACATTAAAAATTCTATAAGTACCTGGATATATTTATTGTAAAGTGAACCTACAATATAAGCATAATAAGTTCAAATATATTATTTATATGCCGCTTCCACAGCCGCTGCTGAGCCACCATGTCCCTGCACACATCCAACCTGGCCTGCTACATCTATGGTTCCATGAATCTAACGCTCATTTTCAGCCCACCCCATTCATACACTGACTGTAGGCTAAGAAAACAATAGTATGGAAAACTGTAGGTTCGCGCAGAAAACAATAGACAGAATGATAGTCATGTTTAATTTATGAAATAAAATTGATAGCAATTTGTAAAAGTAACTATGTTTAATTCTTCAATATATATCTATATACAGGGTGTCACATCAAGACCTCTCAAACTCTGCACAGCCAGATTCCTCGCGTGGAGTACATAAAAATATCCAAAGTAGTTGGGCATACCTCTACAACCCTTAGTATTTGAGAAAAATGTGAAATAAAAGTATGGCGTCATATCCGGTACAAGGGAAAAATATTTATTGGAAATGTGAACATCGGTATTTGCATACGTTTACAGATGAAGATTCGCAAAATATCCACCGAGCATTTCGAGGCATGCATGCGCGCGCCGTAGAATGAAATCAAACCGTCGGTCATTTTAATCGTATTTAAAAAGCTGCATCTAGTAACTATCGTTAATCCTCGCATGTTTATCATGCATTTCTATCGTGAATATTGTATTCCGTTCAAGAATATAGCAATGTTCATGTTTCCAATAAATTGTTTTTAATAGCAGCGGATATGACGTCATTCTTTTCTTTCGCATTTTTCTCGATAACTATGGTTTGTAGAGGTACAGTTCTTTGGGCATTTTTATGTACTCCATGCGAGGAATCTGGCTGTGCAGAGTTTGGGTCGTCTTAATGGGATACCCTGTATATGTAAGAGGTGATTCGATACAAAGGTTATGACGATTTTCTTTGAAACCGATAATAATCGAAACGTACTTCAAGTTACCAAAATAATATCAAGGACAACTTTTAGATAAAGCATCTGTTTTACATGGTGTTCTATAGTGTATATTAAATAACGAAATTTTATTTTTTATACGGCCTAACACTTTTTACGACCAACGATTATCAAGTTAAATAATTTGATTTTTAAGAATTTCGGTATATTCTACCACTAAATGCAAGTTTTCTCTTTTTTGTGCCAGAAAACGCTGAATATTCATGTAATTCAAAGTATCACAATACGGTAAGTTTTGATCATAAAAAAATGGGAACTTTTTAAATATTCATTTTAAACGCAGTGCGGCAAATTTGTAAGCAGGTGCACATACTAATAATTAAATTTCAAAATTTAATATGTATACATCATCCCTTTGTAAAAAGAAAAAAATGTCATATCCTAACGTATATTTGAATTGTATACATTTTTGTATCTGGAAGTATGTTTCGATCACTAGCAATTAAGGAAATAATCTCCATTTCGTCTATTTTGAATAACCCCGTATAGACAGTGGTGGCCAAAAGTGTGGACATTTTTTGAAAGTTTCATGTTTTTCAACTTTGTGTGCTTGTAGAATATATTAATTTTCACTTCTATACAAACGTTTTTATATCAAATTGAAGGTAATTTAATGTAGAATTTAATAATAAAAACAGTGTTACAATATATGTATTACAAAAAAAAAGTTATGCAACTAATTGTAAGATCTATCTTAGATTTGAATTTTTTTAAAGTGATACTTACACAATCAATATTTAGTAGGATAACCCTTATTTTTTATCTTTTCATGAGTGAACAAGTGTTTGGAGTTCATCTTTCGTAATCACATGGTGCCAAGAATCAATTATAGCTTCAATAAGTTGTCTTTTATTGGATGGACGTTTTTTTGTACAAGAATTTTCAAACTTCGCCTCAAATTTTCAATTGGATTGAGATCAGGGCTGTTTCCTGGTCATGGTAATATATCTATGCCTTTATTTTGAAACCATGCTTTGCATACTTTTGCTGTGTGGCATGGAGCTGAATCCTGCTGAAAAATAAATGGTGCGTTGTTGGGGAAGAGATCCCTGATGGAAGGTATAAATTTTGGTTCCAGGACAGTTTCGATGTATTTTTTGGCATTCAGGATGCCATCAATCACTTGAATTCGGCCCACACCATCTGCAAACATACATGCCCAAATCATGACATTTGTTGGGTTTTTTGTAGTTGCTTCAATGCAATCAGGATGAAGTGCTTCTCCTACTCTACGCCTCACGTATTTTCTACCATCACTACCAAAGAGCGATATTTTACTCTCATCGCTCCAGATTACTTGCTTCCATTGATTTTCTGACCATTTAATGTGTTCTTTTGCCCACTTAACTCGTTTTTTGCGTTGCTTTTGATTTAAATATTGTTTTTTCCTTGGAATTCTAGCTTGTAGTCCAAATCCTGATAACCTTCTTCTTATTGTTCTTGAACTTACTGCAATACCCGCTGCATTCATTTCAGATCTAATGGAATTTTTTTATCTTGAAGGCATAGCCGTTTAATTTTTCTATCGGCAGTAGCACTTGTGCATTTTTTTCGGCCTGATTTGGCCTTATTTTCCACTGATTTCGTTTTTTCATAACGTAAACAGAACTTTCGTACACCAGAACAAGTCACTGAACCTCCAACTTGTCTTGCAATTTCAGCATAAAAGAGGCCATTTTCTCTCAATATGACAATTCGGCTTCTTTTTGTAGATGTCCAATTAGTTCTTCTTGTTGATGATATTGTTTAAAATTAGTTTAATTAAAAGAAAGGACTTTAAATATTCAAAAACAGCAATACTCTATTTAATTGTACTAGTATGCATCATTCCGCAAAATATTTTCACAACAATATCTCTTTTACCATCCAAATAACCTAAACTATAGTTACAGACATTTGATTGGTCCTCAGAATAGTGTTTGTGATTGGCTAGTACGCTTTTATTACAAAACACGTCCTTATTCAAAACGATTTGTGTTTGTTTGTTCTACTAAATTGAGCATAATTTTTTGTTACAGATATTGTAATACTGTTGTTATTATTAAATTTTACATTAAATTACCTTCAATTTGATATATAAACGTTTGTATTTAAGTAAAAATTAATATATTCTACAAGCACATAAAGTTGAAAAACATGAAACTTTCAAAAAATGTCCAAACTTTTGGCCACCACTGTATGTGTGTAAACGATTCTATTATGCGTAAATTAATCATCTAATAAGTAAGTTAAATGTATATTTACTATTAAAATTGATATATAAATATGTATGTTTAGTTTACTTTAGTTCATATAGAAAATAAAAACGTACGTTAATAATAAAAAAAAATCGGTGTGATTAACAAAAAAAAGATATTTACATTTCCTTGTTTCTTTCTTCTGTGTCTTCTTTATGAGAGTTAACTGTAGTAATTTCATTACCTCTCCTATTAAGAAACTAATTAACTTTTTTGGATGTCATATGTGGTTAAAAGTGATCAAGTTAATAACTGGCAAATTTTCTAAAGATTGCATTTACTTTCAGAAAAGAAAGAAAAATATAACAGTAATGGATTGAAACTTTTTTTAATGATGGATGACATATATATTCACACACACACGCACACACACACACACACACACACACACACATATATATATATATATATATATATATATATATATATATATATATATATATATATATATATATATATACAGGGTGTCCACGTATAACCTGACCGACCTTTATTTTCGCAACCGTTGGTCCTAGATGCATACTTCTAATTACAAAAATGGTTTATGTAAGGTAAAGAATTATTTTTAAAGCGATTTGGGTCAAGAAAAACATTTATTAACAAATTACGAAATTTAAATTTCTATACAGTCCCCTGGTCCTATAAGTGATATTTAGTAAAAATTTACTGTGACACTAACAAGTAAGATAAAAAAAAAGCCCCACTCATCTAACATTAAAATTGACCGAATTATGAAACTTTGAAATGCATGACCTTTAGCACTTTTTTGCATCTCAAAGCAGATTATTTCGGCCGTGCTTTCAGGGGTCGTATATAAAGTACCTAAAGTTATTTCAAGGTATCTGCGCTTTGAAAGAAATCGTGCAACTATTACGATTGACTTAAATTTTATTAGTTAAGTTTCAGATTAGTTAAAATAATTGTATTTTATCATATGTTTTATTTTGTAAGGATTTGAGGCTAAGATTTATTTAAACAAATATTATATTATTTTCATAAGGTTTTATTTAACTTGCAACGATCGTCTTTCCAGTTTAAAATTTGTAGTCGAACTTTAACTCACTTTCAAATGTCCGATCGAAGTTAAATTTTACATACTGACTTAAATCCGATGACAATGTAATATTATTATGATTTTCAACGCTTACCATCTTAATAATACTCATATTAGAGGATAACACAAAAAAATTCGGATAGATTATCGTCAACAAGTTTAAGAAAAAGTTTTAGATTAGATAACATAAACCTGTGATAGTTGTGTTTTTTAACTTTTATAATTACGTTTTATATATTTTTTAACGCTGAATAAAAAAAATACTTTCATATTTAACCATCATGTCAAGATTTTTCGCAAATCGTAAACTTCAAGGTTAAAAAAGAGTTAAAAATCTGATGCTATAAAATAGCTGTAAGACTTTTTTATTCAGTTTAATTTTATTTAATTCGATAATTTATTCATTTTTTTGGCTTATACTGGTTTTTTTACAACTAAATAGCTCAGGGGTCTGATGAGGTTGGGAGGGGAGGGGGGACCAATTTTAACTTTGAGCTTTTTAACTTTGAAATTTGCGATTTGAGAAAAATCCTGACGTGATGGTTTAAAATTAAGGTTATTTTTAGATTCAGCGCTAAAAAATACATGAGAAGCAATTTTCAGAAGCTAAAAAACATGGCACAACCCAAAATTTGAAAGACAGTGTAATCTAACAGCATTTTAAAATCTTAATTGAGGCTGTTGTTTTTCATCCTTTTTTATTTAACAAAATTTCTGTTATTTTTATCCTCTTATATGTTCAGTACAAATTGTATATTTTGCATTAATATTCCAGAATAATTATAGATTTTACATTTATATTAGATTGCAATGTTAATTTTGCTCTCAACTATTTTTTTGATATAGCTGAATATTATTTATATTCTACTACATTTGTGAACGACCCACCCCTATTTCGCAACAAAAAATATACTCCAACTTTAAACAGCTATTACTCGGTCAGTTTTAATCGTAAATGAATGGGACTTTTTTATCTTACTTGTTAGTGCCACAGTAAATTTTTACTAAATATCACTTATAGGACCGGGGGACCGTATAAAAATTTAAATTCCGTAATTTTTTAATAAATGTTTTTCTTGACCCAAATCGCTTTAAAAATAATTGTTTACCTTATTCAAACCATTTTTGTAATTGGAAGTGTGCATCTAGGACCAACGGTTGCGAAAATAAAGGTCGGTCAGGTTATACGTGGACACCCTGTATATGTATACAGGGTGATTCATAAAAGATGGGCAGAACTTTAAGGGGTTATAGTACACTTAAAGACAAATAATATTAAATAGGAGACTAAGGGTCCCAGACGTATTCCCAAGGAGATAGGGGGCATTAAAGTTTAGGGTCCGAAATTTCAAATGATTATAAAACATGGAAAAATTGGTCGATTCGTTTGCGGTTTTTGCAAAAAATTTTCTTTATGCCAGTATTTTCTTGAAATAAAATTTTAAAGTTCAATTTCAAAAAATGCCGATAGGGGGCGCTTTAGACTTTGGAGTAACAAACAACTATTTTTTAACGTTATTTTTTGTATTTCTTTAAATGATTTCGAAAGCTTAGACTTAAACTTAAATTTTGATCTAAAAATCTGAGTCCTAACGAGTAGTTAAGTAGCGTAAACTGAAATTTGAAATTTGAAACCCTTCTCCCCCCAGAACAAAAATCAGTTATTCCCGATCTTTGTGTCGTAGATTAGGCTCTAACTACTGCCGCGTTTTGCTAAAATTATTCTTTATGTCAGTATTTTCTTGAAAATAAATTTTAAAGAAAATTTTCAAAAAATTCCGATAGAGGGCGCTTTAGACTTTGGAGTAACGAACAACTATTTTATACCGTTATTTTTTGTGTCTCATTAAATGCTTTCTAAAGCTTAGACTTAAATTTTCAGCCCAAAATCTGAATCGTTAGACGTGGTTAAGTTTCTGGGGAGAGGGGTTTGAAATTTCTACTCCTGAGCACAGTTCAGTTTACCATGTCCACACATTGTGTGCTGTGATACGAGGTAAAAAGACACAAATTAGGATTATGTTACCAAAGCATATTTATTAACATGTAATCACAATAAATGTTCAAAATTGTGACCACCAGAGGTTATGCACGCAGAACAACGGCGACGAATGGAACGGCGAACATTCGCGAAAACATCAGGCTTTTCGAGCACTTCCCCTACAGCGGCGGAAAGTCTGGCGACCAGTTCCTCGGGGTATTCAATGGGTGTCTCATACATAAGAGCCTTCAATCGTCCCCAAAAAAAGAAATCGAGGGGTGAAAGATCTGGCGAGCGAGCAGGCCAAGCAACAGGACCACCTCGACCAATCCATCTGTTCGGAAATGTGATGTCCAGATAGTTGCGGACGTCTCGTACGTAATGGGCTGGCGCTCCATCGTGCTGGAACCACATGACCCGCCGGATGCGTGGAGGAACAACGTTTAACAGGTCTGGCAGCACATGTTGCAGAAATGTAAGGTATGTTTTACCGTTGAGGCGTTCAGGAAGAAGGTACGGTCCGATTAGGTGGTCTCCGAGGATTCCTGCCCAAACATTGATGGAAAAGCGTCTCTGATGAGCATGTGGATACGTAGCATGTGGATTGACATCCGCCCATACATGTGCATTGTGTGTGTTAAATGTACCTTCACGTGTGAAGGTACATTCATCGGTGAAAAGCACAGTTCGTCCAAAATGTGGATTTAGCGCGTTCTGCTGCAGAAACCAGCGGGCGAATTCAATACGATTTGGATAATCCCCTGGAGACAGTTTCTGGACTCGTTGCACATGAAACGGGAGCAAATGTTCATCCTTCAGTACTCTCCAAGTCGTGGACTGTGAGGTATCCACCTGGCTAGCCACTGTTCGTGTACTTGTACTTGGCTGCGCCGCTACTACATCCAGAATGGCTTCTGCAACAACTACTGATTCGTCCTTTTTTGCACGACCTGCATTCGACCGGGAAGCGAGAAATGATCCCGTCTCACACAACTGTCTGTGCAAGCGCTCGAAAGTTTTGCGGTTAGGCAACCGCCTGTTAGGAAATCGCTCTCCGTACATTCGTTGTGCCTCTGCACCATTTCCATCTGCCGCTCCGTAAATTAAATGCATCTCAGCCTTTTCCTTATTCGTGAAGGGCACCATCTTCCGATTCATTACTACAGCGACTTACACTTGACTCACCGTTCAGTGGTTTTTATGCCTGAATCGTGTCGAAATTTTGCATACGTGTTCTTCTTCTTCCCCATTTGACATTTGCATACTTTCTGTTTCCTTCTTCACCCGGTGACTAGCGTCAGGAATGGAGCTTTAACGTTTGCATGAGCGACGTTTCCAACTGTGCCAGTGCCTTTATGAGTGAATTCCGACTATGCAGTCCTTGACAAAAGTTGTATTTTTGCCTCGTATCACAGCACAGAATCGTTGGGCATGGTTAAGTAGTGCAAACTGAACTATGTTCAGCAGTTGAAATTTGAACCCCCTCCCCTCGCTACTGAACCACGCTCAGCGATTCAGATTTTGAGCTGAAAATTTAAGTTTAAGTCTAAGCTTTAGAAAGCATTTAATGAGACACAAAAAATAACGGTATAAAATAGTTGTTCATTACTCCAAAGTCTAAAGCGCCCTCTATCGGAATTTTTTGAAAATTTTCTTTAAAATTTATTTTCAAGAAAATACTGACATAAAGAATAATTTTAGCAAAACGCGGCAGTAGTTAGAGCCTAATCTACGACACAAAGATCGGGAATAACTGATTTTTGTTCTGGGGGGAGAAGGGTTTCAAATTTCAAATTTCAGTTTACGCTACTTAACTACTCGTTAGGACTCAGATTTTTAGATCAAAATTTAAGTTTAAGTCTAAGCTTTCGAAATCATTTAAAGAAATACAAAAAATAACGTTAAAAAATAGTTGTTTGTTACTCCAAAGTCTAAAGCGCCCCCTATCGGCATTTTTTGAAATTGAACTTTAAAATTTTATTTCAAGAAAATACTGGCATAAAGAAATTTTTTTGCAAAAACCGCAAACGAATCGACCAATTTTTCCATGTTTTATAATCATTTGAAATTTCGGACCCTAAACTTTAATGCCCCCTATCTCCTTGGGAATACGTCTGGGACCCTTAGTCTCCTATTTAATATTATTTGTCTTTAAGTGTACTATAACCCCTTAAAGTTCTGCCCATCTTTTATGAATCACCCTGTATATATAATACTATATAATACAAATAATATTTAATTTCAATATTTTTTGACATCGAAATTACTTATTTACACTTTAAAATACTTTTTTCTTTTTTCTTCTTATCTCGAGGTCAAGATTCCCCTATTCTACCTCTGGTTATCTTAGCTTTCTGTACTAAAATAATTCCATTTTGAATTTTTTTTAATATCGAAATTATTTGTTACAGTTAGATATTTGTAGCTGATTTTTAGTTCCTAAGGTAAATGGTATTTTTATGCTAATTTTTAAAATATTTAAGTTTATGAAGAAATGTTTATATTTTCTATATGAAAGAAAACTGTTCTAACTTCATTAAGCTCTCGTATTAAGAAACTAGTTAATTTTTTGTACGATGTATGTTATTGTGGCTTTTTCATCAAGTAAATAACTGGCGAATTTCTAAAGGTTTGCACTAACTTTCAGAAAACAGTAAAAACATAACAATAATGGATGAAACAGTTTTCATAAAAAGAAGATGCATTAAATGTAATAAAACAGTGGCATATGCTTATTGCATTTCATGTGCTAAGATATGATATCATAATTATCATAAAGTATAAAAGATTATTTCACAAATTTAAGTTTTATTTGATTTTTAATTCCTGAAAAAAGATCTTTTTTGCTTATTTTTAAAAATTTCTGTAATTATATATATAAAAAAATATTTACATTTTCTCATTTTCTTTATAGTAGATAACTGTAATAACTTCATTTCCTGTTGTATTAAGAGACTAGTTAACTTTCTGTAGTATCACAGGTGCCTAAAAGTGATCAAGTTAATGACTCGCAAATTTTCTAAAAACCATGCATAACAATAATAGACTGAGTAGTTTTTCTTAAAAGAAGATGCTTTAAATGTGTATACAATTAAAATTTATCTATATGTAAATCTGAAACTGTATTTAAACTTGTAACTATATTTAAATCTGTAACTATGTTTATATTTTTTTAATATTAAACGATTTAATTACTATATTAATGTTAGATATAAGTATTTTTACATATAAATTTATTTTATAAATTTATCTATTTTTAGTTGATTTTTAATTCTAAAGAAAGAGTTTTACAATTTTAATTTTTTAAATTATTTAGTTAACGTAAAATATAAATATGTATTTAGAGAATTTATGTTTTTAGTTAATTTTTAATTCCTATTTAAAAAAATTATGCTATTTTTTTCCTTATCCGAGCAGCTTTATAAAGTGATATTTACAATATCTTCTTTTCTTTTCCAAATGTAACTGAAATAACTTCATTAGCACTCGTATTAAGAGACCTTTAGTATCATGTTGGGGTTAAAATCCATAAAGATATAATGACTTGTAAATGTTCCAAAAGTTTACATTAACTTCCAGAAAATAATAAAAACGCAACAATAATGTATAGAACAGTCTTTTCTAAAAAGAGGGTGTATGAAATATTATTAATAAAATAGAAAAAGTGAGCTTATAGCATTTTTTATGCTAAATTACTAACGTAACACATAAATGACTATTCGATAAAATTATCTGTTTTTAGTTTATTTTTAATTCTTTAGAAAAACTTTTATGGTAATTAAAAAAAGAGAAAAACATTGTGTAATTTTTATTTTAAAAACATAATTGCATTTTCTTCTTTTTTTATGAAGGATAACTGTTATAACTTCGTTACATGTCGTATTAAGGGACTAAAATTCTTAATAACATTAAATTCACTATTGAAATGGAACATAATAAAAGTCTTCCCTTCCTTGATGTAATAGTAACCAGAACCAATAAATCTATCGACACATCTGTTTTTCGAAAAAGTATGGCTAACCAATCTACCATACCAAATAACGCATGTTCTCCATTATAAAATTTCAGCCGGCAGATTTTTCATAAGACGGGCCATTATAGTATGTACTGAGAGTAAATTGGATGATGAATAAGATAATATTCGTAAAATTGCTTGTAATAATGATTTTAAGGTACACCATATTGATAAATGAATCGTAGATATCACCAATAATAAGAAACCAGAAAAAAAGTTGATTCACAAAAATACAAACTTTATACTCTTCAATATTATCGAAGCTTTTTTGAAAAATTAAAATACAGGCTTAAACGTTTCAATATCTTTTTAATATCCAAACCCCCTCAGAAATTACATAATATCATTTGAAGTAAAAATGACCTAATTAATTTTGAGAATTATTCAGGAGTATATAAAATACCTTTTATTAAAGAAAACGGATCTAATAATTACTATATTGGCATGACAAGCATGAAGTTTAGTTGCATAAAAAGGAGCATATAGCTGATATTAAGTGTAATAGAAAAACCACAGCCCTAGCAAAATTATATCAAGAAGAAACCATCCAAATAAATTTCAGTGAAAGTAAAATAATTTTTCCCTCCGTTCTATATCATCCATCCATAATAAGAGAAACCACAGAGATAGTAACACGCAAAAAATACAATATGTAATGATGCAGCATATTTTAACTTACCGAAATTGTGGCTCGAGTTACACCATGGTTACAAATATGGAAATAAACAACCAAGTAAAAATAAAAAATAACATGCGTAATTTTTAAAAAGTACCCGAAAATGAAATGATATCATTTCAAATAATAACTTCAAACACCGTGCAATTATAGAATATTCTCATTTGTTTTTAATAATGGCTCGTAGTGAGCCGAAACATTTCAACAATCTAATGAAAGTTATTTTACTGCATATTATGTTGTTAGTTTACACCTTTTAATATTTAAAAGAAATATGTTATTACAAGGTGTTATAATTTATTATACTGTTATTGAATTTGTATGAAACTTCGTATATTACCGGTGATTTTGAGGATGCTAATTTCAATTCAGAAATTTAAGATTTCAAAAAGCAGTTACGTAAGTTACGTAATTTATTCATACAAATTTACGTAAATTACATAAATTATTCTTACAAATTTATGTAATTTACGTAAGCTCGAAATGAAATGGTCTGATGATATTAAAAGCTGTAAAAAAAATATTCCATCGTTTTCGTCCTGTTTCATTTTCGCGAAAAATCTCGATACTTTTTAATCAATTTGTTGCACGATTCTGGCACGTCTTCTAACATTTGCCTAATTGGCAACATAATTCATTTAACTATAGTATATTAAATAATATTATTATTTATAAAGATAAGAAAATGTAATTCTATTCATGAGAATTATTTTCATTTTTTGTTGTTGTTGTTACTAAACTTGCTTATCAAATTCATTTATGTTTATGATTATAATACTTATTTGTAATGTAATAAATCATAATCTATTACAAAACTGAATATTGTAAAAAACTCAAAAATATTTGCCAGCTAAATTAATGTGAAAAGTAATTAATTTCAGAGATTTTTAAGCGACTAAAAAGTGTCATTTGTACTTGTTGATGCAAATGGTGCACGAAATGTACAATAGCAGTTTTTAGCAATTATTTTTTTATTGTATTAGTTTTTTATTTAGATAATAATTCAGGCAATTTTATCTTTAAATTTTGTTGCGGAACTCTGCGGAATTTAAAAACTTTTCAATGTTCGAAAGCAGAAATATATATATATATATATATATATCAAAACTACAAAATAAATTATTATTTTTTATGTTGCTAATATAATTTTTGTAACACATCTAAATAATCTACACACCATTATCGTGTGAATCCATTGCAAAGCATTAAAATCGGACGATATGGAAAAATGTAGCACGTGTTTAGAGGGAATCACGGAAAAAAGCGCTATAATATTGTAATAACTTATATATACATTGCATACTTATATATATTTTTTATACTTATTGTACATATTATGTATATATTATATATATTGTATTATCTATTATCTATTATATATTATATATTGGATATTGGATATTATATATATTGTGTGTATATATATATTGTATACTTATATATATGTATATTGTAATAACTTACGTATATATATAACTTATATATATTATATCTAACTTATATATGTATTGTATATAACTTATATGTATTTATATAAGTTATATATATATATATATATATATATATATATATATATATATATATATATATATATATATATATAACATATATAAATACATATTATAAATATATATTACTTATACTTATGTAATTTGCAATTTTAGGTGGACGTTTTATCGGTGCGCTTTCTTCAAGGTGCGCTTTTTTCCAGATGCGCTGTTTTTGCGGGAGCGATTTTCCAGTGCGTTTTTTTCCGGGTGCATTGTTCAAACTGAAGGTGACAAAGCCGTGCCGTTTGAGTCCTCGGGGTGAATAGGCGGTACCATTTGGAACCCTAAGGCTGGGAAATGTGGCTGGGGTGTTATTTGACCGCTCACTGGGTGATTGAGGCTAATTTGGGTGCCGTTCACTACCTATTGCTCGAATTTTGGCAGCCCAGCCGGGCGACTTTCATCTTGCGCATGCTCTGTGAGTCTGTGATACGTTTTACGTTTCACAAGTTACTCACAAGGGAGATCGTACAACATGGCTGCCTTTGAATTGTAGTGTATCGCTGCCGCGTGAGATTTCAATTGTATTAATAAATAAATAACGCCATTTATTGCGAATAAATAAATCAGGGGAGTAAACAAGAATAATTACAATTTATATACAGGTATGTGAAATGTTTCAGTGTATTTGTATATTATGTTTTATTATTATATAAATTTTAGGCATGTTGTATTACAAATGGCTCCATACATTATTTTCAAGACAAATACATTTTAAGTCATAATCTTGATGTGGAAAGTTGAAATTTTTATATCGTGAAAGTAGAATGATGTCGCCTCACCTATTTGCTTGTGTTTTAAATTATTGTTTATGTAGAGCTTATAATAATTTAATTTTATTCATATATTTATCTAATAAATTTTCTCGCACATTTTTTGTTGCTTACCACCTGGAAATAAATTTAATGATTTATCATAATAATAACTTAAAAAAATGTTGAAACATAAGTTTTTATATTTAAAAAAATAGTTTAATTTCTTATTTTTCTGATATCTAAACAAACTCTTTGCAAACAATTGAAGAATTTACAAGTTTTAAAGAGAATTGATTTTTACTAACTTGAAACGTATTAATTTGAATATATGACCATTTTAAATTAGTTGATTTGATAATATGAAATAGTAAACTTGAAATAGTAAACTTTGTAACATAAGAAATAGTAAACTTGATAAAATATAAATTTCTTCAGATGTTTTTATTAATCAAATACTTTTTACTATCGAAATTTTTAGAGCTTGTGTTTGATCATGAAATGAACTAAAAATATACTTCATTACATATTATGAATTATTAACAAAATAAATAAATCGTAATTCCTGAATTGATATTTTGACATTTATACATGTGTTTTCTTGAAAAATGTTTTGTGAGTCTCTTGTACTGTAACATATTAATAATAATAAATCACTGGAACATTTCACAGTGTGGCTGTATGTAAGAATATCTTAGATGATTGAGTGATTTATGTAAATATATTTAACTCGCAAAGCTAAAAGAAATTTTTTTCCCTCTTAAAATAATAATGATAAATAAATATCTCTGTACTACATCTAATTTAAAATGGTAATAAATACTAAACGGTTTTTAAAGTAACAAAAATATTTATTGTTAATCAGAAAATATCTATTCACAATTTAGGCTGGGAGTTACAAGTTGAAAACATTTATTAACAAATTGAGTTGTAAGTAAAATGACTTCTAAATTTTAAACAAATCCAAGCATCTTAATCGGCATTTATTTATCTATAGTGACTATTGGCTATTTACATCTGATGATGTATAATACATTTCTCATATATATTAAACTACACATGCAGGGATCGATGCAGGTTTTTTTTATTATTTATTTTTGTATTTCATTTTTTTTTCTTTTCTTTTTTTTTCGGGGGGGGGGGGGATTTTGTGAAAATAAAGGTTATTTTTGTGAAATGTATTAAATTTTCACAAAATGCCCCTCCCCCCCCCCCCCCCTTTGTCTAGCAATTGTATTGAAAAGAATTTGAAAATTATTATACTTAAGAAAGGAAAAAAAAACTATACATATACATATATAATTATAGTGCAATGTTTAACTTTACCTGCAATAAACTGATCAATACTGCATTTTCATTAAAATAAATTCAACTACAGACTTTATTTTTAAAAACACATAAAAACAATAAAATTATAAAATAGACGTTTCGTGCACTTTCGTACACCTTATCAGTACTTCGAACACAATTGCCAAGCCACCAGAACCAAAACAAGAAAATAGTTAAAGTCACAGTTTAGTTAAAACATTATACTCTGCAGGAATCTGTATAATATTAGAGTATAACGTTTTAACTAAACTGTGACTTTAACTATTTTTCTTGTTTTGGTTCTGGTGGCTTGGCAATTGTGTTCGAAGTACTGATGAGGTGTACGAAAGTGCACGAAACGTCTATTTTATAATTTTAATTGTTTTTATGTGTTTTTAAAAATAAAGTCTGTAGTTGAATTTATTTTAATGATTGTTAGTTTTATCCAGACGTAATTATGTATGTGTTTTTAAATACTTAATTTTCTCTGCTGAAATTTATACAATGTTAAAACTTGATCATCTCATATCAAGGGTCGATCTAGGCAAAATTTGGGGCTTATTCAGAGCTCCTTCACAAAGATCTATTTAATAAAACAGGTTCCTTCACAAAAATAAATTTAATAAAATGGGCTCCGTCAGTAAAATCTATTTGATAAACTTTAACTCTTCCCAAAATTCCTTTTAATAAAATAGACCCTTTCACAAAATTCTATTACATAAAAACTTACTATTTTTATTAATTATTTAATATTTTGTTATGTTTTAAAATGTGTAATTTGTAAACAATTTTTCGAACCAAACATTTATTAACATAACAAAAACATTTTAAAGTCCTATTTGCTAAAGTTTTCCCTTCTGGTGAACTTGAATGTTTACAAATTACACATTTTAAAACATAACAAAAGAATAAATAATTAATAAAAATAATAAGTTTTATGGAACAGAATTTTGTGAAAGGGCCTATTTTATTAAAAAGAATTTTGTGAAGGGTTTTGTTTTATTAAAAGAAATTTTGTGAAGGGATCATTTTATCAAATTGATTTTTCTGAAGGGTCCCATTTTATTAAATAGATTTTTGTGAAGAAGCCTGTTTTATTAAATAGATTTTTGTGAAGGAGATTTAAATGGGCCCCAAATTTTGCCAGGATCGACTCTTAACATGAGATTATCAACTTTTAACTTTGTATAAATTTCAACAGAGAAAATGAAGTATTGATAAGTTTATTGCAGCTAAAGTTAAACATTGCATTATATATGTTTAGCTTTTCTTTTCTTTTTTTCAGTATGAGAATTTACAAACTCTTTTCAATACAATTGCTAGATAAGGTGGGGGGGGGGGAGAGATGCTTTCATTTGTGGAGTGCCGCTAGGCCCCTTGGAGTAGAGGTGCTATTATTCTCCCCTGGGGTGCCAACCTTTCACCCCCTGGGGCGCCATACTTTCACACTAGATAAGGGTGCCATTCTGCCCCCCCCCTAGAGGTGTCACCAGTAAGACAAGCCTTTCACCCCTTGGGGGTGCCATGTGTCACCTGTAGTTTTAACAGTGTGCGCTTTTCAGGTGAGCTTTTTTCCGCCTACCGTTTGCCCCACCAGTGGCTGAGAGGTTCTGCTCTCGAAGCTGGTAGACGGGAGGTGCTGGGTTCGATCCCAATCGCGCCCGTCGGCCTAATCGTTCGGAGTTTTCGTGTTTTTCTTCGAGCCGTGGATTTATCCATGCGTAAATACGGGTTAGGTTCCCTTAGAAAGACCCCCACGAAGTGCACTCCCCCCCGGGCCTATATCCCAAGTGTAGATAATTGGCCGTCAATAATCAACCCAACCAACCCACCTACCGTTTAGAGGAAGCGTTATTTTGTTCCTTTTGTTGGCCTTAGATGTTCCTCCCCCGAGCGTCACTTTTGAAATGAAGCAGGTAGTCAGGGTAAAACGAAAACCTTATTCTAAATGTTGATTCTGAAATTTCAATCATTATTCTAGCCAAGTGTATAATCAAAATTCACTAAATAGTAACTTTATTTTCGACGTTTGGCGAGGTTTTCGGGATTTGTACTTACGGGCTGTAGCTAAAGGTAAACAAGTTAATGCCTAGCACATTTTCTTAAAAATTACATTAACTTTCAGATAAATGAAAAAAAAAGGTAATATTGGATCGTATCGCTTTTCTTAAAAATAACAAGAGGACAATATGGTGTTACAAAACAGAGAAGTGAATGCATAAAATTTTATATGCTGAATCTCGATATCATAATTAACGTAAGATATAAATAATTATTAAATAAATTTATGTGTTTTAGTTGATTTTAATTTCTTGAGAAAAACCTTGTATGCAAATTTTAAAGCAGTTCATGTGACTTTATAAATAAATATTTACATTTTCTTCTTTTCTATATGGAAGATAACTGTAAAAACTTCATTACTTTTCATATTAAGAGACTAATTAACTTTTTGGGGTACATGCTGTTTTGACTAAAAGACATCAAGTTAATGACAACATTTTTCTAAAAGTTTATATTAAGTTTTAAAAAAGAACAGTAATGGATTGCACAGTTTTTCTTTTGAAAAAGATGAGAGGAATGTTATATGATGAAAAAAGCAAATGAGTATAACGCACTTTTTATCTAAATTATAACATCATTATTAACGTAAGTACAAATTACTATTATTGAATGGATTTGGCTGTTTATAATGTTTTTTAAGACATTATGCTAAATTTTAAAGAAATTAAAACGTACTTGGATTACAGTGCATAATAGCATAATATGTACATGGCAAAGACAAATTAATATGACGCAGTGATTTTGACGTCCGAGCAATTTTATTTATTTTTATGCTCTATAAAAGAAGAACTGGGACATTTTCTGAGAAATAAATTGTCTTTATTTTACATAATTATTTTCTGAAAGACATATCTATTTCAAGTTACAGGCATGTTTAGATATTATGCAGATTTTGTATTTTTTTTAATTTGGTACTCAATTTGTTAAACGTTTTAGATCATTAAAATTCAGAGACACATGATTAAGAAATTTAAAAATATTATAAAATAATAAAATCTTCTTTAAAGCGATTCTCATAAAAAAAAAATTAAGAAAATCCCCATTCAACAACGTAAAACTTTCTCATATATTTACGTACACATTTTTTAGCGTAAAAACGTGACATTTGCATTTACACGTGAATATTAAAATACAAAGAAAAGCTTAAAATTGTTAAATTATTACACGTGAAATGCATTTAATGGCGAAAATTACGTCATATATTGAAAAGCGAGGCTAACGAAAAAGACAGGCTACCGTGGTGCATTCCCCTTATCTTTTTTTACAGACCGCTAGAGTGACGTGATGCTCTTTTAGTACACCTGCATTTGTGGATTCGAGCATCACGTGACTCCCGCGATCTGTGAAAAAAGATACTCGTAAAGCACCGCGGTAGCCTTTCTTTTTCGTTAGCCTCGTTGAAAAGATATATTTAAAACGTTTTTCTTATGGACAATATTCATGTGACGCCACAGTCGTAATCACATGGCGTAAAAGTAGTGCGGCTAGCAAGTTTCTTTATATATATTTCATCACTTGATGCAGCATAAATACAGAACAGGTAAATGCATGTGTAAAATAAACTACATTTATTTTGTATGAATTACTATTCAATAAATACTAATAGAAAATTTGCGTATATTTATTAATTAAAAATAACAATTTACATTTTAAAAATAACATGAAAAATATGCATGAAGGTGCATTAAAATAGAGAAAAGAATTCATGCATAAGCTGTACATGTTCCTGAAAATAACTAAAACTCGATATAAACATTAAAAATAAGCGTACATTTTCTATACACAGTGCTTTTAAATGCCGCAGTCCTGAATATTATACCCCAGCAGACGATTTTTGTAGCCTGGAACCCAAAGGAAGAATATTCTTCCTAGCGTCATTTAAGAGTCCGAGAGTCAGTGACATACTTACTTACAAGTTGATTTTCAAATGTGCATTGCAACCCGATAACAGAAGATCGTCTCCCTTCGTGATAATAACATTCAATCTTCCGTATCCGGGTGATATTTTTTAAAAGAGAACACAGTAGCATGTTTTTAGAGGTTGTGAAGTCTGAGCGAGGGTTGGCGAGAAACAAATGTTTAATTTTAAATATTAAGACATTTCTTTCTATCATACAAAATCTCGTTAATGAGATTTCGCATTAAATTGAGATTTAATGTTTGGATTTGAGAACACCCTTAATGGACACCTCTAAGTCATTTTCCTAGTAAAGAGGTGGGATAAGGCATTTAGCCTCTAAAAATGGACCATCCATTGAAGGGATAGTAATAATTGTTCCAAAAGATGCTCATTCCAATAAATAAGTAAATATAAAAATAAAGTTTATTTTTATCTGAAAATTTTTATTTAAGGCCTCTTGTTAAAAAAAAAAAACCTTTCGTAAAGCACTTTTTCTGTATGAAATTGTAATGACTAATGAGCCATTGAAAAAGTAAGAGAATCAGTTTTGAAAGGATGTAAAATTATTTTTTGAGCTCTAGGTATATTTATGTATAGGTAATCGTGAACGATTAAATTTAGTCAGTAAAATCAGCATATAGGAAATTATATTTGTCAAACAAATTTTACAAGACAAACACGTTCAAAAGAGTACTTTAAATAAACGGATGTAAAAATATTTTATATAGTCCTGAAATATTTTAATAATAAATTGCGTAATGTATTAAAATAATAATAATCACTAATTTGAAATAAATACACATTATTAAAATTTAAAGTACAAACTTTTGAATTATTATTATCATCTCTATTTTTTTTATTTAATTTCTTTCTTCCATAATCTTCGATATCTTAATCGAATTTAAATTGCGTTACATATTTGTGTATGTATAACGATGTTGCTTATTTTTTCAACAAAACCTCCTAATAAAGGTAATAACTATGTATATTTAACGGACAAAATATTTGATCCAATAATAAGGAGAAATAACTGCATTTTATTTATAACAAATGTGAACAAATATTTTATAAATATCAAGTTAAAAGTTTGCATTGATCGCTGTCAAGGTCTCATTATATTAAATATAACATTTAAATACATAAACAATCTTGGAGATATTGAAATTGACTACATATACTTTTTTTTTAAATTGCAATGTATATTTTAACACTGAAATGGGAATACATAACTTATAAATATTACAGGATACCCTAAAAGGGAATTTACAGGACATTATTTTGGTACCAGTTTGGCTTAATCCTCAATCTATAGAAAGCATGCCGTTGGCTATCACTCTTTCCCAGTAGGATGGAACGAGAATACCCATTAGAAGATTGTGGATAACAATTTGAATGGCATTGCTAATTTCTGTTTTTGAAAATTGCTATCAAAATTCACCTTATTAAGACATTTCCTAATCTATTTTTAAAAGAGAGAGAAAGATTTCCATTTTAAGCTGTAAACAGTTTAAAATGATGTGACTTCAATATTTTTAGAAAATACAGTGAATTTTCCTGAATTTTTACAAAATCTCTATTTTTTTTTTTTTTTTTTTTTTTTTTTTTTTTTTTAGGGGTAATTATTTCATTTCTATTTACAGTTTTTTTGGAAAATTGTAAATAAAAATAAAATAATAATTATTATTTTTTTAAACCAAAAAATAGGTTTTCTGTAAAAATTCAGAAAATATGAACATATTTCATTAGAAAATTTTAATAGCTATCATTAAAAAGTACTTAATCTATACTTTAAAATGGTATAAAAATAAAAAATATATAAACTCTAGTTTAAAAAAAAATGTCAGCGTAGATACTCAAAATCTATTAAAATTTCTACTTAAATATAAAATAACTGGAAAACCTTTCAAATGTTGAATTCCTTTCTAAAGATACCAGTAGTAATACATGCTATAAAATTACAACATGCACACTTTTTCAGCTTTAGAAGGAATTATCTTTATGCTACGCTGTCTTTTCAAAATAACAATTTAATATTACATAAAAAATTGATTAAAAATTGTACTTCAAACACATAAAACATAAATTAATAATTCGCGTGAGAAAAGTCCTATTTTCAATTTTTTTCGTAAATAATTGTCATAACTTTAATCTCAGCTATTCTTAAGAGCGATTTGGTATGTAACTATTTTTTCTTTAAAAAATTAAATATCAATGACAAGTATTTTTTCTACAAAGTTCAAAGATTTTTATTTGCATATTTGTTTATTTTATGGCGTCTGTTAATTCGAAAGACATCTTTCATCCCAACTGTTAAAATTGCGCAGAAGGTTTCCAGGACCCAAATTAGAAACTTCGGGGTCTAGCCTCATAATTTTTTCGGGGCACCCCCGTGCAATCCAGAAATTCTGTTAAAAACAAGAACTTTGGCAACATTTTCTGAAAAATCTTCTGCTTTTACCAGAAAATGGAAAAAACAGTTCGATTACATAATTTTTTAATAAGAGTATCTGCCAAATTGATATTTGCGAAGTGACTTAAAAATATTGCTTAGCCAGTTTGGATTTGTTCGAATTTCTCAAAATATTTCACTCAGTTTTAGTAAAGATGCATTCAACAGGCATATTTCCAACCATAAAAAATAATCTGTCAAAAATACTTTAATTTTCAACATTATGGCATTTTTTTCTATCAAAGTCTCGTTAATGAGATTTTACATGAAATTTTTGCTTGGATCGAGTAAATCTCGTGCGTAACAAGATGCATGTGCAACTGAGTATTTGTTATCCATTTTTTGTGGTTCTTTCAGAAGAATAATTGAACAAATAATTTCATTAGAAATGTTCTTAAAACATTTTTGATTATCATATATTTTATGTATAAAAATGTAATTAACTCTCAAATTATTTTGGATCCTCCTAAAAAAGGTCTGGCGACCTTAGGCACGTGCTTACTGTTCCTAAACTATAAAAAAAGACAAATGTTTCTTAATCTACGAAAATATAATATATATACGAGGAAAAATAAACAATAACCACTCCTGAGTTACTCACGATTCCTAAAAGCGTTCTTTATCTTTAGAAACCTCAGAAACTAATACATTTTCGAGATTTAAAGAAGCATTTATAAAGACAAAGTTTCTTTTGGTGTCGCTGATTTTTGGGGACGTTTTTCATTAGTTTTTCTAGTGCATTAAAACGTTTACTCAAACCTGAATATCGGTTTTCTGGATGCTATTGACAAATGTTTCTCAATCTACGAACATATAATATAACGACGTACAAAAATAAACAATATCCACTTCTGAGTTACTCACGATTCCTAAAAGCGTTCTTTATCTTTAGAAAAACATAAACTAATACATTTTCTAGATTTAAAGAAGCATTTATAAAGAAAAAGTTTCTTTTGGTGCCACTGATTTTTGGAAACATTTTCTAGTGCATTAATACATTTACTCAAACCAGAAACCCAAAACTTTTTCTCAATTAGTCATTTTGAGCTGAGTAACTGAATTTATACATGCAAGAGTAATATATATATACATATTATTAATTTAATTTTAATGCTAATACTGTTAATTTTTCCTGTTTGTCTGTAAAGCATGTTTGTTGAACATGAAAACATTTAAATTTAAATAAATATCGAAAGACTTATATGTAGTGGCTGAAATAATGATTGTTCCTTTTCATAAACTTTTGTGTGAAAAGTAATTTTCTTAAAGACGACAGAGAAAATCTATTTTGGTGCTTATGTCATTATCAGATTTTTTTGTACAGTTTGTTTGAAGTAAGAACAGTTCGTAAGTAAAGCAATTTAATCCCATAAATTGTATAATCAGCAATTATGAGCAAAAGAGATTTTGAAAATAGCAATTTTTGTTACTGGATTTCTTATAATTAGACTCGTTTGAAGCATAAAAGTTTTGTTTTATATTGTTTTTAATTCTTCAGAAAAATTGTTTTCCAAAAGAGAAGATGAATATTTTTTCTTTGACCAATTTATTTACGGGCATAGCAACTGCTTAATTTTGTTCCTTTAAAATAAAATAAAAACAAGCTTAGAAAAAACAGTTCCGGAATCTAAGGTATTTAAAGTAATTTGTGTGAACAAAAAAAAGTATTATTTGCTTATTTCTGGTAATTAAAATATATATATGAGTTCTCTAAATGTATATATTTCTAATATTTATTTAAATACTAAATATAACTTAAGATTTTTTATAATATTTATTTACTATTTATTTAAATACTAAATATAACTTAGTATTTATATCATATTCATTTAATATTTATATAAATACTAAATATGACTTAATATTTTTATAATATTTATTTAATATTTATTTAAATACTTAAACTTGAATTTTTAATTATTGTCTTAATTAGATGATGAATTTAAGTTTAAAAAAAAAGATTGAAAAGTTGTGCATTTATAAAAAGCGATATCGCGGTTTAATATAAATTAACTTTAAATGATTGTTTTGTAAGATCACTATAAATCAGGGTTCGTACGGGTACCGTTATTTTTCCAGGTGAAATACCAGTTTATTTTTCTAAAAAAATACATAAAGTTCAAACATGCGAAATTTCATCTTATTTAAGAAGAGATTATCTATAAGAAAATAGCTGCTACCGAAGAATTTCCTGATTTTAAAATACCAGGACCCGTACGAACCATGGAAATGGATATATTCTAAGAAATTAATTGTTTCTATTATAATAAATATGAACATATTACTTTTTGGAAATAATTAATGGTCTATTCTACAAACCAAATTAAAAACTCTTTATTTTATCATGATTTATATTTATTTCAAAAATTGCAATTGAAAAGTTTCAGTTTTTGATAGATATCTAAGAACTCATTTATATAATTAACGATATAAAAGCTTAATTCCAACGCAGATTTAAATATATTTTCATTTAACAAAATTTATTTTTTCAATACATGTTCGGGATAGAAAAATTACTGAATAGTGATTAGTTATTTGTTGAGTTTACATTTCGAAAGTGATGATAATATTACTCTTAGTAACAGTGGAAATGGTAAGTTATTTACCACCTATTTTGTATCAAAAAGTATAAATTATAAATATCTTTTGAAGACATACATAAATCATTTTATGTCTTTTTATGCTTATTAAGAGTACATAATAAAAAAATATTTCTTTTTCAAACATGTTTCAAAGACGCGTTAATCAGTTAATTTTAATTTTCATTATCATCATTGTTCCATTTTCCTCAATGATTCAAACTTTTTACAAAAAGTGGAAAACTGCTTTAGCTATTGCTTGTCCTCTCTCCGTGTGAGAAAAATTCAACACTGAAATTTAGAATATTCTAACCATAACTTTCAAAAAGTAGAATATTTTTTCTAAATTTCGTAAGAAACTTCTAATACGTAAATTAACGTATTTTTTAATTTCGGCATTTTATTAAAATCAAACATATAAAATACATATTATGATTACATTATTAAGTACATTATTTCTTCACATATATATATTTTTATTTTTTAAATAAAAAGGTTATTACACGTATTTAAAAAATATTATTTATGATTACTGAGATATTTTCTTAGCAGAAATGAATTGTTAATGCTTTACAAAATATTTTAAATTTTTTTATTTTAAGATTCGCTACTTTCTGACAGATTCACGAATTCATTTTTATTCATAAATCTGTCGGTATTTTTATTCATATGCAAAGAGTCGAGCAGCACTTCTTTTATTTTCTATAAGGGCAAAGGATCTAATTTTCTGATTTATGTCGATAAAAAATAAATAAATAAATAAGAAACAGTTTATGCTAACTATTAAAATAAAGCAATTTCTTTATAATAGTTTTCAATTTATAGTGGTTTCATGTAGAATTATTTGAGAGCACATCCTTCAAACATTAACTCATTCACAACACGTTAACATAGAGGTTTATTTTGTATCACTAAGATTCCAAAGAAAAGTAGGTACTATTGTTCCATTTGCATTCCTGCATTTCTTTAAATCTTTATGAGTAGATAATGTTAAATATTGTACTTTTCGGATTTCTTTATTTTTAATCCTCGCGCAATCGTGCTTATTTGTCACATGAAACTTAAACGTCTCCAATAACGTTCTAAAATAATTTACAATATCTATATTTAAAAGGAAGGCTTTTTTTGTTAAATACACATAAAATCGTGCCCAATACACATGCGTAAACTTAAATCTAGAACCTAACTAGTTTTAGAGCACACTGAAATGCGAAAACAGTGGTCGAGTAGTATAAGTCACGTTTCTTTTCTGTTCCGATTATCGTGTGGGTTCGATCCTCGCTATGGATAGAATGATTTTTCTTACTTTATAGGTAATAATTCATTTTAATAATGCCATATTTAATTCAGGGGGAAAAGTTATATAATTTGTATTTTTTTTATTAGAATGTTTTATAATTAAGTAAAATTTAACACCCAAGAATATTTTGTTTTAATTACTATATAAAAAATATGTATTATTAATCGTTAGCTGCAAACATCAAATTTTAAATTCTGGCTTTTAGAATAAGAACTGATAAAAATTAATTTAATGAATGCTTTTAAAGGTCATGTAGTTAAAAAAAAATCAAATTATTAATATTGTAATTTTTCTAAAATATTGGGACTGTGGTAAATAAAATAAGAAAAGTATATGATTATTCTCCTTAAAAAAATGAAAAGAAAAGAAAAGAAAAAAGAAAGAAGCAAATATATCCATACATGAATTATAAAAAAGAAATCAAGCTGGATATACTTAAAATGAGTTTAATATGTTTCAAATTGTTCTTTTAAGTAATGGCATTTTTATTTCCTTAGCATATTCTCTTTTTAGCTCTACAATTGTAATTGATTAATATTCAATTAAAAACTCCATTGTTTTAAAATAGCTTTCTAAAATATGTGGAACGAAGTATTTACAAATTCCTTTAATTTTTCTAAAGGATATATGAGAATAAGACTTTTGCTTTGAAACTTCGCAAAGTAAGCTGGATAGTCTAGATTTCCTTACAGTTTGACATTTGTTCTATATCTAATTATTGCAGAATAGGGCTGCGTGTTCATGTTTTTGATTTCCTTATCTTGAAACAGATGGCGCCATTAACGCTCTCGGCAGTAATAACATCCTAAACATCTTATATATTAAAACGAAAAGGGACTTCCGTCAAATTTATTTTTCACACGAATTTGCCCCATTTACGCATGCGTAAACTAAACCAGTTTTAGAGCACACTCAAATGCGAAAGCGTTGGCTGAGTGGTATAAAGCTCGTTTCTTCTCTGTTCTAATTATCGTGTAGGTTCAATCCCTGCTATGGACAGAATAGTTTTTCTTATTTTATTTGAATTATTCTTCAAAAATTTCAAACTTTTTAAAACAGCTATGAATTTTATTTTTATGGTACTATCAAGTTGTTTGCCGTCAAGTTTTGACGGGTTCCATCTAGTTCTTTCGGAACAGATGCTTTACTCACGCAAACATATAAACATAAGTTTGGCGACTTTTTGGTTGGCGCGATTTTCAAGACCGCGCCAAACGATTAACTTAATACAATAGCTAATTTGCCATTAATGGAAAAAATCCCCTAAATTTGGCGACTTTTTTCCTTTTTATAACCGATTAAAAAAAAAAAACTGTGCGTGAGTGAATGACATCATAGCTGTTCTTTCTTTAATCTTGTCACAATATTAACTTTCATGTTATTTTTTCACAGAAGCAGCTTTTCGCCATTTGTGATACATTTTATTTTCAACTGTTAGTGTATTGCTATGCCAAGGTTACAGGTTAATGCATTCCTAAACAGGATAAAACGCTGTTTTTCAAGTACTAAAGATGATGTATTTTCTTCTTTCTTGCATTAAACATATTTTAATAAAAATTTACTTTTAAGATTCAATGATTTCTCGAAATTTCTCGGTCGAAAATGAGTGATGCAAGTCATGCGCGTAGTATGGCCAAGTAATTTGAATGGGAGCGACCGCCCAACGTATACAGTAGAGTCTCGATAATTCGAGTCTCGATTGTTCGAGTTTCCCATAAATCCGAGTTAGTGAAAAAAATCAGTTTAGCTTCCAAATAATGATCAACATATACGCAACACGTGAAAAAATTATTTCGCACCACAAAATTCAAGTATCTGGTTTTTATTGTTGTTCGACGTGTCATATGCCAACTGCGCACCCCGAAGCCACCTACAGATATATAGAGTTCCTATACTACAGGCTGAATTATACCGCCATTTAATAACCCAACGGACCAAAAACCAAGCTAAAACCGGTAAGCATATCGTAGTGGTAATAATTTGTAAGTACATTTTTCATTTAAATATACACTGAAATTTAAACATTGCTTTATCTTCATTTATTTATTAATTAAATTTTATGATTTCGATAATTCGAGTTTTCGATAGTTCGAGGTAAGGCCGGTCCCGTCCACCTCGAATTATCGAGACTCTACTGTAATATCAATTAGTTATGTTAAAGAGAATGTCTAAAATATTCTCAAAACTTGAATTATGAGTATAAATTATCATGTACTACTGAAAAAAGCCAAATTAGTTTAACACAGCGTAGTTTTTTTTTTTATCAAATCTTCAGTTAAAAAATAAAGTATCTTTAAGTATCTTTAATTAGCTTCAAGTCGCATCCCAAAAAATAAATACATTCTGAAAAACAATCATTAAATGTTCATACTAAATTGCGCTCAATATTTCAATTTTCTAATCTTTTTAAATAACATCTGAATCTAAATACTTGAGTACAGCTTACTTACAAAAAATATTTAACACGAAAGAGCTAAATGATCATGCTAAAATCTTTATTCAGTAATTATACGGAAATATTTATCAAAGAATGATGATTTGCTCACACTTTACACTGTAACTTGAGCTACAAAAATTCAGAAGGATATTGTATTCGGCCAATTTAATATGTAAAGTGAATAAAGGTGTTTTAATTATTCTAAAACAAACTAAAAGTTTAAATTGAAAAAAAAATCTGTTTTTAACTTAAAATTTTATTTTCAAATTACTCTATATATTTTTTAAATATATATTATATTAAATTTCAAACATCTGTTTTCAATTATATTACCAAAATATTTATACTGTTTTTAATTGACCACCAAAAACTAATCTTATAAATAGTAACTGAATTAAAACTATTTTAACTGTTGGATATAGAAATAATTTAAAAACTATTTTAAAGGTAATTTTTTAAAAAACAAAATCAATTTATCCAAAGTATAATAGTCATATATCTATGAATATGCATCGTAGATTTTAATGGTATACAAAGGGGGGAAAAGAAAGAAAGAAATATAACATAATATGTTTAAAAGCGATAAATTCATGTAAATTGAAATAGATGTTTCATCCAGAAAAAAAAATAAAAAAAATTAAATAAGAATTTATTTAAAAAAAAAAAAACAAAAAAAAAAAAACAATAGTATACACTGCTCAAAACAATTAAAGGATATTTGAAGTTTTATATAAAATAAAGATATAAACGAAAATTTTTTTGCCGAAAATAGAAGAAGAGAATCACAAATGCAAATTTTTCTGGTTTTCAAACTGTGGAGTATGCAAATTTTGAGTTCGACGTCAAAAACGTCGCTTCAGCGGCAGCGAATGAAATTTCACTTTCAACTGGATAAAAGAGAATGAAGACAAGGATGATCGGCATTCAGTGATTGCTTTGTTTCGATGAGTACGATGTCTCAGCGAAGTCATTTGACAGATTCAGAAGCTTGGAGAATTGTTGGTAGGTTAGAAGGGGGCCAAACTCAAGCCGAAGTAGCGCAAGCCATTGGAGTGTCACAAAGTGTCATTTCCAGGATCTGGAACCGTTTTTTGGAGAGTGGATGTGCAGGCCGAAGACCAGGGCAAGGTCGTAGACGGGCAACAACGCCCAATGAAGATCGGTATTTAGCGTTAACAGCTCGGAGACACTGAAATATGAACGCTACTCTTCTCCAACAACACCTTCGCTCGGCTACAGGCACCACGATTTCAACTCAGACTGTCCGAAACCGGCTCCATGCTGTAGGTCTGTATGCTCGCCGACCGATGGTATGTGTTAGATTAACATCAAGGCATCGTCGCGACCGCAGGGAGTGGGCAACCGAGCATGTCAACTGGAGGAGAAATGAATGGAGCAATATTCTGTTTTCTGACGAGTCCCGTTTTTCTGTGCATCCGGATAATAGGCGTATTTTCATCTGGAGGGACCGTGGCAGTAGGAATAATCCTGCGTTCGTGCACGAAAGTGTCAGATTTGGCGGTGGAGGAGTGTTGGTGTATGGTGGCATCTCCATTGACGGGCGCACTGACCTCTACATCATTCGAGATGGAGCTCTGACTGGTCGCCGATATAGGGATGAGATCCTTAGACCTATTGTAGTCCCTTACGCTGCAGCAATCGGAGATAACTTCATTTTAATGGACGATAACTGCAAGGCCACATCGTGCAAACCTGGTGGAGGATATCCTTTTCGAAGAAGGAATCGTTCGAATGGAATGGCCAGCGTGTTCTCCAGACATGAATCCAATCGAGCACGTTTGGGACGCTCTAGGAAGACGAGTTTCTGGCCGCCAACAACCCCTACAAACTCTCCAAGAACTGGAAAGAGCTCTTCTGGAAGAGTGGGGCAGAATACCCCAACTCTTCATTAATAGCCTCATTGAGTCCATGCCTCAAAGGTGTTCAACGTTGCTGGCCGCCCGTGGAAACCATACCCCCTACTGAAAATGATTTTCTTTGAAGAAAACACCTTTTCTTATTCTTTTTTTCTCATATGCACAAATTGTGTTTTTTTCCTTTTGTACACAAATGCGCAATAAAATGCATTTTTTTCTGCCAAACATGTGTAATTTATTCTCAGATAACCTACTATGTCTGTCGACCATGTATCAATCAGCTAAAAAGTTTCCCAGATACAAAATCCACCTAAAACTGCAATATCCTTTAATTGTTTTGAGCAGTGTATATTGTACTGGCTTCAGCATTAATGAAGCTACATTATGCAATTTAATTCAGATTTAGTTTTGTGTCTTTAAAAATTGTATAAAGAGAAAATTCCACTTGTTAATAATCGTTTGTATTTTACACGAATAAGGATATAATAAATTAGCATGTAAAATGCTATGAACTCACTTTTTTGTTTTATCACATCAGAATTCACTCATCTTCTTTTTAAGAAATATTGTTCGATACATTGTTTTATTTTTCTGTTTTCTGAAAGTTAATGTAAAACTTTAGAAAATTTGCAGGTCACCTTAATGACTTTTAACCAAAGCAACATGCATTATATCCCAAAAAGTTAATCAGTATCTAAATGCGAGCAGTAATGAAGTTATAACAGGTAAACTTCTTAAAGAAAAGAAATATGTAAATACTACTTCATACAATTAAATGGATTTTGAAACATACAATTTTTTTTTTCTCAGGAATTAAAAATTAATTATACACACATAAATTTATCAGATAATCATTCATATTTTACGCTAATTATGATAACATAATTTAGCTGATAAAATACTATAAACTCAGATATTATGTATTATTACCTACTATTACTATTATTTATTCCATCTACTTTTTAGGAATATTTGTTCGATCCGTTATTGTTATGATTTTAACTTTTTTGAAAGTTAATGTAAACTTCTAAAAATACTTTTAACCACAACAACATACATAATACCTTAAAAAGTTAACTACAGTTTTAATACCAGAGATAATATGTTATAGCAGTTGATCTTCATAAAGAAACGGCGATAATGTAAATATTTATAAAATTACACGTTTTTTTTTTTAATTAGCATAAAATGTTTTTCTCTCAAGAACTAAAAATCTACAAAAATACATAAATTTATCAGGTAAGTATTTATATCTTACTAATTACGCTGTAACTATTTAGCATATGAAGTGTTATAATCTCACAGCTGTGTTTTATTACATCCTATTTCATCCATCTACTTTTTAGGAAAAACTGTTCGATCCATTATTACTATGATTTTAACTTTTTTGGAAGTAACTGTAAACTCTTAAAAAATTTGTTTGACATTACCTTGATGACCTTTAACCACAGCAACATACATAATACCCCAAAAAGTTAATTAGAGTATTTATACGAGAGATAATGAAGTTTTAACAGGTATTCTTCTTAAAGAAGAGGAGATAATGTAAATATTTATAAAATTACGCGGATTTTAAAAATTAGCATAAAATGTTTTTCTCTCAAGAATTATAATCAAATAAAAACAGATAAATTTATCAAATATGGATTTATATTTTACGTTGATTATTACTCTATAACAATTTAGAATGTGAGATGCTATAAACTCACAACTCTTTTATTGCATCCTATTTCATCAAACATTTTATTTATGAAAACTGTTTGGATACATCTTTGTTATTTTTAGACTATTTCTGCAAGTTAATATAAACTTTTGGAAATTTTGGGAACATTACCTTCGTGGCTTTTAGCTACAACAACATACATGATACACAAAAAATTAATTAGTCTCTTAATACAAGAGGTAATGAATTTATTACAATTATCTTTCATAAAGAAAATACCAATAGTTCTTTATAAAATTACATATTTTCAAAATTGACACGATAAAGCGATTCCCTTTTTGACTTTAAAAAAAAAAATATATATATATATATATAAATTCAACAAACATTTTCAGTACTAAAAATACATTTATCTGATATAAAAGAGCATTAACATAGCAATAAAATTGTATATTTATATATAAATATATATATATATTTTTCTTTTTTTAACCACAGTTAGAGGTTAATGAAATATAATTCTGTATTTTATATATCTTCTTTTTAATAAAACTACTCAATCCATTATTGTTACTTTTTTTCTGAAACTTAATGTAAACTTTTAGAAAATTTATGAGCCATTACCTGGATGACTTTGAGCCTCTCATGATACCCCAAAAAGTTAATTAGTATCTTAATATGGGAAGTAATGATGTTATTACAGTTATATTTAATTTTTTTAAAGAATAAAATGTAAATATTTCTTTTTAAAATTGAACTGGTTTTCTTTTCTTTAAGTAATGTGTTAAGTTTTTCTATTCAACGAAAAATGTATAAATTTATCAAAAAAAAATAATAGTAAATATATATATATATATATCTTATTCTATAGTGCATTAATGTACTTTGATTAAAATCCGTCGACATAATACACACGCGTGCGCACAGTAAACATAGATATATGCATACGTGTATATATATATATACTTGTATTTAATCCCAAATTTATTCCTGCAATTTATTCCTAATTAAAAATCGGTGTCATTTTGATCTTCTTCTGACAGAAAGAAATGTAGTTAGTTTTTCCAATTTTATTTATATTATTTTCAAAGTTTCTTGCACGTAATATATAAAAACTACAATAGTTTTCTAAAAATATGAGAACTTCCGAACATGGCGCTATATTTCAACAGTAAGGTGAATGGATTTTTTTAGAATACTCTTTTAAATGAATCTCAATTTATTTAAAGTTGTAATACATAGTATTTGCATTTACATAAACTTATTTAAAATTAAATGCATTAACTCCTAATTGTGAGTTCACATAACAAACTTAGTAATTAACAAATGTCGCTTTGAATCTAAACTAACACATTTTTGGTAAAAATATGAATGTGTTCTCTACTAACAAATCGAAGAAACTTATAAAAATGACTAAATCGGGTTCACTGCTGAAAGAATTATTTGAGAATTGCATTATTCAATTTTGAAGATACATAATGATAAATTCAATTATTCATTTCTCGAAATCCTTCCGCGTATTTCTACAAAAGATAAGTGCTCAATACCGGCAGTGGTATTCATAATACGATTTGGTAGTAACACACAAAATAAATTAATATCTTAGACTTTATCACATAAGTTTTATTC
This sequence comes from Maratus michaelseni, assembly GCA_963931845.1. Taxonomy (NCBI): domain Eukaryota; kingdom Metazoa; phylum Arthropoda; class Arachnida; order Araneae; family Salticidae; genus Maratus; species Maratus michaelseni. The sequence continues at coordinate 140,896,831 of OZ007587.1, read as the reverse complement.
ATTCAAATACAAACAGAGAATTTTGACTTCAAATTACTTTGTGCATGTATTATATATGTTTGGATTTGATAAAAGGAGTTTCAAAAGTGCGATGAACTCCTGTTAGGATTTATTCACGTAAAAGTTTTATGTTGGTATTACATAATTTATTGAATAAAGTTGAAAATACGTTTCTTTATCCTTTAAATGAATGGAATTGTCCAGGGTATTTAAATATTTTCCATCTTAATTGAAAAATTTCAGCTTATTAGACGATGGTGCATTTACTAAAAGGGAACGTTATTAACTTACTTTAATTACAGTGTCTATAATCTTCGAGTTTCTAATCTTCTGACGCTATCAAGAACAAGCTGTGGTAATAAAGTCTTGTGTCAAACATTTGGATTTTGTCACTGATAGGAATTTTTTAATTACTTTTTAATAAAGAAAATTGCTATAGAATATCGACAATCATCGAATTTTATTGTACATGTATCACAAACATTTGACATTTTCTAAAACATTTTTATACTTTTAATGGTATTTGATTGCATATACAGTATCATACAATTATTACTAATCCATTCATTAAATAAATTATATTTCGCCCTTCTACAGTCCTAATTATACACTGTAGTGCCACTGCAATAGAAATATCCGATTAAAAACGAGTTCTGCTGTTCTAAGTTTCAAGACGACTAAACATGACGAGACATGTTTCAACATGCCTATTGAAGTATTTCGAGATAATGACATGCTAAACATATGCTAGAAATCCCCAAAAATCAGTTAAAGGCACTGGTATGGTATGGCGTGCTTACACACGCTTTTCCAGCGTATCCCAATGATGTTGAAATGGATTTGTATCTGAGATTGTTGATAGTCATTTCAGTAAGTAGATTTTAGCGGAATTTTTCTCGAACCATGTGATTGCCAGAGGGAACTTTGAGAGAAGCAGTTATTATGCTTGTAATTCCATTTCTATCCGAATATGGCAGAAAAATATAAAAAATTGTTTAAATATCTATTGTACAAGTGGACCTACAATATAAGCATCATAGATCCAACTATAATAATACACATCTCGTCATCACTGAAATGCCATGTCCCTGCACACATCCAACCTAGCCTGCTAAGTCCCATTCTTAGCCCACCCCATTCATAGCATGACGGTAGGCTGAGAAAACAATAGTATAGGAAACTGTAGGTAGGATCAGAAAACAATAAAGTGATAATTATGCTTAATTTAAGAAATACGATTTATAGCAATTTGTAAAATGACTATATTTAATTTTTCTATACATATGTATATCTATACATATAACAGATGATTCGACACAAAGGTTATGACGATTTTTTCTTAAACAAGTAATTATAGAAACATAGTTCCAGTTACCAAAATATACACATCAAGGACACCTTTTAGATAAAGCATTTTCTTTCTTACCTGGTGTTTTATATTATATATTAAATAACGAAATTTAATTTTTAAACGGTACAACGGTACAACACTTTTTACTACCAACGATTATCAGGTTATGACACTTTAATTTTTATGAATTTTGGTATTTTCTACCACTAAAAGCACGTTTTTTCCGATTTTGGTGCCAGAAAACTCAGAACATTCATGTTAATTCAACGTATCACAGTATGGTAAGTTTTTATCGTAACAAAATGGGAACTTTTTAAATATACGTTTTAAGCTCAGTACGAGAAGATGCACATATTAAAAATTAAACTTCTTAATTTAATATGTATACATCCCCTTCTAAAAAAAGGTCATATCTAAAACATATACTTGAATTCTATACAATTTTATAATTGAATGTATCTTTCGATCACTAGCAGTTAAAGAGATAATTGACATTTACTCTATTTTGAATAAACCAGTATATGTGTGTGTAAACGATTTTATTATGCGTAATTAAGCCTCTATTAATTGAAATAGATGCATATTTACTATTAAAATTGATATCTAAATATGTATTTTTAGTTTACCTTTAGTTCATGTGGAAAAAATGTACGTTAATTTAATATATATATATATATATATATATATATATATATATATATATACAGGGTGTTCCGTTAAAGGGGTCCAATATTAATAGGGGTAATAGAGGAGATCACACGGAGCATAAATCAGTATATAATGCCTGGCCGGATCTCAATAATTTTCAAGTTACAGCAAATAGAATGAAAAATCGGAAATTTGTAAAAAAACCCTCATTGCTAAACTATCGATAATGCTACATAAAAACGAAGCACATATTTAGAAAGAGCAGAAAAAATCCTACGAAATGACATAAGTTGTTTTAGAATATTGACAATTAATGGCGAGTTACAAGCTCTGAAACAGTGAAAAAATACAAAATCAAATATTTAGCAAAATAGTTAATCGTTAATTCCAAAAATGCAACTCTACCTACATCAAGGAAAATGTTATAAAATTTGGTCCATTCCGAAAGCTTTCGAAGAAGCTGACAATAAACCATATCAGTTTAATTGTATGGGAGAAATCAAGCAGTTCCCTAGTTACAACTCTGTACTGTTCCACGCTCGGAAAGAGCGAAACTCCACCCATGACGATTGTAAACACCCCGTTTTAATATCTTTCAATTATACATTTCTGATCAACCTCTATCAATACCCTTTCATTATTCAGTCTGGTCAAGTGAATGACATATTGTGCAGCTCTCACCTTGTCTTAAAGCAAACTCCGTGACTGCTGCGTTTCCTCCATGAACTTTCAGGATGATGAAGAAGAAATACTTTTTATGCAAATTTTCTATGTGTATAGGAAGAAAAGTGTAATAAAACAGCAGTCATCAGTGGGCGTTATGTTAAAGGGAGGCTGTTGTAAGTGGGATTGTAGTAAGTTGATGTATAATAATTATGCCGGAATACTCTAACGAAGAATATGCGGACATGCATGTGATGTACGGGCAAGCTCATGGAAATGCATGTCTAGCACAGCGCATGTACCGTGAGCAATTTCCAAGGAGACGTTGCCCAAGTTCGAAACTCTTCATAAAAATCGATAGACGATTACGGGAGACTGGATCGTTTAATACAGCAAGCATTGATGCAGGGAAACCTCGACATGTACGAACACCTGCAATGGAAGAAGATGTACTGAATATTTTTAAAGATAACCCCTCCACGAGTACACGAGCTGCTGCGTCTGAAGTCGGTGTTTCTCACCAAAGTGTGTGGCGTGTTCTGCGTGCAGAAAACATGCACCCCTTTCATGTGCAGCGGGTACAACTGTTATCAGTAACAGATTGTGCTCAGCGGACAGAATTCGTACGCTGGTTGCTTAATGTAACAGAAAATAATCCACAATTTCTGGAAAATATTTTATTTACTGATGAAGCAACATTTACGAGAGAGGGCGTGGTAAACACGCACAATATGCACACATGGTCATATACAAATCCGCACACTGTTTTCCCGTCGAACGCACAACAAAAGTTCAGTGTGAACATATGGGCAGGTGTCCTCGGCGATTATCTCATAGGACCATATTTACTCCCAGATGTACTCAATGGCAGTACGTACTTGGTTTTCCTACGGGATATCTTACCGCAGTTACTGCAAAATGTGCCAGCAACATTGCGCCACAATATGTGGTTTATGCACGATGGCGCACCGGCGCATTTTTTCATAGGTGTTCGCAATCACCTCAATTCAACATATCCTGGGAAATGGATTGGACGCAGTGGACCTGTTGCTTGGCCTGCACGCTCTCCAGACCTCAATCCGTTAGACTTTTTTGTTTGGGGACACCTTAAATCGCTGGTGTATGAAACGCCTGTGGATACACCGGAGGATTTACTAGCGCGAATCGTTGTCGCTGCAGGAGACATTCCCAACTCCGTCGGAGTTTTTCGGCGTGTTCGCCAATCTTTACGACGTCGCTGTCGGCTGTGCGATTCTGTTAATGGGCGCAACTTCGAACACCTATTATAATAATGTCCGTTCGTCTGCCTTCCGACATTGAACTGTGCAGCGCAGGCCAGAAGACTATGCTTCACATATGTCATAAAGTACGTGGAATGTAATTCTTTATTTGTCATTTCTCTTTTATTTTCAACACTTTTTGGTACAGTATTTTGTAAGTCACAGACTGTGGTGTACTCAAATTGTAAATTACAAAGTTTGTATGAATTAATTTAAAATTTAGTGTCTTTTTTAAATTTATAATTAATAAAATTATTATGCTATTTGTTATTATTATTTCCTATCATAAATTATGATGCACATATACATACAATAATTGTCCATGTAAAACATGTACTGAAACTTCTTGCATAGTTACAAATCGCAATATTTTTAATTATTTCCGAATTTTCACCACCAGTTTAATTTTAAGGAATTTAACTTAAGCTTTATATCAATAAAAGACCACTTTAAAATGTAGACTATTATTGTAAAGTTATTTTGGTTCATTCAACTCTTGAATAATTAAAAATGTTGCATCTCAGAAGAAGCATGATCGAAAATGTATAGTTGAGAGTAATTAAAAAGGCGGTGTTTCCAATCGTGATGGGCGGAGTTTAACCTTTGCTAGTGTCAAAGAAAGCGGAGTTGTAACTAAGAAACTGATTAATTTCTCTCACACAATTAAACCGATATGGTTCATTGTAAGCTTTTTCGAAAGTTTTCGGAATGGACCAAATTTTACTACATTTTCCTTGTTGTAGCTAGAGTTGTCTTTTTGGAATTAACGATTAACTATTTTGATGTATATTGGATTTCGTACTTTTTTCACTGTTTCAGGGCTTGTAACTCGTCAATAAATATTGCTATTTTAATACAATTGATGTCATTTTGTAGGTTTTTTTCTGCTCTTTCTAAATATGTGCTTCGTTTTTATGTAGCATTATCAATAGTTTAGCAATGAGGGTTCTTTTACAATTTTCCGAATTTTCATTCTATTTGCTGTAACTTGAAAACTATTGAGATCCGACCAGGCTTTATATACTGATTTATGCTCCATGTGATCTCCTCTATTACCCCTATTAATATTGGACCCCTTTAACGGAACACCCTGTATATATATATATATATATATATATATATATATATCGGCGTGATTTTATAAAGAGATATTTACATTTTCTTGTTTCTTTCTTCTGTGTCTTCTTTATGAGAGTTAACTATAATAACTTCATTACCTCTCGTATTAAGATACTAATTAACTTTATTTGGATATCATATGTGGTTAAAAGTGATCAAATTAATGATTGACAAGTTTTCTAATGTTTATATAAACTTTCAGAAAACAAAGAGAAATATAACAGTAATGGACTGAAAAGTTTTTTTTTATATTTGGTTGATTTACTTGTCTTGAAAATATCGGCAGATCATCAGATGTTCTCTGGAATCAGAATGGTTATTATCTTTGAATTCCCAACTTTATAATTGCCTTTTTAATTCGGCAAATTTTATACTTTGCCTGGGAACCTCTCATGTACTATACTACAATCTTTGTAAGTTAATAAAGAGACTTAAGCATGAATAAGGCTGACCTTTGTGTAAGGGTCGGTTTCAATACTAGCCTGAATCTTTGATCGCTTGCGATTGCAATTTTTTTTATTTATTAAATTAGAGTCCGAGTTTTTTTTTTATGTTTCGAATACTACTTCGGATATTTTCATGGTGATCTTAGTTAATCTTCAAGAACATACTTAATCTACAGTAGCTGTATTACACCAGGAAATATATTTAGGTATCTTCTAACTATAATATTTAACCTATAACTATATTTAAATTTTCAATACTTAGCGATTTAATGACTTAACAATATTAATGCCCTATTTCGTCAGATAAAGATATTTTTTATTTATATGGTTTTATTTAACTTCTCTTCTTGTCTTTCTGTCTGGGTCAAATCTTTCAATCGATTTTGAATCATTTCCGGCGAATCGATTTTCTTCCACTTTTGCATAAAATTTCATTGTCAGTGACAATGCAATATTCAAGTACTTTCAGAGCAGTACCTCTTCAAGTGCAGGCTCTAGGAGCTAAAACCCGCCCTTCGCCCTAGCGGAAAATGTTACAGAAAAAAACCTTTAACAACAGTGATGCCGGCAATAATGGAGTTACAATAATAAAGTCACAACTATGAAATTCATTTTGTATCGAACCACGCTTTCTAAAATACAAGAACAATATAGCTTTGGCTATATGAGTATTTCAACAATAGCTGAAACAATGAAATTAAACAATAAGAGTACGTAACTTTATTTTGTAAAGTTACAGTTCTTATTACAATCGAAATTATTTGTTGTAGTTAGATAATTGTAGTTGATTTTTAATTATTAGAGAAAAGGATTTTCTTTTCATGCTAATTTTAAAAATATGTAATATATATAAAGAAATATTTACGTTTTCTATTTGAAAGATAAATGTTCTAACTTCATTAACCTCTCGTATTAAGAAACTAATTAACTTTTTTGTATCATGTATATTACTGTGGCTAAGTCATCAAATTAATGACTCGCGTATTTCCTAAAAGTTTACATTAACTTTCAGAAAAAAGTAAACACATAACAATAATGGATGAAATATTTTACGTAAAAAGAAGAAAGATTGAATAAAATAAAACAGTGATATGTGGTTATAGCATTTCTTATGCTATGATATCATAATTATCATAAAATATAAAAGTTTGCTTGACAAACTTATGTTTTTAGTTCATTTTCAATTCCTGAGTAAAGATCTTTTTTGCTAATTTTTAGGAAAATGCGTTTAATTTTATAAAGTAATATTTACATTTTCTTCTTTTCTTTATGAAAGATAACGGGCAAACCGTAGAATTCACCACTGATTGGCGCCCATTTTGGCGCCGGTTTGAAAGGGGGTGTCAAATGAGCCAAGTCACTGTAAACAAACAATGTAAACAAATATTAAAAACTATATTCGGGGTGGGGTTATATAGAGTTATATAAAGTTATACCGGGTTACAGTATGATGAATGTAAACAAACAATAAAAAAATCGTCAATTTGGCAATTTTTTGAAATTACGTCAAGCAAGGTTGAATTCTGTAGTCGCAACAAAGATAACTGTAATAACTTCATTACCTCTTGTATTTAGAGACTAATTAACTTTCTGGAGTATCGGGAGTGCCTAAAAATGATCAAGTTAATGACTCGCAAATTTTCTAAAATGTATCCATAACGATAAGAGTAGTTTTTCTTATAAGAAGATATTTGAAATGTATAACTATACATAAATTTAACCTGTAACTATATTTAAATTTTTAATACTAAGCGATTTTAATTAAAAGTCTACTTGATTTATATTAATGTTCTATTGAGTTGATAAAATGTATTTTTACAGTTAAAATTATCTTATAAAGCAATAGATTTTAGTTGATTTTTTATTATAAAGCAAATGATTATATCATGTTAATTTTTTAAAGATACTTTGTTAAGGTAAAATATAAATATTTATTTAGAGAATTTACGTTTTTAGTTAATTTTTGATTCCTAATAAGAAAATGTATTCTACTTAAAAAAAATCCGTGTAGCTTTATAAATTAATATTTAAGGTAAAGCCAGGAGAGATGGCGCGGTCAGAGAGATTGCGCACATAGAGGTTCGGGGGGGAAGGAGAAAAGTGAGTGCACAGCGACTCCGGGTAGTTGTACAACAGCACAAGTGGAGTGTCTACTTGAAAGTGCACGTTGATTGTTTTGAGCGCCTAAGATAAAAAAATGCTATTTTGTTTTGTTTTCCCAAAATAAGTGCTTGAATTTTCGTATCTATTCATCAGAATTTCTATACAATGTCAGTAGTACAAAATATTTTAATCTTAAATGATTTCTTATAAGCTGCTTATCTAGACTAACAATGTGAACATCAACGGTTCGTTTTAGTAGCGGCCATGTTTAAATAAAAGGCCGCGCAATCTCTCCAACCGAAATTGGAGAGTTTGCGCATCTGCTATTTAAAAGAGATGGCGCATTGTTCCCATTAGTTTACATGCTAGAAGAGATTACGCAGCTTATTGGTAAATTTGCATAAAAAAATGAAAATTAAAAACGGACTAATTTTAAGTTAAACGTGTTTTCAAGTAACTTAATGTTATTTTGTAATCTTATCTGTACTTACTTTTTCTTATTCTTTAATTTTTTTCCCTTTAATTAAAATTTTTTAATCGTTTTTAAAATTATTTCATTTTTTTGATTCTTTAATCATTAGGTTGATATATTCACTCTTAATACAAAAATATTTGTTCACAAAAACCTTACAACAATGTCATTTAAGTGTAATTATTATTGTTAACAATTTAATTGTAGTTATTATTAGTAACAATCTCTCCTACCCATGTACGCAATCACACCAACCCTGTAAAGACATATTGCGCAAAATAACTTTCTTGGTTTTATTAGAACTGTTGTATTAAATTACAACATAACAACAAAATAGCAATGGAAATACATAAAAAACAAATGAAGTAAAAATTATTCATGGATAGTTTAGAAAAAAAATAATATTTATATTTTTTATTGTTACACTTTTGAATTCTACGCATACTCTCCTAGCTTTACCTTACAATATCTTCTTTTCTTTTTTAATATAACTGTAATAACTTCATTAGCATTCGTATTAAGAGACCATTAAGTATCCTGCATGATGTTGTGGCTAAAATTCATAAAGTTACAATGATTTGTAAATTTTCTAAAAGTTTACGTTAACTTCCAGAAAATAGCAAAAACAAGACAATAATGGAAAAAAATAGTTTTATACAAAAAGAAGATGTGTGAAATATTATTAATAAAACAGAAAAAGTGATCTTATAGCATTTTTTATGCTAAATTAGTAACGTAAGGTAAAAATGACTATTCGATAAATTTATCTGTTTTTAGTTTATTTTTAACTTTTTAGAAAAAACTTTTATACTAATTAAAAAAAGAAAATAATATTGTGTAATTTTATAAAAAAACTAATTGCAGTTTCTTCTTTTCTTTATGAAGGATAACTGTTATAACTTCATTACCTTTCGTATTGAGGGACTAATTTGTTTAGGCGCCGTGACTAAAAGTGATAAAGTTAATGACTGGTACATTTTCTAAAAAGTTAGATTAACTTTCAGAAAAATGAAAAAAAAAATAATAATTGATCGCATAGTTTTTCTTTAAAAGAAAATGAGAAAATACGATTTTAAAAAGCAGAGAAGTGGATTTATAACATTTTATATGGTGAATTATGATATCATAATTAGCGTAAAATCTAAATGATTATTCTCTAAATTTATGTGGTTTAGTTTTTTTTTATTCTTCAGAGAAATCTTTTATGCAAATTTTAAAACATTCCATGTGGATTCATAAATAAATATTTACATTTTTTTCTATATGAAAGATAACTGTATGATAATTTCACTACTTTTCGTATTAAGATACTAATTAACTTTTCGGGTATGGTATATGCCGTTGTGGATGAAAGTCATCAAGTAAATGATTCAACAATTTTCTAAAATTTTATATTAAGTTTCAGAAAAAAGAAAAATAATGGATTGTAGAATTTTCTTTTGAAGATGAGTGAAATGCTATCTGATAAAAAAATTGAGTCTAACGCACTCTTTATGCTAATTTATAATATCATCATTAACGTATAAAGACTATTATTGAATTGCTTTTGCTATTTATAATACTTTTTAAGACATCATGCTAAATTTTAAAGAAATAAAAATGTATTTTCATTTCAATGTATAGCAAAACTACGATAATATGGTACAATAATTCTGATGTCTGAGCAATATTGATTATTGTTATGCCTTTTAAAAGAAGAAATGAGAAATTTTCTGAGAAATAAAATTGTAGTAATTTTTGTTTACATAATTATTTTCTAAAAGACATATCTAATTCAAATTACAATTATCTGTAGATATTATAGAGATTTTGTATTATTTTTTAGTAGGAACTCAATTTGTTAAAATTTTTAAATCATTAAAATTCAAAAAGGCATGATAGCACTAGTTTAAAAGGAATATTTAATTTTGTTTGGAGAAAACAAATATATATAATTTTTTAATTATATATATATATGTCATTCTTAAAAAAGTAAAAAATAAAATTTCTATTTTCTTTTCACGAAATTGCTTATTTAAGGCACCTTGTTAAAAAAAAGATTTCATAAACTTTTTTTTTCTTTTAATGAAATTGCAATCAGTCATTGAAAAGGCAAAAAAATCAGTTTTGAAAGGTTGTAAAGTTCCTTTTTTAGCTCTAGGCATTTATATCTACAGGTAATTGTGAAATATTAAATTTAATTAGTAATGTTAGCATTTAGGAAATAATGTTTCTCAAACAAAATTTACAAGACTAACACTTTAAACTGAATACTTTAAATAAATGGATGTAAATACATTTTTATGTTTTCCTTGAAATATTTTAATTAAAAATTACTTATTGTATTAAATTAAGAATAATCACTAATTTTAAATGAATGCAAATTATTTAAAGCTAATGTATATATACTTTTGATTTATTACTATCATTCCTTTTTTATTTTATTTTTATATTCTATCATCTTCCATATCTTGATGTAATTTAAATTACATTACACATTTATTGTTGTATGTTACATATTTCTTCGCCCAAACCTCTTAATGAAAAACAACTCTATTTAACGGGCAAAATATTAAGGTTGGTAAAAAAGTTCTGTCGTATTTTAATACCTAATTTTCTGTAATACCTTTAATACCGTTGAAATTTTAATTCTCGATAATGTTACCTATCAGTTCAAAGCAAACAGATATAATAAAATTATCAAGTATTAAAATTTTACCGGTATTAAAATACGACAGTACTTTTGCATCAACCTAATATTTTATCCCAAAATTGGGAGGTTTCACTGTATTTTATTTATCAACAAATGTAAATAAATATTTCTGAAAGATTAAGTTAAAATTTTGCTTTTATCGTTTTCAAGTTCTAATAATATTAAATCAAACTCTTAAATAGATGAAACATTTTTAGATATATTGAAATTGACTACATAATTTTTTTTAAATATTGTTATCATGCCTATCTTAACGTTTTAATGTCAATGCATAACTTATGCATATTATAGGATCTCAAGAAAGCGAATTTACAGAACATAAATTATTTCGGAACCCGCTTGGCTAAATCCTACAGAAATCTATAGAAAACATGTCATGGACTATTCCTCTTTTCTAGTGACAAGGTACGAGAACGCCCATTGGAAGTTTGTCGGTAGCAATTCGAAAGTAGTTGTTAATTTCTGTTTTTAACACTTTCCAACAACGTCTGTCTGTCTGTCTGTTCGTGCCGTAACTAGCGTAAATGTACACGGATTGTCAAGCAATTCATATATCTTATTCAGGCTTACTATGACATGTTTGGTATAGAAATTTAAGTGTGTAGCATTTATAGTTCATTTACAGGGACATTCAAAAGAATTCCGTTACATTACGGCCTATAGAGGAAAATCGTTTACGGTGTGTTTTAATGAATGTTAATATATTTCAAACATGTTAAAATTCATATATGTCACTGAGGTGCATTACAAGATGCTTACTATAGATCAGTGGTTAAGAGCCTTTTATTTGCCCCGCCTCACCGAAGCATCTGCAAAATCACGATGCTCCTTCCACACACACAGATACTCTCTATAATATACATCTCTTATTCTTTAAAAAGTCAACTCTGTTCATATGGAAGAAGCCTAACAGGGCCTTAACAATAACTATTAATTTCACATCTGTTAACCTATCTACGAGGTGAATTTTCTGTCACATTTTTTTTAACGTAATTCTATAAATGGAATGAGGCTAATATGCACCTTTGCACTTTTCTGAAAAAGAGTTTTGTTGTTCTTTTGCAACATACCTCAGTGTCAAACAAAGGTGTTAGATGATCTGTATTTTTATCTTCAAAATATGCTTGAAGAGACTCTCACATTTAGTATGAAAATTGATAACAGTGACAAATTTATAGATAATTTTAGTAACTTATTAAGAGTTGAGGGATAATCTTTGGATACTAAATTTTCATTCTATGCATAACATAATACACAAGAAGCATTTCAATAGCCTTATCTTTATCAATTTTAAGTAGTAAGTATTCCCCATCAAACCACATTTCACTGTTTTACCTTTCTCATTATCGTTAATTGACTGCCATGTACAATCTGATTGTGAAATTCAAAATGTATAATGTCATATATCTATTAACAGCGTTGGAGGCCTGCGCTAAAGCCATATATATTTACTATTTACCCATTTCTTTTTCTAATACTATCTAAGATTTATAAAGTTTTATAATGTTGCTAATACCTCGTTTAGATATTTTAAATATTTTTTAGGTTAACCTTACAGTACATGATTTTTTCTTTTAGAATTGTGCTTTTTATACTTATATTAAGAATTAGACACCAGAAATTTTAAGATAGATTTTTAACTTTATTCAGTAGCATATTTATGTTATTTTTACAGGATTAATATTTCTATATAAATATAGTGGTTGCGAAGAACTTGATTTATTTATTAAAAGTTAAATAAAAAGTGTTTCCAATTGGATACACTATGCATTTAAGGGTTAAATATGTTCAAGACAGTCAGATTTAGATATACCCTTAGGTTGTGTCACATACAAAGATTTCTTTATATGATATACAACAGAGAGAATTAAAAAAAAATCTTTCTTCATTAAATAAACAGAAAATGGTGCAGAAAATTGTAAAATATAATAATAACCAGGAAATCTTTAGAATTTTTTATATATGAAACGAAAAAAAAATGTGTTAAAAGCATTTTTAAAGATTGTTCATATAATTATTCTGGTCTAAACTATTTAAACTTTTGATTGGATTTTGATAAACCTTATTTTCAAACTTCAACAAATAACCTCGTTTTTTAGATTTTATTTTTAAATTTTGCATGTATCACTATTATTTTTAGTCTATAACATTACATTTAAAAAAAAAAAAAAAAAATTACAGTGAGTGGGTGAATAACAAATTTGGAATAACCCCCTTAAAAAGTCAAATTGCCCGCCACTGGGTCGTACATGATACGTTGGGAACCACTGCTACAGATTATGAAGTGCATATATCGTGCATTTATATCATGCATTTACAGGGACACACAAAATAATTCGGTACAGTACTATGCTTATGAACAATAATTGCTGGAAGCGCGTTTTCAGTTGTGGTACGCGTTTTCAACTTTAAATATTTTTTTTGCATATTGCTTTGTGTTTATAAATTCTATAGATCATATACAGGCTTCACAAAAGACGTCGAGTACATTATTGTTCATTCGCCGAAATTGACGAACGGAAATTTTCAACTGTACTGTTTGTTTTCTAACTGTACTGTGTGATTATTAATGATAATTAATGAAACTAGGATTTCAAATATGTCATGTGTTTGCGAAATATAGGTAAACAGCCAGCTGGGCGGGGCTAGTTGAGTTTAAGCCGTAAGGTAGGCCTCCCCGCCCGGTTTGACCTTGACCTTGTTTATTTAGATATCACCTTTCACCTTTCATCTGAAGTTTTATTACAGTAATCTGAATGTGTTGGAAAGGGCTTCATAATCTATGCTTAACCCATGATTTATCGTTCTTGATGAAAATTGCTATCGAAATTCACATAATTATTTGAATAATCTTTTTATCACAATCCAACATAGTTGAAAAGTATTTATGCATTTGGTTTTTCTGACAGTGCTTTAACTCACGTAAATTCAGGGTAAGTCAAAATGAATATAGCGATTACAAACGGCTTTAACAATTTAATGGAAAAGAATTTATCGATAAGATTAACACAGAATGTAAACGGAACATCAAAATTTTGTATACGTACGTCATAGATTTTCTATGTGACTTCCCTTAGTCACACGGACAACATCTTCGCGGTAGTCCATTTCACGCCATACATTCTGAAGTATTTGTTCAGTCACCGACGCAAGCGCATTATAAATGCGTACTTTGAGTTCTTCAATTGTTTTGGGCATGGGAGGCACATACCCTTTCTTATACACATAACCCCATAGATCGGTCTACGTGGAGATGCCGAGGATGTCTTTGTCTTCTGCTCTTGGCGACCGAGATCTCCGGATTTGACACCCTCCGATTTCTTTCTAAGGAGTTATGTGAAAGACGTGCCTCCCCTGCCCAAAACAATTGAAGAACTCAAAGTACGCATTTGTAATGCACTTGCGTCTGTGACTGAATAAATGCTTCAGAATGTATGGCGTGAAATGGACTACCGCCTAGATGTTGTCCGTGTGACCAAGGGAAGTCACATAGAACATCAATGACGTATGTATACAAAATTTTGAAGTTCCGTCTACATTCTGTGTTAATCTTATCGATAAATTATTTTCCATTAAATAGTTATAGCCGTTTGTAATCGCTATATTCATTTTGACTTACCCTGTATAGTCAGATAGTGTCACTATGAAAATGATATGTGTTATAAAGGTTTACCATGGCATGTTCGGTATTGAATATGAAATGTATAGCATTTATAATTCGTATACAGGAGCGCTAAAATAATTCCCTTTTTATTGTGATCTAAGGGTATTATAAATCATTTGCAGTGTATTTTAATGATGTTACACTATTTCAAATATATTGAAATTGATATACATTACTGAGGTGCACTACAACATGCTTACTATAAAATGGGGTGTGCATAGCATTTTTCGTTCATTTACAGGGACGCACAAAATAATTCGGTTACAGTACTATTTATGAGCAATAATTGTTGAAATTGTGTTTTCAATAGTGGTACACGTTTTTAAATTTAACTAATGTTTTGCATATTACTTCGTGTACGTAAATTTTACAGATTATATACATGCACGAAAGAATTCGTGAGTGTATTTACGGTTATTGACGAAAATAACTGAAGGGGAATTTTTAACTGCGTTTTTTAACTGGGTTAAATTTTGGCATAGTGTGTAGTAGTTAATACACAAATCTATATATCAAATACAAAGGTACACAAAAGAATTCGCATATTTTTACGACCTGTGGTTCGTAATTATTGAAATTGGGTTTTCAAATGTGTTATACGTTTTCCATATCGTTTACTTAAAAATAATTTAATACTATGGATGTGAATAATCACTTTACTAAACAGCGTACAGCCGAAAGAGTGAAAAAATGTCCAGTGTAGCATTCTCTCACTCTTATATGGTAAGGCTACAAACACGCAGCACAAGATGGAAAGTCAATCATGAGCACAACATCGTTGGCAGGCATGAGACAAATTAAACCCAGTATCGGTGAATATTTATACACCAATTAATTTTTCAGCGGAGCTGAAATTACGCTGTAAATTTTTAATGAAATACAAAGAATGAATTATCACTTTACTAATCAGCGTACAATCATTAGAGTGAAAAAATGTCCAGTCCGGGGATCGATCCCGGATCCTCGGTATAGGGCACCAAGTGCTTTACCATTTAAGCCAACCGGACGATATCCAGTCTAGCATTCACTCACTCTTATATGGCAAGGCTACAACCTCGTAGCACGAGATGGAACGCCAATCATGAGCACAACACCGTTGGCATACATGAGATAAAATAAACCCAGTATCGGCGAATATTTATATACTAATTTTTTTTTCAGTAGAGCTGAAATTACGCTGTAAATTACAAAAGTTACCAATGATATATAGCGTAATTTCAGCTGTATCTCCAGCGTAAATCTATTTTATCGTGTGCATATTAATGTGCAAAATAATAATTAATATTATGATTATTAATATTATGCTGGAAATATTCAAACTTTAAAAATCATTTCCATCAAACTTTTAACTTCATTAAATTTTGCTTGCTCGTAAATAATATAATTTTGGAAAATTTTTAGACGATAAAAAAATTCAATTTTTCAATATTCAAACTCATTCTCTTCAAAAATAATAAAGGATCAATATGTATTCTTTTTATGTATTCTTTTAGAACTATTAATATCTTCTTGAATTCTTTTTGAAAGTCATGTATGATTTTTAAAATAGTACTTAACACATAAAACATAAGTTGAGAATTCACGTGAGAGAAGTTTTTTTCTACTCTTCAGTAAATAATTGTCATAAATTTAATCTCAGTCATTCTTAAGATCGATTCTGCATTTAACTATTTGTTCATTTAAAAATTAAATCAAATACCAATGATAAATGTTCTTTTTACAAAGTTAAAAGATTTCTATTTGTATCTTTGTTTATTTTGTCTCGTCTATTAAGATAGATTCTGCATGTAACTATTTAATCTTTTAAAATTAAATAAAACACAGATAATATCTATTCTTGCTACAAAGTTAAAAGATTTTTATTTGTATCTTTGTTTATTTTGTATCGTTTATTAAGATAGATTTTACGTGTAAGTATTTAATCTTTTAAAAATTAAATAAAGCACCAATGATTCTTGCTACAAAGTTAAAAGATTTTTATTTGTAACTTTTTTATTTTGTGTCGCCTATGAAAAATTGAATTAGAAAATTGAATTAGATTTTTTTTATACAATGTCAAATTTTCTTCTTGAAAACACAGCGTAACTCAATAGCAAACCAATTTAAATCTGCAAAAGTATTTTCAAGTAGTTTTATAGTGTGTTTATCACCGGGGTCTTTAAAACTGGTTTCAAAATCTATAACGGTTTTTTTTCAGTTATTTTA
Organism: Maratus michaelseni; assembly: GCA_963931845.1. NCBI lineage: Eukaryota > Metazoa > Arthropoda > Arachnida > Araneae > Salticidae > Maratus > Maratus michaelseni. Next base: position 140,880,188 of record OZ007587.1, on the reverse strand, counting down.
TATTTAAGTAGAAAATTTAATAATTTTATTGTATTTACATTGATATTTTTTTAACTAGGATACGATGAGGTGGTTTAGACTGAGGGCATTCAGCCAACTTACTACCGAGACACAAAACATTTGCAATATTTTTAATTGTTAACTAATGTAAGATGCATTAATGCCTTAATTTCTTTAATTTTAAAGTACACAAAAATGTATAAATAATGCAAAACTTTTAGAATTATTAAAAAGAAAAAGAGCATGCATATTAATTTAAGTCATTTAAAAAATCATTTTGGCCCTCAATAAATTTGCTTAATTAACTGTAATAAAATTATTCAAAAGCGGAGTAGCCTTCAAGGAATAATTCCTCTTATGTTTTAACCCTGCTGAGTGCAGCACAAGATAAAGAGATGGATTCCTTGAGTTTCCTGTTAGATCTATTGAGGTTCTGTTTAGTGTGATGCTTACGTACTTGTGGACAGTAATCGCATTTGTCAAATTCACTGTCAAAGTTGTATCCATCTTTCCAAGTTTTCGTCACAGATGTTTTAGGTACCAAATTGTCGTCATATGTCGAACCCGAATAATTATCAAATTCAAGAAACATGAAAGCTAACAAGATTAGGTGGTTTACAGCCGTCAAAGATGCTTTTCGTCTAATTGTATCCATGGTTTCTTTCACTAAACCTACTTGCATCTGCAAATTTAGCAGTAGCATGACTCGACAACCGATCATAAGGAGATACTTTCAGGCATTTGATCTTTGATTTCTTTTGAAGCATCCTTCATAATTGCGATGATGTGTATAGATGATAAATAGGTTGTAGGAAAGCGGGAAACAGCCAATCATTCCTCGTTGTAAACATTTACTCTTTCTTTAGTGGAATATAGTCGAACAGCATCTTCAAACTACTGAAGTGTCTGTTAGCTCTGACATGATTTGCTTATTTGCTGTAGACCTCGCCAAATTTCAACGGAAACAGTATTTCACAATTACGATGATACTTGGCGCAATACACTATAAGCAGGTAAAACACGGGGTTTTTAGCACCAGAACTTTTTCCTTATATCAGACTAGTTTCGGTAGCATTCAACGTACCTTCATCAGTGCAAAGAATGATGGATGAATTCGTGTATCAAATGTATCATGTATGAATATGAATGATTGCTCAATTTTGAATGTGCTTCTCTTCCATATATTTCAGCAAAAATCCATCATTCTTGCACTAATGTAGGTACACTGAATGCTTCCGAAGCTAGTTTGATGTAAGATAAAAAATTCTAGTGCTAAAAAAGTTGTTTTATATACATATATAAAAACTGTATCTGTTGCAACAGTATTAAGAAAGTTTCTAAACCACGTTTAGTCAGATCCAGCTTAAGATAAAGCCAGGAGAGATGGCGCGGTTGGAGATATTGCGCACATAGAGGTTCGGGTGGAAAGAGTAGAGTGAGTGCGCAGTGACTCCAAGTAGTTCTACAACAGCAGTAGTGGAGTGACTACTTGAAAGTGCACGTTGATTGTTTTGAGCGTCTAAGATAAAGCACTGCTATTTTGTTTTGTTTTCCCGAAGTAGGTGCTTGAATTTTTATAGCTGTTCGTCAGAATTTCTATACAATGTCAGTAGTACGAAATATTTTAAACTTAAACGATTTCACATGAGCAACTAATCTAGACTAACAGTGTGGACATCAACGGCTCGTTTTAGTAGCGGCCATGTTTAAATAAAAGGCCCCGCAATCTCTCCTACCGAAATTGGAGAGTTTGAGCATCTGCTACTTAGGAGAGATGGCGCATTGTTCTCATTAGTTTCCGTGCTAGGAGAGATTACGCAGCTTATTATTGGTTTTTGGTCTTGTACAATATAATGCATTGTCTCCTACAGAAGGAAGTTGTTTTAAATCCCCAAAAAGTAAATTATGAAGCTTATAAGGAGTTCATCTGGGAATGAACTATCGTCTTTGAGTCTGCAATCGATTCAATATATAATTCGCTGCTCTTTCATCTGAATTTTTGTAAGGTCCCGATCAAGCGAAAGAGAGGCCCAGGGCCTGAAATTCATTCAGGAGAACCTTTTTCATAGACTGTAACAAAACATTAAACATTTTCGATGGTTTATAATTTATATATGGACATAAAAATAGCTATTTAGACAAATATAATGTAAAGCCAGGACAGATGGCACGGTCGGACAGATTGTGCACAAACAGGGTGGAAGGAAGGAGTAGAGTGATTGCGAAGCGACTCCAGGTAGTTGTACAACAGCAGTAGTGGAGGGTCTACTTTAATGTTCACGTTAATTGTTTTGACCGTCTAATATAAAGCATTGCTGTTTTGTTTTGTTTTGTTTTCCCAAAGTATGTGCTTGAATTTTCATAACTATTCGTCAGAATTTCTATTGAATGTCAGTATTACAAAATATTTTTATTTTAAACAACTAGGGGGCTCTGCCCCCTGCTCGCTACGCTCACCAACCCCCGTTCTGATTTCACAGCCTCTTAAAACCTGGTAATGTATCCTGTTTTAAAAAGATGATGATGATGATATCACGAGCGGCGACTATCTTCTGTAATCAGGTTATAATGATTTTTCATTTAACTGGTTATAATGCTTTTTCATTTAATTCACCTTTTTTATTTTTTATATTCATGTGTAAACATTTTTAATATTCATGTCTAAACACAATTTCTATGACGTAATTTTATTTATTTCCTGCTTTCAATACGTGATCAGTTAATTATTATTTTAAACTTTCATTATTGTTTTTAATAGTCTCGCGCAAATACATTTTTTATTTGAGATAAAACATAATCCTTTGCGCTTATTTAGAAATTGGCAACAATATAAAAAAATGACTTTTCAATAAAAGATTTTTTACTCGTTTTTTTAAGAATTTTTTGAGTTTTTATTGTCCGACCGTGATAATTTTTTTATTTTTTGAAAGTTTTTTATATTTCGCGTCTGATGGTATGATTTTCGAACCCGTAGGATGGCTAGAAAAAAAAGTAATAGCTCCTCAAAAAAGTCCCTAGTAAAAAAGCGATGAGAATAACCCGGAATATCTACGCAGAATTTGATTGGTCCATTTCTAAATCGTTTTTGGCTCAGTTCCAGAGTACTTTTTTTTAATATAGAAGGATTTCTCATAAGCTGCCAACATAAAGTAACGGTTCGAACACCACCGGTTCGTTTTAGAAACGGTCATGTTTAAATAAAAGGCCGCGCAATCTCTCCTACCGAAATTGGAGAGTTTGTGCATATGCTACTTAGGAGAGATGGAGCATTGTTCCCATTAGTTTCCAAGGTAGGAGAGATTACGCAGCTTATTGATAAACTTGCATAAATTGCAAATTACATGTAAAACATATGAATGATTCAGTTTTGAAATAATATTGAAAAACACATAATTATCAAAACTAAATTTGGCAATAAATTAATTTGCTAAAAAATACTGAACTATGATGATGAGTGCACTGAATTTCTGGAACTGTACCAAGAGACAACTTCGAGCACTGACTGGATTCAATGTATTACTTGTCGCAGGTGGTTGCATGAAAGCTGCACCATTTACAACAATAAGTGCATCGATTGTGGACGACAACAACTTTGGTCAGCAAACAAGAAAACTTTAAAACTCTGGAAATGAAAATTGACTAATTTTAAGTTAAGTGTGTTATCAAATAACTTAATGTTATTTTATAATCTTATCTAGGCTTGCTTTTTCTGATTCTATAATTTTTTTGTTTAATTAAAATTCTTTAATTGCTCTTAATTTTTTTCCTTTTTTCTGATTGTTTAATCATTAGGTTGAAATATTCACTCCTAACACAATAATATTTATTCACAAAAATCTTACAACAATGTTATTTAAGTGTAATTATTATTATTAACAATTTAATTGTAGTTATTATTAATAACAGTCTCTCCTACCCATGTTCGCAATCACACCAACCTTGTAAGGACATATTGCGCAAAATAGTTTTTTTTTGTTTTATTACAGCTGTTCTATTAAATTACAGTATAACAACAAAATGGCAATGGAAATGAAAAAAAAAATGAGGTCAAAATTATTCACAGTTATAGACAGTTTAGCAAAAAATTAATATTTATATATTTTTTTAGTATTTTGTTGAATTATGCGCAGACTCTCCTAGCTTTACCTTATATTTTGTCTTTGAACTCATTTAATTCTCAAAGTACAAAATATCGATTATAATCAGTAGAAGTTCAAAACAATTTTAAAATATCAGCTTTAAAAAAGCGTTATGCCAAATTTGGGGGTCCCAAAATCAGATGGAATTAGGGCAACCGTCCAATTGGCATATGCTTTAATCAGACCCTATTTCCTGCGGCATAGGTAGTTCCGAAATTTTATTTCAGCTTCTCCTTGTAAAGGCATGTAAGGAGCCTTAGGAAATGAATAATAAATAAAACTGGCTACATTATCCGCAGTAACATCAGTTGAAGCTAAAACTTCGATCGAATATATCTTAAAAGTGTTAAATTGCATAACAGCAAATCACTTTGATCTAAGATCTCTTCCCATGTCTTACTTTTCTTGTACCATGACCCTTTTCACGTTCGTCGGAGTATTGAGCTTTATATCGTGAACTTGTTGAATGCAAAGGTTCATAACTCTCTGCCTCCTCTGAAAACTGGGGGCAGGCAGAGGTTTTGTAATATTTTGATTCGCATTATAATTGTTGAGTTTTGTATTAGATAGCCATTTTTCAATTTGATAATTCTTATCAGCAGGCAAATAACCTATTTTCCATGTAACGTATAGCTGTCTCTTTCCTGTCTGTTGTGGGCTACATTAGAAGTGATACGCAATACAGCCATGAATACTTTGTCTTCTACTCTCAATGAATTTTCTCAGTCTTCGTACAGAATTTGGTAATGTATATAAGCTTTTAGCCATCGAAAGGGCACGTCGCGGAATCGTTGTATCGGCGCATTTTATAATTTTTTTCATTTCTGTTGGTAACTCCAGTTTTATTAAATCTTCGAAAAACCCTCAAAACATTATTTTCCCTTTGAAGACTGGTTTTCTCTTTTCGTAAGTAAAATTCTTTATGTACTCCATTAGTTTAATTGCAGAAAGCTCTTGTTTTCTAGATTTATATCGTTCAACGATTCGCCAGCTCAGAGCATGCGAACCCGTTCAGCATCCTTCAGCGTTATTGTTACTTGGTGAAACTGAATAGAGGGCTACCCCATGAAAAGATGTGCAACTTCTTGAGCAGAATAATCACGCTCTGATGTTGGTGAAAATATCAACTTTTTCATCATCACCGCCGGGGCCAATTCTTGATTGCTGGTCAGTATTCATATCAAAATGTCGATATAGGCATGTGATGGATGTCCAGCCTTGTCTCGTACTTTGCACTATAATTCAATACCTGTTGTAGCGGAACAACAGGAGAAAAGCCTATGTTGCCATGCCAAATTCTGGTTATAAGAGGGTGATACCTCTGTAAAAGTTCATAATTGCGCTTGGGTTTGAATCCCCAATTATCAACTTCTTTGACCATTTTAGACTGCGAATTCTTTACTTGAGAAAAACTAAATCTACATTTGTAAACGTTAGAACCTCTAGTGGTCTCTGCATATTGTATGTCTCTGACAGCGATTGAGTAGATAGGTCTAATATTCAAGGTCGCACTTGCATTTTATGGTTTTGAGGCATGAATGAACATTTTACGGAGGTAAAGCTCTCATTAGGATTTTCACCGGGCATATATTTTTACAAAACTGTTCCAGCAGAAGTAGCTAGGTGTTAGCTCATCAATTCCTGAGAAAACAGACTCAACTTCCAATCAAATCAAACCACGCGGATGAAGTGAGTCTGTCCACTGCCATTCACATCGGAACTAGTGGTCTTTTATCTTGAAATTGTTCTGGATAGTCTTTTGTATGAAACATTCAGCTCTCTTAATGAAGAAGTGATCGGTGAGCAATGGATTTTCATACATAAGTTTTCGGTGTTCTTGGTCATTAAGCGCTGCAGCATTATCGGAATGTAACCTAAAGAGCTCAGTCCAGTGATAATCGCCTGCAGATAATGTAAAGAATATAGCAGATTTTAAAATTGGATTAATCATGTCCAATAGATCACCACACCTCCGTTGCCAATAACTTTTTGAAGTTCGCAGTTTGATTGCATAGAACTTGATAAGGTCGGCTAAGTTTTTGTCATTCTAAACCATCTTTTCAAAATTGTTTCTTGTTAAGTCTACAACGTCAGTCCTCTTCACGAATTCATTACCAGCTACGAACGCTATTTGTTAAATTTCAGCATTTATTGCAAAGAAACGGAATCTTAGATGCTTTGCAAATTGACTATATTTTTACGCGAAGAGGAACCGAAGAATAACTTTGTTTATGCGTGGCTGTCAAGAATCTGCGTCACCTTAGAATAATAAAGTTTTAGACATGATCCCTCTTCGGTGAACTCTATAGGAACATTATGCTGTCTAGGCCAGGTAATGTTCCAAGTCATTTAATTTAGGAATAATTCCTCCTGATTTTACTTAAAGTGAAAAATGACTCTGCGAAAAGCTCATCGGTTTCCTGGCTTTCATCGAGGCTTATGGACCAGAAACCTATGTAATTAGGGAGTGGGATCTCATTACATACGTAACGTGTATATATATATTTCATCATTCTCAATATCTTGATAGTACCTATTATTTATATGAAGCCAAACGTTTAGTATTTTAGCACTTCTGATTTTAAGATAGGAAAGACAATCTGGTCACTGCTTAGCAATTCTGATAACTGCTTGACCCTGAGAGGAAAACACTGGCAAATTACTGTATAGAGTTATTAAATTTTGCTAGAAATTGATGTTTTTGACGGACTATCCACATTGTGCGCCTTTTATTCAGTAAAAAAAAGAACTAGATGAACACTCTCGATAACATTTCTCAACTGGGCTCAGATCTTTCAATTCATCAAAGACTGCTCCAGTTCCATTTTATTAAATGCGTTGATTTTTTTTAATGGAGTTTTCTGTTTCTTCTTTTGACGCTCTGGAGTCACAGTGGAAGCAGAGGCATCTGATAATTCTTAGATTTGGAAATTTACGTTCGCAGTCATTGCATTCGTTCTAGGATATCTTGGAAATTTCTCGATCAAAGGCTAAGCCCATTTCTTGATCTACTAATCTGCTGAGATTATTGAGTACAGGAGGAGGCTGTGATTTTACTGTAAGACTTTGGTGCATCGAAGATTATAATTTGTCTAATAATTATTTGAACATTATAAGAAAACCCCGTTTGTTGGTTTGTTCAGGTACGTCTGTTTTCCTGAGATTAAACGATTACATCCGACGGTGGTTGAAACGATCCATAGAAGGTTCGTTGACCCAATTCTGAATGTCTTCTATCTCTTTCAGTGCACGGTGACATACATCTTGATCTCATCTTAGTGGCCTACGAAAAAAAGCACTTGAGATGAGCAAAACATACAGTACACATGTTATTTAACGTAACATTGCACCTAAACCTAGCAAGAAAACTGAGAAGTAGTCACTATAATAAACCTTTGTGACGTCTAGCCGGATTCATTATCTGCTTTTTGGTATTGTTATGTGATGCTCTAAGACAGGGGTGATGAATCTATGTCACGCGTGACCGAGGTGGCGAATACGCCAATTTTTCTGGTACGCGAAACATTTAAATTTCGTATTCATTATAGGGGAACTGGGACACATTGATGCGGTTTTTTTCTAAGAATTTTTTAGGTGCCCAGAAAACATAAATTTCAAATTGTTTTTCCATGTGATGTCAGAAAAACTAGTGTAGTATGTTATTAACAGGCACAGTCGTTGTTTTATGTAGGATTTCTGTATGTAATTAAAAAAAACTAAAAAAGTCATTTGTATCAATGTGACCCATCTCCAGGGTAGATTGATGCACCTCATGGAGCACTTTGATACATCATGGGGCACTTCGATACGTTTGAGAAAAGTGTAGAAAAAATAACAGGTACTACATATTTTCCATAGCAAACCATTTTATATTTATTTAAAGAAATTAAAATTACCCACAATTTACTTGTAAGGAATATTAAAGAGATCAAAATCAATATTAAGTGTATAACGACCTGATGTTCTTGCTGTTCCTTGTTCAGTTGTTCGCTGTGGCAACTTTGTCACATCTTGCACTTCAACCCCACCATTACCTTCTTTCTCAGGAAAAATGAAAAGGTTATCAGGTTTTCTGTTCATAAACCGTACGAGATGGTCACCATCATCGGTTTTTCCTTTAACTTGTGCTACAAAGTGAAGAAACGATCTCTTTTTTGCAAACCGCACTATAACAAAGTCGTCATCAACAATATTTTGGTCAGAAGTACCTGCTTTTTTCATTCTATCATTTTCCAAAGTATCTGCTTCTTCACCTAGCAGGTCACTTCGATTCAAATAATCTGATGAACAGTCACACAACTGTTTTAAGGATGTTTCAGATTCATCTGATTAATATAATTCTTCCACCTTCTTTCTCTTCGTCTGTCACTTCAAAGGTTTGGTGTCTTCTATCCCCAGCAGCATTTTTGCATTTTTCAGTTCTTTGTCTGCATTCCTTTGCTGTGCTGCAGCTTGTTTCATTTCTTTAATTTGTCTCATGTCGAAAAGCCTTTTTGTCTCTGGAGAATCAGTATAAATTCGAGATTTACTAGGCCACAGTCCTTTTCTTTTCTTAGTTCTACTACCACTAGCTGTTGGGTAAGGTCGTACGTCTTAAGGAGTTACAGGCTTGTTTGAACAAGCAGTTGGCCGTGGAGAATGGATAACATCAGTACTTTGTGGAACATTGCTATCTTGTCACTGAGAGACAGTTGAGGGAGTTGTTGAGTCTGTCTGAGGGGGTGTGACAACAACTGTATCAGAGTGCGAATGAGGCATGTAACTGTGGAGGGAGAAAAATCGGAGTCAGAAAATAGCAATCTGTTGAAAGGCACTATGCCTGTCGTCTCAAAACCAGACACAATATTTTTCGAAATGAATTATCCTAAGTTTGCAAGTTTAGCAAGCTTTGGAATGTCATAAATTTATAGGTGTTTTCCCTGATTATTCAGATTTTAATCGTTGAAAGCAATTTTTAGTTTTGCTTTAAAGAGACAAAACACTACTACGTCCAATGGGTGCAGTTTACGAGATGTGTGTGTGTGGGTGGGGGGGAGGGGGGTGACAAATAAATTATTCCATTTGAAAGACAGTAGTCAATGGCTTCAATAGGAACGTGTGACTCATGATTATCACATAGCAACAGGATTCGGTTTTCTATTGACGAATTTGTATGTTGTTTAATGTGCCTCAGAACTATTAAGAACAAATCAGAACAAAGGAATAATAATAATAATAAAGTAATAATAAAGTAATAATAAAGAACAAAGGCAGTCACTGATACGCATCAATGTGCCCCAACATAGGCTGTATCAATGTGCCCCAAGCAGCCATTTTGAATAATATTAATCTCAAATCCAACACTTCATAATTTACCTAACAAAAAAGGATTAGGAACTGATAAAAAGTAGCTTTACTTACCAGGGAGGGTATTCTTTCCTGTTGAAAATACTGGAACAGCTGTATAATACTACTGCAATTGTACAACTCAATTTTACTTTTGACCTACAAAATCAATAAATCACCGTCTCATTTCATCAAAACATTGAATCACGTCAAGACGTTCTGTGCGTAGTTGTGTACACTAGCGCCATATTTTGGAGCTGTTGTGAAACTTCCTGTACTAACCTTGTGAGCAGTAGAGGAGGTGTATCAAGTTGCCCATGCATCAATGTGCCCCAGTTCCCCCTACAGCCAAAATTCATACAGTCGAACACAAATAATGCTATTATTTTTGTTATTAAGTAAAACATTAGAATTATTTCTGTGATGCTATGCAGCATTTTCGACATGCAACTATTTTTTCTTTTAGTGAATTTAAAAAGATTCATTTCTTCAGAGGAGTTTCATGAGACAGCCACTGCAATAGAACAACAAGCCGGCTTAATTTTGCCATGCATATTACGAAGATAACACAAAATAAATTGGGCACAAAGCATTATTTATAAACACACAACAGCAAAAGTCTTATAAATAAATTGTTAATAATTTCTTAATAGAATATGGTTTATTATAAGTTAGATGTTGTATTATTAAAAAGTTAAAAATTACTAAAATGAAAATTCATAAAAATATTTTATTTGCTACAATACCTGCCACTGAAATGAATATTTCCGAATCAGAACAATTATATTTTAAGTTTCTTTCTTAGTTATTTATTGCATGAAAGCCACTGATTCTATTAAACAGTATTTTATATAAGCATGATATGATGCAATGTCTTTTTTTTGCACGTTAAATTGCTGATAGATATTGTTTTTTTTTTTTTTTTTTTTTTTTTTTTTTTTAAGCACATGCAAGTAAAATTGTTTGCACATATTGACCGAATTTTGTTTTTGTATGCCTTATAATTTCAAACTATCGTGATCTTCTTGAATTCAAATGCATGCAATCCTGAGTTTAATTAAACATTAAATAGTTATCGCAGATGTCTTCAAAACTATTCCTTAATATTGTGAATTCAAATTAACTTTAGCTATAATCACGCATGAATGTTATGATTTGCAGACTTAAGGAAAGTAGAATCATCTATTCCGCTTAATTAAACTTGCAAATTAGGCTGCTAAAGTGCTTAGTACTTTAATGCATTTATCAGTGCTTTGCAACCCTTTATAATTAATATACAAGGTGTCCCCAAAAACGTGGTTTATTAGGTAGCTTTCAATACAAAAAAGTATAAAGCTACCTATTGCAGCCGTACAGAGGAAAGCAGTTCCGTAAAATTTCGATATATTTTCACCGATTATGACCCCCAGACCCCAAAACCACCCTCCATTCAAATGTTGATTTATATATATATATATATATATATATATATATATATATATATATATATATATATATATATCTGACCTATGTCATACGATAACGCTCGTATTTATAAATCAATTTCGATGAAACCAATTGTGTGTATTAAGCTCACCAATGTCTCGACCGAGTTCGTTGGCCCGCTTGGTCCGCCATTTTGTTTCAAGATGGCGGCCATTTAAAAATTTAAAACTAAAATAAATATACAAAAAAGTTAAAAATTCAAATTTATTTTTTAATTAGGCCTTGATACAAGGATTCCAGAGCATTTTTTGGTTTACCTCTATCTTAAAAAATGGCTGAGATAGAGCAGTTTGAAATTCTAGGGTGACTGACATTTTGAAACAAAACAGCACATTAACGCGATTACTCGCAAATTATTTCTTTCATTGTTGTAATAATTTTCCCAATCATACGCATAAAACTATATATTCATATCCGTTAGCGCCAAATTCTCGCCAAAATTGGCGACCAAAATAAGTCTTCATAAATGAAGCCAATTTGGCTATTGCTCAATAATTTGGCGAATTTCTTATTCAAATTCAGTATTAACGAGTCTTTTGTAAACGTTTCTTTGCATTTTAACTTGCTGTTTTCGTGTAACATTAGCTACAATTTTAAAACGAAGATATAAGAAAGCTACCTTTTCCTCCTGGTACAGGCCGGAAGGACTTTTTTTTTACTTTTGGAAATACGTAGCCATTGTGAATTTCAAAAGTATTCAAAATAAGGCAGGAATTAATATTATATCGATGAAATAGTTTTGTTAATTAATAATTCAGTTAATTTTCAAAAAACTACACTTTTTAAATTGTTATACTGTACCACGGTCTTATAAATTATATTTAGAAAGTTTTCTTCTTGTAAAACAAGTAAAACAGTAAAGATTCTGTTCTTCTACGACCAAAACTTGCCCTGTTAGTATACTTTGAATTTTATGAAATTTCTCATCTTTCCAGACTAAAAATGGACAGAAGATTTTTTAGTGCTAGAAAACTCCGAAACATAAAATTCAAAATATTATAACTCAGTGAGTTTTGGTCATAGATAAAAATAGCAAACTTTTAAACGATATGCCGATTTTTCTACATTTAATCTTAAAAGCCGTTCTTATATCCGAATTAAATAAGATAGAAAACATAGATATATCGAAATATTTTGATTGTTGCAACGTCTAATATTTTAATATACGGATTGATTTATTTCTGTTTATGTTAAGTAATGCTTTATATAAAGATAACTTTTAACCTTTTCACCACACGTTTTAACATTTATAAAATCGATGAAATTTTTTAAAACATTTTTTGAGACAATCCACTTAAAAGTAGTAACTTTAATAATTAGCTGCTTTTTGCCGTATTTGTATTTTCAACATTAGAAAACAGACTCTCAGCTGAGACAGAAGTTGCCACAACACCTAAGTATTGTCTTGCTAAAGCGTAAAATTTTGCATAAATATGTTTTAGGTCTTCCCTGATTTCCAATGGATTCTTTTGAATTCTAGGTACGGATATTTGTGTACACAAAGGTCTTTCAGAATGCATATTTGTAGAAGAGGTTTGAGGTACAGCCACGTTAAGTTATCAAATATATATTGTTGTCTGATCCTTTTACTGTTGACGTCTGGCTTGTTTTGTAGTAACGCATCAGATTTTCTGCTATTAGTATTTTTCGAATTAAAATTATCTTTAACATCAGTTTTATTAATTTTGGTAAAATATCTTCAAGGAGCCTTACTATTTATATAAACTTACTTGTTCAAAAGCAAAACAAAAAAAAATTATTTAAGAATTAAACTAATACATTCTTGACAAACACAAAAATCTACAAATAAGGTAATATTCAGAAACAAATAAAAACGAAACACAAAGAATGTCTAGCTATCTTTGACGCCTTGGCGAGAAGAAACGTCATTTCAGAAAATGGGATGGAGTATAAGGAAGGAGACTTTTCCCTAGTTTCTGATTTCACTAATGATGTTTAGTCAGAAATCGTGTAAATTATGATAGGACGTTTTTCTGACTGCGTGAAAGATATTTTATCATTAACTAAAAGTCTTAGCCACATTAATAGCGCAGCCTGTCTTTCTTTGGACTGTGAGGCAATACAAGTCAACTAAACATCTAACTTTGCCATAACAAACGGCTAAACCAATAAAAAGAGTTTATCTTTATTTTTTAATAAAATTAATGTACTTATATTTATTTTAAATTATAGGTGAAAAGATGTAAACATTTTTCACATGTAAAATATTAGTTACTAAGAAGTATCGATCTATCGGATGTACAGAACCGATATATCGATATATATCAATATCCTAACATCGGTGTGTTTTAATATGTACTTTACATACTTCTATATGACAAAAATATAACATTTTTTTCGAAATATTTTTTTCATTTTCAATTAACAATGTAATTTACGAATGTTCCCTTATAATTAAGCTAAGTTGAAAGTAGACTTCAGAACACATTTTATGTCATTACCATCTTTGAATTTCTAATATAATGGATGTTGCTTCTGTAAAATGAACAGTCACAAAATTGTAAATTCATCTGCATATATTTCAAAATGCGTATTTAAGATTTTAAAGGAGTATTAAATAGATTTAGGATAATATTAAATAACCTACTACTAAATAACTAAATTAATTATTAACTAATTAGCTATTACACATTTCTCGAGGTTTTATTTATTTATTTTTAATACTGTTGTGTCTAATTCCTTTTCGCCTCAAATAATTGGTAAACTGAGTTAACTACAGTCATAAATGCGGTGTCTAGATATAGAAAAATGGGTTTGCGCTACACGATGAGATACCTGATCCCCCCCCTAGCGGCAAACTGAAAAAATAGCTATCCTATCTCGAAAACTGTTTTAAATATGGGAAAAAACAATACAAGGATTTAGAGCGTCTTCTATTCGAATATGAAGTGATGTCTTACATGTAAAAATAGCTTTATTACAAGCCCTGAAATATAATTTTTCACGCCCAAATTTTTAAATACGCCATTAATTGCATGCAGATGTGTACCATTATAAAGAGATTCACATTTACTAATCAAATTAATGCATTTAAACAAGGTATAGTTTCTTTTAATTACACAATGAAGCAAAATAGGCTCAATGTATCCATCATCGACAGCATTGTATAATGCATGTGCCCCGATAGTAGACACATTGGACATACTTAACTTTATTTTCATAAAGAAATAAACTGTATCTTGCTTGTATGTTTTAGTTTTATTAGTAAACTAGCAGACCCGCCAGGCGTTACACGTGCCCGGAATAAATAAATCTTTAATAATAATAAAACCTTAAGTATATCCTAAATATCTTTACCGTTTCCCAGGATTACTTTAATATATCTCACATACGCCGATTAAAAAAACTCCCGACCACGATGTCACTTGCATCGTCAGAGTAGCGGTATTTGGCGATAAAAAGGGTTACTTATTAAACCAACGTTGGAAGTTTTCCATTATTGGAATTTCGCGGTGGTAAAGAGGAAAAGTCGATGGTCTCACTTTCTTTAATAATTAATTATAAAAAAAATTCATATTAAAAAAAATTACTTGATTCCCGAAAGTTTGTTCTACACAGGGATATATAACATTGGAACGATAAGCTATTATATATTTAACTATGTGTAACTTATCATATTAGGCGAAATAAGCACTTAAAAAAATCACGAAAAATGTGAAAATCGCTGCCCGAATTTCACACAAACTTTATTTTAAAAAGGTCAAAATTTACTATATTGGGCTAAAAGATTGAATTTGAATTTATGAGTAAAAACATCGCCAGTGAATTCAGAAAATCGGGGAAATACGCGAATTGTTCTGTTCCATTTAAAATAACAAAATAGCCAATAAAAAATTCTAAAATCTGATACTCAGGTGCATTCGAACATGTCTTCGTCTATCCTGAACCAAATTTGCCGGCCTTTACATGCGGTGGATTTCCCTAGCCATCACCATAGCCAACAAACAGACACACACACATATACAGGCAAAACTTTCTTTTATCAATACAGATGATATGCATCTTCCTTATAATGACACACTTGTAGATAGAATTAGTGATGTATTTAGGCTGGTGATATAAAATTTGCATTACAAGGCTTCTAATAAGGTTATTTTTCAGGCAAGACGTCAGTTTTTACTAAATAGTCGACGCTCTACAACTTTGTAATTCACTTTTTGCCCATAGCTTTCGTTGTTTTCATGATAGGAATGGTAGCTCCGCGATTCGCCTCTTGAGGATGCTGTCATATATCGCTTAGTGTAGCGCATATCCGATTTACTATACACAGACGCCAAGTTCATGTTTGTAGCTAACTGATCACCAGTTATTTTAAGCGAAACGAAATTAAGGAATCAACCTGTGTAATAAAATTTCAATCTCGTGCTAATTTACTCAATTTAAAAGAAAAGAGAAATTCTCTGTCTTATTAAACATTAAATAGTTATCGCAGATCTTTTTAAAGCATCATTTTTAATATTGTGAATTCAAATTAACTTTGGCTATAGTCCATCGGGAATAAATATGCAGACTTAAAACAAGTAGAATAATATATTCCACGCATAATTAAACTTGCAAATTAGCTACTAGAATGTTTAGTACTGCGATGTATTTATCAGCAGATGACAACGATTTATAATTAAGCTAAGTTGAAAGTAGACTTCAACATTCATTTCACTTATTAGCATCTTTGAATTTCCGTTATAACCTGATGTTACTTCTAAAGGATGAAAAGTAGAAGAAGCGTAGATTCAGCTGTTCTTATTCTATAATGAGTACTGAATAATTGTTTCAATAATGACTTTTATAGACGTTTTTTTACATAAGATATTTCAACAAAAATAAAAATGTACGCAGTATATCTTTGAAACAAAATTTGTTGTATGCATATACAGAGCTGGCAAGACTATAGCTTTTTGCATACCAGTATTTTCTTAGAGAAAATGTTGTTCTTTTAAATTGCAGAGTGCTCCGATTAAAGAAACAACAATTTTTGCACTAAAATACCGGTATTAAAAAAATCCGGAGACTTAGTAGCTCTGCATATGTATTAAAGAGGGGGTAATATAAAGAACGTAAATGAGCAAAACAGAAAAAACAATCTTTTTTATTATAAATTTACAAAATTAGCTAATCTAAATAATCTGCAATTATACAAATTAAAAACTAATGTATTAGAATATTTTGTATGTCTTTAATTTTTTCTACTGTCAAGTTTTCAATTTAATGTACCAAAATATGCTTAGTACAAACTTTATGCAAGTAATATCTATACTAATAAAAGAAAGTTTCGCTCTCTCTGTGTGTCTGTCTGTGTTTGTGTCTGTCTGTATGCGATGGCTAGGAAAATCTAGCGCACTTATAAATCTGAAAATTTAGGTGAAGGTAGTCCTAGGATTCTCCGGGTGCACCTGAGTCTCAGAATTTTAATATTTTGAAAATTAGAGTGGCTATAAATTAAAAACTGATCAAAGATCACAAATAAAAAAGCACTCGTCTGCAATCCGCGCGCATGCTCAGAAACCTTTCGTGAATAGAAGAAACAAAGCACTAGTCAACCCGCCTCATTTTCATTTTTCTAAATTCACCACGGGCGAACTGCTGGAAATAAGGAAAAAAAGTCTACATATTCTCGAAGAACGTGCTTTTACGTCTCGAACGATCCGGTAGGTTCGAAAAAAATTCACATTTAACACTTTAAAAAAAATAAAGAAGCGTCGAATTCATGTTTTTTATTTTCTCCCGTTTTCTGAGCCTCGCATCCGCCGGACTACAAGAGATACAGAAAAACCGCGCTCACCAAATTGAAGATCTGACTTCGCCGTTTTCAAAGCCACCTTCGATTTTAAAAAATACGAAAGTTAACTCTTCAAAAAAGTATATTTTCTGTACCCATTTTGCAATTTTCGGGTTTTTGCCGATTTTTAAAAATTTGAATCGGCGGTTTCGTGCAAGTTACGAAAAACTAAATATACCAGACAATACCTACATTCATTCCCTTTTCGATATCTGTATTTGTTTTCGAAAAATACGAATATTAATCCTTCGAAAAAAATTTCTCGCGCAAGACTCACTTTTGCGAATTTCGACTTTCTGCGATACATAAAATCGTGCATCGGATCTCTAAAATAACCAAGCAAAAAACAAACACACCTAAAGACATCAGCATTCCATCGAATTCAGGCAGAAACCTTTAGTTTAAAAAAATTAACTTTAACCCTTTCAAAAATATTTTTACCGTAAGTCAATTTCGCATTTTTAACTATTTCTCTTATCTTTAAAAATTCGAATCGGCGTTTATAAACAAGATACGAAAAACTAAAAATACCGCACATAATCTACATTCCTTTGCTTTTTAAAATCTGGTATCTGTTTCGAAAAATTTGAATTTTAACCCTCCGAAAAAAAAAATCGTTTCCAAAACTCATTCCTGCAATCTCATTCCTGCGTTTTTCGGCCCAGGTTTAAAAATCGGCATCGACTCGGGAACTGCGAATATGGTCAAAGAGAAGACCAGATCATAGACACGTTCATTTTATTCCAAACGCACCGTTCGGTTTTTAAAAATACCTGCTTTAAAACCCTTTCGAAACCGGTCGTATACGTAAACCACTTTCGCGATTTCTGCTCTTTTGGCAAAACACGTGGTTAAATTTCAATTCTACTAGGAAATTTGGTTGGGTCGAGTGTTCTGAAAAGGCCTCTTCCAGAACAGATTGCGCCCCACGGCGGTGGAAGGTGGAACTACAGGAGTATCTCTGGGTTCTATGGGCCGATTACGACGGGGATTGGCTCATTCGACTTGATATCTATGGCCTTAAATATTTTAGTTGTACTTTCTACGGCCAGGGTTTGTTTTCCGATCTCGGGTTTTATGGAACCGACTACGACTAGGTTTGCCTCATTCGCCTTACAGATTTCAGTCATGTTTAGAACAGATTGTTATTACCACGGGCCCGTTCAACGCCGATCGGGTCAGCTAGTACACTAATAAAAGAACGTTTTACTCTGTGTTTGTGTGTATGTGTCTGTCTGTCTGTCTGTCTGCGATGGCTAGCCAAATCCACCGCAACTAGAGATCTGAAAATTTGGATTTAGGTAGTTCAAGGCAAGTCTTGATGCACCTGAGGCTCAGAATTTTAATATTTTAATAATTAGCCGAGATATTAATTAAAAACTCATCAAATGCTCATCTCTATCTTTCCGAGTGGGCGGAGGCGTCAGTGCATGACCAAAACTCGATTTACGTAGCGAATGCAAATAAAGATACCGTTTAAATGAAGAATGCGTCTATTTAGCCATTCTGTTTTAACTTCTATAAACTACACCGTTTGGTTTATCTAAAAACTAAAGACACCCCTTACGGCAACGGACGTCAAGGGCGGAGTTTTAGAGATACAGACTAACCAAAAATATGTTTTTAAAGACGAAGCCTTCTTCTAGCAGACGGTATAATGGGTTTTTAAAAATACGAATTTTGATCCTTCCAAAAATACCGGCGTACGCAGGTCATTTCGCGCCTCCCGAGACGATTATTTTTCTTACGCTAAAAGTTACTAAACGTCCGTATTTCGGCACAATATTTTTAGAGCATCTCGTTAGACTAGATTTACACCACCTAGAACAATTTTGTAACGTTCGGACGAGAAGAATTTTTTTTTTTAAATAATAAAATCTGCCACATTTTTTGCTAAACGCATAATAACTGGTGTTTCTATGCTCGGCTTCGGGTGACGTTTTCACTGTTTAATATACATATATTTTCACAAAAGATTTGGATACAATTATATTTATACACTACTATAAGTTCAGAGAGTTCGAACGACGAAAACTATTTATTTTTGTTATGCTAAGGGACCCGACGCGAAAACCATATTTCTGACATAGTTTTTACACGGACTTTAAAACTGTTATGTTTATAACTTTTAAAAATTTCAAAGAGTTTGGACAACAAAAAATATTTTTTTAACTGTAAAACGACCCTACGTGAAACAAGTTGGAAATTGTACATCAAACGTGACAAATGAGGTGCGTTCGTACTATAACTACTTTTATAAATATTCAGATTTCGGTGCAATAGCTGTTGCACTCGTATGCAAAAATGCATAAATACAAAATCTATTTTATGTGCAGATTTTTATATTATATATATATTAATTTTATTTTATGAAATTGAGTTTCAATCACTTTTACAAACAATTAATTACAATTATGTTACATTAAAATTATACTATGCGCAAATATCCAATATAAGACAATGTGAAAAAAAATCATCGTTATTATTTTACTGAAAAATTAATTATATCGTCTGTTATTATGATATGATTAATTTCCGTAATAAAAGAAGTGCATTTTAAGTTGGCAACATTTTATCTTTTGTTGACATTTATTGAAAATTCCAATAGGAAACTTGAAATCCATATTTAAACTCTCTTTTCATTTAATATCTATTTCTCCAGAAACATCTATCCAAAAAACTGTCGGAAGATTATATGATTGCTATAATTAAACAATTTTAGTATACAAATTCGGTTTTTAAATTCAGTAATACGGAAATAATATTACTCCATCTTAAATGTGACGTAATCACTATGGCAACCTAGAATCATTACCTATCATAGGATATCATTGAATTAATTCAGTATGATAGGATTTAATAGAATGAACAAAACTTTTATTATATCTTTTTTTGATTCGATTTTCATAAAATTTGAAATGACTCGACAAAATTCTCAAACGATTATATGTATTAAATTTCAAACCATTCGGTTGGATAGTTTTTGCGCTGTTGTGCTACAGACGGACGGACTGGACGACGACTATAGGTGCTACGTATTTATATAATTACGAACGCACCTAAAAAGAATAAAATGCTTTCTTACGAGCACTTTTATCACTAATTATCAATATTTTTTTTACGATTTTTCCATTAAAAAGATAAATTTATATAAAAACGGTTTAAAGATATACAATAATACATATTTGGGGTTTGTTTAAGGTTATTATCACGGGCCCGGGCAACGCCGGGTGGGTCAGCTAGTTAAACATAAAGTAGTTATTGCTGGTATTTTCCATAGAATTTATTTTAATCTTATGAGCGTCTGTGAATTTTTCTGTATTTTCATAAGAATACTTGTAAATCCCAGGGTATATATATATATATATATATATATATATATATATACTAGGGGGCTCAGCCCCCTACTCGCTAACGCTCGCCACCCCTCGTGAATTACGAAGCAATTCACATTGAGACCTCTACACGGTCCCAGTTTGCTTCGCTCGCTCACCCCTTTTTAGCACTTTCCAACCTAGTTGAAAAGTGCTTATGACTTCGGTTTGTCTGGCCGGATGGCCGTATGGCCGTCTGGCCGGATGGCCGTCTGGCCGTCTGGCCGTCTGTCCGTGCTCTAACTCCCGTAAATATGCTCGGATTGCTCTGCAATTTTTATATGTTATTGTCGTTATCTATGGCACGTTCCCTATTTCAACTGAAGTGTGTAGCACTTATAGTTTTCTTACAGGGACACTCAAAAGAATTCCGTTACATTGCGGTCTATGGGGAAAAATCATTTGCGGTTTATTTTAAAAATGTTTCACTATCGTAAACGCATTGAAATTTATATAGATCACTAAGATGCATTAGAAGAAGCTTAATATGGAATAGTAGGTGTATAGCACTTAGAGTTACTTTACAGGGACAGTCAAAATAATTCCGTTACATTACGTCTATGGAGAAAAATCGTCTGCGGCTTATTTAAATAATGTTCCACTATTTTAAACGCATTGAAGTTTATATATATTACTAAGGTGCATTACAAGAGGCTTACTACAGAATAGTGTGTGTATAGCAGTCATCGTTCATTTACAGCGACACACAAAAGAATTCTCTACTGTCTGTTAACAATAATTCCTGGAAGTGCGTTTTAAGTTACTGAACGCGATTTTAATCTTAACTAGCTTTTTGTCTATTACGTGGTGTGTATAAATTCTGTAGATCCTATACAGGGCAGCACAAAAGTTCGCGAACACATTTCCGTTTATTGACAGAAACTCCAGAAGGAGAATTTAAACTGTGCTACGCGTTTCCTAACTAAACTAAAATTTAGCATCCTATGTATATATACAAATCTATAGATCATATACAGGGCTACATAAAAGTATTCTGATATTTTTCCGAATATTGTATATATTGAAAATTCCTGAAATTACGTTTTTAAATATGTTATGCATTTTCCAAATTGTTTACTTAGATGTCATCTTTCAGCTTATTAAACGGTAATGATTTGTAAAATTATTTTAGAAGCGTTGGAAAGTGCTACATAATCTATGCTTGACGCATGATTTTTCGTTCTTGTTAATTTTGCAGCAATTCTAGCCGAATAAGTACTACCATAAATCCACCACAAATCACCATAAAACTGATATTTTTTTTATGTAAAAAAATAATTTAAAACTTCGTTGAAAACACAGTTAAAAATGCATTTAGTTGGCGCTACCAACGGGCACTAATTGATGGTTATAGATATTTGGAAAAGAAATTATTTTTTACTTTAATAATTTGCATCTACAGCAATAGATGGCAGCAAGTGCAATCTAGATAGTTGGTATTTTTATTCTCTCCGATTTCGTGTGAGTGAAATTCATAAATAAATTCTAAATAAGAGTTGAGAATTCATTTGAAATTAACGATAGTATTCAAAATTAAAATGAGGAATCATCTCAAACGCTTTGGATTACGCACATGTTATTTTATTTTTAATAATTGCTAGTTTGAGTTTCACTGCTCTTTCGCTGGTCGCCATATTGAAAATTCTGGAAACTACGGTTGCCAAACGATAATCTACAAATTCAGCCCTTTTTCTGCGCCACGTAATAGAAATATATACATCGATTTAATAACAGTTAGATGCTATAATATCTTTCATGTCCCTTCATTCAATATATTTTTCAGAACATTATTCTGCTAAAAATATTCTTGTCTACAGCCATTTTAATGTAATTTCTGAAAACGCAAAAATACGATCCCGCCGCCTGTAGGGTTTTAATATTGTGAATTCAAAATAATTTTAGCAATATTCACGCTTAAATATTATGATTTGTAGAATTCAGGAAAGTAGAATGATGTATTCAGTGTAATTATCAGCAGATAACAACTACTTATATCTAAGCTAGTTTGAAAGCAGATTTAAACATACATTATAATTATTATCTCCTTTAACACTTTGGCTATTAATTACACTCTTTTATTTAACTTAATTTGGTTTTTGTATGTAAATATGGAATTTTGTAATTGATTTTTTACCCACTTCCTGATATGCTAGAATTATAAAAATTATGTACACAGGTGCTTTTCTGGTAACAATACAATTTTTGTATTTGTAGAACTTAATTATAAATTAATTTTAAGCCATTCTCCTTTCAGCCGGACGTAAGTGATAAATCACCAAATATTATTTTTGTTTAAAACTCTATACGATTGACAGCAACGGAGTAAATTATACGCCAAAACACGCTCGCCAAATTATGCCAACGGGTTGTGAGACTGCCACAACAAAATAATTTAAACAATAAAAAAACAGAAAATATAAAATAAAAAATTAAGAGTAATAGTTTTTTTTAAATACGCTTAATTACTTAATAGTTTAATATTGATTGAATTATGAAACAATTTAGAATTCCTGAATTAGTAGTTTAAATATTCTTTTTCCTTTCTTGTTGCCATATCGTAAAAAAGAAATTGAGCAAAAAAAATGTTTTTAAATAAATTTACTTGTTTATGCTTTTCACCGAGCGTAAATCATTCCGGTGAATTTTGCAGTAACATACTGCAACGGAAATTTTTTCGAACAAAATGAAATAATGAATTACAATCATGAAATTAGGTGTTATTTTTAAGATAAACATTGAGTGCTTATAAAAGAATGCCTAAAAAAAAAATATTTTTACTCGTAACATATTTATTTTTCATGCGAACTTTACGTAAGTGACAGAGCCTGTCTATTTCTCTTGGTATTCATCCTTTGAATTGTTCGCATAACATATTGTATCTTACTGCAGTTTCCTTTCTACATTTTATTTGCTGTCACTTAAGTCGGGTGTTAAGTCATCAATTTTTGGATTTCCAAATTGCTGGCGAATCGCAAATTGCTGGCGAACAGAAAGGCATATATGTCCCGTTAGTAGTCAAAGGGGTAAATTTTTAGTATAACTTTATGTTACTTCTGAAGTATGCAATGTCATAGAACACTGAATTCAGCTGTGTATACACTGCAAAAAACTGCAGACTTTACGGTATAATACTAGCACCCCAGCTGCCAGTATTATAACGTAAAATTAACGGTAATAAACAGTAAAATAAGCAGTAATATGCTGCCGCGCAGGCAGATGGGATGCTAGTATTATACCGTAAAATCCATTTTCTTTTTTCAGTCCTCAACTTGTGAGAAAGAGAAATCCGTGAGTTTAAACACTGGTTTCATATGTGAAACTTTACATAATTTGAAACAAAATTATCTATATTCATTAAAGAGAGAATCGTAAAAAGATCACATATGCGCAAAAAGAAACATTCTTCCATTCCATTGTCTATTTCAATTATTAAAGAATATACAAAATCAACTATTATATACGACTAAATACACTAATGCATTCAATTTTCTATATCCCTTTAATCTTCAAATTATTGCGAATTTTCTGGTTTCAAAATCAAAATCTTCTCAATTTAATTACCCATAAAATAGGTATCGCAGATGTTTTCAATAGAAAGTTTTTAATATTTTGCATTTAAATTAGCTTTGACTATATTCACGCTTAAATATTATGGCATGCATATGTAAAGCAAGTAGATTGATATGTTCTGCGAAATTAGATATTGAAACGTTTAGTGCTGTAAAATATTTATCAGCAGATGACAACTAGTTATATTATAGTATTTCTTCACACATTATTCCGATTAGAGTTTTTTTTTTAATCCTGCTATAAACTGATGTTACATCTGAAATATGAAATATCACAGAACTGTGCATATTAGAATGAGTTCTAAAAATTTTAAAAGAACATTGAATAGATATAAAGAAAATTTCAATCAATTTGGAAACATCAGCAATTGAAAGAAACTAAAAGGGTTTTCATGAATTGAACTAGCATATACAGTCAAAGCACCTTATAACGAAATCGAAAGTGCTCCAAAGATTTGCTCGTTATAACGTGCTTTCGTTAAAACGTTATAACGAATTATTTCGTTAAAACGTTAGGACGAATTATTTTGTTATACAGTAAGAACTCCAATTATTCGGACTAATGTGGTCTGAACGTAATCTGAGTATGCAGCAGCAGTGTTGAATTCCGGTGGTGACCCGGGGGGGCATTCCCCCCGGCGCATTGAAATGTCCCCCCCGGAAGATTTGAGATTGTATGCTTTTAATGGTAAAAAAGGGCAATTTCCCTCCCGGAACTCTACAATGTCCTCCCGGAGCCACAGATATCCCTCCCGAAGAAAAGTGTCTGAATTCAACACTGATGCAGCAGTCCGGATAATGAAGACAATCATTAAAAAGGGTGATTTATTACATAAAGATATCCCATAAAATTGCTTTTGTTTAATAAAAAAAAGCTAGGTCTTATGTATTCATATTAAATTAAAGCCTTCATAGGAAGGATCACATTTACTAAAAAAAGTGAAAAGAAGAAAAGCGTTGAATTAAAAAGTAATTTCAAGATAATTATATTTTTACAAATATATATGTACAAATCATATCATGAAATTAAAATTTCGTGATTATAGATCTGGATGACTGGATTTCAGATAATTAGAGATTTGTTGTATTATTTTAACGGTATATATATATATATATATACATACACACACATACAATATCTATGCTACACATGAAAAAAACGGGCAAATTTAAATCTAAAAAAATATTACTGATTTAATTCTCTTAAATTGTAGTTTTACATACCTATATAGGTTTGAAGAATGAAGTTATCAAGCTCTGTTTTCTTTTCTTAACAGCATTATCTAATATTGTACGCTCTATTTTGTCAACATACATGGTAATTTCGTTCGTTAACAAGTTTTCATTATGCATGTAACACACAATTTTCTGTAAATACTCGAGTGCATCAGATGGTAAAAGTTTCTCGCCAGCTTCTATATTCTTCCTCACTGACACTGCCATCGGACGACTCATTTTCTGCATTTTTTTAACGATATTCTCTTCATTATTGTGTGTTCATCAACGTTAACGTATTTATCAAAGTTAAAGTGGGAAGTCGGGTTAAAGGGTGATATCAGTTCATCTGCATCTTACAATTCAGGTAATTTGTATTACTTGGGTGGGGGGGGGGGAGGCTCGAAAGACAAAGCACCGCGACCAGAGGTCTATTGTACTATCCCCCCAGGTCTCCTAATTTTGAACCAATTCCAGATGAGAGACCTGCATCTGGATTGGCACCCCCAGAGGTAGCGCTTATACAGAACTTGGAGGACTTTGGAGCCACGAACAGATTTAACGTGCACGGTCTCACAGAAGAGGCAGACGAGAGAGGATAGACGATGCACCCTCCCAACCAGTGACCGTGGTCGATGCTGCTTGGCTTTCGGCGATCTTACGAGAGCCGAGCTTTACCGTCCGCGCCACTGCGGGACTACAATTCAGGTAAAGAAACAGTTTCATTACTATTTGAAGGTGATGGGAATATTTCCGAAACTGAAAAAGCATTAACAATAGTTTGTTTCGAAACATCGCACCAAGCGTTATTTATCATATAAGTTGCTTTCAGCACGTCTATTTTTGTTTCTTTCTTGTCATCTGAATTCCCGATTTTTTTTCACAAGCACCTTCCAGTATTTAGTTTTAAACGAATGAATAATTCCTTGGTCTAGTGGTTGTATTTTGGATGTAGTGTTAAGTGGCAAAAAAAAGTAATTTTATACATTTAAGACGAACAGAACTCACATGCGAGGATACATTGTCTAAAATAAGCAGAACTTTTCTTTTGGCTTTTTGCATCTCTTTGTCAAAATCTAAAATCCATTCTTCAAAAAGACATTTTGTCATCCAAGATTTGCAGTTATTCATGTACAATACAAGCAAAGCTTTCCTTACGTCTTTTGGGATACACCGTGGATTCTTTGCTTTTCAATTACAAGAGGTTTTCGCTTTTCAGAGACGTCGGCATTGCAGCATAATGCTAATGAAAGTCGATCTTTGCTCCTTTTCCCACCGTGGCAAGTATCTTTTTTTAAAGTTAGAGTTTTATCAGGCATCAAACGAAAAAATAATCCAGTTTCATCCATGTTAAATATATCTTTTCGATCGCAATCCTCAAATATTTTAGAGTTTTCGTTCTTCTATTCTTCAATTGTTTCTTCTGAAACAGAAACTGCTTCTCTGCATTATTTTTTACACACAATTTCATACCTTTTTTTGAATTTACTCAGCCAACTATCACTTACATAAAAGTCTTTATATCCAAATTTTTCGGTAAATGCATATGCTTTTTCTTGCAAAATACTTCCACTAATAGCGATGTTTTTGGATCTTGCATCTTTAAACCATGAAAATAATACTTCCTCCACATCTGCATATTTCGCTGTGCGTATACATTTAAACGATGAGGAAATTGCACCTTTTCGAAAATTTTAAGAATTTTTTCTCGATTTTTTAATATTGTGCTAAGAGTGCTACTTGGAATCACAATTTTTTTTTGCTACATCACTTTTTTTAAAATTATTGTCGACGCATTTTATAATTTCCACTTTCTCTTCTAAACTCAAACATTTTCTTTTACCAGACATATCCAGCGTACAAAGAGTTTTAAAAATTAACACGTGATAAATTCACAGGAAAAGCAAATGTCAATGAAATCAGTCATCGAATAAAAAAGAACAATACAGTTCAGATAAACTGTCGCCTCTCTGTCTGTCTTAAAACACTGCCCCTCCCTCAAACCTCTCTTGGAAGTATTGAAAATATGTGATTGGCCGTAGAGAAAAATGTTGAATGTTATGTCATGGAAAAAAGGTGGTATTTAAGAAATAATGTTTCTGGATCCTATTTTCAGCGTTAAATAAAAAAAAAATTCGCTATATAGTTTTTATTTCACTTTTCATGCTCGAATTGCTTTCGTTATATCGTGCTTTTCGTTATAAATATTTCGTAGTGTCGTTTCGAATTTAGTATTCTTTAACACCCAGACCAACTAAATGGTTATGAGCATTTCGTTATATCGTGCTTTTCGTTATATCGTATTTCGTTATAAAGTGCTTCAACTGTATATATTTCAGATTTGTGTGTTCCTTTCAGTTTACTTAGATAGCATTTCAGTATATGATATTAATCAATGCAAAAATAAATAAATAAATAAATAAATAAACCAAATATGCTCAAATAAAGCTTTAAATATTTCCAAAAATCAAATTAATTTTACCTGTAGCCCCGTGTAAGTTTTATGGAGATGTAAAGTAGGTGGAATGTTCCACTCCGTTTAATTAAACTTGGAAATTAGTCACCAGAAATGTCAGTACTGCAACGTATTTATCAGTAGATGACAGTCACTTATAATTAAGAAAGTTTAAAGCAGATTTCAGCAGCATCTTGATCATTAGCATCTTTTAATTTCTGCTATAACCCGATGGCTATTTTTAAAATATAAATTGTCATAGAATAGTAAATTCAGATGCGCCAATTTTAGAATGATGTACTGAATGAATGTTTCTTTTTTTTTAATTAGTAAATAAAAAAAAAAATCACGTATTCAAAATTTTGGCATTGATCAGATTTATACCCATTTTCAAGAATAGAGCAAATGTAATTAAACATTAAATTGTTATCAACAGGTGTATCTGAAAAAAGATTTTTAATACTTTGAATTCAAATAAACTTTAGCTATAATCATGCGTAAATATCAGGTTTTGAGGACTTAAAGAGGAAGAGGGATATCAGTTTAAAATTCTCAAAAATATCTAAAGATTTTTTTTAAATTTTTTGGTAGTTCATAGTGTTTAAATTATGGCCCAAAAGCGATTTTTTGAAATTCAAATTATTACAAAAGATACAGAAACAAATATGCCATTGTAACTAATTTTCGCTAAAGTAAACATTAAAATTTAAACGCAATTTTTTCAAAACGACATTTTTTTTTAGCTGACCACGTAGATTGCTCAACAACCGCTCAACTGATTCCCTTTAATTTTAAATACAAACGTTTAGAACTGAAAATGATGCTAAAGTGCTATGCTGTATAGTGCTACGTAGGAGTTTTTCATAATTTCATTCGATTTTCTTACAAGTCTTTTAAAACTGTTTTTATGGAAATAATTTCTTTTTAATTCCCGCTATTTTTTAACTGAAAAAATTCATAGCCAATTCGCTAAATAATTAATATTCAATTATTAAGTAATGTATTAACTTATTAACTAATCAACAGTAATTAACTAATAAGCTATTATAAATGACTTAAAGCTAATATATTCAAGTTTTATGTATAGCTTAAAATGTCAAACTAATACGAATTTCCTAATTTAAAAATTTCAAATTAAAAAATATACATATGATATTAATTTAATATTATAAATTTATTACAATTGTCTTGAAAACATTGTTTTTAATATTTTGAATTCAAATTAACTTCGGCTATAATCAAGTGTAAGTGTAAATGTTAATCCGACGTAAAGTAAATAGAATGATCTATTCCGAGTAATTAAACTTGCAAATTAGTTACAAGAATGTTTGGTACTCCGATGCATTTATCAGCAGATGACAACTACTTTAAAGATGAAGCTAAGTTGAAAGCAGATTTCAACGCACATTTGGTTCATTAGCACCTTTGAATTTCTGGTACAACCTGTTCTTAATTTTGAAAAATGAAAAATCCCAGAACATTAAATTCAGTTGTGCATGTTTTACAATGAATGCTAAAAGTTTTAAATGAGTATTGGATTTAAAACACCAAATAAAATAAATTAAGACAGACTTGAACACAGTTAAACACAGTCTGTCTTAATTTATTTTATTTGGTGTTTTAATGGTTTTTAAATTCAGACGTTAAATGTATATATACTGCAAGTATTGGATTTGTTTAAAGAAATTCTAAACCGAAATGAAAACTTTATAAACTGAAAGAAATTGAAAGGGCTTTTCATGAATAGGCGACAGGCACAATTTGATCCAAATAACAATATGTCATGATCCTACCAATAACTTCTTAATAATGAAAGCACACACCTGCAAACATAAGTGAAGCAGGTCAATTCATCTACTATGAATGGTGCTACACGTCCAGCACGCAAGATTATTTTTAGTACCGATAACCAACATAGTAATACAACGCCATGTTTCTGCCATGTCACTGTCATTACAGGATAGCTGCTTCATCGTGAAAAAATATTTTAAAACTTTCGTCTTACGTTCAGGTGCTTAGTGAGTTTGCGAATCAGAGTTTGCAACTAGAAATATGTCAACGGCTCAGAAATATGATTCAAAATTTGGTGCAGCAATTTAGAGAA
Organism: Maratus michaelseni; assembly: GCA_963931845.1. Classification (NCBI taxonomy): domain Eukaryota; kingdom Metazoa; phylum Arthropoda; class Arachnida; order Araneae; family Salticidae; genus Maratus; species Maratus michaelseni. The sequence continues at coordinate 140,850,725 of OZ007587.1, read as the reverse complement.
ACTCGCGCTGTAACAGGCAAACCCTCGAAGTGGTTGGCCTAAAGCGGCAGAACAGGTTGGAGAATATGGTAGGAAACGGTTTACACTTTGAACATTTAAGGTGAGTAGGTGTAATTTCAACCACTTTCAGAAAATTAATTTTTAATAAACGTTTTCAAGCAAACATACAGATTTATTTTTTTAAAGGTAATTTGACCTTTTGGGAATAACATAAAAACGTAAAACCTAGGTTAACTCCAATTTTAAGTATTACCCCAGTATAAAGCAAATTTTTTAAAAAAACAGGAGTACATTCCAACCAATAGAAGGATAATTCCGACCACTGTTTCTTTCCTCTATATAAAGTCATATAAATCTGCAAGAGATAGATCTTTTTCTGTCCTTCTTTGCTCGTATTTTCTCTTTGGTGTATGACTTCTTCCCAGTCGACACTTTCTTTGCTTCGTCGATTTCAGCTGTTTCCCATCTCTTCAGCATACTATCTGCTATCAAAACTTCTCCATATTTTTGTAATTTATTTCATGACCATTTTTGAAAAGGGTTGTGGGACCTTGTTCTTCAGGATCATTTACAGATTTTCTCCCTTTTTCTACAAATATGTCTGTCATAGATTTTTCCTTTTGGACTGACAAAAGTGTCTGTTGAATTAGGCATCTTTAGACATGTAATAGGTAAATTCATTGTTCACAAATTGTTTATTATCTGCTATTAATTATGATATACATTGGCACTTTGGGGTGAATAAAGATGTTGAGGGAAGAGAAATAACAGAAATATAATTAGATATATCTAACGACATCAAAGAAGCAAATGAGCAACATTGGATGATGTTTGTATGTTTTGAAACTGCAGTAGTTAAATTTAAATCACTTTATAAACTTGATATTTTTTGCATGGGTCATTTCGATCAACAAATGATTGAGTAGAAGCTAATTTTCATACTAGGTATTGTTTTAGATCAGTTGAATTATATTCTGTTTCTGGAAATTGTTTTGTTAAAAGAAAAACTTTCAGTGTTCTAAAGCCTGGTATTAAGTTCTTTAGTTTCATAGCAGTCAGCCATACTTCGCCTGTGATTTGAATAAACATAGACTTTGATATATGACTACTCCAATGAATAGTTCTTTTAGCGGTTCCCAACATTTTTACTTTGACGTTTCATTTGAGTATCCCTCACACCCACAACGCAAACATACTTGTTTTTTTTATTAGTAATCTTCTTAGTATAGCTAAATAATAAATTCATTCAAATTATATTGACATTTCTAACATTTATTTTTTATCTCACATTTGAAAATAAATTTTACTTCTATAATAGTAGCTTAACATAAAAAAAATTCAATAACATTAAAAGAAATATTGACTACTTTAAAATGAAGTTTATAAAAATTTTGTATCATGATTACACACAAGTAGACGAATATGGCTTTTAATACTACTCTTAATGGGATCCTTGAACTAGATTCATGGAGTTGAGTTTTTAAGGCGACAGTGGACCTTCAAAATCAGCAAAATCGCTCAAATTTTCGAAAAAAATTTCTTGTCGTCAAAAAATAAAGCTCCATGTAAGCTTTCATCTCCAACTTAAATAATTACAATCGGATGATTTTTTTCGGATTTATTTACATTTTTATAATTAATTAAACGGCCGTCGTGATCAGCTGATGTTTGTTTACAAATATTTGCAAATGCATTTTTTCTTCTAATTAACTGTTTATTTTTAATTTTCATTCAATTACAACCAATTGATGAATTTCTCGGTTTCATCTTGCGACAGATTACCAAAATTCTTGATTCCCCCCCCCCCCCTTGTTGAGTGACCAATATATAAATAAGATTATATAAATAAGAGATTATAAATAATTATTTTGGTGGAATCATTCATTAAACATGTAAAGGATTTGCATATATATGATTTTAGTCCCTTTCAGGGTATATTTTCTTATGTTTACCAATACTAAAACTTTAAAATTGCTTTTCTCATTTCGAAAATTTTGTCGGTTTCCATTTTTTCAAAATGCTCCATGCGCATACTATTTCATCTGAATAGTTTGAAAATTTTTGTAGCTATTTATCATTATATTTGTCATATAACTTGGTATGGTTTTTTGAAATGAGGTATAATTTAAAAAATTTAAAGGTTGTTAATTGAAAAAATATGATGCAAAAATGCGAAAAATTTCAAAAAATTTTGATTTTTTTTTTTTTACCTTTATATTCAAATATATAAAATTTGATACCAAGTTTTATTTGTATATATAAACCAAACCTGCATAAAAAATATTGATGATTTTAATTGATATGGAATGCGCATGGGACATTTTGAAAAATTCTGCGTAATGGTTAAAAAATTCAGAAAAATTTCTTATTTTTCTCCAAAAAATTTTTTTTTTTAAATTCTGGTGTGATAAATACATGCCATAATGCATATAGTGTGTCCTTGAATAGTATTTAAAGTGAAATAAAAAAAAAATAAAAAAATGAGTTTGAAGGTCCACTGTCGCCTTAAAATAAAGTTCAAACGAAAATAGATATAATCTCAAGTCAGAAGAAACGTCAAGCTTATTAAGATATTTGTTCTTAATATTATCTAAATGGTATTATAATAATATACTATGCATAACACGGAAATGCTCTGTCGAAAAGTTAAGCATTTATGAAAGGCAACAAGTAATTTAATGTTTTATCACTGAGTTCCTTGTACTCTTCTTTTACTACTGTCCAAAAGTAAATGATATTCTTTATTTATTTATTTTTAAATCAGACTGTAAAAAAAGGATTTGTCAAATTTCAATTTTTTTTTTTCAGAAACTGATAAAGATTTGGTTTGTTGAAAGAACAAAATGTTTAGTTGGGTTTGGAGTCTAGTAATTTTCCTTACTCTGCTTCAGAAAATATTCTCTAAAGTGTATTTTAAGACCTTTTAATTAAGCCCTACTACATTTTACATATTTTGAAATTTCTAGTTCTTTTTCAGTTAAGAAACTGTAAAGTTTGTCAAAAACGTCTGCGTGGGTTTTTTTTTATACAAAATTTCCAAAAAATCTAATTTCTTAATGATTGATTCGAATTTGTCAGATACCTTAAAAATGGTTATGAAATTGTTTTGTTATTCTGGATTAAGTTTATTTATTTCTGAAAAAATATGTCAGGGAAGTATACAAGCATTTGAACCCATTCCTTTAATTAAACTTACAAATTAGCTTAAGAAAATAGTCTTAAAAAAAACACTTCTTGTGTCAATACAAACAATTTTGCAAGTATTTTGCCTCTTGAAAGCCACCTCACTTTTGTGTATAAAAAAAGCTGTATTTAAAGTTACTTATTAAGATGTAGTATGGATGCTGGTAATCTCTTCACATAATTGAATAGTCACATTTGAATATTCACATTTGAATAGTCTCGATTTGAATAGTATCATACAGTCGCTGAAAAATTGACATATTCTTATATTAAAGATACTGTTCAATGAATGTTTGGTGAAGACCATGTGAAAATAAAAGTATTTTTTTCTGAAACAATACAGATTCTTGAAGAATTAATTATCTCTGACGATATAGTAATTAAAATAATAGAAAAGAGTCTCTCCCCCTTTCCAATACAGGTGGATGGAAAAACTGATATTTCTAATCTGTTAATTTTGCTTTTGCAAGATGCATATGAGTGCTACCCTCTCACAGAAAGTTGTACTGGAAGAGACCTATTTAATTGTCATTCACAGTTATTTCTGTGAAAAAGAAATTGATGGTTCAAATTTTGTGGTGTTTGCACGGATGGTGGGAAATCTATGTCTGTTTGTTATACAGGCTTGCGCAGTCTCATCAAAGAGGTTGCACATCTTGTTGCTTGGTACTATTGCTATATACACAGAAACAGACTAGCGACCAAACCCCTGTCAGACTCATTGAAGGAAGTACTCCATCGATCTGTCAAAGTTATTCAAGTTATTAAAGTCAATTCAACAAAAAGTTGAATTGACTTTAATCACCATGCATCTTAAGCTATCCAACTTTTGTTTATTTTATCTGAAAGCTCTCCCTTTCCCATGGATAATCACGGGCAGGACAGGGAGAGTCTTTGTCAAGAGCTCATGAAAAAAAAACATTATTTATGTCCTGAAATCTTTATTTACGCGCTTTTTTGATATTCTTATTAGCTATTTTCATTTAGTTTAAAATAAAGTATTTTATTTATATTTTTCTGTTTGCATGTAAAATGCACTTTCTGGGCCACAAGCGAAGTCCTGTTTATCTGGTCCCCACACGGTAGCGACTGGCTAGACGGGCGAAGGCTGGCTGGTCTTTAATAAAAGCCAGATATATCCTATTGTATTATGGATTTTATTGAATCTCTTCTTTGGTCAGATTTATTTCGTAGTACTTGCTCATTTGTCCGGCTAAAATTGTATGTCTGAAAACTAATAGTTAATTTAATTTATCCCCATTTAAATTCACAAACTTTAAAGATATTTCTTCTATTTCATAGCCTATAACAAGTGCCATATTGAAGGAAAAAAAAGACCGTGTTTTGTTTTTTAAATCGTACCGAATATATTGAATTTAGGTGACATCGTGTGACCATGGAGATTTATTCAGAAAATTCCAAATGAATTTTTGATTTTATTTTCGAAAGTAAGAAGATGCATAATTTAAAAACTCCTTCTTTTCTCTCTTTTCTGGATAATTTACAGTTCAATATAAGATTAGAAACTAAACGCATTATTCAATACAGACTTCGTATTTTTTTTTCCTGGTGTAAATGCACTTTAGTGTAATGTTATTATTTTTTTCGCATTAAAGCTGAAGTTAATTAAATGGCATCATTTATGTGCAACCTTTTTGAAGCTAAAATCCGAGGAACGAATTGCCGACAGAAAAATCAGCAAAGGTTAAATTACATTAGACTGATGAAAGTTTCGTCTTAAATGGCTTTAAAGAGTGATATTGAAATAATAAATTAAGGTCTGATTCAATTAACTGTCCTGCATCAAATAGAATGTACATATCACACAGAATACAAATAGAAATTAATCAGCTTGCTGTAAATGCATTTGGTACGAAAATAAGATCGCTATTTAAATAAAAGAAAGCATAATTGTTGTTCTCGCATGTTAATTTAGAGCGGTATTTTCTCTTTTTAAGAAGTAGCTAACTGATCATAAAAAATAAATATTTACTTAAAGAAATATTAATTTCGTATTTGCAAAGAAAAAAAAATGTATTGTTTTTCAAATACATTTTTGTACAATTCGTTTGTTATTATAAAATGTTTATTAATTATTTAATTATTAAACTAAGATTGTGTAACTATACGCAATATCTACTAATATGTGATTTAATATTTTGGAATTAAACTTACACAAAGAGATGACAGTTAACTTGCTAGCAAATTGATTGAGAAACATGTTGAATCTCTATCTCTAACTATAGGGAGATTTTTTTTAAAGTTGTGAAAGTAAAATCCTATAACAAAAGAACTACTGATCAAAATGACCATAAATTTCACCAGTATGCTCCCAAAGCAATGGGTATTTTTTTGGCGTGGTTAAAAAAAACTTAAAATAGCACCGACAGATGGCGCTGCAAGTTAACAGAAACAAAGAATATCGTCAGTGGGAGGAAAACAATGGACGGTACTTTGAGAAACCATCTTCCGTAGGCCTCCTGTCGCCATTGGAACCTTTTCTTAATTTCTTAAGTGGGCACTTAAGTGGGCACTTAATTTCTTAACGTATATTCATATCCATTAGCGCCAAATTCTCGCCAAAATTGGCGACATTTGGCGAAATATCGCCAAATTTGGCGACCAAAATAAGTCTTCATAAATGAAGCCAATTTGGCTATTGCTCAATAATTTGGCGAATTTCTTATTCAAATTCAGTATTAACGAATCTTTTGTAAACGTTTCTTTGCATTTTAACTTGCTGTTTTCGTGTAACATTAGCTAATATTTTAAAACGAAGATATAGGAAAGCTACCTTTTCCTCCTGGTACAGGCCGGAAAGACTTTTTTTTTTTTACTTTTGGAAATACGTAGCCATTGTGAATTTCAAAAGTATTCAAAATAAGGCAGGAATTAATATTATATCGATGAAATAGTTTTGTTAATTAATAATTCAGTTAATTTTAAAAAAACTACACTTTTTAAATTGTTATACTGTACCACGGCCTTATAAATTATATTTAGAAAGTTTTCTTCTTGTAAAACAAGTAAAACAGTAAAGATTCTGTTCTTCTACGACCAAAACTTGCCCTGTTAGGATACTTTGAATTTTATGAAATTTCTCATCTTTCCAGACTAAAAATGGACAGAAGATTTTTTAATGCTAGAAAACTCCGAAACATAAAATTCAAAATATTATAACTCAGTGAGTTTTTGTCATAGATAAAAATAGCAAACTTTTAAACGATATGCCGATTTTTCTACATTTAATCTTAAAAGCCGTTCTTATATCCGAATTAAATAAGATAGAAAACATATCGAAATATTTTGATTGTTGCAACGTATAATATTTTAATATACGCATTGATTTATTTCTGTTTATGTTAAGTAATGTTTTATATAAAGATAACTTTTAACCTTTTCACCACACGTTTTAACATTTATAAAATCCATGAAATTTTTTAAACATTTTTTGAGACAATCCACTTAAAAGTAGTAACTTTAATAATTAGCTGCTATTCAGGCGGCTGCTTTTTGCCGTATTTGTATTTTCAACATTAGAAAACAGACTCTCAGCTGAGACAGAAGTTGCCACAACATCTAAGTATTGTCTTGCTAAAGCGCAAAATTTTGCATAAATATGTTTTAGGTCTTCCCTGATTTCCAATGGATTCTTTTGAATTCTAGGTACGGATATTTGTGTGCACAAAGGTCTTTCAGAATGCATATTTGTAGAAGAGGTTTGAGGTACAGCCACGTTAAGTTATCAAATATATATTGTTGTCTGATCCTTTTACTGTTGACGTCTGGCTTGTCTTGTAGTAACGCATCAGATTTTCTGCTATTAGTATTTTTCGAATTAAAATTATCTTTAACATCAGTTTTATTAATTTTGGCAAAATATCTTCAAGGAGCCTTACTATTTATATAAACTTACTTGTTCAAAACTCAAAACAAAAAAAAAATTATTACAGAATTAAACTAATACATTCTTGACAAACACAAAAATCTACAAATAAGGTAATATTCAGAAACAAATAAAAACGAAACACAAAGAATGTCTAGCTATCTTTGACGCCTTGGCGAGAAGAAACGTCATTTCAGAAAATGGGATGGAGTATAAGGAAGGAGACTTTTCCATAGTTTCTGATTTCACTAATGATGTTTAGTCAGAAATCGTGTAAATTATGATAGGACGTTTTTCTGACTGCGTGAAAGATATTTTATCATTAACTAAAATTCTTAGCCACATTAATAGCGTAGCCTGTCTTTCTTTGGACTGTGAGGCAATACAAGTCAACTAAATATGTAACTTTGCCATAACAAACGGCTAAGCCAATAAAAAGAGTTTATTTTTTAATAAAATCAATGTACTTAGATTTATTTTAAATTATAGGTGAAAAGATGTAAACATTTTTCACATGTAAACTATTAGTTACTAAGAAGTATCGATCTATCGGATGTACAGAACCGATATATCGATATATATCAATATCCTAACATCGGTGTATTTTAATATGTACTTTACATACTTACTATATGACAAAAATATAACATTTTTTTCGAAATATTTTTTTCATTTTCAATTAACAATGTAATTTACGATTGTTCCCTTATAATTAAGCTCAGTTGAAAGTAGACTTCAGAACACATTTTATGTCATTACCATCTTTGAATTTCTAATATAATTGATGTTGCTTCTGTAAAATGAACAGTCACAAAATTGTAAATTCATCTGCATATATTTCAAAATGCGTATTTAAGATTTTAAAGGAGTATTAAATAGATTTAGGATAATATTAAATAACCTACTACTAAATAACTAAATTAATTATTAACTAATTAGCTATTACACATTTCTCGAGGTTTTTTTTTTAATACTGTTGTGTCTAATTCCTTTTCGCCTCAAATAATTGGTAAACTGAGTTAACTACAGTCATAAATGCGGTGTCTAGATATAGAAAAATGGGTTTGCGCTACACGATGAGATACCTGATCCCCCCCCCCCCTAGCGGCAAACTGAAAAAATAGCTATCCTATCTCGAAAACTGTTTTAAATATGGGAAAAAAACAATACAAGGATTTAGAGCGTCTTCTATTCGAATATGAAATGATGTCTTACATGTAAAAATAGCTTTATTACAAGCCCTGAAATATAATTTTCCACGCCCAAATTTTTAAATACGCCATTAATTGCATGCAGATGTGTACCATTATAAAGAGATTCACATTTACTAATCAAATTAATGCATTTAAACAAGATACAGTTTCTTTTAATTACACAATGAAGCAAAATAGGCTCAAAGTATCCACTATCGACAGCATTGTATAATGCATGTGTCCCGATAGTAGACACATTGGACATACTTAACTTTATTTTCATAAAGAAATAAACTGTATCTTGCTTGTATGTTTTAGTTTTATTAGTAAAATAGCAGACCCGCCAGGCGTTACACGTGCCCGGAATAAATAAATCTTTAATAATAATATAACCTTAAATATATCCTAAATAGCCTTACCGTTTCCAAGGATTACTTTAATATATCTCACATACGCCGATTAAAAAAACTCCCGACCACGATGTCACTTGCATCGTCAGAGTAGCGGTATTTGGCGATAAAAAGGGTTACTTATTAAACCAACGTTGGAAGTTTTCCGTTATTGGAATTTCGCGGTGGTAAAGAGGAAAAGTCGATGGTCTCACTTTCTTTAATAATTAATTATAAAAAAATTCATATTAAAAAAAATTACTTGATTCCCGAAAGTTTGTTCTACTCAGGGATATATAATATAACATTGGAACGATAAGCTATTATATATTTAACTATGTGTAACTTATCATATTAGGCGAAATAAGCACTTAAAAAAATCACGAAAAATGTAAAAATCGCTGCCCGAATTTCACACAAACTTTATTTTAAAAAGGTCAAAATTTACTATATTGGGCTAAAAGATTGAATTTGAATTTATGAGTAAAAACATCGCCAGTGAATTTAGAAAAACGGAGAAATACGCGAATTGTTCTGTTCCATTTAAAATAACAAAATAGCCAATAAAAAATTCTAAAATCTGATACTCAGGTGCATTCGAACCAGTCTTCGTCTATCTTGAACCAAATTTGCCGGCCTTTACATGCGGTGGATTTCCCTAGCCATCACCATAGCCAACAAACAGACACACACACATATACATGCAAAACTTTCTTTTATCAATACAGATGATATGCATCTTCCTTAAAATGACACACTTGTAGATAGAATTAGTGATGTATTTAGGCTGGTGATATAAAATTTGCATTACAAGGCTTCTAATAAGGTTATTTTTCAGGCAAGACGTCAGTTTTTACTAAATAGTGGACGCTCTACAACTTTGTAATTCACTTTTTGCCCATAGCTTTCGTTGTGTTCATGATAGGAATGGTAGCTCCGCGATTCGCCTCTTGAGGATGCTGTCATATATCGCTTAGTGTAGCGCATATCCGATTTACTATACACAGACGCCAAGTTCATGTTTGTAGCTAACTGATCACCAGTTATTTTAAGCGAAACGAAATTAAGGAATCAACCCGTATAATAAAATTTATATCTCGTGCTAATTTACTCAATTTAAAAGAAAAGGGAAATTCTCTGTCTTATTAAACATTAAATAGTTATCGCAGATCTTTTTAAAGCATCATTTTTAATATTGTGAATTCAAATTAACTTTGGCTATAGTCCATCGGGAATAAATATGCAGACTTAAAACAATTAGAATAATATATTCCGCGCATAATTAAACTTGCAAATTAGCTACTAGAATGTTTAGTACTGCGATGTATTTATCAGCAGATGACAACGATTTATAATTAAGCTAAGTTGAAAGTAGATTTCAACATTCATTTCACTTATTAGCATCTTTGAATTTCCGTTATAACCTGATGTTACTTCTAAAGGATGAAAAGTCGAAGAAGCGTAGATTCAGCTGTTCTTATTCTATAATGAGTACTGAATAAATGTTTCAATAATGACTTTTATAGACTTTTTTTATTTTTACATAAGATATATCAACAAAAATAAAAATGTACGCAGTATATCTTTGAAACAAAATTTGTTGTATGCATATACAGAGCTGGCAAGACTACAGCTTTTTGCATACCAGTATTTTCTTAGAGAAAATGTTGTTCTTTTAAATTGCAGAGTGCTCCGATTAAAGAAACAACAATTTTTGCACTAAAATACCGATATTAAAAAAATCCGGAGACTTAGTAGCTCTGCATATGTGTTAAAGAGGGGGTAATATAAAGAACGTAAATGAGCAAAACAGAAAAAAACAATCTTTTTTATTATAAATTTACAAAATTAGCTAATCTAAATAATCGGCAATTATACAAATTAAAAACTAATGTATTAGAATATTTTGTATGTCTTTAATTTTTTCTACTGTCAAGTTTTCAATTTAATGTACCAAAATATGCTTAGTACAAGCTTTATGCAAGTAATATCTATACTAATAAAAGAAAGTTTCGCTCTCTCTGTGTGAGTGTCTGAGTGTGAGTCTGCCTGTGTTTGTGTCTGTCTGTATGCGATGGCTAGGAAAATCTAGCGCACCTATAAGTCTGAAAATTTAGGTGAAGGTAGTCCTAGGATTCTCCGGGTGCACCTGAGTCCCAGAATTTTAATATTTTGAAAATTAGAGTGGCTATAAATTAAAAACTGATCAAAGATCACAAATAAAAAAGCACTCGTCTGCAATCCGCGCGCATGCTCAGAAACCTTCCGTGAATTGAAGAAACAAAGCACGAGTCAACCCGCCTCATTTTCCTTTTTCTAAATTCACCACGGGCGAACTGCTGGAAATACGGAAAAAAACGTCTACATATTCTCGAAGAACGTGCTTTTACGTCTCGAACGATCCGGTAGGTTCGAAAAAAATTCACATTTAACACTTTAAAAAAAAATAAAGAAGCGTCGAATTCATGTTTTTTATTTTCTCCCGTTTTCTGAGCCTCGCATCCGCCGGACTACAAGAGATACGGAAAAACCGCGTTCACCAAATTGAAGATCTATGACTTCGCCGTTTTCAAAGCCACCTTCGATTTTAAAAAATACGAAAGTTAACTCTTCAAAAAAGTATATTTTCTGTACCCATTTTGCAATTTTCGGGTTTTTGCCGATTTTTAAAAATTTGAATCGGCGGTTCCGTGCAAGTTACGAAAAACTAAAAATACCAGACAATACCTACATGCATTCCCTTTTCGATATCTGCATTTGTTTTCGAAAAATACGAATATTAATCCTTCGAAAAAAATTTCGCGCGCAAGACTCACTTTTGCGAATTTCGACTTTCTGCGATACATAAAATCGTGCATCGGATCTCTAAAATAACCAAGCAAAAAACAAACACACCTAAAGACATCAGCATTCCATCGAATTCAGGCAGAAACCTTTAGTTTAAAAAAATTACCTTTAACCCTTTCAAAAATATTTTTTACCGTAAATCAATTTCGCATTTTTAACTATTTCTCTTATCTTTAAAAATTCGAATCGGCGTTTATAAACAAGATACGAAAAACTAAAAATACCGCACATAATCTACATTCCTTTGCTTTTTAAAATCTGGTATCTGTTTCAAAAAATATGAATTTTAAGCTTCCGAAAAAAAAAATCGTTTCCAAAACTCATTCCTGCAATCTCATTCCTGCGTTTTTCGGCCCAGGTTTAAAAATCGGCATCGACTCGGGAACTGCGAATATGGTCAAACAGAAGACCAGATCGTAGACACGTTCATTTTATTCCAAATGCACCGTTGGGTTTTTAAAAATACCTACATTAAAACCCTTTCGAAACCGGTCGTATACGTAACCCACTTTCGCGATTTCTGCTCTTTTGGCAAAACACGTGGTTAAATTTCAATTCTACTAGGAAATTTGGTTGGGTCGAGTGTTCTGAAAAGGCCTCTTCCAGAACAGATTGCACCCCACGGCGGTGGAAGGTGGAACTACAGGAGTATCTCTGGGTTCTATGGGCCGATTACGACGGGGATTGGCTCATTCGACTTGATATCTATGGCCTTAAATATTTTAGTTGTGCTTTCTACGGCCAGGGTTTGTTTTCCGATCTCGGGTTTTATGGAACCAACTACGAATGGGTTTGCCTCATTCCCCTTACAGATTTCAGTCATGTTCGTATAGAACAGATTGTTATTACCACGGGCCCGTTCAACGCCGAGCGGGTCAGCTAGTACACTAATAAAAGAACGTTTTACTCTGTGTTTGTGTGTATGTGTCTGTCTGTCTGTCTGTTTGCGATGGCTAGCCAAATCCACCGCAACTAGAGATCTGAAAATTTGGATTTAGGTAGTTCAAGGCAAGTCTTGATGCACCTGAGGCTCAGAATTTCAATATTTTAATAATTAGCCGAGATATTAATTAAAAACTCATCAAATGCTCATCTCTTTCTTTCCGTGTGGGCGGAGGCGTCAGTGCATGTCCAAAACTCGATTTACGTAGCGAATGCAAATAAAGATACCGTTTAAATGAAGAATGCGTTTATTTAGCCATTCTGTTTTAACTTCTATATACTACACCGTTTATCTAAAAACTAAAGACACCCCTTACGGCAACGCCCGTCAAGGGCGGAGTTTTAGAGATATAGACTAACCAAAAATATGTTTTTAAAGACGAAGCCTTCTTCTAACAGACGGTATAATGGGTTTTTAAAAATACGAATTTTGATCCTTCCAAAAATACCGGCGTACGCAGGTCATTTCGCGCCTCCCGAGACGATTATTTTTCTTACGCTAAAAGTTACTAAACGTCCGTATTTCGGCACAATATTTTTAGAGCATCGCGTTAGACTAGATTTACACCACCTAGAACAATTTTGTAACGTTCGGACGAGAAGAAATTTTTTTTTTAAATAATAAAATCTGACACATTTTTTGCTAAACGCATAATAACTGGTGTTTCTATGCTGCAACGCTCGGCTTCGGGTGACGTTTTCACTGTTTAATATGCATAAATTTTCACAAAAGATTTGGATACAATTATATTTATAAACTACTATAATTTCAGAGAGTTCGAACGACGAAAACTATTTATTTTTGTTATGATAAGGGACCAAAACGCGAAAACCAAAAAAAGCGAGAACAAAACATATTTATTTTACAAAAGGATAAAAATATTTCTGACATAGTTTTTACACGGACTTTAAAACTGTTATGTTTATAACTTTTAAAAATTTCAAAGAGTTTGGACAACAAAAAATATTTTTTTAACTGTAAAACGACCCTACTTGAAACAAGTTGGAAATTGTACATCAAACGTGACAAATGAGATGCGTTCGTACTATAACTACTTTTATAAATATTCAGATTTCGGTGCAATAGCTGTTGCACTCGTATGCAAAAATGCATAAATACAAAATCTATTTTATGTGCAGATTTTTATATTATATATATATTAATTTTATTTTATGAAATTGAGTTTCAATCACTTTTACAAACAAATAATTACAATTCTGTTACATTAAAATTATACTAGGCGCAAATATCCAATATAAGACAATGTGAAAAAAAAATCATCGTTATTATTTTACAGAAAAATTAATTATATCGTCTGTTATTATGATATGATTAATTTCCGTAATAAAAGAAGTACATTTTAAGTTGGCAACATTTTATCTTTTGTTGACATTTATTGAAAATTCCAATAGGAAACTTGAAATCCATATTTAAACTCTCTTTTCATTTAATATCTATTTCTCCAGAAACATCTATCCAAAAAACCGTCGGTAGATTATATGATTGCTATAATTAAACAATTTTAGTATACAAATTCGGTTTTTAAATTCAGTAATACGGAAATAATATGACTCCATCTTAAATGTGACGTAATCACTATGGCAACCTAGAATCATTATCTATCATAGGATATCATTGAATTAATTCAGTATGATAGGATTTAATAGAATGAACAAAACTTTTATTATATCTTTTTTTTTTATTCGATTTTCATAAAATTTGAAATGACTCGACAAAATTCTCAAACGATTATATGTATTAAATTTCAGACCATTCGGTTGGATAGTTCTTGCGCTGTTTTGCGATGTTGTGCTACAGACGGACGGACTAGACGACGACTATAGGTGCTACGTATTTATATAATTACGAACGCACCTAAAAAGAATAAAATGCTTTCTTACGAGCACTTTTATCACTAATTATCAATATTTTTTTGTACGATTTTGCCATCAAAAGGATAAATTCATACAAAAACGGTTTAAAGGTATAAAATAATACATATTTGGGGTTTGTTTAAAGTTATTATCACGGGCCCGGGCAACGCCGGGTGGGTCAGCTAGTTAAACATAAAGTAGTTATTGCAGGTATTTTCCGAAGAATTTTATTTTAATCTTATGAGCGTCTGTGGATTTTTCTGTATTTTCATAAGAATACTTGTAAATCCCAGGGGATATATATATATATATATATATATACTAGGGGGCTCAGCCCCCTACTCGCTAACGCTCGCCAACCCTCGTGAATTACGAAACAATTCACATTGAGACCTCTACACGGTCCCAGTTCGCTTCGCTCGCTCACCCCTTTTTAATTTTGCAGCAATTCTAGCCGAATAAGTACTACCATAAATCCACCACAAATCACCATAAAATTGACAATTTTTTTAATGTAAAAAAATAATTTAAATTTTCGTTGAAAACACAGTTAAAAATGTATTTAGTTGGCGCTACCAACGGGCACTAATTGATGGTTATAGATATTTGCAAAAGAAATTATTTTTTACTTTAATAATTTGCATCTACAGCAATAGATGGCAGCAAGTGCAATCTAGATAGTTGATATTTTTTTTCTCTCCGATTTCGTGTGAGAGAAATTCATAAATAAATTCTAAATAAGAGTTGAGAATTCATTTGAAAATAACGATATTACTCAAAATTAAAATGAGGAATCATCTCAAACGCTTTGGATTACGCACATGTTATTTTATTTTTAATAATTGCTAGTTTGAGTTTCACTGCTCTTTCGCTGGTCGCCATATTGAAAATTCTAGAAACTACGGTTGTTGCCAAACGATAATATACAAATTCAGCCCTTTTTCTGCGCCACGTAATAGAAATATACATATCGATTTAATAACAGTTAGATGCTATAATATCTTTCATGTCCCTTCATTCAATATATTTTTCAGAACATTATTCTGCTAAAAATATTCTTGGCCATTTTAATGTAATGTCTGAAAACGCAAAAATACGATTCCGCCGCACAGTGGGGCAAAACCCCGAAAAGCTGGCCAAAATATGAAAATGTTATTCAAATTGCACGAAACTTTGTGCACAGGTATTTTTCAGGATGCTAATTATGATTCCAAAATTAAAATTCCAAAAAACAAAATGGCGGACCCAATATGGCGGACTAAAAATTTAAATGTTTTGATATTTTTTCAATTTTTATGAAATCTTGTATACGGGTGCTTTTGAGGTTGCTAATTACGATTCAAAAGTTTAAAAAAATGGCGGATCTAATGTAGTAAATTAAAAGTTAAAAACAATTAGATTTAAATACAATATAACGTTTTGAGACTAAACATTACAAGGAAATTTTCAAGAAATTAACACATTTTTAATCAAAATTAAACAATGAATTTTTGTTTATGAAATACAATTAAGTACATTTATGGAAAGTAAAATATCACAGTATTTAATTGTTATATTATTAAAATAAAACGAAGGGATATTCTAAACTTCATCATCTGAATCACCTGTAGTATAAGTAGATTCTTCAGAAGGGGGGGTGTCGAAATAGTTTACAGAACGTGTTGGCGGTATTAGAAGTTGTTGTGCCTCTAGGGACAATGATCTTAATTTCTTCTGTGGTAATTTACGTAAGCTTGAAATGAAGGGGTCTGATGATATTAAAAGCCGTAAAAATACATCTTCCATTGTTTTAGTCCTACTGGATTTTCGCGAGAAATCTTCTCGGTACCTTTTGATCAATTTGTTGCACGATTTTTGCGCATCTTCTGACATTTGCCCGATTGGTAATAATGAGGAAGCTATTATTACTTTGTCATGAATAAGTAGTTTGTGCACTGAAGTTGGCATATAGAACCAGGGATATAGTTCAACGAATTTATGAGCTGTTTGTAAGCAATAGTGCTCGAAATTGATCAAATGAATGTCATGACCACAAGAAATTACTTGTAATATGACGTGGAATCGTTTGATCAGATCTTCGTCTACGCCCGTTATGGAAGCAGAAATAGTTGCGTTTTCAAAGAATCGACGAGCTGTATTGCCATCATTTGTGCTTCCATATCCGGGCTTTGGTTTATCGACGATAAGTCCTAATTGTAAGCGAAATCCTTTTTGTATATTTTGTTTTGCAATTTCAATTTTCTTCTTCTCATCTGGAGTACGCGCTTGCCATTTTTTTACATCCAGTTTGTATGCCAGATGCAAGCAACATTCAAAACATCTTATATAGGCATGTAATGTGGATATCCCGAATTGCAAATGATCTTCATTCAGTTTCAATTTGAGAATGTCATCCAGGTTATTAAACTGTTTTGAAGTTGCCTGACATAGGTAGCAACGCTGAGTTGACAAATTACCAGTAATGGCATTACAAACTTTACCATCAATCATCGTTAATGCTAGTTTGTAATTAACGACTATTTCTTTTCTATCAATGATTGTTTTAAAAGGAATAAGTTTAATCACCTGATCTTTAATATAATCAGTTTCATTGACAGTAACCTCCTTATTTTCGTGCAAAAATTGTATTCTGATGGGCCTATAAAATCGAGGAGATGAAGGTCTCGGATTTTTCCAGACAACAATTTCTGCATTATTCGCAACACTTACGAGTTGTAGTGGCACAAGAGAGGTGAAAAAGATATTTTCATCTGATTTGCTACCATCATCATCGCTAAACTTTTGTTTAAAAGTACTTTGACCAGATGTGCCATCACATCCCCACTTGCAAATCAAATTCAAATTACTAACATTCTCGGACGTCATATTCTTAAGAACGTCTGTTTGCATTAATAAAATACGCTCAGCAGTATGATCTAGCAAAGATTGCAGTTTCACTTCGGCAGCAGTTTCGGTTATGGTTATGTCTGATTTATGGGGATAACATTTTTGCTTAGCTTGTTGCACCACTTTATACGATGAATACATTTTACAATTATTTTCTAAACTTATACTTCTCAACCCTTGATACTGATTTCTCGATAATTTATGCTCAATCATAAGGGAAAGAGCATAATCACCTGAAAGAGTATTTTCTAGGACGAATGACGTAGATCTTCTGTATTTCTGAGCTTTTAACGGGCTCCCCGTGGTTACATCCTTGACAATGCTTGCAGCATCTAATTGTCCAGAAGCTCGAAGACTCATTTGCGTGGCAAAACATAACTCCTCCATACTTGATTCTGACCGCATGTCTTCAGTTTTTCTTCGTTTTGTTCTTTCGCTGGCAGCGTTAAAATCTAAAGAAGGTCGACCTGATTTAGTTTTTTTTTGCGTTTCTACAAACTGCTGGGTTTCTTCGAAAGAAACAAACATGCTTAGCCAATTCTCAATTTTTTTAAAAAATAAGTCCTCAACCCTTCTAACCTCTTGCCATTTAGTACGAAAACTGGTCATCAACTTCCGAATAACTGGTTTGATCTCTTTCGGCAGAGTGAAATGACATTCAAGTCGACCAGACATAAATTTTTCGATATCTTCATAAACCACGGATATACTATCACTTAAGTGACTTCTCACTAAGAGAAAAATTTCCTTCCGTGATAAACCAATTTTATCACCACTGCCCATAGCCATGTCAGTAGATTTTGTAAACTAAATTAAATCTGATACAATCGAACTCATTATTTTAACATATTCAAGAATATAATATTTAGTTAATTAATATTAATTAAATAAAAATCTTTATATTAAATAAAATAAAAACTCAAACTAATTCGAACACGTATTGAAGAAAAAAGATAACTGTATCACGCACTTTAATTAAACCCTCTTGGTTTACAAAATTCTTTTTTAGAATAGAATAATGCACATCAACAAATCAAAAATGCTGCCATTTTCAGAAAAAATAACTTTGCTCAAAGAATTGCTGGCACTCAGCTTTAACATACGACAACAACATCGCAGACGATAAACTAAATTTCTAAAATACACACTCCTTTTTTTACAATTTCATATTTTTTTAGGCGATTAAAAAAGTGACAGTTCTACTTGCTGTTGCAAAAACCTGCACGAAACGTAAAATGGCAGTTTTTAGCAGCTGTTTTTTTTATAATTTATTATATAATAGTTCAGGCTATTATCTCCTTAAATTTCGTTGCGGAACACCGTGGAACTTTTATACTTTTTGATGTTTGAAAGCACAAAAATCATATATTTATTAAAAAAAATTATCAAAAATAATCATGAAATTATTATTTTTTATATGCTTAGAACAATTTTTGTAACACATCCAAATAATGTACACATTACTATCGTGTGAATCCATTTTAAATCATTAAAATCGGATTATATGGAAATATGTAGCACGTGTTTAAAGAAAGCGTTGTTTTGCGCTTTTTGTGTGCCTCAGATGACACTCGCCCAAGTATCATTTTTGAAATAATGCAGGTTGTCAGGGAAACGCGAAAAGCTATTTGTAAATATAGATTCTGACGCTCCAAACATTATTCTATCCAACTGTATAATAAAAATTCCCGAATTAGTAACTTTATTTTTCGACTTTTGGCCAGGTTTTTGGGATTTTGCCCCACTGTGGCGCCTGTAGGGTTTTAATATTGTGAATTCAAAATAATTTTAGCAATATTCACGCTTAAATACAGGGTGTCCAGCAAATAAGACCCTGATTTCAAAATTAAATATCTCAAAAACAAAGATCAATAGAATTATGCGTTAAACGGTTTGTTTATTAGCCGAGCTGTAAAAATGTTATACAGAAGTTCCGAAAATTTAGTTACAAAAACTGTTTCTGCAAGCAATCTAAAACAAAAAAAAAGGTCAAGTCAAGCATTCTTTTCAATCAGAATACAATCTTTTCAAAATGTTCACCGTTCGAAACAATGAGGTGGCGTAAACGAATAATGAAATTTGACATCACATCCTGCAATGTCTCAACGGAAATGGAATCGCATGCCACAGAAATCGACAATTCAAGCTCATACAGCGTAGTGGCATGGTTTCAGTAGACAGTGTCTTTCAATGCGTCCCAAAGAAATTAGTCACGTGGAGTCAGATCGGTTGAATATGGAGGCCAATCCATTCCTGTGCCAGTAAATTTGGGATAATCCAACGCAATTACTCTATTCCTGAAGTACTCATCAAGAAGGTGAAACACCTTTTCTGTACGATGTAGTCGATCCCCATCTTGCCTGAAACAATCGGTACCTGGTTTATCCTCCAACGCTAGTTGTGTGCTGACAAATCGATCGAAAATTATAAGGTAACTTTTACTAGTGACCGTTTGTCGCATGAAAAAAGGGCCGATAATGTTTCTGGTGCATACCGCAACCCAAGCAGTAACTTTAGGCGAATGCAGTGGTTTATCTTCACACAAATGAGGATTTTCAGAACCTCAAAATGTCCTGTTTTGTTTATTCACGAATCCATTCAAGCAGAAATGTGCTTCATCTGTGAACCAGGAACCAGGTGCGGTCAACAGCAAACCCTTCATTATCAACCATTGTGAGAATCTGGCTCTTAAAGTCAACCCTTTGTCCCAAAGCTCGTGTGGGTATAGTCTGATGACTTTGGATTTTGTATGGAAACATTCGTAGGCTGTTTTTCAATATTTTGTGCGTACTAGAACACTTTAAACCAGTCTTTGATGCAATTCTTCGCACACTCTTCCTTGGATTTCTCTGAACAATTCCAGAAACTTTGGCGACATTTCCAGGAGTGACTACAGTTTGCCTGGGTCCAAAGTTTCCCACTCGATTATCATCCACGCTGCCGGTTCGTTCGAATTTGGCAAAGAGTTTGCGAATGACTTTCGAATCGGGTCCTTTCGGAACATTAAATCTTTTTTGAAAGCTGCGCCTTGTTGCCGTAGGACTGCTTTCTAATCTGTAATACTCCAGTACGAGAAAAACACGCTGTTCAATGGAATACATGAATTTAACCTCTAGGCTAACCTCCTTTCACGATTCAATGGTCGAACTGATCGCTCTGGACTTCGAAGCATAATTTATAAGCATTGCGATTACAGGGCCATCTGTTAACGATTTTTTAAACTAAATTTTCGAAATTTCTGTATAACATTTTTACAGCTTAGCTAATAAAGAAACCGTTTACCGCATAATTCTATTGATCTTTGTTTTTGAGATATTTAATTTTGAAATCAGGGTCTTATTTGCTGGACACCCTGTATTATGATTTGTAGAATTCAGGGAAGTAGAATGATGTATTCAGTGTAATTATCAGCAGATAACAACTACTTATGTGCTACTTATGTAAGCTAGTTTGAAAGCAGATTTAAACATACATTATAATTATTATCTCCTTTAACACTTTGGCTATTAATTACACTCTTTTATTTAACTTAATTTGGTTTTTGTATGTAAATATGGAATTTTGTAATTGATTTTTTACCCACTTCCTGAAATGCTAGAATTATAAAAATTATGTACACAGGTGCTTTTCTGGTAACAATACAACATTTTTATATTTGTAGAACTTAATTATAAATTAATTTTAAGCCATTCTCCTTTTAGCCGGACGTAAGTGATAAATCACCAAATATTATTTTTGTTTACAACTGTATACGATTGACAGCAACGGAATAAATTATACGCCAAAACACGCTCGCCAAATTATGCCAACGGGTTGTGAGACTGCCACAATAAAAGAATTTAAACAATAACAAAACAGAAAATATAAATTAAAAAATTAAGAGTAATAGTTTTTTTTAAATACGCTTAATTACTTAATAGTTTAATATTGATTGAATTATGAAACAATTTAGAATTCCTGAATTAGTAGTTTAAATATTATTTTTCCTTTCTTGTTGCCATATCGTAAAAAAGAAATTGAGCAAAAAAAAATTATTTTAATAAATTTACTAGTTTACGCTTTTCACCGAGCGTAAATCATTCCGGTGAATTTTGCAGAATCAGAATTTTGCAGTAACATACTGCAACGGAAATTTTTTCGAACAAAATGAAATAATGAATTACAATCATGAAATTAGGTGTTATTTTTAAGATAAACATTGAGTGCTTATAAAAGTATGCCTAAAAAAAATATTTTTACTCGTAACATATTTATTTTTCATGCGAACTTTACGTAAGTGACAGAGCCTGTCTGTTTCTCTTGGTATTCATCCTTTGAATTGTTAGCATAACCTATTGTATCTTACTGCAGTTTCCTTTCTACATTTTATTTGCTGTCACTTAAGTCGGGTGTTAAGTCATCAATTTTTGGATTTCCAAATTGCTGGCGAACAGAAAGGCATATATGTCCCGTTAGTAGTCAAAGGGGTAAATTTCTAGTATAACTTTATGTTACTTCTGAAGTATGTAATGTCATAGAACACTGAATTCAGCTCTGTATACACTTCAAAAAACTGCAGAATTTACGGTATAATACTAGCACCCCAGCTGCCAGTATTATAACGTAAAATTAACGGTAACAAACAGTAAAATAAGCAGTAATATGCTGCTGCGCAGGCAGCTGGGATGCTAGTATTATACCGTAAAATCCACTTTTTTTTCAGTCCTCAACTTGTGAGAAAGAGAAATCCGTGAGATTAAACACTGGTTTCATATGTGAAACTTTACATGATTTGAAACAAAATTATCTATATTCATTAAAGAGAGAATCGTAAAAAGATCACATATGAGAAAAAAAGAAACATTCTTCCATTCCATTATCTATTTCAATTATTAAAGAATATACAAAATCAACTATTATATACGACTAAATACACTAATACATTCAATTTTCTATATCCCTTTAATCTTCAAACTATTGCGAATTTTCTGGTTTCAAAATCAAAATATTCTCAATTTAATTACCCATAAAATAGGTATCGCAGATGTTTTCAATAGAAAGTTTTTAATATTTTGCATTTAAATTAGCTTTGACTATATTCACGCTTAAATATTATGGCATGCATATGTAAAGCAAGTAGATTGATATGTTCTGCGAAATTAGATATTGAAACGTTTAGTGCTGTAAAATATTTATCAGCAGATGACAACTAGTTATATTATCGTATTTCTTCACACATTATTCCCATTAGAGTTTTTGTTTTTTAATCCTGCTATAAACTGATGTTACATCTGAAATATGAAATATCACAGAACTGTGCATATTAGAATAAGTTCTAAAAATTTTAAAAGAACATTGAATAGATATAAAGAAAATTTTACTCAATTTGGAAACAATATTGAAAGAAACTAAAAGGGTTTTCATAAATTGAACTAGCATATATGTATTTCAGATTTGTGTGTTCCTTTCTGTTAACTTAGATAGCATTTCAATATATGATATTAATCAATGCAAAAATAAATAAATAAATAAATAAATAAATAAATAAATAAATAAACCAAATATGCTCAAATAAAGCTTTAAATATTTCCAAAAATCAAATTAATTTTACCTGTAGCCCCGTGTAAGTTTTATGGAGATGTAAAATAGGTGGAATGTTCCACTCCGTTTAATTAAACTTGGAAATTAGTTACCAGAAATGTCAGTACTGCAATGTATTTATCAGTAGATGACAGTCACTTATACTTAAGAAAGTTTAAAGCAGATTTCAGCAGCATCTTGATCATTAGCATCTTTTAATTTCTGCTATAACCCGATGGCTATTTTTAAAATATAAATTGTCATAGAACAGTAAATTCAGATGCGCCAATTTTAGAATGAGTACTGAATGAAAGTTTCTTTTTTTTTAATTAGTAAATTTAAAAAAAAATCACAGATTCAAAATTTTGGCATTGATCAGATTTATACCCATTTTCAAGAATAGAGCAAATGTAATTAAACATTAAATTGTTATCAACAGGTGTATCTGAAAAAAGATTTTTAATACTTTGAATTCAAGTAAACTTTAGCTATAATCATGCGTAAATATCAGGTTTTGAGGACTTGGAGGGGGATATCAGTTTAAAATTCTCAAAAATATCTAAAGATTTTTTTTTTAATTTTTTGGTAGTTCATAGTGTTTAAATTATGGCCCAAAAGCGATTTTTTGAAATTCAAATTATTACAAAAGATACAGTAACAAATATGCTATTGTAACTAATTTTCGCTAAAGTAAACATTAAAATTTAAACGCAATTTTTTCAAAACGACATTTTTTTTTAGCTGACCACGTAGATTGCTCAACAACCGCTCAACTGATTCCCTTTAATTTTAAATACAAACGTTTAGAACTGAAAATGATGCTAAAATGCTATGCTCTATAGTGCTACGTAGGAGTTTTTCATAATTTCATTCGATTTTCTTACAAGCCTTTTAAAACTGTTTTTATGGAAATAATTTCTTTTTAATTCCCGCTATTTTTTAACTGAAAAAATTCATAGCCAATTCGCTAAATAATTAATATTCAATTATTAAGTAATGTATTAACTTATTAACTAATCAACAGTAATTAACTAATAAGCTATTATAAATGACTTAAAGCTGATATATTCAAGTTTTATGTATGCCTTAAAATGTCAAACTAATACGAATTTCCTAATTTAAAAATTTCAAATTAAAAAATATACATATGATATTAATTTAATATTAAAAAATTAGTACAATTGTCCTGAAAACATTGTTTTTAATATTTTGAATTCAAATTAACTTCGGCTATAATCAAGTGTAAGTGTAAATGTTAATTCGACGTAAAGTAAGTAGAATGATCTATTCCGAGTAATTAAACTTGCAAATTAGTTACAAGAATGTTTGGTACTCCGATGCATTTATCAGCAGATGACAACTACTTTAAAGATGAAGCTAAGTTGAAAGCAGATTTCAACGCACATTTGGTTCATTAGCACCTTTGAATTTCTGGTACAACCTGTTCTTAATTTTGAAAAATGTAAAATCCCAGAACATTAAATTCAGTTGTGCATGTTTTACAATGAATGCTAAAAGTTTTAAATGAGTATTGGATTTAAAACACCAAATAAAATAAATTAAGACAGACTTGAACACAGTTAAACACAGTCTGTCTTAATTTATTTTATTTGGTGTTTTAATGGTTTTTAAATTCAGACGTTAAATGTACATATACTGCAAGTATTGGATTTATTTAAAGAAATTCTAACCCGAAATTAAAACTTTATAAACTGAAAGAAATTAAAAGGGCTTTTCATGAATAGGCGATAGGCAGAATATGATCCAAATAACAATATGTCATGATC
Source organism: Maratus michaelseni (assembly GCA_963931845.1). Lineage (NCBI taxonomy): Eukaryota > Metazoa > Arthropoda > Arachnida > Araneae > Salticidae > Maratus > Maratus michaelseni. Next base: position 140,826,178 of record OZ007587.1, on the reverse strand, counting down.
CTACCAATAACTTCTTAATAATGAAAGCACACACCTGCAAACATAAGTGAAGCAGGTCAATTCATCTACTATGAATGGTGCTACACGTCCAGCACGCAAGATTATTTTTAGTACCGATAACCAACATAGTAATACAACGCCACGTTTCTGCCATGTCACTGTCATCACAGGATAGCTGCTTCATCGCGAAAAAATATTTTAAAACTTTCGTCTTACGTTCAGGTGCTTAGTGAGTTTGCGAATCAGAGTTTGCAACCAGAAATACGTATGTCAACGGCTCAGAAATATGATTCAAAATTTGGTGAAGCAATTTAGAGAAACTTGCGCTGTAACAGGCAAACCCTCGAAGTGGTTGGCCTAAAGCGGCAGAACAGGTTGGAGAATATGGTAGGAAACGGTTTACACTTTGAACATTTAAGGTGAGTAGGGGTAATTTCAACCACTTTCAGAAAATTTATTTTTAATAAACGTTTTCAAGCAAACATAGAGATTTATTTTTTAAAGGTAATTTGACCTTTTGGGAATAACATAAAAACGTAAAACCTAGGTTAACTCCAATTTTAAGTATTACCCCAGTATAAAGCAAATTTTTTAAAAAAACCGGAGTACATTCCAACCAATAGAAGGATAATTCCGACCACTGTTTCTTTCCTCTATATAAAGTCATATAAATCTGCAAGAGATAGATCTTTTTCTGTCCTTCTTTGCTCGTATTTTCTCTTTGGTGTATGACTTCTTCCCAGTCGACACTTTCTTTGCTTCGTCGATTTCAGCTGTTTCCCATCTCTTCAGCATACTATCTGCTATCAAAACTTCTCCATATTTTGTAATTTATGTCATGACCATTTTTGAAAGGGGTTGTGGGACCTTGTTCTTCAGGATCATTTACAGATTTTCTCCCTTTTTCTACAAGTATGTCTGTCATAGATTTTTTCTTTTGGACTGACAAAAGTGTCTGTTGAATTAGGCATCTTTAGACATGTAATAGGTAAATTCATTGTTCACAAATTGTTTATTATCTGCTATTAATTATGATATACATTGGCACTTTGGGGTGAATAAAGATGTTGAGGGAAGAGAAATAACAGAAATATAATTAGATATATCTAACGACATCAAAGAAGCAAATGAGCAACATTGGATGATGTTTGTATGTTTTGAAACTGCAGTAGTTAAATTTAAATCACTTTATAAACTTGATATTTTTTGCATGGGTCATTTCGATCAACAAATGATTGAGTAGAAGCTAATTTTCATACTAGGTATTGTTTTAGATCAGTTGAATTATATTCTGTTTCTGGAAATTGTTTTGTTAAAAGAAAAACTTTCAGTGTTCTAAAGCCTGGTATTAAGTTCTTTAGTTTCATAGCAGTCAGCCATACTTCACCTGTGATTTGAATAAATATAGACTTTGATATATGACTACTCCAATGAATAGTTCTTTTAGCGGTTCCCAACATTTTTACTTTGACGTACCCCTTGATTAAGGTTTTCAGTTGAGTACCCCTCACACCCACAACGCAAACATACTTGTTTTTTTTATTAGTAATCTTCTTAGTATAGCTAAATAATAAACTCATTCAAATTATATTGACATTTCTAACATTTATTTTTTATCTCACATTTGAAAGTAAATTTTACTTTTATAATAGTAGCTTAACATAAAAAAAATTCAATAACATTAAAAGAAATATTGACTACTTTAAAATGAAGTTTATAAAAATTTTGTATCATGATTACACACAAGTAGACGAATATGGCTTTTAATACTACTCTTAATGGGATCCTTGAACTAGTTTCATGGAGTTGAGTTTTTAAAATAAAGTTCAAACGAAAATAGATATAATCTCAAGTCAGAAGAAACGTCAAGCTTATTGAGATATTTCTTCTTAATATTATCTAAATGGTATTATAATAATATACTATGCATAACACGAAAATGCTCTGTCGAAAAGTTAAGCATTTATGAAAGGCAACAAGTAATTTAATGTTTTATCACTGAGTTCCTTGTACTCTTCTTTTACTACTCTCCAAAAGTAAATTATATTCTTTCTTTATTTATTTTTAAATCAGACTGTAAAAAAAAGGATTAGTCAAATTTCAATTTTTTTTTTCAGAATCTGATAAAGATTTGGTTTGTTGAAAGAACAAATTGTTTAGTTGGGTTTGGAGTCTAGTAATTTTCCTTACTCTGCTTCAGAAAATATTCTCTAAATGGTATTTTAAGACATTTTAATTAAGCCCTACTACATTTTACATATTTTGAAATTTCTAGTTCTTTTTCAGATAAGAAACTGTAAAGTTTGTCAAAAACGTCTGCGTGGGTTTTTTTTTTTTTTTTTTTTTTTTTTTTTATACAAAATTTCCAAAAAATCTAATTTCTTAATGATTGATTCGAATTTGTCAGATACCTTAAAAATGGTTTTGGAATTGTTTTGTTATTCTGGATTAAGTTTATCTTTTTCTGAAAAAATATGTCAGGGAAGTATACAAGCATTTGAACCCATTCGTTTAATTAAACTTACAAATTAGCTTAAGAAAATAGTCTTAAAAAAAAAAAAAACACTTCTTGTGTCAATACAAACAATTTTGCAAGTATTTTTCCTCTAGAAAGCCACCTCACTTTTGTGTATAAAAAAAGCTGTATTTAAAGTTACTTATTAAGATGTAGTATGGATGCTGGTAATCTCTTTACATAAAGATTTGAATAGTCTCGATTTGAATAGTATCATACAGTCGCTGAAAAATTGACATATTCTTATATTAAAGATACTGTTCAATGAATGTTTGGTGAAGACCATGTGAAAATAAAAGTATTTCTTTCTGAAACAATACAGATTCTTGAAGAATTAATTATCTCTGACGATATAGTAATTAAAATAATAGAAAAGAGTCTCTCCCCCTTTCCAATACAGGTGGATGGAAAAACTGATATTTCTAATCTGTTAATTTTGCTTTTGCAAGATGCATATGAGTGCTACCCTCTCACAGAAAGTTGTACTGGAAGAGACCTATTTAATTGTCATTCACAGTTATTTCTGTGAAAAAGAAATTGATGGTTCAAATTTTGTGATGTTTGCACGGATGGTGGGAAATCTATGTCTGTTTGTTATACAGGCTTGCGCAGTCTCATCAAAGAGGTTACACACCTTGTTGCTTGGTACTATTGCTATATACACAGAAACAGACTAGCGACCAAACCCCTGTCAGACTCATTGAAGGAAGTGCTCCATCGATCTGTCAAAGTTGTTCAAGTTATTAAAGTCAATTCAACAAAAAGTTGAATTGACTTTAATCACCATGCATCTTAAGCTATCCCACTTTTGTTTATTTTATCTGAAAGCTCTCCCTTTCCCCTGGATAATCACGGGCAGGACAGGGAGAGTCTTTGTCAGAGAGCTCATAAAAAAAAAATATTATTTATGTCGTGAAATCTTTATTTACGCGCTTTTTTTATATTCTTATTAGTTATTTTCGTATAGTTTAAAATAAAGTATTTTATTTATATTTTTCTGTTTGCGTGTAAAATGCACTTTCTGGGCCACAAGCGAAGTCCGGTTTATCTGGTCCCCACACGGTAGCGACTGGCTAGACGGGCGAAGGCTGGCTGGTCTTTAATAAAAACCAGATATATCCTATTGTATTATGGATTTTATTGAATCTCTTCTTTGGTCAGAATTATTTCGTAGTACTTACTCATTTGTCGGCCTAAAATTGTATGTCTGAAAACTAATAGTTAATTTAATTTATCCCCATTTAAATTCACAAACTTTAAAGATATTTCTTCTATTTCATAGCCTATAACAAGTGCCATATTGAAGAAAAAAAAATACCGTGTTTTGTTTTTTAAATCGTACCGAATATATTGAATTTAGGTGACATCCTGTGACCATGGAGATTTATATAGAAAATTCCAAATGAATTTTTGATTTGATTTTCGAAAGTAAGAAGATGCATAATTTAAAAACTCCTTCTTTTCTCTCTTTTTTGGATAATTTACAGTTCAATATAAGATTAGAAACTAAACGCATTATTCAATACAGACTTCGTATTTTTTTTTCCTGGTGTAAATACACTTTAGTGTAATGTTATTATTTTTTTCGCATTAAAGCTGAAGTTAATTAAATGGCATCATTTATGTGCAACCTTTTTGAAGCTAAAATCCGAGGAACGAATTGCCGACAGAAAAATCAGCAAAGGTTAAATTAAATTAGACTGATGAAAGTTTCGTCTTAAATGGCTTTAAAGAGTGATATTGAAATAATAAATTAAGGTCTGATTCAATTAACTGTCCTGCATCAAATAGAATGTACATATCACACATAATACAAATAGAAATTAATCAGCTTGCTGTAAATGCATTTGGTACGAAAATAAGATCGCTATTTACGAAAAAGAAAGCATAATTGTTGTTCTCGCATGTTAATTTAGAGAGGTATTTTCTCTTTTTAAAAAGTAGCTAACTGATCATAAAAAATAAATATTTACTTAAAGTTATATTCATTTCGTATTTGCAAAAAAAAAAAATTGTATTGTTTTTTCAAATACATTTTTGTACAATTCGTTTGTTATTATAAAATGTTTATTAATTATTTAATTATTAAACTAAGATTGTGTAACTATACGCAATATCTACTAATATGTAATTTAATATTTTGGAATTAAACTTACACAAAGAGATGACAGTTAACTTGGTAGCAAATTGATTGAGAAACATGTTGAATCTCTATCTCTAACTATAGGGCGAATTTTTTTAAGTTGTGAAAGTAAAATCCTATAACAAAAGAACTACTGATCAAAATGACCATAAATTTCATCAGTATGCTCCCAAAGCAATGGGTATTTTTTTGGCGTGGTTAAAAAAACTTAAAATAGCACCGACAGATGGCGCTGCAAGTTAACAGAAACAAAAAATATCGTCAGTGGGAGGAAAACAATGGACGGTACTTTGAGAAACCATCTTCCGTAGGCCTCCTGTCGCCATTGGAACCTTTTCTTAATTTCTTAAGTGTCCTGAATCTCCTAAGAGCAGTTGCTGCGCTGTCACTATTATAATAATACTAGTATATAACCCCCGTCAAAAATGACGGATTGTTGATCTGCGTTCCATTTTCATAAGACTTCATACAAACAGTATGAAGGTTTTATTATTGAAAGGTTGTGTATTGTAGAAAAGAACATTTTAAAGCCGGTAGATGGCGCCATGGCGCCAAAACAATATTGTTCGCAACAGATTCAGATTCAACCAAGCAGGGTGGCCTACCATATGGCTTTAGCCTCTGCAAGTCCTCTTTGGCAAGTTTATAACAGAAAAAAATGATATATTTGACAAAGCAGCTCTCATTGTTCGCAACAGTGTTCGTTTGTTTATATCATGGAGATATAAATAGATCAGGAGAAATTTCGCCCTTCATTGTTTTCTATTCCCAGTGTAGGCTTATATGTAATGCTGATCTAATATTTAACTGATTTTTATTTTAATTCGAAAAAAAAAATGAGTGAGTAAGATAATGCTTAAAATAACTTCTTTCAATTCTTTCTAAAAGTCTAGTTTAAGAGTTTATACAAAAGTTTCTTAAAAAATTTCGTAATAAAACTTTGACACTGTGTTAACAGGAACTTTTAAATGAAATGTTTAATGCAAGTATATAAAATCAGACCTTGTATTTGCTAAATATTTCTGTGACAAAAAAGTCAGTTATTTTCTCAGAAGTCTTGTTTAAAAGTTTCATGATATGAAAGCTTTATTTAAGAATTTTGACAGAGCAATTTGAAAATAATTCTTTTAAAATCTGGAGTTATTTTTATATTGAAGCAACAGATGGCAGCACCAGCAAAAGTCAATATCCAGATGTTTAATTTTTTGAATTCTTGAAATTTATTTTGTGTTTGTTCTCTCTTTAAAAATGTTTGTCAATTGTTTCTTACAATAATCTGCATATCTTTATTTATGTCATTTTTATTTAAATGCACACACATAAGAACAGAAGTTTTAATTTATCAAAATATGTTGATCTATATACACACATACATCAACTTATATTTTGATTTGAAAAAAAAAAAGAAATAAAAAGAAATGTTAATAAAATTACCTAGATATTATCTTAACTATTTTAAATAGTTTGTTCAGTACAGTAAACTTAAATAATAAAAATAATAACTTTGCTTCAGGGCTTGTGTTGAATAGGAATTATTATATTTTTCTTATACAGCTAAAAAAAAATTATTATTATTATTTCTTTAATTATTTGTAGTTTGTAAAATGTATTATGAACATTTATCAAATTCAAACTAAATCATTCTTTTGTTCATGTTTTTTTTAGTAATAATAATAATAAACGCGTATAAAAACATTGCAGGATATGTTTTAATTAGAAAAAATAAGTTAATCCATGAAATATTTATCAAAATTAAACTGAAAAATCTAAATAACTAAATAAATTGTATCCAGAATTTTTATCTAGATACGGTCTTAATTACTTTAAATTATCTGAGTACAGTAAAATTAAAAAAAAAAAAAATAACTGTGTTCTAGGCTTGTCTTGAGTAAGAATTAATATTTTTTGTTTCTTTTTAATAATATAGTTGAAAAAAAAATTCGCAGTTTGTAAACTTATTATAAAGATTTCACAAATACTTAAAATAGTTCATGTTTCTTTTCTTTTCTTTTCTTTTTTTTTTTAATTATAAAACTCGATAAAAACAACGCAGCATTTCTTTTTAAATGCAGCTAAAAAAAATGTTATACTTAAAAAACGGTGTTCGATTTTATATTCAAATACAGACAATAGATGGCGCTCCGACCAGTACTTTAATTACTGGGCATTACCAAACTTTATTTTGGAGTCAAAATCGTAACGCAGCGTTCCCCTACTGGAGATATTCTATTATATGTCTTATATCTGGGATTAGGATGTTTAATCTGGATTTTTAATTAAGAACTTAAAACATTATAAGAGGATATGATATATATGTTTTATACGAAAAATAATCTGAACAGACATGATTTTTTTCACTAAGCCTAACATGGCGTTTAACTGCACTCGACTCGCAGACCAGAGTGGTACCACCTGGAATGGTTACAGACAGATTCTTGCCTTCGGATTTTATTATAAGGGAGATAGTTTCACTAACGACGCACGGTCCGTCAATGGCACAGTCATTGCGAGGATATCAGTAGAAAAATGAAAACGACGTGTGCGTGCTTCACGTTTTTAACGCCACTGTGCGTGTGTCGTGTGCAAACTCGTCTCCCGACTTTACTGCATATACAGCGCCATCTGTCGGTGCGATTTCAAGTTTTTTTTCAACCACGTCTAAAAAACCCATTGCTTTGGGAGCATACTGGTGAAATTTCAGGTCATTTGAATCAGTGGTTCTTTAGTTATAGGGTTTTACTTTCACAACCTTAAAAAAATCACCCTGTATAATAAAAAAGAAAGTTTGTGTGTCTGTGTGTGAGTTTGTGTATTTCTCGTCTCTGTTCTGAAGAGATCGCTGCACGCAGAGCTACAAAATTTGGTGGGCAGGTACCTCTATGTTTTGCATCTCGAAGACCGAATTTTAGAATTTTTGAATAGATATTTTTTATTTTAATTTTTTATGCGATTTTTAGTGTTTTTTAACGTTTTGACGCGATTTTTCCGCATTAGTAATAGGAATCCGGTTCCAATCTTTTAGCTGGGTATAGTAAATTTTGTCCTCTTTCCTATAAAGTTTATGCGGAATTCGTACAGCGATTTTTGAATTTAGAAATTTTGCAGAGAATGTGAATGGTTCATTTGTTGCTTTCATTTCGATCTCAATTATGTTCACAATCGTCATTTCTTTTTCCTCTGTCTAGCTTTGAGAGAGTTAATAATTCTTTACAGATTTAAAAAAAAAAAAAAAAAAAAAAAAAAAAAACATGATTTTAAAAGGGAAGGACGGGTTATTAATCATCCCGATTTGTATATTTTTGAATCGATTTTTTTAATTTTTTATGTTTTTACTTTTTTTTATGTTTTGCAGCGCTTTTTTGTTTCAAATGACGTCACAAATCGGCCATTGGAAGTTAAACACCGTTGGAGAGCAGTTGTGATTGGTAGCTGAGAGGATTGTAGGCACAGCTGGAAGTCAGCAGGGCAATTGGGATTGGCAGATGAAAAGGTCATCAGCTGGCTGCAATTAGAACAGCGATTTGTAAATTTTTCACGATTTTGTTAAAGTGATTTTTAGAGTTTTTTCATATACATGACGTCATTTATGTGTTTAATTTCAGAAATTGGCAAAGATAAATTACTGTATTTGTATGTCAAAACATAAAAAACGTCATTTTGTTTGTTTCAAAAGTTAATGATAATTCCTAATTTTTTTAAGATCGTTGGTTTGATTTTGAGGGAGGGGGGAGAGTGTCCGGTTCTAATTTAAATATCGCGTTAATGCTCTGATCGAAACTACCCTCCTTCCCCCTGCTTCCAATATCAGAACTTTTTTATTAGTAGTATGATTCAAACGAAATCTTTTTTAACATTCTTTTCAAGTCCCAGCAGGTGCTAGATAAACTTCGGTATCATTTTTTTTCAGCCTTTGTTTACCACTATTTCTGAAAATTAATCCCCAGGGAGGGGTATTTTCTCGTGTTCTATGGGCCCAATTTCAACGAGAATTAGTTCATTCAACTGAACACGAACTATTTAAGATACAGATAACTAATTAAGATACAGATTTAGCTCTCTATGGCGGTAGAAAGTGGAAATAAAAGACTTTGCAGCGCGTGCACAGCACGCTTGCTATACGGTGTCGTAGGCAGCAGGGACACGTGCTGGAGTTTCGATGGGGATGAATTTTATTTAGAACAGCGTGCGTCACCTAACAGTCTGAAGTGGAACTAAAAGATTTTGCATTTAAAATTGGACCGATTCAAACAAAGAGCTCTATTTCAACGAGAATTGGTTCATTCAACTTAACATGAACTAATTAAGCTATTGATAACTAATTAAGATGTACATTTGGTGACCCCTGGTGGTGGAAAGTGGAACTAAAAGATTCTCAGCCCGTGTACAACATGCCTTCTATGCGAGCGGTGCCATAAGCAGCGGGGACACGTGCAGGAGTTTCTTTCGGAAAGAGATTTGTTTAGAACAGAGTGTGCCCCCTGGCGGTGGACTAAAACATTTTGCATTTAATCGTGGTCCGATTCAAACGAAATCTTTTCTAAGATTCTTCCGAGGTCTCCCAGGTACAGAATAAAATCAGTATCATTTTTTCAGCCCTTTATTACCACCATTTGTGAATATTAATCTCCAGAGGGGTGATTTATTCTCTCGTGTTCTATGGGCCCGATTTCAACGGGTATTCGTTCGTTCAATTTAATATGAACTAATTAAGACATAGATAACTAATTAAGACATAGATTTGGTACCAATGGCGGCGGAAAGTGGAACTAACAGATTTTCCGCGCGTGCACGGCACGCCTTCTACAGGGTGCCGTAAGCAGCCGGAATGAGTGACGGAGTTTCGTTCGGAAAGAAGTTTATTTAGAACAGAATGGTCCACCTGGTGGTGTAAAATGGAACTAAAAGATTTTGCCGCGTGTGCGCATCACATCGATGTGCGCATTACATCGATGTGCGCATTACATCGATGTGCTGCTATATATCGTACCGTAGGCAGCGGGGACACGTGTCGGAAATTTGTTTAGAATAGAATGCACACCCTGGCGGTAGAACTAAAATATTTTCCTGCGCGTGCACCGAAAATGGCTACATTTATAGAAACCGCAAAAGAAAGTTACCGATTTGATAATCCCAGACAACGAAATATTCTCATTTCCACTCATCCTCGAGTATTAAGAAAAGTATTGGAAGTATTGATTCGAAACTCAGTCTGTGCATTGTTTATTTTTCTGATTCCAAAAATGGAAATTTTCTAAAAATCTGACGGTACCTTTTTCAAAATGTTGACCAAAAACTGACCCACTTTGAATCAAATGGTACAAACATTTGAGGAGATGGTATTGAACTTAACTCTGCTTCAGGGTCCATCTCTCTATTTAATTTCCGAAAGACAAAGAATTACCAAAGGAATGGTTTCGTGCAGCGATTTTTAGAGTGATTTCGCATTTCGTAATATTTTTTGACGGGACCGGATAACGCTCGGCGGATATGCTAGTATAAAATAAAGTACTATGGTTTACGAAATCTATATTTATTTTATTAAATGTTCGTGTTTCGTTCTCACATTCAAAAATATTTTGTTTCTCAGAAAAAGTACTTTAAAAAAAACTCAATAAAACATTTCTTCATTTGAAATAAAAAAGACGTTCATAAACTCTTTTTTCATCAGCAAAATTAACTCTTCCTTCAGTTGATGCTATATAAATTCTGTTAAGTACGTTTCACAGAGTTTTGGATGAACTATGGAGAAATAAAATCTTGACACCAAAAATAAATAAATCAAAGAGTAGTTAGTAACGGAACACAGGAGTCTTGAAAACCAAATTTCTGTATGTACTCATTTCTTGTTGTTTCTAGTATCAAGTTCTATTTTGATACTAGATTTTTTTCTAGTATCAAGATTTTTGATAATAGATTTTTCTAGTATCAAGAATACATCATTGTATGATATATTTTTATGAAAAAATATCACAGTATTAATAATAGATTTTTAATGGAGGAATTTAATCTCGGAGATTTCAACATTTTGCGATTGTCGAATTGAGAAAGTCATATGAAATCTGTAAAAAGTAAAATAAACTAATAGTAAAAACAAATCTTGAACGAAAAAATTATTTCTGCATGAGTTTAATAATTGGATTACTGCATTTGTGAATGTGAAAGAAACAGATTAACCCATTTGGTGCTTCGGTGTAAAATGCCAGTGATCTTCTAACGAAAAAGTACATAGATAGCTATTTACAAAAAGGAAAGTAGAATTATTATTCTACTTTCTACATGTTAATTTAGAAATATTTTCTCTTTTTTAAAAAGGTCTTACTAATCTTAAATTATTTACTTGTAAGGAAAATCTTAATTTTCTACATCCAATAAAATAATTATTTTTATTGTTTTTTTTTTCAATTTTTTTATTAATATTGTTATTAATACTACTAGTGAATTGGAGAATTTTTAGAGAAAGGTGACGTAATCATAGAGTGTTGTAAAATGATTGTCCTGATTGCAGGTGACAATAACTGCATTGTATACACAACAATAGGATAAAGTATTTCAACACACCACTTGAAGGTCGTTCAAAATTTTGTTTGCGTATTCCAATAACTGTTCAATTTGACTGCTTTTGGCGTCCATTCGAGCGTGAATCCATTTCAGACCTGACTTTGTGAAGCATGTTCGCTGCCCTGCGTTTGTGTCGTGTCTTGAGCAATATCGGCAACATAACCATATAACTATTACCTGTAACAATTGCCTCAGCGAAGGAAAACAAAATCCCGCAATATTGTGTTTTTGAAATCGTGAATCCATTTCAGACCTGACTTTGTGAAGCATGTTCGCTGCCCTGCGTTTTTGTCGTGTCTTCAGCAATATCGGCAACATAACCATATAACTATTACCTGTAACAATTGCCTCAGCGAAGGAAAACAAAATCCCGCAATATTGTGTTTTTGAAATCGTGAATCCATTTCAGACCTGACTTTGTGAAGCATGTTCACTGCTCTGCGTTTGTGTCGTGTCTTGAGCAATATCGGCAACATAACCATATAACTATTACCTGTAACAATTGCCTCAGCGAAGGAAAACAAAATCCCGCAATATTGTGTTTTTGAAATCGCACAAAAATATATTGACTTCAGATGTTACCAAGGAGATTTACAGAACATTCCAAATGAATTACAGACTTGAAGCTTGAAAGTGAGAAAATGCATATTTAAAAAAAAAAAAAATTTTCTCTCTAGATAATTTGAAGTATTTAAATCGGGCTGTATACTAAGTAAGGTATGCAATAACTACTAATATGCAGTTTAATATTTTGCCATTAAGCTTACCTAAAGATATAACAGTTAATTTGGACAAGCAAATGGAATGGAAGGCTTGTTATATATAAATTAAAGCACTGTGTTTTACCGAATACCTAGTATTTTTATTTTAGTTAACTTTTGGTGTTTGGTTTTTGCATTCAAAAGTGTATTTTTTCCTCAAAGAAGTTCTTTTAAAATCTCAATAAAACATCTGTGCAAACACTTGAAACAAAATCGTCCATCCTCCGTTTGTTTGTTTTTTCCTCTAAAACGAAACTTGTAATTTCAACATATAACTTATTCCGTTTCCTTATTTAAGGCTTTATTTTTAGAAAAAAAAATCAGTATAATATTTTAATATTGAAAATCAATAAACGCACGCATTTCAAATTCTTTCTTTTTTTCTCCTTTTTAAATAATTTGCAGCTCGCTGAAAGTTTAAATAAAAATAGTTTTTTTTAATTTAAATATTACACTCTTTGCTTTTTATTTGTAAATTATACCTTTTAGTGTTTAAATTATTATCATCTGTTTTTTCCCTCGAAAACAAAAACTCGTAATTTCAACGTGTAACTTATTCAGTTTTCTTATTTAAAGCTTTATTTTTAGGAAAAAAATCAGTATAATAATTTTATATTGAAAATAAATAAATGCACGCAATTAAAATTCTTTCTTTTTTCCCTTTTTAAATAATTTTCAGCTCACTAAAAGATTAAATAAAAAAGTATTTTTTAATTTAAATATTACACTCTTCTGTTTTTTATTTGTATATTATTCATTTAGTGCACTGTAAAAAAAATTGCAGTAAAATTACGGGCAGGGGCCGGCAGCAGAGATTCCAGTCATACCCCGTAAAAAAAAAAAAAACAATCCATGCCCATCATTTTGTGCAGCCCGTAATTTTACGGGGCAAAGTAATGCAGCATTATAATGCGCAGGATATAATGCACTTTAAAACACAATAACACTTTACTTACTGTTCCGTAGCACGTAGCACGTTAGATAATCATCACAGAATCGCTTTTTTGGCAGGTTAAAATTTTCGAAACTCCAGTAAAATGAAGGGTTACACCCTAGCGGAGGACAATGTATGGGATCGTACCGTATTTTTTCTCACATATGGGCTAGAACTGTAAAAATAGGTGGATTGCCCATAATTTTCTAAGTATCTAAGGGATAAGGCCGCTTATTTAGTGGATCAGACCGTTTTTCATCAAATAAGGCTGTTGCCCGTGAAAATTGAAGGGCAAACGCTCATAAATTTACAGTTTTTTCGGAGAGTGTGCTTAAAATATTTTGTTGTTGCAGTTTCATAGCCAGTTAGAAATTTTTGGCGAGAGTGATTTGGCGCATCCTTAACTCGGTTGTTACTGATACTTGTACAGAATTGGTAATAACCATAAATATTATTTGGTGATTTATCACCTGCGACCTACTAAAGGAAAAATTTCTTTAAAATTCATTTATTAATTTATAATTAAGTTCTAAAAACGTTAAAATGTTGTATTGCCATCGGAAACACTCCTGTATACATACATATATATATTAATTCTAGCATATCAGGAAATAAGTGAAAAATCTTTTACAAAATTTCATCTTTACATACAAAAAACAAAGTTAAGTTAAATAAAAGAATGTAAAAACTGAGCACCGTATTCAATACAATCTTCGTATTTATTTTCCCTTGTGTAAACGCTCTTTGATGTAATGTCATTATTTTTCGCATTAAAGCTGAAGTTAATTAAATGTCATCATTTATGTGCAATCTTTTTGAAGCTAAAATCCGTATAAAGAATCACCAACAGGAAAAAAAAAAACAGCTAAGGTTAAATTATATTATACCGATGAAAGTTTCGTCTTAAATGGCTTTAAAGCCTGATATTGAAATAATAAATTAAGGTCTGATTCAATTAAATGTCTTGCAACAAATAGAATGTAGATATCACACGGAATGCAAATAGAAATTAATCAGTTTACTGTAAATGCATTTGGTGCGAAAACAAGATAGCTATTTACAGAGAAGGTAAGTACAATTGTAAATCTCGCATGGTAATTTAGAGAGATGTTTTCTCTTTTTAAAAAACAACTCGCTGATCCTTCCTAAAAAAAGTAGCTTTACTTAAGAGGAAAATATTAATTTTCTATATAATTATCTTGTAAATTGAGTATTTGTATTGTTTTTAAATAAATGTATATATATTATATAATGCTTATTAATTATTGAATTTAGAAAAAAGTTGTGTAATTGCAGGGTATTTTAAAATGATATCCCTGATTACAAATGACAATAACAGCATTGTAAACAAAAATAGGGGTGAGGAAATCTGGAGTGGCTGCACTCAACTTTTCGAACATTTCATGAAATACTATGCATTGTGATACCATGTAATCCATAAGTAACTGAAAAAAGTCGTAATGCAACTTACGCAATTTTTTCTACTCAAATACTTCAATTATAGAGCTAATCTTCTATAATGGGATGTACAGACAAAGTTGACCTCAAACATGAGTAATCCTAGCAAAAATTAGTTTCAAGTGTAATGAGAATTTCCAGTTTTTTTTACGAAAACATTGACCATTTTAGTACATTTTTGCATGTATTGCAAAAGTATTTCGTTTGATTTTTTTTAATACAGATATTTTTCCTTTATGATTAAATATATATATATATATTACATAAATTTCAAACATTTTTATTCAGTAAAATCTTTTTTTTTTCTTACAAAACAACGTAAAAATATTTGCCTCAGACTTAAAATAAGAAGAAAATAAAATTTTATTAAATTATGTGGCGTTTTGGTGAAACATAGTTGTTATAACGACATATGATGAATGTGAGCAATGAAAAATAATTTAATTAAGATATAAGAGAAAATATTCATCAGTTATCATCACACGCGGTGACGCCAATTTTGAAAAATATAGGGTGTGCTAAAAAAATTTTAAGCAAAATGGCAAGGCCTGTTTTATTATTTTATGTGTTATTCATGAATTAGTTCTTAAAAGACAAGAGCATTATATGTACTATAATACTATTGATAAGATTACAAATTAAAAACTCAAAAAGAGAAAAACATTTCAGTCACGTAAGGCCTTTATGAACGTCAGGGTTGGGACATTAAAATAAAATATGTTCACTCACTGATCAGATAGATATACGGGAAATATATCTTTTGAGAGAAATCTAATAATTACACAGGGTCATTCATAATTCCCTCCGGGGTTTCGAAACGTTATAGTAAAAAAACGAAGACGAATATGAAAAAAAGAAACATATGAAATTATTTCGAAACTATTCAAGTTTTACTTACATACATTACAGGTGTTCTATGTGTGAACCCTTGGTCACACGGCATACATCCATGCGATAGTCCAGTTCCTGCCATACTCCGTTTCTTTAAATTTCCGGTACCACACATGAATTGTTTTGTCAGTTGGTCCCTGTTTTCGATATTTATTACTTATTAAGATGTAGTATGGATGCTGGTAATCTCTTTACATAAAGATTTGAATAGTCTCGATTTGAATAGTATCATACAGTCGCTGAAAAATTGACATATTCTTATATTAAAGATACTGTTCAATGAATGTTTGGTGAAGACCATGTGAAAATAAAAGTATTTCTTTCTGAAACAATACAGATTCTTGAAGAATTAATTATCTCTGACGATATAGTAATTAAAATAATAGAAAAGAGTCTCTCCCCCTTTCCAATACAGGTGGATGGAAAAACTGATATTTCTAATCTGTTAATTTTGCTTTTGCAAGATGCATATGAGTGCTACCCTCTCACAGAAAGTTGTACTGGAAGAGACCTATTTAATTGTCATTCACAGTTATTTCTGTGAAAAAGAAATTGATGGTTCAAATTTTGTGATGTTTGCACGGATGGTGGGAAATCTATGTCTGTTTGTTATACAGGCTTGCGCAGTCTCATCAAAGAGGTTACACACCTTGTTGCTTGGTACTATTGCTATATACACAGAAACAGACTAGCGACCAAACCCCTGTCAGACTCATTGAAGGAAGTGCTCCATCGATCTGTCAAAGTTGTTCAAGTTATTAAAGTCAATTCAACAAAAAGTTGAATTGACTTTAATCACCATGCATCTTAAGCTATCCCACTTTTGTTTATTTTATCTGAAAGCTCTCCCTTTCCCCTGGATAATCACGGGCAGGACAGGGAGAGTCTTTGTCAGAGAGCTCATAAAAAAAAAATATTATTTATGTCGTGAAATCTTTATTTACGCGCTTTTTTTATATTCTTATTAGTTATTTTCGTATAGTTTAAAATAAAGTATTTTATTTATATTTTTCTGTTTGCGTGTAAAATGCACTTTCTGGGCCACAAGCGAAGTCCGGTTTATCTGGTCCCCACACGGTAGCGACTGGCTAGACGGGCGAAGGCTGGCTGGTCTTTAATAAAAACCAGATATATCCTATTGTATTATGGATTTTATTGAATCTCTTCTTTGGTCAGAATTATTTCGTAGTACTTACTCATTTGTCGGCCTAAAATTGTATGTCTGAAAACTAATAGTTAATTTAATTTATCCCCATTTAAATTCACAAACTTTAAAGATATTTCTTCTATTTCATAGCCTATAACAAGTGCCATATTGAAGAAAAAAAAATACCGTGTTTTGTTTTTTAAATCGTACCGAATATATTGAATTTAGGTGACATCCTGTGACCATGGAGATTTATATAGAAAATTCCAAATGAATTTTTGATTTGATTTTCGAAAGTAAGAAGATGCATAATTTAAAAACTCCTTCTTTTCTCTCTTTTTTGGATAATTTACAGTTCAATATAAGATTAGAAACTAAACGCATTATTCAATACAGACTTCGTATTTTTTTTTCCTGGTGTAAATACACTTTAGTGTAATGTTATTATTTTTTTCGCATTAAAGCTGAAGTTAATTAAATGGCATCATTTATGTGCAACCTTTTTGAAGCTAAAATCCGAGGAACGAATTGCCGACAGAAAAATCAGCAAAGGTTAAATTAAATTAGACTGATGAAAGTTTCGTCTTAAATGGCTTTAAAGAGTGATATTGAAATAATAAATTAAGGTCTGATTCAATTAACTGTCCTGCATCAAATAGAATGTACATATCACACATAATACAAATAGAAATTAATCAGCTTGCTGTAAATGCATTTGGTACGAAAATAAGATCGCTATTTACGAAAAAGAAAGCATAATTGTTGTTCTCGCATGTTAATTTAGAGAGGTATTTTCTCTTTTTAAAAAGTAGCTAACTGATCATAAAAAATAAATATTTACTTAAAGTTATATTCATTTCGTATTTGCAAAAAAAAAAAATTGTATTGTTTTTTCAAATACATTTTTGTACAATTCGTTTGTTATTATAAAATGTTTATTAATTATTTAATTATTAAACTAAGATTGTGTAACTATACGCAATATCTACTAATATGTAATTTAATATTTTGGAATTAAACTTACACAAAGAGATGACAGTTAACTTGGTAGCAAATTGATTGAGAAACATGTTGAATCTCTATCTCTAACTATAGGGCGAATTTTTTTAAGTTGTGAAAGTAAAATCCTATAACAAAAGAACTACTGATCAAAATGACCATAAATTTCATCAGTATGCTCCCAAAGCAATGGGTATTTTTTTGGCGTGGTTAAAAAAACTTAAAATAGCACCGACAGATGGCGCTGCAAGTTAACAGAAACAAAAAATATCGTCAGTGGGAGGAAAACAATGGACGGTACTTTGAGAAACCATCTTCCGTAGGCCTCCTGTCGCCATTGGAACCTTTTCTTAATTTCTTAAGTGTCCTGAATCTCCTAAGAGCAGTTGCTGCGCTGTCACTATTATAATAATACTAGTATATAACCCCCGTCAAAAATGACGGATTGTTGATCTGCGTTCCATTTTCATAAGACTTCATACAAACAGTATGAAGGTTTTATTATTGAAAGGTTGTGTATTGTAGAAAAGAACATTTTAAAGCCGGTAGATGGCGCCATGGCGCCAAAACAATATTGTTCGCAACAGATTCAGATTCAACCAAGCAGGGTGGCCTACCATATGGCTTTAGCCTCTGCAAGTCCTCTTTGGCAAGTTTATAACAGAAAAAAATGATATATTTGACAAAGCAGCTCTCATTGTTCGCAACAGTGTTCGTTTGTTTATATCATGGAGATATAAATAGATCAGGAGAAATTTCGCCCTTCATTGTTTTCTATTCCCAGTGTAGGCTTATATGTAATGCTGATCTAATATTTAACTGATTTTTATTTTAATTCGAAAAAAAAAATGAGTGAGTAAGATAATGCTTAAAATAACTTCTTTCAATTCTTTCTAAAAGTCTAGTTTAAGAGTTTATACAAAAGTTTCTTAAAAAATTTCGTAATAAAACTTTGACACTGTGTTAACAGGAACTTTTAAATGAAATGTTTAATGCAAGTATATAAAATCAGACCTTGTATTTGCTAAATATTTCTGTGACAAAAAAGTCAGTTATTTTCTCAGAAGTCTTGTTTAAAAGTTTCATGATATGAAAGCTTTATTTAAGAATTTTGACAGAGCAATTTGAAAATAATTCTTTTAAAATCTGGAGTTATTTTTATATTGAAGCAACAGATGGCAGCACCAGCAAAAGTCAATATCCAGATGTTTAATTTTTTGAATTCTTGAAATTTATTTTGTGTTTGTTCTCTCTTTAAAAATGTTTGTCAATTGTTTCTTACAATAATCTGCATATCTTTATTTATGTCATTTTTATTTAAATGCACACACATAAGAACAGAAGTTTTAATTTATCAAAATATGTTGATCTATATACACACATACATCAACTTATATTTTGATTTGAAAAAAAAAAAGAAATAAAAAGAAATGTTAATAAAATTACCTAGATATTATCTTAACTATTTTAAATAGTTTGTTCAGTACAGTAAACTTAAATAATAAAAATAATAACTTTGCTTCAGGGCTTGTGTTGAATAGGAATTATTATATTTTTCTTATACAGCTAAAAAAAAATTATTATTATTATTTCTTTAATTATTTGTAGTTTGTAAAATGTATTATGAACATTTATCAAATTCAAACTAAATCATTCTTTTGTTCATGTTTTTTTTAGTAATAATAATAATAAACGCGTATAAAAACATTGCAGGATATGTTTTAATTAGAAAAAATAAGTTAATCCATGAAATATTTATCAAAATTAAACTGAAAAATCTAAATAACTAAATAAATTGTATCCAGAATTTTTATCTAGATACGGTCTTAATTACTTTAAATTATCTGAGTACAGTAAAATTAAAAAAAAAAAAAATAACTGTGTTCTAGGCTTGTCTTGAGTAAGAATTAATATTTTTTGTTTCTTTTTAATAATATAGTTGAAAAAAAAATTCGCAGTTTGTAAACTTATTATAAAGATTTCACAAATACTTAAAATAGTTCATGTTTCTTTTCTTTTCTTTTCTTTTTTTTTTTAATTATAAAACTCGATAAAAACAACGCAGCATTTCTTTTTAAATGCAGCTAAAAAAAATGTTATACTTAAAAAACGGTGTTCGATTTTATATTCAAATACAGACAATAGATGGCGCTCCGACCAGTACTTTAATTACTGGGCATTACCAAACTTTATTTTGGAGTCAAAATCGTAACGCAGCGTTCCCCTACTGGAGATATTCTATTATATGTCTTATATCTGGGATTAGGATGTTTAATCTGGATTTTTAATTAAGAACTTAAAACATTATAAGAGGATATGATATATATGTTTTATACGAAAAATAATCTGAACAGACATGATTTTTTTCACTAAGCCTAACATGGCGTTTAACTGCACTCGACTCGCAGACCAGAGTGGTACCACCTGGAATGGTTACAGACAGATTCTTGCCTTCGGATTTTATTATAAGGGAGATAGTTTCACTAACGACGCACGGTCCGTCAATGGCACAGTCATTGCGAGGATATCAGTAGAAAAATGAAAACGACGTGTGCGTGCTTCACGTTTTTAACGCCACTGTGCGTGTGTCGTGTGCAAACTCGTCTCCCGACTTTACTGCATATACAGCGCCATCTGTCGGTGCGATTTCAAGTTTTTTTTCAACCACGTCTAAAAAACCCATTGCTTTGGGAGCATACTGGTGAAATTTCAGGTCATTTGAATCAGTGGTTCTTTAGTTATAGGGTTTTACTTTCACAACCTTAAAAAAATCACCCTGTATAATAAAAAAGAAAGTTTGTGTGTCTGTGTGTGAGTTTGTGTATTTCTCGTCTCTGTTCTGAAGAGATCGCTGCACGCAGAGCTACAAAATTTGGTGGGCAGGTACCTCTATGTTTTGCATCTCGAAGACCGAATTTTAGAATTTTTGAATAGATATTTTTTATTTTAATTTTTTATGCGATTTTTAGTGTTTTTTAACGTTTTGACGCGATTTTTCCGCATTAGTAATAGGAATCCGGTTCCAATCTTTTAGCTGGGTATAGTAAATTTTGTCCTCTTTCCTATAAAGTTTATGCGGAATTCGTACAGCGATTTTTGAATTTAGAAATTTTGCAGAGAATGTGAATGGTTCATTTGTTGCTTTCATTTCGATCTCAATTATGTTCACAATCGTCATTTCTTTTTCCTCTGTCTAGCTTTGAGAGAGTTAATAATTCTTTACAGATTTAAAAAAAAAAAAAAAAAAAAAAAAAAAAAACATGATTTTAAAAGGGAAGGACGGGTTATTAATCATCCCGATTTGTATATTTTTGAATCGATTTTTTTAATTTTTTATGTTTTTACTTTTTTTTATGTTTTGCAGCGCTTTTTTGTTTCAAATGACGTCACAAATCGGCCATTGGAAGTTAAACACCGTTGGAGAGCAGTTGTGATTGGTAGCTGAGAGGATTGTAGGCACAGCTGGAAGTCAGCAGGGCAATTGGGATTGGCAGATGAAAAGGTCATCAGCTGGCTGCAATTAGAACAGCGATTTGTAAATTTTTCACGATTTTGTTAAAGTGATTTTTAGAGTTTTTTCATATACATGACGTCATTTATGTGTTTAATTTCAGAAATTGGCAAAGATAAATTACTGTATTTGTATGTCAAAACATAAAAAACGTCATTTTGTTTGTTTCAAAAGTTAATGATAATTCCTAATTTTTTTAAGATCGTTGGTTTGATTTTGAGGGAGGGGGGAGAGTGTCCGGTTCTAATTTAAATATCGCGTTAATGCTCTGATCGAAACTACCCTCCTTCCCCCTGCTTCCAATATCAGAACTTTTTTATTAGTAGTATGATTCAAACGAAATCTTTTTTAACATTCTTTTCAAGTCCCAGCAGGTGCTAGATAAACTTCGGTATCATTTTTTTTCAGCCTTTGTTTACCACTATTTCTGAAAATTAATCCCCAGGGAGGGGTATTTTCTCGTGTTCTATGGGCCCAATTTCAACGAGAATTAGTTCATTCAACTGAACACGAACTATTTAAGATACAGATAACTAATTAAGATACAGATTTAGCTCTCTATGGCGGTAGAAAGTGGAAATAAAAGACTTTGCAGCGCGTGCACAGCACGCTTGCTATACGGTGTCGTAGGCAGCAGGGACACGTGCTGGAGTTTCGATGGGGATGAATTTTATTTAGAACAGCGTGCGTCACCTAACAGTCTGAAGTGGAACTAAAAGATTTTGCATTTAAAATTGGACCGATTCAAACAAAGAGCTCTATTTCAACGAGAATTGGTTCATTCAACTTAACATGAACTAATTAAGCTATTGATAACTAATTAAGATGTACATTTGGTGACCCCTGGTGGTGGAAAGTGGAACTAAAAGATTCTCAGCCCGTGTACAACATGCCTTCTATGCGAGCGGTGCCATAAGCAGCGGGGACACGTGCAGGAGTTTCTTTCGGAAAGAGATTTGTTTAGAACAGAGTGTGCCCCCTGGCGGTGGACTAAAACATTTTGCATTTAATCGTGGTCCGATTCAAACGAAATCTTTTCTAAGATTCTTCCGAGGTCTCCCAGGTACAGAATAAAATCAGTATCATTTTTTCAGCCCTTTATTACCACCATTTGTGAATATTAATCTCCAGAGGGGTGATTTATTCTCTCGTGTTCTATGGGCCCGATTTCAACGGGTATTCGTTCGTTCAATTTAATATGAACTAATTAAGACATAGATAACTAATTAAGACATAGATTTGGTACCAATGGCGGCGGAAAGTGGAACTAACAGATTTTCCGCGCGTGCACGGCACGCCTTCTACAGGGTGCCGTAAGCAGCCGGAATGAGTGACGGAGTTTCGTTCGGAAAGAAGTTTATTTAGAACAGAATGGTCCACCTGGTGGTGTAAAATGGAACTAAAAGATTTTGCCGCGTGTGCGCATCACATCGATGTGCGCATTACATCGATGTGCGCATTACATCGATGTGCTGCTATATATCGTACCGTAGGCAGCGGGGACACGTGTCGGAAATTTGTTTAGAATAGAATGCACACCCTGGCGGTAGAACTAAAATATTTTCCTGCGCGTGCACCGAAAATGGCTACATTTATAGAAACCGCAAAAGAAAGTTACCGATTTGATAATCCCAGACAACGAAATATTCTCATTTCCACTCATCCTCGAGTATTAAGAAAAGTATTGGAAGTATTGATTCGAAACTCAGTCTGTGCATTGTTTATTTTTCTGATTCCAAAAATGGAAATTTTCTAAAAATCTGACGGTACCTTTTTCAAAATGTTGACCAAAAACTGACCCACTTTGAATCAAATGGTACAAACATTTGAGGAGATGGTATTGAACTTAACTCTGCTTCAGGGTCCATCTCTCTATTTAATTTCCGAAAGACAAAGAATTACCAAAGGAATGGTTTCGTGCAGCGATTTTTAGAGTGATTTCGCATTTCGTAATATTTTTTGACGGGACCGGATAACGCTCGGCGGATATGCTAGTATAAAATAAAGTACTATGGTTTACGAAATCTATATTTATTTTATTAAATGTTCGTGTTTCGTTCTCACATTCAAAAATATTTTGTTTCTCAGAAAAAGTACTTTAAAAAAAACTCAATAAAACATTTCTTCATTTGAAATAAAAAAGACGTTCATAAACTCTTTTTTCATCAGCAAAATTAACTCTTCCTTCAGTTGATGCTATATAAATTCTGTTAAGTACGTTTCACAGAGTTTTGGATGAACTATGGAGAAATAAAATCTTGACACCAAAAATAAATAAATCAAAGAGTAGTTAGTAACGGAACACAGGAGTCTTGAAAACCAAATTTCTGTATGTACTCATTTCTTGTTGTTTCTAGTATCAAGTTCTATTTTGATACTAGATTTTTTTCTAGTATCAAGATTTTTGATAATAGATTTTTCTAGTATCAAGAATACATCATTGTATGATATATTTTTATGAAAAAATATCACAGTATTAATAATAGATTTTTAATGGAGGAATT
Source organism: Maratus michaelseni (assembly GCA_963931845.1). Lineage (NCBI taxonomy): Eukaryota > Metazoa > Arthropoda > Arachnida > Araneae > Salticidae > Maratus > Maratus michaelseni. Next base: position 140,802,757 of record OZ007587.1, on the reverse strand, counting down.
TAATCTCGGAGATTTCAACATTTTGCGATTGTCGAATTGAGAAAGTCATATGAAATCTGTAAAAAGTAAAATAAACTAATAGTAAAAACAAATCTTGAACGAAAAAATTATTTCTGCATGAGTTTAATAATTGGATTACTGCATTTGTGAATGTGAAAGAAACAGATTAACCCATTTGGTGCTTCGGTGTAAAATGCCAGTGATCTTCTAACGAAAAAGTACATAGATAGCTATTTACAAAAAGGAAAGTAGAATTATTATTCTACTTTCTACATGTTAATTTAGAAATATTTTCTCTTTTTTAAAAAGGTCTTACTAATCTTAAATTATTTACTTGTAAGGAAAATCTTAATTTTCTACATCCAATAAAATAATTATTTTTATTGTTTTTTTTTTTCAATTTTTTTATTAATATTGTTATTAATACTACTAGTGAATTGGAGAATTTTTAGAGAAAGGTGACGTAATCATAGAGTGTTGTAAAATGATTGTCCTGATTGCAAGTGACAATAACTGCATTGTATACACAACAATAGGATAAAGTATTTCAACACACCACTTGAAGGTCGTTCAAAATTTTGTTTGCGTATTCCAATAACTGTTCAATTTGACTGCTTTTGGCGTCCATTCGAGCGTGAATCCATTTCAGACCTGACTTTGTGAAGCATGTTCGCTGCCCTGCGTTTGTGTCGTGTCTTGAGCAATATCGGCAACATAACCATATAACTATTACCTGTAACAATTGCCTCAGCGAAGGAAAACAAAATCCCGCAATATTGTGTTTTTGAAATCGTGAATCCATTTCAGACCTGACTTTGTGAAGCATGTTCGCTGCCCTGCGTTTTTGTCGTGTCTTCAGCAATATCGGCAACATAACCATATAACTATTACCTGTAACAATTGCCTCAGCGAAGGAAAACAAAATCCCGCAATATTGTGTTTTTGAAATCGTGAATCCATTTCAGACCTGACTTTGTGAAGCATGTTCACTGCTCTGCGTTTGTGTCGTGTCTTGAGCAATATCGGCAACATAACCATATAACTATTACCTGTAACAATTGCCTCAGCGAAGGAAAACAAAATCCCGCAATATTGTGTTTTTGAAATCGCACAAAAATATATTGACTTCAGATGTTACCAAGGAGATTTACAGAACATTCCAAATGAATTACAGACTTGAAGCTTGAAAGTGAGAAAATGCATATTTAAAAAAAAAAAAATTTTTCTCTCTAGATAATTTGAAGTATTTAAATCGGGCTGTATACTAAGTAAGGTATGCAATAACTACTAATATGCAGTTTAATATTTTGCCATTAAGCTTACCTAAAGATATAACAGTTAATTTGGACAAGCAAATGGAATGGAAGGCTTGTTATATATAAATTAAAGCACTGTGTTTTACCGAATACCTAGTATTTTTATTTTAGTTAACTTTTGGTGTTTGGTTTTTGCATTCAAAAGTGTATTTTTTCCTCAAAGAAGTTCTTTTAAAATCTCAATAAAACATCTGTGCAAACACTTGAAACAAAATCGTCCATCCTCCGTTTGTTTGTTTTTTCCTCTAAAACGAAACTTGTAATTTCAACATATAACTTATTCCGTTTCCTTATTTAAGGCTTTATTTTTAGAAAAAAAAATCAGTATAATATTTTAATATTGAAAATCAATAAACGCACGCATTTCAAATTCTTTCTTTTTTTCTCCTTTTTAAATAATTTGCAGCTCGCTGAAAGTTTAAATAAAAATAGTTTTTTTTAATTTAAATATTACACTCTTTGCTTTTTATTTGTAAATTATACCTTTTAGTGTTTAAATTATTATCATCTGTTTTTTCCCTCGAAAACAAAAACTCGTAATTTCAACGTGTAACTTATTCAGTTTTCTTATTTAAAGCTTTATTTTTAGGAAAAAAATCAGTATAATAATTTTATATTGAAAATAAATAAATGCACGCAATTAAAATTCTTTCTTTTTTCCCTTTTTAAATAATTTTCAGCTCACTAAAAGATTAAATAAAAAAGTATTTTTTAATTTAAATATTACACTCTTCTGTTTTTTATTTGTATATTATTCATTTAGTGCACTGTAAAAAAAATTGCAGTAAAATTACGGGCAGGGGCCGGCAGCAGAGATTCCAGTCATACCCCGTAAAAAAAAAAAAAACAATCCATGCCCATCATTTTGTGCAGCCCGTAATTTTACGGGGCAAAGTAATGCAGCATTATAATGCGCAGGATATAATGCACTTTAAAACACAATAACACTTTACTTACTGTTCCGTAGCACGTAGCACGTTAGATAATCATCACAGAATCGCTTTTTTGGCAGGTTAAAATTTTCGAAACTCCAGTAAAATGAAGGGTTACACCCTAGCGGAGGACAATGTATGGGATCGTACCGTATTTTTTCTCACATATGGGCTAGAACTGTAAAAATAGGTGGATTGCCCATAATTTTCTAAGTATCTAAGGGATAAGGCCGCTTATTTAGTGGATCAGACCGTTTTTCATCAAATAAGGCTGTTGCCCGTGAAAATTGAAGGGCAAACGCTCATAAATTTACAGTTTTTTCGGAGAGTGTGCTTAAAATATTTTGTTGTTGCAGTTTCATAGCCAGTTAGAAATTTTTGGCGAGAGTGATTTGGCGCATCCTTAACTCGGTTGTTACTGATACTTGTACAGAATTGGTAATAACCATAAATATTATTTGGTGATTTATCACCTGCGACCTACTAAAGGAAAAATTTCTTTAAAATTCATTTATTAATTTATAATTAAGTTCTAAAAACGTTAAAATGTTGTATTGCCATCGGAAACACTCCTGTATACATACATATATATATTAATTCTAGCATATCAGGAAATAAGTGAAAAATCTTTTACAAAATTTCATCTTTACATACAAAAAACAAAGTTAAGTTAAATAAAAGAATGTAAAAACTGAGCACCGTATTCAATACAATCTTCGTATTTATTTTCCCTTGTGTAAACGCTCTTTGATGTAATGTCATTATTTTTCGCATTAAAGCTGAAGTTAATTAAATGTCATCATTTATGTGCAATCTTTTTGAAGCTAAAATCCGTATAAAGAATCACCAACAGGAAAAAAAAAAACAGCTAAGGTTAAATTATATTATACCGATGAAAGTTTCGTCTTAAATGGCTTTAAAGCCTGATATTGAAATAATAAATTAAGGTCTGATTCAATTAAATGTCTTGCAACAAATAGAATGTAGATATCACACGGAATGCAAATAGAAATTAATCAGTTTACTGTAAATGCATTTGGTGCGAAAACAAGATAGCTATTTACAGAGAAGGTAAGTACAATTGTAAATCTCGCATGGTAATTTAGAGAGATGTTTTCTCTTTTTAAAAAACAACTCGCTGATCCTTCCTAAAAAAAGTAGCTTTACTTAAGAGGAAAATATTAATTTTCTATATAATTATCTTGTAAATTGAGTATTTGTATTGTTTTTAAATAAATGTATATATATTATATAATGCTTATTAATTATTGAATTTAGAAAAAAGTTGTGTAATTGCAGGGTATTTTAAAATGATATCCCTGATTACAAATGACAATAACAGCATTGTAAACAAAAATAGGGGTGAGGAAATCTGGAGTGGCTGCACTCAACTTTTCGAACATTTCATGAAATACTATGCATTGTGATACCATGTAATCCATAAGTAACTGAAAAAAGTCGTAATGCAACTTACGCAATTTTTTCTACTCAAATACTTCAATTATAGAGCTAATCTTCTATAATGGGATGTACAGACAAAGTTGACCTCAAACATGAGTAATCCTAGCAAAAATTAGTTTCAAGTGTAATGAGAATTTCCAGTTTTTTTTACGAAAACATTGACCATTTTAGTACATTTTTGCATGTATTGCAAAAGTATTTCGTTTGATTTTTTTTAATACAGATATTTTTCCTTTATGATTAAATATATATATATATATTACATAAATTTCAAACATTTTTATTCAGTAAAATCTTTTTTTTTTCTTACAAAACAACGTAAAAATATTTGCCTCAGACTTAAAATAAGAAGAAAATAAAATTTTATTAAATTATGTGGCGTTTTGGTGAAACATAGTTGTTATAACGACATATGATGAATGTGAGCAATGAAAAATAATTTAATTAAGATATAAGAGAAAATATTCATCAGTTATCATCACACGCGGTGACGCCAATTTTGAAAAATATAGGGTGTGCTAAAAAAATTTTAAGCAAAATGGCAAGGCCTGTTTTATTATTTTATGTGTTATTCATGAATTAGTTCTTAAAAGACAAGAGCATTATATGTACTATAATACTATTGATAAGATTACAAATTAAAAACTCAAAAAGAGAAAAACATTTCAGTCACGTAAGGCCTTTATGAACGTCAGGGTTGGGACATTAAAATAAAATATGTTCACTCACTGATCAGATAGATATACGGGAAATATATCTTTTGAGAGAAATCTAATAATTACACAGGGTCATTCATAATTCCCTCCGGGGTTTCGAAACGTTATAGTAAAAAAACGAAGACGAATATGAAAAAAAGAAACATATGAAATTATTTCGAAACTATTCAAGTTTTACTTACATACATTACAGGTGTTCTATGTGTGAACCCTTGGTCACACGGCATACATCCATGCGATAGTCCAGTTCCTGCCATACTCCGTTTCTTTAAATTTCCGGTACCACACATGAATTGTTTTGTCAGTTGGTCCCTGTTTTCGATATTTATTACGAAAGGCCCGTTGAACTGACACCACTGATTCAGATTTAAAGAAACGGAGAATGGCAGGAACTGGACTATCGCATGGATGTATGCCGTGTGACCAAGGGTTCACACATAGAACACCTGTAATGTATGTAAGTAAAACTTGAATAGTTTCGGAATAATTTCAGATGTTTCTTTTTTTCATATTCGTCTTCGTTTTTGTACTATAACGTTTCGAAACCCCGGAGGGAATTATGAATGACCCTGTACATGCGCTGGAGGATATTTAGTGCTCTTGTGTGGCTGTTACGGGTGTCATTACTATTTTTCAAGTAAAATTATCTTTTGGAGGTCAACATAATGAAATCTGGTTTCAGAGATTAAAACATATAAATAAATATGTAGGGAAATAAAACAAGGAAAATTGGGTGGGCTAGGAGAGCAAATTATTGGTGGGGATCGAGCCCAATGGGCCCATATAAGTTGGCACATGGTTGAAAAAATGTTTATATACTAAACCCGTCGACCAATTTCTTGGATAATGTACACAGTTCCTGCGGCAGTGACCTATGACATAGTCACACAATGGGAGCTCAATCGAAAGCATAGTTTAGTAGCTATCGTGCTCACTCAAACACATACATTCATAAAAACATCATCGAAATTCGAAATCCGCCAAAATGAGATATGGGAATCTAAAAACATGTGAAAATACATTTTGAACAGATTAAAAAAAATCGAAAATGGATTCCGGAAATACGCAAATGTAAAAATATACCAATATTTCCATAATCGAGTTTTTATCATAATTACAATTCTTTCTTCATATTGTATGTGTACGGAAAGTAAAAATAAGTGTTACTCAAGCCTTAGAAGTAAACAAATATTTTGTTTTTATGTTTAAAGTAATAACAGGAAATGGACATCTTAAAATCCGAAGAATCAGAAATGATCTACCGAAACAAGGAAACAAAAAGAAACAAACATAGATTTATAATTACTTATTACCTGGAATATTGGTAATACTTGAGAGGTATAGTACTGAAAAATTACTTATTTTCTACTTTTTTGCTTTTTTTATTTTATGTAAAATCATATTGTGTAAATGTGTGTTTTAAAATAAGGTATATATATATATATATATATATATATATATATATATACAAAAACATGTCCGTGAGTAACTCTGACGTCATATTAACAATGGCAACACATGATCAATAAATTTCGCTTTCACTGCAATTTTTTTAACTTCTAAAAATCATACGATTTCATTTTCATACCGTAGAATAGGGCAAAAATTGTTCTTTCAAAAGTAAACTGTATCTCAATATACTGATTTTTTATGCTATTTAAATAATTTCAAGCATGAAAGTTTTTAATACATCTCTAAGTATCTTTAAAGCGTACAGCCCGATTACAAAAGATTAACCCTTTGGCACTTAAAACAATTTAAATAGTTCAGCGTTTGTTTAAGGCAAATATTTCATAACGAAATTAAAACTTCATCAGTAAATAAGTAGAATAATATAAATAAAACACAGATTTAACAGAAATTTAAATCGAACTACATACTTATACCGCTGAAATTTTCAGAATCATAAAGGCTGCTTAAGTAGTGAAATCTTTGGTAATTTTTTAGGCTATTAAACTGCTGGCATGCGGTTATTACGAAAGTATTGATTTTAATAAATTTCCAAAACTTTATTTAAATACATTATTGGTATTTTTCACGTAAAAATGTTTTTTGATGTTGTTAGTGGTCAATCTTAAAAAAAATTATAAAATGTAAAAAAGCCATTAGTCTTCAATTAAAAAAATTGTTTTCACCTATGATTCCCATTCCACCTATAATTATCCAAGTACCATTCATTCACCCGGAAAGCACGGGTTGGATCCCCTAAATCCCTTAATTCTGAAACAGGCAATATTTTGCAAGCTACATAATAATTTATTGCTCTGAATCTTATAATATATTTTTACTTTAATATTTCATGATAGAGAAATTTCTTTTGAATTCTTTCAACCGTAGATTTTGATTACCTGGTCAACTCGCCCTGTCATTACGCTGGGTAATCGAGATTTCACTTTAATCTTCAAAAACACGAAAAGAAATAACCTAACTCTTAGAAGTGTAAGTTCGATTGCGCGTTATCTTAAAGAATTGGTTTTTCAGAAAGTAAATAATTATTGAGATAACGCGCAATCGAACTTACACTTCTAAGAGTGATCATGAGACTGATAAATTGTCTTAAAGATTGTGTTTTAATGAGTAAAGATTTCAAAAACTAAATTTAAAAATCACTTAGCATTGATTTAAAAGAAAGAAAGAAAAGTATATACACTCATGTCCAAAATTAAGGTCACAAACATAAAATCTGTGAAAACTGATGAACTACTCATTGTGTTGCCACGAAATTTGGCACAGAGGTATATTACAATGGGAGAAAGAATACAGCAACATAACAATATGGAAACGATTTTAATTGTGAATTAAGATACAGGGTATATTAAAAAGTATTAAATCATGAATCGGAGGTAAAGCATTTATCTCGGGAAATGTGTGTCTGATATGGAGTGTGACCACTGTGCACTGCTATACAAGCCTCACAACGAGCTCTCATACTGTTTGTGAGGGTGACAATAAATGTTTGTGGCAACGAAGCCCATTCTTCCAAAAGCGCGACTTTTAACTCCTGGAGGGTCCTAGGAGTGGGGTTACGCTGTGCAATGGCTCTTCCTAGATCATCCAAAACATGTTCAATAGGATTGAGGTCCAGAGATCTCGAGGGCCAATTTATACGGCGAATATCCTCCTCTTCACGAAAATCATCAACAATGTGAGCACTGTGTGACCTCGCATTATCGTGCATAAAAATGAAGTCTGGGCCTACAGCACCCCGGAACAACCTCACATAGGCTTCAAGGACCTCATCCCTATAGCGATGTGCATTGACAGTACCCGCAACGAAGACGTGCAGTGAGGTACGACAGACCAACATTAAGTCGTCTTAGACAAGGATTCCTTTGCAACCAAATCTGTCGATTTATTTTACGTAGAAGGGATGATAGCGAGCTCCATGTTCTCTCCAGATGAAGATTCGAATAGAATAACTTTTCGTGGTGAATCCGGACTCATCACTGAAAAGAACACGCTCCTACTCTTGTTGTGTCCAAGACTGATGTCTTCGACTCCACAACAACTGGGCTCTCCTGTTCGATGCAGTGAAAGAGATACACACGACTGGATGCCGGACGTAAAGTGCCCTCTCTACTAGTCGTCTATATACTGTTTGCCTGGAAATTCTTATTCCAAACGCAGCAGTAAGATCACCAGCAAGCTGAGGAGTCGTTGCCAGCCTATGTCGTCGTACGCTTAACGCCAAATAGCTATTCTGTGCAGGTGTCGTTGCTCTGTGGCGGTTTTGGCTGGCCTTCCTGGTGACATTGGAATGGTCTAGGAAGAACCATTGCACAGCGTAACCCCCCTGCCATGACCCGCCAGGAGTTAAAAGCCGCGCTTTTGGAAGAAATGGCTTTGTTGCCACAAACATTTATTGGCACCCTCATAAACAGTATGGGAGCTCGTTGTGAGGATTGTATAGCAGTGCACAGTGATCACACTGCATATCAGACATACTTTTCCTGAGATAAATGCTTTATCTCTCATTCATGATTTAACACTTTTTAATATACCCTGTATTTTAATTCACAATTAAAATCTTTTCCATATTGTTATGTTGGTATATTCTTTCTCCCATTCTAATATACCTCTGTGCCGAATTTCGTGGCAACACAGTGAATAGTCTATCAGTTTTCCCAGATTTTATGTTTGTGACCTTAATTTTGGACATGAGTGTATATACATCTCAAGATTTTTATAGTTTACTGAAAAAATAAAAACTCATAAAATTAATAAGCAAAACTGTAAATAAAATTAATCGCAGAACTGGCATCTATTAAAGAGACCCAACTAATTGAAAAATTAAATTCAAATAATTATTCAACTTGGAAATTCAAACTACAAATGTTATTAATTAAAGAAGATTTATCTGAATTAATAATAGATGAACCGCCAACCCCCATAACAACAGAATGGCAAAAAAGGGATAGAAAGGCACGCGCGATCATAAATTTAAGCATCGAAGATGCTCAGATCGTCCATGTAAAAAATTTAAACACATCCAAACAAACTTGGGATACATTAAAAAATATCCATCAAAGGGCCAATTTTTCAAGTAAATTATATTTACTTAGAAAACTATATGGAGCTAAATTACAAGAACACGGAAATATAAAAGCATATAACACACATTCTTGAAATAATAGACAAACTCTCCGCAATAGGGGAAAATATAAGTGACTCGCACATTTCAGCACTATTACTGTGCTCTCTTCCAGCGAGTTATAATACTTTAATAACAGCTCTCGAAGCTAGACGGGAAACAGAGTTAATATAGAATAACAGAGTTAATATACTTTATAAAGAATAAACTCGTCGACGAATATAATAAACGAGTAGAAAACTCGGAACAAACCGACAATTCGGCAAAAGCGTTTAAAACGCAGAAAAAGTTCGTAAATAACGACTACAAAAGGCAGAATAAATTTTGTACGTACTGTCGACAAAATAATCACAATTATAAAGAATGCTGACACTTAAAAAACAGAAATACACAAACAGCTACACCGAAACAAACATACAAACCAAAAAACTTTACATCGTCACTCTGCTTCGAAAAAATAAACGGTGATAGCGAAAACAAAAAGTACGAAACGAAAGAAAGAATAAATAAAAACGTACAAATAAATCACAACGAAAATCAAGATGCAGCATTTATAATCGAAAGGCCCGGAAAACAAACTTGGATCATTGATTCCGGAGCATCATCCCATATTGCGAATAGCAAAGAAATATTCACTGAAATAAATAACACCGAGAAAACATCCGTAATAATCGGAAACGGAAACACACTCAATTCCTACGGATCCGGTGAAGTTATAATAATGACAAAAACATCGAACGGTGACTCTAACAAAATAAAGTTAAAAAATGTCTTATATGTTCCAGACTTAGAAACAAATCTAATTTCAGTGAGCAAAGCGACACAACATGGTTATAAATTAATTTTCGAAGACGAAAAATGCATGCTATCCTGTAACGGCAAAACGTATCTGGAAGCAAAAAAGAAAAATAACATATATGAAGTAATACTCTTAGAAAAAGATATCCTAAACACAGCGAATATCGCATACGATTGCAAAAATAATGAATGCCTAGAACTTTGGCACAAACGCTTAGGTCATAGGAATTATGAAAGCATAAAAGAAATGACGAAAAACAAATTGGCCAACGGCATAAAAATAAACAAATGCAGTCACGCAACTCATTACGAAACATGCATTAAAACTAAATCTAGCGACGTACCTTACCCGAAAACATCCGACCATAAAACAACACAGGTACTTCATCTGATACATACGGATCTCTGTGGACCGATAAGAACAACCTCTTTAGGGGGAAAAAGGTATTTTGTCACCTTTATTGCTGACCATTCAAGGTTTACCATAATTTTCTGCTATCGCATAAGGATGAAGTATCAGAAAAAATAAAGGACTATACAGAAATGGTTCACACACAATTCGAAAGATATCCAAAAGCTATTAGATCGGATAACGGGGGAGAATATATAGGTAAAAATACGGAGGATTTTCTAAGAAAAAGTGGTATAAAGCACCAATTTACTGTTCCATATTCCCCAAGTCAGAATGGGATTGCCGAGAGAAAAAATAGAAGTTTGATAGAAATGACCCGAAGTATGCTCTCTGAAGCAGGGTTACCCCACAGATTCTGGGGGGAAGCGATAAATACCGCAACACATCTCCAGAACAGACTACCCACAAAGGCAACCAATAAAACTCCGTACGAAATTTGGTTCAAAAGAAAACCAAACTTACATTACCTTCGAGTATTTGGCTGTAAAGCTTATACATACATAAACAAGCTACACAGAACAAAACTAGATGATACAGCTACAGAAGGAATTTTCATGGGGTATGATAATCATTCAAAGGGATACCGCATTTTTACTAATGATAATGATATCATAATCTCCAGATCAGTAAAATTTGTGGAAAATAAAGTGAACAATTTAAATGAAATAACTAATGAACAGGAACACTTAATCAAAGATAGAAAATACATTGAAACTGACATAGGTGTTACACCCTGTACACCTGACGCGCCACAACAACCAGAAATCCCTCAACTTCGTAGATCCGAAAGATCCAACAGAGGCGTACCACCAGATAGATACACTTCTGACAATTTTATAGGAATAGCAAACAACTGTGAAATAACGGAACCTGAAAGCTGGAAACAACTTATTAAATGAAATAATCCGGTAGAAACGAAAAATTGGCTTAAAGCCACAGATAAAGAGATAGAATCCTTAATGAAAAATAAAACTTGGGATCTAGTTGACCCCCCTTTTAATAAGAAAATCATCGGAAGCAGATGGATTTTTAAGCGTAAAACTGATAGTTCAGGAAATGTGCAAACCTATAAGGCACGTTTAGTTGCCAAAGGTTTCAGTCAAAAATATGGGGAAGATTATCAAGAGACCTTTGCCCCAGTAGCACAAAACAGCACGATTAAAGCACTCCTTTTAGCAGCAGCTCATAAAAATTTGACAGTGCGGCATATCGACATTGATACTGTGTTTCTTCATGGCAATTAAATGAAGAAATATACATAAATCAACCTGAGGGATATGTTGATGAACAATTTCCTGAAAAAGTTTGCAAGCTCAAAAAGGCAATATATGGCCTTAAGCAGGCCGTCAGAGCGTGGCACTTAAAAATCGCTGAGACGCTTGGTAAATTAAACTTTATCCAAAGTACAGCAGACGCATGTCTTTTCACCAGAAAAGAAAAAGATCATGCTTCCTACATAATAATTTACGTCGACGATATTCTCATTGCAAGTAAAAATGACACAATAGAAGAAATCGTAAAATCTCTAAAACAAGAATACCAATTACAGGATTTAGGCCAAATTAGAAACTATTTATGTACTCAAATTCAAAAATTACCTAAAGGCTATTCTCTTGACCAAAAACTTAAAATTGAAAACTTAGCAAAGAAATTTAATCTCGAAAACGCCAAACCGTGCGACACGCCAATGGAACCAGGATATAATAAATTAAATGATGATGACAATTTGATGCCGAATAATGTTAAATATCGCCAGGCAATCGGTTCGCTTCTCTATATCGCGACCATAACTAGGCCTGACATTTCGCCGCTGTCAATATATTAAGCAGACGAAATGAGAATCCTCGCGAGAAGGACTGGCAAGCAGTCAAAAGGATTATAAGATATCTATATCATACTAAAGAACTGAAATTAATAATTGATATAAATAAAGAACCGATATTAAAAGTATTCGCTGACGCCGATTGGGCGGGTGTACCAAAACCAGAAGGTTGACATCTGGAATTTTATACATGTTAGGTGACAGTCCAATTCAATGGACAACAAAAAGACAAAATTGTATCAGTTTATCTTCAGCAGAGGCTTATATATGTTTCAGCCGCACAAGCTAGCCAAGAAATTATTTGGCTGATAAAGTTATTAGATGACTTAGGACTTCATCAAGAAAAACCGATTGTTCTATTTGAAGACAACCAAAGTACAATAAAAATGGTAGATAACGGAAAATTCACGAAACGCACTAAGCATATTGACGTGAAGTTTAATGCAATCAAACGGTATAGTGAAGAAGGCATTATTGAATTGAAGTATCTTCCTACTGAAAATATGATAGCAGACACACTTACCAAACCTCTTCCCAAACATAGCTTCATTAGACACAGAAATGCATTGAAAATTTTAGCTGAATCCAAATTAAGAAATTAAGGGGGAAACTGTTAGAAATAATTCCTCATATTGGATTCAATTAGAATCTCTGCAAGCACTCGAAAACACAGATGTTCAAAAAAGAAAATGCAGCAGAAGTTTTTCCTTCACTTAGTGAAATATCTCATGAACAGATCCGCGAACATAAATATCTTGTTGACTATTACATCCAATTATCTTCAAATGCAGTACCCAATTTATCATCTTTAAAAGTGATAGTGAATTAATGACTATTTTATTTTATATCGTCAAATAATGTACAAAGTGAGTGAAAACATAGAACTTGTATAATTGGTGCAACAAGTAAGAAATCACAGCTAATTAGTGGTGTATTATATGTGATTCGTCATGTGTGCTCGTCTGTTTGTGAAATATGCCAGAAAACTTCAATTAAAGAGAATCCCATGACTCTAAAAACAGTTCAAGGACTAAAAACAAGAACATTCTCTTTCTTTTGGACTGAAAAACATTTTAAGTTAGTCTGCCTACAAAACTCAACCGGTCAACACATTTAAAAGGAGCGAATGGCTCTTGTAATTTCTAAAATATGAATATATTTTTGTAACTTACTAAATTTAATCTAAGATTTAAATTCAATTAACTGTAAAATTACGTAATATATATATTTTTTGCTTATACACAGAATGACTTATTATTTTAGTCAATAATAATTTCTTAAACCAGTTCTTTTTTAGAAACATAGTCACAAAGGATTATAGTGACTTTATTACAGCACATTGTGAAAGAAACCTAATGGATATCGTGATTTAACATGGATTATACAACTATGGCGATCATCGAAAGAAAAAGTAGGGCAATTCCAATTTTCATTTCCCAATTGTTGATCAGTCTCAATAATTATTTACTTTCTGAAAAACCAATTCTTTGAGATAACGCGCAATCGAACTTACACTTCTAAGACTAACTTCTAAATAATTAGCAAGAGGACTAATAGAAATTTAAAAAAATGCCTGAAATATGTTTCATACATTTGTGTCGGAAACATTAATTATTATAATTAGCTAAAATTATTTTTTTAATCGCGTTCATTATCAATGATAATTATAGACACTCAAATTATAGTTTTTATATAGAATTGAATACATTTAGCAATTTTTATTTTACTATTTTATTTATTTTAAGAATATAGAATTTAAAATTTTAGAAAAGGCTAAATAAAATGTTTTCAGTTTATTTTAAGTAAAGGACATGTTAGCTGAACAAAATTCACACTTAGATTGGTTAAAATTATCAGTTAGATTTCATTTGACCATTAACACATTATTAATTAATTGATATTTCATTTACGTTAATGTTTTTCCATTTTTTCCCATTGGCTATTATAGTTCTATTCTCTCGCAATAGATGGCGCCTTGTGCAAACGATCTGAGCAGAATATTTTCAAGAAATATTTCATTCATTTAATTTGAAATATGAACGATACATATATTTCTTTCTAATGCTGCGTTATTAAAATAATGATTTTTTTTTTCATTATGAGTTTCTCTACTCTATTCTGTATTGTATACGTAATAATAATATTAATAATAATATTAAAATAATAATAATAATAATAATAATAATAATAGTTGGAAAAAAAATGCTTTTAACCACTATATCACCGATTACTAAAAGAAACGAAAAAAATAATTAACCTTATTTTCACGAATCCAAACATAACTGATAATACTTTCTTTTAATTTGTATGTTAATAACATTACATCCTATTAACACATTAAAAAAGAGTTTTTTACATTAAAAAGAGTTTTTGTATTAGAAAGTTTAGATAATTTACATTAAATGGCGTGCATTTATAAAGTTTATTTTTTTTAAAAACAACTCCAGTGAACGGGCCAAGGGATAGACGGCATAGAAAATTTTAAACTGTTTTTCTTTTTTTTTAATTAATTAATATGTACTAGTCTAGGGATGGCGAATCATTTTACGTGCGCGGCGCAAAAAGTTACAAACAGTATCTGTCAACCGTGAAACATGTCATACTTTTATATAAAATACTAAATAATATTGCAGCGTATGATGAAGATACTCAGGGATGTAATGGAAGGTGTACGACGGTATACGCCGTATTCCTTCTGGATTTTTAAAATTAACTCCCTATACCCCCTGTTTTTCAAATAAAGCTATAGCGTTTCTTTTCTGCCTATTAGCTTATACCCTCTGGGTTTTTTACGACTACAGCATTCGATATACGAAACACTGCTTAATAAAATAATCGGTTTTCATGCATTAAGAATTAAGAAATATTAAAAAATCAAAATGCGATTTCTTTGTATATTGGAATCAGCCATTAAATAAATAAAATTTTACTTCGTAAGTATTGCACATTTATGTGGAATTACTCATTTATAAGGAAATAAATTACGAATTTGTATTTTAGTAATTTTTAAATTGTTATTAATGCAACATCTATGTTATAATTATCCAAGTTGCATTTAAAAAATGTATTAGTGAGATTTTTGTACTTGTAATCTTGATGAAAAATGCTTTATACATGTTTCCTATTTCGTTATATTTATTAATATACATATCAAAATTGGGTTTATTTACCATTTTATTGCAGTGACTATCTAACGGTAACATTTGAAAAAATAAAGCTTTTTAAATTCATATAGAAAGGCAAGACACGTGTCGAAACCGCTACAGTATCACCGAAAAAAATTATGTGTTAATTTATGCAGAAATAATTCTATTAGTTGTATTATTTGTACGCATTAAATAGAATTTTTTTGAGTATAACAGAAATAAAAATTAATTTCATCTATTTAATGATTATGAAATTTGTTTTTCTCGTACCAGAGAAAATGTCTTATGTGCCAACTCTGGCACGTCTGCCATAAGTTCGCCAACCCTGTACCCTAATCGAAGAAATCCATATGCATTATCGTTTGATTTTATAAAATCAGGCAAATAAAGTAACTGAAGGCGATATAACAACTTTTATTTCAAACTAAAATTTTAATGGTTGTGGTACAATTGAAATAAGAAAAACACATGTTATTAATGCTATCTAATTTCTTTAAGTTTTGGGAAAAAAAATCTTGTCACTCTTGATTTTCACTATTTATTTTTCCTTAAAGAAGGTTATATAGCGAATGGGGATAATTCGGCCAGTTTCTTTTTTTCCGATAAATCCACCTTTACTAACTTTTGATTCACTCAAGTAAAACGTGCACTAGGAAATAGACACAACTACTACTTTTATGAACAGAAGTTTGTTTCTTTTGATTTGAATCGAATGTACATAAAGAAATTCAAAATTATCAAATTAAACATTCCAAATGTCGGCAAAATATCAAACGATCAAAAAGTTTTAAACCATCTTTCGAATTCCCAATAAAAGAGACATAAAAATGTCATGGTTGTTCAAAATTGACAATTTGGGCGTATAAAAAGAGTTAAACGCCGACAGTCCGGGAGGCAGAATCACATTTTGGCAACCAATTTTAGCGCTCATTATTTTGATATATGTGATAGATTAGATGGTACATGGTACAGATAATGAAACAACAAGTCAGCTGGTGCAACATCACACATCCCGCTGCAATTTAAAATGAATGACACACGATTATAAATGATGTCCCCGAGTCGCAGTATCATCAGTAATTGGTTTGTCATTAATATGATATTGTAGCAAGATGTGCAATGTTGCTATAGATATGATCTATCATATATATCATATGATACCATTTAATCTATCATAATACTAAAATCATATATATCATATCATACCACTAATCTATTATACAGGGTCATTCATAATTCCCTCCGGGGTTTCGAAACGTTATAGTAAAAAAACGAAGACGAATATGAAAAAAAGAAACATATGAAATTATTCCGAAACTATTCAAGTTTTACTTACATACATTACAGGTGTTCTATGTGTGAACCCTTGGTCACACGGCATACATCCATGCGATAGTCCAGTTCCTGCCATACTCCGTTTCTTTAAATTTCCGGTACCACACATGAATTGTTTTGTCAGTTGGTCCCTCTTTTCGATATTTATTATGAAAGGCCCGTTGAACTGACACCACTGATTCAGATTTAAAGAAACGGAGTATGGCAGGAACTGGATTATCGCATGGATGTATGCCGTGTGACCAAGGGTTCACACATAGAACACCTGTAATGTATGTAAGTAAAACTTGAATAGTTTCGGAATAATTTCATATGTTTCTTTTTTTCATATTCGTCTTCGTTTTTTTACTATAACGTTTCGAAACCCCGGAGGGAATTATGAATGACCCTGTATATATACTAAAATCATCGATTCTAAAATTGGTTCCCAAAATGTGACGCTGCCTCGCGGACTATGAAACCTACAAGAAGCCATATTATCTTCAAATACTTAGTTGATTTCGGAACTAAGCAAAGAACCGCCATAATGTTTTGCCTCGAGAAATATATTATACGAGTGTCACACTGAAATTTTTGAGAGAAATATATTATACAAGTGTCACACTGAAATTTTTGAGATACGGCTAAATGGTACAAGCTAAACTTACCAATTTTTAGGAGTGTTCAAAGTAATTCCCTCCAAGATCAATGCACTTTTGTAGTCGAATTTTCCAATGATTAAATGTCTCGAGCCATCCATTTCTTGGAATAGATGAAAAATATTCTTTCATAGCCTCATCAATCTCATCTTCGGATTGAAAACGACGCCCGCGTAATTTTTTTTAGATTAAAAAATAGCCAAAAGTCACATATTGTAAGATCAGGAGAATAGGGTGGATGTTTTATAACTTTGATTTTTTTTTTCAATAAATTCGACTGTAATCCTTGCTGAAAGAGAAGATGCATTGTCATGGTGAAGAATGATATAGCTAATGATATAATTATCAGCAGACACTGTGCAGGTTCTGTGTTATTATTATTATTTTTAACTAACTGTGATAAGAGATCTTTATGTTATGCTTAATTTGTTTTGTTTATCATCCAAAAACGAAATTCCAGTTTTAGCCTCGAATATGAGAAAATTTGACACGTTCCACAAAATGTTCCGATTTCAGAAACTCGATTAAAGACCATGTTGATTTTATTATTTGATTGGAACCGAATAATTTACAAGGATTTTGTTCTTGGACAAACAATGTTGTGCATAAAAAAAAAGTTATTGACAAACTTCGGAAGGAATTTTAATACTTTACTCAATTCAATTCAATTGAATCGAAATAACTTAATAATATCATAAAACATGAAAATAAAAAGAAAAGTGCCCAGTTATTACTGATGGCATTGGGCTCACAGGCTATTCACACTAATTGTATATTATGCTCTTATTTCAAAAAATAATGCCCCTCGAAAAATAAAGAAACCGACAATAAATTAAAGGGGAATTAGTCCCTCTCGTTCCCCCTCTTTATACTTAACCAATGAACCTCTAAAACTAATCAGAGAAGAGACTTATCACAACAAACCTATATACAAAGTTTGAAGCAAATCAGCTAATTCTGCATGAAAAACCCAATTATCTAATTTAAGGGGGGATTAGCCTTTTGTCCCCCCCCACTTTATACTTAACCAATGAACCAACAAAACTAATCGGAAAGCGCCTTATCAAAATAAACCTGTATACAAAACTTGAAGCACATCGGATAATTCTGCTTGAAAAACCCATTTATCTAAATTAAGGGGGGGGGACTAGCCCCCGTACACCCCCTTTATGCTTAACCAATGAACCCCCAAAACTAATCAGGGAAGCACTTTATCACAATGAACCAATAAACAAAATTTGATGCACATCGGTTAATTCTGTCTGAAAAACCCATTTATCTAAATTAAGGGGGGGGATTAGCCCTCGTCCCACCCTTTATGCTTAACCAGTGAACCCCCAAAACTAATCAAGCAAGCACCTTATCACAATGAACCTATAAACAAAATTTGAAGCAAATCGGATAATTCTGCATGGAAACTCCATTTATCTTATTTAAGGTGGGATTAGGCCCCCGTTCCCCCCTTTATGCTTAACCAATGAACCCCCAAATCTAATCAGGAAAGCGTCTTATCACAATGAACGTATAAACAAAATTTGAAGCAAAACGGATATTTCTATCAACAGTTGTTGCGTTACGTACATACTTACATACGTACATACATACATACATACATACAGAACGGGCTGGCACATTAGCTCTCAGGCTTTGATAACCTGTGAGCTAAAAAGCACAACGCATTTCGAAAGAACATGGTCCCTTCGTCAATCACAAAATAATTCTTTACTTAACGAAGAACCTAATTGCCTAAGATATATATTTTTTAAAGTTTTAATCATTCTGTTATCGATAAAGCTCTTAAAATTTTCAATAGAGCCTGTAGAAATCCATGTTTTTTAAATCTGCTTAATCTGAACCCGATTGTTTTGGTTGTTTTGCCTTTCTACCCAGAATTATATTTCAAATTTGCTTAAATTTTAAAACGTTTAAATTTTTATATTTTTTTAAAACCTATCAATAAATTTCATCTTTCTTCTAAAGTCCTAATATTCGCAAATGATAAGCCTATAATGTTCTTAGTAGTGATTGTCGTCTATCTAAAATAGATGAAATTAAAAGAAATCCCGAAACCCGCTTAAATGAAAACTCCTGTAACTAATTACGAGTTTTATAAATGATGTATTACTAAATAATCCTGCTTTTCTCAGGATTCTAAAATAATTTTCAATAGCAACAAAAGAAGATTATTTTTTTTTCAAGTTTAGCTATCTGCCTTAATTTTGATTTCATTGTTAACCGAAGAACTGATTTAACTATATTCTTTGAAGCTTGGAAAAACTTTTTCCATTAAACTAAACAAACTTTTTAAATTATTATCATTTATTTTTTATTTATTTGATTACAAGGTCTGTTCAATAAAGAATTATCATAATTTTTTTATTCGCATAATTTACGAATATTTATAATGCATTCTTAACCTAATGAATAATGAATGTGTTGCAATATTTTTTTATTTATTTCTTTTCAGTAGTACGTCAGTGATAGCCATGCAAGTTCAGACACGTTCAGTAACGCTTGAGAAAACGATCGAGGCAACACGCGATGAGGCGACTCAAGCAATATGACGCGTGTCTTAGGAGAAAGCACATGTTTGACGCAGGCTTATTCTTTGTTTCAACCTGTTTTTTCTCCTAAGACGCGCTTCGTGTTGCTTGTGGAGCCTGGCCAAGGTAAGTCGCACACCGAGGCGACAGCGGCACAGCGCGCGAATCAGGAGACGAAACATATTGAAAACAAAGGAAAAACAGGCTTGAATTTCAGAAGTTATTTCCTAAGAACGCTTATCCATTTACCGGCACGACACTGACAAATAGTATACAAATGTCGTTATCCGTCTTAAATTGCAGGCAAAATGCATTCATACACTATGACGACAAAATCGTCATCAAATCGGCGGGTGGAAAAAGCGCGTATTGTATATGAATGCATTTTGCATGCAGCGATGTCGGATAACGACAATTGTGTACGATTTTTCGGTGTCATGTCGGCAAATGGAAAAGAGCTCTAACACGCGCGTTGTGTCGGTTGTCGCCTCGTTGTGCGGCCTGCCTAGCAAATAATTCATCTGCGGACAAACCTGCAGGCGAACGTTGTGTTGTTCGTGCATGAAGAGTCTCTGAACCTACCACCCATAAACATGTCTCATGTTCAGTTTTGCTTTTAACAATGTGTGGGTGATGCTCAATGATTCCTTCAATAATTATAACAGTGTTCGTAATGTTATTCGACGATCTTCTCTGGCAATAGCAGCAGCAGTTGTAACATTGACCTCTATATGTGCAGCGACTAGAGCTTCGGGTCCAACTTCCTTTGAAGTTGATCGTCTTCATTCCTTAAATGTCACAAATCATCTTCCAGCTGGGCTATAGGGGAGACGAGATTCTTTATAAGCCTCATATAGCATTCCAAAGGCTTCGGCTGCTGATTTTTTTACGCGGAGTAAAAATTTTATATTTTTCATTGCGTGTTGCCTCCATCGATCTCGTAAATGTTACTGTGCGTTTTTAAACTTGAACTACTGACACTCACGTACTATTCGAGAAGAAGGAACTGAAAAAAAATGACCCCATATTCATTATATATTAAGTTAACGATGCAACATAAAATTAAATTTGTATACAATAAATTGTACGAATAAAAAAATTACAACCATATTTTATTGAACAGCCCTCATATTTATTTATTTTAGTAAATGTCTTCTAATTGTTCTGTGTGTGTGTCTCTTGAAACGTAATGTCTTCCGTAAACTTTTATATCATGGTTAATTAATTAATAGCAGTTTGTGATCATCTACTAACGAAACCTGATTTTTTACACTTAGAACACAATCGCGAGTTAACTTCACACCATACAGAAATGTGCTATACACAATTTTCTTCAGCATAAAAAATAGGAAAAATTCATTACTTGAAAATATTTATACGGAGAGCAGGACAGGCGAGAGGCGTTCTGGAAGCCGAAGGCACTCTTAAATGATCAACTACTGTTGCCAGTCACCGTAATTCCTGTATATCGATGGGTATTGACACCATCGCTATAAAGGATATTCATTTCTAATTTTGAAGGAAAATAAAAAACATTGATATTTCTCTATTTACTAATTTTAAAGTGCTATAGAAATGCAATTTGCTTTAATCGAAATTTGTCTTTTTTTCTGTTTTAAATAACATCATGAATTTATTTCTGAAACCTTAATTGTCAACAGATGTAAAACAGAAAAAGTGCATATTTTTTTCTATTTTTAAATGGTATAATGAATTCCAGTCGTAGAATCTTAAATTGTCACATATGCTCTAATTGAACTATTAATAGAATGAATATGTTTTTTTTTTTCACCACACGTATTTACAGTTTCATTTGGGATAAACCGATAGTAATTGGAGAAAGTTCACTTCGTGTATTAGAAAAGTACGATTTCTTTTATATATCCCTTTTTAAGGAACTAGTGTGCATTTCTAATGCCAATTCACCTGTCGAGAATATAATTAATTTTTCTATCAACTAACCCTTCAGTTCTCTGAAATGTACTCACTCAACCTACCTTTCGTTATTGTGTTGCACCACCTAGCACTTATGCTTAATTATTCTTTTTAGTACACTTTAACTTTGACTAAAATATATATACAGGGTGATTATAAAAAAACTATCCCGATATATGAGTCCTTAACTATCACACCGTTCACAGAAATTGACTGAAATTTTGGTTTTAAGTATTTTGAGGTATGCGCTCAAGAATCATATGAAAAACAACAGTTACGGTTACAGTGACAAAATTTTGAAAATTTCAAATGGCAACACCTATTTTTTTTTATTATTATTGGAATGTGATCTTCATAGTGAAAAACCATAAAAAACGTTGAAACGGTACCTGTAACACGAAAATTGCTGGCGCTAGAGAGACTAAGAAGAAAAGTGAAAACAACCAATAAAGGACAGAGAAGCAACAGAAAGTAAAACATTTTATTATTCAGTGCTATCCACCATCTGCCGCATGCAACGTGTCTTAGTGTGTGACGTGGAAAATTTGTGAAACACAATAAAATGTTTTGTTTTCTGCTGATTCTCTGTCCTTATTCGTTGTTTTCACTTTTCTTCTTAGTCTGTCTAGCGCCGGCAATTTTCGTGCTACAGGTACCGTTCCAACGCTTTTTATGGTTTTTCACTATGAAGATCACATTCTAATAAAAAAAAAAGTTGTTGCCATTTGAAATTTTCAAAATTTTGTCACTGTAACCGTAACTGTTAGAGTTTAACTGTTGTTTTTCATACGATTCTTGAGCGCATACCTCAAAATACTTAAAACCAAAATTTCAGTCAGTTTCTGTGAACGGTGTGATAGTTAAGGACTCATATATCTGGATAGTTTTTTTATAATCACCCTGTAAGTGGTAAAAACATACAAAAAATTCTTTTTTATGCTAATTAAATAACTACAGTACGTTTTTTTACCGTCAATTTAGATTGAGACTTCAGCATTTTGAGAGAATTTTTAAAATGTAAATAAAACATATTTTATTTACATTAAGTTGAAATATAGTTTCATATATATATATATACATTTATTTATTGAGTACCGGCAAATCTTCTTGAATTGAAATGCAGTAGCCAGTCGATATATTACGCATGCTGGATTAAAAGCAAATAGCGCGGTATTAATATTTATATATTGATATAAACATATTTCGATTTAGATACAGCTTTTATTCATTTTATTGAGATATGAAAAAGAGCGCTATATGTAAATGGGAGATTACGAGACCTACTATACTGTAACGAGAGCTATAAGTGATTTCATTTACTTCATAGTATATTTAGCAGAAAATATTAAGAACTTATTTTTGTATATGCACTAAAAAACAACAGGCGTTTATGCGGACTAATTTTTATGGTTTAACTATCGCTTTATCTGCTAAAATACAGGGTCATCGAAAAAGGTGTCCCTGATTAAAAAAATAAATTGCACGAGAAATATGCAATCAATCGTCACGAAACCAACGTAAAATTGTATAACATCTGAAGAAGTTTCGGTAGTGGTGATTGCGTTGACCTCGCCGTGACTGCGCGCATGCGACGACGCCATTTCGTGACGCGATGCCATTCCACTCATTAGTCAGTTCAGAGCAATCCTGGTCAAAACATCTCAAAAACATTGCTTATTCGGGATCTGCAGCGATTAAGGGAGAGAATATACGCAGCAATATCGACTGTAACCCCTGACATGAATGTGCCCACCTGGAAAGAGATTAACTACCACTTCGATGTTTGCTAAGTACCAGGTGGGGGGGGGGGGTCCAGACTGAAGTTTTCTAAGTAATGTAAAAAAACTCACAGATTTTTCCAATTTAACAGTGTAAAAATAAATGGTTTATCTTTATTAAGACCTTAGTTATTTTAATTCGAAATCAGGACACCTTTTTCAATGTCACTGTATAGTTAGAAAATTTGACACAATCTTTTTTCTCTTATATCATACATCTGTATTTTTAATTGCGTATATTATTCTTATTTTTTCTGAAATTAGGTTGTTATCTAGTACTTAGATAGTAATTATCATTAAGTAGATGGATATTCAGTTAAGTCGTAGCAGTTGTAGCATAAGATGGATTTAAAAAAATGACGAACGCTAATGTAGTTAAATTAAAATGCATTTATTATCTGTACAGACATGTGAAAGAAACTGGCAATAAAAGTTTTCCAAGCATAAAATATTGCACGGTTAAAAAACATAAGGCAAATCGAGTTGTAGAATATCCGGAAAATTGTTGTATCTGAAACAAAACTACGAAAATGATTTATATTTTACATGACATTAACAGAATTAATGACTCGTTAAATAAATTGACTTATATTCGATTTCAAAAATGGTTGAAATTATCTTAACTACAGATTTTTAATTCATCCGTTTATATCTCTTCAACTAATTGAACTCAGACGATTTCCTAAAAAAAGTAAGTCTCACAGTCGAAATTTGGAAGTTGTATACACGACATAAAAAATTAAAAAAAATGTTTGTAGAAAAACATGCAAGTATTATGTAAGTGTGTTTATTGGTATAAAAACTTAATATTTGTGATAATAATTAATATTCATCATAATATATGTGATGGATATTAATTCTTAAATATTTTGAATTATTTTTTCATTAAATGCGCCGAATCTGAAAAAGTAATGAATAGATAGTTTCCAAATATTTAAAGAGGTGTAATCCTTTTGTAATAACAGGGAATGAAAATATCGTTATTGTAAGGTAAAAAAAAACTTTTTTGAGAAGTTTAGCTGCTACCATGGACATTTAAAGATGAAGTGCCCCGATTTTCGAAAGATTTTGGAGCTTTTGCATACCTTGAATAAGAAATTAACACTTAATACGTTAATTTATGAACATGTAAATTCTTTGGAAGCATTGAGCATAGAACATTTATAATGACTAAGGTCTCGTTTTCTATTAAAAAATATTTTATTGACATCAAAATAGTCATGCATTTTCTATTATGATGTTTGTTTTTTTTTTTTACATTTTCTAAAGGTTTTCAATCCATTGTGAATACAAAATTGCACTTTGAAATAATGTCTTGATGTAGATAACTATAATAATTCATATTCAACTTATGTAAAATTAATTATATTTTTTTAAGGAAAAATTATATTTATCCTTTTTCTAGACTAAATTTTTGAGCATCTAAGTGCTCATGCTATCAGAAAGCATTCTAATTCTTTAGTATTTATCAGTATATACAGTGTGAGATGATATAATTATAAAGCAGAAAAAAATCTCTGTTCTATACTACTTGTATAAACGGACTGAAAAAAAATCGTCACACAATATACTTTTTCTTAGAAAAATCCACCGTCCATGTTTAGTAGTAAAAGTCATTCAAACGTTTTTTTAATTATCCAGTAAATAGTGAAATTTATGAAGTCACAAGATATTTCGAAAAAGAATTCTATTGTTTTCTATTCTATTCTTCTAATTCCATTTTTTAATTAGCATTGTCCCAATTATTTAAAAAATGAGGTTTTTCTTTTTTTGATAAAACTATGTTTTTGGTTTATAGTAAAAGAGAAGATGGTATTATTTTTACAATACATGCTAAATGTTTTTTAAAACTTGTATCGCGAAAGCTACAATTTTAATTTTGAGAACAAAAATCTTTTAATTTTGTGAATGGAAGTTATTTTGATCCCAAGTGTTCAATTACATTCGTAAACTTTTTTTTTTTAATTACTACATGCCAAATTATAACAAACATTACGGACATTTCCAGAAACTAGCCTTATTTCGGCAATACATTTTTCTTAGTGTCATTTTCTTAATATTTATTTTTAAATTCTAAGGTTAAATTTTAGCTTGCCTAATTTTCTAGTGTCCTCAATTTAAATAATTTGTGCATGACATGGATTTTTGGTTAAGAAATTTTCAAATTAATCCGTAATTTGAAGTTTTTGTCAGTGCCAAACAAATTAGAAATACCAAGTAATTGTTATACATTTTATTAAACATAATTGTTAAACATTATTTTAAAATCATCTTGAGTTTTTCTATTATACTTAATTTTAAACATTGCTTACAACGATTTGAAGAGTGCGTAATCTGATATTATTCAAAAATTGTACTGATCAGCATTATATTTTAGATATAGCCATATATTTTTAATATCAATTAGAAGAATAATAAACGTGGTTTTTAACACATCCCAAGCAACTGTTTTTTGTCTTAAACATATATAAACCGTGAAGCAGCGTCACATTTTGGTAATCAATTTTGGCGTCGATGATTTTGTTATATATAATTCATTAAATGGTACAGATAACAAAACTGCCAGTCAGCTGGCGCATCAGCAGGGGGTGTTTCTATACGAACATCGCACAGCTTGCTACAATGGGAAAAAAATCGCAGCCCGATTACTGATGTTACTTCAATTCAGACACATCAACAGTAATCTGGTTTCCATTCATTTCACATGAAGAAATGTTGCTATGGCTACTCCTCACTGTTGCGCTAGGTTTCGTTATCTGTTCCGTATTATCTATCATATATATCAAAATCATCGACGCTAAAATTAGTTGCTAAAATGTGATGCTGCCTTCAGGACTAATATGTGTATTTTTATTGCGTTGTATTGTGTTATTTAACAAAATAATTTATACTTCAATTAAGTATATTTTAACATAATTTTAACATATTTATTTTTCTGCGAACTACTACTTTTCTTTTTATCGTACACGATGTTTCTGACTATTATTTTTTTTTATCATCAATATTTATATTTAATTTAAAATTTAAATAAATTTTCTTGGAAAGTGTGACAAAAAGTATTTACTCGATTTATTTCAGTATATGGATTTTATAAAAGATGTCACTGAATAGTTTTTTTTTTTTTCAAATAACAGCAGAAATACATTATGTAAACTATCGTACAATTTTTTTATTCATACAACGTGTGTTATTTAATCTGAAGCAGACAGTGTGCAGTTGCATCTCCCAAGACAAATATTTATATTATGCATGATCTCGTGTCCTGAGAACGAAAATATTTAAATAAGTATGGAAACATAAAAATAAATAATTGCAAATGTAAATGATAATACCGATACAAATCTAGACATCACAGAAAACGTCGAAATCTTACTGGGTTTTCAGAAAATGCATCCAAGTAAATCTGGCGGTTGCCATTACATTTGCTTTTTACAACATATGGCACAGTTTAAACTGACATAAACGACTATTATTTTTCTTCATCATCAATATTTTTTATTTAGTTCAAACTTTGAATAAATTATTTTGGAAAATATGACAAAAATTAATTACACGATTTATTTCAGTATATGGATTTCATAAAAAATATTACTGCATACTGAGTAGTTTTTTTTTATAATAACAGCAGAAATATAATATATAAACTTTCATATTACAAAGCGTGTGTTATTTAACCTAAAGCACACAGTGTGCAGATGCTTCTCAGAAGACAAATACTTATATTATGTATAATCTCGTGTTCTGAGAACAAAAATATTTAAATACTTACGGAAACAAAAAAAGATATAATTGCAAAGTAAATGCTAATAAAGGATACAAATCTAGACATCACAGAAAACGTCGAAATCTTACGTAGTTTTTAGGAAATGCATCCAAGTAAATCTGGCAGTTGTCATTATATTTGCTTTTACAAAATAATGACACAGTTTAAAACTTACATAAGCCTTTCACAAATAATTTTTTGTTAATCCTAAGATAAGACATATATTAATTACTCTAGATGCGTATAAAAAAGAAAACTCGAAAAAATTTACTTACAACCTACACGTAATTAATGCTAAAGTAAGAATCAAAGATTGTTCTTATTAATGTGTTGGCTGTATGTTGTAAGTCGATTAATAAAAAAGGAAATAATAGATTCCAAACAGTAACTTTTTTTAAAAAAATTTCACAGAAACTGGTAAAATAAAAATAAAATAAAATGTCTGTTTCTTGTTTTCCCCCCATTTTAATAGCTAAAGAAAACAAATAAGTTTTGCAATGTTTGCTGGTGAAATAACTGTTGTTTTTTCAGCTTTTCCTTAAGCTTATTTCTTACATCAAATGATACACAAAATAATAATAACAGAGAAATTATTAAAATTCGTATACTTTTTTCTTCCTTTTCATCGGATAAAATTATTAATCACTAGCGAAACCCACGGCTTTGCTCGTGTAATTGTTGAAATATGCCAAGTGGTATTGGTGCGCCTATTTTTATTAGAGAAAATATACTGCTACGCATAGTTAAAAAATTACTAATTAAGCATATTTTGAGTAAACTTCATTCCTATACTGCATTAGGTGAACGTGAAACTTCAATGAATGCGATGAACTGAAATTAATTCCAATTAAATAGCAATTTAAAATGTATTTGGAAGGTTTTACGCTCATTTCATTTTTCATTTGAAATTTTGAATTTTCCAGAAACCGTTCTTAGCGAGCATTTACATATTAAAACCCACCATGCCAAATTCCGGGCTTCTATAGCAACTATATCACAGAAATCGCAATTTTAGAACGGTTTTTGTTCCTGCACACTTTCAGAATTCAAAATTTTTAAAAAACTGTTTAGTGTAGGAATTTATGTCTCTAAAGTAACAGACTGGTAAAATTTTAAGTGTCTATCCCTAACAATTTCAGACAAATCATAGTTTAGAGGGATTTTAGAGCGTTTTCCGCTCACTTCACCCTTTTAATTTTGATTTTTTTTAGAAACCGTTCTTAAAGAGAACTGAAATCTTAAAAATGAACACCATGCCAAATTTCAAGTTCCTAGCTCAGGAGCATCACAAAAATCTCAATTTTAGAACTTTTTTTGCTTCTGCACCACTTTACATTTCATATTTTGTAAAAATTGTTCTGTGCGAGCATTTACGTTTTAAAAATAACAAACATGTAAAATTTTATATTTTTATCTCTAACAATTCTGTATAAACCGTACTTCAGGACGTTTTAAGCTCATTTCACACCTTTAAATTTCGAATTTTTTATGAAGTGTTTATACCGTGCATTTGCATCTTAAAAGTATCCACTATACTAAATTTCAAGTTTCTAACCTAAATAAATCCAACTAAAGCGTAATTAAAGGGTAATTTTTAGAATGTTTCCTCTCATTTCACCCTTTTAAACTACGAAAATTTTAGAAACCGTTATTAGCTGTCATTTACATTTTAAAAGAAAACCGCAACGCCAAAATCAAAGCTTCTATACTAACTGTATCACATAAATTGCAATTTTAGAACGTTTTTTGCTTCTGCACATTACGAATTTTTAGAAAACTTTTCGGGGCAATCATTTACGTCTTTACAGTAACAGTCATTCTAAATTTAAAGTTTCTAGCCTGAACAGTTCAAAATAAATCATAATTTAGAATGTTTTTAGAACATTAAATTAGAAGAATAAACAGTTCATCAGAATTTCAGAATATCATTGCATGACACCGTGTTTAATTTAACGCTTCTAAACTTCGGAACCTTCGAAGAATTTTTATATGCTTATAAATATTTACATTATTTAAAAAAAAATTAAGTTACGAACTGTACGATGTTGGATATTATGCAGAGTGAGATTAAAAAGCACTGACTTCCATATCTGGCATGTTGAGACTCCTGATCTGCAGATTTACTAGTAAAATTAGTGTTTATGAAAAATTTGTATTATCGAAAGGATATTATACCACTTCACACCATGGTCACATACATCTACTGTAAGTAGATCTTTTCTTGTTTTACTTAATAAAGAGAAGATTTATTTGCTATATTTTTTTTAGAAACACTGAAAATGCATGATTGAGATGCATGAAGTTAGCAGTTGCATTTAAAACATTTACCCATGTACTTTTTTCATTGATCCAGTCGGTAGTACATTTTTTCAAGTTTAATATATTGCAAATTGAATTGCATTTCTAAGAAAAATGGCCTAGAATCTTAACTTAGTAGTATTAGTCTCATTTAGTATGACATTAGTTAAGTAATGGACCAAAACCTCAACACCAATCACTTTTTTTCATACTCTGCCATTTATTGCTGCTTCGGCCAAAAGCCCCGCAAGTTGCATTGTCATTTCACAAAAGGTGCGACGCCCTCAACATGAATAACCACAACTGCGTACATTTATATTAGGGAACTTTCAAGTTGCGCACACATATCCCTCTAACACTGTTCACACATCCATAAATCGTTTTACCTAAATTGTAAAATCCACAAAAGTAAAGATAATACTTTAATATCTAAATACACTGCTCAAAACAATTAAAGGATATTTGAAGTTTTATATAAAATAAAGATATAAACGAAATTTTTTTTTGCCGAAAATAGAAGAAGAGAATCACAAATGCAAATTTTTCTGGTTTTCAAACTGTGGAGTATGCAAATTTTGAGTTCGACGTCAAAAACGTCGCTTCAGCGGCAGCGAATGAAATTTGACTTTCAACTGGATAAAAGAGAATGAAGACAAGGATGATCGGCATTCAGTGATTGCTTTGTTTCGATGAGTACGATGTCTCAGCGAAGTCATTTGACAGATTCAGAAGCTTGGAGAATTGTTGGTAGGTTAGAAGGGGGCCAAACTCAAGCCGAAGTAGCGCAAGCCATTGGAGTGTCACAAAGTGTCATTTCCAGGATCTGGAATCGTTTTTTGGAGAGGGGATGTGCAGGCCGAAGACCAGGACAAGGTCGTAGACGGGCAACAACGCCCAATGAAGATCGGTATTTAGCGTTAACAGCTCGGAGACACCGAAACATGAACGCTACTCTTCTCCAACAACACCTTCGCTCGGCTACAGGCACCACGATTTCAACTCAGACTGTCCGAAACCGGCTCCATGCTGTAGGTCTGTATGCTCGCCGACCGATGGTATGTGTTAGATTAACATCAAGGCATCGTCGCGACCGCAGGGAGTGGGCAACCGAGCATGTCAACTGGAGGAGAAATGAATGGAGCAATATTCTGTTTTCTGACGAGTCCCGTTTTTCTGTGCATCCGGATAATAGGCGTATTTTCATCTGGAGGGACCGTGGCAGTAGGAATAATCCTGCGTTCGTGCACGAAAGTGTCAGATTTGGCGGTGGAGGAGTGTTGGTGTATGGTGGCATCTCCATTGACGGGCGCACTGACCTCTACATCATTCGAGATGGAGCTCTGACTGGTCGCCGATATAGGGATGAAATCTCAGACCTATTGTAGTCCCTTACGCTGCAGCAATCGGAGATAACTTCATTTTAATGGACGATAACTGCAGGCCACATCGTGCAAACCTGGTGGAGGATTTCCTTTTCGAGGAAGGAATCGTTCGAATGGAATGGCCAGCGTGTTCTCCAGACATGAATCCAATCGAGCACGTTTGGAACGCTCTAGGAAGACGAGTTTCTGGCCGCCAACAACCCCCACAAACTCTCCAAGAACTGGAAAGAGCTCTTCTGGAAGAGTGGGGCAGAATACCCCAACTCGTCATTAATAGCCTCATTGAGTCCATGCCTCAAAGGTGTTCAACGTTGCTGGCCGCCCGTGGAAACCATACCCCCTACTGAAAATGATTTTCTTTGAAGAAAACACCTTTTCTTATTCTTTTTTTCTCATATGCACAAATTGTGTTTTTTTCCTTTTTTACACAAATGCGCAATAAAATGCATTTTTTCTGCCAAACATGTGTAATTTATTCTCATATAACCTACTATGTCTGTCGACCATGTATCAATCAGCTAAAAAGTTTCCCAGATACAAAATCCACCTAAAACTGCAATATCCTTTAATTGTTTTGAGCAGTGTATATATTTTTACTGGAAGTGGAGATATAAATAAATGGTTATCAAAATTAATTAATATAATAAAAGTATAAATTTGTTTTAAGGATATTGCATTAAATAACAATAAGAAGTATTCCACTAACATTAATGATGTCAAAAAACATAGCTATATTTTAAAGAATACATGTTTTCCTTCATTTTTTAAATAGAACTTTACCGAATTACAAAATAAATTTCTCAGACAAGGTTCATTAATACAAATACAATTTATTTTCTTCTAGTTCACTGAATCGTTTAAAGAATATTACTTTTGCTTCATGTTTCTATTTTTCAGTTTGAAAATAAAAGGAAATACAATCCCGTAGATAACGTTTTAAAAAAAGAAGATACTTTTATGTAAATATAATTTACGTTCCTTTTACTCATTTAATATTTGCTCTCCAAACATTGAATTTATGCAAAGTGAATTCAGTTCTTTTAGCTTACATTAAATTTTCGAAAACTAAATTTTCCTTAATTAAGTTTTTAAGATAGAAATTTCTGGAATTTTATTAACACGCCTAAATTAAAATAGAGAAAAGCATGCTTTTATTGAAACTGATTATTTCGAAATTCTTTTATATATTATATAAACTATTGCGTGATTTTAAAATATTCTTGAAGTCTGCTTTGTCCCAATCATCAGAAAAAGAACCAACACTTTATGTTATGTGACATTTGCTGCCGTATAATAAAGGAAAAGGCATCTTTTATTTTCAGTCAACTAATATATAAAAACTTTAATTCTTATGCAAAATAACAACGAAATAAAATGCCGTTTTCGAAGCAGTATAAAAAAGAAAGTGATAATATATATATATAATATTTTTTTACAAGCAAAAGCAAAAAAGACACATAAATCAATAAATTAGAACAGCAATTATACACTGTTAAAAATCTGCAACAAACGGTCGAGTCATCCAGTCGTTTTTATAGAAAACATTTACTTGGCCATATTATGAAACGTTCACATTGGTCAGAATGGAAATAAATTACTGTTACGTAAGCATTTTCTATTTTTAAAAAAGTTGAATGACTGGACAGGATACTACAGATTTTTAACAGTGTAAATTCCAGCCGAATCAAATGTACAAAACAAATGGAGGAATAATTAAAATTCTCATGACTTTCACTTTTTGTTTTTTCTTTGCAAATAATATAAAGTTTTAATGTGGATCTTAGTTCGATACAAATCGGATTCAAATAGCATAAAATGACTCCCCTCTGCAATTAATACTTTAATAACCGTGATTTCATACAATCACATGAAGGGACTTTCAAGTTGCGCAAACACATTGTTTTCCAACTGTACAACTGTCTATAAATTAATTCATCTAAACTCTTAAATCCACAACACATTAACAAAAGAAAATTGAATACTTTAACTTTTTGATATGATTGGACTGAAACTCATTATATAAATAAACGCTTATTAAAATTTGAATATGCATCTTAGTTCAATACAAATCGGATTCAAATAGCATAAAATGACTCCCCTCTGCAATAAATTCTTTAATAACCGTAACTTCATACAATCACATGAAGGGACTTTCAAGTTGCGCAAACACATTGTTTTCCAACTGTACAACTGTCTATAAATCAATTCATCTAAACTCTTAAATCCACAACACATTAACAAAAGAAAATTGAATACTTTAATTTTTTGATATGATTGAACTGAAACTCATTATATAAATAAACGCTTATTAAAATTTGAATATGCATCTTAGTTCAATGCAAATCGGATTCAAATAGCATAAAATGACTCCCCTCTGCAATAAATTCTTTAATAACCGTAACTTCATACAATCACATGAAGGGACTTTCAAGTTGCGCAAACACACTGTTTTCCAACTGTACAACTGTCTATAAATCAATTCATCTAAACTCTTGAATCCACAACACATTAACAAAAGAAAATTGAATACTTTAATTTTTTGATATGATTGGACTGAAACTCATTATATAAATAAACGCTTATTAACATTTGAATGTGCATCTTAGTTCGATACAAATCGGATTCAAATAGCATAAAATGACCCCCCTCTGCAATGAATTATTTAATAACCGTAACTTCATACATTTAGATGAAGGGACTTTCAAGTTACACACACATATGATTTCCCAACCATTTTCTATAAAAAAGGTTGTCCATAAATCCTTTCATCTAAATTCTTAGATCCACAACACATTAACAAAAGAAAATGGAATACTTTAATTTTTTAACATATTTGAACTGAAACTGATTATATAAATAAATGCTTATTAAAATTTTAATGCGCATCTTAGTTTGGTACTAAACAAATTCAAATACCATAAAATGACTTCCCTCTTCAACGAATACTTTAATAACCGTAACTTCTTACATTTAGATGAAGGGACTTTCAAGTTACTCAAACACATTGTTTTTTAACTGTACAATTGTCTATAAATAAATTCATCTAAACTCTCAAATACACAACACATTAACAAAAGAAAATGTAATACTTTAATTCCTTACTATATTTTGAGCTGTAATTGATTATATGAATAAATGCTTATTAAAATAAAATAAAATAGCAAAGGTAAAAATCTGTTTTAAAGAAGTGGCAATAAATAACAGTAAGAAGTATTTCACTAATTTAATGACGTCGAACAATATTGAATTCATTAAAATAATACATGTTTCTCTTCATTTAAAAAAAATAGAACTTTATCAAATTACAAAATAAATTTCTCAGACAAAGTTCATTAATACAAATATAATTTATTTTAGTTTAGTTTAATGAAACGTAAGAGAATATTACTCTTTCTTTGTGTTTCTACTTTTCACAATGAAAATAAAAGAAAATAACAATCACATAGATAACGTTTTTAAGAGAAAGAGGCATTTATGTAAATATAATTTATTTCCTTTCACTCATTTAATCTTTGCCCTCCAAACATTGAATTTATGTAAATTCTTCTACTTTGTATTACATTTTCCAAAACAAAGTTTTCCTTAATTATGGTCCTTAATTGGGGTCCTTAATTATGGTTTTCCTTAATTATATTGGTTTAGAAAATAAAAAAAATAATCAACTAAAGATGATTATTTTATTTTTAATTTTAATAAACAGATGTAACGTAAATATTAAATAGGAACACCCTGTTTTTATATATTACTAGCCGGTCGTTTCCGAGTGGGGTCCGGTTACATTCTGTAGCGTACTGCCTTGACTTCGCTTGGGGAATAGAAAATGCATTTAACATGCAAAATGGAAAATGTAAATGAAATACTTTATTTTAAACTATACGAAAATAACTAATAAAAATATCAAAAAAGCACGTAAATAAATATTTCACGACATTAATAATAATAATAATATATATATATATATTATATATATTATTACATATATATGTATATATATATATATATATATATATATATATATATATATATATATATATATATATATATATATATATATATATATGTATATATATATATATATATATATATATATATATATATATATATATATATATATATATATATATATATGTAATATATATATTACATATGTATATATATATATATATAAATATATATGTATATATATATATATATGTATATATATATATATATATATATATATATATATATATATATATATATATATATATATATATATATATATATATATATATATATATAGTAATATATATATTACATATATATATTACATATGTATATATATATATATATATATATATATATATATATATATATTATTATTATTTTTTTTTTTTTTTTTTTGCATGAGCTCCCTGACAAAGTACCCCCGTGATTATCTAGGGTGGGCGGAGAGATTTCAGATAAAATAAATAAAAATGGGATTGCCTAAGATACATGACGATCATTGTAAATGGAAACTGTGGTTTCACGTCCATAAATTTTTAATGTGGTGATCAAAATAACGGGGCCCTGTGCATTTTTCACCAATGTATCGTTAAAGCAGCGATCACTGTAACGTGATTCAGTTATTTTCCGTGCAAAAATCGTTAAAATGAAATCATTTAAACAGGGCCATTGGGTTGCACGCCTATAAACTGATTATACGACAATCACTGTAAGGAAGCGTAGTGCATACCCGAGCCCATAAATATGGCGATCAGTATTTAAATCGCACACCTTTATTTCCATAAAATGTATTTTGAAAAGGAGGACATGTATTATATTTTGTATAAAAATTTAAATCCGATCGCTAATAAACGAAAAGCGCAAAAACAATTTATAAAATAGGGGAAAAAAAACTTTTCCTTTGAAAAATGTCATGCAAAATATCTATACTAATAAAATAAAGTTTCGCTCTGTGTGTCTCTGTGTGTGTGTTTCTGTTGGCCATGGCTAGCAAAATCTAGCCCACCTAGAAGCCTGAAACTTTAGATTTAGGTAGTCCAAACCCTCTCCTGGTGTACTTGAGCTTCAGAATTTAAAAATTTGGAAAATTAAAGTAGTTATTAATTAAAAACTGATCAACGATCACAAATAAAAAAGTCATTCATTCGAAGCTAGCTCGCGCATGCTGAGAAACCAATATCTGTATTTTCGGGAATAGAAGAAACAAAGCCCAAGTCATCCCGTTTTTTATTTAAGTTACTCTAAATTCGCCATGGGCGAACGGCTAGAAATACGAAAAAACCGTCTACATATTCTGAAAGAACATACTTTTACGTCTCGAATGATCTTGCTGGTTTGAAAAAAATTTACATTTAACCCTTTCGAAAAAAAAATAATCAAAAAGCATCGAATTCATGTTTTTTATTTTCTCCCGTTTTCCGAGCCTTGCATCCACGGAATACAAAAGATAAGGGAAAACGAAGGTCACCAAATTAAAGAACTGACTTTGCCCTTTTCAAAGCCCCCTTTGGTTTTAAAAAATACAAAAATTAACCCTTCGAAAAAGTATATTTTTTGTATGACGTTTTGTGATTTTTGCAATTTTTAAAAATTCGCATCGGCGATTCAGAGAAAGGTACGAAAAACTAAAAATACCAGACAATATTTACATTTATTCCTTTTTCGACATCTGTATTTGTTTTTGAAAAATACGAATATTAACCCTTCAAAAAAAATTCGTGCGCAGGACTTTCTTTTGCGAATTCCGATTTTCTGCGATATATAAAATCTGGCATCGGCTCTCTAAAATAACCAAACAAAAAGCAAACACACCTAAAGGCATCTACGTTGTATCGGGTTTAGGGAGAAACCTTTAGTTTAAAAAAAATCACGTTAACCCTTTCGAAAACGTTTTTTACCGTCAATCAATTTCGTTTTTTTAACTATTTCTCCTATCTTTAAAAATCCGAATTGGCATTTATAAACAAGATACGAAAAACTAAAAATACCGCGCCTAATCTGCATCCCTTTATTTTTTAAAATCTGGTATCCGTTTTGAAAATTTTTAATTTTAACCCTCCGAAATAAAATCCTTTCGAAAACTCACTCACGCGATTTTCGTTTTTCGGTCCAGATTTAAAAATCGGTATCGACTCGGGAAATGCGAGTACGGACAAATAGTAGACTCCAGATCATAGACACGTTTATTTTCTTCAAAACGCACCGTTGAGTTAAAAAAAAAATATCTACATTAACCCTTTCGAAACCGATCATTTGTACGTAACCCGCTTTCGCGATTTCCGCTATTTTGGTAATGTTTACCTGTGGTTAAATTTCAATTCTACTAGGAAATTTGGTTGGGTCGAGTGTTCTGAAAAGGCCTCTTCAAAAACAGACTGCGCCCTTTGGCGGTGGAAGGTGGAACTATAGGAGTATCTCTGATTCTATGGGCCCGATTACGACGGGGTTTGGCTCATTCGACTTGATATCTATAGCCTTAAATGTTTTAGTTGCACTTTCGACCGCCAGGATGCGCTTTCCGATCTTCGGTTTTATGATACCGATTACGACGGGGTTTGCCATATTCGACTTGATTTCGATAGTCTTACAGATTTCAGTCATATTCGTATAGAACAGATAGAGCAGGGATTCGTATAGAACAGATAGAGCAGGGATTCGTATAGAACAGGGTTAGCTAGTAGTATAATAAAAAAATCTGCAATAGTTATCTTATTCGTCTAATCTTCCATAATCGTAGTCATAGCCAACGTTGTCCACAAACTCGCCAGCTCTAAAATCGCTGAAATACATTTTTAACATTTTTTTTCGTAGATTTATAACGACGAATTTCACGCTACGTACTTAAAAATGCTGCTAAGATATGTCAAAATTACCTAAAACTTTCGAAACCGCCTTAATGGATTAATATCTAAAATCACTGAAACACCTATTTAACTATTTTTAGTACATTTGTTATCTTTAATTCCATGCTCCTACCTATAACTTCTACTGAGATATGGCAAAATAACCTAAAATATTCGGCCCCCTATTTAACCCCTTTAGTCGTAGAATTTCTAAAATTGCTGAAATACATGTTTAACTATTTTTTAGTAGATTTGTTATCCTGAATTTTACGCTCCTACCTAAAAATGCTGCTGAGAGATGGCGAAATGACCTAAAACTTTAGACCCCCTTCCCTATTTAACCACCTTAGTGGTCGAATTTTTTAAACCTGTGAAATATGTGTTTAACTATCTTTTAGTAGATTTGTTATCCTAAATTTAACGTTTTTAACTAAAGCTACTGTTGAGATATGGCGAAAAGGCGAAATGACCTGAAACTTTCTACCCTTTTTAGCTAATTTTTTTAGTAGAATTGTTATATTGAACTTCACGCTTCTTCCTAAAACTGCTGCTGAGATATCGCGAAAAAAATTTTAGACAACCCATTTAACGCTCTTAGTGTCTGAGTTTCTCAATTCGCCTGAAATACATGTTTAACTATTCTTTAGTAGATTTGTTATCCCGAATTTCATGCTGCTACCTACAACTGCTGCTGAGATATGGCGAAAAGACGAAATGACTTAAAAATGTCTACCCCTATTTAACCCCCTTATTTTGTGAATTTTTAAAAATCCTTTTCTTAGTGGGTGCCTACATTGTGTACGTAGCATGTCTGCCAAATTGCATTGCCCTAGGACCAACGGTTGACGCTATTATAAGTCAGTCGAGACATACTCTTTTATAAGTACTAGGGTATCCAACCCGGGCTTCCCGGGTTACAAAACATGGGTAAAAATCTTTATTATTATTATTATTATTATTATTATTATTATTACTATTAAAAATTATAACAGATTTTTTACATTTAATATAATTTTTAGATTGCACAGTAACAATACCAAAAATCATTTTTACATGAAAAAAGCAATTATATATAAAAGTAAAGTTTTGCAATTTATTAAAAGCGATACTTTTTTTTATTGGCCTCGTGACAGTGTTAACAGCGGAAGAAATCGCTTATTTAGAGCAGACTTTCTGATTGTAATAATCTCAGTTGCTTTAAGTGCGTAGTTTGATTACGTCTTAAATTTATGTTTTATTAATGTTTTATTATTTTATTTATTTATCGATGAAGTTTTAATTCCGTTATGAAATATATGACGGAAACAAATGCTGAACTTTTTATATTAATTTAAGTGCAAACGCATTAACTCTTTGTAATCGTCTGCACGCGACGAAAATAAAAAATCATAATTGAAAATTATTTTTAAAGCCATAAAAAATGAGTAAATTGTGATACAATTTTCAAACAAATTGCAATACAGTTTTAAAAAATCTGCATTTGAAAGTACATTTTTTCCCCTATTCAACGGTGTAAAAATTTAAAATGTGCGATGTTTAGAAATTAAAAAAATTTCAGTAAAACAGAAACTTCATCATCAAGTGTGGCCATTCGCAAAATGACGTAAACGTTGGGCACGGACACGTTTGTCCCTTTTAATATAGATAGATATGAACTATTGCAGGATTTTAAATTGCTCTCGAAGCTTGTTTTGTACCAATTATCAAATGAAGAACTATTCCTTTAAGTTATGTGACATTAATTGTCGAATAATAAAAAAAAATATATTAGGATAGTTATAAAGAGCATAATGTTTCCGTTTTAAATGTTTAACCCCTTCAGGGGCAAAGTACTTTTGGAGCAAAAATATTGAAATTATTGATTGACACCAAGATTCACGGACGAATTTATTTTAAAATAAGTAAAACCTTTCCATCATGTACCTTATAAATTCAAAATTTGATTATAAAATACTGGTGTCATTGTGCCATTTTGGGATTAAATTAAGTGGTATATATAATATACCGGCGCCCTTCAAGAGGTTAATCACTTATATTAAATACTTTTATTCTATCCATATTCACTAATTTAAAATGGCAGATAAATGTGGTCTACAGCATTTAAGTAAAATTACAGAAGAAAAGGTGAAAAGTATCTTTCAAAAGTAGAAGTGTTACTGTGTACTCCAATTTTCGTTGTAGTAGCTCACGAAACTTCCAGTATCCTTGAGGTCTTTGTTTCAAGGGTTCCATCTTACTGGCACTTATTATAGTTTACACTCTCTAAAAATCTGTGATATCTGACAACTTATGTTGTATACAAATCAATTAATGTTGATAAATTAACCCTTGGTAGTTTGGAGTAGGAAATTGCCCACCTAGTTTATGTTAAAAGTCTTGTATCACACTCTAAAAAAAAATCCGTGAAAATACAAGAGATTTTCCGTAAAATTTCACGGAGAAGTTTCATTTTTCCAAAACAACAGTACAATTTCCGTAAATGACATTAGATCCGTAAAGGAGATTTCAAATCCGTAAATATGCAGAAAGTTTTCCGTAAATTTAATGGATTTTGTCCGTATTTCTTTCAAAACAGTACAATGTCCGCATTTCTTCCAAAACAGTGCAATGTCCATAAATAACTTTTAGAGGTTTGCGTATAGAAATCGCCTTGTTTGAAATGGGAATTAAGATTGTTGTATTTACTAGAGTTCTTCAAGGATCCAGGCCTGACCCGGCTCGACAACATGCTGGCCCATTCTAACCAGGGCCATGTCTGGACAGTAATTTTTTGTGAAAATAATAGTAATATTTACATTTTTTAATGAAATATTTAGAAATTGATTTTGTTTTTATAAGTTACAGAAAGATATATATATATTTAAATCTATTTTTTATTTTTATTGATAGTGCTTTAAAATTAGAACTCTTTTTTTTTTCACTAATTTTTTTAAATTTTATTTTAACTTTTCTAACGTGAGGCAATATTGGATTATTTAAAGGTTTCACAACATAATATCTCTGTAAGTTATCGCTACGTAAATTGTATTAAACTAAATTGATTTGGCTTATAAATTTATGAATTAAACTAAAATTTATTATTTTATAAATTATAATTTTACAACGTTTATATTTTTTCCCTTAAATTTATAAAAATAGTTAATATTTTTTCTTTACTTTTATAAAAATGAAGTTTACAATTTTATTAACTTTATAATTTCTTTAGCTTATAATTTTATAAATTAAACTAAATTAATTTAAACTATATCAATAAGTCCAAATTTAAACTTACCTATCACAGGATCATTAATTTCGAAATTGTCTTTAAGAATTAATTTTTTGTTTTAATATTATTAAAACTATTCAGTTTGACAGAACCGTACACAAAAGTTCTCAGCATAGCTCAAATATAATAATTTAATTTATTATAAAAAATTTTATTTACGTAAGTTTTTTAAAGTAAGAGATAAAGAAAATTTATTTTAATAGCATGTAATAAATACGTCTCCTTCAGATAATTATTGTTTTTATTGGAATTGATAAATAGATCATCAGATAAATAATTTTAAAAAGTATATGTTCAAAAAAAGAAAATGTTGTACTATTACAAAAAGATGCAATCATACAATGACTCTTAATACAATGTTTTACGCATATAATACATAATAAGTTAAAATTTATCTCGTTTATCTGTTATAAGGCATCGAATAATAAAGGAAAATATTAAAAACATTTTAACTCTTGAAAAAAAAATAAATGGAACCTTCAAGTTTTTGCATAATAAAAAGCGACGAAGTTAAGTAGCAACATTTGAGATACTGGAATGTCGAGTCTTAGCGTAGTGGTTAGGATCTCCGGTTCAGTAAGCGAAAGATTGCGGGTTCGATTCTCATCGAGGCAAGGGTTGGTTGTTTACACAAAACTCACTCAGAAATGGGAGATAAAAAAGGCAGTATATCTGTCTTTTATAAAGTTGTTCTTGAGAAGTAACTTTTTTTTTTGGTCCTATAATGTTTATTTTAACATAATAAAAATTTCTAAAAAATACGGAAGATATCTGTTATAAAACGGAAATTTAAAAATGGATATTTCAGAAAGTACGGAAAATTTCCTGGAATTTACGGATTTTTTTACGTTATAAAACGGAAATAGTACTGGCGTCTCGATTGCCAGTACAATTTCCGTTTTTTTTTTCAGGATTTTTTTTTTTTTTACAGTGCACATATGAGTTTTTCAACACATACGGTATACCAGAATTTTCCGATATCATCCACATGCAAGAAATTAATGCTATTGATAACCGTTTCCGCTCTTTGTATAAATATCTTCATTTGCGAGACTAAAATTTGGTAAAGAAAGTTAAAACTTGGGACATTGAGAAATATTTCTGCAAATGTCAATGTTAATGAATGTTTAGTCATATCTACTATTATTATACAATTTCACAATCAAAGCTATTTTACAGTATATATCTATTTAATGTTAATTATCTGTTATTGTTTTTAATTTCCTCATGCTTATGAAATTAAGTTATTACCCGTTAACTTCTTTGTGTTGTTCTTATTTTTTCGCAAATCTTTTTTCACAGATTGTTTCAATCCAGTTATTGCGTACTTACTTAAATCATGGATATAGTTATTAAGTACTTTTGGGAACGGGAAAATTGTCCACCAATTTCCCTATCGGTAGTGCATTATTTTTTTTTTCTTTAGAAAACGAAACCACATACTGCATGCTAAAATCTGTGGAGGAAATCTGATTGTGGATCATTCAGTAATTTGTACATCATACATATCTAGTTTAATTACATAATGGAGCTATAAATAAAGAGGAGGAGACATATAGTGTAGTGTCTACCAGTTACGAGTGAAGTAACTGTGGATGTTGTCACAAGATGGCAGGTGTTGTTTGTTTACATCGGATCGATAGGACCTGATTACCGCCTGGGAAAACTTTCACCAGTAAAGTTTAATAGAAATTTTCGCCTTATTTAAACGCCTTATTCATGCGAAATTTCTGTCATAAATAAAGTAAAAATTTCTATTCGTTTTTAACACTTTTCAACCTAGTTGAAAAGTGTTTATGGCTTCGGTTTGTCTACCGTCTGACAGTGTGGTATTTAGTCCCAAAACCTGGCCAAAATTATTTTATAATTCTAAAAGCTACACATCTACGTTTTTATTAGCTCACAGGCTATCAAAGCCTGAGAGCTAATGTGCCCACCGATTGTGTATGTACGTACGCATGTATGTACGTACGTATGTATGTACGTAACGCGATAACTCTTGATAGAAATAACCGTTTTGCTTCAAATTTTGTTTATAGGTCTATTGTGATAAGGCGCTTCTCTGATTAGTTTTGAAGGTTCATTGGTTAAATATAAAGAGGGGACGGGGGGTTAACTCCCCCTTAATTTAGATAAATGAGTTTTTCATGCAGAATTATCCGATTTCTTCCAATTTTGTATATATATTCATTGTAATAAAGCACTTCTCTGGTTAGTTTTTGGGGTTCATTGGTTAAATATAAAGGGGGGAATAGGGGGATGATTCCCCTTAATATATAGTCAGTTTCCTTATTTTTCGAGAGTCAAGAGTATAATATACAATTAGTGTGAAAAGCCTGTAAATCATCTCAATGTCCTCAGTTCAACTGAGCAGTTTTCTTTTTTATTTGAATTGTAGAGTGAAAACGGTAAAATAAAGTCTTATTTATAAATGAAAGCATTTATTCATCAGTTTCATCACTATTACTGTCTTTAAGAATATTAACATTTGTAATATCACTTTTTGATAACAGATGTAAAACTTCAGAAGATAAGGGCTTTTTTTTCTAGTCGGTGTTGCATTTCATGCCAGTTATTATTGGGTCAGAAGTTAAAAGAAGCCTATTCAGGACATCAATGTACAGGCCACTCGCGAAAAATTTCTTCTGTAGTTTAATTTAAATGACCTAATATGTTTATTGCGAGCTTCTGCAGCCTCTTCAGATAGTTGGCCTATTGGCAGAATAGCCTTTTTTATAAACTCTGCTCCATGACGAAGGACATGGGATAAAAACTATATAGTGACACATACAGTTCAGCCGTCTCTTAGCAATATTTTTCCAATTCTTCTGTATTAATTTTGTATTAGTATTGTTTTCTCCAAATATTGTCCTTGTTTTTATGAGTAACTACCCATTTTTGTTTGCACTGAATTTTAATAACGGAGAGCTTTTGCTTCATTTCAGCTATCCTTGGATCACCTTCAGAATAATTTCTCAATAATTCTTGCTGCATAAATTGATGATTTCCATCAAATGTTGACTCATTTGAGCATTGTATGATGGTATACAACTCATTTCGAGTCATAGATATCAATTCAGAAGGCCCTGTTACCAAAATAAATAAAAAAATAAATAGCAGTAATTTATATAAAAAATTGTAGGAACTAACAAAAAAATTCGTTAAAAATAGGGGGGCGGTTTCGGGCGGCTGATTTTTTTTATAATTGCCTTGTATACTAAGTACTGCATATTAAACAATAGTTTTCATCACTTAAATATGTTTAAAAATATAACAAAATCCTTTCTAAATATTATAAATAATTATTTATGCCACTATGAACTATACCTAGGTTGTCAACCATATAGACAAAAAATCTGCAGGATATTCATTAGATAAATGTTGTGTGTATAAAGTACATACCCAGTTCAGAATAATCCATCACAACAACAACCACGAAATTGTTTAGACAATAAAAAACAAGAGATTTTAAAACACTAAAATCTGAGCGCATTGTAAAATCACAGGAATACTGGAAGCGAACGGCAACTTCAGACTGATCGCGTGGCGCGCTGCGTTGTGCTAGCGCATTGCACGTTTCGCCTTTGGATGCAGTAACTATTAAGCTTTTTGAGGAAAAATATACAGGGTAGGAAACCGATTTTTAAACAAATCATTTTTGGCCATGTTTTGGGACTAAATACCACACTGTGAGTGTGTCCTACTGTCCATGATCTAACTCGCCTAATTATACTCGGATTGCCCTGTAATTTTTGTATAATGCCAATGTTGTTTACTTCAGCATGTTTTCTATTGAAAATGAAATGTATTGCACTTATAGTTTTTTTACAGGGATAGTCAAAAGTAT
Source organism: Maratus michaelseni (assembly GCA_963931845.1). Taxonomy (NCBI): domain Eukaryota; kingdom Metazoa; phylum Arthropoda; class Arachnida; order Araneae; family Salticidae; genus Maratus; species Maratus michaelseni. The sequence goes on along the minus strand of OZ007587.1, from coordinate 140,757,949 downwards.
TCCGCTACATTACAGTCAATGGGAAATAATCGTTTGAAGTGCATTTTGATGATGCTACGCTATATAATTATAAGGCACATTCAAACAAGTTTTCTGTAGAATATGGGGTGCATGGCTTTAATTATTCATTTACAGGGTCAAACAAAAGTATTATGTTACACATTGTTCTACGAGGAAAAATCGTTTGCAGTGCAATTTAATGATGTTTCACTATTTCAAACAAAATGAAAATTATATGCATTACTGAGGTGAACTATAAATTGCTTGCTTAAAAGTACATTGCGTTTATCGTTCATTTACAGGGACACACAATATATATAGGTTACGCTATACGTGCGATAATTACAGTCTATGGGTGATAAAAATGCAAACCGAAGTTGAAAGTTTAACTAAATTTACATTTACATATAAACACATTACATATAAACATTTAAGTTTAACTAAATTTTTCCATAGTACGTGGTGTGTACGCATTTTCCTGCGGAACAGTATTTAGTAGAGTAATAGAAGTTTGTGGAATATAAGTAAATCCATGTACAGGGCTACGCAACGTTGCGTTTTTCATGTAGCTTAGTAAGTAGGGTGTACAAAAGATTTTAGATAATACACAGGGCTGTACAAAAGGTTTCGACTCTTTTTCCATCGATTGGCTAAAATTGCTAAATATGAATTTTCTAACTGAACTAAATTTTATCATTCTATGTAATATATATCCAAATCTACAGATCATATACAGGGCTGCACAAATTATTTCGACTACTTTTTTGACAATGGAATGTAATTTTTGTAACTGTATTTTTCAATGTATTATATGTTTTCTAAACTGCTTACTTACATATCTTCTGTCACCTTATTTAACTGTGAAGTTTCGTTACAGTTTTCTGGGTGTGTTGGAAAGTGTTTCAAAATCTTTGCTTGACGTATAATTTTTCGTTCTTGTTTCTGCTGGAAATTTGACCCAGCGATAATCAGCCCCCGTGGAAGCGGTTACAGTTGAAGCTTCACCATGATGACGATATGTCAATTCCTCTTTATTTATAGTTCCACGAATTTCATCTATTCTTTAAGGGGAAGGTATGTTTACAAACAAACACTTTCAGTCAACCGATCTACTTACTACATTTCTGCCTTAATTCTGCAATGACAAATTATCCGTTACTGCAGAATGTTTATTGACGGCGTAACCCAAAGCGTATAAGTAGACCACTTATTCGTAAACTAATCAGATCCCCTGAATTTGTGTAAAGAATAGTTAGCATGGCAAGTCCTGACCTGAACCGCCATTCATTTCATTCAAGTTAGAAACCATGAAAAAGGTTTTACCTCAGAGTTATAATACATGTACCCATAAATTTGCCGAATGTGAATAGCAAGTAGCAATTTGATATAGCCAAATAGGGATTTTTTTTTATTAAAATTTGAAAAAATAATAATTCTCAGTACCATTGAGAAATTAAAAAAAAAATGGTAACAGATTGCTTTTTTCTAAGCTGAGTTGACAAGTAAATTATTAAATTTCATCTTCATTTTAGTCCTTTTAAACGCTAATTTTAATTTGTTTGTGATGATAAAACTAATCATGATGATTTTGATGAACTAATCATGATGATAATGATGATGATTCGTAAACTAATCAGATCCGCTGAATTTTTGTAAAGAGTGAGCATGGCAAGTCCTGACACTATAAAAAACGTAACATAATGATGATAAAACTAATCATGATGATTTTGATGAACTAATCATGATAATGATGATGATGATGATTATTCGTAAACTAATCAGATCCCCGGAATTTTTGTAAAGAGTGAGTATGGCAAGTCTTGACGTGAACCACCATTCATTTTATTCAAGTTAAAAACATTAAAAAATATTTTACCTCAGAGTTATAATACGCGTACCCACAAATTTGTGATATGTGAATAGCAAGTAGCAATTTGACATAGCCAATTGTGAACGTTCTTTTATAAAATTTTAAAAATAATAATTCTCAGTACCACTGAAAAATTAAAAAAATATATTAACAGATTGCTTTTTTCTACGCTGAGTTGACAAGTAAATTATTAAATTTCATCTTCATTTTAGTCCTTTTAAATGCTAATTTTAATTTGTTTGTGATGATATATAATGTTACGAGCTTTGTACCATTCTTAATTAATATGATCGATATATGTTAAAAGAAAAATATTTTAACAACGCAAAATGTATTTAAATTTTTGTAAATAACTACTTTATTGGAGAAGTTTTAATTGTGACTTTTAAAAAAAATGGATTGTTAGATATTACGTTTTCAAAGAAAATTACCAGTGCAAAATAACTTTTCAAGAATATTAAAGAATATTAAAAATCTTAAATACCAAAAGCAATTAACTAAAAAATATATTAATGCTTTTATTAGAATAGCTTTTAAAATAGCAGCAAATTCTTAAACGTTTCTACTTTATTTAAAGAAAGCACACAAGGCATCTTTCTTTTCAAAAACATTTATTCCTTTTATTTATATGTCTTTGAAATCAAATGACAAATGTATACAGTTATTTTCATTAATATGAATTTATCCTCTTTTTTTCACAAAGATACCTAAATTATGGTAAGAAATCATTATGAATTTTTACATTTTCTGTTTGGAAAGATAGCTATTTGAAAGAATATTTCATTGCAATTTTTTCAAAAATATAATATACATTTGTAAATATAAATTATGACTCTTTTAGTCTCATTTATTATGTTCTCAGAAAAAGTTGAGCTTAAGTAAAAATTATTTATATTGTTAACGTTATTGGATTCGCAGTTATTTGCATTTCTTCTTGAATTCCGTTACAGTTGAAAGTTGGTAAGACAGCAGTAGGATATTATTTGAATATTTGAGTTTCTAGATAATACTTTTCAGAGTAACTGAATTAATATTTAAACTTATAATGGGCTTTCCAAAATGCTTATTGCGGAGAATTTCATTTTAGTACAACAATTTTTAGCACACAAAGTAACTTTTTTAAATAAATAAATAAATAAATAAATAAATATATATATATTCATTTTATTTATATGTTTTTTGAATAGAATATGATTTACAATTTTCGTTGGAAGCTGTTTTATGCTAAAATGTGCTCAAGATTTTCAGAATGAGGAAATATAATTGCAAAAGTTATTGGATTAGAAGTTATTTACTATTTACATGGGTTTTATTATAATTGAAAATTAGTATGGAGCAGCAGGATATTATATTTGAACTTTTTGTTTATAATTTCAAGAATAATTTAACTAATACTGAAACTCATAATTGATCTTTAAGAATGCGTACTATAGCGAATTTGCCTTTTACAAAATTAGTTAAACTATAAATATGTTTTTAAATATTGGGTTAAAGTTAAGGGGGGAGGGGGTAGATATCTTCAGAATAAACAAATGCAATGAAAGATGTGTTTGCTATTTAAAAAAACAAAACAAAAAAAAAGCAACTTTTCGAAGGAAAATGAACCAACAGGGAAATAGTAATGTTTTCAATGGTAGAGGAAAAGGTCCATATAAGGGATAGTAGGTGTTCTCAGAACTGAATGCACCGCAGAATAGCGACAGCAGGCAATGTTTGTAACGTTAAATGAGAGAAGAAAGGCACGAGTAGTAGATTGTTAAAGTCTGTCTCATTTACAAACAGTAGGAGCAAAAGTGTCGACACGACGAAATCTGGGATATTAAAAGTTTTTCATATATGTGTCATTTAAAAAAATATACTGATCGTACATTGACCTGAATTGACGATTAAATTGTGTTCCAGACATATTTAGCTCCCAGATGCCGCACGCACGTTATTGGTATTTTACTATATGAATGAGTAATACCAGTTTTAACTTAAATATAGCAGTGGTACAAATACCAGCCACACAGAGTGGTCTAAATACCAGCTACCTGGTATTCGGGGCTCTATGGGTACATTCCGCGTAGGGGAGGAAAATAAATTAATTTATGGGATCACGCACGATACACTGCTTTCTTGCGTCATTTGCGGCACTGGTTGTCGAATCACCTCTCAGAAAAGTGTTGTTGGACACTACAAAATATACCGCAATAAATGGAAATAGAGAAAAGAAAAATAACGGATTAAAAACTACGAAATTCAGGCGAAAAGGTTAGAAATTAGATTTTTAAAATGTGAAAAAGGAAGATTTTCAACTGAGGAAGATGGTGCAATTTGTTTCTTCTACGAAGGTGCTTTCTCTGCTGGCAAGAAAGGGGAATTCTGGGTTCGGTGTTAACAATGGGATATGTGGGTTCATAAGCGATTGCATCGACGCAGCATTACTATGCTTGTGATTTTTATACATAAAGTAATTTACTTTTCAAGCAGTAAGCCTATTTTTGTTAACACGTTAAAAACAAAGTTGAGAACAGAATGAAAAGAAGATTGTCAGAGATAATCGTTGAGATTTTTATAAATTTGACAAAAATTCTTGTTAATTAAAAATTTATGTCGTTTCTGTACATATTAAACGTTATTAATTAATGAACAAAATTTGTTAAAACGGTATTATTTTCTCTTAATTATTGAAATTAGCCCTATATGTAAGATTGGGGTTAATTTGGGGGAAGGAGTTATTTTGGAAAAACTGATGTAGTCTGTATTTAGACCCCATTTTCTAAACTGAAAATAAGCAGACTTTCGGAATTTTTCTTTTTATAAACAGAAAACGATTTTAAACTGAATTTTTTTCTCTAAACGGATGTGAAACGTATCAAGGTAACCTACCATGAATTTTTCCTCCACTAATATTCAAAATTTTAGGATCTAGATTGAGAATAAAAGTGGTAGCCGATATTTGCACTTTCTCTAGCGTTTTGAACCTTTGACTACGAAAAAGAAAAATACTTTCATTATACATCGAAAAAATTTTGTTTAGCCCATGGAAACAACTCTTGCCCAGAGATATGTTTTCCTCTCTTATTGAAAATTCTGAGTTTTAGAAAGATGCTGTTTTTCTTGATAACCCTTCAATTCAGATGTTTAAAATCACAGGGAAGTAAATCAATAAATAAAAAAAAAATAGCTCTAAGTACATGAGGATATCAAGGAAGATCGGTATAAGTGAGGATTCCGCGAAATTGGCTTTATATATCATGCGAAGTTATTTTACCCCCCCCCCCCAAATGGAATACCCCAACCATAACACTTCCAGAAAACACTTGAGCATTTAAGAAAGTGTGACATACATCACTGTGTTTTTAAACGACTCGATTGTTAAAGTTATTGATACCGAAGCTATATGTTTTTTCTTTGAATATTGCTACAACTGAGAACTGATATGCGACAGCAGTATATACATTTATGTTTTCTGTTTGTAACACTTTCCAACATAGTAGAAAAGTGTTTATGAATTCAGTTTGTCTGTCTGTCTGTCCGTGCTCTAATTCGCGTAAATATACTCGGACTGTCATGCAATTGATATATGTTATTGAGGTTTAGTATGGCATATTCGGTATTGAAAATGTTCCTTTACAGAGACCCTCTAAAGAATTCCGTTACATTACGGTCTACAAGTAAAAATCGTTTGCGGTGAATTTTAATAATGTCACACTATTTCAAACATATTGAAGTTGATATATATCACTAAGTTGCACTACAAGAGTCTGACTACAGAATAGGGTGTGCATAGCATTCATCGTTCATTTACAGGGACACAAAAAAAAATTCGGTTACAGTACTATCTATTAACAAATAATTAGTAGTAATGTAAGTGAGTTTTCGGTTGTGGTACACATATTTAAATTTAATTTATTTTCCCTATTACTACATGGTGTGCATAAATTCTATAGATTATATACAGAGCAGAACAAAAGATCTATAGTACATTTTCCTTTATTGGCGGAAATTGATGACGGGTAATTTTCAACTGTGCTATGCATTTCCTAACTGAACTAAATGTTATATATAGAAATCTATAGATCATATACAGGGCGACAGAATGTAATTAAGACATTTATCTGACTATTAATAGTAATTCTTGAAATTGGGTTTCAAACGTATTATGTGTTTTCCAAATTGTTTACTTAAACATCATCTTTCACCTTATGAAATGGTGAAGTTTTGTTGAAGTATTTTCAAAGTTTTGGAAAGAGTTTCATAATCTATGCTTGATAGCGTGCTTTTTCGTTCTTTTTGAACTTCTTGTCATTATTTTGCAGAGAAATTAATGAAAATTTAAACTAACTCCAAACATATGTATTTTGTTTTGGAACGTCAATTTATAGTACGAATATCGTTTTATAACCTTGGATATAAGACGTTTTCTTCTAAAATATGTTTACGTTTTAGAGAATGAACAAACAAAATGACATTTTGACCATTATATTTTAATAATTATACTACGATGAAAGTTAATCATGCTTCAATAAATTACTAAAGCATTAATTTTGAAAAGAGATCCTGGCCTCTAATGTCTACAATCTAATCTGTCACAAAAGATTGAAACAAAATAAATATAATTTTGAAGAACTAATTAATTATTTAATATGACCCAAATTCGAATCCAAACAACAGAGCTTTCTATTTCTTTCTCGGTTTTACATATTTGATTGCAGTTGATTGTTAACTGTTTTTGAAGTTATAAAGATGCAAATATTAAGTTAAGACATTTTATAGCTTAAAAAAGAAATTACCTAAAATTTCTCCACTTTTTTGCGATTTTTTTAGTGCAATTATACAGTAATAATAATGTTTTTTTTTTTTTTTTTTTTTTTTTTTTGCAAATGAAAGAGCATATCTTGAAGTTTAAAAACATTTTTTTATTTGGAAAGTGGTTGTAAAATGGTCCCCTGGCGGCCGAAAAACGTATACGTGAGGGACCACAAAACAGTATGTACTAGAAAAGCATGAAAATTTCAACCAAATCGGTCGACTCAATCTCGAGTTCTTCCTGGAACCGATTTGTAACACAGAGTTTCGAAAAAAAAAAAACAGGTTTAAAGTTTTACAACGTTTTTAAACAAACATAGATAACAATGACAATTTTTAACTCACATAAAATCATCTGTACTCAGGCCCATATAATGAACCCTCTTGGACAACCCCTTTCTCAATTATTTTGTTTCTACATGCGCTCCCACACACAATACCAGAGGTGTGGCAAGCTCTCACTAATCTTCCGTAATATGTGGGTTAATTTAACTCAGGTTTAATACGTTACGCACCAGATTTTTTTTTAAAGAAATGAAATTAAGTAGATTCCATGTCCGAACAGGTCTGAACAGGTGATGTCGGTTAAGGGGCTTCCGAGTTGCTATCAACTTTACGCCCAGTCTATTGTGAGTAGAATGTCTTATAAAAATGAGCCGTTGGTAAAAGTAAAAATACTTCAATGAGCAATTAATAAAAATAAGAAATTTCTTTAATAATGGTAGAAAATAAATTTGGAATAATATAGTAAAGCAAAATAGATTAAGGATAGAGTCTAAAAATAAAATAAAATAAAATGGTATAGCTGTAGTAAGATTTACTACTGATAATAAAGTTTAAAGATTAAAAATTAGGGTTCGGGACATGTTCGATAAAAAACAGCACATAAATGCCAGGTGGGAAAAGGTAGTCAAAGCTTAAAAAAAAAAGAGAGACACTTTTCAGTGGCCATACATTTTTTTTTTTTTGGTACATCTGAAATTAACTAAATAAAGATTCATCAAATATTTTTTCTGGTTCGAAACGTTGTTAAACTGGGTTAAATTAATCGACATATTACGGGAGATTAGTGAGAGCTTAGCACCTCTGACAATACGCTAAAAATGAGCCTATTCACTTCAACATCAAACGGCGGATAACTTTTGAACCAATACAAATTTGAGAAAAACTGCTTTCCCTCAAAGTTTTTGAGAGTTTAAGAAGTAAAAATATGTGAAAAAAATTTTTCGATAAAAAAAAAAAAAAGTTATAACATGGCTCAAAGGAAAGAAAAAATGATAGCATAAGGTACATCCATATTGTAAGAATAATAGAAGTGGCTAAACCTTATTTTTTTCTCTTTTTTTCTCGATAAATTCAATATTTTATGATTGTTTTTTTGAATGAGGAATATTTTATAAAGTATCTGTAATACCGACTGGATATGCCTACTTCAATTTTAAGAGAATAGAATGATTTGGATATACTTTTCTCTTAAACATTTTAAAATAAATTACTACGTAAAAATCACGTAGTTAAATTCGTATTAAAATGAAAAGATTGCCAATATGCTGATTGTACTAGTTAGTTGGAATAATAATTAACTGCAAGTTGTTTCATTAAAAATACACAAATTCCAATAAGGAAGAATTATTATACAAGAGTAGTCTCGTACTTCATTTTAAACTATTAATCGATAAAATAGACGGTTACCTTTATTAAAATTGCACTTTGTTTCTAATAATGATATATTTCGTAGACACAGTAATTTCCTTTTAAAAATTCGCAAGTTAGTTACAAGCTTAATATTTTCATTTGGTTCTTTAACACGTGTAATATTGATGTAATAATGTGTAAAACCTTCCAGTATATTGTTTCCTTGAGCATCAACTGAAAGAATTTTTCTGCGTGCGTGTGAAACATTTGAATCAGTGATTGAGATTTTTCATTTGCTTTTTTTTTTCTTCTTTCTTCTGAATGAAGACACTATTCAATAATTAACTGTCACATATTACAAAACTTGACAGCCAAAACATTATCCAGATTTAAGAATTTAATGCATGAAGCTATGCACAGCAAAACTTTTGCTGTAAAGTGGCAGTTGTCGATTGTGGAAGACAGTGATAAGAAATACTTATGTCATTTGCTCAAAGCAGTGGAAATCAGGTTAAATAATTCTTCATAACTGACATGGATTATTCGGAAACAAGTGCAGGTGTATTCTGGGAACTCTTATCTTAAAGTGGTTTTCAATAATAAAAAAACATGCACAGCTGTCTTCTAAGAACTGGTATAATTAATTATTCACGACTTTTCTAAAACAAATCCAAGTGCACCAAATTCTATAAAAGAAATGTTAGTTTTTAGTACATTGTCGTTGGATAGCTAAAGAGTACTTTCGAAAGATGAAGAGCAAAAATAATTTCAATAGTTTTGAATTTTATATTGTATGATAAATTTATAAATTAAATTTGACACCACTTGGTTGTATCTTTTAAAGTGTTTTGTATTCTATTCCACTTTGAAATAAAAAAAAAAGCATCAAATTATGTCAGATGCGATTTTAATTAAATTTACTAGAGAGGTTCAATAAATTAGTTAACTACAGCCAAGTTGGCTTCGTTCATGGAGATTTATTTTTGGCCGCCAAATTTAGCGATATTTCTCCAAATGTCACCAAGTTTGGCGATAATTTGACGCTAACACATATTAATATACTTTATGCGTATGATTGGGAAAATGATTACAACAATGAAAGGTAATAATTTGCGAGAAATCCCGTTCATTAGAACTCATAAATTAATTCCTTATTTGTTTTAATCTGATGTCTTGTTTCAAAATGTCAGCCACCCAAGCATTTCAAACTGCAGTATCTGATAGACCGGGAGCCGGCAGCACAGACAATCACCTCATCGAATTCACGGATGAAATTCTAGGATTCGTTAAATCTTGATTCGCATAATAAAACGCAATCGGTCTACCAAGTCATATCTTGGTGGAAAACACCTGAAAACCCGATTTTAGCGGCTGACTCGTATAGGTTTACCATTGTGTTTTCCTGCACCAAAAGGTATGAAAACATGGAGGACTGGGAGCAGGAAAACACAATGGTAAACCTGCCAGCAGATGACTATATTACGAAATATAATGTAACCTAGAGTGAGACTGTATTTAAGCTACCAGAACTACACATAACATAAAGCTGTGAGGCCCAGAGTTCAAGAACTAACAAACAAAAATGAATAACAAGAACGTTATTTAAGGTCATTGGTCAATCTCTGCAATGATTGTAATGCTCTCTTTTTTAGTAGTTTGGTGACTAGAGAACATTTTAATTTGTGTTGGTCATAACGGCCACATTTCTCTATCAAACTGTACTATAGATGATCAAATAAAAAAATTTGCTTCTTAATAGCACGAATTTTGCCTAACGCATAAGATAAGATAATAGCGCAATGGCATTCGCATTGTATTCATCAATGTGGAAGGACTTTCCAGATGAAAGTCCATATTACTTTAAAATACGTGGTCGAATTCACCATTTCGTTTGATTCAAAGATCATTTACGGAAAATGGACCAGCGCAGCGGGCATAGCCTGCTAATTTTAAATAAAGAAGGGGGTAGTTGACAGATATAAATTTAGATTTTATGAGTAATATCTAACAGCTTGGGCACCGTAGCCCAAATCTTCCAAAAGACTTCTGTTTTTTTTTTCTTTATTACGTTCTCCACTTTTACATCAGAATCTAAAATGTTTGATTCTGTTTAATGGTATACACTTTCTATCTAATTTCGAGACTGCAATTCATGTAGTTCTAAAATATTTCTGTTACAATACGTTAATTTGGAGTGAGGCCCGATTATGGAAATTTCACTACTTTGATTTACGTGTGGTAGAAAGCGCGAACTAGTAAATTTATTTTTAAAAATATATAATTTTTGCTTTGTTCCTTTTTTAAATATACAGTGAAAAAAAAAAAGCATTATTTTGTTTACGATTTCTAAATTGTTTTCTCGATGTATAATCATAATCCAATTAATAGTAAACTATTAATTGATAAAAGCGTATTTTTTAAAAAATATACTTAACTCCATATTTTAATTTTAGTTTTTACATTTTAGTGCAAAAATATTTCAATGTTGCAGTTTTACAGCCAGTTGACATATTTTAGAGAGCATGTTTAGCGTATAATTAACTCCATTATGTTGCGTAACTCGCATATATAATTGTAACCATAAAGAATATTTGGCGATTTGTCACCTGCGTACGGTTAACGGAAAATGCCTTAGATGGAAATTTTTAATATAATTGTAACCATAAAGAATATTTGGCGATTTGTCACCTGCGTACGATTAACGGAAAATGCTTTAGATGGATATTTTTAATCAATGTTTCACTCATTTTTGGATATGCTAGAATTATTAAAAAAAATATGCAGCGTGTTTCTAATAGCAACATAATTATAAATTAATAAATTAATCTTTAAAAATTCCATCTGTACATGCCTGAATCAATACGTATGTAATATATTTTGAACTAAAATCTTAATCAATGTGCTGGCAGGTTCAAATATCACTGTAAATTTTGTCACGCTGTGACGGCAGAATTGTTATAAAATAATCATGTTTCGAGAAAGAAAATGCACTTTTAATTTTTTTTCATGATGTCACTTTCAACAGCAAAGGCTTTTCTTTTTAATATATTAACAGCGATTTTTTTTTTTTTTTGCAAAAATGTCCAGCACTTTCACTTACCATATGAATATATACTTTATTTTATATTAAAATAAGATAAATAAATATTTTAATTTTATTCAAAATTTTTAAAACGTCGTTTACTAAGTCAAAATAAATATACACTTGATATAAAAGAAAGAACGATGAAAAAGAAAAAAAACTGTTTATTTTGTGACGAATTTAAAATTTATATTTTGTAAATAAAAATACTCACTTTTAGCTAAAAACCCTGGCTAAAAATGACGCCGTTTTCGCTTGGATTTAAAAAAAAATTGTGTTTACTCAATTAATAGCGTCAGATATTAAACATTTAAAATTATTGAATTTTAACGAAATAATTTTATTCTAGACCAATTTCTTTTTAATTTTGGAGATCTGCAAAGCAAAAAGTTTATCTTTAATATGCCTAACATGAGTCATAAATTTAATTGATGAAAAATTTAAATTTATTTAAAACTATCAATTATTTTACTAGTAGAAAAACAATACTGTGTCAATGTTTGCTCTGTATTGACTAAATATTTGCATGAAATGTTTTCTCGGATATTGAGATTTATATAATATTCAAATACCTGTGCAATATTGCAAGAAATCGTGCACCAATGTAAAGCCAATAAACACAATATTCTGATGGTTGAAGGTGGAATTAAAACATTTTGAGGCGCTGCACAGCGCGCCTGCTATACAGTGCCGTAGGCAGCGGGTACCTGTTCGGGAGGTTCGTTCAAAAATAGGCTTGTTTAGAATAGAATGATCCGCCCTGGTGGTGGAAGGGGAACTAAAAGACATTTTAATCATTCGAGGTTCGATTGGAAAAATCGACCAGCGAAACGGGCGTAGCCTGCTATTTACAATAAATGCAATATTGACGTAATATTAAACACATGTTGTTTTGCTACAAGTGTTTGGCGAAACGAAAAGCCTCTTATATCACATGTATTTAGTTTTAATTTACCTATGTACGAAGTTTCAAAGGAATCAAGTCAGCCATTGTAGCCTGAAGCAAGGATAAACATTCAAACACACTTTTAAAATGATAATATTATTAGGATAGCTGAAATATTATGCACCTGTAATACTTGAAAAAGTTTTAATTATTTACCAGGAATCAGACTAAATGAACTCCAAAAAATATTTAATGTGATAATCCTTTCTAAATTTTTTTAAAATATCAACTAAGCACTAGTACATCAAAAGCCTTTTGTCTACTTCTATAAATTGAAATGATCAATTTCATTGTTAAAAGAGGGGGGAAAATACCCATTTTTAATAACTTTGATCAAGACTCGTAATTAGGCATCACTTATATGCGTGATGTGGCATTCACTTTTCTCCTGTGGCTGTTAAGAGTCATGCAACGTTGCATGTCTTTCACCCAAAAAGTCACAAATTTGCACAAGTGGTTTCCGAGACGCTAATTATAACGTTTATCAAAAATCGCGCAAAATTCATCATAATTATATAAAAATGGTTGTCTGAAGATTTCTGATTGTGAAAAATATATGATTTTAAGAACCCGTACTTGAAAATTTATCAAATGAACGAGCTTTTAGCACGTTATGGAACAAGCATGATAATTTAATTTTAATGTAGAATTTTAAATAATGATAATAGTTACTTGTTATGAATCGTACTAAGAAAAATATACAAACTTCATCAGTGTGCAGCAAATAGTGCATTTTTATAAAATTATTTATTTCTGTATCTCCGTTTTAAACAAATGCATTATTTTTTTATTTTTCGTTTGAAAGTGAAAAACTTCAGAACAAAGCACTGATTTTATTTTGGTAGCGTTACTAATTTTAATTTATTTATACTAAAAATAACAGAAAATAAACGTTTAAAAAAGACTCTTAAGTATTTCTCAATAGGTGCAGTAGAGAGAAAATAGTATATTTTCGCCTTTAAAAATGCAAAATAATTTTGTACATATTTCAATTGAAAACAAAATGCATTAAATAGCTTGGGTCTGCATCTTTTGTAACAAGTTATTGCGTCGTATAATATTTGACAAAACTCTTATTATTCCTCAAAAACGACATTATAAAAAAATATATCTTTGAACGACAATTTAAAAATAAGTATAAACGTAAATATATATATATATTAGATACACTCTTTTATAAACATTCAATGTTTATCTTTCAAACCCCTCCCAATTTCCTAGTTGCGAGTCATAATTTCTCCCCAAAAATTCCATTACCATACGATAGTTTGGTATAGGCACCGCATTTTTTACACTTGGTAGGAAGCGCAAATTAGTTATACTAAAATGTATATAATTTTTGCTCTTTTTCTTTTTTAAAATATAGGAACAAAAAAAAGTTATTTAAACTATTTTTTTACAATTTTTAAATGGATTTCTCAACGTATAATCATAATTTAATTAATATGAAATTATTAATTAATTAAAGCGTATTTTTAAAAAATGTGTTACACACTTTATATTTAAAGAAATGTAACACGAAGATTAATAATCCGAAATAGTTGTAGAAAAAATATAGGACGTTTTGACCCCTGTACCATGTCTTTTGTAAATGTACATTTCTGCAAGAATTACCCAAATGTGTAATCACACACGTACATCATACCGTCGAACTCGTTTAATACGAGAAAGGATAAAACGGGGAAAGGTTTAAAACGAGCAATTTGCACGTTAAGAATGGTTCATCATTTAAACTAAATTGCGATTTCCGCGCACTTCTTACAAAAGCAGGATCACGGTTAATATAAGCAAAACATCATTTCAATTCAATGTTATTTTCGGCGAAAAGTAGAGTAGAGTTAGGAAATAAATCCCTTTCTTATCGAAGACTGTTCTTTCTCAGTAATAAGGACAGTGCATGTTTACAAACAAACACTCCCATCAACCAATCTAACAATACATTATTGTTGAAGTGATCATTGCAGGAATCGTTATGGCAAAGCAGGCCAATCATATCATGAACCTGTTTAACGTAGACCAATCAAATCACCCTATTTCATGTGTACAGTAGGAGCAGGGGTCGGAAAAACTACTTGTTTATTGTAGCGAACTAGAACTACAACTACTTTATCGAAAATGTAGTTAACTACAACTACTACTACTTAGTCACTACTTTGCTACTTTCAGATTTTGTCAAAAGGTTCAATTTACACTCGAAACTGAAGACACTGATTAAATAATAAAGTGACCACTCGTTGTATCGCGTCTGTCGGGATACAATTAAATAAATGCGACACAAACGAGGAAATTAAAAAAATAAGAAGGATAAGATACAAAAAAATGGTGTCGTGTTTGTCCGCAAAATGTTAATTTATACACGCATTACAAATGTCGTACAAAAATTAAGAGATATATTATAATCTAGAAAATTACAGAAAAACAACTCTAAATGTAAACAATAAGTAAATCTGTAAATAAAGCAATTCCGAATAATAAGAAACGCGGCGGTAAAACATGAAGACTTAACAACAAGTAAATGGACAAATGTTGCCAGCAAGAAAATTAATTCTTTTGGTGGGTTAGTACTTAATTTTAGAAGCAAGTGTCAATGGGACAAATCTAGGACTTCGTGCGTTGCGTTCCTAATACTCTGCAGCTGAGATTTGCCGCTGAGTTTCGTAAATTGTTAAGCGAATCAAATTTTGCACAAAAGACGCAAGTTTCGGCCGCATGATTCTCAGAATGGCACATTTTTTTCCTGAAGTAGCGTTAAAAGTAGCGTCGGTTCTTGCTACAAACTACTGCTTTTTTTTATCGTGTTACTTGCTCTACTACATTGTTCAAAATTTAGCGTACTACACAACAAACTACGGTCAAAAAGTAGCGACAACTGTAGTTGCGCTATGTCCGACCCCTGAGTAGGAGTCACAAAGAACAGACAGGTTTTTCTTGCTATCCAACAGTAATTTAACCAACAGTGACGTTAGCTGCTCTTTCCTTATAATACACATTACAACTGTCTGTCAAAACGTAGTAATTTATCAATTTGACCAGACAAAAGTTCAACCATCAAGGATACCCCCCTGTTCGGTCATATTTATGCCTTGCTTTTGGCGATGTGTTTTATTGTCTGCGTTCTATTTCGTAGTTGTACGATGCATTTGCACCACAGGTTGTCATGAGTGGTCCTTCAGTTCTTGCGAATAAAATTAAATATAATGGTGTATTGATTTGAGTTTTTATCGAGTGTGTTTGAAAATATGAGTAGTAAACATGGTCCTGCGTACTGCGCAGGATTCGCATTGGATTAGTGTAACGAGTGCTTTAAGCTCCTGACATCATTAGAATATACTAATTTAAGTGAAATGCCGAGTGTCAATACAGTTTCGTGTGAGACGAATTAGTTCGAAGTTCTAATTCATATATAAGTGAACTTGTTTTTTTTCTTATCTGTACTCTTATAAAGAAAAAGAGTCCTTCTGACCTGTACCGGGAGGAAAAGGTAGCTTTTCTATATCTTCGTTTTATGATTTTAGCTAATGCTACTCGAAAGCAGCAAGCTAAAATGCAAATAATCCGATTACAATAGATTAGTTAATACTGAATTTTAATAAAAAATTCAACAAATTAGTCAATTAAGCGGCATCATGAAAATCTCCATTTACCGAAAGCAAATAATTGCACATACGTCAGATAGTATTTTTCATCCAAACGAAATAAGCAAGGGAAAATCAATGTTGAAGAATGTTCAGATTCCAGGCCAACAGATTATGATCCACCAATTTTGAACGTTGAGTTCGTTCAGAAAATATTTATTAATCATTCGAATAAAAAGATCAAAGTTTAACTTTCTACCGTAGTATGTTTTCAGTCCGTAATACCGTAATACGTAAGGGTTTGTTAGATGTAAGCAGTGAGTCTAATTTTTTATCTCGCTATTTCATAGTGTGATTGCACATAAAAAAGAAAGTAAAATGGTGTCAGGAGTAAATGATACCACCTAGATAATAAACCGCAAAGTTAATGCATCAATGTGCAATAAAGATGTGTTTTGCAAAAAACTTGAATTTTTTGGTAGTTCCAAAAATAACGATTTAACGAACTGGCGGCCAATTAAAGTTTCAGTGCAGTATTTTCCTAATGTAAAATTAGCAGATGATAGATTGAATATCCCAGAACATGTAGATATGCTCTTAAGAGCGATAATTTTCTATGAACTTTCGAGAGCGGAAAACATTCCTGTCAACAACTCCTATCATAATGAAATAGAAGTTTAACAAAATAGTAAAAAAGCAAATTTAAAAAAAAAATCATTAGATCCAAAAAAATGGCAGACGAAACCTACCGAAGGTCGAACCCATCTAAAAAAAAAATAAAAAGACTCCATACCGAGACCATACATTTACTTTAAAAGTTGCAGAATAAAAACATTAAAAATAAAAAACAAATAAGCAGACTAAAGACAGATTTTTTTAAATATATATAAATACAAAGACAAAATACAAGAAAAATTAAGTGTAATTGGACAAAGAGTCTATGCTCAATCTTCAATCTTCTCAATCTTCATCATCAAATAATAATGCATATTTAGGGCGTTTACGGTTAATGGGGTCGTAACCTCATAGTTTGGCAATTCTGGTATGATTTCGTTGAGAATGTTGTAAATAGTTTTATAAAAATTTTTGGAACGTTGACATATACGTTTTTTAAAAGATGTGGTGCAGAGATCTCTGCGGATAAGAGTGTTTCATAGGTAATGGTGGCCATTCCTGATAATTCTAAGATTTTTATTATGGGCTTTATATAGATAATTCATATTGGTGTTACTAGCGAAGCCCCAGATCGGACAAACATGAGTAAGGATAGACTGATTGCATGCGTTATATAAAATAACTTTATTTTTAATAGAAAGTGTATTACTTTGAAGGAGAGGTGAAAGTGATTTCGAGATCCAGCGACTTTGCCTCTAAAATTTCTAAAATGTTTATTCCAGGTAACTCTTCTATCAAGGGTAAGCCGCAGATATTTTGTATCGTTATTCCAGGGAATAGTAATATTATTGATGTTAATACGGTTAGGGTACGTGAATTTTTTAGAAAAGTATATAGCAGCAGTTTTTTTGTTCATTAAGTTTAACGTGCCATTGAGTACACCAACTTGTGAAGCCATTTATGTGTTTTTGGAGAATTTTATAAAGAGTGTATGAATGACGTGCGGAAGCGTAAATTGTCGTGTCGTCCGCGTACAGGGCAAGTAAAGTACGCAAAGTGCGAGGAATATCGTTAAAAACATATTAAAAAGAGTAGGGCCCAAGTCAAAGCCTTTGAGGATGCCTGTGAGTATATAGTAGAGTGTAGAACCTTTAAATGGTCTTGCCATATGTAGAAAAATAGTTCATAATTGTAATACTTTTTTTAAAGCAAAACCTATCTCTTGTCAACAGTTCATGGGAAATTTACAAAAAGAAAGAGAAACCGAGAAGTATCTATTTAATTGTCCAGGTGTCGATTTCATTGGGTCTTTTTTCATAAAATATAAATACGAGCATAAAGGAAGTTAACACTATAAGTGTGATTACTCAACCATAATTTGTTGGAGTTCCTTTATCTGTTGTTTATTCTGTTGTACTGCTTCAAATATCAGTTCATATGTCATGACCAAATGGTTGTTCTGAGCGAATATTGGGTTTGCTGGGATGTCGTCCAGATAGCTGAATTGGAAGAGCACTGGCAATTGAAGCCAAAGATTCTGGGTTCGATTCCCCACCTGGACGCATTTTCCCTCAGATGGTAAAATTACTACTCGTATGTATTGGATTGAGTTTTTATTAGGTGTGTTTGAAAATATGAGTATTAAACACCTCCACTCAAGAAAATGCTAAAGAACGTCCCGAAATCTTGAAATAATGACGAGATTAGGATATGTCAAATACCGTCCCTTTGTTAGATTTACAACTGAGTAGGAAGGAGGGAGCACAGAATAGAAAGGAAGGATTTAATTTTATTATTTGAATTTATTATTTACATTTATGATTTTAGCTTAATATATTAATTAATTAATTTATATGTATAAAGATACACATACATTTCAATGCAAATTTAAAATTTATAAGATGCTGTTAGGTATTAAATAAAAATTTATTAGTAAAATAGTAAAAATGGAATTAAAACAATCTCTTTGTGTAGTCATTCACGCATGAAATTTTACTTACCAAATACGTAACTTCATATGTTGTTACTCTTTCAGTATTTATTTAAGGATAAGAATCAAATATTTGTCCCTGGATGGTACACAACTCTTAGAAATAGAATCTGCAATTCAATTTTAGAATGAAGTAGGTCTGTATATAAAGAAATTATAGAGTATGTACTATTTCTGCAGTTTTAATACAAGTTCGAATACGATAAAAAATAAGAGATTAAGCAAAATTTATATGAGGAATAGCATACAACATAATATATATTTCATATCTGAATATTTTTTCCTAATAGAAAACAGTATGGTAAATATTTATAAAATTTGATAAAATAAAACAATTTAGTAAATATTGAGCAAATTCTTTCGCATATTTTAGTATATCAAGGACGTACTTTTGTTTCGCCTCTGTAAAAATAATGTACATCGGATGCTAATTCCATGTATATATATATATTCATAACAAAAATGAAAATAAAAATACATCATATCTATGTTGGATTTTATTTAATAATCTTACAAATGCATGAATGCTCACTTGACTTATAACTATAAATGACTACATCTCTTCAATTTAACTTTAAACAACCTTTATTACTTACTCAAACAAACACTATGATGATGAGATCACAACACACTATACCCATGAATACTATAACATCTTCGTAGAATTCACCTATAATTCTACTTTAAATCCTTTATTTTACACATAGCTCATTCCCAACCTTCATACTGAGGTATAAATTATGGAACATCGTATTTTCCTCAATATCTTTTCAAGAGTCTCATAATAATCTTGCGATATCGTATATCTACTAATCATACCCTTGAGTCTACTATCTTGCACTGTTAAGAATATTAATTTACGGATGGGTATTATTATTTCCAATCCCACATTCGGTAATCCTGACAGCCCGGTGACTCAATGGAAAAGATTTTCAAATTTTGTTCATATAATTAAATACAATTGTATAACACATAACGATACATCACAACACACAACATTTAATTCATTGGCCAGGGTTTCATGTATTCGGCGAATGTAGATGTTTGACGTAGTCCACCATGTTCTACATATGTCTAAATAATTTTCTACTTAGTCTATAAACAGAATCACTATCCTCATGTGCATCTTCTGTTATCCCATCCGCATTGAATATGGGAGAAATATTACCGTGTTTGACTCTACCTTCAAATCTATCACCTCTTCTATCAAATTTAACTTCATAAGCTCTATAATCAAAACGATTAGTATGGCCTAATGACTGTTCATGTTGCCTACGATTATCTTTACACGAGAAGTTTAGATCTTTACGAGGACCATTAAAATGTGTTTTAATGCTTGTTCTATCTTCTAATCTCATATGATATCTTTTACACAATTTAATGTTTTCTCTTTCAAATCTTTCCCCTTTTCTTTCTATCTATTGTACGTCTGAAAATCTTCTCCGACCCTTGCGATAGCTGGGACATCTATCAACAAAATGGCTTCTTGAGTAACATGGTCTTACTTTATCTGGATAATTATTATCACGTTTCTTAAAACTTGCACGAAATTCTTTTTCATTTTGATTTATTTTTTCTATATAAAATTTTTTTCTTGTGTTTCATGATTTTTGACGTTTTTCAATTTTTATTATTCTTTTTCACCTGCACATTCTTCGCGTTATTCTTTTAGCTCGCTAAAATCGCGTCTATCTATTGTACGTCTGAAAATCTTCTCCGATCTTGCGATAGCTGGGACATCTATCAACAAAATGGCTTCTTGAGTAACATGGTCTTACTTTATCTGGATAACTATTATCACGTTTCTTAAAACTTGCAGGAAATTCTTTTTCATTTTGATTTATTTTTTCAATATTAAATTTTTTTCTTGTGTTTCATGATTTTTGACGTTTTTCAATTTTTATTATTCTTTTTCACCTGCACATTCTTCGCGTTATTCTTTTAGCTCGCTAAATTCGCTCGCTAAAATCGCGTCTATCTATTGTACGTCTTAAAATCTTCTCCGATCTTGCGATAGCTAGGACATCTATCAACAAAATGGCTTCTTGAGTAACATGGTCTTACTTTATCTGGATAATTATGATCACGTTTCTTAAAACTTGCACGAAATCATTTTTCATTTTGATTTATTTTTACAGTATTAAATTTTTTTCTTGTGTTTCATGATTTTTGACGTTTTTCAATTTCTGTTATTCTATTTCACCTGCACATTCTTTGCGTTTTTCTTCTAGCTTGCTAACTCGCACTTTTCGTGGTTTCTCGTTCCTTTGATTCAATTACTCATTGCATTTGATTCTTCCTCACGAAATCTTTCTATTATTTTCATTATTGCATTTTCACTTGTACTATTGGCCGCACATTTTAAATTTTCACCAGTATTCTTCAATGCTTTGGCATATCTATAATATACGATGGTTTCGCCCTTAGCATTTGCTTTCTTGGCGATATTTTTTTTTTATTTTGACACCTTGTTTTGCGACCGATAAATCGCATCCTGATACTGCATTTATACCTAACAATATGTCACAGTCCAGATCTTACACTACATGAAAATCATCTGTTAATTTCACCCCATCTACTTGTGTTTTGTGCGCAAAAAATCCTGTTGACTTTATTTCTTCTCCACTAAATCCGGTCAATATAGATACATTTTCTTGGCATAACTCAGGTGCACCTATTTCAATGCTCCATTTAATTTAGCTTTTGAACATGCAACATTTGAAGCTAGAAAACACCAATTAGATTGACAAATTTTACAAGCCATGTTTTTAAATTATTCAAAAGACTTTTGTACTATTTAAAATATTTCTTTTTAAAATATTAAAAATATGTATTACTTTTATTTACAAAAACATGCTGGGGTAAAATACTTTTAGAAAACAATTACAGCTATTTAACAGCATCTTTCATTACAGAAACATTCCATTTTAGCGCTTCTTTGTACTTTACGGGTTCCATTGGATTGTTTACACTTCTATTGTGTTTCTACAACAGTCTTCCCCAATTATTTGTTTTTATTTATTTATTTTTAAAGAAAGCAAACTGCTGGAATGCTACAGACCTGCTTAGCTAATCTGGTATAAATTTAGTATCACAACACAGGATATAGCATTTTATTTGGAATTTAGGAAAAGGAGATAAAATTCATATTTATCAGAGATATATAGTGTAAGATAAGAAGCACCATTGGATCTAGGGTTATGATGTTATATTCTAAGTTAATTAATTACAATTAATAATTAGATTACCTAACAAAAATAAAATTGATTTCGCACTGTGTGATTTCGACAATCATTTCCCTTTTAAAACCATGTGTGATCATCTAAAGTTACGCCGAGGAATTTAAATTTTAACATTAAAATAACAAATTTGGGTATAATTAAGGATAATTAAGGATTATAATTAGGGTATAATTAAAACCTAGATCACAAATCCCCTTCCTAAAAAATAAACACACTTAACATTAGTGAAATAAATACAATTTAAAGTATCAGAATAAAGAACACTTTTTTACAAATATTTACATTAAAAAAAATATATACAAGAAAGATTAAAGTTAAGTTATTAGATTTAATGGATGTTACGAGAACATCTTAATTTTATTCTCGTGAATCTGCAGATTTAAATCTGCGTTAAATACCAATAAACAATAAGTCTTCATTACTGATAATTTTACAAAAATAAATTTAGTCTACCATAAACACTCAGCTCCCTTTTACATTCATGAACAATGCAAATTACAAAGAACAATAGGATTAAAAATTAGCTCGCCGGGCGGCGCAGCGTAGTTTTGCCTTGTCTATAAAAGAGCTGGGAGATCGTCGATGACAAAGGTAGTCATCAAAAGAAAGCCACGAGTCCTAAGTTATTTTTAAGAGCAGATTACTGCTTTTTTATGTAATCCACTTTCTGTACACAGATCGCTTGGAGTAAAAGGAACTCCATCATTGACAAATAAAATTAAAAGCATTCAATGCTAATGGCCTGTGCAGTTTTTAAAAACAGCATAACATATGAATAGCTGTCTTGTTCTATTTGATTCATTGTTCGACGTTTGTCGATATAAAATAAGAAAGACAACTTTCTCTTATAAAGACTCTTAGTTCTCAGACTACAAATATATATAGGGTGTCCCAAAAGTCTCCGTACAACTTCAAAAATTTATTACAAAAAAAGTAAAAGGCCTACAGCAAAAATTATTTCAACAATACATAGAGTAACTTAAAAAAGTTTTTTTCTACTACCTTAGTATACTTGTACATGAGATCATTTTGTTGCACGAAGAATATCAAGTCGATATTCCAATTTCATCCACGTGCATTTCAGCATGCATTAACAGCAGTTACAACTGTTTGATTAAACCCGAACAAAAGTTAATAGTCTCATGGAATTGAAACAAAAGATCCAAACAGCAGTAGCTACTGTTGATGTTAGCATGCTAAAACGTTCGTGGATTGAATTGGAATATCGTCTTTACTTTCTAAATTACTCTATGTACTGTTGTAATTATTTTTGCTGTAGGCCTATTATTTTTTTTTTTGTAATAAATTTTTGAAGTTGTACGGAGACTTTTGGGACACCCTGTATATAATCACGGGAAAAGAAAATATATTGAGATTAACATAAACACACATAAAAAATTCATTTTATAATAAAGAATGCAACAAATTTGCGTATTAGTTCACTGCTTCTTATTTTAAAGCATAACATTCGTCAATGTTGTTATTTCGGACACTCCGGTCTTTTCAGTCATAGGCTGCCTGTGACAAAGAGTTCGTTTGCGTAATTTCACTGTCTATGTCCACTGTCTGGAAGAGTAAATTGTCTCCACTCACATAAGGTCCAGACAGTGGCTGATACTATTCCGACACCATAAAAATGCTGGCAAAAGGCACTCTAGATGATTAGCTGGTTGTAAACTGCGTATGACACTAAATGGGGCAGTGTTGTGACAGACTATAATTAATATTCATAAAATCTCTGGAGAGAAAATCTTTGTGTAACAATGAACATTGCTGGAGTGATATTACAAAAACAAATATACCGATTACTCATTGCACGTTAATTTTTAATAATTGGTACTTGATTGTTATTGTAGATGAAATACTGATTCCAGCGGTGTCGAATATGATATATTAAAATAATAAATATCAATTTTCCGTACATTTCTGCTATATATTTATAGCAATAATAATAATAATCGTATATATTATTTCCCCTGTCAACATCCCTTTTTCTAAGAAAATACGAAACGTAGAATGACGACTGATATACCATATGAAAGGATTTTGAACAGGCTTCTGACATAGCACACTTACATTTTCCTAAAACAGGTTTTTTGATTAAAATTTGCTAATAATTAAAAATTAAATCGGCATTGTTTTCATAAAAGAAATGAAAGGTTTTTCTCAAATTACTGTTGCCACAAAAATAAAATATAATATTATATGATGCTCAGTAACGATTATAAAAAACACCGCATGGGTTTATTTTATATTTATGCTTAAGCGAAATTGAAATTGAAATGTTTAGATTTATATTTCTATGTCCCATGTTTTTCCCGAAGTGGATGACGTCATCCTCTAATGCATTTAAAATACGATTGTTAATTTTTTTTTTCTCGCGCGTGCCTTTTGCAATCTTGATTCAGTTTTGATGGAATAAATCATATGATATTCTAGCTTGACTAAACACTAAATGTTGTTTGCAGATATTTTTATCCTTACTTTTTCTTTAAAAGTTTAAACCTGCATCTAATAAATATTACATATTGATAAAAAATATTAGATTGCAGTGCGAAATCCTCGCACGAGCCCACCGGTAATAATAATAATGATGATTGGAGAGCTACTTCTCTCCATCACAAACATTTAAAGTAATTTGTTTCAGGCTGGAAATGGCCCTTCCAGTATTTTTTTTTTTTTTTTAGAAACATGACAAAAGTGATAGTTGACTATCTTCGAGATAAATAATTGAAAACAATGAAGTCTATTGTATTACTCTCACTTCTGTGAACACTCAGTAGATTAATCTCACTTCTTGTCACATGGTAAGTCATAATCGAGTGTTTTATTTTAAGCTTAATGAACACCGTTTTTTATACAGTTTCTTTCTCGTTTGAGAATTGATGTAAAAGATCAACGCTTATATGTGGGATAAGCGATTTTAACAGCAAATTTCATTGCTAGCTTGAATGTGAGAGATAAGTTGGAAAAATTACCAGAATTTGAATATAAGAAGAAACGTGGTCTGAAGATAAAACATTAAAAAAGCAAAATAAATGTGACATTAAAATAAAATTTAGCACATTTAAGGTGAAATTTATAAAATCCCTATTTCAGATAAAACATTTTTTTTTTAAATTAACCACATATTTCTTAAAATAACATAGTTGCATTTTATGAAAACATTATAAGATTTTTTTTTCTTACAGAAATTTGAATTTTCCTTTTGTCATCCACCTCCTAAGATCTGGATTCTCTTCTTCCTGTAAACTTAATAAAAAATAAAATCTTGAACAGATGAATTAGACAATTCTGCTTTAGGAAGAAACAGGTTCTAAAGTATGACATATTTGGTGAATGGAATCCCATATCTCCAACACTATTTAAACAATCTCCGAATAACTACGCTGAAAATGCTATGTCTAAATAAATCTGCGTACAAAAAAAAAAAAAAAAAAAAAAAAAAAAAACATTTGAAAAATTACATAAAAGATAAAAGAAACAGAAAAATAAACTCAAATTACGCTTTGGAGCAAAATTTATACAGATTTTTGCTTATATAAAAACACGTGGCGGGTATGCTATAAATATGAAAAGTAATCGGAGAATCGATATTAAATTTTAATTCAGAATGCTGTTGCGATTTAATATTACTTTGGGCTTTTATGTTGATTTTAAATTGTAGAAGTTTCTTTTGATTTATTTTCTCAAATTTTTTTAATTAAAAATTAATTGCCTATATTGTTATAGTGTTTTTTTTTAAAT
Source organism: Maratus michaelseni (assembly GCA_963931845.1). Classification (NCBI taxonomy): domain Eukaryota; kingdom Metazoa; phylum Arthropoda; class Arachnida; order Araneae; family Salticidae; genus Maratus; species Maratus michaelseni. The sequence goes on along the minus strand of OZ007587.1, from coordinate 140,732,453 downwards.
TTATATTCTGTCTATCCAGCGCTAGAAACAGAAAATTTTAAAATTATTAATTAAATAATGGCAAACTTTACAAGGTTAGGTATTCTTGTAAAGTATAATTTGTAAGTATATTTTAGGTTATTCAAGAGAAGCTTGCACAATTTAAAATACTCTTATTTGCTTCTAATTTCTCCTTAACAGAAATTTACATAAAATTAACATTAAGAGATATGTCACACATATATATATAAACTTAATATTTTCGCATTTTAACATTTAAAAAATTTTTGTCTTATAAAAACAAAACAAAACTAATAGTTTTATTTACAAAAACTTTACGCGGAAAATAATTTAAAACAAAGTGATTACTGATTTTTAACAGCAAAATTCTTTAAAGAAACATCCCCTTTTAACGCTTCTTTATAGTTCACAAGTTTCAATGGTTTGTTTACAATTCTATAGCTTTTCTACTACAATCGTCAACGATTATTGCTTTTTTGAGAGAAAACATGAGAGAAAACAAACATTTAAAGTTATTTGTTTCGAACTCGAAATTACCCTTCCAGCATTTTATTTTTTAAAGAACAGTGGTAAAAGTGAAAGTTGGCTATCTTGGCGATAAATCATTCAAAACAAAGAAATCTATTGTATAAATCTAAATGAATTAATATCACTTTTTGCAACAAGGTAAATCGTGATTAATAATAAAGGTTTGAGTGTTTTATTTTAAGTTTAATTAATTAACATTGCTGTTTTTTTAAACAATATATTTATTTATGTGCGCTGGCATAAAAGGTTAAAGTTTATACGTGCGGTAATGAGAAATTTTACTGCTAGGACGGATACAAAAAGTCAGTTGTGAAAATTAAAATAATTTTAATATATAAAGGGACATTTCTAAAGATTAAATAGCTAAACAGTTATAAAAGTGTAACTTAAGAAAAAAAAGTCACACTTATACAAACTTAACATTTCGATATTTTTAAAACATTTTGTCTTAAAACAAAACTAACAATTGTATTTACAAAATCCTGCCGAGGAAAAATAATTTTAAACAAAGCCATTGCAGCTATTTAACAGCACAATTTCTTTGCAGCTTCTTTATAGTTTATACATTTTAATGGTTTGTTTGACTTCTACTGCTTTTTTACAAGTCTTTTCAAATTATTTATTTTTTAAATAGAAAACAAATTTTGAACGTAATTTGTTTCAAGTTTTAAATTACTTTTGCAGCATTTTATTTATTTATTTATTTATTCCTTGAAGTATGAGAAAAGTGAAAGTCGGATATCTTGGTTATAAATCATTCAAAGCAATGACGCCTATTATATTACTCTAAATGAATTAATCTCGCTCCTAGTCACAAGGTGGCAAGTCATGATTAACAATGTTAGGGTTCCAGTGTTTTATTCTGAGCTTAATGAAAATTGCGGTTTTCTTTAAATGTTTTATTTGTGTGAACCGATGTAAAAGGTCAATGTTTATGCGTGTGTTTGGAAAGTTTAATTCAAAGAAATTTTTAACGTCATTCGTTTCAAGTTTTAAATTACTTTTGCAGCATTTTATTTATTTATTTATTTATTTATTCTTTGAAGTATGACAAAAGTGAAAGTCGGATATCTTGGTTATAAATCATTCAAAGCAATGGCGCCTATTATATTACTCTAAATGAATTAATCTCGCTCCTAGTCACAAGGTGGCAAGTCATGATTAACAATGTTAGGGTTCCAGTGTTTTATTCTGAGCTTAATGAAAATTGCGGTTTTCTTTAAATGTTTTATTTGTGTGAACCGATGTAAAAGGTCAATGTTTATGCGTGTGTTTGGAAAGTTTAATTCAAAGAAATTTTTAACGTCATTCGTTTCAAGTTTTAAATTACTTTTGCAGCATTTTATTTATTTATTTATTTATTCTTTGAAGTATGACAAAAATGAAGTCGGATATCTTGGTTATAAATCATTCAAAGCAATGGCGCCTATTATATTACTCTAAATGAATTAATCTCGCTCCTAGTCACAAGGTGGCAAGTCATGATTAACAATGTTAGGGTTCCAGTGTTTTATTCTGAGCTTAATGAAAATTGCGGTTTTCTTTAAATGTTTTATTTGTGTGAACCGATGTAAAAGGTCAATGTTTATGCGTGTGTTTGGAAAGTTTAATTCAAAGAAATTTTTAACGTCATTCGTTTCAAGTTTTAAATTACTTTTGCAGCATTTTATTTATTTATTTATTTATTCTTTGAAATATGACAAAAGTGAAAGTCGGATATCTTGGTTATAAATCATTCAAAACAATGACGCCTATTATATTACTCTAAATGAATTAATCTCGCTCCTAGTCATAAGGTGGCAAGTCATGATTAACAATATTAGGGCTCGAGTGTTTTATTTTGAGCTTAAGGGGGTCCGGGACACATTAAAAAAAATATGGAGTTAAGATTTTGAAATTTATTGTGGTGGTTAACCATATCATCTGTAAACAAAATCACACGATAAAACTTCTCATAACTTAAAAAAAAATAATTTAAAATTTATTAAAAAAGTGGGGTAATTTAAAATCGTTATAACTCGAAATATTATTTGTAGAATTTCATTTTTTTTTTCATTTAAATAAACAAAAATATACACATTTTAATTTTGATTCAGCATTTTAAAAAATATTAATTAAAAATTTTTTAAATATTTAAAGTAAAAACTTTAAAAAAATGTAGTAACTCCTCTATACCGACTCGATAAAAGATGGTGAGTGGTAGCGAGATCGGATCGTTGGCACAGAGAATTTCTCGCATAAATTAGAAAATAGAATTTTATTGTATAACAATGTTAATTCTATTGAAAAATATATACAAGACGTCAATACAGCATTTAATTATTTTTCGTGAGTCAATCGCTTATAAATTAATGACCTCTTGACTCCAAGTGTAACTGAAACAAACAAAAGTCTCTAAACATTACAGACAGTCGTGACTACAAAACAAAGTTCATTCGGACCAAGGCTCGTTCCTTCGGAAGATCTACTAATACTCGTTAATTCTGAGTCTAAGAACTCTCACTCTCGCACTTGGTGTGCTTTTTCACTTCGCTGGGATTTTCACCGGATACCTGCTGTATCAATTCTAGAGGTCGGACCTCACTAGCGCTTACACCACGCTGAGTTCGAAACTGACGTTTCCTTTTCCCTTCTCCAGAGAGTCAACACTCTCGTCCAGATCTATTCAAAAACTGTCCTCTCTCACTTTTTCATTCTCGCAGGAGAACTCCTTCTAGGGGCGGGGGCTTTGTCGAGGCGGGCCCCTCGAAACTCTCCAGCCTCTTAGCAGCCTTGAGATCCCTCTGTTTCGTTTTCACTAAGTCCGTCATTGGACGTTCTAAGACAAAGGGCAAAGTTTCGGGCGCAAACCTAAAAATCGTGTGCAGAGATCGCTTCTCTCGCAGATGAACTCTTTCCCAGGAACTCGGCAAGGATCAAAGCATAAGACCCCTCTTTGGGTAACGCCTTACCACTTCATCACTGTCCGAACTTTCCGCTCACAGTACAATAGAATTCGGCGTCTGCTAGTCTTCAAGGCAAAAATAGCGAGGGAAGGTATGCAGTTAAGTGTACTCACAGGAAATGCTAGAATGACACATAGTGCAGCTGGATGTCGAAGCTCAATTCTTTACAGCACCCCCTCCTCAAACGATTCTTAAGGGTGAAACACTAAGAATCTCTAAGAGTCGGATAAAGAATTGCAAGCTCAAATTACATCAGAGTGGCAAGAAATAAAACATACATGAATAAGATAATACTACCTTCCTTTTTTTTCCGCGCTCTGATAAGAAATCATGAACATATAATGAAATAAAACACAGTGAAATAAAAAATAAAAAATCTTAAAATAATTATATACAAAAGTTTATCAAGAAATCTCCTTAAACTCGACTCAGACAATCAACATGCGGAATGTCTTTGCCTGCGCGATGAGAAATGGCATAATTATAAGGTTGCAGAGCTAAGGACCACCTTAATAATCTGGGATTATTTCCAGAATTTCTTTTTAGAAACACCAAAGGATTGTGATCGGTTTCGATAGAAAAGTTTTGTCCATCAATATAATGCCTTAACTTTTTTATCGCAAAAATAATCCCTGCACACTCTCTTTCAGTGGCGCAGAAACTTTTCTCACTATCAGTAAATTTTTGACTTAAATATATTATGGGGTGCTCTTCCGATCCCTCTCTTTGAGCCAAAACCACGCCAATACCTAAGTCACTAGCATCAGTTTGTACTATGAATTCTTTCTGAAAATTAGGAGCGTAAAGCACCGGTTCTTCAGTAAGTTTCATTTTCAAAGTCTCAAAGGCTTTTCCCATTTCGTCGCTCCATGCAATCTTTTCTTTTTTAGTTTTCCCTTTAAGCGCCCTCGTTAATGGTTCTACAATCACTGCATAATCTTTTATGTACCGGGAATAATATCCAGCCATTCCCAAGCATCTACGAATTTCAGTTTTCGATTTCGGAACCGGTAATTCCTTAATTGCCTTTACTTTCGCCTCAGCTGGCCTCCGTCTGCCCTCCCCTACAATATGCCCAAGATATTTTACGGTTTTCTGAGCGAACTTGCATTTCGCCAATTTGATTTTTAGTTTCGAGTCATTAACCCTTTTTAATACTGTTTCTAGATGACGCATATGGTCCTCCCAACTGTCTGAAAAAATCGCCATATCATCTAGATACGGTAAACAGAATTCCTCAAGCCCTCTCAATACTATATCCATAAATTTTGAGAACCTGTAGGATGCATTCAGGAGTCCAAAAGCCATGACCAGAGGGAAATAGGACCCAAAGCTTGTAACAAAAGCCGCTAATTTTTGAGCCCTCGGGGTCATTGGAATTTGCCAGTAGCCCTTCGTTAGATCTAAAACCGTAATATACTTAGCACTAGAGACTTTTTCAACTCTTTCTTCAATATTGGGTAAAGGATAAAATTCTACCTTTGTGATGGCATTTAGTTTGCGGTAATCTATACAGGGTCTCGGGTCCTTTCCTGGTGTTTCCACGAGAATAATCGGAGAGCTATATTCAGATTCGCCTTCTACTATAAGATTTAATTCTAACATTCGCTTTATTTCTTTGCGCAATATTTCCGTTTGTCTGGGTGATGTTCTGTAGGGTCTCGAACGAACGGGTTTTAACTCCGACAATTCTATGTCATGCTCGATTAGATCGGTACGCCCTGGTTCATTCGAAAATACAGTCCCATAACGGTCCAACAAATTTTCCAATTGTCTCAATTGCTCGGAAGTGCATCTAGTTGTTAAATCACTCTCTCTTACGACTTCATCGAACTTATAAACTTCGGAATCGGCACAGGGAAAAACTATATCTAAATCTTGTTTATCCTCAACCTCGTTTATCACTCGCGTTAAGATGTTTACTAACTCCACCCGTTTTTTATAAGGCTTTAATAAATTCACATGATAAATCTGGGATTTTTGTCGCCTCCCGGGAACATTTACAATATAATTTGTTTCCGAGATTTTCGATTCAATTTTTCCCGGTCCTATCCAACTTACTGACATTTTGTTTGGTTTACTGGTCGCCAAAACCAAAACCTCATCTCCCACGTTAAATTTTCTTTCTACCGCCTTTTTGTCAAACCAAAATTTCCTTTTTTCTCGTTCAGTAGTCATGTTCTCAACGGTTAAATCAGGACACCTTTTTAATCTGTTCGTGAGGTTAAACACATATTCCGTCACTAGTTCATTTTCCTCCGCCTCTCCCATCCATTTTTCAAACAATAATGTTTCCGGGGTCCTCAAATTTTTTCCGTGCACTAGTTCAGCGGGGCTGAACCCAGTCGAATTATGCGGTACCGTCCGTAATGCTAACAATGCATAAGGCAAGTTTGCTTCCCAATTCGACCCGTTTTCTACACAAAGCACTTTTAAAAGCCTCTTAACCGTCCTGTGCCATCGTTCAACACTGTTACTTTCAGGTCGACACACACTTGAGTTTCCTATCTTAACTCCGAACTTTTTAAGAAAGGCGGTCGTTAAATCGCTAACAAAGCTCCGGCCCAAGTCCGTCTGGATTTTCCTTGGAAATCCTAATCTACTGAATATCATCATTAGGGCTTCGATAATGGTCTCAGACCTCATATCTGACACTGGTATAGCCTCAGGGTACTTTGATGCTAAACATACCGCAGTGACCATGTATTTGTTTCCTTTGTTTGACTTCGGTAAGGGCCCGACGAGATCACAGCTTAGTTTCGAAAATATTTCACCCACTATTGGTACTAGCTTAAGTGGCGCTTTCTTCTTTTCCCCTGCTTTTCAGATTCTTTGACACGGGTCACAAGATTTGACAAAATCCTCAATTTCTTTTATTACATTAGGCCAAAAGAAATACCGCAATACTTTATCTTTGGTTTTCATTTCCCCTAGGTGAGACGAAATTCCTTCATGACTCGCGCCTAATATGTCAACACGAAATCTCAAAGGAACAACCACCTGGGTTCTCTCGTTCCCGCGATTATCCTTCGTGTTTCTTATTATCAGAGAATTTCTTATTTCAAAGTGAGACTTTTTAACTTTAGCCTTATCTCTAATCTCTTTGAGTGATGGATCGCTGTCTTGTTCCATTTTAAAATCCTCTCTCCCTATCTTAGCCAGATTCGTAAATCCGTCTTCGATCAATAATGGCAGCAAACCTCTGTCTAAACTATCCAACTCGATGGGGTTGTCTATCTCCTCACCCTTTTCTTTAGAATTCAACGTTTCCGTTTCACCGTATTCGCGAAAATTTGCTTCTGCTTCTTCTTTCTCTTTCACCGAATTCAAAGTTTCTGCTTCATCGCGTCGGTGAACATTCTCCCCTTCCTTATCGGAAAGCATAATCCGCTTATCTTCCAACTTTGGAGTATGGTCAATTTTTTTCTTTTGAGCGCGCGTCAGAACTGCATTTACTAACTCGGGTTTCATGTTCGCCTGCTCTAATAACTTTTGAGATTGATTACCCAACAAATAATAATTCATATCTGAACCTCTATTATTTACTCCCGCTTTCGTTTCAATAACCCCCACGCCTTCAATTTCTAAAGTGACCTCTGCTATGGGTAAACAGTATAATTTACTGTCCAGCGGAGTCTTAATCCAAACGTGATCTCCATTCAATTTATCTTGACTGACTAAATCGTATGCAACCAAATCAATATCACTCCCTGAATCCCTCAAGGCAGTTGCCCGAATTCCATTCACTAAAACTTTACTCAAATAAGGGGAGAAGGCTTCTCCAAGTGTCGGCTTACTATTTAAGTGACTGACCCGCGCAGCCTCTTTCTTTTTAATTTCCGGACAATTTAATTTGTAGTGACCACTTTGCAAACACGCGTAACACTTGACTTCTCGCCTTTTTTCGAACGCCTTTTCCCTTTCTTTATTATCATTTCAATCCCTCCAGTTAAAGTTAGTCTCCGGATTTCTGTTTCCGTTTCGCCCATTTTCAAAAGTTCTGGGTCTTTCAAATTTCTTCTCTGTCGGTGGCTTAGGATTCCACGTTTTTTTAGAAGGGCGTTTGATCGCTTCGTACGCATCTGAAAGCCTTACTAATTCTTCGGGATCTTTAATCTCCGCCCAGTTATCTATAAAATGTTCGCGCATTTCAGGAGACGCTCTCCGTTTGATTTGGTCCGTGACAAGCAAATTTTTCAAACCCTCAAAATCCGAAACTTGTAAGCATGACAGCCATCCTTCTAAAAAACTATTAAGTTCAAAGATCAGGTCCTTCCAAACTGAATTAGGATTTCGGGGATGCTGACTAAATTTTTGTCTGTACGTCTCTGCATTCAAACGATATCGTTCTAACAATTTTTCTTTCACATATTGAAAATCATCAATTTTGTCTTCGGGTTCTCTCAAAATTAACTCGGCCATTCCCACAGGTAATAATGATAGTAAGTTCGTCACCAACTCATCCGAATTTAGATTACATTTTTTTGCCTGTCTCTCGAATAAATTCAAAAACAACGAAATATCCGAATTCTTTTCATCAAAGCGATGCATAATTGTTTTTAGGGGTAAATGATTCGTTCTAACTGAGATGCTACTGGATGCGGTACTCCGGTCATCTGACTCTTGTGTCGCTTTTAATCTAGCTAACTCATGTTCGCGTTCTTTTTCTTTTTCTGCTTTCTCCCACAATCTTTCTTTCTCTAACTGAAGTCTATCATTCTCTTCCTTCTCCGCCAATAACTTATTTTCCCTGTCTTTTTCTAACAGTTTAATTTGCGCTAAGGCTAGCTCTTTATCAAATCCCTCTGACGACTCTATTTTTTTTATAATTTTCGGTACAGTATCATTTTCCTCTAAAATGACCTCAAATTCGTTTGCAAATCAGCTTTCCTAAAATATTTAAGCTCCGACATTTTTAAAGTTTAAAATTAGAAATTATCTTTCCCACAATTATAAAACAATACAATAAGATTAATGTAATTTCTACCAAGTGCACTAAAATAATACTGAAATATACACTCATAAAAAGTACGCATAACAATAATATATAAGAAATATGCAACATATAAAATTAAGCAACCCTATCCTATCGTCCACATTCACCTTGGTATTTGGTTATAAAATACATATGGGATCAATTTGACACAAAACAACAATTTCAATTTCAAAAAGCACAGTAAAAATATTTTAAATTGCAAAAGTCTCATTCAATTCCTTTTTTTTTTTAAATCAATGGTGGTCTTAATCTCTGCATCCACTCTTAAAAAATTTAGAATAATTCACAAAAAACATATAAAATCAACTCTGTTATCGTAAAATATGAAATGCGTTCAATACTTTTTTTTTTCAATGAACTCTCATTTATAGATTCAGCTAAAATTTTGTAACACTGCACAACTCTCAGTTTGCATTAAATTAATTCAACAATAATTTAATTTTTAACTACAAAATTTGTCTATTAAATAAGTTACAGTAATCTTGGAAGTATCTCATAATACTTTTTTTTTTCTACCGGAAAAATTTCTCAAAATATTTACTCTCACAAAAATAAACATACAACTTTTTTTTTTGAAGCCTACAACACCTATACAAACACTTATAACAATTAAAGCCACTCTGAGTATAAAAAGAGCTTACCTCCATTACTAAGAGTCTTTCAGGGCGTCAGAAGCACAGACTTCAGAGATTCTCAGGAGCACAGACGGGGTTCTCTGTCACACTTTTCGGATGGGGGAACACTCTCCAGAATTCTTGGTAGATTTCTCTTTCTGATGGGGGAACACTCTCCAGAATTCTTGGTAGATTACTCTTTCTGATGCTGTGTTGATCCACAGGGGCGTCTAAGGAGACTCAGGTCACAAGTCACAAGGAGACTCTTTCTTGGAGCACTTTGATGATTTAAATTTCGGAGTCCACTCTTTGTCTTTGAAGATTGTCATTAATTTTTGCTAATTAATCCATCACCGCAAGCCACCAGTTGTAGTAAATCCTCTATACCGACTCGATAAAAGATGGTGAGTGGTAGCGAGATCGGATCGTTGGCACAGAGAATTTCTCGCATAAATTAGAAAATAGAGTTTTATTGTATAACAATGTTAATTCTAATGAAAAATATATACAAGACGTCAATACAGCATTTAATTATTTTTCGTGAGTCAATCGCTTATAAATTAATGACCTCTTGACTCCAAGTGTAACTGAAACAAACAAAAGTCTCTAAACATTACAGACAGTCGTGACTACAAAACAAAGTTCATTCGGACCAAGGCTCGTCCGTTCCTTCTCTTCGGAAGATCTACTAATACTCGTTAATTCTGAGTCTAAGAACTCTCACTCTCGCACTTGGTGTGCTTTTTCACTTCGCTGGGATTTTCACCGGATACCTGCTGTATCAATTCTAGAGGTCGGACCTCACTAGCGCTTACACCACGCTGAGTTCGAAACTGACGTTTCCTTTTCCCTTCTCCAGAGAGTCAACACTCTCGTCCAGATCTATTCAAAAACTGTCCTCTCTCACTTTTTCATTCTCGCAGGAGAACTCCTTCTAGGGGCGGGGGCTTTGTCGAGGCGGGCCCCTCGAAACTCTCCAGCCTCTTAGCAGCCTTGAGATCCCTCTGTTTCGTTTTCACTAAGTCCGTCATTGGACGTTCTAAGACAAAGGGCAAAGTTTCGGGCGCAAACCTAAAAATCGTGTGCAGAGATCGCTTCTCTCGCAGATGAACTCTTTCCCACGAACTCGGCAAGGATCAAAGCATAAGACCCCTCTTTGGGTAACGCCTTACCACTTCATCACTGTCCGAACTTTCCGCTCACAGTACAATAGAATTCGGCGTCTGCTAGTCTTCAAGGCAAAAATAGCGAGGGAAGGTATGCAGTTAAGTGTACTCACAGGAAATGCTAGAATGACACATAGTTGCAGCTGGATGTCGAAGCTCAATTCTTTACAAAAATAATCTAACTTAAAAAAAATCAAAAGTAAATATTTTTTTCAAATTTGCTGAATCAAAATTAAAGTAAAATAACTGAAAAAGACATGTTCCAAGTTTGAACCATTTATCTTTAACTGTTTTTGACTTATAACGATTTAAAGACGAGAATACGTAAAAGAACCCATCATGCAGAAAAACGCATAAACGTTTCCACTACTTGAAAGCTAGATTTTTAAAACAAAAAATTAATATATCCTGTTCTATTTAACATAAAAATATGATTTAAGCGTCATTTTAAACGGATAAATACAATAAAATATTTTTCAAAAATTTGAGGAATTTTTGTGTCCCGGACCCCCTTAATGAACATTGCAGTTTTCTTTAAATGTTTTATTTGTGTGAACCGATGTAAAATATCAATGTTTATGCGTGTGTTTGGAAAGTTTAATTCAAAGATATTTATTGCTAGGATAAAAGCAGAAATTGAATTGGAAAAATTAACAGCATTTTAATATATAAAGTGACATGGTCTAAAGATAAACACACAGCAACCTAAGTGAAACATTTAAATAAATATTACACTTATATAAGCTGAATATTTGTTGAATTAAATGTTTGTTTGATTCAAGATAAAAATGTAAGAATATAGAGGTCTTCGTCGATGGTGGTAATTTCATTTATATTTTTAAACCAATTTGGCATTTAATATCTTTAATGTTTTTTTTCTTGTGGCATTTAATCTCTCTTGAAAATTTAATATGAAGTTTATTAAATAGAAACGATTATATACAAACTATTTATTCTTAGAAAGAATTATATACACTTTTACCATAACTTTATAAGAAACAATCCTTCCACAAAACTACTCATATTACTTCTTAAAATGAAATCGAATTTCATTCGGATGCAGTGCCGGCATCCTACTCATAACAGAGCACCACCACTGACTGACTCTTACTCTCTTCACTTTCATTTACTTACGTTAAAAAAAAGGATTGGAAGGATGTTGGTTGCATGACAATATCATCATCATCATCATCATCATCCCAAAATATGGTTTAAAGCTATAAGCCTGTTCCGGCCTCAATCCCTCTCTTTCGTGGCCTTCCTCTGTATCTTTTACCCCTTGGTTTATAATTCAAGTCTGCTTTTGGTATGCGATCAGAATCCATCCTTTCCATGTGGTCCCTTCATTTCCTTCTGTAATTTTCTATTTTATTCAATATTAGCATAAACATAAAATGTATTATTTAAATTAGCCTACAAGTGCTTTTATCAACATTGCACAGTTAAATTTTTATTAATATTCATTTACTAAAAAGTAATATAAATTTGAATCGTCCTTTTGTCATCCTTCTTCTAAAATATTTACTGCCCTCAACTTCTAGTGGTAAGACAGGTCATGTACATTAAGATGACCCTATTATAAGAAAAAACAGCTTCTTCAGAGTGAAATGTTTCATGTAGCCAACAGCACATCTTCAACGCTGGATATGTGGTCTTCCCTACAACTACGTTGAAAACGCCATCTATCTATATGTAAGGGAAGAAAACCTTAAAAAGACACAATAAAATATAAAAATAAAAAATAACTTACTCTTCGGATTTTGGACTAAAATTTAAAGAGAATTTATTGCTAGGATAAAAGCAGAAATTGCATTGGAAAAATTAACAGAATTTTAATATGATAAAGTCACATGGTCTAAGGATAAACACACAGCAACCTAAGTGAAACATTTAAATAAATAATACACTTATATAAGCTGAATAATTGTTGAATTAAATATTTGTTTGATTCAAGATAAAAATGTAAGAATTTAGAGGTCTTCGTCGATGGGGGTAATTTCATTATATTTTTAAACCTATATGTCATTTAATATCATTAAACATAAAATATATTATTTGAATTAAAATAACCTACAGGTGCTTTTTTTCAACATTGCACAATTAAATTTTTATTAATATTCATTTACTAAAATGTAATATAAATTTGAATCGTCCTTCTGTCATCTTTCTTCTAAGATATTCACCGTCCTCAACTTCTAGTGGTAAGAGAGGTCATGAACTCAACATTAAGACGACTCTGTTATAAGAAAAAAATAGCTTATTCAGAGTGAAATGTTTCATGTAGCCAACAGCATATCTTTAACGCTGGATATGTGGTCTACTCAACAACTACATTGAAAACGCCATCTATCTATATGTAAGGGAAGAAAACATTAGAAAGACACAATAAAATATAAAAATTAAAAATAACTTACTCTTCGGATTTTGGACTAAAATTTAAATAGGTCTTTTTGTACTTGAAAGCATGCGATTTACATAACACACATGGGGAAATCAGTGAATTGGTATTCAATTTCAATATGCTTGATATTTTTAAACATTTTAAAGTTTTGAAATTAATTTCTAAATGCTGCAATTTTTTGGCAGGGTGGGGGTGGAGGGAGAATTCTGCTTTTAACTTAACAATTTATTAATTGTAATTATTTATTTAACACTTACGAATTATAATGTTTTTTTTTTCGGGAAAGGAAAGGGAGAGGAGAGATGGGAGGAGGGAAGGGGATAAATCAAAATATGTTTATATTATTTAAATATTTGGTCAAGTAAAACAAAACTAACACTTTTATTTACAAAAACATGCCGGAGAAGATTCATATACTGTCTATTGAATATTTAAAATTGAGAATTTAACGTTTATCAAATATATAATTATTTGGCAATTTTTAGAAGGCTTAGTTTTGGCAATTCCAAAGACGTTTACATTACTCATATTTAACTCTACACTTCCTTACAGAAATTTTCCGTTTTGTGCTTCTTTATAGTTAATTCGCATGTTTCAATGGTTTGTTTATCCTTCTATTGCTTTTCTAGAACAGTCTTCTCCAATTATTGCTTTTTTCAGAGAAAACAAACATTTAAAGTCATTTGTTCCGAGCTTGAAATTACTCTTCCAGCATTTTTTTTTTTTTTTTTTTTTTTTTTTTACAAACCGTGACAAAAGTTAAAGTTGATTATCTTGGCGATAAATCATTCAAAACAATGAAGTCTATTGTATTACTCTAAATGAATTAATCTCACTTCTTGTCACAAGGTAAGTCATGATTAATAATGCATGGTTCAAGTGTTGAGCTTAATGAACAATGCTGTTTTTTTTAAACAGTGTCTTTATTTATGTGCGGAGTGTAAAAAATCAATGTTTATAATGTGCCGTAAGAGACTATACCGTCAAATTTCATTGCTAGGTGGAAAACGGAAAATTATCAGAATTTTAATGTATGAAGTAATATGTCTAAATAAAAAGCATTCAATCAGCAATATAAATGTAACATTGAACAAAATTTTTTTCACATATAAACTTCACATTTGTGGGCTTTTCATTTAACAGTTAGTGTTGCTAGGTGTCACAGTTTTCATGGGACCCCAGACCAATCCAGCAGACGCTAAATGACCCACTTTATTACTATGGTTAGATTTTTTTTATTTACCATTTTTGCGAGTAAAAAAAAAAAAATACGAGTTTAGTCTAAATATTTTTTTTAACTTAGTCTAACAAGGGAGGTCTCCTTAAAGCGCATGTTCAAATCCTTCTGGGGGAAAAATGCTAATGACATTATTTATGTAACTAACAAAGGATCAGTCAGATGTAACTGCGGATGCCCAGTAGGAAAAAAAAAACATTTCGAGTATTTGATGGGAAAAGCCAAACGCGCCACACGATTTGACAAGCCGCAGATTTCTTCGCCAAATGCAAGTAATTTTCATGCATTTGGAAATTGATTGTTAAAGGAGTGTTTAAATGCGCAATTCTTAATAAATTTAAACTTAAACAATAAAATAGTTTATTTAAATTTACAATATTTCACAGGTTGGATAAGATTTAAGTGTCTTTTAAAAATAAAAATCCGATTACAAACGCTGTCGCTATATATTTCGATATCAAAAAAGTCGTAGTTTGTAAAAGTAGTAATTTGTTTCAAACCGTATAATACAATCGTTAAATTTTATTAAATATACATATAAATGTATCTGACAAATCTGTAATTATATAAATGAATTTATTTAAGTTAAACTTACTTAAACTAGTTTAGTATAAAGAGTAAAAATAGTTTTCCCATAAAGAGTGTTTAGCATAAAAACGTATATTTTGAAATTTCATTCTGTGGTCAACCGGCGATAAATCGCCAAAAAAATCTAAATTTTCATTATTTTTTTACGGACGATATATTGAGATTACGCAGGATTTTTTTATATATATATATAAACATATATATTCTGGTAAGATATTCCGTACTTTTTTCCGATTTTTCTGAATATGCGCTTATGGAGACCTACCTTGCAAAACAAGTGAATTCGACCACAATTCGGTAGCGTCTCCATGACTTATGTTACTCAATACGTCATACTTTGAAATTGTTGGCTTTAATTCAAAGTACATTCGACTGACTGCAAACTCTAGACCAGACATACTTAACGTGCGGAGCTGCATGTGGCCCGGCAATTCTGTATATGCGGCTTTATATTAAAAAAAATACTTTTTAAATCACATCTAGTTCTCGAATTTAGCGCAAATAGTTGTTTAAGGCTCTCAAATCCAAACTGCTATTTTCTGACGCATTTTAAATTCCCTTTTCATTCGCAAACATATCGAAATTCCATAAGAATGGTAAATGAAAGACTTATGTACTACCTAGAACTTCAAGAAATAATCGATGAAGCACAGGCAGGCTTCAGAAGATACCAATCTACTAACCAACAAGTTACAAGATTGGCACAAGAAATTAAAGATGCGATAGATAACAGCGAAACCGTTGTTGCTGTTTTCGTTGATTTCAAGGCAGCATCCGACTATATCTGGAGAACTAGATTACATTATAAGCTGCACAACATTGGAATTAAAGGAAATATGTTGAATTGGATCCGTAGTTGTAGAACACAAAGGTTTTGTACTCTTCGATATGGAAGCCAAAATTCAAAATATAAGCCGACTCATCGCGGACTCCAACAGGGAGGAGTATAATATATGTATATTAAGCCTTTGATAACGTATTGCTGTGAGCCACTGATAACATGCTCAGGGCTTTTATATCGAAACACTCGAAAGAGTTCAGAATCAAGCTTTAAGACTGATAACCGGTGCGATTAAAACCACACCGATCCAGGCAATGCTGTGTTTGACAGATGGTAAGCCTATTGAGGAGATTGATAGAGAAAATACATTAATTTTATTTGTGAAACTTATTAGACTGCCTTCAAATAATTACTGGAGAGAATATAATACTGAACAATTAAGAAAGTTAAAAACTCAGCAGGGATTCATGTAGAAATTGACTGAGTATCGCCTTGAACTAGAAATTCCTAGTAATCCTGAAAAGCTGCTTCCAATGTTGAACCCGACAGAGTTACCTTGTATACGAGATAACACTGATTTGCTGTATCCAATTAGGAAATAGGATGCTGGGGATAAAGAGTTACATGCGTATGAAATGGAAACTATTTATACTAAATACCCCATAAAAGAATGGCTCCACGTTTATACGGACGGCTCCAGACTCTCTTTGGAAGAGAATGCGGGTGCTGGAATCTACTCGGAACTCTTCGGATTTTATGCATCCTTGGGAACAAACACAACACCGTTCAATGGAGAGGTGCAGGCTATCTGTATTGCCACACAACAGCTAATTATACCGGAAAAATATTTAAAATAAGCAGTTATCTTATCGGATTCAATCTCTGCTATTCAAATAACAACTTCCTTTAAGATCCCCAACTCAAGAAGAATTGAGGACTGCAAGAAAATTTTTAAACAACTAAAAGAGAGTGGAAAGGAAGTGGAACTACAATGGATCCCGGCCCATTGTGCGGGAAGGAAGCGGGAAGAATACACGGGAAGGAAGCGGCTGACCAACTAGCCAAAAAAAGAACTAAAATAATACAAACACCAAGCAATAAAATACCTTTCAATTCAATATCAATAATTATAAAGAGAAAAATGGATTCTCAATATGAAAGGAGAAAACTAAGTGAAATCGAAAATAAAGAATGGAAAAATGCAATATCTCATGTCCCTACATCACGAAGAAGAACAAATGTTGCCTTTATTTAGACTTGCCACGGGACACGATTGTCTACCTAATTACCTTTTCAGATTTGGTATTCTTGAAAGTCCAAATTGCCCTATTTGTGGAAAGGATGTAATCTTGAATGCACAGCATTTACCACTGTGCCCCGCACTATCAAGTAATCAGTATATCTGGCAGATATTGCGAGGTCAGGGAACTAATGAGGACCTCAGAACATCAGCCTAATTGATTATATTCCCTGTTTTACAGTTAACTTTTTGTTTTCTCTAAAGTCTCTATATGTCACTCTTGTTTAGTTTGTTGTTCTGTTTATTCTTCAACTGATTTGGTGGCATGTAATACGGTATAGATATTTGTCTAAGTGCTATTGCTTTGAAAAAAAAACATATCGAAATTTTTGATGCTCTTATTAAGAAACTATACAATTCAACATTTCTTCCCGTATTTACGTAAAAGCCTGGCGTTTTGAACCGAATTTCCGAACACTGCAGCACGAGAAAGAAAAAAATCTGTCATCTTGATAAAATAACCACTTATAATTTCAGATATAAGTAACTTATCGGAAAACGACAAAAACTGTTCGATTGCAGATGAATTTAAAAAAGTATTTTTTTAAAAGCTAATCAGGTTAATTTGAAGAATAAAGAACATACAAGATTAGAAATATAAATAAATGTAACATCGCAATTTTAAGAAAAATTGGAAAAAATTTTAAAAAAATTAATCATAATAATTTATAACATTACGATCGTTGTAAAATGTAAGCTCGGGACCTTCTGACGCATTTATGAAGTCGTTTATAATGTTAAATGTGCAAAAATTCCAGAAATTTCTTATTCAGATACTAAGAAATCGAATATCGTTTTCCTTTTCTCAATATAGGTAAAGGATATTTCAGAAAATGATGTTAAACGTTGCATATAAAAAATACATAACAAAAAGAACTGGAGATATAAGAAACTTTAGACATGTTATTGCCAGAGAAATGTCATCATAGGGGATCAATCGATTATAACTCAAGATATAATACTTTTTAAAAAATCATACACGGTTTTAAATTTATATTTCAGCAGCAATGTTTGAAAACTCCGTTCTTTTATGGGTCATTCCATGGTAACTTACGTTACATTTAGAATAATTTACTTCAGTAATTTTAGTAATATAACACTAAAAAATATTCAAAATGTAATGTTTATATGATTTGTTAGTTAAACCTAACAAAGCTAAATTTGGATTAAAATTACTTAAATTTAGTACTATTTCATGAACGCTAAAAATTATATTTGCTATGGTAACTTACGTTTCTGACAAAAAGAACGTAAGTTACCATAATAAATATAATGGCCAGTGTTCAAAAAATAGCACTAAAGGTAGGTAATTTTCATCAAAATTTCGCTTTGGATAGGTTTAATTAACAAATCCTATCAACATTACATTTTCAATATTTTTGAGTGTTATATTATGAAAATTACTAAAGAAAATTATTCTAAATGTAACGTAAGTTACCATGGAATGACCCTTATGCGTAAAAAAAATGTTCCGTGAATATATATGAGAAGTTCGCAATGTTCAGCAGGAACATTTTTCTCTTCCTTTCTTTTTTTTTTTTCTTTTTTAGAATAATTTTAAAACCAGCAAAACATAAAAATTAATTTTTAATTAAATTTTAAACTTTGAATAAACCTATATTTTTAATGACCTGAAATGCGTTTAGAAAAATTATGCGCGAAGGATTTTGAAGGATATTTATAATAAATATTTTCGATTCAAAACACATTTTTTTAACATATGTTTCACGTTTTCTCCAATGCATCAAATTCATATAAAAAATAATTTCGTTATTTTCTTTTCTTCGATGCATCGAAATTTGTTGCTAATAAGTAGGATTTCCATCAATTCCGATTGCTCCTGAGATGAAATTCGCAGATTCTTGGCTTTCCGTATTTTTAACGGTTTGACAAGGTATTCAGTATTTGTATCTAAGGCGTGTAACATTCGCGCTCTATCAGAAAGGTTATTCCTTATAGCAATATATTGTTAAATGTGTTGTTAGCAATATATTGTTAATGTTACCGAGCGATTACCAACATTCTGCCAGCAATTCGGATAAACGAGTGACTTCGACATCTTTTGCTGTCTGGATACCTGTCTGCCACGATTTCATCTACTTCTCAGTCCTTACTTTTAAAAAACTGCAAATAGTTGTTTTACTATTCTAAATTTATTAAATAATTTTCTTATTTTAAATGTCTTTCTTTTATAAGTCCTTGGCGGGAAGAGGGGAATCACATGATTCATGAAGAGACTGCGAAACTGCAAAGGATATTAGTGGGGACACAAATTATCAGTTATTAGTCGCCTTATATGTCGGCCAATATTATTTTTGGAATAAATATCACCTAGTCAAATCGCTCAGTTAATGTGATTTCCTGAGGATATCAGCACTAAACTACGAAGATGAGCTATTGAAAGAACATGATCTGTTACTATCATATAATGTTACCGTGCGATTACCAACATTCTGCCAGCAATTTGGATAAGCGAGTGATTTCGACATCATTTGCTGTCTGGGTATCGTCCCCATATATAAATATAGGGTAACCTGTAATATATTTTAAGTACTGAATTTTGCATACTGTTGTTTAATTTAGAATATATTCTTTTAAAATGTATAAATTTTATTTGTGGTTAAATAAATATGGATTTACTCAGAACGCATTTCATTACACTTATGTTATTTATAAAAAGCGCGATTGATAAAAAACTCACCAATATTATAGGAATTTTATAACAAATTTCATATGATTGAGTTTCTTTATAATTATGATAATTAGTATAAAAGTTGTCGAATTTCAACAGCAGGCTGGAGTTTTTATTATATTCTAGGTGGCTGAATGATATGTTCTAAAAAGTAATATTGATTAAATTTCCTTTGTGAGTATTTATTGTCAAAAAAGTACTGTTAATTATTTCAATAAATCTATTTTGACTAACTTCACATGATCCCCTTATGGATATCATATAATTCGCATTCATTTAATGCGATGGAAGGAAACTGCGTAACAAAGTAACCTGTTAAAACAGGAGCGCAACGTACCGTAAAAAATGAGATGTACCATTTTAGATAGGATTATGAAAATTTTCCGTTTGAAGCATGAATTCGTTTTACAGAAGCTCCGTTTTCACAGCTTTTATTATAGTACTTAAGTTCCTTTTTTGAAGCGTTTGTCCCGCTTTTTAATCTCTCTATCTCATTTTTTGCGATACTATATCTGGTAACATTATTAACAGCACATTTGAATATATAATTATATTTTTGCAGCACACTTAAATTTTGATTAAATTATATATATATATATATATACAATTTATTAATAAACACAATCAAAATGCATCAAAATGCGCAGTCAATAGAAACAATATATTTTTATTATAATTTATATTTTATAAATTAAATTTCATTATAAATTACCTTTTGTTAGAAAATAACGATTAAACTATTTAATTTTCTCCACATTTTCTTTTTATGTAAGGAGATATGTGAGCTTGACAGTTTTAGAATATTTTTATTAGAAATATATCGAATGTTCAGATATAAATATTTTGAAAAGTGAGTTGAAATTTCTTAAAAACTTGTGTACAATGGATTCAAAGTTTGTAAAAGTTGTTGAAAAAAAGTTTTATGCAATTATAAAGGCTAAAAACCTTTATTTCTAATATTTCTGTTATATTTCTATCTGCATTCTTTCTAGAGCAATAATTTTGTCTGAAAGCATTAACTGTATCTGAAGATGATTTTCCACATACACGTATTAAAAAGCATACAAACACGAAAATAAAAGTACAAAAAATTCTACAGTATAGCTCAAATTAATTGGAACACTCAGAGTAAAACAGCAAATGTCTCTTAAAACATAATTTATTTTAAAGAGTAACTACCTGTTTTATTTTAATAGTTGATATGCCCTCCCTTGGTCTTTATTACCTCCTGGCAACGTTTAGGCATTAATTCAACTAGTTTTTCACTTTTTTTTCTTTTCTTTTTTTTAACAGTTGATCGTTATGAAACAATTTCTGGATTAGTGAAGAAATCATAGACGTTACTGTTGTACAGACTTCTTTGGCAAGTTTTTGCTTACAAATTGATCAGATATTTTCGATTGGGCTTGAATCTGGTGAGTTACCAGGTCATTGAAAAACATTTACACCACTTTGAGCGAAGAAGTTTTTACATTATTTAGATGCATGGCAAGGTGCAAGATCTTGCTGTAAAAGCCCATAGCTGGCTGGAAATATTTTTTGTAAGAGTGAAACCACTCTTTTCTGTAGTAAAGATGTGTACTTATTAGAATTCATCATTCCTTCTAATGGAACCAATGATCCTGATCCAAGCAAGATCATACAGCCCCAAAATATCTTTTTTTGGAATATGTTTTGAATGAAAAATTGTTTCTAGCAGGTGACGGAATTTTCCAGCAAGATATTGCATCTTGCCATAAAAAAAAGAAAACTTCTTCGCTCAAAGTGGTATAAATATTCTTTATTAGCATGGTAACTCACCAGACTTAAATCTGATTGAAAATCTGTGGTCAATTTGTAAGCAGACACTTGCCAAAAAAGACTGTACAACAAAAAATCTACAATTTCTTCAATACTTCTGATATGGTTTCATGACGAGGACTTGAAAAATACAAGTAAAAAGTTAGTTGAATCAATGGCTAAACGTTTGCAGGAGGCAATAAAAAACAAGAGGGAACATATCAACTATTAAAATAAAGTCCGTACACTTTATAATAAACTGTGTATTAAGAGAAATTTGCTGTTCTTCATTGGGTGTTCCAATTAGTTTAAAGGGTACTGCTCTTTGTTACGCTAAATATCTTCACAAAATAAATCGTGCAGTTCAAGTTTGCTGCGTTGATGAAAAATTAAATTTCTATTATATCATAAACTTTTGATAGAATGCGACAGAATATTTTCGTGGTACTCCTGGGCTGTTTTCACGGCACACAGGTTGAAAACCCCTGATTTAAGCATTTATTTTCTAAGATAAAAATCTTGTCATTTGGTCACATTCATCAACGGTGATCATTTTATTTCATAGTTTGAAACCTATTTTTTGGCATGCACTATATGGTCAAAAATAAATTGAGATTTTCGAATTCAAACTTTCTGTCAAAAATTTACAAAAATATATGACCAATTTTTCTTGAACTTCAAGAGGTACACAACATATTTGATCTCACATTTTCCTGTGAAGATTCAATCACGTGGGCAATTACGAGATCTATAATAAACTGAATGAAAAAATTAATGTTTGCTATCACCATATATGAATAACAGCTCGAAATGATTTGTAGCACATGACTATATGGGTCCTGTACCACAGTTGTGCTCACTTGTGTAGGAATAACATGGTTATTCATAAAAATATAAAGTTTTCTTTAAAAAATTCAAGATCTTTTGTTTATAGCATGCACGGTTTTCGACCAAATTTAACGCCAGTTTCAGGCAATTTGATAAAGTAGAAGAAAAACAATATAATGCAGTTAGAATATAAATATATTAAATATTTGATGATATATGAGCATTTGTATGAAATAATTTTTAACAGCGCATCACTACCGATAGCTATTTGGTTTTTGTATAATTTAGTAGTAAACTATATAGGACAAAGCGTATTAAGAAGACCAGTCACATATAGTGAAAATTCTGAAACACTATCAGTTCACTATGTCGGTGATACAGTGAGCTGAATTTCAGTTGTTTTCTAAAGGAGCTGGATTATAAGGGATTTACCTCAAATTGTTATTTTTTATTAACTGACTTCCAACAAACGAGTATGTATTTATCGTATATTAATGCGTAGTGTTTGAACGGATGATTCGATTTTCCTAATTCTTTTTTTAAAACACTTTCTCTTAATTAGTCTTTCTGAAGGTTCCTCCAAGAAGAACTAAAACACCGATACAAGAAAGAAAAATCATGGATCAAGCATAGATTATGAAACACGTTCCAACATCTTCAGAATCCTGTAACAAAACTTTTTAGTTTAATAAGTTGAAAGACGATATCTAAGTAAACAATTTTAAAACGCATAGCACATATGAAAACCCAACATCAATTACCATCTATAGTCGAAAAAAAAATATTCGAATTATTTTGTGCAGCCCTGTATATAATCTATATATTTGTACATATACTACATAGTATGCAAAATTTTACTTCAGTTAGTAAACACATAACACAGTTGAAAATTACTCTTCCGCAATTTTCATCAATGAGCGTAATACATGTACTCGAATTCTTTTGTGCAGTCATATGATCTAAAAAATTAATCGCATATGATCTAAAAAATTTATACACAGCAAGTAATATGCAAAAACAATAGTTAAATTTAAAAACGCATACCACAATTGAAAACGCATATCTAACAATTATTGCTCATACACAGTACTGTAACTGAATTCTTTTGTGTTCCTGTAAATTAACGAGGAATGCTATGCACTCCATATTCTATAACAGCACCTTTGATGCAATATCAGTAAAATACAAAGCAAGCGATTTTTTCACATAGAACATAATGTAACGGAATTCTTTTGAGTGCCCCTGTAAACAAACTATAAATTCTATACACTTCATTTTCTATACCGAACATTCATAGTAAACCTCAATATAACATATATCAACTACATAACAATCCGAGTATATTTACGCGAGTTCGAGCACCACAAGCCGGCAGACAGACAAACCGAATTCCTAAACACTTTTCAACTATGTTGGAAAGTGTTAAAAACAACAACAATACAAATGAAAAATGAAAAATTACTCTTTTATATAAAAGTTGTTATTTTAACACTACGTGAATAAATTTTTATAAATATTCACAACTAATAAAATGAGAGTTGGTGAACACTTTCCGAAGAAAAAATAAATCGTGAGTAGCGAGAAACGAACATTTGCAATTATAAATTTAACTTTCTTTTTTGATTACTTAAAAATGTCGGTTTCTTGAAACATATTTTGTGGAAACACCACTTTTACTTAATTAAAACACCGATGCTATTTAACACTTTCCAACATAGTTGAAAAGTCTTTATGAATTCGGTTTGTCTTGCTGGTTGCCTGGCCATACTCTAACTCCCGTAAATGTACTCGGTGCCAAGCAATTTTTATATGTTATTGATATTTACTACGGAATGTTCGGCATTGAAAATGAAGTGTAAAGCATTTATAGTTTACTTACAGGAACACACAAAAGTTTTACGTTATATTAAGGCCTATGGGGAAAAATCGTTTGCAGTGTATTTTATTCGCGTTACGATACTTCAAGCATATAATGAAATTGATATGATGTTGTACTGATGTTGATTGATTGATGTTGTATACAATATGTTTTCTCAGGAGTATAGAATAAGTAGGATTTATAATTCGTTGACAGGAACGCACAAAAGAATTCCATTACATTATGGTCTATAGTAAAAAATCGTGTGCAGAGCATTTTAATGATGTTATGATATATCAAACAGAATGAAATTAAAAAGGATAACTTAGGTGCACTACAACATATTTTCTATAGATTGTGGAGTGCGGGGCATTCATTGTTAATTTACGCAGATGCACAAATGATTTCGGTTCAGGAAGGATTATGATCTATAATAGCTGGAAGCGCGTTTTCTGCTGTGGTATGCATTTTAAAACTTGTCAAATTTTTAGTGTCTTACATGGGTGTGTATAAATGCTATAGCTCATATACAGAACTGCACAAAAGAATTTGCATTTGTTGAAAATGGATTTTTTCTGGGTTATGTGTTTTTTTAATTGCTTATTTAGATGTATCATTTCATTAGATGGAAAAATTATATTTCTTACTAATATTCTACTAGTGATGGAAAGTGTTTCATAATCTATGCCTGACGCATGATTTTTAGTTCTTTGTTTAAATGAAATAATAAAACAAGCACAGTGTCATTCCAAAATTGGGGTATTTGATTAAAAAAATAATAAAACTTAAAATATGGAATTTAAAAACATTCTGTTTTCTGTAAACAACAACAAAAAAATTATTTGAATAGTTTGATAACAATAGAAATACAGTAGAAGATCTTCATGACGCAAACCTAAAAACGCGAGGTTGTGTGTTATATAGAATTTTGCATTATATAGATCACATTTCACACATCATTTAACCTATCTTGTGAACATGGCCAAATATGCCTGAAATATTTTAATATAGAGTAGAGAATTTTTATATTGCATTTCTTGGAACTAGAAGTTGTGCACATAATAAACTTTTGTACAATATAGATCCTTTCACACATTGTTAAATTTACTTTATGAGCATTGTGCAAATATACCTGTACCCAATCATTCATTATATCAGTCATTAAAAAAAATATATTGCAATAATAGCAATTTTTTCATTAAAAAGCTCTGAAGTACGTAGATAAGATGAAATAACGTATAAAATTTAGTCCTCTAGACTCCAGAGATTAGCTTTTTCTTTTTTTTTTTTTACAATTTGGAATGCAGATGTGTTTTAATCTGCATTGTTTACATCTAAGAAGTTGTGCGTTATATAGAGAATTGCATTATAAAGATATGCTACTATAACATAACAACATTTAAGTCATCAATATAATTATCCCTATCTTGTGTGTACAAAATAAAAACATTTACTCACTTTAAGACGTATGCACCAACAAAGCCTGCTCTGCTCTAAGTTTAAAATGTATTGATTACCGACTTATGGATGGACATTTGATAGTTTTTAATATCCTCAAAACTCATTGTAACTTTATAAATTAAAAAAAATGTGTTCTTGTTGCCATATGGACAACAAAACGCAAAATTTGATATTCAGATAATTTTCAATTTGAAAATTATAGTAATTATTGCGAATTTTGATATTCTTTTAGAATTTTTTCTTCGTCACATTTATTGTAATTTTACATCTCAGTTATGTAGAAATATAGACGTTTGACTAATACTAAACATATTTTATTAAATATTATTTTTTTCCTCTGTAAATAAATAATTACTAGAATACATATTATTTTTTATGACACTAGCCAAATTGATATAGTATTTATGCTTCCACATTTTTTATTTTACTAGTTGTTTAGCTCGCCAAATTCAAAATTTCTCATTTGGAGTTTCTTTATCTAATTAGAATTTTAATAGGCATTTTGTAAAAGTAGATGTATTGTCATGTTATTACTGCTGGTTACGATATATATTTCAATCAAAAAATGCTATCGTTATTTGAAATGATAACTTTTTAATTAAAAGAATATGTAGCCCAAAGTACAACATAATAAGTGCCGAGGTACCACATAAGTATTGTACCTTGGACACATATATATGTATACATATATTAATCTTTTAAAAAAAAGAAAATTAGAAGCTAATTAAATTTATGTGAATACTTAATATCACAAATCATTTATGGTAATAATCAGATATATAATTTATTACATTTCAGGGCTCCCAAATGGCCCGCTTTTTGAATACCGGTATTTTGTTAGAGACATTTTATTTTTAGAATTTTCTTGCAAATTTTGCAGAAACCACCTTCGGAGTGGATTTTTACGGAAATGTTGTAGAAACATACCATGACATTTTCGAATAAAAAATATTATTATTCAGTCGGCGGATCATTTGGGAGCCCTGATATTTCAATTAGATAAAAAGTATAATATTAGATATAAATGTTTACAAAGGTCCAAGGTACAACACCATTTACTACAAGCTAATAAATAAAATGGTGAATATGCAAGAACGAACTCCGAAAACGAGAAATAATTAGGTGAAACTTACTCATATGAAAAGATTCCTGTTGATGTAGGATCACATAATGCTGCATAACAAATTTTACGCCCCCACACCTGAAATTTTGCTCACCTTCACATTCTGGAACAGGTTGAGACAACGTTTCAGGTGGAAGGGTGAAAACTTTAACTGGCAGTTAGACTCCGGCTGATGTATATTTCTTGAACGTCATGGCAAAAGGTAGTTTACATTTATTATTCTTCCAGTTGACTTCCTGATGAGTTGAGACAACGTTTCAGATGAAAGAATGAAAACTTTAACTTGCAGCTGGACTTCAGCTGATGTATGCTTCTTGAACATCGTGGCAAAAGATTTTTCACATTTACTACTCTTGTAATTGGACTCTTGATCAGTTGAGGCAATTTTCACAAGGAAATGTGAAAACTTTTACTTGCAGCTAGACTTCTGCGGATGTATATTTCTTGAACGTCATGGCAGAAGCTTTTTCAAATTTATTATTCTCCTACAGGGCGTTATTTGTCTTGCTTGAAGTTACGGCGGATTCATTGACGATGATGCACGGCACCAACACACCTGAAACTTTGCTCAACATTTCAAATAGCAGGCTGAGACAAAGTTTCGGGTTCATCGGAGATGTACTCGAATTGTTTAGTAGCACCACATACAGCTGAAAGAAAAAATAAAAAAGAAAAAATAAAAATAACTGATAAATGGCATAGTCAACAATAAGATGCAAAAGTACAGGTTTAGCAAAAAATAAATTACAAATTCCTGAGGGCTCAAGATCGTATTCTATTGCTTCGAAATAGAAGAAATTTAAACTATACTCCGGCCACGAAAAGTTGCTTGATGACTTTGAAAGAATTCGGAATGCTACGCGGAGCTAACGTGGACAGATGGCGAAAAAAACGTATTATTTACTTAAAGAAAATGTAAACGAAAATCTAGAATTTTTATTACGAGATATAACATATCGAAATTTATGTACAATTCACCACAAAAATTAACTGATATTTAGCAAGTGACTGGTCACCGTTACTCTATAAGACTAAAATATATATTTAAAAGAAAAGAAAAGGTAGAGATATAAACTTGTTGAATTAGTTTAAAAGACAAATTCAATCATCTTCCAAATTTTAAAACAATAGGTATAGTTTTATATATTTTAATATTTCAAGCATTTCATCTTTCAGTTTTAATGTAAGAAAAAGAAAATAATTACGTATATATTTAATTTAATTAATTAATTAAAAATAATTTGCAAATATTGGTATTAGTATTTTAAAAATTAATATTTGCGTTCAAAATTTTGTGCATGCATTCATCAAGATACATTTTTTTTTTAAATCTTAGAATTTTCAGTATCTTCTGCATTTAGAGATTAAAATAAGTTTTTAGTGATTTATACAAGAGCAAAGCAAAATTTTATTGGTTTAATTTATTGATTTCATTGTAAATAACTATTTAACATCCTCTATGGATATGATAAATCATACAAATTAATACTGACTTTCATACAAATTTCATACAAATTAATACTAACATTCATATAAATTTGTCTTGTGATGCTGTATTTCTTGTAATTTTGTTTTGTTCATATTTTGAAATCTCTATCATTTAATGATTTTCTAAGCAAAGGTATTTCTAAGCAGCGCCTGAAATACCTTGAGAAAAATCTGGGAATCGAATCGGAGGGCTAGCCATGAGTAATATTTTCCTCAGTAATGTCTCGTGGAGCAGAAAATACCCCCACCCCCACTGGAGGAGGAACCTCCCAATAAATCGAAAAGTTAGCTGTGGTGAAAAAGGGAGGCAGAACAAGGCCATCTTGATATAACTTGATATAACATATTGGTATATTGAGATAGCCCTCGGCAGAGAGGTTTTGGATGCTCGGAGGTGCAGGGTCTGCTCTCCGCAAGAGAGATGTGTGACAACGTGCCGATGTTGTTTACGAGGGTCCAACAGGATGGTTTAAGAGGATACCAAGAATTCTGAATGAGAAATAGCTCCAGCTACCCGACGTTTACCTATGTGTGTAAGCAACTGTCTTCTTGACGAACACAGAATTCCGCTGTCCACCGTAACCTACAGAGTTATTAACCCATTCGGGACCATGGGTGCATATATGCACCTTCAAAAAGAGCATACAGAATTTGTTTTAGGCACCAGTAAAAAATAAAAGTAACATTTGCTTTCTCTAATTAGAGCATTTTTGTGATAGTTTAAGTAAAGGTAGTTTTTTTTTTTTTTAAAGTGGTGCCAACCGAATAAAATTTGTGTAAAAGCCGCCGGTCCCGAAGGGGTTAAAGCGTGTTATAAAAGGAGTCAGGGCGCAGAACATGTGTCAGAGACTGATATTTCTGGACATCTTAGAACCTTAATGCAAAGCTACTGACAAGGGAACCACTTTTGGTGCAGTTCGCACCCAGCATCGAGACCTGGTGCATTTTGTATTCCTATACATAAAAGTTAGAAAACCGATAAAATTTCTCTGTTAAAATCATATTTTATGTATTTTTTATACTATTAATTTTTTATTATTAGATTTTTAATTCTTAATTTTACGCCTAAAGCAAGATAAGTCGCCGAATAGGGTGCTACGAATCCAAACCGCTTCTCTCTCACACAGCAAAAGATTATGACTTTCGGTCAGGGTTGCCGGAAAAAATCTACAGCCAATGTCGCGCCGCAAAAAATACAATTATAATGATGTATTTTTTTTTTTCAAAATGAAATTCGTAGGTTTTTAAAGGAATTTTTAAACTTTTTTCAATATTTTATTCTTAATATTAACTAATTTGTATTTTAAAGTACTTTTTTGAAAAAAAAAACTTCTATGTTAATAGTCCGATAAGTGTCCTCGTAAATTACATTTTCGGAAAGTTATACTGCTGTAAAATAAAAATATATGATTTTAGAAGAAAAATTTCATGCAATCTCAAAGTTCGTAATATAGGGCTTTAAAATGCACCAGGTCTAAGTGCTACATGCTAGGCGCAAGCAGCACCAAAAGTGGTTCCCTTGTGAGAGTTATATTTTTGTTTAACTAGACATAATCGCCAGAATCCACTTTATTCAATAATTTTCAAGACAGATTGTTGATAAAATTTTGTTAATAAATTCTTCACATTTTTTATTAGCTGTATAACTGACTTATCAATAATTTTCAAGAGAGATTGTTGATAAAATTTTGTTAATAAATTCTTCTCATTTTTTATTAGCTGTATAACTGACTTATCAATTTTGCTACTCCAACATCTAAAAAAGTCGGTTTGTTACAACATTTGTTACAATATATTAACTTTAACTTTAACTATGTAACTTCTGTAACAGATAATTCATTTTTTATAATTTTTTAAGCTTAATCTTGAGTGTTCAAATGCTTATACTTTTTTTTTTGTACTATTGTTGTGTATTATGTTATTTTTAAATCAATTTCTTAAGAAATTTCATACGACCTTATAATATGAAAACAACAAACTATTTCGCAAAACAATTTCACAACAAAATATTTACAAACTATTTAATTAAAAATACTTTTGAAATTTACTAATTTGTTTATTATGCTAAACGACTTTCCCCCATTAAAACTAACATTGCAAAAAAAATTTTATCCGAGAATGATCATGAATACAGAAAACGGAACAAAAATAAATCTTGAAACTATAATTAAAAAAACCCTAATTATTCAACTGCTTTAAAGATTGATTTTTTAATTTTTAATTGTGCGTGTAATTCATATTTTTAAAAAGTCATTTGAATTCCTTATCAATTTATTAAAAATAAATTAACCAAATCTCCTACGAAAATATGATGTTCAATGAAAAAAGAAATGTAAAAATCAAAATTTTAACACAAATACATAAAAATAATATTTATTACTTAAATCTAAGTTCAGAGGCATTAAAGAAATTGTCTTTTTTTCTACCGTGAAAAT
The DNA here is from genome assembly GCA_963931845.1 of Maratus michaelseni. Classification (NCBI taxonomy): domain Eukaryota; kingdom Metazoa; phylum Arthropoda; class Arachnida; order Araneae; family Salticidae; genus Maratus; species Maratus michaelseni. Next base: position 140,702,233 of record OZ007587.1, on the reverse strand, counting down.
ACATTGACAAACATGCCTCATTTAAATATGGAAATTAAAAATACAAGTTTATGAACTAATGGTTTCCGAAATTGTATCAAAAATTGCTATCAACTAGTTGTTTAGAAGTTATAGATAAATTAAAACATTTTTTTTTAAATTTAAAACTATCAAGTAATTTTAACATAGTTAAATTGATCCAGTGAAGGGGAACTAATAAGTGTCACTTGCACGCATATGAAACTTCGTTTAGTTATTCTATAGGATAAACAAATTTATTATCAGCTCTAGGAATAAAAGAAGAGAAATGCTATGTGGGTCATACTCCTAGGAAGTACAAAACGATGTCACAAAATATTTGTTAAACAAGTAATTACAATTGAGAAAATGCTATAATGCAAATATGGCGTGGTAAAACAGTCTAATAATGCATGTGAATAATAATAATAATAATAATAAAATATTAATTTTTCATCGAAATAATGAGTACACGGAGCCTGACAAATTATATCCGTTGCCTGACACAGCTTTAATTTGTACAACGTACTGGGACTGTTGAATTAAAACTTGTTTTCATGATTTATTTTTAATTCAGTTTTTTGTAAAGCTAATCGCAGGTTCAACTTTAAAAGGAATTTTTTTATTTATAGCTTTGTTTGATAAGTAACTACCATCGAAAGAAATTTAATCGTGTCGGTGGAAATAAAATTTATTTCTAAATAGCTCGACAGAAGGCAGCAAAGAAAAAAATCTTCATTGTGAAAGAGACGCGCTTGTTAGTCATTTTAACCGTAGCAGTACGTTCAAGTGCAACTGTGTAAAATATCTATTTTTGTTTTCTTTAATATAACTGTGAAAAATCATAAACGCAAAGAACACATCGTGGGCAAGATAAAAACGAGTAAAGATTGTAAAATAGTAAAATAAAATAGCATCTGAAATTATTAATAATTACACAAAACATAGTTCAGCAAGATCATTCCATTCAGCCTAATATTTTGGGCGTTACAAATCATTTACAAAACATACGTCGGGTCTTTTGACATAATTTTCGTGGATTTGGTTTCGAACATAGAGTCTACATAATGTAAAAATGCGATTTTAATAAAATATTTCTTATGATCTTTGAAAATACTAGCATGATGTCAGATAAATACAAAGCAATATAGAAACATCTTTTTCCACTGAAAATATATGTCACTAGAAATGACTCATACGAGAAATTAAAATTACCGATACTTCGTTATTTAATAGGGGAGATCGGGGATGAATGGGACATTTTCACAAAAATATTTATTTTAAATATTTTATTTAAGTTATTATAAATATTATATATTATCAATATTATATCACATTCCATACATTAAGTGTTTGACTACATCTTATGCACAATATTTATTCAAGATTATTATTACACAGAAATATATTATGAAATTTAAAAAAAAAGTTCCTCTATGTCCTCACAGCAGAGATGGATGGGACACAAATATTTTCCTCCCTTTATACAGTGTTAAGGACTAAAAGCTGACAAAAATGCCTCCTTGGCAAAAGCTGAGAGATTGTAAATAGTAATCTGATCTCCAGGATTATTTGTAAGCCAATCATCTTGGACTCATCTCAGCTTTGCCTTAAAAGGCCAATAAACGGAAGCATTCAGTGGCTGAAGACGAAGGCTACAATCAGGACGATAATTACCATAAATTACCATAAATTATTAATTTATCAAACTACATAATATTATTTAGCTAATAAATATATTTTTCAGCATCCTCTAGGGATGAATGAGACAATTCTATTCATCCCATATGAAATATCCCAATCATCCCCATGATGCATAAATTCAACTGTCAGCCATTTTGTCACAATGGTTAATATTCATTCATTTTAATTACCACTATTGAGCCTTGAAATAAAAACTACAACATATCTTCATTGTTTATATTACATGAGATATTTAAGTAACTTCAAATGTAAAAAAATATTACTTTTGAGCAGAGTTTTCAGGAAATGCAAATTTAAAGGAAACTGAAAACAGCCATGTGGTCTTGCTATGGTAGTGAAATCTATGAGGATAGGAAGCAACTAAAAAAAAAAAAAGTTTATTGCCTGAAATATTGAGAACGTCCCATTCATCCCTTGTCCCATTCATCCCTTGTCCCATTCATCCCCCATCTCCCCTATCTCTTAAACTAAACTTACGTTTACAGTGCAATGGAATATATTGATTGTAATTTAACTTACTAACAAAGGTCTATAAAATATAATAACAGAAAAGGGAAAAAACTGTTAAAGCGATGGTGGACTTCGAAAATGAGGAAAATTAAAAGAAAATCAATTAGAATACAAATACAAGAAAAAAAAAATCAGTGTTTGATTTAAGTTTTTTTTTTTTTTTTTTTTTTTTTTTTTTTTTTTTGTATTGACTTTAAATCAGTTTGAGTGTAATTTAAATCCGATCAAGTTTTTAACTAGTTTTACGAAAATCTCTCCTGTAACTAAAGTTTAAAGTAGCCTATAGAATTTTTCTCTAATCCCTTTGTATTCTCTCAAATGTTTTAATGGTTTTATTTTTCAAATAAATGGGCGTATTTTACAAACCCTCATTTATTTGAAAAATAAAACGATAAAGAATAATTTGACATAAAGAATAATTTGTTGTAATAATAAAATGCCAAAGTTACAATAATAAAAAGGGTAAAAGCTTGCCAAAATATTTGTGTAAATTTTGTAATAATAAGTGTTATATGAAAATGAATAAACAAATAGGTGTAGTTTTAAAAGCTGGTTTTGTATAAAATTAATCATTAGTTTAAAATTATTAGAAAAATCGGCATGAAATTTTTAAAATATGAATTTTGTTGTCATTATCTTCATCAAAAAGCTTTTTTCATCGAGATTTTTTTTTTAAATATTGTAAATTATGCTATTTGTACATAAGATACTTTTGTTACATACTAATCATAGTTTATAGAGCTTTTAAATAATAATAAAAAAGAGAAATTTTTTATTTGAATGTTCACCATCATCACAATAAAAGGTTTTACAAAGTAATTAAAAGAGCGTTTAATATATTTGTTTAGAATGTTACATGCTTCTGGGTTAGAGCAGTTTGTTGATACTAAATGTTTATTGGCGAAACGTCCAGTTAGGGCTTACTGTGGAGACGGGAAAATTTTTTCGGTGTCTATCCTTATGTCTCGCGACAACTGGCGCAAAAAGCATCTGATTAATTTGTAATAATATATGTAAGGCGTGTTGTTGATAGAGGTCTGCACGGGCCGGATTTTCCAGGCCCGGCCCGGTGTAAAAACTAAAAGTTCGGCCGGACTCAATTTCTAATTCCGATATTTCTTAATACACAATTATAATTCATTTAATGAATACTGCATACATATTTATGGGGAAATTTTACAGTATATTTATATTACTATATCTTTACTAGCAATAGAAATCAGAATAGCAATATTAATGATCACTTTGACTCTTACACTATTGCATTCAAATAAAGACATTAAAAAAATTAACGTAGTTTTGAATAAAAAGAACAAAGATGGTTAAAAATATCATAACTTTTGTTGCTGTATAATGAAAAGAAATTAGATTTTTGAAACTGTTGCCCTATAATTTATTAAGTTATAATTCCAAAGATTCCGTCAATAAAAGTTCATTATCGCGATTACTATTTTTACAAGACAAATTGCTTGCTCGACACGTCCTGGGAAAATTAAGTCTAGTTCCGGCCCGGTCCGAGTATGTAGAATAAAATGTAAGCCCACCCTGTGCGAATCTGCTTAAAAAATTAAGCCCGAACTCAGATAAGACGTAACTGTCCAATGCCGATTTCTATGTTGCACGTGTTATATTTCTGTATTGATATTGTCATACTGTTTATACTTATTCTCGTTCTAGTCACGTCCAATGAAAATTATTCATATTTTATCTGCATAGTTTGATCCTAAAATACTAATATGAAACTCAAAAAAATTCAACTTTTACTTAAAAGGGACATTTAAAAGAAGATGTTAAAAAATGTTAACTCATCCTATTACACCTATTTCTATATTTAAATGTCACATTTTAAGTAAAAGTTTAGCTCTTTTTGAGTTTCATATTAGTATTTTATAAATAACGCAAGATGAATATTTGCATTTCGCCCTATGGTTTTAATTTAGTTTGATACTTTTAAATTTGTTATATCGGGCTGGTTGGCACGCTTAATTTTTTTGTAGGCCTGGCTTGATTTGATTGCCTAAGAGGGACTGCTCAGACAAGGAAACAAAGTCTGTAGAGCATAGTATCCCCCCGGTCCCTTTATTAAGGTCTTAAAAAAAACAGTGTTCAGCCGTAGCTGAAGCCACCAGAAAACGCGACAATGGGCGGCAATTTCATAAATACAAGTATGAAAGAAAATCGGCCAACGGACAGCCCTGACAGGAACTCTCCAATCGCAAGCAAGTGACAGGGTGTCGGCCTGGCTTGCTCTTTTAATTTTTAATATGGGCCCGTCCCGGCCACTTATTAATTTTTACCGGCCCGTTTGAAAATTTGCGTTCATTGTGCCGGACCGTTTCTCGAGCCAGACCCGGGTCTGTGCAGACATCTAGTTGGTGAGATATCCAAAATTAGTTGTATAGTTTTTGGTTAAATTTGGTTTATTCGTTCAAAAAATATAGAGCATTTTATTTTATGTCATAATGATTTTCTATGGGTTTTCAGAAGATTTTTAAATTTTATTATTCATTGAAAAGAGAATGACGCATTTAGATAATTATTTTAAATGTCAAATTATCGATGATAAAATCCCATAATAGGGATCTTAAATTACTTCGATTAGTTAGAAATTTTGTTTATACATATGACACACATTCTAAATCATCTATCTATCTATATATATTTTTTAATGGCATTTCGTGCATCTGTTCGAAAAATATGCAGCATTTTAACTTTTATATTTTATATTTTTGTTATAATAAGTAATTATTTTTTCTCTGTTACACTTTATCAGTTGCATAGCAACTCTATTTCATAACGTGTAGGAAAAAGAAAATTTAATAAAATCATTCACTGTGACTTTCCCGATTACGAAAGATTTGGAAAAATAAAATAAAAAAAAAAATACCCCTGAAGAGTTCTATATTTTTATTCTAAAGAATTCGAACAATAAGCAGTTGAAGAGTATAATTGCACCAAATCGCGTGTAATATAACTATTCTTAAATGTTAGATTTTCTGAATATTTGGAAAATCTTACTACTGTGGGCAAAAAATAGTAAGACTTTTTAATTTAAATTTCGCGCGAAAACCCATTCGTCGAAATATTTTTTTACTAGGTTGGTATGACTGTCAGTGACATCTGTGCCAAATGTCACATCAAAATAATCATTAGTGTTTAGTATACGCTTGTCTTTCTGAAGTACAAAAAGTGCATTCGGTGATTTTTACAATGAGTGAAATTATTCAACAAAGAAGTTCCATTAAATTTTGTGTGCGGAATCAAATTTCTGGTGCCGAAACGTTCAGAATGTTGCAAAAGGCCTTCGGTGATAATTGTTTGTCGCGAGTAAGTGTTTTTGATTGGTACAAATTATTCAAAGAGGGTCGAGAACGCGTTGACGACGAACCACGTCCAGGACGGCCATCAACATCGACTGATGGTCAACACGTCATTAAAATCAAGGAATTGGTGCTTGAGAATCGACGATTAACAGTCAGAGACCTTACTGGTATCGTTGGAATATCGGAAGGATCAGTGAAAAACATTTTGAAAAATGCACCGATAATGCACCGTCGCATACTGCATTAATTCTTCGTGAGTTTTTCGCCAAATTTTCAACCAATATCGTGCCGCAACCACCGTATTCGCCTGATTTAGCTCCACGTGACTTCTGGCTATTCAGCAAACTCAAACGACCGCTCCGGGGAAACCGTTTTGAGTCAATTGAAGACATTAAACGTGAATCGCTACGCGCATTGAAGGCTATTCCGGAAATTGACTTTAACAACTGTTTCGAGGATCGGAAGAAACGTTGGCACAAGTGTATTGGGGCCAGGGGGGGATTACTTTGAGGGGGACGAAATAGATTTGGAATAATAAATTAAGAATTTTAAAATTATGAACAAAGTCTTACTATTTTTTGTCCACAGTAGTATATGCTTAGAAATATACATGCAATCTAACATTATTAAATTCTGGATGTCATTGTGTTAGACATTGTGGGAAGTGAGATGAAAATTAAAATGTCTTGCAAAATTGACGTTGAGGCCTCTCATCTGAAGATTTACGAGTATACATTTTAGTTATAAACAGTGCATCGAATCTATAGTATCGAAAATCACTCTCAGATAGTTTTTGTTCGAATGGATTCGTAAAATTCAAAAAGAAATCATTAAATTTTAAAGTGATTTAACGATTTTCTCAGCGACAAGAAACTGAAAAATATTGTTAAAGCCTAAATTTTGCAAAATCAATCCAATGGAAGGGTTTATAATTAATGTTACGCACACACATCCGTGAAATTCTGTTTATTTATCTTTCAGATTTAATAAATACATTTATATACAGTTCTTGAAAAATATTAAAATTGCAGAAAACTAAACGTTTATTAAAATCAAAATTTAAGTTGTATGTAATGCTGCATTGCATGCAGGGATAGGACTTATGCGCACGTCTTGCACGGTTCCTGCATTTTAGTAACACGTTTTTGGAATAGAAATCTTCGCCTTATTTAATGACAGAAATTCTGCGAATAAAAAAGATGAATATTATTATTCGAAATTTCTGATACTAAAGGATATGTAACCGTAGGTCTTGCGCAAAATTCCCTGAATACAGTACATTAGGTGGAATGTTCCTTTAGGTAGATCCTTAATGTACATAAGGTGGAATTCCTTTGCAGACTGTTATAAAATAAACACAAAGCAAAAATTACTGTTAAAAAAGAGAGCAACAAAGTAAAGCGTGTTTGATTATAAATTTTGGAAATAAATTAAATTTCTACACTAAATATCTATATAAAATTTCTATTAAGACATGCAACCTAAAACAATTACTTTATTTCTTTTCATTAAAAAGAATCTGTATCGAAAATCCAATGAAGAAGAACCAAAATTAATTTAAAAACATCTACTTACTCAATTGTTTTAAGTATCGATTTTTTTACTTAATTAGGTGTCCGATTGCAAGGGAAAAAATCTTTTGAATTCCTTATCCATTAATAAAAAATAAATTAGCCAAAGTGTTTATAAAAAAATCTGTAGTTGTATATACGGGAGATGAAAATATTAAACTGAAATACCTAAAAATGACAAAGTTTATTACTTAAAAATAAGTTCAAAAGCATTAAAAGATTTTTTTCCTCCGTAAAAACGTAGATAATTATAGCCGAATATATCTCATTTGAATAACTGAAAACGCGTGTTTATCGATTTGTAGTTTCCGAAATTGGATACAGTATCCTCTCAACTAGTTTTTGTTCGAATGAATTCGTAAAAGCCAAAGCGAAATCATTAAATTTTAAAGTGATTTAACGATTTTCTGAGTGTTAAAAAATTGATAAAAAAGAAAGAAAGAAAGAAAGGTGCCAATCTAAAGACTGAAATATTACTGGAAAAAAGAAATAAAAAAAAGTTTTTGCGATTGTAAAATGTGAAAAGGATATTTTTTAATACAAAAATCGAAATAGATTCGAGAAAAGGGTTATATTGAGTGATAATGTACTTTACGAATACATAAGTGCTAGGAGAGTGGCAAAAGTAAAACAGAAAAAAAGGTCATAATTCTCAACTTAAAAAATTACATGATATTGATAAAATATTTGATTGGTTTAGATTTTTCATTTTCTACTATATACAAGATTGACGAAGTTAAATTTTCGCATCTCAGAAAGATGGCGCATAACGTTGGAAATTTCATAAGGACATGAAATTTGGACAACATACTGTGAAAAAAAAAATATCCAAAAACGGAAAATTACGGCATAGTTGCCTAACGCGTGATTTTACATAATTTCAATGAAAACACATAGATTAGATTAGAGAAATTCAGATTATTTTGTAGCTTAGATCGGACAATTTTTTTTTATCATTTTTAGATTTGATTGTAAAATTTTCCGTGAATTAAGGAAGAAGGGACAACTTAGAAATTTCGCCAAGAAACGTAAAAACTACTAACAGTACAATTGCTATCAATGCTGTTTAATTTCACGTAAAGGCATACAGAAATATAGCTTAGATTTGATAATTTTAGTTCACTTTTAGCCTACATTTCAAAAGTTTCATTGATTTAAAAAAAAGGGATAAATCAAAATGGGAAAACGTTCGATCATTATTAACGGTATAATATGTGTTTATTGACGGTTTTGTCTTTTAAGTTAATAACTCCATAGATCAAGATTTATTTAAAAATAGTACAAAAGTGTTTTAAGAACGTTTTTCTCCAGGTCGAATGCTACAATACAATCGCAGTACCAGCGCTTTATTCTTTCTGGGGGAATAAGCTTTACTAATAAGTTTTTTTTATTCTTTCAAAATTGGAACTATGCAACAGCGAGCTTCAAACTCTTAATCTGCAGAGTCTTCCGTTCTCTTTTATGAAATAGGACTTTCGTAATTTGTGTTTGTGCAAATCACATTTCATGAGGGTTATATAGCGATGTCTGTCTACCACCGACTACTTAGAGCATTATTTGAAATATCTAGTTTCTAGTATCTCATTATGACTAGAAAACGCCTCCAGGAAGTTTAGGAACAATTCAGAAAGTTTAATTCTACAATTCAATATATGCACACTGTAAAAAATATTGAGTGAAATTAGCTCATAACGTCATCATAGTTTTTACATATGTTAAAATGTGTAAGAAAAATGTAAAATATACTTAAAAATTTCGGAAAAAAAAAATCAAATTGAAACAACTGAAATATAATAAAATTTGTTAAATAAGCCTATGTTTATGATCTTGTATAATACATTTAAACAATATTCAAACAAAAATCACTCATATGGGCAATAAATGTGAATCTACTTAATCAAAACATCTTAGAAAAATGAAAAGAAATTGAGCTTATCGGGAGATAATAACCAATATTTATCTACCCATTTGCTTTAAAAAGGATACCCAACAATAGCCTATGTTCATGATTTTGTGTAACATATTTAAACAATCTACAAACAAAAATCAATAATAAAGGACCCTACATGATAATAAAATTAATAAAACATCTTAGAAAAAAAGAAAACAAATTGGGGTAATCGGGGGCGCAATAATCAATATTTATGTATTATTTTGCTTTAAAAAACATACCTAACAACAGCCTAATTTTATATAACACATTTAAACAACCTTCAAACAAAAATAAGTCAGAGGGACAGTAAATATGTATCCTACATTACACTAAAATAACCAAAACACAAAAGAAAACAAATTGGGTTTATTTGGGGGGGGGGGGACAATAATCAATACTTATCTGCCCATTTGTTTTAAAAAACATAATAGCCCATACTTATGATCTTGTATAAAACAATTAAGCAATCTCCAATAAATAAATAAAAAATAGAGGAGCAATAAATATTGATCTTACATTATACTAAAATAATCAAAGTATTAACAACATATTTCAGCTACATACTAAAAAAAAAAAAAAAAAAAAAAAAAAAAGAGAGATAGAGAGAGAGAGAGAGAGAGAGAAAGAAAGAAAACAAATTGGGCTTACCGAGGGGACAATAATCAATAATTATCTACCCATTTACTTAAAAAAATATCTAACAATTCCCCCACTCGACCTTTTATCATATCTACATGCTCACTTAATATGGTTAAACATGAATCGTTGAAGTGAATTGTAATTTTAAACTATAGAAATTCATATCATATCAAAACAGTATGAAACTATTACGACAAATTTATAAAATTAAAATTTCAACACATTAAATAATAATCATTCTAGTATACTCACGTTTCAAGAGGAGAAAGATAATTAAGACTACCGTACACATAGTTCACTTATTCACATATGTTGCAGTTCAAAATAACTATAATTATGAGTTTGTGCTTGTAATACATTTCTGTTGTTTTTCTAGTAGCAATCTTAAAGATTTCGAAATGTGTTCCAAACTTCAGATTTCACATAGCCTAAAAAATAGAAGAAAAATAATTAATTTTGTAGATTCGTGTTACAGAATAAGCATGCTCACAATTACTAAAAACATTCACATTGAAGAAAAATAACATTCAAACTAATTTTATTTGAAATGTTTAATCTAGCGATAAAGAAATTTATCGAATAGATTTTGGGCGACATACATACATTGTATAATTTTGCCAAAATTATTATAATTATAATAATAACAAAAATCTCTCTTTTACAAATTCATGACAGAAAATATTTGATTAAATAATAGATGAAATATAAACCTTACTTTAAATTAATATATCTTTTCATTAAGATTTAGAAAGATGTTGAGATTTTCAATTTCAATAGCACTATGCATTATTACCATACAACAGCCACCAAAGATTACATTTTTGTTTCATCTATAGTTTAAAATTATGAATAAAATTTATAGTAAATTGAAAAAAATATATCATGGGATATCTAAAAGTCCATTTAATAAAAAAGTCGTATAAGTAAATAGTAAAACTGGTAATAGTAGTAAAAAATACTTGCTAAAATTTCTTTTACTGAAAGCTGTTTCTTTAATTTTTTTTAATGATATTTTATATATAACTTGCGACATACTAATTTAGGACATTATTTCGTGGCATTTAATATTTAATGAAAATTTTATTAAAAAATTATATCAGCTTTAAAATTTATAGAAGCACTTAACAGATTTAACCAGTTAATGAAAAACAACATTTGATAAATTCTAATACAATTTCAATTTTCAATTAAAAATTTGTCTATTTTTTTAAAGCAAAAAAAAAAAAAAAAAAAAAAAAAAATCTTAAAAACACTATAAAATTAAGAGATGCGACATGAAATAAAAGATGCATTCTACAAATACAGCATACTGCAGTTTATTTATTTATTTATTTATTTTACGTGTGCTATTACAGATTTTTTTTTTCTTTATTGTATCACACTAGTCCGTTAATTATTTTAATATATATATATTTAATTTCTAGATGCATCAACGTTTTTTTTTTTAATCTTAAAAAGAAACACAGAAATTTAGTGTAAATATTCTAAAAACTTCCAATGGTACATTTAAAATAACATTCCTTTTCGCCATTTCAACGAAGAACAGAGCCGTTTTCATACCCTACTGCTTGTTTGTTTTTTTATATAACATAAAGCCATTTTAAAATGCATTTTTCAAAATAAATCGCAGAAAGAAAAAATAAATACATTTCTAACTGGATAGCTTCCAAAGGATCCATTAAGAAAAAAGTGTGATTTTTATAAGCCTGGAAATTACTCAATTTTAGATTTTGGACGCTGCAAAAAGTTTTAATTACATGATGCATTTTTTCCCCTTTTGCTTTTTCGTCATCGACCTTTTAATCAGTATTATTCTAGGATTTTGTGAGTGTCTTCTAATTTAATAAAAACATTCTATGAATTTAATGAGAAGATTGGTACAAGGAAAAGAGAAAATGCACGAGTAAAAAACTGAATGTAAAATCGAATAAGATAGAAAGTAATTTTTATCGAAAAAGGGAGAATAAAATATATTAGGGAAAAAATGTTAACGTCACATTAAAATGTAATGTGTGTCAGAAATTTTATTTTTGACAGATTAGATCTAATTAATAAAAACACTTAAGGCTCTGTTTAAATTTTCTTTCTCTTTCAGATGAGAAATATTTTTAAAGGTGAACTATTTTAATTATTTTATAGTCAAAATATTAAAGAACGTAAGAAATCTATTTTAGATTTTTAAAAAAAATTGCACTAAGAAAATTTGAAGGTTTATTCTATGAAAAAATTACTTACAGTTTGTGATATAAAAATTTTTTGTGCTTCTAAATACATTGCAATATTGGAATATATTTATAGTGTAAAAAAAACAGTTTTTAACAAATTAATTACAAAAAATCGGTAAAAATGCATTTTTAATATAGATTTAGTAGATTTGTTGAATTATATATTTTAACACATTTTAACTATAATCTTGAGATAATGCCAATAAAAAATATATTAATTGTAATAATGAAAAAATCTTAAAAATGCTGAATTTTCCAGAGAGACTGTAGAAGAAAAATTGAATAAATTAACTTATGGTGCTCTTGTTTTGTCTTTCCAAAATATTTCGTTGTTCCTAACATTGGTACTTCATTCGAAATACATTCGGGAAATGAAATATTACCAAAATGTTGTTCTCCAAGATAATCTATTGGTTTGCTACTAAGACAAAATTTTACAAATTTAACAAATCAGGCAAAATAACCAAAACAATTAAATTTTAACTTTCGTCTACCTATTAACATATATCTACAAATGTAAAAAAAAATCAAGGCAAAATAATTAAAACACCATTCTTTTTTAACGTTCGCCTACCTATTAATATGCATCTACAAAATTTTAAAAAATAAAACAAAATAAACAAAACAATTCGCATTTTTAACTTTCATCTAGTTATTCACATATTTAGCAACAATATTTTAGATAAACAATTTAGCAACAATAATTTTTGCATATATATATATATGCAAAAATTATCTTAAAAACGGCTCTAACGATTTTGACGAAATTTCGTATCCTACCATTTTGGGGCACCAGAAAAACATTGGGCTAGGTCACATGTTCGAGAAAATTCGATTAGTGGGTCATTTTGGGTCATGGTCTAGCTAATTGTATCTAAAAAACGGTTCAAACGATTTTGACGAAATTTTGTATCCGACCATTTTCGTGCACGAGAAGACTATTGGACTGGGTCACATGTTCGAGAACCTTCGATTAGTGGGTCATTTTTGGGTCAGCGCGGGTCAAATTAATTTTATCTAAAAAACGGCTCTAACGATTTTGATTAAATTTTGTGTCCTACGAGTTTCGAGCACGATAAAAGCATTGGGCTAGATCACATGTCCGAGAAAATTCGATTAATGGGTCATTTCTGGGTCATTGTGGGTCAAGATCTAAAAAGCGGCTCAATTTACACTAAATTTTGCATCCAATGGTTTTCGGGCACGAGAAGACTGTTGGGCTAGGTCACATGTTCGAGAAAATTCAATTAGTGGGTCATTTGGGGTCATTTTGGGTCATGGTCAAGCTAATTGTATCTAAAAAACGGTTCAAACGATTTTGACGAAATTTTGTATCCCACTATTTTCGGGCACGAGAAGACTATTGGGCTGAGTCACATGTTCGAGAACTTTCGATTAGTGGGTCATTTTTGGGTCAAAGCGGGTCAAATTAATTTTATCTAAAAAACGGCTCTAACGATTTTGATTAAATTTTGTATCCTACGAGTTTCGGGCACGCGAAAATCATTGGGCTAGGTCACATGTTCGAGAAAATTCGATTAGTGGGTCATTTCTGGGTCATTGTGGGTCAAGATCTAAAAAGCGGCTCCATTTACACTAAATTTTGCATCCTATGGTTTTCGGGCACGAAAAGACTGTTGGGCTAAGTCGCATGTTCGAGAAAATTCAATTAGTGGGTCATTTTGGTCATGGGTCATGATATTTGAACTCAGATTTAATTTTGACCGAGCATAGCTCGGTCTTCCCTGCTCGTAAAAAAAAAATGCACTAAGCATGTTTTTGAATAACAAAAATCTGTATTTTTAAACAGATTTAAAGATACAAAAAAAACACACACATATATATATATATATATATATATATATATATATATATATATATATATATATATATATATATATATATATATATATATATATATATATATATAACAATAATTAAACTTTTTAAATTGAAAAAGTGTTCGATAATATCTTAACAATTTAATAATACAATAAGAACTTATACAAAAGAATTAAATCTAGCAATACATTTTTTAACTATAGTTTTGAGATAGTGTCAGTAAGAAAATATTAATTGCTATAATGAAAATATCTCTCTTAAAAATGGTGAATTCCCTTGAGAAACAAAAGAAAAAAAAATAATTGAATAAATTAACTTGCCGTGTTCTCGTTTTATCTTTCGAGCTTTTTCTCTTATTCTTCTACAAAAGTCAGAAGATCTAATTAAATATTTTATTCATCATTTTTTAATAAATTTCAGATGTCCTCAAAATTAACTTACTCTGAATCGATTCAACTGGAGAAGCTTTAAAATTACAAGATTTGTTTTTTAGTAGAATTAGTAGAATTCGAGAATATCTCACGAAAAAAAAATTTTTTTGAAAAGAATAGTATAAGAGAAGGGTCATACTATAGATTTAATTATTTAAGAATCCGATCTTTATTATTTTAAAGATATTTTCAACGAAACGAGATTTTTACCGAAATGAAAATCTTTATCTTATTACTATCGATTCTATTTCTTTTAGAGGAGAAAATGTGAAACAATAGAACAGATTATTTCTAAGTAATTGGGTGAAATTCATTTTCACGATGAATTTGACTTCGAAGCCGTATCATCCGTTTTCTATTTCAATTTCGATTTCTCGTACTATTTTTTTTTTTCTTTAAAGATATTGTTGTCTAGATTTTATGGAAAAATTCTATTTTCTAGAAGTCATTCCACCGAAAGAGGTTTAAAGCAAATTTAGAGTTTATTTTACTTGAAATTGGAAAGCTGAAAATATTATTTTTCATGCGAAGTCTCTGTGTATATGCATTTGCATTATGTATGTATATGTATAAAAGTATATATACATAAGTACTAGTATTTGAGAATTTCCCATTTTTGGATATATTTCATTGTATTTTATTATAATTATCGGTTCTTATATTGTCGATTATTTATGTGATTTGATGGCTATTATTCACAAAAGCTTTATTATATATATATACATGTGTGTGTGTGTGTGTGTGTGTGTGTCTATGTATGTATGCATGAAAAGATAAAAATAAACCCTTTTTTTAAAATTCCAAATTAAATTTAAAGGTTAAAATTTTAAATAAAAAATTCCCAGCTTCTTTTTTAACTTTTAAATTTAATGCTTAAATCTGATTTGCCTCTGTTAAGTTTCTTTTACAGCACAGCACTTATTACTTTCGGACCTCCAATTCTATCTAACCATAAGATTAAAAGTGTTGAAGTTTGTACAATTCTCATTGCTTGTGGTTAGATCTGCGTGAGCTATTTCCCGGAATGCACGCAGGTCGTGGCCAGGCCTTGTTTCGTCATAATGCCCAGACATAAATCAAAAGCTAATCAACCCATTAAAACGAATTAAACATCCCAGTTTGACACCTTCACCCTCTGCTGGAAAATATCCTAAATGCTAAACAAAACTCAGGTGTCCCCACCAGGAGCTCAGATTTTGCAGATTTGATATTGCTCTACTGACCTGCTAATTATGTATGTCTTTTAATTAACGGAAATGGCTCGCGGGGCCTCTGATCGAATTCACGACTACAATTGTAAGACAAAATGGTTCAATAAACGAGTTTGATCCAAACCAAGGTCCCGAGTCTCAAGTTATTGATCGTCTGTTTATCTCAAAGTCTTCCCCAATAATATTCATTACATACATACACACATTATATATATATATATATATATATATATACGTATGTATGTATATATATAGTTCTGCGTAACTTGAACAGGAAAAAACACTGGACAACAGCATTATGAATGAAATCAATATAAGAATAAGAAATGGATGCAGTGCTTTTGGGAAGAAAAGTATTACTATGAAGAGTAACGTGCCTCTTTGTTTGAAAAAAAAAAAGTTTTTAACTAATGTGTTTTACCTATACTAATTTATGGAGCGGAAACATCCAATAAAAAGATTACAAACTACACAGCGAAGTATCAAAGGATGTATGCTAGGCATAACTATAAGAGACGGTAAGGGAATAACCTGGAAGACGAAAAAGAAGTCAGACGAAAGTTTTTGATATCATCGAGATAATTAAACAGCTAAAATGGAAATGGGCTGGACAACGTTATAAGAAGCAAGACACTAGATGAATCACAAACACACTTCAGTGGTATCCCAGTGTTGTAAAGCGATCGAGAAGACGACTTAAGATGGGATGAGGCAACGAAATCTAAAAAGTGACTGGAGTTAATTGGATGATCAAAGAACTAGACAAGACAGGAAACAATGGAAAAGTCTGGGGCTATCTACGTCCAGCAGTGCATTGAAATCGGATGATGATGATATATATATTACAAGTCATACAGTTAGCATTATAGAAAATTTAGAGAGCTTAAATTAGAGTAAAATAATTAAAATTTATTAAGTATGATAACATTGACAATTCAAAGAAATAAAATTACGAGTAATATTAGTTCTCGTTAGAACAGACGAATATAAACGAAATGCTTTATTTGAATAGATACTAGGCGAGGTTTATAGCAAGAAATTGCTAAATGGTGTGCATAACAAAAAGTTTTTCGATATGTATAAATTTTCCTAAGGCATTTACTGTATGAAGAACGCTTCTCAGAGTCGTTGAATTCGTAGAAATAATCTGAAATGCTGTGGAAATATTCGTTAGTAAGTACATCTCAGCAAGTAAATCTTGCTTGTTGCATTTTATGTTTATCAAAACTTTAGTATTAAGATAACCACATATTGATTTATATTTAATAGAAAATATAAAAATTTGTTGTATTTACAGTAAATAACCCATAATGATAAATGCATAATTAAGAAGATGAATAAGAAGAATTTATAACATGAAAGTAAATTTAGCTGGTTTTCTAATTATTCGCTATTCAAAGATTAATTAATCATCATCATCATTTTCATCATCATAATCATCATTATTGCCGCCGTTATTAAAATGTCGGATGTAAAAGAATATGTTCCATAGAAGTGTTTTTTATTTTTCATTTATTCTACAGATTAAATAAAACATCTAGTTTGTATGGGACAACGAAAAAATAAATAAATCGACTAGGGAAAAGAAATAGAGTATTCTTTAGATGAAAAAGTCTTTAAAAAAGTGGATATATTGTGCCATTTTCGAAAAGACATTCTGTATAGCACAGAATAAATTCGAAACGCATCAAACACAACAATAACCTTTTGATTATATATCCAGGAAAAATGCCCACATTGTTGCTTATACATGCATCTCCACAGAAAACATTAAAAAATATAATGAAAAAAAGATCAAGAATCGACTAGATTATTGTCAGAAAAAAATCTCCCGCTGGGAGACATTTGCATTCATTACAAAGGACAACAGCCGAAAAAAAATCTGGCAACAGAAAGTTAACAGACGAAAAAGGAATTTAATGGCAGAATGGCGGGAAACAGGAACAAAGAAACATGGGGGGAGGAAATACAAAACTTTCGTTTTGTTGAAAGGGAGAGGGGCAAAAAGCAACAGTTTTCTATTTATTCGGAATTAAGCCAACGAAAGAAAAAAACAGCGAGGATGTTGGAACAGATTCATATAAGGAAGCATTTTATTTACTTTTTTAAGCATAAAAAATACCATTCCTTTGTTTGGACGAACCCATGTATAACGATAGATGTATATACATGTTTGCAGTGTTTTTGACATGCACGGCTGGTAAACTGAAATGCAGTTTTTGGAATAAAATTAAACGTTGATTTTTTTATTTTTATTTACAAATAAAGTTTCGATAAAATCTTTTTGTGCTTATTTAACTAAGCCGGGCAGATATGTGTTTGTTTATTTTATACGATACTAAGTTTTTTTTTCCTTTTTTAATGTAAAATTACGATTTTGAAAATAACTTTTAAAGCAAAAATTTTAAACTACCATACTACCAAATATATACTTTTATTATGTTTGAGTTTGTATTTTAGTAGGAATGATTCAGACTTTTAAATATGATTAATTAAAAAAATGTTTTGAACTTTTTTATACAATGTTTTAAAAATCTTTAAAACAACTATTTTGTTATTCAGAAAACAGAAAAAAAAACAATGATATATTTTATCATTTTTTTCATCATGTCATAAGATGTTAGATTAGGCAGAAAGCATAATCATAGTATCTCTTACATGATTATGATACTATATACAATTAATTTAATAAGTGAATATGAATTCATTTTCTATTAAGATTGGAACATGAAAATTTACTGTATTCTTCATAAGTGAGTGATGTATGTCTATGAGTAAGAAATAGTCTAAAGATTTTCTTCACAGTTAAAAATTTATAGCAAACTGTCCCGCCATTCGATCGTTTTTATACATAACGGTTTCTTAACCGTAATTTTAGTCAATCCGGACCATAATATTGTCAATAATATGGTCATAATGCCTTCATAATATAATCAAATAGCCGTTATTTACAAAAAAGGTCGAATGACTAAACAGTTTGCTGCAAATGTTTAAGAGTGTTAATTAATAATATTGAAGAGAAATGTTTTAAAATATAACTTGCCTGAAAATTAACTTATACGAGTAGTTATCCTTGTGTAGTAGAGACAAGGCATAAGAAAAAACATTTCGCAAATATAGTTACACTTATGGTGACAAAATTTTATAACGAGATCCAAATATAAAGCCTTCGCAAATGTAAACGTTTTAACTTTTTAAGCTTTATCATTTGTTAAAACGTCACGGATTTATCAACTTAAAAATTAATTTGTTAAACTTAAAACTGTGTGAACTACACGACTTTGTCACCGAATTTAACCGGAGACGTTGAGCCAAAGAATATCTACTTCGTAGGAAGGACCCGTAGTTAAATTTCGAGGTTTTCATCAGCGCTAATCGTAGCGCTATATTTTTAAAATCCATTTTATAATAGTTTCATAATCATAACTATAAAAACGACATAAAAATGTTTATTTAAAAAATATATATTTCATAGAAAAGACTAAAGTAAATAAATCTCTAAAATTTAGTAATCCTTAGTTCACAACTGTATGTTGCCTGCCTAGTCAATGCATAGAGTAAGCAATGTAATCGTTCATGAAAAGCATACGATGAGTCGAATTCCTAGCAACATATGCCACACACAAATAGTAAATGAATTATTTCGGTCGCAAAACAGATACATTATTTGACTTATAGAAACTGTAATCACTCATTATAAATAATTATACTGAAGTTAATTTGTGTTTCTCCTTAAATAATTATTATTATTTTTAATTTATAAATGTAAATTTTATCCAATTAGAAAATCGTAACCAAAATAAAATCATTTTATATTAAACAAACTTTCATACATCACAACATACTGATGATTCCGTGCTTATTACATGTAGATTTGAGGAATGAATTTATATATCTTTATGTATTATAAAAAGTTATTTTTTAATTACGTAATACAAAAATTTTGGTCGTAAAACACCTACATTATTTGACTTATAGAAACTGTCATCATTCATAAATAATTATACTGAAGTTAATTTGGGTTTCTCTTTAAATATTTTTTTTTAATTTATAAAATGTAAATTTTATCCAATTAAAAAATAATAATAAAAATAAAATCATTTTATATTAAACAAATTTTCATGAATTTATATAACTTTATATATTATAAAAAGTTACTTTTTAACTGTGTAATACAAAAATGAAATTTTGAGGAATAGTAAACAAAATCACCTTAAAAGAAAAAATAAAACTTTCATTCTGACTTAAAGCAAATCTTGAAGTTTTTATTTGTAGAGAATTTAAGATTAACTGGAAAAAATCTGGCTACATATGGGTTCAAGGGTTATAAACAAACACTTTTGCCCTGAATGTGATCATTTATTCGAGTTCTGAGGAACAAGAACAAAAGAAGAGGGGAAAAAATAAAAGTGATGGATGAGTAGTAAAAGAATAATGGAAAAAGAAATAAATGTCTAGCTCTTCTATCCATTTACATCCGCAAAAAATTCATGCGCAGTTAAGTAGGTTAATGCTGTTGAAAAGTTGATGACAGAGAAAGCTTGACATTAGAGAAAAAATAATAAAATCAGATGAAACAGAAAAGAGTTAATAAATCCCCAAGCAAAACTGCCTGGGGGAAAAGTACGTGATTTACTAATAATTCAATATACACATGAAAGAAAAAAAGAAACAAAATTAACTGAAAATCGAAATTATTAAGAAAAATGTAAATAAAAATACCTAATCTTAAAAAGTTTTTTTCGTGAAAGCAGCACAAACAATGTTTTATAACAAAAAAAATTATCAACTTGTATGCAATATTTCAATATATAAACTTAATGTTTCTAATGCTATATCATACTTGTATATGTAATAAATGGTTTAATTTTCTATCAGTCAAAATCATTATGAGTGATGAAAATGGTAAAAATGTTTTTAACGTGAAAACTAGCTTTAGACAGTTTTAAATAGATTTTGTGTAATGTAATGACATCAAGTATGCCCCACACAGTTTAGTGTGCAAAATGTCTACATTCAGCAACCATGAAGACCTTCACTAGTTCGATGCTGTGCAAGCCGGGCTGGGTCAGCTTTCACAGTTTTCTTTTTTTTTTTTTTTTTCATAGAAATGAGAATTCATTCAGGTAGTGCACTTTCTAGAAGTACTCGCTGAAGGCATTCTCTTGCGTCATTAGGCACAGAAATGTCCAACGCTTAATGAAACGTAACCGGCAAAAGCCTAGCTTACTCTCCTATATAAGGGTTAGGACACAGACAGCTAATAGGTGAGAACCGAAGTTATTAGGGGATTTTTAAATAATAGCTTTTGTCTCTGCTGTTTCTATCTGTTTTTTACGAACTTTATTTTCAAAACTAACGCTCAATTAGTACAACTCAAAGAACATATTGCAGATGATGCGAGAATTCTTCCCTTACAAATAATAATACGCCATTTAATAACATGGACTTGCTAATAAAGTTCTGTAGCTGATTTATCTCGCACAGATTGTCGTTTGCATTCAAACCAGGGAATATTGACCAAAAACATACTAGAATATTTGAGCAATGACTTTGAAAATAAAATAGTATTGCTGCTACATTTGTAAAGCTGTGAATTTTTGCATAATAAAACTCTAATGTATCCAGATTATACCTATAATAATAATAATTAAGTCAAAAGTTATTCAATTAAAATCATTTACTAACATTTTGCCATCATATATATCTTTTTTTTTTTTTTTTTTAAGTTTGAATTTCTGCTGGAAAAATTAAAAAATGCCCAGTCTGTAAAAGCATAAAGGAAACAATACTATGTCAAAATTATCACAAATTAAAATCTCATATTATAACTTATCTAGGAATTTTTGGACCATCCTGTACATTCTATCAAACATGTTGAAAATGGCAAGAATCATGAAAGCACGCTGAATTTCCAATGTTTCAAAATGACACATGAAGCATATTTTTTTCATTAGCTTAGTTCTAAAACTTGAAACACTCTAGAGTAAAACACAAGCGACTACAAAAATCTGAGTTTTCAAAAGTAAAATATTATTAGCTTGTAAACTAATCGAGAAACTTCTGGACCACCCTGTATATTTTTTCCAGAAAATGGCAAATATACCTAGTATCCATATAGGTTTTTTTCAATATTTCAGACTGAACGAAAAAAAAATCCCCTTTAAAAAAAAAAAAAAAAAAAATTCACATATTTCTTAAACTTGAAACACTCTCCAGTAGAACACGAAGCACTCACTACACAAAAGTGAGTTCAGGACTTCAGAAGGTCACGAGTCATCAAGAAGAAAGAATTCTCTTGTCGACCGGTCTCCTTCCCACTTCAAACTAAATACTACAGATTCGTACACGCAAACATGAGGTGGGACTGGAAATGTGTCAAAGGTTCTGAAAACACAAGTTGGAGGAACTTCTACAACGCTGGTGGTCCCTACAAACCTTAAATCTTCGAGAATTAAATTTTATTTTGAAGAAATGCTCTTGTTTTTATTCCGCGATTTTTCTGATTGATTATGATAAGCTCGGATAATAATAATAACAATAATAATAATAATAAAGCAGGAGCCTGCATTTATTTTATTTTTGTCATCGTGAATAATAAACGGCAATATAGACTAAACTGATTATTGGTCAATACTGCACTTTATTATTAACTTTAAAGTTATTTTTACTTAGCTTGTAATTACCATTTTATTAATTTTTGACTTGTCACTGAAAATTGTTTCATTATGACACTTCTAGAACACTTAGTTAAGAATTTGTTTGTTTGTTTATTGTATTATATAAGGCAAATATTTCCCCCATTATTAGAGTACAGTCTTAATAGTTTTCTCTTAAAAAAAAAAAAAAAATCTTTATATGTAATTGCTGAAATGTTCTGAAAACATCAGCTGGATCAACTTCTACAATGCTGATGGTCTACCACTAACATTTTTTTAAACCTTCGAGGACTAAATTTTATTTCCAGGAAATCATCTAGTTTTCATTCCGATATTTTTTAAATTTATTATATGCACGGATAATAATAATAATAATAAAAACAGTGGACCCGTGCAAGGATTTCGCACTGCAATCTAATATTTTTTAGCATTAGTTAATATTTTTTAGATATAGGTTTAAACTTCTAAAGAAAAATTCAGGATACAAATATCTGGAAACAACATTAGTCAAGTCAGAATATCATCTTAATTATTGCATCAAAGTTACAGTAAAAACTGATCAAAAATAGCAAAAGACCCGCGCGAGGGAAAAAAAAGAAGTTAACAATCGTATTTTAACTGCATTACAGGATAACGTCATCGGCTTTGGGAAAAACATGGGACAAAGAAAAATAAATTGAATAAAGATAAAATACAATATAATCTCATATAACAAAGCCTACCTTTTAGGCTACTCGTGAAATACCACTGCTTTGATCAATCGATGATGCCTCTTTCTTCTAAACGTTTCAATTCCAATTTTGTTTTTTAATCATAAATATAAAATAAACACGTACGGAGACATCACACTTTATCTTTTCGTACTATTTATTTTTTTTTATAATCATTGCTGAGCACGGTATAATGCGGTATTTTATTTTTGTGGCAGCATTGATTATAGAAAACCTTTAGTTTCATTTATGAAGACAATGCTGATTTAATTTCTAATTAACTGCAATTTTAAATCAGAAAACATATTTTAACGAAATGTGAGTGTACTATGTCAGGAAACTTTTCGAATGATACCTCATTCATAGCTGTGTGTTTTATAAATGCATAGAAAATGGGAAGCTGACAACAGAAATAATATACATGAATAAGAGCTTGCTTTGTTTTTATTTTTTTGTTGTCATTGTGTGACTAATAAAATGCAAGATAGACTAAACGGATTATTCGTCTATACGGCACCTTATTTTTAACTGTATTATTATTTTTTTTTTACTTAGTTTGTGATTAAAATTTTATTATTGTTTCAATATGACACTTCTGACTGAGCTATCCTTATATATTATTTCTCCTGTCAACATCCCTTTTACTCAGAAAATATGAAACGCAGAACAACGAATGAGATACCATATGAAAGGTTTTAGAACAGGCTTCTGACATAGCCCACTTAACAATTCGTTAAAACATGTTTTTGATCAAAATTTGCTGAAATTAAAAAAATAAATCGGCATTGTTTTCATGAAAGAAATGAAAGGTTTTCCTGAAATTATTGTTGCCAAAAAAATAAAATACCACATTATATGATGCTCATAGCAATTATTATGAAAAACACCGCACGGGTTTATTTTATACTTATGATTAAAAAGCGAAATTGAAATTGAAATGTTTAGATTTATATTTCAAAGTCCCATGGTTTTCCCGAAGCGGATGACGTCATCCTCTAATGCAGTCAAAATACGATTGTTAATTTTTTTTTTTCTCGCGCGTGCCTTTAGCAATCTTGGATCAGTTTTTAGTCTAACTTTGATGGAATAAATTAGATGATATTCTGGCTTAACTAACAACTAAATATTGTTTGCAGATATTTTTATCCTTGCTTTTTCTTTAGAAGTTTAAACCTGCATCTAATAAATATTACATATTGATAAAAAATGATACTTCTCTATTATCCCGTCGAACACTTTTCATAACAAAAAACTATCGCCAAATAAACGGGAGAACGTTGCTATTGGAATATCAAAAAATAAATAAAATATAAGAATTTAAGGACACAATTGTTATTTTAATTAATAAACTAACTACTAAATCAGTAAAACATAATGAAAAATACACGCAAATGTCGAATGTAATACCACTATATGACGTAACAAACACGCATAATGATTCTGACATCAAGTAAATGGGACTGCATTTTTGGCGTTTAATCTTACAGTTTGGCGGTAGTTTTTTGTTATGAAAAGCGTCGACGGGTTAATAGAGAAGTACCTAAAAATATTAGATTTCAGTGCGAAATCTTCGCACGGGCCCTCTGGTATATATATATATATATATATATATATATATATATATATATATATATATATATATATATATATATATATATATATATATATATATATATATATATATATATATAACCATAAATGAAACATTATCATAACACCAACTTAAACAATGAAATAATTAAGTATGAAATAATTAGTTGACAATGAAAGATTCCCCAACACACTTAATATGGAATCAAAAACATTGAAAGAATAAGAAATTAAAAAAAAAAAATTGAATAAATGGAATTAAATGAATTAATTGAAATGAAATTTGTGGAATTTAGACAGAATTATCAAGTCCCAATTGCCTAAATACCACAAATAAAATGAAATGAGATGTTTCATCATCATATTAGCCATACATTGCTAAAAAATATGATATTGGGACTACATCTCAAATACAATGAATCAAATCAGTGATAAAATAAAAAATAAAATACAATATTAAAAAGGAAAGAAGCCATACTTATAAATTACAGAGAGAACATTTAATAGAGACATTAAGTATAAAATCCATAAAGATGAAAAGAGATATAAATAAGATACCTTGCAGTTCATGAACCATATATATATATATATATATATATATATTTTTTTTTTTTTTTTTTTTTACTTAGTTTGTGATTAAAATTTTATTAACTTTTGGCCTGTCACTGAAAATTGTTTCAATATGACACTTCTGACTAAGCTACATATATATATATATAAATATCATATAACGCGAATATTTCCCCCCTATTATTCAAGTACGATCTTAACGATTTTCTTTTTTTTTCTTTAAAAAATGTGCTTTAGATGTAATGTGTGAAATGTTCTGAAAACACAAGTACGAGCAACTTCTACAATGTTGATGGTCTTCCCCCAAAATTAATTTTTTTAACTATCGAGAACTAAATTTTATTTTGAAGAAATACCCTTGTTTTTATTTTAAGATTTTTCTGATTAACTGTAATACGCATAGCAAATTAAAAGAGTTTTCAGAGCTTGTTTTGATTTATGTTTTTCATTTGTCTGTTTTGAGTTCATGTGGAAAAAATAATGAATTCAATTTTTCATTTACTCTGATTTTGAGGTAAAATTTGGGAGAATGTTTGAAATGAAATGTTAAGGCGATTTAATGCAAAACCAGCACTTATACGATTATTGTTAGATTTAAATGTAGAGGCTGCTATAATTCATGTATTTCAATTTATATACTGTCTGTAAACAATTCCTTTTATAAAATAAATTTAAAAATAGGAGTTAAAATATTAAAAATGCGATGCTTTTATAAACTAATTGAATGTAATGATTTCCAAAATATAATTAAAATCAAAATTAATTGGAGCCAACGTTACACGGCTTGCGACGTGCATGTGGAATTGAAAGCTTATTAAGATGACAATTCTCTTTTTAATCTGTTCGACCAAACAGTCTACTAGAAAATCCAAGAATCGAAGTCAATTTAAAACACAATATATGATCAAATTGCAAATCTACATCGAATGCACAATTTTTTAGAACAACTAGCCATTCAAAATTTTCTAGAATAATATTTTTTTTTAGTTTAAATTAATCAACTAATTTTAAAATTATGAGAAAGCCAAGAAAATACTAAATTAAGAATTTCAGAAGTATTATACTAAAATAGTTCTCACTGACATGGCAAATTGTTAATATTAAGGACAAGCTAATCATTATTTAAAGAACATTACATAGAATAATAAATTAAAAGATAGGTTGATAATAAATTTGTAATAGTATTTCAATGTAATCAATTTGCAATCAATAAGTTAAAAATCAATATGTAACTTTAGATGTACGTGTATACATTACAATAATATTTCAATTTTCATATTTTGACGCGAAATTTTCTGCATCAAAACAGGTAGATTCACAATACTGATTAATTAAACAATATCAGAATTGTAGTAAAGCTTTAAAAAGCACAAGAATAATAAAATGCCATTTAAAAAGAAAATCACAAAATACAGATCATTTTTAAGGTTAAAATTCAACAAATGTTGTAAAAGATTCTTGTGAAAAGCACAATATTCTCGAGTATAAAATGCAATCGAAAAATTTATTATACTGCAGCATTTTTATTTACGAGTTAAAACCAAAATACAGATTGCATGAAGATGCGCTGTTTCGAATAAAACATAAGACAATAACTCGTGCTTGCAAGTATAAATCAGAACTGTTTTTATAGCGCCTGCTAGGAATAAATACAAATGGTTGCATTAAAATAATCTTTTGACTTTTCATACACGCAACAGAGGTATTCGAAAAGAATTTTTAAAAGTGGTAGTAAAAACATATTATGTATTTTTTAGAAGTCGCCTCTTTGAATAAGAGGGTTATTTAAAGGATATGAAGCGACAGAATTTTATTTAAAAGAGAGTATGTGAGTAATTTATGGAAGGCTTTTACGGGGACATATTTTCGGACTTTATTTTTAAACTATATAAAACAAACTTTATAGTTTCAAAAAGATAACTACACAAAATTCGAACAACTGATTTATAAAACCGCTAATACGGGTCATTCTCTGTAAAAGGGAAAAAATGAAGTCCCTTTTAAAATCTATAGCTATTTCGAAACGAATTTTTGTGACAATTTACTTTCATTATAAGCTATAATTGTGTTCTTTTAACTATACAATTTCATAAAAATATGTATCAATATTAAATAGAATAATTAGTCTATTGATATTAATTACCATAAAAATATAATTCCCTTTCCTGTCCTCAAACCTATTTTTCTGTCTGTGAAATTTGAAAGAGCCTGTCTATTTAACATTAAATATATTCTAATTACAAAATGGTAATTAAGGGTGGTTAAGTTATAAGTGAAGTGGAAAAAAAACATAAAAAATATAATGGTAAACAGTTCTTGAAATAGTATTAAAAAAATAATTCCAAATTGTTAACATCATTCTCCTAATTTTTTAAAATTATAAATCATCTTCATACATGGATCGGAAATAAACCTCAAGTAAGGACTCACTTCTGGCCAATAAGACAAATGTTGTGTAGAAGTTGGGAAGTTGTAGATATATATATAACTTGTTGTTATAGGGGGGGGGGCGGAGTTGAGAAAATAGACTTTGATTAATTCAATAAATAATTTTTAGTTTTAAAATGCAATTCTCAATTTATATGGTATCCAGTTAATGAAGTTCAAGTTCATAAAAATACAAATTGAAAACATGATAAAAATCATAAATTAATTAAATCATTGTCCTAAAAATGAACTTTTCAGAAGACACAAAAAACGTTTTTTTTCTGAGAAAATAAAGGTACTTTTTTTAAGTGTCTACCTAAAGTTACAATAAATTTGTCTTAATATTAGTTGACATTATTGAAATTTCTTCATGATCTCTAAATGATGTAATAAAAATAAAATAAAATTTGGGACAAGTACCCTTTCTATAATGAAATGAGGATAAATTATATTAAAAAAAATAGTTTGAGTTAAAATATATAAATTATGTATTGCAAAACTTACAAAAAAGATACATTGAGCAAATAGTAATAAGATACATTGATTGATACATAATGTAAAACACGGAAAAACTATACTGTAATGAATCAGTCATTCTAGAAAGGGCACAAGTCCCATTTGTTAATTATAGAACAAGTGCTCTTTTTAGAATGATTGATTCAATGATTTTTTTTTTTAATTCATCAACAGGTTTGCTCAAATTCATTTGTTGGCCAAAATGAAATTTCTTCATAAAATCTTTTAAATTCGTCAGGAATATAGCTCCTGAGGCGATTTAAGTCCTCAGTCTTTTTGACATTAATGGGAACTGGTCCTTCATATGCCTTTTCAGTTGGTACTTCAACTTTATCTTTATGCTTATGTGAGAAGGATTTGCTGACCCATCAATTTATTCTCTTATAGGGACAATCCCCAAACTGTCAGATGTATATTCAAAGGACATGAAAGATGCTTGCTGAAATCGTACTTTAGCATATTTTGAGACATTTCTCTCTCTTTGATTCTTCTAAAATGCCTTCTATTTTGCACAGGGATGTCCAGAAATTAACAAAATTTAATATGTCGTTTACATAGATATAGACTGCTGTATTAGAACAATTTCTTATATTGGTATACATTTTTTTAAATATATATATAAAACTAGTAAACAAGGATATTTCATACAATTTAACTAAGAAATCATTTCTGAAACGACACATATCCATGGGCAAGTGTCTTTTTTCAATACTGAATGTTGTTTTCCTCCCCCTTTAAAGATATATAAATAATATATAAAGGCTCGACTAGGACTCTTTCTTTTGAGAAGTGACAGACTATGGAGAAATGTACCACATTCTGCAATAAAACCATTTTTAACAATTTTAGAGTAGTGCCTTTTTTAGAATCACTGATTCGATTATACATATAAACAGCATCATCGCTTGAACTTTTTTATCACGTTGCCTATTTGTATTTTTATCTATCGGTACAAAGGTTAATTCATTTATTTTAAAACAACATTTTTCACACAATTTATACAATCATTAAAAAATCTTCAAGTGTCATTTATTTCACATATATAAATGTATTTTTAAGATAGATCTCTTAATTATTTGAGGGGGTCGGGGCAAGAGTGTGCCAAGCCACATTTTAGACCTTCTGAGTTATTGCAATTTGAAAATTTGATCAAATACTCAAATCAAGATAAAAAACCTAAAGTTTTTTCGCCAATATCTTAGTAACAGTTGAGATATTCTGAGTAACACTATGGCATTACTTTAATGATATTACTATTAAGTTTTTTTTGTAAATTAGCTATCTTCATTGAGGGCATAAACATCTGACCTGTCACATATGCTGCAAAACGAAACCTGTCACATATGCTGCCACCAAGTGAAATTAGAAACAAATTATATGTTGGATATTATAATTTACAATATTAAGCAACATATTATAGTGTTAGATTTATTTCACTAAAAATGTGGTTTGGCCCTTTCTTGCCCTGACCCCCTCATTTCTTTGTCTATTTTCCTCTACACCAAAGGAGTTCCTGCTGATAATTTATCTCTATTAGCATATGTTCGCATAAAAATATGTTTGAAAATTTCAACAAAAATTACTATTTCTTATTTAAATCTCCAATTAAAATAACTTCCAAGGAAAAATTTTTAAATTTGTTATTTCACTGAATATTCTGAAACAAAAATATATAATAGCAAAAGAATATTTATCGCAAACTTCAAGAGACTTCAAACAAAACTTTGCAAACTAACAAGATTTTATGCATTTAAAATTCCACACAGAAAGCTTAAGAATGGAAAAACCTTCTTTTTAAATATATTGCAAGCAGAAATTTCTTTGCTTTTTTACATCCGAGAGGCATTAAATTTTTAACTGAAGTACTAAAGCTAAACAATAGATGTTCTATAATGTATTGTCACGAATATAGAAGACACTAACTCGTTCTTTGAATCATAAATCGAGAACAATATTATAGCTCTCTACATGATAGAAATAGAAATGCACATATTATAACTTATGTTGAGAGGGTGTAGAAAAATGTTGAATTTTTTTAAAATAATATTTTCAGTTATAGCTAAACATAATTCATAATTTAAGTTCGATGTAACTTAAAGAAAATATTAATAAATACTTTCTCATAACTTTATATTTTAAAACGACATTTTATTTATAAGCATACATTAATTTTTCATAATAATGAATATATATATTTATGTTTAGAAGAAAGTTTGGTGCAAGTAATGGTACGCATTTAAACATAATTAATGCTATGTGACCTATACAGGGGAAGAACAGAAAACTCGGAAAAACAATTGAAAATAGAGATTTATCTGGGGTCACTTTCTATGGGAGATCAGGTTTATTTGACATGGAGCAAGATAATTCGTCAGCGATAAAACAAAAATATTTTCTGGTATTGCTAGACAATATATTAAGATGTTTCTTACTAGAAGAGGGGCCAAGTTTTGTAATAACAGATTTTGAATAATTTTATATATAGGGTGATTAGAAAATGAGTATACATTTGGAAAATTAATAATTCACGGAATAATGTAGGCACAGAAGTAAAAATTGACACACATGCTTGGAATGACATGGGGTTTTATTGTAACCACACACAAATAAAAAAAATGGTTAACAAAAAAAAGGCCGACAGATGGCACTGAACAGCAAAACGTCAGTGACTCTGCCTGAGAATCGTGTATAAAAGGAGCTGTAATGAGAGAGAGAATCAGATGCACGAGCAATCGCAGCATGTTGACGTAACCAGAAAAGGCAATGTTACTGAAGCTCTACTATCAAAATGGAGAATCTGCCGCGATCGACCGACATCAATAGGCATGCTAAAAGACAACATCCAACGCCAATTTCTCACCATAACTACAGATATGCTGCACAGTGCTGTGCACAACATTGTCCCTCGGCTACAGCTATTGTTGCGGGATGACGGTGGACATGTTGAGCATTCGTTCTGAAGAACATCGTCTTTGCTTTGTCATAATTTGTTATGCTAATTATTGATTTTCTTATCACACGAAGCGCCATCTGTCGGCCATTTTATGAACTTTTTTGTAGATACAATAAAACCCCATGTCATTCCAAGCTTGTGTGTCAATTTTTACCTCTCTACCTACATTATTCCGTGAATTATTAATTTTTCAAATGTATACTCATTTTCTGATCACCCTGTATATTGTATGGTAGAAGTACCTTAGTCTCAGGTTCAACAGATTTTATACAACGCCCCTTAGTTCTCGAGAAATAAGGATATAAAATTATAACACAACTTAAATAGTTACTTTGGAATAAAATTATTGCATTGGTCGTAGCTCAGTTGTTATGGCGTCTGCTGGTAGATCCGTGGGCACACGTTCGCGACCGGAATGCGCAACATTTGTTTTTCTTATTTTTTGTTTTATAAATATAGTTGTAATTATAATTTAATAATCTCACAATTAAAATTTTAATTTAGCATTTTTGATTTTTAAACCATTATTAAACCTTTTTCATCATTTAAAGAGATTTAAAAAAAATAGATCTATTAACTAGTAAAAATTCCAAAATCGTTACAAAATCATACCTTATTTTATTAATAACATCATATAAATTACAATCTTTAATATGCAAAAAAATATGTTGTAATTTAATTCTTATGCTAATTTTTAATATAAATATGCTTCTTACTTTAAAATCAGTAGTATTATCACCGCATTGACTTCCCTTGTTAAGACAATATATAAATGATGATTCTTTAAAATCACAAATTGACATATTTGTTCAATATCATTGCATCGATAAAGTATATATGAAATACATTTTATAAGTCATTTAAAAGAAAAATTAACCGTTTAATGATCTTTTATGTCACGATTTAGTTACAAATACAAAAAATAAATAGGTTAACATTATAATTAATGTACTGTATCATAACTGTTAATTGCGGTTGTTAAATTTTAATTTCAATTATATTTATAAAACAAAAAATGAGAAAAACAAACGTAGCGCGTTCCGGTCTCGAATCCGAGCCCGCGGACGCCACAACAACTGAGCTACGGCCAACAGAGTAATGTCAGTAATTATTTAAGTTGTGTTGTAATATTAGACTCCTATATTTCTCTAGAATCTCGTGTATAATATCCGTTGAAACTGAGACTAAGGGGCTTCTGCACTACAACATATATAAAAATAATCAAAATCTATGATTACCAAACTTGGCCATCTCCTTGATAGTAAATAGATTTACTTTGCTTTGAAAATAAATAGATATAACATAAATGTATGGCCTATGTTATAATTCAAATAAGGTATCACAATTTAGTAATTATGTAATCTTGATATAATCTTACTTCCCTGAACTTCATCGATTGCTTTTCAAAGCATTTCAAAGTAACTTTCAGAATCTTAAAGTATTGTGAAAAACTCCGAAATCATTAGTACCTTTTTATAGATTTTATCGTACTCATATAAAACTAAAATTAGGATCCCAATATGTGTTAAACTGTAATTCATGTAGGTGGCATATACGGATTAGTTGGAAACTGGAAGAAAGAAAAACGCCATTATTTTGAATTTATCTTATTTTTGCATAAACCTTTACCTACCTATAAGGGTACACTTTCTTTCGCTGTACGTTACTAGTTTCACATTACCACCCTCAATTTCTTTTATTTGCTCCGATGATCACGAATTTTATGAAAACATCCTATTATCAGTAGTGAAATTTTATTGATTTGATTAGGCTAGATTATTGCAAATATAATATTATTGATTTTGTCCTTGTCGTGATCATTTGCACCGCCCAAAGCTAGCATTAAAAATATATATTACTAAAAACCACCCAATGAATGTAGCTGATTTCGTCCCAGTCGTGATAATTTGCGTTGCCTCGAGCTAATGTATAAAAACGATTCACTGCTGGAAAAAAAAAGTAACAAATCATAAGTATAAAAATGATTTTTAGTAGTTTCTTAGATTCAGTAATTCAATGGCACATTGAATGCTTTTTTTGAAACATTATGTAGATTTTTATCATCCGTTGAATGTTTTGAATACTTTTTTCTGTACATCTAATGTGATACATACACTTACTGCGTTTTACATTCATCTTTACCGTATGTTGACACTGCAGTTCGAAGTTTATTACAATGCACGGTACTTATCAATCTCAAGAAATAATTGTTCTAATTCATACAAATTAAATAATCACGTTTTGGGAGGCACCCTATAGGTTCCCTGCCTATATGTTCCCGATTTTCTACTAGTATTTTGCCTGCTTCTCTTTACAAGGTGCTTTTTTTTTTTCCTTGATAAAAAACATTTTTGTATTTTTTTTTAAAGCTTATTTATGTTACTGATTTTTAATGAGCTAGATAATTTTCAATAACGTATTTTATTTCATTAATCCTTAAAGAAAAAAAAAATGCAATATTGAAAACATTCTGTTTGAAAGAATTTATGTCGAAAAACTGAAATGGATACATTGTATAGAGTGCATTTATTATAAAAAGAATAAATTTCTTTTTACATTATAATGACGTATATTTCTTTCATTTGAGAGTATTAAAAAAAAAAAAAAAAAAACCCTCTAAATATCCTATGTACATTTCAGATTCAGAGAAAAAGTTAAAGGATTAAATTTCCTCTTCTATGATTTATTAACATCACAAAAGAAAACAACAAAAAACTGAGGATAAAAAATAATAATTTTCTACACCTTTTGAGTTATTACCTGTTTCTTTTCTTTCGCAACTCGTAAAAGTGTTTAGCGTTAGACTCTTCATTAAAAGTGGTGTTCTCCTGTCGTGTTTGTTCATTATCTCTTTTATTAAGTATTTTTTTCTTTTCTTCTTCCTTCTGTCCCAAGAAACATTTATCACAATTAAATTCTCCGATTTAGTAGCGTTAATCTTAAAGCTATTAAATGTTATTTATTATGAGGCCCAGTTTTAAAAAAAAGTTTTTATGAATAAATAAATCTGGAACTGTATATTCAACAATTTTTCATGCGTCTTTTTTATTTATTTATTTATTTATTTAAGCTGGATATTCAGAATTTTGTCACAAATGTTTGATTTATTTTTGAAATATATTTAATGGGAAATACCAAAGTTACATAAAAATATGTAAGAAATAAAGATAATGAGAGAGAGAGGTGCAATTATTTTATAATTTTAGACTCACGTTTTTAAAATGTATGTCTTTCTTAAATATAAAGTTCCACATTTATCTTTCTGCACTAAATTTATCATTTATTTCAGAGTTACATTTTAAAAAAAATAATAATAATAAGCTTTCAGATTTTTGTCACAAATATTTGATTTCTTTGAAAATAAATGTGGTTGAAAATACCAAAATTACATAAAAATACGAAAAAAAAAGAGAGATGTTAGAAAAAAATTATTTTAGAATTTAAGGCCTTCTTGTTTCAAATACATCTAATTATTTTTTTTATAAAAATACACAAATTATAATTTATCTTCTTAAATTAAAGCTATCATTCATTATAGATGTTTCTTCTTATTATTACTATTTTAAATGTAGTGTTAATATTAAAGCTATTAAATGTCATTTATTATGAGGTCCAGTTTTTAAAAAAGGTTTTTATGAATAAATAAATCTGGAACTGTATATTCAAAAAATTTTCATGTATATTTTTCCTTTTCTTTTCTTTTAAATTTAAGCTGGATATTCAGAATTTTGTCACAAATGTTTCATTTATTTTGGAAATATATTTAATGGGAAATACCAAAGTTACATAAAAATATGTAAGAAATAAAGATAATGAGAGAGAGAGGTGGAATTACTTTATAATTTAAGACTCGCGTTTTTAAAATGTATTTCTTTATGTCTTTCTTAAGTATAAATTTTCACATTTATCTTTATGCACTAAATTTATCATTTATTTCAGAGTTACATTACAAAAAAAAAATAATAATAAGCTTTCAGATTTTTGTCACAAATATTTGATTTCTTTTGAAAATAAATGTGGTTGAAAATACCAAAATTACATACAATACGAAAAGAAAAAAAAAAAAAAAAAAAAAAAAAAAAGATATGTTAGAAAAAATTATTTTAGAATTTAAGGCCTTCTTGTTTCAAATACATCTATTTATTTTTTTTTTTATTAAATATACAAATCAAAATTTATCTTCTTAAATTAAATTTATCATTCATTATAGATGTTTCTTATTATTATTACTATTTTAAATTTAAGCTTTTAATATTCATAATTCTGTCACAAATATTTCACTTCTTTTAGAAATAAATTTAGATAAAAATACTAAAGTTGCATAATAATATGAAAGGAAAAAAGGTAATGAGAAAGAGAAAGAGAATAAGAATAATATTATAATTTAAAATCCATATTTTACAAAATATTTATCTACTTATTATTTATTAAATATAATGTTTCAGGTTTATTTTACGTTAACTTTATCATTTATTATAAATTCATCTTATTTGTCTTTAGATATACAGTTTCAAATAGCTGTATGAGAAGTCTACGAAAATACGTATAAAGAAATGTATACGTACGTATAAAGAAATCTACGAAAATAACAGAATGATATAAAATAACAGGATCAAACAATACAGCAAAAACTATTTTGGATTTTTTAGGAAAATATTTCTTTAACGTATTTATAAATCGTATATTTACAGGGAATGAAGTGCGCTGTTTTGGCATTTTTATTAATTAATAACTCAGGAAATGTATATATAATCAAAATTTAACCTTCGTATATTCAGAATTTTGTCACAAGCAATTGATTTCTTTTGTAAATACCTTTAAGGCGAAACATCTATATACAAATTTGATAGAAAGAAAGAAAACGAGAAACTATTCTGTAATTTAAGATGCATATCTTAAACATATTTTTTTAGTAAATCTTTATTACATATAAAACTTAATATTATTATTATTAATTATCATTTAATACAGATTTCCTTTCAGGATTTTTTTTAATTACCATAAGGAGTTTATAAAAGTAATAAAAAATTTAAATGACTGGTTTATCCACTAGGTTCTTTAACGCATGTAAAGATTAAAAGTTTTCCTGTGTTTTTGCTATGTAGTATATCTTTGTTTTATTGTTCTTTATCAGATTTAGATACACAAAATTTAATATTAAGTATAAAAAATGCTGGGAACGTTTTAATCTCTTTTCAGTATAAATGATGATTGCTTATAGTATACTGAGTAAACAAATCTCAAATTCCTGCGGAAATTTCTTCAAAACAAAACAAAAACAAAAATGAAAGAAAATGTTGTTTGATTAGATATATAAAAGATCATTGAAACATTATCTTAAAAACAGTGAATATGACGATATATTTTCATTACATATATTGTCATTATATAATATTATCATTATATAGTATTGTCATTATATATACTAGGCGAACCAACCCGGCTTTCCCGTGTTACAAAGTATGGAAAACATTTTTTTTTTAAATTAATTATAGAAAATAAAGTTTTTTTAAAACATTTAATAAGTTCTTTTTTTCTTTTTTTAATTACTCATTAACAACACCAAAAAGTATTTTTATATGAAAAATATCAATGTATTCAAATAAAAGTTTGAAAATTAGTAAAAATCATGCTTTCTTATTAGCTGCAGGCCAGGAGTTAATAGCCGCAGAATTTGCGAAAGATTTCGCTAGATACGGCAGTCTTTTGTATTGTGATAATTTCAATAGCTTGTTAAATGTGGGTTTTATTTATATTATTTTATTGATTTATTAATGAAGTTTTAATTTCATTATGTAATATTAGCCGGAAAAAAATGCTTAAATGCTTAAATTGTTTAAAGTGCGAACGGGTTCATCTTTAGTACTCGTCTGCAAGCAATAGAGATAATAATAATAAAAAAATTCATGTTTGAAATTTATTTTTAAAAACAATAAAAAACAGTAAATTATGATAAAATTTTTAAACCAAATTGCATTTGAAAAAAAAAAAAAAATCCTATTCGACAGTGTCAAAGTTGAAATTGCGCGACGTTTAGAAGTTAAAAAAAATTGCGGTAAAAGCGAAATTTATTGGTCAGGATCATCAAAATGATGTCAATGTTATTCACTGACACGTTTGTCCGTTATAATATAGATTGTCATTTTGATAATATATTTTCTTGAAAACAATAACAATATTCTTGTATGGATTTAACTCTCTTGTGTACATTTTTTAATACTAATTAATATAAACTATCAAGAAACACGAAATGACATTTTAGACGTTCAAAAATTTCAATATGCCCAAACAAGCTGAAATAATATTTTTATTTTCAAGATAATCTTTTAATAAAAAATTTCTTACCTGACTCTCTAAGTGAAATACTCTGCCTTACCACCCACCC
Source organism: Maratus michaelseni (assembly GCA_963931845.1). NCBI lineage: Eukaryota > Metazoa > Arthropoda > Arachnida > Araneae > Salticidae > Maratus > Maratus michaelseni. Next base: position 140,665,037 of record OZ007587.1, on the reverse strand, counting down.
ACCCCCTTTTTTAAAGCGATTCTTCAGCACAAAACGGCTTGAAATTAAACTATTTGTAAGTGAAAGGAAATAATAATCATACGCGAAGATTATTAATATGAAGAATTATAGTCATATTTTGCCCTAAAATATGAGTAAATTAATAATTATATAAAATTAAATATAAACATTTACTGCCAGGGGAAAAAAATATTTTAAAATACAAATAGATGTGCACGGTTTAATTCTTTACATTATGATTGTTACAAATCACTGGCGCAGCAAAGTAGTGGAGGGAGACAGGGGTTAAAACTCTTTACAGAGTATTTAAATAATTTATAATATGCATATAAAATAGGGTAATAATATACATATATTACCCCTTGTGTTAAGGTAGAAATATGATATGCAAAAATCAAAGTAAAGAAAAACATACACAGCATAAAATGTTTACCATTCAACTGTTTCAAGGCTTTATAATAGGAGCCTCTATTGGAATACAAAATTATTGCAAGAAAAAGTTAGGAGCAACAGCAGCAAAGTAGTACGCATGTTACTGCTACTGCTCTTTCACACTCTATTTTTTTTTTCTCTTTTTTCCCCCTTCTGGAGATTAAAGAAGATGCTCTTTTCTGAAACCTTTAAACACATAAATGCTAAACTTATTATGGTTGTTTGTGGTTTTCATTATGACGTTTTTTATGTGTTATTGTATCACACAACGAAATTGTTCATTTTATGGGTAACAATGGTTTAAAGCCCCTCCCAGATGAGGATCCTGCCTACGCCACTGTTACAAACCAACTATAAATAAATGCAAAAAAAAAAAAAAAAAAAAAAAAAAAAAAGAAATATCAGGCAATACTGTATGTAATAGCATCACAGTTAAATAAATGTTCTATTATGTTAAATAAATGTTCTTTTAAAATTAACTCTGAACTAACTATATGAATACTAACTGTGCGTAAAATATATAATCAAAAAGCAATAACTAAAATATTGTTTAATTTTTTTTTCCGCATGGCTTTATTCAACTGACCTTTTCAATAACCATTTTTGATTTAAAAAACCGCTAAATTTCGGGTAAACCACGAGCACATGTAATCAGGAAAAAATTGCAGTACCAAACAAAACAAACCTTAAAATATAAGGCTATAATTTAGACTAAACAATTTGCCGATTTGTGACACAACAGATTTTTCGATAATAATTGAAAATAACAATAATAATAAATATGCAAGTATTAATATAACAAGATTATTTATAGTTGTCTTTTTTTAAATAAAAATTTAAGTAATAAATATGAAACTTTGTAGTGCATCAGGAAATAAAAACATTTAAATATTTTTGAATTTTTAAGATTAAAGAGTGTAGCATTTTTCTTGTTAATTATTTGTAATGTACTAAAGTAAATACAGTGTTACGTATTCATTAACGTAATATTTTTCCATAAATACAAATCAATCGTGAAATATCAAAAACTCCGATAAAAGAAATCAGTTAGATGATATAAATCGAGATTTTATATTTACTCAAAAGATGGCGCTACAAGAACTTCAGATTATGATACTCGCCAAAGAAGCGTATAGTTTTTTCAAATGTATTTGTTATAAGAGAATGAAAATTTAAGTCATCACTGCTTACAAATAAATATTCAGTATTCGCAGACAATGGAAACAATAAACTATACGTTTTCTTAAAGCATTGAAACATGATTTTTTATTTAATCGAATGCAAAAATCCACACCACAACATAATTTAAAAAATTTGTAAAAATATAAATAATTATATAATATTTTGTCAAAGGTGTACAGAGTTTAAGTTTTGAAACTTTCCTAAAATCAAATTAAAAAATGTTAAGTTAAAATAATTAAGAAAATGCTTAGGATTAATAGAGGTTTGTTAAAAGAATTTAATAAGGGAAAAAATAAACGGCTTTAATCTTAAAGTATTAAGACTGAAATGGAGGAAATATCTAAATATGAAAAACTGCTGTTAATTTTACGAACATAAAGAAAAGCTAAATATATATTCACGAATTCACGCACTTTTTGAAACTTTTTTTTTTCTCTGTGTAGACATAAGAAAATTTTGACAGAATATCTTCAAAATATTATAACTGTGTTGCAAAAATTTAGACTATAACAAAGATAAGAGTATTTCCTCTTTCTCAATTGTAATGAGAGTGTTTTCATTTTCATTTGTTGAAAAAAAACAATGCTTCTAAAAATTATCCTAATATGGAAGTTGCATATGAGTTACATGCATCTACATGTAAAATTATCCTATTAGTAATTTAGAATTAATAAAATTCATGTTGTTTTATTGTTACCATTAAAATATTTGAAGTATTACAAAAATGCATTAAGAAGTTAAAATATTAAAACAAACAAATAATGGAATATCAATTTTTGAAGTTAAAATATTAAAACAAAGAAATAACAATGTATCAATTTTAATTTGATATTTCTATTATAAATTTTATTTCCATTATAAATTTGAAAAACAAATTATAATCAATATGTAAAAAAAAAAAAAAAAAATGGAAATTCGGTTATTCTGCCAAAACACTTTTCGTTACATCTCCAATTGTTTTAGAGGGAAGAAAGTACCCCGACCTCTTGGCTGCATGTGCTTGAATTTGATAAATTAAGAAAATAAATATTCGGTTATAGTTAAAATTTGTAGACGTAAATATTTATACTGATAAATTACGGATTATCTAAGTGTGTAAATAAACTTAGAATTTAAAAAATTACATATTTTTACATAAGTTTTAAAATACGGAATTAAATATAAATATCGGAATAAATAACGAATTTCTATATTATAAAGTATAAACCTATCCATCAGTTGTTGCTGACTTTATTATGTTATATCAGTTAGATGATGACGTCAAGATGCTAAGGCTGGAAATACTGAGAGTTGTAACAATCCGTTGCGGTTTATAGTTATGTGCTGTAATACTTGCGTGTACTTGCACTTACAGACATAGACGTGTCAAGTTTGGTGATATTTGGGGAACTACCACCAACTTTGATGCCACAAACAAAGTCACCAAAACAAGTTCAACTTTCCGTTAATTGGCCAATTTGGTGGAACAACCACTGCAATGCACGTAACATCCCAAAATACAGTGTATCGACCAAATTCTGTGACATAGGTCATAAATTATTTATTTTGGCTTTCTTTTCCAATAACTCTGTTGTCAATTGAGACCTTTTTTATTGTTCTTCAAAGTTTTAAAAACAAAGCGAACAAAATGAATCTTCGAACAAATCTTCGATATTGTTTGTTAGTACGTTGTTTCATTAATTTTTAATTAACTGCAATTTTTAATCAATCAACGTGTTTTAATGAAATGTGAGTGTAGTTACTATGTCAAAAGCTGTTTAAAAATCTTTCGGGTGATAACTCATTCTTCGTTTTGTCTATTTTATGTGCACAGAAAAGGGGATGTTGACATCAGAAATAACGTAGAGGATTAGAAAAAAACATTTATAGGTAAAAGCAAACATCTTTTATTTTTATAACATTTGTGTTATAAATTCTTGAAATCTATAAAAATACTTTAGTTTATTTCTTAAAAATAAATCAGAAAATTCCTTTTATATCATGCCCTCAGGATAAAATATCTTGTTTTTAAAATAATAGTTATGGACAAGAGTATAAAGGACACATTTCTAAAAGTAAAGTACTCTTTCAGATTTATTTATTTTACATTTTCATTTCCGGATAGAATTAATAATTAAATGAAAAAAGAGAATGATAAAAACGCAAAACAGAACAATAGAAATGGGTATAAAATAACTGCATGATAACGATTAGCTAATCAAGCTTCAATTAATCGAATTCCGAAAAATTACAAACCTCGTTTGAAGTTTCGTTTTCTATTTAGTCCGTTCTATATTTTTCTCTGGGATTATTTTCATCGGAAAAACTGTTTATATCAAATAACTAACCATTCCCCTTTCTGCAATTAAATCAACTCAGCCATTGCACTTTCTCTAAATTAGGTTATCTCCAAATATTCCCAAGTAGTATGGATCATTTCTTTGCAATTTTTTCCTCTTTTCTCCAGAAAAAGAAAACAGAAGTACCGAGAAAATAGCAACAGCGAATATGTTATAAAATAGATTGCAGGGCATAGGCGCTATTGACTAAAGTTGGGCTCTTCAAAAAAGAACGTTGTCCCCATAGGAATGGTCCATCATCAATCTCCAAAACTGTCGGTATTGGAAAAAAAGGAGACATAAGCATATAAATAAAATGGATAAAATTTTGCGAAGGAAACAAGTATATCATTCCATGCGAGCCGTTATCAAGGAAACCGTCTAGAAAGTTCAGGTTAGGTTTATTTTTAATTAATATTTTCCGTTTTCTATAAGTCTCGCGGGAGGGCAGAAATAAAATACAAAAATAAGTAATGTATGCAGTTAAATCATTTAAGTATTTTCAAGAATCTGAATAATGAATTAAAGTAGTATAACAGACAGTTTTAAAGCGTGGTAAAATCTAAAAAAAAAAAAATAAACTAAAGAAGTATCTGCTTAAATTGATAAAACAGAATACATACCGACTTATGAAAACCTTTCAATATAAAGATCGATATGTTTCGAACGCACAAACGGCACCATTTTTAAGATTAAAATGATAAATAAACTATTCTCGCAAATGCGTAACGAGAACATATGCAATAAATCAGCCTCTTTTGAATTACCTAAAGTTTGGCACGAGATGCTTTACAAATTAGAAAAGCCAAATAAGAAAAAATTAATTTTCACGTTTACAGTTGACCATTTTACGCACCTGATTTTATTATACACATATAATCTAGTGGTTTATGTTTATCAAGTTTATTTTCAAGAATGGCTTATTCAAAATTTTGATCTTGAAACGTCGCCGTTTGTGTGTTTGAAACATGTCAATCTTTATATTAAAAGATTTTTATAAGCCTTTATGTATTCTGTTTTATCACTTTAACCATATACATCTTTAGTTCAATGATAATAAGTGATTTTCTTATATAATTAGGAATTTTTTTTTCGTTTGGGATTAAAAAGATTAATTGACATAGTCGTATTATAAAATAAACTAGGGGATTCAACGCGCGTTATACAGAACATAGGTGAAAACCGTTTTTTTTAAATATTGGAAACACTAATAGATTTTTAACATTTTAAATACAGTGCAACCTCGATTATCCGAGCTAATTGGGACCGCTAGTACCTGGGATATCGGAAATCTCGGTTAATAGAAATTGTGCATAAAAACTAACCGTGCTCGCGAATTTAACATCTCTTAGAATAAAATACAGTAAAACGTTTTTTGAATAATAAAAATAAACATATATGAAGTTATGTTTCACAGCTCAAAAAATTTGAAAGGAAATCAACTAAAAATAGTAAATTTTAAAAAGCAAATTGAAATTTTTTTAACTATTCTAAATTAAGTCCAGATTTTCTATCAGTGGCTGTCCGATCACGCCAATTTTTGAGCAGCAGAAGATCTATCGGCGCAACATCGCTTCTTTGCTCCAAATATTGTAGGGCAGTTGTTAGTGCTTGAACACCTTCAGTATGACTTATAGTCCTTGAATCCTCAAAGTCCTGGTCCTCATTGTCAGCATCATTAATGTTCAATAGGAATTAACGGCTTGTATAATTTCTTCATCATTAAGGATTTGAAAACTTGGATGTTGGTTTTCAACGTCCAGCCATTCGGAAATGTCCTCTTCCAAAACCTCTTCACATCTTTTAATGCGATTAATAATCTCAAATAGTTATCCGTCTGTCGGTGGGTTTACCCTTTTCTGGGATTCATCCTCTCTTCTCTTTTGAATAATTATGTAGCCTGTAGCATGGACAGTGAACTAAAACGTGTGGTATTTTTCAAGGCTCATTCACAAAAAAAAAAAAAAAAAAAAAAAAAAAAAAAAAAAAATTCGACTTTGTTATCGGCTTGGTTAACAGAAACCTCGATTAATCGAAGCTCGGTTAATCGAGGTTCTACTGTATATATATATTTTTTTAGCTTGAACACTATCAATACCCATAAAAACCATTTTATATGAAAAATATCAATAATGTATTCAAATAAAGTTTTGAAATTAATTAAAAGCGATGCTTTAGTATTAGCCGCATGTCAGGAGTTAATAGCCGAAGAAATCGCCAACGATTGCTACTTATAGCAGACTTTTAGATTCTGATAATTTCAGTGGCTTAAGCCCATACTTCGATTATATGTTTGTTAAATTTGTGTTTCGTTTATAATATTTTATTTATTTATTGATGAAGTTTTAATTTCGTTACGGAACATTAGCCGGAAAGAAATGCTGAAGTATTTACGTCGTTTTAGGTGCACGCGATAGAGACAGATTAAAAAAAAATCATGCTTAAAAATTATTTTGAAAACCATAGATAATCATTAAATTGAGATGCAGTTTTCAAACATATTGCATTTGAAAGAACATTTTTTCCCTATTTGAATGTGTAAAAATTGAAATTGTGCGATGTTTCGAAGTTAGAAAAGGTGAAGTAAAAGCGAAATTTACTGGTCAGGTGTTGCCACCGTCAATACGACGTCAAGTTACTCATGAACATGTTTTTTTCTTTATAATATAGATTAAAAAGTTTAACTATCTAAAAAATTATTTCATAATTGTAAAATAAAACTTTTTATGTTGCTAAATTTGAATTAGAAATAAGAAATAGATAAATGCAATATCGTTTCTATTATTTCGTTACATAAACAATTGCGTTAAGCAATCATATTTCTGTTTCAATGATGAATATTATCGAAACTATTTTCGATCCTATATTAACGATCCCTTTTTTTTTTTTTTTACAAAAAATTTCACATCTACAAGAAAATATTTTGTACCAAAAATTCAAAGTTTCAAAACAAGTACGACATTTGATTAAGCACCACAAAAGTGAACGAAAAACAATATTATTATTCTCAAAAATGAGGCATATACTCACAACGTTCTCAAGCTATTTAAATAAAAACCAACACATGTCCTCGTTATTACAACAAACCTCTAAAAAACAACACAAGCCATTAAAACCAACACATGTCCTCGTTAAAGACCAAGCCTCTAAACAACAACACAAACCTATAGAAAAAACGCAAGCCGTTAAAATGAACACATGTTTTCGTTAAATAACAAGTCTCTAAAAAGCAACACAAGCCTCTAAAAACAACAACAAGCCGCTAAAAAACAACAAAAGCCTCTAAAAAACAACACAAGCCTCTAAAAAACAGCAGATGTTCTGTTCAGACTTTTCTTTCTCTTTCAGAAATAAATTTTTAACAATTGTTGCTTTTACTTTGAACCCTTCAATTTAAGAAAATCCTTATTTTCATTTATTTAAAAGAAATGTATGTGTACCGCTTAAAATTCAGTTATTAACGAGCATGTCTTTAGTACAATCTGAATATGCTCTAAAGTAATATAAATTTAAATAAATCAGGTTTCAGATTGAAACGAAATACTAAAAAAGCTTTTGGATTACTTAGGTCTAGATTATCATAAAGAAACGAATTTAGGGAGAAAAAATTGGAATATTGAAAATCCTTAGTACATTTAGACTAATTTCTTATCACCATTTTTAGGTGAGTTCGTAATTATATAAATACGTAGCACCTATAGTCGTCGTTTGGTCCGTCCGTCTGTCTGTCTGTCCGTCTGTCTGTCTGTCCGCATATAACAACGCAAAAACTACCCAACCAAATGGTTTGCAATTTAAAATATATTATCTTTGCAGAATTTTGTCGAGACATTTCAAATCTTATTAAAATCGAATCAAAACTTTAGGAGATATTAATAAAAATATTTATTAAGAAATTTGATTTTTTTTTTAAATCGGTGCTTTTTTGTTATAGGAGCTTCCGATGGATGTTAAATCGTCAAGCGACCGAGATACTTATTTTATTACAGAAATTAATCTGCAGACGATATAATTCATTTCACAGAATTAAAAATCATCAAGATCTGAATATTTATATAACTAGCTGATACATATATATCTGAATATTTATATAACTAGCTGATACATATATATCTGAATATTTATATAACTAGCTGATACATATATATCTGAATATTTATATAACTAGTTAAGATATTTGTATGAACAGTGTCATAAAATATATACTTAACTAGCTGTTTAACCCGTTCTACGCACGGGATATCATGAATTTAATTCTAAAACGTGCGTACGAACGCACCTCGTTTGTATCGTTTGACGTACAATTTCCAACTTGTCTTTATTACAGTAATTTGTATATATAGTTGATAAATATGAATATGTAATGGTACAGCTCTCATGTAGCTGAGTTAGTCAGCTTTCGTCGCCAGTTAAAACACGTTTTAGCTCATGTATTTAAAATCTTAAAAATAAATAAATAAATAAATAAATAAGATTTTACATGCATGTGCGAAAATTTAAAATTTTACATGGTATAGGAAATACTTTTTAATGTCATTCTTTTAATCGTTTTTCTACAGCTCAAATATATTGGCATAAAATACAAATGTATAAACATACATACAGTTTCTGTCACCTCCTATGAACAAAATAAATATTCTACGGTCAACTTTTTAAAGAGAACTATTAATCATACATATAGAGGAAAAAGGAGATTGTACAAAAATATAGTGCATTTCACATGTAAGATATCACATGTAAAAAACCTAGAGTGGAAGTAAAAATGTTTCTCCTTTTCCGCTTGCTCCCATGTAATATGGAAAAAGTATCAATTTTCCCTTGGAAACACGGGAATATAAATCGAACTGAAAACTTTCTCTCTCTCCCATCTTGCAACCTCTCTTTTAGAATATATACTAAATAATGATATTTTGCATGATTCATAATTCTTTAGAAAATATTTATGAGGTCAAAAATATTTTCTCTTAAACTAAAACTGTACAAGACATATTGGTAAATATGATGCATTCTAAATCTCAAACCTTGTCACAAAAATTTATGCGATATTTTATTTTTACAAATATAATGGCAAAGATTATCATATGACAGAATAACTTGAACTGTCATGAAATAATCTTTATGAAGTTAAATATGCATTTTAAGCGTAAGCCATGTAAGAAATATTAGAAAAAACGTATTTTTAAATTACAAATAATATGCCTGAACGAATTTATTCGCCATGTTATGTTACACGTATATTACAAAGGAAAAAACTTTTAGAAATGTGCTTTCGGTTGTTTCGTGAAACATAATATATATATATATATATATATATATATATATATATATATATATAAAACTTTAAGTAAAATTTAACCATTGAAACATAAGAAACTGACCACATACACTGAAATCCCGATACCAAAGAGCCCTGTCAATTTACAAATTAAAATTGTAGTCCTAATAAAAGTAACATTATTAATTCAAATTAAGAAGAAGAAAAAAAAATTAAATAAATAGAAAATAAGGAATGAAATATAAACCACACGAGTATATACACAAATAAAAGCTTATAAAGTAATTTACTTTTTCAAGGGCAAGAAAATCACATTTATAAGCAAAGAACGATTGTTTTCTGTATATGACACCAGCTTTTGCTAAATATAGTGCCATATCTTGCCCGAACAACCGCTGAAACAATATTGAATAACAAGACCTTTACAATGGAATATTATAAATTATACATACAATTTGAAAAGGAGTGTGAAAAAGAATTAAAAAAATAAAAAAATATATATATTACTTATATTAATAATATCCCAAGATATTTAGTATATTGTGAGCACAAGTACAAAGTTGTATCCAAAAGAAGAGGTTAAATTCACAGTTAAATAGAGAATCCTTCAGATCATAAATTGTAACCTACAGTTACAGTTATTTTTATTTAACTAAATAGATTACAACATTTTAAAAAATGTAGAAAAAAAATTATGATATACATATAAATAAAAACCATTAATTATTTTATTTTAATTTTAATTTAATAAATTAAAATATATAATATTACTTGATAATTTGAAAGTATTTCATAGATATTATTACCTCCATACTAAATTTCCAAGTTTTAATATTTTAAATAAGCTATACTACTGCTATCTATTGTAAAAATATTAGACTATTTTAGCATACTATCAAATACATTGCTGCTGACATCTGGTGTACAGATATTCTACTAAAACTTTAATATTGTATGTATAATTACTTATATGCAGCTGTAATGTAGTGTAAATATATTAATTTTACTAGTTAATATTAATGATATATATAGAGAATAAGAGTTACTAGTATAATATAATTTATATTTTAACTAACCCATTTAAAATATATCTTAATTTAACCCAAACATTAATGTAGAATCCATATGATGCTTTCATTTTATAAATTAGTATTATACTTAGAAATAACATAGATTATTCAATATGGTAATGCACTTATTATAATTTAAATCCAGCTATTTAAATAATATCTACCATGAAAAAAATATATAAAAAACATAAATATTAATTAAATTAAATGATCTAATAATAAAATAAAATAAATAATATAAAACTAAGAGATATGTTTATTAGTGTACTATATTTAATAAATAATATACTATAAATTAATATAATTTAATACTAAAATTAAATATGTTTAACATATTAATATTATATATATATATATATAATATCCATAATTTTTCTTATTCTCCATAAACACATCTTAACTGTGAGAAAATAAAGCTACTGTAGCTTAAATATATATTCTAATTAGCATATAAGTTTTAAAACAAAATTCTATATTCATAAAAGTACTAAATAAATTTTAGCCATTAATTACATTTTAGTGACTAAAAGCATTAAAAATTTCTACCCTTAACACACTTATGATGCGATCCATATCAACCATACCAAAATAAAGTTTCAAATTCTCTGAAGCAGGGGTTATCGACCTCTTTTTTACTATAACGTGCGCATTTGAAGTTTTAAAACATCTTCGTGGGCGCACCACTCCCACACGCACAAGTCAACATGAATAGATGTTCGATAGATATACATATACATCTATATCTACGAAAATTATCAAGTGCAAGGGGTAACCCAGCTTCTTTAAAACTACAAAGTATGTAAGGGGAATACAATGACCCAAAATGCTGTATTTTTATGAAAAAAATATATTTATACGCATATTACTTTTTTTTATATGTAAATTTAAAGAAGCTTTGTGAGCGAAAAAAAAAAAAAAAAAAAAAAAAGAATCGATGAGCGCAAATGTGCCCGTGGGCGTGTTGGTTGACCACCACAACTCTAGAGCAAACAATTCCCTTGCACAGGTTTACTCTTTAGATAAGGAGTCTAAAATCATGACACTTATCCATAGAATAGATTTAGGATATGTGTCCTTTATCTTATGTTAAAAAACAAAAAATGGCTGTAACAGATAAAATTATTTGTAAAATTCCTTATAAGATGTTTTTGTGGCTATTTTGACGTGTAAAATTAATATATCAAATTAAAAAAAAAAATTAGAACAAATAAGAAAGGGATATGAATACTAATAAAAAAAAAATTAAAAATAAAGAAAGCAGATTGCTATACAACCATAGAATTCTGTTTTGATAATCACAGATGTATATATATTTTAATATTATTAAAAAATATATGCAGTGTAAGTAATTAGGTAAAAATAAGCACACACGCACGTACAAATTTAACAAATTTTCATTTCGGAGTGTGGTTTGCAACATAAGACTTGTCCAGTGTTTTGTGGCAATAAATAATTAAAAGAAAATTTGAACCATTTTTTTTCTTTTGCCATAAAAACATGGAAACTTTAATAAATCTTGTGGTGCAAACCGCAACCCGCTATGACAATTTTTTTAATTTTTATATATTTTTGACATAATTTATGAGACACCCTGTATAATGCTTAAGCATTACTCATCGATGATATTCGATAAGCACTTCACTTAGTTCAGTAACAATTGCATAACACGTAATTTACATCTTTTCGGGGGAACACAGTAGAGAAATCGCGAGTTCATAATTTCCGCTAAACAACTTTTATATCCACTTATAAGAGTATGTAAACATGAACTAAGTTATTAATGATTTAACATCACTTTCCCTGAATGTGAACATAAATTAGGCTACAAAGTACAGAATATTTACGTTAAACATAATAAATTATGTTACGAAATTAACAAGCAATTCTTAAGTGAAAATCGCAAAGATGCTGTCAATGTACTGTATGTGGTGAAGGATATAATAAAAATTGCAAATTACTTTACAGTAATTCTTTTGTCAATTTGCCGCCGATAATAAGGAGAAATATTTTCAGGAATTCTTTAACGGTGTCAGACAAGTTCATTTTTCTATAGGATTTTTTTAAATAGTACAGATTAATGGATTGAAAAATTAGTTAATGGCATATGAATTAAAAATTAATAATTTCAATGAATAATTGGATGAATATTGTAATAGCCATCAAGTCAAAAATAAATAAATAAATAATAAAATAAATAAATAATATAAAAAAAAACTCTTAAACGTTTAGTATTTTATGAAAAAAAAAGTTTTGATGTCTTTAAATATGTCTATTTGGAATGTCGCGAAATTTATTAAAGTAACTAATAAAAACACAGAACGGAAGAATCTACAAGAAAGAAATGAGAAAGAAAGAAATACAAAAGATTCCGTTAAAGGGGAAGTATGGCCTATTTACTAATTCAAAAGCAATAGAATGAGCAGGAATTAATAAAATGACGAAACCAAAATGATATAACAGATATTTTTTTTTGATTAATCAATTTCAGTATACCAATATTTGAATGTAGAAAATAACATGAATATGGAAAAGGTACTAATTACAGTAACCCTTTTTATTTCTTTCTATATTGTAATCCTACAGTTAATATTATGTAGTAGAAATATTACAGGCGATCGCATAAGGATTTATATATAAATGTATTATATATTGATCGTTTCGTTGCAGTCAATATCCTATCTATTTCATGCTTCACTATGGCATTGTGTACAACAGTCTTGCTTACATTTAGTTTTAGATGTGGTATTTACGGAAAGGAAACGATCCGGTCGACCATGAACAACAACGTCTCGAGACGATCATATCATACGGCGAATAGTTGTACGTTTTACTAAAAACTCCTGTAAGAAAATCAAAGCAGCTTTGCTTGCGACAGGAAGAAATGTAAGCCAGTTGACCATATCTAGGCGTTTAAGTAATTTGGATTGTCATCACGAATAAAAAGTGGTCTTTAAATGTTGTCATAAACATCGAGTGATTTTAAACTTTTGTTAACCTTTTGATTACGGTCCAGGAATGACGAGTATTTTTATATTCAATCGTACCACAATTTTCAAAAAAATTTCTTTGCGTAAGATTTTTTTTTTGAAAATATCCTAGTATAAATGTATGACAGATGTTATTTTCGAAAAAGTGGTAAGAATAGAATAAAAAATACTCGCTGGAACAACATATATTCTGACCCCGTAATCAAAAGGTTAATGAATTTTAGAATTTCTAGCTTTCTCTTGCACTAAAAAAACGCGTTTTTCCGTTTTTGGTAAATGGCTATTGATGTGATGCAGGGAAACATTTGAAACAGTTTTGCAATTGGAACTGTACCTAAAAATTTAACGATTTAGAAATTAGTTATTGAACAACTATAAGAGAGTACACACTCTATATAATAAGTGTTAACCTTTCAAAGTACTCAAAGGAAAAAACGATTAAACGTTAAATTTGTTTTTAATGTATATATATATATATATATATATATATATATATATATATATATATATATATATATGTATATATATATATATATATATATTATTCCTTTGAATTTTAGTGACACATGTGTAGCTAAAAGCGAAGCTGGAATAGATCAAAATCGCTAAAACGAAATGCATTGTATGTGTGATATTTATCACAAGAAAGAACAAAAGACATATGTCACCGCACTAAAAGAAAGCTCGTTTTCAACACGGACGCCCTTTGTAATTGCTTGGCTGAGTTTAAAATGAGTAAATCCTCGACGAACTTTTCGTCAACTCATTTCTCTTAAGATAAACATACATTTTATCCGAAATACATGAAAATAAATGACTTTCAGTCACATTCGAATACAGGAATATTAAAGTTGGGTTTGAGTCATATGTTACATTAATTTTACTATAAAATCTTCGCCAAAATGTCAGAAAGTTTTGTTTGTTATTAAACAAATTTTATGCACACCAAAGGAATTTCTTTAAAATATAAATATATAAATTTATTTTATTTAGTATTTATTATTAGACTTTAAATAAAATTTAAGGAAACTGTGGACTTTAAAAATGAATTTTTATTATCTATGTTATTTTAACAATAAATTCTTCAAAGAAGTGTTCTGTATCACGAATTCAATAAATATTTAACCCTTTGAGGGGCGGTGGTATATATTATATACCACCTAATTTTAATCCAATTCGAACCAAAAATTTTTAATTAAATTTTACTTTTTAAACTTTGACTTTAAAAGTTGAAAAATTGCTTTTCCTTATTTTGAACAAAATTCTTTCGTAAATACCGGTGTGAATTCGACGTTACAGGAACAAAATTGCTTGCCCCTGAAAGGGTTAAAAGCAAAAATTTAATTTACTAAAAAAAAAGCTACTAATTAGTTTTTTAGTATTTTACGATGCTCCACGTGTTTCAATTTTCAAAATATTTTCTCCATATTTTTCATTTTATTAATTAAAAAAATATATTTTTTAGAAATATGCATTCACTTTTTAATACGATTAGTTATTTTTTTTTAAACAAAAAGCTTGTAAAAAAATCACATGTTAATATACTCCATTACTAATTTGACGACCATAATAATGCAGAATTCCAAAGCGAATGCACAGATCTGTTATTTTTAGTTTGAAAATAAATCTATGTTTCTTAATATTTTGTAATTTTGAAACATCTATGATGAGGCAATAAGAATTACGAAGGGAAAAAATACCGTTTGTGCTCATTTCTTAGGTCAATTTTATACAAAAAAAAATTGTCATATTAAATACCTTAGTCGTCAGATGAAAAAAACTTTTTCGGCAGTGGCGATCTGGCGACCGCATTTGTCAAGCCCTGGTTTTAGGGGTGGCAACGCTGACTTGTATAACGTAGTTGCGGATCGGCCGATTTTTAAATGTGTACATACATTCGCGTTACTATACATTAGCTTTGTAAATTTATTGTGAGAAAATTTATTTATGATTATAAGATCTTAAAATCGTGTACAAATGTGTTATACCTTTTTGTAAGAGTAATTATGAAACATATTCTAAAATAGCACATTTTGGTCTTTCGAAAAGATGAAGAATTGAAAATGAAATGGGTTGCTGCCAGCATCAGAAGGAATATTTTCCAGCCAAACAATTCCGGGTTTGTTTTTATTCCTGATTTATGAGTTTAATTTTTTTTTTATTAATAAAAAGCGAAATTGAAGGAATCATAAAAATTACAATACTCATGAATAAATCGATCATGTATCATTAATCGTAAATTGTTTGAAACAAGGGAAATACTTTGAAAATTTTGAAATATTTGTAATATTTATTCATGCTATTATGCAGATGCAAAGATTAAAATTTAATTATTAAACATAAAATTTTATGTGGCAGTGATAAATATTAAATTTCCTTATGATTTTTGTAAGAAAAATAAGAAATGTTGTGACTATAAAATTTTAGAATTTATGCTTTAAATACTCAAGATTTCACTTTTATTTCTTTCTCAGTTGTTTTTGGCTTAAAATGCATACGCTTTCCCTTCTAAATGCATGTCAATCTACTATTAAGAAAAATTCCTTGGATTATGACTCAAAGTTTGGCTTGTGTTAAATCAATTTAATAGACAGCTTATATTTTACTTACTTCTTACACGTTACTTTTTAAATTGAAAATAACTTACTTCTTCAGATTTTAGATCAATAGTACATAGCTAAGAAATTTGCAGTATGGTTGGATGTAATCGGTCCAACACTAGTGATGATATGCTGATCTGCCTTGACGTCAAAATTCATCTCTTAGGCATTATTTATAGGATGGTGTTGACTATCTCCTTGGATTTCGCTTAAGACTACATTCATCATTTTCTATTTGGAATTATTGTTAAGGACATTGCTTAATGTGTACCACGCATCGGATAATACGGACATTTTTTTTACAAATTTACCGGGAAGGTTTTGTACATTACTTCTTCAAGAGTAACTTTGGTGTAACTTTGGATATTGAGGGACCAGTAAACTGTCCGTAACAGTGATAAACAGAGAGGAAACATTCCACCGCCAAACAGTTGAGAGGTACAAAAATTACTAAAGGCTGTTCGCCGATATTACCAATCAAAATGAGACGTTGAAGACCAAATATTCAAGTGTGGGGCAAAACTGGATAATGATAAGTTAAAAAGATGATTTGTTCAATTATAGCAAAGAAAAGTGACAGATTACTTGCATACAATTTAAATTATGAAAGTGCGGCACGGTCTTTGCATACTGCGGAGTAATTTATTCTATTGAACAAACACACTGTCATTAACTTAATTTTTTATTAAAATTACTAATTAAAGAAAAAAATGTTTCTTTTTTCATAAAATTGGCAACCTATTCAATTTCTGTCAAATACTGAATTCAGTTTATTCAATGCAAGGGATTATTTTACACCATTCAAATGTTTACATCGCATCACTGTATACAGTTCACTGTATACAGATAAATTATTTTGTTAAGTCATTTAAAAAATAATTTTTAAAAACATTAAATATTCCAAAATTAAACTAAAATCAGTCTCTCAAAGGACATTTCTTCAAAAACAATATAATTCATTATTTACATGCGTGGGATTATTAAAGTATATAAATCACAAAAGAAAACTGATACACAGTTAAATCTCAGCAGTGCAATGTTTTATTTACATTACAGTTCACAAATGTAGAAAAAAGTTAACTTTGTAAACATGAAGAAAGTAACATTTTAATATATTATTCCCCAAAGGTACTGTGCGTAGGAATATGTAGATCACCCTTGAGGATTTACAGTGAGCACATCTCTGCTTATAATATGGGGGAAGTATCAATTTTCTCAAGAATCTTGAAAACAAGGGGTATAAATCACAGCTCAAAAGACCCAATTTTTGTTTTTGTTTTTTATTGAAAGAAAATTTTCCAGGAAAGCTTTCTCTTATAAATCTCTGTATGAGGAGGCTTGCACTGTAGAGAAATGGAAATTTTCATACATACATGATGTATTGTGTTAGAGAAGAAAATATTTTCTTAATTAAATGGATTCGCGAGTTTTTTGCATACTTATTATGCCCATGTCTAAACTATTATTTGTTAACTTTAAAGAAATGCTAGTATTGTTTATTAGCATTAATTTATTCAATTTTATTAAATGGATTAAAAAAAACTAGTAATGTAGTCAAATAAAGTAACAGTGCGCAATCTTATTTATCACCTAAAACACGCAAATTATTATAATAATGTATAAACACAACTTTAGAAATAAAAATAATTTAAATGCCATTTTCGATACAAATGTTTATCGATATTGATTTTTAAAGAAATTTAATCTGTTTTAAAATGGATGATTTAAAAAACTTTATCAATACAGATACGACTAAAATATTCATAAAGCTAAAACGAAATAACTTTGTATTATTTAAATTAAAATGCTCGTAACTGAAACGCATAATGTCAATTCCGGAGCTAGGGCAATATAACATGAAAGTTACTTATACACAATAGAATCTTATTTTTGTACTTTTGGATTAAGCAAACATATAAAGTTAAAGCGGGGAAAATTTAAATTTATTTGCATGTTACTGTCTAAAATCAGTTTGCCATAAATTGCAGGAAGATGTAAATTCCGATGCTTCAACTAAAGAATATGCATATCATTATAAAATTTCAAATTAATGTCAATGTCAGAATACAAAATTCTTAAACAAATTTTAGCAAAAATAAAATAAGATACAAAATTTACTTTCACATAAAGTATGTAAATTACTATAACAATGTATGAACGAACAAGTCATTAGAAAGATTTGTAATATAAATGTTAAAAAAACAGTCCTTAAAATTGATTAATTGTGTTGCTTTTTACAGACATTTAATCTACTTTAAAACTATTTTGTCAACACAGACATAATACAAATATTTACAAGGTTTTAAGCCAAAAGATTTATCATTTTTAAATCATGATTAAAAAGCAAATTTATATACACCATGTTAATTTTGAACAAGTCA
Source organism: Maratus michaelseni (assembly GCA_963931845.1). Lineage (NCBI taxonomy): Eukaryota > Metazoa > Arthropoda > Arachnida > Araneae > Salticidae > Maratus > Maratus michaelseni. The sequence goes on along the minus strand of OZ007587.1, from coordinate 140,646,792 downwards.
ACATGAATTTTACTTTAGAATTTGATTTTTGTAATTTTTTTTTTATTAATTACAGAAATAAAATATAAATAGCAGAGGAACATAAACCTATATGCATGTCAACATCTAAAAATTTTTTAAACAATAACATAAATTATAGAAAGACGTAAATTCTGATGTCGAAAGAAGGAAATTTTTCTTTATATTCTTATAAAATGTCATACTTCTACTAATGTCAGAATACAAAATAACTAAACATCTTTCCAAAGTAATATAATTTACAAAATGTGACTTTTTATTTGTCACTTATTTAATTAAATTAAATTGTTAATTTGCTTTAAAACAAAAATTATTGTTAACTAATGATAAGTATCCATGGAAAAGGTGCTATTTGTTTGTAAGTGAAATATGTATATTTCTTGCAGTATAGGAAAAAGCGAAAAAATTACTTCCAGATGTTATTCTATATCCAAATCTTTCAAATCTTTAAAAATTATCTTTGCAAAAACATTTTAAAATGATCAGTTTTTTAATGACAACTAATGTTACTTAATGACTGTTAAATGATAATGATAGATTATTGAAAAGAAGTAAAAAATTACTTACAATTCAAATAGATCACAAAAATACATAAATAAATAAATAAATAACAAAAAGAAAAGAAAGCATAATACTTTATATAAAAATGTATTTTCAATAAAAATGCTATAAAATCTGTTTACATACATAAAATCACACTGTATCTGTTTGGTTAAAAAAATAGGAAACATAGTATATATACTAATTTTCATTATCTTTTAAATGGTAATAACCGAAGAAAAAGTTTTTTTTTTTTTTGAAATTCTAATGATCTAAACTAGAACTTTCAATGTTTAAGATGTAGCTTTTTTAGGGAGACTTCTTTTAGCACGAATTGCAATTACAAATACGTGAGTAAATTACTTATTAACTACACCCTTTTTTCTATAAATAAACCTCTATAAATAGTAATCGCTGTGAAAATTTTCAAAGGTAGGTCAGAGGTAAATTAGACGTTCATAATAAAATCCAATTCATGTGATATAGAAAGTTTTTTAAACACACACACACACACACACATACACACACAAAGGAACAATGTAGAACATTTTCTTTCTTTTTATAAATTTACTCAATTTTAAAATGTGCGTGATTTCTATTTATTTAGTTAATTGATTTTAAAAGATATTGATAAAAGTAAAATGTTTCAGTTTGTTTGTGTTTTCATTCCAATTGTAGAGAGGTAAATCTTAGGTGTGAAGTTGAATCTAGATAGAATAAGCGAATTCTAAGAGTAAAGTTTTTATTTTGTGGGATAGTGCTGATTTACATGTTACATGAATGTTTTTTGCACAACTGCAATCTATCAGGGTTAAGAAACAATCGCTTGAATCCGCATTCATTTTTTGTTACATGTTCTTTTTTACGTTTTATGAATTAAAAAAATGTTTTATTTGTACTATAATATACCCCCCTCCCCGCCCCCAGAAAAAAAAACCCTATAAGAATTTAAAACAAATAAAATGATGATGATTAGTGACAACAAATAAAATGATGATAATCATAGTTGACATAAACTATTTTTAATTATTTTTTATGAACTTTCTTACCCCTAGATTTGTAATATAAAGATCGTGCAAATACTTCAAAACCGTGCTTACAAAGTACATATGAGAACAAAATCTTTGAGCTGCATTTTTCATTTGTTAAGGACAACAAATAAAATAATCATATTATATTACATTATAATCTTTATACCTCGAATAAAAAACAATAAAATAAACCAGTCTACCAGTTAATTCGACTTTAATCAGTCTTATGAATAAAGTTTCTTATTTTATCCATATTATTGGAAAAAAAAGGAAAACAACTGCATGAATATTAATTTATTTCATTTCATTTTAATTACGTTCTAAGTATGATACCCTTACTTAAAATTAATTAGATTTTAAACTTAAATCAATATTTTCTTAATTGTATATTAAACCTATTGTTACTATCTTACCTTTAATAGGATGTTTGACGGATGTTTGTTACGTAGAAATTTAAAGACAGGATGACTCATTACCTAATATAATAATCAAAATTTTGTTTTCTCCATCAGAAAGTAGCGCGTTTTAAAAAACTGTCAATAATTTAAATATCATTAAATTATTTTTCCTTGAAAATTATCTAGATAATAAAAGTGTAATTGCATATCCATCGTTTATTGGAAGTTCATGTATCTGGAGTTTATTTTGTCGAGCTGTTTCAAATAACAGAGCAGATATCATTACTAAATGGTTGTTTGGGTGAATCACGTTGGCTGGGAGGCCGTGGAGACAGCTCAATTGGTAGAACATTGGCTATTAAAGCCAAAGACTCTGGGTTTTAGTCCCGGCTTGCGTAAATTATCACTCGGTTGAAAAAATTACTACTAGCATGATTTATTTAACAATCAGTATGACTGTGTTAAAATAATAAAATTGTAAATACGTATCTATAGCTTATTGGAGTTTCTTTACATGTGGTTGATTCTATCGAGCTGTTTAAAATAACAGACCAGATGTCATTACCAAATGGTTACCTGAGTGAATTGATTGGGCTGGGATGTCGTCTAGACAGCTCCAGTGGAAGAGCATTGGAAATTAAAGCCAAAGCTTCTGGGTAGAGTCTCCTCACCCATTTTCCTACTCAGTAGAAAAAATTACTAATCTCACAAAAGTTTTAGTTTAAAATCTGTCCCCCTCCCCTACCCTTTGCGTATAGAAAGCTGTCTACGCCTACGGAAAAGCACTTCAAAATAGCTGTCTTCATCAAAGCTACTTTTTCTACAGTTAATTTTTAAAAATACTATATTAAATCAAATTATTTATTTGATTTACTTTAAATAGTTATTCGTATTTAAAATGGCTTTAGGAAAGACATTAAACAAAATTTTAAGGGAATTAAACACAGAAATTAAGTTTTTAATAATTATGTTCTCTATCACTTAACTTTTGTTTTTGTCATCGTTTAAGTCAAGAATTCGATTGGAAAAACCTTTAACAATTTATTTAATTGAATTCTTGACCCGGAGTACAACAACAAAAATTAAGTAATGATAGCAAATAATTATTTATTCTGATCACGATTGTCTTTCTTTGTTTAATTACATTATCGCGCAGACGGTATTCGCTCTCTTAAAATTCACACTTAAGTATGACGCTGAATATACTATTTATACATCTCATAGAACAATTGCATTTATATTTCTCCTGACCCGAAATCCTCCAGTTCCAAACCTCAACTCTACAGGGAAAATAAAAGGGAATTTTCTGGACGTGATTTATACCATCCGCTCCCCACTTTCCGGGAGATCGATCCCTTTTCCCGGAGCATCAGGAAAACGGCATTACGGAAAATTCGGAACGTGACACTTCTTATTCCGCCAAAACCCCCTTCCTTCTGTGAGGCCTTAGGGGAGTAATTTTCACCCTCCCTTTGTTTATGTATTTGCGATTGTTTGCCTTTGGTTGCAAGAATGATACGTGGGTTGGTACGTCACGTTTCAAATCATGGACCGAAACGCTATTTAAATGCAGTTACGTTGCTTCATTTGATATGACATTACGATTTATTTTTTTTATCTTTTAAACTACGACTATGTAATTACTTCTTACGATCAGAGGCAATTTAAGTAAAGAAAACCATTATTTGTGTTCCTTATTTGGTTATGATTTTGACAAAAGAAAATCAAACAGTTTTCAATTACTGTTAAATAATTGATTTCTTATCCGATAAACAAATACAAAGCAAAGATATAAGAAATAAATCAGAAAAGGGGTGATACATTTAGTCTCACTAAATGTTATTTGAATGAAGTTGCATTGTTTCATTTTATATCACATAGCGATTTATTTTTCATATGTCATCTTTCCGGGAGATCGATCCTTTTCCCGGAGCATCAGGAACGGCTATATAATTACTTATATTATTTAAGTGGACTCTGAGCCATTTTAACTTTTATTATTATTATTATTATTATTATTATTATTATTAAAGGATTTTCACTTACATTTTATGCATATTATTAGAAGTTATTAGTAGATAAACTCATTTTAATTGAAAAAAAAAATAATTTTATTGGTAAAATGCATTTTTTTTTTAAATCAACGATTTAAAAATCCTTTCTTATGCAATTTAAAATAATAAGCACTGATTTTTTTAAAATTATGTTTATAAGAGTCTACTTTTATAACTTTAAGGATCAATTTTTGAGAAAAGAAAAATAATAAAATGCACACATCTATGGAAAAATTCTCGAAAAAACACGGATTCTGTTAAAATTTTTCATTATATTGCAAAATATACTCGCTAATTTTATTAAGTACAGAATACTGAATATATAAAAAAATAATCAAGTCATTTGTAAAATAATCGCTGAAGTTTTAGAATTTTAAATACGGCAATATTTTTAAAAAAGAGCTAACTGCGAAAGATACATTTAACGGTTAAAAAAATTATTGAAAACTGTTCCACTTTTCTTTATAATAACTGAGTATATTTGACTCTTATGTACTTTTAAGTTACAGATGTTACAGTTATATTTGTGAACATTTAGTGGGCGTGGCATTTAAAGCGCTGGCAAAATAAGAAAAAGTGTTTTCATTGCACTTATAATTGTAAGACTGTTTCAAAACTTTGGTCAAATATACTAGAGGTGCCAAAGTTTATTTTCAGCAAAGAAAAAACCCCGATATTTTCGTCACTTTTGACGATTGGAAGGGTACCAAGTTCCCTTAAAGGAAAAAATATCAGCGGCAATTCGTGTAAAAGAAAACCTCCAATTATGTTTCTTATTTGTATACGATTTCGACAATATAAAATCGATGTTTTTTAAACAATTTTTCAACTGTCGGTAATTTAAATATTTCATTGTGTATCCAATACACAGAACGCATAATAACTCTATAAATATTATAATAAGAGCAGATACAAAGCAAACAAAGTGATTTTATAAATAAAATAGACATGTTTTTACTAGCGTTATTTAAGTGCAGCTGCATTACTTCATTTGATTTGACATAATCAATTTACTATCTTTCAATATGTGGCTACGCAATAACTTCTTATGATCAGAATCAATTCATACAAAGAAAAAAATTCATTCATTATTACAGTATATCATACAATTTTATCATTTGTATTTCCTATTTGGAGGATTTTGGCAAAATACGAGTAAAATCGCAGTTTTTCAAACAGCTTTTCAGTTGTTGTATATTAAAATACCAAATTTTTGATTGTTTATCCAATAAACAAAATACGTAAACGATATAAATATAAGGATAACAGTGGAACAAAGCAAACAAAGTTTTTAACACGTTCGCTGCCAAAGCTGAAATAGTACATCTGTTCACAGATGCCAAAGTCATATCTCCGATATTATGCTTTTAAATTGTTTTCTGTGGTTTTATTATTTAAATATAGATATAACAGATAACTTTTAGCAAAAAACACGTGTACACGAATATACTCGTAGTTGGCATATGAAATAATATTTTTGTTCCCTGTGTCAACTGCGAGATTCTCCAAAACATATCGTGAAAAGATACGTTTTTCTGTTGTAAACATTTAGTTATTGTATCTAGGTTTTGAGAAATAAATGATCCATTTCAGTACGCTAAGTGTATTATTTAGTCTCTTCCTGTGTACCAAACACTTAAACAATGCATGTGTTTTCTATGGCAATACTCATAATCGGCGATTTAGATAAGGATATCAATAACGAGTTATCTCGTAGCTGGCAAGGAAATCCAGTTTACCAACTACGAGTATTCTCGTAGTTGGCAGCGAACGTGTTAAAAAGTATATTATTAGGAAGAGAGCATCGCCTTTTGTTTTCACCAACGTTAGTTGAATTTCATTTACGTTGCTCCATTTGATGAAATAACAATATATTTTTTTGCCATTTACACTACAGCTATGTAATTATGGGACATACTGGCTACATGCAAGCTGACATATAGCTACATAATTATGTGATTATGGATACACAATTATGTAACTACGGCTACATAATTTAAGTAAAGAAAAACATATTTATGTTTCTTATTTGGATATGATTTTGAAGTTTTTCAAACAGCTTTTCAGATGTCGTTAAACATTTGATTATTTATCCAGTAAGTAAAACACATAAGACTGACATAAATACCAAGATAAGAGTAGAACAAAGCAAACAAAGAGTTTCATTAACTAAATTAAAAAGGGGTGGGCGTCGCCTTTTGTTTTCAGTGATAAAGAACTTCCTTGGAGATTTTGTAACGCTATTTTCATATACTGCACGGGATGTCTTTGTTTAATATTTACGGTGGTATTATTGTTATTATCATTGTGTTTGTCATTACATATATTATAACCCATTGGTTCATAATTTAAAAAGGATTTTAGATGAAATTGAAGTTATTTAATTGGAAAAATTATAAAACAATATAATGAAATTAATAATAGACAAAGATAATATAAATAAACTAGCGCATTGCAGTACCCTACATTATTTTTTTTTCACCTAAAAAATAAAATTATAAGCAAAATTAAGACAGACAGACATTTGTCTAAATTTTGTTTATTTATTATTATTATTAATATTTTTGGAGGCGGCGGGAATAAGGGAGGGTAGAGACGGGGTTCTAATTATAGTTGATAGTCTTATGCAGCTTCCATTAGAATTTTGAAACATTCTCGTTGAAGATTTACTACTAAAGATTAACGATTTACAGCATATCCTTTTTTCAGAATTTACATGAACAAGGACTGCGGAAACTCATATGCACATTAAAATGTGAAGTGATGCATTCTGTTTGATTGATGCCGTAAATGTATTAAAATTAATAAAATGACACCCAATTTGTAAGTACTATCTTTTCTAATAAGTACTTTCTCTGTAATTTTCAATATTATGTCACAAAATTAAATAAATTTGCAGTTTGACCATGTGTTAATGTATTATTTGAACTTACAGAAGTACGAAAAAAAAAAAAAAAAGAACATCCCATATATTTCATTCGCCAAATTGTCAGAAGAACGAAGAGGAAAAACAAAAATTTTCATTCGATTAGGAATTATATATTTATTCAATTTATGTTAAAACATAATCTTAGGGGGCTGTCTTCATATTCATTTTGTAGCAAATCTTGAAAATTTCAATTCGAACAACCAATTTGGTATCATATTTGAATTCTTCCTTAAAATTTACCTTCGGATTCTGAACGAGAAGACATTCGGTGAAGTATTTTAGAAATTATGTAGATGTAAAGTTTGGAGCTCCTAATATCCCACACTCCTTTTTAACACTTTCCAAACTAGTTGAAAAGTGTTTATGACTTCGGTTTGTCTGCCATCTGGCCGTCTGTCGTCTAGCCGTCTGGCCTTCTGCCGTCTGGCCGTGCTCTAACTCCAGTAAATATGCTCGGATTGCCCTGAAATTTTTATATGTTGTTATCGTTATCTATAGCATGTTCCCTATTTCAACTGAGGTGTGTAACACTTATAGTTTTTTTACAGGGACACTCAAAAGAAATCCGTTACATTACGGTCTATGGGGAAAAATCATTTGCGGTTTATTTTAATGATGTTACACAATTTCAAATGCATTGTAAGTGATACATATCATTAAGGTGCATTACAAGAAGCTTAATATGGAATAGGGTGTGCATAGCACTCATAGTTACTTTACAGGGACAGTCAAAAGAATTCCCCTACATTACGTCTAGGGAGAAAAATCGTTTGCGGTTTATTTAAATAATGTTTCACTATTTTAAACGCATTGAAATTTATATATATCACTAAGGTGCGTTACAAGAGGCTTACTTACAGAATATTGTGTGTATAGCAGTCATCGTTCATTTACAAGGACACACAAAAGAATCCTCTACTGTCTGTTAACAATAATCCCTGGAAGTGCGTTTTAAGTTGCTGAACGCGATTTTAAATTTAACTCACCTTTTGTCTATTACTTGGTGTGTAATAATTCTGTATTTCATATATAGGGCAGCACAAAAGTTCAGGAACACATTTCCGTTTATTGACAGAAACTCCAGAAGGAGAATTTTAAACTGTGCTACGCGTTTCCTAACTAAACTAAAATTTAGCATCCTATGTAGTATATATATAAATCTATAGATCCTATACAGGGCTGAATAAAAGTATTCGAATAAAACATTCAAATATCAATTTATTATTGTGGCACAATGTGATTCTGTCATGAAGAATCGATAGTGTTATTTAAAGGAGTTCAGAATATTGTATATGTTGGAAATATATGTTGGAAATTCCTGAAATTACGTTTTTAAATATGTTATGCGTTTTCCAAATTGTTTACTTAGATGTTATCTTTCAGCTTATTAAACAGTACTGATTTGTAAAATTATTTTGGAAGCGTTGGAAAGTGTTACATAATCTATGCTTGACGCATGATTTTTCGTTCTTGTTAGTAGTTGTAATGCAAAATAAACTCCAATGTAGATACCTTTTAAGGATAACTCAAAAACTACTTTCCAGAATGAGCATATTTGCAACTTCTACAAATCGATTTCTGTTAAAAGTTTTATGGGGTACAATTTTTTTTTCAAATATTGATTTCAGAATATATATACAGTCGAACCTCGTTAACACGAAATCGCTTAACGCGAAATTTCGCTTAACACGAAATAATTTTCAGGTCCCGTCAGATGAGTCTGAAAATCAATGGTAATTGATTCGTTTAACACGAAATAGAATTTCGGAAAATCCCGCTTGAGGCGAATTTTTTTTTTTCGCTTCAAAGTCAAAATATGATTCCTTATGCAATGTTTTCGATATTTCAAACTTAAATGTCACATACTCTTATTAAAAGTGGAATTTTCTCATGGTTTGAAAACAATTTAAAGTGAAAAAGGGTTTCAGAAAATTCTGAAATACTGAATTCCTGAATAATCACTGCTTTCCTTTGATCTCTGATATGCGCAAGTGTTCCCACATTAACCATATGAGCAATAGATTAGTCACAATGAAAGTTTGGGAAAGGAATTTCTTTTTTTGAAAGTGATTGTTCCATTACTCGGTTGACTGTATTGACAGTAACATAAAGTATAAACCGGGAGTCTGAATTCTCCTATCTGTGAGTGAAAGAAGTGACTATCTCTACTTCACTACCTACCTAACATAATGGAAACGCTGTTCACAGTTGCTCTGTAGAATTCTGTGAAAGATGAGTCGAAAACAGAAAGCAGTATCTTAAGAAACCAAGCAAAAAAAAATTAAACGAAGTTAGCGATAAAGTGCTGAAAAAATCACAAAATGCGGCAAAAGTATGGGATATCTACAATTCTTCTACAATTTTAAAGAATCGCGAAAAGATTGAAGCGGTTTATGCTGTGAGTTAATTCAAACCAGTAAGAAAACGAATTGTAGAAGAAAGAATGAATAAATTGAAATTGCTGTCTTGCAGTTGATAAAAGAGGCAATAAGCCAAAACATTGTTTTAACTTTTGCAGTTTTGCAAGATGAAGCAGAGGCTTTTGCTGATGCTCTCGGTGAGAGCGATTTCATATTTTCTAACGGATGACTGCTAAGATTTAAATAGCGTCATAGACTTGTCTGCAGAAAGATATGTAGCCAAAATCGGTAAATTCTTTCTTAGACATTGTTTTGCCCAAGTAAATTTGCATAGATGAAGATGTGCTGACTTCGGATATGACGACAGACGAAGAAATAATTGCTGAAAAATAAAGATGACAACATTGAAGTGTCAGACGAGGAAGAAGAAATTGACACAGAACGGAAAAGTTTAGTGTCAATAAATGAATCTACCGCAGCATTGAAAACTGTACAACGTTTCCTTATGGATCAAGAGGATACTTTCCGAGCTTTGGAAAAATTAGATTAGGTCCATACGTTCCTAAAAAAAGTACTCTACAAAAATTGAAGCCAAAGTCAATAACGGACTATTTAAAAATATGATTAGCATGTAAATAAAATTATTATTGCCTAAAAAATGATAATTAATTTGTTAATAAAATTTACTATTTCTTATTAATTTCATTTTTTGGGCAGGGATATATTTGTAGGTTAATTTATTTAGTTTTTATATCTAACATAGATGGCGTCACTATTATGACGGTTAACACGAAATTTCGGATAACACGAAAAAAATTCCCGGTCCCTTCAATTTCGCGTTAACGAGGTTCGACTGTATTAGCAAATACTTTATTAAGTTATTAAGTTTATAAGCTAAACGGTAAATAAAACAGCAATCGACATTTCTATGCTGCTGAAAATTTGCACGATTTTCTTTTCTTAACTGAATCCTGCTTTAAATTGAAAAAAAAAAATCCTAACAAAAATGATCCTACCTGCTAACCAACGCAATTCTACCTGCTAAGACAGAATCTTGTATAAAACAAAAAAAAAGTTACGAGCCACATGCTATTCCGTTTTGACAGGTTTTAAGGTTTTTTAAAATTATATATAAATGTCGTACAACAAGTAAGAAAACTTGAAACATTCAAATATCAATTTATTATTGTGGCACAATGTGATTCTGTCATGAAGAATCGATAGTGTTATTTAAAGGAGTTCAGAAGTGAATTGGATCGATCGATAAAGCTTTAAAATAAACTACGATGGTTATGGTTGCAACAAAAAAAGGGGAAGGGATTATTATTTTGTTAGTTTTATAGCTTTAGTGTATATTTTAACGCAAAAAATATACAAATTATCAAACCATTATTTAATTTATGCGAAAATAATCCATGAAGATATTCTAATTTAATATGATGAAGCCTTATTTAATTTAAAAGAATATCATCGTTTTTATAACTACCGTCACATTTAAATAGTTGTTATTAAAAAATGTAACGTGTAATGCAAAACGTAATTAAAATCTTTCCTTTTTATAGATATATTTTGTCTTTTCTGACACTAAAATGGTAATATATTATTTAACTTAAGGTTACTTTTTCAGTATAGAGATCTTGGCGAGATAGAGAAGATGGCCTTGGCAAGAGAAGGAAATTTGGCAACATATTTTCTGGCAACTTCTCCACTGTTTCATAACACAATCATTGTTTTCCATATTTATACAATTTAATATAAAGAAACCATTTACCTATTTTTATATAGAAACAGATGTCATTTGCATAGAAAAACAATAATATGTATATAACGTTTATATATTTATATAATATAAATTATGCTTAACAGCATATTTTACTCAAAAAGCAATCAATTACGATTTACTTATATTGTGGAATTTTGCCCTTATCGTGTTTCTTTTTAACTTGTCTTTAAGTTTCCAATTTCTTCTCCATATACTTTATTTGTTTTCCTTTTTTTCCCCCAACTAGCGCATTTTACATTATTGGATATGCATATTTATACTGTATTATAATTATTGGTTCATTTATATATTGTCGATTTTTCTGTGATTTAATTAATAGTTTATATTAGCCAAAAGTTTTATTATTTACGAGTAAAAATATATATATAAACAAGCATGAAAGTTCATCAGGTTTGTTTTCATGGCTGTTTATATTGTTTGGCAACAAATCTCACTTTCTGAAGCCCGAATTGCGCCAAGTTTGTAAAAAAAAACGCCAAGACCCCTATAGCGGAAAAGTCCCAATTTAAGTCTAAGTAAAAAGGTTGTGACATGAAGACATGCTATCTTAACATTGTGAAGCCTAATTTAGTCTGTAAGAATATCATTCTTCGTTGTTAAAAAATAGTTGTTAAAAAATAGTCGTTGTTAAAAAATAACATATAATGTAAAAAAAAAAAAAAAAATGTGATTCAAATCTTTTATTTTTATATTTGCCAATCTTCCGTAAAACTTTCCAATTTGACCCAAGTCATATAAACGTGTCGAACCAGAAAATTTATTTGGTGAAACGTTCTTCATTTCTACTTCGTATGCATATGATTTTCTTTGATTAAGTGAAATTTCAGGTGTAAAGCATGTTTATTTAACGGAAAAAAATGATTTTTTTTTCCTTTTCTCTTGTCTATTTTAACAACCAAAAGATTAGTTATTATTTAATTTAAATATATGTAAAAAAAAAAAAATCCTTGAATATATTCTATTCTACCTTAACATTGTGAAACTTTTTTCAATCCATAAGAATATCATCGCCTTTATTACTACTATTTTAGTTAAATTAGAGAAGATATACCATCTTTTACTGTACATTTCTACAATTGAATAGTATAGTATATATATATTTTAATTCTATTTCGAGATTCTTTACAATTAAATGCAAATGGAATGTCAGAAAAATAAATCGATTCTTTTCTTTTTTTCTTTCAAAAGAAAATGCTTGTCTGGTGAATATGGATAATATCGTACCACCCACATGCTAGGATATTACAAAAAAAAAAAAGAAGTTCTTTGAAATGTCTTACAGTGAATTATTCGCAAACATCCATTCAAAAAATTACATGGTATATTGGGAATGATAAAAGGAATAAGCCCTTTCGGTAGTTACAATGCATAGGCATTGTATGTCTTGTATAAAGTTAATTTCTTGGAAAGTTCATTGTTAACCCTTGAAATTACCACTGCGTGTAGTCCTCACCCCTTCAAATCATTCTATCTATTTGAGACCATTTTGGTGATTTGTAACTTGAAAGGAAGCACCCCATTGTTAAGAATAAGCTGAACTAAAAAGAGGTGTGTTAAATAAGCATTTATAACTCACAAGAGAACAATCAGTTCAACGAAATCTTCCTATTTTACTAAAACGAAACTTTAAGTTTGTCCAGCGGGTCTTTTTTTTTCTTCCGTATAAATAACATAAAATAAAAAGACTGTTTTTATTTAGAATACATATATATCTTCTATTTTTGTAGAGTTTGTTGTGTTTTTGTATCCATCATCCTCGCCTGCTCTTTACGGGTTCATTGAATACAATGTTTCTCATTAAGATATTTTAATGAGATCACTCTTGGAAATGCATTGCCTTAATAACTGTCTTATTTTTACATCGGCAAGATAAGATACTCCTATCTTAAACCATTTATGCCTAGCGTCCCAAAATTGGGACGTTGTGGTGTTTAGGAAATAATATTTTTTAGATACATGTTTTCTATTTTTTATCATTATTTTGCACAATTTACAAACAGAATATTCAGACTATAATCTAATAATTATTGTATCGTATGTATAGCAGTTATAACTAAACAAAGTACTGAGGAGGGAAAAAACCCCGACAAAAATGAGTTAAGATTATGCAACTAATTAGCTTTTTACGTGCTTTTATTTAACTTCGTTTGTCTGTCTGTCTGCGTCAAATTTTGCAATAGATTTTTGACGCATTTCGGTCGAACTGATTTTCCTCACACTTTGCACACAAGTTTAATATCGGTGACATTGGAATGATTTGCCCATCAATTCAATATTCATGAGTTTTCAAGATCATACCTCATTAGGGGCTGGGTCAAGGGTCAAAAACCTTTCTTCACGTTTTTTATTGAAATCGCATACTTAACGAACCGAACTTGTTTAAACTTTGCACACATTCTTATTATCAAGTATTTTTAGTGCTGTATCGCATTAAAAGCAAGAAACATGGGCAAAATCCCTCTCTCTTTTTTAGGGTTTCGTTCATCTCACGAAACCCTATTACTCCCGCTCCGTTGTCTGTCTGTCACAGAGCCGTTCTCAGAACCTATATAACTTACAGAGTTGAAACGTTGTGTATATAGCTGAATACCAGCTATGAAGAGCTCAAAATATTAAAATTTGAAAAATCCGCATTATTTTAATAAATAGAGATAAAATACCAAAATTCTAACAGCCTTTTCCTATTAAATTTAAACATTTTTCGCCATAGCAGATGCCAAAAATTAAAAATCCACGATAAAATTCTTTCTGCAATAATTAATTTTCTATCAGACGATTTCCACGTGAAAAATGAAAATGAAATAAAAAATTTCACCAATTGAAAAAAAGATTAATATGAAATAAAAATGATTGACGTTATATTGGTAAATAAACGGAAATTTTCAAAGATTTCTCAATAATACAAGGAATATTATGAGTATGTGCACAAAGAAGATTAATATCACGTCATTAGAGAATTAAAAAGAAAATATGACATCATATTGGAAGTTTAACGAATTTTTCAGATGTTTGAGAATAATACAAAGCGAGTATCAATATGAGTAATAGAGAATAGTAAATATATGAGTTTGAGAAACATATTGAATCATAATAAAAATACGATTATGAAAATATTCGAATATTTTAACATTTTGAAGGTGTACACAACATATTTAATTTTGAAATTATTATTTTTTTTAAATATCACATTTAGTCCACATGACAGATATTATTATGACAAAGTATAATAAAAGACTTCGCCCGCTATCGGGCTGGTTTAGATATTCGAAAAAATGAAAAAAATAGACCGGTAAATTTTTACTTTATAAAAAACATGACTTTGTTTTTTTTGTTGCTAAGTGAAATTTATTTGGATTTATTAAAGAAATGATAAAGTGTGTTGAAAGGAATATTAAACGAAACCCTTTGTGCGATCTTCGATCACACTTACCCACTTGTTTTTTTTTTTTTTTTAATTATGTTAAATTTCGAATTAAAAGTGTGTTACTTAATTTTTTTAAGTTATATTTCTTATTTGTTCTGTAACATATTTAGATGAATTAATATATTTTCTGTGAGTTGGACGCCCTATATATATATATATATATATATATATATATATCGCCCTATATATATATACATATATATATATAGGGCGCCCTTTATATATATATATATATATATATATATATATATATATATTAATAGATATTCTTATAGATATATAGATATAAGGCAATAGATGTTGCTCTCAGTCCAACATACTCAAATAATGAAGTGCAAGAATTTTAAACTTGTAATTTATAAAATATTATGCTTGTTTTTTTAGCAGAAGTTTAACTAAAAATATTAATTGAATGGGTAGGGCATTTATTTTTACTTATTGCAGTCTCAATGTTTTGAAAAAATAACAATATTTGGTATTTTTTAATTTTTTAAAACTACGCGACTCGCGACCTTTAAAATTTTTCATTAATTTTATTTTTATATGTCTCATTCTAAAATCCCGAAATTAAAATTTGCTGCTTGCAGATATTTTATAATATATATATTTTTAATTCTTAGATTTATAATATATATTTTTTAATTACTTTAGTTTAATTTAACATTTGCATACATTATTTAATTATTAAACCATGCATATATATATATATATATATATATATATATATATAATTATAGTTCTTAGAGGAATATTTTTCCCTCGTTCTATTTTCTCTTATTTTTCTTTTTCTTTTTTACGAAAAATAATCACATACTTTTCGTAGTACACATATAAATATATTCTTGATAATGGTCATACAAAATATAGCAAAAGCTGTAAATCAGTTCATTTTATTTAACCGATAATTACATGTATTTTCCTTTAATTTAAATATTTATAATTCAAACATTTTTTATTTATATTATTATATTTTTATTACAATTTTTAATTTGTTACAATATCATTGGGTATTAAATTTTACTTAAATAAAAATCATTCGAATAAAAAACTATAAATCATATAACTTTTTTTCCTGAAAATATGATAGTAATTAAAATGAATTATAGCCAAAAGTATTGCAGAAATCATTCTATCGGAAGCGGCATTCAAACCCACGTTCTATGCAAAGAACCAGGGCTTAGACCACTGGGCGACACTGACCGCATTCGAGTGTACCATAAAACCGAACAGTTTTAGATTCAATCACGCGCATGCGCAAATAGGTAATTTTTTTGAGAATCTTACAGAAATCACTTTTCGTTTTAATATATAGGATATATAGTAATTTTGTATGTTTGCGGCTCCTTCATTTTATTATTATTCTTCTTTTAATCACAAACTCTATGTGTTTGGGAAAAGATGGTTGTGGCATTCAATATAAAAAATAAAAAAAACTAAAGGTATAACAAAGCGTTCTTTGCGTTCCCACAAACTATCTGTATAAATCTCACGAAATTATCTGTCATAAAAATATGCCAGTTTTCTATTATAGAATAAGGTATAATCCTAAAAAAATTCTGCTGAACGAATAGAGGATTTTTGAGAATTTCTTATATTTTATGAAAATGTAAAAAAAATAGGCTACTAATAACTCTTACTCAATCTAAATTTAGTTCATACATTTATATTATAGTCTGAAAATCTATATTTGCTTTAAGTTTTAAAGTGTATTAGTCAATTTTTTTAGGACAATTTTCACATGCTCGTGATGAGTCATAGCACTAATGAATTAGACATAAAAATGTGCTAAAATCTCATTAGTTCATGTTATTTGTGTTGTTTTTATTTTTATTTCTATTTATGAGGCCTAATCTGATAAGCAACGTCATAATTATTTTCATATTAATTTTATAACAATGAGCTAATTATCGAACTTTGAATTAAATCAATATGTAAATAAATATGCAACATCTTTCGCTGCAAACAAACTGTCCTTGTAAATTTGTAAACCCTCCGTAATTCATTTCAAATAAATTACTTAAAAATAACCAGTTATTAATCTTCTAATATTAAACATGTAAAGAAAAATTCATCGACTTACATCATTCGTTGATCATGCTTCATATCCAAAGTCACAAAAGTTTATCCACCTGAAAATAAATTTTATATTAATAACGTTCAAATATTCGTTAGAATTGTAAGAGAAAACATATACAATAAAATATTATGAGAATTAATTTTATAACAAAATTATCTGATTATAAAATAAAATAAATAAAAATTATTTAATGATATGAAATCAATAATTCTCTAGGGTGCTTTGTTCAACAAAGTCCTGTCCCCAGTGTTCAAGACGCATCTATCCCGATGATAGCAACAAAATATTACAATATTGCCATTTTTGTTATGGCAGTGGCCCGTGTGTTCTTTTTTTTTTTTTTTTTTGGTTGCGTGTAAGTCTAGTTTATATTCTCACAGAGTCACTGCAGTAATTATTTAACAAAGAACTGTCAGCTGACAGATAAAGCAATCGCTACAACAAATAACTATCGGGTCCAAATAATCGTTACAACGTACAAAAAAAAAAAAGTATGAGTAAAACAGATTTAAAATTTTATGTTCATATTATAAAATTTCTCATTTTAGCAAAATTTAACTTAGTTCTTAATTGTTTTTTTTTCTTGATCGAAATTTCTTAACAATTTTTTTTTTAAATTTAAATATAACTGAAATAATCTCCCCCCACCCACGTTTATATTTCAATGTTTAGATTAATTAATTGACTTTTCATTACCATTTTATTTATTAATTAACATATTACCTTTAATTTCATTTAACATAATAATCATTTACTATTAATTTCATTTTTTAGATAGGTATTTTAAAATTTTATTTTAAATGGCTATATAAAATATTACATAAAGTATTATTTAATGTTTCAAAATTATTATATCACGTGAAATCAGATTATTTATGTATAATCGCTTTCTTACAGCAAAGAAACTGCTACGCTAATTACTTTGACTTTCAACTCACAAGCATAAAAATAAAAGCAAAAACAGTGCATCAAGTGAACCAAAATGTTTCTATTGCACATTAATAAAAATATATTATGCTTTTAAAAATGAAAAAAAATAAAAATAGAACACCGAAGACAAAATTTGATGCATCACACGAAGAACCTCTTTAAACGTGCAGTTGTATTTTGTGAAAGCTTATTCATTTCACTTTAATTATGTTTTTCCTAGTGTGGGAAATTTAGACATATGTATGTATCGTACTTGTAAAGTCAATTTGTGCAACTAATAAAAATAATGTGATTTTATTATGTGTATATATATAAACTTAATCTGATTAATACAATGACGTCAATCAAACCAACTTAGGATATTGACTGTCTTAAAAAAATAACCGAATCCACCTTAAAGTGTAAAGAAAACCCTTTAAATTTCCCAAACTAGCTCCAAATAGAATGGGGTGGATAGTAATCTGGATCTAGGGCGGACACATTTATTTGTGTACAAGTTAAATGCTTTAATATAACACAATAGGTTATCTGTATGAAATTATTTTAATGTTTAGATGAGGAAAATCTGTTCTACAATATTTTAAAACAGCAGCACAGTAACTGTATTTTGCTCTTGGTGTGAAACACCTTGTTAACTTTTCTACCAATCATTGGTGCATGAGTAATGATAACTGCCGGCGCCGATAAAGCCTGTCGGTAATATTCTAATTGAATGGCGACTAGTGCGAGGGCACTTTCCGCAGCACCCTTGCTTCGGCTGTGTTATAAAACTATTTATAGCAGAACTTTTCTGGATTGAAAAAAAATCAGCAAATAAAGAAAAAAGAAATCAGGAATTCATGACAACGCATGCACAAATTTATAACCTATCACAAATTTATATTCTATCAAATTTTAGGCCTAAAATTTTAAATATTTATTTAAACAGATACAAAATCCCCTAAAATATAAATAAGATGTTAAATCAAAAATTAGTCTTAGTAACTGATGTTTAAATAACTGGCATTTTTTTAAAAAAAGATTCCTACTTTATCTGAATATAAATAAAATTAGAAAAATTAATATAAACAGAAAAGAATAAAATTGAAAATAGAGTAAAACATTGTAAATGTTAGTGCTACACTGGAATATAATGAAAAATTACATTTAATTATTTTTTCTCTACAAAAAAAAAAAAAAAAACTAAAATCAAATGATTAGTCTTATTTTAACAATGTCGGTTTCGAAAAGTCGAGACAGCTTTCCTGAAAAGAAATTAACGACCCGAGAAAAAAGAAATTTTCGAGCGCATTACGAAGATTGCAACTACCGATAGCTTCCAGCGATCTTTTCAGAGATGCGCTTGCGCACTAAATCTTGATTACGCGCTTAGTTTTTCTAGTAGTTCTCTTATCTCAACTGTACTTAAATGTTCATGATACAGATATCTCTGGCGATTATACACATTTGTCAGTGAAAATGAAACTAGTGTCATCCTAATTATTTTCAGAAAAATCAATAATACCTTTCTTTTTTTTTTTTTTTTTTTTTTTTTTTTAATGTAGACGATTTGGCGAAAAGTTGTTCTGCATAGATTAAAGGGTTGCTAAATTTAGAATGGCTATTTTGAGAGAAAATTATTTTTTATAATTGCAAAAATTTCAATAGTTAATACTGTTCCAATACTTTGTCGAAAATAGATAAAGATTCATTTTTCACAGTATAAGTCTTTCAAAGTTTGTGGTATAGGTTAATAAAAATATAACAATTATTTATTTGTCTTTAAAATTATTTCTGTTGTAATTTCATAAAAATAATTTAATTTAAGCAGAATGGATTACAATAATATTTAAGACATATATATTTTTATTCATTTTGTATGATTTATTTATACATTTATTTGTTTGTTTAACTTAAAGGTGTTGTTCAGAGAGATCTCAAATCCCTCTCGGTTATGTTAAAGCTATGGGCGTAGAATTCATTCTTATTTTTAAAATATCTCCTAAGAAAATTAATATTTTTTACTTCTTTTTTATGTATATTCTTTAAAAAAAAAAATTCTTGCTTTTTTAGTTGACAAAATATTTCTAAAATACGGGTTTAATTTATTATTTTACGTGTTAAAAGCTGACGAGCTGGAAATAAGATTTCAACACTTCAAATAAAATTAAGTGTACACATTTTAGAAATATTTTGCAAACTACACAGAAAAAAAAAAGTTTAAAATATTGATTTCCTGATAAAATATTTAAAAAAAAAAAATGCATTCCTCGCTTGTATGTTAACATTAGCAAAGGAGAATTATTGATTTCTCTGACCAACATCTTTAACCCCCTTAAATACCCTTTTTTTTGGGGGGGGGGGGGGTAATTTAAATTAAATTGCCTTCGGCTGCCATCTACCGAGCAAACGGTCAACTGCGATCCCAAATGACCGTGAGAGACCAGTGGGACAAGCAGACATGGTTTTCCAAGCGTTTCAGGGACTGTTGTGTCCAGTGGTACTTTTTGAAGTTTGACTGGGGCATAGTGAGTGTCCCACTGGGAGTCTAAGGGTTAAGGAGTTACAAACGTTCTCGACGGCGAAAAATTGACATATTTTGGAAATTGTTTTTAGGAAGGGAGTAAACTTAATTGAAAAACTAATCATTCCAAGTTATTTTTTTTATTGCTTCAACAATTTTTTTTTTCTTTTGTTAAATTTGGTCACATATTACATCGGAAACCTGCAGCCGCGTTGACCTGTACCAAAATATCCGGCCTCGATGGGCAGCATCCTACCATCGTGTAGAAACAAAAAAATATTAAAATATCAGTTTCTTCTTCTAAAATAAGGTTGTAGCTAAGAGCCATCGGCTCACATTTTTGAATTTTAAAAGAATAAAAATTGCGCTATTTTGAAAAAAAAAATCATTTTTCGTCTAAAATTTTAACTTTTAAACTTATTGGAAAAAGATAAAAAATTTAATTTTTCAAAAAATGGCTCAATGGCCTTTAGACAATTTAATTATGCGTAGATAAGCGCAAATTTTATCCAAAAGGTTAAAAAAATGTTCAATTTATCATGCTCGCTTTCAAAATCGCGAAAATCGCGTTCAAAGTTTCAGAAAAAATATATATACTGATTTTTTTTTTTCAACTTACACTTAATTTGCTATTCCTGCCTGTGCCATACTGTGAACCCTCCTGTGCTTTAATCCGCTCATTAGAATCTTTAGTAGAATATTTTTGGCGAAGTCGGTTCGTGTACGCACTCACATTTTTGCTCATATCTTTCTTAATAATTATGATATCACTTTAAATATTTTGGCCAATGATTCTACACACTATAAGAATTGAATTTCTGTCAAGAATTATTATATATATATTTTTTTAAGTTGTGAACGTATGTAAAACCTTAAATTTAGTAGGTACTTACATAACTGCTCACATATGTCCTCGGTTTGGAATAGACATGTTTTATAATTTCTTAAATTATAATGTTACTGAAGCTTAGCAAAGGTAGACTCAGGGGTGGGAAGGGAGGACAATCTAGAAAGCAAAACGCAGCTAACTGTACCACAATAAATAGACAGGAGAGGGGGGGGGGACAAAACAATTATTTTTAAACTCTGTTTACCGACGAAAGTTACTTGCACCACAAAAATGGGAAGAATGTCTGTAGGTAGCTTTACACCTTTTGGTGATGACCATTGCTTTTTCGCCAAACCATAAGAAGTATAAAAAATTTACTAAAAGTCTACTCATTAATTTCATGTTTATCTGGTGATTTCTTTTTTAATCAATGACATCATTTAATTACAAATATTGATTTTAAAAAACCTCTTATATTCAGAAGTTAAGAATGACCATTTACACGTTCCTTTAAAGAATTTCATTGAACTCGGTGCCGTCTGAACGCTTTCGTGTAATTTGACTAGCACGACTTGTCATACTATGAGGAAAGTACAAAGTAACGGAATTTGGATGCAAATTGTGTAAATGGTGTTAAAGCTATAGTTGTCTTACAACAATGCATTCTGAAACTAGTCTGTCTATATGCGATTTCTGTTATATTTGATTTTTGATTTTTATCCAGCTGTTTTTAACTATTTAAAGGAAAAGGAAATTTTACCCTCACAAAAAATCTTACTCGAAAAAGTTAATATTTTAGGTTAGTATAATTCGTGATTATTCAGATCTAGAAATAAAATTCATAAAAAGTTGAAATCCATCTTGAAATTCTAGAATAGTAGTTCTAGAAGTAGGGTATGTAAAAGGTCGCTATCGGTATAGGCGGAAAACACAGAAATGTAAAAGGTTGGAATTAAAATTTGGATAATTTGTATTTGTAAAGCGGGCGAGATATGGTTTATAAAAATAGACTTATGTTTATATCTAGTAAGAGCTTAGGGTGTACCCCCAAAAATGTATACACAATTCATTCGTCAATAACTGGCATGTTCTTCTTTTCCTTTAAGGTTTAACTAACTTGAAATAATGCGGCTGTAACTGGACTAAGGCTTTATCAGAGGATAAACATCTTAAAGTGTTACTGGAAGTTCGGAAACGTAGCCCAAGTGAACAGATAGTTATGTATAGAGAGTTTCATACGAATGTCTCTACACGAATTACAATAGCGAATTAGAGTTACGTTTGAGGAAGATAATAAAAAATGTTCACAAGCAACATTTGGGAAAATCGCCGTCATAAACAAATCCCGCAGAAACCATAGTAGAAACATATGGCGAAAATTCAAGGAAATCTGTTGAACAAACGGCTCGCGAGGTAGGACCATCAAAATAAAGTGTCCATCGCACTTTAAAGTGCTTACATTGGAAAAGTTACATTCCAAGATTAGTACACTCAATGAAGATGATCTGGACAGAAAAGTGCAGTTTAGTGTACATTTTTTGGGACACTCAACATTTTAAGCCATGTTTGAACACTTGCATATCAATATGAATAATTGTTATGAACTTTCACCATAATCTACTGTGTTTAAAATGTATTTAAAATTTTATTTCTTTCGATGTTGGACTGTTATTATAAAAATCACATAAACTGCACACCATCAGATAAAAAAAAAGCCTATAAATGTCTTTAAGTTAATTACAATCGTTTGAAATTTAGTTGATCTAAGAGCTTTACTAACTAACAATAAATATTGTTTATTAGAATAAAGTGTACATAGTGCTGCACAAGTAAGTGCTGCACATAGTAAAATAATTTTTATTTAGATAAAATTTGTTAGTTACCTTAAAATTTCAAAAGCATTTCAATTTTCAAATTCTAAAAGTAATTTCATGTCATTTTTAAAGACATTTAAATCCTTTTAAATATTTTAATTTTAATTTTATCTTTCAAAATTCCCGTCACAAAAATTAATTACATCTTAAAAACGTTTTTTGAAAAGGTAGTTTCAGTCTAATCCTAAAACCATTGCTCTCAAAAATGGCGACTGAAATTTGCAAATAATTGCTTGCAAAATATCGGAAAAATTAAGGAAATAATTCCATCTTCTGTAAAAAGCATTTTTTCAAGGAACGCAATTTTTTTTTTTTTGCCCCTTTGAATAATATGTTCATTTAGTTGCATCGTAAAGCAAATTAATGCTAAAAACGGAAGTCCTCGTGCTAGCTCTGCATTAAATTCGTGTTTTAAATAAGTCTCATTAATTGGAGTTAGCGTTTTTATTGGAGTTATTTTCATTTTTACCAGGAGATACTTATTAAAATTCTTGCTAAGGTTTTTTATGCGCACCTTTTATAAAAGATGAATTAAACTTAATTGAAAATTTTATTGCTGCGCTTATACTTTATGTAATTTAAAATTCGGTTAAAAACTGGTTTGGGGATTTTTTTTTTCTATTTGAGGGTAGAGACGTTACTTAAAGAAATTGGTGGAGAGAACCCAAATTCAAACTAATTGAGAGTAAAGATTTTTTTTTTCTTGATCAAGGCTATAACAATTTACGCTTTTATTTTTTTTTTTACTTCGAAGGAAAAAAGAGAATTTTTATTTCCAAATTGAGGCTAATAGCTTTTTTAACATTTAAAGTAAAATTTTATGACTCTTGGTTTTCTTTAAAGGCATTATTTTGCATAAGCATTTTATGAATAATAAAAGGAGCTTTTCGATTGAAGCTCTTAATGAGTATAATCTATAGATTTTAATAAAATAAATCATGGATGGGAATAAAATAATATCAGAATAAAGAGATTATGTATAAAGGTTTATCTATTTATTGTTATGTACTTTAAACTTTTTCAATTCAGTTCAAGTTTTCGCTTAAAAGGTTATTTATTTCCCCCTCAATAAAACTAGTGTTTTTGACAAATTCCCAAACATATTTTTATACATAAAGTCATGAAATCTGCTGATATTAGTGTTGAAATGCTTTGGAATCAAGTAGCGTTTTTAATTTTCTAAACTATAATACATCTTGAGTTGACTTCCTGGTGACGTATTATTCTTTGCCAGTTGCGCCTTTAAAATCGGCTTAAAACGCGAAATCTGACACCATTTCCTGACAGATCCTTTCCTTTTATAGTAAAACGAGGAATACTATTCGATTTCTTAGCAATTTAATAAGAATACCAAAACATTTCATGCAATCACGCTAAAAAATGCCTTCACAATGACTTGGCATGATGTTGAGAATGAAATGGCGAAATATGTCTTGTCAATATTGGCAAAATATACACACCCGACTGTTGAGAGTAACATTTCCTAACAATACAGCGAAGATTGATCATGATATAGTAGACGTATATTAGCCAATATTGTCTACGTTATTGCCAATAAAAGCAATATTGGCTCAATATTATTTTGCTAGTAGGGTTACTGGCGATTAAATTGATTTTACACTTATGTTTCTTTATCAAATTTCTTAAATGTAGCAAAATTGTACGACTGTAACTGTGCAGTGGGAAAACTTGTTCCTTTGAAATAGATAAATTACAATTCAAGGTTTTAAAAAGAGAGATTTTTCACACATTGTGAGTGCATCTGAAATACAAGCGCATTGGTGATGCACCTAAAGTTAAATTCAGAAGATTTAACAAACAGGTACTAAATATTCTCAATTAATTATTTTTATAGACTAACATCTAAGAATAGCATGATAGAAAACCATTCGTGTTTAATAGAAATATTTCTAATTAAATTCAATATTAAGAAATCCCCTTTTCTTTAAGACCATATGAGTAATTCCAATTTCTTGACATTGAATAATCAAATAAAGTAAACAGAATTCGACGTGAATATTATTTTGTAACATATATATGTATTTATATAAAAGTTTCGAAACAGTATAATGTAATCCACTTCTGCAGATGAATCAAAAGGACATTTTTCTGTGATTAAACAGTGGTCATTCCTAGTACGGCTTCATAAACAAATTAGGATTAAATGTCAGATTACATGAGAAGCCAGCCAAATGACGTGTAATGAGCAATCTTGTAGAACAGGGAAAACAACTGAAAAAGTGGTCAACTACGTGAAGTCATTTTAAGGACGATAATTTTAGCACAGCACACTTAAACGTGTCTTTATATAGTATAGTGGCTTTGAAAAGAGCGAAAAAAAGTTTAACCGTACTTATTTATGATTATGAAGAATACAAAATATTAAAAAAAAAATCAATATCACGAAATAAGGAAAATAATATGCAAAATAAGTAAATTATTTTTAAGGTCTTCAAAATAAATAATTTCGTTTAGAAAATAGATGATACTCTTCGCAATGAAATATAGTTGCTTGTCATTTCTTGATTTTCTTTAACTTTTTTTTAAATCACGCAGTTTGCTAGGTAATATAATAATAACAGTAAAATAATTAGAAAATAAGAGAATGAACATTAAAAAACGTTTTACATTCTCTAAGTCTTTTAAGTTTTTTGAAAATACTTTATATACAGGGTGTCTGCTATATATAAAGTACCTTCAGAACCTTTTATCGACATGCAATAACTAATTTCGAAATCACTACATTCAGAGGTATAGTACCAATTGCCAAAAAATTTCAACTGTTTTTCTTCATCATATCGAAATTAATTTACATAAAAACAGTTATTAATTTTAAATACGAAATTAAAATTTTATACGATCTTTTCTTCGTGTAAGTTATATTTCGAAAACCTTTCTCAATACTCAAAGAAGTAAAACAGTAAAAATGTTATTATTCTATGACCAAAACTTACTAAGTTATGGCACTTTGAATTTTAGGAATTTTCAGCGGTTATGGCACTAAAAACATGCTTTTCCGTTAGATTCATGTAAACATTTCAAATATTAAAAAAGAAAAATATATATTTTTAGGATGCACTACTGTAATAAAATATTTAATTTATTATGAATGTATTTTACATTTAAAGTGTATAAAGCGACATGGTATGCAATTATGCATAATCTTTCAGTTCTAACTATGAAATTACGGCAACGTACATGTAATTTTCTAAATAATAACTTTTCTATTTGAAATCAATGTGCATTATATAATATATACTATAAGTGATATTAATATTGTAAAACTTATTAAATATTATTAAAGTTCTAGCAGTAAAAATGGTGCTGTTAGAAATGACAACAGCGACAGTAATAAAATAAAATTACTAAATGATAAAAAGTTCTCCCATTGCTAAATAACCTTTTTAATCAAATTAAATCTTTAAACATGTAAATTTCTCAACTAATGCAGAATCCGAATTAAACCTTAAAATGTTTTTAAACATTACTTATAACGGATAATTAGTCTTTTAAAATTAAGTTCGTAAGCCGATATTTAAATTTCTACTTTCGTCACCGCGCAATGATTATTGATATTTTGTGACCAAGCAGTTTTTAATGAAAGATGATTACGTCGGTCGACCGGCATTCTGGAATTTTAAAGATAATTACCTGTTAATTACGACAATTAAATCACTTAAGACACACTGTGTGATATTTTGATCAGTCGAAAAAAATTTGAGCTATGCTAGGTAGAATAGATTTCAGCTAACACATTTTATTAGTACTTTATGACATAAAATAAATAAAACTTACGAAAACATAAAAAAGTGCAATTCATGGCTGCAAAGGGAAACATTTTACTAGCTGCTATATTAAATTTCTTAAAAAGTGTATGATAACAATTAGTCTTTAAATTTAGGATTTTTTATCTGAATTTGTAACAAGTTATTTGGAAATGTTTAATTGAAAATGTTTGCTTATTAATGGAAATCTTGCTTAAATTTAATATTAAAGTAGAACTCCCTTTTCCTTTTAAGACCATATGAGTAATTCCAATTTATTGACATTGAATACTCAAATAAAGCAAACAGCATTCGACGAAAATATTATTCAGACCAAAATGTGAGGCGTTTAAGATATTAAGGGGGATCGGTTAAAATTATTAAAGGGGACCTATGATTTTTTTTTTTAAGATTATGTCCATTTTTTGTACCTCTTTTATAAAACAGAAAATGAAATTACAGGAGCTCTAATTTTCCAATTGAGTGAAATAGTGTCCAGGCCAGGATTCGAACCAGGGGCCTTTGTCGAAAGCTGCCAATGCTCTGTCAACTGAGCTATCCTGTACAAATCTGGCGGACACAAATCACCCAGAGAACCTTATTGATTATGACATCTTGTCTTATATCTGAATCAGCTGAACAGAAAAAATCACAGGTAATGGAACTCGAAATAACGTTGGTTACGTAATTACACTATTACAACCAGGGACCTTGAAAGCTTACGCCAAAGGTCCCTAGTTCGAATGCTCTCTTGGACACTTTTACACTCAGTTGGAAAATTACAACTCGTGTGATTTATTTTCCAATTGGAATAATAGTGTTAAAATTAATACAGAAAATGAAATTGTTTAAAGAAAATAATTTCCACGACAAATAAAAATAATATCATAGATAGATTTACAAGGAAATTATTTTATTTTAATTTAACAAAACGTTTAAACTTTTCTAATTTTTACTATTTTTACACTTTTGCTTTTAAATTCACAGGAGGATTCTTCATCACTTTAAGGATATATATGTTTCTATAAGCCTATCAGTTAAAGAGAAAAAAAATGAAACTTCCTTACCCACGCTAAAATTGGAGGAATTTCTTCATATTTACGTTTAAAAAAATTGCACTTATTCTTTTGCACAAGCAATGCTTAATTCTATTAGATATACCTTTTCAATTATGTAAAAATGTCACGTTTTACATACCTTTTGACGTTTAAGTATTTTAAAGATAGCAAAATATGAAAAAAGAAAAAAAAAAACTCGAACGGAGAAAAAAATTAATTTAAAGATTGGAACTCTGATACATTTAAAGGGATGTAGTAAAAACCCTTTTCACATATTTATAATCATCGGATCTTTAAGTAACTTCGCCAGAATATACCGCGAATGTCTAAATACATTTTAGGCAAAGAATTTTGAAAATTTATCTTTTCGTCATATTTCGCAATGTGCAGGATACAGAGTCCTTTTAAGAACGAACTCTCAAATCACAAAGTTTGAGAATCACCAGTTTAAATATACATGTTATCATTACTGTTAGTTTTTATTGTAAAGTAAATTTCAGAGAATTAAAGGCGACCAAGATTATTGTAAGATATTACAGCAGTTACTACCATCTTCCCTTGGAAAAAAAAAAAATCTACCTTTGCCAATTTCACCTTCGATATCCACAACACCTCATATGATACGTTAAATATCTTTTTTAAGCTATATAGACAAATATTTGATATAATCAATCTTAAAAATAGCGATCGTACTTTTCTTTTTGAATATACCCTAGCAAAAAACGTATTTTCACTTAATTACTTTTAATTTTAGTTAGATGCATGAATGAAAACCCGCTTAAAGAGTAACCGTGTTTAAATACTCCTTCGATCTATACCCACAGTGTTTAATTCCCCCCTATTTTTTAACCATAAGTAGTGGTAGGGATTAAAAGAGAATAACTTTTTGTTCAGATTAATCGAAATTTAGAACTAGAAACTGTTACTATGTTAACTTCTACACGGCCTTTATTTTTACTCCTTTTAATATATTTTTTCTTACGAATTCTACAAAATAATGCACTGTTATAACAAATTCCCTATATACATATATTGAACGCAATTTTTGTGTCCCTTTCAGTTTCCTATCTTATGCGTATATCTTATGCAGGGTGTCCCAAAAACATTATTAACTTCCAACCTGTTGGAGATAAGTAAGCAATGTAAATTGTAAAAGTGTTCAATAAGGTATGAATTAAGATTTTGTTGATGAAATAGTCGCCACTAATTTTTAAAAAAATACACTTTCTAATTTTTCATATGTTTCTGGGTCTTATAAGTTACATTCAACACATAATCATAATTTATTTTCAGTTCAAATAGATTTACAGTCAGCCAAATATGCTACTAAAATATCAGATAAAATACATATTAACATATAAGTACATTTCCCAAGAATTGATACTTTCGCTGGACGCTGATGTAAGATAAATAACTTTACAGACTTCCTTTAGTTCAAATATTTGCCATTTTCGTTACATTTTAAATTCTACGCATCATTACTTGAATCGAACATTTCTAAAAGAACATAAGTCCGGTGTTTTTCGAAATACACATTTTATAGCAAACGTGTCTTTGAAAGTACGCTTTTCCCCGCTCAACACGTGAAACTTTCTGACACAGTTTTGAACTCATTTTCAAACATAAACGCAAGGTACTTGCAGGTTTGATTATTGAAGTAATTTGTAATCGAACAGTTTTTATTTCTCTTTACCAATGAATAAATTACATCTTGGGTTATAAGCGATTGCTGTCTCAGAACGACAGTTTGTTTTCCTATTCTGTGCTGTCGGATCCCGAAACTCGGTTCAAAACACCAACTTTTGACAGCATTTTCTGAATCTTATATCTTTACTGAAAAATGGAAAAACAGATCGATTACATAATTTCTTAATACGAGCAATTGTACACGCTTGCGAACAAAAGATTTAAAAATAAAGGGATTTAAAAAATTGTCAGAAAGTAGTCAGTTTGGATTTGAGAACAGCCTTAATATGTCAACCTTTAAAATGCTAAATGATGATGTTAATGATTTATATGCGTTTTGTCAACGACCTAATATACATATGATTAATACCTTTCTTTCTGGCATTTGTAGTTCACCAAGTGCCATTTTTTAGCACAAACAACGTAAATCCAAAAGTTTTTCTTTTACAATTTTTTTAGTTTTGATTCTTATAAAATAAATAACTGATAACAAATTTAAGAATTTAGGATCACAAAAATGTTTTTAAAAAAATCTAGCATTTGTGCGTAGCACAATTTCTATTGATTTCTGAAAAATTTTGAATTTTTGATTTATGTAGTTTTTGAAATGGCTTATTAACTTATTCTCAAGAAATTTAATTTCATGTAACGCTGAAAATATCTGAAATAAGTCAAAAGATGATATTACTGCTATTCCCAAAAATATTACTAAAATTTTACAGAAATCGCATGAAATTCAAACAAACATCTTTGACATTTTAGTTTCGAGGCAAAGTTTTAATTAATATTGGAAATTTTATGTAGAGCAACTATAAAATTAACGATTTTAGATATTTCATTGAAAAGATTCTGAATGGAAGGGAAAATAACAACCATAAGCTTAAACTATACGTCTAGTATTGATCAACCGATAAATTTATTATTAATAAAATTCAACATGAAAATCTGGCATAAAATGCTTCTCATTTTAAAAGAAAAAAAAATCAAATGTATAATAAGGTATTCTTAAATCTTTTCGATCAGAGATATCTTGAAGATAATCAGGTAATCTATTCGCTATTTTATTGAATATTTCGGTAAAAATATAAAGAAAAATAAATTGTTTCAATCGAAATAACATTAAATTAAAAGTATAGATTTCACTATACTAATTTTGTGTTAAAATAAACCTTTAAAAGTTATGCAAACTATTTGTTACTAGGAAAACTAAAGGTTTTATACATTATATTTAACGTACAGGGTGCTTCACAAAGGACCCCTAACTTTAAAAATCAATAACCCGGAAACGGTGATAGATAGAAGCATGAAACCAGTGGTATGTTTATTTAAAAAATCGTAAGAATCTTATACGTAAATCTCAAAAATTAGTTAAAAATAGCACCGATAGATGGCGCTGAGGGCGTTAAGAATCCTTCTAAAGAGAGTTCAGAAGCATAGAAAGACTAGTCGTCGAAGATTTCGTCATTCCGAAAGTGGTGTATACCGTGGAGAAACGTGTGTTCATTGTGATGGATTACCACCGATTAAATCAGAGTCCTACTGCCACAAGGAGAAGTTTTCAAACGCGATTTCACGTCGCAAAAGGGCCAGATGGTATAACAATTCGTGAGCTTTTCAAAAAAATTCAACAGACAGGCAAAACGTGGCCGATGCGAATTATTCTCACTATACGAAAATAGCGGTCAGATTTCAATGGCGAAATCTTCGACGGCTAGTCTTTCTATGCTTCTGAACTCTCTTTAGAAGGATTCTTAACGCTCTAAGCGCCATCTATCGGTGCTATTTTTAACTAAATTTTGAGATTTACGTATAAAATTCTTACGATTTTTTAAATAAATATACCACTGGTCTCATGTTTCTATCTATCACCGTTTCCGAGTTATTGATTTTTAAAGTTAGGGGTCCTTTGTGAAACACCCTGTATATATAATAAATTAAGAAAAGACACTCATACATATGCAAATTTATTAATGCATTTCGCGCAATAACTAATCGTTTGGGCATTTTTAATTGCTGCTATTTTATGTGACTACACAATATCGAAATTTTCTATCTTCAAAATTAGTATCGTGTAATTAACTAGTTAGTTTGTTACCGAAAGAGACAGTAATCGGATGTACATGCACGTGGTTTTTGAAAACAATTTTAAAGATACAAGATACAATACCATTTTCGGAAAAAATAACTAGTTTGTTAGTTACAAAGAACCTTATAAAAATCACGCCGGAAATGAAATATTTAGCATATTTTAAATTCGTTAATTATTAGGTAGCTCTCATTTCAAAAAGTAAGAAGCTACCAATTGTAGCCGCCCGGAGGAAAGCAAAACCGAAAAAATTCAGCATATTTTCACCGATCATTTTTGTCATGCGATAGCACTCATATTTATGAAAGAATTTGGATGTGACTAAGAATGTGTACAGGACTTATCAAGGTCTCGACCGAGTTCGTTGGCCAGCTTCATCAAATATCTTGGTTCAAATGACAGCCACTCAAAAATTTCAGATTAAAAAAGATGTCCAAAAAAGATTAAAATCGAAAAAAAAAATTTTCAATTGAGTATTCGGACATGATAAAACGATATAATTTTTTGTTTCTCCTCTATCTTAAAAAAAAAGGGTTGAGATAGAGCAATTTGAAATATTATGAGGGCTGACATTTGGAAAAAAGACAACAGTTTAAAAATAAGGCAACTAAAATTAAACTCCATAAAAGTGTTTAATTTATGAGTTTTATTGAACGTGGGTTCTCGCAAATTTTCAGTTCATAGTTGAAATCTTTGTTTAAACTCGCATACGCTTAAAAATACATAGTTATATCCGCCAACGTGAAATTCGCGCCAGGCGGGGCGATATTTGGCAAAATATCGCCAAATTTGACTACAAAAATAGATCGTTATAAATGAAACCAACTTGGCGATAGCTGATTAACTTTTTAAAATTCTCATTCAAATTCAATATTGATGAAAACTGGAAATCTTTTGTAATCGGGTTCCATGGATATCAGCTTCTTGTGTTTGAGTAAAATTAGCCGAATTCTTAAAAACAAGGAATATTGAAGCTATCTTTTCCTCCTGGTATAGGCCGGAATTACTCTTTTAAAATTGTTTTATAAGTCATTTCTTATTATCCACATCCACAGCCCTACCTACTGCCGCTACTTCGCGGAAAAGGCGGCGCGCGCGGGCTATAGAAGGCCCCTTCTCTTTGTTACCGACCGGATTGGTAGTGGACCCGATCACGGAAGATACCATTGGAAAAATCTAAAAGCTAAATTCAAAAAGTTTAAGGCTTTGACCGGCGGGTTCGGGCGGCGCCGCGCGGGCATTTGATGCACCAGATGACTCCGGCGGCTGCGAGATCATTATAGCTCTTATCACTTTGCGTGAATCTTGCAAATATTAAACTTCAAAAGAAGAAATTTATTAGATTTCCATAATGAATGCATTACAAGCACATATTACTTAAAAAATGGAATAGAAGAAAAAAAAAGAGAAAACATAAGCATGACAGAACATTTAAAGCATTCGAGTGTAAAATAAGGTAACTAACATTCAAGTTTAAAGATATTCAGAATTCATGTTTTATACTTAAAAAAAAATCTCCAAAACAGCTGGTTTATTAAGATTGACAGTTAATCGAATTCAACATTTCTTTTGTCTGCCAGATTTTATTTTATTGGACTTATTAGATTTTTATAACAAAATCTCGTTGGAATTATCTACATAAGCTATATATTTGATTATAATGACATCTATTGAGTAATAAATAAACCTTGTACTTATTATTAAAAGACTAGCCGCCACTTGCGACCAGTTTGGTCTCCCTTAAATGTATGTTAAACATTGCAACACGTTACATTTATTCATAATTTAATTTTCCCTTAATCCTTCGCCAAATCGGAAGATTCTAATAGACAAATCATGAACTTTTGCGATCATGGTAGCACATTTCGCATATTTTTTGGGCACAGGTGTCACATACGCACGTTGGCGCGATTTTCTCCCCGCCAATATGGCGAAAAACATTTTCTGCAAATTGTTGTTTGTTTACTTTTTTTTTTTTTTAGTTCTATAAATTATTTTTGATATGTATATCAATATTTATTTACATCAAACTATCATTTATTTATTTTTATTTCCTTTTTTAACTATTAGTATTTTTGTTTTCCGAGAGCAGATGATAAATCGCCAAATATTGTTCCCATCACCATCATTCATACTACATTACTTTAATTTTAAATTATAAACATGTCACTCATTTCATTTAAAATACTTAACTTTAATCTAAAATGCTTATATTACAAAAATTTAAAATACTTCACACTTTTCATTTAAATAGAAAATAAATAAATAAATAAGAAATAATATCATAAATCAAAACATTTGATTTCAAAATCAAAATATCGTTTCTAATTTGTACACGCGATAAATAAAAGCTGTATTAGCGATTTTAAAAATGCTAAAAATTTGATTCATTAAATATTATTAAATGAGTTCAATTTACGTCAAGAAAGGGTCCGGAAGGAAGTTGAGTTGTATAGCACATAATTATGGTAAACCTTGATTGTCTCACTGGTGTGAATTATTTTTTTGACGCGAGGCAGCGGTCCAAAAATTCATTCGCGGAGAACTTGCTTTGCGAATGATTACCTCCATGATTTAATATTTTAAATGTTCACGACGAATCAATCTGTTTTTTGTTTACTTTCATGAATAGAGAATTTGAACTGTGAACCTAATTTTGACTGAAGTTATTGCAGAATATATACATAATTGAACGTAAGTTATCCCTCAAATATTAATTTATTTTGAACGATCTTTCTTAAAATGTAACTTTTATGCAGTTTTATTCGAAAAAATAATTTTGAATAAAAATGGCCGCCTGGCATATGAAAAAGTGAAACGGCCATCCCGGAACTGTTGATGACAGTCACATGACTTACGCTTTTATTTTAGAAGATGTTAGGATGCAGTTAAAGAATTTGGCATACAAATAAAATAAATATTAAAAAATATATATCAATTACCATGTTTTACATATCACATTTAGCAAATCTCTTTAAACTAAGAAGATTGATAATCCCAATTACCTTGAAACGCAAAGTTATGTTTGATAACATTTTTTTTTTCAAATAAATGATATATGGTAACAATAATAACAATAGCAATAAAAATTGTATTTATAATAAAAAAAAACTGTATTGCAATAAAAAGTTTTTTAAGCTAAATGTACAAATTAAGAAAGAAATATATAACAAGTATATCAGAAAAAATCGTGAATTTAGTTAATTGTTTATCCGACTAATGAAAAGTATTTTTTTTCTTTTTTACTGAATCATGTGATTTACTTTAAATTATGTTCCTTATTCACCAACCATGATTTATACCATAAGGTGTGAGCGCATTTATTTTATATTAGAATTTTTTGATATATTCTTATTTTTTGAAGAATAGAAATATTAATGTTAATTTGGGCTTTAAAGTTTCTAATAAACAATAAGTCAAATGTAAGAAAAATATAATACTGACAAATAAATGACAAATAAATGTTTTACTTGAATTAATTTTTTTATGAAAACCCAGAGATATCTGCATTACCTACGTGCTCTAACAAAAAAAAAATATTTTTTTGTATATGCGTTTGAAATATTTTTCTGTATTTTGAAATATTTGTCTTACAAATTAAATATGAAGTGTTTATAAACTAAGCAATGCTAAATTACGTAATCTTTAACTAGGAGAGAACAAGTAAGTTTAAATCGAGAGCAAATAACACATAAAAGCAATGAAAACTTTCATGCCATAAAAGTTAAATAAAGTGGTAATTTATTACAAATACAAAAATTATGTAACAGAGAAAAGTCTTTTTTAGTCGAAAATATATTGATTCAAATATCAAACTAATTAAAAGGCGATTAAATACATGACATATGTGCAAATAAGTAAAAATTAAGAGAAACTTGTTAATTTATTTACGTTAACTGCATCTGGTTAATGAAGGTTTTATTTTTATTTTTTTATAATTTTGTAAGAGCTTTAACATCTAGAGAACTTATCTGTTTAGGGAGTAATATATTTTCAATTTAAAATGAGCTTATTAATTTTTGTTTCAAATTACACTTGGCTTGTTGTTTGTAAATTAGTAAAATATTAATGAGAGTCAATGAATAAAAGAAAAAATTACAATCCAGGCTTAATTACTGGTTATTTGAAAGTGATAATGACGTAGGGATTAGACATTTGTAAAGATTTATATTTTTAGATTACTCAAACGTACTTTAAATTTTAAGAAGTAGAAAAAATAACATGCACAATTTATAGTGTGTATATATTATGCAATATTATGCACAAATTAACGTATCGTACTTTTATTGTTCTGTTTTTTTTTTTTTTTTTTTTTTTTTTTTGAAGAATTTATCACAATAAATGATTTTCTTTGTATGCCTCAATTAAAACGCTACAAAAAGTGTTTGGAAATTATCTATTAATATATATGTTAGAATACAGTGCTGAAAAAATTAGGGGGACACGTGGTTTTAACGAAATTATGCAAATAAGCCTACTAATAACCAGAGTAAAACGAAACAATCACAGTCTTATGGTAGTTCTCAAATTCCCTGCTGAACAAAGCGAAATTTTCTGACACTTTTTCTGACTCATTTTTAAGTGTAAACGCATGAAATTGGCAGGCCTGAGTATTGGAGCGATTTGGAATCGAATAACGCGTTTTCCATTTTTTTTTATAAATAAATTACATATCAAGTTGTAAGCAATTTCTGTCACGTGATTACAAGTTTTTCTCCTTTTTCGTAACTGCCGCGTCGGGAATTCGGTTCAAAACACCGATTTTGACAGTTTTTTTCTGAAAGATCTTCTGCCTTTACTAAAAAATGGGAAACGTGCTTCGATTACATAGTTTCTGAATAAGAACATCTGCCAATTTCATGCGTAAATGTGTCAGAAAGTACCTTTTTTGGATTTGCGAACAGCTTTAAGGTTAGTAGAAAACAAGAAAACTTCATACGCAAATCAACGTTCATGATGTCAGATACCAGAAAAAATAATATAACTGCTAAAATCACAATATCACGGAATGTTCTTTCTTTTTTTTCTTTTATACTGCCTCGTTCGTAAAATACAATTGTCTGTCTCAAAAAAAATTTTTGAGACAAGTTGATTTAAAACAATTTGTCACAAAAACGTAATTTATCGGAATCCATGTTCTGGGGAACAGGTGGCCAAAATCAATGCTTATCTACCCATCTCCTTTCTCGGAGTAAAAAAAAAAAAAAAAGAGAGAGAAAGAGAAATTTCGTTAAAATGCCAAGTTAATAAAAACCCCAAAACAAAAGTTAAGCTAGCTGTGTTTTCAATAATTACAATTAACCTATTTATGCCCAATGCTCCAGAATTAAAAGGTTGAATGTATGGTATTATAATGAACTTTAAAATTAAAAAGACGTGTAATAAAACTAAAAAAAAAACGATACATTAATTTTACATAATAAAATCAATTACAGTAGACGTTTCAAGCTCTATACAAAGTCACAAATGTCAATCGAAACCGAAGGTGTTGTTCAGAGATATGTCACGTTCAAGAATATGCCATTTAAAACTATTACATCACATTAGGACCGCATATTCTTGTGGAATTGCTTCGTTTAGGGGAGATTTCTGTAATCTTGTAAAATAACCTTCTACAAAAATTCAACTTTTAAAACTATTGCAGTTGTTTTTGATTATTTTAATAGTATTATCGAAATCTAAGGTGTGGTCGGTATCTCCTGAATGATTAACAAGTTACGATTTTAAATTGTCGAACTGGCCGCATACCGACCACATCATATATATCAAAAATATTAAAATAATTAAATCCAACTGCAATAACTTAAAAAGTACAGTTTTTTAGGAGGTGGGTTTACATTTACAAGATTGCAAAAATCTGCCCTAAACGGAGCATGTACGATTCCACCATGACATGCGTGGCGCAAACTGTCTGGTTAATTTAACATTTTTAAGTGGCATATTCTTGAACGTGAACGAACATGTATAAACAAAAGCTTCGGTTTTGATTGACATTTCTACTGATGAGGAGCTTGTATAGAGATTGAAACGTCTACTGTAATTGATTTTAATATGTGATACCAATACAGTCGATAATGTTTACTATGATTTTAATATGCAATACCAATACAGTCTATATAACGACATCCATTGTTCCAGTCAAAAAATCCGTTCTATAGAGAATAACAAAAAAATTCCAAGTTTAATGTGTAAATTTTGAACAAAATATGTTTTTGAGGTGTTTATTTAAGTTTTTTAAATGTTTAACTCAAAACATTAACTTGATATTGCATTTGTTAATCACTTAAACAGTTTCAAAACGGAAAATAAACATTTATTTGAAAGCATAGTAAGAAAACGTATAAGGAAAACTTACATTCGTTTTAGACGAAGAAAGCTATAATTTTTGTATGTTTTGATTTCAAAACTGTTACACCCTCGTAAAAAATTTCACACTCTAAAAAAGAACGCAGAATTCTGTAAGAAAATCACTTATTATCATTAAAGCGAAAATGCATATGCTTAAAGAGATAAAAGTACACATAAAGGCTTATAAATAACTTTTAATAAACATATCAACAAGTTTCGTACGCTCAATCGGCGTCATTTTTAAGATCAGTAATGATAAATAAACTAATTTACCGATTTTTTTTGTGAAAATGAACTTGACAAACAAAATAAAGAATAAGGTAGGGGTACTGAGCTTTGAAAGATAAACCAGGAATCAGTGGAGGATAGTTGATTCCATGTGGTTTTGAAACTTTTTCGGAACAAATGGAGAAAAATTTCTGAAAAATTTCGTTATATGCAGATAGATCATTCGCTATATGGAGATTATTTTTAATGTTATCATGGCAAAAAGTGACCGTTCCTGCTAAAAATTCGTTATATGGAAATTTGTTATAGAGAGATTCGGCTGTATGTCGTTTTTTAGTGTTATTAAATATCTGATTTTAAATGTATTTTTATTTTAAATTTCTTTCTTTCAGACGCAGTATGTTTAGTCATTTGAAATTATAATGAACTTATAGTATACTGTCACATATGTGTACTCGTCGATGTCCTCAAATTTCTTGCATACATTAGTTTATTAGGGGTAGATTTGCATGATATGAATAAATGCCTATACAAAGGATTCACTGCTGCTACCGATAAGGGGACTCAGGGACAAGGTTTCACAAATTAGATAATATATGGTAGCCATAAAAAAAAAATCCAGTCGCTAGGGAAAAATATCGCCCCCCTTCCCCCGCTCCCACATTATTGATTTTTAAAAAAACAAAAAGTTTTTTTTTAATGAATTAATTGAGAAAAAATAATAACAAGCATAGTTTATAATGATTAGGTACATAGTTTTGAATAGTACATAATTTAGAAAGATAATGTCTAAGTTTTCTGATGAAACTTATAAAAATTATATGTCTATAAAAAATAAAAGAAAGAAAAGAAAATATCTACTATAACGGCTGCATTAACCAGCATGTTCGGAAAATGCTGATTGCCAAATGCTTGAAATGCCCGGGCAGTTGAGTGTTACAAAATCCATATCTGATGAGGGGGAGGCATTCTTAAAATAGCGAAGTAGGAAAACCATTTTTTGACTATTTTCTTGTAGAAATCAGTCAATTATTCTGATTTTATTATTTTAAAATTTACAGTTGATGAACTTATTATTGCCGAATTAAAAATAATAGTTACAAATACTTTTCGTTTGAATATAGTTTCTAAGTTTATTTCTTAATATTGGAGGGGGGGAGAGGGTAGAGAAAAAATGCCGTTTGTTTTCATTTCTTGGGTCAATTTTTATACTCACACACATAAAAAACAGGAACGCCACCAGAGTAATTTGGCCACCACAGCGCATTTGTCAAGCTCTGCTCAGGGATATTCTGAAAACGGATTTGAAATTTTAGACAAAGTTTTTTATTATCCAAATGTTAAAATAAAATTTTAATGCGTATCACAATTCACTTATTTTATTTTCTATTACATTTGTTAGTAATTAGGTTAACATGATGTAGCAAGAAAACATATAAGTTAATATTTTTATCTGAGAGAACTTGATATTCTACTTTAAGATCATATTTTATGCGCCACGTAACTGGAAAATAGGATAAGATAAAAATAGCTTCTTTATATGTTTTCTCTACTAGACTTCTTCTTCTAAAAATATTTCTAACATTTTTGTACAAAAATGTAATGTTTAAAAATAACTCTCAATGTGATGTTTTAATTTTAATATACTCATAAAAAAGAAAAAAGAAACTGAATTAGAAATTATTTTTAAAAAGACAAAATAAAATAAAATAAAATAAAATATAAAATAAAATAAAAAATAAAAAATAAAATAAAATATAAAATAAAATAAAATAAAATAAATAAATAGAATAAAATAAAATAAAATAAAATAAAATAAAATAAAATCAGAAATAGGAAATTTTACGAATGTTTGATATTAAAGAGTAACGTAATGTACACAAATCTTAAGAATAAAAATCATATTAAAAAGAAAAAAGCCGACTAGAAAATATGAAGTTACAATATATACACAGCAAAAAAAAAAAATTGTTGATTTTACAGTATAATACTGGAATCCCAGCTGCGAGTATTATACCGTAAAATTAACAGTAATGCGCGGCAATGTATTACTGCTTATTTTACTGTTTATTACTGCTAATTTTACGGTATAATACTGGCAGCTGGGATGCCAGCAAAACGAAAGTAAAGAGTAACACTTTTATCAAATAATATATAATTTTCATTTTCTGAGAAAACTTTTATCGTCTTTAAGAACAAACGAAAGAATAAAAAGCCGAAATTTTAGTGTAATTGTTAAAAAGGTTAATTAAATAAAATGTAAACCGGAAAAAAAAAACGCACGAAGCGATACCACTTTTTCATCCGCACCATTATAATATCTTTTTAATTAAGTAAATATTTATCATGTTACGTCCAAAGAAGAAAATTCGACGCACTTAAATAAAAGCGAATATAATAAAATATTTACACTTACACTATCTGATCGAATATTTAGAGATGCAATTAAGCCATTCGAAAACTACTTTTTTAAAAATAATATCTAGATTTTTTAAAAAAAGAAATAAAAACCTTAATTGAAAGTTCAGTCATTTTATTTATATATTCATCATTAAAATTAATTATTCTTGCATTTCAAGAGCATTCTTTTAAATTTGTACACATTATTCAAAAGCAATTACTGCATAAAGTAATAAAACACTTTAAATTATGCATAATCACTTTGTCCAAGAGAAAAAAGAATAGAAAAAGAACAACACATATAATGTATTTTTTTCTTCTTCTACCAAGATCCTGAACAAATAGTTCCTGTTTCATTTAAACTTTTCTTCCAATGAATTTTAATGAGCATTAATAAATTATAACTAATTTTTATTAAATAGCCTTCAGATTCGTTTAATTAATATCTACAGGAAGATAAATAGGTTTTTCTTTTAAGAACATTGAAGATTCATCATTAAAAATATTTCAGTGATAATTAGAATATTATTTCTTAGAAATGCTATTAAAATGTAAAAAAAAAAATAAGAAATGAAAAATATCTACAGCTAAACACTTGTAATATCTAAATTTTGTAGTAATAAGCAAGTACAGCTATATCTAAATGCATAGTTGTATAAATGTCGCAATGCATTCATTCTGAAATTGCTAAATAATGTTAATAATTTTCATTTAGGTGGGGACGTGCCATATATCTAAAAAGTACCAGATCTATGCAAGACGCAGGAGCCGAGAACTAAACACAAATAACAAACTGAACTGGCGCTGAAACGCAGCTAAACAGGGCAGGGCGGATATGTATAACTAACAAGAATTTTCGAATTGTAACTTTTATAATACGCCCTTTGCCTCGGAGAAAAAAAAAAGTCGTTTCGGCAAGTCGAAGAAGGTTTATTTTATTTTATTTTATTTTAAAGTACACACATCAAATTAACACAAATTACACAAATATATCTATCTCTCTCCTTCTAAATTCGCTATTTTGGCAAGAAAGGTAATTTGCAGGAAATTTTCATAATTTGTCTTACCAAATGTAATTGAATAGATCTGAGACAATTATATATCAAAAGTGTTAAAAATGTGTTGAAATCATAGTGGAAAAATCGCCAATGAAGTATATTTACAATACACAAACGAGATTCCAACCCAGGACAGGCATTGAATGTTATCGAAAACTTTTGTGCGTCCCTGTAAACGAACTAAAAGAGCTAGATACTTGATTAACGAATGCATCAAAGATACTTGTAAGATCAATACACTGTCCCAATTACTTTTGAATTGGTTCAGAATTTCGTACGTTATCGTGGTGACAAGTTTTCATGTTTTATTTTTGCGTGGCCTTGTGAATGAACTTTAAAGAGCTACAATCCTGATTAATAGACTCATCAAAATAGTGGCAAGATCAATACACTATCCTAATTAGGTTCGAATAGATTCAGTATTTCGGAAGTTATCGTAATGACAAGTGTTGCATGTTTTGCTTTTGTGTATCCCTATAAATGAACCTATAAGAGCTACTCACTTGATTAACGGACTTTTCAAAGAACGAATGCACCTGTAATAGATATTATAACATGAAAGATTTAGTTTAACGAAACTTTCATAGAATTTTCTCGTATTAATGAAAGAGATGAATTAGACAGAGTATCTGAAAAGCATTTTGACACATTCCAAAAATCATGAAACACATATAAACAACGATATACATTTGAAGAGGTTAGAATGACAGTGGAGTAAGTCAAAAATTTGAAAAATCTAGATAACCCTATTTTCACTGAACGTATATTAATTTCTGTTCGGTGTGACAGCCACATAAGTCATAATTCATTTAGGGAGTCGCTAAAGGGCAAAACAAGTTGCACCACTTAATGCAACGGCAATACGACAAGTTTCACAAAACCCTTCATTTCTCAAATTACTAAATATTGACTTACTCCACTGTCATTCTAACCCCTTTATTTATAGTATTCAGTATTCAGCAAAAATTATATCATTTTTATCTTGACAATAATTTTGAATACTTCAATATGTGCGCCAACTGGTACACTTAACACATTGTGTCAGAAATTTTCTGTGAGATTCCATGAAGCTCTAGATAACTGAAAGTTTCAATAGACGCTGTAATGCCTCTTTTCCGTGCTTCAGTTTTACGAATTAGGGAATGGTGAACAGTGTTTTTCAAGTATTCGCATAAAATAAAAATTCAAAAGCTAGATGTAGACGTCCAAGAAATTGAACATTCTTTTACAATCCAATATCTTGAAAATTTTTCAGATAGAAAATTAAACATTTCCAAAGGTTAATACGTCGGTATCCTATTGTTATAGGGATGCAAGTCCCAAGATAATAATACTGGATTGAGAAAATGTTAAAATGTAAAGCGTAACAAGTTGGGACGAACAGTTAATTCTTAAAAAGTAAGAGTACTACAATTCGATTATATAATAAATCTCACGATCTTATTTAAAATTTTGACATTTGCTATTAACAGCCTCTCCACACTTGCGACGTGTGCACATTGAATGACCTAAACAAAAACGAAAATACAAAGAGCTTTGACATTTTCTTTATTCAGTTACAAAGACTGTACATAG
Organism: Maratus michaelseni; assembly: GCA_963931845.1. NCBI lineage: Eukaryota > Metazoa > Arthropoda > Arachnida > Araneae > Salticidae > Maratus > Maratus michaelseni. Next base: position 140,603,839 of record OZ007587.1, on the reverse strand, counting down.
ATATCTTTGTTTGTTTCTTTTAATCCCATAAAATGTAAAGATGCTTTCTGAATAACCTCCATTTCTTGTACTACAGCTGTCAGAAAAAGTTAATTTCTTTTTAAATATTCCAGAAATGATGAAAATAAAACATAAAAGGTCATTTGTATGTTTTTGCACACATATATCAATTATTCATTTTTGAAAATACCAGGGATCCAACCCGGGCTTTCCCTGTATAGAACATAGTGGAAAATCCCTTTTTCTTTTATTTGAAAACTCTACTAGATTTTTTGCATTTAATATACAAGGTGTCCATAATTAAACGACCCTACTTTAAAGCTGTCTACAGACGGAACTGTTTGTCAGAAAGTTGTGAAGTTTTGTGACGGACATAATGAAGGAATGGGAATTTGTTTAAGCGAAAAAAATTAGTTAAAAATTTTGCCACCAGATGGCGTTTTTAATGAATTACACATTTAGCATACATTTGCGATAGTTTACATATTTTATTGCAACAAAACATGTTCCACATAACGGCCATCATTTTCAACTACCATCTGGAATTGTAAGATAGCATGTTCCACAGTTGAGCGCAGTGTGTTCTGGGAAATGCTAAAAACATGTCGTGAAAAAAAGTTTTGTTGAACATCTTTCGTTGTAATTACATTAGTAAACTATCACAAATGTATGCTAAATAAGCAATTCATTAAAAGCGCCATCTGGTGGCGAAATTTTGAATTAATTTTATTTTCACTTAAACAAATTCCCATTTCCTCATGATGTCTTTCACAAAATTTCACAACTTTCTGACCAATAGTTTCGTCTGTAGACAACTTTAAAGTAGGGTCGTTTAATTATGGACACCCTGTATATTTTAGATTGTCTTACTAACAGCACTAAAAAACATTTTTGTATGATAAATATAAGTAATGTATTCATATAAAGTTTTTTAATTTATTAAAAGCTACACCTTCGTATTAGCCGCATACCAAGAGTTAATCGCTGAAGAAATCGCCAAAGATTACTTACAGCAACCTTCTAGCTTCTCTAAATTTCAGTACTTCAATTACGTGTCTGTTAAATTTGTGTTTTATTTATATTATTTTATTTATTTATTGATGAATATTTAATTTGGTTATGGAATATTAGCCAGAAACAAATTATGAATTACTTATATTGTTTTAAGTGCAAACGAGTCAATCTTCCGTAATCGGGTTGCTTAGTTTTTTTTTAATTATAAAAAATTACTAAATTGAGATACAGTTTTCAAACAAATTGCATTTGAAAGATTTTTTTTTGTTTTCCAATTCGACGATGTTAAAATAAGTTGTGAGATATACAGAAGTCAAAAAAGATTCCAGTAAAAGCAAAATTTATTGGTGAGGTATTGTCATTGTCAATATGACGTCAGAGATACTCAAGGCCATTTATAATATACATTAAACAGGATAAAATGGGATATCCTTATTTAACATACGTAAAGCGAAATATTTTGTAGGAAATGTAAAACTTTCTGTTATTAATAGTATATAAAATACATTTTCAGAAAAATAAATCTTTAATCTAAATTAGAGTCACATCGGGGAATTAAGGATTAAATTAAACTCTACATATATCAACTCTACTTATTGGAAAATTTTATTATTTTTTAGAAAACACTCATTACTCTTTATTTTGTTTTGATCTCAACAACTAATCAGTTTTATAACATATCCTTATTTAACATACGTAAAGCGAAGTATTTTGTTTGAAATATAAAACTTTCTGTTATTAATAGTATATTAAATACATTTTCAGAAAAATAAATCTTTAATCTAAATTAAAGTCACATCGGGGAATTAAGGATTAAATTAAACTCTACATATATCAACTCTACTTATTGGAAAATTTTATTATTTTTTAGAAAACACTCTTTACTCTTTATTTTGTTTTGATCTCAACAACTAATCAGTTTTATAACATATCCTTATGTAACATACGTAAAGCGAAGTATTTTTTATGAAATATAAAACTTTCTGTTATTAATAGTATATTAAATACATTTTCAGAAAAATAAATCTTAAATACAAATTAAAGTCTCATCGGGGAATTAAAGATTAAATTAAACTCTACATATATCAACTGTACTTATTGGAAAATTTTATTATTTTTTAGAAAACACTCATTACTCTTTATTTTGTTTTGATCTCAACAACTAATCAGTTTTATAACATATCCTTATTTAACATACGTAAAGCGAAGTATTTTGTTTGAAATATAAAACTTTCTGTTATTAATAGTATATTAAATACATTTTCAGAAAAATAAATCTTTAATCTAAATTAAAGTCACATCGGGGAATTAAGGATTAAATTAAACTCTACATATCAACTCTACTTATTGGAAAATTTTATTATTTTTTTAGAAAACACTCTTTACTCTTTATTTTGTTTTGATCTCAACAACTAATCAGTTTTAGCTTCGAAAACAGGCAATTTGCCAGACAACAGCATCCGATTCCAATCTTCCTTTCAACGTTTGTGAACATTTAAGCTCCAACTGACGGAAATGAAGCTTTGACTTGCTGTTCAATCGGTTCCCACAAGAACCGTGAACATAAAGCCCCGATTTGTCCCCAATGGAAAAGTTAATATAAACAAATTAATTGCTTATCACACACACTGAAAATTAACTGCGCTGTCTGGACATCAAGACGCCAAAATTACAGTCAGTTGATTTAAAATATTAATGAGTACGGTATTGCTATGACAGCCGATTATGCTGTCACTGATAATAAATTAGATTTGCCATGTGTACTTTATAATACAAGCATTTATGTTTGATTTTCATATTAGTTCACCTGAGTGAACTGTAAATAATTTTATTCCAGAAGGATAAGAAAATCAATCTCGATTGATTTTGAGCTTAAAGTTTTCTTCGTAAATGATTTTGTAGATTAATAGTTTAGAAATTTAGATTATTAAAGATATGTTCAATTCATTAAAATTACTCAGTTTTTGTATTGTAAAAAGTTTCAGAAAAGTAATTTATTGAAATGAATAATTGTTTCACAGAAGAACATTTTTAGCAAATTATGTAAGTAATAAGATGCCCTTTTCATGATTAAAAGTGATTAATACTTTTATAGAAAATAATAACAATGAGTAGGTTATACAGTGAATAATGGCATCTTTCGTATCTTGACTTAATGATTTTATTTTATTTTATTATTATTATTTTTTTTAAGAAACTGCAATACCGTGTGAAAAGTCATGCTATAAGTTTTTTGTAAAAGGGTATGGCGCTTAGATCTTTCAATGGAAAAAAAAAGAGACCTTTGAAAATTGTATTTTTACTTACCCATCATATGTATAAGGTATGTCTTGTAATCGTTTTGAAAATCGAAAAATTTTTCGTGACGGACTTATACTTTTCAGTATCTCCAGTGTCTGAAACGTGTATTTTTAGAAAAAAAGAAAAGAAAAATGCCGTTCGCCTGTCTCTGATGTGTGTGTGTGTCTATAAACGCTCTATCTCCCGAACAAATTACGATAGAGACTTAAAATTTGGCATGTACTTAGTAATGTAATAATGGGAAGAAGCTTATTGAATTTCAGTAACCTCAATTATCCGGAACTATTTTTTTTCGGACTCTCGAAATATTCGTTCTGATAAAAGATATATAAAAAATTTCGAAAGTGTTTATTTTAAGGAGTGAATATAAAAGACAATAAAAAAATATAAATTTTGCATCAAGAATGAAGTCGATCGGATAATTAGTTGCAGAGATATTTGGAATCCTATTTCCCACACTCTTCGATTTTTCATGACACTGTATTTCATTCAAATTTCAATTCAAAGATATATTTTAATTAGAATTGAGACGCTTAATCTGACGCAGGAAACCGTTAGTTAGTATGATTATCAATTTCGGAGTTAAAAGGATGGTTCTTTTACGCAATTCAGTAATAGAGCGTTTAAAGTTTATGACGTCATCAAGCCACGATTTTATTCGAATTTCAATGCATTTTGTAAATAGTTTACACATGTTTTATTTTTATATTTTATATTATGCATATCCATGATGGTAAGTATTACGGTGGCCCCCAACGACTAGTTTTCTTTTATTTTTTCTTTTGAAAAAACAAATTTTAATAAACATTGAACGTCAATATTAACAACTATACATTCACCAAAAATGTTTATGAAGACGATTATTGTAGGATGATAAATTAAAAATAAGCTTTCAAAATTAGGAATAAAAAACTGGATTCTTTATATAAAACATAATAATTAATATTCTTATAAAACAAACTAATGTAATTTCATCTCATAATGCTCATGCTTTATAATTTCCTTTCCATTTTCTTTCCAAGAATGTAGTCAAAAAAATTTTTTTTTTCCTTTTTAATTCAAGATCATCTATACAGTAGCCACTCGGTATTTCGCCTTTGTCAGAAGACAAAAAAAAAGTGCGATGTATCCGAATGCGCGATTTTACTGAGGCATTGAAAATGTAAGAAAGATACTAACCTACACATAAATGCTTTATATTCGTCTCCGATACATTATCTTATACGCATAATAGAATTTTCTCAATAAATTAAGAACATAAAGTTACATATATTTTTTAACTACATATGCAGTTATTTAAAAAGTTCGATTAAGGTTAGGGACGGCCGCCAAATATCGATGTATCGGGCCAAAATATCGACTTTTCACATGTTAGACCCTCGATATATCCTTTTTTACATGCTATACATCGATACCTCTTATAAATTAATATTTTACATGCGTCATTAATTATTATTATTTTATATAATATAAAAATTAATATTTTACAAAATCAATGTTAAGCATTTTTTCACGTACATTTAATCTAAACAAATCTAACTAAATTGATTTTATTTAAAAAAAAAATTCTAATTAAAAAACACTTTTTATTGGCTTAGCCGGTTAATATGGTTAAGAATTTTAGGTAATCCAAAAATATCCTTCATGTTGTCAGAAAAGCATCTCATCATAATATTTACAAGATTTTTGACTAAAGGTTAGCAAAATCAGAAACCTGAGTAAATGACTTACTTCTCTTGCTAATCACTTTGTTTCAAATGATTTTTCTGCTCGCTAAGAAATCAAAATCATTTAGGCATGCTTTTTTGTGTGTTTGTTAATCTTATGTGACAGATGGATTGTTGTTTTTTTTACATACTTTCTTTTAACTTACACTTCTGTATGTATGTGGCAGTCGAATCTAGGTACTCATTTTTCACTCACTTCCTGTTGACGTAGAACTTTGAAATTTGGTATGTATATATATATATATATATATATATATATATATATATATATATATATATATAGATAGATAGATATATATATATATATATATATATGTGTATTCCTGAGGGCAATACATGAATCGGACATTATTTAAAAAAAAATAGATTCCTAAGGTGGGAGGGGGGGGGGGGTCATCGTTAGCCTAAAACTTGCTTTTACCCCATAGAAATTGAAAAAATAGATCCATTGTTGCAGCATTCATTCATTTTCATCACATTGTTTCCCGCATCATTATGACGTGAGCATTGTGCTTAATAGTATAAGTTGACTTTTTTCTGAATTTTAATGAAAGTACGTTTTTTTCCCTTTAATTATTACATTTAATTTATTCACGAATATGTTAATATAGTAGTTTTGTTTGTATAATGAAGATTTTTTATATTATTAATGAACAAATAATTTTATAGAAGAAATAGTATGGTTCCTAAAACTGATGCCTGGAGATAATTTACCAAAATTAACAAAAGGTCGGTTAAAGAGCCTTTTAAACCAAAAATGCCAATATTAAAAAATTCGATATGTTATCGCTAGAAACTATTTAACTCTCAATATATCAAACTGACTAGACAATAAAAGAGGTTTGATAGCATGTAACAATGTCTCAAACTTCTGCTGCTTTTATGTATTCTGAGATAGCTTTGTATTTACCAATACCTGTAACTAAAAATCTCAAAAGATTCCTTTTGGAAATCGGAGAAGACATAAAGCATATTTACTCTAAATTTTATGCTTTAAAAGATAACTAGCTGACCCACCCAGCGTTGCCCGGCCCGTAAGAATAAATTTTTAAAAAAATCAAGTTTTTAATATTTTATATCTTTAACCCCATTTCGTAGAAAATTATATTTTAAAATGAAAAATTCGCGAAAAAAGATTGATCTCATTTTCTTGTTCTTTTTGTCCGAACTCTTCGAAATTTTTATTGGTTATGAATAAAACAGCTTTACAGCCCGTGTAAAAATTTCGGGAAACAATATTGTTAGCTAGTTGTAAAAGAAATATTCTCTTTTTTGTTTGTTTGTTTGTTTTCGCGTCGGCTCCTTTAACATAGCAATAAAAAATAGTTCTCATCTTCCGAGTTCTTTGAAATTTCAATCGGTTATAAATATAACTGTATCCAAGCTCTCTTTCATATTTTACAAAAAAATATGCATATTTAGTAGTGAAAACATGAGTTCTTAAAAAAAAAAAGCTTTCAACGCAATGGTGATATTACGCCATCCGTTTTCAATCAAACCTTTTCAATCCCCCTAGGCTAAACAGCTCTAGGCTAAACAGGTGAGGACTACGTTTCCCGTTTCTGAGGGCAGAAACCTTAAAAAAACAAAGAAAAAAACGTTGAAACATGAAGCATGCGCAAAGAGACGATTTTCGTGTGGGAATAGACAAAGTGCGCTTTTCGCTTATAGATACTTAGCTGCTGTTGTAACTTCAGTCTCAGCCTACAGTCTGTTTTCTAAGGTCGAAAACACAATTACTGAAAGAAATTAATCGTCTGAGCGACAGCTATTATCAAAACTACTACTTTTAAACGCATTACCTCAAAAATATTGGAAATAATTTCATCAACTTTATAAATGTTAATGTTAAACATATGTTGTAAATGATTAGGAGCCATTTTTAAACAAAACCTTACTTAACATAAACAGAAATAAATCATTCCGTGTATTAAAACATTGAAGTAAGCTTGAAAATATTTCGATAAATCAAAAAATCGATATTTTATATTCGGTATTTTCAGTTATTAATGTCTTTAAGACGATATATTAAAAAAATCGATATTTTGAAAAATTTTGCCATCACTAGTTAAGCTACAAATTTTTATATCTTTTCTTCTCGGGAGACACGAAAAAAGCGCAATATATCTAAATGAGCGATGTATCGAGGCGCGATATAATAAAATGCAGTTGTATTTCTAAAAGCTTTTACTTTTGAAAATGGGAAAGGATGTGTGGTTTTAAAGGAATATAAATAAAAAGTATTCTCGAAATTTGCATCGTTTATTAGATCAGGGGGCGGCAGCACAGACAATCACCCCATCGAGTTCACGGCTGAAATTCCCGAATTAGTTAAAACTCGATTCGCATATTAAAACGCAATCGGTCTGCCAAGTCTTATCTTGGTAGAAAACACCCGAAAACCCGATTTTAGCGGTTGACTCGTAGGTTTACCATTGTGTTTTCCTGCACCCAAAGGTATGAAAACATCGAGGACTGGGAGCAGGAACACACAATGGTAAACCTGCGAGCCAACCTCTAAAATCGGGTTTTCGTGTGTTTTCCACCAAGATATGACTTGGTAGACCAATTGCGTTTTAATATGCGAATCAAGTTTTAACTAATTCTGGAATTTAAGCCGTGAACTCGATGAGGTGATTGTCTGTGCTGCCGCCTCCCGGTCTATAGTGTGAAATTTTAATGTGTTCCGTACACCACTCTGAGTAAAAATGTCAGTTCCTCTGGCTGGAAAAACATGTCTTTGAGTCTTAGAAGTTTAAATAGCTATTTCTTTATATTATCGCCTTAGGGGATTCGCGGTTTATCAGTTAATATTAATTATTGAAAAAAAGGTCGTTATTTTTTATTTCAAAAGAATATTAGATTTTCTTTCTATCCTCACATAAAATTTAAGATGAAGCTAATAAATAAGCAATGTATTGCTTGTTTTAAAATATATTACTCCGTACTTATTTTGACATTTTTCGGAAATTATTTCATTAATTTTTAGTCATCTTTAATGCGGCTAATATGCTTTATATATTTTAATAATATTTTCTAAGTTATTTCCTAAGTAAAAACATATTTTGTGATTATAAATAACGATTAAGTTTTTTAAAAAACCTTTCTAGAAAAATAGGAAGACTTCGTGCCATGTTGTCAGTTTTACTAACTCTTTTGACATGTAATTTTCATAACACGTGATATGTCCAATTTACTTTGAAGTGTGTAATTTGCGATTAATGCACCCATCTGCTTTCCGTAGAAAAGTTAAACGAATGAATAAATTAACTCAGTATTGGAAGTTCAGAAATTAATCACAGCTGTCTAGACAGTGAGACTCTAAAATTGAAATCAGATGATTTCAAATGATAACGGAAATTTTACCTGCCTGACAGCGGAATATGTATGCAAATATACGGGTATATTTTATCAGGCGACGTACAGCCAAGAAGTGGCATAATGTTGATATTAAACAGAAATGCTCAAGTTATTAATTTATGGATTTTGTTTTATTGTTCATGAGTATTTTAATTTGTTTTTTTTACACTGACTGTATTCTAGGGAACAGACAAATTGGCAAATAAACATAACTGTGTTAGGAAAATATTTATTTTAACAAAGCGTAATAATATTTTGTTCAAGAAACTCCAATTTACAACATATATAAATATTTATTTTTTAATCTTTTCACCATTTCAGAAAATACACTCTTGTAATCTTTCTTTCACACTAATGAAAAAAAAAAAAAAAAAAAAAAAAAAAAAAAAAAAAAAAAAGATTTAATTATATCGCTCACTTGCAAGAAAAGTGACACAACTCAACAAAATTCATCTTACGTTTTAATCCGCTAACAGGTCCGACTTAGGTGCGTCTTGCTACACGAACAGTGCCATGTGTAGTTATCCGGAAGACCACTAGATTACGCTATGCGTCACTTTGTTACGACAGAAAAGGCGGGAGGAATTACAAAAACTGGATGGGAAAAATTTACTTTTTTTTTCAATCCTCCATATCTCTTCTACGTCTTGATACCAGAGGGTTTTTTACTCTTTTATGTACGCTTTTACAGCTGCATGCTATAGTTTCATGATAGAGTATAAAACAGGATGTAACCACACCAATATTAATATCATCTATATTAAATTAAAAAACTTAAAACTTTGTAATTAAAAGTTTTATGATGGGGGTAGGCCAGGACGGGTGATTGCTGTCTACTGTCTATATTTATATGTCAGTACATTAGAGGATAACTAGCTGACCAAAAAATTTCAAAGCTTGATTTCAAAGTTTGATTTCGACGACTCGTCATGGACCTGGTAAAAAAAAATACAAATCTTCTTTTCCCTATCCTGTGAAACATAGTACTTTTGAGTTGTGTATTTTTTATTTATTTATTTATTTTTTTTTTTTTTTGCGGGTGACCGATATATTGTTCCATAAATCCACAATAATGAGTTTCCATTCCATATTACTGGTTGAATCGTCTTTAGAAAGAGATTTTGTTACCGATAGCACGCTAAGTTTTAAGGGAGCGGCAACAGTTGCGAAATCTCATGAATTGCAGCTGACATTGATGTACCTTTTTATCACGAACTGACTACTGGAGAAATGTAAATACTTTTTTTTTAAAGTTTTGGCTGTTAGCTAAATTACAAATTAGACATTCAAAAAGAAATAAAATTTTAAAAAGACAACAGTTTCGCAAACAAAACAAAAAAATCTAGTTTTTTTTTAATTAGCAGAACTATTGCTTTTTATTGTTATTTTTGCTAAATGATCAATTTATTTTTTAGTTTCTGTCAAAACCATTTAAAAAAAGTATTGAAATCGCTCCAGGTGTTCTAGAGAAAAAGGATGATCGAGATCATTTTGAAATCTCGAGATCAATGCTAGATATTTTTCATGAAAATTCACAACTGTTGTCGACCCCTTAATAGCACTGGAGTCTAAGAAATTAAGGGTCTGATTAAAATGTTGAACTCCCTGATCTCCAAGAAATTTTGCTGTTGCGGACACATCTAAAATAACCATCATCTTTCAAATTCTACCAATAGTCCATCGAAATATTACATTGTGTTTGCGTTTGCAACCTTTGCAATAAGTTTCAAGTTGTATTTTGTATTCAAAGCTGAAAATTGCACCAGATGACGTTGATCATTAGAATGTGAAATATCCTTGTAGTGATCTAGTCTTTGAATAAATGCATTCTGCAATGTATTCAAAGCTTTTCATCATTGGATTACATATGCTTCAAGGCTGTTATCAAACTAGTCTCTCTTTATGTTCTCAGACCAGCTTAATATTGCTCAGATATTGGATTTGATTCGATATTGGAGTCTGTTTCGGATTTTTATTTTCGTAATTTTTTTGGTAAATTAGATCTATATAACAAAAATAATATTTTTATGTAAATAAAATCACTGTATGCCGTCATTAAGTTCGCTTCTGTAGTATGGTTCAATATTAAAAGCAAAGTGGCAACTGCAATGTTTATTTAAAAATTTCAATTTTTGTATAAAAAGTATGCTTGTCACTTTATTTATGTACTTATGTATTTTGCTCCTTACTACACACACACACACACACACACACACACACACACACACACACACACACACACACACACACACACACACACACATATATATATATATATATATATATATATACATGTGTTAAGAATGCGTTTGATCGTGCAACGTTACGTTTTAAAACATACTTGTATTGAACATTTTGCAATTTTTCCATTAACGAAAAATGTTTCCATTACTTTTGCTCGAGTAACTTACAACTAAAAGGGGTATACTACTACTACTACCTACTTACTACCTACCACCACGACGTTTGAAGATATCGCATCCATAACAGCATGGTTAAAATATTGTCTGTGCCTGTGAAAAATTGCAGAAAAATTACCACAAAACTTTTTATAAAATATTCAGTAAAACCTGAAATTACACATTATTTCGGTATATGCATAATCCATTTGAAGAAATATTAATAAAAAGCTTCAGAAAACTATAGATTTCTTGGTTTACAGAGACATTTGTGAAATGCCGCTTCCCTTTTATCCCCAACTGCTGCTGAAAAATTAGAAAAAAATATATATGTTATTTTTGGTAATGTATAGATTTCTAAAGATAAGAAAAAAGTTTTAGAATCGTGAGTAACTACGAAATTAAACAAATATTTCCTAAACAGTTCTGCAATTTTGTTATTATATTCATTTACTTTCTAAAAACAAACAAATATGATGGATACATTAACATTCTATTATTTTGCGAAATATTTATTACAGGTATTCAATGTTCTTCAGATATTCAATGTTTTTCATTTTTTACAATTGTAACAATTTTATACATTACAACGTATGCATGTTAATTGGTGTTTTATTATTGCAAAATTAATAATTCTTTCTAATACAACACGAAGTGTTATTAATATATACCAGATTTTAATAAATGCACAGCAGTAAATATGTTGTAACAGTTTATATGCGCATAATAAATTAGATACGTTCTCAGATTTATTGTCTGTATCCACAAAATGTAAATAATAATTATCTGAATTATGAAGAGCATAAATTATTCTTAGATTTGATAAATGGCACGAGCAATTAAATTAACCGTTTCAGGTATAATGTTACAAAGAATCGTTAAGGGGAATCTTCAAAAGTGTAGCATAATGGCACAATCATTAAAAGAAACTTAATATTTTAATATAACTTCTTAATGAAACAATCATTAATACTCGTAGTAATAAATTGAGCATTAAAAAACTAATTCCATGCGCTATTAGTACGAATCCTTATGAGTGTTTCTTCAAATGGAGACTTAATTTAATATCATCATTTGAGTACGTGGTGTGAAACCACTTAAGTTTTAAAAATACTCAAAATGATGAATGGTGTTTCAATGAAACTTATGAGAAGATCAAGAAAGAACGAAATTAAATGATATGAAACATTTAATTAAATCTTTGTGCAGCAGAAGAGAAAAAAAAAGTTCTTTGAAAATATGCATTGTACTGAACATTTACTGAAATGAGAAAAATGAGGACGTTCATGTTTAATTTTAGTAGCATATTTTTTTATTATTATTGTATAGTTAAAACAATATAATGAAAGTTTATTTTTGGCGTTGATTAAATTATATGCGCACATACATTTACAGGACACATATACATATACATGTACATTAATTAACTCAACAAAGACTTTTCTAAATAGCTTTAGAATTAATTTTTATTAACGAAACTTTATATTTACTAAATCTTTATTTTAAAACAAAAACATGTCCATCCGTGAGTAACGTTGATGTCATTTTGATGGTGGTAATGAATTGAGTAAGTTTCGTTATTACTGCAATTTTTTTAACGTTTGAACACAGCAAAATTTAATTTTTACACCGTCGAATAAGATATAAAACGTACTTTCCCATGAATTCTCTGTGAAAACTGTGTTTCAGCTTATTCAATTTTTACGGTTTTTAAAATGTTTAAATACGGTTTTTTAAGCATGAACCCCTATTTCAATCAGCGTGCAGCCCAATTATGGAATGTTAACCCGTATGCATTTAACACAATGTAACCAATTCAGAATTTATTCATTTCCGTTTAATATTACATAACTAAAGTTCCAAACGTAATTTAAATTTTAGAAAATATGTGACTTCTTCTAGTAGGCGAGTTTCCCCGATAGTGAATCTATTTATCTGTTTAAGCTTGAAAAAGGTCTGGAGTTTTGTTTTACACTTTATTGAGTTTTTCTTGTACTTTTTGTCTTGGGACTTGCAACATATGATCTCTTACTTTCTATATTTCTCTAATTCAATGGCAGATATCAAATATGACAGGAGTACTACAGCACTGGCACGACTACATAGCACCGAAACAATAAAAATTGATTTTAAAAATAGTAAAATAATTTATCCATCAAGAGTCTACTTCCCATCTATTATCCGTGAATCAATAGAAATCTACATGCGTAACGTAAACATTTGCAATGAATCCACCTCATTTGAATTGCCTAAAATCTGGCACGAGGTACTTTTCCGTTTTAAAAAGCAATAACGAAATATTAATTTTCACGATTACAGTTGACTACTTCAAGCAGCTGCTTTTTTTACATATATGATCTCGTGATTCAGGTTTTCAAGTTTACTTTCCAAATTTGCGAGAATACTTTGTTTATCGTTATATTTCTTTAAACTGGCGCCGTAAGAGCGTTGAAACGTATGTTGATCATTAAAAGGTTTTTTATAAGCCTTTTGTTGTTTCTTTTTGTATCACTTAAGCATTTCTCTAGATTTAAGTTAAGATTCATTATCATAGTCAGTTAAAAAATCTTCACCCATTTCATAATAAAAAACGACTTCTTAGAATAGGAAATAAGTTAACGAACAGTGATTTAAATGCTAAACAAAAATTTCTGATTTTGCTACATAGTAAAATTAAATTGACTCATTCGATAATATAGTACTTTCATCAATGATATTTACATTTATGTCCACAAACTTTAATTTTTCAACTGAGTCTTAAAATTTGGCCCTTAAGACTTTGGTCGAGTCACATGTATAAGTAAAACCCATCCCTTATCAACAGTTCGTGGAAAATCTGTTAAAAGAAAGACTACTAACCTTTAATTGTTTGGGTGTGAATTTCACTGGTCCATTTCTCTTAAAATACAAGTACCACCGCAAGGGAATTTATCATAAAATATACGTAACCATATTTATTTGCTTCGCTACATGCGCAATTAATTAGAGACTGTTACAGAATTTACCTCGCAAGCTTTTATGGAAACTATAAAGAGGTTTTTTGCTAGGAGAGGAAAAAAATTGCTAGTTTTTTTCTGGTAATTTTATAGCCAGTAATAAGAAACTCAGAAAGTTATATTATCTATTTAGAATTCCTGACAATGAGTTGTCTAGATATTCGAGTGGTGAAAGTCTTAATTGCAAATTTAACCCCTCTTGGGCACCAAATTTTGGAAATCACTGGGAAGTCAAATCCTTCAAATAGCATCTGAAGCGAGTGTTGCGAAATTCAAAGTTAACACACGGGGGCTTTTTAACAGTAGTAACACAGATTGAAGAAATTTTAAATTTACGTTCCCTTGTACCTTTCTCATCTGATGCAGATAATCTGAATGTTTTGATTCCTGACCACTTTCTTATTGGAAGGCCAATCAACTCTACTGTTGAAGCGGGAGTAATCAACATTCATGCCACTAAATAAAAATCATGGAAAAGAACAAACAAACAAAAAAAGGATTCAATTAATTTTGGAAAAAAATTGTCCAACTATTATTTGAGTTTCTTACAATAAAAATGAAAAGGGATGTTTGAGGAGGACAATGAGGAGGACGTCGAAATAAACGACTTAGTGATTATTAAAGAGGGTAATACTGCTATACGCAATTGGCCTCAATTTTGGCAGTAATATTAAAAACACCATTATATACATACACCATTATATACCATTATACACCATATAATGACCATTTTACATGAGCCGGTCCAACTTTGACCGATTATGACCAACATTTCAATATATATGTTTACGTCATTGACCAGTATTTCACGGCAACATTGGCTAATTCAGGTAAGCAACATATGTCAACATTAAAAAACGTCTACCGTTTGATGTTGACCAGCTCAGATTTTACCGATGTGGTCCATATTGCAAAGATCTCTTTACGACATTGGTCTATATTATTAAATAAACCTGCAGCTAAATGGTTTTAGATTTTTTTTTCATTGATGTAGGTCATTTGATCATTATATTATATCAGTTTTCCATTTATGTAAGAAATAATTAAAAATGCAATAAATGTTTTGAATTTGTATTAAAAAAAAAGTATTTCCTAAATGAGGATATTTCTATTGCTATCAATTCTTATAATATATTTGTTATTTTTTCCTTTTAGGTAAAATAATTTTATGAATATAAAAATTCTAACGATTAATAAATAACCAAGTAAACGTATTGAAATAAACCCTGTTCATTTTAAACTATTCATTTAGTAACACAGGTTAATAAGAGATATTCAGTCATGTCTTCAAAATATTAATCTAGTTTCCCATTTCAATTCATATTAAAAAGACACTTCAAGCATAAACCTTTCCTAGTTAGCCATAAAATCATTTCCTTGAATAATGTTAGAACCTCGCTGTATGTCTCCATTTAACATAATGGTTAACTGTTATGTCTAATTCTACGATAGAGGCCTTTTAAATTAACAACTTTTATGAATTACCAGCGTCAAAGCAATATTAGTCTGTTATGCTGTAGCATTAATTGCGTTATATATAATGATAAACGTTACGCAAAATAGTTTTAATCTGTGATTCTATGATACTATACGAAAGATAAAAATGTGATTAAAATTTAATACAAGGATAAATTTAAACTAAAATGTTGAATAATTTATGAAATAACCGACATTAGCTTTAGAAAATATAATAAAGACTCGAGAAATTTTGAATAGTTTGTAAACAAAGCTTAATGAAAAAAAATGTTACAGGTGTTTTCAAATTTGTAATGTTTTAGCTTAAGATACTTTACTGAGAATTTTTATCAAAATGCAAGTTATTGCCTTTATTAGATAATCAATTCAGGAATATATAATATCATGTATTGAACTACTGTAGTGCCACATCAAAATTAACTTAATCCAACTGAAATAAAAGCTAATATAAAATACAACACAAAGGAAAAATTCTTAAAAGTACTGTAAAAATGAGACGTTTAACATGTTTCGAAAGAACAGGTTTTTTTTCTTAAGTACAGGTTTTTTTTCTTAAGGAAGTAAGTAGACGCGCTACTAATTTCACAACAGGAGAAAGACACCCGCAAAATAATTTCGCGTATATCATTGTGACTGTGATCATAGCCTCGGATCATGTACAGGTACACTTGAACCATGGCCTCAAGCGTTTGCCTTAAGGGGTAGTGGTATCTCATGCCATTCCGGGTGGTTACCACTGCGCGATTGAAGCCAACAACGTCCTTATTTAAAAATATATATAATTAAGCTATACAAATATTTGCATTGTTAAAATGGCAGCTTAACAGATCATACAGTTCCTTGCTGTTATTACAGAAATGATATTTCCAATATATTTTTTTAACAATCATAAATATTTCAGTATAATGTTAAAAAGGCTAACAGTCTAAATTTTGAAATAACTATAGTGTGGAGAAGAAAGTATTAATTGATTTAATCGTGAAATCTGTTAACTTTTTTTTTACAGTGTAATGAGTTTATATTTATAAAGTTTAAAAGTTTAAAAATAAAGGTTTGTTTAAACCATAATTTAAAATTAAACATTTATTTTTCATGTTAGGATATGTTACAATTTACATATCAATTTACTATCTATAGATATTAGCTTAATTTACAATTTACACTTTATAATATAGTATAGTATTATGATTCACAATTTACAGAATGAATTATATATGATTATGGTAAAATCGTATTTTTTTTAAGGTTCACTAATTTAATCCGCAAACATATAGTTTTTTCAGAATTTCGAAAGACGTATTTTGCATCATTTTCTCAATTGACACCTATTTAATTTAATAAAAATGGCCGGTCTACCGGATGTCTTTCAGTCTACAATTGAACATATATTTAAAAAGAACTATAAATCTTGTTATCATCAAGTTGTTTGGTACTGTCGATTCGAAAATTACCGACAAAAATAATTCTCAACACTTACATACGAATGGCTGGAAAATTGCTGTTCAACAAGGAAAATTTGCTGCTCTAGAAGTAATTGCAGACTTCGGATGACAGCTATAAGATAGGTGGTGTGCATTCTCATAAATGGGCGCCTACAGTACCACTTAGCGATCAAAGCTATAATTATTAGAAATGAAATCCAATTTACAAGGGGACAAAAAGTAACCAGGACGAAGTTCAAATTGAAATTATAAAACTCTGCCGTAAATTTTATTATATTTACATGAGAAATAATCTTCTGACTTCATTGAAACAGGCTGTTTAGGCTTTGTCATAATGGTCTCCCAGAAAAATGCGATTCTCCCATTTCATACTGAACGATGGGTGAATGAATGTTTATTCGGGTGTTGAACGTTCTAAGATAAACTATATTAGATGCGATAAAACGGTCCCAACAGATTGACCATAATAAAAACAAGTTAGGACAAGGTAAAAAACAAACAGTCAACATTTTCAAAAAACTCAAAATGACCGTAAAGACGATTGGGTGCATTCCTACAGAGGCTATGAAAAAAAGATGAACATTAATCGGAATACGGTTCAACAAACTGGGACATAGCTCTATCGATTCTAGTCTAAGGAAACTAAGCAGTGTCAGAATCTTACGATGGCCAACAAAAACGTAAGACTTCAAAAATGGATAGCACAAATGAAGCGGGTCGCTCATGGTCAAAGGCGAAATGTTTTTCAAAAATTTCGCAATCGAACTGATCCACAGGAAAAGAAATCGAGTTCGATCGAACTGCGGTTTTAGTTTATCAGCCATTATTGAAATATGGCAAAACTAGGTTGTTATGGTTTCGTGTAGGATTTGTTTAAATGGCAAAACACTGCTTGCTTTTGTTGATGAAAGGGGAAAAATGAACCAGCAAACTTGTCGCTAAAACATCTTGGAGAATGTTTTGCTTTCTTGCCCCCAAGAAAAGAAAAATTCCCCTTTGTAAATCAAAATGGACTGTTCAGCAAGATTCTCATGCAGCGCACAGAAAACGAAGAGCACAGGACTAGTGCATGTCACATTTGACAGCTTTCATAAAAGTATAAAAATGGCCCCAGTACACTCTAGATATTAACCAAATGAGTTATATTCTGCATGATAATCTTACATAGACGAATTTGTTCTAAGCTTCACAGACGTTTTGAATCTCTGAAGTATTCACTCCAGGAGGATTAGCCAAACTTTCAGGAGATGAGTTGCGACCCGATTCTGAAAATTGTATCGAGATTTCGCTTCTATATGAAAGCGAAAGGCGGCAATTTCGGAAACTTGTACACTGTTAAAAATTTGTAGCAAACTGTCCAGTCATTTGACCGTTTTTAGAGAATACGGTTACATTACCGTAATGTAACTCTATTCTGACCATATAATTGCCCATATTATGGTCAGAATAGTATTAAATAACGGTTATGAAACCGTTTTCTCTAAAAACGGTCAAATGACTGGACAGTTTGCTGCAAATTTTTAACTGTGTAGTGTTTTTGTAAGTCACAGATCTATACTTTGTCTATTAGAAATGTCAGTTTCGATTTCTATGGATATTAAAATAATTATATGCTATAAAACATCTGCCCGAATTATATTTTGTTACCCCGTATAATTTTTTTCTCTTGATATAGACGACTTTTCAATATCTCTGAATATATAAATATATATATACATACATACTTAAATGAATCTATGTATATATACACTCCATAAGTCCGCAAAATTATGTATATTTATATGTTAAATTATCAGCTTTAATTAATAATATTTTATTGGGACACAAATATCATGATAATGGTAATTATGTTAAAGTTCCATCTTCATTTAATTGCATATCGCATATTGTATGACATTTGCAGCGATTCAAACACATGACATGTGACATCAGAAATCATTAATCCAAGCTCACATTCTGATGCATATTAAAAGCCACTTTGAACACAAAGCGTTTCTAACTGGCCATAAAACCATTTCCTTAGGTTATACTAGTATCTGTCTCAATGACAATAGTTAACGGTGTAGAGTAATTATAAAGTGCCTGTCCGCTAAATTAGAAATATTGTCGAAGTGCTTATCAGGGTGTAGAAGATAGGTTGTTAAAACATTAATATCATTCTCAATATTAACATTCAAACAAATCTTAATTAATCAAAAACAAATGCTCAGTATTAAAACATTCGGCATTACACTAACGATTATAAAAGTAATACTTATTAATGTATCTCTTATAAGTTCTACATTATGATTTAACATTTCATTTTGTTTTTGATAAAATATATTCACATGAAGCTGATCCCACATTAATCTTAATCCTACATTAATCTTATATTACTGAGATTCATTATGAATAGAGAAAAAAGAAAGATATGTTTATGAAAATTAAAATTGTACATTAATACAATAATATAACATTTGCAAACATATTATGAAAAGTTTTTTGTGGTAAAATATCGTGTAAATGAATCACTGAATAAAATAAATAAAATTTCGATGGTTTCTAAAGCATTTGGTAAAGGTGACTTTATAAATAACGTCAATTATGTTATGTACGTAAAATACGTACAGGTTAATTAAAAACGACGGCCCTGATTAGAAAAAACACTAATTTTCATTGCAAATACTGATAGAAAATGAAAATTTTAACGTAATTCAGAAAGACGTTCGAAGTTTTGTTTACGTACTACTTTATCTAACTGCTCTATGTGGCTCTCCTTGGTCACTCGAAATCAGCTAAAATTAATTATTTTTCTGTGATTTCAAAAACAAAATTTTACGACTCTTTTTTTCTTTTTGCGAGGCAACAGTCAAAGGCAGCAGTTATTTGGATATATAGATATGATTCTCATCGCAATTTGGAACAAATGCGAGAATCAGTTACTACAAATAAGCCTCACAATGCCTGGTACGAAATGGACAAGAGTTTGTAAGCTGTTCTTGAGACAAAACGTCATGTAGAACAGTTATAAATCCCATAAATAAAATTTTGACCTTCCTTCTTTATACAAAAAACAATTATTTCAGAAACAGCTAAAATACAAAAACACAATTAAAAACACTAAAAATTAGACGTTTCGAGCTCTCTATCTGAACACATCATCAGTAAATACGTAACGGACACAAAAGGCGATGATAAACAATCTCTACACAAGAACCTGTCATCCAACAGTTAAAGTCAGAGTCAAAAATATTAAATCAAAATTGTATATTCAGATATAATGGGGCTTGCTTCATGCATAGGTTCTTTCCATTCATTCCTTCTTTATTGTGTTCAATTCATATGTTCATGTCGTTATTCACAACGAAATTATTGTCATTTCTAATCAGGACAATCATTCTAAATCACCCTGTATACTTCAGATCTAATAAAGAATTAATTAAAATAAATTATAAAAAGAAAAACTTAAATCTTGCCTCCAAAATATTGTTTTAAATATAAACCTTGATTTATAGTTATAACTTATAAACTTCCATGGCAGACAGTATTTATTAACTGTGCTTAAATGTCGTTATAGTTTCATGTATCTTACTGAATATTGAAATATTTTTTTAGTGTCAGTCGAAGTGAAGTAAACATTTCTACAGTTTCAGCAGGTTATAAATTACAGCTTTTTATTTGAAGAATTAAATTATCTACAGTTGTTTAAAAATATCAAAACGAAACTTGAATATCCTTATTAAATGACTACTTAATCGTTTTAATCGTAAGTAATGGCTACTTAATCGTTTTAAAACGATGGTTAGACATTACCCTAATTACTCATCCCTTATTTAAATTCATGAGAGTTGGTGTTCATGCATGTTTTCAATCACTTTTGAAAGACAGAACAAGTTAATTCGTAAAAAAAGATCTTCCACTATAGCTGAAGTTACACAGGTAACGTTTGTCAAGGTTAAAGCAGCATGAACTAGAACTCTTCCGCAATGTATGTCTGAATTGCTTTGGCTTGGATTCAAGGATTTGATATGTCATGGCGTGCAGATATTTGAAATAAAAAAATTATATATATATTCATATTATTCACGTGAACTTTATGTTATATATGATACACACAAGCATGTGATGTTTGAGATGATACATAAGGGATTATCAACAAATGAACAACAACACTCTATGAGAAAGTAATGGATAAAATTTTGAGACTCATGAATAAAGAGAATTGTGAAATTCAGAATGCTTGCACATAATTTATTTGTTTTGGAAATCACATTTAATGTGACTGACTACGTTCGGTACCATGCTTTTTTTTTTATAACTATTTTAAATTTCTTGTCAAGATTTTTAGATAAAAGAAAACCGAATAAAAACATGGCATTTTACAAAAGATAATTAGCAATACGACAGCTATTGGAAAAATTTAATAACTTTTTTTAAAAAAACTACATTTTACCTTTTTTTATGTTTTTTCAAACCATTTTACTTATTTATAAATTATGAAAGAATTTTTCATGCCAGATCAAAAATTGAAACTCTCTATAGATAGGAATAGTTGTTAATGCAAGAAATAAATGTTAATGCAAGAAAGATTGTTATAACTAAACTAATAGAAAAATTTGAAATGATTAAACATTCCTTACAATGTAACAAAATACAATTTTTCAAGAAAAATATTAAAATAAATTTATAGTTTTGAAGAATTTTTTTTTTTTTTTTTTATAAAATAAACTTACTTTAACAAGAATTGTTAATGGGGTTTATTTCAAACTGCTTTGTAGTGTCTCATGAGCAAATGATTTGTAATCATTCTAGAAAATTTTTTTAGTTTTATTTAAAATCCTAGTTCGACGAAAATGGGGACAAAACTGGGGGATAAAAGTAATGACGCATAACGAATTTCAAATTAGCAAGTCAAATAAATTAAAATACAATATATTCTTTTGAAGAGCTAATTAATACGTAAAAACAATCTCTATTTTGATATTTTGCATGCATGTTTCAATTGGCAAAACATCATTCTAAATGTAACTAAACATGCACATATCAAGTTTTATATAAAACGATTTTTCTTATCACAAATTCTCTAGGAAATATGCTCGAATGATTTAAGCAGTAGCAAGTCATAAAGCAAAATATAAATAAATATGACAGTTGATTTTCAAATTAAAAGGATAAACTAGTTAGTACTTACAAGGGAACATTCCCAACTTACAAAATAAAAAATATATATAACTTTGGGGATATATAGGGCTATGGTAATATATAATTCGAAATTATTTTTTGTTGCCAAAATTCACTTTAAAAAATATATAATATACATTTTGTAGACTAGCATTCAAGTATTATTTTATTGTTAGGAAAAAGGCGATCTTTATTGCTCAATTATAGTTTTTATCAATAAAAGAAGGGATATTAATGTGAATTATTAAGTGAAAAAAAATACAAGTATTAGTTGATATGACAAGTTTTTTTAAAATCCATTTTAAACTATATAAACAAACATTTATAGCGATCAAAGTAACCTAGAACAAACTAGTAAAATTATCTGTAATAAGTATTGGATATTAATAAATTAATAGTCATGTTTATAGAATTTTTCATACTTTTGGGAGGCTGCGATTTTTTTTTCCTCGCCGATCTTGAAGCCACGAGTTTTTTTAATTGTCTATACGAAGTTCTTTACTAGCCAATAGTAAAGTTTTGAAGTTTACTCTTTAATATAAAGTGGAAATCCGAAGTTTTTCTACTTCGTCAATTGTGAATGCACGAAGTTGTTCGAATGACAATAGTAATTCGATAAATGTAATGGAAATTTGCGGTTTTCCTTACAGCCGGTAAAACAATTGAACGACCATTCCAATCTTAACTTAATCCGGATCTTTCTAAATAGCCTAGGCTGTTTGCAAAGAGTTAGACTAATTGGAAAATCATTTGTCTTTTTCCAATCAGTCTGATATTTTTTAGGCTCTTTGCAAATTGCAGATGTAACGTTAAGCTAATTTGAAAATGACTGTTTGTCAATCAATCTGATTTTTTTCAGACTCCCTGAAATAAGCCTATGTGATATTAGGCTAATTAGAAAATGACAACGTAAGGATATTATTTTAGGATAAGATTTGGCGCGTTGTCTAAGAAATGTATATTATATTTTTTTTTCAAATTCCTGTTCTAATTTTTTTTTAAATGTTATTAACAAATGCAATTTTGTTAGTTTTTGGCATAACTAATAAAAAGAAGCAATTTTTAACAAAACTTTTCTCTATCTCTGACAATTAATGGTTAATAAGATAAGGTCCAAAAATATTCCGGGGTAAAATTTATCCCATTAAAGAGAATTTGGACAACAAAAAAATAATTGCAGATTACGTACATCTATAAGCCCTACATATCGCCAAAGTTTCGTAATTTTTTTAATTTCTGGTTTGAGAACGATTCCTTGTTAGAAAGAACCTTCACTTTGATGTTTTTTCTACATGTGTAAGCTTAAAAAATGTCACTTCAAGTATAATTAATATAATAAATTATATACAAAATAAACTTGCAGATAAAATTAATTTTAAAATACATAAAAAGAATTATCTTGGCAATATAGACTAACTTTCAATACGAAATATTTACAAAGAAAACTTTTAGTATAGCTGACTTTTTCGAAGCAGTACTTGGGCAAATAAAAATACAATAAGAAATAACGAATTGCAAGCCAAACAGATAAATTAAATTAAAATGTAATAACTGATTTCAAAATTAAATGGAAAAGTTGGTTATTAATTCTTTAAATAAAACACCTTTAAATTTGATGTTTTTTTCTTATATGTTGGTAAAATGTCATACCCTGTGTAACTAGAGTATAATAATAAATTTGCAGATAAATCAAATTTTTAAATAAAATAAAAAACACGAATTCTTTAGGAAATATATGCTAACTTTAAATACTAAAGATAAACACAGAAAAAACATTACGTATTTCCTAGTGTAGAAGAGTACTCGAGCCAAGAAAAATAGAATTCTTACCTCGGAGTAAGGGATTTATCAATAATCGCGGAGATTTTCTTTCCAAGTAAATAACATCAGCAAATAACGTGGAAAGATTTTGTCAAAAACTAAATCATTTCACGTATATCATTATTTCGGTTTTTCTTTATGTCGTCCATCTGCAAAACATAAGAGCTAGAATCCTTGATGCTTAGCCAAGATCAACTAGACTTTCCGGCGGAAGAGATCTGGATAGAGTCTTGTTCTTTTTTACTCTTCCCTTTCGTTTATTTCGCTTATGATTTCTCCATCTGTCTTCCCAAGAAATGTGTAGTTGCGAGCGTGATGGATAAAACAGTTTACGTTTTACGAAATTCAAGGTGTAGATTGATAGTTTAAAAGAACACTTTTAGAAAACAACAGAAAAAAAAATACACTTCTATATCCTTATTTTTTGCTCATTTAAAGTATGTTACGGAAGATATTAGATAAAAATAGTACATAGTTTCTTTGTTAACGAGAAATGTTTGTATATAGATGATAATAATGACAGTTATTGGATAATTTAACCTTGCACTTGGGATAAATTTGACGAAGTTATTACGTAATTAAATTAAGAGCGTGCTTTAGATGTAAAATGTGGAATGACGAAATTATTTTTCAGTACATTACCCCGCTGTTACAATGAATTCTCCACTTTTCTTCACAAGAACTTTGTAGTTGCGTGCGCGATGGATAAAAAAGCTTGCGTTTTACGAAATTCAAGTTGTTGACTGATAGTTTAAAGTTTACAAGAAAAAGAAAGCTTTCAGGGAGCATCAATAAAAATTACAGTTCATGTTGTAAATGGTGTGTTGTCGTGAAAAGATCTAAAAAATATGCATTTAAAAGCACATGGATGCAGAAATACGTCTTTTAGGTATGTTTATAATCTTTATGAGACTTTAATTTTTAATATCTTGACGAGACTTTTTTTTTTTTTCTGTGAGTATATTTTTATCATATCTCAAGTTTTTAGAATATTTACAAGACTTCATAAAAATAAACGAAAACAGCCTAAATATATTTTAATAAAAAAATTGGAAAATTGGTATTTTCGTCATTTCTTGCACCTGGGGTCTGTGTTGTTTGTATATAAATGAAAATAATTTCAATGCTTAAGTCATTTAACTTTCCATGAAGAAAAAGGCGATGAACGTAATTGTTATATATTTAAAGAGTGTTTTTATTATTGCTATATATTTAAACAGAGCGTTATTTCATATATAAAAATGCAGAATGAAGCTATTATTATTTTGAATATATTAACTTAAGCATTATTATTAGCTTAAGCAAAAATGAAATTAAGTTTCTTAGGAAGTATAATTACTAAACAGAAGATAGAACTGGCAGATTAGTTTAAAAGACGTAAACTGTAGACTAACTAGTTTGTGAAGTATTTTGAATTTTGAAAAGAGATTGTAAACATATGAAATTTCTCTCTCTCTCTAGTCATGAACGCAATACACCCGAATTTGAAGAAATAAGAATTATTGGCAATTTTCTTTATTTTTACCTAATATCTATTTGCATAATCTTTGAAAATATTTTAAATTTGTCAATTAATTAAAAATTGTGTCAACACATATTAATTTGCCATATGCGATAAAAAAAAAAAAATTGCCTTAAAACATTTTCTTAATTTAAAATAGAGATAGAGGTTTTTTTCATTCTTAAAATAAAATAAAGTGTTTGAATATTTGGCAAGCGGCAAAATAAAAAGAGACACTAAGGTATTTTAACGAGCACTTTGAATTGTAAAATATTTAAGGTCATACTAATTCACCATTAAAATTTCAAATATGGCAGTACTTAAAAAATTACGAAAATATCCTAAAGTATCTATAAATTGTTCATCAAGAATAACTGGTATATTCATCAAAACATATGCCATCCTGTCAAAAGGAAAACATATTTTTATGCATGTCATTCTTTTTTTCTTTTCATGTGTGAAACCCAAGAAACCTTGACGCAGAGCCAATATCAACTGTGTTTTCCTGTGAAAGCAGTCTGCAGCAAGTTGTTTCTGTCCCGTTCTTTCAATTTCCTCTTTATTTTAGATTCACAAGTAATTATCGTACGATTTTTTTTTAAGTGTTCAAATAAAAAAGATGATAAAAAAGAGGATTGTGATGATCAGAAAATCTTCTAAAAAAGTAAGTTAAAGCTAAATATTAAATATAATAATGTGTAAAAAGATTTAATATGTATTTATTTTATTTTATTAGATTTTATTCTATGATGGATGGGCCGATGTTGATATGTTTTACCGTGAATGCAGTCTTCATCAAGTTGTTTCTGTCCCTTTCTTTTAATTTTCTCTTTACTTTAAATTCAAAAGTAATTATCGTAGGATTTTTTTCTTTTAATTTTAAGTGTTCGAATAAAAAGGATGATAAAAAAATGATTATGATGATCAAGAAATTTTCTAAAAAAATGAAGTTAAATATTAAATATAATAATGTGAAAAAAGGTCAAAATAAGCTACATTAACGTGAATATAAAACATCACAAATTTACTGAATGGTGTATACAAATGTCAAATTTAAAATTTATACATACATTAAAATTAAAAATATCGACGTTTCGACCAACTTCTATGGTCAACCTCAGGAAATATTTTACATTTTATTCTTTCGATAATATATAAACTGTTTCTCCAGCTTCTTTCTATTTAAATTGTTTTATATCTATTATAATAAAATGTTAAGAAACAGAAAAGTACCTGTAATACTTGTTGGTGTTGCATCATGAAGTTTAGTTAAGATTTCTTTATTAGATATACGGGAACAAATAATAATTAATAAAACAAATAAGTCTTAATACATTATAATGCGCAAAACGATTATATATTTCATTTAACTACATGAACAGAATAAGTATTTTTCGGTTAACAGTCTATATTAGATTCCAAGCGTAAATGGTACCACGAAATATAAACAGAGATAGGGATTAGTTCATTGAAAGAATTATTTTCTATTTTATTTACTGGACCATTTTTAAACAAAACCATAATTTTTTTCAATGTTTTTAATACACGTATTTGATTATGTCGATGTCTTTTAAAATGTGTATTATGGTAGAACAATACGTTATTTAACTTACTTTTTAATACTCTTTTGTTCATCATATTTAACGGACTCTCATCTAGTATTAACACATTTTAAGATAGAGTCTTATGATTAGTGTTTCCACGCTTTCCACCGCAACTTGTTAAACTGTCAGATCGGCAAGTCATAAACTTCGGAAGTTAGTTAAAGCAGGACTGTGGTAGAAAATACGGACTCTGCAATATAATTTTTGCCGTTATTTCTATTAATTCTAACGAAACATCAGGGAGCACGAACTTTTGATTTCTTATAGTCAAATACTAAACTCAAGGCCGTAACCAGAAAAATATTTTGGAGGGGGATTTGTAGGTTTAAAATTTTGTTCTTATTATCGTATTTTATATTTGTTTTGTAATGTTTTAATATAGGTAAAATTATTTAAAAGTTGTTTATTGGGAATTCGAGTAACCAATACTTATCTCAAAAGAAGATTGAATATGAATTTGAGTTTTCTTCATTGCAAAGAAACTTATAATTTCACTTGTGTTGAAGGTGATTCTATACTTCGCCAATGTATCAACAATGGTGTCAACCAAATTAAAGATTTCTGAAGCTTTTCACCTATATTTTAAAATGTTTTTTATCAGAAATGTATTCCCAGGAGCATATGCTAAAACGGTTACGTTTACGAATTTGCAGATATTTGGAATTAAACCCTCATTGTATTCTTCAAGCGTTTCAGTTAAACAAGTTGGAGAATCGATTTGAATCTTCTACCGATTTGCTTTTCAAGATGCTGACGTAATCAACGAAAAAAAGATATGCTAGCTCATAGAATTTTTATTTAAGATTTTTAATTGTAGTTGATTTTTTTTAATTTTGACTTTCTTGATTGATATTTCATGGCTTATTTATAGTCATCCTGAAAACATGTCGGAGGGGGATCAAACCCTGATGATCCCCCCCCCCCCCCATTGGTTACGGCCTTGACTAAACTTTAAAATCTGGAACCAGAGTTGAATTCCAAATTTGTATGGCGAGTTGAATGTTAGCGATGTAATGTCATATAAAAAGAAATGTTGTTTTAAAAACTAGATTATATACTATTGGATTATCATATTTGCTGGAATATTTGTAAATAAGACGTTTGTCGCCCAGTATATTATATGTGTTGTTTTCTTTAGAATAACGATAACAAATCAAATAATTTAATCAGAAAATTCATTAAAATTTCTCTTACCTGAATTTTAAAGGTAAATTTGATATCTGTAAAATAAAAATTCAAAATTACTCTCTAAAACATTAACAAATACTACATAATTTTATAAGAATTTATTGAATATAAAAGTTAAACACAATGTATTATTTAAAATATGAATAAATCAAATTTAAGCTAATTTTATTTGCATCAAAATAATTGAAAGCGAAGAGAGATACACTTTCCAAAAATTACAAATAAAAATAACTCATCTGTAACTACATTCAGTGCAAAAATAGTTTCGTTAACATCAAAACTAATTTAAATCAGATAAAAATTGAGAAAAGACGTACACATAATGTAATAAGTCAATATAACTGCACAGTAAATAAAATTGTAAAAGAGTTATTTCGAAATAACAAAAGAGTGTTCTTTTGATTTTGCAATAAAGGTAAATAGTAACGGATAATTTTGACATCAGCTTCTGATAGATAGATAATTACCCTAATAATATTTACTTAAGTAAAGAAAATCAGAGAAGCAAAATATTGAATTCTAGAAATGCATGTAATATTATTATTATTATTTATTATTTTTTTTTCTGCTGGCATCTAACAGATTACATGTATAGTTCACTACACATGTATATAGTTCACCAACGATTCGGAAATTAACACTCGGATAAAAATTACTTAAATACTCTTTGTAACGAATCTCAGAATAAGATCAACTGTTAGCACTATATAACGTATTTTGCATCCAATTTTCCGTATTAGTTCAAGACATACTGAAGAATTTTAGTTATTTTATCCATTTGAGTAAGTATTTCACATTCTTTATTAGGATTGAAGCAAATATACAGTAAACTTGCATGATAACTAAAATAACCCAATAAGTAAAGCTCTATGAATGAAGAAATTTTCTTTGCTATAGTTTTGGTAAGTTCCTCAAACACTTTACATTTTATTGGTATACTCATATTTCATATGTACCTAATAAAACATTAATCTATATTGACTTATTTATATTGCATAGCAGCTACGATACCCATATTATCCGTAGCGCTGTTTGGATTTGCGAAGTCAAATACAAAGTCAATTTCCAAAATATAGAAAAATTATTTAATAAAATGTGTCTTGTTTCTTTGTGATTCTTATTTAATTTCATTTAGCATGTAAAATTTCAGGATTAAAACACGTGAATTTGACTTAGATCAAATTAACTCAATGCTATACGGAAAACATCGGTTATGTTGGCAGTAAGATATTACTGACAATTCACAATGCTCACGTGTTCAGCGAAACTTATTTTAAATCATTTTCATTAAATTTTACAACCAATACATGTGAATTCATAAATACAACAAGTCCATTCATCAGTTAGAAGGGTAGGGTGATTTCTTTTCTTTTCTTTTTTAGGTACATGCAGTAGATTTAATAGAGATTAAACAAACTGGTCTTATTCCTTCTAAGTTCGCTATTTTGGTGAGAAAGTTAATTTGTTGAGAAGTTTTAATTTTCTGTAACGAAATGGAATTGAATGGATACTATATCTATGGTAATTATATCTAAAATGTTAAAAAATGGTTGAAATCGTAGTTTTAAAATTTCCCATAGGATACAAAAAGTTCCGACACTCAAACAAGTTTCGAACTTAAATACTTCAATGAATGCAATCGAAAATTATTATTTGTTTCATCACCTAACAAAATACACAACTTCTAAAAAATTTAGGATTTTTACACATATTAACAATAAACTGAAAATATAGCCCCACTCACAACAATGTTGATCAGATTTTCAAATGACCGTTATTTTTGAACGAGTTCCGAACTTTCTTGATTCAAGATATATCCTTCTATACATAAAAAAAAGTAATGGTTTCGGAATGGACCAATGAAAATCCGCGTAGGTATTCCGGGTTATTCTCATCGCTTCTTTACTAGGGACTTTTTTGAGGAGCGATTACTTTTTTTCTAGCCATCCTACGGATTCGAAAATCATACTACCAGACGCGAAATATAACAAGCTTTCAGAAATTCAAAAAATTATCACGGTCGGACAATAAAAACTCAAAAAATCCTTAAAAATCGAGTAAAAAATCTTTTATTGAAAAAGTCATCTTTTTACGTTGTTGCCAATTTCTAAATAAGCGCAAAGGATTATGTTTTATCTCAAATAAAAAATGTATTTGCGCGAGACTATTAAAAACAATAATGAAAGTTTAAAATAATAATTAAATGATCACGTGTTGAAAGCAGGAAAAAAAGAAAATTACGTCATAAAAATTGTGTTTACACATGAAAATAAAAAATAAAAAAGATGAATTAAATGAAAAAGCATTATAACCAGTTGAATGAAAAAGCATTATAACCTGATTACAGAAGATGGTCGCCGTTCGTTATATCATCATCATCCTCTTTTTAAAACGGGATACATTACCAGATTTTAAGATTCTGTGAAATCAGAATGGGGGTTGGTGAGCGTAGCGAGCAGGGGGCAGAGCCCCCTAGTTCGTATAAGGAAAAACTATTTTCCGCCAGAAGGACTTGTAGAATTTAGCATCATTAAAACGCCAGCAAACCGTTTTTCTCAATAAACCTTAATAAACTGGACTACTTGTGTGTGTTTTTGAAAACGAACTAAAGACCTTACATACTTGATTAACGAACACATTCAAGATATTTGAAAATCAATACAAAGTCCTAATTAGGTTCCAATTGGTTAAGAATTTCTGACATTATCGTCATGACGTTTTGCAATATATTTCGATATGTTGTAAGTAATCATACACAGATAAGTTCATTTCGGGACCTGATCTTTATTCCTTCTTCAGATTCAAATTAGTCCTTTTTTAAGTCAGGCCCATTTCACCGGAGAGTTCCCGTCAATTTAAAAGATAATTTTTACCAAAAAGTGCGCCTTTTTACCCGTGCAGGCATTTTTTATTACTTCTAATTTTTACCAGTAGGGGACTAGGGTGGACACAATGCGGTATCTTATTAATGATTGGATTGGGATCTTTTGATGATATCTTGGCCAGTCCGCTGCAGAACAAACCGGGAATATTTCTAGCAGAACTGGACACAGAAAAAAGAGTTGCGTTTACCTCAGCAATTTTTATCTTAAAGTTATTTAGAGCTTGAAGTCTGGAAATAATAAACACTGGGCTCAGCAAAAAAAAAAAAAAAAAAAAACTTATCTGGGGCATATTTAGTTTTGAGTATTTGATTTTAAAGTTAGAAAAAAAATCTGGGAATTTAAATTTAAATTTTGAATATATATTTTTCTAATTAAAAAATATGAATTCGGAAATGCATATACTCAAAAATAGGTGTATACTTAAGTACAACAAACAGTATTAATGTATTAACTAGAACAACTAAATTTTAAAGTTAAATACATAAATATTAACATTAAAATACCCAGGTAAAAGGATAACTTTTATTCGTCAGCGGGTGGAAAGGCGTAAAAAATAAACAAACTGCACCTCCACTACAAATGTAATTATCTACTGCAGGTTTATGTAGTCGTATCAATCTTAAATTCCATTAATAATTGAAAAAAACATAATATACATATCAGATTAAAAAAAAAAAACAAAATTCTGCAACTTAATAATGAAACCAGGTATATATAATATACATAGTATATATCTATCTATCTATATATATATATATATATATATATATATATATATATATATATATTAATTCTCATGTGGTCCAATTTTCCATTGTATATGGTTCATATTTAATTTATTAATCCATTTGTATTTACTTAATTGCAACTCCAATTTATATTTTTTTCCCCCTTTCTCTCTATTTCTTTTTTCTTTTTTCAATATTCTTTAGGTATGAGTAAAATTTGGCCAATTACCATTGAAGCACAAGCTATGGTAATATTATGTTTGCACATGTTAATTATTAGCTATGTGGTATTCTGTATACACAATATCATTAATTATCTCTTTGGAGATTTAAGTAGAATGATAATAGAACTTGATATGTTTTTTGAAATTCATAGATATTATAATTATATATATATATATATATATATATATATAAACGGAATGCTTGTAATAAGCATATTTCTAAAAAAATCAATTTAATATCAGTGAAAGCTAAAATTTGAACAATATTTGGTATTTACAAAGAGTTCATGTTGTTAAATAAGAGAAAGATAAAATGTCCGCGAACATAATTCAAAGGAAGAATGGGCTTTTAAAGTTTCTTAATCTCAGCATCTCAGCAGCAGCAATGGCATTCTATTTTTGAATGAAATAATATAAACTAAGAAAGTTTTCTTTTTAAGGGAGACAGAGTAACCATTTAAAGAAAAGATTATTTAGAGACTTAAGGGAAAAAGCAATTTTTTCCAAATGGGAAATAAAACGTTTTAGTAAGTATAAATTAGAGCAAATAATACATTTTATTTTTTATAGGATACCTATGTTTGCCGTATAGATTTTCAGTTCTTTGCGCTGTAAAAAAGACAAATATTTCTTAACCTGCGGAAATATAATGTAACCATGAACGGACATATACAATAACCTTTTCCCAGTCACCCACGATTTCAAAAGGCGTTTTCTGAAAATTACGGGCAGCAAAAAAATTTCTTTTTATAAATGTTTCTTTAAATCTCGAAAATATATTAGTTTCTGGTGTCTCTAAAGATGAAGAAATACTTTTCGGAATCGTGGGTGACTAGAAAGAGGTTATATTATATTTCCATTCATGTTTATATTATATTTATGTAGATAACGAAACATTTGTATTTTATTACAGTGTGTGAAAAAAAGGTTTGGCGTCTTTCGAAGAAGAAAGCAAGAAACATTTCTCGTGAATTTTAGAAAAAATTCTAATTTTACGCATGTATGCACAGAGATAACTCGCAGATTTACTGTGTTAATTTTCAGTCTATCTCAACAAGATATCAATCAAAATATCATTAAAATTACCACATATCCACTGCATTTAAAATTTCTCACAGAAATTGTCGCTCACCATTTATATTGACATTCAAATATTTAATGTTTGTCCAATATCTTGTTTATGAAGTTTTTACTTTTTTATTTAAAACTGTAGTCTTGAAGTGGGAAGAAAATCATGAACATGCATTTTAATAGACTAAAGTAAAAGCTACTGACTATAAGTAAAGCTATTGACACAATCCGTTTTCTGATATTATAAGGTGTATTTTTTGTAAAATAACGGATGTCAATTGCTACAGTAATTATTTGTAGAAAACTAGGTAAATAGTATTTTAAAAATTTGTAACTAGTTAAACCACAGAACAGTTATTTATAAACTATACAAAAATAATTAATACATATTATACTAATTTTTCATGATAATGTTTTAATTATCTAATTCCATTCCAGAAAAAATATATATATCACCATTACACGCATTTATCAATTACGAGCATAGTAAACTTGTTTTTCGTCAATATTTTTAATTTCGTCTCAATTGGAATTTATTATAAAAGTGATAACACTGCCGAGGAAAAAAGTATGAAGGAAGAAGTCAATGAATATGTTTCAGCTAGAGTAAAAACTTAACAGTATGATTAATCAGAAAGACAATGAAATACAATAGACAATGAAATACAATAACAGAGGTATTGAAATCTATTTTATTACATTATAGATTACAGATTTTGATTAACGTCAAATCTATTTTTGTGCGGTTTTTTATTGTGAAATTTTTTGCGATTTTTTATGCAGTATATGAAAACAAAAAAGTCCGTAAAAACTTATAATATGAGTACACCTTAGTGCAATGGTAAAAAAACTCAAGTCGGGTTACGAGACTACATGATTGAACCAATTTTTTGCGTTTAATAAATATAAAAGTATTAAAACGACAACTCTAGTATCTTCTGACGAAAGCGATTTTGAACAAGTTCATTACAAGAAAACGAGCGTTCTTGACTATGAAGAATAGTATTTAAATATGTACATTTTGAAAAATTTTGCATGTCTTAAAAAAGTATATAAAATATTTAAAAATGCTCCCCTGTGTAGTTTTTTTTTTTTTTTTAAATCTTGTTATGAAAAGCAATTTATGTCTGCATCGTGAAGCTTTGAGATATTTTCTATGTGAGACTTTTTTTTTTATGCGGTCCCTATCCACTGCATATATATATATATTTAGTATGTTGCGGAAATGTTTTTTATAGTTAATTGTGAAGTTTCGGAATGTACGTGTGTGTGTGTGTGTGCATTTTTTTTTTTTTTTTTTTTTTTTTTTTGCGGTTTTTATCCATTGGAAAAAAAAAAACAGATTTTAGTGCATATACATATTTCAAGAAGTCTTTTATAAAAATAATAATTCTAACAACAATAAGCCTCATAGAAACATTTAATTTATGCAAAAAAGCCCAAAGTTTCTTTTTTTCCCGAGTCTGTTAAGTAGTTCATCAAATCTCTTTGGACAAAAATCATGTCCCAAATCTGCGTCTATTGTAAGGATTTTAACAATCGAAATATTTACATTAAAAAAAAACTCATTATTATGAGTAGTGAGAAATTTAAATTTTCTTAATGGCAAGTTCTTATTAATGTACTGAATACGTTTTTCTACTATTTATTTTTAAGAATAAATTTCGCTGGATGTCTAGCAAGTAAGCAAATTTAAATTAATTTAATTTTAGAAACTCATTTTACAATGGTTGACAATGCTCAACAAAAATACATTTCATAATGAATCAACACTTATCCCATATAATATCACAACCAAAATTCTATTAATTTTTTATAGCATGGAAATTATTTAGTAATTTGTTTGCGCTTTATTAAAATTTGTCATATAACATCCATGATTTGTTTTTCTAGCTGCGAAATCAAAATTTTCACTAAAAAATATTTTAGAGGAAAAAGAATCTGATATCCAATTTGCTTGAACAATAAGTTATATAAGCAATTAAAGAGTCATCTTTTGATAAACCAATTCACTAGATGGCGGGAAAATATTAAATTTGGCTTATAGAGCTAGATGTAATAACAGATATGACAAATTAAAGCTTAAAATTTCGAATTATGCGAAGCATTATGAATATATGTGTGCTCAACTTTATA
This sequence comes from Maratus michaelseni, assembly GCA_963931845.1. Taxonomy (NCBI): domain Eukaryota; kingdom Metazoa; phylum Arthropoda; class Arachnida; order Araneae; family Salticidae; genus Maratus; species Maratus michaelseni. Next base: position 140,568,806 of record OZ007587.1, on the reverse strand, counting down.
ATGATGACGCTTTTGGTCCGAGGCTCTTGTGCGCACTGCACACTTCTCACACGCCAGATTTGGGATACCTTTAATATTTTTGTGTCATAAAGACATACAGCATTGAACTTAAGTCTACAAATCTGTGAGGCAATCAAAAAAAAAAAGTTTAATTTCATATTAAAATCTAATACAAAATACAGGGTGTTTAAAAAAAAAAACGATTTTAAAATATCATAACTATTTAGCTTTTAATCCGTTTTGATCGAATAATATATTCGACAGGTAGAAAGAGGGTAATCTCGAATTTCATGCAGTTGCCGGCAGGTGTGCTCACGCTCTTCCTTCGCCCGCCACTTCAGTGTTTGTCTATCCTCCTAGATCGTCGAACCTCTCAGTGGGCGATTTCTTCTTGAGGGGGTTTATAAAAGACTACGTTTATGTGCCTCCCCTTCTAGCTACATTAGTCGAACTGAATATACGCATAACAGCAGCAGTGGATGCAGACATGCTCCAAAAGTTTGGGGCAAATTTTACAACAGTATAGACACATGCCTTCTACCTAAAGGTGGACATATTGAGCACCTTTAATTTGGTTTGTAAAAAGAACGTTATGATTAACCATGTAATATAAAATTAATCTCAAGTGTCTATTTTTCATAATATATTTTAATATATTTTTCATAATATACGCATTTAAAATCTGGTGATTCTTTTTGAAACACCCTGTATAGACTTGCAACAACTGACGTAATTTTCGAATGGCATTGCATTTATTGAAAGTGAAATGGATTAATAACGAGTGCATTATACTTTTTTATTAAAAGGCCATATTTAACGAGTAAAAGTATAAATTAAAAATAGTTATTAAAAATATTAAATATACAAGTAAGAATTCGAAAATGCAATTAAAAGAAGAAAAAAATTATAAAGCTCTTATGTAGATTAATAAAATCATTACGTATAAAAGTTTCGCGTATTTGCACTTAGGAAATCGAAGTCAAGGATGTATCGTTTTTGGTACTAAAGAAGAAGCTGAAACTCAATCTGAATGTGAATCTAATTATGTTAATTATATGCTTACGAATTAAAAAGAAATGCAATAAGGCAGCTTGGGAAGAACTATTATGTTTCTTACTTAAAAATCATCGTATTAATCCACAGTTTCATAGTATCATAAACCTAATTTAACCTATGCTTCTGTCATCAAATAGGGATCGTTTATACAGTTTATAAAAATGTAAAGTATTAGTAGTAGCATTTTAAATGCTTTCTTATTTTGCTTACAATTTACATGGCAAGAATTTCATCATGCCCAACATAACGATTTTATTATGCATAACGTACTCTATAAGAAACTGTAAAAATTGCAGCAACATTCCGTATAATTTTATGCATCCAAATTGCCAACATTTTTGCTCCATCATTTAGCCAGATAACAGTAATTTTTTTTGTAAATTTTCAAAAATAAACATATCTAAGGCATATTTTTATAGTGAACTAACTGATCCGTTGCCCGGTAATCAGAAACTTTATTTTGCGGTTTCGATAAAAATAGTCATTTTCGGCGAGCATTCTTTTCTAAACAAGCCTCTTTCCGAACGAAACTCAGACACTCGTACCCAGCCTACGAAATTGTATAGCAGGCGTGCTACGCACGCGCTGTAATATCATTTAGCTCCAATTTCCACCGCTAGGGGGCGCTAAATCACCTTACTTAGTTATCTATATCTTAGTTCATGTTAAGTTAAATGAACCAATTCCCGTTGAAGAAGATTCTAGACATTTTTAGAGCACATTGGTTGAAATATGAAAATGCCCTAGGTCGACCACTGACAAGCACTATCACTCACAGCTACCGACATGCGACAACCACAGTGCACGATGAGAGACTGGAGGTTACTACCACACACAAACACCAGTGGTCTGCGTTGGGTAGTTGTGGCTGCAAAATGAAATATAGGGACACACACGTCTCTCTCTCTCTCTCTCTCTCTCTCTCTCTCTATATATATATATATATATATATACTGTAACAAAAATGCCGGCAATTTGGGTGCATAAAATTACAGAAAACTTCCACCGTCTTTGCTAGACAGTATCTATATATTTAAAACGTTAAGCATTTTCTTTCGACAATTCGTGAGAGCAAACTACTGCATCAAATTACACCATTCTTTTTTTTAATGAAAGATATTTGGACACAGATTTGTTATCGTGCATTCGTTTGTTTGAAAATTTAATTAATTAGCCGTAATTTTCAAATAAACTTTTACTTATGACGTCATAAAGTCGGCAACTCCCACTGTTGCGAGGTATAGAGTTTATTCTCTGAACTCCGTTGTTCGCCGATCTTTTGACATTAGCTAATATCAACTAGGTAATATTGTAACATTGCACTGAGAAAAAAAATATACCTCCTTCAACTAGAATGAATAGTTAGACTGTTTCTAAATCCCTAAACTAGAAATATAGATTTCTGAACTATGCGAATAAGGTATACAAATAAACTGAATAGACGAAATGATCGAGAATTTCTAGTACTGTCTTAAAACAAAGTTCGTTATTAGCTAAATCCACAAGTAGAAAAGTACTTAGTTATACTCAAGGCCTCGAAGTGCAATGTCGTTTGTTTCAGTTATTGTTCCGTTTCAATTAAAGTAAAATATATTGTTTAGGTACCGATTTTAGTATCTCAAAAATAATTGTTTCTGGTACAGTTCTGGTTTTCGTTTCAACCGAAATATTTTTTTTTTCTGAATTTCCGGTTCTTCATTCTGTCTAGTTTATTTTTAACAACTGAATTCATTTCAGTATACATAATATCTGATTAACCTTTACGCATACTTTATATTAACTTGTCGTTGGGGGCCACCGTAATACTTACCCATCATGGATATGCATAATGTAAAATATTAAAATAAAAATGTGTAAACTACTTATAAAATGCATTGCAATTCAAATAAAATCGTGGCTTGATGAAGTCACAAACTTTAAAGGCTCGATTACTGAATTGCTTGAAAGAGGTTTTTCCTTATAACTCCAAAAATAATAATCCTATTAACTAGCGGTTTATTGCATCTGATTAAGCGTCTAATTTCCAATTAAAATATATCTTTGAAGTGAAATTTGGATGAAATACAGGGTCATGAAAAATCGAAGAGTGTGGAAAATAGGATTCAAAATATCTCGGCAACTCATTATCCGATCGACTTCCTGCTTAATGCAAAATTTATGTTTTTTTATTGTCTTTTATATTCATTTCTAAAAATAAACAATTTCGAAAATTTGTATATACCTTTTATCAGAACGAATATTTTGAGAGTCCGAAAAAAATTGTTCCGGTTAATCGAGGTTATTGAAATGAAATAGGCTTCTTCCCATTATTACATACTAAGTACATACCAAATTGCAAGTCTCTATCTCAATTTGTTCGGGAGATAGAGCGTTTACAGACACACAGACACACAGACGGACGGCAAACATTTTTTTCTAAAAATATGTTTTTCGGAATCTCCAGTGTCTGAAACGTGTAAATCCGTCAAAAATTTTTTTTCGATTTTCAAAACGATTACAAGACTTGCCCTATACTACGTATGATGGGTAAGTAAAAAGGTAAAGAGCACAAGTAAATTATGTCAATGGTTTGTGTTTTAATTTATATTTTAACTTAAGGCTGTAATTACAAAATGGCTACATTCCGACATATTCAGGATATATTTAAACATTTTGAAACGACAATCACATATATTTCAAGACGCAATATAGCTATCGATAAATGAAGTACTCTATTCGATTTCAATCTTCTTTACTTTACAATGTTACTTATAATCTATGTCAATCTTCTGTTATTTTCATGTGTTTTCTTATAAAAATGACTCCATGAATGTGTCAGAAAGTTTTGTGTAGTTCAGCTGGGAAAAAAAAATGATTTTTAGAACCCCTTGCATAATTAATGGGGTTTTCTTTCCATCAGAGATAACTTTTCTTTTCTGGTTTTTGGTTTTTCGGTTCAGTTCCGATTCGAATGCCTGACTATATCTCATCACAAATTTTAATGGGATACTAGGTAGTACCCGTCAAATCTTGACAGTAAACAATTTAAAAGTTCCACAGTAAAATGGTTTTCATAACATCATTAAAATGTCAGTAACTAAATAAACGGCTGTTATATTTTATCTACTATTTCGTTTCCATACTGCAGCTAAATCTTATAGCTATGAGTTATAGATTAGAGTTTTAATATTTTAGAAGCAGTGATAACGTTTTCTACGATTTATTTTAAATAGGAAATGAAACATAGCAACATTTTTTCAGAGTCTGCTTTCAAACAAGATTTCATAACTGAAGTCACGAACGAAAGCTTCTAGAAACTGATGTCATTTTCATGCAATCAATCTAGATTTAGTTTTTATGAATGAAAATGTGAGTTCCCATTTTAAAATAGTGCCTTACGAAATAGAATTTCACAAAATGCCACGCCATATGGTTGAATTTTTTAAGATGTTGTTAGGGAAATTGTACATTTTTCAATTACATGCCACCCCACACACACATGCACGCACACACACACACACACATAAAAAAAACTGCAGCCTCATTTATAAAACCGGGGGATTGTACTATGATTTCGTCAAAGTAACGTGAATGCTTGCACTCTTTTATTTAACTTAACTGCATGTATGTAAAAATAGAATTTTGTAATTGATTTTTTACTCACCTGATGTGCTAGTATTATGAATATTATGCACACAGATGTGTTTTCGATAAATATTAATATTTTTCAAAACATTAATGTTTTTAGAATTTAATTTTAATTTTATGAATTGAATTTGAGACAATTTTCTGTGAGCCGGGTGCAATAGTTACAACTATGTATACGAGTCGCAACAAGAATGGGGTTAATTATACGTCAAACCAAGCTCGATAAATCATGCCAGTTGGCTGTGTAACTGCTGCAATTAAATTACTACTATTTTAAACGTAAGAAGTAGGAAATAAAACATAAATAAAAAACATAGAGTGAAATATTAAAAAAATTACTTTTTCTCAATTAATTGTTTAATATAAATCAATTGCGTTTATACGTTGATAAAATAGTTTAAAAATCCTCAATAGATAGTATACTTAAATAATATATTTTTATCACTGTTGCCACATCTAAAAAAGAAACAGAGCAAAAAATATACATATATTTTATTAAATTCAATAGATAGTGCTTTCTACGAAGCGTTAGTCAAAGCGGGGATTTTTCCATAATCGGGATCCACATCAAATTAACGTATTTTATCGGAGATTTTTTGAAGCAACCAGAATTGCAGTCTAAAAAATTAGACGTGATTTTAAAGATGAACATTGAGTTCTTATAAAAGCGTTTTTTTCAAACTGTTTTTACTTTTGTATCTATTTTTAACACTTTCCAACCTAGTTGAAAAGTGTTTATGACTTCAGTTTGTCTGGCCGTCTGGCCGTGCTCTAACTCCCGTAAATATGCTCGGATTGCTCTGCAATTTTTATATGTTATTGTAGTACTCTATAGCATGTTCCCCATTTCAACGGAAGTGTGTAGCACTTATAGTTTTTTTTTACAGGGACACTCAAAAGAATTTCGTTTCATTGCGATCTATGGGGAAAAATCATCTGCGGTTTATTTTAATGATGTTACTCAATTTCAAACACATTGTAATTGATATATATCACTAAGGTGCATTACAAGAAGCTTAATATGGAATAGGGTGTGCATAGCACTTATAGTAACTTTACAGGAACAGTCAAAAGAATTCCGTTACATTACATCTATGGAGAAAAATCGTCTGCGGTTTATTTAAATAATGTTTCATTATTTTAAACGCATTGAAATTTATATATATCACTAAGGTGCATTACAAGAGGCTTACTACAGAATATTGTGTGTATAGCAGTCATCGTTCATTTACAGGGAGACACAAAAGAATTCTCTACTGTCTGTTTACAATAATTCCTGGAAGTCCGTTTTAAGTTACTGAACGCGATTTTAAATTTAACTCACTTTTTGTGTATTTACGTGGTGTGTATAAGTTCTGTAGATCATATACAGGGAAGCACAAAAATTCGAGAACACATTTCCGTTTATTGACAAACTCCAGAAGGAGAATTTTAAACTGTGCTACGCTTTTCCTAACTGAACTAAAATTTAGCATCCTATGTAGTATATATACAAATTTATAGATCATATAGAGGGCTGAATAAAAGTATTCGGATATTTTTCCGAATACTGTATAGGTTGCAAATTCCTTAAATTATGTTTTTAAATATGTTATGCGTTTTCCAAATTATTTACTTAGATGCTATATTTCAGCTTATTAAACGGTATGATTTGTAAAATTATTTTGGAAGCGTTGGAAAGTGTTACATAATCTATGCTTGAAGCATGATTTTTCGTTCTTGTTTTTATTGTCTTTTGTAACGATTTATGGGCGGAAATGCACAGAGCTCAGTTATTGGGATTTCTGTATTTTTAATATATTACATTTTTATTTATTTTAAAGGTCCCTAAGGTTAAGACGGACAAAGCCGGATAGATCTGCTAGTTTATAATAAAAGTTAAAACGAAAATCCTTTGTTAGAAATGCATTTGAAAAAAAAAAGTGCTAAAAGTTTTAGAAAAATAAAACAAGTTTATGTAAAATATTTTCACTATTGCATAAAAATGCAAAAGCATGAGATTTTATTCAAATCGCTAATATTCTAAACAATTTTGAATTTTTTTTTCTTGAATCATGCTTTTTCATTACTCTAAAACACCAGTTACTTATTAAAAAAATACATTTAATGAGCTCAGTTTTTCAACGTTTACACAGGTATTTTTTTTAAAGATATAGAGAGACTCAGACTGGACAAAAACAAAATATAATATAAAAAAAAATCTTGCCTGTAACATATTTTATGTTGCTGCTAATTAAAAACAAAATACAGTATGATAGCTTGATCTTTTGAAATATTGCGTGTAATTAAAAGACTTACATGATTTACTCTCAAAAGAAAGCTAATATTAATTTTGCGCAGATTTTTTTTTTTATTCCCTTTATTTAAGCTGACCGTGTATTTATTTACACAAAAAGTATCCCACTGTGTTTTGGAAAGAAAAACATAGCAAGAATAACATGTTCTTTTAATCCTCTAGAAAAAATAATTTAGTTGAGAAAGAAAGAAAAAAAACAACAATTAACTTTCCGTAAAATTAAAATGGTTAATTCAGATGTCATTCTCTTAGTAAAGTGAGCTTTACTTGGTAGATTCATTTTATAATATTTGACTGACTTTAAATATGACAATGGAGGGGGTCGGGGCAAGAGAGTGCTTAGCCACATTTTTGAACTTCTGAGATTTTTCAGTTTGAAAATTTGACCAAATACTCAAATCAAGATATATAACATAAAGTTTTTTTGCCAATGTCTTAGTAACGTTTGAGACACTCTGAGTAACAATATGGCATTACTTTAATGATATTACTATTACGTTTTTTTGTAAATTAGCTATCTTTATTGGGGGTATAAACGTCTGGGGTGAAAACGAAACTTGGGACCACCAAGTGACATTAGAAAAAAATTATATGTAGGATATTGTAATTTACAATATTAAGCAACAGATTACAGTGATAGATTTATTTCACCAAAAAAGTGGCTTGGCACTTTCTTGCCCCGACCCCCTAAATTATAAATATTACATTCAAGCAATCTAACCTATAATTTTCCATCTCTGCTTTTAGTTAGACAAAATTAATGCAAATTAGATTCTTTCAATCTGGTAATACTATATGTTGAATGCTTCTTTAACCCTAAGATGCATGAATATATCAATCACCATATTAAGATACATTTGCAGCCGAGTACAAAATAACCACGTCATGCACGGGTTAAGCTGATTGGAATATATTTTCCGAAAATTAATGTACCACCTAGAATGAGTGATGAAAATGAATGAATATATTCACCGTTCATTGTATACTACTATACAGTGAAATGAATATATTACCTACAATATTTACAACGTGAGAAATATTTTAAAACTTTATTACAATCTTTTCACATTATATATTGGTGTTCAACTACTAGCTTTTTTGAATAAAACAAAATTAAATTATTGAATTTTCAGCACTACATTAGATGGTTTATTTATTAGATTATTATTTTTTTTTAACCGAACGATTCATTTATTATATTGAAATCACTTGCGATAACTTCTAAATGTTTGTAAAACTATTATTTTATTTCATTCTTTTTTAGCATATGAAAGTAACTCTAAGTTATCGCTATTGTTAGAGTTCGAGAAACACTTATGAAGCACTCAGATTTTATTAACAATATACCTGGTTTACCAGTTTGGCTTTAATTTTTATTCAGAAATTCCAAAAGAAGAATTTTTACCTTATGTAATCCCAAAATGGCTGTCATTAAATAAATAAAAGAATACTGTTCGGAATCTCTGGTAGGAATTCGAAATTTCTGATTAAATGTGGAAGCCGAACTGACAACCCTGGAAAGGACCATCTTCTGCTACCATTCAGTCACAAATAAGAAAATCGAAATCAGCAACCGGAAAATTTATGTTAAAAATTCTTTTAAATAAAATTTGAGAAATAAAAATCTATTTTAATTTATTTTATATATCCATTGCCTCTAAAATTTAATTGTTGTGAATGTGTTGCACACTCTTGCAATATACTAAGGATACAAGAATATATTTTATATCGGCTATTTTACTTGACATGACATCTTGCAAAGGCGGTGTTAATGTTATTAAAAAAAAAAAAAAACTTAATTTTTCATCATCTCTAATCTGTCTTTCATCATCTCTCGTATGTTGTTTTTCTTTGATATTCTAATTTTAAATATCTCAGTTTGGGATTTAGCAGGGTTGCCAGTTTGGCCTCCTTTTTCATTCAGAAATTCTGACTTCATACCGGAAAGAAGAATTTTTACTTTTGTAATCACGAAATGTCTGTCTTTAAATTAAGTAAAAGTTCTATTCGGAATTTCTGAATAAAAAAGAAGGTCGTACTGTCACCCTTGCAATATACTAAGGATACAAGAATATATTTTATATCGGCTATTTTACTTGACAGGACATCTTGCAAAAGCGGTGTTAATGTTATAAAAAAAAAAAAAAACTTAAATTTTCATCATCTCTAATCTGTCTTTCATCATCTCTCGTATGTTGTTTTTCTTTGATATTCTAATTTTAAATATCTCAGTTTGGGATTTAGCAGGGTTGCCAGTTTGGCCTCCTTTTTCGTTCAGAAATTCTGACTTCATACCGGAAAGAAGAATTTTTACTTTTGTAATCACGAAATGTCTGTCTTTAAATTAAGTAAAAGTTCTATTCGGAATTTCTGAATAAAAAAGAAGGTCGTATTGTCACCCTTGCAATATACTAAGGATACAAGAATATATTTTATATCGGCTATTTTACTTGACATGACATCTTGCAAAAGCGGTGTTAATGTTATTAAAAAAAAAACTTAATTTTTCATCATCTCTAATCTGTCTTTCATCATCTCTCGTATGTTGTTTTTCTTTGATATTCTAATTTTAAATATATCAGTTTGGGATTTAGCAGGGTTGCCAGTTTGGCCTCCTTTTTCGTTCAGAAATTCTGACTTCATACCGGAAAGAAGAATTTTTACTTTTGTAATCACGAAATGTCTGTCTTTAAATTAAGTAAAAGTTCTATTCGGAATTTCTGAATAAAAAAGAATGTCGTACTGTCACCCTTGCAATATACTAAGGATACAAGAATATATTTTATATCGGCTATTTTACTTGACATGATATCTTGCAAAAGCGGTGTTAATGTTATTAAAAAAAAAAAAAAACTTAATTTTTCATCATCTCTAATCTGTCTTTCATCATCTCTCGTATGTTGTTTTTCTTTGATATTCTAATTTTAAATATCTCAGTTTGGGATTTAGCAGGGTTGCCAGTTTGGCCTCCTTTTTCGTTCAGAAATTCTGACTTCATACCGGAAAGAAGAATTTTTACTTTTGTAATCACGAAATGTCTGTCTTTAAATTAAGTAAAAGTTCTATTCGGAATTTCTGAATAAAAAAGAAGGTCGTACTGTCACCCTTGCAATATACTAAGGATACAAGAATATATTTTATATCGGCTATTTTACTTGACATGACATCTTGCAAAAACGGTGTTAATGTTATATAAAAAAAAAACTTAATTTTTCATCATCTCTAATCTGTCTTTCATCATCTCTCGTATGTTGTTTTTCTTTGATATTCTAATTTTAAATATCTCAGTTTGGGATTTAGCAGGGTTGCCAGTTTGGCCTCCTTTTTCATTCAGAAATTCTGACTTCATACCGGAAAGAAGAATTTTTACTTTTGTAATCACGAAATGTCTGTCTTTAAATTAAGTAAAAGTTCTATTCGGAATTTCTGAATAAAAAAGAAGGTCGTACTGTCACCCTTGCAATATACTAAGGATACAAGAATATATTTTATATCGGCTATTTTACTTGACATGACATCTTGCAAAAGCGGTGTTAATGTTATATATAAAAAAAACTTAATTTTTCATCATCTCTAATCTGTCTTTCATCATCTCTCGTATGTTGTTTTTCTTTGATATTCTAATTTTAAATATCTCAGTTTGGGATTTAGCAGGGTTGCCAGTTTGGCCTCCTTTTTCATTCAGAAATTCTGACTTCATACCGGAAAGAAGAATTTTTACTTTTGTAATCACGAAATGTCTGTCTTTAAATTAAGTAAAAGTTCTATTCGGAATTTCTGAATAAAAAAGAAGGTCGTACTGTCACCCTTGCAATATACTAAGGATACAAGAATATATTTTATATCGGCTATTTTACTTGATATGACATCTTGCAAAAGCGGTGTTAATGTTATTAAAAAAAAAAACTTAATTTTTCATCATCTCTAATCTGTCTTTCATCATCTCTCGTATGTTGTTTTTCTTTGATATTCTAATTTTAAATATCTCAGTTTGGGATTTAGCAGGGTTGCCAGTTTGGCCTCCTTTTTCATTCAGAAATTCTGACTTCATACCGGAAAGAAGAATTTTTACTTTTGTAATCACGAAATGTCTGTCTTTAAATTAAGTAAAAGTTCTATTCGGAATTTCTGAATAAAAAAGAAGGTCGTACTGTCACCCTTGCAATATACTAAGGATACAAGAATATATTTTATATCGGCTATTTTACTTGACATGACATCTTGCAAAAGCGGTGTTAATGTTACTAAATAAAGTAAAAAATACTTAATTTTTCATCATCTCTACATAAAGTAATGTATGCTAAGTTTTAATAGTTAAAATATTATAAATATTAGCAAAGAAAAGGCAATTATATGTATGTATTGAAAAGCATGAATCAAATAAATATTTTTTTTTTCACAAGATTATTTATTTAAAATTAAATTTTGTGTTCCCAGAATACCGCACAACAAAATCTCCATGACAGAAGATCTGAAAAATGTTTCTTAGTTTAAAAACAAATATGTGGACATGCCATCTATGCAGTTTATTCTAAAATAAGCTTAAAATAGCATGTCCTATTATTAACCTTTCTTAAAAAAGCTTTTCCATATTCGCTACTAAATTTTTTCATGTAACTATTTTAGACAGAACAAGTGACTTATTTGAAGAAAACACTAGGAATACAAGACATAAAAAATGTTTGGAAGGACTGAACATGTAATAAAAGATGCCTATTTATTTCATATTAATTACACTGTCAAATCAACACCTTCTATAAGTATCTAATAATATTCGATATGATTTTTTTTTTTATACTTTCAGGTTTAACGGAGTATATTTTCTTAACGAAACATCTGTTGTAAATAAATATTTAAAATTTTAATGCAATGATAAAATTATAGTATCTTTATTTAGATACTACTTTTTACGTAGAATATGATTACATAGAATATATGAATTTTTACATAGAACCTGCTATAATTTGTATATATATATATATATATATATATATATATATATAAATCTAATTTGTAGATAGTTTAAAACGAATTGCTCATCAAAATATGTAATAAAGAAATAATTTAAAACTTGCAATAAAAACGGTCGTCTATTCATTTCATGTTAATTATAATTTACTCTTCAAAATTTAATGAAATCCAAGCTTTCGATAAAAGGAAATTCGATAAATAATGTTGAACCGTATTTTTTAATCTTTACAGAAAACTATAAAAAAAAATGTGACACATTTTTTTTCCTCATTAAGGCATTTTATTGTAAGTAAACATTAAAATATTTGATATAATAATAAAATTATCTTTTGTTATGGAATGTTCATATTTTATGGATACGTGGGATCAGCAAAGAAATTTAAAATTCAGATAGCTTGCGAATTTAATATGCACATATTTCTTTTTTACACTTAAATAAAAATATGGACTAAATGAGCAAAGACTGTAAGGTAAGAGTAGAAAAAAAAAATACTTTTCTTATAAAACGAGAAAAAAATACTATGAAAAGAGAGAAAAGATGAAAAGCCTTCCTTAGCCGTAGGTAGTTTTTTAGTCCTAATTAAGGGTATGAAAAATTAATCTTCAAAAATATTTCGTCTAATTAAACGGCACACTTGATTTATTTTTTCGTAGAAAGTTAATATCAGCATTTTAAAGAAAATTCTCTAACATTCTTTTGAAGGAATCAGCCGCATCAATAAGCACTTTAAAAAGATGCAGGTTTTAGCTCTGTAAAATTAAAAAACAAATAATTTTCGTGGGTTTAAAAAATATATATATATTTATAATATAAAGTAAGGTTTTCGTATATTTTTAACTGTAATTTCTATGGAGTAAGTCTGAAAGTAATTAAGAAGCAAATAGATGTATGAATACTTTTTATAGTACATTCAGCACTAGAAATACCAAGCATATTTAAGTTAAGAATTCTATATATATAAATTTTTTATTAAAAATTTTCTTCTATAAACTCATTAATATTATGTCAGTATAAGTAAACGATTTTATAATTACTTCTAATAAGATGATGCGCAAATTATGTTTGTTCACTATAAAATTTTTTAAATTGTCTGCCTAAATAAATCTTCACATGCCTAATGTATCTTATATATAATAACGGAATCGTGGTGGTTGAATCTTTGATACCTGCAGAGTTTTACTATCTAATAACAAACAACTGAATTTTTTTCAATACTATGCCATACATTTTGAAAGCTTAACGGCCATGGGAATATATACAGGAAACACCGGACGAGAAGTTTCGCAATCCGATATTCTAAGATTAAAATCTGCAATTACAGTTTGTTTATTTAATATTTCTTTAATGTTATTTCTGTTCTGCTATCACATCCAGCACCCAAAGCAATGGACCACAGGTATTAGATTTGAATCCAGGTTTAAGCTTAGACGTTCAGAATTTTGAATTTCGTAACTGATTTTTCAGAATAATGCTCTTTCCTTTAATATACACTAAGGGAAAGGAAAAAAAAAAACGTTTGATTTTGAGGTATAACACTGGTAACTGGGGTGCCAATTCATAATCGTAAAATTAGCAATAATAAACCGTAAAATAAGACGAGACACGTTACTGCGCAGTCGCGAGACTAGAGCGAAAACAGTTTTTCTCTGTATTTAATGGAGCAGTATTAAACTGTACGTAAAAATAGTATATTATTGTAAAATCAATTTTTTTTAATGCAGTATGAAAGTGTAGGTAAAAACAGTATGTTACTGTAAAATCAAAATTTTATTATTATTATTATTAAACTTAGTTAAAAACAGTATGTTATTATAAAATCTCTTTTTTTTTTTGGGGGGGGGGGGAGCAATGTAGTATTAAAGTATGTTATTGTAAAATCAACAATTGACTTTTGCAGTGTAGTGGTACTGTTCAAACTTCCAATGAGCGCGCTGTCGCAAATTTCACGGCTCATCCTCTCAAAGACTCGTAGCTATATCTGAGAAAATATACAGTGGAACTTCCTTTTAACGAAGTCCCTATTTAACGAAGTTTTCTACTTAACGAATTTTTCTGCAAAACTTTGACTTTGAACACCATTAGCATGTAAATTAATCTCCATATTACGAAAAATATATTCTATATAACGAAGTTTATTCCACTTTTGTACGTGTACAGACCTCAAACTAAGAGGTTGATATTGCGATGGATATGCGAATTTATTTCAGCGGATTGTATGAAAATGAACACATTTAAATAATTTCCATTCTGTTTGGTGCTAAATAAAACAATTGTTTTTCACACTAAAAACACTTGTTATCATTACTCTCCCACACCGAGACTATAGCGCTGACAGTTGGGGGAAGTCAAAATCCCCTTTTTACATTCAATATTCAATGATACATCTACAAAAATGTGCTTCAAAATGCAAATCGAAGAACATCAAAGTTATTTTTGTTCCTTCCAATGCAACTTCTAAACTTCAGCCATTAGTCTAAGGAATAATAACAAATCTTGAAGTACATTATCAAAAAAGACAATGTAGTGAAAACATTAGTTTGAGAACCTGTGTATCAGAGCTGATGAAAGCTTGAGGCAAAGTTTGCAAATCTGACGTGATCTCATCGACTGTACACAACTGTTTTGTAAAAGACGGCTTCATAATTAAAACTGAATCAAATGCTTCAGAATCCAATACCTGTTTGTCATATCTGAAGAAAAAATTTCACGAATTTAAGTTGATTTCTATTTAACGAATTTTCTTCATAACGAAGTTTTTAAGTGTAACGATGAGACTTCGTTAAATGGAAGTTCCACTGTATTTAAAGGCTTTAGCAAGCTCTGTGAAAGTTCATAAAATAGATTCATATGATGCTACAGTTACACGTTTTAATATTGAAATATGTATTATTTGAATTTGTGGACTCAAGGGACAAAGTAAAAAAATAAATAGAATTTTTTTAAATGAAATTTCATCTTGAAGAAGGCTAGGAATTTTCAGATTAAATTTACTAAATAATAATTAGATACATTTTTAAAATAATCATCATTATTTATAATCATATCCCTTTTCATTTTCAGTAAAATATATATGTACAGTGTCTAATTAAAGAAGAAATATTTTCCTGGAAAGAAATATTACTTTCAATTATGATTTGTTTTTCTAGCTCTCTTAAAAATCAGAATAACATATATTCTGTAATAACAAATAGCAAATGTCGTGTTATGAAAAAATGTAAAGTAATTTACAAAATATTTTTCAAACGTTTTTTGTATTATTTACATACGATCAGTAAGAAAAAATAAAATGACAATTCTTATAATGCAAGTATTTTATTTTCACTTTGGAGGGGTGGTTGTACTTTAAAAAGTTATGTTCGGTAATGAACGTATCAAAAATATTTTCTCCTGATTACTTTTTTTCATATCATGCTAATTAAATACAGCCGAAGGCAAGCGCACTCAATAATAAGAAACAGTTCGTTTAATTAAATGCCTTTAACGTTTATTTATTTTTTTAATATATATAGTTTCTTCAAATAGTGTTATCTTCTTTTATGAAAATGAGTTACAACAATAGTACCGATCGCACGTAAAGTCATCTATGCAGTAAAAAAATTCTAAAAAAAAATAAAAAATCATTTCACTGATTTATTTATTTATTTTAGAATCGTTTTTGAGCTCCAATGCAAACAATTTTTCATGTATTATTATCTCTTATTAAGACATAATATTATTAAGACATATATAGAAAGACATAAAGAATTTCTAAATTATCTCTTTCAGCACCACACAATTTATGATGCATTTTCTAATAAATTTCAAGTTAAATGAAAATTCTTATAATTAAAATGACTGTACGCATGTAATTTCCAGATCATTGGTCTTGACTCAGCCGTTTGCCTATTTAAATAGCTTGTGTTATGAAGAAAAAAATAGTTTTGGTACAAGTAGTTCACTCCTGGGGGTTACTTGAACCCATATTTCAACAGTTTATTATATATATTTAACAGAAAATTAAATTGTGGTTTAAAAAAATTTTTAAATCTTAGAAAATATCACAAAAGTAGTAAACATTCCGCCATCAATACAATTAATGATCTTTAGGCTACAGTTTGGCAAGAAATATAGAAAATTTGTCACTTTTGGGGTCGAAGCAATCCCAAGTTACGGTACGTTGTTTGAAATTATATTTTTCAATTTTGTTTACTATTAATAATTTTCGCATTCCTTTGTAATATAAATGTAATTGATATAAAACAATAAATATTTTCACCTGTCTAATTTTTATTATTTCGTGTATATTACAACTTACAAGTTTTGACTATCATTTATGATAATTCTGCGAGACATATTTAGAAACGCACACTGATTTTTGTTCCAGATATGATCTATACTAAATTCCTATAACTCATGAAAGTTAGCAGTTGAGATTAATTAATGTATTAGGTTAAAAATAGAATTTTTTTATACTGAAAACACGTAAATCCAAAACAAAGAAAATAAATAATAATTTTAGTTATTATATTTTTTTTATTTATTTAAAGGGAAAAAAATAGTTTAAAACAAAACAACATAAGACTATGTGATTTTCATTTTAATTATTACAAGGGACAAATGCTATGCGCATCACAGCATAGATTTTTACATACAAATCTTTCTTCAGCAAATTATAATCCTTAATGTCTATATATTCCCATTTATATTTATTTCTACAAAAATATATACCGCAGTAAAAGCGACCCATAATCACTTTTTTGAGACAAGACATTATTTCACAGCAGAAAATCCTACACCCCAAGAAATGTGAAAACCGGGAAAATTATTCATGTCTGACTCATAATAGAAATACTATATCTGTAAAACCAGCACATTTTCGTCTTGCTCAACTTCCGGAATGTATAAGAAGATGTAAAACTCAAAAACAAAGTAGGTTAAAAACCAAACATTGTAGAAAAAGGTACAGGGAGAAAAATGTCGTGTAAGAGACAGAATTTCTGACATACATTATGCATGGATGTAGATTTCTTGAGAGATATTTTGAGCCCACATTAATATGAATGGGAAATAACGCAGAAAATGCCGACACAATTTTAAGTTGGTGCAAAAATTGAAGGATTTGAAAACACCACATCTAAAAATCCCCAATGCGAAGAGAATTTTCAGTGAATAGTGTTTCTTAAATCTGCCAATCGGATTTGCTTTCCACGTAATCATATCATAGGGGAAAGAGAGAAATGTATTTTGTTACAAAAGGTACTTTAAAAAAGAAATGAGGAAATTAGTTATCTGGCATATAAACGTGAGGAAATATTTCAGTTTTAAACCTGTATGATTATATTAAAATATTTATGAGTTTCAATAGAGAGAACCTCGTGGTGTATAAATATTTATGTACATGGGTTCACGATCAGTGAACGTGTATTTTATTTTATAGAATGCATTAAAAAAACTTAAGGTGTGAATGTCTGGGAAGAAAATAATCATTTTTTGAAAGGAGAATATATAAAAAAGATTTAGCTACCTGATAAAATGAAATAAAATTTAGTTGTTGTTGAATGCTATAAGAAATTTTTTAAATTAATGCTTAATGTATTAAAAAAATAATATTTACAATTAACTAATAAGGCAAATTTTCAGAATTGAAACTGTGATTAGTATAGACATTTTTAATTTCTTCAAAATTTCTATGTATTCAAAAAAGAAAGAAAAAAGCATGATCACTTAAAAACAAAACAGCAAATTCTGAAACTCGGATTAAGAATGTGTGGAATATTATTGTTATATTATAAATAATATATTTATGTAAGATTAAGTAATTTTTAATCATGACAATTTTCCGTAAAAAAATTAATCAGTAAATGCAATTTAGATTAACATACTAAATTTGATATCGTTCAATAGAATATTTGTGCAAAACTCATCATACACTAATACATAAAAGAAGAAAAAAAAATTTCACTGGTCCAAATTAAACGCTTAAAGTTTGTACACCATCACTCATAAGAAATTGGGAAAAGTGGGAGGGGGTCTTATATAAAATGTTAGCGTAAATTGTGTGCTAACGACAAATATACGAAAGCTATAATTATTAGTTCTATTCAAGAATACAAAAAAAAAAATTATGAAGACTAATAAAAAATAATTGGCGTTGAAAATCTTCAAAGTAAGCTTCGACCTCATTCACTAACGAAATAAACGGCATTTAAAAGTGAGAATCACATTAAGATATCCTCTAAAAATTGAAAATATGATTTTACATGAATGTTTGATACAGTTTATTGCGATTATTTACTTCTTTAGTACAATAATACACTCGAGAATCATATGCATGGTACTTTTTCTGTTAAATATTTTCATAATAATAAGATATATAAATTGTCCTATTTTTGTTTTAAAAAAAAAAAAAAAAAAAAAAAAAAAAAAAGTAGGCGTTTGAGATATGTTTCTACATGCTGCAGGTGTTTAAAATTCATGAAAGTTAAATCGTTATATAATAATAATCGTTATTTTTTTTACATACTGATCTTTTATTTTTTCATTTTTTATTTAAAGTACAGAGAAACAGAAAAAGTTGATTTCATGCATTTATTTAACTGAATTATTAAACCAATCGGTGTCTGATTTTCATCTTTATATAAAACACTATTATAACATGATTACCATGACTGACATTTAACCATGACTAACATTTTGAGCAGCAACTATTCCATAATGTTATACCTGAGTATATAACATATCATTATTAAATTTACAACTTACGAAAAATTCTTTAAAGTATATTTTGAATATATAACTTCAGAAATTACGTTACCTTTTTCTTGGCTAAATAGCAACAAAATATTCATGCACACCACTAGGAATATTTTTTACCTAATTGAAAGAAATGGTGTCGGTAATATTTTATGTCTTTCCAAACTTTCTATCTAAATTTCTTCTTAACCGACAAAATTTCCAGACAGATAAATTACCATATTGAGAAATTGCTCTAGAATTTGAATTCTAAGAATATTCTATGTATAGCACATGCACACCCTCTCCAGAATTAGTGTTTCTTTCAGATATTAGAGTCTCACGTTCTCGAAGGAAATAAATTATGGTGTTTTCAAAATTCGCAAATTTAGAGTCTTTTCCAAAATTTGGAGTCAGGTGTAGAGTAAAACTTTCAGAATTTTGGAGATTACTTTCTTTTTTGTCATATATTTAGACTCAAAACTTTTCAGCTATATTTATAGAACAGAGTATTTTGAAAATTTATACTTTTTTTTTTTTTTTTTAATAGTTTGTAGTTATTTTGAATCATATAATAATAAATATATCTGCCTTAAAGGGGTAAAAAAATAACTACTTTTAAATGAAAACTACTCTTTTTTAATCATATATTTGGATTAAAATACAGATATATGATTCATATGCTTAAGTGACAAAAACAGAACATAAAAAGGTTGTAAGAAACTTTTAATATAATGATAGACATGTTTAGAACGCACAAACAACGCCATTATCAAGATCTACACGATAAAAAAAATTTCTCGCAATTAAAAAAAAAAAAAAAAAAAAAAAAAAAAAACCTTGAAAAACATAAACCACGAGATCATCATGTGTAATAAAATAAGGTGCTTAAAAATAGTCAACAGTAAACGTGAAAATTAATATTTCCTCATTGATTTTTTTAAATTGAAAAACATCTCGTGGCAAATTTTAAGTAATTCTAAAGAGGCTGATTCATTGCACATGTCCTCGTTACGCATGCAACTCTCTATTCATTCACGGATAATAGATGGGAAATAAAGTTTTGATGGATAAATTATTTTACTATTCTTAAAATCAATTTTTAAAGCCTCGGTCCCATGTAGTCTGGTCAAAGCTGTAGTTCGTTTCATATTTGGATTTACTTTTTTTAATTATGTTCTAGAATGGACTATTTTAAAAATTTAGTGCAGTTTTTTTATTAAAATATTTTGTATTTATTTTAAATATATATTTATAAACTTTTATGTGTTTAGAACAGTAAAATATAATTACTTTTAACTACCCAAACAGGCAAAAATATTATATATATTTTTTTTGAAATCTAAAAGTATTTTACAGTTTTTTTCAAAATTATTATTAGTGAAGTTAATTTTTATGTAAATCGTTATTGATGCCTTTTTAAGTAAGTAATTGGATAAATCATCAAGATATTTCAAAATATGATTAAATCTTAAAAAGAAATAAAGGAAAAAATAAAAGAACTAACTAACTAAATAAATAAATAAAATAAAATAAAATAAAATAAAATAAAATAAAATAAAATAAAATAAAATAAAATAAAATAATAGAATATAAAATAAAATAAATAAAATAAAAATAGATCTTATAACCATATAAAAATTATTTTTCTACAAAGCTGCTGAATTATACGCAATAAATTAAATTTTAAATTGCATTGAAGTATTAGGCTTGATGGTTTTGCAACTGATAACACTGTATAAGAATCAATGATTAAATAAAAAGAAAAAAATCTAAAAGAAACAGCCTCATTTATATACATTTTTAAAACAGATAAAATATGGAATTAAAATATTTTGCACTAAAGTACAATTTTTTTTTTCATCTTTAACATTTTGCATCAACAGCTAATGAAACTAACTCATTAGCTGAATATGTAATTAACATTTTTAAATTCAAACTTAGATTCTATAGCTTGTTAAGAGAATAAAAATGCATTTTCTAAACAAGCCAAAAAGTCTCTAAATTTGCTACAAAATTTTTGATATATCGGACTCTTTAAAAGGTGCTTTTCTTCAAAAGTTTAACTTTTAAAATTTTGTACATAATAAGACAATATTATCAATTTTAATTTAACAAGAAATAATTGACAAATTTTATTAGATGTTAACAGTTATTTATAGAATTCTTGCTCAGCATGGGATGTATTTTAACATGCAGAAAACATATACACTGCAAATAGTATTCTATAAATAGTATTTTTTTTTTCTTTAGAAAAAAAAAAAAAAAAAAAAAAAAAAAAAAATTCATTCAATGTAGGAAATTCTTCGAATGTGTCAAAATCGTCTTGCATTGTTTTCTAGATATTTGAATTGGAAGTCATTTTGAATTGGATAGATCTCAACACTTATTTAGCATACTAATCGATTGTAATGCCAAATATTTTAAACGACAGTAAAATTAAACACATGCCTGTCTTAGAGAGTTAAATTTCTTTCCTAAATTGTTAAAAGAATACATTAAATCCATCTAGCACTTAGACACAAAAAGGATACTAAAGTAACCAGAATAATTAAAAAATAGAAAAGAAATCAAGGCAAGTAAAACAAAAGGCTGAGTCAAAACTTTTGTTAAAATATTTATTTACGAATTTACACAAAAGAAAAAAAATGGTAGAGAGAGAAAAGTATTTTTTTTTCTTTTATTTTCCCCTTGGGAGATTTAATGAAAGCTAGGAAGAAAGGAGAAAAATGCCTGCACCTTTCTACGGCTGTAAACAATGGGCTGAGTAATAACTCCAATAAAGTTAACAATTTCAACATTCTTTCAAGACTTTGAAAATTTTCTTGTGATAAAACGGGATAAATAAACGGAAAGAAGCAAAATCGGATCCCATTTGTTTTGTTGAAATTAGAGAATATAAGTTGAATGGGAACAAAGGGGAAAAAGTTAATAAAGTAAAGTTATTTCTCTTTCTTGGCTTTTAAGAGTTATCTTTAAGCAATTTAAGTCTTTGAATAACTGGAAAAAGAAAATGATACTCTAACTTAAATTGAGAATGTAAAAAAAAAAAAAAAATGTTTCCTTTATACATTTAAATTCTATGATAAATAAATAATAAGAGTGCAATTTAAGTGTTTTATGAGATGCATTAGTTCCAATTATTTTAATTAGTTCTTTTATATTTAGTAAGCGAGATTTCATTTATATTAAATTTAAAAAAAAAAAATTAAAGGTGAATGAATGTTTTGCAAATATAAAAAAACTTTTAAAGTAAATAAAGTGCAATTCAAAATACGTATTTAAACAGATATATTTAAAAAATAGTAAAACTTCAAAACTGTTGACAATTATTTACGAATATCTTTTATTATTATTTTTACGAGTTCTTACACTTACCTAAGAATATCTATTAGGGTATTCAATATGAACTTTACTGTCGGTACGAACAATATTACAGTAACTCTTGGTGTTGTAAATTTCCTTGTACTTTCTCGTCAAGATTTATGTAATTGTTGAAGTCATGTATGTGTTTCTGTGAATAAAAAAAATGTATATGGATCATTCGAGACGACAGCCTTGTAGCTATAGGTCTCAAAGCATCATCCCTTCAAAGTTCCCTTCAAATGATGTGCTTACCTCAAAATAAGGATTGTACAGCTACAAGTAAACATCGAAATGGGATTCACCCTATACACTGGTTAAAGTAATCTCATTGCGCACAGATACTGTGCGTCTGACTGTCATCTATAGATAGTTACAAGAAATACAAGAGGGGCGGCATCTATCCCGGATGCGGCGACTCTCCAGGAGTTACTCTATACCGCAAAAAACAAGTTAAATAAAAAAGTTAAAGTTTTAAATAAAGATTTTGGTGTAAAATAATTTTAAAACAAATTGAGTAAAACTTCCCGCGACTATATTGTTAAGTTGATATTTCCTTTCTAGGACCTTTTAATTTTTTGAGAAATTGTCACCAACGAAAGATGTAAAAAGATATGCAAATATTTAGAAAGCAATATTGCCTGGTTAAAGCTCTTAAAAAGGAAAACAATCGAATTTTTCTTTAAAAAAAAATGTATTAGGAATACAGTATCATTGTGAAGACAAGGCAAATAACAACGCAAAAATGAAATCGCGCATTCTTTTGATTTTCAACAATTATTCGAATGAAAAACTGTAGAAGGACAGTAGAGAACTTGTAACTTCCAGAATACGTGAAGTGCGAGGTAAAAATTTAAATATCTATACTTAGATTCAACTTAACTTACTGGAATTAATCGAGAGAAAAGAAAGAACCTAAAAATCAGAAACTATGATCAAAGACTTATTGTACAATCCATTCTCTTAAGTTGGAAACCCACATGAAGCGGTAAGCGAGTTTTTGTTATGGCAAATCGCAAAAGACATTTTAATACCCTTCGGATGAATTTTAAAGAAATTAGCAAAATAAATGTGGAGGTAACGATTCTATGCTTTTCCATCTTTAAGTGACGTTGAGCTAAGAAAAACAGCATCAAAGACTTCTGAATACCGTCCGAAATAATGCTTGTATGGGTGCAAACACATACCGAGGAGGGAGGGCGGGGTGCTAAAAGGTTTTTAATTATTGAAAAATGCATTTATTATTATTATTATTATGTTTGAATCTTTAAGAATGTCGTATAGTAAATCCACAAGGAAATTTCCTAAAAATACGGCCGTAAGAGCCAGAAACGTTGACCCGCGCAGACTGGCGTTGCCTAAGAAGCCAAAATTTTAAACTCATTTATCTCGAAACACTGTTTTTCAGCAGTTTTGTCACGATAAATTTTCAAAATGTTAACGGATTGATATGTATACATATATGTATATATATATATATATATATCATCATCATCATCATCAACCGTTTTCAATCCACTGCTGGATGTAGGTCTCCCCCAGATTTTTCCATTGTTGCCTGTCTAGTGCTTTAGTCATCCAATTAACACCGGCCACTTTTCTGATTTCGTCACTCCATCTTACTTGAGGTCGTCTTCTTGGTCGTTTTACATCTCTGGGATACCACTGTAGGGTGTTTGTGCTCCATCTATTGTCTTGTCTTCTTGCAATGTGCCCAGCCCATTTCCATTTTAGCCATTTAATTCTCTCGATAATGTCAAAAACTTTCGTCTGACTTCTTATCCACGTTATTCTCTTTCGGTCTCTTCTGGTTATGCCTAGCATACATCTTTCCATACTTCGCTGTGTTGTTTGTAATCTTTGTACCATCCGTTTTGTTAGTGTCCAAGTTTCTGCTCCATAAGTTAGTGCAGGCAAAACACATTGGTTAAACACCTTTCTTTTCAAACAAAGAGGCATGTTACTTTTCAGAATAATATTGTTCTTCCCAAAAGCACTCCATCCATTTCTTATTCTTCTATTGATTTCATTCATGATACTGTTGTCTGAAGATATTTCTTGTCCAAGGTACACATAACTTTCAACATCTTTAATCTCAGTGTTGTTGTAGACGATTTTCTTTTTTGATGCAAATGAATTGAACATCACCTTAGTCTTTTCCAAATTTATTTTTAATCCCACATTAATGCTAGCTTCTGCCAAATCTTTTAGCATATTTTGCAATTCTTCAGGGCTATTACTGAAAATTAAAATGTCATCAGCAAACCGGAGATGGCTTAAATATTCCCCATTTATTCTAATCCCTTTGTTTTCCCAATCCAGCTTCTTGAAAATACTCTCTAAGACAGCAGTAAAAAGCTTAGGCGAAATGGTGTCTCCTTGTCTTACTCCTCTTTCAAGCTTGATCTTCGCTTTTCCTTTGTCCAAACGGATGGTGGCTGTTGCTTTCTTGTAGATCTTCTTTATGATATTGATATAAGGTTTGTCTATACCAATGTTCTCCAGAGAAGTAATTACTGCAGATGTGTAGACCGAATCAAATGCTTTTTCATAATCAATAAAGGCAAGACAGAGAGGTAAATTATATTCTTTATGTTTTCCTATAACTTCCCTTACTGTTTGAATATGATCCATTGTGCTAAATCCACTTCGAAATCCTGCTTGTTCTCTAGGTTGAGCTGAGTCCAGAGCTGATTCAAGTCTTGTCGTTAAAACTTTGGTGAAAATTTTATAAATCACTGACAGTAAGCTGATTGGACGGTAGTTTTTAATGTTTTCCTTTTCTCCTTTCTTATAAAGTAACACCATCACAGCATTATTCCAATCTTCTGGTACATCTGATTTCTCAAGACATTTGGAAAACAGTAAGGCTAGCATTTTTGCAAATTCTTCTCCTGCTTCTTTGATAAGATCAATTGTAATTCCATCTTCGCCAGGGCATTTACCTTTTTTCATGCCTCTAATGGCTTGTACAACTTCATCTGTCATCACTGGGATTATCTCTTCAGTTTCTGTTATGTTTACTAGTGGATCACGTAGGTTGATTTCCCTTTGATCTTCACATTTATATAGATCGTTATAGAATTTTTCGACAATGTGTACTATTTCATTATTGATTTTGGTGATTGTTCCATCTGCTGTCTTCAGTGCAAAAATACCTTTTCTTCCAACACACAGTTTGCGCTAAGCTGATTTTAAACTTTTGTTATCTTCTAGAACTTTTTTGACAATATCACAGTTAAATTTTCTGATATCTTCTGTAACACATTTTCTTACCGTTTTACATAATTCTGCATATTCAACTCTTGATTTAGGATAGTTTTTCTTCATTTTAAATTCTCTGCGTTTCTTCATCAGTCTTCTTGTTTCTTCTGTTATTTTCTTTGTTTGCTTTACTTGTGCTTCACCAGCTATCGTCCTTGCAATTTCTTGTAGAGTATTTGTTATTTTCTTGTTCACTACTGTAACATCTTGTTCTTCTTCTAAGATTGATTGAAGTACTTGAAAACGATTTTTAAGTTCTAAATTAAATTCTTCTTTATGTTTCTGGAGATTTATAATATCGACTGATTTCTTTGAGCATTGCAAAAGCTTCATTCTTTCCACTTTAGTATTTAAAAGCAGTTTGCATCTAACTAACCTGTGATCGCTTCCTGTATTGAAGTTATTGAGAACGCTGCAATCCTGAATAAGATGCTTTTTGTTTGTCAAGATGTAGTCGATTTCACTTGTTGAGCCATTTGCACTACGCCATGTCCATTTTCTTTGTGGCTTTTTCTTGAAAAATGAATTCATGATATACATCTGTTCACATTCTGCAAATTCAATCAATCTGTTTCCTCTTTCATTACGCACCCCATATCCATGAATTCCTACTGAGAACTCACCTTTCTTTTTTTCCCCAATTCTAGCATTCCAGTCTCCCATTATTAATTTTATGTAGCATTTTCCTTTTTGATGCATTGAAGCTACTTCTTCATAGAAATCCTCAATTTCTTCATCAGTATAGCTAATTGTTGGTGCATAAACTTGGGTAATTTGCAGTTTGTATCATATATATATATATATATATATATATACACACACACAAATACAATTATAAATTTACACTAACCACACTAATATACATATAATAATACACATATAGCCAAAAACAAATAACAATATATCAACTGAACACTAAAATATAACCAATTAAAACTATAATACGAATATAACCAAACACAAAATACTAACGAAAAATCAATACCAGGAAATTAAACCGGAAGGCAGGAGGGCATGGCTAACAACATGCACTGCAGGGTTAAAACCGGTTTCCACGCAAACAACGTCCCCCTTCTCCTGCCGAGACCAAATTAATTCAAACTATCAACCAAAACACTAAGCTACACACAGCAGTAACCAACCCTATCTGAACTCATCAAACAACTGATCTAGACCACCCTTCTCTTTTACCCCATGTATATATATATATATATATATATATATATATATTTTAAATAAAGGAAATTAAACTATCTACTAATTATACCTGAAAAACAACAACAAAAAAATGTTTTCAAATTATAACACAAAATATATTTTTTATGATTTTTAAATTTCTGAATTATATTTGTTTTAATTTTTTTTTTTTACAAATGTCTTTTGGTTCGAGGTATAATCGAAAGACAACGCGATTAGTACTATAAATAAGAAATGATGAGTCAAAAAGTATTTATTACTGCGGATTTATGAATGCTTGTTCAGAAAAATCAATTTCAAAATTAAACATGTTGTATAAAAAACGTAATAAAAGAAAGCAGTCGAAATGTTTTACAAATAAATCTAATGAAAACCCAATCTCGAAATATACAAATTTATATAATAAACTGGTTAGAATTCAGCTATAAATCAGCTTGCTCCCATTCATTATTGGAGCAATAAAAGCTAATAAGGGAAAATGTCAAACGGTCTTTGAATTGTACATGATGGAATGAACTGAAAAACAATTACTTCAAAGTTCATTTTCTTCAACAACGGTATCTATTGATTTGTACAATACAACTTCTCGAGGTAACTCTTCTTGAATCTTGAAGTTGATGTTGTTTACACTATCATTTTTTAGTGCAAGAATCGCACGTTCCAAAGCCATTTATTGTCTGTAAAATGTCGAATATTTGGAAGTACTTTCGCCTTGAGTTCTTCAACAGATACAAGTGTGTTACAAAATGCTTCTCTGATTTTGGACAAACCAGTTACTGGATGAAGCGATATTAATTAGTTCCCCACATTTAACAAATGGTCAGAAAATTGACGATCTAATATGTTTCCATCCAGATGAACTCTTATATTTTTAGTTAGTCGTAAAAAGAGAACACGCCTCCAAAGATGTAACGATTTAAGGCATGCGTTAATTTCATCCGCCATTGTTCCTTTTAGAATGACCGGCAACGTTTGTCTGAAGTCTCCAGACAATCCAACAGTGACTCCATGACTCCATCCATTAATAAATTATTGCTTCTTAAAAATTGGATTGTCTGATTGAGGGCCTGAAAAGTAATCTTGTGTGCCATGGTACATTCATCCCATACAATGACCTAACATTTTATTTATTTTTTTTTAATCTGAAATATTTATTTCAGTTCTACACTAAGAATGAGCTCTGCGGACCTAAAAGTTTGTGGAAATTCTAATATACACGCATATACACACATATATACATGTGGAATACATTTAAAAATAGCGAAAACGAAGTCAGAGAACTTCAAAATGTTAAAATATGCTAATATTTCCATAATCGTTTTTTTTTTTTTAAATCATGATTCAATACGTTCCTCAAGCTCATATGACGTTATATCCACCTGCTGACGTCATATCCACTTACTCTCTGTACTTACTCATATTGATACTCTCTTTGAATGATTGTCAAATAAAAAAAAATACGGTGATTGAAAATGTCCGTTAAACTTCCAATATGACGTCATATTGATTTTCTTTTTAATTTTCTAATAACGTCATTATAACCTGCTTTCTGTACTTACTCATACTCCTTGTATTATTGAGAAATGTTTGAAAATGTTCATTATACTTCCAATATGACGTCATACTCATGTTCTTTTTAATTGTTGAAACTTTTTATTTCACTTTAATTTTTCACGTGGATATCTTTCAATAGAAAATTAATTGTTGCGGAAAGGATTTTCTGTGAATTTTTAATTTTTGGCAACTGCTATAATCAAAAATGTTTAAATTTGATAGGGAATGGATGTGGATTGTTGACTTTTTATTAAATAAAAATTAATTATAATTTATTTCGATTTCGGATTACTTTAGTTGCCTCGATCGTATTTTAATACACATGTACCTAACATTTCACAATTCTGACTTCCAAACTGTGGATTTGTATAGAAATACAGAGAGACAGACAAACAGACGAATTTTCATTTTTATATATTAGATAATTATGCGTCACAGTTTTAATTACTGAAAAGAGAAATTTTGCATAAAAGTTTAAAAATTACATTTAGGCTTTTGCATGTCATTTTTCAAAAACGATTCAAAAATATAAATAGCATATATTGAAAATAATTACATTATTTAAGATTATTTTAGAAAAACACATACAATCTATTTCTTTATTCAGAACCAAGTTACAAAATATTTTTTGTTGAAAAATAAAATTAACACTTCAAATTTTCATTTCTTAAAATAAATTATATATATAATATATATATATATATATATATATATATATATATATATATATATATATATATATATATATATATTCCTTCAAAAGTAGCACTAAAAATGTGATTAAAAATTAAAAAAAATAATAAGAAGAAAAGCAATACTTTCATCCGAACTTAATTTAAAAACCCGTTTATGTATGAGCAAATATAAACTGCAAGGAATAATTTTCAGTTAATATTTTTAACAAAAATTACTAACCTGTTTGAACTCGAACTATATTTCATGTAATTTGAAATAATAGAAACTTTATTGAAATAAAAAGTTTTTCTCGTCTTTTTTTGAATATTTTGTGTTTAAAACTACCAAGAAAATATCGTTTTCTTCTAAACAAATAGTCCTCCGCTGAATTATTTATTTTATCTTTGATACAGCCTTTTCTACAAGTCGTAACTGCTCAGTAGAAGTAAATCAATAGCAAAATACAGGTCGATTGCAAAAAATATTGTCTGAAAAACGGAAATCATATATCTTGTTGAAAGTTTTAATTTATGTGTTTATTATTGCCTAAGATTTTTACTTTTAGATTGGTATGAATAAAATAAAAAGAAATGTTTATTAAAAGTTTAGATTTCATTTAACAAACATTGAGTAAATAAGAATAAATTGAGTGTTTTATAATTATTAAACTAATTATAGATTTCTAAAAGAAAAAATAAATTACACAAGAAATTTGATAAACAATTTTTTAAATGATATAGAATGTACATTTATGAAAAGTAAATTTTAAAATTAACATGCATGCAAAAATTTAAAAATGGTAAACTTTTCAAATAAGTCTTTATATATATATATATATATATATATATATATATATAAACTTAATGTAAAATTTAACCATTGAAACATAAGAAATTGACCATACAGAATGAAATCACAATACCATATAGCAGAGTCAAATTACAGATTAAATTATGATATATATAACTATATTTATTTAAAAAATCTAATTTCGTGTAAGTCAATACTTATTTTCCAATATCTAAAAAAAATAATCATGTAACTTATTTTGGAATAAATTCCTAAATGCAAGGAAATGTAACAAGTTTTTCACATTTAAACAAGTTATTTACAAACAATTTAAATTATAGTGATACATACTTCATTTCCTTAAAATAGTGCATATTTTTTGTATTCCAAATGTCAGTTTAAATTACATTACGCGTATTTATTGTCAATAAAATATTTGGAATTATCGATTAATGATAAAAAAATAAAATAAAATAATGAAACAAAGCACCTATTCTGTAGCTATGTCATGAATAAATTAAGTTGCAACCAATGAATTAAAATTTGAGGTCGTGTGTAAATTTTATGACTATTTGAAACCAAAAATTATCAGTATAACAAATTTGTGAAATTATTTAAAAGTGCAGATGTTCTTGTGTGCGCATACATACATATATATATAGTAGATCATATTATGGAAGTATTTGGCACAATCAGAATTCAACACCATATTTAAACATTAACAAGTGCAAAACAGCAAAACATCAAAGAGAAAAAAGATTTTTTTTAAACAAATCAAACAAGAACAAGAAAACGGAACTAAAAGGATGTGGCCTTATCGGCAGTGGGTACATTATAAAATGACAGCCATGTTCCATAACGAAAATTATACAGGATAAATTAGTATA
Source organism: Maratus michaelseni (assembly GCA_963931845.1). Taxonomy (NCBI): domain Eukaryota; kingdom Metazoa; phylum Arthropoda; class Arachnida; order Araneae; family Salticidae; genus Maratus; species Maratus michaelseni. The sequence goes on along the minus strand of OZ007587.1, from coordinate 140,538,415 downwards.
TATATATATATATATTAATTCAGTTAAATTTAGATTTGTAAAAAGCAACTCTACACAAGGAAATTATTCAGCAAAATAATGTATATATAATTTTTTTTTTAAAGAAAAAAGCATACAGTTTGTGTAGTTATAAAAAAATATATATAAAATTTACACTCATGCGAATATCGGAAAATAATAAAAGCTTCGACATTGACTTATTCAACAACTTTTTTTTCAATATCTGAAAAAATATTCATATAATTTGTTTCGGAATAAATTCCTGATTTAATGTGAATGCAAGTTAATGTAACAGGTTTTTCACATTTTCTTCCTGAAATACTCGTTGATGGCTTCCCGAAGATACACAGAAAGAAATGTCAAGCTAACATTAATGGTCGTAACACAATGATTTGCTGTTGTCTTTTGTTCCATCTAAATAAATCTTGAAATCGTTAACTTTATTGCACTTTCTTTCTGGCTAAATCACCATCTTTGATGAAAACCGTGGGGATTAGCTGTTCCATTTTCTTTATTTCATTTTAGAATATAAAATTTTCTGTCGGAAAAATGCGAATGAATAAATAGTCACTTTAAAAGGGAACTACGTTACGTATACAATTTTTGTTTAAGATATTTTTTTATGAAAATGCTATTGGATAAAATGTTTTCTGTAATTTTCTCACGACAAAAAAGAAAAAAAAAGAATATATATATATATATATATATATATATAATATCTTTGAATTTCAAAAAACATATCAAGTTCTTGTAACATTCTAATTGAATCTCCAAAGAGATAATTAATAATAATGTGTAGACAGAATACCACATAGTTAATAAATTAACAAGTGCAATCATAATTTTACCATAGCATGTGCTTCAATGGTAATTGACCAAAAATACTGAAAATATGAAGAATATTTAAAAGGAGAGAGAGAGAGAAAATGATAAATATATATATATATATATATATATATATATATAAAACACCATAAAATGTTAATAATTTGGAGTTGATATCAAGTGAATACAAATGGATTAAGAAATTAAATATGAACTAAATATAATAGAAAATTGGATAACAAGAAATTTAAATTAGAATTGGAAATGAAAAAACACGTGTAGATATAATTTTCAACCTGGATGTACCCACACGTGTTTTAAAAAATAATTCAGTATTTCATAATTATACTGGCATATATGCTAAGATCAGTATAATCATCCAGGTATACTGAATTTTTACCAGAAGACAATTGGTAATAATAAAAATGGAAATAAAAAACTTGTAAAGAATAGATAAAATATTTTTACCAGATAACAGTTGGAAATAATAAAATTGGAAATAAAAAACTTGTAAGGAATAGATAAAATATTTTACTCACAATAATTATCCAAAATCCTTAAACAACAGAAGGTCTAATTTATACCAATATGACCACATGGCGCACATAATAAAATATCAAATACTTGATGATACAGTCAAGTTGAGAGAAATTATTTGAAGGTTAAGTTGAGAGAACATATTTTGAAATATCACCTTAGTTATTACACCTTAACACAAATTGATTTAAAACACACAAATTTATTTATGTGATAAATACACTCAAAAACAAATTTATATTTGTGAATATTATATATATATATATATATATATAAACTTATTGTAAAATTTAACCATTGAAACATAAGAAACTGACAATACACAATGAAATCACTATACCTTATAGCAGTACATATATGGTACTTTTTCACTATGTTGGCTATACGCCTTTTAAGCAATTAAAATTTGAATATTATAAATGCAAGGCGTGTGAAATTTTCTATGGAAAAAATTCCAAGTATTAAATATATATAAATATCAAATAATGTTTTTATATTCTTTATAATATTGCAATGATCGAAAAAATAAGTTTAAAACGTTATTCACAATCTATTTTAATTACATCGTTAAGGATTTAACTATCAGAATATTGACATTAGAAATATGAATTAATAAAAGAAAAATAATAATAAAGAAATGGACTTATTAGTAATAAAATATGAATAAAATAAGTTGCAATTGCTGAGTTAAAATTTTAAGACGTGAGTAAATGCCTTACGGCTATTTAAAAACAAAATTACTATATAATATATCGGCTGTATGTAAATAATTAAACATGAACATCAAACATGATCAAACAACATTTTATCTGAATTAGAACTTTCAAAAAATAATATATGTGTGGGTATTTTTTTTAAAACTTTTAATTATATCCTACAAAATTTTGGAGCCAGTAACTGCATCGCAAGATATTTCTTATTAAAATGCGTATTTACATCCATCCTCTAACACTGATAATTGTATAGATAAAAATGTTCACTTAGTTTTAAAGAAAGGGAAATGTAACTACAGTTATATTAGTAACATAGGTATTAAAAAATATAATGCAAAATTTAAATTGAGAAATGTGTGCTACTTATAAATTTAATTAGTATAAAAGCACATACATAATGAAACAGTAAATGTAATATAATCACCGAAAAACAGCTCATCAAACAAAGTTTTCTATCTCCAATAAAGCTTAACATCCTTACATATAAAAAATTTGAAATAAATAATTTACTTTCTAAAAAGATACAACAGTTTACAGTGAAGATGTTCATTGCAAGCAAAATTTTTATAATGTTATCCTTACTTAAGAATAAAAATGAGACATTTCATGCGACGTACAAAGTGGGCAAAAAATCCTTAATACATTTTAAAATTCAATTAAAAAAAGAAAAAAAAAGTGTACGAGTTTGTACGAAAATATTCCTCATAATCGAAAGTTATTTATTTATTTATGTATTTATTTATTTATTTAAGCAATAAAGAAAAATAGTATAAAAAATGATCAAAAATATCCATAGATGACGGTATAATATCAAAATTGCAAAAAAGCATACAAAACTCCAGCAGCTACATACGATTTATTTTGTAAAATCTACTACTATATTTCAATGTGGACGCTTTTTGTACATCGAACCACATGTAAACGTTACTTAGCTTCATTCCACATGTTGAAATATGGTATTAGAACAAAATAAAATCATCCGTAGCTGCTTATTCATGCATGCTTTTTTGCAGGTTTAAAGTTCTAGCGGCATCTATGGCAAATTTTGGAACAAAATTTCTTAGGCTGCTTTATAAAAAAATGTCGATTATGAGTTGCATCTATGATTTTTGTCCAACCCTGTTATTTATTTTAAATTAGGCAGTAAAGTAAAAAACTAACTGTGGTTAAATACATAAGTGTACAATCCAAATGTTATCTGTCTATCACCAAAAGAAATATAATTTTAGCAAAATAATTAGACAATTTATATTAAAATATATGTTATCACGTTTCATTTTAATTTAAACTTTTAAAAAATCAAACTAAAATTTATATACAACTTTACTTTGGATTAAAAAAAAATACTAAATAATAAAAAAAAAATTTAAATCAGACCTCTAGAAAAGAGATTGCACAATATATTTAATTTCTTAAAAATACTTTAAAGTATATTTACAAATCAAACAAAGCCTCGAGCAACAAATCAATCAAACAAAATTCTTCTTTCATTCAAAGCCTTTTTTTTTCTCTTCTAAACTCATTACAGCTGTACAAAACATGCGATAAGAAAATGTTTATCAGCTATTATTTACACCTTTCGTGAAAATAGAAGTTTATAAAATACTGAAATAAAAAGAAGTTACATCTAGTCTATATAAAAGAGGGGATTTTTGAATATTTAACGTCTTAAAAACAAATATAAAAAATATTTAGAAAATAAGGGATTTAAATCCTTGTTTTCTAAAGTTTACAAGTAAAAAATTATATAAAAATGAAACCTGCATCCAACCGGCGTAAAAGAAGGTATTTTACAGCATTTAACTTCTTTAAAAAATTTAAAAGATATTTACAAATCAAACAATACAAAATACGTCTTATACTAAAGCCATACTTTTATTTCCTTCTAAACTCATTACAGTTCAACTTGTCTTAACAGGAAAAAAATACGAAAATAAAACGTTTATCAGCAATCGATGGAAAATAAGTTTCAGCGCTGTATTTTCACGACCAAAACATGGTTCATAAATCCGGCGAGCTTGTCATTAAAAGACACCATAAGGGAGTCGGAAGCTCGGAAGCTTGTCTTAACAGCCAAAGGACCAATTTATTCGAGCGCTTAGGATTTCTACGGGGTAGATCAGCTCTCGGAGCACTGATGGAAAGATATTATTCATCCATACGCCCGGTGGCTAAAGCAAGTGGCCAACTAACGAGCATCGTAAAGATAGATGAAAAGCACAGAAACTTCTCAATTTCAAGAGGAGATATTACGATTTTGTCATGGAAATTTTAAATAAAGCCTTTTAAAATTGTTTGTTTTTTCAGGAAAAATTTAAAATAAATTTAACATTTATCAACAATGATAATTTAGTAAAATGTAAAACTGTAAAAACAGTAAAAGTAAAAGTAAAAAAAAAAAAAAAAAAAAAGAGATTTTTTTTTTTCACTTTTAATGTTTTTTTGTAAGTCATTTATCTAAATTATTTTCGAAGATATTAGGAGTTTCTCATGGAAATGTCAATAAAACATAACTTTTTTTATGGAAAGCATTTTTGTTTAATTTTAACTATTAAAATTTAAAATCTAAAAGTGTAAACTGTAGTGCAATCTTTCTTTGTTTGTGGGTGGATTGGCATGAGCCACTTCCCAGTCTCGGCCAAGCCTTGTTTCGTCACAAGTCATCAGACATCAATCAAAAGCTAATTATCAAATTAAAGTTAACGTAAACTCCCAAAATACCCTCCCATCGCCCACTACTGGAGCACTGAATAAAAAGGAAAACTACACAAAAATGACGGACTTTCGGTAGTTTTTAACAGCATACCTAATCTATGAAAATGTAAGACTTTAAATAGTATGGTACTCGGGATCTTTATCGAACTTCCACTCTCTGTATGTATCATTGAACATGACATTTATTCTAAGTAAGTTTCGATATGCAGCGCGCTCCCGAGTAAGTTATTTTAATACCTCTGAATCTTCTACCTAAAGCTTTATGTTTTACATTAGTCTTCCAGGTCATGTTTCATTATATCCACATTACAAGACCTTACATATATATAAAACTTTTGGAGATTGTATTTATTTAGAGTTTCATGTTCTTCACTAAGTAAACTTGGGCATACAAAACATTGTGTATTTGTATCCTCTGCAGTTGTATCCTTCATTACAATATTATTAAGGAAATTACCCCCTAAATCCTTATAAAATAATTAGGCGCGATAATGAAAAGGGCAAAGATTATACGATCACCTACATCAATCTAAAAAGAGCGAAAAGATAAACGGTATATATTAGTATTCAAACTTTAATTGCTTAATAGGCGTATACCCAACATAGTGAAATGTAAAATGAATCAAATAATGAAATAATAAAATAATAAATAATAAATCATATAATGAAATCAAAGAAAATCCAGCATCGACAATTGAAATAAATTCATATTTAATACTTCGAAATTTTTCCAGAGAAAATTTCTCACGCCTTGCACTCATAATATTCAAACTTTAATTGCTTAATAGGCGTATAGCCAACATAGTGAAATGTAAAATGAATCAAATAATGAAATAATAAAATAATAAATAATAAATCATATAATGAAATCAAAGAAAATCCAGCATCGACAATTGAAATAAATTCATATTTAATACTTCGAAATTTTTCCAGAGAAAATTTCTCACGCCTTGCATTCATAATATTCAAACTTTAATTGCTTAATAGGCGTATAGCCAACATAGTTAATTTCTCACGCCTTGCATTCATAATATTCAAACTTTAATTACTTAATAGGCGTATAGCCAACATAGTGAACTATGTTGGCTGTACGCCTATTAAGTCGCCTATTAAGCAATTAAAGTTTGAATATTATGAATGCAAGGCGTGAGAAATTTTCGCTGGAAAAATTTCCAAATATTAAATATGAAGGTATATATTAGTATAAAAGTTTTTGGATTAAACGTATTAATTAAAATTTTTATGCCCAAAAATAACGTTTTCCGTAGAATAACTCAGGTCAGTACATACGATTTTAGACATTGCAAAAATGAACCCTTTCAGCACGGGATTTTTTAAGAGTTTCTCATGGATATTGGTTGTTTAAATAACGAGGAAGTTTATAAAACTACTTTTACGGCGGCGTCGTTTCAAATTTAATAAGATAGGGACGAAACTTGGAATTGAGTCAAAGGTATTTCTAAGCTGTCGCTTAGTATGGCATCCGGTAAGATTTGGCACAACACGAATTAGGATTTAAATGCTGAAGTCCCATTTAAACCAACAATTTAGGACTGTTTTAAAGAATTCTGTCATAGACGCAAGAGTCGCAGTGATGAATTTGATGACCGACCAAAAACTGCAGTGATACCACAAAACATCGAGGCTTTGCAAAAAATTATTACTTTAGACAGATATGTAACATATGACGAAATTGAGGCATTGTTCGAACATTCCATGAACACGGGTGCTTTCAATTGTATATAATTATTTCAGAATGGCAAAAGTGTGTGTACGCTGGGTTCCATAAATTTTAACTCCAGATCAAATGGACGAAGTGAAAGTGGTGCAAGAAAAAAATCTCAATACATTCATATCCAGTGTCTGAAAACATGACGACATTATAACAGATAAAAAAAACTTGAATTCATTGCTATGAACGTGAAATAAAAAATATTCGCTCGTTGGATATTTCAAAATGAACAAAATACGATAAAAGTTCTTCATTCACGAAGTGACTCGAAGAAAATGTTTGCTTCATATTTTCGTAAATCCAACCATGCAAGAACTGTTGTTTTGAAGAATCATTGAGCAATGATTACTAATTTTTACGCGATATTTTTTTCGCAGGAAATAATTGACGAACTAAGAAAACAGTGCAAGCTTTCACAATGCATTTCAAACTATCAGATTTTGAAGCGAGACAAAATAGATTTGATGACTCATTGTCTTTATTCTCCTGATTTAGCACCCAATAACTTTTCCTTATTACCATTCATCAAAATAAAAATTTTGGTTACCGATTTAAGATGAAAGAAGCTGCAATTAAAGTCTATAAACCACATGTTTCTGCGATACAAATTTCTGAATGGCATACTTCTATTCAAAATTAGTTTATTCGAATGAAAAAGTGTGTAGATACTAAAGGCAAATACTTTAAAAGGAATAAATTACTTTAATTCAATAAGAAGGACTTTTGTGTACTGCTTTCTAAAACTTAAATTCTGGCACACGTAATAAATAAAGATAACATAATTTTCGTATTCTAAGTAATCGTATTCTAAGTAATTGTAATTCTAATAATCGTATTCTAAGTAAATTTTTATTAAATTATTAGTACTTAAATTATTAGTACTGTACCTGGGCGATAATTAAATCAGTCAAATAACAGAATACCCCTTTTCCACTTTCAAATTACTTTTAATTACATGTTTATAAAAAAGGAATTTCGTATTGTTTTCTTAAACATTAAAATATTACTTAAAAAATTATTTAAGATATAAACAGAAAATTTTCATTAAAAAAAAAAAGAGAACAAACAAGTAGATAAATTTAAAAATAATTATCGATACAAAAAAGTAAGTATTATGAATAAAATTTATTTATTTAATATCGCTTTACAAAATTAAACATAAATGTCATGTTACTTTAGATTTAATTCTCGGTTAAGTTATGCAAAAAAATTGGATAATGAAGTTTTAACACTTTTTTTAGGATAAAAAATATTATATCCAATTTAAAAATGGCAAAGATTTTCTAGCTCATAAAAATGCCAGAAAAAAAAAGAGTTCATAAAAAAGAGTTCCAATTTAAAAATAAAGACATCTGTAATAATTTTATTTTTCCCTTTTAAATAAAGGAGTAAGAACATGAAAGAATAAAAATGAAATAAAACAAATATAAAGCACAGGAGGAAAAGGGAAAAAACTATATAGATCAATGAAATGATTTTTTTTTTTTTTTTTGATATTTAAATGTAATTTCGAGATTTTGTCGAAAATAGAGTATATTTTCGATAGAGATTAAAATACTATGTGAAATACACAGTTTGAATGCTTTCAACAGGAACAGTAAAAAGAACTCTGAAAACATGGGTTTCCCTCAAAAGGAAATAAGAATTTAACAAAGATGAGATAGATAGGTAGTTTTGAATTTTAAGTAAATAACAAAATAAAGAAGCTAACATTTCTACTCATACTCGTATTTTATATTAATATTTTGTATTATTTGGAACACTATGGTCACATTTTCCATAGGAGGGTTAAATATACCAGATCCATCGTTTATAGTGAAATCCAACCCACTACGATCACCAAAGTATATGGACATGGCACCAGTGCAGGTCCATGTTATTGCACGGGCAAAGCGGTAATTTTCTCTTACTCTCCGAATCAAAAGGGGCCCAAATTCTCAAAAATTAAATTGTAAAACAATCTATCAAAATTTTAACATTGAAGTTTTTTAGTTATAAGAAGTATAATTTCACATTAAAAAAAAGTATTTGTAAACTTCTCGACTACCAGGTTTAACGCTCTTGAAAATAAATTTATAACTTCTGATTTATGTGGTTTGTTTAGCATAATCGCGGGAGGTTTGCTTACACCAAATACTCGTAATTGCCAAAATTCATTTGGTAACATTATATCTCAATGTCGTCAACAAACCGATAATGTGCACATGACATCATTGTAGGCAGTGCAGACCTCAGTGGTGCAGTCAATCAACTGTTTGGTCAATTCTACAGAAATGGCTCAATCTTCCTCCAAGAAGAGTGTGGAATTAAGCAAGCAAGTGCGCATTGGCTAGTTAATTCTGTATACAGAAATAAACAAACCAAAAATGTAAAAATTATTTTTTTATAAACCTGAATGCTTTTTTTTTTACGTATTATACATATATTGATGCTCATATATCGTCTTAGGTTGAAGTTGAGATTGATTACCTCCAAACACAGTGTGATCAATAATGGTGTGGAGTGTTCCTTACCTTTTCCCAGGCCCCCGGTATGCCGTAATCGGGGTCTGAACCAGAGATTTAACAACTGTACAAACCGACAGGTTTTATATAGTTTAAATTTGCTGTCTTCATTCACAGCATCAAATTTGAACCTCGTCCTTCCTCCCATCTCTAAAAACAACAGTAAAGTCTTGTGTAATGCGGACTTAAACTGAATTAAATATTTATGATCCATTATGAGTAAATGATCGGTACTGGAACTAATTGAAATATACTATTTAATTTGTATAAAATGCTCTGGCACTTTTCCAAATTTATATCGCACACTATTGTATTCGCAGTAGATTTTCACACAAAGCGGAGAAAAACTATAAAAATGAAAATTAATTTGAGATCTCGTATATTTGTCGCACCAACATTTAAAATATTGGTAATATAATTTATATAATGGGTACTTCTCCATCATCCCGTCAACCCCTTTTCATAACAAAAAAATATCGCCAAACTATAGGATTTAAGGCCAAAAATGCATGACCGTCACATGCACTTGTCGTTAGAAGCATTACACATATTTGCTAAGTCAGCAAGTGGTTATTAATTCGATATTTATGTGTATTTTTCATTATGTTTTACTGATTTATTAGTTATTTCGTAAATTAAAATGACAATTGTGTCCTTAAACGGTGGTGTCATGATATTAAAAAGAGAAAAGACATTGAAAAAAATGTTGTGATGTATAGTTAAGTACAATAGATCAGTTTCGACTAACGTCACAACATTTATTCACCAGACGAGAGGGATATATTTAAAAAATATAACCTAAATAAATAAATATACAAGATTTTTTGTTCTGTTTTCATTAATATATTGTAAATTTTATTGTTTAAGCTTACTAAGTTGACACATTGATGAGTGGGCCATTTTCAAATTTCTTGTATTTATTTATTTATTTGAGATTCCAATGGCAACATTCTTCTATTTGTTTATTTGGTGTTACAGTTTGGCATACGACCTCAGAGTTAAGAGTTCAGAAAAAAAGATTAAACATACATAAATTAATTTATCTTGCTTAAAAGATATATTCTTTCCGCTCCGAAAATTCGCTCCACCGATCATAAAGGGATAAGATATTCCTTTGCTCAATCAGATCTACGAATAACATTTGATGAGTTCATTTTTCGTTTTCTATTAAAGTGCTGTTAAGGCTAAAAGAACAGCTTTAGACATGTGATAGAAGACTTATTGATGTATGAAAATCGTTGGATATGATTCCACTTCTATGCAAAACTAATATATGATTTGAATCTGCTACAAAAAAATATATTTCGTGTTACTCTTCATTTAATTACATTTCTTAACCCTTTAAGCCATAGAATGCACGACCGTACGTGTTCAACTGTATTTGAATATAAAGCTTTTTGGACAGTCATCCAGTCTTAAAGGGTTAATGAATGCACACTCCACTTGATAGGCTGTAAATATCTTTAGACAACAAAAACACAAATTACCGAAAATTTATTAATTTTTAACAGACAGTGTAAAAGAAAATAGGTAATAAAATTATGTTTTGTTAAAACAAAATCAGAATTTTGATACATTATCAAAAAGCACAAATGTATTTTTTTTAACTCTCTTACCAAAGTATAAGTAATTATGTTTTTCGTAAACTTTAATATTTTACCTGAAAATCATTAATATATTATTCTTAATTAAATAATACGGATTTTTTAATTTTGTATGTATTTTTATTTGACATCGGTGTGTAACTGTATAGCTTGTAATTAATTAACAAAGAATAAAGATGAAATAGTTCGAGTGGCATCGTAGAAGTTAAGACCATTCATTTAAGTTTTAGTGAATATTATAACTATCTTAACAACGACATTGATTTAAACATCTATTTCACATCATAAAATTCGTATGCATTAAAACTGCTTTTAATATTTAAGCTTAATCCATAATATATGCAAAAATATTTTAATAAACAAACCAGAAATAAAATTAAAAAAATTCTTAAAAGCTTCTTTATTTATAATTTAAATAACTAGAAAACCCCATTTTATTAATGAGGAAATTAGTAAAGATAATTTCGCATATAATTATAACAACAATTAAAAATTATATACATGAAGATTCAGAAAAATCCTCAAAATTCAATTATATCATTTCACAAAATATCAACTAAATATTAAAATGAAATCAAAATTGTTGTTGTAAAAATGAATTTATTATTAAATTAACTATAATAATTCACGCATGTAAGTTTAGATTGATTTTCGTTAAAAGACTGGATAGCGTGATGAATATAAATAAATATGTCACTGAAAAAATCCAAGTTAGAAAGTTCGGGCAATTTAAAATTATATTTTACAGTTTTAAGCATATTTCTTAAAAAAATAAATAAATAAATAAAACATATTTTGAATTGTCCTCGAAAATATCGTTCTTTAAAATATTTAGTAGCTATGAAAATTTCATTACAGTATGTAAATATATATATATATATATAAGACTAACATACCTAATAATATATTCCTATCCAGAGTAATAGAGAAACTGAAAAGAAAATAATACTAATTAAATATTTAAACAAATCGAGCAAAACAATTTTCAGGTATAACAACTTCATTTATGATTATAATTCACAAAACATGCAATAATGCACATAAAGGAAATTTTGTAGTTATAGAACAGAATAATTTTCGTCCTGTAATGCAAATAATTATATAAGGAATTCTAAAAAAGCATACTCATTGATTTGACGGATCCAATTTTTTCATTTTGCAGATGTATATTTTACTTTTTACTTTTTAATGAAATTAAAATAATGAGATATATTCATTAAATAAAGACAATTTTGAAAACGTGTATTCTTTGTATTACATATTTATCATTTTATTTTTGTAATTAATTTATTTCTACGTAAATGGAAACTGATATTACAGAATACATTCCTTAATATCAAAATAAAGAAAGTGATGTCAAACACATTGACCTGAATGTAATTTATAAGCTTAAGAGACTATGCTAGTAAGGCGAAGGCGCTCGCAAGCTAAGTGTTAAACTAACGGCAGAGTTCTTTTAGAAATTTCTCGTTTCATTTTAATATTTTTAACGATTTTTTTTCCTCACAGGATATCCGAAGACGATGTCGAACCGGATATTTTTTATTTATTTATTTTTTTTTTTTTTCGATTTTGGTTGCAGTTTATTTTTATTTTATTTTCGGAGAACAGTTTTATTTTTGGAACCGGTATGAAGTTATAGCATATATTTCTATACAATAAAATAATAGATATAATACCATACTACAACTATTATTTCTGTTTACTTCCTTTTTCTCTAAGGAGTAAAACGTTTTCTACTATTTTCTTTTTAAATGAAACATTTGGCCTTTAAGAACTAAAACCGTCACACGAATACTGGAAATACATCCAACAAACTCAACTTTAAAATATCAAATTTATTGCTTTTACGCTACTTTATCGAAAATTCAAACTATCTTTAATTTTATCAAACTCCGAGGCTTTTCAAGAATGTGTGGTTTTCCATTAAGACTTATCTTTACGATGTTTCTAAATTGGCGTTCACCCAATAGTGCTGGGCACAATATGTTACCCTGGCGTCATACCATAAAAGAGAGAAACGTACTTATCCAGGCAACCCATGGCTTCTTAATGGAGCTCTTGTGTCCAGAGAAGTCGATTACGTCCTTTAGTTACAGTCCATGGAACTCTATTCAAATAAATTGCATATCTAAGTGCTCTCTCTATTGCTACTGTGTTTTCAGAAAAACTAATCAACTTCTTTTAGCTTCACAGTCATTTCTTCATCAATTTTAGTTAACTTGAATACCTGAGTGTTTCGCTCTGGTCATTTGAACCAGGTTTAGAAATGTTATTAGAATTGAATTATGCAGATAACGTTCTTCTTTACAGTTACTTCTAAGAGTTATGTTTGTTCATTTGATACTCTTCAATTTTATATCCGTTCCGTCGGGCAGTAAAGTGAATGATTGTCTTTCCTAACCTTTAAAGACACGGAAGGTTTGTAGCAACATAAAAACACGGGTGGCGACTGTATGCGCCAATGCATTTTAAAGACTAAAAAAACAAATTTTAATGATATCTTTGTTTAATGAAATGTCCAGTAGTAATATAAAAGGGTTAAAAATCAAATTGTTAAAAAAAAGATTAATTTAATTAAAATTTATATAAAGCGGACGTTTCGTAGCAACATAAAGATAAGGGCGACGTACTCCACGCGCCAACGCCTTTTAAAGATTAAATATCAACTTTGGATGCTAAAAAAAAAAAAAAAAAAAAAAAAAAAAAAAAAAAAAAAAAAATTAGTGCTTAGTAATAGTATAAAAGCAATAGAAATCACATTAGAAAATAAATAAATTAATTAATTAAGAAAGAAAATAGGACATTACACAAATAAATGAGCGGCGTATTCCGTACGCCAGTGGAGACTTACCGATAAAAATAAAGAAAGAGGACTGAAAAAATAGCGGACTTCGCTTTAAACATTGGTTGAACATTAAAAGGTCTTTGGGAAGAGGGTAAATAAAACATAGATGTTAATAGCGTAATTATTTTGGAATTCGCAATTATTTTTCACTGAGTAGCGCACACAAAGAAAAACCCAAAATTGTGTGTTTAAATGTTAATAACCTTTTCATTAATAACCTTGTTAATAACCTTTTCATTTTTTTTCGATTCCAAATGTACCAAAAATACATGTATATCACAATATTTTTTAATAAACTATCTTCTATAGTGCTAATGTATATAATATTTGCAAATATAAGAAGGTTAGTTGGTATTTGTGACGGCGCTTATTATCTATGCAAGAGATATGGGCCGAGAGGGAGAGGGATTGCTCTCCCTGGTGAGCATCGTAAGGGAATTTAACCCGTATTTTTATCTTTAACCCGTAAAGTTACGTAAGTTTGAAGAAGAAGACACGGGAAACTTCGAGAAGAACTCGACATGGGTTCGAAACCAGCAACTACCGTCTACCAGATTTTGCGAGCAGAACCTCTCAGCCGCTGGTGGGGTCAAATGTAGGAAGAAAAACAATAATCAAGTGAATGGAAAAAATAATTTTATGTTTTTGATATAATAGAAGGAAAACATATGCTAATAATATAATGGAACTAGAAAACATATGCTAATAATATAATGGAACTAGTTTTGGGAATGTTAATCCAATTGAATATTTCAAATAAATTGTATATCTAAGTGCTCACTCTCTAAATAGTTACTGTGTTTTCAGAAAAAACTACCAACTTCGTTTATCTCCACAGTCATTCCTTTATAAATTTCAGTTAACTTGAATGCCTGATTGCTTCTCTGTGATCATTTGAACTAGATTTAGGAATGTTATAATCGTTGAATTATGCAGCAAACGTTTTTCTTTCAAGATACTTTTAAGGATTATGTCTGATTATTTAGTATTCTTAAATGTTACTATTAAAAATTATTGACTATTTTTTGTTCTGCAACATATCCGGTTATTTTCTGTCGAATATTTCTTAAAAATAACCTTATTTATAGTAATCCGATTTTAAATATATCAAAAATACATCCATATAAAAATAAATTTTTAGTTGAAAATATTCTAAATATTTCCAGCGTATATTTGCAAACGCAGGACCAGATAATTTCCAAAATGAAAGTAATATAAAGTTTTTATGTACAGAAGAGATAATGAAGAAGATTTACAGCGAATAGAATTTTTTTAATTTTATATATTTTTTGGTTTAACGCAAGGGAAATATATGTTAATGGTATAATGGAATTAAGATATATGTTAATAGTATAGTGAAACTAAGTTTGAGAGTGTTATTACAAGAATATTTTAAAATAATTGTACATCTAAGTGCTCTCTCTGTTGCTACTGTGTATAATGAGAGAGAGTTTTTAGTTTTTGAAACTAATTAACTTATTTTATCTTCACAGTCATTTCTTTATAAATTTCAGTTAAATTGAATACATGAGTGTTTCTCTCTGTGTTCATTTGAGAATATTTTTACAGTTAAATTATGCACCAAAATTATTTCTTTCCAGATATTTCTAAGAGTATGTTTGTGCTCTGTTTATTTAGTACTCTTCAATTTTATTCTCGTTGTGTTCGCGAGAAAATAAGAAACTGATTTTGAAATATCTTTTTAAACAAATTCATTTATTATTATTTTTTTAGACATTAAAAGTAGTTTACAGTCATAACAAATATTCGCAAATGAAAAAAGTTTACAATAATCTCCATATAGTACATACAATCAAATTTTTCAGAATAAAACAATTAAAGTTAATAAATCTATTCCAGTGAATAGAAAATTCGAACTTTAGATTGGCATTTTTTACCACATTTAATAAAAACCGCTTCAAATCACTGAAAATTCTAGCTACAAGCATTTTATTTAGAAAAATTCACACGTCTGTCTATAAATATTTTAATATTAGTTGTATTTATGATTTTAATTTACATTTATATTTTATAAGCTGGCATGAGATATTCGCAACAGCAAGTTTCTTCCATTTTGAAAAACTTGTCGGTCATCATGGGAATTTTATAAGGAGGAACCGACCCAAATGTAAGTTTACTTATACCTATTTTGCAGACTTTTAATAGCAATAGAAAAAAAAACTGAGTACCATTTTTTAAATTATTTTGTAAAGTACGATAAAAATATATCAAAAACGGAAACATTTTTCAAAACATTATGCTTAGAATATTTTATAACATATACTCATGTTTTAGAATCTTAATTTCAATCGTAAAGTATCTCTAAAATTTTATAAATCAAACAATTTTAGATTATTTATCATTGTTGTACTCATTAAAATTAAATAAATTTTAAAATAAGCATAAAAGTAAAAATATTAAACAAACAACAACAACAACAAAAAAAATCTTTTACAAGAATTTAATATTTGTCTTAAAAATCAAGCTTAAATATATTTTTTTTTTTTACTACGTTTCCTGTTTTTTCAAAAAAAAAAAAAAAAAAAAAACCAGTTAAAATACACTAATGGAACATGGGAACACATGGGCACCGAACTCGATTATGAATTCCCCCCCCCCCCCCCACATAAACGCTTAGTAGAAAGCTCAAGCAAGTGAATTTATTAACAAATATATAATATTTGCTTTGTTTCTTTTTCAAGATATGAAAATTGGACAGAAAAAAATGAAACATTAGTTAAATTATATTTTTAGGATTTTTAAATTGATTTCTTAACGTACAATCGTAAATTAATTGAAATTACCCTATTAATTGATAAAAGCGATTTTTTTAAAATATTACTCTTAATATTTTATTTAGAATTTACTTTCTATTTTTTAGCCTTTAAAATGTTTCATCATTGAAGTTTCACAGACACTTGGCATATTTTAACAGCGTGCATATTTTAACAGGCGCTCAATTAAATCCATTGTTGTTTCAACTCACACCCATACAATTGTACGAGTTACAGAGCATATTTGGCGATTTTCACCTGTGGCGGGCTAACGGGAAAATGCGTTAAAGTTAAAGTATTAATTTATAATTAAGTTGTAAAAATATTAAAATATTGTATTGTCATCGAAAATACATCTGGGAACGTAATTGTTATAATTCTAGCATCTCAAGAAGTGGGTTTAAAATCGATTACAAAATTGTATCTTTACATACAAAAACCAAGTTGAGTGTAATAAAAAAAATGTAAAAAGAAGCATTTTATATCTTATGTCTAACTAAATTCCCTAAATTTCCTTCAAATTGCATCATAGTTTTATTGTACTTTTTGTTTAAGGAAAAAAAAATCATCAGATATTAAGGCAACAAAAACGATATATTTCTTGCATTTACAAGCTAAGATTCTGTTGACACATGTTGCCTTAATTCGAACCTCAATACCAAAGTTTCCGTAACCCTTTCATAACGGTCATCATTTAATGACATTTAAAGTTTTAATACCACTGATTCCTAAATATAATAAAAATCCGAACATCAGGGGATACTATATTTAGTTAACGCTAAAAGGTGTTAAATAAATCAGTAAATAAAACAGTAAAAAAGATTTATATACAAACTATCTACATATTTCGGCTTCACCGAAGCCATTTTCAAAACTAATGAGAATATTCTACAGATAAGATGTAAGAGCGATAATGAAATGATTTAAAACGTCATTCACGTTTTCCACATTCTCACGTTATTTTTTCTTTCCTCCAATAATATCCATCCATTATAAGATAAAGCATTGAAGTTGTAACACGAGAAAATTCAATATGTAATGATACAGCATCATTTAACTTACCTAAATTATGGGTTAATTTACTCCGCGGTTTCCAGTATGGAAATAAATATAAAAGTAAAAACAGAATAAAAAACCGTGAAAGAATATAAAAAAACGTGAATCTTGGCATTTTAAATCATTGGATTATAGATCGTGCATCTGTAGAATATTCACATTTGTGTTGAATATGTCTTCAGTGAAGCCGAAACATGTAGCCTGTTTGTATATAAAACTTTTTTATTGTTTTATTTACTGATTTATTTAAAACCTTTTGGTATACAACGAAGTATACCCGTAATTTTAATTGGTTTGACGGAAGGGAAATATATGTTAGTGGAATAATGAAATTAAGATATATGTTAGTGGTACAGTGAAACTAAGTTTCAGAATGTTATTATGTATTAAAAAATATTTTTCACCCGGATTTAATCCATTAATTTTACTATTAGACGAGGTCAAGATTACGACTCAAATATTCTGGTATTAAACAATTAAAACCATACGCACTCCATATAGTACGTATACGTAACACCCGTCTTGAAAGGGTTAAAGAAAAATAAAAATAAATGTCATGTCAATTATATACACAGACCGGAAAATAATATGAGGTCATTTTACTTTCATCTACACTTTAAGAAAACAGTTCTGCCAAACTGCTTATAAAAAGAACCTTGCAAAACCCAAAAAACTGTTAGAAACTCTATTGTACTTTTTTCTTCTTTTGCCATAAAATACAGAAAGGAAATGACGTGAATTAAGTTGGTTTTATCTTATAGATGTTATTTTATCAGTAAGGCATGCCACTTAAACGTTTCAAGCCTATGTCAACAAAAGATTATTTACATTGACACTTTATTTTATCACTTCTTGTCATTTTTTGATATTTTATAAATAAACAGAGCCTTAAGTGACGACATGTTTTAAGTGGAATTATCATACATATCTTTTTTTTTTCGTAAGAAAAAACATTGCGTAGAAAACAAACAAAATTTCATATTTGATAAAATAAATAGCTTTTCCTAATATCTAGCTTAAAAACTTATTTTTCGTAAAAATTATATAATGAAGGAAAAAAAAATTCCATTAGAATATAGAAAGAAACATGTGTTATAAAAATAGTGAAGTTACAGATTTTTTTCACCTCACATAAGTATCGTAATACTGTTTAAATGCTCTATATTTAGTTCTTCAAGAAATTAAGTTATCAAATAAAGTAAACAATAATTTTCTTTTTCTACTCTTCACACTTTTAACTTAATAGCTCTAATTTCATGGTTTAGTAAATCTTTTTTTTTTTTTTTTTTTTTTTCAAAAAATATTTGTCCGGGATTTTGTTTGTGGCCAAACAAAATAAGCAAGAAAAATAAATAGCTACTTAAATGATAATCAGTATGTTCTCGTGCGTGCGTGTATATGCATGCATGTCTGTTATATGTATGTATGAAATAATAAAAAATTAAAACCTATTTAAAATTAAAAATTAAAACTCCAAATTTAAAATTAAAATTCCCAGTCTTCTTTTTCTAGCTTTAAATCTTATATTCAAAACCCTTTTTACACCTTGTAAGTTTGTTTTGTTTCACGGCATTTATTACGTTCGATGATTGCATCTGAAGAACTTTAAGAGCAAAAATTGCTGATGTTAGCGCAAATTCACTTTATCTGCGGTTAGTGTCATCCAGGTCTCGACCAAGCCTTGTTCCGTCACAAGTCACCAGACATCAATCCAAAGTTAATTATCTAATTAATTAAGTCAAAGTATCTTCCCATTTTGACATATTTGCCCTTTGCTGAAAAATACTGAAAATACGAATATATGAGCAAAAAACTCACGCAAAAAGGGTCAGAATTTGTAGATTTAAGGTACCTACAAAGTCTAAGACCATGTAGGTCACTAAATTCATATTTACGGCTCTCGAGGGCTCCATTCAAACACACACGACTACCATCATCGTAGGATGGTTCTGTGAATAAAATAAGTTCGGACAACTAACGTTGGTCCCGTGTCAAATTATTTTATTTTATAACCACTTTACCAATTCATTACATATATGTGTGTGTGTGAGCATAGAATGACAAATGGTCCACTTTTAAGCGCAGACTTGAGGCCTAATTAAATGAAAAGGAATCGTTTGAAGAATGGTAGAGGTGATTTGCATTTTCTTTTCTTTCTATTTCATTACGGGTCTTTTCTTTTATTATTGTTTTTTACGTTCTTCTATGTACATAAGAAGAAAGTATTGGAATTATGATTGGTTTTAATGTATGTAGCCTAACAGATGGTGCTGCTGTGCTGTGTTTTTCACGGTTTCTAAGATATATATCCAAGCAACTATGGCATGGAATATGATCAAAACTAATGTTCAGTTAGACATTGGCATTAACAAAGTTACACTTGTCTCTTTTTTGCAGAACGCTTAAGTCACGTGATGATCAAATCCACGTAAGCAAGTGCACGAAAAAAGCTCTCGTGACTCTAGCGGTCTAGTGCGAAAGGTAATGAGGCAGCCTGTCTTCTTCGTTAGCCTCGATAGATTTCACAGTGACTCATTTTCTACGTTACGTATAGGCAATGTGAAGGTAAGAGTTGCATTTAAGTCACTGTGCAGTTATATTTTGGTCGATTTCGAGTCATGGTGCTATATGTGGCATGACGCTTTGGCTAGCTAAATATGTCTAGAAGAATCTCTAACTTAGAGTAGGTATAAATAATATCTTAATACATTACACATTGTGATAAAGAAAAAGCACGATATATAACCCTTTTCTTTTTCTCTTATGCGCTTAAATTATTCTTGAGAAAGAAAACAATTTCTATTCCGCAATATTAATTTCTAGTTGAAATCACTTATTTTCAATAAAGAATGTAATGACAATGGACGAACCTGTTATTCCGTTTATCAGAACAATAGACAGAAGAAAATGAAGTGTGGCTTTAATACCATTTTTCTAAAAAATCTTGAAACAAGCATTTTTCAATTATTTCACAATGTACTTTCCATTTAGAAACAACCGTTAATCAAATTAACTCCATTACTATATAAAAAAGCGAAAACCCAATTTCATCATCGTACTAGATTAATGTGAGCGAGAAAAAATGTAGGTAAAAAAAAAAAAATTCCTCGTAAGGAAAACGTAAATTAAAACGCAATTTCAGTTTTTAAGTAATTTTATTTTTATTTGTCATAACGCTATTTACATAATTATCTTATTTTTGAGACCTCTCAAAAACGGATTTTGCGTTGGAAGAGTGCTTTCTCTATCGTACCAACGGGAGAAAAGCAGAGCAAATCCAATCAACGCAAAAGTTTTCATTCAAATCAACGGAAAAGGAATTAGTAGGGAGGAAATGCCTCTTATTATGGTAATTACATTTATTCCTACTTACTATTTTCACTTAATTTTGTTTTCTCAGCGAGCGAGAAATCTTGGAACAACTTTGGCGATCGCTTTTAACAGGGGGCGCCAATGGGATTTATTTTATCCACTTTTATTATTAGTCTGCCAGAGAAATTTTCTCAAGTTGAATATTTTTGAAGAAATCATCGGAGATTTATTAGATTATGGGACGGTATTGAAATGGAATTGCCTATGTTAATCTGTAGCGAATAGTCAACTTTTCTTTCACGGGAATATATTTTGCCACATAAATATCCAATTGCTTATTTATAGTCAAATTAATGCGATAGTTGCCAATAGAGGAAAAAAAAGTTTTGTCGAACAAAAGTTGTGTGGTACTTCCCATAAAAATGTATACAAGAAAAAAAGAATGCAGGAAAATATTTGTGACAAATTTGGTACCCATTATAAAAACGCCCTCACTTTTAATTTTAAAAGTTTTAAGATCATTTTATTCCTTCAAACAATTTTCGCTGAAAAAAATCATCTTAAAACAAATAAAGAAAGAAAACGTATTATTTTTATTATCTTAATTAATTACTTAAACTCACAAAGTTGCTTTATGTGAGATTGTACGTACATACGTATTTCCTCACTATATTTAAAATGAGTATTCGATCGATTTGGAAAAGGTAGGGTAGATCTGATAGATGAAATTATTACAAGATAAATGTAAAAATATATACTTTTGCTTCTTTTGTACACTTGTGCATTTTAAATACTCAATTATATACACGCTAAAAAACGACAAATCCTCTTAATCTACGAAAATATAACAATAAACAAATATATAATCTCTCTTGAGTTACCTACGATTCCAAATAGCATTTCTTTATCTTTAGAAACCTCAGATAGCCATTTAGATTTGAGAGAATTGAATAAGCATTTATAAAAACAAAGTTTCTTTTACAGCCCCTATTTTTTGGGAACGTTTTAGAATAACTTTTACATTGCATTAATCTATTTTCTCAAACCGAAATATCGTTTTTTCGGATGATATCAATTCGCAAATAAACATTTTCAGCTTCGTAACTGAATTTATACATACAAGAGTAGCAAAATAATATTAATTTTAATGATAATGTTAATGTTGTTAACTTAACATGTTTGTCTGTTAATGGTGTTGTTGAGCATAAAAATGTTTACAAGGATTGCTAGCATTCGAAAAACCGATATTTCGACTTGAGAAAACGGATTAATGCAATGTAAAAGCTACTCGCAAACGTATTCGAAAAAAAAAAGAAAGAAGAAAGAAGAAAGAAGAAAGAGAAAGAGAAAGAGAGAGAGAGAGAGAGAGAGAGAGAGAGAGAGAGAGAGAGAGAGAGAGAGAGAGAGAGAGACTTTGTTTTTATAAATGATTCTATAAATCTGAAAAATATATTGGTTTCGGATGTTCCTAAACATAAAGGAACGCTTTTCAAAATTATGGGTAACTCGAAAGAGGTTATATTATACTTTCGCACATTAAGGGACATTTGTCTTTTTTTACAGTATAGATTTTAGCAGATTTTTACATAACCAATAATTTTGTGTATAAGTTATTATAAAATGATAATATATTTTAAGCTCAAAATTCGAATTAATCAATAAACTAAAAAATAACAAACATTTAGCTCAGATAATTAAAAATAACTAAGAATATGTTTAAGAATTTATAAAAATATTACATATTTGCTGACAGAAATGTGATGCATGCAAATGTATCATTTAAAATAAATATAGTACTATATTCAAAGGAAATTTATTATCGGAAAGAGTTTTAGTAACAAAAAAAAATATTAATTTGAATTTAAGAATTAAAAGTATTAAGATTGTGATTTTGAAAAATTATCTTTTTTGCACTCAAGTAAATTAGACTTTTTTGCATTCAAGAAATAGTAAAACATTTACTACTAAATAAAAGTACATGTTGAAAAATCAACGGAGCTACAAGAAATCTTTGATGAATTTAAGTCTTTCTTTATCTTTTTTGAACTCAAGTTAAATTTTACAGTAATTTTTCCATTTTCCATTTTACGGTGAAGTAAAACATTTACTACTAAATAAAAGTACGTGTGGAAAAATTAACGGGTGCTGGAAGAAATATTCGCTGAATTTAAACCTTTCTTAATCTTTTTTAAACTCAAGTAAATTTTACAGTAATTCTTCCATTTTTAATTTTACAGCGAAAAAGTAAAACATTTACTTCCAAATAAAAGTACTTGTTGAAAAATCAACAGGACTGCACGAAATCTTTGAGGAATTTAAATTTTTTCTAAAGGAAAATCAATATAAATCATTGTAACAGTTAATTTCTAGAATTATATTACATAGTAAAAGTTGAATACATTTCGCATATTTTTTGTTTAAAAGGTAAAAACATTAAATTGGTCCAAATACTGCTTTCACTCATAAACTGACTAATACTTTTAAAATATGTAATTTTAACTTATAATGGAGATCTTTAAAAAACAGTATGGATATGAATGCACGGAGTAATTTCTTTACTGTTAGACATTTTTAACTTACTCCTATCTATTTATTTCAATACTTGTAGCCCTCATAAAAAAATAATGATAATTAAATAGACATGTTAAAATAAAAATCCTTCAAATTCTTTTTTTTTCGACATAGTTTAGTAAATTACAATGCATTGTATAATCCAAAGAAAACAAATAATAATAATAATAAAATGAGATTTTTTAAAGAATATTAATTAAATATTACAATAAAATTAAATGAATTTTGAAGTGATTCCGAATTCTTGTTTAAAATATGTTTTGTTTTGCATATTTTTACTGAAAACAAATTGAAAAGAAATCTAAAGTGGTCCGTATAATTTACAAAATTATGGAATAATAGGAATGAATTATTTTCCAAAAAAATAAAGAACAATGAAATGTATAATATAATATAATTAAATAATTTCAAAATCCTAATTAAAGCACATTTTATCTCTTCCAATCCCTTGAAGAACATCTCGAGAAAATTATAAAGTGTCTTATGTAAATAGCAAAATTACCGAAACATAATAGACTTCCTGTAAAATTTTCCATTTCGTTAAAAATCCCCAAATATTCCAACGCATTCTCAAGTCTAAAAGATCATTTTGATCATTTCCAGTAAAGCCAGTGCAAAAACGAAAGCAGACACAATACATATTATGTATAACACAAAGAGGTAGACGCTGTTTGACATCCCTCCCCAATCCCCCTACCGACAAAAATCCATCTTAACTAACTTACCGGCGCTTTGGTTAGAATTAACATTGAAAGCGAGTGGCCACAAAATAAAAAGAATGGGATTACCATACATCACTAAGTTAATGATCCATTGTTCAAAATGAATGAGAATACTTATTATGGTCTTGAAAAGGGAAGAGAGCGTACGCTGGAGGAAATTATAATTTATGGTTGAATGGAAATTTCGAACAATCCAGCGCACACGATTTTACAATATACGATCCGGGCGAATTTCCTTTCAAAAATATGATCACTCATTTCGTTTCGTCGCCGTAGCGTATTAAGCCTAGAAATGCATTTTAAATTTACAAAAGACACTTTTACAAAAGTTACATATGTGATTAAGGATGTATTTTGATTAAACTGTGGGTTTCGGAATACGAAAGATTTTAAAGACTGAAAAATCTTTCAAAGTACCAAACGAACCCCGCACAGTATTGCAGTATTAAAAAAATCTTTCCAAAAATTATGCATAAACATGATTGATTCAGCGTTCATTTTTTAGAAATATATGTTTCTTTTTAATTTCGATATAAAATTAATTTACGAAAAGGAAAAGTAAATTTCCTCTAATGATTATTATTACCATCATCATATTTATTTATTTATTCATTTATTTTGATGAACATCATAAATATCACATGTGTTTGACTGAATTTAACTTCATTTTAATGGAGAAATGAACAAATAATTAAGTAAGAAAAGTATTTTTCTACTCTTTTTTTGTTATGTTTCGTCCTGTGATTTACAAAAAAGAATTTAGAAAATGTTTTATTTTCTTGGATGTATGTCTAATGCTAATCTATGGGATCAGGTATAAAAGTAAGCTGCGCCGCCTGGCGCCATGAGGAGCGCCTTAACCTCAAGGGTTAAGGTTAGAGCGCCTCTACCTTTAAACCCACGTGTCGACGACGTAAAGTCGTTGCGATACGCGGTGAAACCCAGTAGGGGAGTCACCACCAGACACTTGGAGATGAGCCGGCGTCCCTCAACAGCTTCGGAGCTGGACACCCAGAAGGGAACCAGGCCCTAGGTCTTAAGTCGGGTTGTTCCAACCCGTACTTGCTTTACCAAAACTTGAGGGGTGTGAAAACCTACAGAGGTAGCTATGGGATCAGGTATAATTAAATCAATCAAAAGGTTTATTTCTGTTCGTTTTGTTTTTCTTTTTTACTTAGACCAAAATAATTTTTAGTAATTAAGATTTTACAATATATAAGATCCGGGCAAAATTTCTTACACCAATACGATTATTCTCATTTCGCTCGCCGCATCGTAACATATTAAGCTCAGTTTAAATTCACAAAAGACAGGTTTGTCGAGTTTACGTATATGATAAAGTAAGTATTGTGATTAAACTGCAGTCATTAGAATAAGTGAGATAGAGTAACTTCCATAATACCAGTCGGACTAAGCGAAATATTCCGACATAAAGCAATATATTAGCTCACAATATTGTGTATAGATATTCATTCATGTGAACAGTCATTGTTATTATGCATTAGAAAACAAAAAAACTCTCTCGTCTTTTATTGTTATGTTTGGTTCTGTGATTTAGAAAAGAAATTGGAAAATATTTTATTGTTTTTGATGTGTGTCTAATGCTGATTTATGGGGATATATGTTTCAAATCAATCAGAAGGTTGACTTCTCTTGTCTTTATGCTATAAATATTTATTTTACTTAGACCAAAATAAATTTTAATAATTAATATTTTACAATATATGATATGGGCGAATTTCCTTTAAAAAGAGAAAGAAAAATATAACTTATTTTGATCGTCATCGTAGCGTATTAAGCCTATAAATGTAATTAAAATTCACAAAAGATATGTTTGCTGTTGGTATATCATATATGATTAAAGGTGTACTATTTTGATAAAACTGCGGGATGCGGCGTATGTAAGTTTTTAAAAGCTGGAGTAACTTTCCTGTTATGTATATATATGTCAGACAAACTGTGCGAAGTAAAAATAAATAAAAAAATCTAAAATAGAAATAATCATTTGCATTCAGCATTTTTAATTTTCAGTTCAGCAACATTCATAATAAAAGAAAAAGCAAATTGCTTCAAAGATTATAATTATTATTGTAATTATTTTATCTAATTTGTATCTAATATTTGTATCTAATTATTTATTTATTTTTGTTAAAGGTTAGACAGATCACGTATGCTTGTCTAACTTTAACTTCTTCTTGACCAAAATAAATAAATAAATAAATAAAAGAATTATTTTTCAACTATTATTATTATTATTATATATTATTATGTTTGGTTCTATAATTTGTAGTAAAAAGTTGAGAAAATGTTTCATGTTTTGTTTTTGTATGCTGATTACTATATTCTAATACTTTTTTATGGGAAGGTATCTTTAAATCAACCAAAGCGTTGACTTCTTTTCTTTGAGTTTTATTTATTTTATTTAGAACATTTTTTAAAAATAATTACGGTTTTAGAATACACGAACAGGACGAATTTTCTTTAAAAAATACGATCACTCATTTCGTTCGGCATCGTACCATATTAAGTCTAGAAATCCAGTTAAATTTAATAAAATACACGGTTTTAGAAGATATACATATATATGATTAAAGAGGCATTTGAAATAAATTGCAGGTTGTGGCGTGTGTAAGCTTTCAAAAACTGGAGTAACGTCGTACATTACCACGAGGACCAAGGAAGAGTGGAAGAATTCACATATAAAAAAATACATTCTTAAGAAAGAGTTTGCATAAACATGATTGGTGAATCAGGGTTACCAGTTTGGCCTTTATTTTTATACACAAATTCCAAATTCATACCAGAAATACTGAACAGTATTTTTTTTTTTAATTTATCTAATATTGTTATTATCTAATTATGATATTTCGTAATTACATAAAGTAAAAAAAAATCCGGAATTTCCGGTATAATTTCAAAATTTGTGAATAAAAAGAGGAGATTAAACTGGAAACCCTGTGAGAAATAGTCCTTCGTATTATTTTTTTCTTTTAAATTTAGATATAGAATTAATTTACGACAAAA
This sequence comes from Maratus michaelseni, assembly GCA_963931845.1. NCBI lineage: Eukaryota > Metazoa > Arthropoda > Arachnida > Araneae > Salticidae > Maratus > Maratus michaelseni. The sequence continues at coordinate 140,511,478 of OZ007587.1, read as the reverse complement.
AGAGGATACATTTCTTCAAAGATATTACATTCAAGTTTACTTCTTTTGACAAAAATATCTTATTAATAAAATATGGAAACAAAACTACTTTCCCAATTCTTTTTCTTTTGTTGTATTCAATCTTCTAATTAAAAAAAAGTTTATAAAAGTTTGATTGTCTTGTATCTGTGTCTAATGCTCATTTATAGGATCAGGTCTAATAATAGGTATAATATTACAATATAATCACCAAAAAGTTAGTTTTTTCCCCTTTGTTCTCCCTATCCCCCTATTTTCCAATACAAAAGTATTTTTTCATAAATTACGATTTTGCAATTATATTATAAAATTATAATTATTAAAAACTATTATGATCCGGGCAGGCTTGCCAGTTTTACCTCCTTTTTTACTCAGAAATTCATATCAGAAATTCTAAATAATAAGTTTGGCTGTACTTAATGGCAGACAATTCGTGATTAGATAAAGTAAAAATTATTTTTTCGGAATTTCCAGTATGAACTCAGAATTTCTGAATAAAAAATGAGGCCCAGCTGGTAACCCTAGATCCGGGGGAATTTCATTTCAAAAATAGGATAATTCATTTCAAGTTCCTCATCTTAGCATATTATGCCTATAAATCCGATTAAAACACACAAAACACACGTTTGGAGAAGGTAGATATGTGATTAAGGATGTATTTTGAATAAAATACAGGTTGCGGAATGTTCAAGCTAGAATAACTTTCATATTACCAGTCGCACCATGTGGTGTATCACCACATAAAATAATAGTAAATAAAGTAGTTCAAAATATTGTGAATAAACACAAATGCTGTACAATCATTCGTATTCATTGTTTACTAGTTTTTTTATTTATTTTTAAATTTAGAAATATAATCAATTCTTCAAAAGAAAAAGTAAATTTCTTGTTATTTAATTTATTTCTGTATCTGCTTATTGTTTGTTTATTTTTATAATTTATTTCTTTATATATATATATATATATATATATATATATATATATATATATATATATATATATATATATATATACTAGGGGGATCTGCCCCCTGCTCGCTACGCTCACCAACCCCCGTTCTGATTTCACAGCCTCTTAAAACCTGGTAATGTATCCTGTGTTTAAAAGATGATGATGATGATATCACGAACGGCGACTGTCTTCTGTAATCAGGTTATAATGCTTTTTCATTTAACTGGTTATAATGCTTTTTCATTTAATTCATCTTTTTTATTTTTAATATTCATGTGTAAACACAATTTTTATGACGTAATTTTTCTTTATTTCCTGCTTTCAACACGTGATCATTTAATTATTATTTTAAACTTTCATTATTGTTTTTAATAGTCTCGCGCAAATACATTTTTTATTTGAGATAAAACATAATCCTTTGAGCTTATTTAGAAATTGGCAACAATATAAAAAAATCACATTTTCAATAAAAGACTTTTTACTCGTTTTTTAAGAATTTTTTGAGTTTTTATTGTCCGAACGTGATAATTTTTTTAATTTCTGAAAGCTGTTATATTTCGCGTCTGGTGGTATGATTTTCGAATCCATAGGATGGCTAGAAAAAAAAATAGCTCCTCAAAAATGTCCCTAGTAAAAAAGCGATGAGAATAACCCGGAATATCTACGCAGAATTTGATTGGTCCATTTCTAAATCGTTTTTGGCTCAGTTCCAGATTACTTTTTTTTATATAGAAGGATTTGTTAGACATCATGAAAATCACAAGTGTTGGACTAAATTGAACTTCCTCTTAAAGAAAAAATAATAATTAACTAAGATAAGAAAACTATTTTTCAACTCTTTTTTGTTATCTTAGGTCCTGTGATTTATAAAAAGAATTGAGACAATGTCTTATTATTATGTGTGTCTGATGCAGATTTATGTGGTCAGGCATACTTAAATAAACTAAAAAGGTTTATTCACCCCTCGTAATTGTTTTTTATATTTTAAACCAAATAATTTTTAATAATTACAATTTTACAATATATTATCCGGACGAATTTCCTTTCAAAAAATGTCATCACTCATTTCATTTGTCTTTGGAGTGCACTAGGCTTAGAATAACAGTTAAAATTTAAAAAAGAAGCCATTTGCAAAAGGTAAAAATGTGATTAAAAATGAATTTTGATTAAACTGCGGGTTGTGGAATACGTAAAAGTGTTGAAGTGGGGTGAAACTTTCGTATTGCCAAAAACGCGAAGTACTACCAAATAAAAAATAAGTTCTTTCAGAATATTATGCACGATTTTACAACACGATTATAAAATTGTGTACACATGATAATAATATGCAAATGTAATATTATTATATATATAATAATGTAAAATATAATACGATTTTTAATACATATCCATAATGTATAAATCAAGATTCATCGTGGTTGTTCATTTTTAAAATTTCTTGTTTAGTTTAAATTTTAGGAACACATCTGATTTATGATCAGAAAAGGTAAATTCTTGTAAATACGTAACGATTATTATTTTGATTTATGGAAGCTAAATATCGTAAAAAGATACATACACTTAGGTAAATTTAATTTCCTCTTAAGGAAATAGAAAAGGAAAGAAGGAAAAGAAGAAAGGAAATTTACTTCTACTCCTTTTTCATAACTGGTCCAGTGATTTAAAGTAGAAATTCTCTAAAATATTTCATTTTTTTACATGTGTCTAATGCTGATTTAAATAATGTAAAATAAATGAATAGATCAGATAGAAGTAAAATAAGATAGAAGTAAAATAAAATTTTGGAGAAAACACAATAAAGCCCAAAATGAGAATAAAGTAAATAAAATTATTTGTTGAATATGGAATGTCTTCTTTCCTTTTTTACACAGGTAATTTTTTAACGTGAATTTAAATAATTTTATACAGATCGAAAGTTAGCGTAAACATTTGTCATTCATTATTAATTTGTAGTGCATGTTTGATTTCAAAGCGATTTTATTGTGTGCGTGTGTCAAATAGTAGTTGTTTCAAATATATGTTATCGATGTATTATTATTATTATTATTTATTTTTTCTTTTTAAGAATCTACGTGGTGCACCAATCCAGTTAACGAGATTAAGCTCTTGCCATCAAAACGATTTTTTTCTGTATTAATGGGCAATTAAATGCATTTGAAGTATTAACATTAGACTGAAAAATCTGCAAAGCTGCAACTTATTTAGATAAGGGAATGTGAGAAACTACAAAAGACAGGAATTTGTCTAAGCGGATTAGCATAAAGAAAGGTATCATTAGAGAAACTCTTCTTTCATTTTCAAGAAAACAATCTTATAACATAAGACACTCTTTTCCTTATTAATGGTTTCTTTATCTTGCCTGTACTTTCGCTACAAGGTGATAAAAATAATAATAACCTCATCTAGTAACAATGACGGAGTAGGAGCAGGAGTTTGTATTATTTTTATGTATTGACAGTTGCATTTTTGGAAAAAAATATGAAATAGAGCACATTTTCAGATAAACAATCTATTTAAAAAATATTAATGAATTGATCTTAAGTGGGACAATTCTGCGTTACGTAAACTGGAAATTTAGTATGATGCATTTAAATGTTTACAGGTTCTGTCCAAACGATAAATGGTTAGATCTAAGAACAAGAAATAGGTCGAAAGTCACAGAAAATAAATATTTTAAAGCTTTTGATCTAATAAGAATGACTATCATTCTCTTATATTACTAGCGCTACTACTATACATATATCATTGCAAGTACGAAGTTGGTTAGACAATGTGTTAATTTATTTTTCTTTTAATTTTTCTCGGAAAAACTTATATGGGACGGTTACTGTTTTTGTCCCGAATTTACATGTTGCACGAATATTATTTCGGTTTTCTTAATATGAAAACACAAACTAAATGTCTTTATTATAATATAGAAGACTTCAAAAGAAACTTAAGGATAATTTCGTAAAAGAAACTTAATTTAAAAAAATCCCTGACGGCTCGGCCTACAGGCACAGGTAGATTTCGAAGACGCAGACCGTGGGGCGCCTGTTTGTCGGGAATTGCGGGAGAAATGACCTTTTTTACGATGATGCGGCAGTTTGAACCGCCTACTTCGAAACCTAACTTGTTTGCAGGCGGATCCGGCAGGGATTTTTTTGTTTTTAATTTTTTTTTTTTTTTTTTGGTATAACGGTTGGTCCTATAAAAAACTTGTCAATATAAAAGTTTTAGATAATATTAAGAGGATTTATAATAAATTTAAGCGGATTTGAAATCTTGGGAATTGACGAAGTTATGAATTTTTTTCTTCTAAAACCCCCCTTCCCCCCCTCTTAAGGCAATTTTTAATTATATCAAAAATCTGTCATACTTAAATTTTCGGCCCTTCTCCTAGAAGTAATAATAACGTCAAACGGATTTGATACGTATCATAATTAAGAAATTATGTTTTTTTTTCTGTTTTCACAAGAAAGCCCCCCCCCCCCCTTTGGTTCGATTTTGCCCATTAACGAACTTGACCGAGATTTTATGCCCCTTGATTTTATGTATCAGTTTGTAAAAGATTAGATATATATATATATATAAAGTTTTGAACTGGGGGTGGTTTTGGGTTCTGGGAGTCATGATCGGCGTAGATCTGCAAAAATTTTTCAAAATTTCCAACTTAGGTGAGAATGTAATAGGTAGTATTTCTTACGAAATCTACCTAAAAATCTAGGTCTCTTAATTAAATATCCCTTTAAAAGTTTTAAACAAGCAAATTCTGCCAGGTTTTTACTATTTCATGATTATTTGTTTCACCAGGGAGTCGACGATTCGACGATTAAAATCTCGATGATTTTAAATATGTATAGAATATACACTGAAATCTATATTATAAAGCAAAAACATATCCGTGAGTATGCTGATATCATATTGGCAGTGTCATATCCCGACCAATGCAGTTCGCTTTTACTGTAAGTTTTTTTTAACTTGTAAACATTGCACAATTTAAATTTTTATACCGTCGAATAAAAAGAAAAGTACTTTTAAATGCAATTTGTATGAAAACTGTATCTCAATTTACTTATTTTTATGATTTGTAAAATAATTTTCAAACTTGAATATTTTTTAAAACCTCTCTCTCCCGAATGCAGCGCGATTACAGAAGATTAACTAGTTTGCACTTAAAACAGTGTAAAATGTCCAGCAGTTGTTTCCGGCTAATATTCTATAACGAAATTAACACATCGCCTGTAAATAAATAAAACAGAAATTTAACAGATATGTAATCGAACTACGTGCTTAAAACCCTGAAATAATTAGATAAAAAAGGATACTGTAAGAAGAAAATTCTTTGGCAATTTCTCCGGCTATTAAATTCTAGTATTCGGCTAATAAGAAAGTATCGTCTTTTAATAAATTTGAAAAGTTTATTTGAATACATAACTGATACACACACACACACACACACACACACACACACACACACACATATGTATATGATGCTTTTGGGTGTTGTTAGTGAAAAATGTAAACAAATTATAATTAATGCAAAAGATATATTACAGTTTTCAATTTAAAAAAATGCTTTATGTTCTCTAACCCAGGTGGACCGGGTTGGATCCTCCGATATCCTTTAATCAAGGCTTTCAATTCGTTAAATATAAAATACAAAATGAGAATTTTTTTTTTTCATCTCACGCTTTGTTATTAAATATTTTATTGTTAGTAATAAATAAAGACACGGTTCTTCACTCTTTAAACAAAGGGAAAGAGAATCCCATAATACTAAAATTCAATTAACTCCAGTACGCTAAATTAATGCAGCAACAATTCTTTCTTATTTGCATGTTTATTTTATTTTACTCTCATTGTACGTGGAAAGACCTTTTGACTATCTATTGTATGCAAATAATAGAAAACCAGAAAAGTTTACGATAGCTTTCTTTCAGTTTTTTTTTTCTTATTTTCTCCATCTGAAAGATATATCTTTTCGCAATTTTCAGCAATGTTATTTCATGATTCCATTTCCCCTTAAAGGCACTTTACCAATTTACGCTTTTCACTTGATCACATTGTGTATTCAAAGCATGCAGAACTAAGTAAAAAAAAAAATCCTGCATTAAATCCTTTCCTGGTTTGTACATAAGCCAAACATTAAAATGCTAAGCATACACAACCTTTTGACAATGCACCTCTTCCGTTTTTTGTTGCTTTTATTATTATTTGCAGACGTCATGAATGCTTTTAGCATAAATCAAATTGTTTAAAAAATTAAGCTTCTTGTATAATTTATTCTTTCCAAAGAACAATATAGGGTGATACCTGTTGATTTAGTTTATTAGGAACAAAATAAAAAATAAAATAATAATCCATTGACTGTAAATTTGCTAGTACTCCTTTTGTTTTTAACGACTTTAACACCCTCGTTCACGAATTATTAAATGAAAAATTATCCTTCTTTAAATTAATACAATTAAAATGCTATTCTAGATTTTTGTAGAAGACAATAATTTATATTACATATGAGACCTTGATGTTTATTAAGTATTGGTCAAAATTTACTTGAAAACTGATTATAGAAAACTGATTTTTTTTTTTAAAGCATGATATAAGATGGCGTAACTCTAGACGAACCAGAGGGTTAACAAATAATTGCTAAAATTATTATATTTTTTCTAAAATGTATTTACAAAATCTAGTTATTGTATGATAGATGATATGATCTGATATGATCTGGTAGATAGATCCGATATGATCTGCTATTGTATGATAGATGATATGATCTGGTATGACATGATATGATCTAGTTATTGTATGCTAAAAAGATGAATGTTAATCAAAACATAATTCAGTACTAAATGACACATTTTTTTATTTTAGATTTTAAAATAAGAACCGACATCTAAAGCATTGTATATTAACCTATAAATGTTTTATTAATTATATTATTATCAAAACTTAAGTCACGTGTAATATTAGCAGGGCTGCCATTGCCGATTATTATTCATTATTTAATTTGGTTCACCATTTCCAAACAATAATCATTATAGTATACTTAATCTAATCTTAGGGGTAGGCTGTTTTTGTTTGGAAATAGCGGCAGAAGAAATAATAATAAAGAAAATGACTCAGTGACTGCTCTATATTATTAACAAGTATTTTATCAAACGCATCATTTATTTTTGTTCTCAGACCAGAAACTTAGATCCGGTGGCAGTAAAATTTAGTTCTAAATTTTCTTTAACAATATGCTTCACACATATGTAAAAAAAAAAATAAATAAATAAAAAATAAAAAAAAAAAAATTGCAAAAAAAATAAAATATTTATAAAAATTCTATTACATATAAATTGCATTTAATAAGAGAGTGAGATAATGCTCGTGAATTTCTCTTTAATTGTTAAAATCATAAAGATGCAATAAATAGGCTTGTTTATTGTTACATTTTTATTTATTTTATCAGAAATGCAATTATTATTTCTAACAGAAAGTAAATTTGGCTGAATATAACAATATATGGAATTATAAATAACTATCAAACTATAGCAATTGCATTATCTTCGCAATATACATTTTTTTTTTAATTTCTTTAATACCACACATTGGAAAAAAAAAAACCCTCAGAAAATTCTTTCTTTTCATTTGTTAAAATTCTTCTTCTCCCCCTTTTTTTTTTTACAAACATCGGCATTACTTTTTACAATTTTAAACATTCTTAATTCTTTTTTTTTAAATAAATAATAAATAAAGTACTCTAATACAAAAAAAAAAATAAAATATGCATTAAAAACTGTCAACAAAATGTAATCTGCTTTGTGTAATTTTTTAATTAAAACAATTTGTTAATTATATTATTACAAAAACGCTTCGATTAAAAAAATATCCCCGCTACTTATGAAAAGAAAAAAAAACTAAAGATAATTATTTGCAAAAGAAATATTTGTATAACAAGTGAATGTTGGCGGGTGAAGAAGCTAAATAATAATATAAAAAAAAGATATTTTTTAATTGATATTTTTTTTCAGTTGCTATAAATCTCAAATCTTGAATGAAACGAAATTTGCAAATAATCTTAGGTGAATTTATTATTATTATTATTATTATTATGTACATATGAACTGCTATGCTCCAGTTAAGGTGTTCTTTTCATAAAAATATAATTTTTTTAAGGAAAATGATTATTATTTTTTATATATCTTACATAAAGATTTAATTGAAAGTCGCGGTGATATTTTTAATCCCGTAAATACAATAATAATATTAAATAAACTAAATAAAAAACTTCACTGAAAAAAATCAATTTATATTTTTTATTTATTATCTATTTAGATAATTTTTAATTAAAGACTGCAGCTGGTGTTGTATTATAAAATTGTTTCAAAAAAAGAAAAAAAATCTAACAATATAATAAATTGTATTGTTATTAATAATACTATTATTATGTTGTTATTAATTTCATAAGACGAGCCTTTATAGTATGTACTGAAAATAAATTGAATAATGAATTAGATAATATTCGTAAAATTGCTTGTAATAATGGTTTTAAGGTTGCTGTATATTCTCCGTTCCCCCCCCCCCCCAAAAAAAAAAAAAAAAAAAACTGTCGTTTCGGTATTCCGCGTTTTCAAGACAGAAATTTGACGTTTTTCAAAACGGAAAATTCCTGTTTTTATAAAGCATATTTACACGGAACAGGTATTAGTTTTGCATATTATCACACCCGTTTCTATCGCCTTACCTCCCTCCGGATTCAAACCTAGGTACTAGTCATTATTAGAGGATGAATGGTATGCACCAACTGGGCACATTTGAGGACATAATTAAAAGCCAAAACATCAATTAAAAAAATATAACTGGAATTTTTACGAAGGAACATTTCCGTTTGTCAGTCTTAAAAGGAACATTTCCGTTTTTTACATTCGACAAGTAATAATAAAAAGAAAATTTTCCGTTTATTCCCGGAAAATTTACGACTTCCACTAAAAACGAAATGTTTCGTTTAAGTGAAAGAAATTTCACACAAAGTTACACGTATAGATGCGGAACTTTTTTTTTTTTTACAGTGTACAAACAATGAACGAAAAGTCTTATTACATCCAAGCCTGCGAATTAACTTGCATCTTATTTATTAACTGATGGTATAAATATTTAATTTTGAAAAAAAAACTATTTTTTGACTTAAAATATCGATTGTGATTATTTTTGAACAGTTCCAAATATTTCTAGTATTGTTTCATTCTAATAGAGATTAATATTAAGGTGGTAAGTTTCACGTACAAAAATAATATACTTTAAAATAAGTTAATCTAAACCAAAGGTCTAAAATTTCCAGGATTGTAAAAAACCCGGTTTTTTTAAAAACCCAGCCCGGGCAGGTACCCAGGCAGCTACCCACTGCAAGCCTGAGGGTTGCAAAAAACCCGGTTAAAAAAAAACAGCCCTGGCTGGTATCTGGGCGGGTACCCCGGCAGCTACCCACTGCAACCCTGAAAATTTCACGTTTCTCTGCCACGTCTCATCTTTTAAATAGGTGTATCCCTTTCAAACCTTATAAATAATACGCATTTCATATATTCGTTTTACAGTGGGGTGCCATAAAATAGTGAAAGAGTAATGAATAAAGTAGCAAATTAGTGAATTAATATTTGAAATAATACAATATAAAAGACTAGAAAATTGATATAACCCCAAAAAAGTCAATGGTTCCCATATTCCAAGGCAAGGATCTCCAACCTTTGTATCATCGTGAGCGCAATTCAATTTTTCAAACCCCTTCGCAGACGCATGCTCTCCTCTCACCACGACACACAAACACGCACATATTTACTTTTTGTGTGCACGGTACACAAATCATAAACATACACAATCACATATGGGGATCTATAGATTTATATCTAAGAGAGAAAATGTAAAGGGTAACAAACTTTTTCACAAGTACAAAAGCTAACAAAAAAAAAAAATAATAATAATAATAAAAGGAAAGGAAAAATACATTTAAGGGTTTCTTCGTTTCTTTCCTTTTTTTTTTTCAGTGCAATCCTGTCTTTTAATATTTTATTCACATTAGATATCATTGGAAGAATACTATACAGTACGTACAGAAAATATTTTCTTTATTTTAAATAAATCAAAACTTATTATTCATGAATACGAACCATGTATTTGTAACTGTAATTTGTAACCACTGTTGCAAGGTATATTTACTCACTTTTTTAACCAGCATGATAATCGAAAAACAAAAGTAGCTGGTACTAGCGACTAGTGAGAAAGAACCTACTGGTCCTCAGACATTATGAGTGGCCAGCTATATACGACTAGATATTTCAAGCAAAATGCCTTTTCTGTTCCCCATTAGACAGATTTTTTTATGCATTTAACTGACTCCGTATAAGAGTATGGATTTAGCTGACTCTGTCTGAAAACTATGAAGACTCGAACATACGTATACAGAAAACTACAAACTAGAAATAAGAAACAGAAAAAGTCCTGAAAAAAAAATGATCTGTAAACATTTATTGAATTTATTATAAACTTCACAAAACTCTGTAATAAGGGATTCAATTTTATAAGACAAAATTTTAATATAAGAACACTTAATATAAAACTTTTTTTGTGGAAACAAAACATATCTTTAAAACAAATTTTGCATATTAAAACCAAAATCCAAAAACAGCATTTCTTCTCAATTTTGAATAATTTATTCGATTTTTAGAAGCAAAGAAGTAAATCTTATTATATTTGCTCATCGTGAATTGCATTTGATATGAAAGAATAAATTTGAATTTCAGAAAATGTCATCATCCATTATCGAGCAAATAGCTTGAAACAAAAACATGTTTTTATAAATAGCTGTAGATAAATGTCGATGTATCAGTACTAAATTCTTGAAAAATTCTTTATAATTTAAGAAAAAAAAAAATCAATGGAAAGTTATAAAAGGTAAAAAAAAATAATAATCTTTGGGCAAGTGATTAAACTATTGAATTTTATGAATTTTACTTCAAAATAATTTTATTATTAGAATTTTTAATGCAAGTTCCTTAAAAAATTACAAGGTACAATAAAATTAAATAAATAACATTAATAGTGAATTACTGCATATAGTTTTCTATTGGCTTTCCATTTTATTTTTTGAAAATAAAAATACATTACAATTCTAATTTGAATGTTTTATGGCATTTTTTTTTTATATATAAAAGTATTCGTGCGTCATCTTTTTAGTTATACAGTTAAAAGAAGAAAAAATAACCTGATTTATTTAATATAATAAAATGTCCCTTAGCATGAGGAAAATAAGGAAAATTATCAATAGAAATGTTACTGGTTGAATTAATTAAGCTTAATGTCACAATATCGCAACATGGCAAATGACTTACTTGCAATGAAAACAATCATGAGTTGTTTTTTTAACGACTTTTGTTCAGGAAATTTATCTAAAAGTACCAAAATAAATATTTCTTTGATTTGAGAAAATGAACTTATGCAAATCAACTAAAAGAACGACAGAAGGAGCACCTGGATATGACATAAAAAAGATTGTTCTTAAAATTATGATTTTTTTTTTCAAAAGCATGGAGATTAAATAGAGATAACAACAAAAGGAAAGGAAAATAATACATATTTTATACTTTCATAAGAAATAAAAATAAACTAAATATTTTACTTAAAATTCTATTCTCAAAATGCAAATTAAAATGCTTTGTGAAAACAAATCAATATTTTGATACTGTATTTAAGGCATTATTGTGTTTATTTCGATACTTAATGCAAAGTAATTAAGAGAAAAATTGTATACAGCGATGACTATATGATACAAACAAACTATTCGTATTAAATGCTTGATATATTACAAATAACTTAAATTTATAACATGCTCTAATAATCAATCATGGTGCAAAAACAAGTTACCCTTTCAATATACTGCAGTATATTTTAATTAAATTATATTATTATCTATCTAATTTCTAAACCAATTTCTCTCCAAAAATTAAAATTCACTATAAAATAATACAGATAACATTAATAAAAAAAATTTGCGAATAATTTTTGTTGGCTTTTTATTTTAGTCTTTAAAAATAAAACCGATTACAATTCTACTTTCGATGTGTTTATGACATATTTTTCCAGTAATGTGTTTGTTAATACGTTATCTTTTAAGTTTTCCAGTTAGAAAAATAAATGATTTCTTTAATGTTATACAAATTCTTTTAGCATCCCCAAAAATAATAGAAAAGAGCAAAACAATTGTTACTGGTCGCATTAATTAAGCTTAATGTCATATAATATCGCAACATTGCAAAAGACTTATTTGCATTAAAAACGACGGTGAGTTACTTTTTTTTCAGCGACTTTTGTTCTCACAACTTTTCTAAAAGCAATAAAATAAATATGTTTGTTATTTGAATAAATAGACTTATGAAAATGAAGCAAAAGATGGAAATAAAAACCACCTGGATATGATAATAAAGATTTTTCTTAAAATTGTGATCTTTTTTTTCCCTTCAAAAAACCTATGAGATCAGATGAAGTTTGAAAATAAAAGGTAAAAAATAAATAAGTTTTACTTTATAAAACATTAAAATGTATTATTTTAAATTCTTCCCTCAAAATGTAAATTAAACGCATTTCTGGAAATGAATCAATATTATGATATTGTATTTTAACTATTATTGAATGTTGTTTTATTGTGATGATGTATACAAAACATTTGTGCTATGATCAATATACGGCGGAAACAAACTATTATTATTAAAAGCTAGAAAAATTCTTTTTTCACTTCAATGACGAAAGAACTAAATGTTATAAAATGTCATAGAAATAAAACATCCGGCAAACATATCGAACAAAAGTCGGGCAAACAAATTAATATATGAATTTTCAGCATTTTATGTGAAATTCATTTTATAAATATTGTGATTTCTATTGCAATTTGCTTAAACAATTTCCATACTAAAATTAATAAATAATACATATAATAGGAAGAAGCGTATATTTTCTGCTGTTTTTTAAAATTTTGATTTTTGGAAATAAAATCCTATTACAAATCTACTTTCAATGTGTTTATAACATACTTTCCCAATAATCTATTTAATCATAAGTCATTAAAGATGACCTATTATTCCTAAAAATAAAGACAAATTATATTTTTCTTTATTTTTAGGAGTAAAACAACTTGTATCACATTAGATGAATGATTTTTTTTTTCCCTAACTGAAGAACTTTAGTTAGAAAAAAATAAATCATTCATCTAATGTGATAAAAATTTTCTTATTCCTAAAAATATAATTTTTCTTTATTTTTAGGAATAATGATCTTTTATAGTATTATTAAAAATAAAGAATAATATAAAAGTTAACCATGATTGTACATTATTCATTACTAGTACAATGATTTAAAAGCTCCTAAAAAATCGGAAAAAGTTCAAAAGAATTATCATTAGTTGCCAGCATTAATTATTTTTTTATGTCATAATATTGCAATATGTAATTGAATATAGCATTTTCAAAACAATGAGGATTTTTATTTTTATTTATTTTTCATTTTTTCCCCCATAGCTTATCTAAAAGTACTGGAATAAATACTTTCTCGATTTAAGCAAATTATGTAAATCAAGCAAAAGAACGAAAGAGAAAACACCTGGATATGACAATACAGATTATTCTTAAAATTACAATATTTATTTATTTATTGTTTGTTTGTATGTTTGTTTGTTTTTCTAATGCCGAGATGAAATAGGGATAATTATAATAGAGTAATAAAGGAATAAGTTTCCTTTATGCTTTCATGAACATACTAAGCGTTTTATTTTAAATTCTAGACATGTAAATGAAAATATCTATTTGCAAAGGAATAAATAATTTGATAATATATTTTAATTATTATTGCATTTACTTTAATACGCTACGCAATTAAATTAAATACATACTTTTGTGCTATGATGAATCTGTAACGTTGTGAAACTGAGCTTAAAAAACACGCGTGTATTTAGAATAAATAGAATATACAGGGTGTTCCTTTTTATAATTGATGAATAACTAATTTTTAAAGCATTAGTTTAATAGATATAAATCAAACATTTCAAATGTTGTTTTTCATTACGTGAAAATTCATTTACGTCAATATAGTTATATATTTTTTTAAGTTACCACGTTTAAAATTTTATACGATCCTTGAATCCTTTAAATTATTTTTAAAATTTCTCCATGTCTAATAAGTAATACAGTAACAATTCCATCGCTAAAAATTCATAAAATTCAAAATATTATAACTCGGCAAGTTTGGGTCGTAAAAGAATGAATGGACTTTTCACTTTTTAAATGGAATAAGTTTCAGGAAATTAATCGAAAATTTTATACTCTACTTTAACAGTTATTGCATTTAATTTTACTTTGATAAGACAGATAAGAACCTTTTGTGACCTGATGTATATATGACGAGAACAAACTATTATAATTAAATACTTAATAAATAGGGATGCACCGGATGTGAATTTTTCCGGATACAGGTTGCCGAATATCCGGTACAAAATTTTACCGAATATCCGGTATCCGGCCGAATACTTTTTTGTTTTTAATTTCAATAGTAATATTTCTATTTTGTGCTTGCTTTAAAGAAGGAAAATTTTAAATTATTATAATTTATGCCATTCAAATGTTAATAATAGATTTAAACTCATTTATTAAGTTAAAGTTGCTTAAAAACAAATGCTTTTTACTAATTAAGTATTGAAATTTAATCATGTTTTGTCTTTTGCCTATTCTAATATACATAGTAGTTTTTTTCTCCCTTTATTCAGGGTCATTGAACATAAAAAGATAAACCATTAAGTAATTTTAATTTCTCTGTTTTTCATACTTATAAATCTTTGTTATTTATAAATACTAAACATCCTATTGAAGCGTATTTTTCTTTTCCTACGTACTCGTACATATTATTACTTACTTTTCCTATAACGAATGTTTTCTAACAGAATTTAAATAGAGAAGCTCCTCATTGCAAGTATCTTCTTTTGTAAGTTCAAAGGCGACAGTAAACTATTCAAGAAAGTGGCACAATTCTTTTCATGATCAGTATTATTTTACCACAGCTGGTCTTCCATCCATAGACAAAATAGTGATAAAAGATCCAATAAAATCATTTTTACTTTAGAATTGTTGAAAACGCAAGAAAAAAGAGACAACCAGAGGAGTGAATGCTTTTTCTCAGAAGAAGGAAAATATTTGTGATAAAAACAGAACAGAGTCTGAAAATGCTGAGCACCATAACTTGCCTTTAAATATAAATAATTAGTTGTCATATTTTAAATTATATTTTCATTTATATATAAACCCTATAATTTCATTTTTGCGAAAATATGAATATTTATTCCTACTAACATTGTTTTAATGGGATAATGTTGGTAAGAAACAAATTAATTTTGCACTAACCTTTTCTAATAATGTTAAAAAATTATTTAGAAAATGAGTCACTATTCGGCAACCGGATATTGAAGTATTCGGCCGGACCGGATATCCGGTTTGAGTTCCGAATAAGCAGGATATCCGGCAGGAGACGGATATCCGGTGCATCCCTATTAATAAATTATTTTCTTTCTTTCAAACACAAAACAACTAAACATTAAAAAATGTCATAAAAATCCACAAGCAAACAAACTGGCCAAAAGTTCGGCAAATAAATAAACCTTTGAATTTTATGCACTTTATCATCTTTTTAATAATGTGATTTCCTTTGCAATTTCCTTCAATTTTACTCAAAAATAAAGAATTAACGTCAACAGTGAAATAATGCATATAATTTTCTGACTGTAAAGGAATAGTATTTTTACTTTTTAAATGAATTACTTTTCTGGAAATGTTTACATTCTACTGTAACAATTATTGTATTTTATTTTATTTTGATAAGATAGATAAAACTTTTGTGCTGTGATGTATATATAACGACAACAGACTATTATAATTAAATGCTTGATAAAATATTTTATTTCTCTCATACAAAAAACAACTAAAAATTACAAAATACAATATCAATAAATTATCAAGCAAACAAATTAGGCAAAAGTCGGGGGTAAATTAACATCTGAATTTTATACACTTTACGTTAAATTCATTTTCTGAATAAAAATGATGTCAAAATTCATTTTTTGAATAAAAATGACGTTAAATTCATTTTTTGAATTTCCATTGCAATTTCCTTCACCAATTCCCCAAAAATAAAGAAATAACATCGACAGTGAAATAATGCGTATAATTTTTTACAGATTTTCCATCTTACATTTTAGAAATGAAAACCTATTACAACTCTATTTTTGATGTTTTTATGACATATTTTTCCAATAATATATCGGTTTGTACGCCATCTTTCCGGTTATGCAGTTAGAAGAAGAAGAAAAAATGATTAATTTAATGTGATAAAAATTCCTTAGCATTCCTAAAAATAAGTAAAAAGATCAAAAGTATTGTTGCTGGTTGCATAAATTAATCTTAATGTCCTAATATCACAACATGGCAAAGGGTTTATTTGCATTCGAAACGATGATGAGTTTTTTTATTATTATTATTTTTTTCCAACAGCTTTTGTTTTCACAACTTAAATAAAAGTATTGGAACAAATATTTTCGTGATTAAAGTAAATGGACTTATGTAAATCAAATAAAAGAACGAAAGAAGAAGCACCTGGGCATAATAATAAAGATTCCTCTCAAAATTTTGATGATTTTTGTTTTCTTTTAAAACTGTGTTAGATGAATTTAAAAAAATAATAAAAGCGAAAAAAAGAATAAATTTCCTTTAAACATTCTTAAGACATAAAAATATACTAAATATTTTACTATAAATACTTCCCTCAAGATTTAAATTAGTAGAAATTTATGGAAATGAATCACTATTTTGATGCTTTATTTGAACTATTATTGTGTTTTATTTTAGATTATTAATAAGAGAAATACAAAACTTTTGTGATATGATGTATATATGATAAGAATTATTTATCATTGTTATTAAAAGCCTAATAAATTCCTTTTTAAAAAACTGAAAGATATAGAAGATGATGAAAAGCAATCATCAAGCAAACGATTTGAATTTTGAATTTAATGCAACTCACTTTAAATTAATTTTATTAGTAATTTGAAGTCCAATGCAAATTCATTCAATAATTATCAAGCGGAGATTAATAATTAACATCAATAACAGAATAAATAATGCGTATAATGTTTTGTCATTTTTTTCACTTTGCTTTTTAGAAATAAAAATCAATTATAATTTTACTTTGATGCGTTTAGGATATATGTTTTCCAATAAGGTATTTGATCATACGTCATCATCCAGCAAGTAAAAGAAAAAAGAAAACTTAATTCATTTAATATGATAAAAATTCCCCTGGCATTCCAGAAAAATTAAAAAAAAAAAGATCAAAATAATTCTTACTGGTTGCATTAATTAAGCTTAATGTCATAATATCGCAACATACCAAAGGGCTTATTTGCATTCAAAACGATGACGAGTTATTTTTTTTTTCAACGACTTTCTGTTTCCACAACTTATCTAAAAGTACCGAAATAGATATTTTCTTGATTTGGAGTAAATGGACTTATGCAAATGAAGTAAGAGAACGAAAGAAAAAGCATTTCCATACGACAATAAGGGTTTCTCCTAAAATTCCAACTATTATTCACTTTTTTTTTCAAAACAGTAGAGCTCCAATAGAAGCTAAAAGTGAAAAGAAAAGAAACGAAAACGTTTGCTTTATACTTTCATATGAAATTAAAAATTGAACTAAATAGTTTACAAAAGGAGACGAGTGAAAAAGAATCTCAAATGAAAATCTCTACCATCAACATGTAAATTAAAATAACCCTGTGGTTTCTTTTTTTTAATCATACACAAAAAACGAATCATAAAACAATTTTAAAAGCAATCATCGAGCAAACACATTATCCTTTAAATATGATGCTCTTTACTTAACATTCCTAAAAATAAGGAAAAGAGATCAAAAGACTGGTTGCATTAATTAAGCTTATGTCATAATATCGCAATATACCAAAGGCCTTTATTTACATTTAACGGAGAGAGAGCAAAACAGAGAACGAAAGAGAAAGCACTTCCATACGACAATAAGGATTTTTCCTAATATTATGACTATTATTTATTTTTTTTTTTTCAAAACAGTAGAGCTCCAATAGAAGCTAAAAGTGAAAAGGAAAGAAACGAAAACGTTTGCTAAACTTTCATATGAAATAAAAAATGAACTAAATAGTTAACAAAAGGAGACGAGTGAAAATGAATCTCAAATGAAAATCTCTACCATCAATATGTAAATTAAAATAACCCTGTGGTTTCTTTTTTTTTATCATACACAAAAAACGAATCATAAAACAATTTTAAAAGCAATCATCGAGCAAACACATTATCCTTTAAATATGATGCTCTTTACTTAACATTCCTAAAAATAAGGAAAAGAGATCAAAAGACTGGTTGCATTAATTAAGCTTATGTCATAATATCGCAATATACCAAAGGCCTTTATTTACATTTAACGGAGAGAGAGCAAAACAGAGAACGAAAGAGAAAGCACTTCCATACGACAATAAGGATTTTTCCTAATATTATGACTATTATTTATTTTTTTTTTTCAAAACAGTAGAGCTCCAATAGAAGCTAAAAGTGAAAAGGAAAGAAACGAAAACGTTTGCTAAACTTTCATATGAAATAAAAAATGAACTAAATAGTTAACAAAAGGAGACGAGTGAAAATGAATCTCAAATGAAAATCTCTACCATCAATATGTAAATTAAAATAACCCTGTGGTTTCTTTTTTTTTATCATACACAAAAAACGAATCATAAAACAATTTTAAAAGCAATCATCGAGCAAACACATTATCCTTTAAATATGATGCTCTTTACTTAATTTTTTTTTTAAATTATTATTTTAATTTCTAAAACATGGATTAAATTTTAAAGTGTGAATATAAATAAGTTTTGGTATTAAGAAAACATATATTTATAAAAAATATTAAAATAGCATTTATCTTGTTTTCTGTTCACCATAAAATAATGCAAGTAACACCAATAACGGAATAATGCGAACAATTTTCTGTTGTCTTTTTATTTTACTGTGTAGAAGTAATAACTCGTTACAATTCAAATTTCGATGGGTGTATGACATATCTCTCTAATAATGTATTTGTACGTACGTCAAGTTTAAAGTTCTCCAGTTAAATTAAAGAAAAAAACTGATTCATATGATAAAAATTCTCTTAGCATTCCTAAAAATAAGGAAAAGAGATCAAAAGACTGGTTGCATTAATTAAGATCATAATGTCATAATATCGCAATATACCAAAGGCCTTTATTTACATTTAAAATGATGACGAGTACTTTTTCAACGACTTCTTTTTTTTAACTTTATCTTATCTAAAAATACTGGAATAACTATTTTCTTGATTTGAGTAAATGGACATATGCAAATGAAAGGAATTAAAGAAGAAACACAGGATATGAGAATAAAGATTTCTCTTAAAAGAATTTATGAGTAAGTAATGAGTAAATATGGAATAATTTTTCGTTAAAACTTTTGTAAAATTTAAAAATGTTCAAAGTATTTTAGTTTAAATTTTACCCTCAACATGTAAATTAAAATTTGAAAATTAATCAATATTTTTATGCTACAGTTTAAGAATTATTGCGGTGCCTTTGATATTTTATATCTGTGAAATTAAGATCAATACAAAAATTGTGTGTTGTGATGGATATATAACACAAACAAACTGTTACTATTAAATGCTTGATAATAGTCGTTTTTTTTAATCGTATACAACAGCGGTTCCCAATCTGTAGTCTAGTCAGGGTTGTAAAAAACCCAGCCCGGGCGGGTTTTATTAAAAAACCCGGGTTAAATGGGCAATTTTCCCCGGAAAAAATAAGTTCTTTACCTGCAAGTACTGCATCTGTTGAACGATTGTTTTCAAGTTTTGGTTTCATTCATAATAAGCTACGTAATGGATTAGGCCATGAAAAAGCAGAAAAGTTAGTGAAATGTTACCCACTATTAAAAAGTGACACTCCATCAGATTGGTAATGTAAAAATATATTATAAAAAGTTTTTTAATGGTAATTCTATAACTAAATTTTATTATTATAACTATGAATAAAATATTTTCCGTAACTACATTTTATTTTTATAACTATGAATAAAATATTTTCTTTGCATATACTATTCTAATTAATTTAATACATATAATAAGTTTAGTAAATGTAATACTCTTGAAGCTAACTGAAAAGCTTATATTTACGTTTTAAATTAAAATCTAAAACGTTTTAAAATTACAGGGTTCCCAATCTAAAAGTGCAAGTAAATTAGTACAAATATATTTTCTAAGATTCAAAAAGTGAATAAATAAAACAAAATAACCATAAACTGTTAACAAATACATCATTTGTTCCTTTCCAGAAATATATATATTTTAAAAACTGGGTTTTTATTTTAAAAAAACCAGCCCGGGCGGGTAGCTGAATGGGTACCCGGGCAGCTGCCCACTACAACCCTGAGTCTAGTAGGGAGTAAGTGAAAATTACACTGGTAATGGCGTAAGACGCAAAAAAAAGTTAAAATTAAAACAGATATACAAAACTGTAAACTTTTCTTTTACAATGAAAGACTTGTGTAAAAGTAAAAAAGGCTATTCGGACAAAATGAGGAAAATGCTAAAACTCATTAATTGGTTGATTATTCGTTGCCGTTATATTCGCTAACACCTGATAATATCTTGCATGTAACTCTTTCCTACCCCTTTTATTTTAATATTCTTTTTGTTCTAGTAATTCTAGAAATATGTATATAAAACATGAGTCGTACCGAAACTTCATTCAACCCATTTGAAAGAAGGTCATTATTTGAGTTTGTAACAGGGCAGCATTAGTATAAACTCATTAACGTATATCAATAAGAGTAGCTTCATTCCTTCTTTGTGAGTGCTTAATTAGATATATTTAACTAATATTTATTCTTTTGAGGGACTTTATGTGGATACCGTATTGTGATTAAAAATGGATAAGTAGTTGAAAACTGGAATTCTAAAGACAACTGCATCTAATATTCGTAACTAGCATAAGAATATTACTAACGAACGAAAACAACAAAATTTGGGACCGGTTTATGTGAGAAGGGGTACGCATAATTGAAAAGTCTAATCAAGGGGTACCTGAGAGAAAAAAGGTTGGGAACCGCTGGTATACAATAAAAGCCTCGAAAGTTATGTTTTAAAAGTCAATCACCGACCAAGAACATAAACTTTTAAATTTATCGCATTTTATTTTAAATTCATTTTATTATTAATTTCATATCTAAAGTAATTTACTTTAAAATTTTAATCCATACTAAAGTAAAGCAAACATCAATAATAAAACAATGCGAAAAAAATCGCTACTGACTTATCATTTTACATTTTAGAAATGAAAACTAATTGCAATTGTACTTTAGATGCATGACATATTTTTAAAATAGTGCATTTAAATTTAAATGCAAAAGGGTTAATATAAGTAAGATTAATTCTTACGAAAATATACCTTTATTTTTAAAAAATGAATTATTTTTTTTAATCAAAATTTAAAAAAAGGATTTTTTTTTTTTTTTTTTTTTTTTTTTTTTTTTTTTAGGATTATAAAATTTTTTCACGGCAAAGGAAAAAAAAATCTCATATATCCTCATCGTGTATTGCATTTTGAAATTTCAGAAATTATTATGATCCAATATAGAGTAAATAGTTTAAAATAAAAGTAGATGTTTATAAATGAATGTTCATAAATGTCGACGAGTTTCCATTAAATTCATAATTAATTATTTTTTTAATTTTGCACAAATAAATCAATTAAAAGTTTAAAAAAAAGGTCATAAAAAAACGGACAAACAAATTACCCTTTGAATATAATGCATTATATTTTAAATTCATTTTATTTTTTATCTGATTTTTAAAGTAAGTTCCCCCAAAAATTCCAGTTCAGTATAAAAACGCGAATACCACAATAAAGGGAAAATTATTTTGCTGGCTTTTCATTTTACTTTTTAGAAATAAAAACCTATTACAATTCTACTTTCAATGTGTTTATGACATACTTTTCCAATAATGTATTTGTTCGTACGTCATCTTTCAAGTTCTCCAGTTAGGAAAGAAAAAAAAAAACGGATTCATTTAATATGATAAAAATTCCGTTAGCATTCCTAAAAATAAGAAAAAAAAGATCAAAAGGATTGTTACTGGTTGCAATAATTATTCTTAATGTCATAATATCGCAACATGGTAAAGAGCTTATTTGCATTCAAAACGATGATGAGTTTTTTTCCCCGACGATTTTTGCTCCCAGAACTTAGGTTAAAGTACTGGAATAAATATTTTCTTGATTTGGAGTAAATGGACTTATGCAAATTAAGTAAGAGAACGAAAGAAGAGCCATCTGGGTATGACAATAAATATTTTTCTTCTTTTTCTTCTTCTTCTTTTTTTTTTCTTTTAATTGTTAAGATGAGACAGACGTAAAAGTAAAAAGAGAAGAAAAGAATAAGTTTCCTTTAAACTTCCATAAGAAATAAAAATGTGCTGACTATTTTTGTTTAAATTTTAAACTAAGATGCCTATCTGGAAATGAATCAATAATTTGATACTATACTTAACTATAATTGCATTTACTTTGATACTATGTGTAATTAAATTAATTGCACTGTTGTTTTTTTATGAATATATGACGAGGAGAAAGTGATCTAAACAAAATCACCGTATTTGGATTGACATAATACATAGACACGGCCTGTGCAGTAATGATGTATATATACATACATACATATATCTTAATTCACTGACGAAAAAGTTTTTTTCCTGAAGCTGCACACAGGTGTATTCTATCTTTATTCGGATAATTAATGATTTATTTTGGATAATTAATGATTTATTTTGACATTTACTTGTCAAATAACTGCAACACTTGATACATTTTCACTGCGCTCGGTCTCCTTTATAACTGTTCACGTCTATATTCATGGGAAATGAAAATATTTTAAAATACTCAAAAGTTCTCTCAAATTCTCAATTCCAAGTCTCACGCAAAATGACAAAATTTTTAATACGTGCAATATGTGTCCAATTTTTCTTAACATTGGCCCAGGTTCATGCTTACCAGTCTGCACCCCCCCCCCCCCTTCCTTGAATACCCGATTACTTTTAATAATCACACTTCTTTTTGATCTGAATAATTACTGAATTCCTATATACTATTATCAAAATAGATTTTATTATTATTATTATCTCGATCTTTTCTTATTCCTCAATATAACACTATTTACATCATATTACATTTTAATTTATAATGGTCAATATAAATTTGTTTACTGAATAATTTTTATTTACTAATAATGTACCAGTATTTTTTACGGGTGAATTTTATGTCGCATTTTATCAAAAAAAAAAAAAAAAAAAAACTGGTAGGTATACTGCAGAGTAGGATTAGTATAGTTTTGGTTTGGAATTTCTCATTTAGTTCCAGTGGTTCCCAAACTTTTTGGGATTTATTATTTTATGCACAGCACTGAAATTCTGCATTGCAAATATCAAGAGAATGTGATTAAGTGCTTAAGTGAAGGATGAAATAACGTTTACATTATTTCGGGTTAACAAATAATATTATCATCAGATTCAAAATTCGGTTTATTTTATAGGGTTTTATGGTAATTTTATATGATCATATATTTCAAGGAGGCAATTTCATCATTCTCCTCACAAAAATATACTTGCATATATTCTTAATTGTAGTACTTTAGTTTTTCTAATTGACAGATGAATCTTATCGAACACATAAAAAGATCAATCCACCGAACACATTTTCACAGTTAAAGTTGCTTCCAAATAGTTTTCCCTCTTTCAATTTTAAGTGCAGTATTATAATTCAAATATCTTAAAACTTATTAAGTTTTCTATTAAAACGTTTAAAATAATAAACTTTGAAAGAAAAAAAAAAAAACTCTCTCTCTCAAAAAAAAAAAAAAAAAAAAAAGCATTTTAAAAGAATATGAAGAAATGTGTAGAAAATGAAAGACATAGTTAATTATAAATCTGATAAATTGGATTGAAAAAGAGTTACATTTAAATTAGGATTGGCTATTGTCATAAACTAATTAAAATCGCACAGTTGATAGATATATAGTTGCATGGTTTTCAAATTAATATTTTAAAACAGCGAATTGTTTAGCTGCATAATCTGTTTATTTATTAGAAAGAGTCCAGCAAAAAATATCTACTACTTAAAAACATTTTTCAAAGGATCACTATAGACATATATCAACAAAGATTACAATTTTTACCGGCTCCTATTACGTTAACAAAATACCATCGAGAAACACAAAGAAGAACACAATCTTGATCGAAAGTACCGGAAAAAAAATTTAATGCCCGACAAATCTTAGCCCGGAGCTCGAAGCAAAGACATCAATCACGGATAGAAATCCAGAATCGAATAGATGGGTAACAATTCGAGGAAACATTTTTGTGTTGCCAACCAAAAGATAATAATAATGCAGACCAAGATTTCAATACAGGAGGAAATAGCATCACTGCACTCGTGACTCTTGAATGGGATTTTTTTTTCCTATTTTGATATCCTGTGCTCTACGAGATAAGCGTGTATTGAATAATGATATTTGGATAGTATAGGTGGACTTTATAAAATTTTTACAAAGAATGTAAAATAATAATAATAACAAAGCAAAGGAATACGAAAAAATGTGACTGATATGCATATTAGGATAAATAAATCTGGGACTGTATTTTCAATTCATTTATTCATTTATCAGCATGGTATTTTATTAACTTCATTTGCTTATTTACGGATCGCACAAAAACCACAGAGCTATGTCACTTTTCAAATTTCTAAAGAACTCTTTAGTTCAGTTACCATAATGATAGTCAATACATGAAATAGATAGGCGTATATAGAATAGTTTATATTTGGATAGTGTAGGCGGTCTTTATGAATATTTACCTACGAATGTAAAATAATAATCAAAGAAGAGAATACGGAGAAATTTTACTGTTACACATACTAGCATACATAGATCTGCAATTCCCCCCCCCCCCCCCGAGCTTTTATTCATATAAATATGTTATGATTTTCATTTCATTTGCTACGGGTTTCACAAAAATCGAAGTGGTGCTACTTTTCAAATTTCAAAAGCATTTTTTATTATAGTCACGGTAATTGTGGTAATTTTACAATAATATGAAGAGATGCGCGTGCATTGAATAAGGTTATTCGGATAGTACATGTGGGCTTTGAAATTTTTCTAAGGAATACGTAAATTTTCAAAGGAATATAAAAAAAATAGTAATAATAATGATAATAAAACTAAGAAGTACGAAGAAATCTGACTGATGTACATACTAGGATAAACAAATCTGCGACTGTTTCATTTTTATTATTATTACTCATTCATTCTTTCATTAGAATGGAGTGTTAGGATTTTCACTTGATTGTGAGCTTCTCAAAAATCGAAGTGGTGTTACATTTTAAATTTCAAAAGCAGTTTTTATTCTTGTCTTCATAATTGTAGTAATTACTTAATAATAGGTAGAGATGTGTATCTACAGAGGAATACAGAGAAAACTGATGCGTATTATACATATTAAGATACATAAATCTCTGACTGTTTTTTTTTCTTTGATTCATCTGAATGGTATGTTATGACTTTTATTTAATCGAAGCTAAATATAAAAAAAAAAATAAGTAAATAAATAAATTTCGACACCATATCTGTTGTAATGCAAAGATGTACGTGTATTAAATAGTGATACATACAAAAGTAAAAATGGGTATTTCTAAGAATGAAAAAAGAAAGATATATATGATGAAATCTGAAAAATTTACATACTGCTATATATAAATCAACTATTGTAAGTTTGTCTCTCACTTATTCATTCAACAACCGCATTGATAATTTTTTTACATCACAATTTCGCCAATCTCTCTCTTTAAATTTACTTTTAATGAATTATTACTTTTCAATTTTATAAAGCACGATTCATTACAGTGTTCATACTAATAAAAGTATCTCTCTCTGTTGTCTCCTGACGATAGCCAGGAAAATCAATCGCCCCGTAGAGGTCAGTAAATTTGGTTACGGATAGATGATAACAGGTTCCAGTGCACATATCCCTCAGGTTTTTTTTTCTTTTTCTATTTTTTTCATATTATTTTTACTTTTTATTTCTATTTTATTTTATTTTATTTTTTGACGTATGTAAAAAGGAATTCGATTTTAGTATTTTAGCTCAATATAGTAAATGTTAACCTATTTAACGAAACTATAAACTTTATTTGGAGTTCGTACTGCACTTTTCTGATTTTTTAGGCTTTGTTTGATTGTCAATATTTCGCAAAAAAATGAAAAATTCTCTTTTTTAGTAAACGATTTCTATATGAAATCTTTGCCATATAATCTTATATTGTATATCCTAGTGTCGACAAAATATTTCGGAAACGTTAAAAAAAAAAAAAAAAAAAAAAAAAAATCTGAAAAATCAGAAATCCTGTTAAGTTTTTTTACTTGCCTAAACTAAAGAAGCAAAATTTTTCCAGACGACAAAGAAAGATACGAAGAAGAAATATAATCGCGTTGCAAGCTATTCTTTGATCTGTGTGAAGTATACGTAGACTTATCTAAAGATGGTGTAACAATTTCAGTAAATCTCTCACAGTCTGCTAATTAGGCAGAGTAATCAAAGATAGAAGTTCCCAAGAGTTGGAAAACTTTTCTCACGCTTAGCTGTGGGGTGACAAGAATGCCGGTTACTACAATAGGAAAAGATGAGCTTCGATCAATCTTGTGAAACTGAAATTGCTAGACAGCAAATATTTCTCTGATCTGACCGTCTATGTGTGGGGTCTCAGATCGTGGGAATTTCCTGCGTGAACATTTAAAAGTTCAGTAAGACCTCCCTAAAAAGGCTTTATCCAATGACGTAAACTAAAACTTTTTTGATTGGTGATCGGAGAATCTTTTGTTCGAGCAAACGGACCGGAGAAGAGGATCGAGAGGAAGGTAGTCAGAGTTTCGGCAGGAGAACGAGTGTTGGTGGAAAACACTCATCTCAGGACGGATTCCCTTCTTAGTAGGGAAGGACAGGTTTGCTGACAGATTTTTGAATGAGAGAGTGCGATCTCTCTGAAGTCAAGGCAACAGCCTTGGATTTGACCTTTCGGGGAGAGTGAAAAGTAGCACTAGTTAAGACTTTAAGATTCTAAAACTACTGTAAAAGACTGGACTATTTGGTGATTTGCTATAAATTACAAGTCGAGCGAACTCAGCTAAAAAAAAATTGTTGTAAATAATTTTTACCTCTAGAAATTTCAAGAACGCTTTTTAAATAAAATTTGTTCTGAAATATTTAATGAAGGTGATTCATTGTGAAACGGCTCCACGCTACCCCATTTCAAAAACACTCAACATCGTGGATTCTTTACAGCTGGTGGCAAGCGAGTCGGATATTTCGACAAAAATTTATTAGCATTAGTGAAGAGAGTCCAGACAGTAGCAGTGACGCCCACCCGCATCTAAGCGCGCAAGATCTGACGCCAGTTCAGGAGAGGAAAGCAGAGACCGAAGCAAGCCTTGCAGTGTCACGACAGACAGCAGTTCCGTCCCGGAAGCAAGCCCGTGTTTACAGAGAACAAGCCCGAAGCAAGCCCTTGCATTGTCACGACAGACCGCAGTTCCGTCCTGGAAGCAAGCCCGTGTTTACAGAGAATAAGTCCGAAGCAAGACCTTTCTAGGAAACATCAGGAGTCGACAAACCGAGATAACCTGTGAAATCGACGACGTCTAGGCCAGACCCGAAACCGGCGACAGATAATGCAGACAAAGACTGTAGAAAAGGTAAGCTCAATTCATTTTTGAGTGGCTCTCATTTTGTTTATATATTCTTTAGTGAGGAAAATTCATTTCTGAGAAATTTTTTATGTGAATATTGATATATGATAAATTATGATAAATTTTTAAATCTAATAACTTTTAACATATTTGGAAAAATTTTATGTATATTTGTTATCAGCATAAAATTTGATAGTGTGAACTTTCTTTTGGCAGTAAAATTATATAAGGATTGTCAGGCTAAATGTGTATATATATAATTTTTTTTTTCCCGAAAAAAAAAAAGAGATAAAAATTTTGATTTTTCAAATAAGTCGATTGTCTATTCATGATTGAAAGATTTCAAAGGTGTACTTTTTTATATTATTAGTGAAACAATAGATGTTGTTGATAATCAAATATTTTGAATATGTGATGTTAGGAAAATTTTTTCAGCAGTTGCAAAAAGTGGTCATTTTGTTACCTGCGGGGTCAGAAATATCAAGTATTGGTTGAATTATGAACACAGAATTTCAAATTTCTAAATTTGTTTTAAATTTGTATGATCGACACCAAAACGTGTCAGTGTATTGAAAATTTTACAATATTGAAAATTTATTTTTATATGTATACTATTGTTATTATTCCTCAAATTGAATTGTATTTAAAATTGTTAGTATTATGTGGGTAGTAGCAGAAAATTTTCCATAAAGTGTTAGAATCCCTGTTGCATAAGTTAGCGAGCGAAACTATCATTTTCATCTTTATATTGTATTTACATAAAATTTTAAAATGCAAGAAGTAACTGATCTGAAACAGTGCAGGAAAATTGATTTGCAGAATTTAGCGGAAGAATTGGGAGTGGAAATAGGGAAAAATGACAGGATACCGGTAATTATCCAAAAAATCGAAGCTGCCGATGATTACGATAAAGATTTTGCATTCACGCAAGCTGCGTATATCATAAAAGATCGAGAAGAGAAGATAGCCGCGGATAAAGAAAGGGAAAAAGAGAATAAAGAGAGGGAGAAAGAAGAAAGAGAAAGAGAAGAAAAACAAAAAGAACGCGAATTTACGTTAGAACAACTTAGATTGACGCAAGATGCAAATAGACGTAGTTCAACTAACAGTACCGGGTCGGAACGCCCACCTAAATTGCCGCTTCGAACAATCATGCATCGATTTGATCCAGAACGCTCGGATATAACTTTGTTTTTAAATTTGTTCGAACGACAGGCGACCAAAGCGGAAATAGAGACAGGTGACTTAGTGACGCATTTATTAGCTTTAGTGCCGGTAGAAATTGCAGAGTTAATTTTAAGGGAACCGCAAGATCAGACGGATAACTTTGAATACGTCAAAAAGTTTTTGCTTGAACGATTCCGTATGAGTCCCGAATCGTATCGTCAAAAATTAATGAAACATCCACGCAATCCAGATGCCCCATGGAAGGATATTATTTTTGAACTCAATAGTTATTTAGAGGGTTGGTTAAATGGGTTAGATGTTACGGATTTCAGTAGTCTGAAAAATTTATTGATAACTGACCAGATCAAGCTCCGTGCTTCTAGTGAAATGAAAGAGCATTTCATTGATTCGTGGGCAAACTACAAAGACCCGTTAGTTTTGGCAAAATGTCTGGACGAATACGAAGCAGTGAAAGGGATTTCAGATAAAAAAGAGAATGCGAGATCTTTTTATGATAGGAAATCTGAAGAAACGAAACTCGAGGGAAATTCTGGAGAAGAAAAAAATTCCGACAAAAAAATAAACTGGCGAGACAAGGAAATTAAAGACAGGGAACGTATCTTTGAACGAAAGAGGCGTTGCCATACGTGTGGAAGCGAATTTCACCTAATGGCACGTTGTCCGAAAAGACAAAGGGATATTACGGAAGTAAAATCTTTCGAGAGCATAAATCACTTAGGCGATATAAGCGAAGACAAAAGCTTGTTCCGACCTTTTTTGAGTGAAAACAAAATAAATGGGAAGAAGGCGTGTGTACTTAGAGATTCAGGTAGCTCGTATTGTGTTTGCCCATGGAATTTGGTAAATAAGAGCAAATTAGGCAATGAATATGTTTGGCTTAAACAGACATTTGATAAATATCCAAAACGATTTAGAGTGGCACGTATAAAAATGGAAATAAAAGGTCTCGGATATGTAAATACGAAAGCGGCAATCCTGCCTAGACACTCTAAAATTAAACACTATATCTTAGGTAATAAGACGCAGGCTTTAATAAATGAAAAGATAAAGCGAAAGCAAAAATCGCAAACTAATTCCAGTTTTGAGAACCCGGGGATTGAGATAAACCCTTTAACAGATCCACAAGGGCAGGAAGAAAGTCTTTCATCATTCCCCCCCGAAATGAAGAACCACCGTTCTCAGTGTATTGGGGAAAAAGAAACCCTTTTGAAAAGGTCAAGGAAAGTAGATGAGTTGGTTTTCGACCGGCAGGGTAATTCGAAAAATAAACGCGCAAATATGGAAGTGAGTGTTGACAGGAAGGGTTATCATTCGAAAGTTAATCTGGAGGAAGTGAGCGGATTCACAAAGAGTTTTCTAAAATCCTTCGAAATTCTGTTGAAAGAGAGTAGGGACAGTGGAAATTCACGCCTTTGTGACACTCTTGTTAAAGAAATTGAACGGTTGTGTAAAACGTATTGTTCGGCAAACACAAGTAAAGCAATTCAGTAGTAAGTATTTGAGTAAAATCCAATCTTTTGTACATATTTGATTATTTTTAGTTTTATTGTTATTTTGGGCATGTGTAGTAAAAAAGTATCTTTCAAAAAGAAAAGTCTCTAAAGCTAGATGTTCAAGCAATGGTAAGCAGTATATAAGAATTCAGGTCACTGATGTATATAGTGAGGTTAAATTGAAATGTTATTTGAGCCACTCAAATATGTTGAGCTAATCCTTTTTTTGCAGATTTTCCGCGTTTTAACCCGGAAAATGTTTTGATGGTGGGGGTGTTGTAACAATTTCAGTAAATCTCTCACAGTCTGCTAATTAGGCAGAGTAATCAAAGATAGAAGTTCCCAAGAGTTGGAAAACTTTTCTCACGCTTAGCTGTGGGGTGACAAGAATGCCGGTTACTACAATAGGAAAAGATGAGCTTCGATCAATCTTGTGAAACTGAAATTGCTAGACAGCAAATATTTCTCTGATCTGACCGTCTATGTGTGGGGTCTCAGATCGTGGGAATTTCCTGCGTGAACATTTAAAAGTTCAGTAAGACCTCTCTAAAAAGGCTTTATCCAATGACGTAAACTAAAACTTTTTTGATTGGTGATCGGAGAATCTTTTGTTCGAGCAAACGGACCGGAGAAGAGGATCGAGAGGAAGGTAGTCAGAGTTTCGGCAGGAGAACGAGTGTTGGTGGAAAACACTCATCTCAGGACGGATTCCCTTCTTAGTAGGGAAGGACAGGTTTGCTGACAGATTTTTGAATGAGAGAGTGCGATCTCTCTGAAGTCAAGGCAACAGCCTTGGATTTGACCTTTCGGGGAGAGTGAAAAGTAGCACTAGTTAAGACTTTAAGATTCTAAAACTACTGTAAAAGACTGGACTATTTGGTGATTTGCTATAAATTACAAGTCGAGCGAACTCAGCTAAAAAAAAATTGTTGTAAATAATTTTTACCTCTAGAAATTTCAAGAACGCTTTTTAAATAAAATTTGTTCTGAAATATTTAATGAAGGTGATTCATTGTGAAACGGCTCCACGCTACCCCATTTCAAAAACACTCAACATCGTGGATTCTTTACAATGGTTACTTTCGGTTTTGAAAGAAAAATTCTTTGATAAATAGAAGCATTGGATTAATTGTCCGCACGAGACTAATTTTCAAAGATTTTACACTTTAGAAGGCATTTTTAAACATTTGTTTTTATATTGTTTTACAATAGCAATCGTCGTAATGATGATTTATGACCACGGAAAGAAATGCAAAATTATTTATTTTTTTTCATTGTTTCACAATTTTTTTTATTTTTTTTTTCCACGATATGAATTAATTTTTTACATGTTAAAATTGTAAATCTTGAAGGTATTCAAGGGCAATTCTAAGTGGATCTGCTACGTTATACGACAGCAATATGCCTAAGGAAGGATATGGGAAGTTATTGTTACGGATTGCATAGCAGAATAATTTAAAAAAATATATAATAAAATCACGGTTTGGAACTGATGATTATTGCTTGTCCTATCGATGAAATCCACTGTTAATCAGAACCGACAGTACAATTGATTGTTACAGGAAAGAATCGATTGAAACTTACTTAGATTTGTGCGTGACACGATGTGGCGACGTTCCAATGGATATTAATATTATTTTGATTCAGAAAATATGTGCGACATTATATTTTCAGCATACTAGCTTATTTGTCCAATTTCATTTTTCATGACAAATGAAATCGGTGTTTTATATCAACACTTCAATGAGCAATTAAATTTAAAGGTGTGTTTTTGCTGTTAAAAATATATTATACATATACGCAACCAAACCAACCATTCAATATGTATATGTAACCAAAATTCATTCCGAGAAAAAATCTCCGCTACTCTAGTGCATACTATTTTAATTTTTATTTAAAATGGAAAACATAATCATAGTTCTATTTTAAAAAAGAAGGTAAGATAAAATTATTATTCGAAGATATAGTACATTCGATATCTATTTATATTAAACTGCAGATGCTATTGATCAAGCACGTAGATTCGGCACGTAGATTCGTGGATTGTGAAGTGCCACCGACATTTGATATCTATATACTAAATTTTTAAAAACTCTAATTTCATTTATTCATAATATTTGTTTAAATATTTTTGTGGTATATAGAAAATTTAAAAAATATCTTAATAAAGAAAAAAAAAAGAAAAAGAAAAATGTTGATTGTGTATAACACAGCGTTTGTAGGATTTAAAACGAGACATAACATACAAAGTACTTCATGTAAGAAAGAGTCAGCATGAAAATTTTAAAAAAATGTAGTTTAAAAAAAAAACAGACTATGCAATATTCGTAATACATATTCCATTCTTATATTATTATATTTTTTATTTGCTAACTATATGGTGAAAATTTCGATTATCTTAACTGCACTATATATATATTTCTATTGCAATGCATTAAAAGTATTCCTTTTATAATTTAATGTGGATTAAAATAAATGTTAAATGTCTAATAAAGGCCTAAATAGTTTTGTTTACTTTATACTTTTTTTGTTTACTTTTTGTTATTTTATAAGCAATCAAAACATAAGCACATTTTACTTTCAACGCTATCATGAAATATTTCAATTACGAAAAAATATATTCAAAGTTAAAAAAAAAAAAAAAAAAAAAAAAAAAAGTAAAGTAAATGTAAAACATTTTAGATGGCGTGTTATCTGATATTGACAGAACAGTATGCGTAATATATATATATCGGAACTTAGAAAATATTATGTAAGATACATTCCGAAAATTTATCTCATTTCAAATGAAATTGAATATTGATATATATTTCACCTTTCATCGTTTCTCAGTTACTTTTCCAAGTCGCCGGGCTTTACATTTTTGCATCAAAACTGTATTCCCCAACGTATGACTTAGTGACTTCATGTGATTTTATTTCACAGACTCATAACGGACGCAATATTTACATTACTTCATCCCAGAAGTGAAAAATTTACAACTGTCTGATTTTTCAAGGCACCCTTTTAGACTTCCATTTTATGTAAAATTGATGCATTTTTGTCTGACGCAGTAGAAAATGAATATTAAAATAATGACATATGCAATTTAAATTTTCTAAAAATGTAAAATACAAAAATGACACTAATAAATTTCTAGTAAATCTCCTATTTTACAATAGTCAGATCATAAAGGTGACTTAAAAAAAATAGAGTTAATAAATAAATTCAGACTAATTCAACTAATAGAAATATTTTTAGAATACATTAAAAAATAGAAAATGTATTTTAATTATCACTTTAATATCTGATTAAAAAAATTCCGAAATATATTAATACAGAAATATAAGTGCTCTTAAACTATCGAATAATGCCTGTAAAATAACTCAGTTTTTAATGAGTAACATAACACTTAAAGTAACATAGCATTCACTCTTTCTTTTCTGATATCGAAGAAACAATCTAAAAGTACCAAATTTTGAATATCTATGTTACATATTTTTACTAAAACTAGTATAAATAACACAGTATCTCGTACATTATGCGTTCTTTAAAGCAGTGTTTTCGGAACCTTTCTACATTGTTATACTCTAGAACTCAGAATATATTGTAGTGTCGCCTACCTTAGTATCTTCAGCATACCCATAGGTGTTTATTGCTCAATAATCAATAATTATGAGCTTTCTTTTACATAGTAATGATGAAATTGAAAATCAGACATTTATTAACATTAAAACAGAAAAATAATATCACATGATAAATTAATTACAATAAACTTTTCAAGCTGTATACAAGTTTCTCATCAGTACAAATGTCAACCGAAAACCAAAGCTGGTGTTTACTCAGGTTTCCATGAATATGACATTTACAAAATATTAAGACACCAGGGAGTAAACATCACAGTAGGACCACATATTCTGGTGGAATTGTGCACGCTTCTTTAAGTGGAGATATCTATAACCAACCTTCTAAAAAATTCTACTTTTAAAATTATTGCAATTGGATTTAATGAATTTACATTTTCAAAACCTGGGATGTGCTCGGCATCTATTGAATTATTAACAAGTTTAAATTGTAAATTGCTGGATTTGTAATTTAATA
Source organism: Maratus michaelseni (assembly GCA_963931845.1). Taxonomy (NCBI): domain Eukaryota; kingdom Metazoa; phylum Arthropoda; class Arachnida; order Araneae; family Salticidae; genus Maratus; species Maratus michaelseni. Next base: position 140,476,872 of record OZ007587.1, on the reverse strand, counting down.
GCCAGGCCTGTAATAGCCTTCAATTCAAATTTCTAAATTTGAACTACAAATGAAGAAAAGGGGCAATTTTCATTAATTAAAAAAAAATCCACATTCAAATATTGCTACCTAGGGAGACATTATTGATTCAGTTAAGTCCATCAAAAACTTTTCTATTAGTATGTCAATGTCGTTATCATATATTGTCATTGATCGTTATAAAAAATTTCCTTACTCTTATACAAAAAAAAAATAATAATAATAAATAAATAAATAAAATAAATAAATAATAAATAAATAAATAAATAAATAACAAAAAAACACACAGCTTCTGATAAAAATCTCATAAATTTCATTCAATCGATTAAAAATGTCAGTTATTTATATCATCGAAATGTAAGCAGTTGTTATCAAAATCGAAAAAATGTTTCCATAATTAACGTAATTTTGTGACTTGTAAATTTGTAGTTTAATTAATTTGTGAACTTAATTGGTGCTTCAAAAAAATTATTGAATTTGCACTATTTTTAAAATTTAAAAGCAGTCCGATCTTTTTAATTCAAGTATCAACGTAAGTAATATTTCAAACGAAACTTTATTGAAAAGTATTTTCATTTTATTTTTCAAATAAAAAAATTCTCAAAAAGTAAATTTTCAAAGTCCAAAGAAAACACTTTCCTATTCGACGTTTATGCAGTTATCAACATGAAATCCAAAAATAGCCTGCATATTTTCTTTTTATAAAAATCTCATAACTTCATTACACGAGTTGGAAATTTCCAAACTGAGCGCAAAAATACCCAAACAGGGAGTCGAACCCACGACATTTCGCGTACCTCGAGAATGAGCTACCTGGACAACTCTGGTGGACACAATTCACCCAGAAAACCTTTTGCAAATGACATTTGCTCTGTCATATGCAATAGCTCAACAGAATAAATCAGAGACAAAATAACTCCAATAAACGATGCTAGTTTTACCGTAGACGACGTAGATTATACATTATTATTTTACCTCAATCAAACGGATTGATAAAATAATGATACGAGTTAAAATTTCCAAATTGAGTGGAAAAGTGTCCAGACTAGGAATCGAACCTAGGACCATTTGCGTACCTTGAGAATGCTCTGCCATCTGAGCTACCTAGACAACTCCGGTGGACACAATTCACCCAGAAAACCTTTTGGAATTGACTTCTGCTCTATCATGTGCGATAGTTCAACAGAATACACCAGAGGTAGAATAACTCTAATAAACGATTTATACGTAGATTATACATTATTATTTTTTACCACAATCAAATTTATTGATAAAGTATTAATACGTGTTTAAAAAAAATCAACACTGACTAGTGAGCAAAAAATTGTCTAAACCAGGAGTCGAACAGTCTTTATTATTAAACCAATTTGGTTGAGGTAAAAATAATTTAAACAAAATGTATCAATAATTAAAAAATATATATATTTATGATATAGAGATAATGGATGGTAGATAATTATATTTATGATACAGAAATGTTTTCAAAATCGAATATGTTGTTCCATAATTAACACTAGTTTTATGGGCGTTGGTTTGCATACCTATTTTTATTGAATTCTGTCATTTTGATAATTTAAAAATGCATATTTATTTAGTAATAGCTTTAGTTCATTTTATATAGATACGTAAAATTAGAAGGCAGTCAGAGAAAATGTTTTAAAATATATTTGCATTGTAAGATCATTAAAAACCAGTATATATTTGAATGAAAATATTAGTATTTACATTTTCGGAATTTTCGAAAATAAAATAAGAAACCCGTCAAATTGACACGTTCTGTAACTTTGTGTTAAACTAATTTCTGTTTCTTAAATTAGATAGCAAATTTTGAAGTTGGTACGTCCAATTTAAAATAAATCTATTTTTTTTTTTTTTTTTACTATTTTGTAAAGTATTTTATATTTTAAACAAAATTTTATTCATAAACATTTTCAATTATTTTTCAAACACAAAAGCACACGGGAGATTCAGGTATTGCTGCTTTGAAAGAAATTGCTGATTCAGTTACGTCCAACGAAAACTCTTTCCGATTCCATGTTTATGCCGTTATCAACTCGTAACATGAAATCCAAAAATAAAACTACCCCTTTCAATGTCACGTACGCCAATTGCTTACATATTTGATGTTATAGTCACATAACCGACGACATAGAAAAACATCTTGCTATGTGTTGTGATCGATATTTGTGTTCTGGGAACGAACAGACGTATAGTGTATATATTACACGTGAGTTCAGGTGTGCAGCTAAAATGTTGAAAACGTCAGAACATTCTAGTTTATTTATCATTGCCGGGAAATGTATGGGGTACTCATGTGCAGTACGTGGTTTGTGGCACTTTTCTTCACTTTCCTACGTTGTATGAATAGCGGAGATATAAATTTTTTAAGGTTGGAATGTAATGTTATGATATATAGTACATTCTTACGAAAAGGAGAGCTTACATTCTTTTGGAACGCCTTTTAGATTCTAGAAATGATATATACTAATGCGTTTTGGTAGGTTTTTGCTAAAATTAAGAACAGACACTATAATTTTACATGTATTATTTTTATACATTTATATAATTATTTTCAAAAATGTGTTGTGTTTCATTATACTATATCTTATAGGTTTCTGAAATTACATAATTCAGTTAAAGTATTTATGATAATTATCTGTTACTGTCAATTTTTTAAGTATAACATAAGAGTAATTCTCAGAAAAGTGGCAATTTCGATTATTTTTTGTAAAAGGTCAACGGAATATGTATTACGTTTCCTCCCCCCCCCCCTCTAAATTTTTTATAGATTTATCTTTCTAAATAATTTAATATATGACCCTTATTCACAGTGATGAATTTTTAAAGAAGTATAACTCATACAGATATGCAGTTTTTTGTAATGATCAGAAAAGGAAATCTTTTAATTAACCAATTTTGTCTAGAGGGGTCGTATAAAAATGTGAATAGTGTAACTTTTAGAAAACTTATAATAGGAAGATTTCGCTGTTATGATCTTATTTCTTACCTTAGTTTGAACAATTTTGCAATTAACATTGCTTACTTATATCCAACAGGTAAAAACTTAAAGCGTGTGTCAACTTTTTGGAGCACACTGTATAGTATCTAGCTTACTTGATGAATAATATGACATATATGTACTAGCGTAATTTGTAAAAGATGTGTCTTTTAACTACATGGTTAAAACATAAATACATGTATGGAAAATAAATATTTAAATTTTTATTGTGTGCAACAGACGTAAGTACAACAACAGTATATTTATCTACTAGCTTAAGCAGAAAAACACGTTCCTCTGCGGAATATATTATTGGATTTCGGTCTGGAAAAAACAAACAAATCGGAAGCTCCAAAGCACAGAGCAGACTTTTATTTCTGCTCCAATTTTCCGCTTCGATTTGTATCTTCAGCACGATTAGTTGGTACTAATCCTACAAAACATGTTGTATATTGCGTTTACGCTCAGAGCGAGCGTCCCTAAAATTTTCTACATTTGCTACCGCTATTATAAAAGAGTGAATTCTGTGATAAATCTCTAATGCAGGTGTTAAGGGTGCTAAGAACTTGTTTAAAACTTCAGAACATTTAATTTTTGGAAAACAAATATCATATCCTATATTAAAATTCGAGCAAATATTGTGTCTATGTGCGTGTGTATATGCAAATTTTATCTAGAAAACGGCTCTAATGATTTTAACGATTAGTGGGTCATTTTGGGGTCACTACGGGCCAAGGTCAAACTAATTTTATCTTAAAAAAAACGGCTCTAAGGATTTTGATTAAATTTTGTATCCTACCGTTTTGCAGCACGAAAAGACCATTTGGTTAGGTCACATGTTTGAGAAAAATAGATTAGTTGGTCATTTTGGGGTCACTACGGGTCAAATTAATTTTATTTAAAAAACGGCTCTAACGGTTTTCACTAAATTTGTATCTTACCCTTTTGGTGTACGAGACGACCTGGGAATATTCGATTAGTGGATCATTTTGCGGTCACTACGGGTCAAGCTAATTTTATCTAAGAAAATGGCTCTAACGATTTTGACTAAATTTTGTAACCTACCGTTTTGGGGTACGAGAAGACCATTGGGCTAGGCCACATGTTCGAGAAAATTCGGTTAGTGGATCATTTTGGGGTAAGAGAAGACCATGTGCTAGGTCACATGTTCGAGAAATATCGATTAGTGGGTAATTTTAGGGACACTAAGAGTCAAGCTAATTTTATTTAAAAAATACTCTAACAATTTTGACAAAATTTTGTATTTTACCATTTTAGGGTTCTAAAAGACTATTGGGCTATGTCACATGTTCGGGAAAAATCGATTAGTGGGTCATTTTGGAGTCACTACGGCTCAATACATTTCAATTGGAATGAAGATTGAAAATGTCGTTAAGCTGTTATAGCTGCTACTAACTGTTGTATTGCAAACTGTTATTAAGTTGTAGAACAGTTGACAGTAAAAGCAGTCGCAAAGATGGCACCATTTTGCCAAATTTGGCAATATTTGGCGAAATGTTCTGCAAATAATACTGTTATAAAATAAAATGCTTTATAGCAATAAAAAAAGCGAGAACTTATTGTTATATCGAGTTGGTTAATTTTCAATCAAAGCTAATTTTAACCAAGCGTAGCTCGTTTTTCTCTGCTGGTATATATTAAAGATTAATTATTTTTGAACACTTTAAATCAAAATTAATGGTAATCTTCATAGTCGTTATGTATTAACTATTTTCAAAGAAATAACTTTTAAGTATTTTTTCTCAAAATCTGATTTTGGGACATTGCGCGCAAGGTAGTCAGAAAACTTTTCAATATTTTTTTTAGGAAATTTTCAGGATATATAGTTTATGGTAGGCTCCATAAAGTAAACCTAAATTTTCATCTTTTTTTTTTTTTTTTTTTTTTTTTTTTTTAATTTTTTTTTTTGTGTTATAATACTAAAATTTTGAAAATTTTACATAACCGATACACAGATATGTTTTTAAAACATAAAAATGCTAATAAAAAGCAATTTTTTAGGTTCAGTGTAAGCACAAAACTCTCAAGTATAATTAGGCTGTTATTTAAAATCTTGTTTTACATACAGAAAATCTTTTTTAATCATATGCGCAACCTATGATTCCAAATTTCTGCTCAACAAGTTTAAAAACCTCTTTAAAAACCAATTTTCACCATTATGAACTGAAAACAATGTCAAATGAAAGAAGATACATTTATCTATTATTGCCTTTCAAAAATTTATTTTTGTAATGTATGCTTTTAAGATAAGTATAAAAGGACAAATATGGTAAAATAATTTTTTTTTCAATTTTCGACATTTTTTAAGAGTCCTAAATCTCCTTAAGGTGGTTCTCAAGTGACCTGCTCAACAACGCGAAACTTTCTGACACGATTTCTGACTCATTTTTTAACTCAAATACATAAAATTGGGAGGCCTGACTATGGAAGCGATTTGCAATAGAAATGAGTTTTCCATTTTTTGATAAATACATTACTTGTCAAGTTATAAGCGATTCGTGTCACGTGACAACACATTTTTCCCGCTTCTCGGGATGGGGCGTTGGGAATTCGGTTTAAAATCTCGACTTTGACAGTATTTTCTTAAATATATTCTGCCTTTACCAAAAAATGGAAAACGTCTTTCTCTTACAAAATTTCTGAATAAGAACACCAGACAATTTCATCCGTTTCCGAACAAAAAGGAATTAAAAAATGTGTCAGAAAGTAGCTCCTTTAGGTTTGAGAGCAGCCTTAAAGGAATCTATCACGAAGATTTTTGTTTTAAAAGTAGGAAAATTAAATAACGCTGCGAGCTCTGATTACGAATTTAATTTCGAACATTCGTTTTGAATTTAAATGCATGGTATCCAAAAGTAAGTAAAAACACTCAAGTTAAACATTTTCCCCTTATATTTCATTTTGCAGAGCGCAAAATTTTAAATATTTTTTACTTATGACAGGTTTAAGTGTTTTTTATCAGTCTTAAGCATGAGAAATTCTCTTAATCCTGGCAATAAGCGACTGCTTTTCAATATGAAAACAATGCATTTCAAGTAGCTTAAAATACTTTATAATAATATCGAAGGAATTGTTTTCATCTATAGTTTTCAAAAATGTATCCTTGTTTTATAAAAAAAATAATAACACATCTTTTAATACAGTGCAACACTTTAAAAAAATACTAAAAGTAACAGAATTTTCACTCACCATAGAATTTATTATTTAACAATCCATTAATTTCTGATATCATATTTCATCTGAAAATAAAATCAAAATCCAAATTAGTAATGCAAATAATTTCCTTATCTGCTTACTAATTGAAATTAAATATAAATGAAAAGTGAAAATGTTCATCAAATATAATATATAAAAAATATTTGTAAATAATAATACTGGATATCTCATTCAAAATGTATGAAAGCATTATATTTGCTCATGAACGTTAAATTCAGTTTAATTGTTTTATTTATTAAAGCTTACTGCAGTTGTGATTTAATTGTAACTGTTTCAAATAATTACAACTTTATCGTGATCAGTTCAGCGTATAAACCTACGTTCGATACAGCATTAAGATTATCGCGAATCAAAGTTATAAAAGCATGTAAAACATCACATTCATCAGTATTTAAAATAGCTGGAAATTAAGTAAGGTTTGTTCATTTAAAGTGATAAAATGTTCGGCTAAAAGTTTGTACTCTAATTTTGATAGTACAATTAGACAATTTAAATTCGTTAATAATGAAATAATCCAATAATTTGTCCGGTCCATCAGATTTCATGATGTAAGATAGAATATAATTTCGTTTTTTTTTTTTTCTCATGCGCCATGAAGTACATAAAAGTGAAAGATAAATTTAAAATGGAAAAAAGTATAATTTTAGGAAATAATGTGTTAGATCAAAATTTAAAATTTTCTATTAAAAGGAAATTAGAAATGAAATTTGGAGGAAAAACCATGATAGTCCTCCATGATGGTGAAGACAAAATAGTACTGAAAACAGCATTATATAGATCCATCAGATTCCATGAAGTAAAATTGTTTTCATCATTTTTTTCTTGTCACATGGGGTGTAATAATGCAAGATGAATTTAATAATGAAAAAAAGTACAATTTTTAAAAATAATGTTTAATAAAAAATAAAATATTTCAATTAAAAAATTCAATTAAAAGAAAGCTCCGACGCAAGGAAAAAATAATACTGAAAAAAAAAAATCATGATTGGAAGATAAATTACAATTGACAACAGTACTGCATAACTTATTGAAAAATCGTCACAAATTAGAATGTTTACTTTTTCATCCACTTTAAACTTTTTAGAAGCTCTTAACAATCTAGAATAAGAGATATCTTCTTCTTCATCGTCTTTTTTTTTCCCGTTTATAAAACAAAATACATTTCCTTTCATAAAATAAACTTCATCAAAATATGCATCCTGCATTTCTAAACACGTAATGTGAATTTTTTATTGATCGATTTAAAATGAATGTAAAATTTACCTTTAAAAATGTAGCAGACAAAACGTATTCTGCAGTTAACAGAGAGATTTTCGCATTTTATTGCTAGCAGTTTACTACAAAACGCTCGAGAGCATTCTGTTTTACAGCTGAAGAAAACCATTTCAAATTCATTACCCTAAAGCTGCTTGGCAACATATCACTATGTATTTCATTATCGACCATTGCTTTAAAACCGAAAATAAAATACTTCTCGGCACACAAGAAAACAACCAATTTTGATGGCGGGATCATCAAAATAAAAAGAGGCGTTAAAAGAGCTCGTGCATTTTCTTCAACTTATGTGAAAACTTATTTTAAAATATATTTTTATTTTAAAAATTATTATTAACAACAGATCATATAATTTATCGTTAAAAATATCATTTGTAAAAACAATTTATTTTTTTCATTCAATTTAAAATTTTCGAAAACGATAACTAATTCTGAATACAATTTCTATTTCAGCTTTATCACCGATGATAAAAGTAAAATATATTTGTATCATTAAAATAACTTCATCACAAAGTTTACATTTTGTATTACTAAAATTCAACATGAAAATTTACATTCATCGATTTAAAAATAATGTAAAATTTATCATTTAAAAGAGTAAAAAGTGGTACGTCTTTTGTTGTTAAAAGAAATTGCTCACATTTTATCGCAAGCATTGTACTTACAGAATGCTTCAGACATTCATTAGTCTTAAGCTGCGAAGAAAAGACTACTATGTATTTCATTATCAACGATTACTTCATATCAGAAAATAAAATACTCCGCCGCACACATTAAAACATTCATTTATTGATGACGGAACCATAACAATGGGCTTGTGCATTCATGTCAAGTATATGAAACAACCCAAACCAATGTTTCTAATTATATTTTCAAGCTAGTATTGACAAAAGTATCATATAATAAATTATTATAATCATAATTTCATAACAAATTTACAGCTGAAAAAAACCATTTTAACTCATTACCATTAAATTACTTCGAAGAAGCAAATTATTATCATAACGGTCATTCTTCACGTTTTTTATTTATTTATTTAAATCAAATAAACAAATTTTAAACCAGAAATTTTACAGTTGTGAAAATTTTTATTTACCGATTTAAAATTACTATAACAAACTAAATGTATTCTTCAGTTAACTGAAAAAAGTCTCAATTTATTGCAAGCAATTTACTATAAAACGCTTTTCAACATTATGTTTTACAACTGTAGAAAACCATTTAAAATTCATTACCCCCATAAGCTGCGTAGCAACAAATTACTATGTATTTCATTACCAACCATTACTTTAAAACCGAAAATAAAATACTTCTCCGCACACATGAAAACATCCATTTCGATGGCGGGACCATAACAATAAGAAGAGATAGTGAAACGGCTTATGGCATTTAATACAATACATGTGACATATTATTTTTTAATTATGTTGTTTTTAAAAATTTTTGTTAACAATATTATATAATTTATCCTGAAAAATATCACTTCTAATAATAAATTATTATTTCGATAAAAATACATTAAAATCAAACATTTAATTTAATGTAATTACCCAAAATACAAGATAGATTGTAAACGTTTCGAGCGTTACCAAAGCCCATCATCAGTACAAAAAAAAGATCAACTGCCATAGCTAACATTACTGTATTACTGGGGGTGGGGGTGGCTCGAAAGCCAAAGCACCGCGACCAGAGGTCTATTGTGCTGCTCCCCAAAGATGAAAGAGGAAAAACCATCCCCACTTAGTCCCTAAACAGGCCAGTAGCTGACATGAAATTCAGCAGACATTTGATAGAAATATCCTGAATTTCCCATGGCTCACTCAGATGTCGAATTAGGTGCTAGAAACGATAAGCAGCATATGCTTCACAACTACAAAGGACATGTGAAGCAGTCTCTTCCTCGTACTTACAACCCCTACAAAGAGGATCACTGACCATCTTCATAATGCAAAGGTGTATATTAAGTCTACACTGTCCTGCTAACAGTTCCACCATATTTCGCAGACTAATAGCTAACATAGAAGTAACTTAGAATTGAAACACGCATCCAACGTCCACGTCCACATCCTGGATCATACGTCACAACAGTACCGCAGATTCGGGTGGAACCAAACTAGCCTCATTGAGGGGAATTCTTGTATTTCGTAAACCTCTTCAAGGAACACACGATTTATATTTGTTGCAATTTTACTTGATTATTTTTACATTTTCAAAATCCGGAATAGGATCAGTTTCTAGCGAGTGATTTAAGTTTCGATTGTAAATTTCAATTCCTATATGCATGTTTTTGCTTTTTTAAGCGGATATCACATGTACGTGCAGTTTTTTATGCACACTAAATTACAGTCTTTATATGGAATAGTGTAAATAACACCAGCAACTCGAAAAGGGGGGTGGGGTCTTCTGTTTGAAATTACAAATTTTATCTTTCATAACATTTAGTAGTTTCTAAGCAGTATTGATATTGACTGATTTAAAAAATAAGGAGGAGACTTTTTCTGATAAGTTCTTAGAGTATGCTACATGCTATATATACATAGCCTGTAGCATTCATATTTCAATCAGAAGATTCCCCTTTTTCTAGTTACTGGTGTTATTTACAATATTCATATAAGGACTTTAATTTAGTGTATATAGGTGACGTATGGTATCCACTTAAAAGAGCATAAACTGTCATATAGGAATGGAAGTTTACAATAGAAGCTTGTAAAATCACTCGCTGGAAACTGATGATGTTTCGTAATTTGAAAATGTAAAAATAATCAAGTTAAATGACAACAATTATATAAGTTGTGTGTTCCTTTAAGGCTGGTTTACAAAAAAGTTTTTTTGTATCCATTTTGGGCACTGTTCAATACCCATTTTCAAATAAGTAAATAAATAAATAAAAAATACAGTGTCCAAAATGGATACACAGTAGTATCCAAAACAGGCATGACCCAATTTGGGCACATACCTAAGAATCTTTCGACCCAAATTGGGTTTTATTTTTTTCTGTGTACTTCTGTCGTAAATAATGATGAAATGATACTTTTCGCAAAGAATAGGGAGTACCACTGACCTACAGCAAAATATTTCTATTTCAGATTTATTACCGTTTATATATATATATATATATATATATATATATTTGTTGTTCCCTATTATATTGAAATTTCATAATGGTTTTTATTCGTTATGATATTTGCAATTTTTCTGTGACAAATGTATGAGACTTCATTATATGACGTCTCTAAATTGAAGTTTTGGTCATTTATTGATCAAATATGTCAGGTTATGACTTCAAGTTAGTTATTTCATATATTAAATAATACATGCCATCTTTAAATTAAATATTTGGTCAGATTTAGTAAAAGTACTTGTACGTTGTCTTTTCTATTCAAAGGAATTATATATATATATGTATGTGTGCGCGTGTGAAAATATGTTTTGTTCTCATAAAAAGTACTTCATCAAAATGCACATCTTGTGCATTACTTAAAACACAATGTGAAACTTTTTCTTTATCGATTTAAAATACTTTAAAAAAGTAATACACTAAATGTATTCTGCAGTTAACAGAAAATTTTCGCGTTTTATTGCAAGTAATTTACTACAAAACGCTCTTGAACATTCTCTTTTACAGCTGACGAAAACCATTTGAAATTCATTACCATTAAGCTGCGCAGCAACAACCTACTGTGTATTTCATTATCGACCATTACTTTAAAACCGAAAATAAAATTCTTCTCCGCACACAAGAGAACATCCATTTTTGATGGTGGGACCATAAAAATAAGAAGAGACAGTAAAAGAGCTTGTGCATTCCCAACTTTGCTTGATCGATATAACTGCATAAAAATGAAGAAATCTGTCTTTTTATTCACAACTTTATAAGGGCCTCTAAAATCTCCGAATGTCACAGCTTTTTCGTTTTATTTATTTCATTCCGAAACGTATGAGGCTACGTATTTGAAGAACGTGCTTTCAGTGACATTTCCTTACTTTGGTCCCAACGTTGTTACAATGCCACACTTTTCGAAGTGGTTTAGTCAAAGTGCAGAGCAGTAGCGCTTCAGATCTTACGGGTACTAGTTATATACATTTCGCATTTCAAATATTTCAAGACACATATTTTAAATCATATTTTCGATTCATTTGTTTGTGTATATGTTTCCCGAATAGCTCGAAGAGATAAAAGTGTCTCACTTTCCAGTCTTCGTTCTTCGTTCGATGGAGTAAATTCGTGTTGTGTAAATAATAAAAGCGAAAATTATTTCTGTTATTTTTATAAATGTGAAACATTTAAGTAATAATAATGATTTGGTTTTAATTGAGCTAATTTCAATCTTTGACTAACAATATGATGCAGTAAAATACCCTGTAACAAACAATTTTATATTGCTGCTTACGTGTAGAATAAATAAACATCTTTGAAGGCGAGTGGTAACTAGCGCTTAAATCTTTTTGAGTATTACTTATATACTTCGCATTTCGAATATTTTAAAACACATTGCTTTAAATCATATAATAGATCTATTTGTTTGATTTGTTTGTATAATATGTTTTCCGAATAGCTCGAAGAGATAAAAGTGTCTCACTTTACAGTCTTCGTTCTTCGTTCGATGGAGCAAATTCACATCGTTTAAATAATAAAAGTGAAAATCATTTCTGTTATATTTATAATATGAAACATTTAAGTAATAATAATAATTTGGTTTTAATTGAAATAATTTCAATCTTTGATTAACAATATGATGCAATAAAATATCCTGGAACAATTTTATATTGCTGTTTAGATGTAGAAGAAATAAATATCTTTGAAGGCCGGTGGTAACTAGCGCTTTAATCTTCTTGAGTGTTATTATCTTTTTGAGTATTATTTCAAGACACATTGCTTTAAATCATATAATCGATGTATTTGTTTGATTTGTTTGTATAATATGTTTTCCGAATAGCTGGAAGATAAAAGTGTTTTAACACTTTCATTAAGGGGTATGGACAAATACGTCCCAGCAACAATTTTTGTATTATATCCGTACCGCTTTTTGAAATAAAAATTTTCCCATACACATACACTAGAATATTTTCAAGATATTAGTGCCACAAAGATTTTTTTTTGTAAATTGCCGTACGATTGATTAGAAAAATGGTTGCCAGACCTGGCCCGTAATCAAAAGGTAATCCGTAATCTACAATTCCCTTTCAATAAAGTAAAATACATGTTATTTAAATAATACAACTGAAATTTGTTTTTTTTTATAATAAGAAACATTAAAGAATCTTTTTTATAATAAGAAACCTTTAAATAAACTAGGACATCCAAATCAGGCTTCCCGGGATAGAGAATATATGTAAAAATCATTTATTTTTTTTTTATTGAAAACTCTATAAATTTTTACATTTAATAATTTTTTTAGATTGCCCCTTTTTAGATTGATTTAAACGCTTATTTCAGTTACATGTCTTTTAAATTTGCGTTTTATTTGTACTGTTTTATTTATTGCTTTATGGAAGTTTTAATTTCGTTATTGAATATTAGATGGAAACAAATGCCGAACTTTTTATATTGTTTAAAGTGCAAACGGATTAATATTGTGCAATCGTCTGCAAGCGATAGAGATGGATTAAAAAAAAATCATGCTTGAAATTTAATTTAAATGTTATAATAAATGAGTAGCAGTTTTCAATCAAATTGCATTTGAAAATAGATTTCTTTTCCTATATAACGGTGTAAAAATAAAAAATGTCCAATGTTTAGAAATTTAAAAAAAATGCAGTAGCAAAAATCGCAAAACTGAAATTTCTTCGTCAAGTCTTGCCATTCGCAAAATGACGTCAGCGTTACACACGGACATGTTTGTCCTTTATAATATAGATAGATAGCATGCAATTGTGGAATTTTATTGAACAGTATGGGACAAAATACTGCAGTAAAAATCTTTTCCAGTATATGTAATTTTATATGTCTGTTAGAACAAAAGATCTCTATTTGAAAAGTATGAAATAGTGATAGGTATAAATAGAATTTTAGATTATGTGGGTACTAGTTATATCACTATGATGTCGCATCATATATTATTCAATTTTAGTAATTATTTCCCTCTCATTTAATTCCCTTTTCCAAATTTGTTCCCCTTTTTCATTATTTTAACGCTCACTGTTCTACAAAAATACTTTTTCATTTTCCTTTCCCACCCTTATGTTAAATTCAGTGCAACAAATTTAATTCCGTTTATTCTAATATCCTTTTAATTCAGTTACACTAAAAATATTTCTATACTGTGCTTATAAAGTACATGTTGGTATTATAGTAAATGTGAAAATGTATGTAATCTCTGAACAGAGCATACATACCATGTGACCAAATTTTTTTCAATTCTACACAAGGAGGAGAAATATATGATGTCGCATCATATATTATTCAATTTTAGTAATTATTTCCCTCTCATTTAATTCCCTTTTCCAAATTTGTTCCCCTTTTTCATTATTTTAACGCTCACTGTTCTACAAAAATACTTTTTCATTTTCCTTTCCCACCCTTATGTTAAATTCAGTGCAACAAATTTAATTCCGTTTATTCTAATATCCTTTTAATTCAGTTACACTAAAAATATTTCTATACTGTGCTGATAAAGTAAATGAAAACCATCACATCTACACTCTCAAACAGCCAACAAAAATATGCCCATCTGCTATCTCCTTATTTGGTCACACAGTTCTGTTGCTAACTGATTTCTTCATACACACCCTTTTAATTACAATGATTCCCAAGCGCATCTGAATAACTCTGGTCCAAATATATCTAACGTACATGTCGAAGTCATAACAAATTCTAAGGTTCGCGGGTTCAAGAATGCGAAAACTCTTTCGAGCCCCATTTGTGTGGTTTTGCATTCCCACACATGTTGGCTACCGCCGGAATTGTCGTTAGGATGATTGATGCCAAAAATGGCTCTGTTCTCTAAATTTTTAATTGTCTTTATGCTCTGTTTGGAGAAATGATCGCCATATTGTAACCTTTTGTCGAAATGTAATTTTCATTCGACTTCATGTCATGATACGAGAAACAATCACTTCTCTCGTTAATCATCTTGCTTTCAAAATGTAGCTTTTTCACGAATTGTGTTGCGGGCCCGGGTGCCCTGCGCTGCCGTGGGCAGCCAACGTTTTCCTGTACATGTGCATTATCTATAGAACCTGGGATTTATTAAAATACCTTCATCTACTCATGTCTGCCTATTCTTCCAAATGTGCCTATCCTTATTTCTTCTGAATTTCTAGATTTCTTAGAAGGTAATGTTGATTTTAGTCATCGAAACACTCATCGTATCAAATCCACTTTACCGCGACCAAGAACTTCATATAACAATCACATTTAAAGTATTTACCAACACATGTTTAAAATCATATATTCATTTTTTTTTCATAGGGTTTTTAAATAGCTGAAAGGAACTAAAATGTCTCAATTTATAGATTTCATGATTCAGTTGTGTAAAAGCATCGATCATGTCGTTTTAATGAAAGAACTGTTCTATTTGTGATGTCTTATAATCCACATAAACTTAAGGATTGTAGTGTTCAGTTAAAAAGATAATATCGTGTCATGTTTATGTAGGTAAATCAGCCGGTACTTTTCCTATATACCAACATCATGCCAAAATGTATGCCAATGCGCCACTTATTGTAACCCTGAACGTGCAAAGGATTTTTATTGCAATCCGTGCCAAGAATTTTGATTCGCTATTTAGAACGTGAATCGTTTTTCAAATTATTTAATCGTAACCACGCAAAGCATCTTAATTTGCTATTCTCGAATCGAAAATATTTTTTATTAAGATATAACTTAAATTTTTCGCTGACGCTCAGATTGATTTTACCAATTGGCGGTTACCTGATGATCAGCAAACTACAATAAAATTATTTCAGGACTATGGAATTATACAAATATCGAACATACATAGACGATACATAGATATAATTTTATTGACCCTAACAGTGGATATCATACCCAAAATGTTGTGAGGTAATGGGACATCGCAAAGTGGCGTTGTAAAAGACTGCACACTGTTCCTCATTATTTAAAATTCTTTATCTTATAATTCATGTGAGTCTATTAAAAAAAAAAATGAAATGTTTACTACAGTGCTAATAGACATTTATAATTTCAAGCCTGCAGTTTAAATTTAGTTTTATTTTTTTATTTTATTGTATAATATTTATTTTTTCTGTTACTTTAATTACATATTTACATTGATAGAATAAAATAGTTCGGGAAATTCTGTAATTTTGAAATGTTATTATTATTATTTTTTATTTAAATGATCACTTTCACACCAAAATTGTTTTTTCATATGTTTCATTTGGTGCCAACTATTACGCTTGATGACAATGATGTCGGTGTAACGGAAAAGTACCAATTTCTCTGTAAATATAGATAAACACAGATAAACACAGTAAATATAACCATTTTTAAGTCAGAAAAGATCAAAAGCAGCATAATCCAACCGAATAACGACATTACCAAAATTATTTAAATCATCAACATAACAAAAATATATTCAAAACTACGAAAACAAAATGATAAACATGCATAAGCTACAGTCAAACAGAGCGGAAATTTTAAGACGTCGACGAAGAAAGATATCGCTAACTTGGCGAAATTCAAAAGTATTCACTACATATTCAAATTAAAGTTTTTGTATAAAAAATTTATTTTAGTCATTCTTTGCATACAATTTAAAATAGTTTTTGACATTTTACTCCCCTCCATGTTTTAATATGTATATGTATATATATATATAAGGTTTTTTCCATTTAGCCTTAGTATATAAACTCAGTAGTTGCATAAACTTTGTCAGTAAACGTATCAGTTCGGCTACTGATAAAGGTAATATAAATATATAGTAATAGAAGATTAAAAATGACTTACATTAACGTGTTTCTTTGAAATTGCCTGTAATTTAGGTTTCATGACTAAATTACAGTTCAAAAGTCTTAGCAATTCTTCTTTTACATGTAAAATAAGGATGAAACAGAACACTATTATATTCAATTTCAGATTAAAGCAAATATTCATTTAAAATCTAAAACCTCTTTGTCGTAAATAACAATTGCGATGCATTACAGATTATATCCGTACAATTTCCAAACGCAAACTATACAAAACAAAGCAATTATTTCTCCTCGAACAAAAATACGCTATTGTTTTAAAAATACAACTGTCCATAGACAAGAGCTTTCAAATGTCAGAATGCATTATCACACGGAGATATCCAATCTAAGTAACAACAAAGCTGTTCAGTGCTTTCGACATTTTTCAGGCTTAAACATTTTAGAGTACTTATTTTTAGAAAAAGGAATATTAAAATAATGACCCGATGTAACAAGAGAAAAAGGAAATGTATGGGAGATAAGATAAAAGGCAAACAAAATGATTTTTGCTTAAGTTTCTCGCAGTTCCTATAAGTATGTGATACGATATATTGATTTTCAATCATAACACTTTCTATTGAAGTTTAAAAATACTTTATTGATCGGGGAAAGTGCTGCGTAAGAACTTTTTAAGATAGCGCTTGTTTTATATTTTTCATTCGTGTAATAGTTACTGGATGCACACACGTCTATATTTCAAACTACAGGTAAAATAAAAGTTCATTGTTCCAGTTGCCTCAAGCTATAAGTAGTTGTATGTCAAACGGATTCTTCTTTTATAAACGCAATAAAACATACTTTTAAAAATAATGCTTTATGAATGGATATGGGTTTTTTAATGTATAACTAACATTTTATTTGGTCGGTATGTATTTCTAGTTTCGTTGAAGGAATATACTGGTTGTTTCAATTCGGTACTAATAAGAGAAAAATCCGTAAAAAGTCTATAAAAACAACGTAGTTTAAATTTAACTTTTTTTTTTAGTTGTTGTTTTTTAGACCTAATGAGATTTGATTTCGATTTTTTTGCATATGCTTCCTACACTACGGTATATGGAGAGTGGTGACTTATGTAAATGACATTTATAGGATGTACAACATATTTATTTTACATTTACAGAAAATAATACTGAACATTCTAGAGCTGACAGTCAACTATTTCATTATTTTGTTTTCTCGATTCATGTGACCAAAAATAAATATTTTCCCCAGTATTTCATTTTACACAAGAGAAGTTACAAATGATTTACTAGATTACTTAACTTTTAGAATTTTTTTCAGATTATGGAAAAGTTGTTAGGGGAGATAGGGGTTGAATGGGACATTTTCACAAATATATTTATTTTAAATATTTTATTTAAGTTATTATTAATATTATATATTGCATTTCATACATTAGGTGATTGTCTACATCTTATGCACAATATTTATTCAAGATTATTATTATACAGAAATATAGTATGAAATTAAAAAAAGTTCCTCTCTATCCCAATTATCCCCACAACAGGGGTGGATAGGGCACAAATATTTTCATCTCTGTATTCAATGATACCAAATTAAAATTTATAATTATAAACTTATATGTAATTATATTTGTAATATATTATCTTATATGGCTGTTATATATCAGTGTTAGTAATCTAAGTAGTGAAAACACAGTTAATTAGGCATTAAAAAACTGTAATTTATATTACATATTTTAACTGCAATTTTAATGAATTACAAAGTTACAGTTGGACGGATGTGCAAATATTAGTAACACAATAAATATGGTCTGTCTAAAATGTTCTAAATGTGGTCTGTCAGTCGCATAAGCTGGTGTAAAATCAGTTTCAGTGAATGTATTGCTGTTAAAAAAGGAAAATGGCAGTTTTCCTAAAACAACTGGTTATGTTTATGTTGCTAGTACTAAAAGCTGACAAAAATGTCTCCTGGACAAAAGTCGAGAGGTTATAAATTGTAATATGCTCTCCAAGATTATTTGTCAGCCAATCATCTTGGACTGATCTCAGCTTTGCCTTTAAAAGCCCATAAACAGAAACATCCAATGGCTGAAGACGACGGTGGCTACAATGAGGAGGAAATGTTAAAAGAATAAATAACATAAATTATTAAATTATCAACTTGTATAATATTATTTAGTTAATAATTAAAAAAAAATCAGTATCCTCTAGGGATGAATGAAGCAGTCCCATTCATCCCCATGCCATGATGTTCTATTATATGGCCAGCCATTTTGTCTCAGAAATTATTTTGTCACAATGGTTAATATTCATTCATTTTAATTACCACTATTGAGCCTTGAATAAATAACTATAACATATCTTAATTGTTTATAATGCATAAAATATGTAAACAACTTCAAATATAAAAAAAATTACTTTTAAGCAAAGTTTTCAGGAAATGCAACTTTGAAGGAAATTGAAAACAGCCATGTGGTCTTGCTTTTGGTTCTGAAGCACATTAGCGTTATATATGAGGATAGGAAGCAAATAATAAAAATATTTATTGCCTGAAATATTGAGAATGTACCATCCATCCTTTGTCCCATTCATCCCCCAGTCCACCTACATAAGACTATAATTTTAGCATTTTTTAATTCAATACGATCACTGCCAATTACGCAATATGATAACATGCGCTTGATTGTCACATTGATTTAGCATAGGCAATAATCATGCTAAATATGCAATATAACCAGTTAAAAGAAAATGTTTAAAGAAATCATTTGTATAATCATTTTATACTTGTGTTTAGTTCTTTGTTCTTTGGATATTTACACCCTGTTCAATTAAAATGTATCAAAAGTTCATCTGTTTGCATAATTTCATTATTGACGCTTAAAAGAAAACTCGCCACTTCAAACTAATGTTTATTCACGTATGATTCAACATTATGGCTTGCTGTAATTTTGTGTAATATTTTGTTCTGCGGCAAAATTTTTCTTCTCCTAAAGTTTTTCACATTAATCATACTACATAAAAGAAATTTTCAAGTATATTACGCTATTAAGATATAGTAAACCGAAAATCATTTTCAAATTATTTCTTAACACTACATACTTATGTTTACATACCTAGCTAAAGATATCCGAGCGCGGGAACTAATGATATTAATGTATAAACTTTCAAAAAAGGAAATTAATGTATTTAATGGAGGTCAATATGGGCGTTTTCATAAAAGAGGATAATGCTTTATTCAACTACTCCGCCTAAGATGGTACTTCAGAGATGAAAGACCTGAAGAACGACGCACCTCCATTAGGAGGTGTGGTCAATTAATATAACAGATGAAGAAAATAAATCTATTTATTTATTTTTATTATTACTATTTGTAATGTATGTACTAGAGATGAGACGGGCTTAGCTCGAGCCCGGGCCTCGGGATTGCTTTTTATACCAGTCTTTGGGTTCGGGCTCAAAGTGGAAATTTCTTTATTCACTAATTGGAAAACGGAAAAAAACTTGTTACTTGAGAAACAAGAATACAGTATTCTAAGTTTTTTACAATCCTTTAAAATCAATTTGAAAGGGAGTTGAATTGTTATTGATGAGATATATGGAGAATTATTCTATCTGATTCCTCGGCAGTTTCAGTATCAGTAACATAAAAAAGCTGTGGAGCATCTCTTGTATATTCTCGCTTTCTGTTTTAAGTCCTTTTCAAGAATTACAGGTAAACAGAACTCAAGTCTCTTTGTCATAGTTGTACAATGATATTTTAAAAGAATAAGAATTGGGACTTTTCAGATATCTGCCAGTGGTAGGGTATAAATAATGAATTTGCCATTTTAACCCTCTGACCGCTTATTCCGCTATTTTCATGTGCAACGCAAATGTAGCAAAATTTTCTCATCCCGCGATTACCGCGGGCGAGGTCTTTTTTTCATTTATTCAATAGCGCCTGCCATGTTTAACCTGTAATAATACTTTAAATACAACATTTAGGCTTTTAATTAGATCTTGGCAAACACATGGCAGAAGTTCTCTACTGATTATTTTGAATTGGAGACATTTCCTCTTTGTTCGTGAATTTCAAATCAGAAATGGCTGGTGACAAAAGAGAGTGACAGAACATATATTCCTGATGATTTATCGGATTCTGGAAGTAATAGTAGTAGTATTTTGAAGGCAGTGATAATAGTGGTAATGAGTGTAATTTATCACATTTTTCTCGAGACAGCTATGTATCTTAAGACGATTCATTATCCATGCTCATTACCATTTTTTTAAATTATGTAAATTTTACTTTTGTATTTCATGTAATAAATAGGAATGTAACCATAAATTACTTGAGAATTATTTACGAAAATTGGTTTAAATGTGATAGCGCCAAGCGCCTGAAATTGATTTTTCTGAGCATATCTTTTCTCAGGGTCTAAATCTATAAAAGAAAAAGTCTCTTTTCCAAAAAATAACTGCATATTTTAATTCTCTAAAACACATAGATTTGAAATATGCAATTAAAAAATACATAATTTTTGAAGTAATTTTGGTCCAAAAATTGAGCGGTCACAGGGTTAGACGTATTTTCATACATGAAAATCATGAAACTTTGTTATGGGGAGTATTTAGGATTAATATTTGTTTCTATGTAAGAAGATATTTTTTAATGAGAAAATATATCTTGAAATAATTTTAAAATGTTATTAAGCATACTCTACTGCGTACTCTCGGTATAGGGCTCGGGTTCGGATGACACAAAAATTTTCGGGCTTCGGCCGGAAAGGATTTCAAATCATTAGACTCGGGTTCCAAAAAAAGTGCACGAACTTTCCACTAGTAGGAACTCACGAAAATTTAAAAAAGTTTTGTTACTTGACGTAAAATTATTCTGTATTATATATGTCAGTAGTACATAGCAATACATTTGGAGAATATATAGTTTCAATAACTCTATAATTCTTCTATTCTTTATTTTTATATAATTAATTTATATTAAAATATTTATTTTTCGTTTCAGAAACTTTCGGATTTATTAAATTAGAGATGTGAATTGACCTAGGGATGTTAAACGCATGTAAGAAACCAAACGGATATCTGTTCTGAAATCTAAACTGACTACTTTCTAACACAGATAAATTGTTTTCAGTAGTACACCACGTAAAACTTTCAGATATCTTCATTCATGTTATAAAGATTTTTTTTTCATTTTTCTATAGCAATAAATCATATTTCAGAAATAATGTCAAAGTTACTGTTTTAAAACGATTTTCCGGACGCAGAAGTCATAAAAATGTGGCCTTCAAGTAGCAAATGACAGTAATTCAAACACACTGTAGGAATATATATATATATATATATATATATATATATAGATATAGATAAATTTGTTTTCTAAAACTTGACTAAGGAAATAAAAAAATTTCAAGCATGTACGAAACAATATGTACATCTTTAATTGCTCAAACGTGTAATTTGTTTTAAAAATTTTAAGCATGTACGCAACAATATGTATTTCTTTAATTGCTAAAACGTGTAAAATAAAACCATAAAAACAATACAAAAGTTTGTACATATAAACTGTCTACATATTTCGGCTTCACCTAAGCTTTTCTCAATACAAATGAGAATTTTCTAAAATTGCAAGACAGATTGTATCTAAAATTGCATGATCAAATTGATTTTCTAAAATTGCAAAAACTTAACATTATGAGTTCGAGTTACAAGTACGGGTTACGAGAATGGAAATAAACATCAAAGTAATAATAAAATAAAATAACCTGAGTAATCTGTGAAAAACGTGAATGATAGCGTTTCAAACCATCGCATTAGAGATCGTGGAACTATTGAAAATTCTAATTTGTTTTAAAATAAGCTTCGATGAAGTCGAAACATGTAGAAGTTTTATAGATAAAAACTTTATTGTTTTTGTGGTTTTTATTTAACATCTTTTAGAAATTAATGATGCATATTATCTCTGAATGTTGGGATTTATTATACATTTCGAAAAAATATGGGTTTGCAATTTTGGCAGAAAAATCCAAACTGTCCAGCAAGAAAAAAAAAATTAGAACATCTTTAAAGGTAGATACAATCACTCTTGGTACACAAAATAATGTTTTGAGCACCATAAGATTTACCAAGAATTTCACGCTTGGTCTCAGTGTGAATCGTCATCATTGTAAAATGAAAAAAATGAAATTTTTCTAATATATATATACTGGGGAAATTGTAAAGGTTTATTGACCATTATAATTGCAGGAATTCGAGACTAAAAGAAAGTTAATATAAAAATAAAATTTTTTATGATTAGCTTTTTACATAGTTCTACTATTTCAGTCCAGACAGTCAAAAAAATTATCTGTGCTATTTATTAACAAATTTAAAGCCAAATTTTCCATAAAATAACTATACGATACTGATTTTAACTATCAATTTCTTTCTTTTTTTTTCTAATAGGTTTTAAAAATTAGAAAAACGGAGGTTTATTTTAAAGGGAGAAATGTTTTTAAAAGTTAATGATTAATAATAAAAGACAGAGGGAAATTTGGTAAGTTTCTTGACAGTATTCATCAACCTAAATTATTACTTTAATTTATTCATCACATATTTATAGAAATATGTACGTAAACATGTATGTAAATCGCGTAGGTAAATTATTAACATCCATATAAAACCTCGCTTTCGTACGTTTTCGAAGGCTGTTTATAACAACATAAAAATATGTTTTAAATTAAACTTGCATCATGGTTTTAGAGGGATGAATTCAATTACACTCCGGCTATAATAAGGGAGTTGAAAGATCTCAAGATGCTACGCAGAGAAGGTAACTAACAGAAAAAAAAAAAAAAGGAAAAGAAAAAAAAGAAACGCATTATTTAATGAAT
Organism: Maratus michaelseni; assembly: GCA_963931845.1. Classification (NCBI taxonomy): domain Eukaryota; kingdom Metazoa; phylum Arthropoda; class Arachnida; order Araneae; family Salticidae; genus Maratus; species Maratus michaelseni. The sequence continues at coordinate 140,453,602 of OZ007587.1, read as the reverse complement.
TAGTAGATTCCCCTAGTTGTTAGTTGTAGATGTGTCACCTTAATTAGCTAATAAATTCATCTAAATTTGCATTATTGGTCTGTCAACTTACCGTGACAGCATTTGTTTTTATAATTAGAGTATATTAAAACTTAGGACATCTTCGAATAGCTTTAATTTTATAATTCATTAAAATACTTTGTAAATTACAAAAAATTAGTAATATACAAAATTTATTAAGAAGTTTAGGAAAATAAACCTGCATATTAAAACGCTGACTGGTACTCTGTAATAGATAGTATGTAAAATCTATTAGATTTTGTTCTCTTTTTAAGTTGAGAAGAAGATTAAATATATTAGATTGTTGTGTACAAATACTAATGTAGGTTAAATAAAAACTATGATATTTAAAGCTACATTTACAACATAGCATACATTACGTATCATTTTTAAACAAAATAGTATTAACTCTCGATACTGGACTTCTTTTTATGTAATCTAAGGGCTTATATCACAACCTTGTCATTATGTTTCAATATCAGACAAAGACTTAGATTGGCAAAAATATTTTACTCCTATTGTAGTTTAGAATAATAACAAAAGTTTGTCGACATGAAAGTCGTATCATCAAGATTGGAAAACACACAGCCACACATATTGGTAAATACACCAAAGGTCATGATTTTTGCATGAAAAATAGCATGACTATGTAAAAAATAATAATAGTAATATTAAAACAATCTAAAAAGAAATTAAAGTGAAGAGCTATTGCATGCATGGCAATAGTAATAATAATAATAATAATAATAATAAAATTTTAAATATAAATTAAAATATAAATAATGCCGATCGAGAAAAATAGAAAAGAAATTTGCAAAAATTTATAGATTTTTTTTCACCCATTTAAATACACTAAAAATATCTATTGAACCCTTTCTTTTATATCCAAGTTACAAATAGACTGATGCACGCATTTCAACAAAACTGATGCCATCGCCACCAAATAAATAAATCCCCATATACAAATATACTTGATATCGAATGAAAATGATATAAAACAATACATCAAAATTTATCATTTAGAAAGGGGGAAAATGCAATTTTTTGATAAATCAATTTAAGTAGTTTTCATAACGTTTTATTGACAAAAAATTACAAAAAGTAAAACTACAAACAGTAATTTAAGTAAAGGACTTTACCTCAAGATTACAAGGGGGAGATAAATTGAGACTTCTAACTTAACAAATTGTTTTCAACGAGACATTTATCAGCCAATAACTCTAATGAAATAGAGGAAGTATATCTGATTTGCCGCTGAGTTTAAGTAACTCTTAAGCTGTTTTATTTTATTTCTTTTCATTCGAAATAGCCAGAAATTGAGTAAAAGCACTCCTCCCTCTGTGATACACTGCTTTTTTATGGACATAAACCAAATGGTAAAGAACTGGAGAAAATTTAGTTTTGGAAATATATAATGTATCTTTGTTAAAAAAAAGAAAAAAAGGAAAAATGTAGCTATGACATTTTTGAAGTATTCGTACGTAGAAATTGATATAAGCTTTAACAAAATGATGCGAAAGAGGAATGAAAGAAATTGATAAACGTGTTTTAGAATCTGAAAAAATATAATCTTATAAAATGTCGAAAAATATCTTTAAAAATAATGCTATTTTCAGATAGCTTTTTAATCCATAAAAAGTAAAAAATACTTTTATTTTGTTTGTTTGTTTTTTAACTAGAAAAGATGACAGTAGATTTTTCTCTTTTGAAAAGAAGTTTTAAAGGTTAATGATTAATCATATTATGTGAAAAGTAAAAAGGTAACGAAATATTGTACTATATTTCGGAATATTTATTGAATATAAATGTATGTAATAATACATTTTAAAACATATTACGAAAGAGAAACTATTTATTATCCTTCATAAAACATCTGGAAAGATTCTTTGCACATATTTATCACAAAATATGCTAATTCGTAATCAGTGAAATCGAATTAAATTTGTTATCTTTAGAAAATGAAATACCATTAAAATGAAACTTTCATTTTATAACAGACGAAATTGCATCTAAAAAACTGATCATCAATAAAGGAATGTAACTATTAGTTTATGGCCCGTAAGTAATCAGTTTAAAAAGCAATAATTCATTCAATAGTAAAATTACTTTTTGAAAATGCACAACAAACAGAAAATGCTTATTTCACATATAAATCTGTATATGTGCAATTAATTTAAATCGAAATTTAAAATAACTCTTAACTTCTTGTTAAGCTAATTTCGTACATTTTCCAAAACTTGCGTTCATTCCCGAACGCGGAAATTTTGAAACGCTTTCCACTTTTAAATACTATAAATTACACTTGCCTTGAGTTTCATTTGTTCGATTAAAGAAATGTGATTCAAGCACATACTTATCTATTAATCTTAAATGGAACAATGACCTTATATTAGAAAATAAATGAAAAACAATTTATGGGTTCAAAGTTATCATATGACTCATTAAGTGAACAAAAGAATCTTGAATCTTATACTTAATAGTGCACTTAAACATTACTTACAGAGGATACTAACTTGGAAGAAATACTTAGTTACCTTGTAGTATTATTAAAGGCTGACTGAGCACTTTTGATGGGCTTGGAAATTATCAATAAATAGCAATTGGAGAAAAGATTATTAATAAATGAATGAGTGTGTGAAAAAAAAAACCTATGTTACAAATATAAAATTTCGAGAAAAGAGGAAAAAACTAATAGTGTCAATGATGTGCTGAGTAACCTAGCGCAACATAGGTCCTTCTTCCAATCTTAATTAACATCCACTTTTGTCCTTATGTAAAACATTGACGAGCAATAAAAAAATAGTTATGGTTAAATCAAAGTTTAAAATAACTCTTAACTTCTTGTTAAGCTAATTTCGTACATTTTCCAAAACTTGCGTTCATTCCCGAACGCGGAAATCTTGAAACGACTTCCACTTTTGAAATACTATAAATTACACTTGCAATGAGATTCACTTGTTCGATTAAAGAAACGTGATTCAAGCGCATACTTATCTATTAATCTTAAATGGAACAATGACCTTATATTAGAAAATCTTTATGTAAGATTAGTTTAAAATGAATATTTAAAATGACAATTCTTAAAATCTGAACTTTGTGTATTTCCCACAACTTGCGTTCACTCTCAAAAGCGAGAATCACTTTAAATAGAATTAATTATACTGTCTTGAGTTTCACTTCTTCGATTAAAGGACCATGATTCTAGAGCATACTTATCTATAAATTTTAAATGGAACAATGACATTTTATTAGAAAATGAATGAAAAACAAATTATGGCTTCAAAGTTATCATATGACTCATTAAGTGAACAAAAGTATCTTTTACTTAATAGTGTACTTAAACATTACTTACAGAGGATACTAACTTTGAAGAAATACTTAGTTACCTTGTGGTATTATTAAAGGCTGACTGAGCACTTTTGATGAGCTTGGAAATTATCAATAAATAGTAATTGGAGAAAAGATTATCAATAAATGAAAGAGTGTGTGGAAAAAAAGCCTATGTTACAAATATAAAATTTCGAGAAAATAGGTAAAAACTATTAATGTCAATGATTAGTGATGTGCTGAGTAACCTAGTGCAACATAGGTCTTTCTTCCGATCTTAATTTTGTCTTCATGTTAAGCATTGATGAGCAATAAAAAATTAGTTATGGTTAAGGGAAGTAATAATAATATATTTAGTTTATTGTTTTAATTTTTTTTTTTAATTTAAAATAAACAAACTTGTATATTATGAAATTGCAATTTTTAACACTGAGTAATAATAATCAATAATTGCACACAGGTGCTTTTCCAACCAAAAATTCAACTTTCGAAAGTTTGTTACATAGACTCTTCTTCCAGACACTCATTCAAATATCATCAAAATAAAGCTCGCTTTTTTATTCACATGAATTTTATTTTGTTATGGAGAAAAAAATGTAAGAAATGTGCAGATTATACTTGAATAAAAACACTAATAATTTGTGATTGTAAAAATTCATCTTAAAAGCGAAACAAACAATTAGTACATGCAATATAAGTCATTTATTAAATGACTACCGTTATGAAATAACGCATAGAGTTAAATCTTTTTAGCTATTTTTTAAAACAAATAAAATATCTTTAAAAGGAAGCAGATTTTGCAACAGATAAAATTCCACGTCAAAAAAGCAATCATTAACATAGACACACGTAGTTTCAAAGGCAAAAATTCATTTGATAGTAAGAATTCTTTTGAAAATGCATCACAAAAGTAATCACGCTTATTTTACATTTGGATCTGCATCTTTATGTACAATTAGTTTAAATCAATATGTAAAATACCAATTCTTAGCTTCTTTTTGTTAAGCTAAATACATATACATTTTCCACAACTTGGGTTCATTCCCGAAAGTGGAAATCTTGAAATGATTTTCACTTTAAATACAATTAATTACACTGCTTTCAGTTTCACTAGTTCGATTAAAGAACTAGGATTCAAGCGCATACTTATGTATTATTCTTAAATGGAACAATGGCCTTTATTAGAAAATAAGTGAAAAACTATTTCTGGGATCAAACTTATCGTATGACTCATTAAGTGAAGAAAGCAAGCTTGACACGATAGTGTATTTAAATGTTACTTACAGAGAATACTAACTTTGAATACTTAAATAAAAAAAGTAAAAGCTGATTGAGCACTTTTGATGGGCTTGGAAGTTATCAATAAATATTAATTGGATAAATGATTATTAATAAATATCATTAAAACAAAACTTGTTTTTTTCTTACTTCACATGATTTTTATTTTGATATGAAAATCAAGTGCAAAAAATGGCACGATATACGCGAATAGAAACACTAATTCGTAATTGTAAAATAATTCTTTTAAAACGCAGTAAGCAATTAGTGCATGTAGTATAAGATAATTATTAAATGACTAATCCTATGAAATAACGCAGCAGATGCGTAAATCGAGTTATTTTTTTTAGCAAATAAGCGTAAATCGAGTTATTTTTTTTTAGCAAATAAAACATCTCTAAAGTGAAACAGATTTTACATCAGATAAAAATTCACACCTCAAAAAAGCTCAGTCATTAACATATATACACACGATAGTTTGAAGTGCAATAATTCATTCAGAAAGACATCTTTTGAAAATGCAACACAAAAGAAATGATGCTAATTTTACACATGGATCTGCATCTTTATGTAAGATTAGTTTAAAATGAATATTTAAAATGACAATTCTTAAAATCTGAACTTTGTGTAGTTCCCACAACTTGCGTTCACTCCCAAAAGCGAGAATCACTTTAAATACAATTAATTATACTGTCTTGAGTTTCACTTCTTCGATTAAAGGACCATGATTCTAGAGCATACTTATCTATAAACTTTAAATGGAACAATGACATTTTATTAGAAAATGAATGAAAAACAATTTATGGGTTCAAAGTTGTCATATGACTCATTAAGTGGAGAATAGAAACATGACGCAATAGTGTATTTGAATAGTACTTACAGAGTTATACAAACTTTGAAAATTTAAAAGAAATAGTTACTTTGAGGTACTTCTAGAAGTTGAGAAAACGCCTTGGAGGACTTGGCGGTGGAAATAAGAATGAAATTAATTTAAATTATCGGAGTAAGTTACCTTATAATATATGACAAAATAATACAATTTTTAGCAACAATAAGAGTTGGTATACAGGTAGGAATGCATTGGTGTTCTTTTTCATGTTTTCAGGGATGTCTTTCTTAGGTAATGTGGCACGAATTACTTGAAGGTATAAGAAAAATGTTTAAAATATTACAATACTACTAAATAACATACTTTCAGATTAATAATGTGGCCCAAAAAAAAATCAAATAGATAAAAGAGTTAAGTTTGGAGTGATGTTAAAAATTAAATATCTCATCTCAAAACGTCATATCAAGAAGGTTTACACAATATTTGTCCAAATGAATGTCTAATTTATATTTCCAGTAAAGTTTATTTAGTCTGTCGAAGAACATTGTTAACAACTTACTAGCATCCATCATCAGGCATTCGACCGACCCGAGTATTTATGCATTTATTTATTTATTAATATTTTTTAAGCGACTTTAGCCATAGCTTTCTTTACACATGCACAAGTTAATACAAAACTATGATATCTCCTATAATATTAAATATTGTTATACAAAATACACTTCTCAGATTAAAAAGAATAATGAAATAATGTCTTTTTTAGCAACTGAAATAGCCTGTTTAGTTATAAAAGTGAGACTGTTAGGAGATTAAAAGCAACACAAATGACGAGACACAACACTTTCTTATGTTGTCATAGCAGCTATGTTTCAGATACATTTTATTGTTTTTATCTCAATCATACTGATTGCTAAAGATGTCATACGAATTGGAAATTTTTGCTATTGAGTGAAAAAGTATCCGACCTGGACACTTGTTCATTCAGTTGGAAAAATCTCAATTCGTATGTTTTGGGTAATTCAATAGTTCAAAACCAGACAAAAACGTAATATAAATCATAAATGCAACTTTTGAAAAATACTGCGAAATAGAAATTTATACGTTTTGGAAACACAGATAATAAAGGAATAGAAACTTATGCATTATACTTTGGTCATTTTTTAAACAATAATGTTTATTTAACTTTCCTAATCTAGTAGTAAATTGTATTACATTATTTGCGATTTTTATTTCCCTTTCTATCCATCTATTATAATGTGGAGCTGTGCTTGAATCTCTTTACTAAACATAAACATAAAAAGCGATGCAGATGAATATGCTCAAAACATATTACGATAAATGAATCTTAAAGTTCATTGAATATGGTCTGTTTTTTTTTTTTGCTTTTGTTTGTTTGTTTGTTTGTTTGTTTTCTTTACATGTAAATTTTTTACATCACAGTTCAAAACCAGACAAAAACGTTGTATAAATCATAAATGCAACTTTAGAAAAATACTGCGAAATAGAAATTTATACGTTTTGGAAACACGGATAATAACGGAACAGAAGCTGCATTACACTTTGGTCATTTTTTTAAACAATCACATTTATTTAACTTTCCTAATCTAGTAGTAAATTGTATTACATTATTTGCAATTTTTATTTCCCTTTCTATCCATCTACTATAATGTGGAGCTGTGCTTGAATCTCTTTACTAAACATAAAAAGCGATGCAGATGAATATGCTCAAAACATATTAGGATAAATGAAGCTTAAAGTTCATTGAATATGGTCTGTTTTTTTTTTCACATGCAAAAAAACAAATACTAATCTAGATTTACCGCAGACAGTCTAAAGAAGAGTCAATGGGAAATACTGACCGCCCATTGACATCATAATAACACAGGAAGTTGGCTTCCAGCGACATGATTATCGAAATAACCTGACAGTAATATAATTAGATACATGACAGCTCTATGAATGGACCATTCTTTTAGCAGGGAATAGACTACGACGTCTTTAATTCACAAAAGCCACACGACATCGAGTAAAGCCGCAGGACAATGATGAGAAAGTCGGAAAGTCCTGCGGGCAGAGGGCGGTTATTGGGTTTGTCAAATCCTCTGCAGATGGTTATTAAGTATGATGATTGTGTCGTTAATGAGGGATGAGTCGCATATACAGTATTCAAGGAAATAGGTTTGGTAAATGAATGGGTAGAGTTAAAGTAGCAGTTGGTGGTTATGATAGACGTTGCGCTAAATTTAATAAGAATCTTGAGTATCTTAAGAACTGGGAGTTTTCATTTAGAATCTACATGCAGAAAGCGATACCAAATAAACTGCAGATGAAAAAAAAATATATAGAAGTACTCTTTCTGTTTTCTCCTTCTTATTCATCATGTAGAGAAAAAATAAGATCCAGTTTTATTTACCAAGAGTAGAAAATTTGGCTCTAATAAACACTTCGCAGCTAATGTTGGGAATGCGCTATTATTTTTTCAATTTAGTTTTAAAGTGTATTTATTTAACGAATACAAATTAAATATTTTCCCTAAAGAGAGATTAAATTCAAACTCTTCTCATCTCTAAAAGCTTTATAAATTCCATTTGCAATCTCCTTAGATGATAAAACAGTAAAAAAAAAAAAAAAAAAAAAAAGATATTTACTTTTTACAATAAATTGCGCAAAATTTTAAAGTTGAGGCGGTATTAGATAAGTTAATAGAAAATACCGAAGAAACTTTGTAGCAATGTTTACTTTAGTTAAAGTAAAATTACCTTTGACAGCATATTTGATGCATAAAAATGCTTTTTATCGCTTTTTTGTAAAACAATGAGCAAAATACTTCACTGCAACATTATTGCTCGGTAAAATGAATAAAGAAAACATCTAAGCCTAGAACTAATTATTTAACAAAGTTTGATTATCCGTCTGGTAAACACAGTATGCCAGACAAATGCTTTCTTTCATATTTGATCAAATGCTTTAATAATTAAACTTTTGAAATGCCTTAAATTTAATTTTACTTCTAAACGATGATTTAAAGCAATTTGTACAGAGGATGTTCGCACACTTTTTAGGCGATTTTCATGGTACATAAAGACGTATTTTACATAAAATAATTGTACTTTAATTGTTCAATTTAGTAGTCCTTATTCCGAACTACTTTCTTACAGCGTAATTTCCATGACAATAATGCATTTTATACTTTTGGAAGAGGTATTTTGGCCCATTTCTCTTGAACAGCTTTCCAAAGTCCATGAATGGTTGTAGCTCGACGTTTAGATAACGAGCTTCTTCAAAAGTCCAAACGCGCACAAAGCCATAGGTGATATATCAGGAGATTTAGCAGGTACATCCCCAGTGAGCACACTTGCTTGAATCAAGTTTGATTTTTCATTGAATTTAACACAACAACGCAAGCTTGGCAATTCAAGAGAGATTCAAACTTGATTTTTCATTGAATTTAATATGACAACGCAAGCTTGGTAATTCAAGAGCGATTCAAACTAACTTCAAGCTTGCGAAATATCACATGATAAATCACGCAAGATGTTCCTTGAATCATGCTTGAAATTAACTTGAAGTGAAAAGATAAAAGCTGCGCGCGCAGATGTTGTATGCCGCGCCGTGACCGTGATGCTGTTGCTTTGCTGTGGTTTGTTTATATGAAGATGTATGTCGATTTTCAAGGTAAGTTTTAAAAATCTTTTAATAATTTTTTATACTATTGCTTACAGTAGTAATCTATACTACTATAAACGTCGTACCTTGTTTCTTTTTTATGCATACTAGTTTAATTTTCATTCGTTGAGAGTAAATTGAAAGTTCTAAACCTAAATTGAACTCGTAAAAGCTTAAATGTAATACTTTTATATATTTATATTCCGATGAAGTTTGGCGAAATCTGATAGGGGATAATTCATTTTTTTGTAGCAGCTACACCTACATTATCGCATGCAGTATTTATAACATTTCAATAAGCAAATGAAAAGTAATCTTAAATCGAATATATATATATATATATATATATATATATGGTTACATATACGTAAAAGGTAAAACAAACATTTTGCCTTTTAAGTTTCAGTCTACGCTGAGATCTTTTATTTTATTCTCCACAAATGAAAAATTATTGTGCTTAAGCTTAAACCAAAATATGTATACAATGTTTATCGCGGATAGTTTCCAAGTTTGTTTGTTTTTTCTATTTTATTACTTTAAAAGTTTGTAACTGTTTGATGATAGGGATTCTTATTATTGTGCTGATTTTAAATGTGTTAGAGAAACAATCTGTGTATGTTAACGTCTGCTTATATATTGTTTGATGAATTTTTGTATTCAGAGGGGAGGAGGGCCAGCAAGGAGCAACCAGACTTGCCAGTAGGTTATATTTCATAATTCGAAACAATGTCATACAAGTAGCAAAACTGCAGGGAATAATTCTTACTTTTCCTAATAGTTTATAATGTTACACATGGTTTTTTTTTGAAAATTTATCGTGTAGTATTGTACTGAAAAATCACTAATTTGTAGCAAGCATCCATATTACTTTTGACATTGTTTTCATAAGCAGATTTAAGTGTCACTTTACAAATCACTCTCACTGCATTTATGCAAAATGTTGTGCTGGCACAACAATCTGCTTATGACAGCGACAAATATGCAGTTTTAGAATAACATTTTCCTTTTCTTTGTGACTTTTTGGCGAGAAATAATTTTCAAACAGTTTGTTTTAAATTAAGAGTTTAAATATGTTTAAAATAAAAAGAAAAAAATCTTTAGACAACAACTAAACTGTTGATTAGTTAGACAAAGTTTATTTAAAAAATGTTTGATGTTAAAACTGATGACAGGGTATAAAATTGTATTTTACAAAATGAAATTTATTAATATCAAATATGTTAAACACCGCTAATTTTGAAGCCTGGTTGTTATCAATTTTTCCTCACCTTTTTTATAATTACTCTTAATTTTGTGCATTGTTAAATCAGTGATTATTGGGTGAGATTACAAAAAAGCTGTAAAATTTTAAAATTCTGTGCCAGCGGCTTTTATTGTTTTTATTTTTTTATGTAATGAAGTATTTTTAGTTTTAATTTAAAAAAAATTAAGTAATAAATTGTATAATTTAACTAATTTTAAAGAGATTTAATTAAATATGATTTTAATAAACAGGGGTGGGGAAATACGTATGTTTTTACTCGCTACTGGCGAGTGGATTTATTGATAGGGCGAGTGAATGTTTAGGAAGTCTTTGAAAAATAGCAGACTATGGAAGATATGACAAAAACTTTATTTTTTTTCTACTTCACTATATTTTGTAACTTTCCAATTTACTGTGATATAAGCATGGTATTTACTATGTTCAATCCTATACTAAACTTTTCTCTGTTGTAGGGTAGATGTGCCAGTAATGGACCGCCTTCCAGTAATGGGCCACCTTCAACATTTTTGGTTTATAAAAAAATAACCAATAGAAATTCAGCTCTTTTTATTTCATTAATATGCTTTCTTTAAATTCTAGTTTTACAATCATAATATCAATTATCTATTACTTTTTGTGGGGTGTCCATTACTGGAATTTAGAGTGTTTTGATTTATTTCTGTTATTTACAATTAAATTTAGATTCACATTGGGAAATGTGACTATGAACATGGTTAAATATTGTTGGTAGATTAATATAATATTAAAAAATGTGGAATATAACAATTATAACTATTAATTAAAAAATAATTTTTAAAGAAATTCCTTAAGGGTGTCCATTACTGGCACATCTACCCTATATATTTCTTAATTTTATGGAAAAAAATATGAAAATGCATTGTAGCAGTGTAATTGACTATTTTTGATGTCATGTACTACATTTTTTTATAACAATTTTCAATTCTATTCTGGCTGGTAAGATTTTCTGAAAATTCCCCACCCCTGTTAATAAAGTAACATACATTTCAAAACAGTGATTTGTAGTCAGAGTTGAAAAATAGTCGCTAGATTTAAACGGCATACAAGTTCTATTTAAATTGACTTTTGACATTTATTTTTTTACTTAAATAATGAAATATTTTTAATTTGAGAAGATAATTTGTGAACTATATTTATTATAACTAATTTAAAGAACTTTATTGGATGTGTAAGAGTCTTGTTTTCTCCCATAAAAATTAGTCATTTAATAAAAACACCATTTTTCACTATTGAAAACAGCTTTAGGAATAAAAGATGAAGAATATTATTTATTTTTACTCTTTTTTAGGTGGGGTTGGGACGTGAACTAAAAGTATAAAATTAGCCAACTGAAACTTCTAAAAATATAGTACAGTAGACTCCCTCAAATCCAATCATTGTTTCTGATGTAAAGAATGAAAATTACAGTTAAAATGTGTAAAATTCAAGTTTTTTAAATTTTTATATCATTCTGTACACATTTTAATATGTAATTCTGGTTAATATGATTCAACCATGTTTTCTCATGAAGGAAGTATAAGTTTATTTGGTACTTTTTCATTATCCCGTCGACTACTTTTCATTAAAAAAAACTATCGCCAAACTGTAACGCCAAATAAACAACTGAAAGAATGTTGCCATTGGCATCTCAATAAATAAATAAACACAAGAAATTCGGAAAAACCCTACTCACCAATGTGTCAACTTCGTAAGCTTAAGCAGTAAGATTTGAAATATATTAATGAAAAAAAAAATTGGATATTTATTCATTTACATTATTTAATTATCCCTCTCGGCTGGTGAATAAATGTTTGTGACGTCAGTTGAAACTGATTTACTGTATGTAACTATGCACCCCAACATTTTTTCAATTCTTTTTCTCTTTTTATATCAGGGCACCGCCGTTTAAAGACGCAATTGTTATTTTAATTAACAAAATAACTAATAAATCAGTAAAACATAATGAAAAATACAGGTAAATGTCAAATTAAAAGCCACTTGATGACATAACAAACACATGTAATGCTTCTGACGTCAAGTGACTGTGTTGCCACGATCATGCATTTTTGGCCTTAAATCCTATAATTTGGTGATAGTTTTTTCTTATGAAAAGTGGTCGACAGGATAATGGAGAAGTACTATTTATTTTTAAAAAAATTGAAGATAGTGCTGATTATCAATGGTGATTGTGATATTTTTATCAAATAATTTATGTATTAATCAAGCTTTTTTGCTTATTAAGTATGGTTAAACATGAAATAAAACTTTGTTATTTTAAGATTTTGATGCGAACTATTAGTGTACATTTATAAGGTGAGTTTCACTTAATAATTCAAGTAAAATTATCTCATCATCATCATTATTAATTATTTACTTGATCTTTACTTTTAAAATTTTAAATGTTTTTTAAATTTTCTTATTTTTTTATTGTTTTACTTTATTGTAAGCGTTCATTATAATTTCGAGTGAATTATTAAATTAAAATTATTGAGTAAAAAATTTAAACAAAACAGTGACCCGAAATCAGCAAAATTCTAAAATCCGCACAACCTCTGGTTTTAAGCTATGCAGATTTAAGGGAGTCTACTGTAGAAATTTTTAAAAACACACAACTTGAAATGAGGTGACCAAATCATTATATTGCTCATTTCCAAAGATTTGGCAAGTTTTTTTCCGTCACTGTAAATATTTTGATGTGGTTGTTGCATTTTTCAGCCTTTGGGGTTATAATTTACCTTTATTTTTTTAATGATATTTTTATGTAGATGTAATGTTATGTAAATATATTTTTTTGAGAATTTTTTTTAGATATTTTCCTTTTTTGCATTTGCATTTCCAGTTGTGAATGCTTAAAAAAAGAAATTCTAAAACTACTTGGTATTGGCTGAGTACTCGGCTAAAATTTGACTATGTACCAAGTACTTGGCAAATTGGCCGAGCACTCTGTATGGCTATAGTATTTTCATTATTTGTTAAAATATCGAAAATGCTGATAAATATTTTTCTTTTAACATTGTACCTAACTTTTTAAGATATTGCAAAAACACTGTTTAATGAACGTATATTTATAAATATTAACTTTTTCCGCCATCTTAACAAACTTGGTACAATACTAAAACGCCAATCCAAAGATAGTTTATTGTAAGAAAGAGTTGATTCGGAGAAGATTTACTTAGCAAAAAAACTTTTCTTTGCATCTAACTTTGAAAAAAAAAAAAAAAAAAAAAAGGCTATTAAAAATTATACTACAAGATATGCATTCATATGGTGTTCCAAGCACTAGCTAAAAAATAGAAGTTTGTATTAGATGACCTTGCTGCTAATTTAAAAATTTATGGGTCCAAAGATATATCATCAGTGCAGTACTTAAAATTAAGATTTTTAAGTGTATTAAGAGGGGTTTTTTTTTTAATCGTATTTCAGTATTGAAATATAAGGTTATTTTTGTGAGAAATAACGTTTTATAACGAAAGGTGAAATCCAGTTAATCAAATTCGAACCAGGCATTTATAAACAAAAACTTTTTTAAATCCTTTTGCTGAAGTTTTACTCTCTTTTGAACTTGTTTGTTTACAATTTATACATTTTAAAGCATCACAAAATAATAAATAGTAAGTTTTTATGGAATAGAATTTTGTGAAAGGGCCCATTTTATCAAATTGATTTTTGTGAAGGGGCCCATTTTATCAAATTGATTTCTGTGAAGGGATCCATTTTATTAAATAGATTTTTGTGAAGGGAACTAATATGGCCCCAAACTTTCTTCCCTTAAAATAAATAAATAAAAAATTGTATAATTATTCAAAGTTGTTGATTTAAATTATTTCAATGGTGTTTTGTCATATGTCTGTATTAATGTAATTCCTTAAATAGCATGTAAAATAATAGTAAGGCTTATTTTACATATTAAATACAGTTCTTTAGACAGTCATATTAAAAATGACTGTGTTGTCGAGGGCCACCATCAGAAAATTTTTGTTTCGAGGAGGTGTGACGGGGGGGGGGGGCGTATTCAGTTCTGTTGGCAATGATATATCAACAGTTTATGTTTGTATTTATACAAGAGATATAGCTAAGATTATTTTCAAAAATATTCCTTGACTTTATTTGAAGGAATAAATTTAACTTTAAAGATTGCCAGTGCCGAAAAAAAATTCTGCTTTCATGAATGAAGGTGGAGAGGGGGAGGGGAAGGTCAGCCTGCAAGTTCATAAAAATGCTAATTTTAAAAGGAGTTAAGGTTAGCTTCCTATACTCAACCACCTCCTTAGTCAGCATAACCCAATTCAGTTGTAAAGGATGAAAAAAACTTGCATTTTTTTCCATGTGCGATTGACTATATTCATAGTTTTTTCCTAGTGATTGACAAAATTCACGATTATTACGCACCCGATCGGCAAAATTCGCGATTTTTTACGTGCCCGATCGGCAAAATTCGTGATTTTCGCGCCCGATCGGCAAAATTTGCGATTTTTACGCGTCCGATCGGCAAAAGCCCCACCAGTGGCTGAGAGGTTGTGCTCTCGAAGCTGGTAGACGGGAGGTGCTGGGTTCGATCCCAATCGCGCCCGTCGGCCTAATCGTTCGGAGTTTTCGTGGTTTTCTTCGAGCCGTGGATTTATCCATGCGTAAATATGGATTAGGTTCCCTTAGAAAGACCCCCACGAAGGGCACTCCCCCGGGCCTATATCCCTAGTGTAGATAATTGGCCGTCAATAATCAACCCAACCCAACCCGATCGGCAAAATTCGCGATTTATATGCACCCGATCGGCAAAATTCGCGATTTTTACGCATACGATCAACGAAATTTATGATTTATACGCACCTGATCGGCAAAATTCGAGATTTATACGCACCGTATCGGCAGAATTCGCTATTTTTTACGGGACTCATCGGCGAAATTCATGATTTTTACGCACCCGATCGGCAAAATTTGCAATTTTTACGGGTTTGATTGGCAAAATTCGCGATTTATATGCACCTGATTGACAAAATTCGCGATTTATACGCACCCTATTGGCAGAATTTGCGATTTTTACGGGCCCGATCGGCAAAATTCACTATTTTTACGCAGGCGATCGGCCAAATCCATGATTTTTATGTACCCTATCGGCGAAATTCGCGATTTATACGCACCCTATTGGTGAAATTCAGGATTTTTACGCACCCGATTGGCGGAATTTACGGTTTATACGCACCTGATCGGCAAAATTCGCAATTTTTACGCATACGATCGACGAAATTTACGGTTTATACGCACCTGATCGGCAAAATTCGCGATTTTTACGCACCCTATCGGCAGAATTTGCGATTTTTACGGGCCCAATCGGCAAAATTCACGATTTTTACGCAGGCAATCAGCAAAATTTACGATTTTTACGCAGGCGATCGGCGTAATTTACGATTTATACGCACCTGATCGGCAAAATTCGCGATTTATATGCACTCGATTGGCAAAATTTGCAGTTTTTACGCACCCGATGGGCGAAATTTGGCAAAATTCGCGATTTCTACTCACCTGAACGGGAAAACTCGTGATTTTTTTGCATCCGATCGGTGAAATTGATCCGCGGGCCACCAGTAATCCGATCGCGGGCCACAGGTTGTGCACCCCTAACATACGGGAACATGCTTTACACTCACGCAGCGTTGTTTGGTGATTTTTTGGTTGGCGCGATTTTCATGGCCGCGCCAAACTAATAATACAATTGCTGGGTTGCCATTAAAGGAAAAAATCCCCTAAATTTGGCAACTTTTTTCCTTTTTATAACAGATTAAAAAAAAAATTTAAACTGTGCGTGAGTGTATAACATCATTGCCAACTTATGTACTGTATTATACAAAGTGACTGATTTCATGCAATCAAACACTTAATGAATTTTTTTGTATACAGTTAAGCAATTGATCGCATTAGTACTGTATTTTATATGTCCGAAGCTGTGTAATTAACATTATTATGCTCATTTTGTATTATTTTATTGAAACTTCTTTATGTTCATATAATAAAGTTTGTATCTTGTTAAGGCTCTAAAAAACAATGTCCTTAATTAAAATTTTTCTATTCGGACTATTTGAAATTTCAGAACATTGAGAAATAATGTTATTTTATTAAATCCTAGCACAATAAAATGCCTTTAATATTGGTTAAATTGTAAAATTTACCACTATAAAAATGCTTCAGAATATAAAAACCAATGTGTTGTAAAATAATAATAATAATAAAATAAAATTGTCAATAAAAACCAATAGCAAAGCTTTTTTTAAATTTTGGCTAGCTTCTTTGCAACCCTGGATTTAAGACAGAGAGAAGGCAAGTAAGTCATGAAAATAAATTCATGAACTTCAGTGTGGAATATCAAACTCTCATTATGTTTTGTAGTTTTGTGTATATATATATATATATATATATATATATATTATATAACATTTATTTATTACATAAATTAGTTGAAAGTCTTTAAAGAGTATACTAACTGAAATATTCTTTCATCTTACATTACTAGGAACATGGATTAAAAAAATAACTCGCTAGAGCAACATTCTCCAGTATGAAGCCCAACTGAAGGAAAAAGTTTCATTATTTACTTGTAAGTTGAAATTCTTTCTTTTATACTTCAAAATATCAAATTGATTTTCTATAAGTCAGGAAAGTAAATTATTGCCATTAAATGTTAAGAATATTCTTCCCATCTATGATCCAGTGATACTTTTATCTTTTCTTACATACTTCCTGAAATAGCTCTTGGTCAAGTAAATTTTATTGCATGAAATTTGTGCATTATGGTACTTATTTTGAATTTTATTAAAATTAGAATTCTTGTTTGCATAAACAATGCTTAACCCTTTTAAAAGCAGCAGTACATTTATCAAACCACTTAATTTTAATTCCCAAATGCCACAATGGCACCAGAATTTTGGTATAAAATTTTACATTCATTATATATGTGAAATATAGCTTTTTCTTATTTCAAAATTAATTGGCTTGTAAATTCCGGTTTTGTTCACTCATTTGACATTTTAGTACTGGACGTGCTTTGCAGCTCTGAAAGGGTTAAACATTCAACATTAATAATACTTTTATTTACATAATATCATTAATTGTACAGTGGAACCTTGCTAACTGGGACCCCTTTAACTCTGATCTCTGGATAACCCAGGCTAAGTCTGCTCGAGTTTCGAATTTCTAAAACAGTATTTTTTCGCTCATTCACATCCTATTTTGAAAAGATATTTTCTATCCTAAAACTTTCTAATGGCTATGACTGCGAGTAAAAACAAGGGGTTTCAGGTAGTGGGACCTTGCCTAAATAACATTTTGAAATCCAGCTACTGAAACTTAAATAGAGCATTTAATAATAACTTTTTTAAGTCCTGCTAATGTTTTTCTTTCTGGTGAACTTGTTTTATTTGCAAATTACACATTTTAAAACGTAACAAAATTAAAATAATTAATGAAGAGTAAGTTTTCATGGAATGGAATTTTGTGAAGGGCCCTGTTTTATTAAATGGATTTTTGTGACGTGGCCCTAAATAAACCCATACTTGCCAACTTTCAACTAAACTTCCGTAAAATGTGAGTTAATTTGATCCAGGTTAAACACGTTTCCAACCAGAAAATATATCTGAGATAATAATACATGTTTAGTTTCTTTTTCTTTTGTGGAACCTATTAAAATACATTTCTTAAAAATAATTCTGGTTTGAAACGTGTTTAACCTCGATTAAATTAACCCATATTTTACGGAAGTTAAGTGCGAAGTTGGCAAGTATGTAAACCTCAAAAATTTTTTGGATCAACCCCTGTAGACTTAACTTGCGTGTTTTCTTTGGCAATTTTTGGAATCTTTGGTGTTTAATGACTTTCTCAGGATGTCTGTCAGGAACTTGTCTAAAAAGCCTTGTATAAGCTTGGCAACAGACTAGGTAGCTAAGATGGGCAGCATCATGAAAGTTTAAAATTTATCTGAATAATGGATTTTGATACAGGTTCAGTATCTTAAATTTCAGTTTTTAAATATTTATTACATTACAATTCAAAGAGAGTGATTATTCCAAAACACAGCTATTGTACAATCTATGAAAAATAGCATTATTGCAAAAGATTTTCTGTATTTATGGCTGTTCTCAAAGAAAATATTTTTACCTGCTCAACAATGTAGAGCATTCTGACATATTTGCAGACTTTATTTATCTCATCTTGAGTTATAAGCGATTTTTGAATCATAAAAACCTTTCTAGGTCTGTAGCATTCCAAAATTTAGTTAAAAGTGTCATCTCTGATAACATTTTCTAAAATATCCTTTGTTTTTATGGAAAATGCTATTTGATAAGTTTGTCCTGTTACAAAACTGTTAAACTGAGCGACAGAGCTGCAATTTATCCTACTACAAAAACAGATTTCTGATTTTCCACCCCTGGTTTCTTTGTTGTAATAGTAAGCCCAGAAGCAGATAATTCTCCAAGTGTCTGCGACGGATATTTCAGTGGCAGAAAATAATCTGCAGGTAAACTGTTACAATTCAGGATTGGCAGGTCTTTGACATGTGCCCGTTTTTGAGAGTTTAAACTGCTATGTCCAAAACCATCTTATGTCAAAAATCTCAAATACTACATTGATATATAAAATTTTACATTAAATAGTACTTGTATTATATGAAACAGTTGGCGACCGATATGCGAATTTCTGAATTTTTTCCCCGTCTTACAGGTGAAACTCGCATGTTTCTTTTTTTTTTTTTAACACGTAATTGGACAAATTTCGCAATTGTTTTCATGACCGATCGGCGAATTGGGCTATTTACCTGTAATAGCTTGACAAAATTTAAAATTTATTCTCGCAACTTACTGACGCATTTCGCAATATATTCCCGCTATCTATAGGTGAATTCTGCGATATTCTTCTGCAGCAGATGGCAGAATTTTGGGGGGGGGGGGCTGCAACTGACTGAAGAGATTCGCGATTTTTTCCCGTAACCGACAGATGAATTTCTAGATAGCTTTCCCAGGATCGATTGACGAAACTCATGATATTTTCCTGCAACTAATTGACGATTTTTCGGATTTTTTTCCACGTCTGGCTGGCAAAACTCACGTTTTTTTTTTTTTTTTTTTTTTTTTTTTTTTTTTTTTTTCCCACACGATCGTAGACGAATTTTGCTATTTCCCCCCTGCGATCGACTGGTGAATTTCGCAATTTTTCCCACAACCGACTGACAAATTTTGAGATTTTTTTTCTTCACGCGATCAATTAACAAATTTTGCAATATTTTCACGTGACAGTTTAACGAACTTTGCGAAATTTTTCTGTGCCCGATTGACAAATTTTCGTTTTTTCCCCCGCAACCTATTGGTAAAATATGCAGACATAATTTTTTTTGCGAACCCAAAACACTATGCAGCTATAAAAAAAGACAGAACGCACTTGCAGCTATAAAAGAAAAGACAGGGCCTGCTTTTCGCTGATTTCTTCAACTGCTTTTCACAGATTTTCTCTTTTGAACTTTCTGGCAAGATGCACGCACAGTATATGAGCAAATGCTGTTGGTCCATTGAGAAGGGATGTCGAAGAAAAATAAATGATATTTAGCTTGCAAAGAATGAAGAGATGCGTAGAAGATAATAGTGCTCCTCCAGATGCGAAGCGAAAGTGTGGCTGCGGTACCGTGCCCGCTGACGAAGTAAAAAAATCTGCAGAAGGAAGGAAAATATCAGTGAGCCAAAAAAATATCTTCGACGTACGTCACCCGTCTCGAACTTTCTGCTACAGGGATAGTAAGTAAATCCCTTTACAATTTCGACTTCTCCTCTCTCCCCCCTCCATGAGCACACAAAGTTTAACATCTTTAACACTCTAAATTTATTCTTCAATTTATATTTTTGTAGTAAATAAATACTATTCAATAATCTGAATTGCTTGTACCTAGAAATTTCTTCCCTCCCCAAGCTCAAACACACCAAGTTAAAACTGTTAAATACTTTATTTAAAAGAATAATTTCTGCCTCATTTTTTTCTTTGTAGTGTAGCAATAAATAATTATATAAATTCTATTCATAAAATTTCTGAATCTCCTTTCCCAACATCAAAAGGACATTCATTAGGGGAGGATAGGAAAGGCAAAACAAAAATTTTCTTCTTTTAAGAATTTTCCTATTATGTCTGTTTTAAAAGACAGAGATGAGGCAGGCCTCAACCCGGTGTTGCGTCAGTTTGTCGCAAATAGATACTTCTAGGCCCCCAAAAACCGCATATAAAAAAACTCCTCTATTTTAATTATTGATATTTTTAGTATAAAGCTGCAAAAGGATATATATCTAATATAAATATTTTAATCTGTATCTAAAATTGCCTCTAAAATGTTATTTAATTCTATATTTGTGAAAAAAAATTAATAAATTATCTTTAAATAATTTAACTAAATTGACTTACTTTTATCATCATCGCCTTCAAAAACATTTTAACTGCGATGAATTGACGTCACGACAAATTGACCCAGAACTGCTCAACCCGAGTTCGGGACTCAAGTTCTTTTTCAAGGGGGGGAAAAACATTATGTTTGAAAAACAAGAGTTTTGTTTAATTGCATCTCAGTTTTGTGTAATTGGAATTTAATTTAATTATTTTATTTTATTTTTTCAAGGGACTGCAACAAAGAAAAGTATAGTATTGACTTGCAAGAAAAAGACTTCTGTGATTTTTGTTATGTAATATTAAGAAATGTTTGTAAAAATAAACTTTATTTATATGTTAATTGTGTCATTTCACTTGTGTTTGAATCTTATTTTCAGGTGATCCTTAAAAGGAATTTAAATCTTTAATATACAAGAGGAAAAATTCTATTTTAAAATATTTAAATTTGATGTAATATGTTAATATTTTCTTTGCGTTTAGCTGAAATAATTATCATAGTATTTAATTTATATCTTAATTTAGAATCCATTATCAATTATGTACTTTAAAAAATCAATTTTCTGATAATCAATGGTTAATAATTTTTCTAATTTTTTTTTTCTTCTTAAAAGGCTTTTCTATTTTAAATTATGATTGTAAATCCTGTCTTGATTTATAAGTTCACAGAAAAAAAAAAAAAAATGCTAGTTCTTATTTTATTTTTTGGAAATAGGATTGGAATACTAAAAAAAAAAAAGCTATATTTTCTAAATGAAATAAAAAATTAGAATGTTAAAAACATAGTATAAATTACATGAAAAGGAGATCAGTGAAGAACATGAAAAAAATATATATATTGGCTTCCATGTATGAGTAAAATCAGCAAGTTTTCAACATTGTTGATTACAATAGTCAACATATTTCATAGTTAAAGTTTCTCTTTAGAAAACCTAGTTTTTGTTAAATCATTTTAAGTAATTCCCGCATTTATTCATAATGGTTATATCACCTTGCAACTGTTATTTTTCCGATATGTAAAATATTTTAGACAAAAGTAACTTGTTTGTCAAATATTGAGATCAATATTATTAACTAATCTTTTTTTTTTTAATCTTTTTCTTTCCCAAGAAAAATTCAAGAACGAAACATGTCATTGAAAATGAATAGTGTGTACTGTACATATGTTTGTAAAGTTGCCTTTGAAAATGTATTTATAAAGTCTATAATTGGATGATTTTTAAATCCAGATTTTTATATTCTTAGAAAATTGAAAAAAAAAATCACTTATATTTTAGAAATTGTAGTTGAACTTTCAAGTGAAAACCAAGCAGTGTTGAATACACATATATTCTCACTTTATGCATTTTTGTTTTGTTACAACACGATTTAGGTTTTAAAAAAACGTGAAAAACAACTTTCAGTACAAAATGTTGAAAAATTAACAATATTAAAAAATAATTATAAACTTGCCTTATATTTAGAGAGCAATTGCCCTGTTTTTTTTGCAAATATCTTTCATATGTGCTCATTTAATACATTAAAAATTGTGCGGTAAGTATCACAAACAAATGTTTACAAATATGAGTAAGAATTTTATAATGCAAGATTTATGGTTGGGCTACATCACTGTTCCAAATTCCACCTTAATACTTCCCCTTTCTTTAATGTATTGTATATTTGCACACAGGAATATTTTATTAAAAGAAAATGCCTACTAAATATATTTTTTGTTTAAAAAATATATAATTCAATTTTTTTTAATGAGATATTTAGTATTTTTACTACATTTTAATTCTCAGGAATTTGGTAAAATTTAATACAAGTTTGTTGGCCTGATAAATGAAGCTTACAGATATAATACAAGCTTATCAACCCTTTTTTTTTTTTCAGATGTTCCTATTTGGCTAACAAATTCTCAGAAATATTTTATAAATGTTAATATTTGATACGAAATTTTTTTTTTAATATTTCAAATGTTAAATTTTATTATTAGCGTTTCAAAAGTTAAAATGATTTTTCTTATCTAATATTAACATTTATAAAATAATATTTATCAGAATTTGTTAGCTAAACAGAAACATCTGAAGAAAAAAATGGTTGAAAAGTTTGTATTATATATGTAAGCTTGATTTGTCAAGTCAACAAACGTGCATTAAACTTGACAGTGCAAGTTTGCTGCTTTAAACAACAAACTTTCATTAAACTTGACAGATCAAGCTTGCAAGCTTAATGCAAGTTTGATTCAAGCATTCCAGTTTCCACTTGCCCAGCTTGTTTTTAACTTGACATGGCAAACTTGATTCATGCTTGTTTGCGCAGCTTGCTTTAAGTTTGGCACTGCAAACTTGATGTATGTTTGCCATGCCAAGTTAAAAACAAGCTGGGCAAGTGGAAACTCGGATTCTTGATTCAAACTTGCATTAAGCTTGCAAACTTGATCTGTCAAGTTTAACGCAAGCTTGTTGATTTGACGAATCAAGCTTGCAGATAGCCTGATGCAAGCTTTTTGTGCTGTCTGGGTCAGTGAAGGGTACCAGGACTGTACAAACCTGATAGCCGTTTCTCGTTCCATTTTTTCCAGGAAATTAACAATGGATTGTGATGGGTGGCTGCTTGCTTTATCTTGATACAGTTCAACACGTTGGTGGCACTGGGGGGGGCGGGGAGGGCGTAAAGAGACGGTATTTCATGTTTGAAGATTGGGAATAAAATATGTTTCTGATAGTATGTGGAGTCGATCTTAACATTTTTCTCCACTCTCTTTATTTTAAATTTGCCGTTATATGAAAGCCATCAACAATCATAAATTATTTGCTAAAACTTTCTTTAAATACATTGAACACATAGTTTTAAGGTTTTTTTCTTTTCTTTGATGATAATAAATGGATCTTTTTTTATTACAATCATTTAAATAGACCCAATCTTCATCTATTGTAACAACATATTTCTATTTTTCTCCGGATAAATGCTTTTCATAAAGAATTCTGCATCGTGTTCTACGTTCAGTGATATGTCGTAAAGAAAGACTATGAACATTGTGTTTTTTGGCCTTTTAAAAATTTAAATCAGTGTTAATCATTTTGTTAACAGTTGACACTGAGCATTTTAACAATTTAGTAACAGTCTTTTGACTTGGAGGAATTTCTTTTACCATAAAAGATCTTACCTTTGCAATATTCGAAAAATTCCTTTTTGTTCTGTGGTACATATTTCGAACAATTTTTCCACTTGAAGCCAGACACTCACGTATTTCGCTTGTCTTACTGACAATAGTGTGGCTTTAGATATAGAAAAACCATGTCTGTCACAGCGTTTTTTAATAACCGAATACGAATAATTCTCTTCGGAAAGTTAAAAAATATAGCCTTCCATCCATCGGTTTTTTAAAAGCGTCATTTTGCATGTAAATCACAGTTGCATCACAGTTGTCAGATGATAATTTATAATTTCAAAAAGATATTAGCGGTGAAAAATAAATCCTTTAAGTAGACGATTTTTTTTATACAAAAGCAATATCGTCTAAAAAATGTGCTTGATAAAATTTAAATATTTTATTTGGCATTTTAAATTACAAGTATTGCCAGTTTTTTTTTCTATTTGTTGTTTATTTTTTGACCGATGTGTGATGATGAAGAATTTAGATTTAAAGGAATTTGAAACATGGGAATCCATCCAGAATTTTCCGTTTTCAGATTTTGTGGACTACTATGACTCTCACGCTCCTGTTTAGGAACTAGATATTATTCAAGAATTTTGTAACGAAAACAAGAAAAATACGTATAATTTAGAAGTAATTTAGATCTAGTGTTTAGATCATGAATGTTAATTATATATATATATATATATATATATATATATATATATATATATATATATATATATATATATATATATATATTAAATAAAAACTATTAAACATACTTAAATAAATATTTAGCTACTTAACTAAATTAATATTTTATGCAATGAAACAAACTAGGACACTTTTTATTGTTGTCCCTATTAATTGACATCATTCCCTCACATTACTATAAAACTGCTGCTATTTACTCAGTAAATGATAGCATATGCATTACATGTCTAGGATAGTCTGTATAGGAGTAAAGTAAATAAACCATCTTGTTGTTTTTTTACTCAACAACATTCTTCAATAGATAGAACATGACTTTCAAGTGCTAAATCAATGTAAGTATTTGTATTATTTTATCTGCCATTCTCTCATCTATTATATATTTAATATCAGAGAATATTTTTTTATTCTTTTATTGGCAATATGTTTCATAAGATATTCAGCAACTGGGAATATACCAAAGCCTAATAATTTTTATACAAGGTGATTTTCAGAAGTACTCCTTCACAATCATTCCCTGATAATTGTAATATATGAGAAAATGGTCTGAATTCACTTTAATACGTACTATACAATAAAATAAGATAATCTAATGCAATAATTAAAAAAAACTCTAAAAAAACTAATAAGATTCTAATTAGAGTAATTACGGGTTAATCTATTATGGTAAAATTTCATTTTGGCCCAGTTTTTTTATTCTATTTATTTATTTATTTATTTATTTATTTTAAGAAAACAGCCACTTTTCAGAGAATCACCCATATAACACTTCTGGAACAACAGGAAAATCCATGTCATCTGTTACATTTAAAGAAAAAGCAAAGCTTTATCAGTATTCTGTAATTTTTAAAAGGTGTATATTTAATGCGCTAATATAAAAATATAATTAAATACTTTATTCAAAATTCAATAACCAACTTTAATAAAGTTTCATTTTATATAATGCGTTCAAGGATTTAACGGTAACCTCGATTTAACGATGATTTTCAAGAAACGTTTTGCGCTCGTTAAATCGAGGTTCGACTGTATGTATTAACAAGACATATTAAATTATACACACATGTCATATTAACGTTATTAAATTTAACTAAGCGTCACATAAAAACTTTTATAAAAAAATTTCACTAGCTTGTCATTTTAGGTGCGTTCGAAATTATATAAATACGTAGCACCTATAGTCGTCGTATGGTCCGTCCGTCTGTCCGCATTGTAACAGCGCAAAAACTACCCAATCGAATGGTTTGAAATTTAATATGTATAATCGTTGCAGAATTTTGTCGAGTCATTTAAAATTTTATGAAAATCGAATCAAAACATAAAAAGATATTTATAAAAGTTTTTTTCATTCTATTAAATCCTATCGTACGTAATTAATTCAATGATATCCCATGATAGGTAATGATTCTAGGTTGCCATGTAATTACATCATATGTAAGATGGAGTCATATTATTTCAGTATAACTGAATTTAAAAAACTAATCTGTCTACTATAATTATTTAATTATAATAACCATATAATCTACCGACAGTTTTTTGGATAGATCTTTCCGGAGAAATGGAAATTAAATGGAAAAAGTGTCTAAATATGGATTTCAAGTTCTGAAATTTTCAAAGCTAGGCTTAAGTTTTCCATTGGAATTTTCAGTAAATGTGAACAAAAGATAAAATGTAGTTATTTTATTACTACGGAAATTAATCATATAATAACAGACGATATAAATATTTATAAAACTAGTTATCGTACGAATGCACCTCATTTTTCACGTTTGACGTACAAATTCCACCTTCTTTAGCTTGAAACTCTATTTTCAGTCTCTATTTCTCTCTCTCTCTCTCTTTTTTAAAAATTAAAAATAAATAAACAGTATTGCCGAAATTAGATACAGCAATTATGAGTACGATTATGCTACCAAAACAAAATTTAATGGTTCTCGTATACACTTCCTTATCATACAAGTAATTTAACAACACATTATCAACATGCTCCTTACACTTGTGTCCGTGGAATAACAAATGCACACTTTCATTATTTGAACAAATAAATGACTACTGTTATTTAGTAATTTGTTCGCTGGAAGTTATTTCATGTTGTGATAACGCATTGAATAAAAAATAAGTTCTTAGGGTGTGGTTAGGAATTAAAAAAATATATTCATAGAGACGGAAATGGAATTTTCGTGCCACACTCTTAAAACAAAATGAATAAAAAAAAAAAAAAGAAAGAAAGAAAGAAAAAAAAAACACTTTAAAAGAAATTATATGTCTGTAAAAATATTGTCTTAAAACGGCATTAACATGCTGCAAACTGCGATCCTAAACAAAGTGTGGAATTTTAATTTTAGTTGAGTTTTTTACTTGAGTTGAAATTTTAGTTAGGGGGCAACAATACAAATTTACTAACTTTTCAACATAGTTGAAAGGAGTTCATCACTTCGATTTCTCTGGCCGTCTTTACCATGAGCTTGATGAGGTTTAACATAGGACATTCCTTATTGAAAGTGGAGTGTGTAGCATTTATAGTTCATTTACAGGGACACACAAAATAATTCCGTTACATTATGGTCTAAGGAGGGGGGGGGGTCGTTTGCGGGGTAATTTAATGAAGTTATATTATTTTAAACATAATGAAAAGGATATGGATTAACTAGGTGCTATACAACAGTCTTTCTGCAAAGTATGGAATGCATGGCATTTATCAGTCATTTACAGCGACACACAAAAGAATTCTGTTACATTAAAACCTACGGAAAAAATCGTTTCCTGTGTATCTTAACGATGTTATACTATTTCAAACATACATTGTGCATTCCTGAGGTGCATTTCAAGATGCTTAATATAAAATATGATGTGCATAGTATCTGTCGTCTAATTACAGGGACACACAGAATTCCGATACATTACGGCCCAGGGAAAATATCATTTTCAGTATATTTCATATATATAATATTTCAGCATGATGAAATTGATATAAATTACTGAGGTACACAACAAAATGCTTAATACAGAATATAGTGTGCACAGTATTTGTTGTTCTAATACAGAGACACACAAAATAATATACAATGGTCTATGAAAGATAATCCCTGAAAGTGCGACTTTAGTTGCGGTATTTTCAAGCTTTTATTTTATTTTACTGCCGGAGAGAGACTGCTCAGACTAGGAATCAAGTCTGTAGAGCATAGATGCCCCTCTAATCCCCTTTATTGAGGTTTAATAAAAAAAAAAATACAACATCCCGCCGGTAAGCGCGACAGAGGGCGGGGTGATGAATAATAGATAAATAACTATATGAATATAACAGAAACAATATTTGTAGAGAAAAAAAAACAGTAAAAAATAATATCGTTGACGGAGAATACAAAGCTAAGAACCGACAAGGAGTAATGAATAAGGACGAGCCCTGGCTCAGTGAGGTATTTTAAACCTCAACATTTTTTATAGGTATTTTTAGCCTCAGCAAATTTTAGTACAATACGTGGTGTGTATAAATTTTGGTGGCTCAGATACAGAGCTGCACAAAATACTTCGTAATCATAACTGCCTATAGGCGTGAATTACATAGATGAATTTTTTAATTGTGTAATGGATTTTTCAGCTTAACTATAGTTAGTATATTAAAAGATGTTTGTAGAATTGTTTATTTAGATAGCCTCTAATATACCTTATTAAAAGGTGAAGTTTCGTTACAGTATTTTAGAAATGTTGGAAAGTGTTTCGTAATCCACAAGTGACGCCTTTTTTTTTTTTCTTTTTTTTCCAATCTGAGACCTATTGGTATTTCACCCTTTTATGTAAAAATAGACTGTTGAAATGCATACAGCATTTACGAGAACGAATATGCTACCAAAA
Organism: Maratus michaelseni; assembly: GCA_963931845.1. Taxonomy (NCBI): domain Eukaryota; kingdom Metazoa; phylum Arthropoda; class Arachnida; order Araneae; family Salticidae; genus Maratus; species Maratus michaelseni. Next base: position 140,425,114 of record OZ007587.1, on the reverse strand, counting down.
TACAACTGACTGGATCTCATGTACGCTATTTTATCATATAAATCATTCAACAACACATTTTCAACATGCTCATTACACTAAGTGTTCATGGAATACGAATCGTACATTTACATTATTTGAACTAAAAAAACTAAAAACTACTGTTAATCAGTAATTTGTTGTGTGGAAGTTATTTCATGTTGCGATAATGCATTGAATCAAAAATAAGTTCTTAGGGTGTGGTTTACAATAAAGCAAGAATTATTAATAGAAACCGCTTGCGAAATACTGTGCCACAGAGCAATGAATACACTCTTTAAAAAGGTACACTGAAAGCTGAAAACGCAAATAAAAGACATTGATAGAGTAGCATTTTAGCTTTAGTTGTGTGGACAATGGAACAAATTCTGTAAGTATAAAAAAAAAAGCTTTGCTATTATAGGACTCTAAATATTAAACATTTATAAAATTTTCATTGTTTAAATAAATATGTGTATTTCTGATTTTAGTAATATTGAAAAAAAAAATGTATATGAATGAAAAATTGCCTGCTTTTAAAAACCATATGTTACTATTTTTTTCTAAGATGAGATAATCCCATGAAAAAAATTATGCAACTAACTTGTTTATAATATTTGTATAAGAGATCTATTTTATACAATTTATCAGATAACAGAGCATTTTATCTTCTGATGCCTAGTGCAGTAAGGATAATAAATACAGCAAACAATATTCTAAATATATGTTTAAAAAACAACCATGTTTATAAATAATAACAATAATAAAAGAAACAATAATATAAGGGAAAATCTATCATTTAAATTAACGTAGAAAATGCTTTAAACGATTCATAATTTATCTTTAGTAATTTTTTATTAAGCCAAATTATTTCAATAAAATAATGATTACTTTCATTATACTGTTTATTTGTAGAAATTATTCCTAAAAATAAGGAAATACATTTTACCGAGAAAAATAATGTATTAAATTTTCAGAAACATTTCTGCATTTCAAGAAATTTTCAATTTGTCAGAGTAGAAATTGAATTTATAGTTGTCGTAAACTGATAACTAACTTCCCAGCGTAAAACACTGAACAGTAATCAATGAAATTAAACTAAATTATGAATAAATGAGATTACGAATAATTAATCAATAAACCCAAGATACCAAGGGCGGGTTTTCCAGATAAGATTAAAAATATAATAGCGCAATTTAAAAGAGTCAGCTGCAGATAAAATCATTAAAGTTCACTAGACCGTAGTTACTCAATTTATTATAAGATTTTCAAGAAAGAAAATTAAGTTTCTGATTACGATGATTAAATATTTTTTAGAACTCTCTTGATTAAGTTTATAATGTGAATAGCAAAGACAATTATTCGTAACTCGAACGTGATAAATTTAATTTAAATATGCTGCATGTTGTGTTTTAGAATATTTCTGCGTGTTTAATGCACTGATTTTTCTGTCCGTATATCTATATGGAATTTTTAGATCAATTTTTAAAATGATTGTTATAGTAACAAATTAAAATGGAAAATAATGACACTGTCTTGAACATACTTTAAAAAATATATGAATCAATCAACTATTCTTTGAAACAAAGACGAGATATGCATTTTCTTTAAATGCATAAATAAATAATTCAAAAATTTTTTTGACATGTTTATTAAATTGATAAATTGTGTTACAGATTACGCTAATCAGTAGTGCACTTTTACTTTTGTTTTTAAGACCATTTTTGATGGTTGCAAAAAAACCGGCTAAAAATTAAAAAAAAAAGCCACGCCGGCGGCTTTTATTGGGTTTTACCAGCTTTTTTTTTTTTTTTTTTGCCAAAATTGCTCTTTATACAGTGACGCAGTTCATATATATAGTTTTACACAGTTCAAATTGAAGAGGTTTATCAACTATCACACTTATACTCAGTGAACTTGACAATTGGAAAGGTAACTAACGTATATTTCTGGGCCGATTGATGCTGCAGTTTTGAAATTTATTTGGAGAGTCTTTGAGGTGCAGAGAGAGAGAGATGAAACAAGTTGGAAATTGTACGTCAAACGTTACAAACGAGGTGCGTTCGTACGCACGTTTTAGAATTAAATTCATGATATCCCGTGCGTAGAACGGGTTAAACAGATAGTTAAGTATATATTTTATGACACTGTTCATACAAATATCTTAACTAGTTATATAAATATTCAGATATATATGTATCAGCTGGTTATATAAATATTCAGATCTTGATGATTTTTAATTTTGTGAAAAGAATTATATCGTCTGCAAATTAATTTCTGTCATAAAATAAGTATCTCGGTCACTTGACGATTAAACTTCGGAAGCTCCTATAACAAAAAAGCACCGATTTAAAAAAAAAAAATTCAAATTTCTTAATAAATATTTTTATTAATATCTCCTAAAGTTTTGATTCGATTTTAATAAAATTTGAAATGTCTCGACAAAATTCTGCAAAGATAATATATTTTAAATTGCAAACCATTTGGTTGGGTAGTTTTTGCGTTGTTATATGCGGACAGACAGACGGACGGACTGACGGACGGACCAAACGACGACTATAGGTGCTACGTATTTACATAATTACGAACGCACCTAAAAATGAGTGAACTGAACTGAAAAGAAGTTTTGTTTATTAAGTTTTTCGATGCGTTAGAAGTTTCACACGGTAATAATGTGTGAACTATTGATTATCTATAAATTGTTCATTTGTTTTTGTGATAGTGTGCGTCTTGTAAGTGGAATAGAATATGTTTCTCTAAAAATGAAGTCTTGAATCGAAATAATATTTAGAGAAGAGATCGACCATTACATATACAGTCAGACCCGGTTACAACTTTCACGGTTAGTACGCGATCTCGCTTAATACGCGGATTTTTCCGGTTCTTTGAACATCACCCATAAGACTAATACAAAAATATCACGCTTAAAACGCGAACGGTTATTACGCAATCCCGCTTAATACACGATTAAGTTTCGGTCTCTTGAGGCAAAAAATTGCGCTTTATACGCGAATTTCTAGATTAAGGAGCAAATTTCTTCTCCTTTCTATTTCCAAATAGTAATATTCGGCTTATTGAATGACAGATTAAATAAGGCGAATATTACTAATCAGAAATAGTGGTAGCTTTTTTAATGAAAAAAAATCTCGCTAAATTAGGAAAACTGCAACTCGTTTTTCATCCAGTCTCCTAATATTCTTTGTCTCCCGCTTTGCGTATTTTTTTACTTGTCGTTTTTCGTTATTTATTCTTCTTTCATTGCACGGTATATGTTGTCAATTTTTGTTTTTTTCCTCTCATACACTGCAGTAAATAAAGCCTCCTTAGTACTGTTTGCTTTTAAACGTTTTTCAAGGGAAATGGAAACGTTTTCCATTTTCAATTCTATTTCTTCCTTTCTTTCTTCTGATTCCTGTCTTCTCCTGTTTTATTCATGTACGGTGAGTTACTTGCAACGCGAGTCGTCACTCTGTGTGTCGAGTTTTAGCAAATTTTCTGTTAATATGGAGAATAGTCATAAAATCAAAAGGAAGGCGTTACTCATTATCACAAGTAATAAATATGATTTTAATATCTGGGTTGTTCTTCAAATATTTAATTTTTTATGTTAAAAAAACATAATTGCAGAAAAATTATTTTTGCTGTTTTATTTTGGGTTGTAATGCACACATTAAAGTCATATTTGAATACATATTTTTTTTTCAGTTATTCTTTTGACCGTAAACAGATAAGCAAAAACTCCAAAGTTCATCCAAAGCTCATACAGTGAAACCTGTAAAGTTGACCACCCTTGTAAGTTGACCACCTGTCTATGTTGACCTCTGTTGTCCGGAACCAAATTTATCCTATACAAAACTATAAGACAAACCCTTTGTAACCTGACCACCTGTCTATCTTGTATCTTGACCACTGAAATTATTCAGATTAGACTAGAACTATTATAAAGTGCCCATCAAAACCCTTTATAACTTGACCACCCAAAAAGCGAACAACTCATGAATAAAAAAAAAAGTAACTCTCCAAGTATTTTTCTATTTTTTTTCTCTTTAACTAGAATTTCTGGAAGGGTGAAATAGTATTAACCTGGGAAATGCTTTTAGTAATGATAGGTGTAGGGAAATAATTCAAGGCTTATCTATTCTTACATTGTTGCTCTAGTGGATTTGGCTTTTCAAACCTCCCCCTCCATTCTTTGATTCTAGATTTCTTTCTTCTATTCCCCATTCTCTTATTATTCCTTCCCTTCTTTCAATAACCCCAGGTGTTAGTTGGTAAGCAGAAATATTTCCACCAGTTGCAAAAGTTTGTGGCAATTGTAACAACCCAGTTAAGAAAATTATTTCTGATGAGTTACACTAGAACTGTTTTGTAGCACAGAAGGATTATTATTTTCATCCAGTGAACTTGGTGTTGAGGTAGTATAAGGCATTTATATTTTGTAATTGCTTTTTAACAAGGAAGATTTTGTTAACCTAAAATGGCTGCAAAAAGAAAATTAGTTGAACTTTCAAATTATAAAAAATATTAAATATTAAATTTAATTAGAAAAGAAGAAAGCCAGAGAAAATTAGCTGATAGATATGGAATTTCCAAAACTACAGTGTCTAACATATCAAAGAATGGGAAAGAAATAACTAAATTGTGGTTAGAGAATTGTAGTGTTAATAGAAAAAGAAAATTGAGAAAAACATCAAATGAAGAAATTAATCTGGCAGTTTGGGAGTTTTTTAAGCTATGTCGTTGCAAAAATATTCCAGTTTCAGGACCTATGCTACAGGCTAAAGCTAAAGATATTGCAAATGAATTGGGAATTTCTGAATTTAATGCAAGTAATGGATGGCTAGAATCCTTCAGATCAAGAAACAATATAAATTTCCGTACTCTTTGTGGTGAATCTGCTTCAGCAGATTGTAATGCTGCAGAAGACTGGAAAGCAAAATTAACTGAAATTGTGAAAGATTATCCTCCTGAAAACCAATTCAATGCAGATGAAACAGGGCTGTTTTTCCGTCAATTGGCAACAAAATCCCTTGTATCAAAAAATGAAAAATGTTTTGGAGGCAAAATGCCGAAAGAAAGACTGTTTTACTTTGCTGTAGTGTCACAGGGGGAAAATTGAAACCCGTTGTAATTGGAAACACTGCTAACCCTCGTGCTTTTAAAAGAAATGGTGTTAAAGTTGAGATTCTACCTGTGACATGGAAATATAATAAAAAAGCCTGGATGAATTCATTCATTTTTGAAGAATGGCTTCGCGATATTAAATCCCAAATGAAAAAACAGGGTAGGAGGATAATTTTATTTATTGACAATGTATCCAGTCATAAAATTTCCAAATCTTTCACCAATATTGAAATAGTATTTCTGCCTCCAAATTTAACGTCACTCGTGCAACCTCTAGATCAAGGCATTATTTGTGCAGTTAAGTTGCATTATCGTAAACTAATGTTGAAGTGCCTCATTGCAAAAATTGAACACTGCAATGATGTTTCAGACTTTACTAAATCAGTAAATGTTTTGGACGCAATTCGTTGGCTAAATGATTTTTGGAAAAACTTATCTTCTTCAACTATTTCCAAATCATTTTATAAAGCAGGATTTGAAAGTGTGAATGAAATATTGAACGGAGAAGAGACTGAATTTTGTTTGAAGAGTGATATTCAAGCTTTGTCAGTTAAGTATTTAGCAAGAGCTGGTCGATGAAAAATCATTTCTCTCATTTGACAATGACATCATTGTGCATGAAGAAGTTGAAGAGAATGCAGAGGACATAGCTGCTAATATCTTATCAAAGATGAAAAAACCTCTAGAAATAGAAGATGATCAAGAAGAAGACAGTGAAGAGGAGATCGTTAATGAAAACACAAGGAAGACTCCTTTAACTTTTTCAGAAGCTTTAGACTGTGTACAAAATTTAATGTGCTATGCTTCTGATAAGCAGCCTGATATTTCTGAAAAGATAATGGATCTGCATGTTTGCATTGAAAAACATTGGGCTGATGTAAAGTCCAAAAACCAGCGTAAACTACAATAACAGAGTTTTTCTTGGACAAATAGGTAATGTACTTAAATTTTAAATTTTAGAATGTGTATGTGTCTTAACATGTGAAAAAAAAAAGTGTTTTTTAATGTTTTTTTTTTATAAATTATGTGTAATAACTAGTATAGTTTGAAGAATCACTAATTGGTTGTATATTGATTGATTGTTTTTTTAAAATAAATAGTAGTATATTAATTGATGTTAAAATTGATACAAAACTATTAGTTCATTCTTGTAGTTAATCTTTCCTTTTGTAAGGTGTTAGAAATATGCATGGTAATACAATATTATTTTATAGCCCTGTCAATAAATGAAATTTTTGTGGTAAAGAATGATATGGTGTGAATATTACGTTAAAAAAAAGTAAATTTATCATCATCCTTTATAAGTTGACCACCTCTCTAAGTTGACCACTGAAGTGTGGCACCGCAAGTGGTCAACTTACACAGGTTTTACTGTATATGTAAACTCAGTTTATGGTGTCAGATGTCGCCATCCGAATAAATCTGTAAGAAACTATATTCCATTTCTTCCGGTCAAGGATCCATTCCTCCTCCAGACCTCTATCCTAAAGACATTAATAACCCATGATCCAGGTCAGATAATTTTTATAAATTTATTATTCGGACGAGATCACTCTTACCAGTACGATTAACAATTTTAATTCAATAATACTAAAAAATTAAAGGAATTCATAAAATTATTGTTTGTAAGTATGGGTAATATTTTTCGAAAATTAAGGTGGATATAATAATAAAAAAAATAAGCACATGCAAGATAGTTTCTTATTTCACAGTTACTAGTTAAAATAAAATATTGCAAATTGAAATTTTATATATTGAACGAGTTTGATTAACATTTTAACCTCTAACTTTTATATTACCTAAACAGAATGAGCTATTTATAGTAATTTATATTTTAATAAGTTTTAGTTGTTGCTTTAAAAAATGTGGTAAAGCGATGCTCGTGTAGTATAATAATATAGCATAATAGAATCATTAATCCAAGAAAATTAATTACTCCAACGAGACTCGAATATTTATTTTGTCAATTCGCATTTTCGAATTTTAACAATGTCGCTGAAATGTAAATATATATATATATATATATATATATATATATATCATCATGGGTTTTTAAACCAGTATGCCATGAGAAGAATTCAGATGTGCTAATTTTAAAAGAAGTTTTGCCACATTTTTACGAATTATAAGTAGTACTTTTTTACTGTAATATTTTAAATTACGTGATGTATTTTGTGACGAGAGTTACATTAATAAAATTGAATTATTTGCAGGTTTATTTCAGTTTTTGAATGTTTTTCATATTCGAGGAAATCATGAAAATGTTTTCACACCTACAGATAAAGTTAATGCTATCACAAACAAAGTTTTCCTGTAGAAGGAAAAAGAGTTAAAATAGAAATTGTAATTATATATATTAACTACTTGAATATAACTATATAATTAATTAACTACTTGATACATATATATATATATATATATTAACTACTTGAAATAGTAATAAGATAGATAAAATTCTCATTGAACAGATTTTTTACATAATTATTTAACCTTTTGATTACGAGGCAGCTATTTTTATTATTCAATCGTTCATAATTTACAAAGAATTTTCTTTGTGCTAGATATCTCTTGAAAGTATCCTAGTATAAGTGTATGGCAGAGATTATTTTTCATAAAGTAGTACGGATAGGTTGAAAATAAAGTCGCTGGGACTTTCGGTCTCCCAACACCGAAACAAAAGATTAAGAATACATTCTCCCACCAAATACAATTTCTTTTGGATTAGAAGAGTAGTGTCTTTAAGTGTGTATACGTGTGCACCACAGAACAGGATACGTACTATAGATATATTTAAAAGAATATAAACAAGTATGCCGATCCAACAAATTATATGCTGCAATAAGTACATTCTTAAAATATACATTAAACTCAGCTATACGATTAAATGAAAAAATAGACGCCGGGACTACGGTGTCCCAACCCCGAAACAAAAGGTTAAGAATACATTCTCCTACCTAATACAATTTCTTTTGGATTAGAAGAATAGTGTCTTTAAGTGTGTATACGTGTACACCACAGAACAGGATATGTACTATAGATATATTTAAAAGAATATAAACAAGTATGCCTATCCAACAAATTATATGCTGCAATAAGTACATTCTTAAAATATACATTAAACTCAGCTATACGATTAAGTGAAAAAATAGACGCCGGGACTTACGGTGTCCCAACCCCGAAACAAAAGGTTAAGAATACATTCTCCTACCTAATACAATTTCTTTTGGATTAGAAGAATAGTGTCTTTAAGTGTGTATACATGTACAGCACAGAACAGGATACGTAATACATTGATATTGTGCATTCACATAATACAGAAAAAGATATATGAAATACGAAATGAAAAAAATAATAATAATCAACAAAGTATACAACAATATTTTGATTTTCTTACAATTCTCAAGTTGCAAATGTTACAAATGAAATCTCTAGTTCTCAACATTATATACGTGAATAATAAGCTCTTTTGCGATGAAAATTATCAAAAGCTAAACACAGATCTCAGCTAGATATTTAAAAGAATATAAACAAGTATGCCTATGCAACAAATTATATGCTCCAATAAGTGCATTCTTAAAATATAGGTTAAACTCAGCTGCACGATTATTATTATTACTATTATTATTATTATTATTATTGCTGGTTTTTTTTTTTTTTTTTTTTTTTTTTTTTTTTTTTTGCTGCGGCGAAGCATTATTTTTGTGTTTTTAAAAGATATATTCGTATGCTTTTCAATAATTTAAGTGTGCCACTAAAGCTTAATTATAGATTCACGTGTGCCTCGAAAATTAAAATTCATTCAGTATGCCGCGCGATTACAAAAAAAATTGAAAAACTCTGCAATATATAATTAGAATAATTAATCTTAAAGAAATAATTACTCCAATAAGAGAGTTGGACTATATTTCATTTTTCATTTTCGAATGCCAACTTTTCAACACATTTCTAAATTATAACAATTTAATACTTAATTAGAATAATTAAACTCAGAAAAATGGTTATTCCAATAGTAGTACACTATATCTTATTTATTTCTCCGTTTCTTATTGCTGAATGGTGATTTTTACAGTCGCCCCTAAAATGTAAATACAAAAAGTGCAAAGAATATTCTATGACTAATGCTGCGCTACGCTTCGAAATTCAAGAAATTTTATTTCCAACATCAAAAAATGAATTGTTTAATTTTATATTTTGCAGAAGATGTACATAAGAAAATAGCCTCCTAACGATCTAAACAAAATATAATGCAAGAAATGCACTTCCTATTTTAAACCGAAATTCTCTCAGTGTCTTCGAATATTTATCATGCATAAAGTCTGAAGAGAGAAAAAAAAAAAAAAAGAGAACTTTATGTATTTTCTGTCCACGTATTTTCAGTCCTGAAGATTATAACTTCTAAAAGAATTGGCTATGGTCCAAATATGAGTATTAAATATTTTCTTTTTTTAAGATGCCGCAGAAACGAAAGTGAAAACTTCAGTACATGAAGTTAAATTTAGAATACTGATCGAAAAACCGAAAATAATATTATCTTTTATAGAGAGGGAAAATGAACAATTTCATTTTTAAAACAAATGAAGAAGTTATTTGATTTTATAAACTCAAATACTTAATTGTCAATTTTGTTTCCACGTGACTTCACGAAAAAGTATATGAATGAGTGAAATGATTAAATTATAATGGGAAACTAAAATTAGTTTTTAATTATTTTTATAAAATACTATATGATATTTAAAATTTAAACCCAAATCTACACCTATGCCTCAACAAAAGAAAAGTCTTACATTGTGTTAGGTTACGATATCGTCAATATAATGCATTTGTAATGTATACTTATTGCTGCTATGTAAAAACAAATAGTATATAAAATATCTGATAGCCAGTTTTAAGAAAAATAACGTACACATGCATTAATACCTAACACATTATTTGTTTATTTTTTTTTTAATCATCAGAAGTGTGAAACAGATAACATTCCACAAAATTAATTTACAAGTACATCTGTACATTCGTCAAAAACCGCTCGCACCGTAACCAGGTACACTTGAGATGATTTTTAATTAAAATACAGAACAAATCTATATTTCATCACATACTAATATCTACAAAAGTTATGTCAAAAATACAAAGCTTGTGGTAATGAACATGGAACATACATAAATGTATCGGGAGCTTCTAAATTTATAAAACAGATTAAACAAATAAACAAACAAACAAAAAAAATACACCCTATTGATAATTATTATTAACATATTACCAAATGTATGTACGTACTTGCTTATAGTGTTTAGCTAGCATTTAAAATTAAAACGTTTGGTAGAGTTCAGACATATATATTTCATTCCTTTATTTTTATTCTTAAAAGGTTAAAAGGAAGAAAACATTTTTTAAAATTCCTTTGAAAGAATAACGAAAATTAGAAATTGTCATAGAATTTTGTTTTTAATTAAAATGGATGAAAGCCAATAACAGTCGTTAAAAAAATAAAAATAAAAAAAAGTTTATAACAATTTTTTTTTATCTGTAAGACACATAGAAATGCTTTCTCAATTTTAAATAACCAAAATGCCAAGACAATTTATACACATAAAAGACATGCACGGCAAGAAATCGGCCTAAATCAATGTAGCTGAATTTTACAACCAACGATAATTGATTAATATGATCTTCCATGTGAATTTAAGTGTTAAATACATTTTTTTAGAAACAGCGTAAAATTTATATATATATATATTACTTTTTTTTTTTTTTTTTTTTTTTTTTTTTTTTAAGAAAAGCTTGCAGTAAAACATATTAATTTAGCTTATAAATATAATAATCAAAATTCTTTTGATTTTTTAAAAATAATTGTTAAATTGTACACAAATAAAAATTGATTTATAAAATATAGTTTATTACTATGACAACTACTACTACTACTACTACTAATAATAATAATAATAATAATAATGATAATAATAAATATATTTATATATAAAAACAGAAATAATTGATATATAAAATTAATTTTAATAATTGAGTAAGCCTTTCTAGCCAGAAACTTTATATTTAAACTTTCTATTTAATTTTTCTTTATAGAAAGTCTTCAAAATAATAATAATAATAAAAATAATAATACGTAAAGAAAATTCGAAACAAAAATTCTAACTTTCAAAAATTATTCGATCTAACATTTTTACATTGGAAACAAAGGTTAAATTTATAATTTCCTTTCTTATAACTATTTCAACATTAGATTCTAATGAGTTCTTTGAAGAAAATAAACGTGAAAAAGTTTTCCTAACTTAATTCAAACTATAAAACTTAAAATATAATTTTTAAATAAATAAATTTTATTCATAAGTTTCGTATTTTATATATGTGTAAAGAATTAATATTAAACTTTGGCTATTTTATAAAGTCTTCTGAGAAAATATCCATGAGAATATGTTGGAACCAAATTCAAACTGAAAATAGAACAAATTTAAAATCTGAAAATAAAATTTATTTATAAATTTTTTTCTTATAATTATGTAAGCATTTTCCACTAAAATTTAGCTTTTTAAGCAAGGCTTCTTAAGGCTGTTCTCAAATCCAAACTGACTACTTTCTGATACATTTTTTTATTAATTTTTGTTCGCAAATGTATCCAAGTAATCTTATTAAAACACTATGTAATCGAACTGTTTTTTTTTTTTTTCGTTTTTTGGTAAAGGCAGCAGATTTTTCAGAAAATGCTGTCAAAGCGTTTTGAACCAAATTTCCGGATGCGACAGCGCAGGAAAGAAATACAAACTGCCGTCCTGAGAAAACAATCGCTTATAATTAAAGTTTTATTTAATTTATCTGAAAATGAAAAAAAACTGTACCATTAAAAATCTCTTCAAAAATTCCTTCAAGTGTCATGCTTTTATGGTTAAAAATGCATCAGACAGTTTCGCATTGTTGAGAGGGGGGAATATTTGTTTGAGATCCAACCGCCTTAATGAAAATACGCGTGGAAAAGTACCCCCAACGAAATTCGAACTGGAAGAGAGACATCAGCGGTGGTGAATGTTACTCAATCAATATGACTGCTGAAATCTTCAAGTGCATTTCATAAAAGCCGAAATAATCCCCTTTCATCTGGGCAACATCGACGGAAATAGACATGAATAAACACCTCAAACAACACAACAGCTGTTTCTGAAGAGTTTACGCCTCAACCGAAGAAGAGCCTCTTACAGCCTCAGAATAAACATCTCAAAGGCAACAATTTCAATTTAACTATTGCACATAAATCTATCGACTGAACGTCAAAGGAGCCAGGTACATCATATATAACGAAGGCTTGAAAAGGAATTAAAGTGAACAAAGCTTGGAGACCGGCCAAGTAGGATCGGTAAGAGAAAAGTTTATTTTCGTATACCTTCAGGATGTCATAATGCTTGGAAAGGCGTCAATAAAAGGGGAAGTTATGAATCCAAAATTAGAAATAATTACAAACAAAAATCTCCCAAAAACACTTTTAGGAAGGAGATAGTGACTAATTTAGGAAACGTTATAGGGTGGTTTTTATTGACAGCTGGTAGTAAAATAAGAATACGAAGGTCGTAAAAAATGTGGATATCTCTAGAAGTTTATAATAAATGGGTAAATTTTCACATATGTACGTAAACAAATACAATGTTTGAAAGGTAAAAGCCACTATCGCATAAAATATCACAAAACTTTTAACTTTATTGTGTTGGTGTTTTAATGAATATGGACGAAGGGAAAAAATGATTTATTATTGCAGCTTATTATCAATATGTATTGTATTAAAAAGCATGCTTAGTTTTACGCCTTAATGAAAATATAATTTGCACTTTCTAACTTATATTCAGATCGATAGCACTTAAACTGGAAAAATATATTTTTATGTATTTATTTATGCTCAATAAGTTATAATAAAAATATTAAGATCTTCGTAATGACACTAGAGATGCATAATAAAATACGAAGCATGTTTCAGACAAAATCACAACACAGTAGTTTAGCACTTATGCGAAAAAAGAAATATATATATATATATATGGCGGCAAAATGGGCCAAATTTATTTTTTATTCTTTATGTTCTGTGTAAGTAGGTAAACGTACATTGTAGTCGTTACATCATATTTGAAATTGTGTGTACAAATTAGGTAAGAAATCAAAATGCAGAGTTGTTATAAAAGTACTGTAGAAATCAGAAATATGTCGTTCAACCTAATAATTAATAACGTTATAAAGATTTATTAATAATGTTTTGTTTTATTTACTTATTTTCAGTCTTGAGAAAAATTACAGTAATAACTAACTAGTAATTGTAATTACTTTTGCCAATCTCTTCGCATACACTCTCAGTTATTGCTACTTTCGCCAGACGAATATCTGGTAAGCTATTTTTTGTATCCGCACAAACGTTTTGAGACTTTTACAGGAAGCTCAAGAAAGATTATCAAATATAATATGTAATGAATTAATGGCGTGGCACAGTGAGGGACATTTCCTCCCGGAGCATTGAAATGTTTTCTTGGAAGGCCTGGGACTTCATGCTTATTAATGGCGTAGACATGCACAATACTATCTGGAATTGTCATAATATCCCCCCCCCCCCCCTCACACACACAAACCTCACCCATAATATCAGAAATACCTCCCGGAGAAAAATGTCTAAATTCAACACTGAATGTAATAATAATTCAGTACCATTGAAATTATCTTTCTAGATAAGGCACCAACCCAACAGCCGAGAATCTAGATTCCAAACTAAGGTTTCAAAATTTGGTGACTTATATATACTCTAACTTCATCAGTTCAAAGAAGTCATGTGTAATTAACAGTACACATTATATAAATGACTCATGGTCAATCACACTAGTTCAGAATTTCACCTTCATAGCATTGCATTGTAGCGCTTATCCTGTAGCTTTGAGTAATTGGATAATTTGACATCGTTTTTCTCGAGCACATACAAAAGTTTTCTAGGCAATGGTGAGTATCAATGAAGAGTTATCTTATATTTCCCTTCGGTAAAACTATGCCATTAAAATACTGCGCAGGTCGTTTTCAGAGAACGAAACATGCTAGCACAACCAAATCCATATTTGATGTGGGTATTGTCCAGTTTGACTTTTATTGTTGTTTAATAGTTAATTCTTAAACCGTTAGTTTTAGATGTACACTTTCAATTGCACAAATTTTTTAAATGTTTTTATTCACCATATTCAAGTCCTTAAGTTACGAAATTTAGATTTTTATATGACCCTATCACTTATATAAGTACTAACGGAAAAACTCTTTTCTACTGCTATGAAACGATGAAAATTCATAAAATTCAAAGTGTCATAACTCGGTAAGTTTTTGTCGTACAGAAATGGAATTCTTATTTTACTTTTTAGAACATGGAAAAAGATTTTCTAAATACAACTTATAGGATCCAGGGATAGTATAAAAATTTTAATTTTGTATTTTTTTTTAACTTTTTGACATAATCGGCCTTAAATACGATGAAGAAAATTTGAAATAATTTTGCAATTCGAACTATACCTCTAAAACAAATAGTTTGGAAATTTGTTACTGCACAACTATAAAAGTGGGCATTTTTTTTTTTTTAAGAGTCAGCAAGACTAAGCCACGCACAGTAGAGACTGTTATATTTATATTGTTGTATCATCAAAAACCGTATAAATATAAATTTCGTAAATTTTTTTTAACTTTTTGACATAAATGGCTTTGAATAGAATGAAGAACTTTTGAAAAATTGTTGCAATTGCAACTATACCTCTAAAACAAATGGTTTAGGAATTAGTTACTGGACAATTATAAAAGTATGGGCACCTTTTATATCGTTGTATTTAGTTCTTTGATAGTTAGCAAGACTCAGCCAAGTACAGTAAGTACTGTTATATTTAAATCCCACTTAGGATATTTAGAAGGTGAGCAGAAAACAATTGCCTAGAATGACTGTTAGGTGGATTTTCATGCATTCTCGACTTAATAGCCATAAAAAATACCTTTTCCTTATGAGAGGTAAGAGATGTAAGACAAGATGGCCTTATTGGATTTGAAATTGATGGATATGTTATTGGCATTTTGATCTTCATAACTAAGACAAATCATCAATTATATCGATATAAAATTACCACATATTCTTACTGTAAATGTTATCAAAGTACTCGTCTCAAACAAAATAAAATAGGTTTGTTAAATTATTATTTAGTTAAATTTGTTAAATTTTATTTAGTTAAATTGTTGTGGAAACCTCTTAGAATCCATGCTCAACCATTGATTCCTGCATCAGATTAATTTTTAATAAGTTATTCTTTGTGTTGCCTTTAATATAAAGCTCAAATATGGTTTTTGGTTTGTAAAACGTAATAATAATTTTAAAATAAATACAATTCGCCAGTAACCAGTGGGCATCAGCTAGCGTACTTCAAAATAAATGTAACATGGCGAACTGACGTTAAAGCGCTGAAATCTAATAAAGCTGTCTAAGCTCTACCTTCATTAGAGGTAATTTGAATATAGCAAGTAAACTTGGAATGTCAAACATCATTTTGAAAAGACTTCTTTCCTGGGAGTATCCTAAACTCAATCTTTCATGTAATCAAAAGAAAAACTAAACATTGTGACTTAGTACTAAAAAAAGTTATTTTTTATAAGTATTTTTGTGAAAAATACCAAACACAAATACCTGGAAATTAAACCTATCTGAATGATATATCAATTCACGAATGTGAGAAAACACGTGTCACAGTCACAGGTGCGTGATGTGACGTACAGAAACCTTCGAATTCCGCCTTTTGTCTATGATATCTTCATTATCACACGGAAACTCAACGTCACTGAATGTCATATTGTTTGAGGTTAATGCAGTTGACATGAAATGAGTGAATAGAATTTCAAACACGACCTCGTAAATAGAATGTTTCTGCTAAAAGGATTATACGGTGATTCATGCGAAATTAGCATTATCAGTATATCTGCGGCTAAAATGACATTTATACATGAGTGGCTATGTTGGATCTTTCCAAAATATAGGCAGATAGCCAAATGTGTCTACCTGGCTAATTTTCGATAAATAAACATTAGATTTTAAACTAAAAACCTATCGTTTTATTTTCATAAAAAATAAAGTAATATTTTTATCAAATATCTTCAGTATCTTAACAAAAGCATCTTCGACTTGTACATAAGACGGTACATATCATATTCAATCTTTATGGCGTAAATATGCTTAGTATAGCAGCTCGATTCGTTAAAAATATAGGGCTCGAAAGATTTCTAAGAAAAGACATGTTATTACTTCTATCATCAAACCCCACAAATCAAAAATTCTAGAAATGTCATGAAAAAATGCATAATTGAAACTTTTTAAATTGCCTCTCTTCATATCGGATTTTGATGCCAATACTGTTGGTTGGATTTAGTGACAATTAGGCACGTCGAGGAAATGTACAGCACCATACTGTATGACGGAGCAAAGACACGGACGCAAGGGCATCACGCATATAGGATCGTGCCATATCTGATCCACAGACCACCACTGGAGACATTCTTCTAGTTTTACGGGATGTTAAAACTAAGACTCCTATAAGGGGATCTGACGCATATCCATCTTCTTGGCCAAAATAACCTCCATATTGTAACCCAGCTCAGCATTTGGAAACCGCCAGAGCAGGTGTTTGCTGTCACTGTCACTCGACGTCCACTACTACGGTAAGCTAACAGGTTCTATCTTGGGTTTTGATCCGTTAGGTTATTAAATGGCGGTATTATTCGGCCTGTAGTATAGGAGATCTAGTTAAAACTATACTAGTAGCCAGTAGCCACATAGACAATTTTACGACGAATCGCGGATAGAGATTTATTTTCCAGCCTTTCCTTAAGAAGCCTTTCTTCTTTTAATAGCACAAACCGTCACGTCAGCTTTTGCAATGGTGCCGCAGTTGTGTGGTTGTAGAAATCATAGTCTAGCAGAATTAGATTGAGATCATAACTCGATGAACGTTTACAAAGACGAAAAGTATTACGCTGTTGTCAACAGTACCATAAAAAAAACTAACAATGTATTGTAGAAGATGTTGGAAAGATAATACACAGGTGTTACATTCCAGAAAATTAGAAAATAACTCTATTTCCGTTCCCAAAAAATAGGTGTTTAAGGTAGCAACATGCAACGCGGGAAAATTCATTTGATAACCGAATGAGACACTGTAGCCATCAACGAAGTTTGCTCTTTTCGTCAGAAATGAAGATCACTACATGTAGGAGTGAAAGTGGCGTGGAGAGCGGAATAAGAGCGGAAGTTGTTAATTTTTTCGAAAGCTACATGGGCAGTTAACATTAAATAATTGTTTGGGGTGCCATTATTATTAACAGCTATTCATCTCTAAACCACAATATACGGCCCATTAATGGCACGCTTTCCGCTATGTTGATGACGCACTGCAGCACCTTCACTGCATGCCATACGTCAATTTTGAACAAAACAGTTCCCGGCTACATATCACTTGGTAAACCGTAAATGAATTGGAGGTTATGTGCGCAACATGATTAGGATTTGCTTCAATCCTCCCTTCCTACATGAACGGAGATAAATCGCAGTATCTCATAAAAAACGCATGATATACAGCTAGTGTTGGCGGGACGTTTCGATTTTCACACGGAAAAAGGCGCATCCCACAGAGCCACTGCGCGGTATGCCAAAAGTACCGAGTTTTCAGGATACACAATTTCTCTTAAATTTTGTAAAACATAATGTAAAATTATGAATGTTTCTATCAAGAAGCCGGAGTCCTGCTTTTTGCAACAGTGTACCTGGCAACACTTATTTACAGAACACAGCAAATGATTCCAACACTCTTTGATTCTATACAACGAGATTCTCAAGAATGTATGCTCAAAATGGTGCCATAACACCTTATTTATGTAATTTATATCTAAGTGTCTTAGCGGTACATCAGCTTTGTTAGGGTGTTTGTTTATCTATGCACAAAATATAGCCTGTTTCCAAATATTTTTCATGGCTTGTCATTGTCTCTGTCAGGTTATTGCACGTAAGATTTTCGAGTTTAATATGTAACCTTTCACTTTTCTTCACTGCAGTTTTTTCACCAATATAACACTAATTTCTGACATTAAATCCTTAAATTTATTATCGGGTCATTATTATTAAATCGGGTCGATTTATTAAAGCATAACATAATGTACAGTCGCACTTCACCTTCGGTTTTTGCATTTATAAAACACCCTTAACGTTAAAGTTTATCCAAATTTATTTCACCTTTTTGATGTTGCTTGATTACAAGAGGAAGAGAAGAATATTTTCTTAGGTTTCACACTTTTTATGACACAAGTATCAATAAAAATGTATCAAAGAAATTCACCAAATAGAGAAGTTCATAAAAGCAAGTAATAACCAACTTAAATTAAATTTGAAATGATATGATAAAATTCAAATTGAAATGTACATATATTTAAAATTCATAAAGATACAAATAAATGTAAATATATTGTTTGAAGGAGCGTAAAAACATTTAAAAGCACATTAAAGTCCTTTTAAAATCAAAATGTTTTCAACCGAACTTACTCGGTCATCATAAGTGAAAAACTAATAGTTAAGTTGAGTTGTTGTCTCTTCGCGTTTTCTAGCTTGCCCGGAACAAAACATTTTACTTCAAGGGTGTGGAATATAAGGTGGGATGGGAAAGGTCATTCAACATTTCAAAAACAATTACAGGTTAATCAATCATGTATTAATTCATTCCAGACTGCGTGGATATCATATGATAATACATCGTTATAGACTATTTATTTTTTAGATATTATTTCCAGAGACTCTCTTATGATAGGTTCCTGTTGATGATTTTTACGCACCTTCAAGCAATATATTTACATTTATTTGTATCCTTATGAGTTTTAATTATTAACCCTTTCCGGCGCGGAATAAATCTGTTTGTAAAATAATGAAATAATGGACTGACACCAGATTTTACAAACGATTTCCTTAGAAAAGAATAACTTGTTGATTTTCCCTTACTTTATAAAAAGGAAAATTTTAATTAAATATTCTTGGTGCCGCTTATCAGTTTTGGAATTAAAATTAGGTGTCCTTTTTTGTGACCACCACCCGCTAAAGGGTTAAACAAGGTGAATTTGCACTGAAATTTTAACTTTTCATACATATATTATTAAGAAATCTAAATATTACTGAATTAACTACATACTGCGTGTCGTAGAAATTTTCTAGTTCTCATAAATTTATTGCAATGATAGGAAATTGTTCATAAAATTATGAATAATTTTCGCTAATAATCTAAAATGATTGATGTCTCGATCAATAAGCCGGTGTTAATGCTTTTTTTTTATCTGCATGTCCCATTTTCGCAACATATAACCTGGCAACCCCATTTGCAGAACAGACACTCTTTCATTCTTACAACGACATTCTCAAGACTTTTTTTTTGCATCATTTATGCAGAGTGTCTCAAAAATGTAAATTATAATGTCTTCACGCAAAATTTCAAAAAATATGTAATTTTTTTGTACAAATTAGAGAATATTATTACCATATCTTGCTTCACTATCCAGCAGTGTGGATATTTTTCGATATACAAGGTGTTGCAAGAAATCTATATACAACTGCACTCTCTGCTTAGAGTAATAATGGAATGTAACGTTTCAAATTGAGGCGCTTTATAACGTGATGGATCGCTTAATGTTTAATGTTCTAGCTTCAACGACACAACTTAGTGATGTTATTTTTTTATAAAATTATGTATGGTTAGAAACAGGTTTATTTAGCAAATTATTATATTTCATCTGCTATATCATTCTGATTTATTTTTTCGATATGAAGTTCTCATAACACCATCGTAGTTGTTAGAAATGTTTTGCTTTATTGTTCATATGTTAACAGATGCAAAAGCTACGATGAAGTTACGAGAGCTTCTTATGAAAAACAATCAAATTGATATAACTGAAATACATTAAAATATGCTAAATTAAACTACGTTTCTGATCTTGTGTAATGCATACAAACAATCTCAAAATAATATCAATCAGACAGGCAATAAATATAGATCATAAATCTATAATCTAAAGCAAAAACAAGTTTGTGAGTAATGCTAACGTCATGTTGACATTGGCAACACCTGACCAATTAATAAATTTTGCTTTCATTGCAATGTTTTTAACTTCTAGAAGTCACATCATTTCATTTTTCACACCGTCGAGTGGAATAGGAGAAAAGTGTTATTGCAAATGCGATTTGCTTGAAAACTGTATCTCAATTTACGGATTTTTTAATGTTTTTAAAATAATTTTCAAACAAGATTTTTGTTCAATATATCTTAATCGCATGCATCCCGATTACGAAAGATTAATCCGTTTGCACTGAAAGCTATATAAATAGTTCTGGATTTGTTTCCGGCTAGTACTTCATAACGAAATTAAAACTTTATCAATAAATAAATAAAATAATATAAATTAAACACAAATTTCAGAGATATGTAAATTCAACTACGCGCTTAAACCACTGAAACTTTCAGAATCAAAAAGACTGCTGTAAGTAGCAAAATTTTTCGCGATTTTTTCGGCTATTAGCTGCTAGCATGCGGAATATACGAAGGTACCGATTTTAATAAATTTTAAAACTTGAATGCAGAATTGATATTTTTCCTATAAAAATGATTTTTAGTGTTCTTAGCAGGCATCTAAAAAATATATTTAATGTTAAAAATCCATTGGAGTTTCTAATTTAAAAAAAAATCGTTTTTACTTATATTGTGTAACCCGGAAAACCTGAGTTGAATCTCGTAGTTGTATTAAAACAATAAAAATATCGCAAAAAAAAAAAAGAAGAAAAATTGAGACAATCGGGGAATATCGAAAAAAAAAACAATGCTTATCTATCCATCTTCTTTGACATTTGTATACAACCCAATTATTATTAAATTATAACCATTTTTTTATTTTTATTTCGTATTCCCACATGTCTTTAAAATGTTTGTGAGCTACTATCTAAATTGTATTTTGAAATATTTTGTTTCAAACAATACAGTTTTTCCCCGAAAGACATCATTTTTATTAAATTCAGTAGAACAAATGTACATCGTTCTAGAATCGAAACATCTAAAAATGTCACACGTTATGATGGCTTTCAGCGAAATTAAACTGAACCGAATTTGGAGAATATCCAAGTAGTCTCGAAGAGATTATTCTTGAATTGCTTGGAATGTCATAACATCTCAACGGAGTCATATTTTATGACGAAGGACTGCAAAGTGAAGGCGTATCAATATATGATTTATATAAAACATTTTAGTAACAGATGGATTAAATGAAACTAAAAATATACTGATAAAATATTATGATGAATGAGACAGTGAAACAGAACAATTAACTCAGTCCATTTGTCATTTTTTTACTCTTTAAAACGATGAATGACATAAGTTAATAAAGCTAGTTATAAAAATTATTTGCGGGTTAATGTCGTTTTCTACTTTTTAGAATGAGAAATGACATTAAATTAGAGAATTCTTTTAATGAATGAATGAATGAGATGATCGTTTCCAAATGGTATAATGTAACTTGGTTCGCTGTCGCCGTAAACGTTTGTAACTGAATATTTTATCCCATTTCATCAGAATAAATTTGCTTCAAAACAAAATTTATTTCAACAAATTGTGGATCCATGTGTACATTACCTAATGACAATATAATGTTTTATTGGATATTAGTGAAAAGTAGAACCAATAAAATTTTATTGCTTCGCTGATGAATATGTAAAATGAAAGCGTATCAGTATATAGTTTATGAAACATTTTATAACAGATCAGATGGATTAAATGAAACTAAAAATATACTGATAAATTATTGTAATGAGTGAGAAAATGGAACGGAATAACTAATTCAGCTCATTTGTCATTTTTTACGCTTTAAAACGATGAATGACATAAGTTAATAAAGCTAGTTATAAAAATTATTTGCGGGTTAATGTCGTTTTCTACTTTTTAGAATGATAAATGACATTAAATTAGACAATTCTTTTAATGAATGAATGAATGAGATGATAGTTTCTAAATGGTTTAATGTAACTTGGTTCGTTGTCGCCGTAAACTTTTGTAACTGAATATTTTATCCCATTTCATCAGAATAAATTTGCTTCAAAACAAAATTTATTTGAACAAATTGTAGATCCATGTGTACATAACCTAATGACAATATAATGTTTTATCGGCTATTAGTGAAAAGTAGAACCAATAAAATTTCATTGCTTCGCTGTTGAATATGTAAAATGAAATCAGTATCTGTATATAATTTATAAAACATTTTATAACAGATCAGATGGATTAAATGAAACTAATAAATATTCTGATAACATATTGTAATAAATGAGAAAATGAAACGCAATAATTAATTCAGCTCATTTGTCATTTTTTACGCTTTAAAAGGATGAATTACATAAGTTAATGAAGCTAGTTTTAAAAATTATTCGCGGCAGTATGTCATTTGCCACTCTTTGAATGGTAAATGACATAAATTAGACAAATTCTATAATGAATGAATGAGATGGTAGTTTCTAATTGGTATAATGTAACTTGGTTCGTTGTCGCGGTAAACTGTCGTAATTGATTTTTTCCCCCAATTCATCAGAACAAATTTACTTCTAAACAAAATTTATTTAAACAAATTGTGGATCCACCTGTACATTACCTAATTACAATATAATGTTTTATTGAATGTACAGTAGACCAATACAATTTCATTACTTCGCTGTTGAATATGCAAAGTAAAAACATATGAATATATGATGCATAAAATATTTTATAGAAGATGGAATAAATAAAACTTAAAACATACTGATAAAACATTATGATAAATAAGAAAATAATTCGGATTCCATAATTGAGCTCATTTATCATGTTTTACTCATTTATATTAAAAACTACTAACAAAACTACTAATAATACTCTTTAAAACTGGTAAAGTTTATGAAGCTTAGTAATAAAAATTATTTGCGATTTAATGTCGTTTTCCCCTTTTTAGAATGATAAATGACATATATTAGACAAACTTTTAGTGAATGAATAAATGAATGAATGAACAAATGTTGAGATTTAATACATCTTGAGGCATTATTTGAAACTAGGCTTTAAAACCAATAAAGCTGTCCGCAAAATTCGTGCAGTTAGAGGTCAGAACAAGAGAATTGGCCGGACAGTTCAAAACAAATACAATTAAAGGGAACCTCAGCCTTAAAATCAAGCCTTGAAGTGACATGTGATCAGTAGTGAGTTTCATCAGTAGTGAGTTTCAACCACGCTGTTAAAAATTTGCAGCAAATTGTCCAGTCATTTGACCGTTTTTATAGATAATGGTTACATAACCGTAATTTAACTCTATTCTGACCATAATATGGGCAATAATATGGTCAGATTAGAGTTAAAATACGGTTATGTAACCGTTTTCTATAAAAACGGTCAAATGACTGGACAATTTGCTGCAAATTTGTAACAGTGCAGTTGAAGAGAAAAAGAGGACAATCCAACCACTAGCATCACAAAACTGACGGACGCACCAAGCACGCCACGTGACAAGTTTTACATAAACTTAAACAAATTTGCAGGGAGTCAAGAAAAGTCAAAAAACGAAAATTCTTTTGATACATCATAATAGTTTGTAAACGGTTTAGTGCAACTCGGTCCGTTGTAGCAGATTTTTTTCCCATTTCATCCGATTAAATATTTGAAATTTTAGATTCATATGTATATTATTAATGACAACACAATATTTTATTGAACATTTGTAAAAAATACCACCAATATAGTTTGCCTGCTTTGTTATTTGTTCTTCTTCAACATTATCGAATTCATAAAAACGATAAACAGTTAAAGTAATTAATCTATTTTCTTAATTGATCCCCATTTCGGCATCAAATTTTAAGTATCCAGTTTATATACCAGATGATTCAAAACAGATGTTATGATGACGATGATCTCTCAAACCGCTAATGGCGAAAACGTACTACCAGTTACAAAAAGTATAGAAATCAAATACAACTTTTAGATATGGCATTTGTTTTTAAGGGGCTTTATATAAATTAAAATACGAAATTCATTATTTTATACGACTCTCATTTCCTATAAGCTGTACTTAGAAAATGTTTGTCCTGCATCAAAGAAAGACTTCATAAAAATCTTATTTTACGACAAAGGTTACCGAGTTATGATACGTTGAATTTTATTAATTTTCATAGTTTTTTAGTTAAAAAAAAAAGAAACGAAATGAAACGTGTGTCGGAAACATTTATGATTCCAAAAAATTAAAAGTGGAATTTAAAGATAATTTTGATCGCAAAAGAATGGATTTTTTTTTTTTTCACGTCTTGACACAGGACATTATTTTACTAAATATAACTTTTAGAAAAGGCGATCGTATACAAATTAAATCTCGTATATCGATATGTATACAGTTTCTTGCAAAACAAATGTTGATAAAAGCTATACTTGATATCTATACTTTTTGTAATTGGAAGTTTGTTTTCAACATCAGTGGTGATCAGAGATGATCGCCTTTACAAATATATTTTAAATCACCTGATATTTCACAGTTTTTAAAACTTAAACGTGCTTAAAAAAGTCAATTTTAGATATTTTTAAATAGTTTAATGCGATTTTTTTTCTTTTTTTCCTGTTAGATACTGTAGAGTGAACTAAAATACCATGTTCTTTCAACAAAATAAATCGAAAAATTTATATAAAATACGACTATAATTAGAATAAAACAAGAACGAATAATCATGCGTCAAGCATAGATTATGAAACACTTTTCAACACATTCAGAATACTGTAAAAAAAACCTTCACAGTTTACTAAGTAAACAGTTTAGAAAGGCATAATACATTTGAAAACCCAATTTCAGGAATTACTACCAATAGCCTAACAAAATATCCAATTCCTTTTGTGCAGCCCTGTATATGATCTACAGATTTGTATGCATACTACACGTATGCTAAAATTTACTTCAATTAGGAAACACATAGCACAATTGAAAATATCCTTTCAGCAATTTCCGTCAATATTACGGAATGTGCGTGAGATATTTTGAGCAACCCTTTATATGATCTATAGAATTTAGAAGCATCGATTAATATAGAAAAAAATTAATTCCATTTAAAAACGCGTACCACAACTGAAAACGAGCAACCAACATTTACTGTCCATTGCACAGCACTGTAACCAAATAATTTTGAGTGTCCCTGTAAATGAACGATGCATTCTATGCATACTATATTTTACAGTAAGCGTCTTGTAGTGCACCTCCGGGATATGTGTCAAATACCAATATGTTTAATATAGTGAATTATTTTTAAAATACGCTGCAAATGATTTCCCCCCCATAAATCGTAATGTAACGGAATTCTTTTGAGTGTCCCTGTAAATTAACGATACATTCTATGCACACCATATTATAGAGAAAGCACCTTTTAGTGCACCTCAGTAATTTGTATCAATATAAATATGTTTAAAATACTGTATCATAATTAAAAATCGTCGCAAACGATTTTTTCCCATAGACCGTAATGTAACGGTATTCTTTTGAATGCCCCTGTAAAAAAACTATAAATGCTACACACTTCATTTTCAATACCAAGTATGCCATGGTAAACCCCAATAACATTTATCAATTTCAAGGCAATCTGAGAATATTTACGTGAGTTAGAGCATGGACAGACGGCAGACAGATAGATAGACAGACAAACCGAATTCATAAATACTTTTCAACTATGTTAGAAAGTGTTACAAACAAAAAAGAAATATCAGAAAGAAAAAAGGCGTCAATATTTTATAATAATCCTTTTTATGCAATTATTCCTATTTATAAATTATTTCGTACAATTGTAAAGTAACTTTTCAAAACTTAAATTCAAAAAAAATATATTTAAAAAATTTCTTTTGAAATTATGTATTATATTTAGTTTTAGATATCAACATTACTTTTTGCCAGAAAAATAAGACCGTAAAAATTGGCAGTAAATAGATTAAATCAAAAAGATGTGATTCAGAAAATGTCAAAATCAAATAAGTTATTGTTTTGCCGAAGAACTAAATATTAAAAAAAAAGTATAAAGTCGCACTTGTATGACTAAGCAATAGAGAAGCTCAGCAATTAATAACCAGTTTAAATTAAATTTGAAATGATAAATTAATATTAAAGTTGAAACATTATTCTGAATATTACTGCAATTAGAAAATTGGATATAAGCTCAATCAATACACCTCCATAAAACAAATTTCATCGCGTAATCAATACAGAAGTATGATTAATTATTGTTTAAATGCCGAAGAAGATCTTAAGGTCATTGGCTGTTTCGTTGATAAATATTTTTGTCCCACCTTTCCCCAGTCATTTTCGAATGACAAATTGACGCTTGACAATGAATGTTTTATTTTTCACAGACTATTTCGTTATCATGCCAAAACTTTTATGTATGATTACAAACTAATTGATTTAAGATGAAATTATGGCATGTGAAAGACATAAAATCTAATATACTTTTATTACAGTTTTTATATGATTACAAATAATTCCATTATGATAAAAAATTATATCAAGTAGAAGACGTGTAAGAAGCTACTTTCCTTTTATTCTAGTCTGTGGCATCTTTCTGAATTTTTAAGATAGCTATATATCAAAGATTTCTAAGGGGAATAAGTATAGATTAAACTCTTCAAAATATACGAATACCTGGGATAACGAAATACATTAAAATATTGCGATTAAACTCAAGAGCACGTTTTACATGAAAGAGGATATAAACTCCAAAGAAGTTTCTTCTTTAGCCACATGGGAATAAGA
Source organism: Maratus michaelseni (assembly GCA_963931845.1). Lineage (NCBI taxonomy): Eukaryota > Metazoa > Arthropoda > Arachnida > Araneae > Salticidae > Maratus > Maratus michaelseni. The sequence continues at coordinate 140,398,144 of OZ007587.1, read as the reverse complement.
AAGGATAAGCCTACATTTACAACCTCCTATAGGGTGGAAATATTTTAAAATTGATTATAAAAATATTTAGTTTTTCTGAGCTAGAAATTTTTAATAAATTTTTAGCTTTCTAATTAGGAAAATAAAGCTTCTTGGATTAATATTTCTTCACGAGAAAATATGGAAGAGAGAAATTTTGTAGACTAAAAATAAATTATTCTTATATTCCTGTTATTATTCTCACCCTCCCTCCTTAAAAAAATAAATATATACTGTTATTACAAGTATTTAATTATCATTATTGCTCTTATTATTATCATTAATATTATTATTATTATTTACTATTAATAATAATAATAATATTATTATTATCATTAATATTATTATTATTATTTACTATTAATATTATTATTATTATTATTTAATTATTACTATTACTATTATTACTATTATTTTTATTATTATTACTGTTAGTAATTTTTTATTAATATTTACTATTATGTTTTTTTATTATTTAATTATTACTATTGTTATTTTTTACTATTATTGCTATTATTAATTTTTTATTAATATTTACTATTATTATTATTATTATTTATTGTTGTAGAAGTAGTAGTAGTAGTAATAGCAGTATATGTAATATAAATATAACCATCGGAATTAGCAATAGTAATAGACGAACAAATTAAAAAAAAATTATATTAGTAATTGCTATTCTGACAATTGTTTGATTAATAGTAGCAGCAGTAATAGAATGTAGTATTAATCTAAACAATAGCAGAAATAAAAATAACCATATCAAAAGAATACGTTGTTTGGCTTGTAATAATTATTATACAATTTATTAACTGCAATTGTAATAAAAATTATGTAACATTTACCTCATAGAACTATTCAGAGGTAGTTGTTACACAGGAAATTGCAATTTTTAATCCATAAAATTTGTATCCTGTCAACTTACTCAATGAATTTCAATTGATTTGTAGACAAAAATTACATTATTATTATTATTATTTTCTTTTTTTTAAATAGTGATAGCTGTAGATACACATATTTTTATATTTGATGGTTGTACTTCAGACACGACCCATGCTCTTTTTAAGCGTGTTCGGGATAAAAAAAGATTTTTTAAACTCTAAATTGTTTCCAAAGGTAAAGATTTTCTTTCTTTTCTTTTAGTTTCATTGTTAGATCCTTCAAACATATCGGCCATATGTGGATCCGTGTGCGGCATTTTTGGGGGACCGAATTTTAGTATTAAAAGATAAAGAAAATGTCTTTTAATATAGTTGGGCGTTTTGGTCTGTAGGCGCCTGATGCTGTGCACACAAAACCCCTCCATATCCTCAACAATGTGGCTGACTGCTTTAAAAAAGGTAATAATTAAAAACACGAAAATTTAAGTATCTTGCAAAATAAGATATACAATTTCTCGTCAGAAGACAACTTCTGATATTTAATGAAAAACATTATTGAACTGAATTCAAAATGTACCTTTACCAAAACAACACTTATATTTATTCTATTAAACAGGTGTATAAGAAAATGTAACACTGGTAAATGTTCCGTACGTATGCACTTTTGCAGCGAAATATTAATTCGTAACGTTATGAGATTGTGCAAACCTCAAATTAAAATTTATTTCGCTTGAATGAATCACGATTTCTGGATATGAAAGCTCATTTCTCTCTCAGCGCTATTAATATGAGAGAGTTCCCTATCAAGTCCGCAAATCAATACTTTCTCATCAAACAAACTTCATCTCTTCATCAATATGGAAATATGATTAATGATTGTTAAGAGTTTCGGAGAGATCTTAAGGTCAGTAGATATTCTAACGATAAATGGATGCAGCCAGCCGTTTCATTTGGAATTTCTGATGAAAATTTGGCACCTTCGTCGCTTGATGTTTAATTTTTAGTACAATATTTTATCGTCAAAGGAATAAGTGTCTAAAGAACTAGGTATTAAATTCGTCTTATATTAAGACATTAAGAGCTGTACATGTTCAGGTAGAAAATCAATCAAAGTCACTTACTTATTCTTGTTTTGAATTTTCTCAAACGTATAACAGAAGAAATTTAAATAAAATGTATTTAAGTACCACTTGTACTTTTCATTATAGATTACATGCAGTAAGTAGACCAATTATAGCACGGTATTTCAAAAATAATCATATTTACCGTATACTGTATTTACTCGTGTATAATGCGCACTGCCTCCCCCATCCCCATACACACAAAAAAAATAGACTTCAAAAGGGGGTTACATATTATACACGAATGTTTTCGCAACTGTATGAAACACGCGTGATTTCACGATGTGACTGAATACAACACGTAGATGATGTGATAAAATTCTACGACCATAGATGTTGAAAGTGAAAAAAAGAATAATAATTTCAATTTTGCACGTTGCAGTTTGTGTTGTTGCTTGTAAATATACTATATTAATTTCCGGTTATGATAAATACATTAAAACAAGGTATACAAATCAGAGAAACGTACACAATGAAAGAACAATTTTCTGTTATCTTATTCAGGGGACAAAACAACATATGTCAGTGAATACGGTAATTAATGTTAAAGAAATAAATTATTGTGAGTCCGAATTTTCCTGCAATTTTTTTTCCTAATTTCTGGAATATTTTACCGCGCATTATACATGAGTTACATTTTTCATTTCATTTTATCCCATTAAAAACACACTACCCATTATACACGAGTAAATACGGTATTTAAAATAGTCTATTGTTTTGCTTCAATAACAGGAATATAGAATGATATCAGATGCATACACCGTATTTAATTGATTATCTGTGACTGTCACTAACACTGACACACATTAAGAAGAACTGTATGAACAGAACGATTTTCGTGTCAGAAAATGATGCAGTCCTGTGTGATATTTTAGGAAGTGTTGCTTTGATGTAAAGGATGCCTGAACATTGTCTTCATCTGTTGAGTTGCTTGGTGAATTCCTTGTAAAAACACCGCCGCTGCAAAATGTACAGGATGACAACTTATTCAGATCCATGTCCAACGATATTACAGGGATTGAGAAGACATTTGGACAGTGATATTTCTATAAAATACTGCAGAACGATTTCATGCATGCATCACTCGTAAGTAGCCTTGTTATTAATTACTTAACATTAATCTGATTCATTTTTTGTCTTATTATCTGTTTTATTAAAACATTAATGTAAAATGAAAAAAAATCGTGCATTGAATAATTTTTACATATTTCACTGTATAAAAATTAAAGTAATGAATCCATTTTCTGAAGAATGCTGAATGATTTTCTGCATACATAATTTTTAAACAATTATCTTATACAAATTACTTAACATTCGTATTATTTATTTTAAAACATAAAATTAAAAAAAATTAACAAAAATCCTGCTCTGCACAATTTTTTAAGCTTATTTTATTGTAAAAGAAATTAAAGTGATAAATCCATGTTTTAAATCTGTGAATTGTATATCATGATGATTGTTGTTGTCTTATAATAACAAAAAAAAAAAGGTTTTAAATTAAAACGACATTTAAAATTAGGCATATAATAACACTAAAAAATAACACATTAGTACCAAATATTACAATAAATTACAGTAGACGTATCAAGTTTTATACAAGCTGCTCATCAGTACAAATATTAATGGAAAAACAAAGCTCACGTTCAAAATTATGCATTTAAAATATTAAATAACCAAGAAGTATATGTCACTAGGAAAATTCTACTTTTGAAATTATTTCAGCTAGATTTAATTATTTTAATATTTTCGAAATCTGTGATGCGGTCAGCATCTGTTGAACGATTAACAAGTTTCAATTGTAAATTTCCAGATTTGTATGCGCGTTTATGCTCTTCTAAGAGGATGTTACATGATCCGTATATTATTAAATGAATATTTTTAATTTTAAGGCTTTTATTAAGACGTGATATTTTAGTTATTTTAAAATTTAAAAAGAAGTATTAATTAAGCTGGTGATATCTATGCTTGATGGAAGCAAAATATTCAAAGAAAATCTTTACAAAATGGCTTTGTAAATAAATAAATAAAAAAAAGACGCAAAAAATAAACATGTTTAAAAGTTGTCGAAAGTCTTGAGATATAAAAACTGCATAAATTGACTTCCCCTATATTCCACTCTTTTGTACTTTGTGAAAAAGCATCCTCCTTTCTTTGAAAAAGAGCCAAACTTTTAAACAATGAAGCGAAGTAGGATTAAAACAGTGAAATCTTTAATCCCGCGCAGATTCTAGTTGCCCATTTTGTAATTTTCAAGGGGAGCCACGCATGAAATTAAAGACTTAATTTTGCATTTTTGTTCGAAGTTGGTGTATTTTACCTTCGACAAAATAATGCTTATTACAAGGATCGATAATTCATCCGATGATAACACTAATAGGTTTATAGGCTTCTTAAATACAAATAGGTAGTTCAAAAACTTTATAAAATACACTGGAATAAAAAATAGAATTTTTTGTTGCCAGAGTTTGTTAGTTTCACATTTTCCAGAACTATTTTTCTCTTTTAAAATAATATACGGATTGAAGTTGTTGTTTAATATTTCTATTTTATACATAAATTAACTAGACATTATAACTTTGTAAAATATCTAACCATATTCATTTTACATAAATGTAATGCAATAAGAATTGATTGCTGGCTCGTACCATAATTTTCGGAGGATGGTCCGCGGATAATTTGCGGTACGTAAAGTTATAGTATTTCACCATCCATAATATCAATGATAATATCAATCAATAAACAGTAAAATTTAATCAATTATTTGATCAATTTTCTATTTATAAAGGGAACCGATAATAGATTCCAAATCTCGGCAAGAGATCTATTCTTATATTGAATTTGAACAGCATGGAATCGAATAAATGTTATAGCAAACTTTCAAATCAACTAACTTAAAGAATATCACGATATGTCGTGAACATATATACGGATGCGGACATCATTACAAAAGAACATATTGAAGAGGATACAACTTACAGCCTATTATAGTTCGGGCTAAATCGTACTTATTATCGAACAATCTTTTAATGGTTTTATTCACCTCATTGCCGATTTACTTCTGCTTTGTTGCTTCTTTTGCATCGACTACCGTATTTTTACATGTATGCCTGGAGGTTTTTCTCCACGAAATGTATTTTAAAAATGGAAAAGCATTAGTTTTTTTGATTTGACACTATCTTTACTTTATGTTACTTTGAAAGTTAAATTAATACAATATTCCGATGTTGTGCATCATCTCACTTATAGTTGTCCTGATTATTTTTATCGAATGCAACAAGATAAGGTCGAAATTCTAACAAAAATAATACGCTGCTACCCATTATGAAAATAAAGGTTGTAAAGTAAAGTACCAAGACATAATCTATTTTATATAGCTTATTTATTTATATTATGTAAACCTTTCCTGAATAATATTGCCTTTTTATATACTCGAAAATGTTTTTATTTATATTTGTTACTATCTCTATAGTTTCTCTTATTTCTCTTAAACCATAGATATAGTAACACGCAAAAATACAATATGTAACGATTCAGCAAATTTTAACTTACCGAAATTGCGGCTCGAGTTACTCCATGGTTACAAATATGGAAATAAACAACCAAGTAAAAATAAAAAATAACGTGCGCAATTTTTAAAAATTACATGAAAAATAAATGATAGCATTTTAAATAATAACTTCAAAGAGCGTGTAATTATAGAATACTCTCATTTGTTTTTGATAATGGCTTGTCGAAACATGTCAACAATCTAAAATTTATTTTACTGTATATTATGTTGTTAGTTTACACGTTTTAGCATTTAAAAGAAATATATTATTACAAGCAGTTATAATTTATTATATTTTTAAAGAAGTCGTAAGAGAAAATCGTTCCTTAAGATAATAAGTAAAAAATATTAGAAAAACAACGAAAATAAAGCCTGCATTGGAATATACACGAAATTACAAAATTATAAATATTAAAAAAATACAATTTGTTTTTCGTAATTTTATTAAACAAAAGTAGTGAAGTCAACATAGTACGAACAGCAATTTCCAATGTAATGCTGTATTTAGTGTCTGTATTTCATAAAAATTGTACAAAAGACATGTTAAAATTAATTGTGAAAGAAAAAACTGTCATTTACATTAACAGTAAGCTCTTTAAAATGTAAAATATTAAGAACTTTTAAGTTCACTTAATGCGTTCTTTTAATATTAATGAACATGTCCTTCCTAAGAAATTGCCTTAATTAACTTTTTGGAGGCACCAAAAATACTTTAAAAATTTACATTTGAATTTTAAATTAATAATTAAAATCCTTAAAAGCTTTTCGAGAGAAAAAAAATAGCCTAAAAAATATAAAAGTGCTATTTGAAAACGTTTAAGATTTTCCACTCCATAGCTAGGATAGCAGCATTAATTTTTTAAGTATAATTGCACTTTTAATAATTAATTTTGCTTCAAGCATAAAATATATTAGTAATTCAGTCAACACTTACGTAACAGTTACATAATTCATTTGTAGCTATTACATTCTTATAAGAGAGACAAAATGATAAGGTGAAAAAAATAATAATCAGGTATAAAGGGGGAATATTTTTTATTTTTTTGAAATATAACTAAAATATCAAATTATGAATAGATATTTTCCATAAACATTTCAATATTGTTTTATAATATTAATAAATATGACTTTTATGTCATTCCAGACTTTAAAAAAATAAGACAAATGTCAAAATCCATTTTAAATCCCCTCACTTTTCTTGTTAGGCAAGCTTGGTGTCATTTGGAAGAATTTTTAAAGTAGAATACGATACGACACACATTTTCATAAAAAATGCAAAATATTATGTATTAAAAAGCAATTACTTTTCTCTTTTGACATGATATTTCTTTTATATTATATTATTTCTTTTTTGACATCAAACTGAATAAACAAAGTATATAACTCAGTTAAGATGAATGCACCTACAGTAGGCCATGTGCTAGTAATGAGCCACTAATTTTTAATGCTTCAACACAAGATCCCATCGCATTTCTAAAGAATGACTGAAAGAAACTATTAACTGTTAACTGTCCCTAAAACTGTTTAGAATACTTGTCGTGTTCTATTGGGAAAAAATTATTTTTTAGAGTGTCATCAAAAATGGATTTTTTAGCAAATTATTATAGGTTTCTTTAGATTTTCATTTAAAATATTTATTTTTTTAATAGTATGTGTTATTGTGCATTAAAATACCGTGTATATATTTTATTACACTCTAAATAGTTTGGTAACTAAGCCTAAAACTTAAAAAATGACTACTTTAATAATTATGAGGGATGGCCAACTTCTGCAGTCTATTTCTTAAGATGCAACCAATAATGGGCGTGGGGCACCAATACTGGAGCATATGCTAAATTTTATTTTTACGTTTTGCATTAATAATTTTTTATGTTTCTAAGCAACTGTTGCTAAAACAAAATATATCCTTTGGAATTCATTCATTTTTTAATGACTAGGGGGCTCTTCCCCATACGAACTACTCTCGCCAATCTCCGTGCAGATCCCCCAAAATCTAAAAACACACCAATTTGCTCTGTTTTAAAAAGATTACCCGATTACGGAAGACTGAAAGATATTCCCACGATCAGTGGTGAGCTTCCATAATCCGGTTGCCATTCATTTCCCTTTGACTGGGAATTTTCAACTACGAAGGCACATCCACCGTTTTCGCGGCAGCTGACGTATCTTTACATGATTGGTTAAGAAATATCAATTACATATTTGACAATCATCTTATATAAAATGGTTATGTGAAAATTATCCCGCCTCCCGGATTATTATAACGTCTAGAAGAAAAGTTTACACTTAGACACTATAAGAAAATGGTTTAAAATATAACGTAATTTTCGCCACCAAATGCTTTTCGCACGTAATACAGTTTTCTTTCATTTTCAATATTCATGCGTAAAGATATGTTTCAATTGAAAATAAGGTGCTCGTACATATTATTACTTGGGCTTTTTTAAATGTGGCAACAGAAGATTAAAAAAAAATAGCTGTTTCAAAATATGAATTAAATCTCTATTCAGATAATGCAATTTTGAATTTTTTTTTAAATAGAAAAACTAAGAAAATTAGACAAATTAAAAAAAAATAATTGGACACTGCAAACCGCAATCTAGTAAAGTAACAGCCTGCAAAAGATGGTTAAATTGCTATTCATTAGTTTTTGATCCTATAAAACTTATGTAACTGAACTTTCTTGACCCATTTCAATATTAAATAGTGCTTAAAATAATTTTTCGATTAAAAAAACTGTCTGCTTCAGTGTATTTATCATACGTTTTTCTATAAAACTACCAGTTTTCTTGTTTTTGTAGGCAAATGGTTTTCCAAGTTAAGCTGGGAAAGTGAAAAGGTCCCAACAGATTCAATTTACAACAGCAGCAACGGCAGCATTAGTAACTTTTTTTTTCTAGAATACAAAGATAATTTGATGAATGTCCTTAAGCGGCTCACTATTGGTACATTTAACCTTAGAACAAAATGTATAAAGCCACAAATGTTAAATTTGAAGAAGTTGTCGCATTCTAATTGGAATTAGGTACCTAAGAAATACTAACGATTTAGATTAAGATAATATAAGAAGTAAGATCACATTTACCTTACAATGCGTTGCAATTTATTGAAAATTGAAGTAAAAGGTTTGCTCTGTTACGGAGGTTACCAAGCGTACTAATCATTGCATTTCGACGGATTGACAAGAGACATAAACACAAAAATTTACACTTAAACGAAATTCAGGTTTGGAGTTATATTCGAAAACCAAACGATTGCCAAACTAAAATTCGGGTTCAAGCATAGTAACTTTAAGTTTTAAAGGCAAGAAAAACTTAAAGATATTTTTATAACAAATATTTTAATACCTTCAGTATTTTGTATATCTTCTATATTACAGCAAGTGTATCAGCTCAAAAAAGTAGATTATTAAATTGTTATCTTAATTTGAAAAAGTAGTTTCGAGTGCAGACTTACATTGACGTCATACGTCACTATTTTTCTTTTCTTTTCAAACTAGATTTTCGAAAATTTTGCAGTAATTTCCACTTTTGAAATAAAAATATGCATTATTTTTATTTTTATTTGACACAACGAAAAGTCCTCGATGATTAAAAAAAAAGAGAGAGACAGAGAGAAATATTCCTATTCCAATTTCTTAACAAACGACACGAGATCTCAACTGTCTAAAGAATTTTAACTTGAAAATATAGCAATAATTATACGCTGGAACATTAAAATATGGTACACATGCATACAAAATCAGAAGTATTTAATTAATAATTGCATGATAGTATTCAGTATTATACATAAGATAATATAACTAAATCAGATCCTCTTCAATAACTATTTTCTTAGTAATATAAATTAATGAAATATATATATATATATATATATAAATAGTACAGTCCTTTCAAATATTCTTCTAAAGAACTACGTAACGATTTTCTCAGACAATTATTCTTATTACAATTCTTTCAGAATCTGAAATTTGCTCTACATCCGCTAAGTAATTTTTAAATTCTTTAATAAAGTGTACACCTTAATAGTTAAAGTTAATATTAATATATCTGTCTAATAAATTACATGAAATTAAAAGCACTTAAGTTAAAGATGATATGTATCATAAAAACAAACAATTAAAGAAAAAAAGAGATAATCGCATCGACTATTTCTAAAACTATATAGCAAGTTTTAAAAATACGAAACAAAAGCACATCTATTTTAGCATGTTTGTTCAAACAAAGCTTCAAACAATCCAACATAACAAGTAGTTGTCTTTATTTACTATCGTAACCCTCCAACTTCGATTAAGTCATGCTCCAAACTAAAGCTATAAAATTATTGAACCGGACCAATTGGCGTGAAGCTGAGCAAAGTATAACGAAAGCGATAAAACATGTCGCCACCTTATACAAATATCCATTATCCAGCTGATGTAATGCCAGGACTTGCCACTGGCAATTATGGGTATCCCATAACACAGTGTTATAACTTGGCAGGCTGCTCTAAATCCCCACAAAGTACCAGTGGCAGCTGTGTGAACTTAGCTGTGCGGTCAGTTGGAAAAATATAGGGTCGTGGACTTGTGGCAGGCTGTACCTGAAAGTGGGCTGGCTGCCTAGCGAATAAGGTCGTCTTACAGCCGGTTGATTATTACCAGGAATATTTCAAGCGTGAAGATTGATATTAAGACGAAAAGAGTGGCAGAGAAAGACACTTTCTCCTTTGGGGCTGTCATGATGTGTAGGAGACAGTGGCGGGAAAGAATAATCTAGCGTAGCCTCATTATCACTTGATTAATATCTTGGCATCTTTAGTGCTTACTTTTACGATAGATTTTTTGCTCATGAATACATTGTTTGGATTTTTAATGGTAAACAATACTGTTATGAACTTTAAGTTGTAGTACTTATATTCCTGTTCTATTTCATATTAAGAAGATGAGAATCAATCCCTTTGTTACCGATTATTTATTATTGTTAGTTATGTACCTGCAGCTTCGGAAGGTGGGGTGTGAGGGATTACTGGGTTCTGAGGGGGATTTGCACTAGTAGACTATTAATAAGCCCAAATTTTCAAATCTTCCAAAGGGGATATTTCTACGTCCCGGGGAAGAATGTACCCTCAGGTGCCCCCCCCCTATAGTTTTTATCACTAGTCAGACCAGGTTCTAAGGGTATTGGGAAAATGGAATAGCAGGAGATTTATATTATTTATAGACATCTTTACCTCATTTTTTGAAATGCCACTTCAAACACCATTTATATTTTTTATTTAGCTTTATTAAAGTTTATAAAATTGCACTAAAATTCCCCTTTCTTTCTGTGCAAAAACAATGAAAGCTTGATACTGAGTAGGGAAAACAACAAAAGGGGGATTAAATTCAATCAAAGTTTGTGTCCGTGTGACGTCGTCGGTGACAAGGTTTAAAAAGGAAATGATAATCCAAATTTACACAGTAGTAAATTGCAAGTAGCACAGTAGAAAATTGCAAGTGACACATTGGACTTTTAACACCAAGCGAAAAATAAAACAATATAGGAATATAATATTAAAAAATAAAAAATAAAATAGGGCTCTACTATCACAATATATACAGCAAAGTAGGTAGGTAAACAAGCATTCATTTTTGGCCGTCTTCACATGGTCAACTTTTGCTTTCTTTTATTTTTCAGATGTTTTGAATGTTTTAACATAATTTAGGATCCATATTTACGACCTGTTTCATTGATTTATTTTTGAAAATTGTGTAACTATGTTATACAAAATAAAAGTTACGGGTCTATTTGCCAAAAAATAATCAAACTGCTGTAATTAAGGTACATTAAATTTTTCTAAATAAACCTATATGTATGATATTGTATAAAACATTTAAACAATCTTCAAACAAAAGTAAGCAGGTGAGGCAGTAAATAAGACGTTAAATTATATTAAAACAAACAAAACATCTTCCAAAAAAGATTTTTTTTACCCTATGTGTAAAGGGAGAGGGTGGGGGAAATAATACTTCCTACCTCTTTTTACGAAATGAAGAAAAAATAATAAAAATAATAAGTCAAAAATAAATTATTAATAGATTTTTATGAAAAAAATGTCACTCTAAATAAAATTAAGGGGTATCGGTAAGGGGTATTTTTATATGTGACAAACATATGTTGGACACTGTAACGGAAATGAGCTTTATAGAATAACTTCTCTGGATTGTTTTAAAAAAAATGTATAGTAGAAATCCATTTAAAAATGCATAAAAATTCCATTTTTTAAGTTACTAAAAACAGAGAAATAAAAAGTAAAAACCTGAGTATAATTTTAAAGAAAATCTCACTTAGGTATATACTTAAGTTAAGGAGGCACACCATGATTCTTCTCGAGGAAAAAAAAAATAATAATTCATACTTCTAAACCGAGTAGGGAGGTACCATTGGTATCAATTTAAACGACATAAATCCGTGATTTTAAAACATAAAAATTCGAAAATCGACATTTTTCTAATTTTTTCCTTACCGATACCCTTTAAATTAAAAGACTTAGATTAACGAAATAAATTGTGCCATTTTCTGCCACCATTTTAATTCTGTTATTATAACTGCTGTAAATAACTCGTTAAAACCTTTTAAGTTTTTCTGGTTTCAAAAACCAATAAATTATTTCATTTCGTCCAACAAATGAGATGTACGAAGTAACACAGGTACAAAATTATATTTATAAAAAAATGAAATTGCTTACTTTTATTAGAACATCCCTTGAGTATGTCCTTTTGTTGCTTAGTCAAGTTAAACCAAAAACCTGAAAAAAACATGCGATAATGAGAAACAAAAAAGATATATCTAAAATGTATTTATACATATTTAATAAAGTTTATATTTTAAAATTCATAATTATATAAAAAGTTATGAACGATAAAAAAATATACCTTTCTTTAAATCTATTTTACATAGTGATATAAGAGTAAATTAAAATAATAGTGATATAAGAGTAAATTAAAATAATAGTGATATAGAGTAAATTAATATAAAAATATATTTATAAACATTAATATAGTGAAGTGACTTTAAAAATTATACTTAAATTGTAAGAAAATAAAAATTATATTAAAATTCGAAGAAATTATATGCAAAAGTTATAATTTAAAAATATACGAGTAAAATTTTTTAAAACTATTTATTGATACTGGAAGAAAAATAATTTTAATAAAATGCATACTTAAAATCAGATAAAAATAAGTACATGTAACACAAAATAAAAAATACTACCTCCATTAAAATAAATTATATTAATAACAATTTTATAATATTTTTGCTTATTTTAATAATACATTTTCGCAAACGAGAAAGAAAACGAAATAAATCAAACTGTTACATATTTTACAGACCATCGTACAAAAAAAGATTGTATAAGTATCGCAAATGTATCTATAAAATAAGAAGCATCTAACAATCATAGTTCATAATCAAAATCGTAAATAAGCTTATACTATAGAAAATGTATGAAAAAACAATGAATAGATAATTAAATAAGTTAGAAAAACGATGTTTCAGCAAAAGGTTCAAGAAAGTTTGCATTAAAGAAGGTTTAAATATTTTTGAAATAGTTTTCGAAGCTAATAAAGCTGACTATTATCTTTTGTATACAGTACAGAGAATGTAATGATCAAATTTGTAAGCATTCCGACTTTTAAAAAAATGCATTGTGAAAAAGGCCTATTTCCGAGTGATAAAAAAATATAATATGAATAAGATTGAAATGACTTAAAATATAATACAGTGCTTGTGTTAGATTTCAGAATCCATATGCATTGTGAAATATGAGACAACAAATTCAGTTCAATTCAGTTCATTTGCTTCAGAAGTTTGAGTTATGGGAAAGTGTTCAACTGTTTGTGATTTTAAATGGAACACAGGAAGTAGACGATCTGTTGTCTTTAATATTTTGCAATAGCTATCTCCAGTTTTTTTGCCTGAGGAATTCCAAAAATCTATTCAAGGACATTTTTCTGGTATCTTTTTAAGGACGTTTGTTAACTGTGCGCGCACGTGACTCGCATAAATTTATTGAAAAGTAGCAGACCCCTCCGGCGATGCCCGGGCCCAGGATAACAACCTAAAATTACCTTGCCGTTCCCCGGGATTACTTTAAATATATCTCGGTAGCTTAATTTGTTTTTTCCAAACGAACTTCTTCCCACATATCGAATAACTAAAAAAGCTCCCGATCACGAGATCACGTCGGTCGTCATACTAGCGGTTTTTGGTGATAAAGGGGTTACTTAGGAAATCAACGCAAGAACTCCTATTTTTATTAACTGTGTTTCAGAAAAATATCGCTGCCCTATTTACTTTAATAATTAATTAATATATATATAAAAAAAGTGTGCTCTCAACTTGTCTTACAAATCATTTCTCTCAACTCGACTTAGTTAACATGTATGATGCATTGCCATGTGGATGTGAATATTATGTAGACGTTGTGACATTTTAAGGATTCTGTATAATTATTGTGAGTAAAATATTTTATCTACACTTTACGCGTTCATATTTCCAATATTATTATTTCAAAACTGTTATATCGTGGTAATTTAGTGAGGTGTTAATTACAGTTTTTTGGATAATCGATGTGAGTGAAATATATTGTATTTTCTTAATGGTTTTTTATTTCCTATTTAAATATTTCCAAATTTTAATATTTCCAATTGTTGTCTGGTAATAATTCAGTGTACCTGGATGATTCTACTGATCTTAGCATTATTCCAGTAGAATTATGAAACACTGAATTATTATTTAAAACACATGTGGGTGCATCCAGGCTGATGAGTACATGTGCATGTGTTTTTCCATGTCCAATTCATATTTAATTCTCATGTGGTCCAATTTTCCATTGTGTATGGTTCATATTTAATTTGTTAATCCATTTGTGTTTACTTAATTGCAACTCCAATTTATATATTTTTTTTTTCCCCTTTCTCTCTATTTCTTTTTTCAATATTCTTTTGGTATGAGTAAAATTTGGCCAATTACCATTGAAGCATCAGCTATGGTAATATTATGTTTGCACATGTTAATTATTAGCTATGTGGTATTCTGTATACACAGTATCATTGATTATCTCTTTGGAGATTTATGTAGAATAGAACTTGATATGTTTTTTGAAATTCATAGATATTATAATTATATATATATATATATATATATATATATATATATATATATTTTAACGACTAACGAAATTTTTTTTTCATACAAGGGTATACAATATAAAACTGGGTGAATAAAGTATCAAATAGAAATTCGTTGATAAAAAATAAACTGCTCGTTTTCGAAAAAAATGAACACTTAAAACAAAAAATCGCCAAAACTTCAAAACGAATTCTGAATATAATTAATTGAAAATAAGACAAAATCTACTGCATTTTGCGAAAAGGTTGAATTTAGATTGTTTTTATGTCTCAGTCAAAATCACCGACGAACATGGAAGATTCTGAAAATACCCAAATGTCCAGTAAAATAACAAAATATTTAATAAAAACCCCCAAAATCTGAGGCTCAAGTGCACTCGGATCTGTTTTCTTCTATCCTTATCCAAATTTGCAGATCTCTACCAACTATAGATCGTCCTAGCCATCGCCAAAAACCGAACAAACGGACAGACATACACACACACACACATACAAACTCTTTTTTTTATTATTATTAATATAGATATTGATTCGCTATCTTTATATAGCAGTGAGTCAAATTATAAAATTTGCAATATACAGGCTATTTTATTATCTGATCTGTACCATTTTAACGAGTTTTTCCCCCGAAGATATCAAGAGCGGAAAAAAACATCTATCGGAAAAAAAAAAAAATCAGCAACACTTTGAACATTAAAGGAAAAAAAATAATGTTGTTAATTTTAGACTTGTCTTTAAATAACATGAAAATTCGACAATTTCAGAAAATTCGATAATTAAATAAAAGAATTTTCAAACCAAAATAACAACCGGATAAACAAAACTTCTTTTAAAATAATATATCAATAAACATACTTTATCTCCGATTAAGAATTTTTCAACATATAATGCGATTATTATTTATATGCATTCATTAGGTAGTGAAGCTGGAAACCAATATATATGCGAAACCGTGATTACTTAGCTGATTTCTTCCGCCGCGCCGTAAGTCTACGCGATCACCTTTGCTTTCCTGTTTCCCCCTTTATTTTTGCTTTACTTTTTGGAGTTTCTTGCATCTAGGTAGCATCCGAACTCCAGAAAATAAGCTTCATTGATTTAGTAGCACGCCAATGGCTGAGTCAATATTGCTTATTGCATTTACTGAGATCGTGCGCTGCGTTACGCATTGTTTGTCTCCACAACGTGCTTTGCCTTTAATTCTAGTTTTGGTTTTGGTTTTATCTGATCTTTTATGCCGAAGTTAGAGGGACGTGATGCATTTATAAAACTTCTATTTCTTATTTTAGATATAGCCTTTTATTTAATTTATTAAACAACAATCTCGATTGGAGCTCCGGATATTCTTTTTCTAGTGAAGAGATTGTTTTCGAGATTCGCAGAAAAATGTGTGTGTTATTTCGCTCGAATATTCGTGTAATTTTAAATATGAAAGAATATCCAACGTATAAATATGAGCTGAACGCAATGTTGCTATATTTTTAAATCTACAGCGATAAATTCAAATGCACTAAAATCTGATAAAAATGATATCCTACAGGTTATTATCTTCCCGAGTTAATGCTTAACCCATTTCCTGCCAAAATTTTTTGGGGGACTTTCTTTTTTTCTGCTAAAAGAAGTGTTGTGGTGAAATAATAAAAATAATATGTTTCGAAAATAAAATGAAAAATAAACTTTTTACTAAATTTTCAGAAACCGTAACAAAATACAACAATAACCTTGCTTTTTTTAGTTTTTCCAAGAAATACACAAAGTAATAAACTCTCGCATAAATATAATATTTTATTCTATTTATTCAAATCTATTTTTAATTGATATTTACACTTCTAGTGGGAGTAATTAAAAGAATTTTAGAAATTCTGAAAGATAATTTTTTTTCTTTCTTGCGTCTATGCTTGAAATTTCACGTTCCTAGGTGGAATAGTTTATGAGATAGGCGTGTCAATGGAAAACCTACAATCTGTTATCGCCATTGCAATGATGTGACTATGGCAACCCTTCCCCTCTTCTGGAGTTTCAGAATGAATTTTCTTTGGGGTTTGATTAAATTCTACGCTTTAGTTGAATTCGAATATTTTTTCCATTAATCAGTGGGTTTTTAGGGTTTTAATTAATATCTTGCGTTAATGAAGATAATTTGAAAATGTTATGATTTCCAGTGGGACAGTAGCTTTCAGCTATAAGTACACAAAATTTCAAGTCTCTAACTTATACAGTTTCCAAGAACGGACTCTTTGAGGAACAGACAGAGAAGCGAGACGAATAGAGTTTCGTGAGATGAACAAAACCGTAAAAAAGGACCTGGCTGGTGCTGCCATCTAGCATTAAATAATAAAAGAAAAAACTGAAATTACAATCTATATTTAAAGAAAATCAGTTTTTTGCTAAAGATAAATTTCAGACAATGCAGTAATTAATGTAAATTAAGCTATAAATAGATATGAAGATCAAAGGGGAATAATATGTCTAAATATATGTCTAAATATTTTAAATTAGAAAGTTAGTAGTTAATAGTATTTAAAAATATGGAAAGAAAAATGTAGGTAATAACGTTAAAAATTGAATAGTTAAAGGAAATAATGTTAATTAAAAATACATATACATATAAAATATAAAGATGAATATGTAAATGATAGATTATTATTAAAAAAGTAATAATTTAAGGGGGTGAAAATATATAGCCACGTATGAAGAGTCATTATGTAAATGATAATATGATTGTAATTCATGGTAGAATAATAAAATAATTGTATTAAATGCATAAAACCCGCTTTAAAAAAATAATAATTTTTGTAACCTTCTTTAGCAGTCTCACCTCATATATATATATATATATAGCATTTGGGACTTGAAAATTCTGTCTAAATACCAGAAATTTCATTTTTTTTCAATTTTTAATTTAATTTCTTCTTCTTCTTCTTCTTCTTTTAAATATGGTATCTATATTCAGTGTGTTGGGGAATACTATCGTTGTCAATTAATAATTACATACTAATTCATAATTACATAGTTTTTGTTGGTGTTAGGGTAATGTTTCATTAATAGTTATCTTCATTTGTTAGGACTATGTTTTATAATGTGTAATTTGACATAGCTATTTGGGATAATAATTTCATTGCATTTGGTCAGTTATTTCTGTTTCAATGGTTAATTTTTGCAATAAGTTTTTATATATATATATATACATATACAGGGTGATTATAATTAAAGTCTCACTAAAAATGTGGTAAAAAAGGAGAACCACTGGTCAGAATGACTTCAATTTTGAACTGAATATACTGGAAAAAGGGGAAAACGGTATGGCATAAGATAGAAAAAGTTCCAAAGTGCATCAATAGATGGCCCAAGCGGCATAACGAAAGTGGATTCGACTACAAGTGGCATTTTTAATCGAAATACGACGGCTTTGGCATGATTTGCAGAGTAAACCAACCGTACTGCTCAATGTGCATGAGTGTTTCGGTTGTTTGACGGAAAAAATTACTTCCAAAACAGTCAACAGTTGTGGTACTGTTAGTGGAAAGCCTATCCACCACGTCAAAGTCGTACCACACTGGATGGGAAAAAAACAGTTTTTAATTATCCTTGGACCAAAAGCCACATAAAAAGCACATGAGTGTCTTTTAATTTGTATAGTATGCCGCTTTTAGCGACATCTATTGATACACTTTAGAACTCTTTTTCTTATGCCATACTGTTTCCCCCTTCTTTCAGTACATTCAGTTCAAATTTGAAGTCATTCTGACCAGTGGTTCCTTTTTTTACAGAATTTTGAAAGTGAGACTTTAATTATAATCGCCTTGTATATAAATAAATATATATATAATTATAATACCTTTGAATTCAAAATACATCAAACAAGTTCTTGCAACAAATCTAACCAAATCTCTAATTTAAAGATAAGTAATTATAAAGTGTACACAGAATACAATTAAGTTAATATGTAATTAAAAAATTCAAACATGAAATTATCGAAGCGCCAATTCAGAGACGGCACGCAGCCGTCTGATAAAAGTTGCCATATAAATAGAACAGATGTAACCCAATAACATAAGAAAAAACAGTATAATTTGGATATGAAGAGAAATGAAAAATGGAATTCGAAGAGAATTAAGACATGTGCAATGTATAATCATTATATATAAATGTGTGTGTGTGTGTATTGCTGTATTTTGAACTTTTGAAATAGATTGTTTTTGCGAAGCAAAATGACAGAGCTTGTGTGTGTTACTGCACTCGAATATTCGTTTAATTTTGAATAAAATATGAAAAATTATTTAACGTATAAACGTGAATTGAACGCATTGGTTTAAAATTTTGATTTCTTGAATCTCTAACGATGCATAGACTACAACAATGTGTTTGATTTGATAGCCTAAGAGGGACTGCTCAGACTAGTAGAAGTCTGTAGAGCATAGTGTCCCTCGCGGTCCCCTTTATTAAGGTAAAAAGAAAATACAATCTACAGCCGAAGCTGGACCCGCCGTTAAACGCGACAAGGAGCGGGATAGAATGTTTAAAACAAATACAAATACAAACTATGGTCAACGACCAGATCATATATAAGCCGGCCCTGCTAGGGAAAGACCCTTTTCGCGACAGTTAGCAGGGACTGAATAGGAGTTGTGCAATGGGAGTGGCAGCTGACGACTACTAGGTAAGGTTAGAGAGTTCTGTCAGAAAAATATAGATTTTAAGTAGCTTTCTGTTTAGGGTGTGTCTCTTTAGAATATTAGGAAGCCATTCCTTGGGAGGGATTGCACGCTTCTTAATATGCCACTGTGCTGTTAACGGGCAGGTGAAATAATAATGGGGAGCCGACGCCTCTGCGCCACACTCGCAAAGGAATGTGTCTGCACATTTAAATTTGTAGAGATATGTTCGAAACGGACCGTGCCCCGTGAGAAATGCTGTTGTGTGTGCGGAGAGGTTGTAGTGTGTTACTGAGACTTACAAAAATGTATTAAAAGGAGCATAAACAGGTTATTTCAAGTTAGTTGTTCTCACTAATTAATGTTTAACTTTTCTCAGGCGCTGTTATATACGGTCGGCCGGACAGACAGACAGACGAACGGACCAAAAGACGACTATAGGCGCTACGTATTTGTATAATTACGAACGCACCTAAAAATTCAAACACTTGAGCAGTGTATATATTTTTTATTATACGAGAGAAATTAAAAACCAAATTAAAAGTTCATTTAATCGATGAAGAGAAATGAGAGAAATCTTTGTTAAGAGTTATTAAATTAATACAATGCTGATTCTATCCAGTTTCAAAATTGCATACCACACAACAGAAATGAACTCCAAACTAAATATTAGGCGAAACATTTACACTGGTTGAATAATGAGAAATTTTATTATTACATTCAGGATAGGTACTTCATAAAATTCATTTTGTGCTTAATGTAACACACAGTGGAACAAATAGTCTACACTATGAAAAATTAACATTTAGCAGCAATTTTCTTTTTTACGTTTTATGAAACACATTAAAATCTAAAGTAAAGTGGATTAAAAAAGGATGATGAGAAACGTGAACCATTTTAATACATAGTTTTTCGATCAATAAAATGTTTCTAATCTAGTTTTAAAATTGCATGCTAAACAGCAAAAATGAATTCCAAAATAAATGCATTCTGAAACATTTACACTGATGAATAATTAAAATTTCATCGCTACACTAAGAATACATCATAAAATTCACATTGTGTTTAAGTACAATTGTGTATAGACATTGTGTAGACACATTGGAACAAATCGTCTGCTCTGTGAAAGGCGCAATTCTCCAGCAAAATTAATCAAGTTGAGATGAGAATTGAGATGCAGTAATAAAAGATGCAGTTTCAGATTGTTTTATGAAGGATGCTTCGTATATAAGGATACCAAAGCCACTTTTATGCAAATTACGTAGAATTATTATTAGCTATATATCTATTTAATTGTATATACTGGAAGTCAGAAAAGAAAATGACGTTATATCTTTACTATAAGTTAAAATATGCATAAACACAAATTCTGAATTCCAGTGCTTTTTTTTAATTGACACAAATTAAAAGTTAAAGTAAATTTTCATTAATAATGGATGAAGAAAAACCTAAGCAATTTATTTTAACAGTTATTCAATGAATAACATGCAATTTCTACCCAGTTTTGTTGTATAGAGAGCAGAAAAAAATTAACTCCAAAATAAATGTATTCCGAAACATTTACAATAGCTGAAAAAATATAATTATAGCATTAAGAAGAGAATTGTATCTTTATAGCATTGACTTTGTGTTTAATGTAAGACACAGTGGAACAAATCGTCTGCACTGTGAAAAATAAATATTGAGCACAATTTTTTTAAATTTTATGAAACAAATTACAATCTAAAGTTCTAATTAAAAGTTATTCTAAAATGGATAAAGCATGAACAATTTTTATATGTACCTTTTCGATCAATAAATTGTTTCCATTCAGTTTTAAAATTGTATGCTAAAAAACTAAAATTAACACCAGAAATGCATCCCGAAACATTTACTCTAGCTGAATAATTAGAAAATACATTGTTGCATTAAGGATGCTTCGTATAATTCACTTTGTGTTTAATGTAACACACAGTATAACAAATCGTCTGCATTATGAAAAACTAGCATTGAGCAGCAATTTTTTTTTAATTTATGAAGCAAAATTCAATTTATTTAAAATAAAATCATTAAAAATGAATGAAGACAAACGTGAATAATTTTCACCATAACCCTTTCAATCAATAATATGTTCCAACAAGTTTCTACGCAGTTTTAAAATTGTATACTAAACAACAAAAATGAATTCCAAAATGAAAGCATTCCAAAACATTTATACACTAGCTGAATAATTAAAATTTTCATCGTTACACTAAGAATACTCATAAAATTTACATTGTGTGTAATGTATACACGCTGAAACAAATCGTCTGCACTGTGAAAGGCGCAATCTGAAACAAAATTTATTACTTTGAGATGCAGTAATAACTGTTTCTGATTGTTTTATGAGTGCTGCTGCGTAATTCAGGGTACCAAAGCCATTTCTATGCGAATCACGTGGAATTCTTATCAGCTATCAGTTGGTTGTTCCAAGTTTATTAATTACGGCCGTTATATGTCACGGCAATTCGCATTAATGTGGAGGTACACGCAGTTTTTCTCACGATTTGTTGACAAATGAATGCTTTATTCGGCAACAAATAGAAATAGATTTTTTTTTCTGTTACTTCCGGCTATTTCTGGTTAGGGTTTTTTTATTTTTTTATGTTTTTATTGTATTTGTTTTCTTTCTCGTGTTGAATTCTTGTAACAATCTTTTTATTCATCTTTTCTCAATATTCAACATACATGCTTAAGTTAAACATTAAGTTTTGTGGAATTTTATAACTGAAAAGTGATTGATTTGCCTTTTTTCTCCCTTGCTTTTTGCACAGTACTTTAACTTCTTGTAATTGTGCTTGAATAACGATACTGTATTTAAACATTACTGAGATGAATAAGCTAATAACAGGAACTTTAATTTAGATTCATTAGTTGTTATCATAATATAATAATAATGTAATTATGTAACAGTAATTGTTAATATTGTAATTATCAACAACAAATGAAACAATGTAACATCATAGTATATTATGATGAATGTATGTAACAACATAATTATGTAATGTAATAACGTAATAAAAGTAATAATTATTAATAATGTAGTTGTATACAATAGATGTAATATTGTAATGTAATGCAATATAGTGTAATGCAATGTATGTAACATCGTAATAGAATGTAATGTGATACTCTAATAAATGCAGTAATATTAATAATATAATTAATAATAAGAAATGCTATATAGTTGTTTTGATTTATCAATTAAACCCTTGTACATTACATCAAACCAGTAATTTGGAGATAGAGGCACTTTTTCTCGCAGCCTGTTTTGTTATAAGATTGGTGACAGATGAATGCATTACTGGACATCAAATAGAAATAGGGAATATGTGTTTGTTTTTTCGAAATCTATGAAGGGATTTTTTCTGTTTTGATTCTGTTCCTTTTACCTTGCCGTGTTCAAATATTGAAAAGGGTTTTTTTTTTTTTTTTTTTAATTCAAATTTGTTCAACCGATATATTTTAGATTTTGCGTGCATATTTAGCCCTGATGATTGATTGCGTGATATATTTTTTCATTTGTATTCAATTTACGAATAAAATGGACAAATTTGGTTTGTGATTATTGTTCTTGATCTTTCGTTTTATTGTTTATAAGGATTTTTATATAATCCATTATAATCCATTCTTGAAAGCAAAAACTTTTAATGACAAATTTTAATATGTTATCATGCATTAGAACTGCTTCTACGTATTACGCTTCAGTTGCTTATAATAAATAGGAAGAATAGGGCTGTTTAATCTCTGTTTACAATTTGGAATGTATTTAAGGGTCTCAGGGCTCTTAAAATTGGAAAAAATAATCATTTTCAACGTTTACTGTCTTAAAATGTATATGGCTTTAAAACACAATTTTTGGATGTATGAAAGATATATGTTCTTTCTTTTCATATATTTAAAAAATTATAAAATGTAGAATTAATATTTATAGGGGTTTCAAACTGTTAAGACATTTTTCGAGCAGAAAATTGACATGGCAGCTTACGAAATAAATTTTGCATCTAGAACAAAAAATTTCGTGTCTAATTATACTTCAGATTGTAATAATTATCCTGAACCTAAATAAATTTGTATTTAAGACATTTTTATATTTTTAATATAAAGCTATGAAATACATAAATAAGTATATAGCTTATAATACAAAGTATTTAGCTTATACAAAATTTTGAAATTTTCAACAGTATAACCACATGAAAAAATATTTTTTTGAACAAGAGATATGATAATTTAAGTTCAGTTTATGCAGACTAACATGAAATATATCTTTTGAAAATTTCATGAAAAAATATTGAAACATTTTTTGAGATATTCTGCACGTTATACCCCAAAATATCATTTTGAGAAAAATGACTTCAATGTTTTGTTTTTACCGCTTCAGATCAGAGCGTGCATAATTCTAAAAGCCACAACTTCTGTTCTAATGGGAATTTTAAGGAAACAATTATATCAAAATGTTCAGAAAAGATAGGAGTTTAACATATAAAAAAAAATTAAAATTTCGAAAATTTTGAAGATTTAAGAGTCCTGAGACTGCAGAAAATATTTAAAAATCAATTTATGTATTTCTTTTAACATACATTTTAATTTTTAATTCTAAGACATATATTTACATTTTAAGGAGATTTAAGACTTAAATATCTTAAAATGTTCAATTTTTGAATTTTTTTTTAAATTAATTGATTGAAATTTCAGAAATGATTAGATTGAAGAGTAATCATTTCTGAATACTTTAAAACAAAGTGAATAGTTGTACTTTTAATAGTTGTTAAATATGGAATATTTTCAAAGAGATAATTTTTTCTCAAACTGTGCTTTGGGGACGTTGCGTGCAAGGTTAAAAAACTTTTCAATATTTTTTCATGAAAACTTCAGGATATATACTTTATGGTAGGCTCTATAAAGTAAACAAAAATGTTCACCCTTTTTTTTTTTTTTTTTTTTTTTTGATGAAAAAAAAATCTTGATGTTGTACTGCTAAAATTTAAAAAAATATATATATATTAGCAAGATAGAGTTTAGTTTTAAAAACATGAAATTGCTATAAATAAACAATTATGTGTAAGCAAAGGATTCTCACGTATAATTAGATACCGTATAATTAGATTTTGTTTTACATGCAGAAATTCTTTTGTAAAGCGCAACATGTGAAAATGTGCGCTAATGGCACCTGGTGCATGTAAAAACCGCCGTGGGTGCAAAGTCCTCCAAGTCCCCTATACATTATACTTCTGGAGGAGCCTAGTCAGGTGAAGGTCTCGCCATATGATCAAGACTCTAAATTACGAGGTTCCCCGCGTCAAGCAAATCCACTTTAAGTAACCGGCCAACACAGAACCAAGGCAAAGTTACACCATGAACCGGCAAACAAAGAAAACTGTAACACCACTAAAAAACACTGCAGAGATGCCAACAAAGCAACATTGACTTGACAGGTGAATCACAGACGTGCTGTGATCAGGCGAATATCGCCCCGCGCGCATGTATAACTCGTCAAGCTAGGCACAACCCGGAAGGTAGGGGCCTGGTCAGCGGTATATATATATATAAAAAGCGCAATCTGCGATTCCAATTTTCTGCTTGACAAGTTCAATAAAAACTAATTTTCCCCATAATGAGCTGAAAAAAAAATGAAAGAAGATATATATATATATCTATCACTGCCTTTAAAAATTGTGTTTGTGTAATGCATATTTTTTAAGATATAAAATGACAAAAATTGTCAATTGTTTTTTCATTTATCAGCATTCCAAAAATCCAAGTCTCCTTAAACTATCCCATACAAACAATTGTTCTTCCTTTTAAAAATGTTTTTTTTCTTTTATTTTAAGTTACATTTGTAAATCTATCACATTAATAATATTCAATATAATACACGCCAGAAAAAATATATATGCTATTTTTGAATACTTAACCCTTTCGAGTCTGGCGTACAATTAATAGGACATGTCTTTTCATTGAGTATTATTTCATCTTATTTTTCGTTATTATCTATCAGTAGTAATGATAGTATATATCTATACATTTATTATTATGAGTTTTTTTATGTTTCAGCAATTAGTAATAATAATAATAATAATAATAATAATAATAATAATAAAAGTTTGCTTAATTCTCTTTGCACCGTTGGAGATTCTTCTATTTCAAACATATGTTTCACTCTTTAAATTTAAAACTGGTGCTATTTCTCCAAACGGATAATTTGTGATGAAATATAGAAAATACTAGAAATATGTTATGCTTGTTTAATACTGATGTAATACGACGTTTTTCCAAACGTCTTCAAAATTTCTTATTTAGTCTATTGTCACACGAATAGTCTGCAAAATAATTATTTTCGTCAGATTTCCGTAAATAACATATTCGAAAAATTTAAGTAAACTTTTAACTTTTGTGATTTGGATATGGGATTTTGGACCCCATGACTTTTAATGTTATTAACGTAAATATATTTTTTTTCCAAAAACTGAAAACAAATTCGGACCCGAAAGGATAAGTTTTTATACGTTTGAAAAATTTTGAGCGAGAAATAATTTGTAGTAGTTTGTTGAATTATAAAAAAATTGCGCAAGTGATATCAGTATTTTCTACCGTTTCCTTTCACATGTGAAGAGTATATAAACTAACAAAGGCGCGTAACAAGCTACAAAATGCACGCTTTTCCATCGGTATTGTATATCCACTATAGTAAAATTACTCTTTAATAAATTTCAGATTAAATAACGTAACCTGTAATAGAAATTTGTCGTTACTGTGCATATTAATAATATGGTTTACTTCTAAAACATATTCTTATCCAATGTCCACGCAGTCCACTAATACACTGCCATTTTATGCACTAACTGCACTCTAAAATTAATTACGCTGCCTCCGAATATATATTATATGAAGATGTTCCTTTGTTTAAGGTCACGCGAGATGAAAACATTTCTAATAAGTCAATGGCATTGATGTCACTGATAATGATGCATTGCACCACGTGAATGTCATGTGGTCGGTGCATTGTTACATTATTAATGACGGAAAAGCCCGACAAGAAATGTTGATGCTCAATTTACACTTAACGTAGCTATTTATATTTGAAAATAGTTCAGTTCATTTTATTTAGTGAAATTTGTATGCTACCGAAGTTTGTTCAAGTTTTCGTGAAGTTTCGTTAAATATTTGCAAACTGGGAGAATGTAAGTTTAGAATTAACGTGAAGCAACTGCTAAAATAACGATGATGATTTTTTTTTTCTTTTTTTTTTAAAATAAATCTTAACCCATTTTAGGCCAAGCATAGAAATTTTATAAAATGTGGTATTATTTGCATTGAAATTTGCTTAAATTACATTCATTACGACACCAAAAAAGTTTCGTGCATGAAAAATAATATTTTATTTAATTTGACGTTACAATTATTAATTTACCATTAATAATTTACTATTAAATTTAAATAAAAAAAGTTTTCTTATGGCATTTGTTCTATCTTTATTTTATTTACAGAACTTGCAACTTTACTCCATTATAAAAACATATGATTAATCTCAAGTGGAATAATTATACATTTTCAAAAAGTCGAATTTGTCAATAACCGTTTCAAGTAAAAAACCCGCGTATTTTGAAAATTTCTCAACAGAAAGTGATTACTTCAATTGAATTACTAATATTTTATAGGTATCTCCAGAACCCTTAAACATAGCAGAAAAATAAAATTTTTGAAAAATATACGTCACAGTGTTAATAAAAATATATCTATTGAAATGGTGCGTTTACGCACCTTTGGCCGAAAATGGGTTAATAAAAAAAGAAGTAGTGTTTAGCAAAGTGTGCACGACTGCACTTATCTCCGTACTAGATATCATATTTATATATACCATTCGCAATAGAAAACATTTAATACAATACAACCTAAAGTCACAACTGAAAGCAACAGATTAATATGTGACTGAAAAGAATTTCATTATTATTTTTAATATTTCACTCTGATTTTTGCATAACGTTTTATTTTAAATACTTTCATACTGTAATAAATTAAATATAATAAACAAAAGTACACTTTTATATCGTTGTTTACTTAGTTTATAAATGTTAAACTTACAAATTTAATTTTTTTATTCAAATACTATAATTAGACAATAACGTGATAAGTTTTAATCCAAATTTAGTAATAAATTTATTTATCTGTTAATTTTGGTTCGTGCATATATATATATCCTGCAGATTACTGACAATCAAATCATAATAATATTATAAATGTGATTGTGTGTGTGAATCTTTGGCTGAAATAAATGTCAAAGCGGAGGATTTAATGTCCCTGTATCTTTGCATACAGGTGGATTATAACACAAAAATGAACATAGGCTAGATTTTATTTATTTTATTCAAATACTTTTCATAATAATTCAAAATGTTATTATTTTCATAGAGAATCAATAAATATTTGTTCCATAAAATTTAACCATTTTTCTTTTTTGTTGCCAATAAATAAAAATCCGGAACAATACTTCCCTAACAATTAATTTTAAATTGAACAATTTCCACGTGAAAAATAAAAATAAAAAATAAATTGAAAGAAGGTGAATAGCCGTGATCTTTGAAACGAAAATATAGAGTATTTGTTATTATACATAAAGTATGAATATCGGTTAGGGTGAGAAGAGATTTTTTGGCAAAGATCGAATTCCAATTAGAAGGAAAAATGAACGATAATTACATAACTAAGAAAAGATTTCGCTTGGACCATGGAACTATGAAACGGATTTTCCTTGACATGGGCAAATATGACGTCATATTGGAAATAAAACCTGCACTTTCAAATATTCGTAATAGTACAAGGAGCATGAAAATCAGTATATAATGAAACTAGATGGATAATGGTGTCATATTTAAGATGAAAATTTTAAATATTTTTTATCGATGCTAATTAATAAGCTTGAATATTAGTTACATACGGACCTGAGTTTTTTGCCAAAATTCACGGCATGATTGGCAGGAAAAGAAAATTAACAAGAATTATATCATTAAAAAGAGATTTCTCTTTGAAAAAATTATGTCATATTTTAAATAAAACTGGAATTTTGCAATATGTTTTATAAGGAGCGTGGATCCTTATGTAATCCTTACGTAATTCCATGCATTAATAATACAAGGATCATTAAATATAGAAAGTAGATGAGTTTCACGCCATATTTAAAACGAAAAATTTAAATAGTTTTTAATCTATACTGATTATTAAGCATAGCATACATAGAGATGAGAGTTTTCGGCCAAAAATCACAGCATGATTACTAGAAAAATAAAAATAAATACGAATCTATTATATTAAAATCTGACCGTCTTTGTTTGTATTTCACAAATACTCCTCTTATGTTATCGAACGCAACGCGATTTGCATAACATCGGTCATTGATCCGAGAATGTCATATAAACTCTCAGAATTAAAAAAAAAATATTCAAATTCAGAGATATTATTATTATTATTGTAAATTTTAATGAAGTTTCTCTAAAAATGGCAACTAAATTACTCCATTTTTGAGGATAAAAAAGAAGAAATAAAACAATTTAATATATTTTTTACGCCATTTTTTCATTAAAACTGAAAAAAGAATGTATTTTCAATTTTAATAGATGGTGAAAGAAAAAATCTTGATTGCAGTAAAATTTTCGAAAAATAAAACATATTTTTACATATTCAAACTTCATGAGTCGAGTTATTCAGGAGAACAAAAATCGTCTGTCAACATATTGTCATAGAAATATAGATTAGTTTCAGGTATAGATTAAACTAAGGAGGTAAATTTATGCTCCTTTTATTTAGGTGTACAATTATTGATCCCTATTCACAAGAATTGAATTTAAAGAAAAAGAATATGCTATTTCCAGTTATTATTATTATTTTTTTAAGGATGGCTGTTAAAACGTTTCACAAAGGCGTTAAAAGTAAAATGGTTTATCAGGTAAAATTGACATTTGTGTTTACCAATTCCTTGATTTCCACGATTTCATTTAGCCCGCCTTTTCCATTGGTTGCTGTTTAATTTTCTCGATTATTTCGCACAAATTTTCTATTTTTTAAAAAAACTGAGTTATGTCAAGGTCTCTCTCTATAACAAAGAGATGCCGTATTGTCTCTTACGAAATGTGATAAAGAGTTAGTTAATTATTTAAATTTTTAATTATTGGGAGCGAAATATTTTGCTTAATTAAAGCATTTATTCTTCTTTTAATGTTACTTGAACGAAGTCACGGGTAACAGCTAGTACATTTATATCTTAAAAACTAAAACTAAAATGGAATAAGCTTATTAGTATTATTATTTAAATATTTATTTAATACTTTATTATGCCTGCTACATAAAGTTCTATTTTAAATACTTTTATACTATGATAAATTAAATAAAATACAGAGAAGAACATTTTTCTATTGGTAAGATAATTATAAAATTTACAGCTTCTTCAGAATATAAAAAGAGATTTATTCACTGTAAGATAGGCAACAATTGCACATTTTTTAATCTTTTTTTCCTATAATATAGTCGCCGTGAATCAATATTTCACAAAACTTTTAAATATCGCTGTATACTTCGCAGACCTGCCAAGTCTCCGGCTTTTTGGATACCAGTAATTTAGTACAGAAAAAGTTGTTTTATTTAATCGGAGCACTTTTCGATTTAAAAGAACAACATTTTCTCTAAACAATTATTGGTTTTCAAAAATCCAGAGACTTGGCAACTCTGACTTCGACAATTAAAAATCATTTTTCAGAACTATTTCACTGCATGGTTCATAACCTTCACAACTTTTTATGACATTTAAAAAGCAAACATTTCTAAATTAAATTCTTGTGGGGCTATTCTATAATTAAATACTGAGTACGCGAAACGAAATCGTATGTTCTTTTGTTTGGGATCACAGACAGAAAATGGTATTAATAAAGTCAATGGAAAAATGTTAAAAATAATTATACATATTACAATTATTATTACTGCATAAGTTCTGTTTTAGATCCTCTCAAATTTTAATACATCACACGTAGTAGAAAAACAATAGATTTTTTTATCAGTCACAAAATTTTAATAATAAAGAGCTTGATACAGAGAACTGTAAAATAAATTATTTATTTGTTTTTTTTATCATACACAGTAAGAGAGGTAACAAAAGCCTATTCTTCTTCCCTTATAATCTAATCAATATGAATCAATATTTCACTGAACTGTTAAATATCACTCCATTCTTCCACAATTAAAACTCGCTTTTTAAACTCATTTCATTTCATTTCCAATATGAATGATAAACATAACCTACACAACCTTTTATGTCATGACATTTAAAAAGCAAATACTTTAAATCAAGTCCTTGTGAGGCAATTCTATAATTATATAGTGACTTACGCGAAACAAAACCATATGTTCTTTTGTTTAAGGTCACATACATAGAATGGTACTAATAAAGCCAATGGAAAATGTTGAAAATGATAATGATACATATTACAACGCAATCATCGCATGGGCAAAGAGGATGGACCGAGAGAGACTGATGCACTAATTATTACTCTAATGATGGTCTCGAGACTTATCCTTCCGGTTGCCGATGTAAAGGATATATATATAACTGTGCACTGGATAATGGTGGTTTACGGGCGTTATCTTTCTCTGCAAGCGAGTTATCGATTGAAATATCTTCAGAGAAAAAAATTAGAAGATTTGAAGTTCGTGCAGATATAAAGTGTTACTCATTTTTATTTTATGTTCAACGTTATCTCTTCCTCTCTCTAGCTCTTTTTAAAGAGAGATGAGGTAAGAGATAAAATTTATTTTTCTTTACACATACTAGTTTTAGACGTGATGACAACATATATTTAATTTTTCTTTATTCCAAATATGTTTTACATATGAGAAGTTTGTACTTACAGTAAAATCTACTAAAACGGAATAGCATCGTAATGGAAAAAAATTCGTTTCAGACAGGTTGCAGTCTTAGAAGATATATGGTATTATTTTAGTGGGTACCGTAATTTTTTTCCTTTTAAGGCAAAATGCCATTATATGTATAGGTTCCGATGTTACAGGTGGATGTTACAGTGCATACAATTAATGCATTGGTGCTATGCGTATATAAAAGGGATCATTCAGAACTTTAGCATCATAGTACATATTGGACTTGTGATTTCGGTTGCGGCGGCAGGGATATATATATATATATATATATATAACTGTGCAGCGGATAATGGTGGTTTACGGGCGTTAATCTTTCTCTGTAAGCGAGATATCGATTGAAATAACTTGAGAGGCAAATAAATAAATAAATAAATAAATAATTAAATAAAAAATAAATAAATAAAAGATCTGAAGTTTTATAGAAATTAGTGTAGATATGGAGTGTACTCATCTTTAAATATATTAAATGTAATCTTTTTCTGTCTCACTCTTCAAAAGAGATGGGGTAAATGATAATTTCATTTCAACGTGCTTTGCATATACTTATAATTTTAGACGTGAAAACATTTAGTTAATTTTTCTTTTCTGCAAATATATTTTATGTATGAGAAAATCGTGTGTAGTACAGTGAAATCCTGCAAAACGGAATAGCACGGTACTGAAAAAAAAAAAAAGCTTTAGACAGTTTTCCGTATTAGTGGGTTTAGTTTTATGATATTCTTTTCGCGGAGATCATGAAATGTTTCTGTTTATGGTATATATATATATATATATATATATATACCATAATAAAGACTACTTAGAATTCATCATACACAAATTATGGAAAATAAAAAAAGTCATAAAAATGAAACATGAAATTTGAACTTGTTACGAAAAGTATCCATAAAATATCCAAAATAGAAAAAAGCGAAATAATTAAAATAAATGTGGAGCCATGGTTGAATTAACAAGCCCAAATTACCATATACTCCATAAAACATTTACGTTTTCCTCCTTGCGCGATCTATAAGCTAAAAATGTGCAAAATTTCGGCTATTGTACATTTAATAACCAGAAATTATGTATTAAAAATGGGAACAAACAATATGAGCAAATGAATTAAATTTTCGAATATAATTCAGAAACATATACATAATACGAGACAAGTAGGCATGATCTGCAGGTCTATACTATGTTTCCAAACCAATTTTACTAAACTTAAATGACTGAGGAATGACTCATGAGGATTGATTGATAGATCGTATTTTATTTTTAATTGGTATCTTATACATTATTCAATATATAGAACCTGGGAGAGCGAGCCTCACTCGGTAGCTTTTTCAACATTCATACTGTATTTGAGTAAAAACAAAATTTTATTATTTATATAATTCATACTGCATTTGAGTAAAAACAAAATGTTATTATTTATATAATTCATACTGCATTTAAGTAAAGACAAAATTTTATTATTTATTGCTACATAAAAATAGCTTTTCTAGATTCTAAAAGTTATAATAACAAATGACGACATTTCATTTTTTGCGGGTTTTTTTTTCTATATATATCGATATAACAGTTATGACAATTCCGCAGTTGAAAAATACCTAATTGGTTTATTGTCGAGTTATTAAACACTTTTTCCCATATAACACAATGAGTGTGACGAGGATTATCTGTAGATAGAAAGCCATACTGTTTCGCATCTTAACCCTATAAATGGCGACACAGGACATTCCATATATAAAAATGAAGTTTACAGAAAACAACGAAGATTGAGTCAAACGACCGCCTCGTCATGATGTGTATTTTTGTGAGATATCTGAAGATGCTATTATCGAAAGACTCGAACATGCTTTCATCCCTGCAATTAGACGTAATTTAGAGGAATTGCTAGCGCATATTACAGGACCGCAAAATAATTTTGCACAATCACTTGATGCGAGAAATTAAAGAAGTGAAACGGCGTGCAAAGGCCAAACGAATAAAGCTTTGTCAAACTGATCTTTATAGTGCAAGAAAGTGATGATTAAAGAAAGCTTATTGTTCCTATGATTTACAAAGTTCTCGCTGTTGTTACACTCAACTCTAATCAAAGTATCCTAGATAACGAATGGCGGTGAATCAGCGTCGCAAAGAAAAAAAAATCGACAATTTGTGTAATACTGATAAACGTGGCTTTCACTTGTCCACTCTTTTATTCAAAAGTTAGAGTCTGCCAAAAAAAGAAAGAACACCCCATACCTTTTAATCACCAAATGTTTACGAAAAAAAAGGGGGAAATAGCCATTCGACTGGAAATTATGATTTCTTTCAATTTATGTAACAAAAATAAGCTTAGGTGTTTGGCAGAATTTTTTTTATTACAAAGCTGCTAGTAATTGTATGTCAAACAATACATTAATTACGTAAGATGAACAATATATATATATTTTTTAATTGCATAAAAACAGGTTTGTCTCATTTAATAAACTTTTGCATTAACAGGCAATTTATTATTGTTATTACAGTTTTCAGAATCATGTTTAGAGATTTTTGTTCTTCGATCTAAACAGATAATTATTCCGCCTCATTTCTTTGTCATCTACAAACACTTCATCTACAAATTTTAAGCTCAACAGATTTTAATTCGATTGTGAATGACAGTACGTCAGCAGCTTATTAGTATCAATTTATTTTTATTCTATCAAAATTAACTGTGCTGAAGTCGATACTTATCTATTTATTGTCCCGTTATGCCTATTCATATATCATTCGAAAGAGAAGGCTGGAAAAATTAAACAGGAAAAATTATCCAAGTTGTCTGCCTAAATGCTATCTGTCCTAAGTCTATGGCAGACCGACCCGAAGTTCGACTGAAATTACATCTCCCAATTAGAAGGAATCTTCCATAATCCTGGTGCTGATCAATGACAAATGGTAATGGCGAGAATTTCGATTACAGAATATTAACGGCAATAAAAATGTTTAAACCTATACAAGACCATGCGTTTGAAGTCGACTCCTATTTACATGGTTTTCCCGTACTCGAATCAATGTATAAGGCTTATGACATGTAAATCGTCCCAACTGCTTTCGATTTAAAAATTTTACATCATCATCTTTAATGCTGAGTTTATTCTAACCTGTCAAAACAAATTTTCGAAAAATTGGAGAATTAGCTAGACCATTTTCTTGCGCTCGATTTAGTATCAAAGAAAAATTTCCTGAAAATCGTTACATCATCTTCAAAGTTGTCTCTAATCGTGTTTCTGATCAATAACGAATAGTATTCACCAGAATTCCAATTACTAAAGAATAATTTCGAAAATTTCTTAAACCTTTGAAAACGAAATTTTCTGTACAAAGACCTAGTTAGATCGTTTTCTTGTATTCGAATAAGGTTTATTTCATGAAAATCGACAAACTTATTTTCAATTTATGGCACCATTTTCAGTAACTGAATTTGTTTTAACCATATAAAACGAATTTTCCCGATTTAGCGATCTAGCTAGATCATTTTAAGGATTTTAAATTAAATAATTAGTATACGAGCCACGTTTTGTGAAAATCGTTCGAGCCGTTTTTGATATATAGCAGCATTTTCATTGTTGAGTTTGTTTTAACCAGTCAAAACGAACTTTCCTGAATTCGTGACATAGCTAGATCGTTTTCTCGTACTAGTATTATTATAGAAGACACATTTCGTGGAAATCGTTTGAGTATTTTTCGATTTATAGAAAGCAACATTTTCAGTGCCGAGTTTGTTTTAACCTGACAAAACTTATTTTTTCGAATTCGTTATATAGCTAGATCGTTTTCTCGTGTTCAATTTAGTATAGGAGGCAAATTTTGTAAACATCGTTCCAGCCGTTTTTGATATCGTAATCAAGAAAATTGCTTGTTCGTTTAATAGTATATATGATATTACAATTGTTAGCTCATTTTTAGCTTATGATAATCATATGTGTAGGTTTTATTGTATATGTTAAATGTACCATAACTATGCTACATATATTAAAAGTATATACATATACAGGATTCGTCCTTCTGGTTGCTGCTGCAGAGATATATATACAGTGGATAAAGGTGGTTTACGGGCGTTATCTATCTCTGCAAGCAAGATATCGATTGAAATATCTCGAGAAAAAAAATAAGTTATAAAGTTTTATTGAAGTTCGTGCAGATACGGAATGTACTCATTTTTAAACATGTTCAACGTTATCTCTTTCTCTCGCACTGTTTAAAGAGAGATGAGGTAACTGATAAATCTATTTTAATATGCCTTACACAGACTAGTTTTAGACGCGATAACATTTTTTTTTGTTTTTTCATTTTCTAAAAATAAATGTTTTACATTTGGGAAGTCTGTACTTATTACTGTAAAATCTAGAAAGGCGGAATAGTACGGTACTAAAAAAAATCGTTTTAGACAGGTTTTTGTCTTAGGTATTTGGTATTCTTGGCGCGTTGAGTCCTTGACCATATTTTTTTTTCATTCAAGGAAAAATTTTGTTATACACAGATTCCCTTTTTACTGGTTTTACTGTGTGTATTAAAAGTATAAGTACTATACTGCATAGAATTAGAAGAGGAGCATTCAATACTATATCTTTCATAGACTAAATTTAGTATCATAGTATATACGGGACTTGTCCTTTTGGTTGCCGCTGCAGGAATACATGTAGCTGAGCTGGGGTTACGGATGGGGATAATGGGGTCAGGCGGTCAGGTGTCTTTCAAATTGTCAAATTACATATAAAAGAGACACTAATATGGATTGCAAAAATTCCACATCTTATTAACTTTTGTATAGGACATTTTAACCCTTTCAAGGGCGGTGGTACGTTTATAAAACCACTTAATTTTAATTCCCAAATGCCACAATGGCACCAGAATTTGGGTATACAATTTTCCGTTTATTATGTTTGTGAAATATAGCTTTTTCTTGTTTACAAATAAATTTGTTCATTAATTCCGGTGCCATTCATCCATTTCAACATTTTAGCAATTGAAGTGCTTTGCCCCTGAAAGGGTTAAACAGATATTAAAAGAGATTTATTTTAATAATTAATGTTCTGAAAAAGAGTCTAGATGCATATAAAATTTCTAAATTTAACTCTTTTTAATAAATGAATTCACCATGTATTAGGAAAACTCCCCCCCCCCCCCCTAAAAATTGGGATTTTTTTTAAAATATAAAAATAGTCATAATTTCTAAATTTCTTACTTAATGAACTTAATGGTAGGTCATTTTGTGCATCGATAAAGTGTCCTAAAGTGTATCTATCCTTCAGACAAAGTTTCATAAAATTATATCTAGCCATTTCTTAGAAATCATGCGTGCAATAACCAAATCACAATTTTGGGGAATTTGACTTTAAACATAAAATTACCCCTTGATCATATAAAAAACTCTAACTGTTTTGGACATAACTACTTTTCAAAAGCAAAATTTTGTTTAAGGTATCTTTTAAAATGTTCCTAAATAATCAAATTTTAACAAGTTATTAAAAAAAAAATTTTTTTTTGACTCTGTAAAATGTATCTGACGCTTTAAAGCGTTGTCTTTTTCTAAATTTGAGAGATTGATTGAAATATCTTGATGAAAAAAATGAAAAGATCTCAAATTTTATTGAAGTTCGTGCAGATTAGGAGTGGACGCATTTTTAAATATGTTACACGTCATTTATTTTTCTCACACTCTTTAAAAAGAGTAAAAAATAAATTCATTTAAACAAGCTTTGCACATACTAATTTGAGACGTGATAATTTTGACATCTTTTTCCCTTCAAATTTCATTTATGCATGAGAAATTTGTACTTAATAGATTTTTAATGAATTGATACCATGCTATATACAGGTATAGGATAAAATGATAGGAAAACCCATTTCGAAACGTATCGTATTTCGACTGCCCAAAAAAATTCGCCAGTGTCGCAACAGTCTGTCATCTAGTAGCGGCAAAAGAAAAGGTATCAGTAGAGAATTTGATGGTGTCACAGTTGTACGTGAAAATTCTGTTCCGAGCAGCAAACAGCCATTATGTCCCTCCTGTCCGACGTGTGAAGATTAGCGGTCGCCTCTCTGGAGCGTCCGTGTCGAGAACAGCCAACCTTATCGTTGTTTCAAGGCCACTTTGTCAAGGGTTATGACAGCCTACACAAACCTGGTAAAGGCCTGGTAAAGGTGCAAATCAAAGCAGTGGTCGAAAGTCGAAGTTGACTGATCGATAGATGACTGTTGAAGAGGGTAGTAGCCCAGAAACTCAAGACTACAAGGCCGTAAAAAACTTCCGAAATAAACACCCATCTCCAGAACCCCCGTATTCACCAAAACTATTAATACTATGAAGTAACGCAGTGATGTCGACTGCCGAGACCACCAAAACTGTACACAGCAGCAATGGGAACAGGTTATCTTGACTGACGAATCATCATTTACCTTATTTCAGACCACTGTTGTTCGTCTAGCGAACCCTGGCAGCAACATTTCATGTTGACTGTCTTGTATCCTACCGTGAAGCATGAGAGAGCTCTGTGATGGTGTGGGGAACGATATCTTGACGTAGCTTGTTGTCACTCGTAGTCCTGAGGGGTACAATCACAGGTGAGCATTATGACAGTCTTCTCGCAGATCGTTTTCACCCTATGATTTAGACTCTGTTTCCTGGAGAACGCCCTGTTTCCAAGATGACTTTGTCCTGCTCATACGGCTCGCTCTCTACAAACATGGTAAGATGAGCATGATGATAAAGTGGAACATCTCCCGTGGTGGCCTCAGTCCTCTGATCTCAAGATCACTGAGCCTTTGTGGGGTTTTGTATGCTCGGTTTCCTCGTTCACGTCTACTACCTGGGATCGAGACCGCTTTGAGGAATGGGTGCGAATTCCCTCGAAGTTTCTTCACGACTTTTATTTGCCATAATCCTCCGTCGAATGCAAGCTGTATTGAACGCCAAGTGTGGCCCAACCCCTACTAATAAAAAAATTGCATTCTCTCAAAGGTGCTCGTATTATTTTATCCTATACCTGTATCTTCATCTTGGTTTTAAAAAAAAATGTTTGTGTTTGGCATTTTACGTAAAAGCAGATTTAATGATTATATATATATATGAATTAATTGAAAAAAATAATTTTCTTTAGCATTTATTTATGTTATAAGTAGCATTATCGTGAAGAGATTGGTGAACACATAAAAAGCAATGTTATTATTAAGGAGCAGTGATTATTGAAAAATGTTAATTGCTAAGGAATGTATTTAAGGGGGAGCATTGACATTCTTTTCGACTTTATACCTATGACTGTTTTGAAGTGATTGCTAGCCACAGGTCAAAAAAGGCGATTTTACACATTGGCCTTTTCCCTACAGAGGTGCAGATATTTTGGAAAATGAGATTCAGCACGACATCTTCCATATAATTAATTAAGCCTCTTGCTATATTTGAAGCACTTATATAAGAGATAGCACATATATAGGTAAAGTAATCGCCAGTACAGCAGAAATTTCCTATCATAATACCCATCAGCAGGGTTTTATAAAATTGATAAAATCTGGCAGCCAGCAAAAAACTCTAGTGCCCGTTAAAAATACCCCCCCCCCCCTCATTGATAAAAAAAAAATCAACAAAAATAATTATGAATTTATTGAGAAAAAAAATTATAGCAAGTATAGTTTAGAATTATTAGTTGCATAGTTTCGAAGTATTACTCAGATAGTTTAGGTTAGTAAATAATTTAGAAAGGTAATAGATAATTTTTCTGATGAAACATCAAAATTATATATCTCTGCAAAGAAAAGAAATGCTGTAAAGGCTGAATTAACCAGCATGTTTGGATAATACTAATTTCCATATGCTTCAAATGTCCGGATATGACTGCTACAAGATCTATATCTGATAAGCGTGGCATTGATAAAATAGTGATGCAGGAAAACAATTTTTTGCCTATTTTCCTGTCGAAGTCAGTCAAATTATTTTAATTTTATTATTTTAAAATTTGCAGTCGGTCAACTTATTTTTGCCAAATTAAAAATATAAGTTAAAATATTTTTTTGTTTTAATATAATTTCTAAGTTCATTTCTTAGTATTGGGGGTAGGAAAAAAATGTCGTTTGTATTCATTTCTGGGGTCAATTTTTATTTTTTTTAAAAAAAGAAAAAAAAGGGCAGATTAAATTTGTTTGCCAGTGGTGACCTTGTGATCACATTTGTCAAGCCCTGTCCATCACTGTACTAAAAACATTCACTATCGAGAAAATAAATAAGCATGAGTTGGATTTATAAACAAAACTTTTAGTATGTCTACACGTGATAAATTTTATAAAGATTTGATAAAATCATAATGTAAATTTTTATTCTAAAATTTAAAAGAATTATATTTATTAATGGGTAGAAAAAATATTCTTGAAAGTGGTACGTAAAAATATTACAAATAATTGGCTCACTTGGATCACCGATAATCACCTTACTGAGATTTTAAGTAATACAACTCAGAAGCTTCAGATTTTGGCTGTAGGTAAAGTATTCTGTGTTTGGTGATTTTATGAACTCAAATCTTTGCATTTTAGATAATTTTTCGAAAGAACTTCGTTAATTTATTCATCTCACATATCAATATTTATAATTTCGGTATTAACTCTAGAAGCGTTTTTTCCCTCCTATTTCAATACTCCTACGTACGTTTTAAGTAAATATATATTTTTAAAATATACAAAATTTGAACTTTATTTAAATATATCACCTTAAAATAATAATCATCAAAATACAAGATTATTATCATCATTATTTTACTATTTATTGTACTGTAATACAATAATCTCTTTAAATGCGTGTGTTTAAAAAAGATTAGTACTTCGAAATTTGTTTGTTATTACATTTAAGTTTATACTTTGCTTTAATTAAAATATATATTAACAAATGCGATTTTTAAAAACTTTTATGTCTATTGCAAATATTTAATTCAGAGGTGCTTTAGATATAGAAACTGTTTAGCCTACTAATTCCGATAAAAGAAAATTTATAATTTATACTATCTCTTAAAAAAAAAGAGATCAAAGTTTTTAATAATACACAAAACTTTGTTCCCTATACCTAAAAAGTTATGCATTAATTTTTTATAACTTTTATTTATGAACATTTTGTAATATTATAATTCCAGATGTTTAGTCAAAATATTTTATACAAAAATGTAAGCCGGAACAAAGAATTCTTTGTTGAAAAGGTTTTATGGATTTTGCAAGGTAGAAAAATTCTTAAAATCTTAAAGCAAAAGTTTAATGAACATCAAAAAGAAAGGATAAAAAAAAAGTTAAATGACTTTGCATAATGGATTCCACGGAAGAAATTCTAACTTCTACTACATTTTACTTTTTTATGAAAACTACCCTGAAAACAAGTTTTAGAAGCATATTTTGCTTCTAAATCAGAACTTCCAGAGATTGAACAACAACCATTAGATCTCAAAAGATATTTCTCAGTGGCTTCTTTCGCACCCATCTCATTCCCTTTTATGTCTAGAAGAAAGTGCGAAAACTTATTTATACGTGCTTTGGGTTAATCTCATAAGCAAAGAGTGCATAAAATATCTTCCCCCAAACATTAGTACGCGTGATTTCGGGGAGAAGAGAGTGGAGAAAAACTCTTAATAAAATTAGCTCGTATGAAAAAAAAAAGGAATTGTGGATCATCGATTTTAAACCAAGAATCCCGGAGGGCAACGATAAGCTGTTGCCAATCACTCTTGAGGGAATTGAATACAATTTATGCGGTGTTTTAAAAAGGTTTGGTAATTTGTAATGAGGATTGTAAATTCAGCTTTCCGGGTGTTTAAAGATTGAGGCATATTCAATAAACGTCTGTAACACGTATGCGAATCACCTCATAATTAAGAATAAGGTAAGAGATAAATCCACAGTACAATTCTTGAGGGAGATTTTTCGCGGTTAATAAATATCTAGTAAAGCATCGGAAAGGTTACTTTGTAAAGGCTACAACTTAACTCTTTATTTGGTAAGGATGCAATTTAAGTATTTACTTTAACAGGATTACAGAAAATATGTACTTTGAGAAAACGTTCAATATGTTTTGAATAAAAAACTGTTAAGTATCATAAACTAAAATCTTAACTCTTTGTGAATGGTTTTCTCAAAACTTTTATCTCTCAGAATTAAGGTATTCAAGATCGTAAAAAAATTAACAGTAATAATAATAATAAGGAAGAAATAAAACTAAACTATGAATCATAGATTTTAAAATAAGAATTGTAGAGGCCGATAAGCTGTTTCCAACCATTCTGGTGTGAATTAAATACAATTTATGCGAAGCTTTAAAAAGATTAAAAGTTTTAAAAGCTTTAATTTATAATGAGGATTGTAAATTCGGTTTACCGGGCGTTTAAAGATTGAGGCATTTTCAATAAATATGTGTTACACGTATGCGAATGACCTTAATAATGAATAAGGTTGGCCCAATGGACAACAAAATTAAGAAATGAATTA
The DNA here is from genome assembly GCA_963931845.1 of Maratus michaelseni. Taxonomy (NCBI): domain Eukaryota; kingdom Metazoa; phylum Arthropoda; class Arachnida; order Araneae; family Salticidae; genus Maratus; species Maratus michaelseni. The sequence goes on along the minus strand of OZ007587.1, from coordinate 140,356,376 downwards.
GACATGCTGAGCCAAAAGAAGGGTAATGGAAGGGGAAAAAACACTAAAATATCAGACAAGATTTTCAGTTTCGAAATAGAAACGGTCAATTTGACATTAAAGAGTTTATAAGCAGCTAGAAGGAAGGTGTGACTGGTATTATTTGTGGCGAAAAAAGATCAGCTGAAATAAAATTTAACTTTAAATAATTTTGAAATTACGAGATATTTTCTGAAATTTGAATTTTAACATTGAACATAGTCTTTCAAGACTTAAAATGTATGTGTGTTAGAATCCATCAATTTAGGGTAAATAAGATAGATTAATTCACGGTGGGATTCTTGAGAGAGATTATTCTGGGTTAATAAATATCTTCGTGAAAAATATATATAAAGCAGAAAATACTTTGTAAGGAAACAAGTTAGCATTTTATTTAGTAAGGATGCAATTTAAGTATTTAGTTAATTAGGATTATTCAATATCTATACATTGACAAAACGTACAAAACTGTTGGGTGCCACAAACTAATATAATCTTATACTTTTAAGAATGGTTTTGGGTCATTTAGAATTTCAACAGCTTTTTGTTTTCGTAAAAAAAAAAAAAAAAAAAAAAAAAAAAAAAAAAAAATCACTTTAACAGATCTGAAATCTACAAACTTTTTCTATCAGATCATGTAGATGTTGATTTCTATTTCTTTAAATAAACCCATAAAATTTAACTAATAAAATCTGTCGTGTTTGTAATTGTTTTTCCTTTTTGGCTGGCTATTATTTCTCCTATTTCAAGACTCTATTACCTCATATACTATTTGAACGGGAAGAATGGCACTTACAAGTTGGGCTTATAAATAGCCCTTGTCCCTTTAGAGTTCCAAGCTCTCAAAAATGCTAATTTTTTAATTTTTTCAAAATATAAATTGTAATAAATTAAGAAGAGAAAAGAGATAACAGCTTGCGGATTTTTCTGGACATGTTTGAAAATAGTAATAACGCATATAAATTACTTCGTAATTATGAGTGAGCTTAGAGATAAAGTCAGAAGTACGATTCTTGAAGGAGATTTGTCGTATCTTGGTGTAAAGCATGACGCATAAGTTATTTTGTAAGGTATTTTGTTAGAAATTATGTTACCTTACATTAATATATATTTTGCTGCCTATTATGACTAGGATTACTTAATGCCCGTGTTTTGGTAAAACTATTAATGTCACACTTAAATCATAATTGTTATTCTGATTCAATCATATTTCTGATTCAATCATATTATGATTGAATCATAATTGTTATTCTGATTCCTGAAATCTAAATTGTTGGAGATTGTTTTCATTTAAAACCTTTCACGGTAAAATAAAGTATTCGACAACACAAACAAATTAACAACAACAACAACAACAATAATAATAATAATAAACTGCAAAGTATAAAAAATAAGATGATAGATCACTGACATTTAACGAAGAATCCAGGAGGGAAATGATAAGATATTGCCGATTTTTTTAAAGGCAATTGGATACAATTAATCCGATCACTCATGAATTATGAAAAATATAAAAAGAACATCATTTTGAGTTTTGGCACACTTAAAAGGCTATTCTGAATTGTGCAGAAAATAGTAATGTGTTTAGCGTGATCCTATTAACCCTTAAATGTCCGACGAGACTTTAAAGTACTATGAAAAAAACTTGTTATAAAATTCATTTATCACAATAGTTGGCATTGGCCGTAGCAAACAATACAATTTAGGGTGAGCTACATATATTTTTTTACTTTATCATGTTGCAAAAAGAATTATTCATTGTACAAAGAAAAAATGTTTTTTAATTAACAATTTCTTTTCTAATTATAACTTTTCAGTTTTTTTTTTTAAGTTGAAAGACATGGGGTAGAAAGTTTTAGCTCAGATCAAAAATTAAAACAAATTTGAAACCACATATGAATCCTGAAAGATTAAGATATATCATACAGGTCTGCACGGGTCAGTTTCAGGCCAATTTTCATTCACGAGACTCAGGTCGAGTCTGGCCTTCACTATTTCCAGGCTGGACCGGGCCGGGCAGAGCCTAACTTTTTTCTGCAGACTCAGGCCAAGCCAGACTTCTTATTTTCGGGCCAAGCTGGGTCTTGACTTCATTTCGGCACAGGCCGAAATTATCAGGGCCGTGCAAAAATCAGTAAAATGAGGTCTGGCACAGCGATTTTTGCAAGAAAATGCATAGATTTTTAAATGTCATTATTCTACAATTAAAATTATTTAAAAAAAATAGTACATACATGCCTAGGTAAAAAAAAAAAATAAAGTACAGTAAAATCTGTGAAATAGAACCTGTCTAGGACAGAAAAGTGTCTTGATCTGTGTAAAAATAATATAATACATATCCAACAAACGATGTATCTGCCAAGAATGGAACCTGTGGGAAACGGATTTTTCTTCTGTCCTGATTTTTCTTCTCTTACTGAATCTTCATTTGAATGTAACTGTCTAAGTCAATTTTTTAAATCAGCGTTTACGTACGTAAGTATCTAAGTGGTCATTAATATTGTGATATTTTGCATTCCACGCATTTCGAACATAATCTGATAATAAAATATATACATAAGTAAGTGCGCTTTCTAAATAATTTTAATTTTAGAATAATGTTGCTTCAGAAATATCGGCTAGTTGTGTAGAAATTCAGTGGGACTGGACTCGGGACGAACTTTTATCTTTTACACCGGGCTGGGCTCGGGCAGATGTTTTAGCTTTTGTACCGGGCGCGGCCGCGCCAAGAAAAATTGTAGGGCTGTGCCGGGTTTTAAAAAAAAAAAAAAAAAAAAAAAAAATCTACGGTTTTGGCAGGTCGAAGAAAAAAATTCTCGGAATAAATTGTGAAACGATTGTTTTTATGACTTAAGTTAGGAACTTCATATAAAGCTTAGTTGAACGAGAGGGTTAAAATAAATTCGAATATTATTTTTATTATTTTCTAAACTTTTAACTTTTACGAATGCATTTATTTATTTATTTATTGTAACGAACAACGAAAAATCGGCCATTGAGATTTTCAAACTGTAATTATACTTTATCATCGATCAATAAAATGATATTAAAAAAATAAATAAAAATTACTGAATAAGATTTTTTGAATTAACCAATCTGAACTTTTTCTTTAAGATTCAATTTAGCATATCATTCAAAGTTTTGATACATAGCCTGATTATTTAAAAAAGGGTCACAATGTTATTCTGCCAATATACATGGCTTTTGAAATGATAATTTTTTTATACTATTTTTATTTCACTTTTGGGTTTTTTTTATTATTATTCATATGCATTATTAAGAGCCTGAAAATAGATGCAAATTGAAATTTTCATCCAGTAAGCTAAAGAAACATTAAAACTGCAGAAGTGGAAATATGTCGTCTCTTCTCCATTTCTTTTATTTTGATACTTCAAAATAAAAAGAAATTAAAGAGTTATATTATTATAAAGTTCAAGTTTTATTGTGATGAGATAAATACATTTTACACTAAACGACGAAAAATAACTTTTTCTTATCATTTCAAATGTTTTAAAGTTTACATTTGTACCATCTGTATCTAATTTGATATTAAGTTCATTAGTAAAAAAAATGCTATTATATATATATATATATATATATATATATTGAAGGGAAATTCTCGCATTTATTTAGACATGCTTAATGAAAATCTCATAAGCAGAGACTACATTAAATTACTTTTCCCAAGACGTTTAGACCTCTGGCTGAAGGAATAAGAAAAAGTCTTTGCTAATAAAGTTATCAACGAAGAAGGAGAAAGATTAATAGATTTTTAAGTTGGGTCCCTAAGGGAAAGAACAAACGTCGACTGGTGATTCTTGAGGAGATTTTCTTGGCCACAGAAAGCCATGTTATGAGATAGGTAGAATTTTTTTTTTTTTTTTTTTTTTTTTTTTTTTTAAAGAACAAATATAGGAATGAAATAAGTTCGTAAATTGTAACGTTGTTATACCAATGAAGTTATATTTATCCAGGTTAATGACTAATTTAATTACGATTTAACGAATTTACTTTAGAAGAGCAGATGTATAAAGTTATCAACGAAAAGAGATAAAGATTAATAGATTTTTAAGTTGGGTCCCTAAGGGAAAGAAGAAACGTCGACTGGTGATTCTTGGGGAGATTTCCTTGGCCACAGAAAGCAATGTTATGAGAAATGTAGGACAATTATACATTTTTTAAGTACGGGAAGAATGAAATAAATCCATAAAATGTAACGTTGTTCGACCAATGAAGTTATATTTATACAGGTTAATGACTAATTTAATAACAATTTAACGATTTTACTTTACAAGAGCAAATATATAAAAGTTGTGAACGAAGACGGAGAAAGATTAATAGATTTTTAAGTTCGATCCCTAATGGAAGTAACAAACGTCCACTGGTGATTCTTGAGGAGATTTGGCCACCCAAAGCCATGTTATGAAAAAGGTAAGGATAAAATATAGTTTAAAGAATAAGAAGTACAGAAATGAAACAAATCTCCACAATATAACGTTATTATACAAACGAAATTATACTTATTCTGGTTAATGACTAATTTAATAACGGTTTAACAATTTTACTTTACAAGAGCAAATGTATAAATATATCAACGTAGAGGGAGAAAGATTGATAGATTTTTAAGTTGGGTCCCTTGGGGAAAGAACAAAGATCGACTGGTCATTCTCGAGGATAATTTCTTGGCCACAAAAAGTCATGAGAAAGGTAGGATAAAATATTTTCTTAAAAAGAGCAAGAAGTATAGGATTGAAATAAATCCGCATATTGCAACGTTATTACACCAATGAGTATTTATCCAGTTTAATGACTAGTTTAATAACGATTTAACGATTTTACTTTACAAGAGCAAATGTTTTGATACAATGATACACTGATCGGCGGATTAAAAAGTTCTTACTCATGCACCATAGAAGTTATGTAAAAGAAAATGATTACTATGAAATGTAAAAAACATAGTTCTATAGCTCTCTTTAACAGATGAATTAAAAGGGAAAAAGGATTACACGTACGAAGAGTGACTTGTGATTACATGTACAGTCAGTTAACAGGAAAACAGAAACTCCATACCATTTTATTACTAACTTATCGCAGGTAGATGCGAGAGGTACCATTCGATAGGTAATAGCGTCTTCTTTCCCAATATAATTGCAGTTTTTGAAATAGAATTCACCTCCATAACTAAAAATTGTATCAACTTTGAACTTTCTAATGGTAACCGTATTCGAGTTCTTCGATTGAAGTCAGTTCAGAAAGAGGCATAGTACAATATATATACTTTAAAAAAATTCCCAGAGTTATAAAAGAAAATGTGTTAGGGATTTATCCATAAATTTCGAAAAGTAAAATTAAGATTTTACAAGTAAATATACCGAAAAAAAAACTCAATTAATTACAAGGAAAAGAATACGGCAATTTTAGGTACAAAATAAATTCATTTTACATAAAAGCCGTTTCTATTCGTTATGAGTTTTAAAAGTGACAAAGAAATAGAAGACTAAAAGATACATTATCTTTGGTGGTGAAAATACCTGATTACTTTTTTCGTGCAAACACAAAAAAATTTTTTTTAGAGAATCATTTTCACGAAAGTTATTTATATAACATAAATATACACGTCACTCTTCGTGCAAAAGTCACTTCGTGCAAATGCATAGAGGTCATTAATCCATTTGTATCATTGGCGCATATGTGGGCCCATTTCAAGAATTTCTTTTTTATTCAAAAATTCCAAATCCATACCGGAAATTTCAAAAGAAGAATTTTTACTCTATTTCATCATGAAATTTCTGTCATTAAATAAAGTAAAAATTACTTATCAGAATTTCTGGAAAGAATTCAGATTATTATTATTAATTTTTTTAAGACATTCCTAAAATGCACGCTTCGGATGCAAATCGGTTAAATTTAATTAATTAGAAGAAATTAACTGATCAATATTAAAAATAATCAATAAATCAGACTCTTAAACAATACAAAAACAGTACTATAAGTTGATTGAGAGTTTACGTAATGCTTTTATTATACCTAACGTTTTGTTATACCCTTAATTTCTACAATATTTCAAGAAATCGAAATGATATGTTTTGTAGAAGGATAAATAAAGTATAATTTTTCTAAAAACTGAACTATATAATAAACTTTATTGTATAATTTATGTGTTAATGTAGAAAATCTTAAATTAACACAAGTATAAAAATTAAATTCCATAAGACGTTTCATTATAATGAAATGTAATTTCGGCCTCAACGATACTTAAAACTCTAAGGCATGTGAAAGCAGACTATAATTATTTATTTTAATTTTCTTAGCGGCTAAAATTTAAAAAAGTAAGAATGGGTAATATAGAAATAATATATTAATATTATATTACATTAATTTTAATTGTTTCGATTAAAAACGTTTATTTAATGTTTGATATTATACGTAACGTATAAAATAATGATTCATTTTAAATTTAGATTTCAGCATTCGCCATATATAAATGGTAGTATTTCATTTTAAATAAAAGGATTAATATCTCGAAATTGTAATAAGAATTCTTTTAATGTGCAATTAACCATAATGTCGAAGCCATTAAAACATTATTTTCATAAATATTAGAGGTAAAGGGCCTTTTTTGTTTCTTAATTATTGGATAAATGTAACATTATGCAAAAATAATTCAGCAGCAAGAAATAATCACGCAATTTTTTTTTATTACTATTATTATTTAAGGAAAAATATTTTACTACCTGTGTGTAATTTATTTAAACGGATTATTGATAGATTTAGATTATTATAGATACGTGCATAAAAATATTGGCAAATCAGTCGATGGACAGGTGCATGCATGATGATATCTGCACATTCGTATAGACATGATTTTCACACTTTATTAATGAATGTGGCATTGCTATTATTGAAAAATAAATTAATAAAATAAAAGGAATTATCTTCCTCTAAAACTCCACTGTGAATATCAATCAATCGTTTACATCATTTATCATATACAATAAGTCTAACATGGCGATGAATTTTTTGATAGAAATTCGTCATTGATATTTGTTCTACATCCAGCTATCGTGAATGCTGTAATAATTTCTTGTCTTTTTCTTGATTGCCGTTTAATCTGCATAATAGACATTCAGATTACCCATTTAAAATTGAAGGATATGTTGGTATTATAAATGCGCACGAAACACCTGTCTTCCTAATATTCGTATAGATTTACTTCCTCCAATTTGGCATCAGCGTAGGTGTACATGTGGGCGGCTGATGGCAGGTGATTCACTTTCAAGAAAATTAGTTTGAAAAGTGATTTCACACAAGCGTAATGAATCACGACTATTTAAATATGCAATAAAACATCAAAAGCTTATTATTGCTTGAACATTTTGTATATCATTTTACCAGTGAGAATTATAAGAACATAATAAGTTTCATTTTTATCACGATGAGATTTTGAAAAGTATAGCCCGAGATATTTCTAGAAGATAAATCTACTAAAATCATTCCAAATGTTTAAACGGCCATCCGAACGGCTATATAGGTTCAGGTTTGTGTAATGGCGGTCACGTGGTCGATTTCACAGTATTGTAACGCAGTAAGTTTTCGAAGTTGCCCTTGTTTGAATACGATAACTCGGGTATCCTTTCTTACCTCTCTTTCTGAAACTATTAAATGATAACGGTCGATGCTTAAAGAAAAACTCTTTTCATTAAAAAAATGTCACAATTCTTCCTCCTATCAATAAGCATATTGACAGTGGATGACACGACTTTTATTTTCGCTTCTCTGTGAGAACTACGTGTTATTTAAATAAAGACTAGTTGACTCGCCCTGCGTTGCCCGGGCCCGTGATAATAACTTTAAATAAACCACAAATTTGTATTATTTTATATATTTAACCCGATTTTGAAGGAATTTATATTTTTAAATGAAAAATTCGCGAAAAATAGTGATATTTAGTGGTAAAAGTGCTCGTAAGAAGACACTTTCTTGTTTTTTTAAGTACATTTGGATACCTTTAGTATTAGGCAATAAATGGCAGCACTACCGATTCAATCAGAAGTTTTATTTCAAATTTCTCTCTCCTCTCAGTTTCAAATGATGTTTTCATTATATTTATATTTTATTTTAATGTTTCATAAACTATAAACTAAAAGTTTTTTCTAGTATTACTTAGAGTTTTAGATTATGGAGGCATTTTTTTTTTAATTTAAACATTTTTATTTTTAATACAAATTTAATTTGTAAAAATATTGTTGGATGTTAAACTTTACTTAATTCAAAAGCATTCGAATAAAAAAAATACAAATTTTATACGTAATTTCTTTTTCTGAAAATGTGATAGTAATTGAAATGAATTACAGCCAACAGTAAAGCCGAAATCATTCTGTCGGAAGCGGGATTCGAACCAACTTTCTTTACAGAAAGCCAGAGCTTAAGTTAACGCCTTAGACCACTTAGCTATGCTGATCACGTTCAAGTGCACCTTAAAACTAAACAGGTTTTAGATTTAATCTCACGTATGCGCAAAAACGCCGAATTTGCGCTAAAATTTTTAGATTGTCGCTTATATAGGATGTTCCTCTTCTTTCTAAACATCGGTGGTTTAGTGGTTGAATTCCGACTTGTCGTGGTCACTTGACCCGGTTTTGACTGACCATTACGCTTCCCCCCCCCCTCCCTATTTTTTTCCAAGTAGATAAAGGGTACAGGATAATGTTTTGACGCCCAATAGCAAAAAGGGTGTGTCCAGCCCTATATAAATTTTATTTTATTGAATGATCGCCACACTTTTAAAGCGTACATGCCTGTTAGGTGGTAACAACCTAATAATTTCATGGCTCTAGTGGAAGGTATATCATCTGGATTTTTTTAAAATCTCAATATACTCTCGGTTTTTCAAATAAAACTACGCATAAAATTTGCTAACTAATCATACCAAAAAATCCAACATTAATAATTTTAAACTAAACAAAAATATTTTGTTTTGTACATTTGCACTTCCATAAATTGAAAGAAATATTCCCACAAACAGGGAATTTTAAGTCTTGTATCATTTCATAAAATATTTCTTAGTGAATACAAAATATAAGCCGTATTCGAAAATTTATAATGCTGAATGCATTATAAAAATATTAAATGGACATTATTTGCCTGTTTTTAATTACAAAATTTTTTTAAAGAAATAGACTGGGATTAAATGTTTTTTCGTCATAATCAAATCTATGCATGTAAAATATTATTAAAGCGACTACTAATTTCGCTATTCCCAGGAAGGCAATAAACTATAGCATGTAAACTGGTGTGTTTTATTATTATTATTATTATTATTTTTTAGGTAGCTTTCAATACAAAAAAGTATAAAGCTACCTATTGCAGCCGTTCGGAGGAAAGCAATTCCGGAAAAATTTTGATATATTTTCACCGATCATGACCCCCAGACCACCCTCAGTTCAAATGTTGATTTATATATATATATATATATATATATATATATATATATATATATATATATATCTGACCTATGTCATACGATAACGCCCGTATTTATAAATCGATTTTGATGAAACTAATTGTGTGTATTCAGGTCACTAATGTCTCGACCGAGTTCGTTGGCCAGTTTGGTCCGCCATTTTGTTTCAAGATGGCGGCCATTTAAAAATTTAAAACTAAAATAAATATACAAAAAAGTTAAAAATTTAAATTTATTTTTTAATTACGTTTTAGGCCTTGATACAAGGATTCCAGAGCATTTTTTGGTTTACCTCTATCTTAAAAAATGGCTGAGATAGAGTTTGAAATTCTAGGGTGGCTGACATTTTGAAACAAAACAGCAGATTAACGCGGTTACTCGCAAATTATTTTCTTTCATTGTTGTAATAATTTTCCCAATCATACGCATAAAACTATATATTCATATCCGTTAGCGCCAAAATTGGCAACATTTCGCGACAAAATTGGCAAAATTGGCGACATTTGGCGAAATATCGCCAAATTTGGGGACCAAAATAACTGTTCGTAAATGAAGCCAATTTGGCTATTGCTCAATAATTTGGCGAATTTCTTATTCAAATTCAGTATTAACGAATCTTTTGTAAACCTTTCTTTGCATTTTAACTTGCTGTTTTCGTGTAACATTAGCTAATATTTTAAAACGAAGACATAGGAAAGCTACCTTTTCCTCCCGGTACAGGCCGGAAGGACTTTTTTTTTATTATTATGACTACAGCACTGCTCTGAACCACTTTAAACTAAAATCTTTTTATAATTACACAAACATTTAAATTTAAATATTCTGATTTCAAGTTAAGAAATTTTATTACAAATTTTATTTGAAAAATATACTTTGCGAAAAACACTTCATTTATCCACATATTGATTATTTCATCACCAAGAACTGTCATACAAATAAATACTTAAGACACTGAACTTTTTGAAAAAAAAAAAAAATACACAGCCAATTTCATTCATCTCATTTTGTCTTTACTTAGGTATTAACTTTATACCATGGTAACCGATGATAGTTTTTATTTTTGAATAAATTTTATATTATGTGACAACAATAATGTAACGCAAAAATAGGTTAAAATAGATGGGGGGAAAAAGATATTTTTGACAAATTGCCAGAAATGTAAAGAAAGCGTTGGAAAAATTTTAACATGATGTACTTTATTTCAGAGATAAAACTATTGATTATAAGATTAAGTTAAAATTTCTAAAAAAAGCGTCCGAGTATAATTATTTGTCATCTCCTCATAGATTTTACAGATGATGTTGTGTTTTCAAGCGATTAAAACTTATCATAAAAGATGATTTATAACCAGCCAACACTAATATGATTTTATTAAAGAGCGTATAGAGATAATTAATTGAATGATTACAGCAAGGAAAAAATGTTTTTTAAAGTTTTTTTTTATATCAAATCAAATTAATTTCTTGGCGTAAAAATTAATTTTTCAGTAATTTGTCACGTTACAAAATATTTTTTCGTTGAATATCTTAAAAATTGTTTCTTAAGAGTTATTGTTTAGTAAGAAAATTGCTCTTTACGTATTTTCCGTATCCACCTTTAACACACAATGGCAAATATTTAAAAAATTGAATTTAATCTGTATTAATAACTGAACACATTATCTTCATATTTACATATATTTTGTTACATACAACTTACAATGTTAACTTAATTTACCTTAATAATTTAATGGCACTATCTTCATAGATACACATACATCTTTACTTATATACTTATATAGATGAACCTTGGATTGATTCACCTTACATAGTTATATACCACATTTTTTAATGTATAAGTCCACTTTTTAAACCACAAAAACTCAAATAAAATACAGGGATCGACTTAGACACTGGATATAAAATCAGACATCCGACGATCGCGGTTTCTAGCTGTCGCAATTTTACGAGGTAACAGTATATAACTTCGAAACAAATATATCGACAAATCTCTCTTAATGCATTATATATATATACTTTTAAATATATTAATCCAAATATATTTTAAAATCTCAAACAATCGACATGTCGACATCTTCTTCCGAAATTATTCCGACTAATGCAGTAAAAAAGAAGAGAATGCATAATCCAAATCTTAGTCCCATATTTATTGGGATGCCGCGTTTTATTTTGCTGATATATATATATATATATATATATATATATATATATATATATATATATATATATATATATATATATATATATCATCCTATCAAGTATAATTCCTGCAGTTTCCATTCCATTGCTTTTTGTAATGTCTTATACTTTGTTTTTCACATGTGTTTTCATATATATATATATAAATTGCACGGCATGTAAAAAAAAGTTACGTAATGTATAATAAGCTTTTTAATAAATTAATCCAAATGCATTTTAAAATCTAAAATACATTCGAAATGCCGATCTCATCTTTCAAAGTTATCCCAAATGATGCAATAAAGAAAAGAGAGAACAGAACGCATTATCGAAATGTTTGTTCCACGGATAGATTTACTGCTTATGCAATGTTTTGTTTCGCTACTATTAAAGTATGATTTTTTTTTTCAATTATAAGTCACGTTAACAAATTAAAAGTGACATAAGTTACAGTAAACTACTTTAAATATTCTACGAACTTCGAAACAAATACTATCGACAGATCTCTTTCTTAAATATAGTATTAAACCAAATTTTACATTTTGTACATTTTTAAATCTATAATAATAAAGATAGATGTTAGTATGTGTATGTGCACGTGAGTGTATATGTCAATGTGTGTGTTCTGAAGAGATTGTTGCGCGCAAAGCTACACGATTTCGCAGAAAGGTAACCTGCATGTCTAATGTTATGCAACTTATGCAACTCGAAGCTAACTTTTGAATTTTTTGCTTGTATATTTTTTTATGCGATTTTTAGCGTTTTTTCGCGTTATGCGGAGATTATCTTCACATTAGTAACAGAAATCCAGTTTCAATCTTCTAGTACAATATAGTAAATTTTGTCCTCTTATTAATAAAGTTAATTCGGAATTCGTACAGCAATTTTTGAATTTTTCGAGAATTTTTTATGCAATGTTTAGTTTTTTCACGTTCTGCTGCGATTTTTTTTTATATTTGTAAACGGAATGCGGTTTAAATCTTTCAGACCACTATAATATTTTTTTACTCTGCGAATTTGGAATTTTTTCCGAATTATTTATGCAATTTGTCGCGTATTTTCGGGTTTCACAGCATTATTTTGATTTTTTTTTTTTTTCTCAAATGGAAAGAACCCTCCGGTAAACTTTGTTACTAACGTGATTAAATTCAAGTTGGAAGAATGACAAATTGATTCCTATAGCAATGTGAACAATGATGATGACTTTGTACTGGACTGTTTTTTAATTATAAGGTAACGTTAACAAATTAATAGTTACGTGATCCACAGTAATAATTCAAAATTAAAATATTCTATGAAACTCGAAACAAATGGTATCGACTGATCTGCTTATACAATACATTTTTAAACATACATGTTTCCTTGGATTGGTACATTTAAATAATACCAATGATATTACGGAACTAATCGAAACATACATTGAATGCAAAAAACTGTAATAAATCACAGCCAATTTTCTCAAAAACCTAATAGACATAAATAGACAATTTAATAATGTACTTCGGAATTGTTTTTATTTTTATTTTTATGTATTATTGTTAGAAAATACATATTACAGTTAAAATATAGATATAAGTGCTTAAGTGATAAAATAGTTATAAAAACGTATTAATATAATAATCGGCATGTTTCGAAAGTACAAACGGCGCCATTATTAAGATCTATACGATAAACAAACTACTCTCGCAAAATTTTTTGAAAATAAACTTGAAAAACATAAACTATGAGATCTTATGTGTTATAAAAGCATGTGCTTAAAAGTAGTCAACTGTAAAAGTGAAAATTAATATTACCTTATTGCTTTTCTAAAATTGAAGTGCCAAATTTTAGGTAATTGAAAAGAGGCTCATTCATTGCATATGTTCTCGTTACGCATATAGATTTCTATATTGATTCACGGATAACAGATGAGAAATAAAGTCTTGATGGATAAATTTTACATAAAAAATACATATTACAGATTATGATTTGAAAGTTTAAGAAAAGTTGATATAATTTTCATGAATTTCCGTTAACATAAACATGTGAGCTAATTTAATAAGTAACAATGGAGAAACGTTGAAAAGTCAATTTTAATTTTAATTCTGTATTACTACAATTATTTATGTTAGCTTCCTTAATTTTTTAAAAGTGTACATAATTTCATTTAAAGCGTGTTGTAATGCAATTTGATTACTTTAAACTTACATATATTTTAATTTATTTTAGAGAAAACTTATCAGTTGTCAATTCCTCTGTTAATTTGTTTTTTCTTCTTTTTTGAATGCATCTTTTGCGGTAACATAAAATTTTATTTTCTAATCTTCTGTGTACTTGCATAATTCCACCGATGTTTGGCTCTATATTTATGAAATGCTGCCTGAGGAATTATTTTTGAAAATCTTCTTAGAAATGTTTAATGTTATTTTTATTTTTTTATTTGTTTATTTATTTTTTGGCATTTTCTGCAAATTTTATTTCAAAAAATTCAACGACGTTCTGCAGGAGAAAAAAAGTAACACCCATTTCACGCTTTACTCACTAATCGAATTTTCGCACACACTAATCGAGAGAGCATCTCAAAAAAAGGTGCGCTAACTAAAAACTGAACCAACTGAAACCGCACTAAAGGAGGAATACCAGTGTGTATATTATTCAAAATACATTTTAAAATGTAAAATGTAGCCGAAATGCCAATCACTTCTTTCGAAATTATGCCTATACTCATGTATTCTGATCAAGGAACAGTAAAAATCATTTTGTACACTGCTCAAAAAAATTAAGGGAGCAAGCAAAGACGTGAAGCGAACTGTGCGAGACGGCCATGCATGGTCATAAAATTGAGAGTACACGTGTATCAATGCGCAATACAGAAAAAAAGACGCAAACAAAATTGCAATAAAACTTTAATTCTTTGAAACGATGGAAAAAACAAGAAAATATGATCTTTAGTAACAATTTGGTTACATGTAAATGACAAAAAAAGTATTGTTTAAAAATGATGCAAGATGTTTAACATAGCGTGAGGTCTCCTCGAACAGCTAAGACTGCTGCACACCTGTTTTCCATGGTTGCGATGAGGTTATCGATAAAAATTAAGGGAATATTGTTGAACTTCTCACGAATTGCAATCTCCATGTCCTGGATAGTAAAAGGAGGCCTTGGTCTCGCTGCAATGCGTCGTTCGAGTGTGTCCCTAACATGCTCGATCTCGGGTTCGGTTCAGGATAACATGCTGGCCATTACATACGCTGTATTGTTTCAGATTCAAACATGTTCTCCACAAGACGAGCTGTATGCTGTTTGGCATTGTCATGCAATGAAAACAAAGAAATGTTCAATGACTGCAGCGTAAGGGACGACATGAGGTCTCAGTATCTCATCTGCATACCTTTTGGTCGTCAAAGTGACGAATGATATACAGGTCCGTACGTCCACCTATGCTGAATTCAGCCCATACCATCAACCCACCTCGTCTGAAATGTGATTTTTCACGAACAAATGTGGGGTTATGTCGAGTGTCCCTTTCCCTCAATACCAAAACACGTCGGGTGTCACACTCCAGACTGAATCCGTACTCGTCTTTAAACAGCACCTGACTCCAATCTCGATGTTCAGCAGCCCACTTTCTTCAGGCCGCATGGTGGCTTGAGGTAAACGGAATGCAAACCAATGTGACCACCCTGATGAAGCCTACTTCGGATTGTTTGGCTGGACACCCTTCGTCCTTCTGCCAAGAGAAACTGTCTTTGCAGCTGAGTAGCATTGCTTGTTCTGTCTTAACGAACTGTGAACAGGATATATCGGTCATTAATTGCCGTGGAAGTACGTGGCCGACCTTGCCCTGGTCGGGTCTAACATTCTCTGCTTCTTGGAATCGATTCCACAGCCTTGAAATGACAAGCACTTCTTGCGACTCCAACAATGTAAACCACACTTCGTTGTGTTTGCCCGGATTCAAGTATATCATTAATACCTCGAGCGATGGATTCCAGTAAATCCCCTTGTTGTGACATTTTCAAATCATCTTTTCTCAAAACAACAGCTGAGCAATTGAATTCCACAACTGAGACAGTGAAACAGACGTTTCTGCAAAATCTTGATTTCTGCACCTATTTCTTTTCTCTGGTTTTTGGCGTCATGAACGTTGATTTCCATATGAAATATTTTTCTTCTGTTTTGTGCTACGGTTTAAATTATGGATGCTTTATTTTACTTTAGTTAATGGTGTAAATATTTACGTAATTTTGTTAAAACCACGTGCTCCCCTAATTGTTTTGAGCAGTGTATTTCTAAAGCAAGTTAACAAAATAAAAGTTACGTAATATACAATACGCACTTTAAATTTAAATATTCTACGAACTTCGACACAGACACTATTGACAGATCTCTTTATACATAACATTACACTTTTTCTTTTAAAACATCCAGATATATTTTAATAAAAATACCATTTTAAAATCTAAAATGCAGCCGAAATGTCAATCACTTCTTTCGAAATTATCCCTATACTCGTATTATGATCAAAGAACAGTAAAATTCATTTTGTATTTCTAAAGCAATCTAACAAATTAAAAGTTACGTAATGTACAATAAACACTTTAAATTTAAATATTCTACGAACTTCGACACAGACACTATCGACAGATCTGTTTATACATAACATTACATTTTTTTCCGAATACATTCAGATATATTTTAATCCAAATGCATTTTAAAATCTAAAATGCAATCGAAATGCCGATTTCTTCTTCCGAAATTATCCCGACTAATGCAGTAAAAAAGAAGAGAACGCATAATCGAAATCTTTGCCCCACGGATAGATTTATTGTGATGCCACGTTTTGTTTCGCTAACAGGGAGAAAATAGTTATTTCAAATCAATAGCTAGTGTTTTACAAAAAAGTACCTCCTTGGTTCGATAAATAACATCGATCGGCTTCACGTAGCCATCTAAAAGTCATTAATAAAGAAGGCCTCCGAGACCCGAAGCTCCAAATTTTTTCAAGTCATTATGGAGATAAAATTTTAAATCCCCAGCTCCCACAAAGGAATTTCGAGTTTGACTATGTGCAGAGAAAAGTTTGAAAGTTTAAATAAACGTGATACTTTTACTGTAAAAATGATACAATCTAGTTTGAGACTCTTGTTTATTGTGATTAATATGATTTAATTTTACATTATGCAAGGAGAAAACTTTTGAAAGTTCGAATAATGAAAACACGGGGAAACGAATTGCTCAGACTTAATTTATCCAATACTTTCACCAACAAATATCTAGAAAACATTAATTTTCAGTACTACACGATGTAGTGCCGAAAGTTTAAAAACCTGGTTCAGGCGAAAATAAATGTTTATCTTTTAAATGAAGATAGAATATACGTACCATTACATTAAATTTTAAAAGAAAAGAGACAAATGTGCTTTCGGATATAATGCTAAAATAAACTATTTAATTTGAAATATCGCCAGTAAACTGCAGAATTCGAGAAATCTAATGAATCAGAATCTAGCATAACTTGTACTTTAAAAGATTCGATATTTAGAATATATTTTTAAATAAATATAATTTGAGAAAATTTTAATTTCCTACTATTTTTAATAAGTGAAATATGCATCAGAAGTTATTCATTAAAAATTAAAATCCGAAAGTATTAAATAATCGAGTTATTTTAATATGTTTCATAATATAACCTTTAGTTATGTGGAAGAAATATTTTATAGACAACTAAAGTAGGGATATTTCGTCAGAGGTGCCTGTCCCTCCCCCCCCCCACATCCCCTGATGAAAAAGAAACGACTAATTCAGTTCCGACTAATTCAGTTCTCTATTTTGAAAAAAAGGCGCAGAATTTTATTTTTTTGTATTTTTAAAATGTTTTACTTTTACATTTTTGTTTTGTATTTTAAGTTTATAGATAAAAAGATATTTTTGAGGGTGTGGTTCTAAAAAAAATATCCTAGTTTGGTTTATTTTATGCTTATATCATCCGCCCCCCCCCCCCCCAAAAAAAAAAAAATTGCTTTGGCAGTAGTCTACAGGCACAACTGTTCTAAAATATTGCCCCTCACTGATTTTGTTCTGTGGACGCCCATGTAATTATATGCATACTTTACATAATCCTATTCAAACCATACGGAATCTACAAATCGTAAAACTTCTTTAAAGAACCTAGATAAAATTAATTTTTGCAATAAGTGAGAATAAGAATTTATCTGAAGTAATTTGACTCGTGAGTAGAAATTTATTCCACAATTAGAATAAAATAAAAAATTAAAAACATGACGGCGAGATCTGATTTTTCCGCTGGAAATCCTGATGATTCACCAACTGAAGGTTAGCAACCAGACAATGACTCACATAAGTTATTTGATACTTCAAAGTTGATAACTCTTTAAACTTTACCAGTGAAAACCAGTTTTAAAGTTAGAAAAAGCTTTATAGTCTCTTTATATATCTTTTATTTTATTTTCGCCTTGCTTGATATACGGAAATTTATTTCAGAAATCTTCCTTGGATGTAGATTCTTTTTCACAACTTTAGTACTACCAAACTAAAGTTCTTGGGTTTGATTCCGCATGTACTGCATTAAGTGATTGTTATTGGATTTTTCTTGCACGAAAATGAGAATTTGTTTTATTATCTCATCGACAATCTTACCTGTAGTATTCCTATAAAAGCAGCAAAACCTTTTAAATGTGTACTTTTCATTTTTACTTTTCATTTTTACTAGTATTTTAATCGAAATTTTTTTCGACTTCCGGTTTTTGACGGATTTACACGTTTTAGGGGTCAGAGATTTCGAAAAACATGTTTTTTACAAAATGTCTGTCTGTCCGTCTGTCCGTCTTCATTGTACCATCTAAAAGTGTATGAAGTTATGCTTCAAATTGAACCACATTTTTTTTCTAGGTTTTTGGCTATGGCAAGCAGATTCTATCAGAATTTGGGGATATTTCGACGAAAGGGGGCGCTGTGATCGATATTTTTGTTCCATTTTCACTATTGTACCATCTAAAAGTGTATGAAGTTATGCTTCAAATTGAACCACATTTGTTTTCTAGGTTTTTGGCTATGGCAAGCAAGTTCTATCAGAATTTGGGGATATTTCGACGAAAGGGGGCGCTGTGATCGATATTTTTGTTCCATTTTCACTATTGTACCATCTAAAAGTGTATGAAGTTATGCTTCAAATTGAACCACATTTTTTTTCTATGTTTTTGGCTATGGCAAGCAGGTTCTATTAGAATTTGGGGATATTTCGACGAAAGGGGGCGCTGTGTTAGGCATTTAAAGATTTCAAATTCAAAAAATGTGCAAATTCAAAAAAATTAGAAATCCTAGAACTTTTTTATGTTAAATGTTCGGCCTTGATCCGGAGAATCTGGAGCAATTTTTGTTTTGCCTCTATCTTGAAAAATAGCTGAGATATAGCTGTTTGAAATTTTAGGGTGGCTGACATTTTCAAACAAGACGGTGGAATTTCATCCATAAACGGGTTTAATTTATGAGTTTTAGTTAACATGATTTCGGCAAATTTTCTTTCATTGCTGTAACCATTCATCCTATTACATGCTTATCACTATATATTTATATTCGCCAACGTCGAATTCTCGCCAAACTTGGCGACAGTTGGCGGAATTTTACCAAATTTGGCGACCAACATAAGTTACCATAAATGAAGCCAACTTGGCTGTAGAGGACTAATTTGGCGATATCCTCATTCAAATTCAATGTTGACGAAAACTGGGATTGAATCTTCTTTATTTATGTTCCACGCATTTGAGCTTCGTGTTTTCCCGTAAAATTAGCTAAAATCGTAAAACCAAGGAGTAGGGAGGTTTAGTATACATCGGTTGTTCGCATCCCTGTATCCCGACGATTCGCAAGCAGCTGACGAACAACAGAATGACGAAAAATATTGATTTTATTGGCGATGTGATAGCGAATTTTGAAGTATTACATGACTGAGATAGAAGAAAGTTTTGGGATTGGCACATCCGACTAGTTTCAATATAAATTTGCTACAACAAAGAATAGTAGGTTATATAGAAATGAATTCAAATAATTTTATCTCAGTTATATAGTGTCGATAAGAATTGTACGGGAGGGCTCGGGCATTAGAACGTTGGCACATTAAGCCACAAGTCCTGGTAATTGCTAGAGACATTCATTTTAACTTGAAAGCTGGATTTGAAAGTCGTCTCTTGAATATCGCGTAATTTACGGAGGTAAAAAGTCTTTATTTTTTTCATTCGCTAAATAACTTAATTTAATATATACTTCCACTATATATAGGACGTCCAAAAGTAAATGACCCTATATTAAAGTTGTATACAGACAAAAATACTCTTCAGAAAGTTGTGAAATTTTATGATGGACATAATGAAGGGATGGGAACTTTAGCGGAAAAAATAGTTCAAATTTCGTCGCCAGAGGGCGTTTTTTAATGAATTACACATTTAGCATACTTTTACGATAGTTTACAAATTTTATTACAACAAACATGTTCAGCAAAACATTTTTCTTTAAATCAGAAATTTCGAATTCACAACAGGAAATTTTTGCAGTTCTTTTTGCTTTATTTAACTTCGGATATTACGTGATTACTTAAAGTTAAAAATCTTCTTTCAGAATTTCCGGTTTGAATTCCAAATTTCTGAATTTAAAAAAAAGGCCAAAATGGCAACTTTGATCTGGAATCGTCTGGTAAAATTTCGCCACCAGATGTTATGAAACACTACAATAAAGATTTAAACAAAAATGCAAATATATTTCAATGCCATTACGTTTACCAGATCCAACTTTGTAAAATTGTCTTACCAAAACGATAATTCCGCAGTAGTCGCTCTACGGAAATTTCGGACTTTGAAGGGGATGTCAAAAGGTTCAATGACTGTTAAAAATCTTCAATTAATGGTAGCCAAATTTGAAGAAACAGAGTCGTTGAATGTTCGTTCTGGAAGAGGAAGAAAGCTTGTTTCTGCAAAAGCAATAGAGTTCAGGTGGAAGAGGACAAAGCATCCTACGTACAGGCTAATACATCGTATGGCGTCCATCGTGTGGCAGAATCACTGGATATGTTTCGTTCAACTATCCAGAAGCGGAATATCCTCCGGTATTATCCGTACAAGTTTCAATTTGTACACGAGTTGCTTCCACATGATTTCGAGACTCGACACAGTTTCTCACTCTGTCACTTCAGTTTCTTGCTCGCTTTGAGGTTGATTCAGAATGGCCTTGCAATATCCTCCAGACAGACTTTCATTCGGACGGTTAAGTGAAAATACTCACAACTGCCAAATTTGGGAACCAGAAAATCCAAGTTTAATTTTACAGGTTCCGTTGCATTCACCAAAAGTGACAGTATGGTGTGTGTGTAGACAGACGGTTCAGTGAAAATACTCACAACTGCCAAATTTGGGAACCAGAAAATCCAAGTTTAATCTTACAGGTTCCGTTGCATTCACCAAAAGTGACAGTATGGTGTGTGTTTTCTGCATCATTTATTCTCGGCCCGTACTTCTTCGAGGAATTAAATGCCAGAGGTCCAGTAACATGCTCGATCATCGGGCAGCGATATGCACCGTTGTTACAGAATAAAATTGACCCGGATCTTCAAGCACGCCAGTGCTTTTCACGCCTCATTTTTATGCAAGATGGAGCTCCTCCACACATTAGCCTTTGTGTTAAGGACGTCCTCGAAAATCACTTCACAGAAGTGTCATCAGCTGCCACTTTCGTAATCTGTGGTTTCCCTGATCCCCAGACATCAATCCATGTGACTTTTGGCTCTGAGGTATTTGAAATATCTGATAAGTCGTGATAATCCAAGAACTTTACGTGATCTTAAAGACAGCATTTCACAACATGTTCTCATAATTTTTCAGAGCACACTGCAGTCAATTGTGGAACATGCTCTCTTACGATTCCAGATGGTAGCTGAAAATGATGGCCGTCATGTGGAACATGTTTTGTTATATTAAAATTTATAAACTATCGTAAAAGTATGCCAAATGTGAAATTCATTAAAAAGGTCCTCTAGCGGCGAAGTTTTGAACTAATTTTCCTTCACTCAAACAAATTCCCATCCCTTCATTATGTCCTCCACAAAATTTCACAACTTTCTGAACAATAGTTTCGTTTGTAGACAAC
Source organism: Maratus michaelseni (assembly GCA_963931845.1). NCBI lineage: Eukaryota > Metazoa > Arthropoda > Arachnida > Araneae > Salticidae > Maratus > Maratus michaelseni. Next base: position 140,334,584 of record OZ007587.1, on the reverse strand, counting down.
ATTTAATTATGGACACCCACTACTAAGCATTAGTCAGAATTATTGTCTTTCATATATTTACAATGGTTATGGCATTATCTAATTTCGTCAAATGATACTGTAGTAACCATTAACCTGTAACTAAACTATTCTGCCGGAAGGAATAAATTATTGGACAGCAAATACCTCACGGAATACACTTCTTTTTTTGGATGGGCTAACGACAATTTTGTCTTTGAAACCATTCAGAGTGCCACAAGATAGATGGAAAACCATTAGGTGTATCGATAGAAAACATGGTGCCATACATTTTAATCATCAAATTGTCTAAAAAAATAGCCATTCGACTGAAAATTATGCTTTCTTTTAATTCATAAGAAAACATATTTTGAATACATATATTGGGGGGGGGGGGGGGGGAGGGGGTTCAATTTTGTGATTAAAATTCATGGATATATGGACTCTTTCATTTTTTTTTTTTTTTTTTTTTTTGGCCGACTGTACTTTTGTCAAACTAGTTTCAGATCATTACAGGAGATGGGGAGGAAATGTAGAATAGAGTCATCAACTTCTACTAAAGACACTACTCACATAAAAGCCAATGTAAAAACAAAGTTAAAGCTAAAAAAACAAACCTCCGTTGTATGCTAAAAATTGAATTTGAAATTCGTTTCTAGAGTATTAAGTATTTACCAGATGGATTTTTTTCCCCAAGTAGATAAATAACTAATTTAACATATACTTTATATACAAACGAAACATTAGAATTCCTGTTATTGTACTATTTCCTTTTTGAATGGATAGGGTATTTTATAATTTCAATTTCTCAAACTAAGGGCATGCATCATACGATAGCTATTCAAATTAAAATCATTAGCCAGAGTATGCATTATTTGCAAAAATTAGGAAATTTGAACAATTCAACAACCACTTTATGTTAAAACTTGAATTTTAAACTCCTCTGTAGAGCATTGTATAATTTCCAATGGGAATGAATTTCCAAGCCTTTATTTTACAACAGGATAATAACTAATTTCAATATATATTAAACACTATTTATTGTTTTGCTGAACTATTATCCTTCATATATGTGCAGTTGATGGGGCAACGATCCAGCTTAATGTAAAGGCAATATAAAAGCCAAAAACTTTCAATTTATCTTTAAAATTAAAATTTAAACTGGTGTTTAGAATATTGATTTTAGGGAATAAAGTATTCATTTTTAAAGTACATTAGTTTACAATAGATAAATAACTAATTTAACTTTTTACAGTGTGTCCATAAATTATTGGCGTTGTTTCCTTAACTTACACCTTTTAAGTTAAGAACATGACGAAAAATATTTTTGCATATTCGCAAAGTACAACTCAAATTGTTTATAAAATAATACAACTCAAAAATACAACTCAAATGTACAACTCAAAAGTCCGCTAATTTGTGTGATAACCCTAGCGGTGGCGGCGTCGCATTGTGAAAGGCTGTGACGTGAGAATTCAAAATGGCGAATGCACAAGAAAAAGCAAAGTGCGCGTATTGTGGTTTTTCGACACAAAAATCCTTCATCAGTACACATAACTCATTAAAACTTTTTGCTAAATTTGATAAAATATTAACATCAATTATTATTTTATCAAATTTGATTGTAATTTGATTAGTAACATTTTGAGTTGCGACTTTACGCATAACTTTGCTTGTGTTATTTAAAAAAAAACTTTTTTAAATTGTACTTTACGAATATGTAATAATATATTTCGTCATGTCTTTAAATCAAAAGTTATGAGCTAATGAAACCCCTAAAATAATTTATGGACACCCTGTATTTTCAATATATGATAATCATTAGTACTTTCTTTTTTATCAAAAACTATTTCTTTTAACATGTTTAGAACGGTTATAGCGTTTCATAATTTCGTCAAATATGGTGCATCAAATGATACTGAGTAACCATTATCCACTAACTCTATTGCCGGAAGGAAGAAATTATCGGACAACAAATACCTCACGGAACACACTTCTTTGTTGGATGGGCTAACGACAATTTCGTCCCCGAAGCCATCAAGAGTGCCACAGAGTGCATGATAGGTGGGAAACCATTAGGTACTCCTGTCACGCTAGCTTCAGGTCATTACAAGAGACGGGGAGGAAATGTAGAATAGAGTCATCAACTTCTACAAAAGACACTACTCATATAAAAGTCAGTTCCGTGGAGAGGGGACAAAAGATGGAGAAAGTCAGATATTTTGTAGCAGTTTTGTCGTCTGATTATTTTTTCATGTTACACCTCTCGCTCAAGTGAATTGTTAGGAAATATGTTTCGAGAATAAAGCGTTTTGGTAAATATCTTTTAGTAAATTTGGAGAGTAACAACTAGAATTTTCTTATTTTTGCCAAGAATAAGTGGCGTTATTTTTATTTCAAATGTAAATTTCAGGTAAGAAAAGGCATTTAATTTATAGAAGATAAAGTTAAATTGCTATGCTTTTTTTTTTTGAATGGAGAAAGTATATCTATTTTAAAATGAGCATAAAGTATTTTAAGCGAATACTTAAAGATTAAATTTAGTCATGTCGTTTGAAATTTCAGAGTCTCTCATTAGTTTTCGAATGTAAGATATTTTTTAACCGAATAAAAGTTTTGGGATATGTTTTTACGTTTCTAAAATTCTGAATTTCTAAAAATTTTTTGAATCAGGATAATAAATGTATATTTTATTAATTTTGTAAGTAAACAAAAAGAAAAAAAAAAAAAGATTTTTATCAGTAAGTTTCTCGAATCAGAATTTTAGGCTTATCAACAGATTTCTATTCCTACGATAGTTTAAATATACTTAAATTTTTTAAAGAGGATTAAATTCAGGATGAAATTGGCGATATAATTTATTTTCTAGAAAGCACTTAAACTTTGATCAAGTATTATGACTTTCAGTTATAAGTTAAATTACATAATTATTTGCAAATCTTCATATTACATAACAACTGGTAACACAAGAATTCCAGTTGGAATGCCGAACACTGTAATACGAACCCTTTTAACTGGTTTATTTTAACAGCACGACCATAAATATTAATAAGAAATAATGCGAAAGTTTGGTTTGTGACAAAAATATATCTTACACGGGATACTCACATCTAGTTCATATATAAAAATACCAAGAAACCTTTTTCATACGATATCGATCTCCAGTAAACGACATTCTAAGTAAAATATTCTATCAAATAAAGTATCAAGAATTATATAACCGTTTGATATTTTTAAACTGTTATTAATAAGTCTACAGTTATTTTTTTTTTAATCAAAAGCAAAGAAGAATGAGATTTTCTCATAAGACGTCCATAAAATTCTGCTCCCTCATGATTTAAGTACTTAAATTAATTGACTTACCTATAAAATGAAAACATTCTTCTTTCTTTCATTTAGTAAAATACCTTGCCAGATTTTTTTATGACATTTAATACCTAAAAGGGGGAAAAAATAGGCTTAAGTACTTTGTATATCAATGAATTTAATGTAACATGAATGTAAACAAATAAGAGTTAATTATTAATTTCAAAAGCAGAATTGAATAAATTATTTATCAAAATGAAAGTTAAGCATTGTTAATATTTTTCCTAAACATCATATAATACCAAGAAATTAACAAAAACAAAGATTAAATAAACATATTTATTTATTATGTACAATAATACTTTTCGTTTGAGAAAATATTTTTTCATATATTTATTACTATACATTATTTATACTATACATATACTATACACTTAAATTTAGATATAGTAGTGATCATAAAAATTTGCAATCGTATACTAAATGAACATAAGTGCGTTAAGAAAATATTTATTCTAGCTTAGTTTACATTATTTAGTTATAGAAACTATTGCATTTTTTAATATTTTCATCATTTCTGAAAATACACTTTTGCAATTTTCGTTTCGCAACAATGAAAAACAAGAACGAAAAATCATGCATCGGGATAGATTATGAAACACTTTCCAACACTAACGGAATTTAAAAATTTCATTTTGTAATACAATGAAATCGATCATAGTCCGTTTGGTAACATAATTCTTTTGTATGTCTCTGTAAGTGAACTATAAATGCTACTATACTCCTGAGAAAGTACATCAGAGATGAATATATAATTCATTATAACACCATTAAAATGCTTTTTCCCCCATACACCATAATGTGACGGAATATTTTTGAGTATCCCTGTAAACAAACTATAAATGCTACACAAATCATTTTCAATACCCAATATTCGATAGTAAACATCAATAACATATATAAATTATATGGTAATCCGAGTATATTTACAAGAGTGGAGCACAGACAGTCAAACTGAATTCATAAACACATTTCAATTATGTTGGAAACTGTGTTAAATAATAATAAAAAAAAAACAGTCTCCAAACGTAATGGATTATATTGTCCCAATCTATGCACTTAAGGGATGAAAAAAAAACGTAAAAGTAAAAAAATTGAAATATTTCAACCAAAGAAATAAAACCTCCCTTAAGCCCGCATCTGAAACTTTTACAGTAACTTTTGGGGATTTTTTTTTTCACCTTGAAAACATGTAAATTGCTCCTGAAGACGTCGCTCATTAATGTGCAAAATGATCTTCCGTCATGATCTAGCTTTTGCCCAATGCCTTTATTTTACTCAAAACTTTTCAACAGTCAAATACATATTCAAAAGAGTCGTCTAAAGTGTTCTAAGGGCTTCTATGTTCTAAGGCAAGCCTTTTATTCTGCTGTCATACCAGTATAATACCGCGTTTTCTTAGCAATTAGAAACCGTTTCTAATTGTTATTTTCATAACATTTTCAGTGAAATTATTTCTTTATAAATATATGTATATTATCATTTATCCTACCTTATGTTTAAAGTTATGTACACAACGAAAGAAAATATTTAACAGAATGAACTAACATATTTACAATTTTATGTATTAATGAATCTGATATGTTTCAATATTGAAAGCAAAGTGGAAACTGCGGTATTTGGTATTTATTTAAAAATTCTGATTTTTATAACCCCCTCCCTTTATTTATTCTTTTGCTTTCTACTATATTTTGTATAATTCAATCTTGAAAACATTTTCGATTTCACAACAAAACTCAAGCATACGTAAACGCTTATTTTCTGGGCGTGCAGAAATTCACACGTATTTAATAAATATTTATTTTTTCATAAATATTTCAGAAACTGAAAGTAATATTTTGATACAAATAAAAATTATCATTGCTATGATGTTTCAAGTACACATGCATTCTACCTTAATCTCTTTCAATAACTAATAGCCTTCTATTTCATGTCTTTTGATATTTTTATTATTTATTTATTTATTATTTATATTATTTTTTAAGTGCAGTAAATTTAAATTAAAAACATTATTTATCTAAACAAAATTATCTCAACAACGAAAGAGAATATTTAGGACAATGAACTAACATATTTACAAATTCATGTATGAATGAATTTGATATGTTTATCTCAATAAATATACAATTTTTTAATTAAATGCAAGGGTTTTAATTTATCAGTGTTCCAATAAAATTATTGAATTGTTTTTAAAATCCACCATCAAATAACAAAATGTAGTTTTCTTATTACATCAAAATATAATATTGTATTTCGTATGTTATAAAAGTAATTAAAAAATATATCGAATGACATTGTATTAAAGATCTTTTCAAAATAACTAATTTTCTTTACAATACTGAATATGCCAGACCTCAAATATAATTATAAATTTATGCATTTTATTTAGTGTTGTCGATTAATTTAAACACGCATAAAATGCATTTTTTTTTTTTTAATGATCATTTCACTTTTCTTAATAAAATGGTTTTAAGTTAATGCTAAGATGCTAGAAATTCAAAGATGCCTGTTAAAACCAAAATTACGCATTTTAATCAACCAGACTTATTCATTTAATTAATTCGTTGCATTCCGGAAGTAAAATTATCCATTTATAACTTATTTTACAGACATAATATTCTGAGAAACAATTTCGAAAATTTTTCAAACTAAACAAATACCAATTATGTGCATCAATGACTCTTACTTTTACTTTCCGTCCAAAATTAACTGAATTATTAAAGAATTTCAAATAGAAGTTGAGTTGGACTAATTTCATTTAGTTAGGCGGATTCCAATCCTGACGCGAGACGACATTGAAAGTAATTTGCAAATCCCGTCTTCTTTAAATAACATTAGAACCGTACACCCTCACTTGCGAATTCAAATTCCCTTGGAGCGTTCCTATTATCACCAAAGAACAATGGTTCTAATGCGGACAATAGGAAATGAACTTAGGACGAACTGTCATGAGAAAATAGCCCACATTCACCGAAAACAATAGGAAGCCTGGGATGGTATGCCATTCATTTTTAATGCAGGTAAATAACGTTGAGAAAGGATTTTTAAGAGAATGACGGTCGTCTTTTGAAAAGAATTTTTCCAAAAGGAATTTGAGAATTTATATTTATGGCGGCTTGTTAGCGATAAATGTTCAATTATCGCTCTCAACTTTCCTTCCCCTAATGGAGATGTAACTGGTTGCATTTTGAACAGAGTGCTTTACAAATTTTGCTGAAGGAATTTAGATGATAATACGAAATTGTTTTCTTTGTTCAACAGAAAAGAAATGTTCTCAATAATGTAAACGTTGTCTAAAAAAAATGATTATCTATTTAGAGGATTTTGAACTCATGTTTTTTACCATAAGAAAATATGACACAGAGGTCGTATTCTTCAGAGTGAGATTAAATTTATTCTATCGATACGTAGAAAAAAAAAATTAAGCGAAAGCGAAAAAAAAAAACGCATTTCGAAGGAGATAAATAATTAGTACTTTCTGAAGCGAATTGGATAAAATATACTTATGGAGGCTTGTTAGCGATAAATGTTCAATTATTGCTCTCAACATTCCTATACACTAATGGAGATTGTAACTGGTTACATTTTGATCACAGTGTTTTACAAATTTTACAAGAGGAATGTAGATGATGATAATACATTTTTTTTCAGAAAAGAAATGCTCTCAATAATGTAAACGTTGTCTATTTTTTAAAAATCTAATTAGAGGATTTAGACATCATCCTTTTGCTTTAAGAAAATATGACACAGAGGTCTTATTCTTCAGTGTGAGATTAACTTATTCTATCGTTATGTAGAAAAGAAATACTTAAGCGAAAGAAAAGACAGATTGAATTTCGAAGGAGAAAATAATTAGTATTTTCTGAAGCAAATTGGATAAAATTTACCTATGGAGGTTTGTTAGCGATAAATGTTCAGTTATCGCTCTCAACATTCCTTTCCGCTAATGTTGATTGTAACTTGTTGCATTTTAAACATATAGTGTTTACAAATTTACTAAAGGAATTTAGATGATGATAATACGAAATCGTTTTCTTTGTTTGTTAGAAAAGAAATTTTGTGAATATAATGTAAACGTTGCTTATAAAAAAAATATTACCTATTTAGAGGATTTTGAACTGATGCTTTTATCTTAAGACAATAATGACACAGAAGTTTTATTCTTTAGTGTGGGATTAAATTATTCTGTCGATACGTAGAAAAAAAAATTAAGCGAAAATGTAAAAAAAAATCGAATTTCGAAGGAGATAAATAATTAGTATTTTCTGAAGCGAATTAGATAAAATATACTTATGGAGGCTTGTTAGCGATAAATGTTCAATTATCGCTCGCAACATTCTTTTCCACTAATGGGGATTGTAACTGGTTGCATTTTAAACATAGTGCTTTACAAATTTTACTAAAGGAATTTAGATGATGATAATACGAAATCGTTTTCTTTGTTTGTTAGAAAAGAAATGTTGTCAATGATGTAAACGTTGCTTCTAAAAAAATATTATCTATTTACAGGATTTTGAAATGATGTTTCTATTTTAAGAAAACTGGACTATCTAGGGCTCTGGGGCAAGCATCATTCTGGGGGGGGGGGGGACCATGCGTCCAGCATAGATTATGAAACACATTCCAACACAACCGGAACGAAAAGTCAACGTTAAATAAGGTAAAAGAAGATATGTAAGTAAACAGTTTAGGAAACATTTACCACATTGAAAAATACAGTTTTCGAAATTACCTACCATTGCAAAAAAAGTAGTCGATTTATTTTGTGCAGCCTGTATATGATCTGTAGATTTGGATATACAATACATAGCATGATAAAAATTAGTTCAGTTTGAAAATTCACATTTAGCAATTTTTGCCAATCGATGGAAATGCACTCAACACAGCCCTGTACCTCAACACAGCCTTTTGTACAGCCCTGTATATTATCTAAACACTTTTGTTCATATCACATATTAAGCTGAAATTTAATTCAGGTAAAAAACGCATACGGCAACTTAAAACTCATTTCCAGCAATTACCAGTCATAAACGACAATGTACGCATTTTGTTCTTTGCGTAGCCATGTATAGGAATTTATTTATATCCCACAAACAGAAAATAGTGCTATTTACATAATTTTTTCGAGAAAAAAAGCAGGCTATGAAACAAATAACTGATACATATTTACGTGCAAGCACTGGGCGCAATCTCCAAGCTCATTTAGAACGCTTCGGGCTAGGTAAAAAGTCGTCCTCGCTGTCCACATCGACATTCGAACTCGTAACATTATGATCAGACCAATGGGAACAGCCAGGGCGAACAGATGAAGGACGGACGACTCCTGGTCTGGACTAAATATTGTACAGCAAGAACATTCATAATACAATTATAAACTACCCTTAAGTAATTCACTCCCATAGTGCGTAATACTTGTGAATTCCCTTGTGTAACAATCATATGATCAACCGAATTTATACACACCACGTGGTATGAAAAAAATTTACTTGAACTTAAAAACGAAACAAAGCTTGAAAACGCACTTATCACACATAGACTTAATGCCTAAGTGGGACAAATCGGACCGGCAGAGCCAGACCGTGGACCTTTAGCGTCCCACCCGGGAGTAATTATCGCATGTATACTGTAACCGAATTCTTTAATGTGTCCCTGTAAATGAACGATAACCGCAATGCACGCCATACTTTTAAGCGAGCAATTTATAGTGCACCTCAGTAATGCGTATAATTTTCATTATTTTTCAAATAGTGAAACATCATAAAATTACACTGCAGACGATTTTTTCCCGTAGAACAATGTGTAACAGAACTATTTTATTTGACCCTGTAAATGAACCGTAAACGCAATGCACACTATACTTTAAAGGGAGCAATTTATAGTGAACCTCAGTAATGAATATAATTTTCATTATGTTTCAAATAGTGAAACATCATTTAATTACACTGCAAACGATTTTTCCCGTCGAACTATGTGTAACAGAATTATTTTTAAAAAGTTTTCTTCAAAAACTATTTAAGATAAAGATTTTAAAAATATCCCATACGTCTAAACAAAGACGAATTTCATATATATATATATATATATATATATATATATATATATATATATATATATATATATATATATATATATATATATAGGGGAGAGTAGGATAGAATCGGGTAGGCGGGTCAAAGAACCGGGTACGCTGTTTTCTCGCTGATGGGTGAGGCCCTAGGGACAGCACTCGTCTTAACTACATCCCTTTGCGTCCCCTAGAAGTGTGCCATCGGATTTTGAAATGAGTTAATCTATGTGTCTGTGCAGTGCTGCTGGCTGGGAAGTAATTCCCCTCAAAAGTTTTAATTTTCCACAGTCTTTTCTTCTGTTTAAATAAATCAAGCCTGACGCATCGATTTAGGTAAGTAAACCACTGTTTTTTATAGCTTTTACACAATATTTTAATGCCAAGTAGAAGTGTGTTGTCCAGCTATCCAGGAGAATGACCATGTTGATTTTTGGTCGTCTGTTGGGGCAAAACCCGACACCCATGGTTTTGCATTGAATTATGCAATTAATTGTTTCTTCACTGAACAGGAGGTGAAGGATGGATACAATGCCCAGTCTGCAAAGAGTGGACACATCAGGAGTGTAGTTGATACGAGAAATACAAGCCGAGAAAGACATTATATGACAACATTAAAAATTGCTTGAAAACCTGAAGAAAAAGTTACTGACACTAAAAAATGTATATATGTTATAAAGTTTGATTCAAAATTTATTACAATAAAGATTTTTGTTGCTGGAAGTGTAAAAACTTAATTTCTGATTAGTAACCGATTTTAAACTAACCAGCAAAATTCGGAGCTGTTCCAGATTGTCCTAGAAAGCGCCTTTTCCCAAGTAGAGAAGAATTTTGTTGTGGCAACTGGTGTGATTTTTCAATAGCCCAGATGTCCCCAAACACTTATGTGGAGTGTTCCGATTTTTCCTCCCTTCTAGACTTTTGTCAACAAAGGGAAAGCGTTAGGTACCAAGTTTTACTATACTTTCTCCTATATATAATTAAAACGAAATCACATATGTCAAAATCAAAGGGAAATATAATACAAAAATAAAGCACAGTAAATTGAAGATGCAAATATGAGAAACTCTGAATATCTTATGGATTCTTCAGAGGAGCTTCATAAGAATAGATCATAGTAACGATATGTTATTTCGTCGAATATTGTCAGCATTAAGCCTAATAATGACAATAATGACAATATTAAGCACCTTATAGGATATCGAAAAATCATTGAATGAAAGAAATTAAGATAACCAATATATATAAACATTAGCTTTTGAATGACGAAAAAAAATTTAACCGAAAAAAACATTTAAAAAATAAAACATTGCAAAGCTAAATGCTTAAGTGTGATACAAATAACGTTTACTTTCAACCACAAAATAAAACTGAACAAGATTGAAAGCATTTTGCAAATCTTAAAATACTGCTGGATAAAGTTATGGTTTCAAGCTTTCTGCGCCGTTAATCTGATATCTATTCATGGCTGCCAGAACATTAAGGCATCCTTTTCTCCCTTTGTCATATATCAAGCTTAATATGAGCGATGGAATGTATGAATTGGTGTCCTTTTATTCCACAATGTGTTAGTAACAAGACCTTTAAAAGCGTGGAATTATCTTAAATTACGTGGATAGGGCGGAAACTACATAGCACAAAGCGGATATATTAGCAGAACTGTGGGCTTTAAATTTGTGTTCATGGAGGAAATTAGACGTATTTACGAGTATATAAATGACTTTCGGTGACTTCTACGTCTCTTTTAAATGAAGAAATTTACTTTTAGGTAAAAAATAAAACTTATTTAGATTTATTTTACAGTTAATGTTCTCCTTCATGGATCTATTTGTCTTGACCAATAACTAAACATTTTGTTTTAACTGAATATTGGTTGTTTACTATCAAATTAGATTTAATAAACTATTAAAGCTAACTGGTAGAATTGGTAAATAGAGCACATGTAAGCCTTTATAATTAATTATCAAACGATAACAAATATATATTTTTAAATTATAGCAAACAACTTTTTATTTAGTTAAAACACAATATTATTGAGGGATAAATTAAAAAATAAAACAGAATCCAAAATGTTGTTTCTTTTATTTTTTTCATCATTAATGCTATTTTAATAGTCATTATCACTACAAGAAATTTTCTTTTTAACATATTAAAATTATTAACAAAAGGCAGCTATGGAACTAGACTGTATTTTAAATGCATTTATTATGTGATATTTCATGATTGCCGATTTTCCCACAGGGACGAATACGTTTTAGATTATTCCACAAAAGCGTCTAAAATGTTCATATAAGTATATTACGTATGTTACTTATATTATTATTACTATTATGTATCATATATTATGTATTTATTCATGTGTATATGTTTTGAAGATTAGAAGTGGGCGACGATCTTGCTCCTTTGACGAATTTGTAAATATAATTCGATGCCAAGCACTTATAAAAAAAACTTAATCAATCTGCTACGATCTATAAGAATCAAATTACAAGATGGTTCAAATTTATTTGTGATGATACCATAAAATTTTGTCCTTAAAGGTATGAAAATAATTGTTTGACTGTTAGTGAGTTAGTTAGTGAAGTGGCAAGTCGCTGCCTCCGATGTTAGATATTTAAGCGGTGCTAGATATTTAACCTGTTGCAAATAATGTTTGCACATATGAGAGCTGACTTTTCAGAATTAACATTTTTTTGCGTTAGGATTATTATATTAAAACGATTTTCGTTAAATTAGAGGTAACAATTGTAAGCAGTACACCGCGATTTCTAAAAATTCGAATTTGCTATTCGCAATTGCAGTTAACTTCTTTGTATCACCTCTCGGTGAAACAATCGATTTAGGACGTCTAGATTATAGAATTTGGGAACGAATCAATGGCTTTCTCAATTGTTATTTTCTATTATGGCGATTATGCCAATTGTATTATTATCTCGCATTTGTCCCTCACTACCCGACACTCTCCACTCTCGCAAGGTCTACTCTCGTCTCCACTCTCGTCTCGGGGTCGCAAATGACGTTTAAAGGATGAAAATCGAGAAAATGCATTTGGAAATGGACAAACTGAGACAAGAAAGAAACACTTCAGAAAATTATTTATTGCACAGAATAGGTACAACACAGCTCGTGATGTCCAGAGAAAACAAATATTTTACAACAATTGTTCAATATGTCGACCGCGGACATTATTACACAGAGTACATCTACGGAGCAACGACTGGCGGAGACGCTCGAAGATTCCGGCGTTTCCTGGATTGGCCTCCAAGCTCGCCGGACCTTAACCTTTTGGATTTCTTCTTCTGGCGACAAATGAAATCCCTCATTTATGACATGCCAGTAGAAACGCCAGAAGTTGTAGCGCGTATTGTGACCGCTGCAGGAGAAATCCAGGAAACTCCTGGAATCTTCGAGCGTGTCCGCCAGTCGTTGTTCTGTAGATGTACTCTGTGTAATAATGTCCGCGGTCGACACTTTGAACAATTGTTGTAAAATATTTGTTTTCTCTGAACATCACGAGCTGTGTTGAACCTATTGTGTGCAATAAATAATTTTCTGGAGTGTTTCCTCTTGTCTCAGTTTGTCCATTTCCAGACGCGTTTTCTCGATTTTCATCCTTTAAACGTCATTTGCGACCCCATGTTCCATTGCATTTTTTGTTCGTCTTCATGAGTACTAGCATCCCTCTAAGTTTGTTGAAGCATTTCAGATACTCCCTATATATATATATATATATATATAAACTTTATACTTTCCAAGATTATACCAAGTGTTTCACACACTTCAGAATCTGCATCACAGTGTGGTGTAAATTCGAAAATAATTAATTTTTAAGTTATTTATGTGATTATTTATTTACTTTTCAGCGACAAAGCCGTATTTCTTTCACTACGGAATTTTCTGTCCAGAAATTTGGAGTGCACTTTTGGCACTTTTGGTAGGCACAAGTTGCTATTTTCAGAAATGTATAACGATTGTGACAACTACCGACAAAATTATTTTCGCTTTTATCGCTCATAATATCTTCTACTTATCACAGAATTTCAAATTTTACCTCATCAATTAGGAAAAAAAGAAATTTGTTTGAAAACTGCAGCTCATAATTTTTAATTAAGATTCAATCAGGGATTATATTTAAATCTATCTCAACAATGAGAGTTTGTTTGCTACAATAATGTAAATTAACTACTAACATAGTTGGCCCAATTGGCAGTTAATCACCCAAAGCAAATAATAATAAAAAAAAGATTAATTATAAGGTCAAATTAACCATAAGCTACCGCACTTTGGCGCTATATTATTAATTGTCAATGAAAAAACGGATTTTCTTTTTATGTTGAACATAAAATTAATATTAAGTTAAATTGATTAAATATACGCTGCATTAAAATATGCTTCGATTTATATTTTCATCTGTTTTATTTGTGTGTGTTTATATATATTTTCATTTTTTCCTTTCCAGTCTTTGCTTTTTCATCCTTTTGGGTATACTTCCTTCAGTGATCATTTCATAGCTTTTTAGAATGTCTTTTCCTTCGTTCTTAACATGTATTTTCATTTTTAATATATATATATATATATATATATATATATATATATATATATATATATATATATATATATATATTAATTAATTAAATTTTATTATATTATTTATTTTATTTTATTTCATTTCATTTATTTATTTTTATATTTTGCTTTGAAGAATGCACACAAAGAGAATGAAAAGAAACCTTACACAAAAGAAAATGAAGTATTAAACTAAAGAAGGACAAAGAAACGGGGGAATATATTGTCAAGTTGCATCAAAACAGCAAATTCTTTCAATTTTAAAAGCAGCTCTGAGGAAGAAGTCAAATTTAAATTTGTTGCCACAGCAAAATATCTAAATTTTGTCATTTAGAAAGTACATACAATGCAAATAAAAAAGAAAACTTACACAAAAGAAAATTAAATACTAAACTAACTAGACGAGGTAGAAAAAAATGAAGGATATATTTTCTAGTTACATCAAAATACCAAATTCTTTGCGTTTTATAAGGAATTCTGAGGAAATGGTCAAATTTAAACTCATTGCATATCTAAATTTTGTATTTTAAATATTTTAAAACTTTAATGTTAAAGATAATAAGAAAAGCATGTTTGTATGTAAAAATAATTATTAGCATTTTTTAATTTATATGTTTATTAAATTTCAGTTTTTGCCTAAATATGTTTTTATTTATTTATTTATTTATTTTAAATCTATATTTAATTTTAGCACATCGTACACATCTTATTCGAAAGAATAAATACAAATTCGATTTAATACAAATGAGCTTTTCATAAAAAAATAAGCAATTAACTTCTACAAAAAATACTCAAATGTAAATTTTTCAAATTGCGGAACAATCTAAAGATTCAGCTCTAGTTTATGTTTCTCTTTAGAAAACAGTTATTTTCATGAATTAGCAAATAAATTTAGCAAAGTCGTCTTGCAGTAAGATTTCACAGAAAATTAATTGTTTAAATTAAACATTCCGACATATTTTAATTTCAAACTATTCGTTCATTGTTACAAATATATGCATGAAAGCGGAAGACGGTTCAATAAATAAGGCAGTTTTAAATGTCTAACTCTTCAGAAACTGATTTGTTTTGCAATAAGTATCCAATTTATGATGGGTAATTTAAATATACTACAAAGAATTTTCTCTGGGAATTTCAAAGAGAATGTATAATATCCGTCAAGCAATTTTTGTATTTGCTATGTAGAAATGAGCTTTGAAAGCGTGATTGAAACTTAATAGATTTCACTATTGTTACATTCTACAAACGGCTTTAATGATTACTTTTTTTTAAAAGTTAATTTCAAATATTTGTTAAAATTGAAAATTACTTATTGAATAAAACAAACTTAAAAATGTCCTTAAACATCAAATAACTGATTTTTCTCTAACTCGAGGAAAAATGAATATTTCTATCAGCTTCAAAATTTCGTTTAAAACCCTTTCACCGTTTGAAGATTTTCCAATATTTCTATAAATATGCTTGTAAATCCAATAATATATATATTTTTTTTAATCGCTGTTTGATGCTATAATATATTTTATAACTCCTCATTCTATATACGGTTCAAAAAAGTATAATGTTAAAATTATTTTTGTCTACAGCCATTTTAACATGATTACATGAAACGGAAAAACATGGGCCTAACGCTTAAAGGGTTAAAAAGGACATTTTAGTACACTGTAAAAAAAAATTGTTGATTTTACAGTATAATACTGGCATCCCAGCCGCCAGTATTATACCGTAAAATTAACAGTAATAAACAGTAAAATAAGCAGTAATACAGTAGTGTATTACGTAGTGTATTACGTAAGGGAATTTCAGCTGTAAAATAAAAATTGCGTTAATGTTAAAACTACCACCATTTTCAAACATTAACGGCACACTCTTTTCTCGGGTTATGTGGGTCCGATTTCAACGGGAACTGGTTCATGTTCATTCAACTTGATTTTCGATTGTCTTATCCACATTCCGCCTCCAGGGTCGCATTTTTATCTTGGCTTTTATGGGCACTATTACAACGGGGTTTGACTCATTCCAATTGGTTCTCCATCGTCTCCGGCGCGTGCGGAGCACACCCTGTATATTTTGCCGTAGGCAGTAGGCCGTAGGTTCGTTCGAAAAGATGTTTGTTTGGAGCACACTAAACGCTGCCGAAGGCAGTGCCCCTCTCCCCCCTCTTCCCCAGAAACTAGATTAATTTGAAAGACTTTCTGAAGATATAAAATTATACAAACTTGAGTTTTGTTTAAGTTTATTATCACGGGCCCGGAAGGGTTCAGCTAGTATATAATATAAACTATTCAACAAAACAAATTTTACCACGAAATCTTAAGGTTAAGCTTACAGCAGACTCAAATTTATAGACCTTCTGAGATGGTCTTAACAATACTAATTATGCTTATACACATTTCACTAATGGTAAATTAACTCCATTTCTTAATTCTCAAACTTTAAAGTGTGCAAATGAAATATACAAACAAACAAAACATATACTTACCCCAACGACAAGATATCCAGAGATAGTATAAAAACGTGTCAGATAATGAAATAAGTACGAGTATTGAAAGACCCGGAACCGAAAGTAACACTCGGTGGTGTACAAAAGCATCTAAAATTTGTGGCATACATAAAATGAATATTATCATTTACACCATGTATTATATTTATATTTATTTTTATGATGTATTATTTTTATCTATGATAATATAAACTAAATAGTTCGGTTTGTGTTTCATATATAACAACTTCTTAATTCGTGTTCTGGTTAAAAATAAAACAAACAGTAATTGTTTAATTTAATATTTTGCAATTCTATAATTTTGGCGAATCACAATTATATAAATCATAATCTCTTGCTTAAGAAGCAACTTTAAAATAAAATTATTTATTTTACGAAACATGCATAAAATTTTAAACATTTACGAGAGATTTGTTAACCAGACGAGTTTGCTGTTCAAATTAAGTTTCAATCACATGTTGGACAACTGAACGCCATGACATTCAGGGGATGAAGTGACGTGATTGAATCTTTCTCTAACTGGGAACTCTTTCCATCGGAGGCTGTACTTCTTTCGGAGAAGTACAGCTATTTTTCGCTAGAAGACTAATTCATTAATATAATTAATCGAAGAAAAATTAAAAATAAGTATAGGGTTTCTTAGAATTGTGACAAAATTACATATACAGGGTGCCCTTCTTGTCGTTATCCAACAGCTAGTCCTTAAAATGTTACTTTTAGATGAATGGTTCTAATTGCAAAAATGTTTTAGAAGTTGTTCTTCATCATATAAAAAGCCATTTGTGCCAAAATAATAATTTTTTTAAGTTAAGAAAATTAAACTTTTATATGGTCCCTGTGTCCTATCCTATAAGTTATATTTAGAAATTCTTTTCCATATTCTGTCAAGTAAAACAGTAAAAATGCCATCTTTTGACGACAAATACTTACCGGGTTATGAATTTTAAGAGTTTATTGGCACAGAAAACGGTAAATGGCTTATGATATGATGATTTGTATAGAGAAATGTTGGTTATTACGAATTATGTATTATGCTAACATATTCAAGCATGATTAATTTGATATTTGCGAATAATAAAACAATTAAAGTTAATAAAACAACTAACTATAAATAATGTAGTTAATATAAAAAAAAGAAGGGATGTAGATATAATGTCAAGAATTTGAATTAGAAAAATATTAGTTATTACGATTTATGCCTTATAATAACATATTCAAGCATGATTAATTTGATATTTGCGAATAATAAAACAATTAATAACATATTATATACTCAACTTCCATAACGTATGTTGCCATAGTAACCAAAATTAGATTTTCATTCATTAAATTACTCTTTTCACTTTGTAAATATAAATGTACACATGTACATTTATACACCCAACAAAGCACACATATTTATTTCCTATACGGCATCATTATTTCATTTTTAAAGATTCAGTCATTACTATTTCGTTGAAATTTAAGCGCATAATAATCTAACTTCCTAATCGATGAGATAACGTAGAATTTATTATTAGAATTTTCGGTTAAACAGTAAATATCTATCAATGCCTAGAGCTTGCATAATCATCTGTGATAAGTACCTAAGGAAATTTAATCTCTCAGTTAATCGCACCTGCATATTTTACTCTAAAATTACTCATAAGAGAAATTCATAAATTTATATGTAGCCGGAAGGTAAAATGTATGAATAAATCTTATAATTATTCGAACTTGCTCTATCAGGCATTTAATACATATTATTTTCTAGTTGAATATTAGTTGATGTATTGAAATATTTTGCTTAAAATATAAAATCATCGTATATTTTAGAAAATTCTTATACTAAAAATGCAATGAATTATATATTTATTGTTAGGCAATTATGATTATCAGATTAAGTGTTAAATAAAATTTGCAACAATTTTACAAAGCACTGCAAAAATTATAATAAAACTTAAATGTATTTTGATACACTAATAATACTTAAATGAGTAATTTTTATGAAATCGCATTTAGAACAGGCTATATAGCAAATGAAACAAGGAAATTTTACTTTTGAAGAAAGCAGGGGTAGTGATTTAGACAGATGTAGAAAAAATATAAAAAGAACACACTATATAGCAAATGAAACAAGGAAATTTTTATTTTGAAGAAAGCAGGGGAAGTGATTTAGACAAATGTAGAAAAAGTAATATAAAAGGAACACGCTTAGATAGCAAATTAAACATGGGAATTTTACTGTTGAGGAAAGCAGGGAAGTGATTTAGACAGGTGTATAAAAAGTATAAAAGAAACACGCTATATAGCATATGAAACAAGGAAATTTTAATTTTGAAGAAAGCATGGGAAGTGATTTAGACAGACGTAGAAAAAATATAAAAGGAACACGCTATATAGCAAATGAAACAAGAAAATTTTACTTTGAAGAAAAAAGGGGAAGTGATTTAGACATATGTAGAAAAAGTATAAAAGGAACACGCTAAATAGCAAATGAAACAACGGAATTTTTATTTTGAAGAAAACAGGGGAAGTGATTTAGATAGATGTAGAAAAATATAAAAGAAAATAGTTTGAAAACAACAAAAAAACAATAGGCAAATTGACTTTCTGAAAGTAAATTTGAATTTCTGCTACTTTTTTTTTCTTTTTTTACATAAAAATTCCCAAGTTTTGATTTTTTATGAAATGAATTAACATAAAAGGAAATTATGTATTTTATGTTTAAAGCTAAATATGTGTATGTTTAATCTTAACAGCTATAGTGCGCTTGTTTTAAGATATAAAACACTTTTTAAAAAATGCTCAAAGTTAATAAATAATTGAAAATGACGTAATGTTTTTAACATTTTCCAACATAGTTGGCAACAAAGTTCCAATAAAATGTTTATGAATTAGGTTTGTCTGTGCGTTTGTCTGTGTGCGTCTATCTGAGCCGTAAATATTATATGTATTTTTTATATGTTAAATGAGGTTCACAATAAAATGTTCACTATTGAAAATGAAATGTGTAGCATTTATAGTTTGTTTATAGGGGCAGAAAAAATAATTCCTGTACATTATAGTCTATGGGAAAAAATCGTTTGCAGTGCATTTTATTTTAATTGCTTATTAAGATTTATCATTTCAATGCATGGAAAATATCAAATTTCGTAATAATATTCTGTTAGTGTTCGAAAGTACTTCATAATCTATACCTGATGCATGATTTTTCGCTCTTGTTTTTTAAAAGCTCAGTAGATGGTTTCTCTTAAAATTAAAAATGAATTTTGCAATATAGATATATAAAATTTGCGAAATTCGTCACTCATATTAGTGAAAATCGCATGATTTTTTTTTTAAAAAAGAAAGAAAAAACTGAAATCATATATTTAACACTTTCAACACAACTTTTTACTAAAAATCAAATGCACTATAAGTGTTGATAAAAAGAAAAAAAAATTATTAAATTTCAATCTTATTTCTAAATTATGCCATTTTTCTCATAGATTTCTTTTCATAAAATTTGAATTTTTAATTTATTTTAATAAAAAATATTAGTTTAAGGATTTTAGTGATAATGTCATTCAAAGAATAGAAAATTCTTCTTCAAAATGCTTCTAAAATTTTCTTCAATGCTTTGACTAAGGCAAAAAAAAAAAAAAAAATGAAAATAAAAATAAAAATAAAAATATATTATCCAAATAACTTAATGAAGATACACTAAGCGCCATCTGTTTTCGTGAAAACTTTTAAGGCATAAAAGCATTCATAACAAATAAAGTTTATACAGCTAACTGTAATAAATATTCACGGAAAATTAATTTCCTAGCTAAACAATCTTGCATATTTTAGATTAAAACCATCGATTTCTTAATTTTAATGAATTTATATGAGGGAAGAGAAGAGGCGAAGCAGTTATGCTTGTTTAAAATATCTCAATTATTTGGAAACTTTTATCTGATGTTAAGTACTGAAATTTCATAATATATAAGGTATTGAAAAATCAATTTGGTCAAATATTTCATACCATATGCAATTCTCCTTTTAATATGAATAGGAAAACAGCCTGGTGAAACAAGAGATTTTACTTAAATACATAATATATTTACTAAATTAGTTATTTCGTTTCGCAGTTGACAGCATATTAAATTTGATACATAATACTATTCACGCATATATGAAGTAATTAATATTTCATACTTATGACTGTACACAGTATGTGTTAAGTTTTGATTTCAGCAGACGGTGTAGCCGACCAAGTGAAAATTAGTGTAAAAATGACAGCTATAACTTGCAATTAGTAGTATGCGATTTTCCACTGAATTATTTTCTGAATTTCTTACTTAAAATTTGGTTGATGAAATTAGATTTCCTGGTAGCATAAAAAAAATAACACAATGTATTAAGTTTTAAGTTATGACAACTGTAATCTTGGAAATGCATAAATGCAACTACTATACATCCATGTTAGAATATATTTTTTTATTATTATTATCAATTATATTTTTAAATTAATAGAAGATTATAGTTTATGAGTATGTGTGTGAATATTATCAGTTTCATTTTCATTGGATACATTTAAAAATGATGATTTGTTTGCGAACTAATAATTAGTTTATATATATATTACGGAAGACTGATTTATAATTAAGCGACCAGTGACAATCTTTTGTACTCGGGTTGCCATTAATTCCTCTTTGACTGAAGGATTTTCGGTTCTTAAGGCCGAATAAATTGCTGACGCGACTGCTAACGGCTGTTTTCGTGATTGATTGAATGAAATCAATTAAACATTTGAAAATCAGCTTGTATAAAATGACTAAAAAAACAATATCGCTGCCTCCCAAAATTTTATATCGTCACTAATAAGAAAATTGTTTTAAATAAGACGTTTTAAATGTATCATTTTAAATATGACGTAATTTTTACCAAATATTTCTTTTTCTATTTAATATTCACGTGCAAATATATTTTTTAATTGAAAGAAAATATCATTATTTATGCTGTTTTAAAATTTGTCAATAATAGGTAAAATAATAATAATAATAATAAATGAGTTTTTCAAAATAATAAATAAATCTCTATTTAAATAATGAAATTTTGAAGAAAAATTTGAAAAACAAAAACCCATAAAATATTAGACAAATTAAAAATATGATTGGACACTGCACACAGCAACATCGTCAAGTATGTGCCTGCGATACCTGATTAAATTGCTATGCATAGTTTTTGATCCTATAAAACTTTTTTAACGGAACTATTTTGACCAACTTCAACATTAAATAGTGCTTAAAATAATCTTCGATTGAAAAATTGCGTTCTTCAACGTTTTCATAGAACATTTCTCTAGAAAACTACCAATTTTTATATATTCTTATGAGCAATAGGTTTCTTAATATAAGCCGAGAAAGACGTCCGGTCACAAAAAAAAAAAAAAAAAAAAAAAAAAAAAAAAAATCGTTTACGGTAGCGACAACGGTGGCTACTTTTTTTTAGAATAGAGAAACTATTATTATTATTAGATAGTATTACAAAAAACATAATATTGTAATACCTTGTTAGTGACTATTTTGTTTTCCTTCTGACTATACTTTTTCAATTATGGATCTTCTTTCTAATTTATGATTTTATTTTAGAACAAAAATTTTTCTTCGTTGTAATTTTAGAATAACTTGAAAAGCAAAACAATATTTAATGCATCAGTTTAAAAAACTAGTTTTAATGGTTACAAAATTAATTTTTATTAAAAATATACAAAATATATTATAACAATATATTTATAATATCTAATGTAAAAAAAAGAACATCTCAAAATAGTTCCACAACTTATAGAAACACAATAAAGCATTGGCTCTCCTTTCAGATTCTTATTCACAAAGATCAATAGATAGTATTCGTCGAACATAATTGGAAAAATGTAATGATTATAATGCCGTTCTAAAGTACTCGAATAAACCTGCTTTGATCTCTATAATATCACAACGATTCTCTAAGGAACAACTGAACTAATACCATCGATAAAGCTTTTGAACAATCTACATTTTCACGCGAACTTGCTTAACATGAAAATTTACTTTTGGGAGAAAGGGACTCTAGCAATACACTCGAAATCTCCGAACGTCACTTCGGGGGCATCTTTGCCAACCTTGCAGGTTTCAAGACGAGGTAGTGTCATTTTGAAGAGATGCGGGCAATTCAGTTGTGGGCCCTCTCATTCCAAGTCCTTCATATTCGGATGATTGCGCACAAATGCATTAAATGGTTACAGACGGTTTGTTTTAATTTAAGCCCTTTACAGTTATGAAGTTGGATAATAACTTTTAAAGAACAGCAGTTCAAGATGGGAGCAGCAGTGATTCGTGTTTAGTTTTGGGTTAAATCTCAAATAAATGTAATCCTAGATTGCCTATCGCATATACAGAGATAGATAAAATTTTGAACAAAAAATGTTTATGGACAAGTTATATAACAACTTTTTTTTTTTTTTTTTTTGGTTCTAACGATGAATTAAATTTCTTTTTGTTAATATTTGGCATTTATTCAATAATCTTTCATAAATAAATGTTTTCCAAAACTGAGTATTTCATCTCCGTGAATATGTTCAGAAAATAAAGCAAGAAAACACAAAATGAAAGTATACATGATGAAAAAAAATGAATTGAAAATACCATTTCGCATTTTTGCAGACTACATGACCAGGTAGTGTCACCTTGAAAGAAAAAGGTTTATGGACAAGTTAAATAGTAATTTTTTTTTTTTGTTCTAACAATGAAATAAATTCCAATTTGCTAATCTTTAACATTTTATTCAATAATCATCCATGAACTAAATGTTATCCAACACTGAATATCTCATCTCCATTACTATGTTCATAAAATGAACAAGAAAACACAAAATAAAAGTACAAATCAAAATGAATTGAAAATACCATTTCGGGGTATTTCGCATTCTCGCAGACTACATGACCAAGAGTGTCATTTTGAGAAGATGCGGGAAATTCAATTCAGTTGTGAGCCTCTCATTTCAAGTCCTTTCCTAGTTCTGGTAAACTATTTGGAGAATGACTTTCCGTTTGATACGCGACGTTTAAATTTACCGTAGAATCTATATGATATTAAAATTAGATCTCAGAATTGAAAATGTTAAAATGTGTTTAAATTTCTATATTTGACGATCACCTAAATAAATTTTAGTATACAATTAATTATTAGTTGTTATCACTAATCGATAGATATCATTTTATACAATAATTTGCAACAGTTAGTACGGAGGGGGTTGGGGGGGGGTAGGGTTTTTCTTCTTTCTTTGACGACTGTACTGAGGAAATCTTGCAGGTTTTAACATGCGGTAATGCCAAAAAAAAAAAAAAAAAAAAAAAAAAGCAGGCAGTTGTAAGCTTTTTTATCCTTCATATTTAGTTAACTGTGTGCAAATGTATTGAGTGACTAAAGATGAACTGTTTTAAACTAAATCTTTGTTGAAAAATAAATTTTTAAAAATGCAGTTTGAGAACCGATCAATAGTGCATATTCGTGGTTTAATAGTTTTATGCTAAAAGTAAAAATTAAAATAAAATAAGATTTTCATACAGAAGAAAAAAAAACTTTGTTAGAGAGAACATACAACGAAAACAAAGTAAGATATTGTTTTTGTTCTTCACTGTTAAAAATCTGCAGCAAACTATCCAGTCATTCGACTGCTTTTAAAGATCGCAATTACTTGACCATAATATTAAGTGCATCTGACTATATTACTGACCATATTACGGTCAGAATAAAGTTAAATTACGGTTATGCAACCGTTTTCAATAAAATCGGTTGAATGACTGGACAGGTAGTTTGCTATACAAGTTTTTAACAGTGTTGTTTTTAATTCACTTTGCTTTTTTCTTTATTCATTTTTACCATGTTCATTCAATTTTATTCCTTTTATTAACAGTTAGCTTTCTACAAGTTTTTAACACAGTGTTGTTTTTAATTCACTTTTCTTTTTTCTTTATTCATTTTTACCATGTTCATTCAATTTTGTTCCTTTTATTAACAGTTAGTTTTCTACAAGTTTTGAACACAGTGTTGTTTTTAATTCACTTTTCTTTTGTGTTTATTCATTTTTAACATGTTCATTCAATTTTGTTCCTTTTTATTAACAATAGCTCGTGAAAATAAATTATTCTCAACGATTGCTAATAACGTAGTTTAAAAATGACTTATATTTTGTGCAAGAAAACACCAAAAGAAGTTCCATATTAAAGTAAGTAAAACGTTTAGCAACTAATTGTTATCGAATTGAGTAAAAGATAACATCAATAAAGAGTCAATCTTTGATATAATTAACAAATTAGTAATAAATAGTGTCAATGCCCATCCTAGGACGATGAGTAGAAGTCGTGGTTTTCTCTTAAAATTTGAAATAATTGATAAAAATATTCATATACTATTCATCGGAATAAGGACAATAAGGAAAACTGATGCACGGGCCTCTGAGATTTTGACAACAAATTTGTAATCTGATGTAAATAACATGTCAAAACAGCGGAGAAATTGCAGATCTATCTTAATTAGTGAAAGGAAACAGATATGCATATTGACTGCAAATCAGTACATATAGCTTTTACTGAGTTGTGCGGTAAGAAACATAAACATGTTTATATATTATCCATCGATAATAAGGGATACTTACCTGAAATGTTAAGTTCAGAACCTCTAGAGTTTTAACAAAAAGAAAAAAAAATCTTATGTAAATAAGATGACAGGACAGAGGAGAAGTTGTTCCTTTTATTAACAATAGCTCATGAAAATAAATTATTCTCAACGATTGTTAATAACATAGTTTAAAAATTACTTATATTTTGTGAAAGAAAACACCAAAAGAAGTTCCATATCAAAGTAAGTAAAACGTTTAGCATCTAATTGTTATCGAATTGAGTAGAAGATAACACCAATAAAGAATCTATCTTTGATATAATTAACAAATTAGTTATAAATAGTGTCAATGCCTGTCCTAGGACGGTGAGTAGAAGTAGTGGTTTTCACTTAAAATTTGAAATAATTGATAAAAATATTCATATACTATTCATCGGCAATAAGGAAAACTGACACGAAACGTTAAGTTCAGGGTCTTGGTTAATGCACGTTCCTTTGAGATTTTGACAACAAATTTGTAATCTGATGTAAATAACATGACAAAACAGCGGATAAATTGCAGATCTATCTTAATTAGTAAAATGAAACAGATATGTAGGGGAGATGGGGGATGAATGGGACATTTTCACAAAAATCTTTATTTTAAATATTTCATTTAAGTTATTATCAATATTATGTATCACATTTCATACATTAAGTGTTTGACTACATCTTATGCACAATATATATTCAAGATTATTATTATACAGAAATATATTATGAAATTAAAAAGCACTTCTTCTAGGTCTAATCATCCCCACAGCAGGGATGAATGGGACACAAATATTTCCCTCCGTTTATTCAATGTTAAGGTATAAAAGCTGAAAAAAAAATGCCTCCTAGGCAAAAGCTGAGAGATTGTAAATTGTAATATGATCTCCAGAATTATTTGTTAGCCAATCATATTGGACTCATCTCAGCTATACCTTAAAAGGCCCATAACCGGAAGTATTCAATGGCTGAAGACGATAACTACAATGCGGATGAAATGTTAAAAGAATAATTATCATAAATTATTAATTTATCAAACTAAATAATATTATTTAGCTAATAAATATAATTTTCAGCATCCTCTAGGGATGAATGAGACAATCCCATTCATCCCATTTGAAATGTCCCAATCATCCCCGTGATGAATATATTCAATTGTCAGCCATTTTGTCTCAAAAATTATTTTGACACAATGGTTAATATTCATTCATTTTAATTACCAATATTGAGCCTTGAAATAAAAAACTACAACATATCTTAATTGTTTATATTGCATAAGATATTTAAGTAACTTCAAATTAAAAAAAATTTACTTTTAAGCAGAGTTTTCAGGAAATGATAATTTGAAGGAAACTGAAAACAGCCATGTGGTTCTGAAGCACACTATGGTAGTGAAATCTATGAGGATAGAAAAAAACTAAAAAAAAAGTTTATTGCCTGAAATATTGAGAACGTCCCATCAATCCCTTGTCCCATTCATCCCCCATCTCCCGTATATTGAATGCAAATCAGTACATATAGCTTTTACTGAGTTGTGCGGTAAGAAACATAACCATGTTTATATATTATCCATCGATAATAAGGGATACTTATCTGAAATGTTAAATTCAGAACCTCTGGAGTTTTAACAAAATAATAATAATAATAATAATAATAATAATAATAATAATAATAATAATCTTATGTAAATAAGATGACAGAACAGAGGAGAAGTTACAAATATTTCTTATTTATTAAAAGAAAACAGATATAGATATATTTAAATTTGTGTTTTATTATGAAATCTTAATTTTGTTATGGTATATTAGCTGGAAACAAACGCTGAGTTATTTATATTGTTTTAAGAGAAAATATGTTAATGTCACAATTCTGTAATGTTCCGTAATCGATTTATTTAATATATAGAAATATTTAAGGTTCAGATTTATTTTGATCAAGTGAGACTGCAGATTAACAATCCTGCACAAAGCCCATAAAATGAAGAAATAAATAAGATTTGCCAGTATTTTTATTAACGTTCCAATCATAATGAATTTGAAAAGAATGAATAAAAGGAAATTGGTATTTAAAACTCCTTCTGGGCTAGACAATAGTTTACAAATTAGAAAAATATTACATATTTGAACTAAAAGTAAGTATATTTTGAAAATTACAGTGATGATTCAAGTTTATTCAGTACAACAATACCAACTTTTAGTTAAATTTATACAGCATATAGCATAGATAATTGTAACATGCAGACATTTTCTTTTTTTTTTTACAAATGACTTTAATCATACGTGTTATTTACTTCCTATTTCCACGCATGTTTATTATAATCAGATTAATTTTAATCAAGCAATAATGTGAAAAAAATAAACAAATTAATTTTAATCAAGCAATAATGCGATAAAAATTAAAGAAATTAATTTTGTCAATTTATACAAAATGCTGACTCTGTGGTTTACTACTTTTATATTTTTAGACATCTGCAAACGGGTATAAAATAGAATTATTTTATTAATCATAAAATTAAATATAAATTAAAAAAATATAAAAATATAAATAAATAAATACTTATATACAATGAGATTTGCTTGATTATTTTATCATTTATTTTAAATTGTTCAAACTATCATGAAGACGAATTAATGTACACTACAGAAATACATTAATTTAATTTAGTCATATTATCATAAAGCAATAAAAAGCTGATTACCTAATCTAACAAATTTCTGCAGAAATATATTACTTTCGTAAAGGTCAATTTTGTTAATCTTCATGATTTTTTAGAATTGTAATGATTTACTTCTACTGAAGCGATCGCAACAATGTTTTTATATTTTCCATATATTTTCTAAATTGTTTGAGCTCATTGCTCACTTTCTACAAAACATCCGTGCAAATAGATAGTAAAGCATTTTAAAAATAATATAATGAATTAAGACTGGATGAAGAACAACATGAAGGCATATTATGATGGTATGGCAATATGAAAATTTCGTTAGTTCCATTGAACGCAACTGGTTCTACAGTCATAATGTTCTTATATTATCAATATGTATTCTAAAATTTTTTGAGCTCACTATCAACTTTCTATAAAAATATTTATGCAAATAGATAGTAATGCATTTAAAAAATAATAAAATGCATTAAGACTGGATGAAGAGGTGTCACGTCAATTCGTCGCGCACAATTCATCGCGGTGTCAATTCGTCGTGGTATCAATTCATTGCAGCGTTAATTCATCGTAGCGAAAATGTTTTTAAAGGCGATGATGATAAAAGTAAAGATAATTTAATAAAATTATTTAATAATAATTTGTTTTTCAGATATGGAGAATTATAACTAACATTTTACAGTATTTTACATATTATACTAACATTTATATTATATTACATTTATTTATATTATATTTTGTATTATACTAACATTTTTATAATATATGCTATATCTGCATCTAAAATAGGCCTATAAAATGCTAGTTATAATTTTCCATATCTAAAAAACAGAATATTATTAAATAATTTTATTAAATTATCTTTACTTTTATCATCATTGCCTTTAAAAGCATTTTCGCTACGATGAATTGAGGCTGCAACGAATTAACACCACGACGAATTGAGGTTGCGATGAATTGTGCGCGATGAATTGTTCCGCGACGAATTGACGCAGAACCGATGAAGAACAAGATGAAGGCGACAACAAGAAAATTTTCGTTAGTTCCGTTGAACGCAACTGATTATACAGCAAATTACAACAATTTACAACAAATTGAAATGTAAAATGTTACATAAAAAAATTGCAGAACAAAATTGCGTTTATTTTCACATTTATATTTGTTACAAAAGATCTATAATCGTTTAACGTAATGTATTTTCTTTTTTATTATTATTTGGTTTTGATAAATGTTATAAATCCCATTTGTATCAAAGATAAAGGTATTGCACCCATATATAAGGATTTACGGCTGCTTGCTATAAATATGCTTTTGCATTTAGAAAATTCGCTAATGAAATCTAATCCCCAAAATACTTAGATATATAAGTACATTATTTTTTTTCCTTAAAAAATAAATAAACAATATAACAAGTGTTAAAATTGCTTCAGCAAAACACTTGAGTTATGTAGGTGTATTTCTCTGTAAAAACACCAGGGAGTCCAGCAACCCCAAGTAAAATAACACAGCCATACACTTCAACTCAAACGCTTTGCATTAAAAATAATCTTTTATTTAGCTTTATTTACTTTTTCGTGGCGGAGGTAATTTTTCCGGCCTTTCTCGTCTCTTAAGTGGCTTCAAAACACAGGCGGCATTATTTATCTAAAATAGGCCTATAAAATACTAATTATAATTTTCCATATCTAAAAAACAGAATATCATTAAATAACTTTATTAAATTATCTTTACTTTTATCATCATCGGCTTTAAAAACATTTTCGCTACGATGAATTGACGCTGCAACGAATTAACACCACGACGAATTGAGGTTGCGATAAATTGTGCGCGATGAATTTTTCCGCGACGAATTGACGCAGAACCGATGAAGAACAAGATGAAGGCATTATATGGTGACAACAAGAAAATTTTCGTTAGTTCCGTTGAACGCAGCTGATTATGCAGCAAATTACAACAATTTACAACAAATTGAAATGTAAAATTTTATATAAAAATAAATTGCGTTTATTTTCACATTTATAGTTGTTACAAAAGATCTATAATCGTTTAACGTAATGTATTTTCTTTTTTATTATTATCGGGATTTATAACATTTATCAAAACCAATTTGTATCAAAGATAGAGGTATTGCACCCATATATAAGGATCTACGGCTGCTTGCTATAAATATGCTTTTGCATTTAGAAAATTCGCTAATGAAATCTAACCCCCAAAATACTGAGATATATAAGTACATTTTTTTTCTTAAAAAAATAAATAAACAATATAACAAGTGTTAAGATTGCTTCAGCAAAACACTTGAGTTATGTAGGTGTATTTCTCTGTAAAAACACCAGGGAGTCCAGCAACCCCAAGTAAAATAACACAGCCATACACTTCAACTCTAACGCTTTGCATTAAAAATAATCTTTTATTTCGCTTTATTTACTTTTTCGTGGCGGAGGTAATTTTTCCGGCCTTTCTCGTCTCTTAAGTGGCTTCAAAACACAGGCGGCATTATTTACTATGTTGCTACGGTAATTCTTTTCTTTCTTTAATGTTTGAACTTCTTAAGTGCTGGAAACACTTAAAGTTCCTTATTTTTGCGTTTAGGTGATGATGTAAAAAAAAAAAAAAAAAAAAAAAAAAAATTGAAGGGGATGGAAAGAAAAAAAAAAAAAAAAAAGAAGGGTTGACCGCTAAATAAATATACAAAAAAAATGCAATTTATGGTTCTATATTTGATGAATGCAGGATGTGTTTTCGAGAAAATGCATTCTTAAAACATTTTGGTCGTTAAATTTACTTCGTAATATACTTGCCAGATATGGCTTTAGGAAGTCTTGGTTCCAATAAATGGTTTCAAACAGCGTGATATATTTTTATTATGTTCGCGAAGAAGCTAGTAATGTATCATTAATGGGACAAACATTAGCATATTTTTCAATTTTTCTGTTTATGAGAAAATAATAACTTTCGGTTGAAAGAAATCATTTTTCAACAGACACGTGGAAGTTTAGGAGAATGTTGAATAGTGTACGGAAAAATCCGAAATTTTACAAAGCAGTATAAGGATTTCTAAACCTTTAAAACTTTTGGGTAACTAAAACACAATGCTTTGCTAGTAATGTATCATTAATGAACATACATTAGCATATCTTTCACTTTTTCTGTTTATGAGAAAATAATAAAATGTTATAAGAATGACTAAATGCTTAAGTCTTTTGGTTAATTAAATTACACTGCTTTACTAGTGAAATCGAGTAGAAATTTTGCAGCTCGTCTCTTTTACATTTTGTATTATTCTTATAATTTCTATAGGACATGGTATGTTTAAATTATCGATATATCTCATTAAGGTAAGAATTAATTAGAAATTCACTGAATCAAAAACCTCAGCAGATCGAAAAGTGTAAAAAAAAAGTGTATATGAAGTATGTAGTCCTAACTTATTATACATAAGAAAGATTTCAGAAAATATCCGACATGCACAGCAAAACAAAGTATATAACTAGGTAATTAAAGACACTTTTATACAACTACATAATCATTTACGACATGCTTCAAAGTTCACAAAAAGTTCTATTATTGGAGGCCCACAATTTATTGAAGTGATAGTTCTTCCACATACATTCCAATTAATACTCTTCTTATAGTGCAAATTTCCCTCGCTTTATGCGGTTTCAGTTAATGCTATTTTCAGTTAGTGCGGAAAACTTTTTTAGATGCTCTCTCAATTAATGCGAGGGAATTTCCAATTAGTGCGCAAAGAACGCAATCTTTATTTATTTTTTATTTATTTATTTTATTTATTTATTGTTTTTGTGTGTGTGCCAGACAAACGTCGACGAGTTATTGAAAACGAAAAATGCGCAATATGCTAAAAAGGATATAACAACAAAAGAAGCTCGAAGGACTTTTTCAAAAATTAGAATTTGTCAAACAGCATTTGAAAGACACAGATCCAGAGATCAGTAGAAGCATGCAAAGTGCACCAACATTTAAAAAATCAATTTATTATGTTACCACAAAATGTATTCCAAAATGTTAATTTGACAATTGTGATAAGCTTTTGCTTAAAAAAAATTAAAAGATTTGACATGACTATGAAGTAATGAAATTATATTACAGTAAATCTAAAATCGTAATGTGGAAATTTTTAATAATTAACGTAATAGCATAATAAATTAACCTAATCTTACAAATAACCTAATAAAATGATATAGGTACCAATCGACTGTGAATAACGCCTGAATTAAATGTTACTGATACATTTTGCTTCGGAATTCATCTACATATTAAAAATGGCACAATCTTTACTTTTCAAATAGTAACACCATATTTGAGTTACTAGACACCATACTTGAGTTTCCTTGGGTCAAAGCAACCCGGAAACAGTTGTAGTATACATACTTTTTGTTAGATTTTTATAGAGTTATAAAATGAAATTTGTTAGGAGTTTATTCATAAATTTCGAAAAATAAAATTAAGATCTTATAAGGAAAAACACTGCAAACTAAAGGCCTGCACAGGACGCCATTTCCAGGCCTAGGCCCAGTCCGAACCTTAGAATTTTTTTGGGGGGTTGGGTCCGGCGTGAACCTTAGAATATTTTTGGGCCTGGCCCGACCCGGTATAAAAGTTAAAAGTGGGTACAAAAACTGGTACAAAAACTTTATTGGCTCGGTTCGGTAAAAAAACAAAAAGTTCGGTCGGGGGCCGACCCGGTATAAAATCTAAAAGTTCAGCCCGAGCTTGGTCCGTCCAGACTGAATTTCTATAAAATATGCCGATATTGCTGAAGCAACATTGTTCTACAATTAAGATTATTCAAAAAGCACACTTACTTAACTTCTGCATATATTATTATTTTCAGATTACGTTCGAAATGCATAGAATGCAAAATATCAGAAATATTAACGACCACTTAGACAATTACGTACATAAACACCGATTAAAAAATTTAACTTAGAAAATTACACTCAAATGGAGATTCAGTGAGAGAAGAAAATCACGAGAAAAGAATTTCGAAATTCATATTATACATGTAATTAATGCCAATGAAGTAAATTTAACTGTTTAAAAATGTCTTTCTTACGAATTAAATTCGTCGTTTCCGTAAAAGAATTCAAGATTTTTCTTTTTTTTTACAAAATTCTGTAGTGTTACACAAAATAACAAAATATTAATACGATCCAATTAACTGTTCTATACAAAGTGCATGAAGCATCATCATCCAGGTTCTCAGACGGTCAAGGTCACATCTATAAATGAGACTGTTCAGACTATATACTTTCTTTCCGTTTCCCCCCCCCCCCCTTCCAATATTCTCTAAAACTTGTCTAGAAATAATAACGATAATAAAAGGGGAGTGAAAATATAAATCAAAAAAGAAAACGGAGAGATCAATTGAGAACAACAGAATCTATAGGAAGTGGCCAATGGCAAGAGGATTCCCACTCAAAGAACTAATGCAACTCGACATGGCAGAAGCTCCGATATATAAAGTATCCCGGAGGAAAAAATCGGGAACAGAAGAAAAAAAAAAAGATGAAGGTAAGAAAGGGAGAAAAAATGTTCTAAGTGGCTACAACTTCTATTCGGTCGCTGGAATTATCGAATACTACATTGCAGTTTTACTTGTTTATTTTCGAGATTATATTTCTGATACTTCATTCTACCGTCAGAATTTTCTATAAATTACTATTGTTTTAAAGACTAAGGTTACATTTTTTAGATAAGTGCGCTGTAAACACTAATAACTTAACAGTAATATTCTAGCATAACTCTAAAAAAAAAAAAGTACTGTAACTATTCAACATTTGTTCATTTCATTTTATGATATGATTAGATCGTCGTAAAAACAGACATTTACTTTTCATTTTAACTTACAGAGAATTTAGGGCGTTTTTGCATTAAATTAAGATTACATGAGTTACATAACTAATACGTAATTTGAAAAATTCACATTAATGAAATTTTATACTACGTAACTTTACTAATCACAAAAATCTCTTTTCAAAGTTTTACAGTAGCTAATATGTTTTTATTAGCATCATTTTACGTATATCATAACAGTTTATAGCTATACAATATAAGCATTAGTTGTAAATTGTGAATAATTATACAATTAATTTGTAGAATATCTATGAAATATAAAATAAGTATTTTTTAACTGAATATGAAATATATATATATTTAGGATAAAGGAATATTCTTTATTAACTGTTGAGAAATTGACTATTTTTCAAATGAAAAACGTTATCTACACATATAAATACATAGATAAAAAAGCAAATAAAGGAACTAAAATTTTCTAATTAAATTGGACGAGATTAAATTATCTGTTGAACTGAAACACAGTTTGATGGCTACACAAAAGAAAATGTGTCTGAATCGCCAAATATTTAAATAGCAAATTACAAAATTTTATGCATTTTAACAAGAAAATCCTTTTTATAAACTTAAAAGATTTCGAAAGCTTATTAAAGATATAAATCATTTCGTATTCTAGTAATGATGATATAATATGTAGACACGAAGAAAGAAAAAAAATATATTAAAACAAAATTTTGAGTTTGAAGCCTAATTAAAACATGCTTGCATATTGTCTGTAGCAGTAGATTTGTTTAGAAATACATTTTTCGGATATCGAAATGTTCAAATATTTTGTTAATTTGGTAATTTGTTTATGTTCTATTTCTATATGCAATAAATAGACGTTATTTAAATAACGTCTATTTATGTTTAATTTCTGAATCACTTAATTAATTATTAATACGTTTTATTAATCATTACAAAACTTTGAGTTTGAGGCATATTTAAAAAAATCTTTGCATATTTTCTGTAGCAATAGATTTGTTTAAAACCACATATTCCGGCTATCTCACCATATAAATATTTTAATAATTTGGTGATTTGTTTATGTTTTATTTTCAAACACTATGTTCTTGCATAATTTCAAAAGCTATATTATTAATTACTTAGTTAATTATTAATAAGTTTTATGAATTGTTACAACATTTTGAACACATTTTCCACATATTCCAATGTATAAATATTTTATTAATTTGTAATGTTGATTTACCATACGCTAAGTGTTTGCATAATTTCAATTGCTGATTAATTAATTAAACATTATTAGATTTAAGAATATACGCTCTGCTAGTTACATCTACTTTAAATCTAAACAACTTTTTGATTAAATGTAAATGTATTTGGTTTAGTAAATACCTAATTTTAAACTATCATGAACATAAAACATCATTACTTAAAATGTAACTTCATACAAAAAATAATAGTGAAATCATATAAATAGGTTATTTTTGATTTGATTAAAAACAAAAAATCAGATTGTAACACAAATGTTTTACAAAAAATTAATTTTACATATTAATTAATTAGACAGAAAATAGCGCCAAAAATGTCACCAGATAAGGTAAAGACCATACTACATCTTAGAGAATAAATGTAATTTGTTTTATTCATATTATGGACATATGTATTGCATCGTCTCGGTTAGGTTATTTTAGAAATATCTATTTATTTTATTTATTTTTTTATTGCGATATGGTTATATCTATCGCATATTTTTAAAGAATTGTAACACTTTGTAAATAATAATAATAATAATAATAATAATAATAATAATAATTTCACTTAATGAAATAATCGTATAATTGTAATAGGAAATATGCTTACACCTCAAAAGCATTTATTTCTCTTTTTAATTATTCTGTTTAATAATTAACAACAGCCTAACATTCCATCCAGAATAGTTAATATTTTTTGTAGTACTAATCTGAACATTTTTTACCCTTGTATTTTAATTGCAGAAAGCAAACGAGAGAATACTTCTGGTTTAAAAAAAAAAGGAACCGAAAAAAATTCTCCAACCAATAGATGTCGACTTCCAAGTATTGCCGCTTTTTTAAAACAATGAAGTAGCTACCTACCGGGATACTTTTATATATTTTTTTTCCTTCCCCTTTTCACACTTTCTTTTAATACAACAATATATTTCAGCCTCCTCTCGATTTTATATCCGACTAACATGAGTTTGTTTTTGTTTTTCCAGATTTCAGTTTTTGCTCTGGTATTGTCATAAACGCTTCACCTTTTTACAAGTTTCAGAGATTTTTTTTTTTTTTTTTTTTTAAGATTTTTTTTTCTTCCTACTGCTGTTGTTAAAATGTTGCCGCGCCATCCTTTGTCTTTTGGCTTTTCTATACTTCCTTCCGTTTTCTCTCCGCTCTTGATTCAGTTTTTCTTCACTTCACTTCGCTTCTGACGTTTTCTTCCAATTTTTTATTTACTATTTTTTATATCTAACGTGTGCACGTCAGACTGAGCTGTTTCTTTTATTTTAACACGAGGCGATTTTTAAGTCATTGTTTCTAGCAACATTCGCAGAGTCATTTGAAGTTAAAAGAAAGAAAAATAGCCCAAGCGGTTCTCTCTCTCTCTCTTTTCTTTTTTCTTTTTTTTTTTTTTTTTTGTCTTCCTTTGAGACGGGTTGAAAAAGAATCCGAGCAGTTACAATTGCCATTACTTGAAGGTAACGTGAAGAAGGCGCGTTCTTTTAGATCGCATTTCAATTCATGGAATACTTTAACGATTTAAAAGATTAGAAAAGATAATTAAGGGCATAGTTTTTCACTTTTTTTTTTTTTTTTTTTTTTTTTTTTTGGCCAGGTGGTTTTAAATAATCACCACTTAATATTATGCTACATATTAAGTAGTCTAAATACATTTGTTTTTCAAATACATAAGACCGTGTGTATAAAAATAAAATGACACACAACGTTGCCCGCTTAGAAATAAAATATTTATGGTATGTTGCTTATTAATCTTATGCTTTTCTATCCGTATACAGTAACCTGAATTAATAAGCTGTAATTAGTATCAGAATCGCACTTTTCTAAAAATTATTCAACCAAAATAAGTTAAATAAATAATATTTTAAATATATTTAATATAAGATTAATAAAATAAGATTTTGCTTATTTAGATGAAAATAAAAATGTTATAGATATACTATGCAACATTTTATATGTAAGTAGGCAACATATGTCGTCGTGTGATATACTTTATTTTCATGCACATGACCTCAAGTATTTAAACTACTTAATATGTAGTACAATTTCAAGTGGTGATTACTTAAAAATCACATGGAAAAAATAATAACTAATTCTTGGTAATGAATGGAAAATTATAACTTTGCCGATTCTAAAGAATCTTTAGAATCGGCAAAGCACTCCATACATTGAAAAATCGCCATTACTTGAAGGTAATATGAAGAAGGTGCGTCCTTTTCGACCGTATTTCAGTTCATGGAATACTTCAACGATTTAAAAAAGATTAGAAAAGATAATTAAGGGTATTGTTTTTCACTTTTCTCTTCACCAGATGGTTTTAAATAATCACCACTTAATATTATGCTACATATTAAGTAGTCAAAAAACATTTGTTTTTCAGATACATCAGGCATGGATATACAAATTAAATACAACGTGGCCATATTTAAAATAAAGATGTTCTCAGCTCAATCGACTAAAAAAAAAATTTTTTTTTTAATGGTACAAATGTTATTAGACTATGGAATATAGATTTAACAAGAAAAATAATATTAGCTCAAAGTTAGATGGGTAGATAAAGCTAAATTTTGGCAGCCCTATACACTGTAAAGACAAAGATTTGTTAATATACGAAAATATACAATAAAAAAATATACAATAACCTCTTCCAAGTTGCCCACGATTCAGAAAAGCGCTTATTATCTTTAGAAACCTCAGAAAACAATATACTTTCGAAATTTAAAGAATCATTTATAAAACTAAGATTTTTTTTTTTTGCTGCTGCCATTGATTTTCGGAAACTTTTACAGGTAGTTTTTATAGCGTATTAATTAGTTTTCTAAAACCGTAATATCGGTTTTTAGAATGCTATTTATTGTCAATTAAGAATTTGCAGTTTTATAGTGTATTAATTAGTTTTCTAAAACCGTAATATCGGTTTTTAGAATGCTATTTATTGTCAATTAAGAATTTGTAGTTTTATAGTGTATTAATTAGTTTTCTAAAACCATAATATCGTTTTTTAGAATGCTATTTATTGTCAATTAAGAATTTGCAGTTTTATAGTGTATTAATTAGTTTTCTAAAACCGTAATATCGGTTTTTAGAATGCTATTTATTGTCAATTAAGAATTTGCAGTTTTATAGTGTATTAATTAGTTTTCTAAAACCGTAATATCGGTTTTTAGAATGCTATTTATTGTCAATTAAGAATTTGCAGTTTTATAGTGTATTAATTAGTTTTCTAAAACCGTAATATCGGTTTTTAAAATGCTATTTATTGTCAATTAAGAATTTGCAGTTTTATAGTGTATTAATTAGTTTTCTAAAACCGTAATATCGGTTTTTAGAATGCTATTTATTGTCAATTAAGAATTTGCAGCTGTGTAATTAATTGAATTTATACATGCGTGGGTAAACAAAATAATATTAATTTTAATGCTAACCCTAAAACTACCGGAAATTTTACTCAACCTTCATAAATAACATTTCACATATCAGAATTTTTATTTAAAACTATTTAACTTATTTAATTACTTTAGTTCTTTGTGGTTTATATTTAACTTATTCTATGAAACAGATTCTGATTCGAATAGTCATTTTGAATGTACACTAAAAAAATTTGGTAAATTGTCAGTAGATGTACCGTAAATTAACGGTACTTGTGCCGTTTTCACTCTTTACGGTATGAGTACCGTACTTCTAAGGTATATTAAGCATTAAAAAAAAACTTAGGATGAATTTCACAGAAAGGCCCAACATATCTGACAACTCGTTAACGAAAAAGTGAAATAACAAAAGTCTGTACAATCTATACAAACAAATAAAAATATGTATATAAGTAAAACCATATAATGCTGCTAAGCATATAGCAATAGTAAAATATAAATAAATAACTACAATATTATTATTTTACTTTCTTAATTATTTCTTATTATTTCTTATTTATTTTTCTTTCTTTTTTCAATTGCTCATTATACACAAAATGATGTGGCTAAAATCTGTATAAAAATGTGACTGGAAGGGGAAGGGAAAGGAAGGAGTTCAGAAAAAAAAAATGTATAAAGAATGAAAACAGGCAATAATTGTTTTATACAAATGAAAATAAAAATAAAAAATACAACTTTCAAGCAAGCATAAAGAAAACTTTTATGCACCAAAGTTTACAAAAATAAATACGAGGCAATGAAACTGAAGGTTTATAAAAGTACATGAACATTTATTATATTATAATAATTAATTGATATGCATATTCGCCGTAAAATAAAACGAATTCCATTGCATAGGTCTCATTTTTCCAATTTAATTATAATTAATAAAAATGTACAAATATTCCATTTTAATTCCAACTCGTAACTTATAAATGAAATAAAAGATTTTAATTATAGAGAAACTATAGATTTTTAAAAGAATGCAACAATTTGGGAATCTAGATTTCTTAATTAGATCATATTTGAAGATACGTGAATATTGTTTTTAATTTCAATATATACATTTACAAAATTTGATTCCATCTAAACTAATAATAAAAGAACGCAGACAATGTTGAGATGCATTAAGGAAATGACAGAAAAACTAATTAGAAAAGCAAATACCATTCAAAATCGAAAGGAAAATGAAATAGGAGTTATGAATGTTAATTCACTTAACTGAAATATTATGATACATATAAAAAGTTACAAAACTTGTGCTTAGTTGTGTAAAAATGCAATGAAAAAAAAAATGTTGATTTTACAGTATAATACTGCGCGGTAGCGTATTACTGCTTATTTTACTGTTTATTACTGTTAATTTTACGGTATAATACTGGCAGCTGGGATGCCAGTTTTATACTCTAAAATCAACATTTTTTTTTTTTTTTTCCAGTGTATAACTTTTTATATTGTGATTTTTTAAAACAGGTCATAATTTAATTTTAATAAATAATTTTCAATATTTTCAATTTAACCAGCATATTTATTAATTCAATTTGGAAATGATTAGTTTTAAAGTAATACAGATATTAATATCCGCAATTTTAAAACCCTGAAAATTACAAAACTATTTTTAGAAAAGAAATATTATCTTGTGAAATGGCCATACTGTCTGATTAATACATTGTAAATGCTTGAATTTTTTCTTATAATTTTTCAAATTGAAGTGGTTTCTTCTTCTTTTTAGGGTTTCGTTCATCTCACGAAACCCTATTACTCCTGCTCCATTGTCTGTCTGTCACAGAGCTATTTTCAGAAACTATGTAACTTACAGAGTTGAGACTTTGTGCATATAGCTGAATACCAGCTATAAAGAGCTCAAAATATTAAAATTTGAAAAATTCGTATTATTTTAATAAATAGGGATAAAAAAATCAAAATTCTAACAGCCTTTTCCTATTAAATTTAAACATATGCCAAAAATTAAAAATCCACGCTGAAATTCTTTCTACAATAATTAATTTTCTATCAGACGATTTCCACGTGAAAAATGAAAATGAAATAAAAAGTTTCACAATTGAAAAAAAGATTAACATGAAATAAAAATGATTGACGTCATAGTGGTAATAAAGCGGAAATTTTCAAAGATTTCTCAATAATACAAGGAGTATGAGTATGTGTATGTACACAAAGCAGATTAATATCACGCCATTAGAGAATTAAAAAGAAAATCTGACGTCATATTGGAAGTTTAATTAATTTTTCAGGTGTTTGAGAATAATACAAAGCGAGTATCAATATGAGTAATAGAGAATAGTAAATATATAAGTTTGAGAAACATATTGAATCATGATAAAAATCCGATTATGGAAATATTCGCATATTTTAACATTTTGAAGGTGTGCAAAATGTTTAATTTTGAAATTAATTTTTTATATCGCATTTAGTCCTCGTGACAGATATTATTATGACAGAATATAATAGCCGGCTTCGCCCGCTATCCGGTTGGTTTGGATACTCAAAAAAAACGAAAAAATAGTCCGGTAAATTAATAGACCGGTAAATTTTTACTTTATAAAAATCAAAAAACATGGTTTTTTTTCTAAATGAAATTTATTTGGATTTATTAAAGAGATGATAAAGTGTTTCGAAAGGAATATTAAACGAAACCCTTTGAGCGAAATTCGATCACATTTACCCACTTATTTTTAGAGGACATCGATATAATACATAAAGTAAATGGAAATCTGTAAAATATATTCTTTATATTCCAATTCATACCTGCACAAAATTAAATTATTTCAATTAGTTAAGGCTGTTCTCAAACCCAAACTGGCTACTTTATGACACATTTTTTAATTCATTTTTGTTCGGAAACGCGTGAAATCGGCAGGTGTAATTATTCAGAAACTTTGTAATCGAAAGACTTTTCCATTTTTTTTGGCATAAAATACTGTCAAAGTCGGCGTTTTGAACCCAATTTCTGATGCTGTAGTACTAGAAAGGAGAAAAAGGTGTCGTCACGTGACCACGAATCGCTTACAACTCGATAAGTAATTTATTTTTAAAAAAAGGGAAAACTCATTTCAATTTGAAATCGCTTTAATAGTCAGGTCTGCCAATTATATCCCTTTGCGTTTAAAAACGAGTCAGAAAGTCTCGTGTTGTTGAGCAGGTTATTTGAGAATCACCTTAGTTAAGCAATCTTTTTATGCAGTTATATTATCTGATTAATATTATTGAAGTTTTCAAATTTCTTTTTTATAATTTTCTAAACGTGTCTTTTTCAGAAGAGTCTCTGTTCAATATTTAAAACAAATGAAAAATTATGGAAGCACAGTGAGAATGCATTTCCTTACACTTGCATGCTATTTAACTCATATACACAGTATTTTATGAT
The DNA here is from genome assembly GCA_963931845.1 of Maratus michaelseni. Classification (NCBI taxonomy): domain Eukaryota; kingdom Metazoa; phylum Arthropoda; class Arachnida; order Araneae; family Salticidae; genus Maratus; species Maratus michaelseni. The sequence continues at coordinate 140,292,928 of OZ007587.1, read as the reverse complement.
TTATCTCTGTTAGTTATGCAAACTTTTGAAATATCTGCTGTCCGATAAAAATATTTAAAGTGTTTCAATTTCTTTAAAATTTTCTGAACATAAGGGTTTTGTTTTTCTTTTAAGTATCGACCTGTATTTAAAACAAATGGAAATCTGCTGAAACATAATGAGAAAAATGCATTTCGCCACTCTTCCTTATTTTACAGCTTTTATGCGAAATATTTAATAACTTCTACCATTTAATTAAACAATATTTTATCAAACAACTAACTCTACTCTACGCTAAATATTTTTTAAGTGCTCATTTTCATTTTCATTTTTCTTTTTTTGTAAAACTAAAGAAGTTTTTTTAAAAGGTTCGAATCAATATTATGTAGAAAGATTCGTTTCTATGTATAAAGTTTCAGTGGGATTGGTACTGTAATTTCAGAATGAATTTCACTTTTATTTCATTTATCACCGCATTTGATGACAATTTTTTTATTCCTTTTTCTTATTTTACAAAATTAATATTTAAAAAGCTTATGTTTATTAATTGTGCATTATTATGTATTATTATGCTTATTAATGTAACATTATATATATACTTAAATTTCCAATTGAGATTGAGAAAGAAATCGCTATGTAATGAAATCCATAAAATACGAAATAACGTAAACTTGACTTTATCTTTCAAGATTTTTAAATTATCTACAAGCTGGAATCCCACTTTTATTATATTTACCACTGCCCTCTCATGCACTTTTCTCCATTCCATTCACACTTTTACAAAATGAATGAATACCTAAATGAAAATTTATGTATGCTGTCTAGTGTAGTGCTTAATGTAGTGTTATTTTCTTCACGCTTTATTAATTAATTAATTAATTTATTCATTATATTATCATTTGGGTCGAAAATTGTATGAATCAATAAACTAAGAAATCGGCAAACTGCGAAATTACATAAAGTTGGCATTCTTTTTTTGTTAAGTATTTTAGCTGTCTACAAGCCTCTATCGACTTTTTAATCCATTTACCACTCCCTCTTTTCGTGATTTCTTTTTCGTGTTTCTCTAACTCTTTTACGAAAAAAAAAAAAAAAATTGTACAGATTATTAACGCATTTATTCTTTTTAAAGTTTTTATGATACTGAATATAAATACAGATCTCACTGAGACAAGTTCCACAAATCGGTACATTACGAAATCTACAAACTGCGAATCTATATAAAATTGTCATTCTTCTTCCTCAATTTAATTTTTCTGCATGTCGCAATACAACTTTCATTCCATTTACCACTGCTGAGACAAGTTCCACAAATCAGTACATTACGAAATCTACAAACTGCAAATCTATATAAAATTGTCATTCTTCTTCCTCAATTTAATTTTTCTGCATGTCGCAATACAACTTTCATTCCATTTACCACTGCCCTTTCATTACTTTTTACAATCCAATCATTCTTTTAGAAAATAAATGCAATACAAAGATTTATATTTTACTGCTTATGAATACATTTATTTTTAATGCTGCCTGTATTACGAAATTCAAAAAATCAGTAAATTTATATAAAATTGAAATTCGCTTTCATAATGTATTTTAATTCTTCTACAAGCCACAATCTAATTTTCATTTCATTTAACATTGTCCTTTCATGACCTTCCCACATTTCCATTCATCCTTTTACAAAATAAATACATAAATGAGAATTTATATTTACTGTTTTTTAAACCTTTTCAGAAGCTGAATTTAATTAGAGAAAAAATCCTGCATATCAATGCATTACAAAATTCATAAACTACGAATTTACATAAAGTTGACATTCTCTTTCATCGAATATTTTAATTCTTCAGCAAGCCACAATCTAAATTTCATTTTATTTGCCACCGCATTTCATAGCATTTTTTTTTATTATTTTGCGAAATAAATATATAAATGAAAATTTATATTTACTACTTATTTCTTCTTTTTAAAGTTTCATAGGTGCTGAATGTAATTTTGCAGCTAAAGGAGACGAAAATCTCGTGAAGCATCTCATTACGAAATTCACGATCAACGAATTTATATGAAAGTGACATTATCTTTCCTTAAGTATTTAAATTCTTCAGCAAGCCGCAATCCAACTTTTATTGTATTTAACACGGTTTCATGACCTGTTTTCATCTTAATCTCAATGTTTTAGGAAATAAATATATAAAATGCATTAATGAAGATTTATATTTACTGATTATCAATACATTCCTTTTTAAGGCTTTCAGGAACAAGATGCAATTATGCTGTTAAATGAGAAGAAAATAACCGGAAATCAGTGTATTGTAGGAAATACATAAAGAGCGTAATTTAATAAAATTTACATTCACTTTTATGAAGAAATTTGATTCTTCAGCAAGCCGTAATTTAATTTTCATTCCATTTACCACTCTTCTCACAGCCCTTTAATTTTTAATAAATAAATATAAGTTAATATTTACTGCTTTCCAATTCACTTCCTCTTTTCTAGGTTGTAAATGTAAATATACTGCAAACTGAGAGAAAAATCCCGAAAATCAATCTATAAGGAAATATGTTTACAAAGAAATACTTCCGCAACCAATCTATCTACTACATTTTTGCCTTGGCGATCATTCTAGGAATCATCATAGCGATGTAGACTAATCGTATCGCAGATGTAGTAATCGTAAACCAATCAGATCGTAGATGAGTTATTCATAGACCAATCAGGTTGTCTGAATTCTTTTGTACAACATGGAACCTATAGACTCACAGTTTGCCAGCTGTGATTTTTCCAGCCGTGACGTCTGCTGCCATTTCCTTATTACACTGGTTAATTATATTTCAGCTTTGTCCTGCCACACGAACTTTGTAAGTGTTTTGAATAGTATAGGTCGTCAGTAAAAATAAGCAGTTTTGAAATTTTGATCACCAATGAATTTTATTTGTTAAAGAAATGATTTTTAAACGAGAAATAAGAGTTTTCCAGAAACATGTATAAAAAATGTACATTAGAAATTTATGATCTATCATTTTCTGGAATATTTGGCGTCCGGTTGGTCCCTTTTGATCGTCCAGCAGAAGTCGGCCAAAATCCTTGTGCTCCACCTACCCTGATAACTTTTTTTTCATATTTGAAATGTCCTGATGGAACCTTTCTCCGTGCTCACCGCTCACATCCCCAAGATTCTCCTTGAAAAAATCGAGATGCGAGTACAAACAATGGATTTTAAGCGGCATATTGCGACCCAAATATTTAGATGCTATTAAAAGCTCGTTAGTTAAAAGCTCTCTCTACAGCTGTCACTATTATGGTTACCCCCAAAAAATCGCAACTACTTTCTTGAAGCATACCCATGCTGGTTTTGAAGGATTCGAGGAAGTAGCAGCAGTTCCAGGCACCTGACTATTTGCTTCACACCTTCTGACCACACTTCACATCCTTTCTTCGAGACTGTTCATATCATTTATCGTGATAATACCAAAAATGAACTTGACCTTATCACAAGAAAATTGAGGATGATTGAAAGAGAATAAGTGCAGTTTCAGTTAGGTAGTCAAAAGACGATTACTTACCAGAGATCGTGTGGCATGACTACTGTTGATCAGTGTTATTAGATTCACAAACTTCGAATTTATATAAAATTCATATTCTCTCTCATCAAATATTTTAATTCTTTGCAAGCCACAATCCAACTTTCATTTCATTTACAACTGCTCGTTTCATGACATTCTTTTAGGAAATAAATGCAAAATGAAGATTTGTATTTATTGCTTATCAACACATTTCTTTTTAATACTTTCAAGAGCAAATGTAATTAATAATTATGTTGCTAACTGAGACAAAAATACAGAAAGTCAACACATTATGAAATCCACAAACTGGGAAATTATAGAAAACTGACATTCCTTTTTATCAAGAATTTAATTCTTCAGCAAGCCACAGTTCAATTTTCAATCCATTTAGCACTGCTATTCCATGACCTTTTCCCACTTCCCTTTGTTCTTATACGAAACAAATATATAAATGACAATTTATATTTATTGCTTATTTATACTTTTTATAGTTTTCTAGTGGTTGAATCAAACATAAATCCTGCAATGTGTTACGAAATCCACAAACAGCAAATTTATATAAAATTGGTATTCTCATTCATCAAATATTTTAATTTTTCGCAAGCCGCAATTCAAATTTCATTCCCATTTTACCACTGTCCTTTCATGATCTTTTTTCACTTCCATTTTTTTTCTTTTACAAAATAAATATATAGAAGAAAATTTCTATTTTACTGCTTATTTATTCTTTTTACAGATTTTTAGGGACTGAATTTAACTATGGACGCAAATCCCGCAAATCCATGCATTTCGAAATTCATAAATTGCGAATTTATAAAATATTGGCATTCTTTTTTCATCATATATTTTAATTCTTTAGCAAGCTGCAAAGATTCTCCAACTTTCATTCCATTTACAATTGCCCTTTCATGACCTTTTTTCACTTCCCCTCACCCTCTTGTGAAAATAATGCAAAAAAGAAGAATCATATTTGCTGCTTATCAATGCATTTATTTTTAATGTTTTAGTAGCAAAATGTAATTATGCTGCAACTGAGACAAAAATCCTACAAATCAATATACTACGAAATCGACAAAAGGCGTATTTATGTAAAATTGACATTATCTTTCATCAAGTATTTTAATTATCCAGTATGCCACAATCCAATTTTCTTTCATTCCACTTACTATTGCACTTTCATGACCCTTTTTTATTTGCCCCTCATTTTTTTTAGGAATAAATATAGGAATGAATTTTATACTTACAACTTATCAACGCATTTCCTTTAAAAAAAAATAAAATAAAAATAAAACAATAAATAAATAAATAAATAAATAAATAACGCTTTTCAGTGGCTGAACACAATTATTCTGCCGACTCAGACGAAAATGTCGCGAATCAATGCATCAGAAAATCCACAAACAGTGAATATATGTAAAATTGACATTCTCTTTCATCAAGCATTTTAATTCTTCTGCAAGCCGCAATCCAACTTTCATTCCGTTTACCACTGCCCTTTCATGACCTTTTCCACTTCCCCCTCGTTCCTTTACGAAATGAGACGACGTATCTCCTATTGATTGCACTATTAAAGCTCAAGTCGGAGGTGGCCCGATAACAAACGTAAATGAATAATTTAGAACGAGAATGGGCGACGGCATATAAGCCTAATTGCATCTTAGTTAAGGGAAGGCGGAAGTCCACGTGGGAGCCATTTGTTGCAGTACCTCCTAGATGCTCTGTATTTAATTAAGAACGCGGATGGCACATTGAATTCTGGAATAATTTGAGAGGAACAAAATTTTGTGGCACGATCGTAGTAGAAAACGCATCACATGCAACGATCATCATCATAATTTTCGGTTTCACAAGAGATTAATCTTTTTCCAAAATGTCGTTAATTCGCTGGAGTAAATAATTTTGAAATGACATTTGAAAAAGTTCCGGTAATTAGATTAGATGGTTTATTAAATGAGGTTTTCGTTATAGGAATTTTGAAAATAAGCAGAGAGCGCGGTGTAAGTGCTTTTTATTTACAAGATAGTATTCAAAAATAAAAATGGACATACAGTGATATTTTTTTTCTTGAGAAATATATATTATCAATTCTAAAAATAATTCGGATTTATAGAATAACGGTTTATAATTTGTAAAAATTATTACCTTAACAGCCATTCATGTTAAGACTATAATTAATTGGAAAATGTGCAATATTGGTGTTAATATATATATGTTAAATATATATGGATATATATGTTAAATAAAAAGACGCGTGCGTACTTGCACATACAGGGTGATTATAATTAAAGTTCAACTTTCAAAAACCTGTAATAAAAAAAGGACCACTGATCAGAATGACCTGAAATTTGACCTGAACATACGCGAAGAAGACGGAAATGGTATGGCATAAGAAAAATAAATAGTTTGAAATTTTAGCAATAGATGTTCTTTACTCGTCGTAATAGGCAAAATAAAAAACATGTCATGCTCACCACACATTGCACTTGTTCGCGGGGTACGTGCCTTTTCCCTCATATTGCGTCTGAGAAGTTCGTCATGACTCTCTCAATGAAAAATCGCGCTCTGCTTGTGAAGCTGTTTTACAAGAACGGTGACTGTGCGACAGTAACTCTGAAGAAGTTCCGGACAGTAAAGGGTATGAAAAGAGGCTGTTGTCCGATGCCTTCCAGCAGTCTGGAGAATATTATTAAGAATTTCGAAGATACAAGTTCATTTGAAGTGAAAGCTGGCAGAGGGAGAAAACGAATTGCTTCGATGGCAGTAGGAGATGTGCTCACAGCATTTCAGGAAAAGACTAGAACTGGTATTAAAAGCTTCAGTGCACAGAGAATTGCCCGATCGTAGATTTGCCTGTAACCACGATGCATAAACTTTTACGAAACATCCTGCATTGATATCCATTCAAGATTACCCATGTTCAGGAGTTCATCCAGCTGTCCTGCTAGTACGACAAACTTTTTCTCTAGAATTTCCTGCTCGCATAGAAGTGGACAATGAATGGCCATGGAACATTTTGTGGACAGACGAAACCCATTTCCATCTCCAAGGGTCTGTCACTCCGAATTGCAGAATGTGGGCAATGGAAAATCCATTTGGACTTGAATCAGTATCTCTTCATTCTGCAAAGGTTAAGTTTGTGGGGCGGGTTTACGGCTTTGTTTATCGCAGGGCCACTGTTTTTCGAGCAGATAGATCCTGCGGGTTCTGACTTCTGTTACCCATACAGTCAATAATGAACGCAATAAGACTGTTTTACGCAGCCACGTCATTCCAGCACTTCAGTAGCGTGCATGTGTGGGTACCATAATTTTTATGCAAGATGGTGCTCTTCCACACATTGCAAATCCAGTGAAGCAGCTAGTCAACATGCATGTTGGAAATGATAGAATTATCAGTCTTTTACAACAGCCTGGCCGCCAAGATCACCTGATCTTAATACTTGTGATTTATGGCTGTAGAGTTATGTGAAAAATATTGTATTCAATGGTCCAATTGCCAATGTAGCTGAACTGAAGATACGCATTGCGAAACACATTCACAACGTCACCATTGATACACTCAGATCTGTTATGGAACATGCTATTTCTCGGTTTCAACTTGTGGCATCATATTGAACATTACTTGGGCAAGTCTCGCGAAAGTTAAAAATCGATTTTACTATTGCTTTTTCTGCAATTTTTGGACTCAGAACAATTAAAAACCAATTTTTCACATCCGATGTGGCTACACCTTATCGTGGTGCATGGGCTATCCACTAAGAGTGCCACAACTTTTGAATGACTTGGAAGTCATTTATTCAGTAAACAAACGATACAATCATACACAATGAACAGCACAGTTGGTTTTACCTGCAACTAACGCAATAGCAGTCACATTCTGATTCCAATGTCACTGGTAGCGGAACCCATTTACGTTATGACGAGTAAAGCGCTATCTATTGCTAACATTTCGAACTATTTTTATTATGAAATACCATTTTCCCCTTTCTTTGCATACTCCGGTCAAATTCCAGGTCATTATGACCAGTGGTTCTTTTTTTACAGATTTTTGAAAATTGAATTTTAATTATAATCACCCTATACCTACTCAGATAGAAGAACAATAGTGACACAATGTTTTCATCTTGATAATTATTTCTGAATTGTTTAATTTATAGCAGTGTTTTTCTGATTTAAAAGCATATACCGATATTACCATATAATATTTACACAAAAATGCGAATAATTTTGATTAAAAAAAAAAAACAAAAAAAAAACATTATTTCCAAGTTGAACTAATGAAACCCAATATTCAACCTATATTGCTTGACTATTTTGATATACTGGTGATCGGAAAATAACTGGCAAAATTTTAAAGGGCGATAGAGATAACCTAAACAAACAATTTTCGTCATATAATGTGTGTCTGGAAATGAGGTGTTTAAGCGCTGGTGACGAAGAAAAATGTGAAACGTGCAATGAAAGACATAAGCGTCATTTCCGGACACACATTCTATGACAAATAATGCTTATTTTGGTCTCATCTACCACACTTTAAATTTTTTCCAAATTGCTTCCAATCACTCTGTATAAACGAATACAGATTTTTCTTTTCTTTTTCTTTCTTTTTTTTCTTTCTTTCTTTCTTTCTTTTTGTTTTTTTTAAGTAACAATAAAGGCACAGATGTCGTCATATACGCACCACATTGGCGCGATTGCAACAAAATGGCAATTTTATGCCTCACATGGTAACCAGGTTATTTTGTTTATATTGCTGTTTATTTACTTTTATTTTTTTTTTCTATAAATTGTTTTTATTATGTATATCAATATTTATTTATATCAAACTCTCATTTATTTATTTTTATTTCTTTTTTTAAATAATAGAAGTTATTTCACTTATTACGTTATTTTATTTTTATATTGAAATAAAAAATCACGTGCTATTTATTATTGCATGGTATTTGTAACTTATATTCAAAAACAAAGTTTTCGCCAAATTGGCGGGGGAAAAATCGCGCCAAGGTGGTGCGTATGTGACATCTGTGCCACAATAAAAATGTGCACTATAATGATTTGGTAGAAGGAACACTTTAGGGAAATATTTCTTCTCAGCGCCGTGAACTGATATATCCATTCACTAAGCTGTAGGTTTCACTGCAATAGAAGCTTTATTTAAATTAATATAACTCTACAGATTTCGGGCAATAATAGCCCAAGGCAATTCACTCGCCCCCTATTGCGTTTTCCGGCGGGCTTAGCTCCAGCTGAAACTGTATTTTTTTTTCTTTTAAACCTTAATAAAGGTACCGGAAGGGACACCTATGCTCTACAGACCCCTCGTCTGAACAGTCTTTCTTAGGCTGTGAATGTAGTTTTATAACATTGAGTAATGATTAATATTCATATACGTAATTAAGTTTTTTATATAATGTTTGTAAAATCATCTTTTTTTAGCATTTTTAAAAAATGTAAAGAGAAAACAACATTACAATTTTTTCCTTTTGATCGTGAACCGAATTCGCACTTTCATACAAAGATTATCTAGCCATTCCACTCAGGCTGTTCTAGATTGAAACCTGCGTTTTTGTTCAAGAATTCTACAAATTTGTGGCCATCACACTGACTTGTATGACTCTTGTATAAAAACTATATAAATATGTTTAAGGCACCAATCCTTCAATATAGTTAAAGGGGAGATTTGGGGAAAATCTGCATTAGTTAAATTTTAAGTAAAGCTTGATGTATGATTCTAATGCTTTCATGTTGAATAAAAATTTTAATTAATTAATTTTGCGTAGCTATTTGGTAATGTGTACAAATGAAATAAAAATATCGATACTAAGGATAAAAACAAGCAAAAAGATGTAACAAGGAGGAAAAAATACGAAAAATAGAGGAAAATAAATAAAAAAGAATGTGCAATACGTCAAAAAAGGGAAAAAACTAAAGAAGATCAACGGAAAATCGTAAATATGAGAACCCAGATATCCAGAATTCATTCCAGTAATAAATGGAAGCATAACAAAGATAAAACCATTTTAAAGCAAACAAATACTTTACATACCATATAAAATAAATATTTAATTAATGTTTAATTAAAACGGCTTAGCTTTTTAATGCTTTTCCCTTTTCTACTTTTTATTACAATACTTTTTCTGAATGTAATTATTTCACATTTTTTAGAATAATTCTTTTTAGATCCCTTTTTCTCATTTATTTATTTCTATTTTTATAGCAACGAAGTAGCTGTTATTTTCGTTTTTTGGAAATATATTGTTACCAAAAATTGTAAAATATTCCGATTAACGAACATTTTTCTAATGCATATTTAATAAATTTGAATTGAAACAGGACTTTTTTTTTATACAAACTAATCCAGAAACATTAAATTTAAAATGTTGGATAAAACATATGGTTTCCATTTACGGTACAGCACACTTTTCCTTTTTTTTATTTTTAAATATATTTTGCATGCCATTCCATTAGACGAAAAGGCAACCCGATCATGGGAAAGTAGCGAAAAATATTATGCAATAGAAATTATTTCTTTATAGATATAAATTGTGATTTAAAAATTTGTGTGTGAAAATCAAATAAGGAATGTTAAATAATGTTACAACATATCCCGGTTATGGATGAAATTATTGGTGGTTTTCTATATATATGTTATTATTATTATTATTATTATTATTATTATTATTGTGAAAACCTAACGAGTAACATAAATTTTAAATAACGTTACAAAATGTCTCAGATATGGATATTATTATACGTAGTCTTCTTTATAGATATTAAATTGTTTTCAGTTAAATAACGAGTGGCCGAAAATGATAAGAAGTTTCAGCAATGCTACGTGAAGATACTTTAAGAAGAAATTTCTAAGATATTTCTAAAGTGTGAGGAATCGTCAAACAAAACAATTCTAAATTGACAAACGCACACACAAGTAAAAGGGGTGAATTCAAACCCATCAATGAAATGAAAAACCTTTCAAAGGTGGTGATGTATTTATGACGGCCGATTATCTGCACGAGGAATATAGACCCATGGGGTCTTTCTAAGGGAACCTAACCCGTGTTTACGCAAGGACATCCAAGTTTCGAATAAAATCAGGAAAACTCCGAACGATTAGGCCGACGGACGCGATTGGATTCCAACCACGTATCGCCCGTCTACCAGCTTTGAGAGCAAAACCTCTCGGCCACTGGTGGAGCAAAACCTTTCAAAAGAATTATTAAAGAAATTATCAGAAGTAACGGAACTAACTGGACTTTTTCCTTTAAAAAGTAATGCATAAATGCATTACACATACTCATTAATGCGCGAAATCGCGATAGTGTACTTAGCCGTGACAAAAATAAATGGATAAAGAAAAAAGAAAGAAAAAAAAAAGAAAATATATACATACAAGAATTTATTTCATGCTTAAATATTCACATAAACACAAAATAGTCGATGCATCATTCCAAAAAATCTGTTTTAAATCGCTTTAAACAAATCGGTCATTATATCATATGAAGTACAAAAGTTATATTTAAGAAGTTGATTTACTTTAAAAAAGCAATCTAATTCATTATGCGCGGTACATGAAATTAGATTATTTATTTAGTTAGTTTTGGAGATATGTATTAAATCACGTTTATAGAATCACAAAGTAAGAGGTTATAAAATAAATTATAATATACAATATTTCATTCTTTTTGTGTGTTGTACAGCTAAGAATTTCTTAATTTCAAATTTGTAAAACAGACAGTTAAATTATAATATTGTTCGAGAAACATTTGCTTACAAAATGTCGACGAGTTGCAAATTATTCTATTAAAAATTTCTAAATGATTTCAACAATATTTAAATTAGGGCATTTTCGACGGCAAGATATTATAAATGAAATGCTAAATTTTCATAACAGAATGCTTAAATTCTTGAAAGTTCAAAATAAGTCTCCTGTTTTCAAACTCAACAACTTATGTTTTAATTAAAATCTCAAGTTTCGTAAATCTCTTGGGATGTGTTGAAACCGTATGTGTTACACTTTGTTATAAATATTACTTCCCTCAAATTTAAAGACTTTAGAAGCTGTCAAGATTAATATAAAATAGTCTGCTGAAAGCGAACTCCTAAGCAAATGTGTTTTTACTTGATACGCGTAAAAGTGATGTCGTTTAGGAAAAAAAAATATTTCACAGATATTATAAGTTGAATAATCGAATTTGTTTGTTAATAAAAAATTTTCAGTTAATTCTAATTATGTTAAATGTTACTGAAAAATTGTTAAATGTTATTCTAAGGTTAAGTATATTTCAGTTTTAAATCATTGCGTAAAACAGAAAACAGTTTTAGAAATTTTATATTAAAAAAAAAAAAAAAAAAAAAAAAAAAAAAAAAAAAAAACATTCAAAAACATTTTTTATAATTTTGGAAAATTTCATGAATACATTTAATTGTTAAAGACGATATAAAATGAGTCTAAACATTTTTCGTATTTATTTTATAGTAATAAATATTATTTTAATGTTATGTTATAAGCATTATACTTATTTATGTATATAATTACTTTAATTATTTATTTAAAAATATAAGTTTATTATCTGGGAAGAGCATTGTTTCTCTATCTTAATAAGTGACTCTTTTCTAAATAAGTATGTATGATATATGAGTATATAATGTATGATTATAAATACATAATATATGATTTATAAGTAATTAAATGTTAAATTTTCATAACAGAATGCATAAATTTTTGAAAGATCAAAACAAGTTTTCTGTTTTCAAACTCAACAACATATGTTTTAATTAAAATCTCAAGTTTTGTAAATCTTTTGAGATATGTTGAAACAGTATGTGTTACTGACTGTTATAAATATTACTTCTCACCAATTTAAAGACTTCGGGAGCTGTCAAGATGAATGAAAATACGCTGCTGAATGTGAACCCCGAAGCAAATGTATTTTTATTTGATGTGCTTAAAAGTATTGTCATTTAGGGAAAAATTATTTCGGCAAACATTGCAAGTCTCATAACCGCTTTCAAACAGTAATTAAATTCAGTCACTTGACTCTTATTATGTTAGACGTTATTAAAGACATATTATATTTTATTTCAAAATAAAGCATATTCTAATTTTAAAACATTACATAAAGCCTAATAAAAAAGCATTATATATTTTAATAAAGAAATGCCATAATAAGATTGCCACCTGATTTTACAGTCAGATTAAGAATTTTACAGACCATTATCCCGACTACCAAATAAGGTGCAGATTTAGGTTTTAAAATAGAAATAAAATAACTGTTTTCAAATGTCAACGTCTTAAGTATAATTTACATACATGTACAAATTGATCATATTCTTCTTATTAAATAAAATGCCAAAAACACAACTCACCAAAAACACAACTCAATGACATGAAATTAGTGCAACCCCCCCCCTTCCCCTTTTTTATAAATTATAGAAGATTTCAACTCTTACATAATTAAAAAATATCTCTGGTCGTTTTTGTCTGTCTGTAGAAGTACCATGTCATTATATGTTTTAAATTTAATTTAACAGGAGAATCGAATATCAGAAACAATGCATTTTTCAATTGTGAAAGGAAAAATAATTTAATAAAAAATTACCACATTACTTGTCACTATCAAATAATATTTGGTTAATCAATGTTCCGTACAATAAATTTCGAACATGCCATATTTTTGTCAAGCATTATTTACTTATTAATTAATTTATATTTATAAGTTTAAATGAAGGATTTGGCATTGAAATATAATAATTGGTCATTCCTGATATTGGATTTTTTTCTTTAATCTAGAAGGATTAGTTTATTTTTCCCCCCGTAACTTAATTAAAAAATTTTATGCTTCGTGTTAAATTTTTACTATGTATTAGGATACATAAGTATAAAACAAAAATTTATAAGTACTTAACATACTTTAAAATCAAATCAACGATGATTGTCTATTTAAAATGTTAAATGTTTTATTTAAAAAAAATCTATAGTTAAATACACTTATTATAACAAATTAGTCAGCTATTAAATTTAATAAAAATGTATGGTCCTAACGGGCTGAAATTGCAAAAATGTTTATAATAGTAAATCATCACATACAAAAATATCCTTAATTCAGTATGGTGGTATCACTTAAAAGTTATATGCGTTTAAATTACTCGTATCCATCTTATTGAGTTAGTATATGATTTTAATAACAATTAAATAACATTTAATTTGTTCAAAAATTACTTTTCTATAATACTCTTAATATAAATGCTTCTTATGCACGAGGGAATTACATATTTATTCTATTTTTCTAGCATGCAAGATCCCTAAACCATAACACATATTAGATACATTTAATAATATATAGTTAAGTAATATTTAATTTGTTTTACATTTATAACATTTAACATTAGACCCTTTTTCCGATATAAAAAATTTCCCAGAAGATTAAAATGTTATTAAAAATCTTTTCTATTTTATCATAAATTAATATTACAAATCCCTTAACTATGGAATAAATTTACAGTAATCACACAGTATTGATTTTAAGGAATTATTGCTCCACTAAAATGCTTTATATTACAAATATTAATATATTTTACCACGCAAACAATGCGGGAAAAGACTTCTGAATTTCTCTTAAAATTGGATCATGCGTCAGATTTTTAAAGCCATATATACATTTCCATTACCTGTGTATAATTTTTTGAGCTATTATATATAAAAATATACAATTAATAATATAGATTATTAAATTAAATTAAATTTGTTTTCAACTTATACATCCATAATCCTTTTAAATTATAAATAAAAATCATACTTTTATAATATTTTTCAGCCTACAATACAAGAAAATCTTTCTAAATTTTACAAATATTAAATACATTTACTAACATAGACTGTTAAAGACAGAGCTTTACAAGTTTGATAAAATGTGGTAGCCAGCAAAAAGTTCTAGTCGCCAGTAAAAAATATTTACCCCCCGCCCTCCGTCATAAAAAAAAGAAAAGTATTTAATGCATTAATTGAGAAAAAATAATAACAAACATAGTGTAGAATTGATAGTTACATAGTATAGAAAACTGAACTGCATTAGTATTAAACTAATATTATGTTATATTCTTGAAATTTTTATTAAGTTTGATAGATTTACTTCAAAGGAATTACTTATAATCATTTATATGTTATTATTATTTAAAACGAATGTGATAAGTTAATCAGTTTTAATTACGAACACAAAAATCTGATTTTAAACTTACAGAAAATTTGAGCATGCAACAATGTAGACCCATTTTAGATGCAAAAGAGGCCGGATTGACACTATTTCTTACTGTTTTATTGACCTCCCCCACTCCCAAATTTTAATCACGTGACATGCTAATCTAGCTAGAGCGGAAAAGAATGACCTTTTCTATGCATGAGATGGAAAATTCCTTTTTAATTTGGTTTTCTGTTAAAAGTATGAGAGAAGAGGAAGATCAGGGCTTGCCACACACGAGTAGGGGAAAAAATACACGAGGAGGAGAAAAACTACCCTTTGTGATCATTTCTTAAGTCAAATTTTGTACAACAGAAAAATAAAACAAAAAACGGTTTAAATAACTTGCTCGCCAGTTCCCCTTTAATATATATATATATATATATATATATATATATATACAGAATGTTAAATGATTTATTATGAACTGTGTTGCATTATGAAATACATTTAAAATTACAAATTGCTCAACTATTAAATTGAATAAATTTACTATAATCAGACAGTACCGATTTTAGGGAATTATTTCTCCTCTACAATGCTTTTAAAATACAAGCACTAATCATATATTTTAGCATACAAACAATACGGGAAAAGACCTCTAAATTTCACCTAAAATTTGATCATGCGTGCATAATCCTTAACTCACAATAGCCAGACATTTTCAAAGCCATATACATTCCCATTATTCGTGTACAATTTATCTGCAAGCACCCGTACAATTATTTAGGTGCTCTAAGTATTGTTTTGATGTCATTGTTAAATTGCAGGGCATTATGAAGGTAAAATGCAAATATCATTCTCCGCTTTCTAAGCTTTCTATTCACAAATATTCGACGGTGTAAATTCATTTAAATTGTAAATTTAACTGAGTCTCCGTGATAGAGAGCATGTTCATTATCATGAAATTAAAATCCGTTCACATATAATGTAGCACTGAGCGCTCACGTAATAAGTGAGAGAGTGAAATTTGCTTAATTCCTTAATTTAGCAGTCATACTTGATAGATACTTTGGAAAGTAGACATTACTTGGTAACTGTAGATGTTTGTGCAATAATTATAGGAAGCAATTATTACAAAGCCATGTTAGATGAAGTGATACCGTAGCTTCTTCTGTAATCCTCTTTAATAAAAAGCTACGCGTTGCTGACGATTGGCCTTTTTCGCAAATCGTTGCCACAGATTAATCTCGGAAAATGAAACATTTGAAGTTACTGAAAAAATTTATAGCTCGAAAAGTATTTGTCAGAAAATTGTTCGACAAACTGCGTTAGAAAGGTAAAACAAAATTATTTTTCTTGATATAAATTTCAAATCTAATGATTATGCCGTTTTTCAAATATTGAATTTCAAAAATTACCAAATTCCACAATGGAGTACCATAGCGAAACCTTCACGCATAAAAAGATGATGATAACGGCAATGTGTCCTGACGTGTATACTAGCTACAGCACGAGTCACAAATTATAGTAGCCTTATTAATCTGTTAAAATATAAAAGTGAATTATGATGCCACAAGTGCATGATTTTTATTTGATTATCGACAAATACTAGATGCACCATTTCTTTTTAGTTGTGAATAATATAGGTTAATTCACGTTATTAAAAAATGTAGCTATAAAACATGTAAATAAACGGAAAACGGTAAGTAATAAATGGTAAACGTCATTGTAAACCGTATTAAAAAACATAACTTATTGAAATAAGTATCTATTTTTCATTTACTTTCTGTCATTAAAGAGTCATTAACAGTTTTTAATTGATTCATTCGCTTCGTAAGTATAAAAAAAAAAATTGTGTTAAAGTTATTCATTACATAACTTAGGTTAAAATAAGTATCCATTTTTTTCATTAATAAACATGGTACTTACGTATTATGTCTACATTTAATCAGTACATTACGGTACGTATTGTTAAGCATATTGTTACAAATGTGGCAACCTGATCAAGATTTTTACGCCAAATTACAAATATGATAACCCTGTATGTATATTTTTTCATTATTATAATTTATCGCAAAAGCTAAGCCTAAATGAAAGTCGAAATGTCGAATGAAATAGAGTTTTAATATTTTAATGGAATATAAATTATTAAAATGCAAATACAGGAATTTTTAAATTTTATCAATGAGTAAGTATATGGATCATAATTACACTACTTTGTTGATGAATAAATTAGCATTATCGTTTTAAATATCATTTTAAAAAATAATTTTATAGAAAATCAGGTTAAAGATATAAAATCATACAAACTTGAGGTTTGTTTTAATTTATTATCACGGTCCCGGCAACGCCGAGCAGATCGGCTTCTCGAGGAATAATTTGACTTTTTTTTCTAATTTGCAATATTTTTTGTCCTACATTTCCCCCTTTTATGAAGAAACGAAATGCATGAAAAGTAAATGACGAGGAAACGTAAATTCTGAGGAAATATAACATTTCTACAGTAATAATTTCGATAGTTTTAATATTAAATAAGTGACACATCATTTAATGAATTTATTAAAACAGCGAAAGGCTTGTCAAAACACATGACCAACTTTGTCAATTTAGATCATTTGAGATCTAAATGAATGACAGATAATGGGTAAGAGAGAGATGGTTTAAGATAATTTGAGTCCAATGCCAATTTTGTCAGAATACAAAAATGGCTTTTCTGAGTGCCTACTTCACACTGTACCTTCATTCTTTATCCTTTGTATAAAGCTGAAACGATGATAAACTAGAAAGAAATATATTTCCTTATTTAATGACAATAACTTAGGTTATGTCATACCATTCATAGTATGACATAATTTTTCTTTTGAGACACATTTAAATTTTGAATATACAGGGTGGTCCAAAATTATTGAGCACAGTTCATGTTTAAAAAAAAATCAAGAACAAAATGAGGTACGTACGTGTTTATTGTTTTCTTGGAAAGGTAATTTAAAACGGTTTTACACAACATTTTAAACATTAAATAAGTTTCACATAAGCCAATACGACAACATCGCGCCGGGAAAATTTACTGATTGCGTCGGTCTGAAAATGGCTAGCGTACACGAAAAAGCAATGTACGTTTTGTGGTTCCATGAAAGCAAATCCGTTGTAACTGTTCAGAGACGTTTTCGCTTAGAATACTCAAATCGTCGTCCTCCAAGTAACGACTTGGTGTGGAATTGGATATCGGCTGCATATTTTGCGTGCCACACAAGGAACTCATGTGGAACTTATTTATTGTTTAAAATGTTTATGATGTATCGACTACTCTGATCATAAGAGTAGGCAAAGTTTTGATTGAGAACGTAAATTTTGTCCAATAATTGTCAATGTGCGTAAAAGTATCAAGGCTATCATTCTTTAACTTTCGATGAATGAATGTGAAATCCTCGAAACTTGTGAGTTTTTGCTTCGTATCGATATTTATGCAAATTGCTACATCTGGTCAATCGATGTGTTAGTATTTAAGCATTGTCATGCGTTGGGAAAGTCGAACTTGGATCGAGTTTCTGCTCCCTGAGAGTTAATGTCAGATCCGGCTATTGTGCTCAACTATTCCGAAGCTGAGAAAGGAGAGTAGCAGTTGGTAAGCGTCTATTACGTTATTTCCTGCTAATCGAAAATAAAGTTAGTTCGGTGCTCACGTAGCGCCATTTTCAGTAGTAGCCTAGGAGGACATCTTGCCATCACAGTTGGACTAGCTTGCAGAAGCGGACATTAAATCTTTGCTGAAGGTATCTTGATTTGCTGCATTGTCAAGGTTGTAAGTTGCGTTTTTGAGTTCTTTATAATTGATATTTGAAGTTGTATTTTGCTGAGTTAAGTTTCGGGGGAACTAATTTCTTGTGACCTAAGGAAAATTAGTGGAGTCCTTTCTCAAAATCCCTGCCCACTTAAGTTTTTAATAAACTTTACTTTGAATTTTACACGTCTTGTGCTCTCTTTCAACTGACTAGCATTGGTCACTGTCACTAACAGCGACATGGCTGTTACATGTTGTTGTGTAAAGCTGTTTTAAATTGACTTTCCAAGAAAACAATAAGCATGTACGTACGTCATTTTGTTCTCTTTTTTTTTTTGTCAAACATGAAATGCGCTCAATAATTTTCCATCACCCTGTAGTATGACTTACAGTAAAAAGACTTAAATTGATACGAAGTTTGAAAAATGTTTTAAAGTAAGCCGCAATAATTTCCCTTTTTATAATGGCCATCTTATCAAAAATATTTTTTTAACAGATAAATAAATATAAAAAAGTTCAAATGTATTATTGAAGCGCAGAGAGCCGGAGGTGAGAGAAACTTTTTAATGTAGGTATACACTTCAATTTGACAATGAAATGCAAATGATTTATCGGGAATGCCTCATTCCATTACAATGGAATTTACTATAAACATCGATCTTAGTAAAACAGAGATAATAATATGGCCTGATTTTTGGAATTCGATCTGTGTCTTGAGTAAGTAAAGGTCAAAGTTATAATACAAACAAATCTTATGGTCGATTTCAACTTTTAAAATTTTTCGTTCACGAAATTTTTAAATTGAGAAATTATCGACTACATATATCAATTCTACAAGCCATTTTCTTTGAATATATCATGTAAGAACTGTTTTTAGTACAGAACTTAAGTGGTATTTTAATAATTAGAATAAAATAAGAATAAGAAAAAGTGTTCTAATTTCTTTTATAGCGTAAAATATTAATAATAATTAAGTGGCTAAATATTTATTTGGATATATTTAATGGATTTTATATATATATGAGGGGGTTAGAATGACAATGGATTAGTCAAAAATTTGAAAAATCTAGATAACCATATTTTCACTGAACGTATATTAATTTCTGCTCAGTGTGACATTTAAATAAGTCATAGTTCACTTTGGGAGTCGCTAGAGGGTAAAACAAATTGGACCACTTAATGCAACGGCAATATGACAAGTTTCACAAAACCCTTCATTTCTCAAATTACTAAATATTGACTTATCTCCACTGTCATTCTAACCCCCTCATTTATATATCTATCTATCTATCTATCTATCTATCTATCTATATATATATATATATATATATATATATATATATATATATATATATATATATATATATATATATATATATAATGTTATAAAGATACACGCTATAATGGCAGAGAAACCATTTTCTTTTCTACATTTATGAATGGGGACATAGTGAGAAAATGGTATTTGCATGAAAAAAAAATTTTTTTTTTAAATATTATATCAATTTCAACAAGCAAATAATCGCACTTTATATGTATAACCGATTAATATTGATAGTTTAAATCACCTTTCCTTTTTGTAATAATTCAAAAATACGTCCACAAAATCCTTGGGACACGAAATTGCCACTTTTCTGAGAATTACTCAGAAACAAACGCAATATGTATATTTTTTCATTGACATAAAAATAAATATAACAGATAAAGACAAACTTTTTTTCCTTTAATCCAAATACAATATGAACATTAACAACAACACGACGCGATATCCATTTATCATTCAGAATAGTCAATTCAGAAAATTCAAGCAAAAAAATTAAATCAAATCCTGGCTCACTATTTACGACCAGAGTTTAATAATAACTTCCATGCATCCTAATACAAAATCAGAAAACCTAATAAAACCGGAGTATAAAAATCTGATCATGTATTTTATATTCCCGAGAGCCAACTTCAGATGCATGCTGATATAAGTAATAAGATAGGCAACAAGGCCCCGATGTAATTTGACCTCACATGTTTTTAATGGAAAAAAGTTGATAAAATAAAACAGAAAATAAAACTGCGCGAAGTAATAAAAATATGAAACGGGGGGAGGGGGGTGGATTTCTTGCCTTCAAATTCTTTTTTTCCGTACAATGAGTAGGAATATATTTTGATGCCAGCTGATTTGTTGGCAGCAGTTACTGATGGCAACGGTTGCCAATGGCAACTGCATTGTTATTCTCCGCAAGCAGCTCGGAGGGGGTGTAAAATATATTCTTTCTTGACTGTTATTGTAATATAGGAGTTGTTAAAGGATTTTTAGCTATGCAATATCATCTTTCGAGAAGTTTTATCGGGTTATAGAAGAATGAAAAGAAAATTAGAAAAATTAATAATGAAGAAACGATTATTATTTTTTTTTTATTATTATTATTCCATATTTTATTTGTCAAGTGTTTAGAAATGAAAAAAAGTTTTGTATTTTCAGTTAAGAGGTAATCTTTTAGAAAAGTTGCAATTTAACAGACACAATAAAATTAAACATGGAATGCAGGAAGTTTAACCTGTCTATTAATGGGTTTACAATAAAGTATACAATAGCCGAACTGAAACCGGAAATTAAAATGCATTGCAAAAGGGGACGTCAAACAAAGAGTTAAACAATGCTTTTTCAAACAACATATTAATGTCAAATTTTTCAGACTTAAAATTATTAATGTGCATTTTTATGACAGGTATTGAAAAGAAAATTTACATGCAACGCAATGAGACTTTCACAATTATTTAAAATAACTGCGTGAGCTATATCCCGTGGAGAGAATATGTTGTAATAATAACTTTTCAAAATTTAGATAATTTCCTGTTTTAGCGGTACTTAAATAAAGCAAAACTTTTCCCACGCCTACCATTAATTATTATTATTATTATTATTATTATTATTATTTTGTTAATTGGTGCCATCTTCTTTTGTTTAATGACAAATTCAGCAGCAGCTGAATATTGTTCTTTTTCAATACCTCAATAAAGGGAACCAGGGGTGACATCTATGCTGTACATACTTGGTCTCCTCGTCTGAGCAGTCCCGCTATCTATATAGTAGACTTCAAATTATAAGACGCCTAATTATACGACACTGTCGGTTAACGGACACCGCTCATGTATTTTGTCATAAAACTGTTGCTCTATACCAGGGCTGTCCAACGCGACGTCCGCGGGCGCCATGGCGCCCTATGAAGGTTTTCTTGGTGCCTTTTTGAAGGTTATCTGTTACTAGCATTTTGTTGCATGTTTTGAGCCACGTTAATAATGGCGCCCTTCATTGTTTGCAAAGAGCTAAGTGCACCCCTGCTTGCTGAAAAGTTGGACAGGCCTGCTCTATACCTTTTAACATATAAACAATTACACAAAGCTTTAAACATGGTGAAAATGTTAATGAATGATTAAAATACTTTCAAATTATTGCCATGCATTGTAAATTTTAGTAAATAATACATAATTTTATCATAATAATCATTTAAAATTGTCGACCAATTTCGCAAATCCGGAAGAATTTTAGCCAATGCTAGCAAGTCATAATAATAGAAGACAAATATATATCAATATATTTTTTTCCCCTTGAATTTGTTTTATTTTTACTGACGGCAAAAAATAAAAGGTACATGATCATAGAATATTCTTCTTAAATTTGCCTTATTTTTATTAAAAATATTTATTTTTTGCTAGCGGTTATTTATTTTATTTTATGATAGTAGTTATTCACTTCATTTATAGTAATTTAAATTATAGTTTGAAAGCCTTCACAAATAAAAAGTGCATCTGATCTTTCCGATTTCCTGATGTATTCCTGGACTTGTGAGTGTCGGATAATCCGGAATCTTATTTCTGGTTTATAAGTATGCAAATAAGAAATCGATAAAGAATTGATACACGTATAGGAGAAATTCAAATATAAAAATACGAGAAAAAATAAAACGCTAATATGATGAAACCATAATTTTAAAGATTTCTTAAATTTGAAATATGAAGTACAGGCATTTCTAAAACATTTAACTTGTCTTTTCTTTAAGTAAACGTACTTAAGCTCCATTTTTTTCATTGATCAGTTGTTCCTCAGATGAACAGATAAAATTAATTCACTAGTAAAATGTTAGGTCTTTGAACCGATAAAGAAAATTCTAATTCATTTCTCAATTGTCGGGCGACCTCTGTCTTATTTGTCGCAGCGTTCCATGTAGGATCAAGTAGCTATGAGAAAAGCTTTTTGGGTCAGGTTAAGGACAGGTTTCCGTTCATCTTTAAAACTGCTAGAAATTAAGTTAAGGTGGTAAGAATTACTAAAATGAATCTTTTTAAATTTTGAAACGGTGAAGTACCTTTTACTTGTAATTATACTGAGGAATGATATATGAATCACGTTGAAAAAAAATAAAGCTGATAAATCACAAATAAATGTATTATAAATTTCACCAAACGCTTTTTTATATACACGTATTAAAATTCTCTTAACCCGGGTATACTCGCGCATGGGTAAGTATGATTTTTACTTTTTTCGCCAATAAATAAAAATAATAGTCCTAACTTTATCTTTGCAGCAAAAAGTGCATTTTAAAAAAATGGACTTATTATTTATTCTGCTTTTAAATGACCGATTGAATTCCGTTTGATGCAAAATTTTGTCCCTATTATGTTAGCCGAATAATTGTTTCAATCAAATGTTACAACAAGTAACTCTGATCTAATCTTATACGGAATTTTCATAATAGAGAGCATTTTTAAAACTTAATTTTTTCATTACATTCTGATTATGGCTTTCGATTAAAAATAAATAACTATCAGATCGTTGCATAGTTGAAAGTATTTAAAAAAAAAAAAAAAAAAAAAAAAAACAGGTCTTGTTTAGGTCTTGTGTGTAAATGATTACCATACAGCCGGCAATCAAGCATTAACAACAACATTAACACCAGAAATTTTGTACAAAAAAAAATAATAATAAGGTTTTTTATTTGAATTAATTTGCGCTTTACAACAAATACAAATATAAAAAAAAGATTTAAAAAAGACAGAGTTTAATAAATTATGTTTTATTCTAAAGAAAATACAAGAAACAACTCAACTGTCTTCATGTATTGTCAATGCGTATATAGTGCGTTTGTGATTGGAGGGCGATGGTTTCATAGTCCGGTAACTCGATAATTATACCATTAGGAATTTTATTACAAAATATATACATTTATATAGACATTTTTAGTTAGATTCTTACTTATTATTATTAATATTTATAAGAAGTGGTACGGAGAATTATTTCTCTGTACCAAATTCCCAATACTGAATTTGTTAATAAGAAATAGACAAAAATTATACAACGACCTAAAAAATAAATAAAAACTAAATACTTACGCGAAAGAAAGGAAGCAAATATCCGAAATTTTTTACTCACCTGCAAAGAGAGAAAATTCTCATATAACTATATGCAATCAAAGCGAAAGTTACAAAACAATAATCCAATTTAACAAAAAGAAGATACATGAATAAATAATCATACAGTTAGAAATTAAGAAATCAAAAGCACACAGTTATTGTATTATTGTAATTATTGTATTGTAATTGTATTATTGTATAGTTACAAAACGATAATACGATTTAAGGAAAGAAGATACATACATAAATAATCGTACAGTTAGAAATTATGAAAAAAAAAAGTACACAATTATTGTATTATATATTGAAGTTATTGTATTGTAATTTTATTAATGTATAGTTACAAAATAATAATAAAATTTAACAAAAACAAGAGACATAAATAAATAATCGTACAGTTAGAAATTAAGAAATACAATGTAAAGTTTAAAACCCAACTCGAGCATATGTAAGCATTAGCAGCGTAGCTTTTAGACAGTTTAAATTAACTTAATATTAAATTTTATGTTGAACATAAAATGAAAATCCGTTTGTTCGTTTGAAATTTTAGTTTTAGCATCAAAGTGGGGTAACTTATGCATATTCTGATCTTATGGCTAATCAGGTTTTGCTTCCTTTTAAATTTGCTTTAGATGATCAGTTGCTAATTGCGGTAACTCTGCCATTAATTACTGTACAATAGTATAGCAACTGCTTGGAGGGGGCGGAGACTTCATAGTCTATCAACTCGGCAATTAGGAATGTTTTAAGAAAAATATATAGAATTTTTAGTTAATTGTTTAATTTATTTTATTTTTTTATTTATTTTAAAATAAATAAATAAAAACAATAAAATAATATAACTAATTTTTCTTTGTCGAGATATATTTTTCTATTTATTTGTTTTTTAATCAGTCTTTAAAATTAGTTTTAAAAAATCATAAACAGTCACTAAATTGAGCTACAGATTTCAAATAAATTTCATTCAAAAGTACACCTTTTCCCAATTCAATGTTGTTAAAATTGAAATGATGTTATATTTATAAATGATGTATGAGCGATAAAAAGTAGCAATCAGTTTTTACGTAGGCATCCAAAAGTAGCTTATACATTTCTGACTAGTAAAATCCATAGTGAAAGAATTAGGACTTTTTCGCTAAAAAATGGGGAGGGGGGTGATAATAAATTATGTTATAGTCTAAAGAAAATAAAAGAAAAGACGGTTTTCTCATCTATTGTCAATGGGTATATCTAATGAGTTACGATTGGAGGGGGCGGAGACTTCACAGTCTATCAACTCGGCAATTAGGAATGTTTTAAGAAAACTATATATAATTTTTAGTGAATTGTTTAATCTTTATTTATTTATTTTTAAATAAATAAATAAAATAAATAAATAAATAAATAAATAAAAACAATAAAATAAATAAATAAATAAATAAATAAATAAAAACAATAAAATAAAAAAATAATTTTTTTTTAAAATACGATACATGATTTACTCTTCCGGTCCGCCGGACCCATATGTAAAATATACAGAAATGCCAAAATACAAATGGACTACTGATTTATAACAAGTATACTAATAAATAATACAACGTATCCATACATAATAGAAGTGAAAAATTATATTGTAATGATTATATATTTGTTTTTATTATTTTAAATTACAGGATTCAAAATAAAAACGGACAAAATTGTTTTGGGGTTCAATAGATCCTATCCGTCTTAGTAGTCGGAAAGTTAATAAATAAATAAACGTACAATTCATTTTTTGTATCTCGCTTTTTCACTTGCGAACCTTTTAAAAGAAAAAAAATGTTTTTTTTTCTCTATTAAATCTTACTCCGAAAGCGTGAAATGCTGCCCGGTAATTAAAATAACTGTTACCGCCTATAACTCCGTCCCTCCCCCCCTTTTTTTCCAAACTTAAGAGGCGTGTGGCTGAATATTTAATAGAGAAAAAACATATATTTCTATTTTATATATTTTTTTAAGGTTCGACGGTGGAAAAGCGAAATATAAAAAATGAATTGTATGTTTATTTATTTATTAACCTTCCGACTACTAAGTCGGGTAGGATCTATTGGATCCAAAAACAATTTTTGGCCGCTTTTATTTTGAATACTTACTGTAATTCCAAATAATAAAAACAAATATATGATCATTACAATGTAATTTTTTACTTCTATTATGTATGGATGCGTTGTATTATTTCTTAGTATACTCATAATAAATCAGTAGCCCATTTGTATTTTGGTAATTCTATGTATTTTACACATGGGTCCAATGGTCCCGAATAGTAAATCATGTACAGTGATTTATTAGTATTTATTTATTTCTTTTAGATAATGCAAACATAGGCAATCGGCAAGCCCACGTTAGAGAGTTAGTACGATCTATTTCTCGACACGAAATTTCCAGTATTGTATTTGCCAATTAAAAATACGACAAAAATCACGCAACGACCTCATATATATATATATATATATATATATATATATATATATATATATATAAACTTATTGCAAAAATTAACCATTGAAACAGAAATAACTGACCAAATGCAATGAAATTATTATCCCAAATAGCTATGTCAAATTACACATTATAAAACATAGTCCTAACAAATGAAGTATTTATTCAAAAAGTGAAACATAAGTAAAAAAAAAAAAAAATATATATACAAGTGAACAAACAAACAATTTCTTTAATACTACCACACTTTTCCATGGTGAATCTTTTAAAAGAAAATGCTGCACGGTGATTATGAGAATTTTCACAGTCGATATCTCCATATTATTCAAACTGTAAACATATGGCAGAATTTTATATTTTTTAAGTAATGCAAACAAAGGTAATCGTTTTTGTCTTATTTCTTATTAACAACAAATAACAGTACTAAAAATTCTGTGCAAAGCAAAAGAATAATATTTTTTATTGATATGAATTTATAAAGTTTTTCTATGCGAAATATCCGATATTGCTATTTATTTTTACTAAGAAACAGACAAAAATTAAATAATGACCTAATAAATAAGCAAACAAACAAACAATTTATTTTCTCCTATCGCACTTTTCCCCGGATCAAATTTTAAAAAGAAAACTGAAACTTTTTTTTTTTTTTTTTTTTTTTTCTTAGAAAAGGTGAAATACTGCTGGGTGATTAAAAGAACTTTGACCATCGTTATCTCAAGATTATTGAAACGTAAGGCATGTGGCATAACTTAATACTTTTAAGTAATGCAAACAAAGGCAATCGGCGAGCCCACGTAAAGAGGATTAATGTAGGCGTTCAGCTATACTATCATTTCAATGGAATCAAGGACTATCATTTCAATGCAACATTTAAAGGCAGCTTAAGAATCTTATCTTGATGGGTGAGTCTTTAATCTCTAAGCATCTTTTTTAAGATCTCACGTAACTTTCTGCAGACGTTTGATGTAGGCGTTACGTAGGATTACTCCATCTACAGTAAGGAAATATCTGCCGATGACGATGACTGTTATGGTTGGAACAAACTATGAACTTGTTGAACTAAATTATAATTTTGCTAACAACTAAATGAATATTATTTGTGATAGTGACTAATTACTGGATGCTGACAAGGAAGGGGGCAGAGGAAGGTCTTTGTCCCTCCCTAAATTTTGAGAGATTAAATTAAATTTTACCTGAAATTTTAAGGAAAGTAAAACTGCATTTTTCCCAAATGACTTACAATAAGTAGGAAACAATATTTAGTTGTGTTTTTCTTTTACAATTTTTTTTAAATCATTATAAATGAAAATTCCTGGATGCCCTGAACCTCAGACGAGAAATTAAATATTTCTTTCAACACTCTATTTTAAAAATGCCAGTAAAAGCTAAAGTTTGGATTTTTATTTATTTATTCATTTATTTTGTTAATTTTCAAATTTTGTATAACTTTTTACGTTTATATGTGTAACAATTGTCTTTCACAAGGGAATTTTGTCAAAAATATTTTAGTCTAGCTTATTTTATTCATCTATTACTAGGGGGCTCAGCCCCCTACTCGCTAACGCTCGCCAACCCCCCGTGAATTGCAAAGCAATTCACATTGAGACCGCTACGCGCTCCCTGCTCGCTTCGCTCGCTCGCCCCTTTTTATTTTTCTAATAATTCTAGCCGGAATAAGTACTACAATAAATCATTTGAACATATGAAATTGACAATTTTGTTAATGTAAAAAAGTAATCGAAAAATCCGTTGAAAACACAACTAAAAATGCATTTAGTTGATGCTACTAACGGACATATAAATCATTTAAATACTATGAAAAAAGGATCTTGGAAACATATAGTTTAAAACTTATTGCACCTATAATATTGTACAACACGGCTTAAATTCACTAAAAAAAAAACTACGTGGTAGGAAGATAGTTTATCATCAATGATTGTTTAAATTTCGTTCAACATTTTACTATTCTAATTGATTATAGATTTCTGCAAAAGAAATTTTTATTTCATTGAAATTGAAGAAAAATCATTTTTACTTCAATAAAACATCAACAGATGGCAGCAGGGGATTCTAGAAAGTTTATATTTTATTATCTCCGATTTTTTGTGTGAGTGAAATTCGTAAATAAATTCTAAATAAGAGTTGAGAATTCAATATTACTCATAATTAAACGACAATATTACTCATAATTAAAATGAGGAATCATCTCAGACGCTTTGGATTACGTTCATATTATTTTATTTTTAATAATTGCTAACTTGAGTTTCAGTGCTTTGACACTGACGCCATATTGGAGGTGGAGCTAACACAATCTTGTCTGTTCATTGGTCAGAGCTTTGGATACTACGATTGTTGCCAACGATAAGGTAGAAATTCAGCCCTATTTCCGCGCCACGTAAGACAAATATATATATAGATAATATTTTAAAAATGCAGCCTAGGTCTCAGACCGCAGGAACATCTTTATAAAAATCTTGCCCATTCCTGGATTTAGTTTTGCCAGTACCCACGGATTTATTTAGGAAAACCATTTAATATTAAAAAAATGCAAATACGAACATCAGATACGGATTAAAAACTACTAGTATACTTAGTTACTCTATATAGCTAGAATAGCAAAGAGTGAAAAAATTGGGCATAAACCGCGCTTTTTGGGAACAATTCGAATTTTTTGACACCGTCATTGCACGATAGGGATTCACTTCACTGTAACATATGTTTTTATCACTTCCTTTACATGAAAAAAAAAATAAAAAAAAATAAAAAATATTTTCTGCAGCAATTTTGCATATTAAAGTCGAAATAAATTATAATGTAAAGTTTCATACTGAATTTATGATTTCAATAAATTTATTTATTTCGCTGAAATAGACGGGTTATTTCAATCAATTAAAGTGGTCCGGGACACCAAAATTTTAAAAGATATCATTTTTACTTTTGTGACATTTCAAAGGAATACTAAATAAATTAAATCAATTTATATCAGAACCTATTTTTTCAAGATTCAGCATTATTTAAATTGATACAACTAAATTTCTATGTAAGACAAAGTTATAGGATTTTCGTATAATTATATTATATTTTCTTCTAGTTATATGTTAATAAATTTTTCTTCAGGATCTAGGAGAAGATTTTTAAAATTATGATACTCGTATCCCTTTCTACATGCCTTTATTTACGTGAAAAAATTAAAAGATTTTGATTAAAATGTTTTCTAAATCCTGAAAAAGAATTAATATATGTTACTTTTTGTATTTAAAAAGGAAAAATGTATGCTAAAAGTACCGTTCTTTCGGAGAATATATCACTTTATATCTATCTATCTATCTATATATATATATATATGGTTTAAATTATTAATTTAAAAAATGAAACTTTTTAAATAGTTTACATTTATAAAGCATAAGGGAATAGGAAAGGGAACGGATGGAAATTATAAAGGAAAAGATGCAGATATAGGAAAGTAGTAAAGTATAAAAGTATAAAGTAGTAAAAAATATTTATACAACGCACATAAAATTTTATTTTATCTTTAATTTATTAGTTTGTGCTTGAGAGTTTTTAAAACAGAATGAATTAATAAAATATTAAATAAATAAATATTTTTGGAATTCAGCTACGCTGGAAATTTTTGGAATTAATATTGATTAGCAATATTTACTAACACGAGTTAAAACGAAATAATCAGAGAAGATGCTGTCACCTGCGCTTTAGTTAATTAAAAAATAAAAATGGAAATATTTCTGTAGTGTTGAATCCAGACATTTTTTTTTCGGGAAGGATTTCTGCAGCTCCGGACAGAGGGGTTCCAGGGGGGACTCCACTTCTAGCCCATTAATAAACATAAAATCTCACATTTTCCGAGAGGAAATGACCCCCGTGCACCCCTGAATTCACCACTGCATTTCTGTAAATGCATACATGTATTTAAAAAGAAACAACAAAATATTCCAGATAAATAAAATAAGCCCAGGTATTATGAATATCATTTAAATTAACAGTACTTATTAAAATTTGTGTAAAACCAAAATCTGGAAGAAAAGCGAACTCGAGAGCCATTACATTTTTGCTGTAATGTCTTTATATTGTGATGGGTCCAGGTGTTATACTAAAGAAGTGGTAGTGATACCCTTTAACTGAACCGCTCTCATGTATCACCAAAATGAATTCATTAAATTCAAAACGTCAAATTATAAAAAACATATTTCTGGATTAAATGAGACGTCACAACAATAAGTAAATAATTGGGTTCTTTTAGCTTGTGATAAAAAATTAATTACAGAACAGTCCAGTGATTTTCAAAGTCCGTTGTTTACGGCGTAAAACAAATGCAACGTCCACCTTAAAATGTGAGCGGAAGAAATGAGTCCTCGCTAACATGGCCTTTCCTAAACAGAGTCGAGTCTAGGATCAATAATCTCTCAAAAGAGGACGGGAATAAATATCTTCGCCGTCCTTACTGTACTGGAAACTGTCAACACTTAGTACGCACGCAAGGATATCTTGGAACAACCTCAAAAACGTAAGCCAGAGAAATCCCTTCCCTATGGTTACCCTTTACACTATGTTTCTCGAAATGAAGACACGCTTTAAAATAGAAGAGAAAGCTTAATTCTCGTCGTCTTAATGAAACAGATGTTTCCCACTCGATAGATC
This sequence comes from Maratus michaelseni, assembly GCA_963931845.1. Lineage (NCBI taxonomy): Eukaryota > Metazoa > Arthropoda > Arachnida > Araneae > Salticidae > Maratus > Maratus michaelseni. The sequence goes on along the minus strand of OZ007587.1, from coordinate 140,261,915 downwards.
AGGCTGATATCCTTCTCATCCTTGAAACATTAGCCAGGATAGGCTTTTCCGTCAAGAGTCTAAGACAACCGCCCGAATATATTCACCCGGAGCTATACGGCTTCGTTTTTCCAGGATCAGATTGACCGAATCCTAACTCAGTTCTTTAACTGAACTAACTGACTGATTCTGCCCTTTTCCTTTCTAATATATCTCTTGATCATCATCTAGAACAATGGCGGTTCCTCTAGCCAATAGCAGCCTTGGAAGGTGAGATCACTGACAAAGACCGTTATTATTGGAGAAGGAAAGTTTCTCCCTGTGTCACATTGATACCACTTTCACTTTGGGACCCTTCTCTCCCCGTAGGAACGGACGGTGAGGTGAAACGTTTTGCCCTGAGTGCTTTTATTATTCTTGCTGTCTCAAAACCTTCAAGATGGAAGGTTGGTTATGATGAAACGAAAATTTTAATATTTGCCGGTCGATTAGTGAAGTTAGTTTAAAATATGAGAAAAATTTATAATGTATGGGATTCTCCTATACTTGGATTTAGGCTGCAAAACAGAGTGAGATATAGTGAATTTCTCACAATATTATAATGAACTATTAAGATATTCTAATTACCTAAACGAGTATTACATACTAATTATCTGAACAATGATTACATGCTAATTATCTGAACTATGGTTATATACTAATTATCTGTTAATTAAAACATAGTTAATACCTAAATATTAATTTTAGCCAATGTTAGCAATTTAATATCAACTGAGTAGTGGATAAGGTCCATTAGCTAATACGGGGATATTCCTAGAGGCTGATAGCCAACTAAACAAACTCCCCTACTTCTTTAGAAAAGAAATTTCCATCTTATTTAATCGGAGAATTCTTTGGTTAAATAAGGTGAAAAAATATATATTTTTAATATGATGGGAGTTTGCCTAGTAGTCGGTGATGATTTGCCTAGTCGACCGAGATGTTTCTGAGGCGAGCTGAAGCACTATAGGCCAGATTTGCAAAATTTTACTCCAGTATTGGAGTATTTTGAAATAAAACTATAGAAGCCTTATGTTTCGGTTTCCTGTACCAGATTTTAAAAATAATCCAGCGGACTTAAAAATAATACAATTTACGAACTGTGTATACATTTGTATATACATTTAATCATGTGCACAACCTGGGGCGGCATAGTGAGAGCCACTTAAAGGCAGAAATAAAATTTACCAAATATTTGTTCATCTTTGTGAAAGAATACCACGTTGTATGGTATTACGAACCTACACTAGTAACGCGGAGATATTCGCAAGATAATGTTAAACCGGGTTGCGGGTCGCCGAAAATTATTTTTGCGGGTTCGTGTCAGGTTGCGGGTCGAGGAACTTTTTTTGTCGGTTTCGGGTCAAGTACAACCCGACCCGTGCAGGTCTCTAGTTCGGGTTAATCCGATTTACTCTCACAGATTCCCTTTTACATTTGAGTTTATGCGAAAGTAGCACATGCATGATAGAAGCATATAAAGAACATGAAAATGTTTTCTTTCATTACTTATTTTTTTTTATTTTATTAGGTTGTTACAATTTTAAAATATTAATCAATTTTGAAAAATTAAATTTAGAATTATTATATGTTTATAAATTTTTTATTTGACAATGTGATGAAATAAAAACATTTCATTCAATCTCTTTTTTCTTCCCATTAAATTACAAATAGCTAACAATCACATTTCGCGGCTAATGAAATTAACTAAATACTTTTTTTAAAAAACTTAGATTTTATTTATTTATTTTATTTTATTTTTATTTATTTTTTTGTTAAATATTGTGCTTAAAAGAGTTTTTAAAAATTCCTCTTACAATGAAAAAAAAAAATTATCTTCGGTATTTCTGCATATGCAAAAATACTGAATTAAAGTCGTGTTAACAGTTATGCTATAATAAGAGGGGGAAAAAGGTAAAAGTAAGTATTTTTAATTTAATAAAATTCTCATTTCCTTTTGCGTTAAAAAAAAAAAATAAACAAACTATGTAATAATAATTTAATTTAATAACCCATTTAATTATAATTTCTATGACCTTTTCTATGTAGTTATTAGAATGTAAATAGTTTGTTTATTAGCATTATTTTACATTTTGTAAAGCACTTCTTACTTGAACTCTGATAAGTTTCATTAAACAGAAAGCGATGTGTCTGTTTTATTTAAATGATTGTCTCTCTATCAAAACACTAAATGAAATTATTGACAATGATTAAGACAAAACAAGCGAAATCAGTTGTTAAATAAAACCTAGAATTGAGGTGAAATTACTGTTTGGAGACATCTCTTAACTTTTCTTTTACTTCGACACGATATTCCCATGACTCCTGTGTTTTTTCATCAACATGTACTATATTTCGTTTACGGAGTGATACAGCACTATTTACGTAATTTCTTTCTTTCTTTCTTTTTTATTTTTTTAATTGTTATAAATTGTCTTATGTTTTTAGGTTTGATTAAAGCTACACAGTTTGAAATAAAATTATTTGAAATTACATTTCTAATGCAAATTGAACTCGTTTATGATTTAAAACATTTATAAAATGAAGCTTTAATTGAATGAGATGTTAATAAAATTCCAATAAGATAAATTTAAAACACATAAAATTGATTTTGATGATTTTTGAATTGTAAGTTTGGTTCTTTTCAAAATTCAAGCAATAGATGTATAAAGAAGATAATAAATACGATAAGTAATTAATACGCTGGTCGTTAGTATTTCTTTCATATTTCCGGTTGCGAACAAAGCCGTCACAGATATACATAATTTTTCCAGCTTTCGACTGTTTTTCATCATTATTCTCAACAGAAAACACTTGAAACAATATATATATATATATATATATATATATATATATATATATATATATATATATATATATATATATATATATATATATATATATATATATATATATATATATATATATATGTATATATATATATATATATATATATATATATATATATGGAAATATTTCAAAATAAATGAAAAGGATAGTGATCAAAAAGTGATTGCAACAACAAGAGTGGGAGGAATTTTAGTAAGAAACGTTTAATTTCGGCAATGTTGATAATGGAGGAATATATTCAGTGAAGATTATCTCATGGGAAAACAACCCAAATTACTACTTTTGTGCAAGGAAATTTTTGGAAAAATTTTAACAGATTTTTCTTTTGAACTGCGCAGAATGGAACCATCAACCTTATGTTCCGAATTCTTTATACATGCGGCCCATACGATGAACATTTTTTTTTCTTTTGACTGAGCATGGAAATGCTTTTATATATTTTTTATATATTTATTTTATATATTTATTTTATATATATTTATTTTATATATTTATTTTATATATATTTATTTTATATATATATATTTTATATATTTATTTTATATATTTAAGCTGTCAAATTTTATGCTTTTCACATATCACTAAATTTTAATTGAACATTTGTCCTAGATTTTGAAGATTAACTAAGTCAAAATTTACTACGAAATTTTAATGATAAGAAAGCTGGCAGCAATGCAATATATAATTTATAAAATAATTTATACAATTAATTTATTTTAAATTATAATTAAAATAAATAATTAAAATAATATTAAAATGAAAGTTTTATTATTTAATACAGACAACTCTCATTAATCCGCAAAACCTTTCATCAGCAATAAATATTTAAATGTAAACAATGAAATTTATAGTTAAGATTTAGAAAAAATTCGGTATCAGCAATTTTTTTAATTGCATTAATTTAATCAAATTTTCAGTGCTTCCGCTCCGAACTATAAATTAATCAATATATATATATATATATATATATATATATATATATATATATATATATATATATATATATACACAAACGTTTTACCAAAACACTCTTTTATTCCTGAACAGGAACTTAGATTTTTCCATAATTTACATGATGAAATTTCCAAAAATAAATTTAAAGTATTGAAACAAATAACAATTACGTCAACGATTCCAAAAATCAATCTACAGGGATAAATATGCATTTGGATTTGTTATTCGTACATTTATATATGTAAACTTATTTTATTGCTATGTATTATTTGATACTATTTACATTATTTACTTTTATGAAATAGATAAGCTTTAATAATATTGAACAGATATGTTATTTGAAAACATTATCTTCTCATTTTAACATTTATTCAAGCATTAATAATGGTAACTCAATTTGTATTTTCAAAAGAAAAATGTAAACAAACACTAACCTATAATCCGCACAATCTTTAGTCAACAATAATTTTTCGGATTAGAGAGAGTAGACTGAATTAATTGAATTATGTCAATTACGAAAACATGTAACTGGCCTTTTACGTGACTGAAACAACATCTAAATCCGTTCTGAAATCCAAACTGCCTAGTTTCTGATACATTTTCAAGTTCATTTTTGTTCTCAAACGCAAGAAATTGGCCGGTGATCTTTCTTATTCAGAAACTTTGTAATAGGACAGTTTTTCCCTTTTTTTTTTTTTTTTTTTTTTTTTTTTATATAAAGACAGAAGTTCTTCTTAAAAATGCAGTAAAAGTGGGCGTTTTGAACCGAATTTTCGGACGCGAAAACGCTTAAAAGGAAAAAAAACTGATGTCCTCATAAAACAATCGCTTGTAACTCAAGTTGTCATTTATTCCTCGAAATGACAACTTGACTTTGGTTTCATTTATCGAAAAAGGAAAAAAAAAGATGTTCCTATTATAAATCACTTTAATAATCATGTGAGTTGTAATTCTCCAACTGGACGAAAAATGTCCTGGCCAGGATTCGAATCTGGGATCTCTTGGCTGTAGCTGCTATTGCTCTACCAACTGAGCCATTCCAGTTGAATCTGGAGATCCTAATTCATCCAGTTAACCTTATTGATCAGCTGCTATTGCTCTACCAACTGAGCCATTCCAGTTGAATCTGGAGATTCTAATTCATCCAGCTAACCTTATTGATCATAGCATTTGGTCTGATATCTGAATCAGCTCAACATCGCAGGTAATTTGGAACTCCAGCAAACGCTGGATACGTGATTTCACTAGATTAATTTAACACAATTATTCAAATTGGTAAATAAATCATATGAGTTGTAATTTTCCTACTGGTAGAAAAATGTCCGGGCTAGGATTCGAACCTGGAATCTCTTGGCTGAGGTTGACAGGGCTCTACCATCTGAGCTATCCCCGTCGAATCTCGAGGACCTAATTCATCCAGTTGACCTTATTGATTGTAGCATCTGGTCTTATATCTGAATCAGCTCAGCAGAATAAATCGCAGGTAATTTAGAACTCCAGTAAACGCTGGATACCTGATTACACTAGATTAATTTTAACACAATTATTCAAATTGGTAAAGAAATCATATGAGTTGTAATTTTCCAACTGAAAGAAAAATGTCCGGGTCAGGATTCGAACCTGGAATCTCTTGGCTGAAGCTACAAGGGCTCTACCAACTGAGTCATCCCCGTCGAATCTGGAATACCTAATTCATCCAGTTAACCTTATTGATCGTAGCATCTGGTCTTATATCTGACTCAACAGAATAAATCGCAGGTAATTTGGAACTGCAGTAAACGCTGGATACGTGATAACACTAGATTAATTTTAACACAATTATCCAAATTGTGGGAAGAAATCATATGAGTTCTACTTTTCCAACTGGGCGAAAAATATCCGGACCAGGATAAACGTATGAGAAACAATTCTCTCTTAGAAATGAGAAAGTAATAATCATGTTTGCAAGTGCCATCTGTTACGTTTAAAAATGAGTCAGAAAATGAATCAGAAAGCTTCGCGTTGTTGAACGAGGAAATATATATATATTCTCGAAAAAATATTATATTACAAACATTTTTTTTCTTCACTACAACCGCAGGAATGTGTGATTAAAGTTTACAGCTGATTTCAAACACATAAGTTTATAACACTTAAAAGTAAATAAATAAAAAAAAGTGTAATTAATTCGACGGGGATTAATTTCAGCAATTTTAACTAAAAGAAATTAACGTTTCACAAAACCAAAACCTCTGTATTCCAGTTAATTAGAAGTAAAAGAATTACTGCTTGCCGGAGAATCTGTCATGTTTTTAATGTAAGCCATACGCAGTTTGCATATGAAGTAAACCACCTGAAATATCAATGTATAAGAAACAATGCTCTCTTAGAAATGAGAAAGTAATCCTTTTACGTCTGAGCTTAGTTTCTTTTCATTCATGATAACATATCCTGTTATTTGTTAAGGGAGTTTCTTTTATTTGTTGGTTCAATATCGATGATTGCGAGGCCCAAATAACAATATTATTCCCTTTACATCGTTAACCCTCACGGTTGACACTTAATATTCTTGTCTTGAGTCAGATCTTTGTGCGAAAATTGGGGTTACCAGTAAAGTTGACGTAAGTTTCTTCGCCAAATATTTTCAACTTGGCGATTTAAATACAGCAGAAACGTGTTTTACAGAATTAAATTTTAAATTACTATTGCTAAAACTATTCTGAATGAAATTAAATAATATTAGATAACTGATAAAAATATACATCTTTATTAATTTGTATGTTTTTTTTTTTTTTTTTTTTTTTTTTTTACACTCAATATAAAATCATTCTTAATAGATGAGAATAAATCAATCTGATACATGAGTTCTAATTAAGTAATATTAATTCTAAGGGAATACTGTCAATTAAATTAAATAAAAGCTAAAAAAAAACATGCTGTTATTAATTAATAGTTCTGTTTATTAGCAGAATTTTTAAATACATCATAATGTAACGTGAGTAACAATGGAGTATTGGCATTTTAGCTTAGTGTGATAGACAGACAAACAAATTTATTTTTCATCTCGAAACGCAAAAGCTTTAATTTAAAAAAGTAAAAAAATGATAGGGAAAGCTATTTAGTCAATAATATTTTAATTAATATTTTCATTTACTAACAATAATAATAATAAAAACATGTTTTTCTCGGTATTTTTGTATCCCTTGAAATAATTCTACTGTTTTATAGAATCATTGTGTATTTTTTAAATGTTCTTTTCATTTTCGGAATACAATATATGTTGTCATTATTTTTTAAAAGTAGTGGGTATATGTTTTGGGGGGGGGGGGGTTTATTCGATATTATTAAAAAAGGCAGTTTTTTTTCCAACATTTTATGCAGTTTAAAATTTAAAATTTTTAACGCGGAGATTTAAATTAAAGTTCTAGTAACTGGTGAGACTATTTATTATCAAAATAGATTTAAAATAAATAATCTACGATCAAATAAAATATTAATTAAATGGCCGTATAAACGAATTTATTTTATTTCAGATTACAAAAGTATTTTAAATTATGCATTAAAATTAAATCAGTATATACATAAAAAAAAAAATAATAATCCGTTGATTACTTTCTTGTATTGGGCACTATTTGACCCGCCCGGGACCGAGATAATAGCCTTAAACGTTACTAAAATCAGTGTCAAATTCAGACGTTATTCTCCAGGAAGGATTTAATGTTGGGAGCCACGTTGCCTTTGTCAGCACATCTTAAAAAATTACTGCAACAGAGATTCCACGCAAAGACGCATAAAAACGGAGTTTGTCCGTAGATAAACGGGCTTCGTCTTTAGATAAATGGATATTTCCCGCAAAAGCATAACATTTACGGAATTTGGCGGGACATTTCCCGTAAAATTACTGCTGCAATTCACGGTAAAATACCTCTGATTTAAAATTTATTTTTATAGTGTGTAAACCCAGGCAAACTGACCTGTTTTTGCAAAAAAAAAAACCTCAATTTGTAGGATCTTTTTTTTTTTTTTTAAATTTTTCTAAATCCCTTGCCCTCTTTCAAAATGATGCATCCGAGTATTCGATAAATGTTACCGAGAGAAATATTTATCAAGAAATAAATTCTAATATATCAAATCTCTCCATGCGAAAATGAATGAAAAACCCTAATTTAAAGACATTTAAAGACACGGGCGGCATACTAAGTGCGCCACTAAGTGAAAAAGAGTTATGAATTCTAAAATTATTACGTGATTAACATTTGCGCTTCATTTACCCTCTTCCTAAAGTCCCTTTAATGTTCAACCAGTGTTTATACTTTAAAATTCGCAATTTTTTCTACCCTGTTTCAATATTTTGATTGGTAAGTCACCACTGGCGTACAGATTATGCCGCCCGTGTATTTGTGTAATATGTTCTATTTTCTTTCTTATTTATTTTTTTTTTCATTAATGTGATGTCTATTACTTTTATACTACAGAAGGTCGTTCGCACAAATTTTACTGTACTGTATGGCCCTGACTCTTGATTATAACACTGGATTGAAATTTTCATCATAGTCGATTTTTCTGTTAGTACAATCATATCAATTTTCTCCCACACCTCTTGGAAAACTTTCCAAAGTCTTCCAATGTGTTGTGGATATCGCTTTCATAAACACATAGGTGGTGATAAATAAAAATTTAACGTAACACTGGGTGAAACGTGGCTTTATTTAAGTGAGTGTATCAAAAGAAGAGCAATTTTTATCAATTAACAGAAAAAAAGAAAAAATGGATTTGTGTATGTAAAGAAAAAATTCCAAAAGAATTCATAATTGCTGCTGGATTTTGTTATGAAATTAAATTAAAGGTAAAAAATGCAGTAAAGTTAAAGTGATTTAACTTTATTATCAGTAAAATATTTTCGAACCCATTTTTGAAGAAGAAATTCCAGCTTTATATGAAGAAAAAGACATTAATTGAGCTTCAGATGAACAACGTCTCCCAGCCGTTCTTCCATAACTCAACTGACGCATATTCAGCAAAGAAAGAATCGCTAACGGAAATAAATCGTGTATCAATTGATGAAATGCATGTAAAATCACCTAACGCACCCCTACCCCCTCATCAATGGCCTTTTTCTGCATTTGGATTGTTTAAATGAATGCGCGTACATTGAAAAGACTTTGGAAAGTTTTTAAAAGAGGCATTGGAAAAAACTGGCACGGCTGTAACAAGAAAATTCTATTATCATATAAACTTCCAGTCAGAGCTATAGCCAAAAGTGAAAGCTATCCAACAAAGTCAAATTGCGGCAAGGAATGTGTCGTTTAAGCGTAGAAATTAACTTTGAAAATCATTTTCATAAAGTGCGAACGACCTTCTGTATTACTAGACATTAGACACTATTCTTCTTTAGCATCGAAAGTTGACATTTAAGCTTTAAAAGACGTTGGTGGATGGAGAACGCCACCTGTATCTTTATGTATTACAAACCGTTCGTGGTTATAGTAATTCTAATTAAATTAGTTTTAAAAAATATAAACAGTACATAATTGTACTTTGCTAAAAGCAGTGTAAAATGGAATAATTAAAACTTAGTTAAAAGTTATATTCTTCCAATAATTTCAGCTAAATTTTATAGCCATCCTTAGGGATATCAAAAGACAAAACTGGTGATGCTTACAGTTTGACGAGAGAAATGGAAAACTTAGGGAAAACCAAGACAGAAGAAAAGGGGAACAGATAATATGCATAACATATAATTTTATTTTAACAATTTCATGTTTATAATTTTATACTACTACTAGACATTGCATTAAACAAGGATATCATTAAAAGTTGTGATTTAGACTTATAGCTTTTTTCTGGATTTGCTCCTTGATCAACTGCCAATCCCTAAAAATACAACGCGGTTTTAAAAGTTACCATTAATCAAAGCGTCTAATTTACATTTTCGAAAGAAAACGTACTTAAGGGTGTATTCAAATCCAAACTGCTTATTTTGAGACACATTGATAAATTCATTTTTGCTCTAAAATGCATCCAATTGGTAGGTTCTCTTATTCAGAAACTTTATAATGTCCGTATTGTCTCGATTTTTTGATAAAGGCAGAATATTTTTCAAAAAATGCTGTCAAAGTGGACATTTTGAACCGAATTTCCCGAAGCGATAGCGCTGGAAACAAAAAGGATCGTACTCTGAAAATAATTGTCTGTAAATCAATTTCTAATTAATCGAACGAAAAATAAAAACACGGGGCCCTTGTAAATCTCTTCATAAATTACGCCGCCAAGTTTCATGTAGTTACTTTTAAAAATGAGTCTGAAAATGTGTCTCAAAATTTTGAGTTGTTGAGCGTGGAAAAATATTTTTTTTGAATACCGCCTTAAATGAAAAAAAAATGCATCATATTTTTTGCATCCTAAACATATTTTTTCCAGAAACTGGTGTACTTTTGTAGTAACTTTAATGAGCATATGTTGAATTGTTTAACAAAAATGATCGTACTCTGAAAATAATTGTCTGTAAATCAATTTCTAATTAATTGAACGAAAAATAAAAACATGGGGTCCTTGTAAATCTCTTCATAAATTACGCCGCCAAGTTTCATGTTGTTACTTTTAAAAATGAGTCTGAAAATGTGTCTCAAAATTTTGAGTTGTTGAGCGTGGAAAAATATTTTTTTTTTTAATACTGCCTTAAATGGAAAAAATGCATCGTATTTTTTGCATCCTAAACATATTTTTTCCAGAAACTGGTGTACTTTTATAGTAATTTAATGAGCATATGTTGAATTGTTTAACAAAAATGATCGTACTCTGAAAATAATTGTCTGTAAATCAATTTCTAATTAATTGAACGAAAAATAAAAACATGGGGCCCTTGTAAATCTCTTCATAAATTACGCCGCCAAGTTTCATGTTGTTACTTTTAAAAATGAGTCTGAAAATGTGTCTCAAAATTTTGAATTGTTGAGCGTGGAAAAATATTTTTTTTGAATACCGCCTTAAATGGAAAAAAAATGCATCGTATTTTTTGCATCCTAAACATATTTTTTCCAGAAACTGGTGTACTTTTGTAGTAACTTTAATGAGCATATGTTGAATTGTTTAACAAAAATGATCGTACTCTGAAAATAATTGTCTGTAAATCAATTTCTAATTAATTGAACGAAAAATAAAAACATGGGGCCCTTGTAAATCTCTTCATAAATTACGCCGCCAAGTTTCATGTTGTTACTTTTAAAAATGAGTCTGAAAATGTGTCTCAAAATTTTGAATTGTTGAGCGTGGAAAAATATTTTTTTTGAATACCGCCTTAAATGGAAAAAAAATGCATCGTATTTTTTGCATCCTAAACATATTTTTTCCAGAAACTGGTGTACTTTTGTAGTAACTTTAATGAGCATATGTTGAATTGTTTAACAAAAATGATCGTACTCTGAAAATAATTGTCTGTAAATCAATTTCTAATTAATTGAACGAAAAATAAAAACATGGGGCCCTTGTAAATCTCTTCATAAATTACGCCGCCAAGTTTCATGTTGTTACTTTTAAAAATGAGTCTGAAAATGTGTCTCAAAATTTTGAGTTGTTGAGCGTGGAAAAATATTTTTTTTTTAATACCGCCTTAAATGGAAAAAAATGCATCGTATTTTTTGCATCCTAAACATATTTTTTCCAGAAACTGGTGTACTTTTGTAGTAACTTTAATGAACATATGTTGAATTGTTTTAAGTTTACTGAAGATCAATGCACTTACACATCATAAACCACTATCCTAAACATGAAATGAAGTATTTATATAAAAAAGACACAATTCCATGCACCCTTTCTAACGTTAAAAGGGTTAAGCGAATATTTATCATTTACTTTAAATGTATTGATTTATCTCAAAAACAAAGTAAATTTGAAATCCCTCTCTTTGTTAAAGAGTGACATTTAAAACAATTTCTAAGGTTAAGAGATCTCTTAATCTAAAAAGAAATTAAAATCTTACATGAGTTACACAAATATTAAAAGTACAATTAAATTTAATTACGTTTGATGATTTTCATTAAAGATAAAGCGGATCACTTGATTAAATAAAGTCTTTTAGTGAAATGGTTTTCCATTTAACTTAACGGCTAAGTATTTGAAGGAAGATTTGAAATTCAAATATGGATATGTCAATAATTATACAAAAGAGACTAAGGTTATTTTCAATAAAAGGGAAAATTTAACTAATGTTATTTGTTTTACGAAAAGAGACACAATTTCATTTAATAAAATGTCACAAGACATATCTTTTTATTACTTTTCATTAACAATTTCCGTCGAAGTTAAGCAATTCAAGTCGTCTGTCTTTACGTTTCATGAATTAATCTTCAAACGAAAATAAAACGATAATTTTCCTCCCATTCATTCTAATTACCACGAACGACAGAAAACTTTCCAACCTAGGTGCTTCTGAAAGTTCAGACCTTATTCAAGATGCTGGTGCAGAGTGAATAGAATTCTGTTCTAAAAGTCATTCGGCCTCTAATAGAATGGCAAAGAAAACCCGTCCTGTCACTAATTCAATCATATAGTCGTTAGAGTTCTAATTTCGAACGTCGTTTCCAATTAGAATCGAGTTTTCTAGCTTACTTGACTTCTAAATACCCTTTTCGCTTTTATTCTGTTGTCAGTAATTGGGTAGAAACCATGTACTTCAGGTTCTATGTTCAGCCCATAATGATGATTTTTTAGTTCTTCGCTAAGGCCGATATTTTCTACCTTACGAATCATGTTATATTTGAGAATGTAGTTTTTGAGATTTTAGAGAGTTTTAGAGCGGAAATGCAATTTATTAGGCGGAAAATTGGGGTCTCATTGTATTATTTTGTTGCTAATTTGAGAAAATTTATTTATTTCAAAAAGAAAGAACATGTTGAATATATTGTGATTTATATAATTACTCATTTTTTTTAAACATAATAATGACGCTATGTAATTGGATTTTTATATCTATAAATAAAGTATATGCTGAGAAATAAATACGTATAGGGAAGTCTGATTATCGATAACACTCATACAGTCGATTGTTCCAGAAATTAATGGGGAAAAATAATCGATTACTAGAGAGAATATTGATTTGTCAGCAGTTTGAATTTTGAGCTTCATTTTTGAATAAATATACGTGTAATGAGAAATATGAAAACATAGGATTGTCTGATTATCGATAGTGCCTATACAATCGATTGTTCAAAAATTAACCTGGCGAATAATAATTGATTGATAGATAGAAAAATGGTTTCTTGGAGGTTTGAATAGAGAATCTTATTTTTCTTTATATTCCTATTTTATTCAAACTTATAAACTTCAAACTTAGGAAAATATTCCATTGGTATAAGCAAAGCTTGACAGAATCGGAAGTGTAATGAAGGGTGTATACGCCGTATACCACATGGATTTTTTTTTTATAAGCTCCGTATACTCCCGGTTTCTTAAATAAAGCTATAACGTAATATACTTTCAATCGTATACCAACTGTTTTTGTTTTTGTTGTTTTTAACACGACTGCAGCATTGGACAGAATGTCATTCGCCATGAATTTATCTACACTCATTCAGATACGTTTCCATTAAAAAATTTCGCATTTACCTAATGGCACACACATTTGGCATTTTAATGCTTACATTTTTCTAAAGTTTTTCATATATGCAAAATATACTTTGTTTACCACAGGATTATCTGATTTTAATTCTCACAGCACCCTCTAATGGCAAATATTTCAACTACAATTTTTATCGTACTCTTTTCGATAAACAAGTTTTCCCGCAATCCGTTTTCAATTATAACGATCTCTTCCTTTTTTGTGAATTTTTCAGATGGTAACGAATTTATCGGGCACCATAGGCATAGAGTTGTATGGGCTCATGGGGCTTAAGCCCCACCAATAATTTCCAAGATGGACTCTTTTTTTTGCTCTAATATATATATATATATATATATATATATATATATATATATATATATATATATATATATATATATATATATGTTATATATATATATATATATATATATAACAATATATATATATATATATATATATATATATATATATATTGTTTTCTAACTTTCTAATATTTTATGGAATTTTTAACGTTTTTTTTTCCAGAGATAAAAGCCATTAGGATTTTTTTTTCTCTTTAAATTCTATTTTTTATATTAAAGTAAAATGCTAAACGTTTGAACTCTAATAGTCAAAAGCCATATAAAAGATGGAAATAGGAAACAAATCCCATATTCCGAAAGATGTTATTCAAAGTCAACTTACGTTGTGATTTTATTATAAACGATTCGAAAACAGCAGCGAGTTTATAATTTTTATAAATGGAGCTGTACCTTCAAATATTTACATTGTCGTAACGTTTTATTGAAGTGATTTATTTAATTATATATGATTCTGTTTAATTTCTGCGAAAGGGAAATGAAGAAGCAGCATTAAGGCTGTTCTCAAATCCAAACTGGTACTTACCGACAAATTTTCTAATTAATTTTTGTTCGCAAACGTATAATTGGCAGGTGCTCTTATTAAGAGACTAATGTAATCAAACTGTTTTTGTTTTTTCGTTTTTCGGTAAAGGCACAAGATCTTTCAGAAAATCTGTCAAAGTTGGCTCTTTGAAACAAATTGCTGGACTGACAGCGCAGGAAAGGAAAGCACCCGCCGTCCTGAGACAACAATTTCTCATGTATCGGAAAATAAAAAAAAAACTGTTTGATTTCAAATTACTTCACTAATCATACCTGTAAGTATAATGCTTTTATGTTCTAACATGAGTCAGAAAATTTGTCAGAAAGTTTGTTGAGCAGGAAAAAATATTTCTTTGAGAACTGTGTTACATTGGTAATAAATCTCTATTACACACATATACGTATTTGTGTGGAAAATAGTTACATTAGAGTTCAGTCCCACCAATAATTTTCAAAACTCTATGCCTCCGGTACTTTCTTTTTGCTTTTTAACTAATTTTCATGTTCGTTTGTCTGGAATATTGTAAATAAAGTACTGTTTCAATATAATAAGAAATTAACTTTTCTATTTTCTACGATTCTGTTATTTTGATATTGAGAAGTAGGTGAATCTAACTTGCGTTGTAAAAACGTACCACACACATCGAGATGTTTTTGTAAATTAGTTGCATAGCTGCCAAGTCTCGTACCAAATTTTTTTAATAGTAAACTTCGTCTTATTTGGCGTCTGAAATTCTAAATAAGACGAAGAATACTACTATGCCATACCCTACCTGCTCTCTCAAATCTGACTTAAAATATTCATTTCTTCAGCGTTGGCAAGGACACAATGGGATTCTTCAATATCTGAAAGATATACATACGATCTTATTCGCCAAGGGTTTTAAATATATTTTTCATTAACCATAGATATTGGTATCTATTATTTTACAAATCAGGGTCCATTTCAATAGCATCTCTATCAGATAAATAAACGTGATTCTCCCTAGTGCACATGCAATAAAAACTACATTGCATTACACATCGAGTGGCCAAAATATTAGGACCACTCTTCACTGAAACTTGTATTCTTAAAATTGGTTTTAAGATACATCTAGTAGATAATGCATATATGTTTTACGGTAATTCCGAGTTGTATTGCGCTAATATTTGTCGTGTTATAGCTCTTCTGTTGCTACAAACATTGAGTGTCAGTCACCTGGTACCTCTATTGTTCAGAAGCAATTTTCGCCCACAATTCATTTTTATTATTATTATTATTTTTTTTTTTTGCTACAAATGTTTTGGCTTAGATGCAACTCTTTGAAAACACGAGATGTTCTTTTACGAGAAAAACCAAGAAAGTTAACGATTTCTGATATACTTTACTCGACCATTCTGGCGCCTACAACCATGTCTCTTTAAAAGTCCCAAAAATCTCTTTTTTTCCCAGTGAATAGGCAAAATGCAAAGTTTACTGGTGCTTCTGACCAAGAGCAAACTTTTAATCAGAAAATTCAGTTTATTACATAAGCGCAGATGCTGCACGAACGAGTTGAAGTTTCAAACAGAAGTGGTCATAATATTTTGGCTACTAATTGTATTTTGAATGTCCTTTTACTAGTCACTTTCATACGTCATCCATGTCCGTAAAAGGTTGTCTTGAAAATCTCTTGGATCGAATCTCAAAAAGTATGAATTTAATTCAGATTAATGAACAATTTTTCCAAACCCTTTCTCCTTTTTAACTTTCTGTACTTTTCTTTAGTTTTCCCACAGTGTGGTGCGCTTTAGTGTGATTTGTTATGTTTATATAGTGATTTTTTCCCTTTTAAGTATATATCAGTACAATCTCTTTTTACGTTGATAAATTGTTGTTTTCTATTCATATTGGTTTTATGTAATTGAATTTCAATATGTGCCCCTTTGGCTTGCATTAAAGCTATAAAGTTGTAAAGCTTAACTCCATGGGGTGATTATCTATTTATCCATTAAAAATAGTCGTACGAGATTCGGCAGCTATTCAAGTAATACGTAAAAACATCTGGGACGTGCGTGGCATATCTTTCCAGCGCAAATGGTTATAATGCGTCCATTATTAGTAATTCATAAGATTATTAGATAATTTTTTAGATTAATGTTATTTAGATTCTATGAATGAATACTTAAATAACTTATTTATTCAATTTATTACGATATTAACTACCGTATATTCTGGCGTATATCGCACACTTTCGAAACAAGAAAACTGATCAAAATTACTGGTGCCCATTATACGCAGGGTTTAAAAAACGAAAGATTAAAACATTACAAAATATAAGCATATTAATTGAGATTTCTATATTAATGAACAAGAAAAAAAGACGCGATTAGTTGAATAAACTAGAGTACGGTTCCCAAGACTTTTTGAAGATTGTAAACAGATAGACTTGGCAGTGTCGTATGTCCTCGCTTCACATTTACTCATTTTTCATATTTATTCATAAAGTTTTTTCTAGTTATTGTGCTCGTTTTTATGTTTTTATTATATTTTATGTTACATATCTCATGAAAATTTCTTTCAGAAGGTGGGGATGCGCGTTATACAACGAATATATCTAAAAATAGGAAAAAATAGTCTCAAATCATGGGTGCGCTTTATGCACCGAAGCAGATTTTACGCCGGAATATACGGTAATTATTTTATACCAAAAGACTTTAAATGCCCATCAAATGGAAAAATATTAATTACGAAACGATTTGTTAAATTATGAAATGCATTATATGTCTCATGATGTAAGTGATAGCAATCGGCAAAATCCGAATTCCTAAAATTTTTTGCAATGATTGATAACTATGTGGGATATTAAGAAGTAGGGCGTAGAGGAAACACTTTAGTAACATTTCTCTATCAACTGTTTCCAAAATATTTCCGAATAAAATGCCAGTTTGATTTATGTATGCACATAACTGACGATACATTCAATTTTGCCGATAAGCACACTTTTTTTTTAAGCAAAAATTTCGGTTTTTTCCACTTTCTATATTCCTCCCTATGTTACTGAAACAGTTTTCGTGATTTTTTTTTTTACTATAACTTATTTTACTGATTTATGAAGATATAGCAGATTCAGTTCGTCTTGTTCGACTGCAGCATCGTTTTCTTTTTTTTTATTTTTTATCCTAAATATAATTGTTTCAGAGAGTGGTGTACTTTTGTTGTAACTATAATGAGCATATGTTGAATTATTTTAAGTTCGTTGCATGAATATATTTATAATAACCTTCTTTGTAAATTTTAATAAAGCAAATATCTAATTTACTTTTCATCATCCTATAATGGGTTAATTTTTATAGTTAATTTTTAAATGCAGATTTCATTAATAATGTATAAATATGTTTATATCTTTTCAAAAGAGAGGTCAATTCTAGAAGTATTGTAAAAGAAGCTTTAAAAAATTATCTTCTCTAGAAGCCATCTAATAAGGAGGCGTCTCGATTAGAAAGTAAATAAACGAAAAAAAAAAAAAAAGCTTGAAAAAATTCTACTTCCCGCTAGGCTGTTACACTGTTAAAAATTTGCAACAAACTGTCCAGTCATTTGACCGTTTTTATAGAAAACGGTTACATAACCGTAATTTAACTCTGTTCTGACCATATTATTGCCCATATTACTATCAGAATAGTGTTAAATTACGGTTATGTAACCGTTTTTATAGAAAACGGTTACATAACCGTAATTTAACACTATTCTGATAGCATAGCGTTTTCTATAAAAACGGTCAAATGACTGGACAGTTTGCTGCAAATTTTTAACAGTGTATAGGGATACCCCTTATATCGTAATTACACCGATACGCTTTTTGTTACAAATAACTATTTAAAAAAAAAGAACAGAAAATTACAAAACAGATACGAGATTAACCAGTTTAGCTGATGAATTGACATAAATCGATAAAGAACGCCTTTGAGATACATTTAAATAGCATTTAATATACGTTTCTTAATAAAGGAAGAAATACGTTTGCAGAAAATATCAAATACATTTATAGAAAACTTAAATCATATTTTTACTAATCTTGTCCGGAGAGAGAGAGTTATAAAAACTAAAGTTCCAGTCAGTTTATGAGATGTGCATGATACAAAGTCTTAGAATAGAGTTACGAAATCTTGTAGTGGATCCTGCAGAATCTTTTACTTACCGATAGTTAAGCTACGAAGTCGTTGATTCATCAATAGTTGAGCTTGTGAAGTCTTTGTTATCGATAGTGGAATGACTCAGTTTTAAACAGTTATTCCTGGAATTTTTTGCCTTATCAATACTAAAATTGTTAAGTCTGCGTTTTTGACAATGGACATATGAAGTTTTAAGAATAGCAATTGTAACTTGCTGATTATAGTGAAATGTCTGAGAGTTGTGAATGAGTTTTATTATATCTTACTTTCTTTAACACATTTTTAGTTATGATTATTATTTTCTGGAACCCTTTTAATTTTCAACCTTAAAATGCGGTTCCGACGAGAGAGATGTGAGTATGCTGACATGTATGTTTAGTGGCTTGAACTTCATCTTCTTGCCTACTATTTTGATTTTTGGCAAGAAGCTTAATGTAGATTTTGAGTAAAGAGCTTTTTCGTAAAGTAAAGTAGTTTAAGTTGATGTAAAGGTTTAATTTTATTTAAATGGTGGAAATGATGTTTTCAGCGAGGTTAAATAGGGTATTCATATTATAAATTAGAAAAAAAAGTTTCAATTGAAACTGAAAGGTCATTCTTGGAAATATTTTTACTTCAACACATTGCTAACATCTACCTTTTTTGGATAAATTAACATTCTGAATTTCCAAAAGTGAAGTGAAGCAAAATAATAAGAAAATAAAAATATTTCAATTTTTGTTTCAGTTATTATCACCTCTTGTTTCGCAGAAACTAAAATGTAAACAAAATCTGAATTAAAATGTAAAAAAATACACAGCTCATTTTTTTTTCATGAAACGTAAAAAAGGAAAAAATAAATACAAAAAATTTCGCCACTATTTCCAAATAATGCTTCATACAAAAACGTTTTAACAGGAAATTAAACACATTACAAAGGAATTTCAGAACCATCTGTCATTAAACCATAACTTATTGTAAAACTGACATTTGTATTATAAATTAGAATAAAGCTACAGCTGAAAGGCCTTTCTAGGAACTATTTCTCATTACACAAGCAATATAACTTCAGGTGTTTTATGCTAAAAAATTGCAGCTTAAAGGTCTGTAAGGGAAATATTTTCACTTCAACACATTGTCAGATCCACACCAATAAACACTACACCATGTTAAATTTACATCTTTAAATCCATTAAAATTCTAAATATTCAACAATTTGCAAAGATAAAAAAGGTAAAAACAGACACGTATTTTAATTTTTGTTTCGTGCTCCTATCACCTGTTGTTTTCGCAAAAACTGAAGTATATATATATATATATATAAAGTGAAATTGCATAAATACACACGAACATTATTATTATTATTATTATTATTATTATTATTATTATTATTTATTCAGTAAAACGAAATGAAGAAAGAAAGAAATTTCAAAAATTGGAGCCACAAATTCCAAATATTGCGTCTACAATAATGTTTTAAAAGGAAATTAAACACTTTACAAAGGAATTTTAGAACAATCTATCATTAAAACACTATATACAATGTAAACTGACATTTGTATTATAAATTAGAAAAAAATTGCAGCGGAAAGGCCTTTCTGAGAATAATTTCTCAATACATAGACAACTTCAGGTGTTTTACGTTATAGAAATATCGTTTCATTTTATGAAGTGACAGGCACTGGCTAACTCTTCCGCACTTGCAAGTTCTTGCAATGTCTGGATGATCTTTCATTGTCGTTAGATTACACATCGATTTTAGTTTGCCCGTTTTATCTTTCAAAAGAAAGTCTACAATATTGCTCCTGATGAAAAAATAAATGTTTTTTTAATATAAACTAGTATATATATGAATAAAATGAAATCACATAGTGTTAAAATAAATGTAAAAATAAAGGATAAAACGTATTAAACGAGAGAAGGAAAATAAATAAAGCTATGAATGTGATATGGAATCGTCAGAACCTCGTATCCGCAATTCTTAATGAAGATATGTTAAAATCGAATATTTCGGCATACGGTCTAAAATAGACAATATTAAGCTCCCTAAGACACATCTAAAAACTCAGGGAAATAGAAATAAATTAATATAATAAAAAAATAAATGAAAATTCAACAAAGGAAGAAAAAAAACGACATTAATTTTAACACGTGTGATTTATTTTAATTATATTAGCATTCTAATAAAATTGCTGCATTTGCGCATGAAATTTCAGTTATATGAACTATTTTCATTATAGCATTATTAATGGTACTCTCTATATAAACTAATCGGTAAATTTTTCTTTATAGTTTATTTTTTAGCTGTTGTTTTCTCTTTTTATTTCCGTTTAGTATATATATATATATATATGTTCATTCTTCTACATAAAATATAATATTAATATTAGAAATGTAAAGTACTTTTTA
This sequence comes from Maratus michaelseni, assembly GCA_963931845.1. Taxonomy (NCBI): domain Eukaryota; kingdom Metazoa; phylum Arthropoda; class Arachnida; order Araneae; family Salticidae; genus Maratus; species Maratus michaelseni. The sequence goes on along the minus strand of OZ007587.1, from coordinate 140,241,110 downwards.
TATCTGCACTACAAGTCGGATTAATCTTTCTTCGTTTCGAATTCGGTTTGACTTCAAATAAAATGTTCGTGTTCGGATCGGATTTTTCACGACCCGACTCTAATGTGGAAGACAAAAAAAAAAAAAATTGCTATAAAAGCACGAAGAAAAGAAACATTCCCCTGTAGTCGGTTTTATTTTTTGTTGAATATTACTTCTTCTCATTGAAAATTTAATAAAACCTTGAAAAAAAAAAGTGTAGACTCCAAATATTGCTTTATGCAGTAATAACTCAACAGGAACTTAAATGCATTACAAAGGAATTTCAAAGCCATCTACCATTAAAACACAATACACAATGTAAAACTGACATTATTATTATAAATTAGAAAAAAAAAAATCGCAGATAAAAGGCCTTTCTGGGAACTATTTCTCAATACACAGGCAATATCACTTCAGGTGTTTTACGTTATAGAAATATCAACGCTTGTTTTATTTTCTGAAGTGACAGGCACTGACTAACTCTTCCGCACTTACATGTTCCTGCAGTTTCTGGGTGATCTTTCACTGTCGTTAGATTACACATCGATTTTTTTTCCTCGAGATCCTTTCGGAATGTGCTGACATGCTGAGTGCAGATCAGCTGCTTTAAGCCACTGGTAACACAGAACAGGAAAGGAATATGTCAAAAGTCATTAAATAAAGTAATACTCGTGAGGTGACGATGATTTATAGATATATTTTGAAATAAACTTTTAACATTTTGCAGAAGTTTCTTATTGGTTTTGAGGAAGTATGGTAGTTTGTATATGCTTATAATATTTTTGCTAGAGGGAATTTTTTTTAGGGGAATCTAAATGTAAAAACATAGAAACCAAAAATATAGTACTGATGTTGCGCAGGATATCTTAATTTTATTCTCATGAATCTGTAGATTTAAATCCGCTTTGAATATCGGTAAACAATAATTCATAATATTAATAGTTTCTCCAAAATAAATGACGTCTACCGTAAACACTCACCTCCGTAATGCATTCACGAATAATATACAATACAAGAACGATGGAATTAGAAAATGCTCTTTACCTCGACTCGGGGAGAGAGGGCATCATCGGTGGAAATAAGTAGACATCAAAAGAAAGGCACGAATTTTAAGTTTATTTTAACAGCAGATTACTACTATATTAAATAAACCACTTTCTGCTCACAAATCACTTAGAGTAGAAGGAACTCAATCTTTGTCAAAAAAAAAGCATTAAAATGCTAAAAGCTTGTGTAAATTTTTCTTTTTTCTAAAAAGCATAGCTTTATAATATATAAAATATATTAATTAATATATAAAATATATTAATTAATATATAAAACATATTAATCATTCTGTAATGTTTTCTCCACTTTTAATGTTCGACGGTTGTCGGGAGAAAAAAATCAAGACTACTTGCTCTCAGGAGAACACTTAGTATATTGACTAAAGAATCACAGGCAAATAAAATACATTCCGATTTACATAAATACACATGAATAAAAAATGTTTTACAATAGAGAGTGCAACAAATTAGCATATTCGATCACCGCCTCGAATTCTAACATTCGTCCAAGTCTAACATTGGACAATGTCTTTTAATTTGAACACTCCTAATTTTCAGTCATAGGCAGTCTTTTGACAAAGAGTTCTTTTGCGTAGATTCACTGTCTCTTCTAGTACCTGGGAGAGGAAACGGTACCTGGTGACCCTAACAGGTCATCATAAAAAACTGTCAAAAGGCACTCTGGATAATTGTCTGATTGTAAATCATAGGTAACAATTTATTGGAGAGTATTGGACCAACTTAAATTACGGTCATAAAATCTCTGTGAAGATATTGTCTGTGACAAAATGGACATAGCTGGAGTGATAGTATCAAAACAGAATATATTAATTATTTATTGATTGATGGTTTCCAATAACAGTCAATTGAACTTTATTGTTCATGAAATCCTGATTTCAACGGTATCAAATATGATGTGTTAAATTGGAAATATGAATATTCTGTAAATTTTCGTTATACGCCGGAATATAAGGTAATTAAAGTTTGAAAAATAAAAATAAATATTCAATGAAGCATTTGAAACTTTCCACAACGTTATATATTTAGACAGAACTAAAATAGTAAGTCTTAAAATAAACGCTTATTTCAATTTTTGGTGTATATTTTTGAAATAGTTTAGTAACAAACCATATGTCAATGAATAATTAATTATTGTTAAAATTAAAAGTAATACAATACACGAAGCTTTTAAAATTGATTTTTTCCCCACGTACATAATAACTAGAAAAAAGTCGTTCGTGGAATTACTTGGAGTTTTTTTAGATTTAACATTAAAAAACTAATTTTAAATTAAATTGATTTTAATTTTATATTTTTAAATGCCTTAGTGACCATTTTAAAGTTATTTCAGACGCAGAGAAATAATGGACCAATTCTGCACAATTATTATTTTTCTGATTTTAAATAAAAAAATATTTTACACCAATTATTAAAATTTTACAACAATACAGAGATAATCTTTTATTTATTTTTTATATGTATATATATGAGGGAAAATTATAGAAATCAAACCTATTAATTACTTTTTTGATGAATCGCCCCTCACTTTGGATACGGGCCTGATGACACATAATCACGAGTTTAGCAGGGTAACCAATTTTATCAGTTCATCAGCTTAATTAATAAAACCCCATGGCATTTTGAACAGGCAAACCTTCGGAGATGAGATTTTTCTAATATACTTCTACCACCACTTGCTGCGTAGAATTCATCATAGATGCAGCCATGAAATTCTACTGCCGTAGCAAACTTTCCTTCAATAAATGATATGTTATATTTAATTCATCCGAATGCAGTCATTTTATTAAAAATGCAACAGTTATTCATAGTCGGCAGGATTTCAGCGGGAAATTCCTTAAGGTAAAACGCGCCTCTGTATTGACTACAGAAAAATCAACGCCATTACCAAGAGAGATTCGGAACCTTTGACCGGAATAGATTGGCTTTAGACAGACTTGTCAATGCCAAATATTTTTCTACGCTAGATTTAGCCTCGGGCTACTGGCATATACCCCTACACCCTTCAAACACAAAAAATTAGCCTTTGCAACAAATCAGGGCCTTTACGAGTGGTTGCTCCTCCCATTTGGCTACAAAAATGCTCCGGCTCAATTCGCAAGAGCTCTTAGAAGGATCCTAGATAAACATAAAATCAACTTCGCAACCAACTATTTTGATGATTTTATAGTTTATTCTGATTCCTATGCCGAGCATATGGCTCACCTTAAAACTCTTTTTAACATTTGCCGACAGTAAAATCTAAAATCAAAATTTTCAAAATGTAACTTTGCCAAAACTCAAATTGACTTCCTTGGTTATGAAATTAGTAACGGCCAAATAAAATCAGACAGTGCTAACACCAAAACTATTAACAAATTAATTCCTCCGAAAAATGTAAAAGAATTACAAAGGTTCCTTGGATCTATAAACGTACATCATAAATTCATTGACAAATATGCTAAAATTAGAACCCTTTTAAATAAATTATTAAAGAAAGACACTCCTTGGGAATTGTTAGAAAGATGTCAGCAATCTTTTGAATTGCTTAAAAACGTGTTAATTTCTAGACCTATTTTGAAATTATTTAACCCTAATCTCCCATGTCACCTCTATACTGATGACTCGAAGGAAGCCGTAGGTGCTGTACTAAAACAAATGGATGAGAAGGGAGTCCTACATCTCATTGCGCCCAAGACAACTAAGGCCATACGAGCAAAATTATGCTATTGCCGAATTGGAGTGCCTCGCCATAATCGATGCTCTTGACAAATTTCATAATTACATTCATGGAAAATCTTTCACAATCCATACCGATCATGCTGCTTTAGTATGGCTTAAAAATTTAAAACATTTAACCGGTAGATTATTCAGATGGTCGCTAAAATTAAGCATATATGGCTATACTGTAAAATACAATAAAGGATCAACAAATTTTGAAGCCGATATGCTCTCCAGAAATCCCATCTCACCTCCTGTAAATGCCCACATTCACTTATTAACTTTAGATGAAATTAAAGAACACCAAGTGTTAGATAATGTAACAGGCTCTAAATTCCAAAAAGTTAATGACATTCTGGTAATTCACAAAAAAGGTTTTCAAAAAATTGTTGTGCATTTCTCCTTACGAGAGAAATTACTAATAACTACTCATACGCAATTTGGCCACCCAGGAATACAAAAAATGCTAAATTTAATTTCACCGCAATACTACTGGAGCAGCATGACTCAGGATATTACACAATTTGTCAAATATTGTGAGGTCTGCCAACTCAACAAGAAATCCCACCAACCTAAATTTGGTCTTCTTGAGGCCTTACCACCCGCAGAACAACCCTTCGATATAATATCATTAGACACAGTAGGTGGTTTCAACTATTACAATTTCACAAAAAAAAATACATGCATTTAGTTATTGATCACGCTACTCGTTATGTTTGGGGTTTTGCCTCTAAAAATGTTACAACAGAAGTTTATATTAATATTCTCAAACAAATTTTTAATATCCAAATTCCGAAGAAAAAGTTTTAAAAAAAATTCTGCAGAAACTTTTTTTTTTTTCAAAATTTCTGGTACTAATTGAATAGAAAAAAATGAAGTTTTACAGATATGCTTCTGCACATACCCGAATGATTCATTCGAATAATCAAAATAATCGTTATGCCCATCACTAATTATACTTGTATTTGTTTTTATAAATACTTTTGGAATGTGCTGATATGTTGAATGCAGATTTACTCGTTTCAGCCAACTGGTCACACAGCAGGAACATGTCAAAAGTCATTAAATGAAGTGAGATGACATTGATTTATAGAAACATATCCTGAAATAACTTTTAATAAAAAATCTTGTATGTAGATTGTTACTCTTCGATTTCATAGTATAAATGTTTATTTTTTAATAAAAGATGATTTCAACACCCTCTAAAAACGTGTAGAGAAAAAAAGGGTATTCAGTTTCTGATCGATCGTTTAAGGATTGTAGTTTTTTTTTTTTCATAATTTTTTTACTTCGATGTATATATATATATGTGTGTGTGTGTGGGTATTTTGATAAATAAATATATAACTAAATGGAAAAGATAAATAGTTGGTTACAGGTAGGTATAACTAGTTTTTAATCGCTGGATGTACCAAAGGTTTTTTTTCATCTAACAGCTTCGAATGCTTTTAAACTAGAGGATCTAAATTTGATTTTATGGTTTTATGGTTTTATGGTTGCACTCTGCGTGGATCTAATCAGTAAATATAGATCTTTAATTTTGTAAAAAAAAAAAACATTTTAAACACCCTTTAGGGAATAAAAAAAAGAATCTTTGTGCATCCAAGAATTTAAACCCAATTTCTTTTCAGCATACTATTCAGATTACCTATTTATTGTTAATATACATATTTTCTATTTTAAACTAAAAACAAACAATTTCACACAAACAAATGAGTCCAATCTCAGAATGATCTTTCACCGGAGTTTGATTATACTTGTATTTTTTTATAAATACTTTTGGAATGTGCTGACATGTTGAATGCAGATTTGCTCTTTTCAGCCAACTGGTAACACAGAACAGGAACATGTCAAAAGTCATTAAATGAAGTGAGATGACATTGATTTATAGGAACATATCCTGAAATAACTTTTAATATTTTGCAGAAGTTGCTCGATGAGTTTTAGGAAGGAAAGTGAGTTATTTATGGGTTTTAATAAATTTCCGGCAAAGATGTATAAAAAGTAAATTGTTAGAAAGATTTATTTGTTGAAAGATGTTGCTATTTGCGTCTTACTTCGGACTGAAGAAAATGGAAGTTCATATAATAGACTTTAAACCTTTTAAAAGGGTTAAACGCATTAAAAAGAATTACTTGCTGAATGTGTATAACCATACTTTCATTTAATTTTAAAGAAGTGTTGTACTTTACTTCCTTCGGATACAGTGTCTCATACACGAATTAGAACCACTTAAAAAAATAAATAGTTACCTTTAGTTGTTTATTCACGGAAATGACCTAATTAAATAAGGTAAATGTATTATTTTTCTTTATTACTGGCATCAATAAAAGTTGCTGCATGCACCTCTTGAAAATGCATATGGTCCCGAAGGGGTTAATGCCTTAGCATTGACGAATAGTGTCTCTTATCTTCTTATCTTTCTTCTATTCATATAAGGCAATAAATCATCTGAGTTTATCAATCGCAATGTTATACAGGGTGATTGCAAATGAATATCCCAACTTCGAAGGGCTATTAAAAGAAAAGAAAAAAAGGTACAACCTTGTTGTTAATCAGAAATCAAAACTAACAGTTGAAAGTTTAAATTCAACACAGTTATAAGAGTTCAATGTGAGCCCCTCTAGAAATACGAACGATATCGAGGCGGTACGATAACTCATCACTGGCATCACTCCATGTGATTTTTTTTGGTGGGTCTTCATCAAAGATCAGGTTTTTGTTCCACTGCTACCGACTGGCGTTGACGAACTTAGGACACGCATATCTGCAGCCATCGAAAGAGTGACACCAGACATGCTGAAAAAAAAAAAATGTGGGATGAGTTATCGTACCGCCTCAATATCGTTCGTGTTCCTGGACAGACTCACATTTAGCACTTATAACTGAACTGTGTTGAATTTAAACTTCCAACTGTTATATTTGATTTCCGATGAAAAACAAGGTTGTAATTTTTTTTGTTTTCTTTTAATAGCCCTGTGAAGGTGGGATATTCATTTGTAATCACCCTGTATTATGATGAACTAGTTGAATAGAAAATGTAACTTTAAAATTGTTGAATTAATATTGCCGCCCTTTAAATTCCTAATGTAACGGTAACATTTTTAACTTTATCAATGAAATCTCATATAGGCTAAAATTATTGTTTAAATTTGGAACAATCATCGATATTTTCATTGAAAACAAACAAATTAGATATGTACAAATCTTCTACCCGTCTTTATTAGGTGAAAAAGGAATGCGAATAATAATAAAAGTATTGTTCCGCTGTATTCCGGCGTAGTTGCCATACGTTAGAGAATAACCTCTTGCAATTTGCTCTGCAGTAAATAAATTCCTCATCGATAAAAATTCTCTAGTTTAGAGTAAAATAAATCGCGTAGTTTTTTTCACATGTCGCATAATTTTAAAGGTTTAGTCTAGGAATTCTGTAATAAAAAAAAAAAAAAAAAAATGGTAGTTCAAAAGAGCAAGACCATGCTTAAGAGAAACATTTTCTAACCAAAGTCGAGTACTATTTTCTGAGTGATTAAAACAGCATGGAGACTGGCGTTATCGTGTTCGAAGATGTGATTGATAAGTGCTATCCACTTACCTATCAGTTTTTCTTTTAATTTGTCCAGTAACTGTCTTAATTTGTTGGCTGTTTAATCTTTAATTTCATGGGAGAAAGTCGCAATGGAGTATTCTCGTCATATCGCAATACACTTAGAAAAATTCTTTCAAGTACTATCTTTCTTTTGATATGAATAAAGCATACTCATTTGTGCAACACATAAGTCCTCCGATGTTTGACATTACAGCAGAATACCCATTTCTGATTACACGATATTAATACGTTCTAAAAAAACCCGTTAAAAAAAGTGGTTCATTTATTTCTGTATCGAGAAATTAAAAAAACACAAGTACTGGTTCTCACCTGTCATTGTTTTCAGAGAGGCTAATGCGGAACTCGTTGATCCAATTTCATAATATATCCAGGGGTGCGTTGATTTTGTACTGCTATTATGTATACGAATAGCATTTCTACTAAATCCTTAATAACTGGATTTTAGGTATTCGATATGACTTGGTCCAGAATCTTCTAAAAACCACTGAAGGACCTCCGAAATATGGTTGAATTTTTCCGCTTCTGTACCGGTATCTGAATTTCCGAAACCAGTGACGTCATATGTGCTATCGCCAACCACACTGTAATTTTTTATTAATGTTTCTGCATGCTAGTGTTGCAGTATTTCACTTATCAATACGTACAAAAAACACTGCGTGATATACTCCTTATCATTTTCCACTATAAACTGCTTAAAGTTTGTTAACGAATGATTTATTCAAGCAAGCACGTTGTCTTTATATGCTGTCTGTCTACACATTTTATTGGCCGAAAATTCTAGTAATCACATCATTATGTATGAAGTTAACCTCACTCATAACTTGCATCTCCTAAAAGGGTTAGGACTTGTGCATTCACATAATTATTTTCAATATGGAATTTATCCTACACTTTGTGGATTCATAAACACATAAATATTTTATTTCATAAAAAATGTATTACGGCTCTAATTCATCAAAAATAATACACAAATAACAATATCATTTATCAAGCTATTACTAAATACGTTTAAGCTTCTTATTTATCTAAAACGGTAAAAGATAATCCACAACTGTTTTAGAAAAACAGAAAATTAATGAACAGAACTATCCTTCATTATTTCCATAGTGTACAGTCCCAAAAACCCACGCCCTCTCTTCGACAATCACTCACAAACACAAACACAAACAGGGTGGTGTCCAAATTATGTTTCCAGAAATATCAGACTCATTTGTAAGAGTCCAGGTGACAGGAGGAAAAACAGTGCAAACAATAAAAAGCTAACAAATACCAGACGCAATGATGGATTGCTACGTAGGTAGTGGGCAAATACAGAGAAAATAACTGGAAATATAAGGAGAAAAACGGGATAAATTTATTGTCCTTCACGTCCGGTTTGTCGTTTTTGGGTGGAGTGGATAAACAGTTCCATTAGGTGATTATTATGGGCAAATGGAGAGAAGAGTGAGTTACGTGCGGTAGACGGCAGTTTGGAGAGAGAGAAACTATAGTTTTATTTTCTAAGAATAAGAAGTAAATAACATTTAGATGTACTATGTCAAGCTTTTTTTTAAAAAAAAACTCACATTACTGTTATAGAAATAACAGCATGATTATTCATATTATAGATGTTATTTGGACGATGGAACGGTAAAAAGACGGATGTACCTCATAAAAACGTACTGAAAAGTTTCAGGAAGGTGCCAGTCAGTAAACTTCCCAATATTTATATGTTATTCGCATAAACAGGAATTTGTGGTAACTCGGTTTGTAGTTTTATTAAGCAGAAATTCGCGTACCCAGATTTAACCAAATCACTGTTTTTTTTTTTTTTTTTTACGTTGTTTACTCCTGATAATTATATATATAACTGTGATAAAATATAACTGCTTGCACAGACTGGAAATATTTAGTATTCTTTCCGTTAATATATATAAGGACAGGACATGTTTACAAACAAACACATCCGTCAGCCAATTTACCTACTACATTTTTGCTTTAGTTATCATTGCAGTAATCATCACTGCTGCCCATACCAATCGCATCGGAGACAAGTTAATCGTAGACCAATCAGATCATAGATGACTTATTTCTAGACCAATTAGATCATAGATGATTTATTTCTAGACCAATCAGATAGTAGATGACTTATTTCTAGACCAATGAGATTGTGTGTACAGCAGGAGTCATAAAGACGGACAGGTATTCCAAAGTAACTTTACCTAAAGTGACGTCAGCTGCGCTTTCCGTCACTGCCCCTGAATACTAAGCCTGCGCTCCGACACTGGCGATTGCCGTAGGCGTTTTTTTTTTTCAGAGTTTGTAGGGTCCCTCGAATTTGAACACCAATAATTTCTAAAGGTTTTCTTTTTGTCAAAGAAAACTTTTAGAAATTACTGGTGTATAAATTAAGGGGATAGTACAAATGCTTTAAAAAATCAGCATACGACAGTCGCCATTTTTGACTCAGCGCGTAGGCCTGGTATTCAGGGGGAGGTGCTTTGTTTCCGTATTGATAATTTTTAGCATAACTCATGATCGTTCACGTCGGGTTTGTAGTTTTTAGGTGCAGTGGATAAATAGTGGAACGGTAGATAGCCGCAAGAAAATTTACAGTTTTATTTTCTAAGAATAAGAAGCAAATAACATTCAAACTTTTTAAAAAAGCAGATTTACTGTTATATTATTTATAAAGAATGTAGATGTTAATTTAACAATGTAAGGGTAAAAAGATGGATGTAGCTTATAAATACTTATTGGAAAGTGTTGAAAACACATGTAAAAGATTTTATGAGGAAGATATCAATCGGTAATTTTTTTTTTTTAATATTTGTATAAATAGAAAATTGTAGTATTTCTATTTGTCTGTTTTATTATGTAGAAATATACCAAAAAATGACTGAAACAAAACACTGGATATTTTAAGCTATTAACTCCTGATAATAAAATGCATAAATGTGATTGTTAAAATATAGTTGCTTGAAGAATGGAGAATTTTGGTATTTTTTTTGTTGACGTGTATCGATAACTTTTGCGTAACACATTAGCTTATATCATTTCAAAGTTAAGCACCTGCGTAGAAACACAGGTATAAAAGCATTTAATCAGCTTTTCATGTATAAAAATGCATTTACTTTAAATTTATGATCAAGATTTAAACTGATATAAAAATAATGAAAAATATTATCGTATTTATTACTAATAAAAAATAATCTTATTCACATTAATATTCACTAGTGCAATAAACAATATTGCTTTGTGCGTCAATTTTATTGACGCGTCAGAATCTTACGAAAAGAAATAAATACTTTTTAACTCTTATTTTAAAAGATAAACACATCTAAGCAAATGATATGTTTTCTAAGATAATGCTATATGTTATAAGATAAATACATCAACACCATATACATCTTATCTGCGCACTACATTAACATCTATATATCTACACCTACATTTACATATGCACATCTATATATCTATATCTTGCTTGTAACTTAATAAATTATATTCAGATAATTTTAATAATTGGATTTGTTCTATATTTTTTGGAAGCAATGCTTTTTGAACAGACAAAAGCTACATTGGCCACTCAAAACCGAAATAATATTAAAATATTTATTGATAACTTAAATATACACGCATTAAACACAGAATAAATGAATGTCAATTTCATTAACGTTAACACATTAAACATTACCAGATAATACATTTCCTTATAACATGTATTTAAATAAGTATTGTAACTTTAATATATTTTCATGTCTTCATTAAATGCACGAAATCAGTCTCCATATTATTTTTATGATGACACGTAATATTTAAATGACACTACATTAAAACGAAACTTGTAATACTAGAAATACATTTTAAAAGTTTAATCGGACAGAAAATCTGCAATTAATCCATGTTTTTTGACGTTTATTAGCCCCAATCAAGAATTAATGTCAGCACGTTTCATGCCGTATAGATTACACGGTGAGATATAAACATGGCTTTCCTTATAAAATAATGTCTGCATCTCTAGAGAAAATTCCACCTCTGCACACAAATTCTACGTCTTTATAGGAAATTTTAAGGTGTAATATATATATATATATATATATAAATATATATATATATATATATTATTCAACGAAAGTAATAAACAGTTATTAGCTTAGAAATTTATTTACAATTTGAAAAATTAACAGCTTAATGCATCCATGGTTTAACGCTCAATAAAATATTCATTTCCTTTTTTTTGTTAAATAACTATCTAATTTAATTTTTAACAATTTAAATATTAAAGTAAAGGAAATCCATTCTTTCTATAATAAATTTAAACTTCGTTTGTTTAGAATTTTTTTTACAATTTGAAAAATTGTAAAAACAACTAAGACAACAACTAAGACTTAAAACAACTATGCACAAGAAAAGAAAAGAAAACTTATTTCTTTTGCCTTGAATAACTTATAAATTTAACATTTAACAGTTTAAAAATTAAAATTAATGAAAATATATACTTTCTATAATACATTAAAATTTCGTTTTGTTTCTTTCTTTTTTAAAGTTAAAACTGAAAATAAAAAGAATATTTTTGTTAAGTCTTAATCTAATTTATAGTTACATGCAATCTTAATTAGCAAAAGAAAACCACCATCAAATATTTATATTTATGTAACCAATAAATGAAATTGAAATATTTAAATACATATTCAATAAAGCTAAATTAATGCAATCACTGCATTTGTTATGAAAAATACACCGATATCTGCTTGTTCGGCATTTCGTAAACATGTAATTTATTCTATTGAAACCACGTAAAACGGTAAAATACATGAAACTACATTTTGACCTTATTGGAAATATCGCGTGACAAAAAGTGATTTGTGTTTCTAAACAAAACAGCCTGGAACAATGTTTTTCATGGACCATTTCTTTTCTCAAATAAGATAGCGACATTAAAGGATAAAACACAATATTGAAACAAATATAGAAATATTTTATAGTTGCGATATATCAAAGCATTTAGCAAAACGCTATATAAAAGATTATGGTATAGATATAGATATATATAAATCGAGTGCAGTTGTTCATTTTAAAAAAAAGTTAGCATGCGACTAATGATATATCCTATAAATGATCTAGATGATCATTTATAAATTCGAATAAAATAAAATTCAGAAAATTATTTAATTATTGACCGATATTTAATTTTAATAATTTTAGCGCAATGAAATTTAAAAAAAAAAATGTTTGAAATCAGAAATAATTTAATTTCATTTTTTTATGGGGAAGTAGTTCAAAGCCAATATTTAAAAAAATATATAATAAAATGTTTTTACTGTTAATACTAAAAGTACTATGACTAACAATAACAACTATATATTATTACTTTTTATTAAATCTTAATCTACTTTAAAATTACATGCAATCTTAAATAACAAAATAAAGTCTTTTTAAAATATATTTTCTTGGACTTGTATTTCTTATCAAAAAACGCAGAATTTTATGATTGACACATTAATTGAAGTCTTAATTAAATATATATTTATTTATGCTTAAATATCTAACATGGAATCAACTATGAACAGGAAACTAAAATATTCATATAGATTCTATGTATTAACTCCGAAATATGTTTAAATATGTTTCAATTCATTTATAAAATATTTTAAATACTTTTACGGGCTCATGCAATAAATGTATATTTTTCGTTTGTATGTTTTCTTCTCGAAACCAAAATTTGGCTAGCGTGTTTTATCAATAAAACCAGAGGCAGTAATTAAAAAAGACAAATTAAATTAATAAAATAAATATTTCAAACTTCAAGGATCTTTAAATCACTGCATCGTTGAAACTGCTGCTAAATTATATATCGTTGAAATATTTCAAAAAATTAATCTACACTGAATATAGCTTCCTACAGCTTTTATCACAAAATTTATCAAAACAAGCTTTTATGTGCACAATTTACAGATTTTATAAATCAATATGTAGTTCTAAATTATCGTTAAAACTGCACACCTTTAGTATATTTTAAAACTATGTACTATATTAAATGAAAAATATATATCCTAAAAGGGTTTACAGATACTTAAAGGATTATAAAAACCTTTGCATGAACAGATCTACTAGTTTCATATGCACAATTGACGACATTCTGAAAATCAATAATGATAAAATAAACTATTTTTGCAAAATAATTAAAAAAATGAACTCAATAAACAAAAACTCCGAGATCACAGGTGCTAACGAAAGCAGCCTGCAGGTGCTTTAATAAAAATGGGGTCATCTGTAAACCTGAATTATTTTATATTATTGTTTTTAATTTATAAAGCATCTTTCACTAAATTCTAGGTAACTCAAAGGAGGCTGATTCATTGTATACATGTTCTCTCTGCGCACATAGATTTCTACTAATTCGCGAATAACGGATGGGGAATAAAACGTTGATGGATAAATTATTTTACTATTTTGAAATTAATCTGTAGAGGTTCTATGTTATTTTGTCTGGCTAAAGCTGTAGTTCTCCTGCTATATGTTCTTTCATCCTCGTTTTAAACTTTCTATTCGTCATTCCTACAACATTGAGGCTAACGAAAAAGACAGGCTACCGTGGTGCATTCCACTTATCTTTTTTTATAGACCGCTAGAGTGACGTGATGCTTTTTTCGTGCACCTACATTGGTGCATTCGAGCATCACGTGACTCCCGCTGTCTGGAAAAAAAGATACACGTAAAGCATCGCGGTAGCCTTTTTTTTCGTTAGCCTCGTACAACATGTTGCTAACGTTCCATCTGCTTTGGTGAATGAGATTTCATATACACCTGATAGCTGATCAGGTTCTATTGGATCTATTTTCTTACTGACGTTTTATTATTATTATTATTATTATTATTATTATTATTATTATTATTATTATTATTATTATTATTATTATTATTATTTATAGAAGGTTTTACAATAAGTTAGATATTGATTTTGTTAAGTTTATATTACAATCTTTCAAAGAACCCAGGTAAATATTGTAAAGTAGATAAGTTGGAATTTTGATGACTTGATGTTTCTTTTCTTCTTGTTTTTCCTTTCTTCTTCATGTTCATAATTAATCTATTTAGGTTTCTTCATATCCGTTATTTCTAGCGAGGTCACGTATTTTATTTATTTCACTGGTTAACTGACCAGGGGTACAGACTGTGAAGGCTCTCTTAATAAAATGTTTAAATGCAGAATTTTTGTAGGGAAAGGTGCTTGAATGTTATGTGGAATTGTGGATTCATTGGCTATTGGTTTAATATAAACTGTACGGTCTATGCCATGATGGGTTTTGATTAATAGTACATCCAAATAAGAGAGTGTACCATTGCGTTCCACTTCCAAAGTAAATTTAATTTTAGAACCCTGTTTATTAATCTGAGCTAAGCAGTTATTAAGTAAGGTATCTTTATGTTACCATATGATGAAGATATCGTCTAAGAATCTGAGCCTTGTAGGAACGGGGGGAGGGTATAAACCAATTTATTATATATATCAGTTTCTAGAGGTCGTAATACAAATTCGGCAAATAGCCCAGATATAGGGAAACTTATCGCATTCCTTATTATTTTGTTTGCAGGTTTTATTGTCAAAAGTGAAATAGTTATTATTTACTGTAGGATTAAGAGCACTTTTTAATGTGGGTTCCGCATTTTCATTAATATTCACCCTGCGGTAAATGCAGCTATTTATTCTTATAATGACTTTTTGAGTGTCAATGGACGAGTGTAAAGAGATAACATCTAGACTGGCTATTATATAGTTCTATGGAAAATGGATCTTATTCAAACGTTGAATGAATTCATTTGGCGACTAATTACATGATCTGAACTAGATAAAAAAATTTCACTAAAATTACAAAGGCTCTTTCGCTAAAATTACAAAGGCTCTTTCGCTAAAATTACAAAGGCTTTTTCTGTGTAATATGGGGGCTTGAGCATTTTCTTACTATTGGTTTTATTGGCATACCTGCTTTGTGATATTGGAGTCTTTCTTGAAAAGTGTGCTACAGTTAGAACATATCTTTGGAATCCTTGTAGAGTCCTGCACGAAATTTTTCTTAAGAGTCAACCCGAAACCGACATTATACTATATATATATATATCATCAATTCGAAACCCGACCCGAATCCGAGGGGGAAGAAAATTAATCCATATTTTAATATAATTATGGAAAAATAGTCTACCATTATATCTCTAATATCTTATATTTTTGCATAAAAATGAACACATATACACTCGTTAATATTCAAATATTCTATAATATTTGTCATTTGAAAATATTCAGGACTTTCTTTTGAAAAATCAAGTCAACCCAACCCAATCCCGGATTCTAAATCCTTGCACATATTTTCAAAATCTATAGGTTTTACATCTTCAGACTTAAAACTAATTATTGTAACACTTTATTTTATTTATTTATTTATGTATCTATTTATTTATTTTGCTGTGTATAGGTTTTGTAAGTCGATGCTTTATTTGAAACAACTCTTACATTAAGCGCCATTAGCATATTTGAAATTTTTGCACCCAGCATGAACATAACTTTGAGATTCTATTAGGCATTTTTCATATCTACATTCTATATATTTCCTGGTATAAATAAAACTAATTTTCAAATCATGCTTTTATTTCTCTTATTTGTAGGTTTTCTAAACAAATGCCTTACTTGAAGCTATCTTTAAACTATCTCGTTAGCATATTTAAAGTTTCCATTGCAGCTCAATGTAACTTTTAAATTCTTGCAAGTATTTTTCAAATCAACATTTTCTATACGTTTTATTAGGCAACTTTGGCAGTCACAAAGACACGATGTGTTTGTCTTTTTTTTTTTTCGTTCGACTGTTTTTTTTTTTTTTTTTTTTTCTCTTTCAGCCCTCACCATCCTCTATCTCTCAGTAACGTTCTCACAGCTGTGCAAACTCATCCTCTCCTGATTGCAAAGTCAACATCATTTCGAATAACAATTTATCACCTGATTTCGAAACTCCTCTTCACTAATGAACGCTCCCAGCATTCTGTGGTTGCTTGTGCCGCTTTCACTATTGAGCTTCATTTTCTGCAGAAATCTTTGCTGAATTTTTCGAAAGAAATTTAGTGTTAAAAAAAAAAAAAAAACTTTATTTCGTGGTTTCTTTTAAGAAAAGCTTCTACTTATACCCTTTTGATTTTTTTTTCTGTATTAAAAGGAATTTACTGATGAAATAAGGGATAACCAATCATACATTGTAATAAAAAATATCAACTTAAAGAAATAATATAGTTGTTAAACATTTAAAAAATATATATATTTTTTTTAACTCTCTCTCTCTATATATATAATTATAATATCTATGAATTTCAAAAAACATATCAAGTTCTTGTATCATTCTACTTAAATCTCCAAAGAGATAATTAATGATAATGTGTAGACAGAATACCACATAGCTAATAGATTAACAAGTGCAATCATAATATTACCATAGCTTGTGCTTCAATGGTAATTGGCCAAAAATACTGAAAACATGAAGAAAATTTAAAAAGAGAGTGAGGAAAAAAAATATATATAATAATAATAATAATAATTTGGAGTTGCTATCAAGTGAATACAAATGGATTAAGAAATGAAATATGAACCATATACAATGGAAAATTGGACAACAAGAGAATTAAATCAGAATTGGATATGAAAAAACACATGTAGATATAATCATCAGCCTGGATGTACCCACATGTGTTTTAAAAAGTAATTCAGTATTTCATAATTCTACTGACATATATGCTAAGATCAGTAGAACCACCCAGGTATACTGAATTATTACCAGAAAACAATTGGAAATAATAAAATTTGAAATAATAAAATTGGAAATAAAAACCCCGTAAAGAATAGATAAAATATTTCACTCACATCAATTATCCTAAAATCTGTATACAACACCTCACTGAATTACTACCTGATATCAGTTTGAAATAATAAAATTGGAAATAAAAACCCGTAAAGAGTAGATAAAATATTTTACTCACAATAATTATCGAAAATCCTTAAACATCACAAGTTCTTAATGATACCACACGTCCACATGGCACACATCATGAAATATTTTATACTTGTTGACATAGTCGAGTTGAGAGAAATTATTTGAAAGTCAAGTTGAGAGCACATCTTTTGAAATATTACCCTAACTATGACACCCCAACAGAAATTGATTCAAAAACACACAAATTTATTCCTGTGATAATACACTAATAACAAAATTATATCCATGAATATACAAATATTCCATTCAATTTTAATCCCTAAAAGTAAAATTAATATACAAGCGATAGCGCCCTCTATAGGTAAATTAAATATAATATTAACAATATTATCAACATCTACCTGACAAGTAAGGTGCCTCCATATATTGGTATGATAATTAATCAAAATGAAGATTGAGTTACTTATCCACTATATTAGATTTAATTATACATAGAAACAGTAAAAAACAATACTACCTTGTAGTTTTACATAAAAATCGTACAAAATCCCACTATATGAATAAATTTACCCAGAATTAACTCCATCTTACACAGCATTTCAAATATTCTTAACAAGAGTATGTATTATGTAAAAGAGATATTATTATTAATACAAAGTGCTGGTGTTGCCATCTGTGTTAATCCACTTATATATATATATATTATAGAATTTATATAAAATAATTAATGTTTTAATTTTTATGTTTTATTTTACTTCTACATAAATATATTAATGTTTTATATTTTATATATATATATATATATATAACCATAAATGAAACATTATCATAACACCAACTTAAACAATGAAATAATAATTAAGTATGTAATAATTAGTTGACAATAAAAGATTATATATAATTAAAACTATAGATTACATAGGACAATATCATACAAAAGCATTAGAATAGGATATGTTTCGTGTGATGTAAATAATGAATCAAATATATATATATATATAATATATATTAACAACTGGTAATAAAATAAAGTAGGCTTTATAAATAACCTTTATTGAGTTTAGAGTATAATTATCATCTGTGTCTGAGGGATGAAAACAATTAATAATTACATTTTGTTGATAAAAGTGACATGGAAACATTCGTACATGATTACTCAAAATATACAAAATTTAACAGAAAAAATTATCAGTATATTTGAGACATTCTAGCACACTCCGAACGTAAATTTGTACATATTTTAGAAAATTTGCTTTAACTTTCTTTAATTAACTTTAAAAATTTGTCATATTTTATACATATTTATTTCTTAAAAAGTCATTTTAATCCTAAATATTAATAATAATATTAGTAAAAGTATATTTGGTTCTAAATTTAATATTTACACAAAACAAGATAAATAAATAAATAAAAGAGTTCTTAAAATATTTCTTTTAAATTATTCCTCATTGAACAAAAAAAAAAAAAAAATGTTTTCATTAAATGTTATCATTTTTTATTACGTTAAAATTATTAAAATTAATCATTGGCCTCAAATAAATTACTTGTAAACTTTAGTTTCTTTGAATTTAAAATTTTAAATGCAGCTAGATACTTATTTATTCTCAAATACAAACACCCAGTATTTATATGTATTACATGTGCTTTTATTAAACATTTCTCTAACTGTTTCTATATATCTCTATAAAATATTGCTGTATTTGTTTGAATATCGTGTTTCATTCTTTAATGTCGCTATCTTATTTGATATAAGAAATGGTCCATAAAAAACACTATTTCAGCTTGTTTTGTTTAGAAACACAAATCACTTTTATTCGTGCGCTATTTCCAATAAGGTCAAAAGGTAGTTTCCCGTATTTTACCATTTTACATAGCATCAATACAAAAAAAAAAATCACATGTTTGCAAAATGCCGAACAAGCCAATATAGTCGCATTTTGCATAACAAATTCAATAATTGGATTTATCTTCAATGGATATGTATTCAGAAATTAAATTTTCATTTCGAAATATAAAAAATAAAAATAAAGACCGGAAATAAGTCCGGTGTTATTTTAATTGGAAAATTCCTGAGTTTGAAATAATATACAATTTCAAAGAACTAATAATTATATCGTACATTAGATATTTTTTTCTTGTTTTTTTTTTGTTGCTTTTTTTATATAGAAACTTTCAATAAAGCATTTTAATTTCAATTTGCCAGTACAAAACCCTTATGTTACAAGGGAAATTTGTTACTTATTAGTGTGCAAACATACCTAACTTTTAAATAAGATAAGAAACATACCAACTCTTATATAAATGTAATTATTACTGAAACGCTCACTGCATGAAACAAAAATCCCATTTGAGATAAAATATAAAAACATGAGAAAGTACTTTCATTTGTTCATCAAACAGTCTTATTATCTAATAGATAAATTTGGTGAGTAACATTAAATGAAATATTACATTGCATATATGTACAATGAAGACATTAAAGAAAGTTAAAATTCCATAATTTAAAATGTTACGTTAATTATTAAATTGAAAAAAAAAACACCTATTTAATATAACAGCATAAAAAACTGCATTAGTTGTAGATTTTATTTTACGCCAGAATTTTAAAGATTTAAAAATACGTCTTTGTTTGTTTAAGCTGCTTCTATATACTTTACTACATTTTACCTCCACACTTAATCCATTACCTCAATACTTACTGCATCCATTTTTTTAATTCTGTAACATGAATTAATTTTACATGCATATTCAATGCATGCAATATGTACGCATGCAATAATATATATACAACGTTTTTTGAAAAAAATTAAAATAATAGAAAGTATATTCTTTCATTAATGAGGAATCTTTCATAATTTTGATTGAATTCAAAACTTCATAAATATACTTTTAAATTGAGATTTTTTTTAATAGCAATATGTTTAATAAAGAAAAATAACAGTCGATAAACTGCTAATCAGTCACTAGATTAATTTTACACTATTAACCATTCAAATATTACATATTTAATGCATCTGGTGGACGTTCAAAAATTATTTAGGCAGAAATCGCTCAAAGGTATCTGACATAGAATTTAAATTATTTGACTATTTGTGCAAAGTATATCGATCATTATGTTCATGTTAGATTAAAACTATTAAAATAGAATCTTAACTGTAAGTAAACTGTGCGAAAAATTAATTTAAAGAAAGAAAATAGAAAATTACTAATATTAAAGAAAATATTTTAATTATATAATAAAAATGATAAATGAAAAATTTAGATAAAAATTCTGTATTTAGCAACTTAGTAAGTTCAGATAAATAGTTTAATTTTTAAAAAAGCTGCCACGGCGTGCGCATAATTGTATCATTTTGGTAATCTATTATAAAAAATAACGGTAAATTGATTGTGACAATCCCTGCTCCAATATAGGCTATATTTTATGTAGGTGTCACTACTCCCAGGGGGGTGCAGGAGCGAAAAACGTTCTAAAATTGCGATTTTTGTGATATTGAAAGAGCTAGAAACTTGAAATTGGGCATGGCAGTTACTTACAAGATGTAAAATACTCTCTAAGAACAGATTCTAAAAAATTCGAAATTGAAAATGGTGAAATGAAGGAAAAGCGTTCTAAAAACGCTCTAAATTATGATTTCTATGGAATTGTTAAGGAAATTGGAAATTTGACATAGCTGCTACTTTTAACATGCCAATGCACACACAACACTTAAAAAAAAATCGAAATTTTAAAGGGTGCAGGAGAAAAAAAAAAACGGTCTAAATTACGGTGTGTATGATTCTGAAAGAGCTAGAAACTTGGAATTTCGCATGACGGTAACTTTTAAGATAAACATATTTCTGAAGAACAGTTTCTAAAAAGCATTAGAAATTTAAAAGGGTGAAATGAATTATGATTTCTATGGAATTGTTGAGGATAGAAACTTGAAATTTGACATGACTGCCACTTTTGAGACGTAAATGCATACACAACTCTGTTTTTTTTTTTTTTTAAATAAATTTAACTTTAAAAGGGTGCAGGAGAATAAAACTTTCTAAATTACGGTTTTGTGATTCTGAAAGGTCTAGAAACTTGAAATTCAGCATGGTGGTCACATATAAGATATAAATGCTCGTTAAGAACAGGTTCTAAAAAAAATCGAAATTTATAAAATTTAAATTAGGGAAAAGCGTTCTAAATTATAGTTACAGAGCATAAATATTTATTTGAAAAAAAAATCTAATAAAAATGTAGATTCTTACATTTACACTAAAACAATCAAAGTATTAAAATTTTTAAAACAAGCACGTTTTCTTTTAATTACAATTTACTCAAATTATTGAAGTATATATTTAAAATTATCTATGATTAGACTTCTCTGTTATTCGTTAAAAGCGCATCAGCCATTTTACATTGATGTTTCTTAGACGATGATGAAGTTGCCATCTCAAGCTTCATTTCTAAACATTATCAGTTAATGTATCTGTTAACAGTCTATAATTTGATCGGCTACGCTTTATATATATCTTAACTTTATTAAAAGAAGAATAGACTTAGTGATGTCTCAACTTTTTCTTAACAGCATATTTAAAAAATTAAATTAAAAGTATGACACATTTCTTTAAAAATGCTTAATAAAAGAAAAAATAAATTGCAGGATAAAATATCTTATCTTTAAGAAAATAAATAGTCTTTCATCTAACGCTTAAAAAAATATTTTAATAATTATTTTAATATATCTTCCAATCCGTCTACTTATATTACATCAGTCTATTAATCACTTTACATATCTTTATGAAATCAAGGTAGAGCTAGTAAAACATTTATATTTATGTCTAAAATTTTAGTTTTAAAATTTTCGAATTTTAAAAAATGCGATGTAAATTATAAAAGAAACTACTTAGGGAAAAATATTTTTTGGTGAATAACATATTTAAATTTTAAGAAAATCATACCAATTTTGTCGAAAACTTCCATAAATTATTTAAATATAATTATTATAAATTAGTAATCAATAAGTAAAATATTTCACTAAAACCATTAAACATTGCTATAAACACTACTACCCTCCCATCTTTTCCCACCTCAAATAAAAAAAATATGTAGAGTAAGATATTTTATCTTTAAGAAAAATTTAGTCTTCCATCTGACTTTTTCACAAATTATTTTTCAAATTATTTAAATACATCTACTAATCAGTCTCTCCGTTTTATACTATATCTTAAATGAAGGCATTAGCTAGTAAAACATTTATGTCACAAGATTTATTTTAAAAATATTGTACTGCGATATATATATATATTTTTTTAAACAAAGAAAGAACTACTGACCCAAATGAAAAATGCAGAATAAAATATTTTAGTTTTCACTCTTATTATTATCATTATTATTTTTTAAATCAGAAACTACCCCAAATTATTTCAATAATAATTTTAGGATTAGAGTCAATATATAAGCTCGTAATTTACCAGTCAATTGGACACGCTTTACCTATACATAACTTTATAAAAAGTAGCCTCAACTTTTTTTTATTCCTAATTTTTACAATAAAGACGTGACATATTTCTGTAAAAATAACTTACCGGGAAAATTTTGCGGAGTAAATTATTTCACCTTTAAAAGAAAACTGTAGTTCTTTAAAATATATCTTCCAACCTGTCTTTTTATATTACGATGGTCTTTAAACTACTTTAGATATACATCTTTATGAAATGAAGACAGAACTAGTAAAATTTTTACGTCTCAAGCATTATTTAAAAAAATATTTGAAGAAAATATGTGATGTACTTCTTTACGTAGGTGTGTGTGTGGGGGACTCACCTACAAAAAAAAAAAAAATGCAGAATAAAGTATTTCATTTTTAAGACAAACATATTCTTTTCATCTGAAACTTCCACAAATTATTTAAAATGGAATTGCAGACAACATGACCTCAATGAAAAAAAAAGGGGAATAAAAAGAAAATCCTTTTTTATTTTATGAAACGTGAAGCTGGAAAAGGAGATCTCATCAGCACGAAACTAAAGAACTCACCAGGAAATTGGTATTAGATGTCGACGATGACTTGACACTTTTCATTCACCTGCGCCTCAATGAAACTTCCTGTTGCCGCTCGGTGTACCTTTACATCACCAGAATGCCTTTTGCAAGAAGGACATTGGCAGGGCTGTAAAAATAAAGGAAAACGAGGATAAGTGACAATACAGAACAAACACATAGAGAAATATTTTCATGAGTAAGCTAATGTTTCAAGCATTCTGGATACGCGTTTTTTGTTCTCATTCCTACAACACAGCTTATGATGACTTTCATTTACAGGATGTAGAATACCAATGACTTTCAAAAAATTCGACTGTATGTACTTGTACGCTTATGTGGTTAACAGCAGGTGTGTCGTGTGTGTGTGTGCGTAATATAGCTATGCATTCACAGAAAAGCCTTTAAATATTTGAGGAAAGAGGAAAACAATTAATCTTGTGTATACAGGATCTCGTTGTTGGCAAGAAATTAAGTAATTTTTATGAGGAATGATGACAGCTTACATGTTTTATTTGTAAGGATAAAGTATACAGACTTAATATTGTATGACAACAAAATGTTAAAAGGCGATGATTTTACCTAATGCAAAAATATTTACTAAAATTTTATATTATATAAACAAATATTCATTTCTTAAGCAGGTTAATAAAATTACAAAATAAAATATATCAAGAATTTTTCTTTTTTTTTTTTTTTTTTTTTTTTTTTTTTTTTTTTAAATAGTTCATTTTACATACTTAAAAAGTGCGTAACACACACAGATATATTTTCATAACTGTGTGAATACAACAGGCTATGGACCTTTTAATTGAAAAATGTAGAATACCAATGACTTAAAAAAAGTCGATTTGATATATTCGTACGCTTATGTGGTTAACAGCAGGTGTGTGCAATGTAGCTATATCGAACATATATGCATATAGATAAAGACCCTTAAATATTCGAGAACAGCGGACAACAATTAATTTTGTGTATTCAGAATATATTTGTAGGCAAGATATAAATTATTTTTTATGGAGAATGATGAAAACTTACATGATTTATTTATAAGAGAAAAACATACACACTTAATGTTGTATGACAACACTTAATAAAAAAGGTTATAGTTACACTTATTTCAAAAATAATTACCAAAACGATGTATTGTATTAATAAGTATTAATTTTTAAAAAAAAACTTTAAAGCTTTTAGAAATGCATTAAAATTTTTATTACTTTAAAAATATGTGCACAAATTAATAAAATTACAGATCATAAAATTATACGATACTTAAAAAACTTTTCTTCTCACAAATCGTTTGTTCGTTATAAGTATTTGAAAAAAAATGATTCCAACACACACAGAGGAGTATGTTTCAAGCATTCTGGATAAGTGTTTTTTTTTTTCTTTTTCTTTTTTTTTTTTTAACACTGTGTTTTTGTGTTTTCCTACAACACATCTAATGATTACTTGTATTTGCAAGATGCAGAATACCAATGACTTAAAAAAAATCGACTGGATGCTTGTATACTTATGTCATTAACAGCAGGTCTGTATGAGTATACACATACAGACCTGCTGTTAATCTGCTGTTGATAGCTGCTTATTTTTAATTTAGAGCTTAAATCATTAAAATTGTTTCGTTTTTGAAGGTTTTAGAGAAAATGAAGAAGAAAAGATGTGATACAATGTAGATTAAATAACACAGTTGTTCGATTTATAATACGGTATCGGAATGCTTAATCCTAACATGGCCGCGATATGTTTTTTTTTTTCTTTTTTCGAGGATGAGCGCAACCCGGCATCTTCACATTACCGTATTATATAAATAGACGCTATGTATAACTATTTACTACGAAAAATATTAAAATGATATAGAATTTTATCTATTTTCAAACTATATGATACATTAAGACTTTTTCTTCTCAATAAAATAAGAAAGAATTTGTTTTGCAATTAAAAATAGAGCATGAAAAACATGATTTTTTATTTTAAATTTACAATATTGAATAAAATTATAGCCTAAGAAGAAAATATGTATAATATAAATAGAATCTGGGAAAGAAATAGAAATCGGCTTATTAGTTAAATTACCGCTTCATATTTCAATTAAATTAGATTTCAATACAAATTATTTGACTAATTTTTTTAAATAAATATTTAAAGCAATATATATATATATATACATATATAGAAATTTAAATCATTACAAAGATAGTTGAAAGTATGTTTAATCATTTAAATATTAACGAAAGTTAAACACAGCACTGTATCCACAGAATATTTTTTCTTTAAAGATGTAGGATTGAACGTCTTGACAGTTCGACGTTGATAAATCGGGAAGAATTTTGGAGCTTGGAGAATGCATTTTTCAAATATCAAAATTGTGTGTTTCTTTGTAGATCGAAGAGTTGCTTAAACTAAGTGGTACCTCTAAAATAAAGTATTCAAACGCAGTAGCATAAAACGCACAGTCTAACTGTAAAACAATAACAGAGATATCAATTGTGTAGTTTTCATACAAAGCAAATTATCCAAACTAAATGGTATTTCTGAAATAAAATGATAAAACTCATTAGCATATAAGGATATGTCTGAAACGACAATAACAAAGATATAAAAATTGTATGGCTTTTCATTTTCATACAATATCAGAATTACTCAAATTAAATGATACCCCCCGAAATAAATGGTAAAACATGCGAGCAAATAAGGTTTTGTTGAATGAAGAGAAAATTAACGCGTATTTTGATAAATTGCCCATATAAAGGATGTAACGATATTTGTAAAAACTGAAAGTTTTATTTTCAAAATATTAATAAAGTTTTTAATGGTTCATTTATGATAATTTCTTAAGTAAAAAGGTATTTAATCCAACGTATTATGATCAGTCTAGATATATTGTGACTGTCGGTGTCGTTATACTAATATTTCCATTTAAATAATTAAACTTTAAATATCGTAGTGTTTTCAGCAGCTCTAACTACAGGAGAAAATAACTGGACAGAGGTCTTACAATAACGAATAACATTATAATGCGGAAGAAAAGCCCATGTAATTAAATAAATTCAATATCCTCATTTAGAAAAAGTATTAGATAACAATCTTAATTACAATACAACTGAAAAAAAAATTACGTCATGTTTTGAACTCTACTCGACACTGTAAATAGATGGTGTAAAGTATACTTAGCATTCGTAAGTATGTCATGTGAGCAGACCGCTTAAGGGGTCTGCCAATGTTTGGAGCACTTTTTCTGAAACATGAAATATATATTGATAAAACAAATTGGTTCAAACCCTTTTTTAAATAAAATACTTTGAAAACGGTTAAAGACATAATGCCCTGTTTGTTGCATCTTTGTTAGAAAAGCAATCAATTTTTAACCATATGAGGGAGTTAGATGGTAGTTGCATTAAGTGGTCCAACTGGTTTCGCCCTCTAGCGACTCCCTAAGTGAACTATGACTTATTTGACTGTCAGCCTGAACAGAAATTAATATACGTTCAGTGAAAATATAGTTATCTGGATTTTTCAATTTTTTGACTTTCTCCACTGTCATTCTAACCCTCTCATATGATCTATAGATTAGTTTAAAATTTTGGCAATAGGCGGCGTTGTAAGCTGAAAGAAATATGAGACAATATTCGCCGGATTTGAATCCTTGCAATTTCTTTCTGAGTGGACAAATGTTGATGGGTATCGGCTTGTTTTGTTATAAGACAATCTAATGTTATTGCTGCAAATGTGGGATGTTTCGAAAATATTGTGATTCAGTTATTTTTAGCATACATTGCCACCTATCGGCGAAATCTTAATCTAATTTTGAAATCATATGGTTAAAAATGTGCTGCTTTTCTAATAAAGATGCAACAAACGGGTCATTTCTGTCATTAATTATTTTCAAATTATTTAATTTAAAAAAAAAGATCCCTCCTTTTTGCGATACTTGGTAGTTGAATTCTGATATAAAACTATGAAAACAAGTAAAATTGTATTTATATTTTATGCAATATTTTAAAGATTGGCCATTTAAAGTAGAAATTTGGAGATTTTTTATGTTTACACCCGCAATTGCATACTCGTTCATACTTAATATATTTTAATTTAACTTAATAGTATTAAGCCTTTTTATTATGTGCAATGAACTAAGTTTGAAATATTAACCCTTTCCGGCACAGTGGTCCCACTCCGGGCACACCTAATTTGAATTCCAAACTTGCATTCGGCACCAGGAATATTTTAGTAAAATTTTGCTTCTATAATGAAAGCTTAAAATAAGGAGTTCTTATTTTCTAAAAAAGTCGTTTGTAAATTCCGGTGTCAGTCAGTAATTTCGCATTTTACGAACAGAATTTGTCTGTTCCGGAAAGGGTTAAAAAAGAAAAAAATGTCTGAAATATGCTTTTTTTTTTTGCCCAAAAAGTAAGAATTTTTGTCAAAAAAAAAAAAAAAAAAAAAAAAAAAAAAAAAGAAAGAAAAAAAGAAAAGGTTTCCGTTTAAATGTCTGGAAATTAAAAAAAAAATTATGACATAGCTTAAATTTTAGTTCATTGAATATTTAAATATGTTTAAATGAATGCGAAAACGTTTCATACGATATCTGTGAAACTTTCAAGAGTTAAAACCGCGTCAAAGATACCGCGAACCAAACTTAGTAAAAAGCATGCTCTTTTTGGAAAATGCATTTGAAATTTTCCTTTCTCAAAAAGAAATTGTTATGTTTTCCCCATTATTAAAACTCTTAAGGCTGAAACATTATTAAAATATTGATTCTAATATTTAGGTATATATAAATATTTAAAAAATAATATATAAATAAACAAGAAAATTAGCAATATTTACAATTTTTCAGTCTTTTTAAACTGAAATTCCCAGTTATTGAGTTCATTTCAGGATTTTTAAATTAGGCTTTAACTTGGCAACTAATAGACGTAAAAAGGAAAATAAAGTATTTTTGGAATCACAAATGTAAACCGAACAACACAAAAGAGAAAATAGATTTTGAAAAATTACGCGAATATATTTGAGCGCGGGTTGTCGAAGCGCGGGTTAAGAATTATTGCTCATGTTACTCGGAAAAAAAAAAAAAAAAAAAAAAAAAAAAAAAAACATAGACATTGCATTTTAATGGTTGCAAACGATTTCCAACATCTTTTCTGGAATTGGAAAAACTGAATGTTTTACAACGAACTCCTTCAAAATAATATATAAAAGTATGTAACTTACTTCACTGAATTTAAATGTAATAAAAAATTTTTATATTTTATTTTCTCTATTCAACTAAATTAATCAAAACAATAACAAAATATTTCTGGATTTTTCTTTGTGAACATTATTTTATTTTAAGGTGTTAACTACAAAAAACATAGACACTGCATTTTAATGGTTGCAAACGATTTCCAACATCTTTTCTGGAATTGGAAAAACTGAATGTTTTACAACGAACTCCTTCAAAATAATATATAAAAGTATGTAACTTACTTCATTGAATTTAAATGTAATAAAAAAAAAATTATATTTTATTTTCTCTATTCAACTAAATTAATCAAAACAATAACAAAATATTTCTGGATTTTTGTTAATCGAAAAAAAAAATCGATTTAGCGGATGGCAAACAACAATTCAATTAAAAATACTTTTAAAAAAATTACGAAGTTTAAAAGTTACTATTCATTCAAATTTAATCAAGACACATTCATAAATAAACTTTTTAAACACTTTTCTAAGCAACTAAAATAACTTATATAAAACATTTGAATAGCTAACTTATGTATGTAACAATCGTCTAAAGCGTGTATCTGCAAATGTTAACAATGAACTAGACAAGAGATAAAAAGTTTATACAGATTTCGAAAATCAAACAACGATAAACCGCTACGATTATCATAATCGTGATCAATAAAAGCCAAATTCTTCCACATAAATACATACATATCGATAACGCACAGTGATAGATAGTGTAAGGGGGGATATAGGAAAAAGAACCGCCATTACAACAGCGGTCTCCATGGAGACAGGTCCTTAGTGACGTCATGCAGGTGACAACCAATCAATGAATTGGGCTGCCAGGTGTGGTTCGGACAAGTAGGGGCAGGGTCGATAAGAATTTTTTGGGGTTAGGTGTGCCCTCCAATAGCCCTGACATTTAAAGTTCGATCTTTTTCTTTTTTTTTTTTTTTTTTTTTTTCGAGCAAGCCACAGGTACAAATATCGACTTAAGACGAAAGTTGGAGAAAAAATAAATTCTTTAACAATTCTTTCATTAAAAGTTTATAATTCTTATTTGTTTCGGATAAATTATGGGTTTTTAACAAAAAATAAATAAAATTATGAAAAAGTTGATGTGTACAAGAAAGGGTAATCGACCTTTTCTCTCGAGAGATGTTTTATAACTTTTGGTTAAAAAACACGTTTATTTTTGTTTTTAATATGTTTAAGTTTTATTCTGTAAAATATTTACGGGAAAAAAAAAGAAATTTGAAATTTGTCAATTAACGCGAGAAAAGGTATATACATATATAATTCCCCCCCCCCCCCCACCCTCATTTAAAAAATTTTATAATAAAGTTTATATTACAAAATGACCAAAAGAAAGAGAGATAAACGAAAAGAAAGGGAAAAAATAGGATACGTCCGTCCCCAAAAACTGTTGAAAAAAAATAATCTATTATTATTATTATCGTTATTATTATTGACACCGAAATCGTCATTCATTAATATAAATTTAAAAGTTGGATGTGAGAAGATTTTTTTTAATTACGTAATAAAGTTTATACTAGAGCATAAAAAAGAGACAGGCTGATAATAATAATAATAATAATAATAATAATAATTAGGATAGTCCCTTATCAATATTTAAATAATAATAATAATATCTTATTTTTATTATTATTGCTGTTGTTGACATAGTAATCGCCATTATTAGCATAAATTTTAAAGTTGAATCTGTGAGTTAATTTTCTCAATTTTAAACTTACGTAATAAAATTCATATTGCAAATTAACCAGAAACAAAGAGGGAATAAATGGAAGAAATAAGAAGAACATCAGGATTATTATTAATAATAATAAAATCTTACAAGATTCCCAAAATGATTAAAACGCATTTTATTTTTTTACCTGTAGGATATACGTAGTTGTAAATTGCAAAAGTATTTATAATAAGATAGGAGTAAAGATTATGTGGATGAAAAAAACCTGCCATTAAAATTCAATATCACTTTTTAAATTATAATACGGTCCCTGGGTCCTATAAATTACGTTTAGGGGGAAAAAAATCTCCATTCTCTGACAAGTAAAGCAGTAAAAATTCCACTCTTCTAAGACACAAATTTCACGGTACTATTTCTTATGACACTTTGAATTTTACAAAATTTCGAAGCTTTGCGGCACTAAAAAATCATCCATTTGTTTAGTAGCCTTTAGTCGTCTGTCCTTCAGGGCCGAAAGGCTCGAATTTTTGCAAAATTCAAAGTATAACTCGGGCAGTTTTCTTCGTTGAACAATATATTGTTTGTTTGTTTTATTTGCCAGAACATGAAGAAAATCTTTCTAAATCTTATTATTTATAGGACTCAGAAGCCCTATACAAATATAAAAAAAAGAACGAAAAATCATGCGCCAAGCATAGATTATGTAACACTTTCCAACACATCCAAATTAATTTCACAAATGTTTGTCGTTTAATAAGGTGAAAGATGATATCTAACTAAACAAATGAAATGAAATCACCCTTTCGTGGAGATCCAGTCGTTAAGCATTAGGAGCATAAGCATATTCTCCACGAGGGGAAATGCTTATTGAAAATTCATATTTTAGAATAATACAGATGTTGAATATTGCATTAGAGATTAAAATAAAATTAGTACAAAGTTAGTTTTTACAATACTGGTTCAGATCACATTTCTTAATATAAAAAAAGAAAAGAAAAAAAAAATTATAATTTAACAAATTACAATAACCATTGGGAAAATGTTCCGAAAGCTTAAAAAAAAAAATACCGTACTTTCCTGTTATAGTGGCCCAGTATAACAACTTCTCGAACACTTTTACAAAAATCAGTGGCAGTAAAATAAACTTTTTTAAAATTCTTCTTTAAATCTTGAAAATACATTGGTTTCCGATGTTTCTAAAGATAAAGGACGCTTTTGGGAATCGTGGGTAACTCAGAAAAGGTTTTTGTATGTTTACGTTAATGCTTATTTTATATTTTCGTATATTAAGAAACATTTGTCTTTTTTCACAGCGTACCTGTGAACGCTATACGCTTAATAAAATAAGGACTTCTTCCTTCGCAAGTTATTTAGTAATGCAATTCAACTTTTTGAGCTTGTTCTCGTATAAAAATCAGAAACCAACGAAAGAGTTTTGAACAAGATTTCTGAAAAATACTCCACTGTGTGTTGGAAGAGAAAAAGAGCTGGGAGAAAATAGGGAATTATTCCCTGAAACCCTAGTTTAGTGCAATAAAAAAGAGAAAAATTCCAAGCCGCAGTTCTTTTTATGCAGTTAGATTTGTGTAAAATCAGATTTTATTAAATCATCTCGTATTCTTGATGGAAAAAAAAAAAAACCTTTGAAAGTAGAAAGTTTAAAAAATACACGGGGGATGGACGGTTTAAATTAAGAGAGAAAATAAAGCATACTTTCTGATAATCATACATTTGAATTTACAAATGGGATCGTTAATATGTGAGCTACAAATTCTGATAATGTAAAATTATTTATCTTGGTGGCTATAATATCGGACGTAAGTAAAAGTCATTATCATATTATAACATTTGTAAAATAATAATAATAATAATAATAAAATCCGTAAAAATTTTACAAATGTACAAAAATGTAAATTTTTATTTAAAATGTGATTCGTTTCTAAGAAAACATACACACACACATATGAAGAAATTAAATATATGTATCAAGGATAAAAACAGCAAAACTTCAAAAAAAGAAGAAAAACGCGAAATTAAAAAAAAATGCTAGAAAAGAGAGAAGACAATAAAAAGAAAGTATACATATGGCGTTTTTATTTATTAATATTTTATTAAACTGACAGAATTAAAAGATGATAATTTGTTCTCAACATTTTCAAGAATCTTTTGTGTTTAATCTAAACTGATAGTAAATAAAAAGCAAGGGGAAATGTTTAATAAGAAATGTTACCTTCTATTCCATATTACCATACAAATAAAAAAAATACTATAGACATTATATATATATATATACGTAAAATTGTATTTTTATATTTATTTTCTCGATAACACTTGTTGTTACCGTTACTTCAAAATTAAGCTTTAGCTACCACTAATTAAAAAAAATAATCTTCGTAGTATTTATATAACATTTTTAGTAGGAATCTATCACGAGGATTATAGTATAGAAATAGTGGTAGAAAAATGGTGATTTTCAGTTCGAAACACTATTTTAAGAGTGGAAAGGATTGAGATTTTACTGAAAATAGTATAACACAAAACCTAAAATTTATGCAGCGGATGTAAAATGACTGGACATATCAAACCATAATATGGTTTTTGGTTACGGATCGTAAGGCAATAAATATATTTAATAATAATAATAATAATAATAATAATAATAATAATAATAATAATAATAATAATCATGTGATTTTTCCGAGTGTGAAAATGCTTTTCGTTACTTCAGAATTAAGCTTAGATAACCACTAATTCAAAAAATTAATCTTCGTAAGTATATTTCTATAACATTTGTAATAGGTATCTACCACTAGGATTATAGTATAGAAATAGTGGCAGCAAAATGATGATTGCTAGTTCAAAGCAACATATTTTTTTTAAGTGGAAAGGGTTAAGATTTTACTAAAAATAGTGTAACACGAAAGCTATAATATTTATACAGTGAATGGAGAATGACTGGACATAGCAAATCATGATATGATTTTTGATTACAGTTCGTAGGGCAATAAATATATTTAAGTATAATAATAATAATAATAATAAAAACAATTGGGATAAAAATGTTGTAAAGCGTGTAGGAAGAAGAAATCGGGAGTGACCTCTTAAAATCCGTAGAATTGTATGTATGAATATCTGTCATTCCATTTCATTGGTGAAATTTGTTATATAAATTCTTGGGAAAAACCTCAAAAATGATTATTAAAAAAGCGAAAAAAAAAAGAAGTTTTTATAAAAGTAATAAAAAACGGACAATCGCAGTTGCGAGGGAAATTTTCATTCGTAAAAGAATTGAAATTAAATGAATCGCGGATGATTACATGTTTCTATTATCACATACAAAAATCAATACGTCCATTCCTAAACTTTCAACGGTTTCAACTCAACATATACAAATAGCAGAATTTTAAAATTTTGGTTAAAAAAAAAAAAAAAAACATCAAAATCAAACAAGGACGAATTGTCAGAAAAGGTCAATATTTCTAGAAAGTATTAATGAAAAAAAAATTAAACCATGGGGAAAAAAAAAAAAAAGATGAAATAGTGAAATACACAAGTATTTAAATAAAAGGCACGTATGAATAATAAATTTAAAACATCATCGTATCAATACTGCAATCTACTTCCTTTGAAAAAAATATTTTTAACAGCGTAGAATTATTTATTTTAATTATTTTCCCATTATCCTTCCCTTAATTTTTTGCAAGCTGCATATACATAGATATGCACACACATGCATGAATAACCATGAATACTTCTGTTTACACCACACTTAAAAAATAAAAAAAAGCTATACTGCGATTTTTTATTACAAAAGCAATTTATTTTAAAATTTTAAAAAAAAGTTACATAATACAAAAATGCATTTGAAATCAAAATATGATATTTGTCTTATTATTTAATGTTGTTTTTTACCTTAAAATTCCAACAAGTTTATAATATTCAGATTATGGGGGGAAAAAAAAAACCTCATACACAAAAGAAAAGTCATTTTAGTTTTAAAATTATATTTTTTGTATCCCATTATATCTTGGTCATAAATACAAAGGAAAAATTTTTCCACTTTTGCTTAACAGATTAAAAATATATTTTTACTCCTTAAAAATAACTAAGGCATAATTTAAAATTCTAAAAAGAATTCCGAAAACCCATTTAAAATTAAATATTTAAAGATACGGACATATTACAGGGAAAATGTAAATATTTTTGTTTTTCCTTACTCTGAACAGGAAAAAAAAGACATAAAAATATACAAATGTCTTTTGGAATAAAATAAGGCATTTTTTAAAAAGTTAAAATACAGAAGAAAAATTTATGGAATGGAATTTTTTATCGTCCATGAATATTTTATTCCTACATATATTAAAGGAACATTTTTTCCCGATTTTTATATCTATAGAACGGGATAAAGATACACAGAGGCTTGAATTAAATGTATTTCATTTATAGAATATACTTAATTTTTAATTAAATACTTTAATAGAACACTTATTTTTTTCTTCTTTCTACTTATTTTTAAATAACTATGTAAATTATAAAAGAAAGATCTAAAATGTAATTAAAATTATTGTCCTAGCTTTTAAAACGGACTATTTATTAAAAAATATAGGATTTCAAGTTAAAAACCACGAAGATTGTATTTAAATATAATATATATATATATATAATAGAATATATAGTATCTACCAATTTTATGAATGTTTAATATTATAAATTTTATAAAAGAAAGCTAGCAAAATTCATTACCACATCTATATGATATCATTTATCTTTTACATATGTTCATTAAAAACTTCAAATTGATTATCCATTCGCATAACATTACAGGCTAACATTACCAAAAATAATAATAATAATAATAATAATTAAAATAAATAAATAAATAAATCAAATAATGGGCGTACCTCAGTATTCAAATTGCTTCTCATAATAAAATGTTAAGCAAAAAAAGTGTTACAAAATTTGTCAACAGATGATGCACTAAACTTTCAAAGCTGTCAAAAAGCATAAAAAACTCACGCAGTTATAGACCATTTATTTCGTACGTTTACTACATTTTTTTTTCAACGTGTACGCTCTTTATAACTCGAATCATGTCCAAACGATACACAATTTTATTCTATATGTTGAAATATGGTTATACAAAATTGATATGTAAAACTACCTATCTTGCGTTTTTGATGTTTTTTGCAGATTTGAAGGTATAGTGTCATTTATGTGAAACGTTAGAACTAATTATTTGGTACTTCTCTATTATCCCATCGATCACTTTTCATAACAAAAAACTATCGCCAAACTGTAAGATTAAACGCCAAAAATGCAGTCCATTTACTTGATTTCAGAAGCATTATACGAGTTTGTTATGTCCTCAAGTGGTTTTTAATTCGATATTTGCGTATATTTTTCATTATGTTTTACTGATTTATTAGTTATTTCATTAATTAAAATAACAATATTGTCCTTAAATTCTTATATTTCCTTTATTTATTTATTTTGATACGCCAATGGCACCGTTCTCCCGTTTATTTGGCGTTATAGTATGTGGCGATAGTTTTTTGTTATGAAAAGTGGTCGACGGGATAATAGAGAAATACCAATTATTTTAATCAAAGTTAAAATTTTAGTGCGAAATTCACCTTGATTAAAAATTAAAAATTATCAAACAAGTTGTAAAAGTCAGAAATTTACTGATTTGCTGACAGGTGCTAAAAATCCATTAAAATCTGTCCAGATCTGTGCAACTTTTAATGGGTTTTTAGAACCTGTAAGCAAATGAGTACAATTCTCACTTGTACTTCTGTTTTGATAATTCCTAATTATTTTAATTTGCTTAAGCAAAACTTCACTCGATCATGAGAAGCATTTCCGTCCAAATCGAACTGTCGTATGCCACACTCAGAAAAAACTGTAAATTTATGAGCTTTTTCCCTTCAATTTTCACGGGCAACAGCCTTATTTGATGAAAAACGGTCTGAACCACTAAATAAGCGGCCTTATCCCTTACATACTTAGAAAATTAAGAGCAATCCACATATCCTTACAGGTCTAGACCATATGTTAACAAAAATACGGTACGACCCCATACATTGTCCTCCGCTAAGGTGTAACCCTTCATTTTACTCGTGTTTCGAAAATTTTAACCCGCCAAAACAAAGATTCTGTGATGATTATCTAACGTGCTACGTGCTACGGGACAGTAAGCTAAGTGTTATTGTGTTTTAAAGTGCATTATATCCTGTGTATTATAATGCTATATTAATTTGCCCCGTAAAATTACGGGCCGCACAAAATGATGGGCATGGATTTTTTTTTTTTTTTTTTTTTTTTTTTTTTTTACGGGGTATGACTGGAATCTCTGCTACCGGCCTCTGCCCGTAATTTTACTGCAATTTTTTTTTTTTTTTACAGTGCATTTACTTTACATTTTTTATACAATTTTAAAATGTGTCTAGGATGTTCGTCCATTCTCTATTTTTATTATCCAATAAAGAAATTCATTAGATTAAATATTTCAATATAATGGCTCTGTCTAGCTTTTCTCTCAATATTTGTTTGAAATTACTTATGGATGTAACAAAACTTGAGTGTTTTTCAGGGATGAAAACAGAAAGCAACCAAAGAAAGAAGAAAGCACGCGAAGCGTTAAAAAAAATTCCAAATAACGTGTAAAATATACATATGTGTTTTTATCTACCCTATATATATAAAATCCTAATGAAACGAATTTGTGAAACAATTTTATGAAACGATTTTATGAAACGAATTTATGAAACGATTTTATAAAACGACTGATTATGTTTCAGGGCTATTTTTAACAAAATATTAAGCGCTTGATGGTGAAATTAATACCAATTGTCCATAAAAATCCGCTGATGTCAAAACTGGTAATAGAATTTTGAAATTGGAATTAGTTTTCGAGATATTAATTTTTTTCTAATTTTAATGACATTTCTGTAATGATGGCAACTAATTACTCAGTTTTTTGTGACAAAAAAGGGAAAAAATTGAAAAGGATCCGGATAGGGATTATTGATTTCTTATTATTCGTCATTTTCAAATTGGAATTAAAAAGAGGTAAATTGAAAGACAATTATAAATAAAATGTATATACACATATAAATACATGTATAAACAAGCATAAAAGTTCGGTGCTTTTCCAGTATATGGGGCCTTGACGAAACCAAGAAAATAGCCTTGGCGGAAAAGGAAATTTAGCAACATACTTTATGTCAACCTATTCACTTTGTCATTTCGTATACAGAAGCATTTTTTTCAATATTTATACAATTTGTTTAGCGTAAAATGTCATTTATCCTATTTTATATATAATCGGAAGTAATTTGTATAGAAAAAACAATAATAATATACGTATAATTAAAATACGCATATAAACAAAAAAAAATCGTCGAATTTGTTTCCGTGGCTGTTTATGTCATTTGGCACCAAATCTCACTTTCTGATGCCCGAATTGCGCCAAGCTTTTTAAAAAAGCGTCAAGACCCCTATAATAGAAAAGCACCAAAAGTTCGTTGGGTTTGTTTTCATAACTTTTGGCAACAAATCTGTGTATATTAACGAATCTATCCCTTTTTGAAGCTCGAATTGCGCCAAACCTAAAAGCAAAGGATCCTATACTGGAAAAGTACCCGATTTTCTTATGGACAATATTCAAGTGACATAACATTGTGTAAAATTATCGCGGATAGCAAATTGGTTTAAATATTTCATCAATTGATGCCGAATAAATGCAGGCATGCATGCACAAAATATTTAATTCATTTTGTATGATAAATAATTTTTAGAAAATTCGTATATACATATTAATTAAAATAAATAATTTACATATTTAAAATAACATGAACATATGCATGATGGTGCACTAAAATAGAGAGAAAATTAAAACCTGTTACTGAAAATGTCTATAACATAGTACTTTTCAATACCGTCGTTCTTAATGTTATTCACAAGCAGATGGAATTTTTCTCATCCTTAAACGCAAAGGAAGAATAGAATACAGATCATTGTTATAAAAATCCGAGAGGTAGCCACAATTTAAACCTAACCATTTTATTCAAGCTGGTTTTCAAGTTGTAATTGATTTTACTTATCAATCCCGAAAACAGTCGTCAGTTGTCGCAACATCTGTGTATGAGGCCCATGATAATCAAAAAATGCCCCATTAAAACATTAAAAGCATGGCAACCCAATTACAGATTTACCAATATTTTTAAAACAAAGCACGCTGTCATGTTTTTAGAGTCCTCGAAGTCTGAGCGGGGGTTGGCGAGCGTAGCTCGCAGGGGGTAGGCCCCCTAGTTTATTAATAAAATGACCACTTTCAGGAAGCTTCTGCGTTTGATCTAACCTGGTGGATAAATAACAATGTAAAGGTTGTGGAAATGAATTTTTATACCTATTTTACGTTGTAATAAAAATTCGAACTCACTATAAAAATTATGAAATAAAACTGATATATCAGCAATATTGTATTACCTTTATTTTAAGATTTTACGTAAGTATAATACGAGTGCTATCATTCATGCAATAAATGGAGAGGGACTGAACGTGCCAAATCATGGTAAGGATTTAGGCGGCTGATCATAGGGGGATATTAAATTTCTTTAATGAATAATGAAAATTTGGGTGAAATGTGTTATAAAGAACCTGCCAAAATCAGCAGTGCTGTTATTATTTGTTTCGGCCGTTACATTTCGATGGTGAAAGGTTTTTAAAAAAATCTAGAAAAATAAAGCTAAAACAAGTAATATAAAAAAAAAATTTAAGTCAATTCCTACTTTTTAATCATAAATATATAAAATACACCCGTGCAGCATTAATGTCCCACGTTATCTTTATTGAACATTATTTTATAATCATCGTTGCGGTATTTTATTTCTGTGGCATCATTAATTTGAGATAAATCTTTCATTTCATTTATGAAAACAATGGGAGGAATTTTTTTCTCCCATTTAAAACTAAAATTAATTAATTAAATTTAATTAATGAATTAATATTTGAAAAAAACTGTATTAACATAAAGTGTCATCCACTACAAGTTAAAAAAAATTATTTGAACTTGAGTGGATGAATAGAAAATATTTTGTTAACGATTGAAAATTTGAACAAGATATATATATAGAGAGAGTGTGAACTAATAGTAGGAATTTAAAAAAAAAATTAAAAAGGAGGAAAAAGAAGATATTACAAAAAATACACTGTTAAAATTTTGCAGCAGACTGTCCAGTCATTTGACCGTTGTCGTAGAAAACGATTAGATAACTGTTAACTCTACATTTAACTCTATTCTTACTATATTACTACCCATATTATGGTCAGAATAGAGTTAAATTACGATTAAGTAACCGGTTTCTATAAAAACGTTGTTTCTAAAAAATTTGTTGCAAATTTTTAACAGTGTAGTAAAAATCGAAAATTCACGAATCTGCGAAACTATATCTTACTTTAAAGTCACTTAGAAAATAAAAACACTATTTCAGCAAACTAAAAACACAAGAATAATAAATTTTGCTCTAAAAATATTCTGCAGACTATAAATAAAATGTACGAATAAGTATTCCACTTCCCATTGTCTATTACCAGAGCGTGTAGTAATTTCATTATAAAATTATTGTTATAACTCACAATTTCATTATTCATTACCATTAAAATAAACAAACGTGCAATATAAATAATATACACATAACTTCAGAAGTTTTAAAAGTGGTATATACAACTTTAATATCATTTAACCTCTTTATTTAATTTATTTTCCTGCATTATGACTTGAAAAGGAAAACTTTCTCATAAGATGCAGCAAAATAAATCACTCAAAAAGAAAAACTTTGCCGGAAAGCTTTTATAATTGTAATACTGTTTCGAAAATCATTTAACAAAATTTTAAGAACTCATTCAATCAAATATATTCCTAACATTTTCAAAAGGATATAATGCAACGCCTTGAACATTAACGTTAAATTATTCAACTGGAAAATCAAATGAATAAATTTTGATGCCATATTTACTCTTAGATTAAACCTGACAAGAAAATTTAATCACATTTTATTATTTTCATGAAAAACAGGGATAAATTGAATTATGGAAATCCAATATCACAACATCAGTGAAATTTGTTTTAAGTTAATGCGCTATCTACAAGGGGAAAGAGAAATCAAGTTATCCCACAAATATAAAAGTTTTTTGAAATAACATAGATTCTAGGAAATAATATGCTTTTGAGAACTAGATTACTTTAAAAGAAAATAGACAAAGAGGAAAAAAATATATTGTACTTTAAAATTCAGAATTTATCCGGAGAAAAATGATATTGATTTTGAGGTCAGAAAGATTTTATTAAAATAAGGTATATTTTCGTATATTGAAAAAATTGTTTGTTCTGTATCGCGGATAAATACGTTGAAAAAAAGTCTAGAATAAAACTTTTTGTACATATACCTTTCAATTTTTAGCTTTATGAAAAGTGACATGTTTTGTAAATGAAAATGGAAACATAATAAAATAAAATAAAATAAAATAAAGCAATTCTAATTTTCTTATAAAAATATTTTAGAATATATTGAATATTTGTGTCTATTTGTGTTCTTGCTTTTCATTTTGTATTGTTTATTGTGTACATTTTTTAGACAAAGAAAATGTAGATTACTTAGATAAAGAAGTTTGTAAATTATATAGACAAAATTTTACGTAAATTATTCAGAGGACTATATAAATTACTTAGATACTAAGTAAAACTAGGTGAAACTATCTAATAATATCTGAAACTATGAAACCATGCGAAACTAAAAAATCATTTAGAGGACAATATAAATTACTTAGTCAAAGTGAACTATATAAATTAAATAGTTTAAAAAGACAGTGTAAATTATTTAAAGAGGAAAAAATATATTGCTATTTTAAAATTCAGAATTTTGTTAAAAACGATATTGATATTGATCGGAGACAAATGATATTGGTTTTGAGGCCAGAAAAGGAATATTATTATAAAAAAAAAAAAAACATTTGATTTGTATCAAGGGAAAAATACATAGAAAAGTTTTATACGTATTCCTTTAAATTTTTAGCTTTTTGAAAAGTGACTTATTTTGTGGATAAAAATGGAAGCATTATATTTTTTCAAAAAAGCAATAATGCAGTTCTAATATTTTATAAAAAGATGGCAGAGGCATATTTCAAATTTCAGAATATATTTTTATGTCGGGGCTTGCGTGTAAAAGATTTAAACAAAAATTATGAAAATTATCTATACAAAGTACTATGTAAATTACTTGGACTGAGGATTGTGCAATTTATTTGGAGGAATATGTAAATTATTTAAATAAATAATTAAAACTATGTGAAATTGTGTAAATATATCTGTAACGACGTAACTATGTGAAATTTTGTAATTATGTGAAACTTTGTAATTTATTTAGACAAAGAGGACTCTGTAAATTATATAGATAAAAAGAACAATATATTGTAGTTTAAAATTCAGACTTTCTACAGAGAAAAGGGATTTTGAGGCTAGAAAGATTTTATTAAAATAAGGTATATTTTCGTATACTAAATGAAATAAATGTTTGTTCTATATCACGGAAAAATACGTTGAAAGAAAGTCTAGAATAACACTGTCAGTATTCATTTCTTACAATTTTTAGCTTCATGAAAAGTGACATATTTCGTAGATGAAAATGAAAACAACAATTTCTTCCGAAAAGCAATAAAG
This sequence comes from Maratus michaelseni, assembly GCA_963931845.1. Lineage (NCBI taxonomy): Eukaryota > Metazoa > Arthropoda > Arachnida > Araneae > Salticidae > Maratus > Maratus michaelseni. Next base: position 140,199,111 of record OZ007587.1, on the reverse strand, counting down.
CAGTTCTAATATTTTAAAAGAGATTGATATTTCAGATATATGTATATGATTTGATATTTCAGAATATATATTTATGCATGTGTGAGTGTGTGTCCATCTTTGTACGTAAATTATTTAGACAAAAAAGACCATGATTTAATTAAACAGAATGTAAGCTATTTTGATAAGTTACTATTTAACATATTCAGACAGAGAATTATGTAAATTATTTAGAAGACATAATTTTAAAACAAGATTACATATTTGATGCCGCACAAGAGATATTTATATTAAAATATTTTTTTAAGGTTACGTCACCTTTAAAACAACAGTTCAGTAAATAAATCATAATTCTATCCCATAGCAAGAACTAAAAGTAATTCTCAAAAACATTGATGTATTTAAAAGTTTCGGGCTTAATTAATATGTGAAATGATTACATATAATATATGAAATGATTAATATTACATGAAATGATTACGAAATTTCTAATTATGAATATAATGTTTAAAAAATATATGATAATGTAGTTATAAAATTATATATAATTCCAAATTAGATGTTAAAAGCAAGATACAAAATTAATTAATTAATTAATTAACTAAACGCAGTAAAAACTAAACGATTAAAATTATGTAGAAGAAATAAACAACGAAAAATTTACAATAGAAACCAGCTGCAACGATTAATTTAATCCTTACGCCACAATGCAATGCTGATATTGCATAATATTTACTTTCACCAGTGCATTTAAACGAAATATATGCACGACTATTTGCTTTGAAGTCACAAACACACAAATGAGACGCTATAAGTACGTAATAAGCATGTACAATACGTCACCTGCATATCAAATACCTTAATGAAACACAAGAGAAATCTATATTAAAATTGACTTTCCAACATCACGTAACTGTGCAGAGATAGACATTAAAAATAAAGCAAAATTTTATCATACAGCAGGCGTTAAAAAGTGATTATCAAAGCAGAACACGTAGTATCTGAAATAATTAAAAATTACGGGCTACTCAATATATTCAACAAAGTGATTCCTGCATTTCCCGTTATGAAACGCTTACTAAAAAAAGCATTTGGAATCTGGTAGCACGCACAGGTTAAAAGCAACGCGAAATTGCGTGCGAGATTTTGTCACCACAAACAACATTACGTGTAACACGCATGCTGTCAGACATCCCGGGTACATGAAAAAAAATAAACAAAAAAAATATTGTAATAAAAATCAGACTAACCGCAACGAATAAATATTGAACATTTAGGAAAACGATAGCGAATTCTGCAGGTGTAATTTGCTAGGGAGTGTGCACATATCTTCTCATGTAAGGATGGTTTTATTGCATTCCTCTTGAGTTAATTTTCCTTAAATTCTTTTATGATTGTATGAAATATAAAAAAGTTGAACGTTTGAAGTGTTGATTATAGTTGAGAATATTGATAAATGTGCCATTTAAGTGTGCGAAAGTTTGTTATAATGAAATTAACAAACAGATATACAAACAAAAATCACAACTAAAGCCCACATAACTTTATAAATTTAAAAAAATGAATAAAAAATTATCAATATTTTCCCAACAAAATAGACGGAGTAGTTTACTACAAAATAGGCAAACATTTTTTAAAAATCTAAAATAGATGGATTTACTGAATTTTACTATAATGATCGTTTTTAATTCCTTTTGCAACAAGCCAATATTGATTATATTGGTTATACTGCAGCCTAATATTGAGCCAGTTTGTTACGATAGAAAATGATCCCAATGAAATACAAATGTTAGTTAAATATTGGCTTTACATTGGAAATATTACAATGAAAGGCAACTGTTACAAAAATATTAGATTTATATTGCAGATATTTACAATAAAATGACTAAAAATTTCTTGCCAATAGTGGTGAAATATTGTTGTAATATTTCGTGCGAATGTTTCCAGTTTTGGCTAAAATAAAGCCACGGTATAGATATTATTCGATAAGATATTGCCATTTTAAAAATATTGATTCCATATTATGTTGTTAGTAGGGTTTTGCACTTTTATAAAATGTAATATGGTTCGGATGATCAAAATGTCGGATACTGGAACCAGTGTTTAAAAATTATTTTAAAATGTGCGCATGTGTGCATTTAACTTTCCTTCACACTTTTATCAGGCTTAGGACTGGCAGCACTACCTCAAATAGCTCTGGCGTGTTTAAAAGCTTAGATATGTATATATAGGGTAGATGTGCCAGCAATGGACCGCTTTCCAGTAATGGGCCACCTTCAACATTTTTGGTTTATAAAAAAATAACCAATAAAAATTCAACTTTTTAAATTTCATTAATATACTTTCTTTAAATTCTAGATTTAAATACAATCATAATATCAATTATCTATTACTTTTTGTGGAGTGTCCATTACTGGAAATTAGGGTTGATTTATTTCCGTTACTTACAATTAAATTTCGATTCACATTGGGAAATGTGACTATGAGCATGGTTAAATATTGTTGGTAGATTAATATAATATTAAAAAAATGTGAAATATAACAATTATAACTATTAATTAAAAAAATATTTTTTAAAGAAATTCCTTAAGGGTGTCCATTACTGGCACATCTACTCTATATATATATATATTTATCTATGTTTCGTCGTTTAATAAATAATAATCATCAACAACTGTTTTCAATCCACTGCTGGATGTAAGACTCCGCCAGATTTTTCCATTGTTTCCTGTCTAGTGTTTTGGTGATCCAATTCACTCCAACAACTTTTCTCATCCCATTCATTTCGTCGCTCCATCTTACCTGACATCGTCTTTTTGGTCATTTTACATTACTGGGATACCATTGTGGGATATTTATTTGTACTCAGTCTGTCTTGTCTTCAATGTTGCAATGTGCCCAGCCCATTGATCCTCTCGATGATGTCAGATATATATATATATATATAATTATAATATCTATGAATTTCAAAAACATATCAAGTTCTATTATCATACTACTTAAATCTCCAAAGAGATAATTAATGATTTTGTATAGACAGAATACCACATAGCTAATATTTAACATGTGCAATAATAATATTACCATAGCTCGTGCTTCAATGGTAATTGGCCAAATTTACTCATACTTGAAGAATATTTAAAAAGAAAAAGAGAGAAAGGGGAAAAAAATATATAAATTGGAGATGCAATTAAGTAAATTCAAATGGATTAATAAATTAAATATGAACCATATACAATGGAATATTGGACAACAATAAAATTAAATATGAATTGGATATGAAAAAAATACATATATGTGTACTCATCAGCCTGGATGCACCCACATGTATTTTAAAAATAGTTCAGTATTTCATAATTCTACTGGCATAATGCTAAGAACAGTAGAATCATCCAGATATACTGAACTATTACCAGACAACCAATTGAAATATTAAAATTGGAATTATTTAAATTGGAAATAAAAAACCATTAAGAATATATAAAATTTCACTCACATCGATTATCCTAGAAACTTTATAAATCACCTCACGAAATTACCGCCAGATCGAGTTGAGAGAAATGATTTGAAAGACAAGTTGAGAGCACACTATGTTAAACACAGCCCCATCGATTACACCCCAACACAAAATGATTCAAAAACACACTGAATTATTCTGTTAATAATACACATATAACAGAATATTCGCTAATATATAATTACTACATCTAATTTTAAACCCTGAAAGTAAAATTAATATACAAACATTAGCTCCCTCTATAGTTAAATTAAACATAATATTATCAATATATTACTCATCTACCTTACAGGTAAAGTGTCGCCATCTGTTGGTATTATAATTATTCATAATTAATATTTAGTTAATCTTAACGAGAATATTTTATGTAAAAGAGATATTATTTTAAAACAGAGTGCTATTTGCTACCAGCTGTATTAATCCACTGATATATATTATAGACTTATTATTAAATAATTAATGTTTTATTTTTACTACTACTTAAATAATTGTTAGACTTGTTATTAAATAATTAATGTTTTATTTATACTACTACTAAATATATTTTAGATTTCATAGATTGATTTAAATATAAAATTAAATAATTCATAAACAATTCAAAATTTATAAAATTGATAATTAATAGTATTACTACTATGTATCAATCAAATTAATGCAATGCATCAATTAAAATATTTGTTAATTATTTTACATAGATTATTTGTTAATTATTTTACATAGATAAAAAATAAAATAAAATAAAATAAAAATAAATAAAATAAAAAAAAATAAAATTTAATTTACATAGATAAAAAAATAAAAACTATATAAATTGCAAATATATATGTTTGTAAGTTATAATCACCAATGTTATCCATGTATAATCCTATGTTTTAGTGTATAAGTTAATTTATAAATTTATGAAAACTGCACATCAATAACACCTTAAACAGAGGTGATCGGCAACGCACAATCACAATCAATACAAAGTGTATATAATGTTCAATCATATTAAATTACTTTATGTTGTAATTGTAATTATGTATGTTATAATTGTAATTTTTCTATATCTATTGTTATATGTTATCACTCACTAAATCATTAATTTATTACATACCGTGTTTATATTTAAATTATATAATAATGTTATTTAAAAGAGTTGATGATTGAATTTATCATAAAAATTGGATAACCATATATTTTTGCTTGATCTCGATATATATATATACCACGTGAAACATTAGAAATTCATTAAAAAGAAACAAATTATGCTAAAAAATTGCGGTTTGCAGGAATGGAATTAGAGGGAGATCGGATTTTTTTTATAATAAAACAAGAACGAAAAATCATGCATCAAGCATAGATTATGTAGCACTTTCCAACGCTTCCAAAATAATTTTACAAAACATACCGTTTAATAAGCTAAAAGAGAACATCTAAGTAAACAATTTGGAAAACGCATAACATATTTAAAAACATAATTTCAGGAATTTCCAACAGATACAATATTCGGAAAAATATCCGAATACTTTTATTCAGCCCTGTACATGATCTATAGATTTGTATATGCTAGGATGCTAAATTTTAGTTTAGTTAGGAAACGCGTAGCACAGTTTAAAATTATCTTTCTTGAGTTTCTGTCAATAAACGGAAATGTGTTCGCGAACTTTTGTGCTGCCCTGTATAGGATCTACAGAATTTATACACACCACGTAATAGACAAAAAGCGAGTTAAAATTAAAATCGCGTTTAGTAACTTAAAACGCACTTCCAGGAATTATTGTTAACAGACAGTAGAGAATTCTTTTGTGTGTCCCTGTAAATGAACGATGACTACTATACACACACTATTCTGTAGTAAGCCTCTTGTAATGCACCTTAGATATATATATATATAAATTTCAATGCGTTTAAAATAGTGAAACATTATTTAAATAAACCGCAGACGCTTTTTCTCCATAGACGTCATGTAACGGAATTCTTTTGACTGTCCCTGTAAAGTAACTATAAGTGATATGCACCCTATTCCATATTAAGCTTCTTCTAATGCACCTTAGTGATATATATAAATTTCAATGCGTTTAAAATAGTGAAACATTATTTAAATAAACCGCAAATGATTTTTCCCCATAGACTGCAATGTAACGGAATTCTTTTGAGTGTCCCTGTAATAAAACTATAAGTGCTACACACTTCCGTTGAAATAGGGAACATGCTATAGATAACGACAATAACATATAAAAATTTCAGAGCAATCCGAGCATATTTACGGGAGTTAGAGCACGGACAGACGGCCAGACGGCAGACGGCAGACTGCCATACGGCCAGACAAACCGAAGTCATAAGCACTTTTCAACTAGGTTGGAAAGTGCTAATAAAAAGTTGTGGTTAAAAAATTACCTATAGATGGCGCTGGCATACATAATATGAAGCAGATGTATGCAAATTAGGTTTATAGTAAAAGACCCATTTCAGCGAAACGTCTTCAGTATCCCAGCACATGAAACAGCCCTTTTTCTCGTCTTAGTCATTTTGCTGCGCAGAATTTTTGAAATGCGCCAGTTGCCGATTCCCCGTTCTTGTTAAAGGAGTTTAACCAACAGTGCTTGATCTGGTAACGATAGCATACTGCTGGCATCGAATGAAGAATATGTATGCATTGAGGGGTTTTATCGACAAACTGAATTGCATAAATCTGCTTCATATTATGCATGCAGTGCCATCTATCGGTAATTTTTTAACCAAATTTTTTTTTGTTATTAAAAAAAAATTGCGATCTCCCTCTAATCCCACTCCTGCAAGCCGCAATTTTTTAGCATCATTTGTTTATTTTTAATACATTTTTAAAGTTTTAATGAACTTTTGGCGCGCCCGGTATATATATTGTTTCAATGAATTTTTAAAGCTTTAACGAACTTTTGGTGCTCCCGGCATATATTTTGTTTCCTTTTACAAAAAAGATTTCCTTTTTAGAACGTTAAAGTTTTAATGAACTTTTGGCGCGCCCGGTACATATATTGTTTAAATGAATTTTTAAAGTTTTAACGAACTTTTGGCGCTCCCGATGTATATTGTTTCGTTTTACAGAAAATATTTCCCTTATGGCGGCTATATCTCGTATTCTTTTAAGCCAATTCAAAATCAATTAAATGGGAGTTTCATTTCATCGCAACTTCCAAAGAATCGCAGATTTCCAAATGGGAAGAAGATCCATCATCGCATTCATCACATTCTTCCTCAATTTCATCTCCTGCTGCGTTCTAATTTTCTATCTCCGATACTATTTCGAGAACATTTAAAATTTGGAATCAAGGATCACTTCCTATATCTATATTGTTTTTCAACCAATCTTGAACTTCCTCTGGGGCACAACCATTCATTTCACTATCGGCAATATGATTCACTGGATCACTAGCAACTTTATCTTCAGATAATTCGTTCTTTTATCTTTTTTTTGCATGGCAATCATTTTAAAAATCTGTTATCATCACGAAGCAGTCTTTTAAATGGATGACTTTGAAATCATTGAAATTAGATCGTCATTCTTACTCTAATAACATAGAATTTCTTAAAAGCTCCTTCAATATAAAGATGTTTCTATGTAACAATATAATAAATTATAACACCTTGTGATAATATGTTTTAAATGCTAAAGGGTGTAAATTAACAACATAATACAAATTAAAATAACTCTTATTAGGTTGTTTTACATGTTCCGACTCACTCCGAGACATTTTCAAAAACAAATGAGAATATTACATAATTGCAGAGGCTTTGAAGTTATTATTTTCATGTACTTTTTTAAAAAAATACGCACGTTATCTTTTATTTTTACTTGGTTGTTTATTTTCATATCTGTGACCATGGAGTAACTGGCATCTTTTAATTTACCGAAACTGTGGCTCGAGTTACTCCATGGTCACAGATATGAAAATAAACAACCAAGTAAAAATAAAAGATAACGTGCGTAATTTTTTTTTAAAAGTACATCAAAATAATAACTTCAAAGCCTGTGCAATTATGTAATATTCTCATTTGTTTTTGAAAATGACTCGGAGTGAGTCGGAACATGTAAAACAACCTAATAAGAGTTATTTTAATTTGTATTATGTTGTTAATTTACACCTTTTAGCATTTAAAACAAATAGATGTTTCTATGTCTCATTAAACATTTCCCAGAAAAGAAGCAATAGTGAAATATAGTAAAACTCAAATAATCCGAACTACAATCATACGTATCACCAAAAATACGGTTCAATATATATATATATATATATATATATATTTAAAAAGTGCCTTTTTTTACTTTAAATTCTTTTTTAAACGAATTTATGCATTTTTTAGTACTAATAGGTTTTCCTTCTAAATTACTAGTTAAACCAACTTTAAAATTTACATTTAATTAAAATTTTCGATGTTTATATTTGATGTTAATCCTATTTCGGCATTTATGGTCTACGACAAACAATTAACTTTGTTCGATGCGTTTATCTAACAGATCTAAATGTATATAAGTACCGTATAAAAAATTTTATGGTTAATAGTATAAGTGATTTCACTAAAAGGTAAGTGTAATGTATAAGTTGCATACATTAGACCTTAACAATTAACTTTGTTAGTCGGGTTTATCTGACAGATCTAAATGTATATAAGTACTCTGTATAAACATATTTTAATCATCAATAGTAAAAGTGACCTTACTAAAGGGTAGGCCTAATGTAAATTCTATACATTATACCAACGGTTCTTAAACTGTAGTCCACGGACATCAAGAGTCCGCAATGCCACTTCAGGGAGCCCGCAATGCCCCTTCAGGGAGTCTGTGAAGCAGTGTTGAATTCAGGATGTGGCCCGGAAAAGACATCCCCCCCCCCGGAGTATTGAAATTAAAATCCCCCCCCGGAAGATTTGAGATTTTATGCTTTTAAGTGTTAAAAAGTGCAATTTCCCTCCGGAACTCTACGATGTTCCTCCCGGAGTAACAAAAATCCCTCCCGGAGAAAAGTGCGTGAATTCAACACTGCGCGTGAAGGATACTTTCATTTTAATTTTTTCATTTATGAGACATCTTTCGAGTGTCCTGAACTCCAGCGATTCCGTCTTAGAAAGTTTTTAAGTATGTCTTTTAGTTTATGTATCATTCATTGAATATTCTAAAAAACATAGTAATTTCAATCTTAAATCCTAGGGGGTCTACAAAGATAGAGGAAATACGGAAAAGAGTCCATGATACCTAAAAGTTTAAGAACTGCTGCAATAGACCTTACCTTTTTATTAAACAAAAGCGATTATAGAGAATTTTTTATTTAAAAACATTTTTTTTAATTAACTTCTTCAACGATGCTAATTTCAGCAGATTCCGATTTCACCCAGAAAATATTACACCGGATAATTGGAATTACACTCGAAATTTAGGAATTTACTTCAAAAATTTGCTCACCTAAATTAAAAGCGGAAAAAAAAGAAATACATAAATCGTATAATATTCGGATAATCAGAGTTCGGATAAGTGACGCACTACTGAAGTACCTTGTAATAGAAAGTAGATTCCTGCTAATTGGGGTAAATTGTTAAGCCCAAAATCGAAAAACATCATTAATTTTATTTATGATTCTCATTTCATTATGTTCAAAGTATCGTAGCATTATTAAAATGCATCGCAAATGATTGTTCCCATAGATCATAATGTAATGGAATGTTCGTGCTTCTCTTTAAACAAATTCTAAAATGCTGCTTATTTTATACTCCTGAAAAAGCATTTTTTAGTTCACCTCAGTGATGAATATCAATTTCATTATATTTGAAGTATTGTAACATCATTAAAATGCATCGGAAACGATTTTTCATCATACACCATAATGTAATGAAATTCTTCAGAGTGTCGCTGCAGGCTTACTATAAATGCTGCATACTTCATTTTCAATACCAGACATTCCTATAGACAACCCTAATGAAACGAATTTATGAAACGACTAATTCTACCCTACATATATAAAATCCTAATGAAACGAATTTATGAAACGACTAATTCTACCCTACATATATAAAATCATAATGAAACGAATTTATGAAACAGATTTATGAAACGATTTTATGAAACGACTAATCCGGATATGTGAAACGAATATATGAAATAATAATTGTTCAACTGCATGCAAAAATGTTAAATTTCCTACTTGGTTTTAAAATTTTAATGAGAAAATGACACCAATAATGAGCAAAAGATATCGATAATGAGAAAATGACATATTTTGCATATTTGCCTCTATCATCCACAGCAATGAAAAAATTTGGTACCTATTATAGATATACCATTAAAATTTAAAACAAATTAATATTTCATTAATATTACTTTAATATTTTTAAATTTTAAATTTTAGACGCAGTAGACGTAGACATAGAAGTGACGTAAGATGAAACTGTTTTATTTCACATTTTACAGTAAAATTAAAGAGATACATGGAGATTGAATATTTGTAAATAAAAATAGTTTACCGCAGGAGAAAATGGTGTAATTTATTTTAATCAAAACCAAGATTGAGTCAAAACAAGATAGATTTTTTATTTTAATTTTATTTATAAACTTTTTATGGAAAAAACAACCAGCGTAGCAGCCCTTACGAAAATAGTTCATAGAGCTGTATAGAACTCTATAGAATTCTTTACAAGTTCTATAGAATAGCCATTCTATAGAACACTATTTCTATAGAGTTTTAAAGAGTTCTATAGAATACTTTTTCTAAAGAAAATGTTTCTATAGAAATTTTAGATGTTCTATAGATTTTTTTTTTTTTTTTTTTTTTTTTTTTACAGAACAGTTTTTCTATAGGGTACTATACATGTTATAGAATTAAATTCTATAGACTAATGCTTCTATAGATTTTTTTTTAATTAAAAAAAAGTATTTCTTGGTCTTTTAAAATTTATGTATGTAGTAATTTATTTATAACTATATATTAAAATTAAAAAAAAATAATTTTGTAATACATCAGTTTAGTATATAATTGAATTCCATAGATTTAATATGATTATATACATATAATTTAATTCACTTCTAATGCATTGTGATTAAAAAGTCAATGTAATATTATATCAGTCAAACTACTGAATTAAATTATGATTAATTAATTTGTTTATAATTCATTAATTTGTTGGTTAATTTTATTAGTCATTTATTAATTTGCTGTTAAATTTATAAAACGATCCGTCTAATTTAATAAATTTTATTCACTAATAATATTGTAATTTTTATTCAAATATTTTAATATGAAATATAAATATTTAAACAATTGTTTCAGTTTTAACAAATAATAATTTATTAGACTTCAAAAATTTTTAAAAGATTATTATGATTGGGAATGCAAATCACCAAAAAAATAAAGTTGAAATAGTGTAATAAGTGTTCAGAGACTGTCAATCGTTGTGTCATGCTGAAAGTACTCGTTCTTCGTCCTATCATTAAAGTCAAGCAGCCAAGGGGGGGGGGGGGGCAGAGCTAAAAAATTACTATAATTGCCGCTTATATGAATCAAAACTACTAAAGTTAAAATTAAGTTTTTTGGCCTTTCCGCCTTGGCAGAATCCACCGCTTTCTTAAATCAAATTCTATTCAACAATCTTATTCAATTAAACGGCGAAAATTCTGCTTAAAACTGTGAAAGCGCATATTACACGCATAGGTTATGCCAAAACTTGATTTTTGGACTGCGTCACTTTGTCGAGACGTCTTATAGTAAAAGATGGGTCATATACTCTCACACAGACGCTTTCAGTTATATAGTATACAGTGGTCTGTTTCTTAATTGCATTTCTGTCTTTGTTCCACGTTCGAAACAATAACAGATCATCGAATTCCAGAGAAAAAAAAAACATACACTTTGTAAGTCTCTCTCAGTCTCAAGCGGCTCTTTTTGCGTTTTTTGCTCTCAGTTATATCTAAGACCAAGCTATGTGCGTACCCAGGAAAAAAATCTTTGCAAAAGTAAGAATTTTAAAAAAGTACTTAAAGTTATAAAAAGCTATTTTTCGATTATGAGCAGATTTTTGCAATCGGTGTTTCTTTCGAATCATTTGTTTCGTAGGGGGTCTGTACACAAATTTAAACACTATACAGTGGGTGATCGGTTAACGAACTTAATCCGTTCCAAAACAATGTTCGCTAACCGAATTGTTCGTTAACCGATCAGAGATTTAGTATAGATTTGTATGGGAATTCAATTAATTCGTTCTTAAAAGCTAAATAATATAAAAACTTATGTAATTTCTCCCTAAATTTACTTAAATTTAATAATAATAATACATACATTACATACATACAGTATTGTCCTTCCTTCAGTTATGCTTTTTTTGAGTTTGGGGCATTAAATATTTGACAAAAGCTTTTTTTTTTCTTTCTGGAGTTTTCAATCTTCGCATTTTAATGTGGTTAATATACGTCCGTATTTTTATGGACAGATCGCAGTTTCATGACTTTGTGCGTGTCGTACCGTACTTAAAAAAATAAATGACATACCCTTTGTAAAAACTTTTAGGATCACATTCATTGACTACAGAATTAAATCATGTAAGTTTATTACTTTGACCTATCAAAAACTTTATTGTTCTCTAAAAGATTGTGTTTACTACAGAGCCCGATAAAGCTCAAGTGGAGTCTAGAGCCTGTTAATAATTTAGAAACTAAATTTCAATTAAAATAATTAACTTCAAATTGAAAATATTTCTTTAAAAAAGGACACAAAATATGAAAAATAATGTTTTTGTACTGTTCATTCTATTCTGAGGGCTCTAAAATGTAGGGCCGAACCCCGCTAGCCCTTGAAATAATTAAGCCATAAGTATAAAATTGTTCAAATGTTCTCTAAGTCGATAATAGTAGAAATTAAATACAGCTCTTCTAATCTGAAACATAGAATTGCTTCTTGGCTTTGTTTTGTAAGGTGTTCGTTAACCGAACATGTGTTCGTTATCCGAACATAAAAATCTCTCGCGAAAGTGTTCGTTAACCGATCTGTTCGTAAACCGAACAGTTCGTTAACAGATCACCCACTGTATTTCATTTGTTGTTAATGTAGCAACGACGTCTTGCTTATGATGGAGATTCATATATTTATCGTTAAAATTTTATAAATTAGTTGTGGTTCCTCTTTTAGCTATTTTTAATTCTATCGCGCTTCTGTGAAAAGAAAATCTCTTAAATCTCTTTCCTTTCTATTTAAAATTCAATAATTCTTAAACTCTTTTATCGCAGCTTGAAGTGATCCTTTTTCAATTAATGTACATGTCTAAATTCTTTCTTCAGTATGTGCTTGCGGTTTTCATATGAGAAATGAAATCATTTTCAGTTTGGCACCTGCGTGCCTTCCTAATACGTGCATACTTTTTGGATCACAGAATAAATAAAGAAAGATAAAATGCAACGTCTATTTCTCGATACATCTGCATGCTAAAATTCCTGCGGATGTTTTAAGATCGGACCAGTTAGTTTTCTGTTGTTATAAAGATGCTGATCCATAATAATCTGGTTTGGCGGTTTGCGTTAAAAAAAATTAGAATGTGTTTCTCCCTAACGAATTTTCTTCTGTACCCTATGGGTCAACGCAGATAAATTTGTGGCATATCAAAAAACGACATTCGATTTTGAGTTTTCATGATGTGAAGATATAGACGTTCTGAGTGCTGGGGGACCGCCTTATTTTTTTCAACTATATTTCTTCAAATAAAATATGTTTTTTCCATGGAATCCCCAAGTCTCCGATATGTTTCTTCACAGGATGAGAGCCTTCGGGTTCTTGCTTATAGCGTATATGTATGAGCTCCGGTACTCTTTTTTCCTAGAATTTAAGCCCTGCCTGTGAGTATGGATTTTGAAAAAAAAAAGGCGTTAAATGCATTTTTTTAGAAAAATACTATCTATAATTACACAATTTTACGCTAACCCTGCATTAATTTAAATTGATCAGCAATATATTAGTTATGCATTGATTTACACTTATTACATTTTAACGAATGCTATCTGCATGTCATTAAAATTTTAATGCCTGAGGAAGACCACTCGGCTGAGGGTGAACCCAGCCGTTGAGCGTTTAATGTCTTCCCCGGAAATGTCATTAAAATTATACTAGCTGACCCGTCCGGCGGTGCCTGGGATCATGATAATTACCTCAAATTTGTATGATTATATATCTTACTAGCAAGCTACGCTGGTCAATTTCTTATGAACGAACTTTTAATCCAACAAAATATTGACATTTCATAATTCACGTTTATATTTTAAGAGAATAATAAGGCTACTATAATTTGTGACTCGTGCTATAGCCAATATACACGCCAGGACACGTCGCCCTTATCATTATCTTTTTACGCATGAAGGTTTTGCTATGGTACTCCATTGTGAAATTTAGTAATTTTTCAAATTCAATATTTGAAAAATGGCATAATCATTAGATTTGAAATTTATATCAAGAAAAATACAATTTTTTACCTTTCAAACGCAATTTGCCTAACAATTTTCTGACAAATACTTTTCGAGCTACTATTTTTTTTCAGTAACTTCAAATGTTTCATTTTCCGAGATTAATCTGTGGCAACAATTAGCGAAAAACCCAGCCGTCAGAAACGCATAGTTTTTTATTAAAGAAGCTGTTGGAGCAGGGATTGTCACCATCAATTTGCCACCATCACTTTTGAAATCGGTTCGGTAGTTCTAGAGATTCCATAGAAATTGTAATTTAGAATGTTTTTAGAACGCTTTTCCCTCATTTCACCCTTTTAAATTTCGAATTTTTTTTATTTTGTTCTTAGAGAGCATTTACATCTTATAAGAAACTAACACGCGAAATTTCAAATTTCTAGCTGCTTCAGTATAGTAAAGATCGCAATTTTAGAACGTTTTTCGCTCCTACACCCCCTGGGTTAGTGGCACCGACATAAAATATAGCCTATGTTGGAGCAGGGGTTGTCACCATCAATTTTCCACCATCACTTTTGAAATCGGTTCGGTAGTTCCAGAGATTACCCCCTACAAACAAACAAACAATCTTTACTCCTTTATAATATTAGTATAGATATCAATTTTATATTTTTAAATGAAATTTTCGCTAAAAAATATTGATTATTAGACAAAAAAGCATTTTTAAAAGACACCTTCTTGTTTTTTTTTTTGTTGTTGTTTATTTCTTTTTGTTTCTTTTCCTCGTAAGGGTCTCTCGTTTCATAGTTTAAAAAAAAATAACCCCAGTTGTCTGAATTCTATAAATTTTTCATCAGTTATAAACAGGTCTTAACAAATGCAGTCACCTGGTCGCCACTGGCGACCTAGTTTTCCTATCTAGCCACCAAGTTATTTAACCAGATTTTTTTTTTTATTATTATAATTTTTTGTACAAAAATTGACCTAAGAAATGCCCATAAATGGCATTTTTTCTCATTTTCGTCATTTTTAATTAGGTAAAAATAAGTTTAACAAATGCAAATTTTAAATTAATAAAAAATAATTATTTGACTGACTTCGACACGAAAATAGGCAGAAATTGTTTTCCTGTTTCACTGTTTCATCCATGCCCCCCTCATCAGATATAGATTTTGCAGCACTCACTTATCCAGACATTTGAAACCTTCAGCAATCAGCATTTCCTGAACATACCGGTTAATGCAGCCTTTAGATTTTTTTTCATAGATAAATAATTTTGATAAATTTCATTAGAAAACTTTGTTTATACCATCTTTTTAAATGATGTAACCGTTCTAAACTATGTAACTAATAATCCTACAATAGGCTTATTATTTTTCTCAATTAATTGATAAAAAACTTTTGTGCTTTTGAAAATTAGTGACTTCGGAGGGGAGCATGTTATATTTTTTTACTGGTAACAAGAATTTTTTACTGGCTACCAGATTTTATCAAATTTGTAAAGCCATGGTTATAAATATAATGGTTTTACAGACCGTGGAAAATATTGATATATCTAGCTGTAAAAGAAATGCTTTCTTCTCGCGTCTTTTTTTTTTTTTTTTTTTTTTTTTTTTTTTTTTTTTTGTGACGTGTCCTTTAAAATAACAACACAAAAAAGTTACTCACCGAACTGTTTGAAATTTTATTCGATTGTAAATATAACTGTATCCAACCCCTCTTTAAAATTCCGTGAAAAAGTCTTTGACTAAAGTCGAAGAGAACAGAGTCACAGAAACAGAGTCACGTCAAAAAAGACTAAGTCCCATTTAATACTGAAAACATGAGCCGACGCCGAGCAAACCCACGCCAAAATACCCAACTTTCTTTTTGCATTGTCAAAGAGAAATTCTCAGATTTTTTTAAATACTTTTATTCATCAGAGCGTTTCCAAATTTTTGTAGGCGCTGAAATTTGGATCTTCCAAGATGCTTTTAATGGATTGTGTCGAAATACAGACGTTTAGTTACTTTTAGCATAGAAAAAAGATCGTCTTCGAAAGGTCCGATATGACGTGAGGTTCTAAATAAATCGTGATTTAGAATGCTTTCAGCTGTTTCACACCTTTAAATTTCCCATTTATAATAAATTCTTTATGCCAAGCATTTCCATCTCTATACTAAATTTCAAGTTTCTAACACTAACAGTTTCAACTAAATCATAATTTAGAACACTTTTAGAAAGTTTTCAGCTCATTTCGTCCTTTTAAATTTTTAAATGTTTTTAAAAATGTTGTAAGGAAGCATTTACTACATAAAAGTAATCATCATCCCAAATTCCAAGTTTTCATACCAATTGTGCCACATAAATCGCAATTTTAGAATGCTTCTTACTCTTGCATTCTTTTAAATTTCGAATTGAAAAAATAAATTCTGGGGAGCATTTACGTCTTTTAAGTAACATCCATATAAAATTTCAAGACTCTAGCCCTAAAAGTTCTAAATGACTTGTTACATTTGGCAAAAAGCAAGGTAAGTAAGTCTATTGAAAATTTTGTTAAAATTGCTTCATTATTATTAAAGTTAGGAATAAGAATTTGTGATTCTCTTGTAATGAAACCTTATGTATTTTTGATTGAGCAAATGGATTCCAACTCTGTTATTTTGTATGTAAAAATTATTTGCTGTACTGTGCTCTTCCATCTTTAAGTTTTCCCCTCATCATTTTTAAACACTTTATAAATCTAACCTAAGTTTTGTGCTATTTCATTGATGCATTTTATAGTTTGTAACTCTAATATTGTAAACGTTGTTTAAATGTATCATAACCAACGTAATTGCGGAGAAAAGCATTATGATTTCATTCATTTAACCCGTCAGCACACGCGCTGGGATAAAATCTACCCCAGCTCAGAATCATTACTTAAAATGTGAGAAACTCGTTCGTTATCATTCTGAGCGTTATACTTTTTTTAAAGCAAGAACGTCTTATTTTAAGTTAAATTATGTTCTTTATTGATTTCCAGTTTATTTCAAAATATAAATTTTTGTTTATAATCAAACCGTCGGCCACCGTCGAAATTGACACAAGAAAACCAACTGGGGTAAAATTTATCCCGCGCGTGTAGTAACGTAATGGAAAGGGGCGCGTGTGCTGACGGGTTAAAAGACTTATTCCATTAACCGATGATTCATATAACCGACGACCATCTTTATTATAAACTCAACCCCCCCCCCCCCCTAGAACCGAATTCTGGCTGCGCCACTGCAAGCAGCATCGAGAGTGGTTAGTATTTAGGAAGGTGACCACTTGAGTTCTATATAATATTCTATACATATTTTTATAGAAGCTGTATATTTTTTCTATAGATATTTTTATAGAAGCTCTATAGACATTTCTATTGGTTGGTTGGTTGATTATTGACGGCCAATTATCTACACTAGGGATATAGGCCCGGGGGGAGTGCCCTTCGTGGGGGTCTTTCTAAGGGAACCTAACCCGTATTTACGCATGGATAAATCCAAGGCTCGAAGAAAACCACGAAAACTCCGAACGATTAGGCCGACGGGCGCGATTGCGACATTTCTATTGAACTTCTACAGATATTTCTATAGCTTTCAGTTAAACAAGCTAAAAACGGGCCATAATTCTATAGGATTCTATAATGCGTTTTCTATAAATATTTTTTATAGAATTCTATAAGAAATTTTTGTAAGGGAGGCGCAGTCTGAGTCTGCTAGTAATCATATAAAATCAATACACGAAAAGTCTGTCATGTTTTTTCAGACTTTTTAAGATATGTATTTTATATCTAACGTTTTAACATGCTTGTTTGCATTTGTCAACACGCTGCTAATAGAGTGTCGAGAGACAACCATGGAAGTTTTGCCAAAACGAGTTCAGTGAGTCTGCACATTTGCCAACACAGTTTCACTGATGTCCTGCTATAGTGACAGTTTACTGTAGGCTATTACTCAACTGCTTACAAAATAAAAATAAAAAGTTTTTGCCACTATCTTCTTGTCCACTCATAAAAGGAGTAAAGTATATAAGTAGAAATATTTTCCTTTAAAAAACTTTATTATTAGCATTCAATGCTTATTTTAAAATCACACCAAATTTCATAATCACAAATCATTGCCAACACAGTTTCACTCATGTCTAATTCCTGCTATAGTGACAGTTTGCTGTAGGCTATTACTCAACTGCTTACAAAATAAAAACAAGAACGAAAATCATGCGTCAAGCATAGATTATGTAGCACTTTCCAACGCTTCTAAAATAATTTTACAAATCATTACCGTTTAATAAGCTGAAAGATGACATCTAAGTAAACAATTTGGAAAACGCATAACATATTTAAAAACGTAATTTCAGGAATTTTCAATATATACAATATTCGGAAAAATATCCGAATACTTTTATGTAGCCCTGTATAGGATCTATAGATTTGTATATATACATAGGATGCTAAATTTTAGTTTAGTTAGGAAACGCGTAGCACAGTTTAAATTCTCCTTCTGGAGTTTCTGTCAATAAACGGAAATGTGTCCGCGAACTTTTGTGCTGCCCTGTATAGGATCTACAGAATTTATACACACCACGTAATAGACAAAAAGCTAGTTGAGATTAAAATCGCGTTCAGTAACTTAAAACGCACTTCCAGGAATTATTATTAACAGACAGTAGAGAATTCTTTTGTGTGTCCCTGTAAATGAACGATGACTGCTATACACACACTATTCTGTAGTAAGCCTCTTGTAATGCACCTTAGTAATATATATAAACTTCAATGCGTTTAAAATAGTGGAACATTATTTAAATAAGCCGCAGACGATTTTTCTCCATAGACGTAATGTAACGGAATTATTTTGACTGTCCCTGTAAAGTAACTCTAAGTGCTATACACCTACTATTCCATATTAAGCTTCTTCTAATGCATCTTAGTGATCTATATAAATTTCAATGCGTTTACAATAGTGAAACATTTTTAAAATAAACCGCAAATGATTTTTCCCCATAGACCGCAATGTAACGGAATTCTTTTGAGTGTCCCTGTAAGAAAATTATAAGTGTTACACACTTCAGTTGAAATAGGGAACGTGCCATAGATAACGACAATAACATATAAAAATTGCAGAGCAATCCGAGCATATTTACGGGAGTTAGAGCACGGCCAGACGGCCAGACGGCCAGACGGCCATCCGGCCAGACAAACCGAAGTCATAAGCACTTTTCAACTAGGTTGGAAAGTGCTAATAAAAAGTTTTTGCCACTATCTTCTTGTCCACTCATAAAAGGAGTAAAGTATATAAGTAGAAATATTTTCCTTTAAAAAACTTTATTATTAGCATTCAATGCTTATCTTAAAATCACACCAAATTTCTTAATTACAAACCATATTGTTCCAAAAAAAAAAAAAAAAAAAAAAATCCTACAATACGTTAATTTGACGTGACCCCCGATTATGGTAAATTAACAGCAATGATTTACGGTTGACAGAAAATGCGAAATAGTAATTTTATTTAAATAAATTAACATTTTTTTCTGTTTCTTTTTCAAGGTGTGGCAACAAGAAATAAATAACACATTATTTAAATTATCAATACAGCAATTTTTTCCTTAACGTATAATCATATAAATCTATTAATTGATTAAAGCGTATTTAAAAAAAGTATTACTCTTTATTTTTTATTTATATTTTCTGCACTTTAGTTAGTGTTTAAATTATTTCGTTGTTACAGTTTCAAAGCACGTTGGCCTATATTGGAGAGTGTGGGTTGGGCGCATAATTAATTTCATTGTTGTTGTAACTCGTATACAATTGTAACCATAAAGAATATTTGGTGATTTATCACTTGTGGCGGACTAATGGAAAAACACCTTAAAATTAAGTTATTAATTTACAATTAAGTTCTAAAAATATAAAAATGCTGTATTGTCATTGGAAACACACATGTGTACATATTTTTTATTATTCTATCATATCGGGAAGTGAGTGAGGAATTGATTACAAAAATTCACATTTATATATGAAAACGAAGTTAAGTTAAACAAAAGAATGTAAAAGTAATAATAATCATGCTGTGTTATTTAACTTAAATCTTGCTGGCTAAAATTTTAACTGTTTTAAAAGTAAGACAGATAAGTGATGAGAGAACTGTATCTACAATTAAGTTATTTAGAAATCTAAATTATTAAAACAAAATAATATTTTTAAAAAGTAATAAATAGTTAACTATGAAAATTAAATTGTAAAAGTCGCTGAAAAAGTTTACCTATCTTTAATAAAAAAAATTAATAAGATAGCTAAATTGCAAATAGGAATTGATAAATACTAAAATATTCAATACTCGATAAAGTTATCACGTTTAATTCCAAATAATATACCATTAATAACAAAACTGTTATCGTGCAAATTCGTATTCTAAATATCATTTATTCCATCGATAACGAAATGCAAGCATTTAGGTGTATACATCTAAGTGTGCACGAAATATTTAGTTTAATATTTTGTCGCTTTTCTTGAGCATCAAATAAACAAAGGAAGAAAAAAGAAAACAAGAAAGAAATCATCAAATTACACCCACAATGTTGGTAAAAACATTATTTCATAAAATCATTACATGCCATAATAATACATCTTTAACTTGACCCCTTCTATGATACCTCGTTAATATTGTATCACCCAAATGTGGAATCATCAAATAAATGAAGAAAGAAAGAAAAAAGAAAACATCAAATTACGGCCACAAAAAAAAAAGAATGCTGTAAAAAAAAATAATAAAATAAAATAAAAAAAAAATTACAAAATTGTTAATACATCTTTAACATGTCCCCTCTATGATGCCACATTAATATAACATCACCCAAATACGGAAATTAATCCTTTTATTTGTACATATCATGTCGAACTTCCAATGTCTGTCTACAACAAACAAAATACTTGCTTACAACAATCCCGTTCAATCGTCTTCATCATTTAGATAAACTATTAAACAACAATTAATCATTTCTCATCTTATTTTCAATTTTTCATCAGTCCCCCAACACTTTCTACGATATTCTCATTTTTATTTACCCATCTCAATCGATGACCACTGGATGTTCGCCTTTTCATTTTTCGCCTGCCTAAAGTATTTTCAAAACCATAAAGAGACATGTTTGAACACGCCTCTTCTGACACACGCAGTTAAACTTTGATCAACTCAGATTTGGGGTGGAATGAATTACACAATTATGGCGATTGAGGGAAGCCAGTCTTCGCCCCTTGGCGATCGATAATCAATTATATGAGAATACGTAATTTCAAGGAAATGAAATGGTTTTTTGGTGGAGCGCCAGAATTTTGAACGATGATAGTTAGTGTTCACTAATTCTTCTTTTTCCTAATTCTTTCTTTTTTGGAGGGATAGGGGTAGAGGGAGATAATAGGCTTAAAGAGAATCGATTTAAATACCTTCGAATTAAAATTCATGAAAAATTTATTAAGGTTTTAAGGTAATGTATTAAAAAATAATTTTATAGATCTTAAAAAGATTTTTTTTTTTTTTTAAGTAGATAGTTTATGTATTTTTCATTAATAACCTTATAAGGATAAGCTTTGGCATACATTTGAAAAAAAATATATAATAATTCATCAAAATATATTGCAAAAAAGAATATGATATATATCAGATATAATGCAGTAAGTTTAAGAATATATTTAAATACCTATAAATTAATATTGATAAAAAAATTAAATCTAACTTATTAAGATTTTAAGAAAAACCAACTGAATGTATTAAAAAGTAATTTTATAATTCTTAAAAAACTAAAAAAAGTTCAGTTTCTCATTTATAACATTATAAGAATCATTTTTCAAATATGCTTGAAAAATAATGAACATTTTATCAAAATATAATTTTTAAAAGGAAAAAAAATTAACATAAACCCCTTTTTAAGGAAACAAAAAAGATTACACATAAAATAATTTGTATAAATAGAAGAAAAGATATATATAAGAAAAGATACAGAAAAATAATTTATTATTATTATTATTTAAAACACTTTTTTACCTATAAATTAAAAGCTTTTAAAGACATTTTCTAGAAAGCTTAATACAAAAAAAAAAAAATTGTTCTATAATCGAATTTTTTTCTCAAATCTAAATAAAAACTGTATTTTTAATAGAAATGGTAAGGCAAAAATATAGATTTGTATTGTTTTGGAAAGTTTATTACAGAGTTGAAAATATTTTAACAAATATACACTTTAAATAATTAACTCCCCTTTAAATAATTACGCTTCCTTTTCCATTCAGTTTTGAAAAGAATGTTACAAATTAAATATTTAATCGAAAAAAGAAAATATATTCGCCTAATACTTAATGGTATTTGGGAATGTTCACCATAATAGCATTTACCGAAACAAGTGTTTCATTTTTCGCTTTCAATTTTTAATCAGGATTAAACAAATAAAAACAACAATAAACCTTAAAATATGAAAGTAGTAGTAATATGGAAATAATAAACGATTTATCCAAACTGAAACTGTGGAAATTTTTATTGTAAAAAGTCTTTAAAAATAATTTTATGAAAAATGGTGACACTTTGAAATAAACTTAAAAGACTATTATACAAACAGCGAAAAATGAACACCCGAAAAATGAATAGTCTAAATATTTCACAATATCCTTCAAATCAAATGTTTATACAGATTTTACCAAACTTCAAAATTTGATGATAGGATGATAAAAAAAAAAAAAAAAAAATAAATAAATAAAATAAGAAGAAGAAGAAGAAGAAGAAGAAGAAAGAAAGAAAGAAAGAAAGAAAGAAAGAAAGAAAGAAAAAAGAAAAATATAGTAATTTTATACGCATGTAATTTGTAAATCATTAAAATTATGCTACAATGAATGAAAAATGTCGGTTACGCAAAATTGGATATTTTTGGCTATGAATAAAAATACTACGCTTCACTGGTTTTTTAAAGAATATAATTATCGTATTTTAATTTACACAGCGCATGAATGAAATAAAATAACATGGCATCAATAAAATAACATGGTAAATTAATTTTTATATATTTTTCCGTAAATATCGAAACTGTCATTAAAACTGGACACGAACACAGGCAATATCTATGTTATTCGTACTATTTGAAATTTTTTTGAATCCGTTAAATGAAAGAAATTTTATGCTTTGCGACTTAAATTATTGCGAAATAAATGGAAAGTGAATGACTAAAATAATCTTTTGGCTTTTTAATAATAGAAAAATAATAATGCCTTCTTTTTAATAAAAAAAAAAATAATGCCTTAACTATTACTAAATTATTATAAAATCTATGCAATATGAACATAATGAAATACATAATAAAAAATTAATTGCCTTAATTCGTATTAAATTACTATGGAGTCTGTACAATATGTAGAACAAGTACTGTTTTGCAACCAGTTTTAAAAATAAGTAACTGCATAATCAATATTAATTTGTTACAAAATGTATACAACATAAAGTACTGACAAACCTAGTAGCCTTTTAATAAAAAATAATAAGCTTTTAATGGATATTAAGTCACTAGTAAGTTCCCGCTTTTCTTCTTTTGTACCTATTCTAGATAGTTTCGTATATCCAAGAAAAGAACACCTATTTTGTAACTCCAAATCTATATCAACTCAACCGATAAACATCTATGGTTAATTCAAGTGTGTAACTGGACTATTGAATTGTTACAAGACATTTGTACAACGTTAAAAACAAATAAAATCTTGTAGCTTTTAATTAAAAAATAATAATCTCTAAATTTATTGAGTCGGTAGTATGTTCGCACATTTATTTATTTATTTATTTACCCGTTGTAGTTTCTTGCATCCAGAAAAGCAACATGAAGAAAGTATTTCTATTTTATAACTTGAAACCTATATTCAGTTCACTGATATAATTTTGAATATAATTATTCAAGCGAATAATGCGGATATTAAATTATTACAAAAATTCTATAAAATATATGGTTTTAATAAAATTTTATACCATTTTATTTAAAGAAAAAAACATTAATTTCTTAATGGATATTAAGTTACTAGTATACTCCTATTACAATTTTAAATTTTCTTTCTTCTATGTATTTTCTATTTCCAGAAAAAATAATATGTAAACATTTGCAACTCAAAATCTATATTCACTCAACCGATACAAGTGCATACTGCATTTAAAAAAGTGTGTAAAGAGACTATTAAATTATTAAGCATATATAGAACATGAGGTATTAATGCAATCTTATGGCCCTTTACTTTAAAAATATTAATAGGTTAACAAATCACTAGTATCTTCCAACTTTCATTTTAATTCACATATTCTATCTACTCGTAATCTATATATATAATTTCTTATATAGAGAAAACGGGCTCACTGTGATTTGCATGACGTACACAAAATAAGGACCTTGGCCCGCAGTTCACGGGTTCGATATCAGCGTGGTCTGGGTGGAGTGACTTTGCAAGGTTTACAGGGTTTTCCTTATATGAGAACAATAATTCGTAAACTTCAAAACTCTTCCTAAAGGTATTCTACCAATTGCAATATGGCAAAAAGTGGCCAATGCTTAACGAAATCCCATTCCATCCCCATAGAGAAATTAAAAGAAGAAAAAGGTATTCTAACGTATATTCACTCAACCTGGTACTATTCTATACCTGAAAATAAGGGGGTAAATAGACAATTAAATTATTACAAATACATATAACAGGAAGTACTAATACAATTTTACATCCTTTAATTTAAAAAATAACAATATGTTAACAGATATCAAGCCATTAGTACGTATGAAAAATGTACTTCTATTTTGTAACTTCGAATCTATATTCACTCAAGCGGTGCTATGCTATACTTAATAAGAAGGGTAAATGGACGATTAAATTATTAAATATATATTATAACAGGAAGTACCAATACAGTTTTACAGCTGTTTAATTGAAAAAATAATATGTTAACAAATGTTAAATCATTAGTACATCCCAACTATTTCTTATTCTAGGTAGTTTCTTATGTATATATATATATAGAGAGAGAGAGAGAGAGAGAGAGAGTAACGATGAAAAAAGTACTTCTATTTTGTAACGCCAAATCTACTATCACTCAACCGGTACTACTCTATGCCTAAAAAAGAGAGGGGTAAAGGAACGGTTAAATTCTTCAATATATAAAACAAACAGGAAGTACTAATACAATTTTACAGCCTTTTCATAAAAAAAAAAAACAATATGTTAACAGATATCAAGTCATTAGTACGTTCCAACCTTTATTTACATTTCCTTATTGTAGGTAGTTTCTATCTATCTATCTATCTATATATATATATATATATAATGCACTTCTGTTTTGTAACTTCGAATCTATATTCACTCAAGCGGTACTATTCTATACTTAACAAGAAGGGTGAATGGACGATTAAATTATTAGAAATATATTATAACAGGAAGTACCAATACAATTTTACAGCTGTTTAATTAGAAAAATAATAAAATGTTAACAGATATTAAATCACTAGTACATCCCAACTATTTTAATTTTCGTATCCTAGGTAGTTTCTTATATATAGAGAGAGAAAATAAAAGATGAAAATAGTACTTCTATTTTGTAACGCCAAATCTATTATCACCCAACCGGTACTACTACTTAAAAAAGAGAGGGGTAAATGAACGGTTAAATTCTTCAATATATAAAACAGGAAGTACTAATACAATTTTACAGCCTTTTAATTAGAAAATAAGAATATGCTAACAGATATCAAGTCATTTGTATGTTCCAACTTTTAATTTAATTTACTTATTCTTGGAAGTTTCTTATATATTGAGAAAAGAAAAGATGAAAAAAGCACTCCTATTTTGTATCGCCAAATCTATTATCACTCAACCGGTACTATTGTATACTTAAAAAAGAGAGGGGTAAATGAACGGTTAAATTCTTCAATATATAAAACAGGAAGTTCTAATACAATTGTACAGCCTTTTGTTTTAATTAAAAAATAACAATATGCTATCAAGTCATTTGTATGTTCCAACTTTTATTTTAATTTACTTATTCTAGGAAGTTTCTTATATATTGAGAAAAGAGAAGATGAAAAAAGTACTTCTATTTTGTAACTCCAAATCTATATTCACTCAACTGATACAAGCCTATTCAGTAGTTAATTGTAGTTATGGGCGGTTAAATTCTTCAATATATAAAACAGGGAGTACTAATACAATTTTACAGCCTTTTAATTAAAAAATAACAATATGCTAACAGATATCAAGTCATTAGTATGTTTCAACTTTTATTTTAATTTACTTATTCTAGGAAGTTTCTTATATAGCGAGAAAAAAAAGATGAAAAAAGTACACCTATTTTGTAACTCCAAATCTATTATCACTCAACCGGTACTACTCTATACTTAAAAAAAGAGAGGGGTAAATGAACGGTTAAATTCTTCAATATATAAAACAGGAAGTACTAATACAATTTTACAGCCTTTTAATTAAAAAACAACAATATGCTAACAAATATCAAGTCATTTCTATGTTGCAACTTTTATTTTAATTTACTTATTCTACGAAGTTTCTTATGTACAGAGAAAAGAAAAGATGAAAAAAGTACTCCTATTTTGTAACTCCAAATCTATATTCACTCAACCGATACAAGCCTATTCTGTAGTTAATTCAAGTGGGCAAAAGGAATAACAACGTCAAATTTAGAGCAGCAACGCAATAAAAACAAATCAGCTCAAAAAATTTGCACCCAATGGAGTTGAAAGAAATCTAAAAAAAGAATCTTAAGTATATAAAAACTTCATAAATAAAATTCTCCGAACGTTCGCTTGTCAAAAACAGGACTCCACGATTTTCCAATCCAACGGTTATCATTATTATTATTATTATGCCCGGTTTCTCCATCATTTTTTTTTTCTTGTCAACTAGTAGGGAAGGATAAAATAAAATGTGGGTACGATAAACCTGAAATTTCGTAGAAAGGAGAAAAAAAAATTGAAAAGTTTTGAAAATAATACAGCTTGAAGAAAAAGAAGCTATCAGTAAAAAAAAGGAGAAAATGCAAGAGAAAAATATTTTGATGGTAAAATGACGTTCAGACCGGTGAGCATACACATATGCTTGTGTATGTGTTACACACGTATTTATTTTTCTTTTTTCTTTTCTTTCCTTTTTTTTTTTTTTTTTTTACCTCAAAGTTTATTCAGCGTATGATTGCATTCAAATTTCTAGGAGATAAAAAAATCTCAGTGAGTATAAAATTTGTTTGGGGGCTGCATTTTTTACCACTAGACAATTGTATCTACTTAAAATGAAACAGCCTAATTTTCTGTAGTGTTTTACAAAATATGTCAAATCTTTTAAAGTTAAATTTCTTCAGAGAAAATAATATTGTACTGCACTGTAAAAAATGACCAATGTTTCTTATTTTATGAAAATATACTATAACCACGAACGAAAATATAATATAATCTTCTGAGTTATACGAAATTCCGAATAGCGTGTTCCATTGTCTTTTGAATCCCCAGAAACCAATACATTTTCAAAATTAAAAGAATTATTTATAAAAACAAAGTGTTTTTCGCTGCCCGTATTTTTCAGAAACGTTTCCGACGGGTTTTTATAGTGTATTAATTAGTGTCCTCAGCCTAGAATACCTGTTTTTTGAATGCTATCAATTCTCAAGTAAACATTTTCATTGCTCAAAATATATGTTTAACGGACAAACATGCAAAATTAACAGCGTTAACAATAACATTAAAATTAAGATTATTTCTTTACTCTTTCATGTATAAATTAACATGTATAAATTAATGCGGCTGAAAGCGTTTACTTGAGAATGGATGACATTCGAAAAACAGGTATTCCAGGCTGAGGAAACTGATTAATACACTATAAAAACTATTCGGAAACGTTTCTGAAAAATACGGGCAGCGAAAAATGCTTTGCTTTTATAAATAATTCTTTAAATTTTGGAAATGTATTGGTTTCTGGGGATTGAAAAGACAATGGAACACGCTATTCCGAATTTCGGATAACTAATATTATATTTTCGTTCGTGGTTATAGTATATTTTCATAAAATAAGAAACATTGGTCATTTTTTACAGTGTGAAAAAAAAAAGACTACTGTTCTTAATCTACGAAAATGTAATATAACTGCGAACAAAAATATACAATAACCGCTTCCGAGTTACCAAAAAAAAAAAAAAAAAAAAAAAAAAAGAATTCTTTATCTTTAGAAACATCAGAAACCAATATATTTTTTAGATTTAAGCAATCACTTATGAAAACAAAGTTTCTTTGGCTTCCACTGATTTTCGGAAACGTTTCCGAATAGTTTTTGTAATGTATTAATCAGATTTCTCAAATCGAAATATCGGTTTTTAAGAAGATCTTCGAGTAACTATTTTCATGTTCAACAAACATGTTTTACAGACAAACATGGTCAATTAACAGCGTTAACAGAAACTTTAAAATTAATAATATTTTGTAACTCTTACATGTATAAATTCAGTTACGCAGCTGAAAATGTTTAATTTAGAATTGATAGCACTCTAAAAACCGATATTCTGGTTTAATGAAACTTATTAATGCACCGCACCATAAAAACTACCCGGATACGTTTCTGAAAATCTGTGGCAGCAAAATAAACTTTTTTTTTTATGTTTCTTTAAATCGCGAAAATATATTGGTTTCTGAGGTTTCTAAAGATAAAGAACGCTTTTTCGGAATCGTGGGTAACTCGGAAGACATTATTGTATATTTTTGTTCGTGATTATATCATATTTTTGTAGATTAAGAAACAATTGTCTTTTTTTACAGTGAATTTTATACTAAAACGCATCAAACATACATAATTAAAACTCGTAAATGAAATCATAAACTCTACTCGCGAAGCAGTTTTTTTTTGTAATTGAAAATTGATTTTAATAAAAATTCTCAAATACATGGAGGGAAACTTTTTATTTATTTTGTTTTATTTATTATTATTATTATTTAGAAAAGAAGGAAAAAAAACTGAAAAATTCTGAAAATAATACAGTTTGAAGAAGATCAGTAAAGAAGGAGATAATGTAAGACAGAAAAGTATTTTGATGGTAAAATTACGTTCAATTAGGTGAACATATAAATGTATACTTGAATATGTGCATGTGCTATATACAGGGCTTTACAAATTTTTTAAAAATCTGGTAGCCAGGTATAAATTCTAGTCGCCAGTAAAAAATTTACCCCCCCCCTCCCCACTCCCGTTATTGATTTTCAAAAAGTACAAAAGTTTTTTATGAATTAAGTGAGAAAAAATAATAACAAAGCATTATTAGTTACATAGTTTAGAATAGTACATAATTAAAAAAGATAAAAAAACTAAGTTTTCTAAGGGAACTTATCAAAATTATATAAAATATTGTAAATTCTGAATTAACCGGCATATTCAGGAAATGCTGATTGCCGAATGCTTCAAATGTCCGAATAGTTGAGTGCTACAAAATCTATATCTGATGGCATCGATAAAATAGTGAAGCCGGAAAACGATTTTTTGCCTATTTAGCCTATCGAATTCAGTCAAATAATTATGATTTTATTATTTTAAAATTTGCATTTGATGTACTCTCTTAGTTTTGCCAAATTTAATTTTTTTTTTTTTTTTTTTTTTTTTTTTTTAATGTTTGAATATAATTTCAAGTATATTTCTTACTATTTTGTAACTTTGCAACATCTATAATGAGGCATCTTACAAGAAATTTAATTAAACATTGTGACGTTCGAAAAATAACTCGAGAGCTATTATGTAATATGCATTACTAAAAAGCAAAGAAAAACATTTTCCCGCGCTGGAATTACATAATCGGGATCAGCAGCCGGCTGAGGTTTATCTTGATTCAACAATTTAACAAAACATAAATAAATAAAAAATATCTTACCCTTCTGAATTGCAATTAATGTTTTTTTTTTTTCGTTTACTGCATATAATAATCGCAACAAATAATCGTATACTTATAAATTATTCTTGAGTAACAACCCAGTACCAAACACTTTGTCTCCAAGACAAAGTGACGCCTAACTATTGTCCAACGTGTGTTGTGCACACAGGTAGTAGGCGCCAAGAATTTTAAGCGGGGAAGAAATATTTAAAAAATTCATATTATTTTTTATTAAACTGGATTATTCTTGAAATTTTAATTAAGTTTGAAAGATTTACTTCAAATGAATTATTTATAATCACTTATATGTTATTATTCTTTCAAATGAATGTGATAGGTTAATCGGTTTTAATTCTGAATACAAAACTTTGATTTGAAACTTACAAAGCGTAAGCCTTTTTTTCATTGCACCAATTTTTAAAAAGAATGACGTTTTATGTGCATGAAATGGAAGAGAAGAGACATCACTGCTTGCTGCCCGCATGATTAGGGGTGTTGGGGAGACAATTGTGCTAATTTCTTAGTTCAATTTTTGTAAAGATCAGAAAAAAAAAGAGTAAGATTAAATAACTTAGTCGCCAGGTAAAAAAAGTTGGTCGCCAGTGGCGACCTGCCGACCGCATTTGTTAAGCCCTGGCTATATATGTATTTTGTTTTCTGTCGCCTTTTTCGCCATTAAAGTTTATGCAGCCTATGGTGGCATTCAAATTTTTTTTAGACAAAAATATCATTGAGTAAAATTTCGTCTTAGAAATGCGTTTTTTTTTCTTTTCTTTTTTTTAACAGACAATCCAAAATTTAAATGAAAATTCAAAATGAAATTCATAAATAAAAGTCATATTAAGTCTAAATAAATGATACTCAAATCACAAATCTACTCATGCGAAAGTTTTCTGCAAATGAAAATTGATTTTACCGCGGAAAAGAGTGTTTGAAACACTTTTATAAATGAACGGTTTTTAAATATAGTTCTATTTAAGTTAAGCTTAAAAATAAAGAAATATAGGTAAATTTTAAATGATTTTATTAATGTGCATATACATATATTCTTCACAGTCAATTGACGGGCCTGTCTTTTTCATCAGTCAAGTATAGGAATTCATTGTTGTAGAACATAAAATCATTTTTTTTTAACAAGATACTTTTTAATGTTTTATGCCGAGTATGTTCAGAGAATTAGTATTTATTTTCGTATATTCATTTAAAATGCCATTATTTAATAAAAGTAACATATGAAAATCCCCTGGTTTTTTTTATTATTTATTACATTTCTATTTTGTTTGAGTTGTAAATTTTCTAACTAGGATGTACAAAAATCGGATTTTTTAAAAAATTAAAGATTTTTTTAAATTTAGAAATAGGGTTTTTAAGATTTTTTTTCTATGTTAAGGTGCTGAATATTGTTTACCAAGAATTACAGGTTTCCAAAACAATCAAACCTCTAATTAGATTATATTAAAGAGCATAATTTATATTTTTATGCTTTAATTCATAAATTCTTAATTAGTAATTAGTTAAAATAATAAAATTTGCAAATAAGTAATTTTATTAGTTAACAGCACAATATATATATATATATATATACATATATTACGGCAGCTCTTTTTGCACTTGTACTTTATAAAATTATTGCAATAATATTAATCTAAATTTACATATACGTGTATGTTAATGCTAAACAAAAAACAAAATAAAATTAGTTACATATCTTAATTTATTTATACGCACAGAATAAATATAATCATAAGAATGACAACTCAGATTTGGAATCTACATTAAGTTCTCAAATTAATAAATATCAGAATTATTACTGACTAAGTGTTTCGAATTTTCAAAAAACGTTGTCCTTTCCATCCTTAATTCATTTTCTCTATTTGCTATGTACGCGTGGAAAAATAGAAATCATTATTTCAACTTCTACTGAAATAGCTTAAGCAGTGCTTAACATGTTCATACTAACCAGTTTCTTTCTTTTTTTTTTCATCGTATACAGCATATAACCGCAATCGTCCTCTGGGCATCCTGAAGTGCTCCTCCAGATCCTGTAGTTGTCATATCCTATGAGAACTACCCTCTAGGATACATAGAACTAATTATCCAATTACATTATCCTTAAAAATAGAAAAACCTGTGTTTTTTCTTATAGGACGCACCTGCACATTAGACTTCTTTCTTAATTTCTTTCCGCCTTCCTTCATCGTATAATCGTCCATAAAACATCACAAAAAGCCATCCGCAGAATGTCTATAAGTGTGACATTTTGGCACACAGAGACTACACTGTGACTGTCTGCAGGACAATTTCAGTCATATAGAGAATATCGGCTATCCTGAATACGATAGCAACTGTATATTTTGAGGATGTCAGTGATTTTTCAGGGACATTCTTTCACAATAGTTGTTGAGAAGGTGTCATCAGTCTTTCAATTTCCTTTAGCTCCACTTTGTTATATATTTATTTGTAAAAGTAGAATGATAAACTAAGAGAATCATTACTTTATCTAGAGAAAATTACTTCTGTTCTGCTTATTTTGTTTAAAGGAATGAATAATTTAATTATTCAAAGGAGTTATGTCAATGACAAATGATAAAATGATAGTATGTTTAATTAAATATCAAGTTTAAATGAAATGCTTTTTATGCTTAATAAACCGGATATCAATAAACAAGTTATACAATTTTCTATTAGTATTGCACTTTACTGTTTACAAACTGAAGGAATTAAACTGGTAAACAGTTAGGGAAAGTTTTTTTCATTTATTTGATAGGCAAAATGTCTTTAGAAACATTGAAATTTATGTTCATTTCAGATATTCGTACTTTTAAACATTATTTTAAGAATAAGGAAAGTTTTTGACTTTAACAAATGATTAAAAGAAATCGATTAAAATTGCGATTAAAATAACTCATTTTAATCATCTTAATAAAATCATTGACACCCTATTTCTAACACAAAAAAAAAATATTTTTATTATATATATTTTTTTTTTCAATAACTGTGCTTATTTTGTATAAATCTGAAATTAAAAAATAGAACTTCACTGTTATACTTCACATGTTCATAGCATGATATTAGTTATATTATCTGCAGCATGATTTTCCCTTTTTAATGATTGGTGACCATGGACTCATTACGTATGCATTATAGTACAAAACATTTCTTGTATTCCTGCTTACTTTATAAATGAAGTGCAGAATACTGTAATGAAATTTATTAATTTCTACATAAGGGTAGCACAGCTACTATATAAACAGGCATTTTTCTACACATATTGTTAAAAAAAGTGTATGCATGAAATAAAAGTAATCACATGCTATGTAAAAAAAAATTAATTAAATAAATAAAAATAAAAATAAGTGAAAAAACGAAAAATGTACTAGCAGCAAAATTGCCGTCTATTCTTCGGTTTTTTTCCTTTTTTTTTCTTCTTCTTTTTTTTTTTTTTTTTTTTTGTCTTCATAAAACTTCCAATTTGGTATCCCTCCGTTTTCAAGATGGAAATTTTCTGCCATTCAAGACGGTAAATTTCTGTTTTTAAAAATAAATCTGAGCAATACCGCAATATATTAAAACAAATCTAAATAATAATTAAATATACTGACGGATATTTGCTCGGAACAGACATTTTTATTGACTATTATCACACTTCGTTTTTTTTTTTTTTTTTTTATCGCCTTGCATACCTCCGAATTTGAATCTTTGTACGTGCCAATGGAGGATAATGTTCTGACACCTACACCAACTGGCCACATTGAACGACTCAGTTATAGGCCAAAACATTAATAACGAAAATTTAACTGGAACTTTCCCGTTTTCTCTCAATTGAAAAAGAACATTTTCGTTTGTCTGTCATGGAAGAAACATTTCCGTTTTTAACATTCAAGGAGTAAGGATAAAAAGGAAATTTTCCGTTGAATCAGGGAAAATTTACGATTAACATAAAATCACCCGTATATATACGGATTTTTTTGTTTTGTTTTACAGTAGTGCAAGTATGGAATAATAGATTTCAAAATTACATATTTCTGTGTCTCTGGTGAACTGTTAAAGTACAAAGTTCTTAACAGTTATATGTTGCTACTTTCTACAATCTTCAAATAAAACAAATGCAACATTTTTATACAACGCAAATAATGATAGCGAATACCTTAAATAAATACAACAAATACTTAATACTGACAGTTGATATTTATTTTCTATTTGAACTCAATCTGTCACACCTGATAAAAGCAACTAAGTGTTTTAAAAGACGGGTATTTTTATCATTTCTTTCCCCGCAACTGTCAACAACATCTTAGCCCACATGACGAAATCAATTTTACAAAATTAGCATTTGAAGTCGGGTTTACTAATATACCTTCACAATTATTGGGTCTAATGGATTTTACTCATAGAAGATTTTGTTCACAAAGCAGTCTGTAGGCTTTGAGATAAAATTCTTGAATTCGCTCCAAGTTATAAAACAGCTGTTAAAAGTTAAGATATCATGTGAACCATCTGTAATGCAAAGTTAAAAATGGAACACACCGAGCTTTCGACAGGAAAAATTTCCAGAGGAAGATGGAAGATATGATTAGAAATGATATTAACTTAGACAAACTTTTAACTTATTTGAGTTTAAAAATAATACATTGAAAACAGACACTAACACCACATATATATTTGATATATTTTTTTAAAAACCTAATTTAATCATCAAATCTTTTTGTATGCATCTATGAAAATTTCAAAATAACTGTAACAGGTTAGTAATCAAATTTTAATTCTGAAAAGTAATATTTTTTACTTTGTACAAAACAGTATACTAATATTTCCTTATTCAAGAATTCAGATATTATTAAAATAAAAAGTCCTTCCGGCCTGTACCGGGAGGAAAATGTAGCTTTCCTATATTTTCGTTTTAAAATTTTAGGTAATGTTACTCAAAACACCAAGCTAAAAGGCGAAGAACCCGATTACAGAAGATTCGATAATACTGAATTTGAATAAGAAATTCGCAAATTAGTTAGCTATAGCCAAGTTGGCTTCATTTATGGAGACATTTTTGGTCGCCAAATTTGGCGATATTTCCCCACATGTTGTCAAGCTTGACGAGAATTTGATGCTAACGGATATGAATATATAGCTTTAAGCGTATGATTGGGAAAATGATTACAACAATGAAAGATAATCATTTGCGAGAAAACACGTTCACTAAAACTCATAAATTAGTCACTGTTTTTTTTTTTTTTTTTTTTTGCAATCTGCTATCTTGTTTCAAAATGTCAGCCATCCTAAAATTTCAAACTGCTATATCTCAGCCATTTTTTAAAATAGAGGAAAAAAAAATTCCACAATCCTTGTATCAAGTCCTAACACTTAAATAAAAATAAATTTGAATTTCAAAAATTTTTGTATATATTTTTTACTTTTAAATCTTTTAGTGGCCGCGATTTTGTGTTAGGGCCATTTAGGTTATTCATAAATTTTGAAAAATAAAATTAAGATCTTACAAGAGTTTCAGCATTCAATTAATAACCAGAAAAAAATCTATATATATTCTAAATATATAGTAAATTAATTTTATGTGAAAGGAAATTCTATAAAATTTTCCGGTTACTTTCTAAGATGTGATTCTCTGTGGATGCTAACAATAACAAGAGACGGCCCCTTTAGACCGTCAAAAAATTAAAATTCTCAGTATCTCGAAAACTAATGATAGAAATAAGCTATGAAAACACATAGTCATGTTTTGGACGACGCCCACTCTTTTTATGAAAAGGTCATAATTGATATATATCTTTTAATAGGAGCTTATTAATAATTTTCGCAATTTAAAATGTTTTTTAAATCAAAACAATGCGATATTATGTTTGGATATATTCATTGTATGTAATTAAAAGAAACATTTCAATCGGACGATTTTTTTGTGGAAAGATGTAAATTAAAGTTTGCCAAATGAATTTAATGTTAGCATTCTCAAACTTTCACATTTTCTAATACTATGAAAATTTAAGAAAAAACTACAAATACAATGGTTTTTTTCGGGCTGATTAGATACAAGAAACTCTAATATGGTGTCAAAAATGTGTGTTGTCGTTCGAAAAATGAAAGTTGGTACAGTTTTTAATATGTAGACGACAACGGTTACTTAACCATATTGTGAAGCGTATTTTACCGTATGATTGGCCATATTATGGTCAGAATAAAATAAAATTATGCTTATGAAACTGTTTTCTAGAAAAACGGTCGAATGATTGGACAGTTTGCTGCAAATTTACATTGCATTGTGCGTACATTGCAAAAATCCCTAATTTATAAAGATTATTATTAATGATCTTATTTTTATATAATTGAAACATTTTGATTAAAAGAAAAATAGGTACTTTTCTAGTATGTGACGGTTTTTAAGAAGCTTGGCGCAATTCGGACTTCAGAAAGAGAGATTTGTTGCCAAATGATATAAACAGGGATGAAAACAAACCTGATGAACTTTTATGCTTGTTTATATATGTATTTATACATATACATAAACTTTTTATTTATATATATTATTATTGTTGTTATTTTATACAATTTACTTCTGTTTGTATATAAAAACAGATAAATGGTTAGTTTATATTAAATAAATTGTATAAATATTGAAAAAATTGCTTATGTATATGAAAGAGTGAATAGATTGCCAGAAAAGAAGCATGAAAAATTTCCTTCTCTTGCCAAGTCCATCACACTTCTTGTTATCACACGCAAAATAAATAAATAAATAAAATAAATAAATAAATAACCAAAATAAATAAATAAATAAATTACAAATTTTAAAATTCGACATTGTTTAAAATAAAAAGAGGGGATGGAGGGAATGTGACGAAAGCTAAAGCTATAAATTAGAAATCATCTTAAAAAAACTGTATACTTTCTTTTCTCTCTTTCTGGGTGTACACGAGTCAGTATGGATAAATGTATGCGCGTAATAGTGTATTGTAAAAAAAGTAGCATAAAACTGAACCATAACCAGTTTACTGTGAACGGGAAAGGAAAACATTTAATACATAGTAAGAAAAATAAAGAAATAGTAAATGAAAATAACATAAAAGGAAATGAAAAATAACACACATGCACTCGTACATGTGTGTGTATCTTTGTGTGAAATCTAAATTAAAGATTCTTCATGTTTTATTAAATAATTAAAATAGGTTCTTTTTTTTCTGTGATAAACTCCAACATCTATTCCTTTTTTCTACGGAATGGCATCCCTTTTCAGAGAAAAAAAAAATGAGAAGCAAAACGAACTTATCGAGAAAGGGAATATTGATTGTAAAAAAATACAAAAGCACATGCAGTCAGAAATTTCGAAATAATTGTGAATAATTTTTCACCAGTATTCTTATACTCAATCAATTTCAGTTCTTCATACAAGAATTCATCTTTAAAAGCCTAGATTTTACATATTATTTGAACTATTTTAATAAAACTTAATTTTTCATGAAGAATATAAAAAAGAAAATCTAAATAGTCTCATAGCTTTCGTGATTAATATTACTCTGCAAGAGGTGGATATGTGAACAAAGAATGGAAATGAAGGTAAATGTATTGATAACATATTATGAATGTATTATTAGGAGTAACTGCAATTCATTCAGACGAAGAGTGATTGATTTTTAAGAAATAAAATGGCTATGAAAATTGTTATACGTTTCTGAGAGTTGAAATTAAACTATGTCACACTTTATATGTACAGTATTTATGTACCGGGTGATTCAAAATAGTGGTTAAGGGCGTTGATCAGATAGATTTCAAATTCCTCTCGCTAAAGTTAAACCTATGGGAGTGGAATGCATTCTTATTTTTTAAATATCTCCTCAGTAAATTAGTATTTTTTACTTCTTTCTTCTGTGTACTATTCTTAAATAATATCTTTTTTTTTTTTACATTAGTTGTCAAAATATTTTTAGAACATATGCTTAATTTAACATTTTATGTGTTAAAATGTTACGATCTGTGAGTAAGAAAGCATATATTTTTATAGCATAATATAATTAAGCATATATTTTAGAAAATAAAACGAATATTTGACGAATAAAAAAAAATAATTAAATAAATAAATTAAATAAATAAATAAATAAAGAGAGAGAGAGAGATCCTTTAAGAAGAATATACAGAACAAAGAAGTCAAAAATACTATTTTCTTGAGGAGATACTGTAAAAACAAGAATGCATCTCACTCCTATAGATTTAACATTAGCGAGGGGAATTTGAGATCCGACTGACCAACCTCCTTAAGGCAATTATCTCTTAATTTGCTGATGGTAGAAACATACTAAACAAAAAGTATACAATTCATGTAGAGCTTTCAAATATGGCATTTATTTTGAAAGTGTCTGTATAGATATCGAAATACGTAATTTAAAACATTTTGCGATCCCCATTTCTTTTAAGTTAAACTTAGAAAAATGATAGCCTGCGTCTAAAAAGGTAATTTTTTTAAAAAATCACATATATTTTACCGAGTTATGATATTTTTATTTTATGAAATTTCAGTATAGTGCTTGAAAACACTGAAATTTTATAAAATTGTATCACAAAGCGGAAAGTTTTGGTCGTAAAATAATATGATTTTTTAAAATGTCCATCTTAGACGAACGATAGCATTTTTCTAAATATAAGTTATTTGAAAAGGGGGAAAGGGGGCGTTTAAACATTTTGTATTGTAATATATATACAACCCTTTTGAAATAAATTGCATATCGAAACGCTATATTTGACATCTATACAGTTCGTAACTAGAAGTATGTATCTATCATTAGCGGTTTAAAAGGTAATCGCCGTTACAATTTCAAAATTTTCCAAACTCGCGGTGTATCACACTGTAAGTTGCTAGTGAAGATAAAGGAGATAAATTAAGTTTATGCTACAAAAAATCACGAGTACAATATTGGGTTATTATTGTTTGATTATATTAAGCTGTGCAGCAATAAATATTATATTAAGTATTTCAGCAATATATTAATCTTATCCAATATTGGCATACTGACTTGGAATACTGCACCAATATTAGGGTGTTTACGTTTTGCCAATACTGTACCAATAGTGGTCAAAGATATTTCGTCATTTCATTACCAATTTTTTTGTAATAGAAGCCTTTCCTTGAAAGTATTTCAAATGTAAACAAACATTTAACCAATATTTTTATCTCATAGGAAGTACTTTTAATGAATGGAATATTGGCGAAATATTGATTCCAAGTATAACCAATTTTCGCTTGGCACTAATAAGGATTCATCAAAAAATGTAGTTTGTATCGAAATTTCTTCATTATTGCTACGAAACTCGTTTTACTCTTCGTCGAAAATCACAATAAAGTTCTATGTTGATTTAATTTAAATTACATTAAAATTTAATTTAAAAAACATTAAAAATACTTTAACAAATGCTTATAATGGAGATGGGGGATGAATGGGACATTTTCACAAAAATATTTTTTTTAAATATTTTATATAAGTTATTATCAATATTATATATCATATGTCATACTTTAAGTGTTTGACTACATCTTATGCACAATATTTGTTCAAGATTATTATTATACAGATACATAAGTTAAATTTAAAAAAAACGTTCTTCTATGTTCCAATCATCCCCACAGCAGGGATGAATGGGACAGTAATAGGGATGGATGGGACACAAATATTTTCCTACCTGTATTCAATGTTAAGGACTAAAAGCTGAACAAAAATGCTGCCTTGGCAAAAGCTGAGAGATTATAAATTGTAATATGATCTCCAGGATTATTTGTTAGTCTTGGACTCATGGATCTTGGACTCATCTCAGCTTTGCCTTAAAAGGCCCATAAACGGTGGACTGAAGACGATGGCTACAAAGAGGATGAAATGTTAAAAGAATAATTACCATAAAGTATTAATTTATCAACCTATATAATATTATTTAGTTAATAAAAAATTTTCAGTATCCTCTAGGGACGAATGAAGCACTCCCATTCATCCCCATTTAAAATGTCCCAATCATCCCCATGATGCATATATTCAATTGTCAGCTATTTTGTCACAATGGTTAATATGCATTCATTTTAATTACCAGTATCGAGCCTTTAAATAAAAAACTACAACATCTTAATTGTTTATATTGCATAAGATATTTAAGTAACTTCAAATGTAAAAAAAGTTACTTTTAAGCAGCGTTTTCAGGAAATGCAAATTTGAAGAAAACTGAAAACAGCCATGTGCTCTTACTTTTGGTTCTGAAGCACACTATGGTAGTGAAATCTATGAGGATAGGAAGCAACTAAAAAGAAATGTTTATTGCCTGAAATATTGAGAGCGTCCCATCCATCCCTTGTCCCATTCATCCCCCATCTGCCCTACATAGTAATTTTCAATATTGAATTTAAAGAATACTTTTTAATCACTCAAACAGCTTTTGTACGCTCAAATATGGAATGTGATTGAAAACTGTGATATGTGTATATGAACGGTGATATTTTATAAATATAAATTTATTAACACCAAAGAATCCTGGCCCACAATATCTTTGTGTACGAGGAATCACAAAATAAAGTCTCCATCGCATTTTAAAATGTTTAAACTTCAAAAGTTACATCACAAAGTTAATAAGTATTCATATAAATAAAAAATTACTACATATGATTTAACAATATAAACTTAGCAACTTTTCAATCAAACATATTTCTAACATATCTTTACTTAATTTAATTATTATTTTTATTTTCAGTTTATTTTTCATAAACCTCAGTAGATTTTCCCCCATAAACTGCAATAAAATTCTTTGATATAATTAAATGTCAAGATTTAAAAAAAAAAAAAGGAAAAGAAAAAAA
This sequence comes from Maratus michaelseni, assembly GCA_963931845.1. NCBI lineage: Eukaryota > Metazoa > Arthropoda > Arachnida > Araneae > Salticidae > Maratus > Maratus michaelseni. The sequence continues at coordinate 140,158,486 of OZ007587.1, read as the reverse complement.
AAGAAAGAAAAGGAAAAAAAAAAGATTAGGGGAGCAAAATATATTTCATTTTTAAGAAAAAATAAATAAAAAAAACTGAGTAAAAGCATAAGTGAGCATAAAACACAAATAAATAAAATATAAAACAAAATAAATATTTCTTATATTTAAAATATATTTGTGTTATTATTATTTTTTAAATTCAGTATGTTCCTGCATATAACGCTCACTTTTGAAACAAGTAAATTGATCAAAATTTACCGGTACGAGGGTATAAAGGCTTAAAATTATGCATCAGAATTTAGACTTTTATATTAATGGACAAGAGAAGATAACGTGATTATTTGAATGAATTAGACAAGGGCTGTCCAACGAAACTCTTGGCCCACCTTCGAATGTTTCTATTTTCTAGATTTCTTTAAAACAAAAATCCATTTCAAATTTACTTTGCTTAAAATAATTAATATTTGCATGCCTTTTTTATTACAGATTTTATTGGGGTTTTTGGCTTCTTTACCTCCAAAAGTGCTTGAGATATCAACTCCTCCCCTCCATCCTCAAACCCCAGAAAAATGTAACGTTAAATTTACTATGATATGTTTTCGTTCAATTTTTTAGACGAGCCGCCACCATCGCAGGGCGCCAATGAGATATATGTGTATATCTGTGAGATATATGTGTATCCTGCAAACGTGTAGGTATCGCTACCACTGCTAAAGGGAGAAAATATTCTTGCATTTTTCGAATTATGTGAATAATAGCGCCCTTCATAGTGTGCAATTACCTGCCACAAGCTAAGATGCGCCCTTTTTTACTGAAAAGCTAGACAGACCTGAACTAGACTACGATTCCAAACGCTTTGTGGGAATTCAAGCATATTGGGTTGGCACTAGCGTATTCTACACTTTGCATTTGCTTATTCTTTTTATGTTTGTACCAATATTATACCGGGTGTTCTAAAATAGACTGACTGATTTTAAAATTCAATAAAACAATTTTTACTGAGATTCCTGATTTTAGTTCGAATTACCAGCAATAGATGGGCGCTGCGAGCGATAGGAGTGCAATCCAGGCCAAAACTAAAATCACTCAGCATTGGTGCGAAGGAAGGAGGTTCAATGCATGGAGTGGGCCTCATTCGCTAATACAATCTTGTTCCAAGGGCTCGGTTCTGAATAAGATTTTATTGGTGAATGAGACCCACTCCATGTATTGATACTCCTTCCTTCACATCAATGCTGGGTGATTTCTGCATTTGTCTAGATTGGATGTCTATTGTTCGCGGGGCCATCTATTGCTGATAATTCGAACTAAAAACAAGAATCGCAGTAAAAAAAAAAAAAAAAAAAAAAAAAAAAATCCCTGACGGCTCGGCCTACAGGCACAGGTAGATTTCGAAGACGCAGACCGTGGGGAGCCTGTTTGTCGGGAATTGCGGAAGAAATGACCTTTTTGCGATGATGAGGCAGTTGGAACGGCCTACTTTGAAATCTAACTTGTTTGCAGGCGGAGCCAGCAAGATTTTTTTTTTTTGGCTATAAGAGTTGATCCTATAAAAAGCTTGACAGTATAAAAGTTTTAGATAATATTAAGAGGATTTATAATAAATTTAAGCGGATTTGAAATCTTGGGAATTGACGAAGTTATGAATTTTTTTCTTCTAAAACCCCCCTCCCCCCTTAAGGCAATTTTTAATTATATCAAAAATCTGTCATACATAAATTTTCGGCCCTTCTCCTAGAAGTAATAATAACTTCAAACGGATTCGATACGTATCATAATTAAGAAATTTTGGGGGGTTTTCTGTTTTCATAAAAAGCCCCCCCCCCATCCCCCCCCTTTGTCCGATTTTGCCCATTAACGAACTTGACCGAGATTTTATGTATCATTTTCGAAAAGATGCGGGAGTTGGAACCGCCTACTTCGAAAAATAACTTGTTTACAGGTGGAGCCGGCAGGGATTTTTTTGTTTTTATTTTTATTTTTATTTTATTTTTTGCTATAACGGTTGGTCCTATAAAAAGCTTGACAGTATAAAAGTTTTAGATAATATTAAGAGGATTTATAATAAATTTAAGCGGATTTGAAATATTGGGAATTGACGAAGTTATGATTTTTTTTCTTCTAAAACCCCCCTTCCCCCCCCCCTTAAGGCAATTTTTAATTATATCAAAAATCTGTCATACATAAATTTTCGGCAATTCTCCTAGAAGTAATAATAACTTCAAACGGATTCGATACGTATCATATTATGGGGAGTTTTCTGTTTTCACAAAAAGCCCCCCCCCCCCCGCCTGGTTCGATTTTGCCCATTAACGAACTTATGCCGAAATTTTATGCCTCTTGATGTTATGTATCAGTTTCGAAAAGATGCGGAAGTTGGAACCACCTACTTCGAAAAATAACTTGTTTGCAAGCGGAGCCGGCAGGGATTTTTTTTTTAAATTTTTTTTGCTATAACGGTTGGTCCTATAAAAAACTTGTCAATATAAAAATTTTAGATAATATTAAGAGGATTAATAATAAATTTACGCGGATTTGATATCTTGTGAATTGACGAAGCTATGATTTTTTTTCTTCTAAAACCCCCCTTCCCCCCCCCCTTTGGAGCCATTTTTAATTATATAAAAAATCTGTCATACATAAATTTTCGGCCCTTTTCCTAGAAGTAATAATAAATTTAAAACGGATTCGATACGTATAATAATTAAGAAATTATGGGTGTTTTTCTGTTTTCACAAAAAGCCCCCCCCCCCACTGGTTCGATTTTGCCCATTAACGAACTTGACCGAGATTTTATGTCCCTTGATTTTATGTATCAGTTTGGAAGAGATTTATGCAGAATTTTTCCAGTTATCGTGCCCATAAAAAAGTGACATAGATAGATAGATAGATAGATAGATATAAAGTTTTGAACTGGGGGTGGTTTTGGGTTCTGGGAGTCATGATCGGCGTAAATCTGCAAAAAATTTTCAAAATGTCCAACTTAGGTGAGAATGTAATAGGTAGTATTTCTTACGAAATCTACCTAAAAAAAAAACTCCTGGCATCTTACATACTGTCCTGCAAGTATTTTTTTAAATATCTGTCACAGTAAAAAAAACTCCTGACATCATAAAATACTCTGCTCCAAGAATTTTTTTAATATCTGTCACCGTTTGGAAGTTGTTTAATTTTAAAATCAGTCAGTCCATTTTGGACACCTGGTATTTTTTAATGCTCTTTATTGTATTTATATGCTACATATCGTATGAAAACGTTTGTTTGGAAAAAAAAAGGGGGGGGGTGAGCGTGATACGGTGAAATATACCTAAATATATAAAAATACAGTCTCAAATCGTAGTTGCGTGTTATGTACCGAAGCGTGCTACACGCCGGAATATACGGTAATTATAGTGACACACTTAGTGATTATTGAAAACAGATATAGAAATTGAAAAGGATACTTTATGTTTTATTCAGATAAAGATTTGTAGATGCAGATTTGTTGTTCGTACAACTAAATTGTTTATTAGACATTTTTATGAAAATTCGGCTTTATATATGTATATATATATATATATATATATATATGTTATGTTTTCAAAAAATTTTGTTGTTGTTTAATTTGATCAAATAATATTAAATGATTGTTTATTTTAAAACCACCCACAAAAATATATGAAGATTACAAAAGTAATACTGATAGTGAAAAGGGATCTACATTCAAAGACAAACCTTGTTTAACTAGAAGAGAAAAAAATGAAAATTTTAAAAACAATGTCTCTTTATGAACAACAACGTGTGTAATACGTTTTAAAAACTTTAGAGCTTGAAGTACTTCAGAGTGTCCTACATAAGCCGCAGTGCATTAAACTCAAGTGCTTGAGAATGTATAAAATGAAAAAGAAGTTGTATGTAGGTCATTTTATGCTTGAATTTTTGTATGAAGAGAGAATAATAAAATGGTTTTAATATCAATGTCTAATATTCTGTAAAAGTATTAAATTCTTTTAAAAAAATTTTTTAATCTGTATCTTATATTAAATCCCATTTTGTGGAAAATACATCTTTCAGATATGTTCAGAAAACCTGCATTCAGGAAAGAATATAAATTTTATATCATGAGGTTTTTGTAATAAATTATTGTTTATATTCTATATTAATCTAATAGGATGCTTTGTTTAAATTTTCAAATCTTAAAATATCTTGATTAGTTAAAAATTTATAACAGAAAAAAGTTACATAAGTTTTAATTCTTGGAATGCAACAAGAGGAAAAGTATTAAACTAAGTTCAAACCATGAAAAGATTTTTTTTTTCGAGCAGAAACATTACTTACCACGCTGTAGTGTATTATAATTAACATCGCAATGGCCATATTTTATTATTTATTTATTTATTATAAAAAGGTACATCTATCGGTCGTACTAACGAAATTTTGGTGTTACAGCTTTTAACTTCATAAAGGTAATTTAAAATAATTTAAAAATTAGAAATCTAAGTAAATTTTTCCATCCGATGGTATATGATATGTTAAAAATAAAATAAAAAATAATTTATTCATCTCATAAAATAAAATTATGCATACTATGTTCATAAATGAGCCTAGACTGAACATCTATGCCTGCTTTGAATCGTATAGTTTTTTTTTTATATAATTAATATATTGACAGATTGAGCAATCTTACCATGAACATTAGAAATTAGCATCAAATATAAGAGATTCTTAATCAACATCTACTGGAAAACCTGAAGAAAAGAGAGCTAAACTGTTAATCGTTAACTTAAATAAATTGAAAAGAAACGCGTGCTATCAAAACTTTGTATTGTTTCCATCTATTATAAGAGTTTCATTTGATTGGGTTTGAATTGCACAAAAAAATGCTTTAGTTCTATAAATGGATATTTTGAATTCTATAAAAAATATTACAAACCATTCTAAACAAGGCATTTACAAAGATAATATATATCTAAATTACAGATTTAAAAAAAATATTAAATTAAATTAAGGTCTATATAGTAATTACAATCTTAAAAAAAAAAAAAAAAAAAAAAAAAAAAAAAAAAAAAAAAAAAAAAACATTTGTACAATGTCAAGTTGTTTTTACTATCAAATATAAAAGGGGTTTCAGGGGATATATAATAATGATTGTAAATTACTGTTTATTTTTAAATTTGTTTCTGCTTCTTTTACATATTTAAATTTAATAATCTGCTATGCGTGAAATTATTAAATAGTGACAAAAAGTTTTTTTTTAAATAGTTTATACTACAGAGTGCTACAGATGTAAAAATGCTAAATATAAGTAGAAAATTAGGGTTAATTTAATTAAAAAGCACTAAAAATATTCACATGTGCTTCCGTCCTTTTATGATCATCAGAAAATCAAATCGATTTTCAACGAAGTATATAAATATAAATTACAAGTAATTCAAAGTAATTTTAATACATTTTATATTTTCTCTACATTTTATTATTGCGATCTATGTAAAGTAACTAAATAATGACAAAATGAATGTGTTAGTAATTACAACGAACATGTACATTTGATCTATTAAATTAAAAAAAAAATGTACTTTGGAAAAAAAGATTATTACAAAACTATTTTTTAAGATACTGTAATTTAATAAAACACTATATCTAATTTTATATATATCAGACGTAAGACTATAAATGCCTCCAGAAAACCTTATGCATTAAAAAATGAACTTTCTCACTCACATTTGAACAGTTTTAACCCTTTCAGGGACAGTGGTATGTTTATGAAACCACTTAATTTTAATTCCCAAACGCCACAATGGCACCAGAAATTTGATAAAATCTTTCCCATTTAATACGTATGTGATTTTTTGCCTTTTTCTTATTTCCAAGTAAATTTCTACTTTAATTCCGGTGCCAGTTATTTATTTCAACATTTTAGTACTGAAAGTACATTTGCCCGTGAAAGGGTTAATGGTTTTATACAAAGTGAAAATTTAATACCTCATATAATTATAAACTATCTTTATTGGAATACATTTTTCAGTGAAACCTTTAGAATTAAATGCTACAATAATACCAATTCATTTTATTTATATTAACGACAATTAATTCAAAAATATTTAATTTAGCATTACATATCATCTAATTTTGCGGTAAGCAGATGCAATCTATACTAAATGTCAACAGATAACATTTTTCACTGAGAAACATAACGTTCATTCTCACTGTAGAACAATTACGCTGGTTTTATTCTAAGTGAAAACATAATCCCTTATGAAAGTAAAAAGTAATATCGTAATGAACCACCTTTATCACCATCCCATATATTATTCAAACACGCATTTCAATGCCTTATATTATATTGATAAATTTCGGACCAAAAACTTCTTTTATGAAATAAATGTGAAATAATACAACGACTGCGAAATTATTTTATGAGATTTGGAATTTATTCCGCACAAAGACGTAATATGAATAAAATATTGAAATGAATGCAAGACCGACGATAATATCACTCAGTGTCATTAATAATCAAAGAGTATTCTTTTTTAAAAGAACATTACTCCAAAGGAAAAAGATTATTTAAAAATATGATCAAGATATATGTCACCAGATATTTTTATTTTAGCTAAAATTGAAACAGATTATATGGATAGTTATAAATAGTAACGTAAGAATGTGGAAATACGTTTTCGCGGAGGTAACGTTAAAAATAAATATAAAGCAGCATAAATAATAATCACACAAGACTAAATAAGGTATAAGGAGAATTATAAAAAGTAACTTTATTTTGAAATAAATCGATGCCAAATAAGATAATCCTTATAAATTTAAAAAAAACAATTTATGTGAACCCAAGTAAACGGAATAACCATATTCATAATATAGTTATGATATTCAGCAATTCACTAAAATTGCTTATAAGTCATAATATAATTGATTTGCTAAGTAAAACGTATATTAGACATACAGATGATGCACTAAGTATTGCAAAGATAACAAATAAAATCGAGATACTTATAAAAGGTAGGAGAAGAGATAAAATATTTTGTCAATTTACTTCAAAATTGCTGTATTTCCTCTAAAAGTATCGCTATAAAAAATGTTGACAGATATTTAAATATTTTTCCAACATTAAATAAAGAAGAATGTTTCTGAAATTTCAAAACTAACTATCCATAAAACTAAATGTTGATTTACATAATTAAACCTTTTTTGTAAGATATTACATTTTATAAAAAATAAGAAGAAATGCATGTTAAACGTAATGAGTAAATAAATCATTAAACTTATTAAGAATTTAATTTGCACTTTCTTTTTTCCTTAGTGGATTGCTGAGACTTTAATTTGTAACATTAAAGCTGTTCTAATTTACATTCTTAATGTCTTTAATTTCATTTCTTTCTTTTTTTGTATCCATAAGAATGTTTTAAAATTAATGTAATTATATATTAAAGTTTCAAAATATAAAGTCTGCCAAAACAAAACAAAAACAATTTGTCTAATATATTAAATAATAAGCTTTTTGAGAATAAAATGATTTAAGCTTTTTGAACAAATGTTAAATTCTTTATATGTTACGTAACTAAATTTAATTTAAAATTTACATTTCCAGCAAAAGTTATGCACTTTTTTTTAAGTTTGCGATTCTAGTATTTTCACTTTAAAAATTCATATGTTATTATTATTATTATTATTATTAATTTATAACTAATTTTCATAATAATTTTTTTTTTACAAAGTTTGGCCATAAAAAAATATCAAGCGGTAAAATACCTTAAATATTTATGCAACAATTACTTCAACTGAAAACACCGTATTTTATTAAGCGATATTGTAATATGTAAATTATTTTACTATTCTACACAAAATGCGCAATATTTTTTAAAAACGTTTACCACATGATCTGTCTCCTTAAATATATATATATAGATTAATTATACATATAAATTGAAATTCATTCGCAGAATCAAAACACAAGATGGAATTATATAGTTTGACAGGCAAATGATGTTATTTATAATATTTAAAAGTTTAAACGTCTTAAGCAAATCTGACTTGAATTGTCTGAAAAAATGCTTTTTTCAGACCACTCGGTTTATCCAATATTTTAATAAACATAAAGAAATATATTAAATTATGTATTTATATGTCAAGTTAAAAAACAAAATTTGGAGTTTATGGGATAATAATTGCAAAGTGCATTTTTTTAAACTTATAATAATAGAAAAATATCTTATAATAATTTCTTGTAGGCAGTTATTAGAAGAAAATAATGTCATAAAAGAAAGACGCTGAGAACTTAAGAACTTAAGGTTAATATATTTTATTTTATTTTATTTTTCATTATAGCAGAAAAAAATACCCAGCTTAAATTTATAAATTTACTCCCGCTTCGCAAAAGATAAAAGATTCAGAATGAATATTTTAACACGAAAAAAATGAAATTCAATTTTAATCAAGCGTATTGAATATCTAATTCTAATTTGATGCAAGATATTGAGGCATTTTTTTAAATGAATGTGCACTACATTTTATATATTGAGATATACATCTTATGAAAAATGTGCCTATATTGTGCAGTCTCATTTAAAGGATCTGTAATAAAGCATGGCTAAATTATATATTCGAAAATGCAGATTTGGAAGAATAAGTGCACTAAAATTAATCTAACAAGATTCTTCATTCATTTTTATGCGATGCAATAAATTATGCAACAGACATTGTTTTAACCCATTTTCGGCCAAAGGTGAGTAAACGCACCATTTTAATAATTATTTTTTTATTAACACTGTGACGTATATTTTTCCACTAATGTTATTTTTCTGCTAATTTTAAGGGTTCTGGAGACATCTATAAAATATTATTAATTCAATTGAAATAATCACTTTCTGTTGAGAAATTTTCAAAACACGCTGGTGTTTTACTTGAAACGGTTATTGACAAATTCGATTTTTTAAAAATGTATTATTATTCCATTTGTGATTAATTATATGTTTTTATAATGGAGTAAAGTTGCAAGTTCTGTAAATAAAATAAAAATAAAACAAATGCCATAAGAAAACTTAAATTTTTTTATTTAAATTTAACGGTAAATTATTAATAATAAATTAATAATGGTAACGTCAAATTAAATAAAATATTATTTTTCTTGCACGAAACATTTTTGGTGTCTTAATGAATGTAATTTAAGCAAATTTCAATGCAAAAAATACCACATTTTATAAAATTTCTATGCTTGGCCTAAAATGGGTTAAACAATGGCGATTTTAAGGGTTTTTTTTTTAAGTTTAACGTTTAGGTACATTTAGGTACGTTTAGGTAACGTTTAGATAAGAAGAAACGGGAGGCTTTGAATATAAAAATAAACATATGTTAACATATGTAAACATGTTAGAAAATAATGTCATAAAAAAAAGACGCTGAGAACTTAAGGCTAATATCTTTTATTTTATTTTATTTTTTATTATAGCAGAAAAAAATATCCAGTTTAAATTTATAAATTTACTCCCGCTTCGTAAAAGATAAAAGATTCAGAATGAATATTTTAACTCGAAACAAAGAAATTCAATTTTAATCAAGCGCATTGATTATCTAATTCTAAATTGATTTAAATTGTAAGAGATTGACGCATTTTTTTATATGGATGTGCACTACATTTTATATATTGAGATATATATTTTATGAAAAATTTGCCTATATTGCATAGTCTCATTTAAAGGATCTGTAATGGATCTGTGCATGGTTAAATTATATATTCGAAAATGAAGATTTTGAAAAATAAGTGCACTGAAATTAATCTAAGAAGATTCTTCATTCATCTTTATGCGATGCAGTAAATTATGCTACAGACATTTGTTTTAAAGGATGGCGATTTTAAGTCATAAAAAAGATTTTAAGTTTAACGTTTAGGTACATTTAGGTAACGTTTAGGTAAGAAGAAACGGGAGGCTTTGAATATAAAAATAAACATATGTTTCTGGATATTAACGGTAGCATTTTTATTCACTGTTATATCTTTGCTTTAGAAATTTTTCGGAAAGAAAAGTATTTGAGTCATTAAAGATTACTTGATACATTTAAAAATAAAAATGAAATAAAAATTCTTAAAAAAAAGGGAGATTAATATGATGTTCTGATTAAAATAAAATATTATCACAGCAACACAAAACTATTTATCTCTCATTATAAAATTAAAAATTGTTTATAAATTTAATAAATTTCATTATTTGATAAAATATGCTGCATTAATCGGCAGGATTCTGAAATCTTCATAGGAAAATTGAAAATAAAGACGAAGAAAATAAGGAGAGAGGTATATATATTTGGTATATAGACATACCTATGATATCAGAGAAGTGTCTAGCTACGTCTATGTAGGAAAATGACTAGCTAGATAATTCTTTTTTAATGAAAAAATTATTATGCTGATTATAGAAAAATATATTTCATTATAGATGATATTGTTTCAACGCCTTAAGAATGTACCTAATAAAAAAATGTTGAGTTTTTTATTAAAAAAGTCTTAACTATAACTATTTCTTCATATAATGAAATTGGAAAAAAATGAGAAGGAGAAGGAGAGAGAGTTATTCGGTATATAGACATACTTATGATATCGGAGAAGTGTCTAGCTACGATTGTGTAGTAAAATGTCTAGCTAGAGAATTATTTTTTAATGGAAAAATTATTATACTGATTATAGTCAAATGTATATAATTATAACTAAAATTGTTTCAATGAATTAAGAATGTTCCTAATTTTTAAAAAGTTGATTTTCCCATTGAAAAGAAACCCCTAATTATTGCTTCAAATAACAAATTTATTATAAAGTTTGAGAAGCAATTCAGATAAAACTCGGCCCTATCAGTAATAGCCACAGAAGAAAATATTCGAATCTTAAAAGAAAAGTTTAAGAAATTTAAAATGCATCTATTTGAGTTTGAAATTTTTGAAATGAATTCGATTTTATATTCTCATAATACTAATTTCGGAGAAAATAGCCATAATTAATCAATAACTCTTCATTTTGTACTAGCTCAAATAGTATTTTATTTCTTAAAATTAAAATCAACTGCACTTTCTTCAGAAAACTAAAAAAAGTCCGAAATTTAGTGTAAGAAGGAGAGATATATATTTGGTATATAGACATACTTATTATATCGGAAAAATAACAATTCTTACACTTCATTCAAGTGTCTAGGTACGTCTATGTGTTATGAATTCGATTTTATATTTTCATAATACTAATTTCGAAGAAAATAGCCATAATTAATCAATAACTCTTCATTTCGTACTAGCTCAAATAGTATTTTGTTTCTTTAAATTAAAATCAACTATACTTTTTTCAGAAAACTAAAAAAAGTCAGAAATTTATATTGTATAAAATAAGTAATAAGGAAAGAAATATATTTGGTATGTAGACATACTTATTATGTCGGAAAAATAATAATTCTTACACTTCATTGAAGTGTCTAGGTACGTCTATGTATGAAAATGTCTAGCTAAAGAATTCTTTTTTAATGGAAAAATTATTATCCTGATTATAGAAAAATGTATGTGATTATAACTAAAAATGTTGCAACAAATTAAGAATGTTCCTAATTTTTAAAAAGTTGTGTTTCTTATTTAAAAAAACCTAATTATTGCTCCATATAACACATTTATTATAAAGTTTGAGAAACAAGTCAGATTTAATTCGGCCCTATCAGTAATAGCCGCAGAAGAAAATATTTGAATCTTGAAAGAAAAGTTAGGAATTTAAAATGCATCTATTTAAGTTAGAAAATTTTTGAATGAATTCGATTTTATATTCTCATATACCAATTTTGGTAAAAACAGCGATAATTAATCAATAACTATTCATTTCGTGCTAGCTCAAACAGTATTATATATTTTTTCCCTTAAAATGAAAATCAACTGCACTTTCTTCAGATAATTAAAAGAACGTCAGAAATTTATTTTGTATAAACTAAGTAACAAAAAATAGATACATTTTCTCACATTTCAGTGTCACATTAAATAAAGTTCAGAATTTTATATTTCCAGGAAGATAAAAAGTAAAGGTCCTTTTTCCTTTATTTGTTTAAGAAAGAAAGTTTCCCTTATTAATCTATAGATAAATAATATATTTTCTAGAATATTCGTTTAACAGAAAATTCACACAGTAGTAAATACTAGTTTTTGAATGGAAAAATAAAACAATGTAGTCTCGATTATCCGAAGTTAGGATTTCCGACTTATTTTCCGCCCAGATCAGCCGATCGATACGATTATATATTTCACAGCGAAAATAAGACAAATTATCTTTTATTAATAAAACACACACATATACGGTGGATAATTGTTTAAACACGCTAACGCAGACGCAAACATATGCGTTTGCGTCTGCAATTTATTAAGGCATTAAAAAATTAAAGAGAAACCACCGACTAACAGTTCAATTTGAATTCTATATGTATATGCTAAGTAAAAATATACACATTTCTTTTCCTATTCCAGTGTTCCATTAAACGGGATTTAAATTTTTATATTTCCTGGAAGGTCAAGGAAATTCCTTTTTCGTTATTTGTCAAAGTAAGAAACTTTTTTCTTACTCAGCTATCGGTTATATTTTTATTTTTTACGGAACATACTGAAAAGTGAAACTCAGACAATATACAATTTTTAATAAGAATGGTGATTAAAAAAAATAAATAAATAAATAAAAAAAACTCTAATAAAATAAAACTATCTCGATTATCTGAATATAGATTATCCGTCTTATTTTAGTTCAATCGGATAATCTAAATATTATTATATTACAATTCGCCTTGAAAATAATATAAGTAATGTTTTTGTAATTAAGAGAACTCGGTACTTCTAAATTGGCGAAAACGAACAAAAATATCGATTTTCTAATTTTCCTGCCTAAAATGTATTTAAAAATCTCTGATAACTTCTGAAGATAATTCGTAAAAATACGATAATTATAAATAAACCAAGAACTTTTACAGTATTGATTTTGCCTTACTTGAGTCGGAGTTAAAAATTTTGAAATTGTTTTGGGTTTTTTCAACATAATAAGTATATTTGAAATGCTAAAACTTCAGACAATATACGATTTTTAATAAGAATGCTGCTTATTAAATGGGAAAAAAACTCTAATAAAATAGTACTACTTCGATTATCTGAATATATATTATTTTAGTTCAAATCGGATATACTAAATATTACTATATTACAATTTGCCCTGAAAATAATACAAATAATGCTTTTGTAATTAAGGGTACTCGGTATTTTTTAAATTGACGAAAACGAATAAAAATATGGATTTTCCAATTTCCTTTTTAAAATGTATTTAAGCATCTCTGATAACTTCTGATGAAGATTCGTAAAAATACGATAATTATTATAAATATACCAAGAACTTTTACAGCATCGATTTTCCCTTACTTGAGTCAGAGTTAAAAATTTTGAATATGTTTATCAGTTTTGTGTTTTTTTTTTTCAACATATAAGTATATTTGAAACGCTAAAACTTCAATATATAGTTCTGAATTGAATTCATTCATTTATGGAAATTCCTAATGATGAGTTTTGAAAAATTTAAGATATGATCTGTAATAATATAGACTCCTTATAAATAAATAAATAAATAAATAATGTTAAGTAAATTTTACTAACAGTTTTTTTTAAAAATCATTTTCCTCTATGCAATTTTATAATAACTGCAATGCTGGGATTTTATAATAACTGCAATGCTGGGATTTTATAATAACTGTAATGTCCAGGGTAAAATACTTGATAAGGGTAAAAATAATTCAAAGGATACAAAATACTCTTAAAAATAGACACACATACAAGGTAGAATTGTAGGAAAACTTAAAAAAATGTAAAACATTAATAATAATAATAATAATAGAGCATTTTTAAGTGGAATGTGGATTTAAAAAATTATTTTTCATTAATTTTGGTATTCAAATAAAGAAATCGTCAAAAATGTATTTTGTATCATAAATTTAACAAATATTTAAACAAAAATTCAATTTACGGAAAATTAAAAAAGTAAATACATCTATTATAATTATTATTATTGTTATTATTATTATAAATGCAACACAACCCGTTTCAATTTTCAAGATATTCTCTTCACTTTTTTATCTCATTTGAATGGACTTAATTTAATATTTATGTATATATATTGTGCATCCCTATTTTAGTCCGACAAACAATTACTTAAAAAAAAAGAAAAAAAAGAAAGAAAGAAAGAGAGAAAGAGAGAGAGAGAGAGAGAGAGAGAGAGAGAGAGAGAGAGAGAGAGAGAGAGAGAGAGAGAGATGGAGTAAAATGAAAATTTTATTAAAAATCCACATGTTAATAAACGTTATTATTAATTTGAAGACCTGAATAAACCGTTATTCCAGAAAAGATGCACAGATTTCTTGTAACATATATCTTACGGATATTAAGAATTTTTAACAAAAATTAATACGCATGGAGTATTTTAAATATGTATAGAATGCGGACTTTTATTATTATTATTTCTATATAATTTTATTATTCTCTTTATTTTCTTATTTTTTATTACTATATTATTGTTATTTTTATTACTATATTATTATTATTTCTATATAATTTTATAATTTTTTTTATTTTATTATTTTTAGTACTATATTATTGTTATTTTTATCACTATATTATTATTATTTCTATGTAAATTTATTATTTTCTTTATTTTTTTTTTTTTACTATATTATCGTTATTTATAGTACTATATAATTATTATTATTATTATTATATTAATTTCCTCTTTCTTATTACTATTTTTATTACTATATTATTATTTTTATTATATTTCTACATTATATTATATTATGTTATTATATTATTATTTTCTTTTTATTATTATTATTATTAATATTATTATTCTTAATTATTATTATAATTTTCTTTATTGTATTTTTTTTCGGATTTTTATTATTATTTTACGGATTTTTATTATTATTCTAATTATTTTATTTATCTATTTATTTTGATAAAAGTACTTTATGTTATGTTAACAAATATTCGTATTTTTGGTCGATTTTTTCTTTTTGTCAAAATCTACCGATCCATGAATAAGAATTAAATAATTAAAGAAACCCATTAGCTAACAATTTTTTAAACTTTATATTTTTAATCCAAAAGCAGAATCAACAAATACTTTCAAGAAAGCGAAATGCCTTTTACATAAAGAGAACCGTTTTGAAAAATACAAAAATTTCTGAAGCATGAAAATCAATGGCGCTTGTAATTTGTTTTCATAGCAAAACACGGATTATAGCGTGCACCGCATCTGTAAATTTCGAAAAGAAGAAATTTGATAGCATTATTTGGTCGGAATTGTTTAAATTTTCCTAAACGTGGGCAGTTTGATTTATTTAGCAAAAATAAAATAAAAGTACAAGCTAGAGCTGTTTATTAAGCAAATTAAAATTAAACGTAGTTCTTAAGATATTTTCGTTACTTATTTCTAAGATGATGAAACATTTTATTAGTAATTAAAAACTTAAGAATTTGATGGTATTTTCTCTTTTTAAAAAATACTTTTGCTAATTAGATAAATATGATACATCGGAATACCAAGTAGAGTTAAATAATTCGGGGTAATACATTACTGTGTATTTTTTAATTATATAAATTTAAATGGTATTTTTATGCATCATATATTTGTTATTATAATATAGAAAATATTGCATACAATTTTTTTCTTACAAATTAAATAGATATATTTTTAATTACCTAAAGTTAGCAAAATAATTTTAACAATAATTCAATTACAATCAATTGCATTTTAAACAAATCATCTTTTGTTTGTTTCTTTTTTTTTCTTTTTAATACTAATAATGCATTGAAATATGCAAACAGATTAGAAAAAGTTTTTCTATTCCATAACTTAAAAAAGATTCATGGCTTGTATTGTGATGGAACAGTGGCGCACCATTTGGGCGGTTCTCAACTAAATTTTAATAGTATTCTTCGTGTCCCTCAAAACAAAATCCTCGAAATTATTTCCTTAAATAAGACTAAGAATACTATTCAAATTTAGCGGTATCAATTGGTTCTCTTGTGCACTACTGTTCCATCACTGCGATAAAAAATGCTGTATAAAATTGTGTTTGCAAATTGAAATCATATTTGGATAATCTTATTTATTGCCTTTTTTTTTTTTTTTAAGTGCAATATTTTTGAAAGTTTCAGCTAAGTAATTCATGTCTTAAATGATCAATATATCTTAAAAAATAGTTCGATAATAATTTAAAAATATTTCAATAAGAATTATAATTACCTGTGAGAAATTTTTAGATAAAGTTTAAAAGTAGCAAAAACTCGGTGCACTATAAATGATTATTTTCATTTTAATACTAATAACAAAACACATTTCTCAACATTACGAGATCCTTAAACTCATGTACAATTTCATAATATTTGTATTGCTCTATACCCATATAAAACTATAACACAATACATATTTTAAAAAAGAAAGAAATAAAAAAGATGTTAAATAGTTACTAATACTAATAAGCCCATATATAAAATGCAAAAGATCTTTTAATAACCTCGTATTTTAACTCTCGATAAAAATGAGTGTTTAGTGTTATGGATGCATAACTCTATTTTTTTTTTCTAAACCCTTTTTGTTAAAATGCTCTATAAATAAAATTGCATTTTTTAAGTTTATATTTTAAATAAATAAACGTGCAAAATGCATGACATGCCACAGTTTTTCAATGCATAAATTTAGAATTAAAATAAATATCATTATTATATTGTTGCATTTAGGATTTCTTAAAAAGGCCTGTTACGTTTATGTTAAACGTAAAAGTCCTGTTTAAGCAATCCAAAAATGCAGCATTATAATATTAATGCATTTATTTTAATTAATAATATTTACTTATAAAAATAAACAAAAATTTTAATAATGGATTGTATACTGCTTAATCTAAAAAACTAAACCTTATATGCCTTGATATAATTGTGATACTAAAATAATATCAAAAGCAAGTTAAATACGGATTGTCTGGCTGGGTTGTGTAAATGCTACTGAAATACTTTTACAATACAATATAGATGTGTTTTCAGATAAGGCGAATTACATTCTGGTTACCGATAGACATAAAGCGGATAAAGCTGAAATCTTACATGGCGATTACATTTGGAATGCGTTGTGGGGTTGGGAGCACGAATATTCGTAATCAATAACACAGAAGCATCAGTGGGAAGCAATCTTCAATGGGAAGCAAGTATGTAAATCACAAAAAAGTGTAATTTTGAGTTTGAACATTTCCGAATTTTCTTTTTTTTTTTCTTGTTAGCTAATGATGTGTATATACATATATATATATATATATATATATATATATATATATATATATATATACATGCATACATACGTACATGCATATACATACATACATACATACATAATATATATTTATTTATTTATTTCATTTTGAGAATAACACATTTTTGGATATATTTCTTTGTATCATATTATAATTATCGGTTCTTATATTGTTGATTGTTTATGTGATTTGATGGTTATTAATAACAAAAGTTTTATTGCATATGTATATTATTATAATTATTATTAATGTACAAATATTTCTGAATGTTACGGGAATACGGGAATGTAGTGACATTAATCTGAAGTTTCAGATTCTCCCTCCTCTCTCTTTTTTAAAAGAAATAGTATAGTGTTTTATTCATTGAATTTAGTTAGTGAGATATTAAACTGGATAGAAAAAATATATAAATGAAATTGGAATATTAAACAGCAACAAAAATTTAAAATAATAAGGGTACTAAAAACCCTTTCCAAGGGAAAAAATAATTTCCAAAAGTAAAAAAAAACTATATTTTTAACAAAATTGCATTACTTCTGTAAAAATATAATAACTTCAGATGCGCATCGCTGCAATTATTTATCGTAATAAAATATCATTCGTATATTGGAAATAAAAATATCTTATTGTGATCATAAAATCATTAATTAAATGTTCGCATCCGTATTCGTTTAAGTAAGTTTGTGCGACTCACAATGACCTAAAAAAAAGTTTTAAATTAACAAAATATATATTTTTTTAAAATCAATAATTCTTCCGCATTAGCAATATTGCAATATGTTTTAAATCTGAATATTTTCTGTCAATCCGATAAAATTATACTTAAAATAGTACAATATAACTCTAATATTAAAAAAAAAGATTAATTATGAAGATGATGCTAATCATTTATTCTTAGAAAAACTCAACATATCTCTCTCCCCTTCCCCTGCCCTTAACGATAAAAAGTCTTAAACATTGCAAATACATCCACGAAAATCAGTAATGGAAATCGCAAAACCGTAGTGCATAAATTTTTTTAATATTATTAGGGTTTTTTTTTTCTAAATTTTAAAACTTAATCAATATTTATTTTAAAGCCGACTTTAGAAATATCGCGGAAAAGTCAATAAATTATAATAATATTATTAATCTTAGGTAAAATTATCTTACTATATATTTAATAATAATAATAAAAATATTTGCTGTTACAATATTTCGCTTATTATTTCAAATATGTTATTATTGGACAGTTTTAAAGTCTCATTCGTTGTTGGGATTGATTTTGAAATGAACGCAATAATAAATTAACTTTTAATGGTGAATTATTATTTTAGACTGATTTACATCAGTAAATGGGTTGAATGAACTATTAAAAAAAATAATAAATAATAATTTTTTTTTATGATGTGTGTCATACGATTTTGTAAATTGACTAAAACCTGACATAACGGAACCTGTCTATAACGAAATCTTCTCTTAAACGAAAAATTTCCTGGTCGCGGCGCCAAAAGAATTTGCAACAAAATTTTAGAAGAAAATGTATTTGTTTAGCGGAAAACTGTCTAAAACGGATCCTTTGAAAAATTTCCTGGTCGCTGCGCCAACAGAATTTGCAACAAAATTTTAGAAGAAAATGTATTTGTTTAGCGGAAAACTGTCTAAAACGGATCCTTTTCGGTGGCACCATACGGTTTCCGTCCTAACAGGTTTTCAGTAATTATTTTTTCGTATATTTGTACCTTTTTCACGTTAGTGATAGTTAGCTTTTAATGATATTCAACCACCAAGACGTCATATTAATTCTATTATAACAAATGTCTCATATTAAAAAATATCGGTACACCATGCTTAAAAATGTTTTAAAACTTTTTATTAATAAATTTGTTTGAAATAAGTTATAATGAATTTCAGTTATATATAGCATTGCCTAAAAGGTCCGTTTTTGTGTAACACAGTTATTTAGTACATCTTCATAATAAACATAAAGTTTTATAATGCTACATATGGTGTTGGTGTTGTTTAGTACGGCCGATTTATATACGCGAGGTACATAGGCCGAGGAGGAAGGGGTGCTATCCGTGGGGGGTCTTTCTAAGGGAACCTAACTTGTATTTATGCAAAGTTAACCAAGGTTCGGAGAAAACAACGAAAACCTCCGAACGATTAGGCCGATATTCGCGATTGGGTTCGAATCCAGCAATCCCCGTCTACTAGCTTTGAGAGCAGAGCTATCCTTTTGCATGCAAAAGGAAAAACATTTGCAATTAATACACTACTAATTGATACATTAAAATTTGTGTCCGAACGCATATTCGTTTTCTTACCGCCCCCCCCCCCTTCCCCGAAATATGAAAATGCTTGTAACTGAAATACTTTCCTGAAATTATGCTAATTTATCCTATTTTTCCTTTTTAACTATAGTCTATATGCAAGTATTTTGGGGATTTTTTTTTTTTTTTTTTTTTAAGCAAACGTTAATCTCAACTTATATAATTGAAATTTTAAATTGGTAAAACTGGACGATTGTGTGATATACACGATGGGAAAAAGAAATGCAATTGTAGATCACATGAAAGGTAAAAACTTACAGCTAACATTTTATTTGATACAGACGGAAACCGGTCAGTGTTGAATTTAGATATTTTTCTCCGGGAGGGATTTCTGTCGCTCCGATGTGGACATTATAGAGTTCCGGATGGGAAAATTCACTTTTTTAACATTAAAAGCATAAAATATCTCAAATTTTCCGGGGTAGGGGGTGGCGCTCCCTGGCCACCCGCTGAATTCCACGCTGAAACCGGCCTAAAACGGAATCTTTTCTAATATCTTGCATTTATTTCCACCTTAACAAATTTTACTGCATTTATTTTTTCATTAGCTTTAAGTATTTTTTTCCTTTTAGTGTTTTAATGATATTCAACCTTCCAGAGAAAATATTACGCTACAGACAATTACGACATATTCAGCTCATCGTAAGAAATATTTCATATTTAAAAATATGTATAACGCTTCTGTATAAAGTGCTCAAAACTTTTTAAAATATTATTTAAAGAAATAATAATTTAAAAAAAATTGCGTGGAAATTTAAATATTATATTTAATTACTGAAATTAGAAATTAAATTAAATGGATTTATTGACAATTATGTTTAAAAAATCTATGGAACGAAAAAAAAATATTTAGTTTAGAATAGCAAGGCAGTTTATAGATTAAGGAACGGATGGTAAATTCATTGTAAATTAATGTTTAAAATATTACGTAAAAAGATATACAATAAAAGCGAAATGAAGCTGTACAAATCCTAACCTTTGATAAATAGTGTTTTTTTTTTTTTTTTTTTATAATGTCTACTTACTGATTGATCTACTATAATTTTTTTTTTTTTCAAAAAATATATCGTAACTTTTTAAAGAATTAAAAAATTTGTTAGGTTGAAAAACTAAAACAACTCATTATTAGAAAGAATTTTAATTAAAAATTTAGATTTTTTTTATTGCGAAACTTACGTTTAAATAATAATAAAAAAAATAATTGCTAACACTTGCTAATTACAGATTTTAGATATTTATGACTCACAAAAAAAAAAAAAAAAAAAAAAAAAAAAAAACCAAACAAACAAAAAAAAAAAAGTTTCAAAATTTATTACCAAACGAATGGATATTTTAATAAATACCGATACAAAATAAATATATCCAAAATTATAAATATATTTATGTACTATTGCTATTGCGATTATTTGGGACACCGTTTAATTGGCGGAGTCGTTAAATTGCGACAAAATAGCAAGGGAAAAAAAAAAGAAATTATTAAATTTACTTATATGGTAATTGGGGAAGCGCCTTTATTGGGATTAATCGTACAGAACTTATGTATACCCTATTAACGAGAATCTACTGTATATCTAATAATACATAGTACTTTTTAAACTTCTAAATCAATTGAAATTAATTTTTTCTTTGCTCAATAGAAATTTATTAAACATTTTTAGAACAAAGAAGTCAGTTATAAACATTTCTTAATATATTACCGGTATTTTTTTTCAAACACATTTTATTTTTTGATAATGAAAAACAAAACTTCAACTTAATAGTGAAATGTAACTTAAGGAAAATGTATAGAAAGAAGATTTTTCTTGTTTAAATGTTCAATATTATTTTTTAATTACTTTTAAATTTAGGTATTTATAAAAATGTAAGTTTTTCAAAATGTTTTACACATTATTGTAATCCAAAATAAATTTAAGGCTATAGTGATCGAAATTTTTTTATTATCTACGTTGGTTCGAATATTTTTTAATAAAATATAACTGAAAAGTATTTTTCCGTTAAAGGTGATATCCGCTTATTTGGGACTATCGTTATATCAGTTTCACTATATTTATTGAAATATTTTCAATTACTTTTTCGTTAAACCTTAAAGTAAAATAAAATGAATTTAATTTAATTCAAATTGTATAAAAGATTTTTTTGAGAAATCCTTAAAATTATTAAAAAAAGCCTTTATCTTATTTTGGTTCATTTATTTATTTATTTTTAATTGATACAGTGTTTAATACGCATTTTCAGTTAAATAACTGCGTTGTATTTAATTTTGGATTAAAAAAGTGATAATTTATAAAAAGTTTGTAAACTTACCTTTAATAAACATTTCAGCTTAATTATACCAGTTTTTAAAATGTTCTGAAACACAACCTAAACAAGTCAAATTTACGCTCATCGGTAAAAGGAAAACCAAAAGTAAAAGAAATCGCTCGACCGGTTTAAAAGGCGTTAAGCCTAAACCGGGCACGACCTTCCCTTCTTAGCGGCAATTTCGGTTACTTCATTTCCGTGTCTTGTACAGAGTTTCACCGCCATCCTTGTTCGCCGAGCGACCGTCGAAACACTTGTGTCGCTAGGGAGAGCAACTGTACTGCAAGTGCCCAGTGCGGGTTGCCGGAATGGCGATTGTCGCCAATTCATCGCCAAGGTCGTTTTCCGCCGGTTTTCTATTATGTATTGTTCGTGGGGGTTTTGTTTTTTCCGGATAAACAATAGAAGATTATTTGCATCGATATCCGTTTGAGATGTGTGAGTCAAGGTTACAGTTGTAGATTTTTAAATGCTGCTTTGTCTGTGGCCGAAAGAGGAACTTTCCCAGAACATACTTTATGATCACCTATTTATATTCAGGGATGCTTTCATTTTTTTTCATTCATTCATTCATTCATTCATTCATTCCAATAACTATTTATATATGATTAATTAACGTTCGTAGGCCAGATGGTACTTCAGAAAAAGTTACTCTCTTCTATGATAATCATACCTTTAAGTCAAAAGAGCTGAAGAGCTTGTAACGAGCATAAAGAACGAGGTGGGGGGGGGGGGGAGGGTGATTTAGTCCTCAAAATATACTGCCATACCTCTGTAAAGAAAAAAGTGAGAACTGGTGGAAATTTATCTCATGAAGGACTTAAATAAATAAATATAATATAATAATGATACATTTATTTGAAAATTGTTTAAAGTATATATTTATTTTCGATTTAAAAAAAATTATTACTATTATACGCATAAAAATTTAAAAGAAATGTATTTGTATTTTAGATAATTTTTAATGGGATGAAAGAACATATTCTCATACCTTCGCAAGAAAATAAAATGAAAACAGTTTTAAATTTATAACATCATTAAAATTTTCAAACAAGCAATTATATACTAATTTTTAAATTAATAAAAATAAAAGTAAAATTGTTTTAAATTTGTCATTATACACATAAAATTTTAAAGGAATTGTATCAGTATCTTAGATAATTTGAAATGGGATGAATAAAATTTACTGTAATACTTGTGTAAAAGAAGAAAATAGAAGCCTACTTTATGAATTCTTTTTTTATTATTATTCACTCCGATAATTGTTTATATATGATTAATTAACATAGGTCAGACGGTACTTCATAAAAAGTTCATATTTTTTTAGGTTAATCACTTCTGTATGTCAAAAGACAAGCAACGAAAAGCGCTTTTAACAGGGGAGAAAAAATACAAGTTAGTCCAAAAGAATCAATTATTTTGGATATTACGGATTGGTGAAAAATTTTTACAGCCATACATCTGCAAAAGAAGACGATAAGAACAGTTGCGAATTTATCTCACTAAAGACTTAAAGAATAATTATACAATTGAGAAATGATATTACTTATTGAAGATGAAAAACATATAAAACAAGATATTTTTATCTCCGTATAATGAGTAGCGAACACAACGATAATTTCAAGAATAATTAATTATGGACTGTCTTCGTCAGGTCCATAATTAGTAGTAGCCATCAGAACGTTTTTTTTTTTTCGCTTCGAATTAACTACTCCCTGCTACTTATCACCCGACGAAGAGCGTTAATACTTCATTATTTTCGAAACTATAGTAGTGTTCTCTACTCACTATATGTATGAATAAAAAAAATTCTATTGTTTTATATAATTATGCATTTCTTTTTAAATTGTTTAAAGTAACATTTATTTTCGAATTTCTTATTATACACATAAAAATTGAAAAGAAATATACCGTAATATACCAGAATGTAATGAGAAATTTTGATACAAGCAAATCGATTAAAATTTACAGGTGCGTGTTATACTCCGCCTATGAAAATGAAAGATTAAATATTAAATATTAAGGGGGGAAAAGATTATTAAATTATAAATCTTAATTTACATGGAAAACATGTTATTTTTTACCAAAAAAAACAAAAACAAAACAAAACAAAAAAAACCCTGCTCAGATTACATGGAAAGATATAATTATTATACTTTACAATAACCTTTTACTTTTTTAAAATTTATCTCCAGGAATATTTCTTTGCAAACAAGAAGATGCGGACTGAGAATATACTATAAAGTAGAAAATGAAGCCAGAAAGTCGTATGCCGGAATATGAGGTATTTGTAATTCAGATATTTTTGAGTGGGATGAATATAATATATTCTCACACCTCCGCAGGAGAAAGAAAATAAAAACAGTTTTAAATTTATACCATTAAAAACTTCAAATTAATTAATTATACATTAATTTTTAAAATGATTGAAATACATATATATTTTTTAATTTATCATTATGAACATAAAAAAAATAATAATTGTTTTTATTTTTTTATTTTAGATAATTTGGAACTGGATGAATAAAATATAATGTTACACTTTCCAAGAAGAAGAAAATTGAAACTCATTTTTATGAATACCTATTTGTATTCAGCGATGTTTTCATTTATTTATATTTTTCATGCCCCCCGAAAACTATTTATATATGATTAATTAATGTAGGTCAGGTGGTACATTACAAAGAGTTTCTATGTTAATAGTAACTTTATATCAAAAGATGTGCAAAGATAAACGCTTTTAACAGTTTTAAAGACAGACAAAGGAAAGTATAATTTAGTACAAAAAAATAAATTGGATTGAATTTGTATTGAATACTTTAAAATGGGATGACTGAAATATATTCTCCTATCTTCGCAGTAGAAGAAAACAGAAAAAGTGGGATATTTATCCCAATAGAGACTATTGCAAAAAGACAATATTTCTTAATCTAGGGAAATATAATAAACCACGAGCGACAACATACATAACCCTCTTCTGAGTTACACTTGATTCCAAAAAGCGTTCTTTATCTTTTTGAAATCTTATAAACCCATATATTTTCGAGATTTAAAAAAAGTATTATAAACAAGTGGGTAACTGTGATCGAAGATCGCACAAAGGGTTTCATTTAATATTCCTTTCAAAACACTTTATCCTTCTTTTAATAAATCCAAATAAACTTCATTTTCAGAAATAAATAAATAAATAAAGTAATGCTATTATACATGCTATTATAAAAAAAAAAGCCCGCTATTATACTCTGTCATATTAATATCTGTCATGTGGACTAAATGCGATATAAAAAAAAAAATCAATTTCAAAATTAAACATGTTGTATACAGACCTTCAAAATGTTAAAAGTCAGATTAATTTTCTTTTTAATTCTCTAATGATGTCATATTAAGCTGCTTTCTGATTTACACATACTCATACTCCTTGTATTATTGAGAAATGTTGGAAAAGTTCCATTTTATTACCAATATGACGTCAAATTAATCTTTTTTTCAATAGGTGAAACTTTTTATTTTATTTTCATTTTTCACGTGAAAATCTTTCAATAGAAAATTAATTATTGTAGAAAGAGTTTTATTGTGGATTTTTAATAGTTGGCAACTGCTATAACGAAAAATGTTTAAATTTAACAGGAAAAGGGTGTTAGATTTTTGGTTGTTTATCTCTCTATATTAAAATAATACGATTTTTTCAAAATGTTTTTATGATTTTGAGCTTCATAATAGGTATTTAGCTATAAGTACACAAAATTCCATGACTGTAAGTTACATAGTTTCTGAGAACAGGCTCTGTGACGGACAGATAGTGAAGTGGGAGTAGTAGGGTTTTGTGAGATGAACGAAAAACTAAAAAGGTTTCTTTTGCTGCCATGGATTTTTGGAAATGTTTCTGAGTAGTTTTTATAGTGTATTAATCGGTTTTCTCAAACCGGAATGTCATTTTCTTGGATTGCTATCAATTCTCAACATTTTCAGCTGCGTAAGTGAATTTATACATGCAGGAGTATCAGAATAATATTAATTTTAATGTTAATGTTATTGCTGTTAATTTGTTAAACATGTTTGTTGAAAATGAAAATGTTTACTTCAGAATTGATAGCATTCGAAAAACCTATATTGCGAGTTGAGGGAACGGATTAATACACTATAAAAACTACTCGAAAAAGTTTTCGAAAATCAATGAAAGTGAAAGAAACTGTGTTTCTATAAATGCTTCGTTAAATATCGAAAATTTATTGCTTTCTGAGTTTCTAAAGATAAAGAACGCTTTTCGGAATCGTGGGTTACTAGAAAGCGGTTATTGCATTTTTCTCGTTTGTGGTTATATTATATTTTCAGAAATTAAGAACATTCGTCCTTTTTTTTTAACAGTAAAGACTCTTCAAATAGTTGATCATATATTTATTTTTAAAGTGCTTAAAACACGTTTTTAATTAGGTGTTTTTTATTATACTTATAAAAAAAGATGACATGCATAATTAAGTATGTTAATGAAACATAACCAACTTATAACAATTTTCATAGAGCGCTGCAACCATTTATAAAATATCATCTGTGAGAAATTCAAGGAATTGTGTATCTTTGGATTTCTATGAAACAAATAAAAAATGGCATATTAGAACCAAACGAATAAAAAAAAATAATAATTAATAGCTGCATATTAACTTTTGCTACAATTTTTAAGTAAAATTAGTAACATGTAGAACATATGTTTATTATTATTTTTTTATTTATTTTCCCATACATAACTAAAAATAAAAGGAAAAAAAAAGTATGCTTTATAATGACAACATATCAATATAATCACCAACTGTATGAGTATAATGATTAAAAATATAAAATTTCGAGCCACTAAAACATAATACAACTCTTGAATATTTTATTTTTCTTTATATTTTATATAAAAGTATAAATAATTAGACAAGATTCGACTAAACTAGAATTAGACTAGAAGAATTAGCCGTAAGGTATCAGTGAATTCTCGCATTTAAGGAAAGCATTTATATTACAAAGCATTGGATATTTTAAAGCATGTGAAGTTACGAAATGTTATTGAAACTCAGCAATATTCAGTTTTGGACAGATGTCCGTTTTATAGCATCTAATTCAATATTATTCCGTTTGGACTATGCAAGTTTTCCGTTTAATGCAGTTTTCTGTTATAAACGGGTTACATTTTCACAGGAAAAATTAACAACGTACAATAAAACCTAGGAAAACACAATTGCTAGGAATCTGAAAAAATTTCCGTTTTAAACAGGTTACCGTCTTAGCAGGTAGATTTGTACGATATCCTTTCGGCAGGATCATAAAAATTCCCCAATAGACAGATTTCATTTTCACAGGATTTCCGTATAAAGTTACACTCGATGCAGACTAACTAATATGTATAAAAATTCTCCAATAGACAGATTCCATTTTCACAGGATTTCCGTATAAAGTTCCACTCGATGCAAACTAACTAATATGTATAAAAATTCTTCAAAACACGATTCCATTTTCACAGGATTTCCGTATAAAGTTCCACTCGATGCAGACTAACTAATATGTATAAAAATTCTTCAATAGACAGATTCCATTTTTACAGGATTTCCGTATAAAGTTCCACTCGATGCAGACTAACTAATATGTATAAAAATTCTCCAATAGACAGATTCCATTTTCACAGGATTTCCGTATAAAGTTCCACTCGATGCAGACTAACTAATATGTATAAAAATTCTCCAATAGACAGATTCCATTTTCACAGGATTTCCATATAAAGTTCCACTCGATGCAGACTAACTAATATGTATAAAAATTCTCCAATAGACAGATTCCATTTTCACAGGATTTCCGTATAAAGTTCCACTCGATGCAGACTAACTAATATGTATAAAAATTCTCCAATAGAGAGATTCCATTTTCACAGGATTTCCGTATAAAGTTCCACTCGATGCAGACTAACTAATATGTATAAAAATTCTCCAATAGACAGATTCCATTTTCACAGGATTTCCGTATAAAGTTCCACTCGATGCAGACTAACTAATATGTATAAAAATTCTTCAATAGACAGATTCCATTTTTACAGGATTTCCGTATAAAGTTCCACTCGATGCAGACTAACTA
The DNA here is from genome assembly GCA_963931845.1 of Maratus michaelseni. Taxonomy (NCBI): domain Eukaryota; kingdom Metazoa; phylum Arthropoda; class Arachnida; order Araneae; family Salticidae; genus Maratus; species Maratus michaelseni. The sequence continues at coordinate 140,130,459 of OZ007587.1, read as the reverse complement.
ATATGTATAAAAATTCTCCAATAGACAGATTCCATTTTCACAGGATTTCCGTATAAAGTTCCACTCGATGCATACTAACTAATATGTATAAAAATTCTTCAATAGACAGATTCCATTTTTACAGGATTTCCGTATAAAGTTCCACTCGATGCAGACTAACTAATATGTATAAAAATTCTCCAATAGACAGATTCCATTTTCACAGGATTTCCGTATAAAGTTCCACTCGATCCAGACTAACTAATATGTATAAAAATTCTCCAATAGACAGATTCCATTTTCACAGGATTTCCGTATAAAGTTCCACTCGATGCAGACTAACTAATATGTATAAAAATTCTCCAATAGACAGATTCCATTTTCACAGGATTTCCGTATAAAGTTCCACTCGATGCAGACTAACTAATATGTATAAAAATTCTCCAATAGACAGATTCCATTTTCACAGGATTTCCGTATAAAGTTCCACTCGATGCAAACTAACTAATATGTATAAAAATTCTTCAAAACACGATTCTATTTTCACAGGATTTCCGTATAAAGTTCCACTCGATGCAGACTAACTAATAAATATAAAAATAAATTTAAAATAATTGTTCGTGAAAAATCGGGACTTTTGGAGTCTCGTACAGTGGTTCCGTGGGATGGATCTTGAAACTTCTGAAAATCGGGACACCTGGTAGCACCAGTCTTGACCCTCCGATCCTTAGTTTTCTATGCAATGTTAGTTGCTTAATCATACAATGTTAAAAATTTGCAGCAAATTGTCCACTCTATTCTGACCACAATATCGTCGATACCATGTTAAACTATCGAATGTGAAAAAATGCATTTTTCATTACTTTTTAAAATGGGCCGATTGTCACCACTACATTTTTATTCTTCACCAACGTTGCCAGTTTGGCTTCCTTTTTTATTCAGAAATTCCAAACCCATACCAGAAAATTCAAATAGAAATTTTTGGTTTATATAATGCAAACATTTCGTGATTACTTAAACTATTTTTCTTCTTAAAATTTCCGGTATGAATTCGGCATCTTTGAATAAAAAAGAACGCCAAACTGGCAACCCTGTTCTTCACATAAATTTTATTAATATTCTTACTAGGCGAAGAATTCTAATAAATTTTAGTTGTGACAATCGGACCATTTGTAAAAGTAATGAAAAATGCATTTTTTCACATTCGATAGTTTGACATAGTAGCAACGATGGGTAAAAATATGGTCAGAATATAGTTAAATTACGGTTATGTGACCGTTTTCTATAAAAATGGTCGAATGACTGGATAGTTTGCTGCAAATTTTTAATAGTGAAAGTTGTTTTGAATTATCATAACCAGGGCTTGACAAATGCAGTCACTAGGTCTCTAAGTTTATTTATCTGGCAACCAAATTATTTAATCTGGCGTTTTCTTTTTTTTTTCTTCTTTTTTTTTTTTTAACAGAATTAAGAAATGAGCCCAAATGGCATTTTTTCTCTCCGCTATTTCAACTGGTGCGCGGCAAGCAGCGATATTCCTCTTCTCTCGTACTTTTAATGGAAGAACCAAGTTTAAAAGGCATTTTCCATATCATGTACAAGAAACGCCATTCTTTTCCGTTCTAGCCATAGGTAGCATGTCATGTCAAGTGATTAGAATGTTCAGGAGGAGGGGAGACAGGAGCAGGTTTCAATAAAACAGCAAGAAATAGCATTAATCCATCCTTTGTGACACCTAAAATTAGATACAATGCGAAAAAAATACACATCATCAAACATAGATTTTTGTAGCACTTAACTACCTGGACATTTGAAGTATTTGACAATCAGCATTTTCCAAACATGCTGGTTAAGTCAGCCTTTAAAGTTCCTCCAGAGATATATAATTTTTATAATTTTAAATGCGATACATAGTTTATATTACCTTTCTAAATTGTGTACTATTATAAACTATGTAACTAATAATTTTATACTATCCTTGTTATTTTTTAATCAATAAATTCATAAAAAAACTTTTATGCCTTTAGAAAATCAATGGTGGCGGGGTAGGGGGGGGGGATTTTTACTGGCGGCTAGAATTTTTTGCTGGTTAGATTTTATTAAATTTATAAAGCCCTGATCATAACCAAAAATATTTGCAATCAGAAACTACTTTTAATTACTTTGCATTTACCTACTTTTATAACTGGCATCGACATATTAGAAGAAAATAATAATAATACAGTAAAATAATTAAAATAAAGAATTTGTTTAAATACATTTACGCTCTAGATAATTTCGATTAACGAAAGTAGTTTATATTACGTTTTCAGTTTTAACAAAATACATACATCTCGCATATTTTTAGTTGTTTCAGTAAATAAATAAACCTTTTAGATGCATTATATTAAGCAGTTTTCTAAAGAGAAAATAAATGAATTCTTCCTAGCCTAATGATTTAATTATAATTATTTTCTGAATAAAGTATTCCAGTCCGTGCTGCCTAGCTTGCACATAGTAAAATAAGCAGCTCATAATTTAATTAATGGAAATATTAAGTTATACTAAATTTTGGTTTGGTTGATTTTACGCAGCATTAATTAAATTGCGAAATTATTCTCTTCCTATTTTGTTATGACTTCCTCTTGATATGTAATCAACAACATAAAAATGAAAAATAAATGGATATATATATATAAAAAAAATATTCACCACAATTCTTAGATTTAAAAACTTAAAAGTAAGTGAAAAAACAGTCTTTGTTGTTATGCGGTCCGCAAGTTTTTTATTACTAGTATATAGAGAATGGAAAACAAAACAAAATGCTCCAAGTTCAAGCAAAAAAAATACAGCTTTTTTCGAAATAGAATATAAACAGATGAAAAGAATTTAAACAAATGTAAGTAAAAAGAAACATTTTTGTATTGTTTATACAAATATAAGTCCTTACTACACATCACTACACTATTACATCACTATATTTTCATGGAATTTATATATAAAATAAAAATTCTGTTAGAGAAGTTCAAAATAAAAATATAATATTAACAATAAAGAACGGCACAGACAACTTATACATATAGAAACTTTAACCATCATATCTGAACTCAATGCATGTTAATAAATAACTGTAAGGTTACGCAATAAAATACTTATTCTTTATTCTTTTAATTTTTCTTATAAATAATATTTCTTTCAATTTTATGACATTTTTTGAACTTCTCTAAAAGATTAAAACATTAAAATTATCATTATATTTGGTCATTAAATTCTCTTAATGTTTTAGCCAAATTTTTAAATTAATTTCCTCTTATTTTCTTTTTTTTTAAACATATTTAATTTTAGTGATGCTTTGGATTATTTCTTGACTTTTTAAAAAGTGAGCTCTGTACAATTAATTACAGAATTACTGTACATCTATATTAGTTAATTCGTTTAGCTAGCAATCATCCAATTTCTCTTAAAAAGATATTTTATAGTGATAAAAGGAAAAAAAATAAGTATTATTCAATTGCATAAATTTTTCTAAATTCTTAAACATAACTTTCGACTTAGTAAATAAATTTTCAGTTTAACATTATTTTGTAATAAAATTGTAAAGTTCAAATAAATTGAAAAACATTAAGCTACGTATCAAGAAATTTATTTATTTAACGTTAGCTAAAAATTAAGAGGTAATATAAACAAAAATTCTATTAAAGTATACATAATATATCTTTAAAGATTATTCCCTTGCCCCTTTTATTTTTCTTCTTATGTAATGTAAATAAATGGAAGCTATGCTTTTTAATCCTTTTCGAAAGTTTGTTGCACTCAGCTACATCATACTTTTTTATAACTTTTTTATTTTTAAAATACCAGTTATGTAATTTTTCATACAACAAAGTTATATTTTTCATTTACTTTTTATGCATTTTTAAGCATTTATTTGAAATGACAGCATTAAATGTGATTTTTTTCTATTATCTTGATTTATTTCAACTTTATTGTATTTGTTATTGTAAGTATTTATTAAATTAATAATTTTAATCGTAATTTAAATTAAAAGTTATAAAGGATGTTTTAATTTAAAAGGTGTAAAGGATACCCTTGCAAAAATTCATGAAGATTTATATAGTTAAAACAAAAGAAAAAGGTCATCCTTAAATTTTGATATTTCTTTTTAACACAGTTGAAAAGTATTTATGAAGTCTGTCTGCCGTGTGTTTTTCAGTGTTCGAACTCGCGTAAATATAGTCGGATTGCCATGCAATTAATATTGTTAATGAGGTTTACTATGACATGTTCGCTATTGAAAATTAAGTATGTAGCGTATACTTCATTTACAACGACAATCAAAAGAATTCTGTTACATTACGGTCTATGGGGGAAAATCGTTTGCGGTGTATTTTAATGATGTTACACTATTTCAAAAGTATTTAAATTCCTATATATCACTGAGGTGCACTGCAAGAGAGGCTTACTATAGAATACGTTGTACATAACATTCATCGTTAATTTACAAGTACTCACAATAGTTCTGATGTTACAATACTGTCTAAGAACAATAATTGTTGGACGTGCGTTTTAAATTGTGGTACTCGTTTTTAAATTAAACTATTTTTCTCCTATTACTTGGTAGCATAAATTCTATAGATTATATAACAGGGAAACACAAAAGTTCTCGATAATAGGGTACATTTCCGTTTATTAACGTAAATTGCTGAAGGAAAATTTACAACTGTGGTATGCGTTTCTTAACAGAATTTTATCCTAGTATGTAGTATATATACAAACCTATAGATCATATACAGCGCTGCACAAAAGACTTCGATATTTTCCGACTATTCATGGTAATTCCTGAAATTGAGTTGTCAAATGTATGTGTTTTCGAAACTGTTTACTTAGACATAATCTTTCACATTATTAAAAACAGTGAAGTTTTGTTAAAGTATCCTGGAAGTGTTGCAAAGTGTTTCATAATCTATGCTTGACGTATGACATTTCGTTCTTGTTTGAGTTTGAAATAGGAAAATTAATTTTGAACTTATTTTATTAAAAGATGTTCTGAATTTATCAAACTATATTAAAAATTTACTGAAAAAAGTTCGTTTAATCAATTTAATAATTCTTTTAACGCGAAGAAAAAAAAATCACAGATTCTGTCTTCATTTCTTTTGTAAAATCGTTACTTTATTTCGTGTTAATTATTCTGCACAGATTAAATTTTAGTAGCGCTTTAAAATTTTCGGTTTTTCTAAAAGTGGGTTACCCAGAACTTTCAGAATGGCTGTATCTAAATTATTAGTAGTTATTTAATTCATTTATTGAAAAAAAAAGTAAACACTTTCTTTAAAAGATAAATACACACATATAAACAAAGGAATTGAGTAGTATTCAAACAAACTTATCTAACATCTTCAAAATACCCACCCCCCTAACTTATAAAATTATATTTCTGTTTGATATAACTTTGCGATAAAATTCTGTAGTAATGTTGCAATAAAGCGAACAATGTTAAATGATATATCAGCAAATTTATTCATTTTTAACTAAAAATAAGATTTTATATAAACCAAATTTTTATTAAAGTCTACAGAATATATTTTTAAAGGTTATTCGTCTCTAGTTTTCTTGTTCGTTATTTAATGAAAGTAAAATAAAACTGAGCTTTAATCCTTTCTTTAGTTAGTTTCTCTGAGATACACAAAGATTGTATAAGTAACTTTTTTTTTAAATTCTAGTTATTATGTAATGTTTCGCATATAATAATATTATTACTTTTCAGTTATATTTTTACGTTACTTTTGCGCATTTGTCTGAAATGGCGACATCAAATGTTATTCTATTATAATACTCTGTGTATTATATCTATTATTATGGGTATTTAATAAATAAATAAATTAATAAATACAATAATAATTTTAAATATGCCGTCAAACTTCTTTAATACGAGCACAGTTAAAACGAGGATATGGTTAAAACGACCAATTTTGACATTAAGAATGGTTCATCATTTAAACTATAATAAGATTTTCACGCTTTTTACGAGATACAAAAGCAGAATACGAGCAAAGAAAAACATTTGTTAATTTCAGCGCAGTTTTCCTCGAAAAATTAGGAAAGAAATCCCTTTCTTATCGCACATAGTTTCCTTACACTGATAATATTTCTATATTACAACTGTCTGTCAAAATGTAATTTATCACTTTTACCTGACGGAATTTTAACCATCAAGCAGACCCCCCCCCCCCCAAATCCACCCAAGATATTCCAAAGGACTGCCCTGTGGTCTTGAAAGAATGAAAGAAAGGAGAGAGAGATAAGAATGTTATAAATACCGCCTTTTCGTAAAATTTAGAACTGAGTTTTTTAAAGGCAGGATCATACAAAAACACTTTTAGTTGCGTCCTTTTTTTAAAATTCCGACTCTGGGTCATATTAAACAGCCTTTTCATGTTTATTATTGTACTGTTAAAAGGAAAAGCATATCTGAAGCCAATAGCATTACAATTAATAGTCGTAATTAGCTTAATTATGTAAGTGTTTTTATAAATTTTATTATCTTCACGGGTATTACGAGTAACGGCTAATACGAGGACTGTTGTAATAAACCCCTGCTTCTCGTATTAACTGAGTTCAACTGTAATTTTAATATAAAAATGACAAATGATGCTAGTGAACTAACCCGACCAGATTAGGGTATATTTGCGATGTAAATAACGGCAAAATTATTACAGCTATGCAGTTGCTGAGACATTTTCCTATTTCAGAAACTGAGCAACGAAAGGTTACAAATGTGTATAAATATATCTTAATTTAATTTATTTTTTAAGTGAGAAAAAGTCTCTAAAATGATAAATGTCCTCTAAAGTAGAGGACATCTGGGCACATTAGAGTACACAATTTCATAATCATGTCCCAAACACATTGACCTCGGCTTTTATTCCTTAAAAATTGTTCGTAAACATATATTATAAATTACAAAGTTACGTAAAAAAAGGGTACAGAATTCTATGAAATCGATTAAAATTTTCAGGGGATTAAATTTGAAGAAATATAAAATTTTAATTTTTTGCGGGCCTAGTACTAAAAAAATTCCCAGTGAGTAAAATGTGTCCTATACACTAATAATGTCATGTACAAAATTTCAGCATTTTATCATAAAAAGTTGGAGAGATACGCTTAAACAAAGTTGGTGAGGGGTTAATCATAAATTAAAATGTAAATACTTAGAGCTAAAGTGCAGGCGACGCGACGCAGACATGCATCATAAGCAGATAAAATATGGCTCTTATTTTTAGTTTTATTAAAAATTTACAAAACTATGCTTCCTGAAAAATACCTTAAAATTTTACATGATGAATTATATAATAAAACTTGGAAATGGCATAGTCAATGAACATTAAAACAGCTTAGAAATTCAATAAAAAGTTAAAATTTTAGTGTACATTCACCTTATTTAATAATTAAAATTCATAAAGATACAAATGAATGTAAATATATTGCTTGAAGGTGCGTAAAAATATGCATAAAAACATTTAAAAGCACATTAAAGTCCTTTTAAAATCAAAATGTTTTCAACCGAACTCACTCGGTCTTCACCAGTGAAAAACTAATAGTTAAGTTGTTGTCTCTTCGCGTCTTCTAGCTTTCCCGGAATAAACCCTTCCACTTCAAGGTCCACATATGTTTGACAGAAATGTAAACATAATGCAACCCTTTTAAACAAGCTTTGTAATATTTGCGTAAAGTTATTATTTCTACACAATTTAGGTACTCATCGTTTGCTTTCGTAATTTGTCTACGACCCCTGAAACGCGATCATCCGACATAATTTTACCCCTTTGCGAACCATATTCAGGCATCAAAAAGTGGTTATGTAAGCATTTATGTATTTTCACATCTCTGCAACTTTTTATGATAAAATGCTGAAATTTTGTAGTGTACTTTATTAGTGTATGGGGCCCAAGTTACTCATTGGCAAATTCTTTGCACGGGGTAGCATAATTTTTTTATTTCGTATTTCTTCAAATTTAATTCCCTGAAACTTTCAATCGATTTCATAAAATTCTCTATCTTTTTCCATAGCTTTATAATTTATAATATATGTCCGTGATCAACATTTAAGGAATACAAACAGAAGCCAATGTTTTAGGAATACCCTGTATAGTTGAAAACTAAGAAAATAAAAAGAAAAGAAGAAAAAATAAATTCTCATTTTGATTTTTTAAATTAATTTAAAGTTACAAAATTAATTTTGAAATTAAATATTTTACTAATAGATCTTCTGAAAGAACGTCGTTTAATCCCATTTAAATGTCGAAGTCAAAAGAATAAACTTGAATTTTAAGTACAATTTTAAATTTTCATGAGTGCAAACATCGTTAAAATTAACGTTCCCGTACATTCAAGAAAAAGTAGAAAAAAAATCATTTGTTTTCTTTTCAACAACAAACAGGTTTGCTTTAATTTAAAAAAGGAAGCAAACTCATTAAGTATGGTAAACACTATCTGGAATCCATTAAAATTTCTGAATTTAATTATAGGTTTGTTTTCTTCTGCGTGTATTGGTTTTATCGGGCTTTGTATTTAATATTATTTTTGCTGCACTGTTGATGCATTCAAATGAATCCCAACAAAAGTTAAAAGTTAAAAAAAATGTTTCATGCATAATTAAACTTAATAGAAAAAAAAAACTGATAGTAATGTTTTTGTTGGAAATAATAAAAATTCAGAATTATAAATACATGTAGCCCAAACAAATTACATTGTACGTTTGTATCACAAATTCAGGGTGTCCCAGAATTCCACGTACAAACTACGAATGGAAGTAGAGTGCAGTACTAGAAACAATTTTTATATAAGGTACTAGGGTTAAAATTGATTTATTTTTTAAAAAATACAGTGTGTTCATTACAATCTAAACCTGATCGTCTGACAGTAAATTTATTTTTAATGAGATACGAATTTTCACTGTGATGATTTTTAGGTGCGTTCGTAATTATATAAATACGTAGCACCTATTGTCGTCGTCTAGTACGTCCGTCTGTCTGTCCGTCCGTCCGCATATAAGAACGCATAAACTACCCAACCGAATGGTTTGAAATTTAAGATATATTTTCTTTGCAGAATTTTGTCGAGACATTTCAAATTTTATGAAAATCGAATCAAAACTTTAGAATATATTAATAAAACTATTTATTAAGAAATTTCAATTCAAAAAAAAATTCGGTGCTTTCTTATTATAGGAGCTTCCGAGGTTTAATCGTGAAACGACCGAGATACTTATTTTATTACAGAAATTAATCTGCAGACGATATAATTCATTTCACAGAAATAAAAATCATCAAGATCTGAATATTTATATAACTAGCTATGGTACGAACGCACCTCATTTGTCACGTTTGACGTACAATTTCCAACTTGTTGGTTTGTAATTTTACCAATAAGAAAAAACATCTTATCTTTAGCAAAACTTTCTATAGACTTATCTTTTTTACGTAAAATATAACGAACCATGAAGGAGTAACAAGAAAAGTGGTGAAAGGGGTCACCATCCGTATTCAAACGGCGTCAAATTATACTCGCGAAGTTTCGGATCGTAATTTACATTACACACAGTGCCATATTAGTATGAAAAAATTTTTCGTTGTCATTTATGCATATAGAAGAGTTTATCGTGGGAAGTAAGTTCAGGGGGTGATTATTGAGAAGATGTCAAAGTTGGCGAATCCTTTGAAAAGACCTAAAGGATTTACTTTTACGGAGCGAAACAATTTGTTAAAACAAGAAGGTATAGTGGCACTTGGTTGTTTTGGCAATCCGCAGAGTGCGTTTCCTGGGTACTGAAGTACTAAACTGGAGTGTAGTTTTCCCTTATATTTTGTATGGTGAAGCAAGGAAGACGAAAATCACATCACTAGAGTTAATGTTCTTTAATTGGAGAAAGATGTCACACTTCACAATCTTCCATAATAGTAATATTTTGATCAATCAAAGTTTCAGATTTTTTTAAATGAATCTGATGAATATTGGTGAGGTGACATTTTAAATTTAAAGTCCGGGGTGAAGAACACAAACATAATCCAAAGAATAATCCAGAAATGCTGTTGAACGGGTCCGATCAAGTTCACGTAATCCAAAGAGTTTTAAGAACATCAAGGTGATTTTTCGTTATAAAACCAAAGGGTGGCCAAAGGGGCCAAGACATTTTTAGATGTTTATGAGATGAAGATCAGAGAGCAAGTGTTACTATCCGATATGAAAGTGGGCGCAAGGAAAAACACGCCAAGCGAGATACATTTCAAGCCAAGAGAATCGCATTTTTTGCGTGGGAATTGTAACCGTTACATATACAGCATATCAACTTCATAATTGACGTCATTGGAAGGGAAAAATCTTTTGGCGAAGATTGCACTTTGGCTAAAAAGAGAGATTAAGAATTTTACCGTTAATTATTGTTTTGGGAACAGGGCTTTCGAGGAATGCAGCAAAGGCGCCGTTTAAATGTTATAGACATCTGGAACAATATGCGAGACAAAGCTGACCATGAAAAGGAAAACATTTTATGCCTTGTATAATTTCATTTCTTTTGATATGTGGGAGACCGAATAAGTACGTTAATGATAATTTAAAAACAATATGCATGATTTTGACTAAAAGTCTTTCGTTGAAAGAGAAAGATAAAAAGGGTGCGCTTTTTAACAGCCGGGAATGTATATGAATTACGATTATGCAGAAAGGGGAAAATATATTTGATAAAATACATAAAATATAGATTGCTTTAATTTTTTTTGAAAGGAATATATATGGTATCTTTACCATATATATATCACCCCTTCACAAGATTTTGAAAAATTTAGAATGTCACCCTGTAAATATAATACAAAATATCAAAGCAGAAAATAATAATAAAAATAAAATAAGTATGCATACAATAATGTAAATAATAATATGTAGTACTACAATAATATCTTCATATTAGTATGATAAATGGCCATACATTTTTCAAATTGCAGCAAAATATACTTTTAAAGTCTTTGAAAAGTCTTTTATCCATATTAGAACTAATGTTAGCTGCAAACATATTTTTTTTTGTTTGTTTTCTTGCAAGTTTATTCATTTTACAATATGATGGTGCACCTATATAAATAAACTCTTAATTGTTCATTTTTTTTTTTTAACAGTCTTTAAAAAGAGTTCAAGAATGAAAAATTACAGCTGCATTTTTCTTTGAAGGTTTTCTCACGTGATTTTATTTATCAACAAACATGAGCATGATAAATGAGTCTTTAGTGCACAACATTTTTTTGTATTTGCTTAAAAAGTTCACAAGTTTGCACTATATTATTAAAAATCTTAAATGAAATGTAAATACAAAAATTTCAAAATAAAAGAAACACAATTACAATTATACAATGATAATATAGAGATTATAAAGATTATAAAGATACATATATAAAATATTAAACGTAAAAAAAGTTTTCGTGTAAAGACACAGGAGAGATAATAATGATGCAAGACATGGGCATCGAAAAAAATATCTCCCCTTAAACTTGTTGTAATAACAAGGAAGAGACCGCAGTTTAGGACATTGGTCATATTCGGGACAGGGCGTATTTAGGGAGAGGGGTTTATTTTTGGTAAACCCCCCTTGCTCCGCACATATTTGGAAACTCCGCCTATGATTGGAGCGACTCGGGTTCATCTACGGGTTTGAAAAAATAGTAAAATTGGGTACACCAATTTTAACAAAGTTTTGCTCTCATACACAATGGAATAAAGACCCCCACATGGGTAATAATTTTGAACGGGGCTTATTCCGCAAGGGCGAATAAAAACTAAAAAAAAAAGCAAAATAAATCAAAGTTTTTTTTTGTTCAAAAACCTAAAAATCCTTCCATAGACACGTTCTAGAGTGAAGAGAGCATAAAGTCACATTCGGGATAAATATATATTGTTTCGAAAATTAAATTCTCAAAATAATTCATTTATTTTAAGTTATTTAAAAATTCAAAGATTAAATTAAAAGGAAAATGAGTATTAAATTCAAATGAGATAATTAATTTGATTTTTTTTTTTTTTTTTTTTTTTTAAATGCTAAGTATACTTACAAATGCAGAGAGTGTTAATAGAATTATCAAATGTTTAAATTTATAACAATACCTATTATTCTTAATTTATATTATCTATATATTTTATTTATTTATTTATTTATCCATTTATTTATTTATTTTTATTTTTATTTTATTTTTTAACAGGATTTTAAATTATACGAACTTGCTAAACAAGAATATGGGTGGAAAAAAAATCTTTTGCCAAATAAACAAGTTCTGCAGTACTGCTACATAACACATCAACAATAGACCAGCCATATCACAATAAAAACAAATAATACAATACTACATAACATGCATGCATAAATACACCTGTTACCATGGATAAGGAGCATTTATGAATCTGGCAACAGAAAATTTTATATTCATATTAATATTTTATCACCTTTCGAGGACGTAAATTATAGGAATGAGCACTTTGTTCAATATTGTTATTACTAGGAGTATTGTTATGAACATTATGATAATTTAAGTCAAATAAATGGTTATTTCTAGGAGGTGCAAGTAAAAGTCTGTCTATATGAACTCTGAAAATTGAATTGTTAATATGAGAATTCAGTTGTTGAATTGAAAAAGAAACAGGTGAGTGTTTCTTTACAACTACATAAGGTCCTGTATACCTTGGCTTAAATTTATCTGATGATTTTAGGTATACAATGTCTTTCTCAGTAATTGGCCTGAGTTTTGCCTTTTTTTATGATATTCGTTTCTTTTAATTTGAGATGCTTTTATGTTGTCATAAGCTTTGTTGTAAATACCATTTAAATCATGAAGGAGATTGTAAAAGTCTACATTTTGGTCTAGAAAGGGTTGATTAGCATTTAAATCATATGTATCAAATATTAGAGATAATTCGCGTCCAAAATGTAAAAGATTCGGAGAGAAAGAAGTAGAATGTTTAGAACCATTATAGAGATTTTTATGAATAGCAATGGCATTTTCAAAGGAATGTCCTTCTTTCATTAAAGTATTGATTGAGTATTTAAGAGATGTGTTTATCCTCTCGCTTATAGAATTGCTAGCTGGGTGTGAGACAGAAGAGTGATTTATTTTAATACCTAGAGTATTATTTAAAGTATTATACACATAAGAACGAAATTGGGGCCCAAGGTCTGATAATACGCAGGCAGGACGCCCGAAAGTTGTCATATAGGCAAATAAACACTTTACAATTTTAGGTGCAGTTGTATTGTATAGAGGGTACAGTTCAATATGTCGAGAAAAATGATCCGTAACTGTGAGAATAGTTTGACCGTTTTTAAAAGGACCAACAAGATCAATTGAAATGGTATTTCCTGGTTGTTTAGGGGTATATGTTGGTTGAAGTGGGGCATTAGGTATACGATGATGTTTAGCCTGAAGACATAATAAACAAGAAGATACATAATTTAAAGTATCGGTGTACATACCTTTCCAACAATACCGTGAAGAGAGGAATTCATATGTTTTAGCTAAACCAAAATGAGATAGATGGGATATTGTTAAAACTTTAGGTTTTAAAGAATTGGGAACCATAATTACATACACGAAAGTATTATACGCAACATTACTTTTTTTTAACATTAAAACTTTAGAATCAGGATGAATGAAATAAGATGGAAATTTTTTTGAAGAACCTGATTTTAAAATCTCTTCATATATTGGAGCTAATTGTGAATCTTTTAATTGTTCTTGGACAAAAGTTTCATTAGAAATTTCAAGCAAAGCATCTTTTTTATTTTTACTATTAATGACTAAGCAATTCACAATTTTGTTGTTGTTATTTTCCTCAAAATCATTTTCAACAATAGGTAATGCCTGTTTATCTTCAGAAATGAGATTAGGATTAGAATTCAAAGTTTCAATATTTTCTTCAGTAAATTCGCATCGGGATAAATAATCTGCTAGAACATTAGAAACACCTGGAATATGTTTAAAAGTAAAAGTGAATTTTGATAGCTGCATGAGCCAGCGAGTGGTGATATCTGCCGGATTAGTGTTTTTTTTGTATTTATCAAGAGGTTTACTGTCCGATAAAATTATGAAAGGACGATTATAGATATAGTAATTGAAAGCATTTACAGATTTTACAATGGCCATAAGTTCTAACTTTAAAGCTGGATATTTCTTTTCGGAGGGTTTGAGAGATTTTGAGAAGTATGAGACAGGAAGCAACTGATTATTATGCTCTTGTAATAATACACCAGAAATAGCGATACCCGAAGCGTCCGTGTTCACGTAAAATTCTTTGTCCCAATCTGGTAGACGTACCATTGGTGGTTGAAAAAAGATTTTTTGAATATTATGAAACACATTTTGATGCACCTCTGTCCATTTAAAAGTTGAGGATGGTTTTGATAAGTCTATGAGGGGCTGAATAAGTTTAGAAAATTCTGGAATTAAACTCTTATAAAAAGTAGCTAGTCCTACAAAACTTCTTACCTGCTTTTTTTGTTTTTGGAACAGGAAATGACTTAATTTTTAGAATATTAGCTTGAATTGGAGAAATAGTGTGGTTATGAATATGAAAACCAAGATAATCAATATTATTCTTGTGAAAAGAACATTTAGAAGGTGACAAAGTCAAGTTGTATTTTCCTAAGATTTCAAGAATTTTTGTTAGTTTATCGTACGTTTCCTGAAATGAGTTAGAGCCAAAAATTAAATCATCTTGATAGGCATAAATTCCTTCTAACTGCATTTCATCCAATAAACTATCCAGAAGTGCTTGAAAATATGCACTTGCATTTTTTAATCCAAAACAGAGTCTTTTATATTTAAATGAACCGATCATAGACGTGAAAGTGACCTTATCCTGATATTCTGAAGGAAGGTCAATTTGATGGTAGGCCTGTTGGAAATCAAGGGACGTGAAAAATTTATATTTAGATAAGTTGGAAATAATATTTTGTATTTTAGGGAGAGGGTATGAAGAAGATTGTACAACTGTGTTTAACATCCGTAAATCCAAGGCAAGACGAAATTTTTGTGTACCTGATCCATCAGGTTTTTTTCTGACAAGAAGGATTGGACAAGAACATTCCGAACATGAACGTTCAATGATACCTGCATCAACTAATTGGTTTATTTGTGTTAATACTTCTTTTTGAAGTGCTTGAGGAATTGGAAAAGGAAGTGTTTTAATTGGGAAATCGTTAATAAATTTAATGTTTGGTTTAAATTTATCAGTATGACCTAACGTTTTCATAGATTTTGAGAAAACAGCAGAATTATTCAATAATAACTCTTTCAATAGTTTAGCTTCAGTATTCGGTAAGTGTTGTAAATTAAAGTCATCTTGTGAGAGATCACGTTTTCGTTGATTCAAAATATCAGTAGAAGCCTGAATGAAATTTACAAATTGTTTGGTTTCTTCTTTGAAATTACTTTTAACAGCCTCTAGCTGTTGGGCATCTTCCACAATCTGGTCAATTGGCGTTAAGAAACCAATATTTGCTCTTTTATTTACATGAACATTTTTAGTTGTCATATTTTTTACATAAATTTTAAATTCATGTGGGTTTGATTTATCAGTCTGAATAATCGAATCAAAAGCAAGAATATCTTTTACAAGCATGTCATTCTGAAATAAATATGGGGTATCATGAGAAATTTGTTTTGCGCGTACAGAAATACATTTTACCTCATTTGGAGAAATAACCAGTTTGTTTACTAGACAAACATTATGAGAGATATCAGTTTGTACATTTACGTTATGACATTCCGCTGATTCTGAGTTATCATCTATGTAGATAAAGGGAATTCTCAGATTATCAAGTTGCATTATTTTGTTACCTAGATCTAATGTGATGTTAAATTTCTCAAGAAAATTTAATCCCAAAATACCATCAAATTTATACTCTTTAGGAATGTCAACAATGTAGAAGTAATGCGAAAAGTGTTTTTGTTCAATTTTGAATGAAATTCGAATACATGCTGTAAAATCTATCTTAGAATTAACTGTAGTTAAAGTCACATTAGTCCCTAAACGTTTATACTTAAGCACATGTTTAAGTTTATCAAATAACTGTACAGATAAGAGGCTAGTTGTACTTCCAGTATCCACAAGTAAAAAGGTATCTTGTTTTGCGATGGAGGCCCTTATAAGGGGAAGTGTGGGAGAGTACTTATTGACATTCAAAAGAATTTCATGAAAAGAATTATCGGTCGGTGCTGTATCAGTGACACTGTGAGAATCAATAGAATTTTGGGGAAAATCAGTTTGTACAGCTGTTGTATTTGCAATGGAAATATGCTGAGAAGTTTGAGAACCTGTTGAATTAACCAGTCTCTCAGCCGATAATTTTGGAAGAGAATTATCAATGTAAAAACATTTATCACTGTGTGCTGACTCATTTTCACATGCAGACATACACTGGTCAGCCTTAGCATACGTCTCTAGGGGTTTAAATTTTTGTTTTGTGGAAACCTGTCATTTCTATCACTGTTATATTTACTAAATTTTTGATCATAACGCGCGTTCGCTCTTTGCCATCTGAAACATTTCTGCGCTATATGCCCAAGACGAAAATATAACTGGCAACGATCATTATTTCTGGCCCAATTATTTTGTCTAGTTTGTGGCGCTCTATGAAATTTTGACTTATAACGAGCCTGAAAGTTTTGTCTGTTGACATGTTTACATTGTTTTGGAGACTCCGATTTTCTTGATGTTTGAGCAAAATTTAAGTTATTAATTTTCTCCGTTAATTCCTTAATTTTACTTTCTAATTGATTGCATTCTACATGCGCCGAACTGCTAGCAGACAAAACATTGTTATTTATGAAAATCTCTTGTAGAGATTGTCCCCTGTCAATTGCTTTATCAGATGTGTTGATGCCTTCTTCTTGCAATTTAATTTTAATGTCCGAAGGTAAACAAGATATTAATCTAACGTATTTTATTTTATTTAATGCGTCTTTGTCAAAAATTTCGGGGTATACCTTTGCTACAAGCACATTAAGTCTATGAGCAAAATTTTTTACAGTCTCCTGTGGTAACATTGTTAAACAATTTAAATCATTTAAAGTTGTAGCCGAAGAATTCTGTGAAAAGAATTTTTGAATGCGATCGCGAATGAACTCAAAATCTTGTGCGTTATAAAGTACAGGGTCCTCCAAATAATATTTCTTAGCGGGACCTTTCAGTTTAGTTTTAAGATAATCGACAGTTTGTTCATTAGTTATTTCCTTAATTTTCTGGTAAGTTAAAATTTGATTAAAGAAATGATCAACCAATTCTGGGTCGCCGTAAAAATCATCAACAACGTACTCAAAATTCTTAGAATTAGCCATGATGATATCACCTTAAAAGTTTAATTATTATTATTATTATTATTATTATTTTTTTTTTTTTTTTTAGACACAGGTAAAATATCATAAAATAAGCAAAATAAAAAAAACAACAATTTTAAACAAACCACACTTGATAATTTATTTAAAAATTATTAAATATTTAATCTTAGAAAACTTCAAGAAAATTTAACTATTAAAAAGATTGGTTTTAAATACTGAAAAAATATAAGATAGTAAAATAGAGCATATGAGAAAAACATATTTTTCCGTCATAAAATTGTCATATAAAATGCAAAATAAAGTCTCCATGAGTGTAAAAAAGCACTTTTATCTTACCTGTACCTAATAAAACTTATTATAATCTATTAAAACCTTTTTAAAATATTTACAGTATAAGATTTTTATTAAATAATTAAAAGTTCAATTTCTTTTTTTTTATCAACCTTTTACAAGAAAAATTCTTACCTCTGAACATATCCATGCGCTTTTCTGCAAATAATATCAATATAAAAAAGAGCACTGCAAATTCTTAACAAAAAAAAACACTGAAAATCCTTAAAAATAAAAGAATGATATCTTTTATATTAATCTTTCATTACCGCGTATTCTCAAATCACTTTTAGTATTCTTTCTTTGAGTCAGAAACAATAAGAAAAACTACTCCAGCTAGCACAGCGTAATTGGGAATCGAATTATTCAGTATTCTTTTAGTTCACAGTTACACGGCAATTTGAAAAAGTTTTTCGATGATTGAGGAAAGAATAAATAAAAAGAACATAGTAGAAGTTCACGATAAAATAGGATATTCAATGTAGATGCGGGCGCAGATTTTATGAATGAAAACATCACTAATTGAACAAAACCACATGTTCAAAAGCACTTGTTGAAAGACCTAGATTGCAGATTCTCGAACTGCCGAAGAAAAAAAAAAGGCACAAAAATGCACGTCTTATACGATGAATATATTTCACAATAGTACTTTGCGTACACCTTATGGAATAAATGATTCAGGAAAAAAAGGTTTCTCATCCTAAGAGCTCGGATATCTTTAGTTATATGATCCACATTTGCATATCTCACGGAAAATGTTTAAGTTTGAAGATAGTAACTTTTGATGATGAGTAAAAGAACAATCACAAGCAGCCTCCAACACAAGCATTTTCAGAATGAAAAAAATAGTCAGAAAAGTTGCAAATTAAAAGTTTTGTTTTTTCGTTTTGTGGCCCCAATGACACACCCTTTAGAAATTGTCGTGCGAAAACGATCACATCCAGTTCAAAAGTCCGGCACCAATGCATATGAAAAAAATTTTTCGTTGTCATTTATGCATATAGAAGAGTTTATCGTGGGAAGTAAGTTCAGGGGGTGATTATTGAGAAGATGTCAAAGTTGGCGAATCCTTTGAAAAGACCTAAAGGATTTACTTTTACGGAGCGAAACAATTTGTTAAAACAAGAAGGTATAGTGGCACTTGGTTGTTTTGGCAATCCGCAGAGTGCGTTTCCTGGGTACTGAAGTACTAAACTGGAGTGTAGTTTTCCCTTATATTTTGTATGGTGAAGCAAGGAAGACGAAAATCACATCACTAGAGTTAATGTTCTTTAATTGGAGAAATATGTCACACTTCACAATCTTCCATAATAGTAATATTTTGATCAATCAAAGTTTCAGATTTTTTTTAAATGAATCTGATGAATATTGGTGAGGTGACATTTTAAATTTAAAGTCAGGGGTGAAGAACACAAACATAATCCAAAGAATAATCCAGAAATGCTGTTGAACGGGTCCGATCAAGTTCACGTAATCCAAAGAGTTTTAAGAACATCAAGGTGATTTTTCGTTATAAAACCAAAGGGTGGCCAAAGGGGCCAAGACATTTTTAGATGTTTATGAGATGAAGATCAGAGAGCAAGTGTTACTATCCGATATGAAAGTGGGCGCAAGGAAAAACACGCCAAGCGAGATACATTTCAAGCCAAGAGAATCGCATTTTTTGCGTGGGAATTGTAACCGTTACATATACAGCATATCAACTTCATAATTGACGTCATTGGAAGGGAAAAATCTTTTGGCGAAGATTGCACTTTGGCTAAAAAGAGAGATTAAGAATTTTACCGTTAATTATTGTTTTGGGAACAGGGCTTTCGAGGAATGCAGCAAAGGCGCCGTTTAAATGTTATAGACATCTGGAACAATATGCGAGACAAAGCTGACCATGAAAAGGAAAACATTTTATGCCTTGTATAATTTCATTTCTTTTGATATGTGGGAGACCGAATAAGTACGTTAATGATAATTTAAAAACAATATGCATGATTTTGACTAAAAGTCTTTCGTTGAAAGAGAAAGACAAAAAGGGTGCGCTTTTTAACAGCCGGGAATGTATATGAATTACGATTGTGCAGAAAGGGGAAAATATATTTGATAAAATACATAAAATATAGATTGCTTTAATTTTTTTTGAAAGGAATATATATGGTATCTTTACCATAATTAGTTTTGTATTTCCTGTCCTGTTATCGTATTTCACATAAAACAAGAAGTATCTATCGAAAATTTCGTTACAATACCTACATAATGTTTATGCTATAAATGAAAATCCGGGTGTGGATTGCAGTGAAATGCCTGTATTTTTGACTAAATAAATGAATTGCGGTCCTAGTTTCTCATTCATGTTTTTTTGTTGTAGTGTACTCCTCCCCGCCCCTCCTCCAAATTTTTTACACCCTACATAAATGTAAAAAATTCAATTGTAAATAAAATTATCGTTGAATATTTCAATGCTGAGTTTAGGAATGAAATATTCGCTTTATAATCTTCTAGTAGTTGTGCCGTCAAGCAGTTAGATCTTCAATGTTTTTTAAATCGATAAGGTCAATTTTCAAGAGCATTTCTGAGATATTCTGTAAAAAGCAGATCGAGCAAACATGCTGATAATCTTTTATACTAGTTAAAGGCTACAGTTTCCTTTTTAAAATACTTTTACCTGGAATATCAATCAAGGCAGTGGTATTCACTACGTCAGTAATTCCCAAGCTTGTGCACTTGCAGAGTCCTTCTTAGAAAGAATTTCTATGAAGGAGCCCTTAAGCCTGTTTTGGTGAAACTTACTGTGTAGTCCAATAATCACGCTCCACAGAGATATGTCGTTGAGAAATGCAGCAACACCAATTCTGCTTTCTCGGATAAGGTTTTGAATTCATCTGAAAAATGGCATCAAAACTCTGATAGTCATTGATTTTGAAGAACGATCTTTAATTTGATGTGAGATGTCAAATCAAGGAAGACCTCATATTTCGATGAGTTTAAACTGGTTGGTTTTCGGTTATAATTCTGAACACATTCAGTACACAATTAAAGTTGTCAAAAGCATTCTATTGAGCTGTTGAAAGATATTGTTCAAACGACTCTTTCAAAGCTTTCGAATGTCCCTGCATATTTCTTTGTATTTTCTTTTGAAGATGAGTGTTGTTTGCATTCATTTTTAGCAAGAGAAAAGTAATCGATATCCTTCTTTCTCCCACAATCTAACCAATACCCGTTTAAATTTAAAAGGAAGATAAAATGTCGGTCAAATATGCAATTTTCACACCCAGTCTTCACTAATTAAAATTTTTGCCAATTGGATGTTATGGATCGTCTAATATAACCTCTGCACGCAGTTTCAGCAAACGTATAAAAGCTTTTCCTTAACTTAACCATCTTACATCAGTATGATGGAGGAGAAGGACGGTTTCTAGCTTACAATAACTTCACACATACGTGTAGAAAGTTTGCTTTTAAGAGCTGATGACTTTATATAGTTTATTATTTTAACGGTGCCATTTAACATTGTGATAAGTTCAGAAAACATTTTCTCGGGGAAAGTGCGTGTCTATGAAGAGTGCAATAGTGTTGCTACAATACTTTGTCTTTTCTTTAATTTTTGCAATGACTTCAGCATTGTGACCCATCATTGATCATCATCGATGCATACATGTACATAGATTTTCCAAGGTTAAACTGCATACAACATTTGCGTACATCAAGTGAATGCATTTGTTGATAAGTATTAATCGAAAAATTCTTCGTTTTAAGTAGTGTACTCGTTTGAAGTGGTCTTCAAACAACATCGTCCTGATGGCTTTTTAAATATATATAGCGGGAAAATACTAATAAAACTAGTAATCCAGTAACGCCAGTCTGTACGTGAGTCATGTTAATAACTATTCCACTTTAGTAATTAACATGGTCTGGCGTGGTTAATATGAAGCATTTTCTTTAGGGAGTTGATTCAAGAATGGTGATTCCATGATTGCTGAGCTTCGGCATTTTCTCATTCGTTTAGATGATCATCAACACAGAAACGTTCCGAACAAGAAAACTAATTTGTTGTGAATACGTTAGTTTCTGACAGATTGATTCGTCGTTAATATAAAATTTCCAGGTAGCTTCGTGGTGCAACTATCGAAATGTATCATTCCTAATGGTAAAAATTTGGACAATTCCTTCTTCAAAACGCGTTGACGACACGAAGATAATTATGGTAAAAATTGAAAAACATTACTTTCTATGAAACGACAAGATCAAACTTATAAATAGAATGAGCAGACCTTCACTAGTCTTTAGCCCCGTGAACATGACTGAAGACAAATCCAACATTCTTCTTTAAATGAGAATTTAAGAGACAATTTATAAAATAGGTCTTTACACTTTCTACACAAAGCCATTATTGAATAGTGTTCTGGAAGCTTAACCCGTGGTGTAGATTTAGCGTCACATTTTGTTCATTTTTACCCACTTGAAACAATGAACATTATGTTCGTTATTGAGTAGGATTCCAAATACACTGCTCAAAACAATTAAAGGATATTTGAAGTTTTATATAAAATAAAGATATAAACGAAATTTTTTTTGCCGAAAATAGAAGAAGAGAATCACAAATGCAAATTTTTCTGGTTTTTAAACTGTGGAGTATGCAAATTTTGAGTTCGACGTCAAAAACGTCGCTTCAGCTGCAGCGAATGAAATTTGACTTTCAACTGGATAAAAGAGAATGAAGACAAGGATGATCGGCATTCAGTGATTATTTTGTTTCGATGAGTACGATGTCTCAGCGAAGTCATTTGACAGATTCAGAAGCTTGGAGAAATGTTGGTAGGTTAGAAGGGGGCCAAACTCAAGCCGAAGTAGCGCAAGCCATTGGAGTGTCACAAAGTGTCATTTCCAGGATCTGGAACCGTTTTTTGGAGAGTGGATGTGCAGGCCGAAGACCAGGGCAAGGTCGTAGACGGGCAACAACGCCCAATGAAGATCGGTATTTAGCGTTAACAGCTCGGAGACACCGAAACATGAACGCTACTCTTCTCCAACATCACCTTCGCTCGGCTACAGGCACCACGATTTCAACTCAGACTGTCCGAAACAGACTACATGCTGTAGGTCTGTATGCTCGCCGACCGATGGTATGTATTATATTAACATCAAGGCATCGTCGCGACCGCAGGGAGTGGGCAACCGAGCATGTCAACTGGAGGAGAAATGAATGGAGCAATATTCTGTTTTCTGACGAGTCCCGTTTTTCTGTGCATCCGGATATTAGGCGTATTTTCATCTGGAGGGACCGTGGCAGTAGGAATAATCCTGCGTTCGTGCACGAAAGTGTCAGATTTGGCGGTGGAGGAGTGTTGGTGTATGGTGGCATCTCCATTGACGGGCGCACTGACCTCTACATCATTCGAGATGGATCTCTGACTGGTCGCCGATATAGGGATGAGATCCTCAGACCTATTGTAGTCCCTTACGCTGCAGAAATCGGAGATAACTTCATTTTACTGGACGATAACTGCAGGCCACATCGTGCAAACCTGGTGGAGGATTTCCTTTTCGAGGAAGGAATCGTTCGAATGGAATGGCCAGCGTGTTCTCCAGACATGAATCCAATCGAGCACGTTTGGGACGCTCTAGGAAGACGAGTTTCTGGCCGCCAACAACCCCCACAAACTCTCCAAGAACTGGAAAGAGCTCTTCTGGAAGAGTGGGGCAGAATACCCCAACTCGTCATTAATAGCCTCATTGAGTCCATGCCTCAAAGGTGTTCAACGTTGCTGACCGCCCGTGAAAACCATACCCCCTACTGAAAATGATTTTCTTTGAAGAAAACACCTTTTCTTATTCTTTTTTTCTCATATGCGCAAATTGTGTTTTTTTCCTTTTGTACACAAATGCGCAATAAAATGCATTTTTTTCTGCCAAACATGTGTAATTTATTCTCATATAACCTACTATGTCTGTCGACCATGTATCAATCAGCTAAAAAGTTTCCCAGATACAAAATCCACCTAAAACTGCAATATCCTTTAAATGTTTTGAGCAGTGTACAATTACAACAAATGCAAAACTTGCTTTTGATGACAATGCTGATTTTTTATTACAGCATGAATACCGAATACCGATTTATTTTAAAGCAGCTATCACCTCGTAATTATCATGGAGTACTTTGAGTTTTAGAGAGTTTTCGATTTCAAATAACAGAGACTTCATAGTATCACATTGCAATATTGCATATTTTGAACTCAATGTATGAATGATTCTCATTCTGTAAGCGTTCCTGTTAATACCGTTGCCACAATAAAAGCAAAAATAATTACTTACAAATATCGGATGACAGTTACAGAATTACGTATAACTCAGATTAATCAGCGTACTCTAATTCTTTGAAAATCTACTCAATTTCCTAAAGATAAATAAAAATAAACAAAGAGCAACTATATCCACTAATCTGAATTTAACTTAAATAATTATCCTGAATTCAATTACACTTTTACATAAGATCACAACAATAAGTCAGAAATAAACATAATAATAAGTCACAAATAATAAATTTTTATGTAGCATATTTGATGCAGTGCAGATAATGGCTTGTTTGGCAAACAATTCAAAAGAAAAAAGATGTCTGACAAGCTGTTACTTATCTAAACCATCCTTGTTTTTTGCAAAAGAACGAGCAACTGCCACGAAAAAATACCAATGCGCTCCAGAATAAAATAGTTTGGAAACGTGTTTTATATACTCTAAAACAAGCGTATGTGGGCGCACTTTCGATGACGGAGCCTTTTTAGAACTTATATGTATAAATACATATTTTCTCTTATGGTTTGATAAATACTATTACTGATTAAAATAAATATAAGTTTTTAATCTGTTCAGTTTTTTTAAATGTGAAATCTGCTGTGAACTAAAAAGGAAATAAATTGAAAATAAATCAATTTGCGGCATTGGTTTCATTCTTTATATTCAAGTAATCACGAAAAAGCTTTGCTCCTCTTTGAAGATTAAATATTTCTGAAATATACATATTTATCCATCACACACCTATAAATATATATCTAATGTACAACCCACGCAACCACATTTAAATAAATATGCCTGTGAGGGGAAAGACAATGTGCCCACGTACATGTTTAAAGAAGTCAAATGTTAGTAAAAAGATTGACTACCCTTCTTTAAAAGATAAAATGCCAGTTTTAAAGCTAATATAGATAATATAAGCTTTCGATTAACCAAATTACTTTGTATAGCCACAAAAAAATTCCTTAATGAGACATGTAAATGAGAGACATGTATCATAACGTAAAGTAATTTCTAGTAGTTTGGGATTTATAGGAAGTATATGTGACATTCTTGAAGTAATTCTATTCGTGTGATAATGTGAACAATAAAAAGCTACTCTACAGTTGTCTGTGTCAAAAGAATTCAGATGTATTTTAATCATAAAGTTATATTTTTATGAGATTTTTATTTTCAGTTTTATTTCTATAAATTATGTCATGCAATCTTAAATTGCTGTTTCTTCAGTTATAATATATTTAAAGAAAGTAGTGCGTTATTCTTACTTTTATTTTTGAGGCGTGAACCAGACAGACATTTATATTGTTTAGTATTTGTACTGTAGATAAAGCACTTTTCTTTCATTAAATTTCACCATAATGGACAGGGCAAAATTAAAGCAAAATTAAAGTTTTAAGTTAAAAAATATATACAGGGTCATTCATAATTCCCTCCGGGGTTTCGAAACGTTATAGTAAAAAAACGAAGACGAATATGAAAAAAAGAAACATATGAAATTATTCCGAAACTATTCAAGTTTTACTTACATACATTACAGGTGTTCTATGTGTGAACCCTTGGTCACACGGCATACATCCATGCGATAGTCCAGTTCCTGCCATACTCCGTTTCTTTAAATCTGAATCAGTGGTGTCAGTTCAACGGGCCTTTCGTAATAAATATCGAAAACAGGGACCAACTGACAAAACAATTCATGTGTGGTACCGGAAATTTAAAGAAACGGAGTATGGCAGGAACTGGACTATCGCATGGATGTATGCCGTGTGACCAAGGGTTCACACATAGAACACCTGTAATGTATGTAAGTAAAACTTGAATAGTTTCGGAATAATTTCATATGTTTCTTTTTTTCATATTCGTCTTCGTTTTTTTACTATAACGTTTCGAAATCCCGGAGGGAATTATGAATGACCCTGTATATCTAAATATATTCGAAACTGTTACGATTTTTGTAGGGAAAATTGAACTCTAAAATGCCAAATATATAATAATAAAAATAAGTTAAATAAAGTTTATATGAATTTACTGTCGATATTTTCAGGACAGTGGTTTAAATATTGGTCAGAATGCATCACTTCGTAAAAGACGATGGTGATCTTAATATCTACCAAGCACCAAGCGCTTTTTTTCCCTCGTAGTTATTGTTAACTTGTGCTTTGGTGTAGCATGATTAAAAATAACTGTGATGAAAAGAAGTGCTTGCTAGATTTTAACACATTTTAGGCCGATGATGGTTGCATAGGATTCTTGACTTTGAAGTTTTTTTCTTTGATGAATTGTTTTATTTGGGTTCTATAATGGTGACTATATTTTAAAGGCATGTTCTGAAAAACAACAAAAATGTCTTCATAAACTTTGTAGTGGACTAGCAACTCTTTTAGAAAGGGAGTCTACTTTTCAATGGGAACGCTCTGTCGATCAAGGCTACACTAGATACCGGGCTTGCTCATTCATTATCATGACGTCACAAAAGGTGGCTGGCCGCGACCAGCGATTGGTACAAAGCGACGAGCCCATCGTTTTGTGCAATCGCTGTATGTTTTTCATTTTGTCGTTTCGCTTTGAACCAATCGCTGGTAGCGGCCAGCCACCGTTTGTGACGTCATGATAATGAATAAGCAAGCCCGGTATCTAGTGTAGCCCTGTGTCGATACTAACCAGTGTGCGCAGGAGCGACATCTGTAGTTTATTTCAATTTAATTTTATGAAGTGTGTTTGCGAATCTCGGAATCTGCGGTTATTGGCTTTCGCTTTGGTTTTATGCAAATTACTTTACGTCAATGTGCTGAGTATAAAAGCAGGATCGAATTTCGTATCAGCAAATTTGGTTCGAAACCTGCTTTTCGAGGATAGAAAGACCAGCTTACAGTTGTTGGAAAAAAACCTCGCACGAAACGCCTGATTACCAATGGGGCAAGCTTCCACCAGTAATTCTTAATAGAAACTTTCGTCTTATTCATGTAAAATTACTGTCACGAATAAGGCAAAAATTTCTATTTCTTTTTACTGGTGGAAGTTTGCCCCGTTGGTAATTAGGCCCTACTCACACGTGTTCCGGGCACCGAAAAGTTTGGCGTTTAGCTGAAGGGGAGTTGCAATTTGGGTAAGCGTGAACTTTGCTTATAGTTCGATAAAGTCTGTCGAAAACCACGGGTTGCTAGGTTTATTAGCATTTTAGCTGTAGTTCGTAAAATTGTGAACTAGTCTTTGTTCATAGCAGTAGCCGTGCTTGAATCTCGAAGTTATTAGTGGTGTATATTAGTGGTGTTATATTAGTGATGTATATTAGTGGTGTTATATTAGTGGTGTATATTAGTGGAAGTTATTAGTGGTGTGAACCGTCTTGGAGTTCTTTATGTAAGTAAGTTTCTTGAATTAGTAATTTTGCATTTCTTCGTATTATTGAATATTGATCCAAGGACAAATTATTGTTAATCGCAGCGTAGCGTAGGCAAAATATAAAGGAAGTTATATCGCATCCCTTCCCAATTGGTTTTAAATAAAATATTTTGACATATAAATCTGGTTATATATGTCCTTTGAAGTGTGACGGCCTTTCCGATAAGGTTACAAGTTTACTACTATATTCAATTTACAAGAGTGAACACATAAAGGGTTTTTTTTTTCTTTTCTTTTCTTTCTGATTTACAAAGGATAATTTTCAGGATCATTTTCAAAAATAAAATTTCGATATGTTTAGATAGTAGAATATTGACCTTTAAAGTTATTAATTCAACATTAGTTACCTAAAAGTGCCAAAAAAATATAGATTGATTGAATATAAAGGCAAGAATTTGACGAAACTAGTAAATAGATGTGTTGTTGCGCGAATAATTATTAATATTGATAAAAATTGTGAATATGTTCATAAAAATATGTTAAAAAAAAAAAGAAAAAAAGAAAAGTTTAATTTTTTTTTCTTCTGATTTTGGTGGATAATGGATGGATTAAGGTAGTGGGTTGTGTCTTTTAAGAAAGAAAGACTACTCGTCGATTCCTAAAAAATTTGTCTTTAAAAGATTAAAAAATAAGATTCCAATTTCTTTAATTTTGTGGGAAAGTGCTATTGCACAAAATCAGCATTTTTGATTTGTGTCAACCAATCACTTCACAATAGTCATAGGTATAGTAGAAAACAATGGCAATGTTAAATGGCAATAGAAAGTGTTAAAATTGAAAATTGCACCATTTGACACTATGTAGAAACAGAAGAGTCTTCATTCTGTAGAAATTGAAGCGATTTTCCAAAACATATTTTTTCCTGCTTTACAACGCAAAACTCTCTGACAATTTTTTTTATTTAATTTTAATGTCACATCATGATACTAGCAGGCATGATCATTAAAGTAATTTGTAATCAAATAGTTATTTTCAATTTTCTGTAAATGAATTACAACTTGAGTATAAGCTATTATTGTCTCAGGACGGCAGATTTTTTTTCTTCTTTCCATCGCTGTCAACTTTGACAAAATTTTCTGAAAGATCTTCTTCTTGTTACAAAAAATAGAAAAAACTATTCTATGATGTAGCTCCAATTTGGAGCGTTTGAGAACAAAGATGAATTAAAAAATTAGAAATTAGGCAGTTTGAATTTGAGAATAGCCACCAATCGTCGCAAACGCATTCACACTTTTTCTTCCAATATGCACACTTATGTTCTTACCTCAAACTATATTACATCTTTACAATCACTAAAAGCTCTATTCTTTGTTTTTATTTATTTATTTATTTATTTTTCAGTCGCACTGTAATTTTCAACCAAATGAAAGTACAACGATGGTTTGCGTATAAAAAATTGCAAAAGCAAATAAAAACTGTAAATAAAAAAATACATATTTAGTTGCAAGTATAACAATAAGCACAGTCATTTCAAGTTGCTGAAAGACAAAAACCATTTACGTTTCTTTTAAGCCCATACATTCTTTAATATTTTATAAAAATATTATTTTCAAGTTAGGTTATTTTCTTAAGATGCGCTTATTGTATTTGCAAACAAAAGAGAATATAAACATTTTCTGAAACAATATTTTTCTGCTCCATCTATTTAAAATTCGATGCAATTTTGTTAACATTTTTCAGTATCAATATTTATTGTAAAATATTTGAATTTGAGAAACAAACGATAAAGATCAAGTGGTGCGAATAAACAAACGTGATTTCAATTGATATTTATTTTAAAAAATTATACATTGATGTCATTTTTTGCTATTTTAATTATTTAATTATAATTTTGTAATATAAATAATAAGTTTACTTCACATCAAATACAAACAAAACTTAAATAATTTAAGGTACTTTTAAACGAAACTTGACATTCTAAGCATTTGAGAATAAATTATTGAATATTTTAATAACAATGTGTTTAATATAATGCACAAAATTTAATTTTTAAAATAATTTTATTTGTCATAGTATTTTTGGATTTTTGAAACGGACTTTTCCAGATTAAGTACTTTAAAATTACTTATTTTTGTACATATATATCTTCATATCTATTTATATCTCAATTTTTATTAATTACTACATTGTCTGTCATTTAACTGAAGCAAAAAGCTCTCTTTTTTAAAGACAGATGGCAGCTCCAGCATTTCCTTTTTTTATTTTGCACTAGATGGTAGAACTAGACACTTCCGCTTTTATTATAATTTTTTTCTGTTTTGCGAATGATTCAGCATTTCCTACTAATGAGCTATGTACTTGAAAATGTATAATATTTTTAAATCTTATTTAATCATTTCCACTCTTTACTGGTGAGTTGTGTCTATTATTTTTTATCTATTACAGTTGGATAATAATTTATTTTTTGAATCTCTCATTCTTTTCGCTTTTATAGGTTTTTTTTCGACATGTTATAAGGAACTTAATATTGTCACTTTTAGGCTTAATGCTTACAGTATTCGACGAAATAACATATTTTTACTATGAATTATTTTTCTGAAACTCCTCTGACGAATCCATAAGATGTTCATAGTTTTTCATATTCGCATTTTATTATGTTTAATTTTTACAATATATTTTCATTTGATTTTCATACATATGATTTCATTATATATATATATATATATATATATATATATATATATATATACATGTGTGTGTGTGTGTGTGTGTGTGTGTGCGTGTATAATGTACCGCATATTCCAGCGCAAATCACACCTGTGATTTGAGACAGTATTTTTCCATTTTTAGGATATTCACCGTATTATGCCCACCCGCTTTTTATTTTACATATAAATTTTCACGAGATATGCAGCATTAAAATACAATATAATAAATTATTGTATTGTATATATTAAAATACAACACAAATAATCACATTATTATATTAAAATATCAAGACATTATTATATTAAAATACAACACAAATAATCTTATGCAGCTGGTGTTGGGGTACTGATAAAACGGTGATATAAGTGCATAAATATTGGTGGAGAATATGTTGAGAAATTCAAATAGTTTTGAAGTGAATATCATTTTAGTTATTATTTAACTATCTTTTGTGACTTACTTAATGACTCTTCCTTGTATATTAAAAGTTTTTTTAATGATGGAATTAAGTGACTGAAATATACAGATCATTCATGTATAACCTCATACAAAAAAGCAGTAAAGTACAGGGTTACCATAAATGAATGACCGGATTCTAAAAAGTTATATTTTCAAAACTGTTACACATGTTATAATAAGTGATATATGAAAAGAAAGAAAACATTTCATGTTTTTTTTTTCATCTCTCAACACTGGATCTCTCAACACTGGATTGGACTTGCGAGTAACGATGATTTACCCTTATTCACATGGTCACAAAAATCCTTACGCCATGTGATTTCTTTTTGTGGGGTTACATCAAAGATCTTGTTTATAAACCACCATTGTCGAAAACACCCAAAGAACTTAAAGAACGAATCAGTGTTGCATTAAGAACCTTTGACTGAGAAAAACTGCAAAATGTGTGGAACGAACTTGATTGCACATTAGATGTTTCTCGAGTTACGAAAGATTCATACATCGAACATTTGTAACTTAAATAAAAAGAAAAGAAAATTGGAATGCTTTCCATTATTTTCATATATCACTTATTATAATATGTGTAATAGTTTTTAAAATATAATTTTTTTTAAAGTACAGTTAATCATTTATGCGAGCACCAGTCTTCTTCACCAAATCGCTTGTGCGTTAAAAACTGAAATAGTTTATTTTGGCTATTTTTTAGATTTTCTATTGAGATTCTTCCAGTAAAATTTCATGGATCTTATATTATGTACATATGAAGAAATAAGCACTTTTCCCCAAAAAATATTCTGAGTATTCGCTTTAGGTAGATTTTCCTTGTTAGAGGCAGGTCAAATACTAAATGAGGAGAGATTTGTTTTAATATAACTTCATGCTTAATTTTTTAATTACCTTCATACTTTAATAAAATTTATTTTCTTATGTAATACTTTCCTTCTATACTTCCATTCACCAGAGATACTTACATGCTTTTATACCTCTATCTTACACATATAGAACTAAACGATTTATACAACATACATCCCCATTTACCGGGTGTCCCAAAAATAACTGATGGATTTTAAAATTCAATAGCTTGCAAACGGTGACAGATATTAAAAAAAATTCTTGCAGGAGGGTTATGTATGATGTCAGGAGTTTTCTTACTGTGATTCTTGATTTTAGTTCTAATTTCAAACAATAGATGGCGCTGACAGCGATTGGCGCTCAATCGAAGGCCGAAACTGACGTCCCTCAGCATTGATGCTCCGCCCCCTGAATGCTGGGGCTGCGCATTGACAAAAATGGCGATTGATTGTCGCAGGCGGATTTTTTTTCAGCGTTTGTACGGTCCCTCGAACTTCAACACTAATAATATCTAAAAGTTTTCTTTGACTTATTTGATCTCTTAAAAACTGGGCGAAGAAAACTTTTAGAAATTATTGGTGTTAAAGTTCGAGGGACCGTTCAAATGTTGAAAAAAAATCCTCCTGCGACAGCGGTCGTTTGTATCAGGTGGCAGTGCATTAATACTGAGTGTCGTCAGTTTCGGCTTTGACTAAGCGCCAATCGCTGTCAGCGCCATCTATTGCTTGAAATTTGAGCTGAAATCGAGAATCACAGTAATAAAACGCCTGACATCATACATAACACTCCTGCAAGAATTTTTTTAAATATCTGTCACCGTTTGCAAGTTATTGAATTTTAAAATCCATCTGTTATTTTTGGGACACCCGGTATATAGAACTAGTTACAATATGTACAATGCATTCATCACCTAAAAGGCATTTAAAACGCTTTTCAACACGTGAATGTAACAACCAATCACCAGACTATCGCAAATGATGAATCTTCTAATAATCGAAAGGTACTGTCGGATTCCACTTCTCAGTCCACACAACTTCGAAATAAATCCGGTCTATCGATATGCTGCCACCACCGATATTAATACGTGATATCGGGCACGATCCGTGATGTATATTCAAGAACAACCTAACTCTTTCAATTAAAGTTAAAGTAACAATTTATTAACAATATTTACACTTAAACTCGGATGTAAATTATCCAGTTTAACACTAAATCAAAACAATTACAGAAAACGCTCTACGTGTACCGTTAGACTACGTTAATTCACTCAGAACCGAGATTTTTCTTAATCTCACACACGCTATCTCTCTTCCTTTAGAGAGATGCCGTTCTATACACGTGCTCAGAGCTGCTCTCTGAAAAACCAACCTTCACACTTCGCTGCCACGCTAGAACTCAACACTGGTCTCAGAGCTCCAACTCTGAACGACCTTACACCTTCGCTTCCCACGTTAGAACTAACTTTCTCTCTGGTCATTCTCCCTAGCACCTTTCTGTCTACGGGGCTACTGGTCTGTTTCCAAGGGTCGCTTGACAACCGTTCCTCCCTCTTGACTGATCTGTCTTCTTAAATAAAAGAGGGCCATAGCTTTCTTATCTATGAAAGACCACATTGCAATAGAAATACTTCTTTCATTCTGTTCCACCTTCCTACTCTTCGGATTAAGAATTTTCTAAAGAAAACCTTTAACGGTACACAATAGATAAATATACAATACATACAATATGCTAATCCCTTAAGAATAGCTTTCAACTCTTGCAGCTGATTCTAAGAAACCTGACACCCCCCACCTTAGCGGGAAATATGCCTTTTAGGGGCTAATTTTCATCAAACTATGTAATGTCTGAGAAGAGTTCAACAGTTCCTTGATAGGTTTCTTCATTACTACAATTACATAAATATTTCAAGGTGTCTGAAAATTTAACTACTGACATCTCTAATAAACCATATACTAATGTGATAAATACAGAAAAAAAAACTACACAATATGCTAATACACTGTTATAAACACATGATGCAAATACAATTATAAATACACAAAAAAAAATAAAGTTACACTAGTATTATGTCATTTCAATGTCAGTCCTTAGGCTAAGATTGCTGGAGGCGGAACTTTTTCCTTCCAGTGCTTCCTCGTTAACTTAATTGGTACATCCCTTTCCGCAATGCACCCGCTTGAATGGCTAACTTCTGCCTCTGATGTCCCAATTAAATCTTCCTCTAACCAATCAGGTACTTGCCTGTCCAAGTCCTCTTTGTACGTAATAAAGACTTTGTACAATTTCTGCCTTGTCTTACCCCTCTCCGGTTTACGACCAATCCGATTTTTCTCCATTTCTACCAGTTCGATAGGACACATAAATAATTCCTTATTTTTCCTTAAGATTGATTTTATGTCCCCAACTTGAATATTTGTTAACCCTTTTATCTCAAATCCCTTCCTGTCTTTATTTTCCGGTTGTTCTCGGTGTAACAACAGATCTTTCCTACAGTCTTCAAACTCCCCGTCACTATCCAAGACAATATCGACTACTTTATTTTTAGCCATAAATGCTCTCATTTCATCTTGATACACCAGTTTCTTACTCCCGTCCCCTAACTCAACTATAACTGCAGGTCGACATATTTCCTCTTTCTCCTTATTACTCACATTCATTTCCCTCGTTAATCGACATTCTACACATGATTCACAATATATTTTAGCTTCCTTCGCCATATTTTCCCAATAAAATGAATGCTCGATTCTTTCTAACATTTTCTTAACCGTCTGATGTTCTCCATATAAGGAAGTATGCGCTAATTTTAGAATTTCCTCCCTTCTAGTTTTAGCTATTACTAATTGAGCTACAGTTTCATCTACTAATTTCTCTTTATGATACAATAACCCATTTACCATATAATAAGACTCTCTCTCATTTTCAGCCAATTCCCAAGCTTTCTCTAAATCTTTACAACTCATTTGGGATTCCTGAAATACATTTAAACTGCTTTCCGTAACTTGATTAATCTTACTTTTCTCTACCTCGGATTTTTCCTTCTCCTGACAATTATTATCATTTCTAATCCTTTCCCCTTCCTTCACTTTATTCCTACTATCTTCCTTAAATTCCCTTTCTACCGATTCTCTTAATGATTTCTCGTTGTTTAACCCTGACAATTCATTAGCCACGTCAGGATGTAAAATTACCTGTTCCTTACTATTATCAATTATTGCGCAAAGTACATCCTGATGAATTACATTAGTTTGACCACGTTTTGGAATAGCTAAAGGTAATTGAATTAACGGCGATTTAACTGCCTTACCAAATATCCCTTGTAAATAGATGCTCCCAGCCCCTCTTAATTTTTCTGCTGGTACTAAATCTTTATGAACGACGCTAATTTGGCAACCAGAATCCACCAATCCTTTTGTTATCTTCCCATTTACACTAACTTCCACTTTCTCGAGATTATTTAATTTCTCTCCAATAACTTTAGCTCTCCAATTCCCTCTTGCTCCGATTCTTGCCATACTCGCTCCCCTTGGTAATTCTTTAATTCCTCGCACTGAGACATTATTGATACTAGCCCTTGGTTCTTGTCGGTTATTAATTTGATTACTTCCCTCATTATTTCCTTTTGTACAAAATCGCTGAACATGTCCTCGTTGAGAACACTTGAAACAGATAGGCGTCGTATCATTAGGTTTCTTATATTCCGGTTTTCTACCCAAAAATGGACTAACTTCATTATTCCCATTTTGTCTCCAATTACTACTAACTCCCTCATCTTTTTCCCTTCTAGAATCTCCATTATTTACGTACCTCTCTTTACCTTTATAGCCCTTATAAGTTACCGCATAAGATTTTTGTTTCGCATCAAAGAAATTATCACATTCCTTAGCAATTTTCGAAACTTCTAACCAATTACTGTGCTGAGTTAATCCAATATGCGTCGCGGTTTCCTCATCTAGAGTAGTTAACAACTTATCTGTGACAATTAACTGATTAACCTTCTCATACGTATCTGCACCTCTAATCTTACAGTAATTTTCCCACGTTGCTGTTAAACGTGACACAAATAATACATGAGTTTCATTTTGATTCCTTCTAGCCTTCTTAAAGTTTTCCAAACACGCCTTCGGTGTCGGCTCGTGTTCCCTTAGAACTAATTCCTTTAATTTCTCATAACTCTCAATTTGTTCCCTAGTAGTGTATATTAGCAAGTTATCGGCCTTATCTCCTAACATGTTTAGCAGAATTTCGGCCTGCTGGGTTTCCGGTACATTTTTTGTTTGGAATGCCCGTTCTAAACTGCTAAAAAACAGATTCCATCCCTCAGTCCCTTCTGGAACCTTGATAGACAAAGTTTTAACACTTTTAATCAATTTCTCTAGGCTACTCTCATTATTATATTCTCTAGACCCATTAGAATTATTTGCCGAACTTTGAATTTTTATCCTTTCCAACTCTAACTCATGTTCCAATCTCAATTTTTCAGACCTTTCTTCTCTATCTAACTTTTCACGGTCTAACTCCCTTTCTAACTTTTCTCGTTGTAACTTTTCCTCCCTTTCTAAGCTTTCTCGTTGTAACTTTTCCTCCCTTTCTAACTTTTCTCGTTGTAACTTTTCCTCCTTTTCTAACTTTTCTCGTTGTAACTCTTCCTCCCTTTCTTACTTTTCTCGTTGTAACTTTTCCTCCCTTTCTAACTTTTCCCGTTCTACTACTAACGCTTCTTGTTCTAAGCGTTCCGTAACAATAGTGCTAGATAATTCCATAACGGCTCCCTCTTCATATTCGTCGCTCTCCACTATCTTTTTCTTAAGCTTAAACCTGGTATCATCTTCCGAGACCTCAATTCCTAACTCTCCACATATCGCCTGAAGATCCACCCTTTTTAATTTTAGTAAGAAAGCCATACTTTCTACTGATAACTATTACCACCCTACAATAATACTTAATCACAATATCAAATTAATACTTCCTCAAATCCTACCCTCATAAGTTACCTCCACATATTATACTATTTAACATATTTCAAATAAGTAATAATACAATAATAAATTTCCTTAAACAATGATACCCCACAATTTGCTTCCAATAACAAAGTAACAATAATCTCAATTTTACTATTATGCAATACAGATTTTAAATTTATACCATTAAATAATAAAATACAATTTACACAATAATACTGATACGTTGCAATTTGAATAAAACACTGATGCCAATCACTACATAAAAATATTCACCTAACAAAAATTTGCATGAAATACACATAAATTCCTAAATTTAATTTCAATAAAATATTTCAATTTCAAAATTAGTTCTCACATTAAAAAGTAAATCACAGCACTTTTTTTTTCTCTGGGTCTTCAGTTCTTCCTTGAAGGTTATTTCAATTTAATTTAAATTCTACACAAATTTGCTTTCCTCATTTACTATCAATATTTCAAACTTAAAGCAAACAATATCACTTAATTTAAATATTACTTTAATAATAATTTAAATTTAAGAAATTTCAATTATTCTTTCCCACTATTAACACAATGCATTAATTTTAATCATTAATCTTATCCGTTTAAAACAATTAGAAAATCACTTCTAGTAATTAATATAAGATCCTTTTCTTAAAACAATAGTGTAAAATGGTTGTTAATATCTCATTTGATTTAGACCAATTATTATATTGCACATAAATTAACATAAATTATACACAATAAAAAACAGTAGGTTCGAGAATGTCAGTAGAGTAAAATGATCAAAACACCTTACCTCGTACTTTATTCGCTGGGCAATTCTCTGCTCACTTTTCCACAGGGTAAATCTTGCACTCTCGGGCCACAATCATTGCACCTTGCTTCACAATGCACAAAAACACTACACACAACACTACACTAACACAGCACAATCACTATTCACTTCACTGTAATGACAATAGGCTCGCTGGCACTGGTCTACGACGATAGGGCGCACACACTTCCGCTGGGCGATCCGGCACAAACTCTCTGTAACACGGCTATCTGGTACTAGTCTACAACGATAGGGCACGAACACTTCCGCTAGACGATCCGGCACAAACTCTCAGTAACACGGCTAACTGGTACTAGTCTACAACGATAGGGCACGAACACTTCCGCTAGACGATCCGGCACAAACTCTCAGTAACACGGCTAACTGGCACTGGTCTTCGGTGATTCAATCCCGTCGCTGCCAACATTGTCGGATTCCACTTCTCAGTCCACACAACTTCGAAATAAATCCGGTCTATCGATGTGCTGCCACCACCGATATTAATACGTGATATCGGGCACGATCCGTGATGTATATTCAAGAACAACCTAACTCTTTCAATTAAAGTTAAAGTAACAATTTATTAACAATATTTACACTTAAACTCGGATGTAAATTATCCGGTTTAACACTAAATCAAAACAATCACAGAAAACGCTCTACGTGTACCGTTAGACTACGTTAATTCACTCAGAACCGAGATTTTTCTTAATCTCACACACGCTATCTCTCTTCCTTTAGAGAGATGCCGTTCTATACACGTGCTCAGAGCTGCTCTCTGAAAAACCAACCTTCACACTTCGCTGCCACGCTAGAACTCAACACTGGTCTCAGAGCTCCAACTCTGAACGACCTTACACCTTCGCTTCCCACGTTAGAACTAACTTTCTCTCTGGTCATTCTCCCTAGCACCTTTCTGTCTACGGGGCTACTGGTCTGTTTCCAAGGGTCGCTTGACAACCGTTCCTCCCTCTTGACTGATCTGTCTTCTTAAATAAAAGAGGGCCATAGCTTTCTTATCTATGAAAGACCACATTGCAATAGAAATACTTCTTTCATTCTGTTCCACCTTCCTACTCTTCGGATTAAGAATTTTCTAAAGAAAGCCTTTAACGGTACACAATAGATAAATATACAATACATACAATATGCTAATCCCTTAAGAATAGCTTTCAACTCTTGCAGCTGATTCTAAGAAACCTGACAGGTACTAATAATTTTTACAATAGTGCTTTTTCAAAAACGTGTATAATAATTATTTTTTGAATACTAACTTACAAAATAAATATGAAATCTTAAAGGAATCCTAGACGGAAAAATCGTGGAAAATAACATTAAAAAAAAAAGTAATACTATAACATAAGACAAAATCAAAATGAACAGAATATCTATATTATAGAGCAGAAGCACATCCGTGAATAACGCTTACGTCATATTGACGGTGGCAGCACCTGACCAATAAATTTCGCTGTTAATTCGCTTTTACTGCAATCGTTTGTACGTCTAAGCGTCGAATACAAAACAAAATATTCTTTCAAATGCAATTTGCTTGAAAACTGTATCTGAATTTATTGATTTTTTTTTAAATTTTTTTAAATGATTTTCAAACATGAATGTTTGTTTAACAAATTATAAGTATTTCAGCATTTGTATCTGGACGATATTCCGTAACGAAATCTAAACTTTATCAATAAATAAATAAAATAATTTAACACGCATATAATCAAACTACTACGCTTTAAACCACTGAAATTATCAGAATCTAAAAGTCTGCTGTATAAGTAGCGAAATCTTTGTCGATCTCTTCGCTATTAACTCCTGGAATGAGGCTAATACGAAAGCATCGCTTTTAAAAAATACCAAAACTTTATTTGAATGCATAATTGATATTTTTCATATAAAAATGCTTTGCGGTGTTGTTAGTGGGCAATATAAAAAATATATACAGGGTCATTCATAATTCCCTCCGGGGTTTCGAAACGTTATAGTATAAAAACGAAGACGAATATGAAAAAAAGAAACATATGAAATTATTCCGAAACTATTCAAGTTTTACTTACATACATTACAGGTGTTCTATGTGTGAACCCTTGGTCACACGGCATACATCCATGCGATAGTCCAGTTCCTGCCATACTCCGTTTCTTTAAATTTCCGGTACCACACATGAATTGTTTTGTCAGTTGGTCCCTGTTTTCTATATTTATTACGAAAGGCCCGTTGAACTGACAACACTGATTCAGATTTAAAGAAACGGAGTATGGCAGGAACTGGACTATCGCATGGATGTATGCCGTGTGACCAAGGGTTCACACATAGAACACCTGTAATGTATGTAAGTAAAACATGAATAGTTTCGGAATAATTTCATATGTTTCTTTTTTTCATATTCGTCTTCGTTTTTTTACTATAACGTTTCGAAACCCCGGAGGGAATTATGAATGACCCTGTATATTCAATGTAAAATTCTGAGAGTTTACAATACAAAAAAGTCCTTCTGGCTTGTACCGAGAGGAAATAGTAGCTTCCATATTCCATGTTTTTAAAAATTCAACTCATTCTACTCAAACACCCGAAGCTAAAATGCTTGGAACACGATTATAGAAGATTCAATCCCGGTTTTCGTTAATACTTAATTTGAATGCGAATTTCAGCATGAGAGTTACAGTATAAAAAAT
The DNA here is from genome assembly GCA_963931845.1 of Maratus michaelseni. Taxonomy (NCBI): domain Eukaryota; kingdom Metazoa; phylum Arthropoda; class Arachnida; order Araneae; family Salticidae; genus Maratus; species Maratus michaelseni. Next base: position 140,090,708 of record OZ007587.1, on the reverse strand, counting down.
ATCGGATTGTTTCAAAATGTCAGTCACCCTAGAATTTCAAACAACCATATCTCAGACATTTTTAAAGACAAAACATACAAAAAAAAATAAAAAATAAAAAATCCGGAATGCTTGTATCACGATCTAACACTTACCGGAAACAACTTTTTCATTTTATAAGTTTTTATACATCTTTTTGAATTTTTTTAAAAAAAATTAAAAATTTAAATGGCCGCCATTTTGAAAAAAAATGGCGCATGAAGCTGACCAACGAACTCGGTCGAGACCTTGGTATGTTCTGTACACATGATCAGTCACATTCATATCGGTTCATAAATACGAGAGTTACAGCACAACAAATGTCAGATTGTTTCAAGATCTCAGCCACCCTAAGAAATTCATTTTATATTTTATGTAGCACTGTTGTTTGTGCCATAATGCCAAAAGAAGCTTTATATACATTCATCTTAGGATGTTTAATAAATTCATAAGATACAAGTAAATTATAAAACACATCTTAGAAACTTTACGTAGAAATAACGCTATACACTTGTTTTTTTATAAACATGGATTTTAATTAAGATTATTTCAAATACTTGGATTTAAAGAAAAGCCATACTCTTAAAAAAAAAATTCTAAAACTAGAAAAAAATCTTTATAAGTTTAAAATGTTTAATTTTTATTACTTAAAAAGATTAATAGTGCATAAATAACATTTAACTAAAATTTTAAAATGTTTAATTTTTTTTTTATTTTAAAGCGTGCTTGATCATTCACTTTTCTTTTAAGAAACTAAACTTGATAACTTAAATAACTTTGAAATAATAAATTTGAAATAAAATGCATGCGCTATTATATGAAATATCTTATTTTCGTCACAAAAAAGACTTTTTAAAGATTTCTTGCTTAAATTATATGATACAAGTTATCTTTTGTTATTAGAAAAAAAAAATCTCCTTTTTCATTTGATGTGACAGTTATTATTGCAAACTACTGTCAACAAACGATTTATTAAAAGTTATTACAAAAAAAAAAAAGCGTTATAACGAAAACACATTAAATATCTTTCAAAATAAATTACCATGTAAAGATACCACAAATGAACAACAAAGATCCCTGTCAGTTATAGTTAAATATATTTTCACTAGCGCATTTAATTTACTATTGAAAATTTTGAAACCACCGCATATAATGCAGTTTAATATATTTTACTAATATCGAACAAAATGCAAATAAAAGTTCTTGAATTATCCATCTCCGGAATTTATTGCCTTATTAAAATATGGTATTTTAATTGGAAAATTATGCGGAATGGTTTCTGATAAATAGTTATTGGTCCCTTTGAGCAACGCATGTTATTTTAGAAGGTATATCACCAGGAAGCTCTTGGGATGTACAGAGTTGATATACGAGCAGTCTCAAAAGGGTTTAAGTAGCTAGATTTATTACGGGTCTGAGAAATGATGACATATCCCATCCATACTTCCACGCTTACAGGAAAATCCTGTTCATATGTAAAATGATATCATATTAACTCATTCAATGACTTCTAAATGGACAAAGTTAATTTAATTATTTGAAAACCTCTCGCATACCAAGTTGTTATTTTAAATAGATATTACTCTGAAATGGTTTAGAGCGTAATTACAGAAATTTATGAATAAGTAATACGGATGATGTCACTTTTAGAATGATATTTAATTGGAGAAATTTTGAAACGTTGTTATAAAATACGCATCAAAATTAAATTAAGAGGAGCTTGAATTCGTACATTATTTAAAATTTGTGCTTTTCGATAAAATTTCGCAATTCTTTAGAGACCGACTAACAAAATCTTGAACTTTTCCATGACCAGTTGATGAAATTCGCTACTATTTCGTGATTTTCTTGACTTTTGTGACTGAAAGATAACCTGTGATGATCTAAAAATTCGGTAAAAGATAATCGGAAACTTATAGACTAAATAAAACAAATAAAAAATGACAGAAATGTATAAAAACAAGCAATTCGAGGTCTGTTACATATACAGCACCTAAATTTAGCATAAAAGTTGTTGAATTATCAAACCTCTGAATTTATGGCCTGATAAAAACTTGTTATTTTAATTGAAAAACTAGCGGAGCTTCGTCCGCTACGCTGGTTGGTTTATTTAGTACGAAAATTTCATTTAGAATCCTGCAGAAACTGCATCAATGTATTTTTAAAAACTGTGATTATTTATTTTTCCACTGGTGAAACTCAAAACTAAAATCGGTAAGTTCTATCAATATCAAGTCGAATGAGCCAAACCGCGTTGTGATCAGACCCATACAACCCGAGATAATTTGAAATGAAATAGAAAAATCCTTAGCGTTTTATTTCTTTTTCTATATAAAAATCGAGACTTTTCTAAAATAAAAAAAATATGGGCCAATTTCGAAATTTTTTTAAAGCTCAAATCCCAGCCACTTTAAGCAAGAATGCATCCAAAAATCCGATATTTAAAAATTTTTTATAGGTCCGTAATTCTTCTAGTATAAAGAAATGTACTTTGCGTCCTCCTTTCCGATTGAACATCAATGAATGGGTTTGTAAACCTGCTGTCAAACAAAGCACGTTGAAGAAGGCTGATCGATCACGATCAAGTCGCTGGGGGATGGGTAGAAAAAGGAGAAGTCATAGAAGGAGCGCTAGGGTTGCGAGCAGTAAGCCAATAGGCAAGATATTCTTTCCCCAGTCCTCTTGATTCTTCTTAATTCTATTACCTCCTTTATTCAAAGTTAAAAAAAGTTGAATCATGCGCAGAAAGATAGATTTTGCTCTGAAAAATGTTGGCTTGTCGCTTTAATATATAAGGATTATATGAAATGGTTTTGCATAAGCAGTTACTGGTCCCTGCGATTAATGCGTATTCGATGTCCTCATCTGGGAGGGGTTTTGGACAATTGTTATTCGAGAAATGAACAATTTTGTTGTTTGATATATCAAACAACAAAATTGTTCATTTCTCGAATAACAATACATGACACATAAATACTTACGTAATGAAACGCCCAAACAACCATAATAAATTTAGTATTTATATGTGTAAAGGTTTCATAAAAGAGTATCTTCTTTAGTCTTCAGAGGGAAAAAAAGAAGAGATGGAGAAAGAGCAATAGCAGTAACATATAAAATACTAAATTGCTGCTGTTACTCCTAACCTTTTCTTTCATTGTTTTTTAAATAATTACTTATTATAAATAAATCTTGGAACAGTTGAATGACAAAATTTTATGTTGCTTATGTTTTTCTTTATTTCGGATTTTACACATCATATTTTTACCTTAACACAAGAAGTTTTCTATGTTTCCTATCAGTCTTTTAAAAGCTCTGAAAGGGGTTTTAACTCTGACACCCCCCTTTCGCTGCGCCAGTGGATATTATTTTAGACGGTACACTGGAAACTTATAGACTTACTGGAATATATACTATATATGTTGTAAAGGTTAATGTGGTTTTTTATAGTTAAAATGTCTCGCTGGTTGGGTATATTTTACTGCTTTATTTCTATTTTTGTTTAAAAATTTTATTTCAATACGTTTCTGTATTTAATAATGTTCTATATTCATTGATTTTTGCACATATCACTTATTCAATATTTGTCCATTTTTATTAAATTTTATTTAAAATTGACTAAGTAATTGATCGAGCAATTTGAGTTAATAAATTCGGCTCAGGCTTATTTCTTCAAACAGAAATCAATTACGTTTTATTTACATTAGTGGAATATTGTCCCTGAGACATTTTTTCACAATATAAGTTTTAAATTGCTTCTTATAATAATTTTCACCTTCTGCACATTGGAATTTTTCTCCACATATCTTTAAGTATTTTTTACCACTTATTTTAATTTTGAGAATCTAAGATTTTTGGATATATATATATATATATATATATATTGTATTATAATTATCGGTTTATGTATTGTCGATTATTTATGGGATTTAATGGTTATTATTAACAAAAGTTTTATTATATATATATGTATATTCACAAGCGAAAGCTTGTAACGTGTTTTGTAGCATTCGAAATCGGTGCCTACAATCACAAAATGTTAATATGTTTTTATTGTAATCTAGGGCATCATGCTTCCTATTGTGTTATATTTATAGTTCTCTTAAAAGGTATCAGGTAATTTCAAAAATCAGTCAATGATCAAAAAGATTTAAGGTATTTAAAGACGTATCGGTCAATCTGTTTTTAACAATAAATCGTAAAACACAAATCCCAACTTAGGTGCTAACTCGTGATGTTGGCTAAAGTCCTTTCGGAACTCCATATTACTCTTTACTCTTATTATAAACACCCACACATCCTTCTGCAACTGAGTCCGTTGGGAAAAAACAGCAACTTTTGATTGTTAAGAATGCAGGACAGTGTACTTATTCAGTAACAGAAGAAATTAGAACATTACCGAGCTTTGTCATTTTTACCTCTTTCTGAAAGATCGTACTTTTGAAGAAAAAAATACAATGCTAAAAGTCGTTATTATTTTGAGCTCATTTGCACACACAATTAACAGAAATTTTTAAAAAAGTATGAAACTAATTGTTGGGGGCCACCGTAATACTTACTCATCATGGATATGCATAATATAAAATATGAAAATAAAACATGTGTAAACTATTTATGAAATGCATTGTAATTCGAATAAAATCGTGGCTTGATGACGTCATGAACTTTAAATGGTCTCTTACTGAATTGCGTAAAAGAAACATGCTTATAACTCCAAAAATGATAATCATATTAACTAAGAGTTTACTACGTCAGATTAAGCGTCTTATTTCCAATTAAAATATATCTTTGAATTGAAATTTGAATGAAATACAGGGTCATGAAAAATCGAAGAGTGTGGGAAATATAATTACAAATATTTCGGCAGCTAATTATCCTATCAACTTCATTCTTTATGCAAAGATTATGTTTGTTTATGGTCTTTTATATTCACTCCTTAAAATAAACAATTTCGAAAATTTTTATATACCTTTTATCAGAACGAATAGTTTGAGAGTCCGGAAACAATAGTTCCGGATAATCGAGGTTACTGAAATTCAATAGGCTTCTACTCATTATAACATACTAAGTACATACCAAACTCTTAAAACGATCGCAACACTTACCCTGTGCAACGTGTGGTGGGTAAGTAATAAACTACAAACTATCAATTAATTACATATACTAAAAGAACTACTGAACTATTACATAAAATAACTGTATAAAAATGTATTTAATAAATATGTGTGTTGGGTTAGCTGTCGATATGTCCCATTTTATAAAACTCTCTCTCTTTTTTTTTTTTTTATTGAAACTTAAAGTATTACAGCAATAATATACACGAGTCCCCCTTTTTAAAAAAAAATCGTGACTTAAACACATAAAAAAATATATATAAATATATATAATAAATGTATATGTTAAATGTACCTTCTGAAAAAAATATAAATATCCATAGAAACAGTTTTCTAAAAATATATCCTTTATACAACAATCTTTAAACTCAGAAAAAAATGCAAAATAATTAAAAAAAGGTTTGTACTATTTTATTACATATTTTTTCTAATACTTCGTCATATTAAAATTTCTCTAATAATATTGTATGAAAAAATTACCACTGGTGCTAAAAAAAGCTTTTATGCAATTTATGGAATATAAATTTATTTAACGTAAGCATTTATGTAAATTATTTAAGATTATTCAGTATTTTCATGTAAACGGCAAGATAACAAAAACTATAAAACCAAAAATTTGTGTACCGTTCTTTAGTTTTCGTTTGACATGCTGTCAAAATTTGACAACCCATGCAAAGATGCACCTCTTCTATTTCTTCTAAAATTTCATTTTTAACATATTTAGTTTTCTACATAATCTCAGCCTTACATTTTAAAATATGCTTTCGGGTTTTAAATTTAAAATGCCGACATTTCTTTAAAAAGAAATGATTGCAGTAAAGATATTAAGTTGATGTTTCATAATTTTACATTTGTAATATTTTGGTAGATACTAAATAAATATTTTTAGCACTTTCCAATCTAGTTGAAAAGTGCTTATGACTTCGGTTTGTCTGGCCGTATGGCCGTCTGCCGTCTGCCGTCTGGCCGTCTGCCGTCTGGTCGTCTGCCGTCTGGCCGTCTGTCCGTGCTCTAACTCCCGTAAATATGATCGGATTGCTCTGCAATTTTTATATGTTATTGTCGTTATCTATAGCATGTTCCCTATTTCAACGGAAGTGTGTAGCACTTATAGTTTTATTACAGGGACACTCAAAAGAATTCCGTTACATTGCGGTCTATGGGGAAAAATTATTTGCGGTTTATTTAAATAATGTTTCACTATTTTAAACGCATTGAAATTTATGTATAGCACTAAGGTGCATTAGAAGAAGCTTAATATGGAATAGGGTGTGCATAGCACTAATAGTTACTTTACAGGGACAGTCAAAAGAATTCCGTTACATGACATCTATGGAGAAAAATCGTCTGCGGTTTATTTAAATAATGTTTCACTATTTTAAACGCATTGAAATTTATATATATATATCTAAGGTGCATTACAAGAGGCTTACTACAGAATAGTGTGCGTATAGCAGTCATCGTTCATTTACAGGGACACACAAAAGAATTCTCTACTGTCTGTTAACACTAATTCCTGGAAGTGCGTTTAAGTTACTAAACGCGATTTTAATTTTAACTCGCTTTTTGTCTATTACGTGGTGTGTATAAATTCTGTAGATCCTATACAGGGCAGCACAAAAGTTCGCGAACACATTTCCGTTTATTGACAGAAACTCCAGAAAGATAATTTTAAACTGTGCTACGCGTTTCCTAACTAAACTAAAATTTAGCATCCTAGCATATACAAATCTATAGATCATATTACAGTGCTGAATAAAAGTATTCGGATATTTTTCCGAATATTGTATCTGTTGGAAATTCCTGAAATTATGTTTTTAAGTATGTTATGCGTTTTCCAAATTGTTTACTTAGATGTTATCTTTTAGCTTATTAAACGGTATGTTTTGTAAAATTATTTTGGAAGCGTTGGAAAGTGCTACATAATCTATGCTTGACGCATGATTTTTCGTTCTTGTTTTAAATGTATTTTCATTTGACATTTTACAGATCTTTATTATTATACTTAGAAAATAAGATTTATATGAAAGAAATGAGAGATTTCAATTATCTATATTTACTATTTTTAGATTGAAAAATATTATGAAAAATATTTCTGTGCTTTTAGGGTTATTTTATACATTAAATTTAACGCATTTTCATGTTTTCGCATTTTATACAATGTCTTCCATAAAAATGCCTAAAGCTACGTACATAATAAGAATCTTAAGTGACAATTAATCTTTTACACCTTGACAATTTTTTACTGTTTACGAGAAGTAATTTTATCCTCTCGCGTAACATAAATAATGAAACTACTTTTGTAAAATTAATGTAATATAATATAGAAATAAAAGAATTGATGTTTATATAATATAGAATGCAACCTAAGTGAAACAAATTACTCCTATTTAAACGAAAAATGTACAACAAAATCTAATTTTATTATTCACATATATTTATATATTTTAGTTAGTACACATATTTAATATTTTTTTGCCTTTTTGTTAGTCTGAAGATTTCAAATATAGGTTATTATTCGTTGGTTACAAGAATTTATAAATTTATTTTATGTTAGTTAAAATAAAACATTATTTATAAGTAGTTAATTTAATCAACTAAAAATCTACAGCTTAATATATTTTATGTAAAACATATTTTAACGAAATAAGATTTTTCGTTTAAAAGTGGCCGACACTGTATATAATAAATGATAATACCGTCCCCAGCGTTCTTTTTATATTTATTCAGGCAGGCATTCAAATTTAATAGAGCAAAATAGGTGAAATTGTGTTACCTTTAAAAAATAAAGTTCAGATCAGTTTTTGAGGTTGTACATCTTACGTATGTGTCATTCCTTTCCTACAATACTCTATTTATACATTCAAAGTTCCAATTTTCTTAGATTGTATATTATATAAAACTAACATCAAATCGAAAGTATTTTCCTTAATACAAAACTAAAAATTCCTTTAAAATAGTACTAGTAGTTTTAATATAAATTAGTTAGCAATACTTTACCATGAAAAATTATTCCAGTATTCTAATGAGTTTTATAAATTTGATCATTATTTAAAGATTTATTAGAGTTCTATTGAATTAAAAAAATATGTATAAGTGGAGAAAATATAAATAATATTAAGCTGAAATGGGATACAAATAAATGTTTAATAAAATCATCCTTCCGATTTGAAACAAGCTATTATTTTCCCCTACATATTATTATAAATTGTTACACTATATCTCGCAAAGGTCAATGCTCAGTGTATTCTAAGCCCAAGATATGCATGTAAATGCATTGCATTAGTTCTTGTAAGTGCAATTTTATAGAAACATTTTAACTAAGGAAGGAAAATCAATTTCCAAATATATAGGTGAATTAAAAAGTATTAAATAAAAAAAAAATTCGATACAATAAATAGAATGTATCTCGTATATTATTGCAATTAATTTATATTTCTTGTTCTTTATAGTTTTAATTTTCATATGCAATAAATTTGAACTTCATTGAACTTTTCTTTCAAGAAGATTTCGTATATATACTGTTGCAATATGTGAATCTAAAAAGGAACATTGAGTCTTATATATTTAACTTTCCCAAAGTTATGAACATTTTTATTGATCTGTGCTTAGGAAAAGTTTCTACAAAAACATATTTTCATATGATTCCGCAATACGATGAAATTTGCAATCTTTCGTTATTTGTAAAAAAGTAATTTAAAATAAAGTGTATCGCTGGTAAATAAATGATACTAGTGTGATTTATAATGCAGATTTTATGTAAAAAAAATAATACAGATATAATCTTAATGAGTGTGATTTCTCAATTTTTTGTATGCTACTATAAAAAAATAAAATTTTTAAGAATATAAATTAACATACAAATTGAAAGACATACAAACATGCAACTGAATTTACTTCGAAATATATATTTCGAAGTAATTTTGATTTTTATACACTACTCGAAACCACATAGGATACAGTTTCATTGTTTTGCATTCATTCAGTTAAACCATCCATAGTCTGAGAATGTAGATTTAGAAAATACTATATAATTAAGTATAAATTATGTATCGTAAGACTATCAGTAGTACTGCCCCATCCAAAAGATCACCAGGTCACTTTAGACTTATTCACCAAACAACCTGTTTCCGAAGTATCAGTTTTAAATCTGTGCTCTTGCCACACACATTCTTAATATATGTTTCAAAGGACCTTGAACTATACCTGTTATTGTTCTACGGCAGGAACTTCAGCGTTTAACTCTTGATGCAATTTAGAGTTAAGGGCTTTTACTCATCTTCATCATCGAATGAGATCAAACTGGTTGAAGACCTTCACTTTCTCCACAGAAGACAAGAAGAATTAATAGCATATATTAATATGAAAAAATAAAGCTCTTGTTGTCCGATCTCTTTGAAATTTTTATCGGTTACAAATATAACGGTTTTACAACCCATGTAAAAATTTCGCGAAAAAATATTTATTAGTTGTAAAAGAAATATCTTTACTTTTCGCTTTATTTTTTGTTGTTGTTTGTTTGTTTTCGCGCCGGACCTTTAACATTAAAAAAAGTTCTTATCGTCCAATTCGATCTGTTATAAATATAACTGTATCCAAGTTCTCTTTAAAATTTCTTGAAAAAACATGCGTATTTAATAATAAAAACATGCGCCGAAACCACGCCAAAACAACCCACGTTTTAACGTTTTCATAAACAAATTCTCAGATTTTATTTATTTTTTAATATTTTTGTTCATCCGAACGTTTCGAAATTTTTAGAGGGTATGTAAATCCGGTTTGCTGAGATGCTCTAAAACGATTGTGTCGAAATACACACTTTTAGTTACTTTTAGCGTAGAAAAAATAACGTCTTCGGGATGCACGAAGTGACCGGCAATCGAGAATTTTTTCGAAAGGGTTAAAATTTGTATTTTCAAACTTGATTGCAGCGTAAAAGAGAAGAAGGTTTCAGTTTTAAATGGGTATTTTTGTGAATCGGTACCTCTGAAATCGAACCCTAGGGGATCGACGCCGAAAAGCAGAAAAAGTCAACTGCGAAAACGAGCCTTTATTATTATTATTATTATTATTATTTTATTTTTTACAAATGCATAACAACGATATTTTTTCGAACTGATTGAGGCGTTTAAGACGTAAAAGTACGAAATTTAAGAATATGTGTTTTGTTTTTTTGTATCCCGAACGTTTCGGCCCCGCCAGAAAGCAGCATTCTGTTCTTCACTCCCAGACGCTCTAGAAAGCAAGGACTGAGCGTGAGCATGCGCACGGCTCCGCCGATTTTGCAAAAAAAAAAAGATCTTTGATGCGTTTTTAATTAATACCTCGGCTAATTGTTGAAAAATTAAAATCTCAGCCTCAGGTGCATCAGGACCTGCTTTGGAACTTTCCTCATACAAACTGTCAGACCTCAGCGCGCGGTTCATTTTCATAGTCATCAGACAGACAGACACACACACAGATAGACAGAGCACAACTTTCTTTTATTACGATAGATGTTTATAGCTACAAAGGAATTTTGCATATATTCCGCCCAGTAATACTTTTACTATTATCATTTTTCAGTACTATTAAAATTTATTCCATAGAATATAAAGGGATAGATTACAATACATAGAGCATTTTAAAAACACGTTTCTTTACGTACAGGAATCAAGAAATTGTTGAATTAAAACAATTAGATAAAAGGAAAAACTAAAACAAATTCGGATGTCAAGGCAAAATTAGCATCATTCGTGAAAAAAAAAATAAAAAAGGAATTTTTAATTATATTTTTTCAGATTAATAATAAACTGCATAATAAACTATATAATACTGCATAAATATTACAATGCTTCGAGCAAAATATTGGGCGTTCCGAAAAAACGAATTAATTTTAGATATTGAATATCTAATATAAAGTAAGGGATATAACGCACCAAATCCATTTAATCATTAACCCTCCTCGTACTATTGGTGTCTTTATTGATCCCCGTTGAGGTTTACATATAGGAGTTTGGAACTAAAAATGTAATAATTTAAACTTAATAAATAAAATCAAATAGATATCTCGTAAAAAGGAACAGCGATTTATTGAATTCTATTTCTGGTTCAAGACGTGAAAAACCAACAACACTGGAAATGCAGTTGCCTTGGAAGGGTTAATAATAAGTGACTTTATATATATGTAATATGAATACGTTTTATATCGTAAATATGAAAGAATTTCGCAAAATTTATCTTGCCTCTCTATTGATACAATGGAATATAGGCAAATGAAATATTTTTAATTATACTTCCAATCTAATTTTCAATAAATTTCAAAATTCTTTAACAAAATTTCTTCGCGTATGAAATGCTCAATTTTGTGGAATATGGTCCTTGACTGGTATATATTTTTATGCATAAAATATATCTCCAGTCATGATATTGCTATTATTTATTTGATTATCGAAAAAAAAAATAATAACATTAATAACAACGCAAATGCAAATTAAAAATGCGAACCGGTTAAAATATATGTATAGTGTGTCCCTTAAGTCAATTTACATTTCAAAAATTGATAAAAATAATTAACAAGAAATCGTATCACTGAGCTTTTGCAGCTTAAAACTTGTCAAAATTCCGGCGTTTTTGTATAAAAACATTAAAAAATAGTTTAAAATTTTTCTGGAATCTTTTTTAGTACAATAATTCCAACATAAATCTTTTGGTGGAAAAAAACATTCCTTTAAGACAACTTGTTAAATTTGGTTGAATTTTTTAAATCTGATCTTAGTGATGGATCTATTTGAATTTATTTCTTTTCCATATTGACAGAAAAATCCGACTCATTGAGAAGTGCTGTGATGCAAACCGCACACCTATACCACAATTTGATAATTTTGTATGAATTATTTTAAATATGAGACACGCTTTTGTATCTATACTAATAAAAGAAGAGAGTTTGTGTGTGTGCGTCGGTTGGCGATGTCTAGGAAAATCTACATCGCGCGGAGGTCTGTAAATTTGTATGAGGATAGTCCAAGGCAGGTCCTGATGCACCTGTAGCTCAGATTTAATTTAATAATTAGCCAAGATATTAATTAAAAACTGATTAAAAAACGATATTTTTGGTAATTCTTCGAAAGCGAGCGGGCGGGCGTATTTTCAGTTCCTGCTTTGCGGAGCACGTAGAAATAAAGTCGTTTTTCTGTTTGACTTTTTCTCCCTTTCGTCGATTCTCCCCTAATGCTCGATTTCAGAGCTACCGATTCACAAAAATATCTATTTAAAGCTGTGATCATCTTATCTTTCGCCATGCAATTGGTTTTGAAAAACACGCAACCTTTCGAAAAAATTCGCGATAGCACGTCACTTTGCGCTTTCTTTCCGAAGACGATCTTTTTGCTACGCTAAAAGTAACTAAACGTCGGTATTTCGACACAATCTTTTTAGATAAACTTTTCATCTCAGCAGACCGGATTTACATCAACTATAAAAATTTAGAAACGTTCAGACTATTTTTTAAAAAATAAAATCCTAGAAACTTTCGATGAAAAAGCTAAAACGCGAGCTGTTTCGGAGCGGCTTTGCTCGGCTCCGGCCGATGCTTTCACTACTAAATATACATATGTCACGAAATTTTAAAGAGGACTTGGATACTGTTATATTTATAACTGATTAAAATTTCAGAGAATTCGGACGTTAAGAACAATTTCTTTGTTATGTTAAGAAACAGACGCCAAAACAACAACAACGAAATTCTTTTACAACTAGATATATATCAATATTTTTCATCGAAATTATTACACGGGCTGAAAAACCATTATATTTATAACCGATAACAATTTTAAGGAGTTTGGACAGTAAGAAATATTTTAATTATTTATTTATTTTTAAATCTATGAAAGAACTCTACATAAAAAAAAAATTAAAAAAACCAAGAAGGTGTCTTTTTGCGAGCACTTACCAATAAATATTAATATTTTTTCGAGATTTTTTCTTTTAAAAATACAAATTTATACAAAATCGGGTTAAAGATCTATATAATCAGATACATGTGAGGTATATTTATAATTATTATCTTGGGCCCGGCAGAGTCGTGCGGGTAAGCTAGTAAATATAGATATAATAACAGATACACATAATTTTAAATATTTGTTCAGAAAAAAGATTGTGTAATTTCCTATTTCAAGGAATCTTATGAATATTCACAGATATATAGTCAAATTTGCCATATAATGTATGAGAATTTTATCACTAATCACATTCAAAATTAAGAATTAAAAATGGTCTAGTATCGAATTTTTCTTCTTCCCTTTTCTATTGATAAATATAGTTATTAAAATTTCCATTTGTTATTTCTTATGTTCTTTTTTCTGATATCATTAAAATTTTCGGAATTAAATTTGTATATTTTTTTAATTTATTGCAAACTAGGATTTTCCCTTAAGACACCAAACTAAAAGCCAAAGTGTATTAATTGAAATTTATCGAAATACAAACAAAGAATCTCATTTTTAATATTTAGAAAATTTATATCGCTGGTTATTTCCTTTGATTTGTGAAATAAATATACTGAAAAAAATTGTTTTGTTTAAAAAATTTGTTAATCCCGAGGTTATAAAAATTTTAATTTTAAATTGATTTTGAAAAGAAAGGAAAGTGTCTCAGCTTCGATTACATTTAAATTTTAGAAGGTAATTATAATTTTTTTTCGTTCTTATGTCTCAGCCTTTTGTCTAATAATCAAAATCATAACAATAAACTTGCGAATCTGAAAAAAAAGCCCTTGTTGTATTTTTAATAAATTCATTTGCCGAATAATTTAAGGGATTCCGAAAAACATCGTTACAAAATTAATTCAACGTAAAGATCAAACTAAAATTGATAAAGCTTTCCTTAGGGTGTAGTAAAAATAATATGTTGAATTTGGTTTGTAATGTTAATTTGTTCTTATTCTTCATTGACAGGTTCAATACATTACATTACATTCAATAAATTATTTTTTCTATTAGAAGATAAATACACAAAGGATAAAGCAATTTGTATTTAAAAGAGATTGCAATCAGTAATTGTAATTATTAATTTTTCTTCAGAAAAATTAATACAAGAGTATCGGAATATATTTATTCATATATGAAAATTAGTAAATAAAATTTCAAGGTATTTAAAATTTTATTAAAGAATAAAGCTACAATAAGACATTTTCAAGAAAGTTAATTCAAACGTAGAAATAATTATTTACAATATATAATTTTGTATAAATTACTTAGTGTAAAAAAGGGTTGCTTTTTTGCTGCTTGTTACAACGTATTTTTAAATCAAGGTTATTTAATGTCTGCCGTTTACCAAGTTTAGAATGATATTTCCAAAGATATACATCATAAGAAAAAAAAATTATTTCTTAGGATCAATGTGAAGAATACTTAAGAGGCTACTTCACTCAAGCGAAAACTCCCGCTCGCTAATGTTAATCCTATGGGGGAAATAATTTACGATATTTCGTTCGCATTTCAATATTTTTAAATGATTTTTTTTTTTTGCATTGGATAGCTGAGGTCAATTTCTAAGCACGCTCTTTGTACTTTTTCGATTTTGATTACAATTTTTTAAAAATTAAGATACTTTCACTTTCGCAACCGGTTTCGAAAGTGAAAGTATCCTCAATTAAAAAAAAAAAAAAATGCAACAAAAATCGAAAAAGTACAAAGGAGCGTGCATAGAGATTGACCTCAGCTATCCAATGCAAAAAAAAAAAAAAAAAAAAAAAAAAAAAAAAAAAATCATTTAAAAATATTGAAATGCGAACGAGATATCGTAAATTATTTCCCCCGTAGGGTTAATATTAGCGAACGGGTGTTTTCGCGTGAGTGAAGTAGCCTCGTAATGCGTTGTGTTTAGTGTGCAAGATTATCTTTACATTTGATTTTCTAAAATTTATATAATGAAACAAAATGTATTTAACGCCATAAAATTCCTTATAATAATAAACAGTAGTGTTTTTTTGTTTTATTTAGTGATTCCCGTAAGTTTATTCTATTCGAATGAAAATTTGCAATGTTATAAAAATAAACCGTTATTTTTGACATTGTTTCGTTGAACAGTTAGGAACTACTTTAGACAAAGAAGAAAAACAGACCCATTAAAAAAATTTGAAAAAAGAACTGGCAATTTTGATTCTGTTTGAAGTCTGTCAATTTGTGAAATTTGTTGTAATTAATTTTGAGATCCATTTCAGTAAAATGAACGGTGAACAGTTGGAATTAGTTGGAAAATATTATGTCTAGTATTCAAACACTGTCTTTATTCTAATAATCTACTGGGGATATAAAATAACGTGAGCTGTTCTTAGCCTTCTAACAGATAATTTATTTGGGGTAATTTAACAACATTTGGTGTACGTGAAGAATGCGGTTCCGAATAGCAAAGAAAAAAAAAATTAGTACCAAAAGTCACCATTAGGAGTATATTTGGCACTGAAAGAGTAATATTTATTATAAATGTATGCATAATTTCCTAAACGAAACTAAAAATACAAAATTTCTTCACAAGAAATTACGATGATTATTGTTAATTGCAAATGTGGCTCAGTATGACCATCGTTCTGATGACGTACTTTTTCAAATGACGCACGGTATTTTTAATTTTTATTTGGATGTTTATTTCCATATTTCTAACCATGGATTATACACCCAGAAAAAAGTTTTGTTGAATCAACAAAAATTTGGTTGACCCAATAAAACTTTTTGTTTAAATATAGGTCAATGGAAATTTTGGTTGAATCAACAAAAAAAAAATTTGTTGCAATTCCAAAAAAAAATTTATATCGTCAGTCAAAAATGTTTTATTAATTCAAGTAAAATGGTTCAATTTTACTTGAATTTTGCTAAAACAACCAAAATGTACTCAACAAAACATGTTTTGTAGTTTTAATCAATTTCTTTTTCTGGGTGTATAGTTATATTTTTATATGAAAAAAAAAAAAAAAAAAAAAAGAAATCCAAAAATCCTTAATTTTCAGAGCTTAAAAGTGGTGTTATCCCCGTCAACAGAAGAAAGTTCTTCCACTGTCGTCTGGAAATATCTCTGCTTTCATGAAAAAAATACTTTTTTACATATATTTGACTTACTGCTATTCTTCGGTGAATTCTATAAGAAAAATTGTTTTTAAAGCAATTGTAAACATACATGTATTACTAATGTCTCAAGAGAAGTTACTTATACTTTGAGAATGTCTAATTTGAATGTAGAAAGCTAAAAGATTATGATTTAATGAAATTTTAACCAATTTTTTATCGATAAATGTAATATATATACAGCCGAACTTCCATGTTTGTACAACACTTTTATACAGCTGTCGCAAACGCACCGGGGTATCTGTTTGGCGCCAAAATGGAGGTTTTATGCCTGACTCGACGATTTTGGAGAGATTTTGCTTCATATGGCAACCCTGGTGGAGCAGATTCCGTGTGCTTTATAATAAATTAAATATTGCGAGTTTTATAATAAATTAATCATTGTGTGTGTTTTATAATAAAATAATTTGTGTGTGTTTATAATAAAAATTGTGTGTTTGATAGTAAAATAAGCTGTTTCATAATAAAATAAAACTAGCATGCTGCTTTAGAAAGCTAGACCTAACAAGTACCCCAAAAGGGTGTTTTCTCACCAAAATGGCGCAAAACAAAAGTCGCGCCAACCCCGGTGCTTCTGCGACAGCTGTTCCGAAACTTTTCTATAGCGTCCATCTACACATCTCCATCTATACATATACTGTGTCTATATACATGTACGTAAATGTGTACTTCTACATAGGTGCGCATCTACTATATTTCAATAAATGTGTAATTAAATTTAGGAATCTATCATAATCGGAGTATCCTTTAATTTTCCCCAACAACGCTTATTATATCCTTTTAATAAACTCAACTTGGTCTTTGTACTCTGTAAAGATCGAATCTTGCAGTCTATTTTTATCTTACTTCCTGATTTGCCAGAATTATAAACATTATGTAAAAAGTTTATTTCAGATAACAATACAACATTTGAATATCTTAAGAAAATAATTATAAATTAATAAATTTATTTTAAAGCATTTTTTCGTTAGCCACAGGTTATATATCGCCAAATATTCTTTATGGTTACAATAGCAAACGACTTACATTAAATTACGCGCCAAACCACGCTCGCCAAAAAAGGGCAACTGGCTGTGAAGCTGCAACAACGAAAGATTGTAAACACTAAAACGTAGAAAATATAAATAAAAAACAAAGGGTGTAATATATTTAAAAAATACGCTTTAATCAATTAAGAGTTTCACATTAATTAAATTATGATTATACGTTGAGAAATCAATTTAGAAATCCTAAAAATATTGTTTAAATAACGCTTTTTTTTTCCTGTTGCCATATTTTCAAAAAGAAACAAACCTAAATTATATATATATATATAACAAATTCGCTAGCATTAGCTTTCTACTTTCTAATTTAGCACATATAAGCGCAAAATAAATAAATAGATAATATAAAATAAAATAAAATAAATAAATTAAAAAACTGTGAATTTTCCATAATCGAGTTTAGTGTCCATGCCAAATTTACGTATTATAACGGAAATGTTTTGGGAAAATCATGAATTGCTTTCATGAAATTATGTGTGATTTTCAAGATAATCATCGAATACTTACAAAAGGGTGTATTTAAAAAAAAAAAAAAAAAAAAAAAAAACTATTTTACTTGTATACTTAGTTTGCAAATAAAAGTAATAGAAACCACTAAGTCAATAACAATGTACCTCGTAGAACAAGATACATGTCAGTTCTAGATGCAGATTATATTTTTCGTAACTCTCACGATACTTTTAATCCAAAGTAACAAAAACAAAATTAAAGATTGGCTGCCCAACAATTTCCCATAAAATTAGAACTAATCCACTCAAACTTAACTGGACCTTACAAAGTAATGGATCTAACAAAGAAAAGAAATAACCGTTCGACCTCTGATAACGCGACGTATGCTGAATCATGTCTTTTTCCACCACTTCTGCTTTCTAAGGAAGAGAAAAAGAAGAAACTTTTTCCTCTTGTGTTTCAGTACACTTAAATAGAAGAAAGTTCTTCCACGGTCGGCCAAAAACATCTTTGCTTTCAAGAAAAAAAGTACTTTTTTACATTTATTTGACTTACATGCTATTCTTCTGTGAATATCGTAGGGAAAATAGTTTTTGAAGGGCCAGCAAATACATCAAACAAACGTCTGAAGAGAAGTTACTTATATTGTGGAAGTGTCTAGTTTGAATTAGAAGACTAAGAGGTTATGATTTAATAAATATTTAATTAAATTTTATGAATAAATATGTATGTATAGTAAAAATTGCATAACGTACACTTGGTACATTATAAAACATCTTTGAGAGTAATACAAAAGTGTAATTTCTTTCTTTTCTTTCTTTGAATTTTATTCTCCGGCTGATATTGCAAAATAAATAAATAAATAAATAAATAAAGATTGCTGCGAAAGTATAAAAAAATAATGTCTGAATAGAAGTTACTTTTGTTTTAGAAGTTTTTAATTTCATTGCAGAAGACTCAGAAGTTATGTTTTAATACATATTTGATTTATTTTCATCTTTAAATGTAACATAAATATGGGCCAAAAGCTCACGTGATTTCTCAGTCCCCAGTATATCTCTCGATGTTTCTTCCAATACAAATTCTCATTTCATGTTAAAATGTTTCTCTGTGATTGTTCTACAATATTATGTTACTTTTAGTGTGAAAATCTGTTTTTTAAATCTTTAAAATGGAATTTAAATATCTCAAAATTTACTACTGTCCCTTAATCTCAACCCATAACCTGATTATTAAAACCATCAGCAAACGATAATCACTAAAAATTTTTTAAAAACAAATGAATTTATTACAAATATGAATCTCATGAAGCTTAATAATACAATTTTTATATGAGTAAAATGTGTAACATTTGTTTTTGTTGGGTTCAATGTTGTGTCGCTCACGTTTTTGGCTCCTAGTGTATGAATTTCCTCTAATTTCCACCAGATGGCAGTATGCAGTCATTTTCAGTATTGTTTCCAGTAGCGGAGCACATGTTCTTAAAAAGTCGCCACTGCTAGTTGGTTGTTCATAAAGAAGATTTTCTGAATTGAAAAGAATGGAGAAAAGGTAAGCGTGCCTTTATGAACTTACACTACTGTCTCCATTATTAATTTCAATATTGATATTTATAGATTAACAGATATCTAGCCCTTTAATCGTAGGTTTGATATGTCTTTGAAAATAGTGCATACAATATTCCAAAAAGACTTTTTCTCAAGTAAAGTGGAAAATTTGCAAAAAATGTCACTACTGTCCCTTACAATTTATGGTTTGCCTGAAAAAAAAAAAAAAAAAAAAAAAAACCTGGCATATTATATTTATTTTTCAATAAAATTTGTGCCCATTTACTAATTATTATTCTGAAATATATCAGCGGTTATTAAAAATTCCAATTGAGCTTTTTTATTAGACTTTTAAAAATCAGATATCAGCAGAAAATCAACTTCCAAAAATCGCACTTATGAAGTTTTGGGCCATATAGTTAAAAAAAAATGTTACATTACAAATGAGAGTACTATGAAAGTATTGTACATGAAAGTACTATAAAAATGTATTTAAGAAAATTACTTTTATTCGGCTGACATTCTATTCTCTGGTGAATAGCGTAGAAAAATTTTTGTTAAAGAAGCTGAAAATATATCGAGCAAAAATGTCTGAAGAGAAATTACTTGTATCCATTAGGTTCCAAGTTTGAACGCAGATGTTTAAGAGTTTGTTTTAATAAATATTTTATAGATCGTTACAAGGTTTCAAAGTTGGAATGGATGTCCTGTTATTTTTCATGACAATGTTTTTTTCAACAAATGACAAAGTGATAGTGACTACTCTATCACAAAAAAAACAATGTCGTTTAAATAATTCAGGAAAAGCAAAACGTTTCTCGAGTGTAAATACTGGATCCATTGTTTGTGTTCTTGCAGAGCTTTTAAAATGCTATAGCGCGATAAATCTTCACGAGAAACCCTATATATTAATAGAAATGCCCTTTAAAAGTTTAATACTTGCTTTGCCTAGTAAGAAAATCATATTTGGTATCGACTGTGTAATAGCAAAAAAAATATATATATTAAACATTTTTAGGTGGTCTGTGAAGAGCCTGGGAAATAACAATATTAATTGAACACTTCAGAGAAACCCAATCTTCATGTAAGAAAAACATATGTGGTATCTATGATATATGACTGAATAAGAGTGAACAACAAATATTTATGTAGTCTGTGAAGAGCTTGGAAATAACATCATCCACTTCATCCATGAACACTTCTGAAACCTAATCTTCTCGTAAGAAAAATATATGTGATATCTATGATAAATGACTGAATAATAGCGAATAAAACAATATTTATGTAGTCTGTGAAGAGCTTCGAAATAACATCATCAATTGAACACTTCTGAAACCTAATCTTTTCATAAGAAAAATATATGTGATGTATGACTGAGTAATAGTAAAAAACAATATTAAACATTTTTAGGTTGTCTGTGAAGAGCCTGGAAATAACAACATCAATTGAACACTTCAGAAACACAGTCTTCACATAAGAAAAATATATGCGGTATCTATGATATATGACTGAGTGATAGTGAACAAAAATATTTAGGTAGTCTGTGAAGATTCTGGAAATAACATCATCAATTGAAAACTTCTGAAACCCAATCTTCTCGTAAGAAAAACATATGTGATATTTATAATATATAACTGAGTAATAGTGAAAAAATTATTAAAAGTTTTTAGGTTGTCTGTGAGGAGCCTGGAAATAACAACATCAATTGAACACTTCAGAAATCACGTTCACTTAAAATGAAACATATATAGTATCTATGATTTATGACTGAGTAATAGTGAAAAACAAATATTTAGGTAGTCTGTGAAGCTCCTGGAAATAACATCATCAATTGAACACTTCTGAAACCTAATCTACTCGTAAGAAAAACATATGTTATGTCTGTAATATGTGATGTCTATAATATGTGACTGAGTAATAGTGAAAAATATATTAAATATTTTGGAATACCATCATCAATTGAACACTTCAAAAACACAGCTTCACGTAAGAAAAATGTATGTGGTATCTGTGACATATGACTGAGTGACAGTGAACAAAAAATGTTTAGGTAGTCTGGGAAGGGTTAGGACATAACATCATCAATTGAACACTTCAGAAAGCTGAACCATGCGAACCAAAAATAAAGTGACATACACATTACAGAGTTTTTTTCCGTTATCTCAAATATCCAAAAATTTTTATTTAACATAATTTTTTATTAACTTATTTCAGGAATAATCTTTTAAAAAGATATAAAACAATCCATTATAAAATGATTCGGAAAAATCGTAAACGCGAAGCCAAAATAAAGTGCACTTGTTCTAAGCAGGGGTCCCAGGGAAATTCTAGAATTGAATTTTAAAAACCACTGTTTCTGAATAATGATATTTGCATACTAATTCTGCGTGAAAATAAGGTTAATATTACAATACAAAAGTAGTGGTATTCAAAATTGAATTGTGGAAACTCCGGATCTCAGCTGGAAAAGTAACTTTTATGCTTTATTTAGAAAGATATTGGGTAAAGCTAAATTTACCTCCTGTAAGAGAGAATATGACTTTAAATGCCTAGAATTACTATTACTATTATTATTATTATTATTTTGTGGTGCTAATGTATTTTTATTTATACTGTGGAGAGTTTAAAATGACGGACCTTAAAAGAAAATAGTCTTTAAATTCCAGATTGAGGAGACGAACATAAAAAAAAATGCAACTTGTGGCCCTAAAAACTGGAGATTAAATTATGCATGATACTTTCTTTTTCTAAAAATTTTCTGTACATTCTGCTCCATAATGTCAATTTTTGCGTTAATTACTGACGGTTGAAAAGAAAATCCAATATTAATTAGAAAGAAATCAAAATTTGGAAGTTATTACAAATTGTTTAAGCTGCATGTTATGTAAATTTCGGAAACACGTTGCATTTATTGAGAAGATGACACGGCATCTTTGATAAATAACTCGCTAAAATCCTTTCATTCGCATTAAAAAAAAATCTAGAATACATATATCTATTACATAAAGATTTATTGAAATATTCTGTCCATAACATCATTCTTCCATCAACTATGTATTAACATTAATTACTATGTAAAATACATTTCAAATCTGCATGTAATTAATGACACGAGAAAAAATCTCAGATAAACTTAGAAAGATACAGTCATATGATTTCAATTGTACTTAATTACTATTACAAGTAATCCTCTTACGATACATTTTTCAGAAAAATCAAGAAGCTAACCATATTTCTTATTATTGTTGTTAAGTTCCTTTTTTTTCCAGAATATACACAAAAACATTTAATAAATGATTGCTTCTGGAGTTCCTTGATCCCATCTTCATTTTCTTCAGGATAAAACTCAATGCATTTTAGTTCACCATCATTATGTCTTATTCTCCGAAACATTTCTTTCTTTCTTATAATCAGCGGAATTATTCTCCGTGATTATGTGTATCGTAAAATAAATGAGGGCAGTTAAGCATGAATTGAAATGAAAAATAGCGTATTGATGAAGTTCAAAAGCTTTATCGAAGAAAATCGTAAATAAATATTTCTTTTAATATCCCAAGAGGTAAGTAACCATAAATAAAGCTCAATCTTGAGTTTAAAAAATATATAAAAAGAGAAGCATTTTTAATAATTTATGTTGTTTATAATGGTTGCGCTTGGAACATTTGATTTTTTCCTCCTTATAAGTTAATAATCCCTTTATTTCATGATGATGCAAAATGAAAGTTCTTTTAGTATCTATTTTTATATTTTCAAATATTGTAGTGTCTGATGTCATATAATAAAAGGAGAGATAGAATAAACTACAATTAAAATAAAATTGAACATCTAAGGAAAAAAAAAAGAAAAGATTTTCTAAAGAGTAATGTTTATTTATATTAACCGCATTTCTCAATAACTTTTTTTTTTTTTTTTTTTTTTAAACTTGTCATTAATAATAATGGTTGTTTCATATCAACTTCCGAGGGAAAAAATAGAGAGATTAGCTTACATTTTATTAAATTTTTATTTTTGGTAGATTTGTTTTTATTTTACTTAAGTTCAATTCGCGAAATATCTGAAAATGTTTTGTTTGGTTAAATCCTTTCTTTTAAATAAAAGTTCAAAATTAAAAAAATAATAATCAAAATTTAAAAAAATAATAATCATCAAAATTCAAAAAATAATAATCATAAAAAAAAATAATAATAATCAAAATTAAAAAAATAATAATAATCAAAATTTAAAAATAATAATAATCAAAATTAAATAATAATCAAAATTAAAAAATAATAATAATCAAAATTAAAAAGCCGTTCTAACTGAAAACTTAAAACTAAATCAATATGAAATATAATACATATTCATGATATTACTGTGAACTATAGCAGATAATTTCAAAACAATGCCAACTGCATCTACGTTATTTGCTTCTTGACAAAAAATGCCTTCAATAAATGTAACATTATGTATTTACTTTCTATTTAAAGTATTTCTCTTATTATAGAAGCTATTGATTTCTAAGTATTACAATTGTATTTTATATGTTACATATCTAACTCAAGTATTAAAATAAATTGGAAATGTGTGTTTCTAGTTTCATGCAATATTAATTAAATTATAATTGCCACTACCGACACCATCTTTTTCAAATGCCATTAAAAAATATATATATTTCTAATGGATTGTTTTCATCTTTTAAAGTTCATTAATTTGAATATTATTTCCGAAATAACTTGGAATAAAAGAGTTTGGATACTTGAAATTAAAAATCTGCAATGTCACTTTATTTTGTGCTCGATTAGGTTTCCGAAATGTTCAATTCATGCTGTTATTTCCAAGCTACCTAAGAACGTCTTAAAAAATAAAGTTTTTATTATTTTCATTATATTTATTCGGCAGCCTATCACCTCCTTATGTAGCCAGTATGCCTTTAAACTGAACCACAAAGACCTACAGACGGCACCACTTATTTGCAATTAAAAATAATTTGTATACACTGAAAAAAAAATTGTTGATTTTACGGTGTAATACTGGCAGGTGGGATGGCAGTATTATATCGTAAATTCAAATTTTTTTCTTTGCAGTGTAATACTTCGTATTATTTTGTTTATCTCGTTTTAATTATACCAATATTGTAAAAAAAAGACAAATGTTTCTTAATCTAGGAAAATATAATATCCAGCTCTAGTAATTTATGAATTTTTAAAATTTTACGAAAGTACACTGCTCAAAACAATTAAAGGATATTTGAAGTTTTATATAAAATAAAGATATAAACGAAATTTTTTTTGCCGAAAATAGAAGAAGAGAATCACAAATGCAAATTTTTCTGGTTTTCAAACTGTGGAGTATGCAAATTTTGAGTTCGACGTCAAAAACGTCGCTTCAGCGGCAGCGAATGAAATTTGACTTTCAACTGGATAAAAGAGAATGAAGACAAGGATGATCGGCATTCAGTGATTGCTTTGTTTCGATGAGTACGATGTCTCAGCGAAGTCATTTGACAGATTCAGAAGCTTGGAGAATTGTTGGTAGGTTAGAAGGGGGCCAAACTCAAGCCGAAGTAGCGCAAGCCATTGGAGTGTCTGTCATTTCCAGGATCTGGAACCGTTTTTTGGAGAGTGGATGTGCAGGCCGAAGACCAGGGCAAGGTCTTAGACGGGCAACAACGCCCAATGAAGATCGGTATTTAGCGTTAACAGCTCGGAGACACCGAAACATGAACGCTACTCTTCTCCAACAACACCTTCGCTCGGCTACAGGCACCACGATTTCAACTCAGACTGTCCGAAACCGGCTCCATGCTGTAGGTCTGTATGCTCGCCGACCGATGGTATGTGTTAGATTAACATCAAGGCATCGTCACGACCGCAGGGAGTGGGCAACCGAGCATGTCAACTGGAGGAGAAATGAATGGAGCAATATTCTGTTTTCTGACGAGTCCCGTTTTTCTGTGCATCCGGATAATAGGCGTATTTTCATCTGGAGGGACCGTGGCAGTAGGAATAATCCTGCGTTCGTGCACGAAAGTGTCAGATTTGGCGGTGGAGGAGTGTTGGTGTATGGTGGCATCTCCATTGACGGGCGCACTGACCTCTACATCATTCGAGATGGAGCTCTGACTGGTCGCCGATATAGGGATGAGATCCTCAGACCTATTGTAGTCCCTTACGCTGCAGCAATCGGAGATAACTTCATTTTAATGGACGATAACTGCAGGCCACATCGTGCAAACCTGGTGGAGGATTTCCTTTTCGAGGAAGGAATCGTTCGAATGGAATGGCCAGCGTGTTCTCCAGACATGAATCCAATCGAGCACGTTTGGGACGCTCTAAGAAGACGAGTTTCTGGCCGCCAACAACCCCCACAAACTCTCCAAGAACTGGAAAGAGCTCTTCTGGAAGAGTGGGGCAGAATACCCCAACTCGTCATTAATAGCCTCATTGAGTCCATGCCTCAAAGGTGTTCAACGTTGCTGGCCGCCCGTGGAAACCATACCCCCTACTGAAAATGATTTTCTTTGAAGAAAACACCTTTTCTTATTCTTTTTTTCTCATATGCACAAATTGTGTTTTTTTCCTTTTGTACACAAATGCGCAATAAAATGCATTTTTTTCTGCCAAACATGTGTAATTTATTCTCATATAACCTACTATGTCTGTCGACCATGTATCAATCAGCTAAAAAGTTTCCCAGATACAAAATCCACCTAAAACTGCAATATCCTTTAATTGTTTTGAGCAGTGTATTTTGTTTATCATTATCGATCTTGAAGAAGTCGCCATTCGAGCGTATGAAACATGTTATCTTTACATTGAAAGGTATTTTTAAGCCTTTTTATGGAATGTTTTTATCACTTTAAGCACTAATTACATTTTTAGTTATAATATAGACACCAATAAAAAAATACAATAAATTCTTCCGAGTTACTCACGATTCCGAAAAGCGTTCTTTATCTTTAGAAAGCTCAGAAACCAATATATTTTCAAGGTTTAAAAAATGATTTTTAAACATGAAATTACTTTTGTTGCCACTGATTTTTGTAAACCTTTATGAGTAGTTTTTATAGAGTATTAATCAAATTTCTCAGCCCGGAATATAGGTTCTTCTAGCGCTATCAATTCTCAAGTAAATATTTTCATGTTCAACAAACATGTTTTACAAACATGATGAATTAACAGCATTAACATCAGTATTAAAATTAATATTATTTTGTTACTTTTCCATGTATAAATTCAATTATACAACTGAAAATGTTTAATTGTTAATTGGTAAAATCCTAAAAACCGATTTTCTGGTTTGAGAAAACTGATTAATACACTATAAAAACTACTCGAAAACACTTCCGAAAATCAGTGTCAGCAAAAACAACTTTGATTTTATAAATGCTTCTTTAAATTATTTCCAATGGTTGGAGTATCATAGTTGAGATTTTTTCCAACAGAGCGAAGATATGCCGGGACCAGGACTCGAACCTGGGTACTTTGGTTTGCCGTACCAACGCTCTCCCTACTGAGCTATCCCGACGATATCCTGGACTGGCATATTTCATTATTATTTGTTGGACAAGGCTGCGAACTGCAGCGCTAATTTCATTTATCCGAGCTATAACTATAGCATTTACATGATGAATCTTGAAATAGCACGGAAACTCCTGTATACCATGTAATTAGGTCATAATGAATAGAGGAAAGTATATTCAACTAGGTAAATTATTTCCAACTAGCTGCCACTGGCGACCAGCTTGGTTTCCCTTAAATGTATATTAAGCATTGTAACCCACATTGATATTTTTTGTATTATTTTAGTTTGATTTCATATTATTTACTATTTTTAATGATGGGTATTTTTATTAGCCGGGAGCAAATGATAAATCGCCAAATATTGCTCCCAGTACCACAATTCATACTGCATCAATTTAATTTTAAATTATAAATCTGTCACTCTTCAGTTAAAATACTTAGCTTTAATTTAAAATACTTATATTACATACAATTTAAAATACATGTCGTTCACACTTTTAATTTAAAACAAAATATTTGATTTCAAAATCACAATATATTTTCTAATTTGCACACGTGAAAAATAAAAGCTGGTATCCGCGATTTAAAAAATGGTATTGGCGAGATTCGCGCAAATTAACTTACATGTACTTAATGATGTTATGTATTTTATAAATGTATATTAAATTACTATTTTGAACGCGATGGGTCATAACAATAGTAAATATGATTGGCGATTACCAATAATTTTCCGTGATCTCTCTTCCTGGTAAGTATAATCTACAAAAACAACTTTTCAAAAGTAAAAAAAGCCAAGCGTAAAAAAAAAAAAAAAAAAAAAAAAAAAAAAGTTGTGGCTAAAAAATGGTGAGATATCAAATTTCCAAGCTATTTTATTACTTATTTAACTTTTTTCCATTAAATAAGTTATCATATTTATAAGTCGAGTGCCTACGTATACGTTTATAGAAATCGTTTTCTCCTGTACCAAATACATCCTAACGAGTTTCTGAAAATTCAATTTTTTTCAAATTATGCATGATGGGCTTGGCGGCCATCTTTGCATATTATTCACAAAATTCTAAGCACCCAAATCCAAAATTGTTATTTAAGCAAATATTTTAAGCGTTTCATTTATAGACTTGTATGCTCTGAAAATTGTGTCTTAAGATAATGACTTATCTCAAACATTCATCTTATGATTTATTTTTTAGAGTAATTATTAATTTCAAACTGGTAAAAATAAATTTCTCAAAATATCAGTCTTATCTAATTTTTCAGTACGTAGTTAAAATCTGAAGTTCGAAATTGTTATAAACATATTACATTGCAAACATGTTACGCTTTTACATTAGAAATTTGGGTGCTTAGAAATATGGAAAGATGGCCGCCAAGCCCATCATGCATAATTTGAAAAAAATTGAATTTTCAGAAACTCTTTAGGATGTATTTGGTACAGGAGAAAACGATTTCTATAAACGTATACGTAGGCACTCGACTTATAAATATGATAACTTATTTAATGGAAAAAAGTTAAATAAGTAATAAAATAGCTTGGAAATTTGATATCTCACCATTTTTTAGCCACAACTTTTTTTTTTTTTTTTTTTTTTTTTTTTTTTTTTTTTTTTTTTTACTTTTGAAAAGTTGTTTTTGTAGATATCATTTCTTTTTTTCAAATACATTAAACATAATTTAAATAATCTAAACATGAGAAATAATTTAAATTTACATTTTACTTTCAGTCATTGTTTAAAGGGTTAACTAGAAATACTAGTAGCTTTTTCAATTAAATTAATTACACTCTTAAAAACAACATACTAAATATGGCTTGTTATAATACTTGTTATCCTCCGTTAAAAAATATCACTGACTTATCCATGAAATGAATAAAAATGAATACGTACATAGCGTGTCAGCGCTGCATTTGAAATCAAACCTTATATCACGCTCTTTTATTATTAGCACTAGCTGGCGTCGCCCGCTAGTGGGCCCCTAATTTACATCGGGGCCCCGAATCTTGTAAAACCTCGAATAAGATAAACCTCGAACCGAAAGAAACCTCAGACCTGGTTCCCCGCTGCCTTCGGCACCGTATAATCCTTAATTTGCACATCGAATAGTATAAACCTCTAACCAAACTAACTTCCGACACGGGTCACCGCTGCCTTCGGCCCCGTATAGCAGTCGTGCTGCGCACGCTCAAGTTCCATCTTCCACCACCAGGTAGCGGAATCTGTTCTGTATGAACCTCGGGCACTGAAATCGTTAAGGCTATAGATGTCGAGTCGAATGAGCTATACCCCGTCGTGATCTAGCCCATAGAACCAGAGATAGGAAAGTGCCCCCTGGTGATGAAAAAACGAACTAAAATCGGAAAGCTCTATCGATGTCGAGTCGAATGAGCCATACCCCGTCGTGATCCGACCCATAGAAACAGAGATAGGAACACCAGAGATGCATAATAGGATTAAGCGGTCACAGACCTTTCCAACGATGTATCACATGAGGGGTATGTGCAAAATTTAGAAAATACCCCCCACCTGCATAATATGATTAAGCGTTCACAGACCTTTCCAACGATATATCACATGAGAGGGGTCGGCAAAATTTAGAAAAGTGCCCTCTTTGGAATGGGGGGGTTAAAGTGGGAGAATGGACCCCGAAGATACATAATATGAATAAGCGGTGACAGACCTTTCGAACAATATATCACATGAGCAGTGTCGGGGGATGGAGCGCAAAATGTGGAGGTGACACCTGTGGTGCATAACACGAATACGTGGTCACAGACCTTTGTAACGATATGTGACATGACGGATATCGTTAAAATTTAGAAAAGTGCCCCCCTCCCCTTGTGTAGGCAAAACGCGCTCCACCCCTCCCTATAATCTTTGACGCGGCTTTATTTTTAAAATTTATGTTATGTGTTATAAAATATCGTAAAGTTTCAAACAGATAGCCTTATTATACTTCCTAATTTTGTTGACACCCCCTCCCCATCCCCTTCCCAAAATGTGACGCGACATTCTTTTTTATAAATTTTTTATCATGTGTTATAAACTAACTTAAAGTTTAAAACAAATCGCATTGGAATTTAATATATTTGCTGAAATTACTATTATATATATAATAATATAGAAATAAACCCTCCTTTAGCTTGTAATTAAGATATATGAACAATTTTTAGAATTTCTGAAAGCTGATTTTTATTTATTTATTTATCTATTTATTTATTTTTTGTTTATTTATTTATTTTTTGCATGTTTGAAATTTCTTAGCAATTTCTTAGATTTACATTATTTTATTCAATTAAACATTGTACTGTTACAATAAATTTAAATGGAAACTTCACTTCTAAAACATAAATAATTTAACAACTGAAGTTCATTAATTTATAGGAAAATGACGTGAAAGGTATTCCTGCGAACGAAATGCCTGTCCTTTACACCGTGTTTTTTTATTTTTAGAAATAAATGAATCACATTTAATTCATTTCAAAAATTTTGTTTACGTTTGGAAAGAAATTTTAAATGGCGATAACTCTTAATGTATACATTTTAGAAGGTACATATTCCCTCAAAAACTAATTTATTTTTAAAGATCTTTCTAAAAACGTAAATTATATATTTAAAATATTTTTTAAAGCATAAACACTACGTCTGATTACTTTATTTTACAATATTATAAGAACACGCATTTTATCAGACAATTAAATACACTAAACAAACATGAGTGAAAAATTGACCTGGGCCAGGACTCGAACCTGGGATCTTATGCGTACCGTGCTGAGGCTCTGCAAATGAGCCACCCAGATCCATATCCCTGACCAGCAATTTCTCATACTTATTCATGTTAGAAACAGTCATCTGCTACAGTTTGCAGTCATATTTAATTGTTTGATAAAATGTATGTTCTTATAATTATGAAGTTTTATTTAAAAAATATATATATATCTTCAGAAGAAAATGGCTGACTTGCAGATGAAATTTGATGTGGTTATAACCTGTAACTGATTTGTGCTATTATAATACAGATGATACATGGTCGTTGGCGGGTTTTATCTCTGTTTTGGCATAATTTTTTAATCGCCAAGTTAATTAACAGTTTTTTGCTAATTATGGATAGAAAATAATACTTTTTTTCACTGTATTTTATAAAAGCACATAGATTACGTAATTACTTGTCTAAAAATGCAATCCTTTTTTTATTCTGCCAAATATTAAGGTCTGTAGGTTGTTTGAAAAAAAAAAGTTTGATGAAGAAAAAAGTGATCATTTTAAGTAACTCGACGTTTTTAAAAAAAATCTATATCTCTGTTTATAAATTACTTATGAAGATGAGTTTGGTCTTAAATTGAAGAAATTCTTCATTAGATTCTTCTAGTTTTCGTTTTTTTTTCTGCGACGCCTGGTTTATTTGATATCTGATATTTTAATATGGCATGTTTTGTCGTTTTAACATTGCGAAGTCGATTTCTGTAAGTAAGCAGTAGCGGTCTTGTCCAGTTCTTGGCGTTGTTTGTGTGGCGTTTTTTTTATTAAGCTTGGCTTGGCAGAGCGACCGCCCTGCTTGATACATAAAAACCAAATTAACTGAGAATTCGTTTCGAAATTTCATTCATTAAATATTATTACATCTTACGTCAAGAAACATCTGGAAGGAAGTGCAGTTGTATAGCGCAGAATTATCGTAAACTTTGATTGTCTTGATGGTGCGATTTTTATTTATTTATTTAATTTATTTATTTATTTTTATTTTTTTTTACATCCAGGCAGCGGTTCAAAAATTCATTCGCGGAGAACTTGCTTTACGAACTATTACACTCCATGGTTTGATATTTCAAACGTTCACGACAAAAAAAATCTTTTTTTTTGTTGTTGTTTACTTTCATGGATAGAGAACTTGAACTGCGACCCTAATTTCAACTGAAGTTATTGCAGAATATTGAATAATTGAACGTAAGTCATCTCTCAAATATTAATTTATTTTGAACGATCTTTCTAAAAATGTAACTTTTATGCAATTTAATTCGAAAAATGATTTTGAATAAAAATGGTCGCCTGGTATATGAAAAAGTGAGGTGGACACCCCAGAATTGTTGATGACAGTCACATGACTTACACTTTTATTATATAGAATGGTTGGAGTATCATAGTTGAGATTTTTTCCAACAGAGCGAAAATTATTGTTTATATTGGGCGAAAATTATTATTATATTGAAGTCTATGATTTCTAAAAAAAAAAAAAAAAAAACTCTTTTCTTAACACATTAAGCGCCATTGCTCCCATTTTGGGAGCATTGCTTTATGATTTTTTTCTAAAGTGAGTATTTTATATATTGTTAAAAGGTTCCTGTTATTTGAATTGTGAATATAATAGACGACTTCTGAAATTTTTTTAAAAAGTTTCATTAGAATTTACTATTTTTTAAAATGTGTTAAAAAAGGCGAAAAATAGCTTTTTGGCCGTACTCGAAAGAATTATTTAAAAAAAAAAAAGCTGTATAATAAAAATTATATTTTTTAGTTAAAATATGTTTATAACAGTGTATTATATTAAACAACATCAATCCGGAATTAATATGTATTAAATCAATCACAATTACCGAAAGCATAAGTTGTTCCCGGGAGCAATGGCTCCTAATGGGGGTAATGTTTTTGAAAACGTGTACATATGACTCCGTGCATTTATGGTATTTATTTTTCAGTTTATTAGCTATAAAAGGGATATCATTCTGAAACTAATATTTAAAGAAGATTTCATATAAATTAGTCCAACTTTTACATTTATAATAAAAAAACAAAATCAAATTACCAGTTCTATAAGCATTTTCATTATCCATCTCTTTATTTTTCATCATTACATTATTTGTTTTCTGATTTTTTTTACATGGAAGATGATTGAACAATTTTTTAGATTTAGATGATTTTTCGGCTGTTCCAGAAACCTTTTTTTTTTTTGCCACCTGATTGCAGTATTGTAACATACGACGAAGATATCTTCCTCATATGTATGTCGCATAAATTATTTTCTATTACATATGTAATAGAAAATAATTTATGCGACGATTTATCCGATGTTATATTTGGTGGAGAAGAATTCTCCGTAAATTCTAAATCAACAGACAATCAAGACATATCTGATTTAGAGTTTTAAAAAGACAAAGTATTAAAAGCAGACTTGATATTTCAGATCAAAGTTCGGACGAATCTTCAAATCGGAATATGGAAAAACTAAGCAAAATGCAAAAAAGTTAAAAAATCAATATCAGAAAACGCAAAAAAAAAAAAAAAAATATATATATATATAATGCGGCATAAAAAATGCTCCATCATTTTCATGTAAAATAGTAAGACAAAAATTATGTAAATTGGAAAAATAAAGAGATGGATAATGAAAATGCTTATGGAATCGGTAATTTTATGTTTTATTTTTATTATAAATGTAGATGTTGGACTAATTTATATGAATATTCGTAAAATATCAGTTTCAGAATGATATTACCCCTTTTATAGCTAAAGAAAACAGTGAAATAACAACCATAAATGCATGGAGGCATAAGTAAAAATTTAGAAAAAATTTACCCCCATTAAGAGCCATTGCTCCCATTTTGGGAACATGCTACTTTTCCTAAATATTCGATTTTTTTTTTATTTTTTATTCAGAAATACTTTAAAGACTTCCTATTCATAAAGAAAAAACAACTGTTCCATAAAAAAAATAGTTTAATATATATAGCGGCGCTTAATGGGTTAATCAAGGTTAACCATGAAGAAGTTATTGCATATTTTCGTTCGTGGTTATATTACATTTTCATAGATTAATTAACATTTGTCTATTTTTTACAGTGTTAGTGAGGTTTCTATACACACTGTACTTTTAGCTATGAAACCTTCTATCTGTGTATTTACAAAGAAAATTTTATTAATTCAAAAATTATTTGTAATATGCGCTACAACATTATTTGAATTATTCATCCAATATTTAAATTTTTTTACTTCATGAGATTTACCCAGAATAAAATCTTTGAAATTTATTTCTTACTTATATTTAATTTAACATTACACAGAAATACAATTAAAAATAACCGAAAAATAACATACCCTATTTACAGAAGAGCATTTTGATAGTGATGAATATACTACTAATAATAATAATAATATCTTTTGCTCGATTAGAGCAAGGGGAAAAATGACTTGTACCAAAAGGGTTATTCAGAAATCACAGCTTTCAAATATATTCTTTAGATTCCTGATTGTTTCGAAAAAAAAAAAAAAAATCCTTTCGTAACAGGTTTACTCTGAATTTAGAAGAGTTTTTGCTTATCTACAAAACAGCATGATATTACTGGCCGCTGGCCATCCACGTGTTTGCTAAGGGTTTTGAATAAATCGAATAACAAATACTGTAATTTGACAATCGCTATAGAGTTACTAATACATTGAAAAGTGG
Source organism: Maratus michaelseni (assembly GCA_963931845.1). Taxonomy (NCBI): domain Eukaryota; kingdom Metazoa; phylum Arthropoda; class Arachnida; order Araneae; family Salticidae; genus Maratus; species Maratus michaelseni. The sequence goes on along the minus strand of OZ007587.1, from coordinate 140,056,504 downwards.
CTTGAAAGCATTCCGTTCTTTTTTTCCATTCTCAACAATTATAAGAAATAATTACATCAATTGGAAAAATAGTTACGTGCCATTGTATTTATAGTATAAACTAGCTAGCGTAATAACCCCATGTGTTGTTTGTGCATTGCGTGAGATCTTTCAATTCAAGAAATTTATTTTAATTCTATATTTAGAAAATATTTATACTGTTATTTTTATTAAATTTCTTATTATAAGCAAGAAATCATCTTTACAATGTAAATGAACTGAAAATTACGAAATATTTTCTTACTTGTTTTTGATGCAAATATAGTAGAATGCTTTTATAAGAAAATGACAACATACAGGCAACAAATTTCTATTGGCCAAGAAGATTTTGGACAACAAATTGGAGAGTTTACCATTAATGCCAAGTTCAAGTTTGTTTACTCGTCTAACTCGCCTAAGCTACATAATTTGTCCTTGCGAGTACCGTCAAATTCTGAAGGGTGGGTTTCTGTGGTTTACACCAAAACTTTTAATATCGGTATATGGCCTGTAAGTATGTGCATGTTATATAATGCATGTTATCACACTCCATTCATTTACATTAACAAATTAGGAAAATATTGTTTCATACGGATTAATAATAGTAAAATCTTTCATACTGTAAAAAAAAGACAAATGTTTCTTAATTTATGAAAATACAACATAACTATGAATAAAAATATACAATAACCTTTTTTCCGAGTAACCCATGATCTCGAAAAGCAATCTTTGTCTTTAGAAACCTCAGAAACAAATATATTTTCGAGAATTAAAAAAGAAATTATAAAAACAAAGTTTTTTTTTTTTTTTTTTTTTTTAAGGCCTTTGGGAAAAAGGTTGTTTTCGGTCGAGAATGGACCTCTTGGTGTCGTCACTTTATTTTTTAAAGCATTTTTAACGATATTCTGTAACTTTAGAAGCATTTTTTAAAGTATTTTTAACGAAATTCTGTAGTTTTAGAAGAATTTTTCTTTGAATAAGCAATAGAAATGTATAAAATCGTTACAAAAATGTTAAAGTTACAAAAAGGAGAAATGCAAACTATCAGATATGAAAAAAAAGACGAATTAAAAAATTGACGTTGAATGAGAAATCGGCTGATAAAGCAAAAAACGTGGTTTTCAACTGTAATTTCCTCAAAATACCTTTAGCTCTGACATCAGTCTAAAAAAGAGTTAAAGTTATTGTAGGAAGGACCCGACAAAATATTAAGGAATAATAATGGAAAATGCGTTTCAATAACTTCGGCGATGGTTCAAACGAATATTTTTGCGAGGACAGAGAATGCCAGGATCTCTTCCACTGTAGTAATGGAAAATGCGTTTATTTGTAGATGGTTCCAATGAATATTTTTGAGCAATTAATATTTTTAATTAATTTGATTTTTTTCTAAGTTTTTGGAACATTTCCCCAATTTTTATTTATTTATTTATTTGCTGCTACTGATTTTTGGAAATATTTCCGAGTAATTTTTATAGTGTATTAATAAATTGTCTCGAACCGGAATATTGGTGTTTTAATTTGCGATTAATTCTCAAACATATTCAGCTACCTAATTGAATTTATTCGTGCAAGAGTAAAAAAAAAAAAAAAAAAAAAATTAATATTAATGTTAATGCTGTTAATTTATCATGAGTGTCTGTAAACCATGATTGTTGAACATGAAAATGTTTACTTGAGGATTGATGGCAACCGAAAAACCTATATTTTGGGTTGAGAAAACTGATGAATACACTATTAAAAATGGCTACTCAGAAAAGGTTCCCAAAATTAGTAGCAGCAAAAGAAACTTTGTTTTTATAAGTGATTCTTTAAATATCGAAAATATATTGGATTCTGGGGTTTGTAAGATAAAGAATACTTTTCGAAATCGTGGGAAACTCCGAAGAGGTTGTTTTATACTTTCGTTCGTGGTTGAAACATTTGTCTTTTTTTACAATGCAAGTTTCTTATAGTAATTTTAGTAAATGTGGAAGTAAGTCACATGAATATTCTTTACATTACTTTCTTTAACTAAAATTTGTTAAATCAATTTATTTAATGCTGTTCTGAAATCCAAAATGACTACTTAATGACATATTTTTTAATTCATTTTTGTTCGGAAACGCATGAAATTGGCAGGTTTTCTTATTCGAAAACTTTCTAATCGAAAGACGTTTTCCATTTTTGGCAAAGGCAGTAGATCTTTCAGAAAATACTGCCAAAGTCGGCGTTTTGAGAAGAATTCCCTATGCGGTAGGCCAAGACAGGGGGAAAAGAGTCGTCAATTGACACGAATAGCTTATAACTCGACAAGTAATTTATTTGTAAAAAAAATGGAAAACTCAATTCGATTCCAAATCGCTTCAATAGTCTGGCCTACCAATTTCATGCCTTTGTGTTTAAAGAAAATGTTTCAGAAAGTTTCACATTGCTGAGCAGGTCATTTGAGAACCACCTTAAGCAAAATAAAAATAAAGATATCTGTTCACCATTTCGTATAACAGACGATGTACATTACTTACCTTTTTCTTCCCCCCCCCCCAAAAAAAAAAAAAAATAAAAATAAAAATAAACAAAAAAAAAAAACTGTAGTAACAAAGTTGCCATTTTCGAGAAATTTCGTTAAAAGTTAAAAAAAAAATTAATATCTCGGAAACTAATTCAAAATTTAAAGTTATAAGGCATTAGATGACATTATCGATCTACAAATCTATGCGGATATCTGGTGGCAATTTCACCTTGCTGTGTTTTCCATATTTTTGGAAGAGTACACCATGTAAATATACCATGTGACCCAAAAGACTTCACATTTAAAAAATAATAATAATAACAAATTATTGAATTGTCGTATTGGAGTACGGTTTGCTCTATAAGACTTTCAAAATGTCAAAAGTTTTATGACAAAAAAAAAAAAAAAAAGCTATTTTTGCTTCAATCAATACGACCATTCGACAAGTCTTTATAATGCAAAACGCATTCTTACAAGATAATTTGTATTATTTATTTTATTAGATATTAGATTTATTAGATATTTTGAATCGTGAAAGGATTTATTCATTGATTTATTTTTAACACTTTCAAGCATAATTGAAAAGTGTTTATGCATTCGGTATGTCTGTCTGTTTGGCGCATGGCAGTTATCTAACTCGCGTAAATATATTCGGATTTACATATAATTTGGGTACAAATGTCGCAGACGCACCTGTGTTTCTTTTTGGTACCAAAATGTCGATATTTTGGCTGGCATTGTAACCCGGCGATTTTTGCTGCGTAAAATGGTGTTTTACAATAATATTAAATGAATGTGTAAATAAATAAAATAAAATAATAGGTACTTACGTATTATCCAGGCCAGGTCAAATACAACTGAGCCAAGCATGGCGCCAGTTACACTAATTACAGTAACCTTTTTTTTTTTTTTTTTTTTTTTTTTTTTTTTTTTTTTTTTTTTTACAATTATATGATTTATTTATTTTTTATTATAATTTATAGTTTTTTTCTTAATAGTACATAGTTTTTAGTCATTTATTTATTTTTCTTCATTTATTATATTTTATTTATTCATTTACTTTATATTATTTACCCTTTTAAACAATCTTTCAACAACGTATTTAATAATGTTAAATTATTGTTTTGAACATGACTGACAGCGATAAACAAGCTTCGCAATTGACAACCTTTTTTGACAATCTATCGCCTGGCCCGGTAAATACCCAAGTACCAAATAATATACAAATAATAAATAAAATTAAAAGTATGTATTAAATAACAATAATGTGTGTGTTAAATAACAATTTGTTTAAATTCTGCATTTGAGTATGGGTGTTACTTTTATAAAAGATTCTGGTGACGAGGAATGATTGCCGTGTGTCGCGTGTGGGTGAGAGGTTACTTACTGCATATAGTGTATTTCAAAATGTTATTGTGTGTAAAAAAAATGTTTGAATTTTATATTGTAATTATATATTGCAATCATTTTTAAAAATATATTATACCTCTAAATGTTATTGTATACGTATTAATGCATTCAAAATGTACAATTGTAAATAATTTTCATTATAATGTTAATCTCAAAATGCTATATAAATAACTATAACTAAAGTTTATGTAAAATATCAATTATTGTAATAATTTTAACGTTCGCCCAGCCTTGTGGCAAAATTGGGTAACGTTTATACTTTGTAAATTGTAGTTTAACTTGTAATTATTGTAGCTAACGCCGGATAGTAATATTTTTCCCTCCCTAGGCTTAGGTGTTCGTCCTGGCCATTAGCCAAAAGCTGGTCCCTAGGGTGGGCGCTGTCTGTCTGTTAAATAACAATGTGTGTGTGTTAAATAAAAATGTAAATAAAATTGTATGTGGGTGTTTTCTAATAAAATTAAATAAAACTAACATGCTGTTTTCTTACGTTAGACCTAACAGATATTCAAAAAGGGGGTTTTCTCGCCAAAATAGCGTAAATAAAAAGGGCGCCAACCGCGGTGCGTCTGAAACATTTGTTCCATAATTTTTATAAATGAGGTTCACTATATACCAGGGCTGTCCAACCTTTCAGTAAGTGCGGGCACACCTCATCTAGTGGCAAGTATTGAAGGACACCATTCTTCACATGTCTGGAAACATATAGAACAATATTATCTGACTATAGTAGGGGGCAAGGTTGGTAGTTTGGCCTCCATTTTCATTCAGAAATTCGGAATTCATACCAGAAATTCCGAAAGAATATTTTTTACTTTAAGTAATCTTAAAATTCCTGTCAATAAAAAAACTAAAAATTATTATTCGGAAATTTTCCGAATTTTCCTAATTCTCTTATGAATTAGGATTTTCTGAATAAAAAAAGTGGGCCAAACTGTCAATCCTGGTAAAAAGTAAAGATACGCAGACGTCTTATAAGATGCACAGACACCTAGTATATGCAAAATAGCAACATCTTAGTTTCATGGCCAAATGCAAACATTACTTTTATGTTAATTAATGTACTAAATAACTTTAAAAAATTTAGGGTTTTTTTGTAGATATTTTTAGTTGTATTTATGTAAATGCCGCCCATTGTCGCATTTCCTGGCGGCTTCAGCTACTGCTGAACTCTGTATTTTTAAGACTTTAATAAAGGGATCGGGAGAGATACTATGCTCTACAGACTTGGTTTCCTTGTCCGAGGACGTTGTTTTCCTTGTATTTCCTCTTAGGCAATGAAATGAAATCAAATTATAATGTTTCGTAAATTTTCAGATTATACACTAATTCTGATTTTTTTTTTCACATAGTAGGAGAAAATAAGGCAAAACCACATATTTATTATTAGTTGTCTTTTGAAGGCAGATTTCCACCACACTTTGCGTCCATACTCTGCAGTTATCCTTGTATCATAATAGCATTTTAAATATTTGATTAGTTCATCCTCAGAGTAAGCATATCTAGAGAGATAATCGCCTTTGCTTTTGCCGTCGAGAAGTCGGGTCTGGATGACCCACGTGACAGTGGGCATTTGGCGGTAAAAAGGTTACTAGAAGTAATGCAAGTCTTGTCGCTTTATCGCAGCTCTTGGCAAGAGTACAATATTTTTAAGCAGCTATTCAGAAACTTCGGAACTTAACAGATATACACTCAGTAGCGAAATAAAGAAGAAGGTTCATCAGATATTTATCCTATTGTTTATTTATGCTTTATTTCTTCCATCATTCAAAGAATGGATCATTAGTAATAAATAAATAAAAAAAATTATTAAACTTTTATTTGAATTTAAAAAAAAAAAAAGAAAAAAAGAATTATATATTATTTTAATAATTTATCCCAGTTTTCAATCTTTCACATGGTTTTATTTATATTTATTTTCATTATATACTTAATTCTTTAATTTTAATACAAAGTAACAAATAGGACAGAGAAAGTAAAAAATAGTTTTTAAGGTTGTTCTCTCAGGTTGTTCTCAAATACAAAAGAGCTACTTTCTGACACACTTCTGAATTCATTCATTTTTCAGAAACTCATGAAATTGGCAGGTGTTCTCATTCAAAGACTATGTCATCGAATTATGTTTTTTTTATTTTTTGGTAAAGACAGAAGATTTTTCAGAAAATACAGTCAAAGTCGGCATTTTGTACCGAATTCGCGACGCAGCATCGGGAAAATGGCGAAAAATGTGTCGTCACGGGATACGAATCGCTTATAACTCGATAAATAATTTATTTATAAAAAAAATAAAAAACTGATTTCGATTTCAAATCGCTTCACCAGTCAGACCTGGCAATTTTATGCTTTTGCGTTTAAAAATGATTCAGAAAACGCGTCAGAAAATTTCCCGTTCTTGAGCAGGTCATTTGAGAACCATCTTAAAGAACCTCTTTTTAAGCAATTAGTTTTGGAGCAATTTAATTTTTATGTGCTGGAACGTCAGAAGAGGGAGAAGAGAAATTTGGAGGGAAAGGAAATTTAGGTGATTATTTATTTATTTATTTCTACTACAAATTAACAACGAGTTGGATATTATTTTTGTAAATTAAAAAGTGTTAAAAACCTTTATGATTATTTTAATTGAAATACACTGATATTACATAAAGGACATTTTAATTAAAATGAAATGCCAGCTTTCAATTTTCTGAAATCACAAAATGTAGATATTTTCCCCCAAACAAACACATCAATAACAATACGTTCAATTAATTGCAATATCTAACTGAATAATTCAATAACAACCATAACTCAAAAAACTTACACACATAATTTTATTTACAACTTTTGCTTAAGGAATACAAGTTTATTAATAATTTAGTACACTAGTATAGAACACATACATGAATTATTCACACACAAAGTGGTGAAAACCCAGTAATTATATATAATTTTAAAATTGAGAACTTTATCGTTGTTTAATAGTATTAGCATTTTATATATGCATATATTTTTAGAAACACATTCATAATAACGATATCTTGGTATAAGCAGTTTTACATTTAAAGACATGTATTTTTTAAAACTATCTCTTGTTTTTTCATGCCTTCCAATAAACATGCAGAATAACGATGTATTCTCAGAGAAACCATAACCTTCAGCATGTTTATAGTACATTTCTCTAAAAAACTACCAGTTTTTATCTATTTATATGCAATAGTTTTTGCAGTATAAACCGAGAAATTGAAAAGATCACAGCAAATTGAATTACGGCAGCATCAGCATTAGTTACTTTGTTTTTAGAATAGAAGAGATAGAAGTGTCAAAAATATATTACGGAATAATCGCGAGATTTAAAATAAAATAATAAAACATAATAACAATAGAAAAATGCTTTTTTTTACGTTTGCATAAAAAATGCTTTCAAATTTTAAAAATAAAATAAAATTATAATAAAACAATTTTCCATTTACCTTTCTCAGGAGTAACTACGTTAACCTCTACTGTCTACTGTCTTCTTATTTAAGGGCTTGCGTACAACTTTTCTTTCGATGAGGTGTTTAGGGAAATCGAATATTGTTGGTACAGCAGTTTTTTTCAGCCATGTACCACCAAATTTTTCTCTGTCAAAGCAATTCGGAGTAAAATGTTTCGAACACACCAAAGAAGAATTTGTAGCTTTAAAATTTTTCCTATGTATTTTCGTTTCCCAGATCTTTTTTCTCTCTTCATCCTTTGGAAAGCTGTATATAAAATTTGAATTAAAAAAGGTTTTTATTAATGATATATATTTTTTAATGCAATGTTGATAAATTTAAATGCTAAAGCATGCATAAGCACAGTTTTATAAACAAGCAAGAGAATAAATTATTTAAACAAATTGAATTTAGCCTACTTTTTTAAAAATTCATTAACTTAAATTAATAAATGAAAAGCACTTCAATAAAAAGTAAAAAACATATACAAGTTGAAACATAAAAAAATAGACTTAATAAATAAATAAATAAATAATGCATTGCTTCATTAAATTTTGCTAGATATAAATAGTAATTATTAATAGAACTTCCATAACATTATATAACATTGTTTTGAGTGGTCGATAATAAATATAATAATTTCAAAACTTTTCTGAAGGTATAACAAGAGAGTAAACAAAACAAATACATATATATATATTTTTTTTTTTTCAAATACTGCAATTAAAAATTATATTAAAAAATGTGAAAATATTTCAAACATTGCAATAGTTTTTAATTTAGGTAATATTTAAATATTTTACTTTTAATATGTACATATGCACCCGTTTATAATTATTTAAAGCATAAATTTAATCTAAAATAGGAAAAAAAAATTTTTTTTTCGAAGAATTGTTTACGTTTTAAAAGAAAGAAAACAAGTTTCTTTTGGCGAAAAATTGTATCGCCAAGCACCGTTGTACGAGATGTTCTTAAAATGCTTTTTAAAATCAAATTTTTCCAATTCATTACACTTTTAATATTGAAATTGATAACACCAGATGATAGTAAGTCCTACTGTTGCATATATTTGTGATATTAAAAGTAAAATATTTCCTATTTTCAACATTTGAACGTGAATAAACAGTATCATAAATGGAAATATATATTTTTAAGATCCTTTAAATATAAAAAAATGGTAATTAAAAATAAATACATACCGGTGAAAGGTAACAAAGCTTGTTTTGCTTGCTCTTTCGTTACAGCCATAGGCACAACAGCTTGCTACCATGATATTTTTGAATCGCAAACAGTAAATAGTCTAATATCGCCCATAGAAACCTATGCTACTGACGCGTTCAGCGGAATGCTTCTTGCCCAGAGTCACGTGACTTTATGCTTGCGGCAGAAAGGGTGTGGTGATTATCTCTCTAGATATGCTTACTCTGAGAGTTCATCAAATTTTTATTAATAAATGATTATTTATAAAAATTAAAATCATCTTACCTACTGGTGCGGTAAAGCCGCATGAATTATATTAACCTACATTAAAGTAATGTTTATCTCTATTGAAGCTTGAGAAATTGCAGAAAACAAGTCCATTTCTTTATGAGCTTTATAAACGTCCTTATCACTCCATGTAGTTTTGAGTTATTTTTCTTCAAACATTGTTTACAGACTCTTCAATTAATGTTTTCTAACACCCCCCTTTTTTTTGTAAATTTTACGTAGGATACCCGGTTTTAACCCAAGATAATGAGGGTCGCAAAACAAGTCATAAAATTGCACCTATAAGTGCTAGCAACAGTTTCATTGTGGGAAATAAATCCTTATTAAATATGCGACACACACTGATATAAAAATGTTCAATAAGTTTAAAGGTGTTTATATTTCAGAATTTTGATTACTTGCGAACATTAAAACAAATTCCAACACAAAAACTACACAAATGCCAGCATGGAGATAACGTAATGTCTGCTCCTTCTGCCTGCCTACACTGTAAAAAATGACCAATGTTTCTTAGTTTATGAAAATATGCTATAACCACGAACGAAAATATAATATAATCTTCTGAGTTATCCGAAATTTCAAATAGCATGTTACATTGTCTTTTGAATCCCCAGAAACGAATACATTTTCAAAATTTAAAGATTAATTTATAAAAACAAATTATTTTTAGCTGCCCGAATTTTTCAGAAACATTTCCGAAGGGATTTTATAGTGTATTAATTAGTGTCCTCAGCCTGGAATACCTGTTTTTCGAATGCTATCCATTCTGAAGTAAACATTTTCATGCTCAAAAAAATGTTTAACAGACAAACATGCAAAATTAACAGCGTTAACAATAACATTAAAATTAATATTATTTCTTTACTCTTTCAAGTATAAATTAACTTATGCGGCTCAAAACGTGTACTTGAGAATGGATAACATTCGAAAAACAGGTATTCCAGGCTGAGGACACTAATTAATACACTATAAAAACCCTTTCGGAAACGTTTCTGAAAAATTCGGGCAGCTAAAAATAACTTGTTTTTATAAATTATTCTTTAAATTTTGAAAATGTATTCGTTTCTGGGGATTCAAAAGACAATGTAAAATGCTATTTTTAATTTCGGATAACTCAGAAGATTATATTATATTTTCGTTCGTGGTTATAGCATATTTTCATAAACTAAGAAACATTGGTCATTTTTTACAGTGTAGAGCTACGTATTTTAACCTTTATCCGCTGGAGTGTTGCTCAAATTGAGTCCGATTGAGATATCTGGTTTTCATCCGACTATACGGTTTTATCATACTTCCCCCTACTCAATTTTTAACATGCGCCATGTACGCCATGCTTTATTTCCAATTTATAAATTTCAATATTTGATAAATATATATTTACATATTTAAATATACGGAAATATGAGGTTTTTATTGAAATGATATTTTTCATTTTACTGAAAGAATTTTCCCCAAATATATTTCTATATCGGAACGTATTAACGAAATGTTGATATAATTTAATCAAAAAAGGAATTTCGTAACTAAAGTATGTAATATCATTTTTGTTGGAATGTTTAGAGGTATGTGAAAAGAATCATTGATGTTAAGGCTTAGAGAATAAAGTATCTTTGCCAAAGTATATATCAGGCGTATGTTTTCATTCCAGTCTTTAGAAATAATAAACGAAGCAATCATTTTAAAAAGTGGATTATAGCTTTGGTATTACTTGCTTCAATATAATAAGCACATTGAAATTAATTTACGAGGATTAACAAACTGTTATTCCTTGAAAAATTATTACTATGATATAAAATACTACATGTTGTAATATCCGTCATGACAATAAAAACAGCAAATGAAGGGAACACATTTGCGAAGTTAGCGTAATCATATTATCTTATCAGAATCAAATTTTTTTTAATGTAAATAAATATATAATAGTTAATTAAACATGTATTTAAATTATTTATCCATATAATTAAATTAAGGCATATCTATTTTCTGAATAAACTCAACTGAAACCACAAAGAGGAATTTAATTAAAATAGAAATAAAATTCTAATTGAATAAATAATCTTTTAAGTTTTATTTTGAATACTAGCTGGCTTCTCCCTCTACGCTGGTCGATTTCTCTAAATGAATCTTGAATCGAACGAAATTTATAGGTAAATTTTACCGTTTGTTTTAAAACAATAAGGACCTTTATCTGGAACGTCCTTCCGCATTGTTGAAAACGATACGAACGCCATTCAGCAATTATCAAGCATTTATCGACATATTTTCTAATGTGTCAGAAAAAATTAGGGCTTTTAAGGACCTTTTAATAGGAGCTTTTAGTTGATCATTTACAGTAAGATTTTGTAAAGAATGATAGAATGACTTATAATATACTAAACCCATACCGGAAAAAATATCTATGCAAAAGTGTTATGAAAATCCCTTCAGTAGAATTTTTAAAAAAGGCTAATCCTTGATAATTTGGTTCATCTGAATGTAGAACTTTGCCCTATAATTCTACAACTAAGCAACGTAGAACGATATGTACTGAAATCTTTCCTGAAAAGTGATCAAACTAACAGTGAAAGTTCCATCGAAGCCTATTTCGCAGAATGTTTTAAAAGGCTAATCTTTCATAATCGTATTTACCTGATTATAGAACTCTTCCATATCATTCTATAGCTAAACAACGTTACATACTGAAACCTTACCTGAATAATTATCTACAGTACGAGTTAAGATGAAATCATTCAGCAGAATCTTTTAAAAAGACAAATCTTTCGTAATCGGGTTCATCTGATTATAGAACTTTATCTCATAATTCCATAACTAAGCAACGTGCAACGATATGTTATATATCAAACTTACCCTGTAAAATGATCTAGCAAACAGTACAAATCCCATCAAAATCCATTCAGTAGAATTCAAGTTATAAGCGGCTGAAACGAAATTCTAATTTTAATTGTATATATATATAGTTTATTGCAAGTATTATTTCTAAACAGGAACCACTTGCATTATAATTAAATTTTACATAAAGGATTAATTCATGTTTATCCGAGACTTAAATGAACTACGGTAAAATAAAATTATAAATGTCAAATAAAAGTTTATCTTAAATTTTTTATATGTGAAATATTATAAAAAGTTTTTAATGTGCATTATTTTAAAAATCGTAAATAATACGTTCTGATTTTGATATGGAATGCAAAAAAGCGTTTATTTTTAATAGTGCACATTTGTACAACCCTTTCCCATACTAGGCTTCCCCTATATGCTGCTCTGCTACAATATCCAGAATGCATTTTTCTATAATATTCTGCGGTTCTCTTAAAGTTTATCGGGACTTCCTTTGTTATAGCGAACAGATGGCTTACAGAGTAACTCACTGAGTAATTAGGAGCGTTTTTACATGAGCGTCTTTCTCGACATTAATTGTAATATTGCACATTTGTACAACCCTTTCCCATAGTAGGCTTCCCCTATATGCTGCTCTGCTACAATATTCAGAATGCATTTTTCTATAATATTCTGCGGTTCCCTTAAAGTTTATCGGGACTTCCTTGGTTATAGCGAACAGATGGCTTACAGAGTAACTCACTGAGTAATTAGGAGCGTTTTTACATGAGCGTCTTTCTCGACATTAATTGTAATATTGCACATTTGTACAACCCTTTCCCATAGTAGGCTTCCCCTATATGCTGCTCTGCTACAATATCCAGAATGCATTTTTCTATAATATTCTGCGGTTCTCTTAAAGTTTATCGGGACTTCCTTTGTTATAGCGAACAGATGGCTTACAGAGTAACTCACTGAGTAATTAGGAGCGTTTTTACATGAGCGTCTTTCTCGACATTAATTGTAATATTGCACATTTGTACAACCCTTTCCCATAGTAGGCTTCCCCTATATGCTGCTCTGCTACAATATTCAGAATGCATTTTTCTATAATATTCTGCGGTTCCCTTAAAGTTTATCGGGACTTCCTTGGTTATAGCGAACAGATGGCTTACAGAGTAACTCACTGAGTAATTAGGAGCGTTTTTACATGAGCGTCTTTCTCGACATTAATTGTAATATTGCACATTTGTACAACCCTTTCCCATAGTAGGCTTCCCCTATATGCTGCTCTGCTACAATATCCAGAATGCATTTTTCTATAATATTCTGCGGTTCCCTTAAAGTTTATCGGGACTTCCTTGGTTATAGCGAACAGATGGCTTACAGAGTAACTCATTGAGTAATTAGGAGCGTTTTTACATGAGCGTCTTTCTCGACATTAATTGTAATATTGCACATTTGTACAACCCTTTCCCATAGTAGGCTTCCCCTATATGCTGCTCTGCTACAATATCCAGAATGCATTTTTCTATAATATTCTGCGGTTCCCTTAAAGTTTATCGGGACTTCCTTTGTTATAGCGAACAGATGGCTTACAGAGTAACTCACTGAGTAATTAGGAGCGTTTTTACATGAGAGTCTTTCTCGACATTAATTGTAATATTGCACATTTGTACCACCCTTTCCCATAGTAGGCTTCCCCTATATGCTGCTCTGCTAAAATATCCAGAATGCATTTTTCTATAATATTCTGCTGTTCCCTTAAAGTTTATCGGGACTTCCTTGGTTATAGCGAACAGATGGCTTACAGAGTAACTCACTGAGTAATTAGGAGCGTTTTTACATGAGCGTCTTTCTCGACATTAATTGTAATATTTTGAGTGTATGCGTAATTAATAAACAGCCGATAAAAAAAATAAAAAATAAATAATAATAATAATAATAAATAGCCGAATTCCCATACTATTTTATCACCAAAAAAAAAATTAAAAATCGTAACAACTTTCTTGGATCAAAACAGTCCAGAAGAAAGTATAATTCATACATATTTTATTAAATCTTCATAGAGTAGCAAGGTGTCAAAATTTGGGGATGCTAATCTTAAATGAACGTGACAAAGATTAATTTACATCTTCCCAAAAAATCCTCCCATTGATTTAATAATAATAATAATAATATAGAATGTACAGACCCAAGCCTATTCCAGGCATTTTTTTAGATTAAAAAAAAACTTTTTTAATTATAAAAAAAATATTAATAATTTCATATTAAAAAATATTACGAATTATGACTTACATTAACTTTTGCATAAAACGGACCACAGTCATCAAAAACATGGGTTTGTAAGTTCATTCATTCGAATAATTAATTTTCACGATTATAAAGGATTTTTTTTTACTTTAGGACGATAAGGGATCGCCTTTAGTTATCAAGAGATCCACATAAAACAAAATCCTAGGCACGTACGGGAAAATTTTCATAGGACTTTCTTTCGTATAAAGATATGTTTATAATAAATCTTAAACATCTGTATAATTTTACTGATGACTATTTCAGTATTTCCGGTACTTTATCTAGTAAGGTCTTAATTTTATTATTTGAAATTTATGGATAAAGCCCTAATACATTTTCTTTTATAACTCTACGAAGATTTAAGAAAAAGTATATAAACTAATTTTTTTTTCGGGATGTTTTGTTCCAAGAAACTAAAAAAAGGTGTCAAAAGTACTTGTTACATTTTGAAAAACCAAATATATTACAATTTTTAATATGTAGATGATTCCTACTTCAATAATTGAATCCATATTCAGAAAGTAGACACGATTCCCTATCAAATAGTTTCTCTCGCATTTCCTTGCGGTAAATGGCTTATGAAACAACTAGCTGATATGCCCGGCGTTGCCCGGACCCATGATAATAAACTTAAAAATACCTAAAATCAATGTTGAATGACTATATTTTTAAATGAAAATATATCCAAACGAACTGAAGGACAGTCGTTATAGTTATTGCCGATTTAATGTCGATTTAATTTCTGACGTTTTAATTTATTAAACTTTCAATTCTGACCAAAAGTTCCTGAGGAAACCGAAATAATATAAAGCGCTTCCCTACCTTTCCTCTTTTACACTCAAAATAATATACAGTATTGGCCAATTTATTAGTCCCATTCGAAAATTTTTTCCAAAACCTTGTTTCTGAGATGATTAAATTAAAATTAAATAAAAATAATGCACTCGTGGCATCATAATTCGCTTTTATATTTTAACAGAATAGTAAGGCTACTATAATTTGTTACTCGTGCTATAGCCAGTATACGTCAGGGCACATGGCCGTTATCATTAAATTTTTACGCGTGAAGATTTCGCTATGGTACTTCATTGTGAAATTTTGAAATTCAATATTTGAAAAACGGCATAATCATTAGATTTGAAATTTATATCAAGAAAAGTACAATTTTTTACCTTTCTAACGAAGTTTGTCTAACAATTTTCAGACAAATATTTTTCGAGCTATTAATTTTTTCAGTAACTTCAAATGTTTCATTTTCCTAGTTTAATCTGTGGCAGCGATTATCGAAAATCCCAGTCGTCAGCAACGGATAGCTTTTTATTAAAGAGGATATGGGGGTTGCTCTGTCTTTCTTTCTTTTATTTTCTTTTATGTTTTCATTTATTTATTTATTTATTTTAGTGGCTGTAATTTTTTTAAATATAAGCTTAAATGTAGTCAGTACGGGCTGATGATCGTGATAAAGAAAATATTTAACGAAATGTATATTTACATATGACCATATTATAAATTGATATTTAAGATAACATTAGTTAAAGTGAAATGACATTTTAAAATGCCGCAATACATTTTAAAATTCATAAAACTATTTTTAGATGTTGTTACTTCTATTTAAATTAATGATATTTTTAATGACACTACATACAGTGCTTTTTTTAATTATATTTAATTTATTGTAATTTCCATTGTTAACCACTCATAATTACTTGCGCCATAATTAATGACAGATTGAGTGGCAAAGTAAATATCATCGAGATTGATACACATATTAATTACGGATAATTACGTGTAACAGTTTTGAGGATAAATTCTTGGAATCCTTTATTAATTAGTATACAGAAATTTCCATATAAAATAAATAGTAGAAAGATAAACTTAAGAACAGATAATGGAAAACTTATAATTAATCTTTTAATATTAATTCATTAAGCATTTACATTATTGCAGCTCTAAAAAAGACAAATATTTTCCTTCAACATAATGCA
Organism: Maratus michaelseni; assembly: GCA_963931845.1. NCBI lineage: Eukaryota > Metazoa > Arthropoda > Arachnida > Araneae > Salticidae > Maratus > Maratus michaelseni. The sequence continues at coordinate 140,040,548 of OZ007587.1, read as the reverse complement.
ATAGATTATTCAATATTAATAAGATCTATAAATAAAAATATGATAACCAACAAAATATTTATAGTAAAAATACCGTTAGAGTTTAAAGTAAATAACTCTCTTGAAGATATAATTGTATTTAATTACATTGTCTGATCTTTTATTAAATATGATGAACTTTACGAGATCATAATCATTATTGAAATATCAGACTAATTATTTAATTTATTATTCTGCATTAAAATAGCAGACTAATGATAATTCGCAATCGAGATTTAATTAAAAAAGAATTAAGGTAATATTATAATTTCTAACTTAGATATATTGTTACAAAGATACATTCACTTTATTGAAAATGTATCATTTAAATGAGAGAGCGCTGAACAGATTTGACTAAAATTGGATTTTCACAAAAATATTTTTAGACATTCAATCATTGCAAAACTACCAGTACTATTCAATAGCTCATTCAGTCTGTGCGGAAAGAGACATTCAAAATCGTAACAGGGTACTTGCATTTACCTATCTCGATTCTCCGGGCTTAGTGAAATTTACATGCTTTATATGTACGCTTTAGACGAGGGGTGGACAAACTTTTCACGCGGCAGGCAAAATTTTAAAAGCAATGTTGAATTTTTTTTACTAATTTTAGCACATTCCTGAACTTTTTCGCAGCTGGTGGATGAAAAGAATTATCAACATATGACTTATAATTAATCTTTTAATATTAATACATTAAGCATTCACATTATTGCAGCTCTAAACTAGCCCAAAACTTTCTTATGTGTCAAACATGTTAATACTTCAAAATTTGCAATCACAATCAATATTTCTCATCCTTCTGTTGTACATAAGCTGCTTGCGATTCGTACACTGTTAAAAATTTGCAGCAAACTGTCCAGTCATTTGACCGTTTTTATTGAAAACGGTTACATAACCGTAATTTAACTCTATTTTGACCATATTATTGCCCATATTATGATCAGAATAGAGTTAAATTACGGTTATGTAACCGTTTTCTCTAAAAACGGTCAAATGATTGGACAGTTTGCTGCAAATTTTTAACAGTGTAGGATTACCTGGACACGGAGCACCAACAGCTGATGTACAACACAACTACGAAAAGTCCTTCTGGTCTGTACCAGCAGGAAAAGATAGCCATCCTGTACCTTGTTTTTTTTATTTTATCTAATTTTACCGGAAAACACGAAGCTAAAATGCGTGGAATCCGATTACAGAAGATTCATTCCCGGTTCTCGTCAATATTGAATTTGAATGAGATTCTCGCCAAATTAGCCAGCTATATCCAAGTTGGCTTCATTTATAGCTACCTAATTTTGACACCAAATTTGGCGATATTTCGCCAAGTGTCGCCAAAATTGGCGACAATCGGACGCTGGCGAATCTGAATGTATAGTGTTAAGCATATAATAGTTGGAACGATGATTACAACAATGAAATAAAATTTGCCAGAATCCATGTTAACTAAAATTCATAAATTAAAACCATATATGAAGGAATTCTGCTGTCTTGTTTCAAAATGGCAGCCACCCTAAAATTTCAAATTGTTATATCTCAGCCATTTTTTAAGATAGAGGCAAAACAAAAATTACTCCGGAATCCTTGGATCAAGACCGAACATTTAACGGAAGAACTTTTAGGATTTCTAATTTTTTTGTAAGTCCTTTTGAATATGAAATCGTTAAAGGGCTATCACAGCGTCCCCTTCCGGCGCAATATCCCCAAATTGAACTGGGACTTGCAGGCCATACTCAATAACATATATATAAAATTTATTTCAATTATCTGCATAACTTCATACACTTTTCGATGATACAATAATGGAAATGGAGCAAAAATCGCTATCACAGCGTCCCCTTTCGTCGGAGTATCCTAAAATTCAAGCGGGAGAAGCTGACCATAGCCAAAAACCTATAAATGAAATTTGGTTCAATTCAAAGCATAACTTCATGCACTTTTCGATGACACAAAAATTACATACACACGGACAGGCAGACTTTTGTCAAAACTTGTTTTTCGGAATCTCTGACTCCTAAAACGTGTAAATCCGTTGAAAACCGGAAGTCGAAAAAAATTTCGATTATAATACTTTCTTCTATTATAAATCGAAGAAAATAAAAGGACAAATATTTTCCTTGAACTTAATGCAATAGATTTTCGTATATATAGATACATTGTAAAATTCAAGCCGGGCATTCATTTGAGAATACCGAGCGATCCGCCCAGAGAGATGGTTCTAGGCAGAATAATAATACGGAAAACCTAACTGAAATATTGAAAATCGTGAATAGTCGATATAGTGTTGAACTCTTCTGACTGACTACATTCCAGTGCCGCAACAAGTGTGGTGTAGGTAGATAGTGCTTTGGCACAAGGTGCCAAGCGAATAGGTATTTCATTGATCAATAATCACTACCAACACATCGATGATTGGTAGAAAAAACCCAAAATATTTCTTTCCAATCGCCGAATAGAATTTTTCCAGCGGTACTATTTACACTATTATAAAGTTATATAAAAAATATTAAAATTTTCAAAGTCAAATTCTATTACTTAAAATTCGACTTACCACATAGAATGTGACAAAGAAAAAAATGAAGGAAAAATAAATTATTAATTAGATAACAAGGTTTAGCAGAACAAAGTGTATCCAAGTCTACTTCGACTGATGTCGTTGCAATGCACAAGGCGTTTTGTAGCTGTTCATATGTAATTTTAGCTATTAATTGCGATTTAATATGCTTTATTCTTCACACACACATATGCATGTCCAAATAATAAGCACATAAATAGCGACTGCTTACACAGCTCTTAATATTTATTTTTGTCCAAAAATTTTCTAAAATTCCACCGATCCAACCAGTTGAAACTTCCCTTTCAATTCTAAATCTCATTGTAATCCACAACTTTCCCTCTGTAAGTATACCGGTATGGAGTAGATATCAGTTGACAATAAGGAAAAATATGAGCAGAGCCTCTTGAAGTTTCCGAATCTATTTTCAAATTCGAGTTTAGATCTAAAATCAAAATACAGTACCTGCTAAAAACATTAATTTCCGATTGAGCAGACAGCGGATAAGTTCATTTCTCCTATTTGTTAATTATCCGATGGCGTCTGGCGCCGACGACGGAGGTCTGGCTCCAGGAAGTCTGCTCAAAACTTCGTTCCAAGTTACGACGGATCGTTATAGAGCACCCAGCATTACGGCTCAGCAAAAGGTGCAAGACAAATCAAGGGATATTTCCTTGAGGCAAATTTCCTAGCTTTTGGGCTGAGAGCAACCTCAAGTAGGGAGTTGCATATAAAATTACACGCCTTTACATAATTAATTATTTATGACATTGTTAGGCAAATTTACAATTTTCATCTTTCGATTTCAGTTCGTATAACATTGGTTAGTTCAGTTCGTATGACATCCTTTCAGCAACGTTAAAATTGGGATGTACATGTAGTTATTGTAAAAAAGGACTGTTCGCCGTTAAGTAAGACTTAGCGGGCCGCGGGTTGGCCACCATCAGATCTTTTAGAATCAGGCAGCTCATGTAGGCGTAGTTCTTTGGCACAAAATCAGCTATCAGCAATAGTGCGGAAACAGGGCGTTCAAGGTAATGAAATCGCGGACGCACTTGCAAATGAAGCAACATCCAAACCACACATTGACATTCATCTCCCAATCCCTAGCCACATACATAAAACGTTTACTAAAAGAAAAAAATACTCACGGAATGGCAATCAATCTGGGATAACAGCAGTAAAGGCCGACACACATATAATCTAATACCGAAAGTCTCAATAACACACTACAACCTCTCCGCACAGCATTTCTCTCTACAGCATTTCCTCTCTCAGCATTTCCTCTCTCAGCATTTCTCACGGGGCACGGTCCCTTTCGAAAATACCTCTACAAATTTAAATGTGCAGACACATTCCTTTGCGAGTGTGGCGCAGAGGCGTCGGCTCTCCATTATTATTTCACCTGCCCGTTAACAGCACAGTCCTATATTAAGAAGCCTGCAATCCCTCCCAAGGAATGGCTTCCTAATATTCTAAAGAGGCACACCCTTAGTAGAAAGCTACATAAAATCTATATTTTTCTGACAGAACTCTCTAAACTTACCTAGTAGTCGTCAGCTGCCACTCTCAATGCACAGCTCCTACTCAGTCCGTGTTAACTGTCGCAAAACAGGTCCTTCTCTAGCAGGGCCGGTTTATATATGATCTGGTCATTGACCATAGTTTGTATTTGTCTTAAACATTCAACCCGCTCCTTGTCGCGTTTAACGGCGGGTCCAGCTTCGGCTGTAAATTGTAATTTTTTTAAAAGACCTTAATAAAGGTGACCGGGAGGGACACAATGCTCTACAGACTTCTACTAGTCTGAGCAGTCCCTCTTAGGCTATCAAAAAGTAGTGCGGAAACAATATAATAAAACTGCTTTATTATTTAAAAAGATTTTGGATAAATCAGACTTGCCGATAACATATGTCATTACACTGTCATTATAGCCCTCGTGTAAAAAATTCCTAATAAGTGCTCCGCGGAGCCTTAGGGGCTTCTCGTGCCCTTTTCAGGGGCTGTGGCTGCTTCTGGAAAATGATGGAATGAAATTTAGAAACAAGATAACTAGAAATTACATTTTAAACGAAACATTTGAATCAAACGCCTTCTTTACCAGACAATTCTTAATTATGCTGCCTAGTCATGCTTCTAACGCCAAAATTCCGTAGTAACAGAGAACGAGATTGAGCAAGGTGAGAGCCTTCCATACTCTTCACTTTGCATTCCCTAATTATCAACCCATGCTTCATTTGCTTCCTAATATTACTTCTAAATACCATTAATTTGTAAACGTAATATATGTTTGCCATAAGAGAATCCGTCGTAGAAATGGATTCTAAGAATGGAGCAACTCAAAAAAGGTTGAGAACTACTCTCCTAGACTGTTGGTCTAGTCTAATTAGTCGTGCTTCCCAATTACACTTGATTATGACTTGATGTTTGATAAAGCGCTGCTATGCCCGTCTGGTTCTAAATATCCCAAGATGAAACGTAGAATCCCTCCACTTCCTCATTTCTTCTTTTTCTTCTTCTTCTTTCTTTCGAAGAAACTAATTATTATGATTCAAATTGCTGAGAAAATATATCACATATTAATTAGAATATTCAAGCTTGATTGATAAATTGAATAAAAATATGAGATATCCTCACACTAGAGAACAGAAACACACACACATACATGACAAATATAAAAAAAAAATACTGATAATAGTTTACATGTTAGTTCATTTAATATACATAAAGCTATAGACACGAGCAATTGCATGTTTCACTTTCAAATAATCTGACTCACCATAAAAAATTGCAATGAATACATGATGTGTCAAACATTCCGTGAAATTTAAGATTAAACAAAATCAATAGAAAAGAAAGAGAAAAACTAGAAAAGAATTTATCAAACAAATAGAAGAAGCAAAGAATGTCTAAGTAGGTCGACACCAACAAAAATCGGAGAAAATACACCACCACGTGTCTTGAATCACATAGCCTTCCGTAATAACCATAAAGTCTTTGGTCTCCAAGGAAGAACGACAAAGTCTTGCCTGTTTGGCGCCAGTCCCCATATCGTCAAATACTTCTTTTATTGGGTTTTTCTGCTTCAACATGAGGTTTTGTTGACTGAATTTTAACAACAGAATTTCCCAGACTTTTTCCACACTTCTCTTGGTTAGGTTAGAAAGTAAATCATGAAAAAGAAGTAGAAATTCGTCGCTTTTTCATTTTAAATTTTTGCAAGCTTTGGAATATTTTTCATAGTTTGTGTTTCGTATTTTCAGAAAGGGAAAATTCAATGAAGTGTATAAGCATAAAAGAAGATTTTTTTTTTTTACATTTCGTATTATAGCGTTTCATTGTTTAAGTTATGAGACAAATTGTATTAATAAACTAATATTCTGTTGTGTTTAAAAAGTTGATTGTCATAAATCATTCTAGTAATTACGAAATACATTTTTATAAAAGTAGTTATTAATAAACTTTTTAAAATAAATATAGGTTATTATACTTTTATTCTTAAAACGTACAAAGAATAATAGGTTATCAAACAAAATCTTTGAATATATAATTAAATTAAGTATTAGTTATTAATATATAAGTAGACATAAATTTGTAAAAACATGTATGTTGACGAAAAATTTAGATAAAAAACTGATATCTCAGTGTACATTTTAAAAGGTAATAATAACATTTTAAGGAGATAAATTTCGAACTTTTTCTAATATGATCTTGAAAATAGAAGTTTGGTAAAAGAAAAAGGCAACTCGCGTCCAAATTCTAAATTTATAAAACGAATCCGTTCAATTCCAACTCATTTTTAAAAAGGAGCAAAATTCACTAAAGATTAATTTTTCTTAAAAAAAAAAAAGAAAAAAGAAAAAGAAAGGAGAATAAGAAAAATACGAAAATCATGAGAGAAAATAAAGAAAAATATTTTGCTTAATTTTGATAACTTACTATAGTGATGTCAAAATATCCTTATTTAATTTAGTATTTGAGCAAGATTTAAATTACTCTCGTGTAATTGAAATATTGTAGTTAATGTAATTAAATTCTGTCAATTAATCTTAAATTTTTACGTTACTTGAGTGTTTTCAAGTATTAAATTGACAGGTAATTTCTTTCTGAAATTATTACATTAGATAGTATATAATACGTTGTTGCAAAAAAGTGAAGAAGGGCGGATATGACAGGGAATTTTCGTTTTCTTTACGTTTATTTTAACTCAGTTTTATTTTTGGAGAATATTTTCAACGCGGCAAGTATATGATTTGCCATTGTTTTTCCATTTATTTCTTACTAAATTCGGATAACATGGCGGTCAACCTATTAAGGAAATTTTCTTCTCAAGAATGATGCAAAAGCCTAAATGGAATTTTGGAACTCACAAGAATTTTCTTAAGAAATGAAAAAAAAAAGATGCCTTGCTTTCTTTTGTATTATTGATTGCAAAAAAGGCCTCTTGTAAAATCTTTTGAAGATGCTCAGAAGGATGGAGGGGGAGGGGAGTGAGTACTATAGATATTGACAGTGAGACACTGTAAACACATAACCGCACACATGTTTACCATACAAGTTTTCTCAGAATTCTACACTGGAGTTTTGCTAGTTTGTGATAATTGGTAGTTAAAGAAGGAAAAGAACTTGGCTTTAAAAACGAGAATCATTTTCAGGAAATTGCGATAATAAATTTAATGAGTTTCAGTTGTAATTTTGACTCAAACTCGCAAATTGTTTTCAATCTAACTCAATTCACTCTCGGCTTTTAAAAAGTGCATCAAACCCAACTGAAAACTCAAAGAAAGTAAGCTAAACTCGTGTGTTACATCACAATGAGTTAATTCTTGCACAAAACTTATTAAAGCCATTCCTTTATAGGATGTACAATTGAAAATAAGATTTTTTTGCTTATATAAAAGTCATGTGAAAAATGTAAGCACATATTGAGTCTTAATAATCCTAATAGCAGACCAATATTGGATATATGAAGTCTCAATATTGTACAAACATTGAATTTCTTTGCAATACTTCCAATGAAATAATAATGGTTAAATATTGGCTTTACATTGGAAATATTCACAATTAAATGCAACTAATACAGACATGTTGGCAATGAAATGTCGAAATGTTTCTTACCAATATTGGTGCGATATTGACAAAACGTAAACAGCCCAAGGTTGGGCTATATGTTACGTCAATATTGTGAATTTTTGTCAAGAAATCAAAGTTACATCTAAGATTGGCCAAGATATTGGTGAAATACTGATAAAACGTAAACAGACCAAGGTTGGGGCTATATGTTATGTCAATATTGTGAATGTTGGTCAAAAAATACATCTAAAATTGGCCAAGATATAGTCCAAACTAACAATATTGTAAAAGCATAAAAATTTCTTAATAACATCTTAAAATAAGGAATGCGCAAGGCCTTTCGAAAGAACTCTGTCTTTCTTTGTCAGGCAAAGAAGACGTGCAACCACTTTGAAGGCAGGAGATTTGAGTCTTGCTCCTGCCTTCAAAGTGGTTGCACGTCTTCTTTGCGCCTGACGAAGAAAGACGAAGTTCTTTCGAACGGCCTTGCGCATTCCTTATTTTGTGGTGTTATTAAGAAATTTTTATGCTTTTATGGTATCACATCAGTTTCTTCAATACTTTAATGGAACACTATTATCCCAATATTGTTTTAATATTAAGGGGGCCTCCGAAAAAAGCACGTTTATTTATTTCTAACACTTTCAGTGTGTTAAAAAGAGGAAACCTCATGGCTGCTTATGGTTCTTTCGATATTGAAATATTGATTGAAAATCACATTTTACTTATGATGATAATTAAAGGGGAATCTTTATCTGCACGCTACAACGAAAAAAAAAATATTTTTTTCATCATCATGGTCAGCAGAAAAAGTAATCAACTCTTTAGTTTTTCAAACTTGTATTCTATTTTTTATTGTTCTTTACTCAACTAACAGCAGATTAAATTTAACTTCTTAAAAATAAATCATATTATGTTTATGTTTACTAAATTGTCATTATTAAACAAAAGCAAACTACATAATTACAAAATGCAATAAGTTAGGTTTTAAATGTTGAAAAAAATTCAATTATTTTTATTTAAATCACAAATAAAATTCAAATTATTAAATTTTCTGTAAAGAAGAGAAAATTTGCTAAAGATTTTATTAGTCTGCCTTTATTTATTTGGTTAGTACATTTTTATCAGAAAGCATTTTCAATAATTCTGAAGCAGGCATAGGAATTATATCGAATTTTATTTTTAATAACAGATTACTTTTAAACTGATGCTTTCAGTATTTTAAAATTACACATTCAGCATAATCATTTGATTGCGAATTTTTTTAATGAAATGCCGATATAGCGAAATGCTTGACTTTTTACTAGGAATATTAAAATGTTTAAAAAATATGAGAAATTGGTCAAACCTTTTCATTGATGCCACACATCTGTTAAATATGACATTAATGAGAAAAGTTCATCATCAATATTTATGATATTTTTATGATTATATCTAATACTTTTTTGATTAGTTCTAATACTTTTTGTCTAAATCATTTCTCATAATATACATTCATATGTTATACATGCTTATGTTCACATAATATATACATTCATAATCAAAATGACGATGTCGATACTTTTAAAACTATTACCAATGAAAATATTAAACAAACAGACCAAAAATGCGTTTAGATAGACTTTTTAAATAAATTTTAAAATATCACATTTATTTTATTTATTTTATGTAATTTTTGTTTGTTTTTAAAATGTCCAGCTTTAAATTTAAATAATCGACGAATATATTTATTCAGTTTAGATTAGTAAATAATATTTAATTATTCAATACTTATTTATGACTAGCAAAATAACAAACCATTTTTAAAACAACAGAAAATGTCATTATGTTTTTGAATGTGAGATAATACGATTTCAATTGAAATGTTCGCAACGCTATCATAAACTCGCATTTCCCAGCATGATTAAACGTCCAATAAATATTCATTCATAAATAATCACGATGAAATGAGAAAGTCATATATTGACAATGGACAGTAGATTTATAAAGTATATACTCTGTTTTAAATACAGAAATGGCATGCATAAATACAATCGTTTAACGGAAAATTACAACGAAAAATTCCAATCTTTAACATTACTTTTTTTATCATTAGGTCATACTATTTTATTTATTTTAAAGTTTAAAAAAAGTATGTTTTAATTATTTGAACTGGTTTAATAAAATTTAAAACGTGAAGATATATGGATCAAAGTCATTTTTGTTGATATTTTAATTGATCCCCCCCCCCCCCCAAAAAAAAAAAAATTATTGCTAAATAAAAATTTATTCAAGTGGCACTAAAAGCAGAACTTAAATAATGTATTTAATGCTTTTTATTTTATACTTATAAAATAAATAAAAGATTAACGATTAAAACACTTTTGTATTTAGGCGTTTTATATACTATATTTTTTCAAAAACATGGAGATGCGCTATAATTTTATAAAAGTTGCCAGTTAAACCTCTGTATCGGATATTATTTTTCCTAATTTACTTAAATATATATAAATATAACTTTAAATATTTCCTTTTAAACTTTATTTTATGAATCATTAAATTATTTTAAAAATACGGGTATTAAAACTCGAATTATTAACAAATTACAACAGTGAATAATGTGTAATCAATGAATTTTATTTAATGCGGCACATTAAAATTTGACTGAAAAATCACTTTTAAGGAAATATTTATTAACTTACATTCATAAGATAAGGGGGGAGGGGAGGGGTATGTTATTCACTACTGACTACAGTGTTTAAGCATTTAATAACATATATACGAAAACAAAAACACTTCAAACCTTATAACGTGAAAAACCTTATCTAACAGTAGATTGAAAATTGAAAAAGTAAAATCATCCAAATAATTTAGAAAGAGATAATCTTTAATAAAAAATAATTTCAAAATTTTCTTGTCAGAAAGTGTAAGGAATGTGGGTTGAAAACGAATACCGGTTTTCTCTCTCCTATAATTATTGCATTTATTGCCATCCTGAACCGAAGTTTTCAAAAAAATAATTACAGACTTAAAGAAAGAAAAAATCTATAGTCTTAAAAATAAAAAGTTTGATTTTCTCTTTCAAAGAGTATCAAATTTAAATTACCTTTTACGTCATTTAAAAATAATAATATCAGGATCCTATGCTCTATAATGAGAGGATAAATGCTTTTCTTTCCCTACGTCGGCGAAAAGAACTACATCTTATAAAAAATTAATATGGTTAATTTTATTATGTCTATTATTATGAGTATTTTTTGCAGTAATTTGCCGAGTGGAGATACGTGAATTCGTATAAGCATTTTCTTTTAGTTTGAAAAGGATATTACGTCTAAAATTTCAAAACCTATAACTTTTGTTTGTATAAGGAAATAATATTTCAAATCCATGGTTTACAGAATTCAAATGCAAGGCTAACGCATTGTTAATGCATAGTTGATTTATAATGCATGGTTAACGACTGTTCTGTCTGTAAAATGTATGGCAGAAATATACTTACAAAGCACGGATTTTCATTCGTCATTGAATTTATTTTTTAAAAAAACCTATTTTCTAGTTTGTTTTTTTCACCTGAATGTGGTTTTTATTCTTTGAAAAAATATAAATATTATATGTCATTTAAAATAGGGACAAATTCTCATGTGAAAAGATTTAAAAGTTACTTATATGCTACTAGCTGTTACCCGTAACTTCGTTCACGTAACATTTAAAGAAAATTAATGCATTAACTAAGCAAATGTACAATTAACAAACTTTTTCTCATATTTTATAATAGAAAGTACTTCTGATAATCCCATTTTGCGTATTTTTGTTTTTATACTTAGGATCATTTAAATTTTTTCATGAGCTTAAAATTCCATACTCTTTCACTATGATTAAGTGTGGAATACATTTTTCTCTATGTTATTCTATTTTGGCATTTATATTTATACTATTTTAGCATTTCTATTTATTCTATTTTACATTCTATTACATTCCATTACATTCTATTTTTATTCTATTCTATTTATTCTATTTATTCTGTTCATGGAAATTTTTTTAATTTAAGATTTCGTGTCGAAGAATATTTTTTAAAGTGATTATATTAGTAAATATTTTTGAGGAAATTTGTTAATTAACATGTCAATTTAGATATCACTTTTATTTGATTAGAATAATCTAAAAAACAATATAAATTATGTTTCTTTTCCAAAACACTTCACATCTTGAAAAAAAAATTGATGTTATATGATATTTAAAAAAGGAATTAAAACGTAGTGGAGCATAAAAGCTTAAATATAAATAAAATAAGTAGAAAAAATACCTTCAACCCGCATATATATATTATATTTTTTATTTCATAGTGCCACATTTTTAACTGCCAAATGTTTATTGCGCTCCAAAAACTTTCGAAGCCCAAATGCTTATTTGTTAAGCAATAGAGTTGCTTATTTATTTCAATGGTGAAAAAAATCTGAAAAAAAACCTCCCCAATTATGGATAAACATTGTCTTGTTGATTGTTATGGTGTTGTAGTTTAGGATTATTTGAATTTCGAAATTTGACAGGAATATGTTCCAATGAGGGGCAAAATTTAAACTTTAGAGATATTTTAAACTATTTATTTATATATTTTAAAATTATAAGGAATTATATAAATATCAGAGACCGATAACTGATAATACCTTGAATTTTTAATTGGCTTTTCTATTGCATTTTTTCATAATCATAGTCCATTTAAAATTAGGAGGGGATTTTCTTGTTAATTAGTGGCATTGACTCTTTGAATTTCACGTGAACGATGTCAAATGCAAATCCCATTCTGTAATGAAAAGTGCATATGCTAACAGCTTTTACATCGACTTTAATATATTTATTAAATGTAATCTAAATTTAATATTCTGGAAAATTGTGTGGTAAAATGATGTGAATCTTATTTTTAGCACTTTCCAACCTAGTTGAAAAGTGCTTATGACTTCGGTTTGTCTGGCCGTCTGCCGTCTGTCCGTCTGTCCGTGCTCTAACTCCCGTAAATATGCTCGTATTGCTCTGCAATTTTTATATGTTATTGTCGTTATCTATAGCATGTTCCCTATTTCAACGGAAGTGTGTAGCACTTATAGTTTTATTACAGGGACACTCAAAAGAATTCCGTTACATTGCGGTCTATGGGGAAAAATCATTTGCGGTTTATTTAAATAATGTTTCACTATTTTAAACGCATTGAAATTTATATATATCACTAAGGTGCATTAGAAGAAGCTTAATATGTAATAGGGTGTGCATAGCACTTATAGCTACTTTACAGGGACAGTCAAAAGAATTCCGTTACATGACGTCTATGGAGAAAAATCGTCTGCGGTTTATTTAAATAATGTTTCACTATTTTAAACGCATTGAAATTTATATATATATATCTAAGGTGCATTAAGAGAGGCTTACTACAGAATAGTGTGTGTATAGCAGTTATCGTTCATTTACAGGGACACACAAAAGAATTCTCTACTGTCTGTTAACACTAATTCCTGGAAGTGCGTTTTAAGTTACTAAACGCGATTTTAATTTTAACTCGCTTTTTGTCTATTACGTGGTGTGTATAAATTCTGTAGATCCTATACAGGGCAGCACAAAAGTTCGCGAACACATTTCCGTTTATTGACAGAAACTCCAGAAAGATAATTTTAAACTGTGCTACGCGTTTCCTAATTAAACTAAAATTTAGCATCCTAGCATATACAAATCTATAGATCATATACAGGGCTGAATAAAAGTATTCGGATATTTTTCCGAATATTGTATCTATTGGAAATTCCTGAAATTATGTTTTTAAATATGTTATGCGTTTTCCAAATTGTTTACTTAGATGTTATCTTTTAGCTTATTAAACGGTATGTTTGGTAAAATTATTTTGGAAGCGTAGGAAAGTGCTACATAATCTATGCTTGACGCATGATTTTTCGTTCTTGTTATTTTTTAAATTGCATTTTTTTTTGGAGTGGAAAGTTTGTCTAACGCAAACGAATATGCTCACTACTTTAGGAAACATATATAAAAGTGAAATCTATGTATGATCAATAGGCTGTGAACAAATAATCTGGAATCCTGGTGTGCTGGTTATAGAAACCACTCGCGTAACTGAACATACAAGAACTATATATATACTATAAATATCCTCTGTCTATAGTATATGCAGGGAACATAAAAGAAAGCTATTTTATGAAATATAAATAAACTCGGCTAAGCCACTCCTGGGAATAATATTTATAGAATAGATAAGTTTCCATATATGTAGAATTAAAAAAAAATTCCCGAATGAAAGGGGAGGGGCAGAAATGATACTGTGCTTTCACAAGTTTCAGAGGTTTATCGGGCCCTGATAGTAATAACAGAATACAGAGTTTTCAATTATAAAGAAAATGAATAAATTATATCATTTTTAGATATAAAAATGATAAAAGTGTATTTAAGTAAACAAAAACTGATAATTGGAAATTTTATTTGAGAACAATTAACTTGGATTTATAAAACAGACCACTTTGAAAGTTGTGCTCTCTATTAAGATATATTGAAATTACCATCATTCGGTTCTCTTATAAATACCAATTTAACTTTTTTTTTTTGTTACGATAAAACGTAAACGTATATTATGGTGGTCATTTCAAGGTCAAAATCAATGTATTTTATTTCCAAGGTTACGTATTTTATACTACGAAAACTATCGTCTAATGTATGAGTAAAATTCCTGCCTCATAGAGTACATTGAATAGTGATTATTTTCTAGTAATCTGGGCCTGATTACCCAAAAAAATCTGGAGCATAAGAGCTACCCCTCTAAATATTAAGAGTGGCCCCAAAATGACTATAAAATGGGGCTTCTAATTCCCATTTTTATTTTTTAAATTGCATTTTTTTGGAGTGAAAAGTTTGCCTAATGCAAGCGGATATCCTCACTACTTCAGGAAAGATATATAAAAGTGAAATCTATGTATGATCAATAGGCTGTGAACAAATCATATGGAATCCTGGTGTGCTGGTTATAGAAACCGCCCGCGTAACTGAACATACAAGAACTATATATATACAATAAACATACTCTGTCTAAAGTATATGCAGGAAACATAAAAGAAAACTGTTTAATTAAATATAAATGAACTCGGTTAAGCCACTCCCGGGAATAATATTTATAGAATAGATGAGTTTCCATATATGTAGAATTAAAAAAAAATCCCGAATGAAAGAGGGGCCAGAAATGATATTGTGCTTTTGCAAGTTTCAGAGGTTTATCGGGCCCTGCTAGTAATAACAGATATAAAGAGTTTTCAATTATAAAGAAAATGAATAAATTATATCATTTTTAGATACATTTCTTTTACTAATGAATAAACAACTCAGTAACAATTCTATACATTCATGTATATCACCATTCATAATTTTACTCCACAGGAACTTAAAACTGATATATATAAAATTAATATTTCAGCATCCCTAGATCTTCATTAATATATATTACATTGCACAATACCGAGGTCGCTTAATAATTCTTACATTTAATCAATGTCTAAAATTCCACCCGAAGGCTGCTAAGCTAGTAAGTTCGTCAAAATTAATATGGGAGTAGATGTATTATTATATTCATATTAATACAGTATATAACCTAAATATAAAGGATTTAATATTAGGATATTTACACATAAGTGGTATTAGATATCTAGAATATATAATGTTGCTGTCATTTCAATTTTGTTTGCGTACTAGAAATAAATAGCTATTGTTTTATCCTTTCCATATTAATTTGGATTTAAACTGAAATGTTTCTGCATAAAGACTAATGTTTGATTATTAGTACATTGAGGGAGAATTGTTTAAATTATAAAAAAGGAAGCAGCATTACTGAATGTATTTTTTTTTTTCATTTTAATTAATCTAAAATCCACTTATCTCAGAAATCACAATATTTTATACAGGTTGTTCTCAAACTGTTTCAAAAAAATAAAAGTTTGAGAGTGTCCATCAAGACGATGATGTTTCGTTTAATAAACTTGGATAAAAGGCGATTTAATAAATAAAAATTGCAATGTACAGCAGTCCAAGCCGAAGACAGATTTTCGTTCATAGCTCTACAATAATGAAGACACGTGAAAAGAAATTTCAACAAATTAACATTGTTCTGTGTAAAATATGATGGGTAGCGGGAAGTGCTGAAAGTGCACTGTAATTCTCTCAGTGACGCTGTGTGTATTGTTTGCTGCATGTTGAATTATGAAGAGTCTAGTTCAGTCTTGTTTGTACAAGAATAGCGGCTGGTTTCAGAACTGCTCGTGATGTCACCACATTTTAAAAGAAGCAAAGTCAGTCAGTTGAAAATATCGTTGCAATAATTTCATTTCTGGTAAAGTTATGAAAAAAATCAGGGTTTGGCTTGGAGTGAGACACCCTGTATTTTTAGCTGAGAAAATGACTTGCGATCCTGATGTCCTATGTACAAGACTTTTTCGTCTTGATGGATAAAATCGTCCATCTTATTTTCTAAAAACGGTTTACCAACATTATGTAGATCTTTTAAAATTCTTGTTAATTTTTCGTTTTCCCTAAAACTGCATTTTTTTTAACACTCTAAAAAAGAATTTCCGTATTTTGCCAGTACAAGTTCCGTATTTTTACGATTTTTTTTCTTTTACAGTGTAACAATGAAAGTAAATCCCACAGCTTTAGAGAAAAATTAAAATTTAGAATTATCTGTCAAAGATAATCTCAAACGTAAATTTCTGGCACATTTACGAAATTAGTTACATCGGGGAAAAAAATCCGGAAATAGTACTGGCAATCAATGAATTGTTTTACAGTGTTCAAATTGATTTCTGATATGCGTAGAGTATTCCAATTTAGACAACTGAAATAAAAAACTCGTCTTAATAAAATATAATAACAAAAATAGAAACACCGAATGAAATCTTTAATCCAACATTTGTTTGCTGAAATAATAATTACCTAAAACTGACAGGTTAAGGAATAATTCTGTATAATACACACAGACAGTTGCAAATTCAAACACACATACAAAAAATAAGCACGGTTTGAAATTTAAAGAATGCCTCAAGTCAGCATACTAAAGTGTTATGTGAGGATCTTCATCTGGGTTACTAAAATTGTTAGTTTGTTCTTCTTGAGGTGCATTGTTTCCCAAAAATCACTCAGAAAACAAGCACAAATAAGTATTTAAGTAACTCATAATAATTATTAAGTGTCAGGAGATCATAAGTTTAACAATTAAAGCAACGACAATAATTTCTACTTAAATATATCAAGTCAGACCTTCATTAGTTAGATGAAACAATATGGTAGTGCTTCATCAGTCTTTTAATCTTCACACTCTAACGTTTTTATGAATTTTGTTCAAATTACCTCTAACACAAGATTTCTGTCAATATGCACTGTAAAAAAAAAAAAAAAAAAAAAAAAAAAAAAAATGTTATTTCATAGGAACATTATTCCCAGACGATTGTTATCTATGTCGCTTTTATACGAATACTTGCGGCAGAATGAGTAGGAGGTGACCGCTTCCCCCCCCCCCCCCAGAACTATATATATTATTATTTGTTAATTCACTAAGACATTCTACAAAATTATTAATTATATCTCTGAATGGTGTGGATATTAAATTTAGAAATATATATCAAGGAAAGCAAACATTTTCTAGAGATGTTTAAAATTATGATCGCTGTGTTTGGGATACAGCTACTAAAATACACAGAAAAATAAACGAAAAATATATCAAGGAAAGCAAACATTTTTCTAGAGATGTTTAAAATTATGATCGCTGTGTTTGGGATACAGCTACTAAAATACACAGAAAAATAAACGAAAAATATACCCATCATTTGGAAAAATGCTTGGATAAGCAATATATTTTAGCAATTTAAATCCACAAAGAGAGATAGATATACACAAATAGTAATAATCTTTTCTTAATTTCAAAGTGCATTCATGTTAATAAATTTGAATATTTGAATATATATATATATATATATATATATATATTGTGTATATATATATTGTATATATATATATATATATATATATATATATATATATATATTGTGTATATATATATATATTGTGTATATATATATTGTATATATATATATATATATATATATATATATATATATATATATATATATATATATTGTGTATATATATATATATAAACTGTCTTTCTGTAGAAAAAATATTTTACAAAATGCGATTTGATTTTTTAAAATTATTTTAAAATATTCAAACAACATTTCATTTATTAACCTTTGAGAAATATTTTATATGATTTTTTAAGTTATTTTTTATCTGTTAGTCGTTTAATACTTTGGTTATATATATATATATATATATATATGTATATATAAATTCTTGCAATCGGACGGAAATATTTCTAATGCATGTAAATGTAATTTAAGATTGTTTTAAAACATGAATTTTTCGCAGCAATCATGCGTAGGAAAATTGACGTAATTTTTTTTTCTATTTGTTAGTTTTTCTCTTTCTCCTCCCTTAGCTTACAAATAGAAAACTGTTTCACATAAGTTGAAACAAAGCGATATTACACATACATTTCTTAAAATGATGGGGGAGCTTGTTGCATGTCATTTACTTTGTTGTACCCTGGAGAACTATACAAATCTGCCGCAATGCAAGAAGACCAAAAGGCATAAAGTAAACGATTGTTGGAGCAGAATGACTTATAGAGGAGTGCCACAAGTAATTCAAAGTACAAATCTTTTCGATATTTCTTTATTTAGAATAAACAGAACGAAATCCATTTCTGTTTGCTTGAAGGGAATGATTTCTAGCGTACATACTGTTATGAAATTTCCTCATCTGAAGATTCAAAATGAATTTTCTGTGGTAAAAAAAGTAAATAAAATAGATGTTTCAATGTTTGAATGAATTTTGCTTTATTCTTCTGAAAACAATTATATTGTTTACGTATTTAAGATGATGTATTTACAGATTCCTAACTTTTTCAGATATAGTATTACACTGTTAAAAATTTGCTGCAAACTGTTTTGTCATTCAGCCGTTTTGTTTATAGAAAACGGTTACATAACATGTATCTGTATTCTGACCAATGAAAATGCTTTATATTTATATATTTAAACAAAACATATCAATCATTATGTGCACATATTTTTATCTCTCAACAAAAAAATATACAAAAAATCTGATATTTTAAATTCTATTTTAAATCTAATAACTATACACTCTTAAAATTCTGCCCCAAACTGTCTAGTCATTGAACAAGTTTTTATAGATAATGGTTATTTGACCATATTATGAAGCGTTCTCTTTGGTCAGAATAGCGATAAATTACGGTTGTGTAACTGTTTTCTATAAAATCGGTTGAATGACTGGACAGTTTGCTGCAGAATTTTAACAGTGTAGTTTATATTTAATCGAAAAAAGCTTGACCATAGCCACACTATTAAAAACTTGCAGTAAACTGTTCATTCATTGAACTGTTTTTGTAAGTAATGGTTACTTGAACATATTATGAAGCATTCTCATCGGTCTGGTTTTTAGTTTCGTTGAAGTGTACCTATAAGCTTGAGTTTCAGGTGTATTTAATCTGTCGTAATTTTCAGAACGAAAATCTTTCTTATGGCCATCTTTCCTTATGTCAAATTCCTAATAGAACTCTCATATTAAAAAATAAATAAAATTAGACACAATTTTGTTATTAAAGCTCATATACACAATACGTCTGATTACTATTTAACTTATAATAACCAATAATAATATTTCAGCACGTTACGCTGAAGGTCCCAGGTTCGAGTCCTGGTCCCGGTCAATTTTTCACTCATGTTGGGTTTGTGTAATTAAAATTGTCGATTTAAAAATGTTATTATAATTTTGTTAATTATTTTTTTTAATGGAAGAACTGTATTTTTGTTAAATAAAAAGTACCGAGTATTGTCTTTTTAATATAATGTTATGTAATTATTTTTTGAAAAACTTTTTTTGAACGTGCAAGGTACACGAGAATCATCTTTATAAATCTGACACTTAATAAAACCGGAAATAAGATAAGTAGGAATAAGAAAGAATTACATTAGCATTTTGTTTATAGCGTTTTGTTGTCTCGTTTTCTTACACATAATTTTTTTAATATTTATTTGTAAAAGGAAATTTAACCAAGGTTTACAAACTTAATTAATAAAATCATTGTGATCAAATAAAATATGTTAATCCAATTTTTATGTAAGGCATTTTATTAAAATTTAACCTAAATTTGTTAGAATTACATTCACGTAAATAATTTTTACGTAATAAACTACGTAAAGCTAATAAAGCTCAACATCTAATTTTTTTTAAAAAGTATTTGTTTCAAAATAAAAATTTAGATTAAACAAAATTGTCACATACTATATTAAAATATTTTAAAACCTATTGCACTACACTAAGCCGAGAAAAAAAAAAGAATACTGCGTATTTGCTCATATGCACAAATTATTGTACGCAAAAGTGCAATTATTTCACATTTTCTAGCTATTACTTCCACATTCGCAGATCTTTATCGTCTAACCTACGTGTTGTGTACAGTGATTTAATGAAAGCAAGTATGGTTGCAAGAAGCTGACGGAAATATTCCGTATATATTGTACGAATTAAATTTTCCGGCCTAAAGATTCAGAGAAAATGTGCGCATTTTATATGTTAAATACTGTAATTTTTTTATGTATATTCTGTGTTTGTATAAAATGGTTTATGAATTTTATTAAAAACATCCTACCAAACGAATGAAACGTGGCTAAAAATTGTCTTTCTTGGAAAGCTTTTGACCCTGAATTCAGAAAAGGAATCTATTTTCAACAAAATATGTTACTACCTCTTCTTTCACCACGGCTTTCCCAGAGAGACTAGATGTTTACATTTTTGGTTGAGTTACTGAGGAAGTTATGGATACCAAGGGACATCACTCTGTCAAAAAAACTTTCTTTTCTATTAAAAAAAAAATTCAAGCGAAATAAATTTCTTCAAGGTATATAATGATTTAACTAAGAATATAAATAGATGTAATTTTACAGCTAGTCAAGTTTTCGAGGAAACTTTATAATATTTTGGTGACAGCTGATAAATTTATTCAGCATATATATTCAAAATAAAATGTTCGCAGAATACAGTGGGTGATCGGTTAACGAACGTAATCCGTTCCAAAACAATATTCGCTAACCTAATTGTTCGTTAACCGATCATAGATTTAGTATAGATTTGTATGGGAATTCAATTAATTCGTTCATAAAAGCTATATAATATATAAAAATTATTATAAATTCTCCCTAAATATATTTAAATGTAATAATAAAACATACATTACATACAGTCTTCCCTTCCTTCAGTCATGTTTTGTTTTTGAGTTTGTGGAGCATTAAAGTATTTGTCCAAAGTCGATCGCTTTTCACTCTTTTTCAGGATGTTTTCGAAGTAATTAACAGCATTTTCGTTCTAAAGTTGGGTGCCATTTTGATATCGTGGTCCTGATTTCCTCCCACTTCTTTAAAAGTTCTATTGTAACAGAGGACGGAATTAGTTCTTGTTCATCTCTATCAAAAGACAACGCATCACGCCGAGTTTCTTGATTTTCTTCATTCGAGGGTTTTTGGAGTTCTTCGATCGTTAGCTCACTTTCGTGCTCCATTATGTCATGTGAATGTCATATTCATTCATTACTAATTCCAGTTCTTTAGCTGTTGCGATAATTTCATTCACAATTTCAGGAACATTAACCCCAGCCAGTTAATAATTTAGGAACTAAATTTCAAATAAAATAATTAATTTCCAATTAAAAATATTTCTTTTAAAAGGGACACAAAATATAGAAAATATTTTTTTAAATCTGTTCTTTCTAATTTAAGGGCCGCAAAATTTAATGCCTTAACCTCCGGTAGCTCATGAATTAATTAGGCCATCAGTAAACAACTGTTAAAATTTAAGGCCTATTAAAATTTAAGGCCTTAACCTCCGGTAGCTCATGAATTAATTAGGCCATCAGTATACAACTGTTAAAATGTTCTCTAAGTCGATACTAGATGAAATTAAATACAGCTCTGAAAATCTGAAATACAGCATTGCTTGTTCTTAGCTTTTTTTGTGAGGTGTTCGTTAACCGAACATAAAAATATCTCGCGAAAGTGTTCGTTAACCGATCTGTTCGTAAACTGAACAGTTCGTTAACCGATCACCCACTGTAGATGTAATTTTACAGCTAGTCAAGTTTTCAAGGTAACTTTATAATATTTTGATGATACCTGATAAATTTATTCGGCATATAATATTCATAATAAAAGGCAATAATTCGCAGAGAAAAATATTTCGAGATATTCAGAGATTCAACTGAAATCTCTTTTTAACATGACTATTTGTTTTTATAAATTTTTTTTTTTTTTTAAATCTAATCTATACTAATGAAATAAAGTTTCGCTCTCTCTCTGTGTGTGTGTGTGTGGGGGGGGGGGGACTGTCTGCGATGGCTAGAGAAATCTAGTGTAAATTTAAGTGAGGATAGTCTAAGGCCTCTCCTGATGCACCTGAGTCTCAGAATTTTAATATTTTGAAAATTAGTCGAAATATTAATTAAAACTCATTAATCATCGCATCGACAATGCCTTTTTTTTTATCAAAATGGCTAAATGAAAGAAAACCTGTTCTCGATTTGCAAGCAGAAATGAACGAATTTGAAATCTATTTACTAATTAACGAATTTTAAGAAAACTAATTAAGATATCGATTTGAAACTTTCAGAGCATAAGCAGAAAAATTTTCTGCATCCGACAATGCAATTTTTCTTAAATTATGCAAAAACTGCAAAAATCTGGTGGTGCCAGTCAAAAAAATCCGTGAAAGTGTGAGACAGGGTTCGGCTTTCATTAGAAACTGAACTACAAAGAGGTCTGTTTCTCTGGCCAATCCCTCCATTTACTTTGCGAAAATGAAAGGAAATAATTACCAATTTTTACTAATGAACAAAAATTAAGATAACTAATTAAGATATAGATTTGAATTTGAGGATGGGAAGGGGAGCCATCTGGCGGCTGTTTTAGCGTAGTGCCTTCGTTATGTTCTAATTATCAGAAAAATATAATTCTTCTATTAATGATCGCGTTAATGTAGAGGAAGGGATTTTTCTCGAACAAATTATACATTATATTTGCGGGTATGGGGAGGGGTGGTGTGAACGACTTTTTATTTAATATTGCATTTATTGTACTTCACCACGTGTCCCCTGGCGGCGTGTTTCCATTAATTGAGAACTCCTATTAATAAAAAAATAGTATTGCTCTGATTTACAAAAAAAAAAAAAAATTCCATTTAAGAAATTTAACAGTTTTAGCTTCACCTGTTTTATAAATGTTATATAAAGAATATTGGAAATTTCAAATAACGATCTTCGTAAAATCTATATATTTAAAACGCTAAGCGTTTTGTTTCGACAATCCGTGAGAACAAACTACTACATCAAATTACATCATTCTTTTTTTAAATGAAAGATATTTGGTCACAGATTTGTTATCGTACATTCGTTTGTTCGAAAATTTAATTAATTAGCCGTAATCTTAAATTAAAATTTTACTTCTGCTTATGACGTCATAAAGTCGGCAATCGGATTCACGCCCACTGTTGCGACGTACAGAGTTTATTTTCTGAACTCAATGATTGCGAGCATAAAAAATAATTATTAAATATTAAAAGCACGTGACTTTTAGGCCGAATTTTTTAATTTGTAAGTTAAAATATAGTTAAAATGTTTAAGTATTTAGGTAAAAATATTTATCCGTGTGTTTTATAAGCAAATAAAAATTCACATTTACTGTGACGTCACGGAAATATTGTCCATTGGGTTCATTTTATCATTAAGCATTATAACTTTGTTGATGCCATTTTTTTTCATTACAATTAAATGCAAAATATATTTTTATTTGTATGCATGGTGCTTAAGCATAAATGTACGTGTGAAAAGTTTGTACCGGTGAAAATGACGTTATGCTTAGCTTGAAATGCATTTTAACATCGATAAAACTAAAAAGAAAAATTTATATGATTGGGTCAACATGGCGTAATATTAACTGATATTTCAATGTTTAATTATAAAGATTAGAACTGGAGCATTTATTGGTTGCTTCATCTTGATTGCATACCTTGATTACATGTTACCAATTACTTTTTTAAATTATAGGATTAAGTTATAGGAATTATAGGATTTAAATTATTAATATTTCCTTTTTTAATAAAAAAAATTCACAAAAGTAAAGAATTTCGGGAAAAAATAAACTTGAAATAATGATTGTATTTTTAGCTAGAATAAACAATGTAAGGCTAATATTTTATAGGAATTATTTTGGTAGGTTTGTTATAAGTTCATTTAACAGTTCCAAATTAGCGGCAAAGTCTTATTTCTTTCACTGTGAATTTTTCTTTCGATGTCAAAAAATGGTAGTCTACTTTTGGACGTCAACCAAAATACAGTGGCAATATTTAGAAATGTATAACGGTTGTGACAACAAACGGCACTATCGCTTTAGCTTTCATCGCGCTTACATCACTTCTAAATACTAAAAATTTAATTTTTTTACTACATTTTACAGTTTTAATTCTTACATCCTCAATTAGAAAAAAAAAATTAGCTTTCGATTGAAATTTATATGAAATCTGCCGCTTAATTTAACGACTTTTTAAATAATTTTCAAGCATGAAATATTTTTCAATTCTATCTCAACAATGACCATCCGTTTGCTTTAATAATGTAAAATAGCCCCTTGGAAAGTTGCAACAATTGAGAATAGGTATCCCTAACCTTCATGAAAAGTGAAAAAAAAAATAATAATAAAAACTTGATAAATCATAAGATCAGATTATCTATAAGATAGAGTATTTTGGCGCTAATATAAAATCTGTCAAAAGAAAAAAAAGCTATTTTTAGTTTATGATTAACATAAAATTGATATGTTGAATTCGTTGATGTATATGTTGAATCAGAATATGCTAGGAACTGTTATTTATTATTTTTTTAAAGATCCATTGGATATTTAACTGTATAAGAGACCGACTGTGATGGAAAAGGAATAATCATCGTGATTATGTAAAGGGATAGAAGAAACGATACAAATAAATTACAATTGAAAACATTAAAATTCTCCCTCATCTGCATATTAATTTATTATTTTTAACAAAAATTCTTCATATTTACATAAAAATTGATAGCTTAAAACAATGGATGCGTTTTAGAAGATATGGATTTGAAACGAACAATGATTAAAGAGGACATTTTAAAACTTTTAATTTAAACATTTTAAAACTTTTTTTAACGTCGAATTTCAACGGTGCCTTTGGGCAGATGCAATACATATGCGCATAGGAGCTCATTCGATTGCATTATCACAGGGGGGGGGGAGGGGTGCTTATACGATGTTCTTTTATTTACTGAATATGAGATGAAAATAGGAAATTTGTATGATACTTTATGATAGGACTATTTGTATGATACTTTATAGGTCCATGACCTTTTTTTTTTTTTTTTTTTTTTTTTTTTTTGTCGTCGGGAATATGGTGGTAATGTCAAACTGATTTGCATTACACATTTGTTTACGAAGTGTTCATTTGGAGTTTGCATCGGAAATAGTATTTCACTGGGGGCGGGGGATTTTTAAAATAAAATATTTGAAAGACTGTTTCATACGCACACCTTTTTAAATAATAAAGAAGCTTATTTTACTGATATTGTTATAGTATTTTTTCCGTCACGTTTTGACGGGTTCCATCTAGTTTAAATTAATGATCCTAATAAAAGTACACAACCCGTATTTACCTGATGCATAACAACAAGCAAAGTACTGTTTGTCGATCACAAGAATAGCTCTCGCCAAGAAGTCTGTGCCTGTCTGTTGCCGTGGAAACAAGACTCGCTCCATTTTCGACAGGGGAAGCCAGAAGATAGGCATTCACATTGGTTTACTAAGCGCCTTGAGGGCGTGTTGGCGATGTTTTATTATTATTACTTTTTTTTTGTAATTATTTTAATCGATTCATCGAATGAAAAAAAAAAACTATTTCATATATTATTTATGTGATAATATTTAAATTTTACAAATGAAAATGAAATATGAATTAATCATGAAATTAATTACAGTAAAAACTAAATTAAATTAACTAAAATAATTGTTTAAAAATTACGATTTTCATAACGATTAATAATTATCAATGACTTTAAATTATTAATACAATGACCGAACTTCAGTGATTATTATAAATTTCAGCATGTATTTTCAAAAAATTTGCAAGGACGGAGAAATTTTTTTATCATTAAAAACATAAAAAAAAATCCCTGACGGTCAGCCAACAGGCACAGGTAGATTTTGAAGATGCAGATCGTGGGGCACCTGTTTGTTGGGAATTGCGGAAGAAATGACCTTTTTGCCATGATACGGCAGATGGGAACCGCCCACTTCGAAACCTAACTTATTTGCAGGCGGAGCCAGCAGAATTTTTTTTTTTTTCCTTAAAAAATTTGTCAATATAAAAGTTTTAGATAATATTAAGAGGATGAATAATAAATTTAAACGGATTTGATATGTTGTGAATTGACGAAGTTATGATTTTTTTTCTTCTAAAACACCCCTTTCCCCTCCCCCCTTGGGGCCATTTTTAATGATATCTAAAATCTGTCATACATAAATTTTCGACCCTTTTCCTAAAAGTAATAATAACTTTAAACGGATTCGATACGTATCATAATTAAGAAATTATGGGTTTTTTCTATTTTCACAAAAAGTCACCCCATTCCCCTCCCCCCTGGTTCGATTTTCCCCAGTAACGAACTTGACCGAGATTTTATGACCCTTGATTTTATGTATCAGTTTGGAAGATATTTATGCAGAATTTTTCCAGTTATCGTGTCCATAAAAAATGACATAGATAGATAGATAAAGTTTTGAACTGGGGGTGGTTTTGGGTTCTGGGAGTCATGATCGGCGTAGATCTGCAAAAAATTTACAAAAATTCCAACTTAGGTGAGAATATAATAGGTAGTATTTCTTACGAAATCTACCTAAAAATAATAATACTTCTAAACTTAATTTTATTCAAGCATGTGAAAGTCCTCTAAATCACTCTCAGAAGTCTCGGTTTCTTCTGAATCAGAATCGCCGGTATTAGTGTTAAATGACAATTCGACCAATAAATCCTCTAACAGTCCATCTTTTTCCCAGTAATTATTTTCAACGTTTTCCACATATTTGCAACGCGCTGCCCATTCTGCCGAAGTAACCTCAGTGATAGCTGTTTGAAGTAGAGATTTTAGATTGTCCAAACTTGAATCACCAGTAACATTTCGTTCTTTTCTTTTCACAGAGGACCACACAAATTCCATTGCGTTTAGATCGCAATGATAAGGGGGGAGTCGTAGAACTTCATGCCCTTCTTCTTCTATTAAATTATCGATTTTAAAGATGATTTTCTTTGGACAATTACTGTCTATGAGAGAACAGTTCCGCTTTCCGCATTTATTCGTCGCAGTATATTTTGTTGTTTTTTAGCCAGTCTATCATAACTTTTTAGCTCACAGGCTATCAAAGCCTGAGAGCTTATGTGCCCGCCGGTTCTGTACGTATGTATGTACGTATGTATGTACGTACGTACGTACGTAACGCGATAACTCTTCATAGAAATATCCGTTTTCCTTCAAATTCTGTTTATAGGTTCACTGTGTTAAGGTGCTTCCCTGATTAGTTTTCGGGATTGATTGGTTAAGTATAAAGGGGGGGGGACGTGGGGGGCTAATCCCCCCCTTAATTTTTATAAATGGGTTTTTCATGCAGAATCATTCCGTTTTCCTTCAAATTTTGTTTATAGGTTCACTGGGTTAAGACGCTTCCCTGATTAGTTTTCGGGATTGATTGGTTAAGTATAAAGGGGGGGAACGTGGGGTGCTAATCCCCCTTAATTTATATAAATATGGTTTTTCATGCAGAATTATTCCGTTTTCCTTCAAATTTTGTTTATAGGTTCACACTGTTAAGGCGCTTCCCTGATTAGTTTTCGGGATTGATTGGTTAAATATAAAGGGGGGGGGCTAACCCCTCCTTAATTTATATAAATGGGTTTTTCATGAAGAATTATCCCATTTGCTTCAAAATTTGTTTATAGGTTCATTGGGTTAAAACGCTTCCCTGATTAGTTTTCGGGATTGATTGGTTAAGTATAAAGAGGGGAAATGGGCGGCTAACCCCCCCCCTTAATTTATATAAATGGGTTTTTCATGAAAAATTATCCCATTTGCTTCAAAATTTGTTTATAGGTTCATTGGGTTAAAACGCTTCCCTGATTAGTTTTCGGGATTGATTGGTTAAGTATAAAGGGGGGGGGGAAATGGGGGCTAATCCCCCCTTAATTTATATAAATGGGTTTTTCAAGCAGAATTATCCGATTTTCTTCAAATTTTGTATATAAGTTCATTTTGATAATGCGCTTCTGTCAATAGTGTTGGTGGTTCATTAGTTAAGTATAAAGAGGGAAAGGGGGGGATACCCCCCTAATTTATATAAATGAGTTTTTCATGCAGAATTACTCGATTTTCTTCAAATTTTGTATATAGGTTCATTGTGTTAATGCGCTTCTTTGAATAGTTTTGGGGGTTCATTGGTTAAGTATAAAAGGGGAAAGGGGGGTAATCCTCCCTTAATTTATATAAATGGGTTTTTCATGCAGAATTATCCGATTTTCTTCAAATTTTGTTTATAGGTTCATTGGGTTAAAACGCTTCCCTGATTAGTTTTCGGGATTGATTGGTTAAGTATAAAGGGGGGGGGGACGGGGGTGGCTAATCCCCCTTAATTTATATAAATGGGTTTTTCATGCAGAATTATCCCATTTGCTTCAAAATTTGTTTATAGGTTCATTGAGTTAAGACGCTTCCCTGATTAGTTTTCAGGATTGACTGGTTAAGTATAAAGGGGGGGAACGGAGGGCTAATCCCTCCTTAATTTATATAAATGGGTTTTTCAAGCTGAATTATCCGATTTTCTTCAAATTTTGTATATAGGTTCATTGTGATAATGCGCTTCTCTGAATAGTTTTGGGGGTTCATTGGTTAAGTATAAAGGAGGAAGGGGAGGCTAATCCCCCTTTAATTTAGATAAATGGGTTTTTCATGCAGCATTATCCTATTTTCTTCAAATTTTGTATATATATATTCATTGTAATAAGAGGCTTCCCTGATTAGTTTAAAGGGTTCATTAGTTAACTATGAGGGGGTAACAGGGGGATGACTCCCCCTTAATCTATTGTCGATTTCTTTATTTTTCGAGTGGCATTATTCTTTGAAAAAATAGCATAATATACAATTAGTGTGAATAGCCTGTGAGCTCAATGCCCTCAGTTTAACTGGGCAGTTTTCTTTTTATTTTGTAGAATATTTTGTAGGAGTGCGGTTTTCAACAGTCGTATGATACGGAGCATTATCCATACATACGGCTCTGTTCGCACACACATCCATTTTTTGAAGTTTTCGTAGTTCATTTGCCCGATTTTACGTGTTTGCGATTTCAAGACTTCACCTTTCCTAAACTGAAAGGGCATCGTTTCAGTTTAACAAATTAGCAAAATTATTTAAACAAATGGGAACAAATAATTTAAAAAGCAAAATCAAAATTAAATCAAAAATAAGATAACGCGTGCAACTGCTGATCTGAGAAGAAGAATGACGGGGGGTAACCTTTTATTCCGCCAATTCCTCACACGCGTATTCCCCATTCGAAATGGATAGGTCTTGTTACTATAGCGACCGCCACTAACCAGACATCTTGGCGGGAGCTATTCTTGTGGTCGACAAACAGTAAGTGATTTGTTGTTGAGCACTTGACCCAGCGCCCCCTGGCGGACAATCCTACAAGGTTTTTTCACTAACTGTGCATTCTTATCTCGGGTTCTATGGATCCGATCACAACGGGGTTTTAATGATTCGAGTTGGTTTTCGTTCGCGTTACAAATTTTAGTTCCACCTTTCACCGCCAGAGGGCGCATTATTTTCTCGATTTCCATGGGTCCGATTTCGAAGGTTCATTCAACGCCCTTAATACAATGGGTACACGTGTTGGATGTTCGTATATAACAAATTTCGCCCCTTGACGGTGGAAGATAGAACTAAAAAATGCCTGCTATACGGGGCAGAAGGCACCGGGAACACGTGTCGGAGGTTCATTTAGATCAGAATGCGCCCCCTCTCGGCAGAAGGTGGAAATAAAGCATTTTCCGTCGCGTGCGCAACAATTTTAAATAAATAATTTCATACAAAATAGGATTAAAGATATAAAATCATACAAAATTTAGGTTTGTTTAATTTTATTATCACGGGCCAGGGCAACGCAGGGCAGGTCAGCTAGCATATTATAAATTTTTGTAAAAATAGTCAATCAAACAAAATTAATTGGACTAAAAGTACATACGGGACATTGCTTTGGGAGAGAAATTTTTTCTCCTTTTTTCTTAAATTTTAACATTTCTGCAGTACATTTTTGACGCTATCTGTAAAAATATAATACCTAAAATTGAAAGAAATATATTTTTGAGTTTGGTGTTACGTGGTTTTTTGAACAATACCCCTCACGATATACAAAAGAAAAATTTTGTTTTTCCGATTAACTTAATTAGCCCCCTAAAAATATTTGT
This sequence comes from Maratus michaelseni, assembly GCA_963931845.1. Classification (NCBI taxonomy): domain Eukaryota; kingdom Metazoa; phylum Arthropoda; class Arachnida; order Araneae; family Salticidae; genus Maratus; species Maratus michaelseni. Next base: position 140,010,235 of record OZ007587.1, on the reverse strand, counting down.
AAATGGCTAATAATCTATAAATATGTGGGTTAAAATATATTAACAATCTATAAATATGTGGGGTGTGTATTCTTTATAACTCTGCTAAGTTTGAACTTTCACGTTCCATAGTTTAGTTTTCGAGAAAAACGGCTGTGATAGACGGACAGACAGACACACGAGTGATCTTATAATAGTTTCGTTTTTACTTTTTAACCCTAAAAACAGCTGTCATGAGGCAACAATCTCTTGTATCTCAACATATAACTCATTTATCTAAAAATGGAAAATACCTGTTTGATTATAAATCATTTCAAAAATCGTGCCTGCATGTATCGTTCTTTTATCTTTAGGGTTGTAGTGGTGGGTATACCGTGGTATACGCCGTATACTATCTGTACTTGTTCAAGAAGTTTCGTATATCCCCCGTTTCTTAAGTAAAGCTACAGGTTAAATGTTTTTGCCGTACACCCTCTGCCTAGAGTGTAAAAACTGTGTTTTTTTTTTTTTCGACTAGAACATTGTTTACGTTTAAAAATGAGTCCATAAATGTATTAGAAAATTTCGCGTTGCTGAGCGGGGAAAAATGTTTACTTTCGAGATGAGCCTTAAATAAAAGCTCTGCTGCTTACAAAGACGATAAATTAGTGAGCATGTGCTTCCTAAATCGAGCTATTATAGTTTCGTAAAGCCTATAGCTAAGACAATTATCTGACACTACATCAGCAGAATAGATATGATGTTAAAACACTAATTTCGGAACAGCTATTGAGTCTTTAAAAAATGTATATATCAGTTTTATTTTTAAAATAGTTTCGGAAAAGCATTCTAAAAAACGTCACTTACCTATCTCCATTTTGTATACATAGGACAGAATACGTCAATTTACTGTACGTTTAAAGAAATTAAGCATTTCGTGACTTTTTAGGTGTGTTCTTAATTATATAAATACGTAGCACTTATATAAATATAATCGTTGCAGAATTTTGTCGATTCATTTCAAATTTTATGAAAATCGAATCAAAACTTAAAAATATATTAATAAAAGTTTTCTTCATTCTGTTAAATCTTATCATACGTAATTAATTCAATGATATCCCGTAATAGATAATGATTCTAGCTAGCCATGGTGATTACGTCCTATTTAAGGAATGATATTATGTCCGTATTACTGAATTTAAAAACCGAATTTGTATATTAAAATTGTTCAATTACAGCAATCATATAATCTACCGCTAGTTTTTTGGATAGACGTTTCCCGAGAAATAGATATTAAATGGAACAAGTTGGAAATTGTACGTTAAACGTGACAAATGAGGTGCGTTCGTTTCGTGCTATAACTAGTTTTATAATGTAAAAAAACATCGTTATTATTTCTGTGAAATAAATTATATCGTCTGCTATGAACGAAATGAGAATCCCCCCCCCTTTTTTTTCTTATTACGTATGACATGTTTACAGATGCGAAATTTTTTTTTCGACACGAGACAGCGCTGTAAATTCTCCATGGAGATCTTGATTTGCGAATGATTACCTCCATGGTTAATATTTCTATGACTCACGATGAATGAATATTTTGTTTATTTACTTTAATGAATTGAGATATTCGACTCTTAACCTAATTTTCACTGAAGTTATCTCAGAATCTATACATTTTTTAATGTAACTCATCTCAGAAGAAAACAATTTTTTTGAACGATCTTTCTACAAATGTAACTTATACAATTTTATTCGAAAAAATAATTTTTAATAAAAATGGCCGCTTGGCATATGGAAAAAGATGTGGTTAGCCCGTATTTGTTTTCCGCAGTCTCATGACTTGCGCTTTTATTATATAATGTATGATAGGATTTAATAGAATAAAGAAAAAATTTATTAATATCTTTTTAAATTTGATTCGATTTTCATAAAATTTGAAACGACTCGAAAAATTTCTGCAACGATTATATATATTAAATTTCAAACCATTCGGTTAGGTAGTTTTTGCGCTGTTATATGCAGACAGACGGACCAGATGACGACTATAGGCGCTACGTATATTTATATAATTACGAACGCACCTAAAAAGAGAGCCTAAATATGGATATCATGTTCTGAAACTTTCAAATCTAGACTTAAGTTTTCCATTGGAGTATTTAAGTAAATGTCAACGAAATGTAAAAATTTTACCAACTTTAAATGTATTTATTTTATTACGGAAATTAATCATAAAATAATAATAGACGATATAATTCATTTCACTGAAACTCGTTATATTGCGAATGCACCTCATAGGTCACGTTTGACATACAATTTCCAACTTGTTTAAATCGTAAATAAATTCTTCGTGTTCATTTACACAACACTATTAAAAAATAATAAATACCAAATAAGAATTAAGTTTTACTTTACATGTGGAAATAATATATATATATTTTAAATATTACAACTATTTGCTAAAGATACTTTATTTGAGAAAAAAAGCACACAGTTATACAATTATATATATTAAATTTCAAACCATTCGGATGCGTAGTTTTTGCGCTGTTATATGCAGACAAGCGGACAGACGGACGGACAGACAGCCAGCCAGACGGACCAGATGACGACTATAGGCGCTACGTATTTATATACTAATTACGAATGCACCTAAAAAGAGAGTTTAAACATGGATCTCAAGTTCTGAAACTTTCAAATCTCGACTTAACTTTCCCATTGGAGTTTTCAGTAAATGTCAACGAAATGTAAAAATTTTGCCAACTTTAAATGTATTTGTTTTATTACGGAAATTAATCATATCATAATAACAGACGATATAATTCATTTCACTGAAACTCGTTATATTGCGAATGCACCTCATAGGTCACGTTTGACTTACAATTTCCAACTTGTTTAAATCGCTGAATAAATAAATTCTTCGTGTTCATTTACACATCACTATTAAAAAATAATAAATACCAAATAAGAATTAAGTTTTACTTTACATGTGGAAATAACATATATATATATTTTAAATATTACAAATATTTGCTAAAGATACTTTATTTGAGAAAAAAAGCACACAGCTCGTTTTGCTTGTCCAGAAATGAAAGATTAAAATCAGATTATCATTACTAAATAACATTTTAAAAAATCGTTTTCCTGCTTAGGAAAATGAAAGATTAGTGAACATGTGCATCTTTACATCGAGATATTGTGGTTTTTTTCCTTATACGTATAGATAGGAAAATCCTGACATTACCTCAGCAGAATAGATATTATGCTGAAAAACAAATTTCCCAAACTGTTATTTGCATAGAAGTTAGATTTTTCAAAGCAAAGTGCATTTCTATAGGGAGAAAAGTTTGAACGACAACAAAGCCATATATTGACACAGGCAGAATTTCCCGTTTCAAGCAATATTTTATATTTTGGAGTGACATATTTATTCTAACATTTAAAATGTGAATTAATGTAACCATATTTCAATAAAGTTAAAAATGTGAATTAATGTAATCATATTTCAATAAAGTTTTTTTAAAAAAGTAGTACAAATTATAAACATTAGGTATGATGTTAAAAGAACTTCTGAATAAAATTTAAATGAAACTCTTTTCGAAATATAATGCAGTTTGTCATCTGCGTGCCGTGGAAGGAAATTTTCATTTAGATTAGATTTTTAAATTTAAAAAAAGTTATTCTCCTGATGTCATACCCTTGAGTATATTAAAGTTAAAAAGCGCCATTCGTTTCTCGCGAAATAAAAAATAATAGTTTTTTTATTCGAGATTAAAACTTTTTCGTGAATAAATAATTTTTTGAATATTTTTAATTCTGTAATACTAAGAGTTTTAAAAAGGCCTGTCTTATTGGTGCACTTGTTTACGAGCCAGAATGTTTAAGATTAATATATATTTATATATATTCAAAACATATAGCTTTAATAATATTACCATTAATATCTTCAACATACAAAACAAATTCCATGAACGCCATTTTGTAGAATGTGCCTATATTAAATATTACAATACACTTTATCCATATGGACTCAACCAACTCTAAAACAATAAACCTCACACTGTGTATTCTACATTATCTAACATTATAATTATAATTCAATCTAACCTTCACTTATAACCACCACCAATACAAACAAACTACACATACACAAAGAGGTCGTTCTTCTACATCCAAAAAATCATCTTCCAAATTAACTAACACTCAAATTAAAATATCCCTACATACCTTACAATCTTCTTATCACAGTAATTTTAGTTGAAAAGGTTGACTTTTCTAACACCGTTTTTGCGGTGATTTTGGATGACAGTAAGAAAACATTACATAAATCTCCATATTGGATCTCCAATTAAAACGCGTAGAATATGTCAATTTATATCACCTGTTTAATTGAAATAATGTGTCAATAATCTGATTTAACTTTCTAAACTTAAAATAGCACGTTTCCGTCACTTTTGACTGGGGCATATGCTTCTCTCAAAATAAAATCTCAAATAAGTTTATAAAATACGATTAAAAAATAGTAAATTCTAAATAAGAATTAAGTTCCATTTTACATGTTGAAATAATATAAGTTCATTTTTTGAAATATTATAATTATTTGCCAAAGAAGAAACAGCAAACAGCTCGTTTTGCATGTCAAAAATGAAAGATTGAAAATCAGTCTTAAACAACATTTCTAAATAACGTTTTGCTGCTTAGAAAAATGAGATATTAGTAAAAATGTGCATCTTACATGGATCTATTGTGGTTTTTAAAAAGATATAGATGCAAATATTACGACATTACCTCAGCAGAAAATATACTATGCTAAAAAAACATAGAAGTTTGATTTTTTCAAAGGAAAGTGCATTTCAATAGGAAGAACCTCCCGTTTGAAGCAATATTTTATATATTTGAATGAAATATTTATTCTAACTTTTAAAATGTAAATTAATATTATCGTATTTCATTAAAGTTAAAAGAAAGTCACATAAATTTTAAACATTATTATGTACGATGTTATAAAAACTTTTGAATAAAATTTCTTTTTGAAATACAATACATTTTGTTGTCTGTGCTCTGCAAGGAAATTTTCATTTATATTAGATTTTTAAATATGAAAAAAAGAAAAAAAAGAATTATAAATCATGCTTTAAACATAAATTATGAAACCCGTTCCAACACATTCAGAATACTGTAATAAAACTTCATAGATTACTAAGATGAAAGGTGATATCTAAGTAAACAATTTGGAAAATACATAACATATTTGAAAACGCAGTTTCTGTAGTTATCATTAATAATCGGAAAAATATCAGAGACTTTTTGTGCAACCCTGTATATGATCAATAGATTTGTATATATTCTACACAGTATGCTAAAGATTAGTTCAGTTAGGAAACGCAAAGCACAGTTAAAAATTTCCATTCGGCAATTTTAGGTCAATGAACGGTAATGTACTTGACATCGTTTGTACAGCCCTGTATATGATCTATAGAATTTTTACACACAAATAAATATAAATTAAAAAAATTAGTTACATTTAAAAACGCGTACTTTTGTGTGTCCCTGTAAGTGAACGATGATTTCCATATACTCCATAATCTGCAGTAAGTATCTTGTAATGATCCTCAATGTAATATATATCAATATCAACATGTTTGAAATAGTGTAACATCATTAAAATTTACCGCAAACCATTTTTTCCGATAGGCGTAAAGTTACGAAATTCTTTTGAGCTTTCCTGTAAACGAATTATAATTGCTACTTATTCTATACTCGTAATATAATTAAAAATATTTTTGCTGCTTAGAAAAATGAGAGATTAGTAAACATATGCATCCATTATTGTACATTTTTAAAAGATATAGATACGAAAATCCCGACTTTACGTCAGCAGAATAGATATTATGCTGAAAAACAAATTTCCCAAACTATTATTTATAAAGAAGTTTTTTTTTTTTTAATAAACAAAGTACGATTCAGCTTGAAGAAAAGTCTGAACCACAACAAAAGCATATATTGACACAGGCAGAATTTCCCGTTTAAGCAATATTTTTTATTTTTTATTGAAATATTTATTCTAACTTTTAAAATGTAAATTAATATTGCCGTATTTCATTAAACTAAAATAAAGTCATATAAATTTTAAACATTATGTGCGATGTTAAAAGAACTTCTGAATAAAGTTTAAAGGAAACTCTTTTCGAAATACAATGCAGTTTGTCGTCTGCGTGTCGTGCCAGGAAATTTTCATTTAGATTAGATTTTTAAATAAAAAAATAAATAAATATTCGCCTGATGTCATACCCTTGAGTATATTAAAGTTAAAATGCGCCATTCTTTTCTCACAAAGTAAAATATAATAGCTTTTGTTATTCAAGATTAAATTTTTTCGGGAATAAACAATTTCTTAAATATTTTTAATTCTATAATAATAATTTTAAAAAAGGCAGTCTTATTGGTGCAATTATTTACGCGTCAGAGTGATTAAGATTAAAGTATATATGTTTTATTTTTTCATGCTGAATAATCCATCCTTGGTATATTATTTCCATACTTAAATACATCCTTTCATTAGGTGGTTTACATATATAAGCCGTGCATACTTACATTCGTCTTACAAATTACATGCATATTTTGTCCATTTTTACTCCATTTTGTGTAGGACAATAATACTTCAATTTACTATACCTTTATAGAAATTCAGCATGTTCGTGACAGCGTGTTTAAATCACAAAACAAAATCTCAAATAAATTCTTCGTGTTCATTTATAAAACACAATCAGAAAATAATAAGTATCAACTAAGAATTAAGTTCCACTTTACAAGTTGAAATAATATAAGTTTATTTTTTAAAATATTATAAATATTTGCCAAAGAAGATGTTTTATTTGAGAAAAATCGGCAAACAGCTCGTTTTGCATTTCAGGAATGAAAAATTAAACTAAAATTATCATTACGAAACAACATTTTTAATTAGCGTTTTCCTGCTTAGAAAATGAGAGATTAGTGAACATGTGATTCTTACATGTATGTATTGTTGTTTTTAACACTTTCCAACCTAGTTGAAAAGTGTTTATGACTTCGGTTTGTCTGGCCGTCTGCCGTCTGGCCGTCTGGCCGTCTGCCGTCTGGCCGTCTGGCCGTCTGCCGTCTGCCGTCTGCCGTCTGTCCGTGCTCTAACTCCCGTAAATATGCTCGGATTGCCCTGCAAATTTTATATGTTATAATCGTTATCTATAGCATGTTCCCTATTTCAACGGAAGTGTGTAGCACTTATAGTTTTTTTACAGGGACACTCAAAAGAATTCCGTTACATTGCGGTCTATGGGGAAAAATCATTTGCGGTTTATTTAAATAATGTTTCAATACTTTAAACGCATTGAAATTTATATATATCACTAAGGTGCATTAGAAGAAGCTTAATATGGAATAGGGTGTGCATAGCACTTATACTTACTTTACAGGGACAGTCAAAAGAATTCCGTTACATTACGTCTATGGAGAAAAATCGTCTGCGGTTTATTTAAATAATGTTTCACTATTTTAAACGCATTGAAATTTATATAAGGTTCATTACAAGAGACTTACTACAGAATATTGTGTGTATAGCAGTCATCGTTCATTTACAGGGACACACAAAAGAATTCTCTACTGTATGTTAACAATAATTCCTGGAAGTGCGTTTTAAGTTACTGAATGCGATTTTAATTTTAAATCGCTTTTTGTATATTACGTGGTGTGTATAAATTCTGTAGATCCTATACAGGGAAGTACAAAAGTTCGGGAACACATTTCCGTATTATTTAACTCCAGACGGAGAATTTTAAACTGTGCTACGTGTTTCCTAACTGAACTAAAATTTAGCATCCTATGTAGTATATATACAAATCTATAGATCCTATACAGGGCTAAATAAAGTATTCGGATTACTTAGATGTTATCTTTTAGCTTATAAAAGAGTATGATTCGTAAAATTATTTTGGAAGCGTTGGAAAGTGTTACATAATCTATGCTTGACGCATGATTTTTCGTTCTTGTTTAAATATACTAGGGCATCCAACCTGGGCTTCCCGGAATAGAGAATATAGCTGAAAACCATTTATGTTTTTATTATTGAAAAATATAACAGATTTTTTACATTTTTTTTTAGATTGTCCCCTAATAACACCAAAGAGCATTTTTATAGGAAATATGTCAATTATATATTTCAATAATAGCCCAGTCAAATTGTAGTTTGAGGTGGAAAATTCTGGTGTAATTGTTTTTAGTGGCTTATTTTATGTTTTTTGGGGTGCTGAATACGAATCTGAAGTTTTCCAACAAAATTTCGTTCGGCAAATTTGTTTTTTTTTTACAAAAAACCTGTAAAAACACGGACTTTTTTCGTTTTTTTTTCAAAATAACTCCAAAATTGTGCATTTTGCGTGAAAGTCGGCAATACATGAGTTAAAGAAAATAAAATTTCCTACATTTTATGTATTGAAAGTTTTTTTCTATGATCAATGGTTTAGCCGTGAGAGTGCCTCAAAAATGGGTATTAAAAACAAAAACTGTAAAAAAACGGGAATTACGGCATTGTATGTCGATGTAACATGGAAACAAACTATTTAACGCAAATATTAACCATCAGTGATACTAAAGATTATATTATTGACTATATTTTATGCATTTAAGGTAGGGGAAAAGTGTCGATCTGGCACCAGTGGAAGTTTTGAGCAGTGGAGTATCTCCACCTCCTCTCAAGAGTCAAAGGTGCTCCTCCTCCGGAGAGCTAGTACTCTAAGAGAATATAAAATTTTGAAAAAGGGGGTAAAATTTGGTACAGGAGATAAAACTATCTAAAATCGTCGAAAAACAGTAATTTTTGGAAAATAGCAATAAACACTTAAAAAAAAATCCATTGAACAATTACATAAATATAATAATGAATCCTCTTCAGACACACAAACAATATTTTTAATTCAAAACTTAACATTTAAGTATGTGTATGTTTTTCCTCCCCGCCCCGCATTCTAGAAATTTCTGAAATGGCAGTTTCCTTGTAGGCAAATATGCAACAGATTTTCGCCATTTTAAAAAGATATTTACTGAAATATAGATTTTTTAAAAACCAATATGCTTTTAAAAGAACTGTTTATAATGCTGTCCAAAAAAGGAAATATTAAAGTGCTGATAAGCTCAAGATGAACGCAAATTAAATGATTGGTCTCTGTAGGGGCATACATTCAAATGTATATTTTTTAAAGCCAGGCAAAGGGACAGTTTCATCACTCATTTTTTCTCCTGACTGCAAACTTGAACAATCGGTTGCAGACAACATATTATTTTTACATGCCATGAGTGGTTGTGATACTACTTCAGCTTTTTTCAAAGTAGGAAAAACGAGGTTTCTTCAGACTCTCAAAAGAAACCTGGCATTAATTAAAGCCATTGAATTTTTTAAAGACCCTATGGCAGATGCTGATGCAATTACTGATGCTGGCAATCGTTTTTTGACTTCCTTGTACAAATTATCTGACAAGGAAACCACGTCATTAAACAAATTGAGGTATCTATGCTACCTTAAGTCTGCATATAAGCCATCAACCCATTTGGCGTCCCTACCTCCTACGGAGGCTGCAGCTAAACAACATTCTTTAAGGGTGTATTTTCAAGTTCAGCAATGGCTTGGGAATGAAAAAAATCCTGAACAATGGGGTTGGAAAAGCACCAAAGATGGTCTAGAGCCAATAACCACGCTAGATCCAAGCACCTCAAGCCGTTCTAAAACTCATTTCTTGCAAATGCAAGAAGACATGCCGTAAAAACTGTGGATGTAAAAAAGCAGGCCTCAGCTGCTCTAATATGTGTCTAAACTGCGAGAACAGTTGTAATAACATGCCTAATATTGAAATAGAAAAAAACGAGGATGATCCGGAATACCCTGAAGTATTTGAAGGTAATTACACATAAATCATTCCATTTCACATTTATTTTTTCATCCATTTTTAATTTGGTGTGGTCAAAATATGTATCCCAATACACTGTGCATAACTATTTAGTTTTTAGACAATTAAAACTATGTCATTAATTATTTTTTAAAACCCTGATACGTAGTATAATAGCTTTTTTGCTCCCTGATTTGGGGTCCAAAAGTGACCGATTCCTGAAATGAGCTGTAAAAGAGGGCTGATATTAAAAAGAGGTAAAAATAATGTTATGATAAAATGCTGTATGAATCTTAACTTAGTTATAATTAATTCCACCGTTTAAAAAAATATTATACACACCAGTTCTTCTCCGGAGCATAAACGGCTTTTCGTGCCCGTATGCGTAAATAGCTATTATATAATTAATTTCTTTTTTATAGGTGTAGAAGACCTAGAAGGCATACCCCCAGGAAACATGAAACCATTGGCCAAGAGGACTCGGTTTGACTGACAAGTTTCTTTCAATGTCCATAATAATTATTAATATTCTATAAATACATAACTACCTATTTTACTATATTATTTAACATTAAACAGTTCACATACTAATCAATCGTGAATCATTTATCATTTTTTGTACCTATATAACCTAACATCAACGTTTTACATATCTGCACACATGTATAATGATGCATATAAGTTATATGCCTTTAATAAGGAGGTGGATGACTACTTCGTGCATTCGTCATTGCTTTTTTCATAATTATTCAAGGTCCAAGAAAATTACTTGTACATAAATTGTAGAGAATTTTATCTATTTTTTAAAGCATAGTATAATGTATACAGTGAAATGTTTATTTTTAGGCCTTATGAACAGAAAGGCTGTAAAAAAATGTGTTTTTTGCTATTTTCCGAAAAGTACTGTTTTTCGACGATTTTGCCTAGTTTTACTTCCTTTACCTAATTTTACCTCCTCTTAGAGTAAGAACTCCCCGGAGGAGAAGCAACTTTAACTCATGAAAGTAGGTGGAGCTGCTCCACTGCTCCCAACTTCCACTGGTGCCGGAACCTCACTTTCCCCCTACTTTAAATGCATAAAATATAGTCAATCATATAATCTTTAATATAAATGATGGTTAATATTTGCGTTAAATGGTTTGTTTCCATGTTACATCGACATACAGTGCCGTAATTCCCGTTTTTTTACAGTTTTTGTTTTTAATACCCATTTTTGCGGCACTCTCACAGCTAAACCATTGATCATAGAAAAAATCCTTTAATACATAAAATGTAGGAAATTTTATTCTCTTTAACTCATATACTGCCGACTTTCACGCAAAATGCACAATTTTGGAGTTATTTTGAAAAAAAACGAAAAAAGTCCGTATTTTTACAGGTTTTTTGTAAAAAAAAAAAAACAAATTTGTCGAACGAAATTTTGTTGGAAAACTTCAGATTCGTATTCAGCACCCCAAAAAACATAAAATAAGCCACTAAAAACAATTACACCAGAATTTTTTACTTCAAGCACTTTTTGAGCACAATTTGATTGGACTTTGAAATTTATTAAAAGCGGTAATTTCGTGCTTGCCTCGTGCTAGAAAGTTAATAGCCAAAGAAATCGCTAAATTTTCGTTATATATAGCAGATTTTCTTACTCTGACAATTTCAGCAGTTTTAAGCACTTATTTCGATTACACGTCTGTTAAATTTGCGTTTTATTTATACTATTTTATTTATTGCTTAATGGAGTTTTAATTTCTTTATGGGATATTAGCTGGAAACAAATGCTGAACTTTTTTTATTGTTTAAAGTTCAAACGGATTAATATTTCGTAATCGTCTGCAAGCAATAGATTTGTAAAAAAAATAATGCTTGAAATTTAATTTAAATGCTATAATTAATGAGTAAATTGCGTTACAGTTTTCAAATAAATTGCATTTGAAAGTAGATTTCCCCCCCCTCCCCTATATAACGATGTAAAAATATAAATTGTGCAATTGTTTAGAAATTTAAAAATTGTAGTAACAAAAATCGCAAAACCGAAATTTTATGGTCAAGTGTTGCCATTCACAAAATGGCGTCAGCGTTACGCACGGACACGTTTGTCCTTTATAATACAGATAGATACGAAAATCCAGACATTACCTCAGCAGAATAGATACTACGCTGAAAAACAAATTTCTTAAACTGTTATTCGCATAGAAGTTAATTTTTTTTCGATGCAAATTGCATTTCAATGGGAAGAAAACTCTGAACCACAACAAAGGCATATACTGACACAGGAAAAATTTCCCGTTTCAAGCAATATTTTATATTTTTGAGTGAAATATTTATTCTAACTTTTAAAATGTAAATTAATATTACAGTATTTAATTAAAGTTAAAAGAAAGTCACATAAATTTTAAACATTATGTACGATGTTAAAAGAACTTCTGAATAAAATTTAAATCAAACTCTTTTCGAAATACAATGCAGTTTGTCGTCTGCGTGCCGTGTAAGAAAATTTTCATTTAGATTATATTTTTAAGTTTTAAAAAAAGTTATTCGTCTGATGTCATACAATTGAGTAGATTAAAGTTAAAATGCGCCATTCTTTTCTCACAAAGTAAAAAAAAATAATTTTTGTTATTTAAGAATAAAAATATTTCGTGAATAAACAATTCTTTGAATATCTTTAATTATATAGAAAGATTTTTTTAAAAAAAAGGGCTGCCTTATTGGTGCACTTATTTACGAGCCAGAGTGGTTAAGATTAAAGTATATACATTTTATTTTTTCATGCTAAATACTCCACACTTAGTATATTATTTCCATACTTAGATGCATGCTTTCATTATGTATAGGCTTGCATACAATATATCATGCATAGTTACATTCGTCTTACAAATTACAAACATATTTTCATAACTTCTAATATATACAGTAGATATGACTAGTGTTGCCCGATTCCGTGTATCAAGAAGCGGGACAAGGAGCAAAAAATGCGGGACAACGGATTCTAAATCGGAACAGAAAAATAAAGTAAATCCTATTAAAACTGAAACTGTTTATAATGGAATCCTGTATTAAACGTAACAATTTTACTGTCCCTACCGTAAGAACACCGTGCAAACACGAAGACCTACTAAGACGAAAAACTGTTTAAAATGGAATATTTTTTTCGATTCCTTGCAATTTCTTCTTAATAATTTTCACTATACGAAACAAACAGAACCATCTTATACAGTAAAATTTGTGAAAGCGAAATCGCAGGGACAATGGAATTTTTACTATGAAAACAGAATTCCGGTATAAACAGGTTCGTTTTCACAGGGTTTAATGAACAAACTTCAGAAAAACCTTTGAAGACAGAATAATTATGATCCATGAAAAAAATAAAAATAAAAATAAAAATCCGACAGTTTTCTGTCTAGACTGATAGATTTGTAAGGTATCCCTTTCGAAGTGACAATAAAAAATTTCCATTACAGACAGGTTCTGCCTTCAGAGGTTTTACTTTATAAAATTCCACTCGATGCAGACTAACTAATAACATTGTACGGAAAGAAATTTAAAAGAAATGATATATGATGAGATCAGGACTTTTGGCGACCCGCACACTGATTTATGCGGGAAAAGTCCTGGAACCGCTGGAAACTGGGACGTGCTACGTAAATCGGGACACATGGTAACGCTAGATATGACGACCCTTCTTTTACAAAAAAAGTAATAGTGACTAATGAAGAATCTTCCATAATCTTGATTACACTTTTAAAACTATTATATTGATTCACAAGTTGGCAGAGTTTAATTTCAGATGAATAGTATGTAGAAATGAATTAGCAAGGATTTATTCACATCAAAACAATCCTTACAACAATGCTTTTTTTCCCATAATCGGGGGGGGGGGGGGGTTGTTGCTATAATTGATCTGTTTTTTTTTCCGGTAGGTAGAGGGGACCTAAATAAACATATTTCGTATAGGATTGTGTGTGCGGTATTGCCGCCTTGAGGCGGTAAGGAGCGCTGATGACTGCGGCGTATAAAAGCGCTTCGCTAGCTGGATTCATCCTTGCCGACATGCCTTTCATGTATGGGGCTGCACAAGGAAACGGATTAGCTGCTCAGAGGATGTACAGGGAGCGATTCCCGGATATGAATAAGCCGGATCGTCGAACATGCGAACGTCTTCATCGGGAGTTACACACAAGTGGATCGTTTTATGATTCCAGGCGTGGAGCTGGCATTGGAATATATCGCAGAACTCCTGCAGTGAAAACCGGAATACTAAACACAGTAGAGGATAATCCTTCGACAAGCTCGAGAGCTGTAGGACGTGCGTTGGGTGTGAGCCATCAAAGTGTTTTGAGGACTTTACATGAAGACGGAATGCATCCGTATCATTTACAGAGAGTTCAAGCAATGACCCCTGACGATTATCTTTCACGTCTCAACTTTGCTCTTTGGTACCTACAGCAGACGGCAGCCAATCCAACCTTCCCAGCAGATATTTTATTTACTGATGAGGCTACCTTTACGCGGTCGGGTATGTTTAACATCCATAATTCTCACCTGTGGGCTCATGGCAACCCACATGGCACAATAGCACACGCGTACCAAGAAAAGATTTCCATTAATATTTGGGCAGACATTGTACACAATAACTTAGTAGGACCGTACATTCTACTTAGTCGTTTAACTGACCATACATACAACATCTTCCTACAGGAGGTTTTACCTGAACATCTGGTGGATATTCCTCCAGCTGTTCGCAGACGAATGTGGTTCCAGCACGATGAAGCCCCAGCTCACTTCAGTCGAGACGTCAGGAATCACCTGGACGCTGTCTACGTCCAGCATTGGATAGGACGGGGAGGTACAGTTCCCTGGCCACCGCGTTCTCCTAATTTAACCTGCTTAGATTTTTTCTTTAGGGGTCATATTAAAAGCCTGGTGTACGAGAGTCCCGTCACATCTGAAGAAAGTCTTGTAGCCCGCTTGTCTGTTGCTGCTTTACATGTGCTCGACATGCCTGACGTCTTTTCTAATGTAAGCCGATCTATGCGCCGTCACTCTGAATCTTGTATCGCTGTTGGTGGCCGCTCTTTCGAGCACCTCTTGTAAACTGTTAATATTTTTTTGTTTTCTTTTGTATTTACTGGTCTTTTCAGTTTCCTTTGATTCATACTGCTTTACAAGCTAGAGCTTTAATGTGTCATTACCACACGCACATTCCTATCCGAAATATGCTTATTGAGGTCCCCTCTACCTATCTTTACATTTTTTACATATATTTTAGTATGGTACATATATATAGTACCCTGTATATAAAACGCAAATGGGAATTTCGTCCCGGCTGCTTCTAACTTGAGTTCTGCTGAATGAATTTTGATTGAATTTGCACTGTTAGTTACATATTTTTACAGAGAAGGTTTTAGTATATAACATGTTATACTACATTGCTTAGTTATAGAATTATGGGAGGAAGTTCTATAATCAGATGAACCCGATTATGAAAGATTAGCCTTTCTAAAAGATTCTGCTTCATGGATTTCGATGGAACTTGCACTGTTAGGTAGATAATTTTGAGGGAAGGATTTAGTGTATAACACATTTCTCTAAGTTGCTTAGTTATAGAGATATGGGAAACAGTTCTATAATTAGGTCAACAAGATCTAATAAAAGGAAATACCCTTTCCCCATTCCGAACGATTATAAATCACGTTATGCTAAATGGATTTTTAGGGGACTTACATTGTCAGTTAGATAATTTTAGGAGAAAGTTCAGTGTATAACACATCGTTCTACGTTGCGTAGTTATAGAGCTATGGGAGATAGTTCTATTTACTTTATATATAAAATGCAAATGATAATTTTATTCCGAATACTTTTAACTCACGTTCTGCTAAACGTATTTTTAAGGAATTTACATTGCCAGTTAAATATTGTTGTGGTGGAGGGAGATTTTAGTGTATTACACATTGTTCTACGTTGCTTAGTTATATAGCCATGGGAATAATAAGCCCGATTATGAAATTTAGTTTTTTTTAAGTTCTGCTGAACGGATTTTGATAGAAATTGCACTATTAGTGAGATAAATTATGCAAAAGTAGTAAAAATTATACGTGAAATTTGTATTCCGAATTGCAAAATTTACATTTTACGTGAGCAGAATCGTGGGCAAAAGTTAGTTTAAAAATAAAAATATAATTATTAAAAAAAAAAAAAACACTTTTGATAAATGCGTTGTCAGTTTATAAAACATATGAGTAATTAAGATAATGAAAACAATTAAAACAATATCTGTATAACAAGTTCCTTACATGCATTTGGGTGTACTTTCAAAAATAATACTTTTTTAAATGATATTTCCTTTACAAGTATCGTTAATACTGAACGCTTAAAAAGTTTGTATATAAAAAAAATATTTACTTTCCTTTTTTTGTGAATATTTCATATAAAATCATTCATTGTTGTAATCACTTTTTGTTCTTAAGTTAGTCTAATACAAAATTATTGCTTTTAAAATTGCAAAAATGCTTAACACTTTCACTGACAGCGTAACATTAATGTACGCCCTTGTGTCCTTGTTCGTATAAACACTGATGTCAGTATATTCTCTATACGCACCTTCAGTTCGTTCACTGTTGTAGGCAGGGCTTAATTTATAAGAAAAAAAGTACCGGAGCCCGAATATTCTGCAGTGCTGACGCTCGCAGCGTATCCCCCCCCCCCTCCAAACCTCCCCGCCTTCACTCCAATCTGCATATTTATATTTCATACATTATTTTCAAAATTTAAAGCATTGTTTTTTTATTTAACAAAATAAAAATTTTAATCTGCGTATACTTAGTTATCAACTGTTCTACTTTTTAGTTATTACTATTTCTAAATAGAAACCTTTGCATAATCTTAATATTAATTAATCGCAGATTTCTGTGATTAAATAAGCTCAGGATTTCGATTTGAAAATAGTGTTAACACAAAAAATGAGTAGTTCGCAGCTATGCAGAATAGAAAAAGACTATTTCTGTTTACTCTTTATTCTGATCAAAATAGCATTAAAATAATTTGAAACAGAAATAAATAAAATTTTAAATTTAAGACAGATTGAGCTCAAGCCTGCCCAAACCCAAAGACTGATTTAAAAAATGAGCCTGTTTCATCTCCATCTCTTACGTGAACGACACATAACGTCACTTCTAAGCGTTTTGATACAAAAGAAAGCAAAAGGTTGGAGATGGGAGAGAAAGGAAAAGTTAATTTAGGATTCGTTTTTCGGAAGAGTTACTGCTCTGGGCTCCGGAGCGCAGTGTTTATGAGCTCCGGTGAATTCTGACCAATATTTAACTTTTTACTAAAAACAGAGAAGTACTGGAGCTGAGATCCGGTGGGCTCTGGCGCAAATTAAGCCCTGGTTGTAGGCAAAAGAGGTATATCCTCATAAAATAAAATTACAAGGAGTCATGCACAATTCATTTACAACATATGGGATGAAATGGATTGCCACTTGGATGTTTTTCTGCGTGCTAACAGCAGCCCTTAGAGCAATTATGAGCTTCATTCTGAATTGTGTTTAAAGCGTTTCTTTTGAACAATTTAAAAATGAAGTTATGGTTCTTCGTAATCAGGTCATTCCTTTTGAAACATCCTGTACATCTGCTTTCTTGATTTCAACGAAATCCTTAGATTTCGATGCTAATTTTTAGTATCTGTCATTTAAACTACTTTTCTGTAAACTATCCATGTTGAGATATTTATACACAAGAAAATAGAACACAAAGAAAATAAAAAATTTCCTACCTGCTAAATGAAGCTCCTTTTGAGTGTGGTGTATTATCCAATGCGTAAACTAAGACGACTCCAATATATTATGAAGCAGTATGGAACACAAAAATGTTATCCGAACTGGTTTTTATTTCTTTTATACTTGACTTGATAAGAAAATGTTGACGATAATGTACATAAATGGAAAAAATAAGCAAGGACTGTACAATTTCACAAATTGTTAATGAGATGCGACATCAAAAATTTGTGCTTGCTATCATTTTGAACGATGGTTTACGGAACATGACGACAAAAAAGGGGATTTTTTTTCCACGACGGTATTCCAGAATTTTCAATCGTAAAGGATCTGGAGTCCGGTAATAGACGCCAACAAAAACCTGAAAATAAATATAATTGACAGTTATTAAAAACTCAGAATACAAACTACTTTAACACACATTCATTTCTTAGGTAAATTTTAAATCATATGTATACTAAATGTGTATAATAACGGTAGTATATATTCCCTGTACTTCAATTATGTACTAAAACTGTAATATCATCAAAACATTATTAAATTCACAACGACTGATTTTTAGGGTTTCGTTCATCTCACGAAACCCTATTACTCTCGCTCTGTTGTCTGTCCTTCACAGAGCCTTTCTCAGAATCTATATAACTTATAAAGTTGAAACTTTGTGTATATATAACTGAATACTTGCTATGAAGCTCAAAATATTGAAATTTGAAAAAATTGTATTATTTTAATAAATAGAGATAAAAAAGCAAAATTCTAATAGCCTTTTCCTATTAAATTGAAACATTTTTCGTTATAGTAGTTGCCAAAAATTAAAAATCCACGAGGAAATTCTTTCTACAATAATTAATTTTCTATTGAAAGATTTCCACGTGAAAAATGAAAATGAAATAAAAAGTTTCACCAATTGAATAAAAAAAAAAAAAAAGATTATGACGTCATATGGGTAATAAAACGGAAATTTTCAAAGATTTCTCCATAATACAAGGAGTATGAGTATGTGTATATACAGAAAGCAGATTAATATACGTCATTAGAGAATTAAAAAGATAATTAATCTGACATCATATCGGAAGTTTAACGGATTTCTCAAATGTTTGAGAATAATATAAAGCGAGTATCAATATGAGTAATAGAAAACAGTAAATATATGAGTTTGAGGAAAGTATTGAATCATGATAAAAACCCGATTATGGAACTATTCGCATATTTTAACATTTTAAAATTATTATTATTTTTAAATATCGCATTTAGTCCACATGACCGATATTATTATGATAGAATATAATAGCGGGTATAAACATTTTTTTTTTTTTTTTTGCTAAATGAAATTTATTTGGATTTATTAAAGAAAGGATAAAGTGCTTTGAAAGGAATATTAAACGAAACCCTTTGTGCCATCTTCGATCACATTTACCATTTTTTTTGTCATTTACTGTAAATGATTACGAAAATAGTATTGAGGCAACGGACTTGTTTGACTGATTAAACTTAAAAATCGCTCACTTTTTTAATGTAGCTGCATTTTTCAGACATTAGCTTTTTTAATTACTTAAAATATTTACCTTCAAGTAATACTGATTATACAGAGTGAGCCGAAAATCCTTGACACATTTTAAAATTCAATTAAAAATCAAATAATTGGAGTACGAGAGCACGGTTTGGAGGAAAATACATCTCATGATTAAAAGTTTTGTTTAAGAAAAGTATATCAAAGAAAAATAATTAAAGAAAAATGTATTTAACGAAAAATGTTCCAAAAATGGAATATAGATGGCGCTAGAACTACAAAGCATTTAACCCGCATTTAACATTTATTTTTCATTCACGTATGTCTGTTGTTTTCTTCATATTTTTTTGTCTCTGTGGCTCAGAATGATGTACGTCAAAGGAAAAATTTAAACTAAGAATACATAACTGAATTAAGCAAAGGTTTGTGTAAACCGCAATGAAACAAATTAAGTAAAATTGAGAATTAATCCCTATTTAAAATAGTTAAAACATTTAAAAATAGATAAAAAATTATTTACACAATTAATGAAAAATATGTGCATTACATCATCTAAAAACTATTAAACAGTTTTCCTTAAACAAATAAACGTGCATTTCACATCGTCAGGCGTACAGTGTAGAATGTCTTTAATTGTAGCAAAGTGTAGACATACGGTCAATAAAACTTGATTGGTCGAGACAAATTTGGACAAAAATAAATCGCCATGTATCTTGTTAATGCTGGCATTATCGACAAACAAGTTTTTTCTGACTATCTCACTAAAGTACAGTTCCTAGAAGATATAGTGTGGCAATTCGCCAAACAAAAAGTTCTAAAAAATTGTATCCCACAACCTTGAACGATGCTGAACGATAAATGTTGATTGCAGCGATATCCGCTAATTCAAACGTAAACATTGTTTAAGGATTCAATTCAGAAAGCGTTCGACCAGTTAAGAGCTAGCACAGTTGCTGCGATTGACATTTGTCATTCAGCATCGTTCAACATTTATGGGATACAATTTTTTAGCACTTTTTAAAACATTACTGGAATAGCAAGGCAACACTAGATACCGGGCTTGCTCATTCATTCTTATGACGTCACAAATAGTGGCTGGCCGCGACCAGCCATTGGTACAAAGCGACGCGCCCATCATTTTGTGCCAATCGCTGTATGTCTTTCGTCATGGCCAGCCACCATTTGTGACGTCCTGATAATGAATGAGCAAGCCCGGTGTCTAGTGTAGCCCTGGGAATAGCCAGTTGCTACACTATATCGTCTAGACGCTATAACTAGGTTGCCTCTATGAGAGAGAGCCGACATACGAGAAGTAAAATTTCATTGGTTATTGAATTGGGAAGCCTTCCATTTTCACATTCCAGAATTTAGCAAAACTCAACTGGCAAAGTTTTAATTAGATGACTTTAAATATATTTTTAAATTTTATTCAAAACACTTGATCTGTATTATAAAGAACAAACGTGTCTGTGCATAACGCTGACGTCATTTGGCGAATAGCAACACTTTACGATAAAATTTCCGTTTTGCGATTTTTGCTACTGATTTTTTTTTCTTTTAAACGTGGCACATTTTCAATTTTTATATCGTTATATAGGAAAAAAACTACTTTCAATTGCAATTTGTTTGAAAACTGTATCTTAATTGACTGATTTATTATGGTTTTTAAAATAAGTTTCAAGCATATTTCTTGAGATTGTAAGCGCCTGGCGATAAAATTTCGGTATTGCAATTTTCGCTACTACCATTTTTTTTAAACTTTAAAACATGGCACATTTTCAATTTTTATAGCGTAGTATAGGTAAAACGAATTTATTTTCAAATGCAATTTGTTTGAAAATTGTATAGCAATTTATTCATTTATTGTGGTTTTTAAAATAATTTTCAAGCATGATTTTTTAAAATCCATACCTATCGCGTGAAGGTTTCATTACGGAAGAACAATAACTAATTTGCACAATATAAATCATTCTGCCTTGGTTTCCGGCTAATTTTTCCACAACGCAATTAAAATTATATAAATAAGTAAATAAATAAATAAAATAAAACACAAATTTAACATATATGTAATCGAACAATTTAAATTTTTACACCGCCGAATAGGGGAAAAAATATTTTCAAATATAATTTGTTTGAAAACTGTATCTTATTTTACTGAATGTTTATGCTTTTTAAAATAATTTTCAAGCATAAATTACTTTTAAACCTTTTATCTAACGTGTTCTATTACGAAAAATTCAACAGTTTCCACTTAAAGCACTATTGATAGTTCAGCATTTATTTCCGGCTAATATCCCAGAGCGAAATTAAAACTGCATCAATAAATAAACAAAAATTAATATAATATAGGTGAAATACAGGCATGTAATCGAACTATGAACTTAAAAAGTTGAAAATATTTAAATAAAAAACGCTGCAATAAGTAGCGAAAACTTTGGTGATTTATTAGGTTATCAACTTCTGGCACACGGCTAATATGAAAGCCTCGCTTTTAATAAATTTCAAAACTTTATTTAAATACATTATGATATTTTTAATATAAAAATGATTTTTAGTGTTGTTACTGCATATTAAAAAAAATATATTAAATACAAAAAAAACTATAATAGAGTTAGAGAAAAGTGGTTTCCAACTATGCTCTGCAACACGGGAAGCACGGGTTCGATTCCCTAATTTTTATAATACAATAGATTTCCCCAATCTATTAAACATTATATGTTTGTTTTTAATAATTCGCAGTCATATGTTATAAAAACAATAATGATCTTATGATATTCAGAATAAACAACTTTTACATCAATGACATTCAGTTAACTGTTTTTTTTATAAAACTTACACGATGATCGGTTTGTCTGAAAACTGTCAAAAAACTTTTGAAAAATTACCAGGTTTCGCATTTTCTACAACCTTTTTACTATTTTTATTCAGTAAACAAAATCTTCAGACTCTGTCAGAAAATATCAGGAAAAATAAAAGGAGTATATAGATTTATATATTTCCAATTTTATTTTATTTTGTATGGGGACAATACTGGAAACTTTCCAAAACATATTCTATGGCTCAAGTTTTATAAAGTTTTTAAGATCTTGCATTCTATGCACGTCGTAATATAGTTTTTAAGCTCTTTATGGACATTTTTTAGTTTTCATTTTGCCTTGACATTCCATATTACAAGTTATACAAAGAAAACACGTACACTGAATTACACACACAAATATATATATAGGCAGTCGATAGTATATTCTTCTATTCTTTATCGATGCCATTGTTATTCTTTTATAGGATCATTTATTTATAAAGACAAATTTAGAGTTTTTATTTTAAAATTTATTAGTTCTTTGGAAAGTTAATTAAAATTATTTAGGTAAAATGTCAATTTATTAGATGAAATTAATATATATGTATATATATATTATTGCAGATTTTACATTTGTCTGTTTATCTCACAAGAAAAATGCTCGCTGAATTTTCTAAGAGTTTTCAGAATGTATACGTAATTTTTATATATACGAGGGTTGATATTTATATTTCTCGCCTATTAATGAAAAAACAAATATTTATGATCGACATTGGATTTACTGTTTTTCAAAGTATTCTCCATGAAGATCAATACACTTTTGCATGCGTTTGAACCAATTTCAGAAGCACTGTTTCCACTCCGATGGAGGTAACTCCAATACATACGTTTTGAATGCATCAAACACTTCTTTGACGAAAATCAATGTCCATGTAATTTATTTTTGATGTGTAAGAATAAAAAAAAGTCATTGGGTGTCAAATCAGGGCTGTACGGTGGATGATCCATCTATTCGATGTTTTGGCCTTTCAGAAATTCCTTTGTTTGAGCCGATGCGTGAGAGCTCGCATTGTCATGATGAAGAATTATTCGCCTGTTTTTCTGCTTTTTTCAAATTTCTCCGAAGACTTCAGGCAAATAAATGGTCGTGTACCATTCAGAATTCACTTCCCTGCGTTGCTCTAACGCCACTGTCGCCACGTGACCGGTAATGCCGAAAAAACAGGCAACCATTTGCTTTGATGTGCTTCTTCCTCGAACGACTTTTGTTGGATTTGGCTCATCTTGGAAGACCCATACAGTCGATTGCTGTTTTTTTTCCGGCTCATATACATAGACCCATGATTCATCACCTGTGTAGATGTTATACACAGCCTTTGATGAACCTTGAACGTATTTTTTCAACATTCCCTTGCACCAATCGACACGAGCCTTCTTTTGAGCGTTTATCAGATTATGCGGGATCATTCGCGAACATTTTTTTTTTACTTCCAAATATTAATGTAATATCTTATTGTTGCTTGTCATACTAATGTCCAAAGATCTCCTAATCTCACGGTATGTCACATGACAATCTTACTTTATCAGTTCACGCAAAGCATGGATATTTTCTGACACAACAACCGATTTTGGACGACCTTCACGGAATGCGTCCTGGAACGAAGATCGACCACGATTGAATACCAGTTTTTTAGAGTGCTGTATGGTGGTGCTTTATCGCTGTATAAAGAATTAAGTTCATGGAAGCACTTTTGTCTTGACAATACACGTCGAAAGTTGTGAAAAATAATCGTACGAAAACGTTCACGCGTCAATTCCATTTTTTGCGCAAGAAAATTTTTTCAATTTACTGTAAATAACACAAATCAAGCTAAAATGGCAAATCGTTCTGAAAAATTTATGGTTAAAAATATCAAACTTTCAATTGAAATCGTCTGCGGTTGCCTAGTAATGCTTCCTGTTGCCAAGGCCAGAAATATAAATAGCAACACTCGTATTACTAAGTAAATTCCCATACTACACTGTGAAAAAAGACAAATGTCTTTGAATCTACGAAAATACAATATATCCACAAACGAAAATATATAATAATCTCTCCCGAGTTAGGCATGGTTCCGAAAAGCGTTCTTTATCATTAGGAACATCAGAAAACAAAATTATTTTCGAGATTTAAAGAGAATCATTTATAAAAACATTCTGCCACTCATTTTCTTTTTTCTGCCACTCATTTTCGGAAACGTTTAAATAATTTTTAGCGTGTATTAATCAGTTTTAAATCTTATTTTAGTATATCAATCATTAGGCATTAGTATTGATTTTGGAGAGCAATAGTAGCATAGATGTATCATTTCATATTAGTATTATACAGGGTTATTCTAAATGATGGACCCATTTTCAAAAAATTGTATTTATTAAAGTACATATCCAACACGAACAATCTTTATACCAATGAAAAGAAGAAATTTCAGAGTTTTTTTTAAGACATTATAAATGCTCAATGTGTCCACCGTTTGCTGCACGGAAAACATCTACGCGATAGCCAAACTCGTCTAACACACGAGAAAGCGTATCTGCTGTTACTGAGTGCACGGATTTCAAAGCGGTGATGGTTCCGGAGGCGACCGGTAGAGGTCACGCGGCAATAGGCCGCGATTTCGTTTCACTGTCAGTTGTGAGTGAGATGGCTACTATGGAGCACAAGGTTTCCTGCGTTCTTGAGTTCGCAAGAAGTGAGCAAATTGCTGTGCAGTTGTCATTTCGTACCAAATTCGGTATTAAAAAAATTTTTGAAACTTCCCCTTTTCATTGGTATAAAGATTGTTCCTTTTGTATTTGTACTTTAATAAATAACTTTTTTTGAAAATGGGTCCATCATTTAGAATAACCCTGTACTTAAAAAAAACAACAACATTACATCCTTTTAAAAATTCTTTTACATTGTCAGTAAGATACATACAATAACAGTAATCATTAAAATCATATTTAGTTATTTTCTTTAAAAAAAAAAGAAAAACACATAGATACAGTCTGGCGTCTCAAAATGTATATTACACTCCCAATTTCTTGTACAGATTCTTTTAACAATTGTTATTTTGACTTCCCTAATTTTAATTTCACGCTTTACTTTGAAAAACTGTATATTTCATCCGAAGTATATAAACACAACCACACTACGCTAACTCTTCGAAAACTTGTTCACCCATATATCCGAGGCTTCCTCAGTTCGAATGATGTTGCATTTCAATTTTTACAATATGAAATGACACATCTATTCTACTATTCTCTCTAAATTCAATACTAATGCCTGGAGATTGGTAGACTAAAATAACAATTAAATGTAATAGACCGGGAGGTGGCAGCACAGACAATCATCTCATCGAGTTCGCGGAAAAATCCAGAATGAAATTCCAGAATTAGTTAAAACTTGATTCGCATATTAAAACGCAATCGGTCTGCCAAGCAATATCTTGGTGGAAAACACCCGTAAACCCGATTTTAGCGGTTGACTCGTAGGTTTACAATTGTGTGTTCCTGCTCCCAATCCTCCATGTTTTCATACCTTTGGGTGCAGGAAAACGCAATGGTAAACCTACGAGTCAACTGCGAAAATCAGGTTTTTGGGTGTTTTCCACCAAGATGTGACTTGGCAGACCGATTGCGTTTTAATATGCGAATCGAGTTTTAACTAATTCTAGAATTTCAGCTGTGAACTCGATGAGGTGATTGTCTGTGCTGCCGCGCCTCCCGGTCTATAATGAGGGTATTATACAGAAAGAATGTTCTGTTTTTAGACTATCTGTATTAATCAGTTTTCTCAAACCGGACTATCGATTTTAGGATGCTATCAATTCTCAATTGAAGATTTTCAGCTACGTAACTGAATTTACACATGAAAGAGTAACAAAATAATATTAATTTTAACGTTAATATTAATGCTGCTTATTTTACCATGTTTTTTTAATATAAAAATGTTTACTTGAGAATTGATAGCATCCAAAAAACCTATATTCCGAATATATATATATATATATATATATATATATATATATATATATATTATTTAAAATATTATTATTTATGAATATAAGCCACTTAAATAATTTTTTATGTGATAAATGTCATTCCCATGTGTGTCCTGGCCTCCACCTTAGAATAAAAATGGTTTTTAAAATTTAACCATCCTAATATATTTGCGATAAATTTATTCTTTAAATTATTAAAAACTATCATATAATACTAAAACTTGAAAAAGTAAAGACTTTTTGGGGATTGTGTTTTTCTGAAAAAATAATAATAAATGTCCTTTGGTTTTGTTGTCATTCTTTTGTTATAAAATGAAAATAATGATTCTAATATCTGGTAACAGTCATATTAGCCCAGAATTCCACCAGAGGCCTCATCAGAGAAGCAATCTTGAAAAAAAAATTCTTGTTTTTTTTTTTTTTCTTTTAAGAAAAAAGCATGGTCAAGTACTTCTTGGTGATTTTAAGATATTATCCTGATAAATATTTTTATTGACTGTCATTAGCTTGTCTCTTTATGTGCTTTAATTTTGTAATGAAAGTACAATCACTTATTAAGCCATATTTGTACTGAGTTTTTAAATCTCTCTTTAAGTGCAATTGATTTTTTCGCATATAGTTATGATAGATAAGCTAACCCTAGTTTTTGTCATATCCCTGTCATTTCTTTTGTTATTTCCCTGTCTCTGTGTCTTCATTGTCATTCATCTGCCTACTTGAAATTTAAAATTTTATTTTTGTGTGCTTAACATTGTAAAATACGTTTGCTGACAGAATTTTATTACTTGGAGACAGTTCCTAAATACAATAGAACCCAATTTTAAAAGAGACAAAAAAATATTAATTTTTAAAAATGACGTTCAAATTGTTCGGTTGTGAGAAAATGACCCATCTAGCAACTCGCCATCTTTTTTCAGGGTTTGTAGACCTCAAGGGATTTGGATACCACATTTTTTGGAAAGTAATATTTGCCTTATTTAATGAAGTAATTCTGTGTTTAAATATGCTGATTATTACTTTACGAAAAATATGGTATTCAAATCCCCTAAAGCATAGTAACTCTTGTATGTTTGTCTGTCTGTTTGCTTGCTGTTCGGATTCCAACTTTCATAAAAAAATATTGAAACGAAATAAAATTAAATACATAAATACACTATTGGAAAAAAAAGTATTATATTTTAAATATAAACATGATCTTTATAATAGTTTTCTATATTATTAGAGAAAACTGTTTGATTAGAATACCATGCGTCATCTCCAACTCCTTCAGCCTTCTCTAGTAGGGTGGGTCGAAAAAAACCGAAATTTATATAATCAAAACATAATAGTCCGGAAAAGTTGCCATTGGTAATAAGGAATAAATTTGCAAAATATTATACCAAATTGTTAATATTTTTTACCGCCGCAAGGGGGCCAAATTTTCGAAAAATCGCAAAGAATTGTTTTTTTTTTTTTTAACAAAAAACAATAAATTATCCAACCATAGCAATACAAATTCTAATAGAATGCAAAAGCTACATCAAAATGTTAGTAATGTTCCAATAAAATTTCATTATGGTAAAATCATTTCTATTACCGCGGCAGAGGCGGACAAAATTTTAGAAAAAATGGCAACAATTTCAATTTTTCCCTTTTTTTTAAAAATTTTTACCATTTTTATTATATGTCTAGAATTAAATAAATGTACATTATATCTAGTAATAACTTATAAATGGCTAGTAATTTTGATCATGGGTATAGTCAACCAAGGGCGAGAGGGGGCGCCCCCCTCCTAACTTTGGAGAAAGGGGCTTTTTTAATGTATTTTGAGGATTTTCTGGGAATTTATTGGCATTTTTTTGTAGGAGGGACCCGGAAAGTAGAAAATGATAGGAGATGTGTGTATGGAGCCCCCTACAAAAAAAAAATCACCAAAATTTCTCAGAAAATCCCCAAAATTCCTTCAAAAAGCACCTTTTTCTCAAATTTAGGGGGAGCGGTCCCCTCTCGTCCTTGGTTCGCAATGCCCATGATCAAAATTATTAGGCATTTATAAGTTATTACTAGATATAATATAAATTTATTTAAATCTAGACATATAATAAAAATGGTAAACATTAAAAAATCAGAATTTTTTTTTTTTTTTTCATTTTTTGTTTTCATTTTATTGTCCGTTTCTGTGGCGGTAATAGAAATGATTTCACCATAACGAAATTTTGTTATAACATTACTAACATCTTGATGTAGCTGTTGCATTCTATTACAAATTGTATTGCTATGGTTGGATAATTAATTTTCTCTTTGAAAGAAACTTTTTTTTTTTTTTTTTTTTTTTTTTTTTTGCAATGTTTCGAAACTTTGGCCCTTTTGCGGCGGTAAAAGATATTAACCATTTGGTGTAATATTATGCGAATTTATTCCTTATTACCAATAGCAACTTTACCGCACTATTATGTTTAGATTATATAAATTTCGGTTTTTTCGACCCACCCTAATCTCTAGGCAATCCAAATGATTACCCTAGTCAGTTACAGCCAAGTTCTCATTCATATAAATGTAACAACAAATCAGCACTCCCGTCAGTGGAGATAACCACATAAACATTTTAATTCATTTATTAAAAGGTTTCTGTCGAAGTATAAATTTATTACAACTCATCATTGGTCTTGGTCGAACCAGACATTTTCCCAATGAACTATGGAAAAGAAAAAATCATTAAAAGAAATGAATCGTGCTCGTGAAAGGCTATTTTATCAGAATTTATAAAGGATATAAGCCACAGGAGTAAATAACAAAGAGTGATAAAATCATGTGAGTGATAGAAGATCAGCGAGACATACTAGAGGTAATTTTAAAATACCCCCTCTTTAAATTCAATTTGAAACAAGTGGGTAAGTGTGATCGAAGATCGCTCAAAGGGTTTCGTTTAATATTCCTTTCAAAACACTTTATCCTTTCTTTAATAAATTCAAACAAATTTCATTTAGCAACAACAACAAAAAAAAATGTCATGTTTTTTATAAAGTAAAAATTTACCGGTCTATTTTTTCCTTTCGCCATCTTTTTTCAGGGTTTGTACACCTCAAGGGATTTGGATACCACATTTTTTCAAATAATCATATAATAGCGGTCCAAGCCCGCTATTATATTCTGTCATAATAATATCCGTCATACGGACTAAATGCAATATTTAAAAAAAAAAAAAAAAATTCAAAATTAAACAAATTGTACACCTTCAAAATGTTAAAATATGCGAGTATTTCCATAATCGGATTTTTATCACGATTCAATATGTTTCTCAAATTCATATATTTACTATTCTCTATTATTTATATTGATACTCGCTTTGTATTATTCTCAAACATTTGAAAAATTAGTTAAACTTCCTATATGACGTCAGATTTTCTTTTTAATTCTCTGATGACGTGATATTAATCTGCTTTGTCCACTTACACATACTCATACTCCTTGTATTATTGAGAAATCGTAGACATTTCCCGTTTTATTACGACTATGACGTCAATCAATTTTATTTCATATTTATCTTTTTTTCAATTGGTGAAACTTTTTATTTCATTTTCATTTTTCACGTGAAAATCGTCTGATAAAAAATTAATTATTGTAGAAATACATTCATTGTGGATTTTAAATCTTTGGCATCTGCTATAACGAAAAATGTTTCAATTTAATAGGAAAAGGTTGTTAGAATTTTGGTTTTTTATCTCTATTTATTAAAATAATACGAATTTTTCAAATTTTAATATTTTGAGATCTTCACAGCTGCTATTCAGATTTATACACTAAGTTTCAACTCTGTAAGTTACATACTTTTTGAGAATGGCTCTGTGACGGACAGACAACGGAGCGGGGGTAATAGGGTTTCGTGAGATGAACGAAACCCTAAAAATGATGTTATTAAACAGGTAACAAAAGATTTAAAAAGCTTAATAATAATTTTTTGAAAACTATACATAAACTTCTTGAACTTCACATGGCAATGTTTAGCGGCACAATTGAGGATTTTTTAGAATTTAAAAAACAATTTATCAGTTTAATTGCAAAAAATGAAAACTTAACTAATGATAAAAAAAATTGTTGTACTTGCGCGGATCTACTTTTACCACACATATTTACAGCATTGGAAAGGTGTAATGTCAGGATGGTATAAAACATAATTTGTTGACGTTCATATTCTAAATAAGTATTATTGACATATTGCAAAATTATTTTTAAATATATAACTTTTAGCGTTAAGAAATTTTAATATAAAGTTAAAGTATGATACTTAAAATAATGCTGAAAATAAGAATGCTCAGTTGAAAAGAAAGATGAAAATAAAGAGTTTAAAATATTGTAGCTTTTTTTTATCTTTTGCCTTCTAAATACATATGTGTATATATTAATTCTAAAACTCAGAATAAAAGGAAGAAAAAAAAAATGCTAGTTTGAAACTCCTTCTGGACACTGTTCCCGTGCCCCACAGGCTCGTCCATAAAGAGAGTATTGCACAGGGAATTTTTTTAAAAGCATTATACTAGCATGTTTAAAAAATCCTGTTTCCTAAAAATGTTTTATAAGTTTCAGCCCTCAAACAAATAATATATATTCTCTTTCCAGCATTTTAAATGAAAAACACAGGATAAAATAATATTTTTTGGCTACATGTATATTCAAAGATAGGCAAGTAATTTATATAAAAATATTTACAAAATATATTTGGTATTCTAAATCATGCATACTGAAATCTTCAAAGCATTATAGCGTGCACATGAAAAAAACAAAATTGTCTCTCACTCCTTTAACATAATAAATTGCCCCAGATCTTATTTGCATTTAATTATAGCATTTTTAAAACACTTGTGACTTAATCACATGTAGTTCAAATTACAATTTATCCAGGGTTGATCTATTCATTGATTTTCTGAAAGAAACGTACAGAGCTAATATTGAATAGTTTAACTTTTGCATTGATTTGAGGCATCCTGCGCTGTTTCTTTTATACAGCATTTGGTTTCCATTCAATAATCGCTTTTGAAGAAATTTTTAACACTTTCAAATACAGTTGAAAAGTATTTATGATTTTGGTATGTCTATCTGCCGTCTGCCTGTGCTCTAACTTTCGTAAATGTATTCAGATTCGCATGTAATTGATATATGTTATTGAGGTTAAAAATAATATATATTATTTATTATATATTATTATATATTATATAATAATATATAATAATATTTATGGCATGTTCGCTGTTGAAAATAGAGAATGTGGCATTTATACACTGCTCAAAACAATTAAAGGATATTGCAGTTTTAGGTGGATTTTGCATCTGGGAAACTTTTTAGCTGATTGATACATGGTCGACAGACATAGTAGGTTATATGAGAATAAATTACACATGTTTGGCAGAAAAAAATGCATTTTATTGCGCATTTGTGTACAAAAGGAAAAAACACAATTTGTGCATATGAGAAAAAAAGAATAAGAAAAGGTGTTTTCTTCAAAGAAAATCATTTTCAGTAGGGGGTATGGTTTCCACGGGCGGCCAGCAACGTTGAACACCTTTGAGGCATGGACTCAATGAGGCTATTAATGACGAGTTGGGGTATTCTGCCCCACTCTTCCAGAAGAGCTCTTTCCAGTTCTTGTAGAGTTTGTGGGGGTTGTTGGCGGCCAGAAACTCGTCTTCCTAGAGCGTCCCAAACGTGCTCGATTGGATTCATGTCTGGAGAGCACGCTGGCCATTCCATTCGAACGATTCCTTCCTCGAAAAGGAAATCCTCCACCAGGTTTGCACAATGTGGCCTGCAGTTATCGTTCATTAAAATGAAGTTATCTCCGATTGCTGCAGCGTAAGGGACTACAATAGGTCTGAGGATCTCATCCCTATATCGGCGACCAGTCAGAGCTCCATCTCGAATGATGTAGAGGTCAGTGCGCCCGTCAATGGAGATGCCACCATACACCAACACTCCTCCACCGCCAAATCTGACACTTTCGTGCACGAACGTAGGATTATTCCTACTGCCACGGTCCCTCCAGATGAAAATACGCCTATTATCTGGATGCACAGAAAAACGGGACTCGTCAGAAAACAGAATATTGCTCCATTCATTTCTCCTCCAGTTGACATGCTCGGTTGCCCACTCCCTGCGGTCGCGACGATGCCTTGATGTTAATCTAACACATACCATCGGTCGGCGAGCATACAGACCTAAAGCATGGAGCCTGTTTCGGACAGTCTGAGTTGAAATCGTGGTGCCTGTAGCCGAGCGAAGGTGTTGTTGGAGAAGAGTAGCGTTCATGTTTCGGTGTCTCCGAGCTGTTAACGCTAAATACCGATCTTCATTGGGCGTTGTTGCCCGTCTACGACCTTGCCCTGGTCTTCGGCCTGCACATCCACTCTCCAAAAAACGGTTCCAGATCCTGGAAATGACACTTTGTGACACTCCAATGGCTTGCGCTACTTCGGCTTGAGTTTGGCCCCTTTCTAACCTACCAACAATTCTCCAAGCTTCTGAATCTGTCATATGACTTCGCTGAGACATCGTACTCATCGAAACAAAGCAATCACTGAATGCCGATCATCCTTGTCTTCATTCTCTTTTATCCAGTTGAAAGTAAAATTTCATTCGCTGCCGCTGAAGCGACGTTTTTGACGTCGAACTCAAAATTTGCATACTCCACAGTTTGAAAACCAGAAAAATTTGCATTTGTGATTCTCTTCTTCTATTTTCGGCAAAAAAAATTTCGTTTATATCTTTATTTTATATAAAATTTCAAATATCCTTTAATTGTTTTGAGCAGTGTAGTTCGTTTGCAGGGACTCTCAAAGGAATCTCGTTACACTATGGTATAAAATCGTTTGTGGTTTATTTTAACGATGTTAGACTATTTCATACATAATGAAATTGATGTGCATTTTAGAGGCACACTAAATGTTTAAACTAGCAGGTTTTAACATGCATTCTGTAGAAAATAGAATGTGAATAATTTATCATTCATTTACAGGGTCACATTAAAACATTCGTTTGCAAAATGGTCTGTGGAGGAAAAATTGTTTGCAGAATATCTTAATGATTTTACACCATTTCAAACATAATGAAATTTATACACATCATCAAGATATTTACTGTATAGAATATGACATGCATAACAGTTTTTGTTCATTTACCGGGACACGCAAAATATTTCGGTTACATTACTGTCTATGAGCGGTAAATGCTGCACTGAAAAGAAAATTTGTTGATTTTACAGTATAACACTGGCACCCCAGCTGCCAGTCTTAACCGTAAAATTAACAGTAATAAACAGCAAAATAAGCAGTAATACGCTACCGCGCAATACTACAACAATTTTTTTTTTTTGCAGTGTGGAAGTGCATTTTTCGTTACGGTATGTGTTTTTAAGTTTAACTAAATTTTTGCATACTGCAAGGTGTTTATAAATTGTGTATAAATTGTGTAGTCTATTGATTATATACAAGACTACACAAATTAATTCATAAGCATTAATGTGTATGAGCGTGAATTGCTCAATAGTGTTTTTTAATTGAGGTATAATTTTACAGAAGAACTATATTTAGTATACTAAAATATGTTTGCAGAATACAAGTAAATTCATAAACAGGGCTACACAAATGAACTGGACACTATTCTATGGATGGTAATTTCTGAAAGTATGTTTTCAATTGTGTTATGCGTTTTTTCCTTGAATTAAATTTATGTTATTATGATGTGTGTATAAAATCTGTAGGTGATATACAGGGTTGTACAAAATTATTAGAGTGTATTTGTGTCTATTGACGGAAATTGCTGAAGGTGTGTGTATATACAGATCTCTAAAAGAATTAGAGTACCATTTCGGCTGAGGGCATGGCTACGGCTGCGCATGCGCGGTAGCGTATTACTGCTTATTTTTCTGTTTACTACTGTTAATTTTACGGTATAACACTGGCAGCTGGGGTGCTTGTATTATACTGTATAATCAACAATTTTTTTTGCAGTGTAGTAATTGCCAAAATCTGATGTCAAATGTGTTTTGAGTTTTCTAAGTTGTTTACTTAGATATGTTCTTTTGCCTTTTTAAAAGACGATGTTTCGTTACAGTATTCAAGAACTGCTGGAAAGTGTTTCATAAGCTATGCTAGAAGCATCATTTTTATTTCTTATTATTTTAAGAGATCGCACGTAGTAAACAAAATACCTGTTATATGAAAATAGTTTATTTGCAATAATATGTCTTGTGCGAGATATGAACTCAAAGTAGGCATGGACTCAAGATATGAACTCAAAGTCGAATTTTTAAAATGTCACGTATTTAAAATTTCCTTTCTTTAGAAAACGAATAAAAATTGATTCTCCTACCAGTTAATAATTAATTAATTTATTTTTTTACAAGAAAAAAAAATAAAAACGTTGTGATTTTTTTTTTAAATTTATTCAAATTCTGTGTGTAGACACAACATCTGAAAATTACTTCTAAAAACGACTTATAAATCACCTTCAAAATGTTCAAGGTGTATTACAATGTACATTTCCAGCACCATTGAAATCCAAATAAAAAAAGGCTTACAAAAAATATTCTATCACGAAATACCTCATTTTATAAAATCTCTTAAAAAATGAAGTAACGCTATTCTCGTAAAAAAAAACTCACCTTCTTTTTACGGAAAACTCGTAAAGTACTGGATTAAATTCTGTGTTAAGCTTTATGTCGATTAGAAACGACAGCTATCACCTGGTTACAGAAATGGAGAGTTTTATGGTATTAAATGTGTTTTGTGACGTGATTCCGAAGCAGATTTCGAACTATAAATTTAAGTATTTTATCCGTAATATTAAGTTTGTGTTTTATTTATACAAGAAGTACAAATATTTATAGTAATATTTATACTTAACATTTTCTTCGTATTTTAAAAATTCCCAATAATAGTACTTGTTATCTGACTTCTTCGTTTCTGACCATTACTAATATTAAAAAACTAATGCATGGGTGCATAGGGCGTTTTTAGACGAAAGTGTATGATATCAAAATATATGTTTTAAAAACACATAATGTGAACCACGCTGTATCACATAATTAGATTTAGTACATACTGTCTACAAAATGAGGAATTTGGGTCTTTTTCGTGGTTTTGAAAGCAGTGAAGTCTGAGAGAGCTGACTATGTAGGGTTTTCAGGGTTTTCCTTGTGCAAGAATAATAATTCGGGTCACTTTCGCTACAAAAATCCTTCCTAAAGATATCCCACCTATTGTAATATGGCCGAAACTGGCCGATATTTAACAAAAAAGCCATACCCGTCCCATATTTAGAAACACATTTCTTTTTATTAAATTAGACAGCACAAGTTTTGCTCTTAAATTACCCATAATGATGTGTATGTTTTTAGCTTATCATAATTTTTCTCCGTAGAAAACTATAACACGATCTATACAGTGTGGGCCAAAAATGTTTTGTTACTTCTGTAATATTGTTGGAAACGTATGTGAATAAGATGTAATTTTCTACATTTTGTTCCAATGCTGTTCATTCACCAGTTGAAGAACGCTGTTATAGCAGTCTTTGCAACAAGATTTTCTCTCGCAATACAATATAGGAAAATATATAATCTCAATATAAAATATAGGCCATCTAAATATACAATATTGGCCAATATGTTTTGTTACTTCTGTAATATTGCTGGAAACGTATGTGAATAAGATGTAATCTAGTACATTTTGATCCTATGCTGTTCTTATAAACAATTCTCCATTTAACCCACCAGTTGAAGGACGCAGTTATGGCAGGCTTTGCAACAATCACTAAAGTAACGCTTCGTAAAACATAACACAAGACATGACACTGTGTCATTTTATGCCACGAAAATGGTGGTGTTCAGGCAGACTGTCTGTACATGTAACAGCGTCAATGACAGTGACATGAAAGAAGTAAATTCGGTACACGTGCCTGGTATTATTATATTATTTTTCTATTGTTTTTATGAGTTATCTTTTAATGAGGGGCGAAATTATATTTGGATAACGCTGAGGGTAAAATTACTTTTCATGATGCTTTGTTTCCAAATATGATTCTTCTCGTTGTGGTGAATAGCCTTTCTAACTTCTTCTGCTCACAAGTTTTCAAGCCATTTGGGCAAAATAGATGGATGCCTAAAAAAAAAACCTTACATATTTACTTGTCAGTTATACTTGTTTTACATGTCAGTTGAACTTTACATATTTACTTGTCATCATCAGTTTTCATTGTCAGTATTTTAAAAATAAGATGATCTGAAATAGTGTTGCCAGTCCGCTATTTTTTTGTTATTCAGATTGTTTGACTGCCATTACTTTTTTTATAAATAGTATAATTCACTTCATTTTCACATTATTTAATCTGCCTTTAAATAAATCAAATATTTTTACTTCAAAAGAAGTGGTGGCATTCAGGCAATCTGCATTTTTTTTAAAGTAGCGAACTGGCAACACTGATCTGAAGTCGTATACAATTCAACACTCCTTCTGAAGACACCTTAAAAAGCTTTTGTATGTACGTCAGGAATACAGAATACGATAATTATTTACTTTAAGTTATAGTAGAATTTGCAAACTATTAAGAATATAAAGAGTGATCCACATAAAAGTGGCCAGGATGACCCATAAATTTAAATTGCGTAGTTTTGCAATCTCATAAGTCGTAGTTCGAAGATAATCGATATCAATTCACAAGACACCTTTGCACGAAAGTGTGTGTGTTTGGTGCGTTGTTTCAGTCAACAGCATCATTACATTTTTATTTCACAAACCATCAATTCACATCGGTATGTAGAAAAATTATTCACATTGGTGTGGTGGGAAGTTGCGGAATGTGTGCGTACTTTCACCAAAACGCGTCAACCGTAAACATTTCACGAAACTTAGTACTCGACAAAAACTGCAATGTACATCGAATTATGAGGCCTCTGAAATCATCAGATCTCAGAATATGTGACTTCTTCTTATAGGGCACCTTTAAAGAAAAAGTACACTACCGCAGCTCGAAGACTACATAACCACAGCTATTACGAGCTCATGCAAAATTATTTTCGCACAACATACGCCAATGTCATTATTGCGGCAAAAGGATGCAGTGACTGTTTAGGTGATTATTTTCAGCATTTGTTGTACTCAAATTGCCCAAGGTCACATGTCAACGTAATTAATATTAGTAACTACATTATAACTGCAATATAGTTCCTTGTTTTCTTTGGTTTAAATATGTCACAGAGCTTTTCATGTCCAGCTAACATTTATTTGGTAAGAGACACGCATCCAGTACGTGTCTCCTAAATATTGCTAGTAATCGGTTACAGGATGTTTGTACATTAAAATAATGTTTTTCCTTGTACCACCGATTCTTAAGAATATTGTTGTTCTTAATTGGCGATGCAGAATTGAAAGCATTAATAACATGCATTATCTATTTAATATTCCATTAAAATATATGGTTATATACGTCAAAATAGAAAATGTTCGTTGAAACATGTTTTTCTTATTTTTTGTTTAAGGAGAAAAAAAAACGAGAAAGATGTCTCATACAGTTATTTTATATAGGAAATTTATCTGCGAAACTACCGCAAATGTGAATCATCTGTTAAAACTTTAAATTTTTGCGGATACTTTTATATTTGTAAGAGATTATGCTGAATAGATTTATTAAACTTTAGCTTAAAAAATAATAAGATTTTTGAAGAACAAATTTTCCTTTTAAAGTGTGTTTTTCTCGGTTACTACAACTATGACTTATAGCCAAAATGATTTATCTAAAAAATTCAGCCATCATGTCAGATGGTTAACTGTTGAAAGACAAATGCATGCTTATGAATTAAATCTTTCAAGCTTTCCTGTTTTTCGTCACATAGTACAAAGCTGTTTTCTAAATGAATAAGTTAGTTGTTAAAACAAGAGGCTTATTTCTTTCTTTTATGAATGATTTCACTTTGATTTTTTTATTACCTCAGTGGTAAATTTCTGAATCGGAGAATTATAGACATAATCATAACTCGTTTTTTTGTTCAAAAAATATTTTTATTTAAGTTTACAAATTATCAGCTTAAGTCCTACATGTGCTTAAGCTTTCCTTACTACTTTGATTATTACTTAATCTAATCATTACTACATTCAACTTTTTAAACCAGTGTACGGAGAATAGTTAAAAGCCGCCAATGTCCCGAATTAAAAAACCCGTAAAAATCGTACATATGTTTTTCTCTTCATTTTAACGATTGATAATTTTAAGTAAAGGGGGTATCGAAAAAATATTTCTAAAAACACTTCAGACATGTCCATAAGGAAGATTGCAAAAAACGTGAGGAAAAAAAAACTTTTTTAGTTTTTGATGGAGTAATTATAAGTTTTGACGTAATTGGTGCAAATGTTAAAACAAGTGGGTAAATGTGATCGAAGATCGCACAAAGGGTTTCGTTTAATATTCCTTTCAAAACACTTTATCCTTTCTTTAATAAATTCAAATAAATATAATTTAGCAACAACAACAAAAAAAAAGTCATGTTTTTTATAAAGTAAAAATTTACCGGTCTATTTTTCCATTTTTTCGAAAATCTAAATCAGCCGGATAGCGGGCGAAATCCGCTATTATATTCTGTCATAATAATATCCGTCATACGGACTAAATGCGATATTTGAAAAATATATAATTTCAAAATTAAACATGTTGGCCGCCTTCAAAATGTTAAAATATGCGAATATTTCCATAATCGGGTTTTTATCATGATTCAATACATTCCTCAAACTCATATATTTACTATTCTCTATTATTCATATTGATACTCGCTTTGTATTATTCTCAAACATTTGAAAAAT
Source organism: Maratus michaelseni (assembly GCA_963931845.1). Classification (NCBI taxonomy): domain Eukaryota; kingdom Metazoa; phylum Arthropoda; class Arachnida; order Araneae; family Salticidae; genus Maratus; species Maratus michaelseni. The sequence continues at coordinate 139,971,451 of OZ007587.1, read as the reverse complement.
TCGTTAAACTTCCAATAGGACGTCAGATTTTCTTTTTAATTCTCTAATGACGTGATATTAATCTGCTTTGTGTACATCCACATACTCATACTCCTTGTATTATTGAGAAATCTTAGACATTTTCCGTTTTATTTACCACTATGACGTCAATCAATTTTATTTCATATTTATCTTTTTTTCAATTGGTGAAACTTTTTATTTCATTTTCAGTTTTCACGTGAAAATCGTCTGATAGAAAATTAATTATTGTAGAAAGAATTTCATTGTGGATTTTAAATTTTTGGCATCTGCTATAACGAAAAATGTTTAAATTTAATAGAAAAAGGCTATTAGAATTTTGGTTTTTTTCTCTATTTATTAAAATAATACGAATTTTTCAAATTTTAATATTTTCAGCTCTTCACAGCTGATATTCTGATTTGTACATGAAGTTTCAACTCTGTAATTTATATAGTTTTCGAGAATGGCTCTGTGACAGACAGACAACGAAGCGGGAGCAATAGGGTTTCGTGAGATGAAAGACCTTTCTCTTGCGCAAAGTGGTTGGCGCCATAGCCGGTTGACTTTGTTCACAGAAAGGGCTCATGACGTACTAATTAATGCATTAGAAACATTATGTCACTTATAAATTATGATTAAGGTTTTTTTTTTAATTTCTATGATACGAAACCCCATTTTTTCAGACATCTTTATGCGTATTTCCTTGCAAATGTTTTAAAATTTTGAAGCAAATACATGTCTCTGCAAAATGTTTTAGGCCACATAATAATAAAGTAGTTTTCTAAATTTTAAAAGGATACGATGAACAGTTTGGACACAAACAGTATGTTTTGAGAAAAATGTATTTTTTAATTTAAAAAAGGAATATTTACACTGACTATTTACACCCTGTTTCGAAAACCACCAGCTTTGTATACTTATTTACTTCCTTTTGACTCTTTCTTTTTCAGCCATTTTGTCCTACTCCTTTCATATATTTTTCGTTAGCCTCCTAATCCTTAAATATACCTGGATCTCAATTCGGTCTGTAAAAGGTTATAGAGGGTACGATATTTCTCTGCGTTGTAATTTAATAAATACTGCATTTTTTCTGCATCAACATCCTTCTGTTATGCGCCCATCCCGAATCTTAATACTTCATTTTGGAGAAAAATGTTGGACAAAAAATAAGAGAAGAATATTTCAATATGATTTTGTTGAAATATAAGAGGTATTCTTAAGTTTAAACAGTGATTACAAAGTTTTACTGCATGTTTTCCTAAATTTAAATACAGAATAGCTATCCAACGATTTTATGCAGAAACTAACAAATATATATGTATGTATATACACGTAGATATAAAATATAATTTGGTATATATATATATATATATATATATATATATATATATAATTCATATAATTCAGTCGGGATGGAAAGAAGAGGCAAAACATGGAAATGTTGGATTATGATTTTAAATGATGGAATACAAATTTGAGTAGTTACTCCCAGATGATGGACTATTGCTGAAATTACACGTGTGTAAGAAGTTATTTTAAATTTATCTTCCCTTGCAGGTATAGGTGGAAATGTAGCCACCTTGCATTCTATGTTTTGAAAATTGAAAAATAAATAATTTACTTTACAGTTGAATAATACTATTTTGAAGTTTGATTTTAAGTCTTGGCTTTCAGTTTTGGTGTATTTTAAGTTGCATAAGATAGTTATTTCAATTCAAGAAAGTATTATATAAAGTTTCTATGTTTTGAATGGAATTTAAGGCTGGCACGCCTTTTGAAACCTGTAAGAAGTAATATTTTGTAGTAGTGGGTGGAGTGTATTCATGCCTTTCCACCTACTGATGAGAAAAAGGCTGTCTGTTTACCTGGGTATTTTATTGTTTTAGATTGGTTTTAAATGTAACATTTTGAGGGTTACAGTTGGTTTAATACAGTTGGTTTGCTAATTATATACACCTACTTTTACGTTTTAATCTTTTAAAGTGCATGATTTTGATGAATTATATATATATATATATATATATATATATATATATGTTTTTGTTCTTATAATTTTTTTAAAGTTCTTGTCTTTGTTTTATTTTTATTTATTTCTTAGTACAATCATGGTTCTCATCTTAGTTCATCATTTCAATCATGCGGAGTTTTTCGATATGTTACAAGGAGCTTAATATTGTCATTTTAAAGCCTTATGCCAATAAGTTAGATAAAATAACATATCTTCACAGTGAATTGTGGATATGAGGCTTCTCGGACGATTCCATATCATATTCATAGTTTTTTTTTTAGTTTTGTATTTTTATTACCTAGTTTCATACCACTTTTTTTTTTTTTTTTGCAGCTTAATTTTAATTTTAATCATTTTAATTTTATACATATATTTGATATACATATACATATATATATATATATTTCATCATATATATATATATATATATATATATATATATATAGACAGAGACAGGGAGAAGAGAATTGACATTAATGAGGTCAAGGGATGGGGAGGTCGATAAATGAACCGGATATTCGATATCAACCTACTACAAAATTACAAAAATAAAAGCATGCATATATCATTATTAAAAAAGTCCTTCCGGCCTGTACCGGGAGGAAAAGGTAGCTTTCTTAGATCTTCGTTTTAAAATTTTAGCTAATGTTACTCGAAAACAGCAAGCTAAAATGCAAAGAAACCGTTTACAAAAGATTCATTAATACTGAATTTGAATAAAAAAATTGTCAAATTAGTCAACTATGGCTAAGTTGGCTTCATTTATGATGACTTATTTCGGTCGCCAAGTTTGGCGGTATTTCGCCAACTGTCGCCAAGTTTGGCGAGAATTTGACGCTAACGGATATGAATATATAGTTTTATGTGTATAATTGGGAAAATGATTACAACATTGAAAGAAAATAGTTTGCGAGAAATCGCGTTCACTAAAACTCATAAATTAATCGTTGTTTTTACTTTTTTCTATCTATAATAGAAGAAAGTATTGTAATCGAAATTTTTTTCGACTTCCGCTTTTCGACGGATTTACACGTTTTAGGGGTCAGAGATTCCGAAAAACACATTTTTACAAAATGTCTGTCTGTCCGTCTTCATTGTATCATCGAAAAGTGTATGAAGTTATGCTTCAAATTGAACCTAATTTTTTTTCTATGTTTTTGGCTATGGCAAGCAGGTTCTATTAGAATTTGGGGATATTTCGACGAAAAGGGGCGCTGTGATCGATATTTTTGTTCCATTTTCACTATTGTACCATCTAAAAGTGTATGAAGTTATGCTTCAAATTGAACCAATTTTTTTTTCTATGTTTTTGGCTACGGCAAGCAGATTCTATCAGAATTTGGGGATATTTCGACGAAAGGGGGCGCTGTGATCGATATTTTTGTTCCATTTTCACTATTGTATCATCGAAAAGTGTATGAAGTTATGCAGATAATTGAACAAATTTTTTTTCTCTATTTTAGACCATAGCCTGCAGATCCAGGTTGAATTCGGGGATATTTCGACGAAAGGGGGCGCTGCCATCGCGATTTTTGTTCGATTTTCACTATTGTATCATCGAAAAGTGTATGATATGTTATGCAGATAATTGAACCAAAATTTTTTAATATGTTTTTGGCTGTAGCCAGCAGATCCTACTAGAATGTGGGGGGGCCGGAAGGGGGCGCTGTGATAGCCATTTAAAGATTTCAAATTCAAAAAGATGTATAAAAAAATTAGAAATCCTAAAAGTTTTTTCCGTTAAATGTTCGGCCTTGATCCGGAGAATCCGGAGCAGTTTTTGTATGTCTCTATATTAAAAATTGGCGGAGATATAGCGGTTTGAAATTTTAGGGTGGTTGACATTTTCAAACAAGACAGCAGAATTTATCCATAAACGGGTTTATTTTATGAGTTTTAGTTAACAGGGTTTCAGCAAATTTTCTTTCATTGTTGTAACCATTGTTCCTATTCTTAAATGATTAACACTATATATTTATATTCGCCAACGTCAAATTCTCTCCAAGCTTGGCGGCAATTGACGAAATATCGCCAAATTTGGCAAAAAAATAGGTTGCCACAAATGAAGCCAACTTTGCTATATAGAAGACTAATTTGGCGATATTCTCATTCAAATTCAATGTTGACGAGAACTGGGAATGAATCTTCTTTAATTCGGTTCCACGCACTTTAGCTTCGTGTTTTCCAGTAAAATTAGCTAAAATCGTAAAACCAAGGAATAGGGAGGCTATCTGTTTCGGTCGGTACAGGCCAAAAGAATTTTTCGTAGTTTAGTATACATCAGTTGATTGCATCCCGGTAACCCGATGATTCGCTAGCAGCTGACGTACAACAGAATGACGAAAAATATTGATTTTATTGGTGATGTGAGGACGAAATTAGAAGTATTAACATGATTGAGATAGAAGAAAGTTTTGGGATTGGTACATCTGACTAGTTTTTGTAATGTGTTGTCTTGTTTCAAAATGTCAGCCACCCTAGAATTTCAAACTGCTCTATCTCAGCCATTTTTTAAGATAGAGGTAAAACAAAAACAGCTCTGGAATCCTTGTATCAAGGCCTAACACTTAATTAAAAATAAATTTGAATTTTTAACTTTTTTGTATATTTATTTTAGTTTTAAAATTTTCAGTTGCCGCCATCTTGAAACAAGATGGCGGACCAAGCTGGCCAACGAACTCGGTGGAGGCATGGGTGAGTTTAATACACACAATTAGTTTCATCCAAATTAATTTAAAAATACGATTTTTATCGTATGACATAGATCAGTATATATATATATATATATATATATAAATCAACATTTGAACGGAGGGTGCTTTTGGGGTCTGGGGGTCATGATCTGTGAAAATATACCGAAATTTTCCGGAATTGATATCCTCCGAACGGCTGCAATAGGTAGCTTTATACTTTTTTGTATTGAAAGCTACCTAAAATAAAATATGTTTTGTACTTACATCAGTTGTTTGAATAAAGGTTGTTTATGCTTCTCTCTGAATGCGTTGGCGGGCAGTTAATTTTTAAATCCTCGTTCATCACGCGCACCTCGATTTTTAAAGTAAATTTTGAGGAAATAAAACCGCGCGGCATACATGTGGGATTTGGGCTAGTGTCTAGGGAATGAGTAATAGTCCAGACTTTTTCAAAGTGATTTAACGTTATACTTTTAATATCTTGATTAACATATAAAATATTTACAATATTAATTTAAGCTTATATGCATTTTGAATTGATCAGACCGTCTGTCCAGCTTAACTATTACAGTGAAAGCACACAGCTGACAGTGAAAGCACAAGATTCTTGACATAATTTCATATTATTTTTCAATGTAGTCCCTTTGAAATTTAATACATTTAAGACACACTCTTGTCTGCGAATTCTTTAGTACAGCCTTGTACGAGGGTGGTTCGAAAAGTTCTCGGCCTAACAAAGAACATGCAAGATTTTTGACAATATTTCATTTTAATTTTTAACTTGCAACACAGTACATTTCAGAAGTCTCTTGAGAAATGTTCATTCTTTGGCGTTTTTGGTCGACATTCAAGAAACGGGGCAGACATCAGGCGGAAAGCTTTTTCATATCCAAAACATCGTGTAAAATGTGGTGGACACGTTCTATCGAGATGTTTTCCAATGTCAACAAGTTCGCGTATACTCAGTCGGCGATCATTCAATACGCATTGTGAATTTTTGAGACGATTTCGTCGATCGTAGCGGTTTTTGGGCGTCATTAGGGTTCATCATCGTGAATTGATTTCATACCATGTTTAATTTCAGTAGCCATCCCACCTTTTTATCGTCGAATATGAAGGACACGAATCCTTTAAACTGGAATGTATCTCTTTCTGTAGTCCGTGGTGGTTAAATCTTTTTTAACAAAGTATTTTATGACTGTTCAAACTTCAATTTTTTTTTCATTTTTTAAAAATGTCAAAACTTGTTTACTTTACTTTATCGCCAAGCAATAACCGATATACTTACGAGTCTGAAACTCGGCAGCATATCATCGCAGCTGTTCCAAACCCTTTTCCTCTCACGTACACCTTGCTTAGACTTTTCATTTATGCGTACCCCTTCCCACATAAGCCGGTCCTAAATATTTTTGTTTTCGTTCGTAAGTGATGTTCGTATGCTAGTTAAGAATGTTAGATGCAGTTATTTTTAGAATTCCAGTTTTTAACCACTTGTCCATTTTGAACCACAACACGGTATCAACATGTCCCCCAAAACACTAAGCATTAATTAATGATTTCAAGTTAAGCACTGACAACCAAGGAATGAAGTTACTCCCATTGATATACGTTAATGAGTTTATACTAACTCTGCCTTGTTAAAAAGTCAAATGATGACCAGCTTTCAAGTGGGTTCAATGAAGCTCCGTTAATATTCGTGTTTTATCTACATATTTCTAGAACAAAAAGAATATTAAAAGGAAAGGAGGAGGGGGGGGACTTATACGCAAGATAGTATTAGGAGTTGGCGAATATAATGGCAACGAATAATCAACCAATTACTGAATTTTGGCATTTTCCTCATTTTATATAAATAGCCTATTTTACTTTTACACAAGTCTCTCATTGTAAAAGAAAAGTTTACAGTTTTGTTTATCTGTTCATTTTATCTGTTCATTTTAAATTTTTCGTTTTCGTTTTCCACCATTACCAATGTAATTTTCACGTATCCCCAACTAGATTACCAAGTACCCCCAGGGGTACGCGTACCCCTGGTTGGGAACCCCTGATCTGAAGGATCATACTTTAAAACGTCATTGTCATTTGATCATACTTGTTCCCTCTCTGTGTCAACCCGTTAACTTATCAATGTACCCGCATTTTCATCTGCATTTAAATTGTTTCCTTAAAATGTATTATAAATGTGACATCTGTTGACAGAATGCATTTTTTTTTTAATTTTTAAATTTGTAATTTTAATTTTCGAATAATTAACCCAATCTGGTATAAATGGGAAAGTTTTTAAACTTAGAAGTTATGCCAAATTATGTGAGTCATTTAAATGATTTGGCTTTCATTTACTGTATGAAAATATTTAAAAATGATGTCAATTTAGATAATAAATGTTTATTCAATTACTTTTGGCTTTAGAGTTTATCATCTACATCTACTATCTATATTATACAGGACAAACATGTCCGTGCGTAGTGCTGACGTCATTCTGCGAATGGCAACACTTGTCGATGAAATTTCGGTTTTGCGATTTTGTTACTGCATTTTTTTAAATTTCTAAACAAGACACATTTTCAATTGCTACACCGTTATATATGGAAAAAATATATACTTTCACATTTAATGTGTTTGAAAATTGTATCGTAATTTACTCATTTATTATAGCACTTAAATTAGATTTCAAGCAAGTATTTAAAAAAAAAAAATCTATTTCTATCGATTGCAGACGATTACAAAATATTAATCCGTTTGCACTTTAAACAATATAAAAAGTTCAGCATTTGTTTCCAGCTAATATTCAATAACGAAATAAAAACTTTATTAAGCAATAAATAAAATAGTATAAATAAAACACAATTTTAACAGACATGTAATTGAAAAAAGCGCTTAAAACCGTTGAAATTATCAGAATTTCAAAAAACGTTTATAGATAACGAAATTTTTAGCGATTTCTTCGGCTATTAACGTCTGGCACGAGGCTAATACGAAATTACCTCTTTTAATAAATTCCAAAATTTTATTTTAATATATAATTGACAAATTCTGTTTGCTGTTGTTACGGGGCAATTAAAAAAATATCAAATGTAAAAAAATCTATTAGAGTTAAAAAATATAATAAATAGATAAATAAATGGTTTTTACATATATTCTCTATGACGGGAAGCCCGGGTTGAATACCCTAGTATTTTTAAAAGCAGATATTTTTTTTAATTTAAATTTCTAAAAAATCATTTTTTTCTCATAATATTAAGTCGATAAGTAATAATTACTTAAGAAATACTTTTTTAAAAGTAGATTGACAGTAATACATCGTTTTTGAAACACAAATAATTAACAAAGAAAAAAAAAGTTAAAAGTATAGCAAACGAATTTGTGATGCTGTTACAAGTGACATAAATTTTCTACTTACTTTAACTTATGACAAATGAGATAATTTTTGAAACCGATTTTTTTTCTATTGCTTTACAAGAGTTGGATAATTAAAACTACATACAATTCTAGCTCTTGAAGAGTTTCCTAAAAACTTTTCATTTTATCTGAAAATAAGCGAATATAATTATTTCAACAATGCTGTGCTTAAAAATTAATCCTAACAATCAAACAACACATTTCGAGATAAAATTTCGAATAAAATTTTAAATTAATACTTTGGAAACTATCATGCTGCTTAGATTATTTTTCTTTACATGTCATGAACATAATAAAGATTCTAAAAAGTTGGAGATGCATGAAAGCATTCGTATTCAATTTAAAAATAAAAATAAAAAAAATATATTCGTCGCCTTTATTTAACAAAAGAATTGAATGAAAAGAAGAAGGAAAGAAAAAACTTAGATAGATGGTAATTACTATTTTGTGAGAACATGGGAAAATATTTCTTTCTGAAGAGCGAATTTGCTGAAATAAATTACTTTATTTGAAAAGCAAGATAAGAAAATTTAGAGAAAAAGTAATGTAAGACTTAACTTTATAAATCAAAGGAAATAATCTTTATATTATTACAGTGTTTAAAGATGAAAATCCATTAATTTACTTAAGTTATATGTTTCAAAATACATATGTTTATAATAACATCCTGCAAAAGCAATTTTGACTAAATAATAGTAATAATTATGGCAACAACGATAATATTTGGAAAAGACAATGAGTAAAAAAAGACATTGAACAAAAATAGTGATTAAATGGTTCTTTTATATATGAAATGTTTATTTGCAGAAATAAATTACTTTAATTGAAAAAACATGATAAGAAAATTCATGGAAAAACTGAGTTTATAAATGAAAGGAAATAATCTTTATATTATTACAGACTTTAATAAATAGTTTTCTTAACTTATATGTTTCAAAGCAGCAGTCGCCAAATATTCGAACCTCACTGCCCACTAAATTCATAATTTTAAATCCCACAGACCACAAATACTAATTTTTTAAAAACATAGATACAATTGTACAATAAGTATCGGAGAATTTCCATTTTATTAATGTAAAATGCATCTATTTAATATCACAAAATTATAAATGCCTGTTTAATTATTAAAACATAATCATAAATTATTAAACAATCGTAAAAAAATTTCTTATGTTTATTATTAATTTGTATATTTCTTTATTTTTATTATTAATATAAAAAATGCAAATAATGACCAGATTTTTCTGCGAACCACAAAAATTTTCTCGCGTACCAAAAGTGGTCCACGGCCCATCGGTTTGCGATCACTGTTTAAAAATACACATATTTATAACAAGTTTCTCCAAAAGCCCTTTTTACTAAATAACAGCAATAATGTGCCTGTTTGACGTGGTACCCGATTTTGGAAGATTCCTGACTTCGCTTATTATCGGAATTGACTGAGAATTTCTCGAAATTAGCCAGTTAGCTTCTTGTTTATGGAGACATATTTTTATAGCCAAGTTCTACAATATTTAGCCAAATATTATCACGCTCAGCTTTTTTTAACAAAAGAATTCAATGAAAAGAAAAAAAAACTTAGATATATGGTAATTAGTAATTTGTGAGAACATAACAAAATGTTTATGTATGAAGATGGCTGAAATAAATTATTTATAAAGCAAGTTAAGAAAATTTATAAAAAAGGTAATGTAAGACGTAACTTTATAGATCAAAGGAAATAACGTTTACATTATTACATGGTTTAAAGATGTAAATCCTTTAATTTTTTTAAGTTATAAGTTTCAAAGTACATGTATTTTTAATAAGTTATTGCAAAGAGAATCTTGACAAGATAATAGTAATAATTATGACAACAACAATAAATCTTGTATAAAAAGAGATAGAATGTAGGTTTTGAAATAATTATTGAAAATAGTGATTAAATCATTATTTTAATCCGGTAATATACTTCATCTGTTTGTAAAATATATTAAAGAAATTGCATCACAGACAGAAACACAACTTTTATTTTACTAGACCAGTTATTAGAAACTATTTCGTTTCGAAAGTAATAATTTTGCTTTTAGCTTTATTTTTAGCTTTATTTTGGGCTTTACTTTTGTAGTATATATTAATTCGTCAAAATGCACTTTTGTAACTTTATGTCCATCTAAAGTAATGTTTGATTTTATAAAAAAAAAGTGCTGATCAACTAAATATTGTTTTAGTATTTCAATTTGTTTGCAAACAAGATGCAAAATTCTCATTTGTTTACTTTCAATCCTTGTTGATCAACCAATCTGCTAGACACTATATTGCAAAGGAATGATAACAATTTTTAATACCCGATCAAAAGTTCCTCTTTATTTTTTAAAAATACTTATCTCCGAACAATTTGCAGCAATCGCCTGACGTTGTATGTTGAAACAACATTAAGTTAATCACATGAAAGTGTAGATTATAAACAAAAGCATTATTAAATTACAATTCAGGATGTAAGGAAATGAATACGAAAAGCTTAAATACTCATATCAACTTCTAGTATCCTATAACAAGTAAAACTATCTTAGTTACTCAATGCAATTACTACACTGAATTACAGCAAATGCATGATAACAATTTTTAATACCCGATCGAAAGTTCCTCTTTATTTTTTAAAAATACTTATCTCCGAACAATTTGCAGCCATCTCCTGACGTTGTATGCTGAAACAACATTAAGTTAATCGCATCAAAGTGTAGATTATAAACAAAAGCATTAATAAATTACAATTCAGGATGTAAGGAAATGAATACGAAAAACTTAAATACTCATATCAACTTCTAGTATCCTATAACAAGTAAAACTATCTTAGTTACTCAATGCAATTACTACACTGAATTACAGCAAAGGAATGATAACAATTTTTAATACCCGATCGAAAGTTCCTCTTTATTTTTTTAAAATACTTATCTGCGAACAATTTGCAGCAATCGCCTGACATTGTATGTTGAAACAACATTAAGTTAATCGCATCAAAGTGTAGATTAAAAACCAAAACATTATTAAATTACAATTCAGGACGTAAGGAAGTGAATACAAAACAACTCAAATACTCATATTTACTTCTAAAGTAGTATCCTATAACAAGTAAAACTATCTTAGTTACTCAATGCAATTACTTTTCTTTAACTACACGTAATTCATTTAATCTACTTAAAGTGCATCTAAGAACTTCGCTTAGACAAAAAAAAAAAGTAATACTTTTAACTATAGTGCAAAGGAAACCCTGTGAATCCGCTGAATCTCTTTATTCCTATAATAACACTTCATATAAAACCATAGCTTTCAGAACAATGTGAAAAAAACTATTTTCATATCAAAAAATTTTCCACAACATTTGATATAAAGTTCAGGGTTTTATATTCACTTGAAAAAAAAATACCCTATAATCAATCGAGAGCACACACACGCAAATAATATAGAAGAGAAATTGAATATGCACATAGATTTAACCGGATCAAATTGTATGAAAGAGACCGAACGTGTTTGGCATGTTTCTATTTAACCCTGGGGTTTGATGGCAAAGCTGTATTTGCTAGATGTTTCATTTCCCGTTTATTTTCAGCATTGCTTTTTAGCTATTCTTGATGAATTATTTTAAAGTTTTACGTAAAGGTGTGTGTTTTTTAACTTTATTGGATAGAAATAATTAAATGTATTTATAATTATTTATTAATAAATAAACTATTTTACTATAGATGAAAACATTCTTAACCCTTACCGGGAAAGTTACAATTGAAAAAAAAAAAAAAAAGATGGATATCAAAGAGGAATATTTTTCATTAAAGATCGCACCATTTTTTATGTTATATGACATTTTCCTGTATAACATTCCTGAAGAAATAAGAATATTTTTTGTATTAATCTTTTTCAATAACAATTTTAATTGTGTCATTATATTGTATTTTCAACTTGCAATTTGTAACTGCAACTTATATAACGCAACGAATATAATGTTTCGCATCATTTCCTTTTTCAAAATAGAAACTAAAAATGTATTTTAAACAATATACTACGTATACATAATTTGTAATATTAGAGCATTTTTTCGGGCATGAAATATAAATGTAAAACTAATCAATATTTAGACAAAAAAAAATCTTTAATTATTCAAACAAATTTAAATATTTTTGTTTCATAAGTTTAAAATGTAACGTTTAAAAAACAAAATCGAGAAATCAAAATTCTACGGAAAAGCAAACACTTAAAACACGAAATTTAACTTATGAAATTCGAAACGGAAAGAAATTTTATTATTTACAAGCAAAAGAAATAAGACATTTTCTATGCACTCAAAACACAATTCGGCTGTTTATATTCAGTTCAAGGGAACCCTGTAATCAATTGAGAGTGGGAACACAGAAATAATACGGTAGAAAGATTTGGATATGCACAAAGATTCAGCTAGATCGCATTTAAGAAAGAAACCTGTTTAGGTATTTCTCTTTCACAGTTAGATTTGATTGCATATAGCTGTAGGCCTTGTGACTGTAGCATTTGCGTTTGTATACTGTCATTATTTTTTTCGTAATTTAACGATTTCTTATTAAAAATATTTATGTGTACGAAATTAATACGTTATCGAACCATTTAGATTAAAATTTTAAGCGCTATTGTTATAATTTATATATACATTTTAGACGAATTTTTGGCATCGGTTTTAATGAAATTTAATAAGTTGTTTCCTAATCTATGAATTGGAGTTTGTATAATGCCATAGTTTTTATCTTGAGCTTTAAAGATATTTTTAATCAAAAATTATTTTATGTAGACGACATTAAAAATCAACACAAGCTTTGGGACTTATAATTTAGGAACTACCTTTATCAATTATTTTTGGCACCTGTTTTGAAAAATCTTAATAAATTTACACGTTGTATATATATGTGTTGTACATTGCATATACAGTAGCTTCTAAAATTGTGGAAACCTTATTGAAAATGTGTAATTTTTAAGTTTTATGGTTCATAACACCTCTTTCTCTTTAAGTAAGACACACACACACATACACATACATATATATATATATATATATATATATATATATATATAATATCTATGAATTTCAAAAAACATATCAAGTTCTATTATCATTCTACTTGAATCTCCAAAGAGATAATTAATGATATTGCGCAAATTGGTATGGAATGGTTTTTACATATTATTTTCAATATTCTTTTCAACAATTAGCTAGTTAAAATATTGATTTTTATATGATACCATAATTTAGCCTAATTGGCTCACAAATCACTGTGATTAACTTCTATATATATATATATATATATATATATATATATATATGTGCATGTAACGAGTCGGAACCTGTCAAATTCGACGAATGAAAATGCTTAAAAGAACTGTTAGATTGAATTTATATAAAAAAAACTTAAAAAAATAATTACAATAAAAAATCAATTTTACATTGGCTGGAGTAACTCTTAACCCTTTCAGGGGCAAGCACATGTGTTCCTGTAATGTTGAATTCCCACCGGAATTTAGGAAAGAATTTAGTTCAAAATAAGAATAAGCAATTTTTCAACTTTTTCTCGTCAAAGTTAAAAAAGAAAAATTTAATTAAAAGTTTCTGGTTTGAATCGGATTAAAATTAGGTGGTATATAATATATACCACCGCTCCTCAAAGGGTTAAAACAAATATTACTTAACACTAAAGCTATCAAATAGCTGTTTCCATTAACTTCAACATTTAAAATTATTGAAAAATTAAACTTTATTTCTATAAGTATTCAGTAACATGTATCAATAAAGTTAATTATGTGAGGCTTTGATCTTTCGTATTACAAAATGAAAAATCAGCAAAATTTGCACCACTTTGACACAATCATAATTTTTCTTTCAACGAAATCTAAACATAATGCCGTTTTCACCGTCGCAAAATTTACATGCGTATTTTTTATATTCATATTCATATTTAAAAAAAAAATATTTTAATATTCAATAGATTATAAATATATTTCTAAACTTGAAGTCATGCTTGCCAGCTACAACTTTGCATGTGAACATTCGCACTCTTGACTTGAGATTCTAATCCCAGAACCGGCGAAATATAAATTTATTCTTTTAGACGCACTCGTAGTAAAATATTTATTTTTATCAAAGAAAACAGCACTCGTTTCTTTTTTACTATGACGTCATTTCCACTTACTGAAGCGTTTCGCTTCTTCTGAGATTGGCGTTTCAGTATCAACGAAAAGGAAAATTATTGAAGTGTAACAACTTTATGAGAAAAAATGAGTTTTTTTAAGTAATGTAATTTTTTGTTCATGTTAAAACAAATTTATATATTTTTAATTATAATGAGGAAATGACATCAGTAAAGACAATGAAAGTAGCCCAATTGTCACCATTGTGAAGACATTTCATGAAAAAACTGTTAAAATAATAAATAAAATATAAAAATGGGAATATTTAAAAAAAATAGCTAATGCGGTTGCATCTACGAATAAACTGCTTTCATTTAAAAAATAATTATCGAAATTGGTTCAGTAACAAGCTATGGCCAGATGATAAAAAAAACAGCTTTGTGTTAATAGATAGTAATTATTATATACCAATAAAAAGGTAATTTACACAAGAATGTAATGCAACAAATTTCATGAAGCCATATTTATTAGAAAAGTAGTTAGAAGGAATAACAGCAAAGCATATTGAAAAATTGAGATATACAAAAATTATCACAATGCCAGTTAATACTTATATAATTAACCTTTTTTCTTAATTACGTGTTTAACACTCTGACTACTTATACCGCGATTTCCACGGGCAATACATTCGTAGAAAAATTTATATAATACATAATTTTTAAAGTAATTTTGTTTTAAGAATTCCACAGTCAAAGGGTGAAAATGAAAATGATAAATTTACTACATATTTCAAAAACATGATGATTTGAAGTAGGTAATAATAGAAGAGATACTGGTCTATGAGAGAGAGAGACATATTAGTCGAAAGGATTTGAAAAAAAAAACTAAGCAGTCAAAGGGTTAATTGTGTTGAGTATTAGAATTTTGTAGCAATATTTTATTTTTACAAGCTCTTAGTTAACTTGCCTTGTCTGTCCATTCGTCTCAAATATTGTAATCCAATTTTAATTCACTTCCTGCTACAATTAACCTACTTTTTGGTAGTGTGACATATTTCCTGTGACTAGAGCTACTATAATACGGGCTGAATCATGAAGCATTTTGTTGCCCGCATAGACCAATCAGCGATTGTTGTCCACACGGCTAGAAGTGTCGTGGCCAATTGTTCTTCTTCTATGGACAATTAAATGGCGGCATGAGTCAGCCCGGATTGTAGGAGCGTTACCTGTGGCAATACAATGTTCTGTAAAAAATATTTAAAATTTGCCTCCGCTAACCTCCAAGGGCAAAAACATTTGTCCAATAAGGTACGTAAATGTTATCAAGTATGTGATTACGTAAATGTCATCAAGTATGTGATCACGTAAATATCATCAAGTATGTGATCACGTAAATGTCATTGATTGCGTCAGAAATAAGCTGATGTTCTTCGATTGAACCGTGGCATGGTTGGTAAATGCGCCATCTATCAGTTCCCAGCAAGGGGTGAATGGATGTAGGTTCAAACCCCAGGAGGAAGTTGATAGATTTTTTTCTTGCCCGTATGCTAGATTTAAAATTCAAATTATGATTAAAAAATCACTCGCAATGTTATCTATTTTTTTTTTAAAAGATATTTATTTCAGTCAATCGTCCTTGAATTTTTTTTTGTACATTATAATAAAACATATTTTTACAGATAGTTTATTAATTAGATGAGTGATTGGAAAGGGCTTCCACTCAGCCCGATTTTTGAATATAAATTTTTTTCATACTATAATCTTCTGTTTAGATTTCTTTGCAAATTTTTGCATAAACTTACCCCGGAGGTTATTTCTATTGCAAATGCTGCAAAAACCTACCACAAATCATTTTCTTCAAAAATACTGGTATTTAAAAAGCGGATTAGTGGTAGCCCCGGAATGACAGTCGTTGAAATAAAGAATAAAGTCCTTTAAGAGCGTTATATCTCAACGGCATTTTAAAGTACCATTAAAAAACTTATATCTATTTAACAGATATATTGGCAGTAATGGAATTTAGGTTGAGTTACAGATTTTACTTTTGTTAACGACTTAACTTTAACCTTACTGGACCTTATCTACATAGTCTTTACATTTTCTAAAATTTTTATGACTTGAATGTCTGCATGTCTATTTTAGCATTTTCGTTGGCTTATATGTTTATATATTTTTACGTCTTAAGTGTAAAACATTACATATAAAGTTGTAACTTTTTAATTCTTTCCAACATTGATATTAACACTTTCCAACGTAGTTGAAAAGTGTTTATGAATTCGGTTTGTCTGTCGGGAACAATATTAGTTGCAAAAAAACTCAAAATAATTACATAAGCAATGTTAGAAGTACTTAGTCATGTATTTGAGGTAAGAAAAAACACTTAGGAAATGCTTTGTGAATTTCTTTTTAACATATTTCAACATAGTTGAAAAATGTTTATGAATTCGTTTTGTCTGTCTGTCTGTCCGTCTGTCCATGCTCTAACTCTCGTAAATATACTCCGATTGTCATGAAATTTTTACACATTATCGAATTTTACTATATAATTTTCGGTATTGAAAATGAAGTGTGTAGCATTAATAGTTCATTTACCGGGACATACAAAAGAATTCCTCTACATTGTAGTCAATCTAGAAAAATCGTTCGCGGTGAATTTTCTTGATGTTATGATATTTCAAACATAATAAAACTTAAATATATAATTTAAATTAACTACAACATGCTTTCTCAGGAGTATAGAATAAGTAGCATTTATAGTTCGTTTACAGGGACACAGAAAAGGATTCTATTACTTTAGGATCTTTGGGGGGGGGGGGGATTGTTTGAGGTGCATTTTAAAGATGTTATGATGCTTCAAACATAACGAAATCACTGAAGTGCACTACATGTTTTCTATAGATTATAGAGTGGATAGCATTTATCGTTCAGTTATAGAGACACACAAAAAATGCGGTTGAAAGACTGACTAAGATCGATTCCTCTAACGTATTTTTAAACTGATCTAATTTTGAGTTTATTAGGTGGTGTGTATAAATTCTACAGATCGCATACAGGGCTACACGAAAGCTATCAGACACACTACCGGATATAGACAGCAATTGCTGAAAATGGATTTTTACTGAGTTATGTGTGTTTTTCAAGTTGCTTATTTAGATATCTCGTTTCAGTCTAGGAAAAATGTGATTTCTTACTAATGTTCTGTTAGTGTTGGAAAGTGTTTATAATCTATGCCTGATGCATGATTTTTCGTTCTTATTTTTAAAAAGAAATACCGGTGACGCACAGAATCTATAAAAGACATATGTTGGCAGTTCAACTCAGTATGACTCTCTTACTCTCTCTCTCTCTCTTTACTTTTATCAGAGTGACTTCTTTACTTTTATTAGAGTGACTTCTTTACTTTTATCAGAGTAACTTCTTTACTTTTATCAGAGTGCCTTCTTTACTATGCCATGTCCTAAAAGCTTTATTCGTTTTACAAAGCAAAAATAGTTTTAAATGCATAATTTATTTTCCATTTGTAACTATTCAGATTTTTTTATGTTGAAAAGCATAGACAGTTCTAAAAAAATTCTATATTTATATTGTTAGACCATTATATTTATACATTTTATAATTCTGTAACATCCTAAAAACAACATTTTAAAGAAATTAATCAAGGAGGTACGGGGTCAAAATTCTAAGAAAATGCATTTTTTATTTTATTTTCTAATAAAATAATGCAAAGTTAAATAAATTAAGTGACGCAAACCGCGTATTTCTACGATGATTACATCAGCAGATATTGCAATTTTTGTGTTGTATTATCAGTTCTGCCCTGACCATAACTAAAACTTTAAGTTCACACATGGCTTAATTTACGCCGGAGCCCACTGGAGCTCAGCTTCGCACTTCTCTGTGTTCAGTAAATATTTGAATATTGTTTAGTAAATATTTGAATAGTTGGTAGTAATGAGAAAGAAAAATCATACGTCAAGTATAGATTATGAAACACTTTTGGGCTTAATTGTGTTATCCGTTTTCCAAATGTTTACTTAGACATGATCTTTCACCTTATTAAACAGTGAAGTTTTATTAAAATTATCTAAATGGGTTAGAAAGTGTTTCATAATTTATGCTTTACGCATGATTTTTCTTTCTTATTTGTCCCTTCAAGAAAAATACATTACGACATGGATATAACAAAATGTCAATATTTCGTCAGAGATAACTATATGCAACCATCATGGCATACATAATTTAGGTAAATCTAAATTGAAAACAATGTCATAGAGAAAAGGAGAAAATAAATGAAACTGAGCAAATTAGGAAAGTAAGCAACTGGCATAAATAATATGAAATTACGTATTTTGCGCATACAACTCTCTATTAAAAGATAGTTTATTTTTAAAGAATTTACGTTCTGCACCGTAGTTAATGCACTGCATATTTATGTATGTAGTAATTTAATCTAATTATTAAAAAATAATAATAAAGATATTAAAAATATGTTGCTCTGAAGGAAAATAATTTATTTTTTTTATTAAAGTACGATAGCAACTATACATAAATGCAACTGGAAACAAATTGAAATAAAAATCATCCATTAATGTACATAAATTTGGATTAGAAAAACATTCTTTGCTCTTAATATTCTTCTCTTTTCCAATTGAAATATTTAAAAATCTTTTTATTCTGAGCAATGTTTCATGCAAGACTTCCCGTGCAAATTAATTTCTGCTTAAAGAGCATGGTTTCTAAAATAAATAAATAAATAAATAAATAAATAAAACTGGAACGAAAAGTAAAATAAACTTCTGGTACTACATCCTAATTTGTTTTACTTTTAACTTTAAAATGCAGATTTATTTATTGAGGACATAAACGAAAAGATTTTATAGTAAATAAAAAAAAATGAATTAAAAGGAACTATTAAGGTTATTTTATTAAATGTAGTTAATCGATAGTTATAATTCATTTAAATGGATTATATTTCTTAAATAAATTTAATTCGTTCACATGCAAAATTCTTTTGAAATGAAATGGAGCAGTCTACAAATATTCAGGTAAATACCACATTTCATCTTCTTTTAATTTATTTCATTTGAAATATTGGCCATTTTAACGGTTATCAGAATACATTTATAACTGATATTTAAGATTAAATAAGAGCAACATGCTTCTATAAAAAGTGAAGGGTACATGCTTACGAAAAGGGTGATTTCAACAAGGTTTCCACTTTTAAGAGAAGGGAGGATTGTTTAGTTGGGTTTGTTAATTTTTATCCCATACATGGCGGCATATTTACTCCACTTTATGGCTTTGAAAAACGACACTTTATGAAGACGATGATTAAAAGAAAAAGCAGGCTGTCCTACGAGTACGCTCGCATTTCAAACATTTATAAAACCATTAACACGTTTGTGGTATTGGGGTGCGATTAGCACAATAAAACTTTTCACAGTGCCGAATTTTTGTGGCAAAGGTTAAAAAAACAAAGTTCATCACTATTTTTCCCCTCAAAAGTTATGACTATTTGACAATTCCTTAAAATTTTATTAATATTTGAAATGAGAACGGACTTTAGTGATACCATGTGCTGGCAAAGCACATAAAAGCGTTTCAAATGTAAACAGAATTACTTCCCAAACCCCTTCACATGTATTTTTATTCTAAATTATATTTGATCAAACTTTATGATTTTTGAAATGAGAATGGACTTTGTCTAAATTACATTTCATCAAATTTTATGAATTTTTGAAATGACAATTAATTTACAGGACACCCTGTACTTCCAAAGCACATAAAAATATTTCAAATTTAAACACAAGCATTTCTCAAAATCCTTCACATGTATAATTCCCCTTAATTAAATTTCATATAATTTTAAGAACTTTTGAAATGAGAACGAACTTATGGTAGACCCCGCACTTTCAAAGTACATAAAAGTATTTCAAATTTAAACACAGACACTTCCGAAAATCCTTTACACCTATCTTTCCACTAAATTACATTTTATATAATTTTTGAAATTTTTGAAATGAGAACGAATTTATGGGACACTCTGTACTTGCAAAGCACATAAAAGTATTTCAAATTTAAATACAAACACTTCCCGAAATACTTCAGTTGTAACTTTCCTCTAAAGTACATTCCATGAACAAAATTTTCCTAGTTGTAGCAAACTTTTCAACATATGAAGGAGTAAAAGATGAGGGTTCATTTTATGTATTTTCCTTTCATCTGTAAGATAGTTTGATATGAATTAAATTTTAGCAATTAAGAACACTTACTTTTAAGCATTATAAGAAGACCTTTCCAGCTAAACGTGTAAGACGAGTACCAGTATCGATGCTTTACCAGTATTGATGCGCTAGCGGAGCGCTAATCGAAATGAAAAGAACAAAGGGGTCGTGATGCCCTTCCTTTCTTATTCTGAAATGAAATCTGTAAAAATTCTAAATATTAGATCCGTATGCTTTTAAATATATGTTAAAGTATAGTCTGTTCCGAAATTATAAGAATTAATAAATAAAAAAGGATTCTAATTATAATTTAAACATATAAAATGTTACGTTGTACCATAATTATTACAATTAGGCGTCAATAAATTTGAATAATGTGATAAAGGATTAAATTAATTAAAATAAAAGAAATAAATGAAAAATACACTATTAACAATTCATAAGACCAGTCACCCCCCCCCCCCCCAAAAAAAAAAAAAAAAAAGCTTGAACATTAGTGTGATATTGGTCTACCATTTTTTATTACAAACTCAAACATTCTGTTTGTCAAATAACCAAGTTTTAAGATCTGTTTCAGAAATACTGCACCATTCTCTTACAATGGCCACAGCCATTTCATTTGCATAAGAAAACTTTTTATTATCAGCATAAACTCTGCGACCTAAAGTACTTCAAATGTTTGCCATGGAGCTTCATTTTAAAATGCAACTGGGCTGTGGAGAAATGTAAACATGTCTTTTTTTTATATAATCATTTCTGAGAGGATTTGGATGCAGGACAAGAAATAATATCCAGCTGAAACATTCCCTCAACACCACCTAATAAAGGCACAAACGACATGAGATAATCACGTAGGATAGTATGATATTTTCATACATTGTTCATACGTTCCGAAATTCGCTGCAAAACATTTAATCCATAATGCGTAAACACTCCGCAAATATTATGGAGACGCCACTCTTTTGAGGAAAGAAACAACAGAATGCCGTCTGTTGGTTATTTCCTCAAGTCATGCCAATATTATTTGTAGCCCTTTCGGCCATCAAAGTAAATTATTTTCATCAGAAAATAAAATTTGTTTCCACTCATCGCCACATGACATGATATTTTTTAGCCTATTTCTCTAGATTCAGTTTATTCTCTTCAATAACTTTTTTTTCTCCTTCACTTTCGTAAATTTGTTTTTAGCATTTGATTTAAGACTCTTTCAAATCATGACATGTGATGTGTTTTTGCTTAAACGATTTGAAATTTCACGAGTCGTCCTTTTTCATTAATAACCGAAAAACTTGTCGATTGCGTACGTGCTTGTAAACTTTTTCTTCCTTTCAGCTCGTTTTGTTTTGAGATCTATTTTAATTATGGCATTGTGAATGGCAGCATTCGAACGTTTCATCAACGTCGTTATTCTCTTTCAGATTTACCATAAAACTTGCAAAATAAATTTTTTCTCACTTCATATTCATATAACGCTTTCTCTCGTGGAATCGTCAAGTAAATCTTGAATATCGCAATCAAAACCGGCCATTTGCATCTCATTTAATGACTTTACAAAATACTAACGCATGAACTTTAAGATGATTCTGAATTGACATGTAATATGCAGAATTTTTTGAGTGGTGTTATGATTTCTTAACTGATACCTTATTTAGTTCATAGAAAATTGAATAAATTTTAACAGAATTTAAGTCCATTTTTAAAGTTGGTATTAGAACAGAATGTGTTTTAGTATCAATTTTAAATATACGAAATAAGCCTTACATATTCTTTCTTCTTGTTGTACAATTCACGAATTTTTCAGTGGTATTATAAATTGTTAATGCAGTGTAATGTGTAATCGAATAAACAGACACTTCCTTTAGTTTTCTCCGCTAGTGTATTAGAGATAGAGATGAGACCGGTGCGAACCGATCGGAGCTCAAGCTCGATTTTTATACCAGATTTCGGACTCGGGCAGGCTTGGGCTCAAAGTAAAATTTATCCAGAAATTAAAAAAGGGTAATAAAAAGTTTTTTTGATACACAAGTAATCCAAGTTTCTTAAAGTGTTTTAAAATCCTCTAAAAATCGTTTGAAAGGAAATTGGATTGTTATTGATAAGATAGAAGGATAAATGATCTACTTGAAAAGCCATTGCATGATCAGTGTTAGTTACATAAAGAAGCCGTGGGATACCCCTTGTCTATCCTCGGTTGAAGTTATTTTCCAGAATTGCGGAAAACAGAACTCATGTCTATTTGCTATAGTTCTATAATGATATTAAAAAAATACGAAGTGTGACTTTTGCAGATTTCTGCCAATGATTGGGCATAAGTAACAAAGTTGATAATTTAAACAGATTTTCAGGTATTGAAAATCCCGAAACATTGCCATGAGGGAAAATTTACACTTTAAAAACGACATTTTCAAAACTGAACAAAATATACCCATATCTGAGTATGTCGCATAGTCAAAATGGCTCCGAATCAAAATTATTCAAGTTTGAAACATGTATATACTCATTTCTGAAAACATGCACACACTCAAGAATAAAACATCATGTGCTCATATTTGAGTATGTCCATGTTTCAAAAATGAGTATGAACTGACTTCAATGTGCACATTTTTACAATATTTCCATGTTTCAAAATTCAGTATAAGCTGACCTCTATGTACTCAGTTTTGAGTATGTGCATGTTTCAATATTCTGAGTATTTCTGGTATTTCAGAATTGAAAGTATTGGGTCGTCATATTTGAAGAAAAAAAAATTCATAACATAATGAAAACATCGATTTACTCAGATTTAAAAGTGTCATTTTTCTCAGTTCTCTCTCATTTTTAATATTCATTTCTATGTAAGGAGAGTTTTTTAAATAAGAAAATTAACCCTGAAACAATTTAAAAAATATTATTGACAACTTTCTATTGCATATTGTTGGGCTTGGGCTCTGATAACACAAAATGTTTCGGGATCGGGCGCAATCGGATTTCAAATCGTCGGGCTCGGGCTCAGAATAAAGGGCTTGAACTCATCGCTACATTGTATTATGCTGTTTTGTTTTAAATAAAAACCAAACACACATTAAGAGAGCGACCACTTCTCAAAAAAGCTTATCTCTCTCTCTCTCTCTCTCTCTCTCTCTCTCTCTCTCTCTCTCTACAAAAAATCAACTAAATCTCTATCCTCGTTTTCTGTTTGAAGTACTTTTCCAGAATGTCTGAAAAAAAGAACTCATGTCTATCTGCTATAGTAGTTCTACAATGATATATTTAAAAAATATATATGAAATGCGACTTTTGCAGATTTCTGCCAATGGTTGGGTATAAGTAAAAAAGTTGCTATTTTAAAGAGATCTGCAGGATAGGAAAATGACGAAACGTTTTCATGAGGGAGCATTTAGGATTAATATTGATTTCCATATAAGGAGAGTTTTTTTAAATAAGAAAATTAATCTTGAAACAATTTAAAAAATGTTATTAACAATTTTCTACTGCTTACTGCGTACTCTGATAACACAATTTTTTTCGGACTTGGGCTCCGAAAAAAGAGTTTGAAACCATTGCTACAGTGCATTATGTTGATTTGTTTTAAATGAAAATCAAACACATGTTAAGAGAACGGTTACTTCTCAAAAAAGCTTTTTTTAATATACATGTGTATGTATATATATATACTAGCTATTACCCGTGACTTCGTCCACGCAACATTAAAAGAAGAATAAATACATTAATTAAGCAAAATATTTCACTCCCGATAACTAAAAACGTCAATAATTAACTAACTATTTATCACATTTCATAGGAGACAATGCGGTATTTTTTGTTATAGGGACCTTGACATAACTCAGCCTTATAAAAGTGAAATTTTGTGTCAAATAATCGCGAAAATGAAATTGCAACCAATGCAAAAAAGAAGGGCCAAAAAAACCCGTGGAAATAGACGAATTGGGTAAAAACAAATGTCAATTTTAGCTGATAAGCAATTTTACTTTTAACACCTTTGTGAAACGTTTTAACAGCCATCCTTCAAAAAAACATTAATTAGAAACAGTATATGCTTTTTCTTTAAATTCAATTCTACCTCCTTGGTTTAATGTATAGCTGAAACAAATCTTGTTTTCTAAATGACAGTATGTTGACAGGCAATTTTTGTTCTCCAGAATAAATTGATTCATGAAGTTTGAATACGTGAAAATATGTTTTTATTTTTCAGATAATTTACTGAAATCAAGATTTTGTTTTCACCATCTATTCAAAGTGAAAATAAATTCTGTTTTTCAGTTTTAATGAGAAAATGGTGTAATGATCTGTTTCATTTCTCCTTTTTTATACACAAATATGGAGTAATTTACTTTCCGTTTTTAAAGAAACTTCGTTAAAATTTACAAAAAAAAAAAAAAAAAAAGAAAAAAAATCTTGGCATCTAATTAATATTTTTAATTCTGAGCGTTTGTGTGACATCCTCGGATCAATGATAACCGGTATTAAGTAAATCGCGTTGCGTCCGATAGTCTAGGAGTAGTTGCGAAATACAAACTCACGGTCAGATTTTAATATAATAGATTCGTGTTCATTTTCCTTTTCTTAAAATTATGACGTGATTTTTAGCAGAAAACTCTCATCTGTATATAACGGATACTCATGCTTAATAATCAGTATAGATTAAAAAAAAAAACATTTAAATTTTTCGTTATAAATATGGCGTGAAATTCATCTACTTTTTATACTTACTGATCCTTGTATTATTAATGTAAGGAATTGATTCACACTCATTTTAAAACATATTGGAAAATTCCCGTTTTATTTCAAATATGACGTCTCTTTTTCTCCAGAGAAATCCCCTTTCAATGACATAATTCTTGTTAATTTTTCTTTCCAGGCAATTAATTTCAATACTGGTATAGGGGAAATTATGTTACTTTAACGAAATAATATTAAATGTTATGTTTTATCAACAAAAATGGAACTATTAACATTCGTCATTTTTTTTTTTTAGGTAATCGAGTTATTTCTTTTAGTTTTAAGAATGAAAATAGCTATTTCTCGCTATCCATGACATCATTTTCGTCATAGATAATTTTGCGGAGCATATTATTGACATTTGCTAACCATTTTCTTTTCAAACTTCTTTTCACTTTTTTAAAATTTAAATAAAAAATACTGTATATTTATATTAGCCGTGCGCAGACGGTAAATCGCTAAGTATTGTTACCATACAAAAGAAAAAAAAAAAGAAAAAAAGTGAGGAAAAAAAACCAAGATCATTTTATTTCACCAATCAAAGCCTATCCGCTTTATTTGCGATGTATGACGTCATATTCGCGTGTTTCCTATGGTTACGCATATCGAAACCTTGTATTATTATCAAAAACTAAAAAAAGTACGTTTTATTTCTAATAATATTATTTAATCTTCTTTTTAATTCTTTAATTTTTTTATTTCATTTTAATTTTGCACGTGAACATTTTTCAATTGAAACTAAATTGTTGAGTAAAAATTATTATTCCGGGTTTTGAATTAGTTTTGGCAACGATAAAGTATTAGCAACGGTAAAGTAAATTTAACCATTTTAAAATATTATACGAAAAAATGTCCATTTATTCTCTATGAAAATAACGAAATTTTGAATTATTAAGAAAACTATTTGAATAAAATAAACAAAAACCAGCCTATGTTCATTTGACGGTTATAATCAATCTATATGCAAAAATACAGGATCATTAAATGCTTCATTCTGACGCTGGCTTCAGCCTAACATTTGCACACAATCAGATTTATAATATTATTAGGATATAAAGTAAAACTGATATACAAGGTGTCTCAAAAGTAGTTACGTGCTTTTAAATCTTAACAACTTTATTATTATTATTATTATTATTATCATTATTATTATTATTATTATTTAGCCTGAAGAATAAAAAAAATTGTAATATGTCGCAGAAAGCATTTGAAATGGATTATTTATAAAAGCAAAAGGAATGTGAGGGGTAAATTGGATTATATGATGTTGAAAATATACTCAGTCAGGGTATTAGGTTTCCCATGAGTATTATTCCGGCATAATCTACAATATAAAAAAATGAAATGTACAAGAATTATTTTGAAAGAAATACCTACATTTGTAATTTTCAGTATACAGAAAAATATATGTAATCAAGATATTTTTAGTAATCGAAAAATTCTGACAATCACTATAAATCTAACAATTCAGTTACGTTAATTTTACACGATTTAAGATGCATAAAGAAGCAGAAATATGAAAAATTGCTATAAAAATAGAGAAAAAAAGTAATATTTCGGCCTAATTTACCATATCAAAAATGAAATGAATGTACAAGACATATTTTGCATGAAATACCTACATTTGTCATTTTCAGTATACAGAAAAATATATGAAATCACGATATTTTTAGTAATCGAAAAAATGCTGGCAATCACTATAAATCTGACAATTCAGCAGCCTTTATTTTACACGAGATAAGATGAATAAAGAAGCCGAAATATGTAAAATTGCTATAAAAAAATCACCTTTACAGTAATAGCTAATCTTTTATGATGTTGAAAACATGTTCAGTCAGGGTATTAGGTTTTCCCTGAGTATTATTCTTGCATAATCTACAATATCAAAAAGGAAATAAATGAAATAAATATCTACATTTGGAATTTTCAGTATACTTGGAAATATATAAAATCACGATATTTTTAGAAATCGAAAAAAAAAAATGCTGTCAATAATAATAAATCTAACAAATCAGTTACCTTAATTTTACAGAAGTTAAGATGCATAAAGAAACCGAAATATATATAAAAGTGCTATGCAGAAATAAATAATAATAATAATAATAATTCAGCTTTACAATAAAAACGCATATTTTATGGTTTTTCTTCTCCTGCATGAAACCTGACCAAATATATGTTTGTTAAAACGAATGAATAAAATTGTAAAGTGTCCGAAGGCGTTTGAAATGGATTATTTATAAAAGCAAAAGGAATGTCGGGAGAAATGGATTTTATGGTGTTGAAAATATATTTATTTAAGGGTTTATTTTTTCCATGAATATTATTCAGGCAAAATTTACAATGTGATATCAAGAATAAAATAAATAAATATGAAATATTTTGCACAAAATACATACATTTGTAACAGTCAGTAAAAATAAAAACATCACAATATTTTTAGTAATCGAAATAAAACTGAATGGATATGGATGTGTATAAGATATAGTTTCTGATTTTGTATAGGAAATAAAATATAAAATTATAAGACGCATTTATTAAGTAATTTAGAAGTACTAGCAGATCCGTCTGGCGTTGCCGGTGTCTAAAAAATGGGGTGGTCATTGAACGTGTTGGCTTTATTCCGATTTACAAGGTACAGGAACCTGACTGAGATCAATTTATATCAAACTGGGGCGAAAATGTAAGAATATCGGTTATAAATAAGGAGAAATAGAATATAGAAATTTTACTAATTAATGACTTAAAAAATAATTTGAACAGATCGAAAACTCTTGAAAAGCTTGGAATAATTCTATGAACATCTGAAGAATTTTTAGAATCATGTTTAAAATAAAT
Source organism: Maratus michaelseni (assembly GCA_963931845.1). Taxonomy (NCBI): domain Eukaryota; kingdom Metazoa; phylum Arthropoda; class Arachnida; order Araneae; family Salticidae; genus Maratus; species Maratus michaelseni. The sequence continues at coordinate 139,943,448 of OZ007587.1, read as the reverse complement.
TAACCGGATAATTAAATTGAACTTCATAACTGTATTAATATTTAAATAATTACCGACAACTTATTTCATAATGCTTCTTGCATTAATATTTAAATTTTCTATAGATTTAATTTTATTAATTTATTTCTGGAAAAAGCCATATGAAAAATTTATAATGAATTATTTAAAGTATCTTTATAATTTAAATTATGTAATTATCGATTCGTGAAGCCCCCATTAATTAACATCTAATACTTATAAGTTTCATGTAAAATACCAATTTTCGAGATGTCAGTAAAAACATTAAAAAAATCAAAAAATAAATAATTGATGTAAAATAACATCAATCGTGGTTTAGCGAATACATCACATATCATTGCTTATTCAAGTTAATTAACGTGATACCTATGATATTTTCATACCTTAATTAATTAATTCTAATTTTAAAATTAAATTCCCTCTAATGACTTATTTTCAAAATCTGTAAAATATGTATAATACATATATAAAATTCTTCACTTCATCAACTACAAAACCAAATAAAAATTTCACTCTGAAAATTTTGTTTAAAGTAAATGTTTATTTCATTTTCAGAAATTTAAATATTTAGCTGAATTAAAACGCCAGGCGTACATCTAAGCATTAATTATTATTGATAAGTTAAAATATCCGAGTAAATTTCATTTAGTAAAATATAAATTCGATGTGTATAAACTTCAACTAAATAGTTATTAAAAGTATTTAAAAGCTACAGATATGATGGGTATGTTTTTTTTTTAGTACGAGAAATTTAGGAATATTATACAATTTTGAAAATTAATGTTTCAGAAAATATTAAGATATTACCGCAAATACCTATTCATATTTTTATTCTGAAATATACATATATATATATAGTACTCATCATCACATTTCTTGAAAAATTTATTTTATTTATATCATATTTCCATGTATGTAGTTAAAGAAAATTTTAAAATTTCTCGCCCCATTTTGTACATTATTTATTGAAGAAAGCAACAGCGATGAAATGAAGAAATCATATATAGATTTTGAAAAGATTGTTTATTGCTAATTCCTAAGAATATTTTATAACTACAAATGTAAAAATATGTTTTTAAAAGTACTGCGATGCAAATGATCAATTTTTTACAGCATTTTAATTAACGTAGAAATGAATTTCCGGCTTAAATCTGACGAGAAAAACACAGTGTAAATAAAGTACATCTAGTGTGTTACATTGTGGAATTTAATATTAATTCGTGTAACTGAATAATAAGCTCTTAGTATACGTGTATTATTGCAGGATTTTTGAGAATATAAACTAAACTGCAATAATAAAATAAAAAAAAGCTGCAACCTTAAATATAATTGTAAGATTTTTCGAGGTTGAGGGACAATAAACATATATCTAAATTTGATTGATAAATTAGGTTACATTAAAGAAATGTATAACTGTGTTTGTGTTTTATACCTTTGATTTAAAAATGTAGTGTAAAATATTGAGCCCTTCCCGAAAAAATATTGTAATGGACAATTTTTGACAAAACATATTTGTTCTCCTTCTTTGCAAACGATACCAATGTGGACAAACATTTTACAAGTGCTGAAAAGTGAGAACATATTTAAACATAGTTTAGAGATACTTTAGAGAGTTACATATTTAAAAAGTTATAGCAACAATTAAATTTATCGTAAGTTTTGTTTACATTTATACTGTGCCGTGACCACAATTGACTGCAGTAAGTAAATTTATCGTAACCTCTATTAACCCCTTGAAGGGCAGCGGAATATTATATATACCACTTAATTTTAATCCCAAAATGCCACAATGACACCAGAATTTTAGAATCAAATTTTGAATTTATAAGGCACATGAAAGAAAGTTTTTACTTATTTTAAAATAAATTCGTTCTTGAATCTTGGTGTCAATCAATCATTTCAATATTTTAGCTCCAAGAGTACTTTGCCCCTGAAGGGGTTAAAGCAATGTCGCTTACATTAAAAAGACAAATAGATGGCATTCTTTTTCTGGTATTTAAAAAAAAGAATCTAGATTTTCGCAAAATATATTTTATTTTATTTTATTTATTTATTTATTTATTTATTTATTTATTTTATTTAATTATTTATTTATTCTATTTATTTATTAATTTATTTTTTTGCAGTTAAAAAAATACGAAATATTTCTTTTTTTTTCAGTATTTGTTTTTTAAACTGTTTTATATATATATATATATTTTCAATAATTATAGTAATAAATATCGTTATAATATTTTTTAATTACACAGACTCTCTTATGTGAGGAATGCTCTGTTATTATCTTATATCAAAAACTAATGAGGTGTAAAATTAAAGTAAGTCTGCAAATTCTGCTTAAAACTCTAGCTATAACCCAAAATTTTACAACAATCAATAATAAATGCAGGATTTTTAAAAATCGAAATCCTACCCCAATTCTTACATAAATGGTAAAATTGATATTGAATATATAATTACAGGATTTTTATTTTCACAATTGAATTAATTATGCATTAATTTTCTTGCATTTCGATTTGATGGTCGATTTCAGATTCAAGTGCGTTGGCTTTCGGGTTGACTTCAAACATAATTTTCTGGTTCCGGTCACATAACCCGATCTGTACGGGATTCTAAATGTGGATAACAATTGAGGGTTCTAATTAAAATAACGAAAATAATAAATAATGCTTTGAAATCTTTTTTTTTTTTTGTTAAAATTTCTTGTTTTATTATTATACTTATGTAAACTACTGATCTTTGTTAAAATTAAATTTCATTTCAAAAGTTATAAATGCTTTTAGTAAAACAAAAAATGTTGCTAGACGATATTTTTTGACTATATTTAATGAATGATTTTACAGAGGAATTAGAGCTGTTCTCAAATCCTAAAGAACTACTTTCTGACAAATTTCTGAATTTATTTTTGATCGGAAACACATGAAATTGGTAGGTGTTCTTATTCAGAGACTGTGTAATTGAATGCCATTTATCATGTTTTGATAAAAGCAAGAGATCTTTTAGAAAATACTGTCAAAGTGGACGTTTTGAGCCGAATTCCTGACACAACAAAGTTCGGAAAAGGGAAAACTTGTCGTCAAGCGACAAGAATCGCTTATAACTATATAAGTAATTTATTTATCAAAAAATAGAAAACTCTATTTGATTTCAAATAGCTTCAATAGTCAGGACTGCCAATTTTATGACTATACGTCTAAAAATGAGACAGAAAATGTGCCAGAACCTTTCGCGTTGTTGAGCAGGGAATTTGAGAAAGTATAAACTGTTGAATTCAAACTGGTATTCGTAAACGCATAAAGTTCGAAGGTATTCTTATTCAAACAGCAAAAAATCTATTAGCAATTTTTTTCTATAAATACAAGGAAATTGCCAGAAAATGATATCAAAATTGGCGTTTTTTTAAGCCGTGAAGCGACAGTCCAAAAAAGTCGTCATCAAGGAGCAATCTATTATTATTCACGATATGTCAGATTTATAGGGAAATAAAAAATTCAATTCGAAAGCAGTCGAACAGTAGTGTTTGGGGTGAGATTCTCTTCATCAATCTATCAAACGTCCAAATAAACCAAATGCCAATTTTCACAATTTTGAAATAATTTAAAAAAATTAAGACATTAAAAATAATCAGAATAAAAAGATTGTAATTTCTGAAAAAATAAATGAAAATATATAAAGGTGATTTAGCTCTAGGCATTCAATATTTTAAATATTTATAACTGAAAAAAAAAATGTTCAAATAAATTGAAATTTGCTATCTTAACATAAAATATAAAAATTTTGTCAATTACGTGATGCTATTGACTATTTCTAATATGGAGACGACTTCCAAAATGTAATTAATTCCTATCATTTAATAGCATACATTATTCTCTAATCATTGAAATGAACATGATGCTTCTATCTTATTTGATAATTTGCAACAGAGTTAGTAGGGAGTATTTCTTTTCTTTTCTTTCTTTCTTTTATTCCCAAGAGCTGCACGATGTTAACGTAAATATATTAAACACTATTTTAAATCCATACATTCATTCATAGACAATAAAAAATAACTTTTAGGTAGCTTTTTCAATACAAAAAAGTATAAAGCTACCTATTGCAGCCGTTCGGAGGAAAGCAGTTCCGGAAAATTTCGGTATATTTTCACCGATCATGACCCCCAGACCCCAAAATCACCCTCCGTTCAAATGTTGATATATATATATATATATATATATATATATATATATATATATATATATATATATATATATATATATATATATATATATATGTATGTATATATTATATATATATATATATATATATATATATATATATATATATATATATATATATATATATATATATATATATATATGTATATATATCTATATATATATATCCATATATATATATATATATATATATATATATATGTATATATATATATATATATATATATCCATATATATATATATATATCTGACATATGTCATACGATAACGCTCGTATTTATAAATCAATTTCGATGAAACTAATTGTGTGTATTAAGCTCACCCATGTCTCGACCGAGTTTGTTGGCCAGCTTGGTCCGCCATTTTGTTTCAAGATGGCTGCCATTTAAAAATTTAAAATTTAAATAAACATGCAAAAGAGTTAAAAATTCAAATTTATTTTTTGCTTAAGTGTTAGGCCTCGATACAAGGATTCCGGAGTATTTTTTGTTTTATCTCTATCTTAAAAAACGGCTGAGATACAGCAGTTTGAAATTCTAGGGTGGCAGACATTTTGAAACAAGATAGCACAGTACAAAAGTTTTAGTGAACGCGACTTCTCGCAAATTATTATCTTTCATTGTTGTAATCATTTTCCCATCATACGCATAAAACTATATATTCATATCCGTTAGCGCCAAATTCTCGCCAAACTTGGCGACATTAAGCGAAATATCGCCAAATTTGGCGACCGAAATAAGTCTTCATAAATGAAGCCAACTTGGCTATAGCTCAATAATTTGGCAAATTTCTTATTCAAATTCAGTATTAACGAATCTTTTGTAAACGCTTTCTTTGCATTTTAGCTTGCTGTTTTCAAGTAACAGTAGCTAAAATTTTAAAACGAAGATATAGGAAAGCTACCTTTTCCTATAGGCCGGAAGGACTTTTATACAATGAAGGCGTCAGCACTTCCTGGTTTTGGAATTATTGCCTCTATGAGATCAGGCCGTAATGAATTGACCCGCGACGAATTGACGCACGATGAATTGATGCTACCATGAATTGACGCTGCGATGAATTGTGTCTCATGTATTGTTCCACGGTGAATTTTTCTGCGATGAATTGATGCTGCGATGAATTGTTGATAAATCATCGATGAGTTGTGAGCTACGAATTGGCGCAGAACCATGTGCAAGGTGAATTATTCGTCCTACAAACTCGACCATGGACTGGACTTCTTATTTAAACTCGGTTGAGGCTTGATTATTCGTATTAAATCAAAACCCACTAATCTGTAGGTTTCGATATGTTTAGGCGTCGTGTGCAGAGAAAAGAAAATAGCCATAATACTTCTAATATAACCCAGTTCTGCGAAAAATTTGTTTACTGCTATCCTAATATACCTGCTCTTTTATCTGTTAAACTATATTAAAATTATGTGAAAGTTCTTATACATGGTTGTTTTAACAAGTTACATATTGTACCAAAAATATTATCTGTCCTTTCATCTAGCATACTTACTTTAGAGATTTTATTGTAGAATCAATTTATAATTTTAAACACTTAATTTATCAGAATTTTATCGGTGTAAATATGCATACTACCAAAATAAATAAATATATCAATAAAAAAAATATATAAAAAAATTAATAATTAATATTCTACTAACCTCTTGAAAGGAAAATATTCTATATTACATGTATTTTTCAAATTATATAGTTTAGAGTTTAGATTGAGAATTTAATAATATATTTTGAATTATATTCATAATCAAAATACAGGTTGCAGTATTGACTGATAGTTAGGAAAAAAAATCCGATGTGAGAAAAGTTTATATACTACTTTGATAAAAAAAATACCCTGTATGGTGACATAAAACAAAAAGGTATACATTTATTGGTCAAAATTTATTTCATCTCCTTCAAAGTAATCTTCTCCTAACCCCTTCAGAGTTTGTATAGAATTTTCTTTTATCGAATTAAAGAACTCAGGAAAAGTCACACGGTGCCATATCAGGTGAATACGGAGCTTTTGCAGCCGTATTTGTTGAATATTTGATAAAAAACTCACGAATAATAATCGTACTGTGAGAAAGCGCATTATCGTGAGGCAAAACCCATGAGTTTTCTCGCCACTTTTCAGGCTGTTTTCGACGAATTGCTTTACACAAACGGCGCAAAACACTCAAATAATACTTTTTGTTGACTGTCTGGCCAGTTGGTAGGAATTGATAATGCACACCAATACGACAATAAAAGAACACAGTGAACATTACTTTGATTTTTGAGTGACAGATCCTCTATCATTTTTAAACTTTTTATACCATTCAATTACTTTTGTTTTTGATAAACAGTCCTCTTTACAAGCTTTTTTCAACATTTCAAATGCTTTTGTAGCAGAAATTGCATTGCAAAACAAGCTTTAATGCGTTTTCTTTGCTCATAACATTCGCCATTTCAGAAATTCTTATCTCATTAAAAACAAATTTATTTTCAGACGATAAAATGAAATAAATTCCGGACTATTGCCAGATGCTTATGGAAGTCATAAAAATGTTTGATAAAAGTTTGTGGACGATATATACTATAGGGTAAATCTAGGTAAGCTTCCCTATCAGGTTAGTTGCCCTAGTAATTGTAATGCAGCTATTGGACGTGTAGCGGAGCTAGTGACGTTCTTATACTATCAATCGCTATAAAAAAGCGTAGTAGACGAAGTTACAGTGATTTATTTCTTAAAATAATTGTTATGCCCATCAAAGAAAGGTAAGTTTGGATTTTATTGTGTGCTCTTGTAATATAGAGATAAGTAAAAAAGGAAATAGAATGTACTTATTAGAAAATTTTCATGAAATATTTAGTGAATTTTGTTGAAACAGGTATCGAATAATTTGATACTTATAGATTGCAGCCATATTTGTTCTTGCTTCCATATCTACTGACTGGGGCATCTATCCCGGATTAAAAAGGTACATGCTTCACCTTCATTGTGGATATATGCCTAACTTGTTATTCGGGATAAGACGCCCCATTTATTTTTATCACATGACTTTAATGCGTGAGAATGTTTTTTTTTTCAATTTTGAAGTTAAGGAAAATGATATAAAATAATGAATAATAAAATAGGGAAAGTAATAGCTACGAAAGGAGCCAAAGATGTCTACTCTTTGACTTCGTCTGAAAGAGCAGAGAAAATGCCAGTTGTTGCATGTATTAACGCAAAGAGCTTCGTGCTCCCCGCTGTTCTAATGTTTAAATGCGCGAGAGAAAATCCCGGGTTTTCAAACGGTCTTCCTTCGTGATTAAAAATTTATATGAGCCCAAAAATCTTCTTTAATATCAGTCTTCCTCAGTATGTAGCTGAAGAAACACTTTATTCCAAGAAAGCCACCAGGCTCATCCTTGACGGTCACTCAGCGCAAGCGAGTTCTCTGGAAATTCTGGACAATCCAGATAAGAATGACATATCCTATTGTGTCTGTCAAGTCATACCACACAAGCTCTACAACCGCTTGATAGGTATTTTTAAAACCGTTCAAAGTTAGCTTTATGAAAACAGCGAATCAGTGGGTGAAGCTTAATCCCCACTAACAACTTTAAAGAATTCAGGCTGGCATTTTCATTGGAAATACATGGAAAATGACAGCGCATGCTGAGTACTGCATTAATGGGTTCGTGCATACCGAAATTTTCCCACGCAATCGTGAAGCTGTACAGGAATTTTTTTTTTTTCCAATTTCTAACAGATGTCAATCTCAGAATGCTGAAAGGAGCATGAGAGACTTGCTTTCCTCTATTTCGGATTCTTGTAGAGAAGACCTACTAGATGATTGCTAAAAGAATACAGATTTGATGGATATCGACATTTCTTGAAGTCAAAACTCACCTCTATTGAAGATGAAGTTCGTCCTTCTACAAATCAGTCTCTCTCTAAATTTTTACGTAAAATCTGTCCTGTTCCTGCTTTTGAAATGCTAGAAAATAGAAGCAAGAAGAAGGTAACACAAGTGCTTGACAAAGAGTACGTCATAGAAAAAAAATACAGTTCAACTCTAAAGATAATCCATCCACAAACGGAGACAAAGAAAAGAAAACGCGGCCCACCAAAAATCGAAAAGAAAACGCGGCCCACCAAAAATCGAAAAGAAAGTGCGAAAAATTGTTGTGAACTGGAGAGCTTACCACCAACGGAAGACATCTGTTTAGAATGTCATGGAAATTATTACTTCGTGTGGAGTGGATACAGTATATTTAGGGTTTGGGACGGCTACTGAAACTAGCACAATGTATTATTAACCGTTGCAATATTTGCGGGAAAAAAGGAAAAATGGAAAATGTAAGTAAAAAACAAACAGTTTCTATTGAAGATTTTGTAATACATTTCTTAAAAAAAATAAATATTCATACATTTGATGTAAATAGGGTATTAAGTCAACAGTAAATCCAGCTTTTGAATTATAAATGTTAATTACCTATACTTCTTATTCTTTTACGAATAGAGCATATATATAATTAAAATCATATATATATATATATATATACGCATGTGTAAAATAAATGAAAAATATAATTCAAAAAATAAACACAGGAAGTTGAAAATGCAAAAATAAGAATATCTTATGGATTTTTCAGAGGAACTTATATATATATATATATTAATATTTGAAAAATACAATACGGTTTTTATGATCTCTTAATCATCCAATTCCTTCTTTATATGGCTACATATTAAACATGAAATCTTGATAAATTTAAGGAAATATTTCGAAACTAAAATCTTTATTAAAAGAGACTTAGTTTAGAAATTCATGCTTACTCCTGATCTTTCTCCCAGAAATTCATAACTCTGCGGTTTATCGATTGGAAGTGGGTCGATCAATATATGACAGAATATCATACTTGTTGAAGTTTCAAAAGTTACAAATAACAAATACATTTAAGGCAATTTTTAAAATGTAGAAGTAGTTATTTAGTAGCATTATGAATATTTTAATTATAGTATCACATTTCCGTGCGGAATTAAAAACATTTACTTGAAGCTTAGACGAAGAGAAGAAGACAATAATGTGCCTATATTTATCTGCGATATAATCATTAACTAGCTGTTTCCCACCCGGCGTTGCCCGGGCCCATGATAATGAATTTAAAAAAAATCGTGATTTTATTATTTTATACCTTTAACCCGATTTTGTATGAAATTATATTTTAACATGAAAAAATCGCGAAAAAATATTGATATTTAGTGATAAAAGCACTCTTTTTCTTGTTTTTTTACGTAGGGTCGTTTCATAGTTTTAAAATAAAAGGCTCTTTTTGTCCGAACTCTTTAAAATCTTTATTGGTGATAAATAAAACGGTTTTACAGCCCGAGTAAAAATTTCGTGAAAAAATATTGTGATCCAGTTGTAAAAGAAATGTTTTCTTCTCGCTTTTTTGTTTATTTGTTTGTTTTCACGTCGGCTCCTTTAACACAGCAATAAAAAAATAGTTCTCTTCTTCCGAACTCTCTGACATTTCAATCGGTTATAAATATAACTGTATCCAAGCTCTCATTAAAATTTTGCGAAAAAATATGCATATTTAGTAGTGGAACATGAGTTCTTTAAAAAAAGCTTTAGCTTTCACCCTCAGAGCAAAAATATATTAGAAGGTCTATGTTTTTAATGCAATGGTACACCTCCATCCGTTTTCAATCAACCATTTTCAATCCCCCTAAGCTAAACAGGCTAATCAATCAGGTTTTCCGTTTCTGAGGAGAGAAGACTTCAAAAAAGCATTGACGCATGCGCAAAGAGACGATATTCGTGTGGAAAATTTGCCAGAATGCTCATTTCGCTTTAAATATATAGCTTGCGATAATACCATGTGTATCATTTTAAATTGTAGAATGGAGAGCTTTTCTACTCCTTTTTGACTTACTGAATTTCTTAAAGTAATTTATTGGAATTTTGTCCCACTTAAGCATATCCAAAACCACGATATCCTCTATAATATATAATACATATGAAGCAAAAGCATGTGAGTCACTAAGGGTGACGTCAAAACGAGAGTGGCAATGACCTACACTATTGGTTCTGCTTTTATAATACATTTATATTGCATAATTTGAATTTTTACACCAACGATCAGAACAAAATTTTATTTTCAAATGAAATTTGTTTGAAGGCTGAAACTCAATTTACTGATTTTTATTTTTTTTTAAATGATATTCAAGCATTATTTTTAAAACATCTATCTTTACACTAAGCATTTATTTTCTGCAATAATGTAATGTAGCGTTTACGGAAAAAAAAAAAAAAAAAAAAAAAAAAAAACTCATGTGAAACTCATTGTAAAACTCATGTGAAAAAGGCATTCACCTTCTTTTCACCTACCAAAAGAAAAAAAAAAGAAAATGAAAAAAGAAAAAAAAAAGAAAATGAAAAAAGAAAAAAAAAGAAAGTATTGTCTTTTGAAAAATAGAAAATTGTCTAAAGTAATTCTATTGAAACTTTGATATAGATAAAATATAAACCCCATTAGGACACCGACTGTTTATTTTATTTAAATACATAGCTGTTAATAGACTTCAAAACTTTATTATTTGAATACACCGATGTATTTTATATAAGCTTTTAGGGTAATCTAAAAATATATTGAATACAAAGAAAATATAAGAATTTTCATTAAGAAACAATTTCCCCTATGTCCTATACATTTTGCAGTATGTTCTTAACTCGGTTAGTGTAGGTGGGATTCTCTGGTGATTATTATGTAACAAATACTCTCTTATTCACGTGTAAGAAATATTTAAGGTCATTAACCTGGACTAAACAAGCTTCCAAAAATCAATGCACTCATAAAATAAAAAGAAATTAAAAAAAGAAAGAAAGATAGAAAGCCTTGCACCGCTCATTTTATGCATATAAATGTAAACAAAATAAAAAAATAAATGCCCTCTTTTTTGTTATTAATTTCTAATTACAATTTCTCTCTGTTAGCGGGATCAAATGGGGTGTGGACTTCACGTTGGCAAATACGAGTCAAAATTATTTTCTTTTTTATGTCAAAAACCTTTATTCACTAATAAAAGTTAATACAGAAAATAGACATTTTGTTTGCATTTATAATCTGTTTCACCTTTACATTTTATCTATCTTTGAAAAGTTAATCCTTATTTTCAAAATAAGTTACTTTTAATAGTCTTAGGAGCACGCTAATAATAACGTTTTTAGCCAGCAAGCACAAACGATAAATACTGATGATTTCAGTATAAAAATTGTCGGCATTTATTTTTTCATTAAAAAAGCGAAAGCTATATCACAGTACATAAGTCTCTAAAGTACATGTTTATAACAATTCTCATTACATTTCTAAATAAAAATTGCAAACATTTAATTAAAGAATTCTTGAAATAAAGAAATGTCAAATTGTGCATTTAAGGATTCAAGATCTTCATAACAAAAAACAAGCGCCCCTTTATTTCGTCATTTTCAAAAAAAAAAAAATTATTTGAGTTTTTGAAAAGATGTATGTAATCGTTGTTCTAATCAATTAGTCAATACTTTAATTTACCACAGTAATTGAAGTTAATTAGTTTTAAACCAATTTGTTAATCTCTTTGATTGTTGGAAAATGTTCATTTATAGTAAAAAGAAAAAAGAAAAAAACCCTTTTCTGCGAAGAAAACAAGAACGAAAAATCATGCGTCAAGCATAGATTATGAAACAAATTTCAACACATCTCGAAAACTATAAGGAAACATCGCCTTTAAATAAGGTGAAATAAGATATGCTTGTAAACAGTTTAGAAACATACAACGGATTTCAAAATCCCGTTTCAGCAATTACCTTCCATAGTCAAAAAAGTAGTCTAGTTATTTTGTGCAGTCCTGTATATGATCTATACATTTACATATGTATTATATAGCTTGCTAAAATTTAGTTCTGTTAGAAAACTCACTTTTAGCATTTTATGCCAATAAATGGAAATGTACTCGAGATCTTTTATACAGCCCTGTACATTATCTAAAGACTTTTGTACATACCACATATTAGGCTAAAATTTAATTCAGCTAAAAATCGCATAACATAACTTAAAACGCACCTCCAGCAATTAACAACCATAAAAAGCAATGTATATTGTTCTTTGCGTAGTCCTGTTTATGAATTTATTTATATTCCACATATTTGTTTTAGTATATTAATTACAGCAGGAAAATGCATAGAACAATTGAAAAGTACCCTTAAGCAATTCACTCCCATACTCAGTAACAATTATGAATTCCTTTGTGTACCCCTATATATGATCAAAAAGCTTTATACACACCACGTACTATGCAAAATTTAGTTAAGCTTAAAAAAGCAGACGAAAGTTGAAAACACTCTTCCAAGAATTATTGCTCATAGACAGTACTGTAACAGAAGTATTTTCTGCGTCCCTGTAAATAATCTATAAATGCAATGCACGCTATATTTTTCAGTAAGAAACGTATAGTGCATCTCCGTATTGCATATAAAGTTCATTATGTTTGAAACAGTGTAACAGCATAAATATTTACGGCAAAAGATGGATTTTTCACCGTAGACCGTCATATAACAGAATTCTTTTGTGTGATCCTGTAAATGAATAATAAATGCTTTGCACTCCATATTTTACAGAAAGCATGTTTTAGTACACTTCATAAATGCATATCAATTTCATTATGTTTGAAATAGTTTAACAACATTAAAATGCACTGCAAATGATTTTTCATCATAGATCGTAATGTAAAGGAATATTTTAGTACACTTCATAAATGCATATCAATTTCATTCTGTTTGAGATAATTTAACAACATTAAAATGCACCGCAAATGATTCCCCCCCCCCATAGACCGTAATATAAAGAAATATTTTAGTACATTTCAGACATGTATATCAATTTCATTCTGTTTGAAATAATTTAACAACATTAAAATGCACTGCAAATGATTTTCCCCCATACACCGTAATGTAAAGAAATACTTTTGACTTTCCCTGTAAACGAACTGTGTATGCTATATGCTTCATTTTCAATAGCGATCGTGCTACAGTAACTCCAATAACATACAAAAATTTCTGGGCAAACCGAGTATATTTACGAAAGTTAGAGTACGGGCAGATGGCCAGACAAACCGAGGTCATAAACACTTTCAACTATGTTGGATATAAAGATTTTAAAATTGTCATTCTTCAGAAACTGTCAAAAAATCAGATATGGCTTTAAGATTTAGATTTAGCTTTTAGCTTTTTAGATGCTGAAATATCTCAAAGACAAGTCTACATAAAGCACTGGTTAGAGCGAATATTTCATTAAAAGAAAACAAACAACTAGAATATTTTTATGCTTATCAAATTTATAGTTACCATAAGAACTTTTAGTTCAATAAATTTTCTTTTAAGCTTCCATTTTTGAAAAAAAAATAATAAATGTAAAATTAATATTTTTAAAGCACCAGATAACATGTTTATTTAAAATAAATTTGATTTAAAGTAGTATAGTATGACATCAAAGAAAAATATTTTTCTCTATTGCCCATATAAACTTACCAGTACGGCATAAAATAAGAAATATATTCTTATAATTACTACATTTCGAATTCACCCCCCTTGAAAATTGCCGGATAAGCAATTAAATGATTAAAATCATTCAACCGATTTCAAATTTACAATTCAGTAGGCAATTCTCTGATAATGTCCAGTTTATGTCACCAATTAATCTTTTTAAATCGCTGTAGAATTAGTAATAGATTGGTCGTACATTTATTATGTAAACTTTTTTTTTACTTTATGAATTTGTAAAAGAAGTATCTAGATTTGAAATGTGACAGACAGTTGTAACATTTTGAATAGTTTTGAATTATTTCGTAATAATAACAATAATAATAATAACGAAAATAAATATTTTTATAATATTGAAATTGTGAAGAATTGATTGCAAAAGAGATATTAATCGATTTTTAAGGTGTACAAACTACTTTATACGAAGAGTTTAGAAAATTTTTTGCTTTCAAAAATAATAATTAAACTATTTTGCATGAATAATTTTTCTATATATATATATTCAATTTCTACCCTTTTTGGAAAGATGGAACTAAATTTTTGCCTACTTTTCTGACATGTAAGATAATTATCTCAAATCGTTAGAAAATTTTCTGGAACATCTACAATTAGATGACTACCACGTTTGGCTTATTACAATATTTGAAAGCAATGGAAAGCTGTATATATTAATTAATTGTATATAATAATTGTAAATATTGTATAGGAATACTTTTACTTATTGTATATAGCTGTATATACTAAATGTAAAATTTTATATTGGATTTAATGTGAAAGGGACGGGTCTGTAATATTAGTATAAGAATATTTTGAAGAGCTAAAGCAAATAAGAACTAAAGCAAATGAAATCATATTCTTGAAATTTCTATTTTGAAGTTTATAAGTAATTTCATTCTTAGAATTGATTAAAAATGTAATGAGTCTGTATATGTGTCAAATTTCACCTTTACTTTTATTAATTGCCTACAGACATTATGACGAATGTCTTATCATAGCCAGTTTCTGTTCCATCGTAAAATCTATTTGTATTTCTATATTCTATTTTGTTTAGTATTCGTAAGAAATATAATTTTTCAGTCAAAAGAAAATTACACGTTGGTTTCTTAACTGATTGGATAATGGTTTGAAAATCTGAAAAATATATATCCCTGGTTTTTAAACTACTAATTTCGACATTATGGAATCGTCGTATATTATCCTTATATCATCTGCTCTGTTGATCATTTCGCGACGCCATTTGTTGGGCGGTCATCTTCCCCTGAGTACTAGGCCTGCGCGCTCACACAAAAATGACGCCTGTCGTAAGCGGATTTTTTTTTTCAGCGTTTGTATGATCCTTGAATTTGAACACCAATAATTTCTAAATTCAGGGGACTGTAGAAACGCTTAGAAAAATCCGCCTATGACAGCCGCCAATTTTGTGTCAGCGCTCAGGCCTAGTATTCAAAGGGCGCGCGGTGGGACAGTCCAAAATTGTAAAAATCCAAAGATATTTTCATTCAGGATAACGAGGATTCGACCCATCTGTAAACAAATAAATAAAAAATCCTAACTAATGATGCGGTTCAATAAAAATACATAAATTGTGTAATTATGTAAGCGACTGGACTAATTATTTCATTTGATTGATATCTTAGTTAAGATGCGCGGCAAAAGTAATTTTTCATCAGGATTTGTGATATTTCATATCCACTATATTGAATCCCCCTCTAATTCACGTTAAAAGCTGTGCCAAAACAAATCTAAAGATATCTCATTTCTCGAGACCAATTGAAGTGGTCGGGGCAAGAGAGTGCCAAGCCATATTTTTGAACTTTCTAGATATTTCAATTTGAAAATTTTATCATATACTCAAATCAAGATATATAACATAAAGTTTTTTCGCCAATGTATTAGTAACACTTGAGATATTCTGATTAACAATACGGCATTAGTTTAAAGATATTACTATTACGTTTTTTGTAAATTGGCTATCTTCATTGGGAGCATAAACTTCTGGGACATACACTGCCATCAAGTGACATTAGAAACAAATTATATGTAGGATATTTTAGAATAATTTACAGTATTAAGCAACAGATTACAGTGTTAGATTTATTTTACCAAAAATGGGGCTCGGCACTTTCTTGCCTCGACCCCGTCAATTCAGCCTCTACACTTATGCACAACTATCGCACAGACACTATAAATAAATTCCCTTGCATTTGAATTGTCCATAGTCGGTCAGAAATAAATAAAATAAAATAAAATAAAATCTTGAATACATAATTATACACAATGGCGTATCCATAGAGTGGATTATGAATATCACCCTTTTCTTATTTAGTCGCAGAATTCTGATATTAAATAAGGCAAAAATTTCTTTTAAGAACTAGTGAACCTAACTCCCGTCTTTGAATACGCCATTGATTCTACATCTATTGTAATTAAAAAGGTAGTGCACTTGCGTAATTATTTTTACGAAAAAAAAAAGAAAGAAAGAAAGTGGAAAATTAAATAAGATACTGAGAAAAAATAAGATAGACGTTAAAGAAATAACGTCATATTTCTAGTATTGACAAAGCTTTTATTGAATGGTCATGCAATAAGCTCGTTATGCCGGTAAAATATGGGAATCGTTACGCAATATAGTAGTCTGGACATAATAATTTATTTCTAGGAAGCTGTTTGATATCTTTCCGACATTTCAGGAAAAGTTAATGCTGTCGTTCTCCTATTTGTCTGAATAAAGACGTTTATCAGTTTAAAAAAAGTTTTATATATTTTTTTAATATTTAACAAGTTGGAAATCGTACGTTAAACGTGACAAATGAGGTGCGTTCGTACTATAACTAATTTTATAAATATTCATATCGTCTGTTATTATGGCATGATTAATTTTCGTAATAAAATAAGCGCATTTTATGTTACAAGTTGTAAATTTCCAACTGGACGAAACTTACAACTTGTATGATTACTTTACCAATTTGAAAAATTGTGTTAAAAAATAATCTAGTGTATTCACGTATCCAGCGTTTACTGGAGTTCCATTACCTGCGATCTTTTCTGTTGAGCTGATTAAAATATCAGACCAGATGCTTTGATCAATAAGGTTAACTGGATGAATTATGCCCTCCAGATTCGACCGGGATAGCTCAGTGGTAGAGCGTGGCGGCTTCAGCCAAGCGATCCCAGGTTCGAATCCTGGCCCGGACATTTTTCGTCCAGTTGGAAATTTACAACTTGTATGATTACTTTACCAATTTGAAAAATTATGTTAAAAAATATTCTAGTGCATTTTATGTTGGCAACATTTTAGTTTTGTTGACATTTACTGAAAATTCCAATGGGGAACTTAAGCCTAGTTTTCAATATTTCAGAACTTGAAATACACATTTCGCCTCTTTTTCCACTTAATATCTATCTATCTAAAAAACTGTTGGTAGATTATGTGATTGCTATAATTAAACAACTTTAGTATACAAGTTCGTTTTTTAAAATTCAGTAATACGTAAATAATTTGACTCCATCTTAAATATGGCGTAATTATCATGCAACCTAGAATCATTACCTATCATGGGATATCATTGAATTAACTACGTATGATAGGATTTAATAGAATGAAGAAAACCTTTATTAATAGCTTTTTTAAGTTTTGATTTTCATAAAATTTGAAATGTCTCGACAAAATTCTGCAAAGATAATATATCTTAAAATTCCAACTATTCGGTTGGATAGTTTTGCACTGTTATATGTGGACAGACGGAC
The DNA here is from genome assembly GCA_963931845.1 of Maratus michaelseni. NCBI lineage: Eukaryota > Metazoa > Arthropoda > Arachnida > Araneae > Salticidae > Maratus > Maratus michaelseni. The sequence continues at coordinate 139,925,931 of OZ007587.1, read as the reverse complement.
AGACCGACAGACCAGACAGCGACTATAGGTGCTATTTATTTATATAATTACGAAAGCACCTAATAAAAATGGTCAATAAATGACTTTTTAATTAAAAAGGAAAAATGATAGGGTCAATCAGGATTAAAATGAGACAAAATTCTAAACTTTTCCAGTTACTTGTGATCCATGGTCTCTAGGCCTAAATAAAAAATAATGTAATTTTTATTTTTTTTCCTTTATCTGATTACGAATAAAAATTTATTGCTTGTCATAAAAAATAAATGTAAAGAAAGAAAAATCTTGTCTGATATTAGCGATACCAAATGGCGCTAATATGAGACGGGTATGTAGCTAAAGTAAGACACCATTATTTTTAAGTAGTTGAACGTACTAAAGAAAAGAGAGAACTTTCTCGATGTTGACCTGGGTCTAATTTTCAGCTGTATTATTTAGAATTTTTAATATTTTGGGAAATCTTTCACGCATCCACCGGAACACTTATGAAAACACAGTAAAATAAACCCCTTCCCTAATTTATTAAATGGTAATTTAGGATAAGAAAATTATCTACAACACTTTAACAATATTTTTATGAAGATTTAGGAGTAAATTTACAATGGGGTAACACTTGTTATTGAGATAATAACGTAGCCAACTGATATTGACTGTTAATTCATTGTTAAGTAATATTTACATAGCCAAGAAAAGTGTAAGTATTTTTTTCGGTTTTTGAATGTAGTTTCAGGAAAAAGCCGGACCATTCTAGACAGTAGTTGCGGTAGTCTTATAGATTTTGTTAAAGAAATGTTTCTAATTTATTTTTATATTTAGTACTGTTATAATTGTCATAAAATATAAATCATTAGAAAGGAAAAAATTCCAGACTGCTCGGCCTACAGGCACAGGTAGATTACGAAGACGCAGACCGTGGGGCGCCTGTTTATTGGGAATTGCAGAAGAAATTACCTTTTTGCCATGATGCCACAGTGTGGACCGCCCACTTTGAAATCTACAGGTGTTTGTAGGCGGAGCCATCGGGAATTTTTTTGTTTTTATTTATTTCATTTTTTTTTGTTGTAAGGGTTTGTCCGATAAAAAACTTATTATAAACGTTCTAGATAATATTAAGAGGATCTATAATACATTTAAGCGGATTGATATCTTGTGAATTGATGAAGTTATGAATTTGTCCTTCTTAAACCCCTATTTTTCCCTCCTTGAAGCCGTTTTTAATGATATCAAAAATCTGTCATACATAAATCGGCCCTTTTTCTAGAAGTAATAATAACTTTAAACGGATTCGATACGTATCATAATTAAGAAGTTATGGGGTTTTTTCGTTTTCACAAAAAGCCCCCCTCCATCCCCCCCCCCTGGTTCGATTTTACCCATTAACGAACTTGACCGAGATTTTATGCCTTTTGATTTTATGTATCAGTTTGGAAGAGATTTGTGAAGAATTACTGAAGTTATCGTATCCATAAAAAAGTGATATAAATAGATAGATAGATAGATAAAGTTTTGAACTGGGAGTGGTTTTGGGTTCTGGGAGTTCATGATTGGCGTACATCTGCAAAACTTTTTCAGAAATTCCAACATATGGGAGAATGTAATAAGTAGTATTTCTTACGAAATCTACTTAAAATGAATACATGGCTACTTGGGTAAAAAACAAAACAAAAAAAAAACAGTAGGTATTGCTTTCAGTCTATGCAGACCATCGCAGGGGGGTTTTCTCTGACGAACCGGTCGAAACGATAGATCGTCCCACTCAGTAACGGCGCGCAGCGCCCCATTACGCGCCAAGGTATTCCGCAGGTTCGGTCCCGGAGATACGAACCGTGCCATCCTCGCTACGAGCGGTTCTGGAGCCCACAAGAGCAACCAGAGACCCACAACTAGGCAGAGTTGTCTCCCACGGAATTAATTTGCCCTGGGCCCAATAGGGACACCTACAAAGGTGCCCCCGCTTTAACCCAGTGGTGGCTACTTGGGTAATCTGATCGGACACAGGGCGTTTCTGTGTAAAACTAAGAGGTTAAATCAACTAGTTAGATTTCATATTAGTCGATTAAAAATCGGTAACAAATATAGAAGAAGAATATACTGATAAGCTTGGAAAAAAAACAGATGAGAAAGATATCTGGCATATTAAAACAAAAAGCCAAAGATGAATATTTTTTTTCTTTGGGTTTGGGTGTTTTAAGTTATATGATAGAATAGTATTATCACTGCCCCAAGTACTCTCTCTTATTAGCCCCATACATTGTCTCATATTAACCCCATACAGTGTCTCACATAAGCACCCTGGGTTATAACTCAGACTACGTTAAGTATATTAAAAAAAAAAAAAAAGATTAAAGGCTAACTCTTTAAGCTTGTCACTCCTTAATGAATAAATACCAATTAGAATAATTTAGCTAAGAATTTACTCAAGTATTGTATAACAAAAGATTTGCAGTCTGACAGAAAAGTTTTTCCCATCAAAATATAAAGTCATGTAATGTATACTTTTGGGATATTTTCCTTTAAATTTTGAATGTATTCTTAATAGATATAAATAACATGATACATCATTTAGACAACAAACACAAAGCCAATTTTATTATCATAAAATTTGGTACTTTTTTTTTTTTTTTGTATATGTCACATTTTTGTTTTAGTGTCTCATATTTGCTCCGAATGGTCCTAATTAGAATTGTGAAAACGTAATGATATCGAAACGAAAAGAAATTTAATGACTCTTTATACGACATAGTATTCTGATAAGAACATTTAAGATTTTTAGTTTGCTATTTTTGAACCAGACAATTCGGGATAATGTTTGACATTTTCACACTGTTGGGACATAAGTGACAAGAGTGCGTGTTTAAGTGACATAACTGTGACCTCTTTTTCTAAACACTTTGTATATCAGTAGTTTAATTGCTTGTTTTATCACAGCTTTCTTTTTTATGGAAGGAGTACAAAACTTTTTTTACATAAATAATTAAGGCATGTCTTAAAATTAAATATCCATTGCATTTTGAAGATAGTTATTGCATATTCTTAAAAGCTAATAGCTTTATAATATAACATACTTTATAAACCGTGTAACATGAAGTCAAACTGAAGAAATCTGGCAATTTGTTTCAGGTCAAATACACATAATTTGAACCAGACATTTTACTGAATAAAATAAATCAATCTATACCACAGGAAAATATGATAAATGGTCATTAAACAAAAGTATTTGATCGAAATATGTTTATTACTTGAATCCATTTGATCCATGCATCTGTTCCAGTGTTAAAAGTATTAAGTTTATATAAAAATCGAGTTATTTTTATTTATTTATTTTGCAAAGGACAAACCACATTAATTCCTTTAATTATAATTTATTTTAGAATTCTTAACTTCAACTAAAGCGTTTTCCATTACACTTCTCTTACTTAAATGACAACGATAGCAAATATTAAAATTATACATTCCCCCTTTTTTTAAACATGTACTATATTTAAACACATTGTATTTCCTCGATTCTAAAACTGAAAAAACAAAAATCTATTCTCCAGAATATTTTCTGAATACAAAGAAAATATACATTCATAGATATTTAAAAAAATATGTAACTTGAACTTTTGAATCATATATTTTTAGGAAAACAGCCAGCCATTTTCGAGACATAAACTAATATTTATTTTTTGAAATATTGTACAAAAAACAATCTTTGTATAAAATGCAGAAAAAGAAAACTCTATGCCAAAAATATAATAACATGGTCAGCATTATCTATTGTACAGAAATATTTCTATTTTTTCATCGTTCTTGTAATATTCATTTTTAAAGAAATATATAATATTATTTTAACAAAAAATATGACCGAACGATATTAGGTTTATTTATTTTTTCAATTTTTTTCTCCATTCGGATGGTTTCTTTAATAAATAGGTACTCAGATATTCAACACAAAATAAATTTTTGAATAAAAAGTTTAATGATCATGTACTATTTCAAAAATTTAGCGTTTTAATTTGCAATGTTTGCAGGAGAAAATGAAGCTAGTTTTTATTATGAATTTAGTAAATAGTTTTTATTTGGATTGATTCAAAAATAATTTTACCTTTACATCATACATTGTCAAACTAAATTAGGATTTTGTTTTTAATTAAATTTTTTTAGTCCTTTGATTGTAGATTTATCAAATATAGTATTGTTTAGTCCTTTGATTTAGTCCTTTGATTTTTTTAGTCCTTTGAATTTTTTAGTCATTTGAAATACTGGCATTTTCCCTGAAAATTCCCCGATTCTCATATATTGTTAACGGTGTTTATTTTCCGTGTCTTTTTGTTCTCACTTCATACGCATTTGTATGTAAAATGTTTAGCTAAGTCATGAATTATTTTGTTTATTCTTTTATTATTATATATACATATACAGGGTAGGTAACGATCAGGAAAATTTCCAGAAAAAATTCAAGTATTTTCTTATAGAAAAATTCGTCTTATTTTGTCGCGCGATTAAATAAGGGGGAATTGTTATGAGAAAATACTGGCATTTTCCCTGAAAATTCCCCGATCGGTGGCTACTCTGATATGTATGCTCTTCAGCTCGTTTTTATCATAATTATTACTTTTAATTTTTCTAAACCTTCCAATTATAGATAAATTACTGCTGAAAACGTTTTATAAAATCCCACCTAGAATTAGGAATACAAACAACTTAAAAATGATTAATGTGCATTGGAGATTTCAAGTATTTATTAATTATATATTTATTATTTTCAAGTAATATATTTATTTGTAAGAAATGAAAAACCATATTTACAATTGCAAACTAATGTAAATTAATATGAATTTTTCTCCCATTCATTCAACTTTTGTGCGACAGTATAAAAGAATAATTATTTTCACTTCCATTTTCTTTTTTTAATAATTCACTTATATCGCAAAATTTTAAGTTTAAATTAAATAAACTAGAAACTAGAAATGCTTGATATTCAGTCCGTTATTATATGTTTTAAGTCTAAATTTACATTATACGTAATAAAATAGGCTGCATTTAAATTTTAACATAGGAACTTTTAATTTCTTAATCTACAATTATAGAGTGAGAAATTAATTTTTACCTGAAGTCTTTTTATACAATGCAAAAAAAGAAAAAAAAAGGACAAACGTTTCTTAACCTAGAAAGATATAATATAACAGCGAACGTAAATATACAATAATTTCTTCCGGGTTACTCGCAAAAAGCGTTTCGAAAAGCGTTCTTTATCTTTAGAAATGCCAGAAACTAATAATTTTTCGAGATTTAAGGAAGCACTTTTAAAAAAGAAGTTTTCACTGATTCTACTGATTTTCGAAAACGTTTCCGAGTAGTTTTCATAGTGCTTCAATCAGTTTTCTCTATCACGTATATGGGTTTTTGGATGCTATTAATTCTCAAGTAAACATTTTTATGTTCAACAAACTTGTTTTACAGACAAACATGATAAATTAACAGCATTAACACTAACATTAAAAATATTATTATTTTATTACTCTTGCACGTATAATTTCAAATACGTAGCTGAAATTGTTTAATTGTTTAATAATTAATTCTGCCATTGTCAATACGAACAATTAACTTTGACATCATATTTGGTGTTTTCGGTAAATTTTTCCATATGATACCAAACGGGAAGTCTTTCGGTCAAGTAGTTTATGAATTATGAAGGTTTAAAGTTTGGATCTCCTAATGTTAAATTCATTTGAAATTGTTGCAAAAGAAATTTCAATGCGAGTAGTTTGTTAAGCGTAATTGAAGAACTACTTGGTGGTATGAAGCTGTTAGAAATAGATTTGTGTTAAAATATTCGCAAGTTAGAATTCATATTTTTGTCCAAAATAATTTAAAAATATATTTTTTTTCGGAATAAATTTTTATAAGAATTGGGAATTGTGATCGATATATATATATATATACATATATATATATTTTTTTTAACAGCAATTGATTTATATAAGCTTTATTCCGCCAAGTAGTTCTTGAGTTATGCTTAAAAAACTATCCGCATTGCAATCTGTTTTTCAATGCTAGAAATGAATTTAACATTAGGAACATCCAACTTTAGACCTTCAGAATTCCTTAACGACTTGGCCTAATGGTTTCCCGTTTGGTATCATAAGTTCTGGAGGCTCCACGAAGTCGAGAAAGCGGAGCCGTAAGCTTTTCTGGAAGCAATTCAGGGCATTTTTGACTACCCCATATCTTTGCCCTGGAATTTTCCGAAAACCTGAAACTTCAATTAATCTCGAGTACGTAAGGGCAAATTTTCAAATTTCGCGTTTCTATCTTTTCTAGTTCAGAAAATATGTGAACTCAAAGTTTCCATTTTTTGACCCGCACTCACTCACCAATCATCAAAAACATACGGTTCATCACGTAGCCCTGGAATCTCGAAATTTGGAATAAAGGTAGTGCTTAAGATACAAAATAATAAAAAATTCAAAAATCTGGAAAATTCAAAAAATTAAAAATAATTCGATGTTGTAATCTTAGAAACTTAAAATTTGGTGTATAGGTAGTGTATTGGATTCAATAAAAGAAAAATAAAAAAAATTCGGAAAATTTGAAAATAAATTCTAAAACTCGAAAAATTTGCAAATTTTAGAAAGTAGAATATTAATTCTATTTTGTAGTTCTAGAAACTTGAAATTGGGCATAAAAGTAATGTTTAGGATACAAAAAAAAAAATTTTAAATCCGGAAATTTCGAAAGAAAGAAAGAAAGAAAAAAAAAAAAAAAAAAAAAAAAACGAAAAATTGAAAATAGTCGAAAAATCGAAAACGAATCCATTCGTTGGAATTTTCCGGAACTTTTAACTTTGTCTTTCTTTTTATCCTAAACAATACTTTTATGCCACATAGCATGTATATAGGGCTGCGAGTAATCGATAGTGCCATGTAATAATGTATCAAGAACCTGATATCGATAACATCTTTCTTGGAAGCAATTGAGAATAATTTTGACACCCTTCCGACTTAGTGCTTGCCTAGGAACCTGAAACTTTTTATAAAGGACTTTGCAAAAGGAACTAGAGCTCCAAATTTTTGGTACCTTCAAATAATAGGGACAGCGCTTGGCGAAAATCAGTGGATGATGTCCAAAAGAGCTCAGTAAAGAAAAGGAGGTTTACTTACAAAAAGCTGTGAATTCCCATTACAAACATCACATGTAAAAAATGTAGTCAAGTCTCGTAACTCTTTTACCGTAAAAAGTTCTGGAATCGTTTAAAACCAAGTTTAGCTATCTTATTAAATCTGAAATTTTCATTCACAAATCACTTCTATTCTCTACATCTTTAGTTAATGATTATTTTGTGGCTTGGCAATTACGCAGCACAGGAAAGTTATTATGCCTTACTATGTTATGTTATGTGACGGGATTATTTGAATAAGGCTATCGTATATAAATACCGTGCATTATCGTGCTGTGTAATTGCCAAGTCACAAAATAACCATTAACTAAAGATGTAGAGACAAGGAGTGATTTGTGAATGAAAATTTCCGAGTTAATAAGATAGCTAAACTTGGCTTTAAACGATCTCAGAACTTTTTTACGGTGAAAGAGTCACCAGACTTGGCTATAGTTTCTTTTACATGCAATGTTTTTGATGAATAAAAATTACCGAAAACTCCAAATATGATGTAAAAACTGTTCGTATCGACAATTTCAGAATTTGGTAAGACCTGAAGCTTAATTTTTTTAAAATATGAATTGAAAAAAGACATTATTTCCAGTCGAATGGCTTGGAGATTAAAATGTATGGAATAATGCAGATACTCTTTTTTTTTTTCCAGTAGAATGTACATTTAATTTTAATTGCATGCGAAGAGTCATATTTTCTTAAGAAAACTACCTGTTCATGAAATATTTATTTAGTAGAAGAATAATTTCACTGTTTTTAAAAAGGATGAAATATAATTTAAAATGAAGTACAATTATTTCAATATGCTGATACCATAATAGAACAATTTGTTAAAGCATCGATATTAACTGAAACTGACTTACAATAAATCTTAGCTTTCATACTATAAACAATCTTATTTAAATAATCTACTATAACTTCAGTTGTAATGACGTTATTTTGTTTAAATTATTAAATTTTTACAAATGTCAGAAATTGTTTTCCTCCATGAACAGTACCGTTTTGATAAATTTAAGTTTACAGGATTTTATTAATTACTGGGATTATTACTTTATTATACGGCATGGCGGTCGACTTTATCTATGAATATTACAACGTAGTGAGGAAATTTAGCTCCAAATACTAATTTATAAAATTCTTTTTTTACAATATGGGTACTTATTTCACTATTCATTTTTCAAAGTAAATGAGTTACATCTAAAAAGTGCTTCCGGCCTGTTCCGGGAGGAAAAGGTAGCTTTTTTTTTTTTTTTTTTTTTTTTAATTCAACTCATTTTACTCAAACACACAAAGCTAAAATGCTTGGAGCAGGATTATAGAAGATTCAATCTCCCGGTTTTCGTTAATACTGAATTTGAATGCAAATTTCAGCGTGAGAGTTACAGCATAACAAAAATCAGAATGTTTAAAAATGTCATATCTCAGCCATTTTGGAAGATAAATACAAAACAAAAAATGTTCCGGAATGCTTGTATCACGATCTATCACTTACCGAAAACAGCTTTTTAAATTTATAATTTTTTGTACATCTTTTTGAATTTTTAAAATTATTATTATTTTTTAACTGGCCGTCATTTTGAAACAAGATGGCCAAGGAAGTCGGTCGAGACCTTGGTATGTCCTATACACATACTCAGTTACATCTCCAAATCGTTTAAAAAATAAGAGAGTTACAGCACGACAAATGTCAAATATATATTTGTATATATATATATATAAATCAACATTTAAACGGAGGATGATTTTGGGGTCTGGGGGTCAGGATCGGTAAAAATATACCAAAACTTTTTAGAATTGCTTTCTTCCGAAAATGCTAAAAGGTCATATATTTAAAGAATTTATTTTTTAAATTTAAATTTAATCAATTTTGATTACAATTTTGTATGTAATAATATTCTATTACACACTGTATATTATAACATTGTGATGTTTCTATAAGATGCTTGGAAACACATTGGTTATAGCCGAAAATCATCTTTCTCTTTTATTATAAAAAATAGTTTTATTGTCTAGTTCGTTTACTAACAAACGACGTATTTCACATAAAAGAAATATATACACATTACCTTATCTTAATTTAAAAGAAAAGTGATGTAAATTTTTAATAATGAAATGTTAAATTTAAAAAGAAAGATGATGAAAAATTTTAATAATGAAATGTTAAATTTAAAAGAAAAATTATGAAAATATTTAATAATGAAATGTTATTAACTATTTTTTTTCATTACTAAAACATTACCATACCAAGCAAGGTGTTTTAAAACAGTTATATCAAATGTGAATATAATTTAGTTTAATAAGAGAAAAGATTAAAGATTAAATATATCACCTACGCCGAAAGTTAGAAAAAAGAGCTGCTACACCTTTTTTCTTCAGTAAAAAGATCTATTGGCCCTAAGCCTAATGGCCGTATTGCATGACGATATAATAGATTTCGCTTTGTTTTCACAGACATATTATACATTAATGATAAATGCATTTACTAGTTGTAGGTTATTTCTAAAGCATTTAGGAGAATTGGTATTGACTAAGAAAGCTCTCCGGCACTAAAAGATCGCCTGTCTGTTTTTTGTGCTGGAAAAGTGTGAAATTTCATACTTCTTAAAATATCATAATTCGGTATGTTTGGGTCGTAGAAAAATAGAACTATTACTATTGTACTTGTCAGAAAAAAAATATTTTTTAAACATAACTTATAGGAGTGGTTATAAATGAAACTACTATTCTAAGTAATATAATTTAAAATTAGATTGTAATATTTAAATATCATGCAAATTAGGTATTCATTTGGATTATTATCCCTTTAAATTATTTCTAGAGTATAAACGCTTTTTGTTACCGTACAGATTGTTTTAACTATTTCTTGACTCATTTTATATGTTCTTTTTTATAGTCATTAATCCGGACAACATACGCTCTCAATTAGTCCAGATTATTAAGGGTTTATTGTATATCCATTTTTCTAAAGCTACAAAAATTGGAGGCTGAAAAAATGTCTTAATGCACAAATCTTTATAAAAAAGGAAAATATTATTTACTATAATCAATTAATAAATAATAATAAAATAATAAATAGTCTTTAATTATCTTTAAATAAACCTTTTTATTAAAAAAAAAGCTGCATTTTTCTTAAAATAAACCATTACTTAAAGTAATTTTGCTTTTAGACGTTATGTTAATTTTAGTAAAAGGCCATATCTCCTAAATGCTTTAGAAATAACCTACAATGAGTAAATGCATTTATCATTAATGTATAATATGTCTGTCAAAACAAAGTGAAATCTATTATATCGTCATGCAATGCGGCCATTAAGCGTAGTGCAAATATATGTCTTTACAGAAGGGGAAAAAATGTGCAGCTCTTTTTTTTTCTAACTTTCTGCGTACGTGATATATTTAATCTTTAATCTTCTCTCTTATAAAACTAAATTATGTCCACATTTGATATGATCGTTTTGAAATGGTGTTCTTGTAATGGTAATAATTTAACAGAGAAAAAAGAAATTGTTAATATTTTTTTCATTATTAAAAATTTTCATCACCTTTCTTTTAAATTAAACAATAAGATAAGATAATGAAAAATTTTTTTTATGTGAAATACGTCGTCTGTTAGTGATTGAACTGCACTGTAAAATTATTATTTTTTTAAATAGTAATAAGGGAGAAAGATGATTTTCGTCTATGTGCAATAGTATTTCTAAGCATCCTATAGTAAATCACAATGCTATAATATACGGTAGGTAATGGGATTTATTTACATCGAACAATTTTTGTAATCGAAATTGATTTGATTATAATATTAAAAAAGAAATTCTGTAATTTTATAACTGTTTTTAGCAATTTTATTGATATGAAACTCACTTATTTTCAAAATGTATATTGAAATAAGTATCCAGTTTTCATATAGTCAATAAAATAAAATGATAAAATAAATAAATACCTAACAAAAAATAAGTTTTGAGATAGCTGAATCTAAATAGTTACTTTTTCTGACATTCTTATAATTTATGATAAGAAAACGTTAAATTTATCGTGACTATAAAAAAAGCTAAAAAGTCATTTGACTCTGTGATTACATAATTTTTTTTTTCTTGAATAACTTGAGAAAATCAGGCTATTCATTCGAAACTATTTTGTATGTTTTAGAAATCATGTATAACAAACACGTGCGCAGACATGGATGAATTCAAACATAACAAATATATACAGGGTGTGTCTGAAATGATAGTCAGAATTGCAAAGGGTGCAAATACGTAACAATGGAAAAAAGTTTTGTGAAGGAAACCATAATCGCAATATAATTATTCATTCAAAAATACAGGACTTCTCACACCAAGTCGAACCGTACTTTCTATCATAACTGTAATAATAATGAAGCTATTATAGCGAAATTTTCAACGGAATAAATTTGATATCTGGAAAATACCATCATTACAACGCAAGAGGAAGGAAGAGCTGTAATTGCATTGTAATTCAGACATTGCTCCGAATTTTGTGGTGCCTATCTCAGTGTTGTTTGGACATGGATGAAGGCCATTTGTAGACTTTTTCTTGATTTCATAATGCTTTACAGAAATAAAAAAAAGTCTGTTGAAAATATCGTTACCATATCTTCATTATTGTTACAGTTGTGAACGAAAATCCGAATTTAGCCTGGTGTGAGTCACCTTGTATATTTAATAAAGGATTGCGACTCTGGTTTCTATTATTTTGTCATCTTTTGGTATATATTAACATCTGTACATTTTGAAATCTGTTAACACCACTTATAAATATATTATAATCCCCCCATTAGGTCAGAATATATATATTTTTTATTAAATCACTACTTTTAAATATGAAACGGAACATCAGAAGTCATCCTCTAGTGGGACATTTCGTTAGGAAACCAATCGGATGGTAACCCTATAACTATCCTATAATCCAGTGTTTCCCAAAATTTTTTTCTTCACGGCCACACTTGAATTAACCTTTCGCGGCCCCCTAAAATTATGATGATGAAAAAAAATATGAAAGGATTATATGTAATTTTTAGTTTATTTACTAACACAAACAAAATGCTTTATACAAGTTGTAAATTTCCAACTGGACGAAAAATGTCCGGGCCAGGATACGATCCTGGCCCGGACATTTTTCGTTCAGTTGGAAATTTACAACTTGTATGATTACTTTACCAATTTGAAATAATTGTGTTAAAAAATGCTTTATCCCTAAAAAAAAAGGGGGGGGGCAAAAATTTATAATAAAAAGAAGATTTAAACTCTTGCAAACTTATGTTTTATATTTTTCTTTAATATACATTTAAAGAAATGGAAAAGCTTGACTTTTTCTTAATTAGAATGTTTCTTTGTAAGGTACAATTTTTGAAAAAGCATACTTATAAAACCTTTTTTAACGATCACGACAACTATATTTTATGTTATACTCATTTTCCTTCAGGAGACATAATTCTTTTTCTGAAAGAATTGAATTTATCTGAACGTGAGACTATTTGCATGATTTCCGTGCATATATAATTGTACGTAAACAGAGAAATAAACTTCCAAATAATGCAATGAGACTAAAACCTATGGCAGGAGCTAGCTAGTCGCTTATAAAGGAAGTTTAGCTTGATTGTGAGCGCTTTTTCCGACACTAGCATGTGGGCGTGAAAGTGACATCTGTCTATCGTTTTTCTAATTTTCACAAGTGTAGATCTGCCTCCTAGCATCTGAGTTTCACTGTTATTTTATACGATTAAATGATAGGTTGTGGTGGTCAGCCGACAAAAATAAATAAATACACGGGTTGGAGCGAAAGCAAGCGAATTTGTGGTCCATCTCTTCGTCAAGGAACTCAAGACTAACCATTCACTTGTTCGCCAATTCTGGAGCTGAATAGTGATGCGTGCTGTGCAAACAGTGCTTGTTTGATCTCTTTTCTAGCTAATCTTCGAAGTGTTTCAGCGTCGGGGTAAGAAGTTCAGCATTTAGTATTTAAATAAACAAAGATTACAATACACGGAATTCTCATTAAGTGATATTTTAATTGATTGTTTTCAGCCATCTAGGGGAATCTTTTCTGCATGATTCTTTGCAGTAATTTTTCTCACGTAAGTTGAGTTCAAATTAGTGAATCTGCATTTAGTTATTTTAAGAGTAGTTGAACCTGAAATCGAGCATCGTAACTAATTTTCGCCCGTTCCACTGCAAGTCCTATCTTATTATTGTTTTAATAAACGTTTGCTTTATCTTAAATATTGCCTCAATGGCTACTCCTGTAGTGGTCGGGCCCGAGAGTACCGCCACAACTTCATATGAAGGTAAAATGTATGATATGAAATGTTAATGATGTGTTATACCGCTCGGGGATGTCCACTTGAAAGGAGGTCATGACATAGATTTAACCAAACACAATATATTTTTAATAGCAGTCAACACGGAAGTAGCAGTGGAGCCAGAATATTTAAATGCTCACGATCCAAAATAAGCTAAATTTTATGAAAGACTAAGAGGGGGGTATATCCTTTCCCAAAACGTATGAAATATAACTCTCTGATGTCTGACCCCACGGTTCGTTCTGCTGGAACGTAATGAAGTCACTTTAATAGATAATATCTTTATGAATGTAATTCCGTGGATTTCGATATGCCTCTCTATTCGGTGAGGATATGAAATGCAAAACTTAAGTTATATAACACTGGCATATCTTTCGGAAATGTTTACAACATTAGTACAAATACACTATGAAGTAGTCAACCTTTCTGTTCAGTGAATATAAAACTGAATAATTATGTATAACCACTGAAACAAAATGCATTGCGTGAACTAATTTCAAAGTAGTCGTACGCAATTTTCCCATTTCCTAATTCAACATGAATCTCCAAGTGAAAGTCATATTAGAGTTTTATTTAGAGATTAAACATTCATTTGTAATTTTAAAATGGCACTCTGTCATGCGTTAATGCTGCCTCGAAATTTCACTCCATAACGAAATTCCAACAGAAATTTAGATGCCTTTAAATATTCTGCAACGCTCAGGCACAATGACTGAGCAGCAAAAAAATAAATAAAATAAAATAAATAAAATGTAAAAATAAAAAAATAAACCACCGGTGTGACAGGAAACACTTTTCAAGAGTAAAATGGAGATGATGAATTTTTTATGTTTTATGCAAATTGCAGTGAAATATAATTCATTTCTTTTCTTACGAAGTGCTATTTTCCAGGTTATTTAAAATAAATTCTTAATCATTTTAATGCATTTTTAAGGTAAGTTGAGACGAAAAGAAATCTTGAAAAGGAAGTTTCCATGAAAAATGATTGTGCATATTAAGCTTGAAAAATTTATATTTTTATTAATATTAAATATCTGCACTTAGAAAAAGTATTTTATTTTCGTAATTACTCATAAATGCATTTTGACGCAAAAAAATAGGATGAAATATTTCAATAGCAATTAAATTATTGAAAATAAAAATTTAATTAGATACATTTTTAGTAAATGGATGGAAAATCTTATTTTTTTTTTGGAAATTTATCATGCTTTGGATCGCTAAGGATCTAATTTGGTTTGGTGTGCGAATGTGTTTCATTTTGTGTGATTTGTCTTTTGAATATATGGGATGCAAAATATAGATATACAAAAAAGCTTAATTTTAAGTGTTGCGTTGCACAAATTTCATTCGAAACTACGTGTAACTTTAAACAGAAACAATCTGGGCTCATACTTTGTTTCTCATAGTTTCCATTTAATGAGAAAATGAACTGACATTTTTTTACATTAATTAACCCTTAATTGCATAGTGATGGAAATTTACATCACTTTTTATTTAACTTTTAATAAATAAATCAACTTCTTCGCCACCACTATATTTATATAGAAATATTAATCCAGTAAATTTCCCCGTGAACTATGTTGCTGAATAAAGTTAAAAATCTATCTTAAAATTTTTGGTGTCTAATATTTAATATATGTATAAAAAAACACAATTGTAAAAGAAAAACTCATGCATAGAACGGTTAAGAATTTTGATATTAATAACAACAATGATAAAGTTGATGATAGTTGTGATGGTAATAATGATGATGATGACGCAAGCAACAATGACAATAACAATAATGACTATTATTTTTTTTATGTTGAAACCACAAAAGGGCACAGATCACAGCTTCGTTTCTATAAAAGTTTCATCTGAAAACTTTAAATTTATATGAACAAAATTGTGATACAATTGAAATATTTTGTATGTTGTTTTAAAAGTTATTATTTTTTAAATTGCAAACAATTTCATCGTAAGAAAGTCAGCTCTTTCTACGGATATTTAGGTGTTTCAGTTACTTCAGCAGTTGTGCAGTAAAACTCGGAAACAGCAGCTTACATTAATTTTTTTTTTCCAGAAATCTTTTTCTTAAACTTAACAGTATATACCGTTTACAAATGAGACAAACTTATTATTTCTCGGAATTATGAAAAAGCTCCCTTGATCAAATACTACAGATTTTCAGTATCTAACAGTTAGCAATACCGATTTAAGGTTTTGAATCACTACTTTAATTAAAAAATGTAAAATTCATTAAAATTAGGGTAAAAAGTCTAAAAGTTTTAAACTTTTTTCGTAAAACATTACTAATATCCAAATACAGTTGATCATGTAGTGTATTTTATTATCAGGCATGCAATTATAACTTTTAACTGATAACGACACAATGTTTTAATATTTTGTAAAAATAATAAATTTTTTCCAATTTCAATTTATTTTGAATATATTTATATAAAATCTATGTTTGTTGTTACCGTTTAAGGGGTCAGGTAACCTTTGAACTCACAAAATACATGAAAAGGAGACCTCCGTAAGAATTATCATAACTCCGTAACTATTTGACTTTGAATTATAAAATTTTAAATGCTTATTAATAAAGGTTTATTTTATAAATTAAAATTCTCGAAAAATGTTTACACTCATATAAAGATTTTAAATTTATTTTAAAATATAATACATTTTTTACGAAAGAATTATTCTTGCATGTACTGCGCGCACGATTTTTCACATTTGAATTGCTAAAGCCATTCAAAAAAATTTTAATGAGTACATATATAATGTGTTCTCAAAATGACCTACGATGAAAAAAATAAAATGAGTAGATCTTGAGAAAATTTTTTTTTTTTTTTTTAAGAAATTCGAAATATCGAGTTTTTTTTACTACAAAAGTAGTCATAAATTCTAAACTTGTTACTTGAAAAACATAATAGTAGGTCATTTTGTGCATCTGTTTGGTTAAGACATTCAGTCAAAATTTCATGAAATTCTAGCCAATCATTTTTCTTAAATCGTGCGCGCAATGACCAAAATCGTCGTTTTGAGAAAATTGACTTCAAAGATCAAACTGTCCCTTGATCATATACAAAAAGCTCAGACTGTTTTAGACATAACTCCACTTCTAAAGTGAATTTTTGCATAGGGTTTATTTTAAATTGCTCCTAAAGAATCATATTTAATTACAAGCTAATAATTTTTTTTTCAAATTTCTGACACTTTAAAGGTTACCTGACCCCTTAACTAATAGATTATTTTTTTACCGTATTTACTCGTGGATAATGCGAGTTTTTTTTTTTCCAAAATTTTAGGGTTAAAATTGGGGGCACATTGTACACAGAATATTTCTGAAAACTATATGAAACCATGCATTCTTTCTATACTTCACTCAATACACACACAGGTATTGCGATAAACCTGTACGAATATAAAAATTGTAAGTAAAATAAGCGAAGTAATTGTATGTTTTTCGTGTTGTAGTTTGTTTGCTGTGAGCAAATATAGTTTAATTACAAACTTGTGAGTTTTCTGTGAAAATAAACAGAAAAAGCAATTTTCATCTTACCCTTAATTAGTATAACTTAAAAATAAATAAAGTTGAAACTTATCAGACATAAATACATCATATATCTTTATTATATTGCACAGTTAAAAATGTAAAAAAATAATTATATGTATGCACACTTTTAAAATATCTAACATGTAAGTTCACAACTAACCAAATCTATCATAATTATATCATTGTCACTATTGGTACTGTTACTAGGACCTGCAGTTGCACACTCTGTATCTTCATATAAGATATCATATTGAATTCCATGGTGCCTCATATTTGATATTCCTGTCACTTTGAAACATTTAATAAAGAATTTTTTGTCAGGATTTCTACAGATTTTTTTTGAATTTCCGAAATTTCTGCCTTTAAAATAGTATGGTGTGCATTATACACGATACACAAATTTTTCGTTTTTAGTGCATTATACACGAGGCACAGATTTTTCGTATTTTCCAATAAAGACAAGTGTGGTCATTATACACGAAACGCTTTTTTTCACCTATCAAAGACAGGAGTGTGCATTATACAGGAGGCAAAAAAAAAATTTTTTTTCGTTTTTATCAATCAAATATTCAGGTGTGCATTATGCACAAGAAACTTTTTTTTAGTTTTTCCCAATCGAAGTCAGGGATGAGCGTTATTCACGAGACGACATTCTTTTCGTTCTTCCCAATCAAAGACAGGTGTGTGCATTAGGCACCAGCAACAATTTTTTCGTTTTTCCCAATAAAGATAAGTGTGTGAATTATACACGAGACACACTTTTTTTCGTTTTTCTCAATCTAACACACGGGTGTGCATTATACACGAAACACATTTTGTTTGTTTTTCCTAATCAAAAACAACACAGGAGTGCGCATTATACATCTTTTTTTTTTCGCACATACATCTTTTTTCGTTTTTCAGAATGAAAAACAGAGGTGCAAATTATACACGAGAAACATTTTTCTGTTTTTCACAACCAAACACAGGGATGTGCATTATGCAGGAGTATACACGAGTTACAGATGAGTAAATAGTGTTATCATTTAATGTAAAGATGATAAATTAAAAATCAGAAAACATATTTACAAATGTTTTTTAACCTTAAATGAATAAATAATGTTACTATTGCGTAAATAATTCTAAAATGTACTAGAGTATCACGCAATCTGCTCGTTAACAAGCATGAGTGAAAGACATCAATAAAATGATTTATTTCTCTTCGTTTTATCACCTGTTTTCTAATGTTTTTCTATAGAAAAAGTATTAAGAAAATTTATAATACTATTTGACATGACCTTATTGCAACTTTAATTTAATACTTTCACCGTTATTCTTAATAAACTGAAAACTTGCGTAACTTTCTTGTATTTTGCGATTATGTACTAAATATATTATAAGCTTCTTACAAGCGTTTAAATTTTTCTTGATGTGAAAGGTTGGAACTTTCGTAAAAACTTTCGAGGACATTTGAAAAGATAATAAAAATCTTTTGGGAATTGAGGTAAAATAATAAATATTTAAAGAACTAGAAAAAAAAAAGATTAGTTTATTTAGAATATGCCATTAAACGTTATTTATAATGTCAATAAATTGAATGTACATTAAAAGTATAGCTATATTATAATCTTTAATGTCACATACAATTTTAATTGATCTAAAAAAAGGAAATTAACTTACAATAAAAATCTCTATCTGCAAAATAAAAATATCAGATTAAATCTTCCTTGAATGTTATTGACAAATAGTGGGATAACTTCCATATAAATCGAAGAATAGAAGCAGGGTGATCATGCATTTCAATCATTTGAGGACATTTTTTTAAATATATCACTGGACTAAAAAGATGTTATGTTGTATCCTTTTTCTTGTTTTGTGTGTGCGCATGTTACGTATATTTATATTACTTTTCATGTTTTTTCATTGTTTCTATAATTCATGTTTAATAAATTGCATCTGGTTATTTTATAAGTTATATATATTTTTTTAAGAGGAAAAGAAACTGGAAAAGCTTACCAAAAAAGTTTTACCAAGCAAAACTGAAGCAAATTAAATATTTTATTAGTTTTAGCAGTAATTAAATTCTAGCGATAAAAAAGTAATTTAGAGTAAGAAAATTCAATAATACCATAGTAAAAATAAAAAATGAAATAGTTAGAGTCTGTTATTCTAAATTTTCTTTAAATTAACATTACTAAAAAACAACTGAATTTCCATGAAAACAATACGAGCACAATATAGCTAAATATAATACTAACAAGGTTCAATGAAATGAAACAACTGAAACAATTTATGAAGGGGTCGCATTTTACGAATATCCGTTGTACACTCTCGGAAAAAACTGTAAATTTATGAGCGTTTGCCCTTCAATTTTCATGGGCAACAGCCTTATTCGATGAAAAACGGTCTGATCCACTAAATAGGCGGCCTTATCCCTTAGATACTTAGAAAATTAAGGGCAATCCACATATTCTTACAGTTCTAGCCCATCTGTTAGCGAAAATACGGTACGACCCCATACATTTTCCTCCACTAGGGTGTAACCCTTCATTTTAATAGTGTTTCGAAAATTAATGTCACTTAACCGCGACCGTAACATATTTTTTAATCCGCCAAAAAAGCGATTCTGTGATGATTATCTAACGTGCTACGTGCTACGGAACAGTAAGTAAAGTGTTATTGTGTTTTAAAGTGCATTATATCCTGTGCATTATAATGCTGTGTTACTTTTCCTCGTAAAATTACGGGCTGCACAAAATGATGGGCATGGATTTTTTGTTACGAGGTATGACTGGAATCTCTGCTGCTGGCCTCTGCCCATAATTTTACAGGGATACTTTTAACAGTGTATGTGAGTACCGTTAAAAACTAATGCTAAAGCAATTAGATGAAAATTGCGCTTTCCTATGTGTGTTTCCTATGTGTTTCCTCCACTTTCCATGGTGGTTCGAAATGCTTCGATAAGGACTTTATGCAGTGACTTTAATTAACCGAAGCATATTTAACTGAACACGTATATGTCGTAAAGTTCGCTTTTTATTCAGCGCTACAGCTATCTAAGCTTCCAGTGGTTGTGCCAGTTAAGGCTGTTCTCAAATCCAAATTAGATAATTTCTGACACTTTTTTTAATTTATTTTTTTTGTAAACGTACGAAATTGACAGATGCTTTTATACAGAAACTATGTAAGCGAAAAATTATTACAATTTTTTGGTAAAGTTAGATGGTCTTTCAGAAAGTTCTTTCAAAGTTGGCGTTCCGAACCGACTTTACGAAAGCGACAGCGAAAGGAAAGGAGAAAAACTGTCGTCATGATACAACAATTGTTTATAACTCAAGATGAAATTCATTTATCGAAAAAGTAAAACAATTGTTCAATTTGAAATGACTTCAACAGTCATGCCTGTAAGTATCATATTTTTATATTTAAAAATGCGTTCGTAAATGTGTCAGAAAGTTTCGCGTTGTTGAGCGAGAAAAATATTTTTTTAAGAACCACCCGAAGCTGAACTGTAATGGAAGAATCTTCAATAAGTGTCATATGTCAAAAAGGTAAAAGTGATTAATCCGTCTAATAAACCTTTCTGTAATAAAGCTTGCAATGTGGTCAGTTCGAAATTTAGTAAACTGTTGCTTATTTTTTTTTATTGGAGTTATTATGACAGTTGCACAAGAGCACGCTACAATTACAATAAAAAAGCATCAATATCAATTGTTTTCCATAGTGTTTCAAAACTATTGTTGCCCCCTTACATTAAAATAAAGGAATATTACATTATTGTTTACGATAGTTTAGTTTGAACGAAATTTCCTTTCCTACTAAAGAAATTTGTTTAAGAAAATAACAAAAACTTTAAAGTTGGTGCATAAATGTCGCTGCAACTTAAAATCAAGAACAATAACACACCCACCCACACAATATATATATATATATATATATATATATATATATATATATATATATATATAAGGCTTAAGGTAAGTAATTAAATAACATTTACTTCTGCAATTCACTCCCATATTAAAAAGTATATGCCCATTGTCACTCGCACATAATGATGAAACACCAATGCTGGATTTCTACTCATGCGTTCGCTTGCTGTCATTGATTGTAAAAGAAACTCTGTATCATGAAATTCATATTGAAATATGATAGTGGATTACACAAAATATATGCTCGGTAACATCTTTTAGCAAAATAAATTATATGTAAGTTATTGTCTTGAGTTTTTGATACTCTGTTTTTGGCTGTTTTTTAAGTACAGCGCAATCTATTTGCAAGATTTGGAACTAATTTTTTTATTTTTTGAAACAAAACTATCATCATGAGAAACCAAAATATACTTATACTCGCACGCCTGTTATGCGATTTTATGTTGAATTTAAAACTATGTTAGGTTTGTTTGAACCAACCTGTATTTTTGCTGAAAAATACTATTTTAAAAATACATGTATGTACAATATAATAAGACAATAAATTAATAATAACACAATAAATAACACAATTAATAACACAATAAATGTTTTTGATAATTCTTCACTTGAAATTGATGTTTTCTAATATTTTTTCTAGATTATTAATATCTCAAATGAGTGGAAGAGGACAAATAGGTATTAATTTGCATTGCAGTAATATATATATGGGCTGTTTAATAGCATCTGCTTGGTAACTAGGAGAATATTGTTTATTTGCCTTAAAGAAAGACTTACAGGAAGACTTACAGGAAGACTTGCAGGAAGACTTAAAGGAATTGACTTGGAACATAGATTTAACGAGAACTGAGATTTAACGTGTAATCCATACCTTTCACCTGTGCAGCCTGTTAGTACCCTTACCTAGTGCACGGATTGACTTCTTCCAAACAGATTGGACAGCGTGGGCAAATTTCTTTACACACCATTATTTAATAATGAATTCAAAAATAAAATCACGGTCTTCAATCCCCGGCAGTCTGAGTGTCTCTGGTCACGATAGCAACCAGAAAGACATGAACACACAGGGTGCTATGAATACTCGGTTTCGGCATGACTGCTATAAGTTGATGACCTTGTCCATGAATAATGGACGTTCACTCTCGTTGGAAAATAGTTTGCAGGAACGGAAACAATTATTAACAAGAGTCAACTTGTACACCCTAGAATTCTGTAAAGTAAGAAGAAAAAAGGAAGCAAAGACTGAACTTGCCAGCGGGCATGTACAACACTACTGTACATAAGATGTAAAAACAAGTGGTGTAGAATTTCGTGTGAAAAAATGTGAAAGATATCCCATCGTGGAATACGATTGTACATCGTACAAAGTTGCAATATTAGTTATACAAATGTGAAGACGATACAAGATCTAAATTATACAAGTGTATGCACCAAGACAATAAGCTATACGAATGAAGATGTTGATGATTTCCATGAATAAGTAACTTCAATGATTCAGAAGAAAAAATGCTATATGAAATTAAAAAAGGGAGACTGGAATTTAAGAATTGGAAATAAAGGAGAATTCACAGTAGGAAATCATAGATATAGGATACGAAATGGAGGGGTAAACAAATTGATTGTGCATGTAGAATGTGAGCAGATGTGTATCATTAATTTCTTTTTCAAGAATAAGCCACGAAGAAAATGGACATGAAGAAATGCAGATGGAGAAACAAGTGAAATCGATTACATATGAAAAAAGGAAACATCTAATTAAAGACTGCAGCGTTCTCAGTATGTCAATACATGAAGCGATCATAGTTGGTTAGATTCAAAATTCTGTTAAGTATTAATATGCGAAGAATGAAGTTTTCCCAATACTCCAAGACATTTGTCGATATCATATGTCTCCAGAAATTTAAAAAAGAATAGCATTTGGAACTTAAAAACCGTTTCGAAGTTCTGAAGTCAGTTTTAGAAGCAAGAGACTAACCAATACTCCACAAGAAAAAGCGAAGGAGATAGTTGGTAATTCCCAAGTAACTTGGTGAAGATAATAACAGAAGAAACAAGAAGATTGACGGAGGAACGCAAATAATTTAATATGAAGACAAACAATCTCAAATCATTAGTTTGATATGCAGAATTATGTAAAACGGTAAGGAAATGTGTTACAGAAACCATTCGAAAATTTAACTTTGGTCTTGTGGAGAAAGCTCTTGAAGATTAAAAAAAAAAGATTAAAATCAGCTAAGCGCAAACTGTGTGTTGGAAGATACACTGAAAAAGCTGGAAAGAACAATAACCAAAAACAATAATGAAATTTTAAGTATTGTCGAAAAATTCTATAATAAACTGTATAAGTGTAAAGATCAAAGAAAAGGAAACTTGTCTAAAAAAAAGCAAAAAAAAAAAAAAAAAAAAAAAAAAAACAGAAGTTGAAAAGATAATCTTATTAATGACAGGTGAAGTTTTATAAGCTATTAGATGTATGTCCTGGTGAAGATGGAATCGCAATTGACATTATCAAAGAAGTAGGAGAAGAATTTACAAAACTGATAGCCATACTGTTTTACAAATGTCTAGAGAAATCACATGAATTTGAAGACTCGAACTATGCGGTCATAATGATGCTTTACAAGAAAATAAGAAAAGTAAAACATTAAAAACTGCTGTGAGATCAGCTTACAATCAATAATTTGTAAAATTTTCACCAAAGTTTTAACAAGATTTCAATTAGTCCTGGACTCCGCTAAACCTTGACAACAAAGCAGGATACCGAAATGCGTTTAGCACAATGCATTACATTCAGACAGTAAGGGAACTGATAGAGAAACATAAGGAAACTAATTGACTAAGCAAATACTATTTAGCATATTTTAACATAACAATAAATTAATTTAAATTACAGGACCGATTTCATCTTCCCATCAAAATTTATAAAAGTAAAGGTCTGAAATACCTTTGTGCGCATTTTTAAAAACCTGGATTCGTGATTGAGGTCTCTCGCCACACGTAAAAAGTCGGCGGGATTCATCAGACGCGTGGGCAGGACGTTTAGTATGGCCTCTACACATGATTTGGTCTCGTCTGAGCACTCCCTCTCAGGCTGTCAAATATTAAAATGTGCAAGTCAACACATAACTTAACAGCTTCCCCTCTACCACCTGTCCCGCCATCTTCACTGATGGGTCCCGCACTAATACCGGCGTGGCGGCATCCTTTTGTGTGAAGATTCCCATCTTCAGCGATAGCCTGTCTAGATTGCAGGACATCCACGCACCCAGAATAACCAACCCACTCTCACTAAAGTTTAAATTAAAACTCAAAACCCTCCTGTACAGAACACATCTTGGCCTCGTCTCAGCACACAAGGTCACTTTTGCCAACGAGTGTGCAGACGAACTCGTAAAACAAGCCACCAAGCATACAAACATTGATCACCACCCACCAGTGCCCCAGCCGTTCATCAAGAAGGTCCTGAAATCCAAGATCATTTTGGAAAGGCAGGAGTACTGGGAATTTACTGACAACGTCAGGCACACGTTTGACCTAATCTTTATAGTTTCACTCAAAATGTATTATCTCACACTATACACCTGGTGTGTTCCTAACAGGACACGGCCCTTCCAAATCATACCTCCAGAATTTTGGGTGTGCAGGATCTAATAGATGCGAGTGCGAAGAGGTGGGACCTCCCACCAACGCCTATCACGAGTGCACACTCACTGCATACTGGCACAACAAAATCCCCGCCACTCCGACTAAAGGAAAAAAACCCTTCTAAAATCCATTGAAAACCAGAAGTTGAAAAATTTCATGATTCCAATACTTTTTTCTTGTAAAGATAGAAGAAAGTAATAAATGGGATAGGGGGATTTTTAAAACTTCTTCGGT
Organism: Maratus michaelseni; assembly: GCA_963931845.1. Classification (NCBI taxonomy): domain Eukaryota; kingdom Metazoa; phylum Arthropoda; class Arachnida; order Araneae; family Salticidae; genus Maratus; species Maratus michaelseni. Next base: position 139,901,137 of record OZ007587.1, on the reverse strand, counting down.
CCGTCCCAATTTAAAAAGTTTTAATTATCTAAAAATTATGTTAATCCTTTAATTATACAGCTATATAACCAAATAAACCAAGTTACGTGAGAGAGTTATGGCTACTACACAACAATTTAAATTTTGTAAAAGCAACAAAATTTTGCTAGAATTATAAATTACAAAATTATGGTAAAATTAAAAAAAACAGATTTTGTTAATTCAAGTAAAATTGATGAAATTTTGTTAAAATTTTGTAAGAGAGTCAACAATATTTCTTTGTTAATGCAACAAAACCAACTTTTTACTTCAACTAAAAATTTTGCTTGAAACAACCAAAATGTACTCAACAAAACATGTTTTGTTGTTTTAATCAATTCCTTTTTCTGGGTGAAGGGTGTTTGCATAATCTTCACATTTCTCGGCCACTAGGTGTCTCTCCTAAAGTACAAATTACGTTAAATATGATATAGTTATGTAATGTCTGTTACATTATCCACAAAATTCAACAAAATTCAAAATTATCAACAAAACATGTTTTGTTGTTTTAATCAATTCCTTTTTCTGGGTGAAGGGTGTTTGCATAATCTTCACATTTCTCGGCCACTAGGTGTCTCTCCTAAAGTACAAATTACGTTAAATATGATATAGTTATGTAATGTCTGTTACATTATCCACAAAATTCTATCTGGTAAAAATCTTTTGTACTCTGATGTGGTGACCGGGTTATGTCATCGTAGTAATGCTATCCATTGTAATAACTTAAAAAAAGTTCTCAGTATCTCAATGGTTGTATATATAATGTTTTTGTCAAACCTGTAAATATGTAAATAGAAAATTGAAAAAGCATTGTAAAAGCATAATTCATCATATGAGTTATTATATAATGCTAATCTAGTCTAAGTTGTAAAAAATATATTTTCTTTTCTTTGTGTGTTATCTATTGTATTGTAAGATGTTATATAAGTGTATAGCATCGTAATTTGATGTTGTCTTTATAGTATTATGTTTTCTGTGGTTATATGTTGCTGGCATACGTAAATAATTGTCAATTCAGTATAAACTTCAAAAATATGGTTTAATGAAGTACTCTTCTCTAATAAATCAATTGTAACCTGAATTGTCTATAAACCTGTTTAATTCTTCAACAAATCATAGATATTTATGTTGTGATGTGAAATTGTAAAATTGTAGTATAAACATTGAAAAAATCATTTGGAACGAAAGCTGCCAGTGGATTTCGTCTCCCCTCGGGATTGCACTATCACTTTAAAGTGTGAGTTGAGTTCCCGAGGGGTCATTATTATTCATCCCTGTGTTGTATATATTGTCAACAGGCACCATTTTCTTATTTTGTTTAACGGGGGGTTCAACTCCGGCTGAATACTGTATTTGTTTGAAGACTTTGATAAAGGGAACCGTGAGGGTCATCTATGCTCTAAAGACTTGTCTTCCTTATATGAGCAGTCCCTTTCAGGCTATCAATATTAAAATGTAACTGCGTGTTTGTATTTCACATCTACACCTTCGAGAATTGGAATACTTACATTTAGAAAAGAACACCAATTATTCGCAAGAGACCGATGATGTCATAAAAACTCTCGAAATTTTGACATTTAAATTAGTTTCCAATATAATTTAGTTTTTGTAGTTTTTATTGACAGTTATGGTGGTAATTAAATTAATTTCTTTTTGTGAAAAAAAAGAGAAAGAAAAAAACAGTTATTATTATTATTATTATTATTATTATTATTTATGTCACTTTCTTATCAAAATCGAAAATTAAAAATATTTTCAATTTGAATAGGTAATGAAAAAATATCTTTAATGTATCTTGATATAACTACATTTTTTATAGTATTTAATAAAATATATATTATAAATCTGTTCTAAATGTATAATAAAATTAGATTTATTTCCCCAAATCGAGTAATTTCATTAAATTTAAATGCAACACACCGAGCTGTCACGTGGCTAATGTGACATTAATAAAATAATTAATCATGTTTTACAAACTAAAAAAAGGGAGAAATATACCTTTAATGATATTTAGTATTTAAAATTAAACTAAACGCTGAGAATTCAAATACATTAAAATATAATCCTCATACATTCAATAAGTAAAATTCTTTGAACATATATTAAGTGAATAAAAATTTATTCCTTGTTTCAGGATAAAAATAATGGTTTTAAATAAGTCATTGTTCAGTTAAAATCAAACATTAGAATTCTGACGTTTTGCAGAATAGTTGTAACTCTTTGTCTAGAACATTAAAACAGGAAAATATCTTAAGAGTTCTTCGCAGAGATAAAGCACGCGTTACTAAATTCTGAAATCTTACGAATTCTGAATGCTTCAAAAAGTTTGCAGATGGATTTGTATTAAGCGACTTATTTTGTGTTATTAGTAGAATTTGTAAAATTCTTTCTTTCTACTCACGGGTAAAATTTCAATTCAGTAAAACGTACTATCATGATTCATTGTTTTCAACTTTAACAGACTGAAAACATGTACTTAGTAATATAATAATGCAATGTTTAGAATAATATGTTATGTTATATTCTTAAAATATTTTACATTATATTACAGAAATTACAAAAATTCTTTTTTAAAGCTGTTTTAATTAAAATAAAATGGTCTGTCTGTATTCCTTAAAATATAAATAAATTCCAAATGTGGGGACTATTTTAAAATGTAATCTATAAGGGTCGCCCAAATGAAAGTGGCATTTCTGTAATAACTATGCCATTTAAAGAGAAAGATGACTGCGCATGCTCCTATAGAGGGCGCAGAGTGCTGGGAATGCATGCGATACCGTCAGATATCGCCAGATGCGTGTGTGATAGCGTGGGATCACGCTAACGTTCGCATCCTGAATGCCTCCAACCGGTGACAACGCGCGGTCGTGCAATTTTTAAAAGCGGAAAATGTGAGTGCTAGTGAAATATATTGTCGAATGCAAAATGTGTATGGCACGGAGTGTATGTCAAGCAGATCAGCATTCCGATGGTGTAGGGATTTTCGTAGTGGAAGAAGCAGTACTGACGACAGGTCTCGACCTGGTCAAGCGCACGTGGTTATCAGTTATCACCCTTACAGCCCAGACCTCTCGTCGTGTGGCTACCACATCTTAGATTAATACTAATCTTTCATTAAGATATGTCAGAATGACAATCTATTCCTATCATGATGATTTTAAATTTTATGTTTCTTTGAATTCTGCGCACATATACTGGAGATATAAGCCTAATATAAGGGTCGCCTAAATGAAAGTGGCATTGCTGTGATAACTCAGCCATTTGAAGAGAAAGATGACTGTACATGCTCCTATAAAGGGCGCAGAATGCTGGGAATGCATGCGATATCGTCAGATCCCGCCAGATGCGTATGTGATAGCGAGGGAGCACGTTAAAAGGTATCATTTGCATCATGGAGGAATCCAAACGGTGTCATTGCGCGGTCGTGCAATTTTTAACAGAAGAAAATGCATACATGCGTGGCATACTGTCACGCGGGGTTATTATCTTGCATGATGATGCTTGTCCTCTTGTGGTTGTGGCGTGCCAAACGTTGTTACGATAATTCCGCTGGGAGATTCTCGAACATCCCCTTTACAGCCCAGACCTCTCGCCGTGTGACTACCTCATCTTCGGTCCACTCAAGAAAGCTCTGAAGGGACGGCGATTTGCCGACGATAATGGGGTCCAAGCTGCCGTTGAAAATTGGTTCCACAACCAACCCCGGAGCTTCTTCACCCAGGGTATCCATCGTCTCGTTGTCTGCTGGGACACTTGTTTCAACCTACAAGGTGACTTTGTCTAGCCTATCTGTTACGTCTGTATTACTTCTTCCTTTCGTATACTAATTTATATTAATAACATTAAACCATTTCTCAAACTGACTGTAGTGCCACTTTCATTTGGGCAACCCATATATATATATATATATATATTTAAACGAACTTTTAAAACCGATTTTGGAATACTTTTCTGACGCTAAACGAAGAAGAAAATCAATTTTGAAGTTTTTTCGTTTCAGAGGAAATTTGATCGAATTAAATTTGATTTTGATTGACTAGGATCAACTGTTCTCAACCTAGAGTACGCGTACCCCTGGGGGTAAGTAGTGGTCTAGTAGGGAGTACGTGAAAATTATAATGGCGTGATAATGGCGGAAAACGCAGTAGATAGAAATGTAGAAGGACATGAATCGTATCGGGACTTAGGTCATCATTTTAGAGTTCAGTAGGACAGCATTAGTAAACTCATTAACGTACATCAATGGGAGTAGCTTCATTCCATTTTTGTGAGTGCTTAATTTGAAATCTTTAACTAATATTTATTGTTTTGAGTGACTTTATGTTGATACCGTATTGTAGTTTGAAATGGATAGTGGTTGAAAACTGGAATGCTACAGAGAACTGTATTTAAAATTGGTAACTAGCCTAAGAACATTACTATCGAACGAATAAAAATATCTGGGAACGGTTATGTGAGAAGAGATACGCATAAATGGAAAGCATAGGCAAGAGGTACATGAGAAAAAAAAGGTTGGGAACCACTGGGTGATTATTTTGAAAAATAAAAAATAAAAACTTAAAAGAAGGAAAGATATTTATATAAAAAGTTTGGTGACATTTATTGGTACTGCAATGCATTTATATTTGAGAACATTATTAAAAATTTAACTTCCAAATTTCTTTACTTGTAAATTTTTAAGAAAAAAAAACATTTGCTCTTTTTTGGATAGGAAAATTGAATTATCTGCTGCAAAATATTCTGTTGTCTGTATCTATGTATAAAGGGAGTTCATACACTGTAAACAAAAAGGGTTATATAAACAAAAAATAACAGTTTTAAATATGGGAATTCAAAAATACGCCAAGTACACTGAAAAAAAGTGTTGATTTTACAGTATAATACTGGCATCCCAGCTGCCAGTATTATACCATAAAATTAACAATAATAAACAGTAAAATAAGCAGTAATACGCTGTAAAATCAACACTCTTTTTTCAGTGTATGCAGCCGGTCTCCAGACCAGATATAAAATGAGAGATATTTATTTCTTTTAACTATTGTTAACAAATATTTTGTAAAATTTTCTGACACTCTAATGATATTTGAACTTTTTTCTTGCGGAATCTTTCAATTTTTTATCGTCAAGGTTTGACGGGTGCTATCTATCTATCTATCTATATATATATATATATATATATATATAAGAACATTTCAAAAAGTCCCTTCGCTAAATATTTAAAAAGATTCATTACTTTACTGAATTATTTATTTATATAAAATATCACAGAATAAGACTAAATGTGCTAAAATAGGTCCTAATATTATTTTTAATTTTTATGATAAAATAATTAAAATAATAAGATAATAATTAATACAAATATTAAGTAGATAAACTAAAAATAGGAAAATGTCATAACTGTATTTTTATCGAATAAATTGCTATAATCCAAAAGAAATTTTATTTGTTTATGAGTTGATTACTATTGCATTTGCTAAATCATGGGACTTTATTAAAAAATATTCATAATAATAAAAATCAGTATTTCAATTCTTTGTCATAAAATAACTTGATGTTATAGAAAATAAAGGAACTGAATTCATCTCAATTTTATTAAATAAATTCTTATATCAGAATACATGCATATGTATGCATGTACGCATGCCCTTACGGTAGGATAATGCTTAAATATTCCTTCATATAGTATAAAAAATATACTTATCTAATGTACCAAAAGTACAGGGCGTCCATAAATCATTGTCCCGGTTTCATTAACTCATAACTTTTGATTTAAGAATATGATGAAAAATATGATTACATAAAATACAAAGGATGTGAATTATCATTTTACCAAATAGTGTACAACCATTAGAGGAAAAAATGTCCAGACCGGGGTTCGATCCCGGATCCCTTGGTATAGCGCACCAAGTGCTTTACCAATTAAACCATCCAAACGACATCCAGTCTAGCATTCTCTCACTCTTATATGGTAAGGCTACAACCACGCAGCACAAGATGGAAAGTCAATCATGAGCACAACACCGTTGGCATGCATGAGACAAATTAAACCCAATATCGGTGAATATTTATACACTAATTAAGTGAGTAAAAGTTAATTTAGTAAAGTGTTAAAGTGATTAGTAAGTGTAGAATCACTTAGTAAAGTGATAATTCACATCCATTCTAATTCATTATTTTACAGCGTGATTTCAGCTCTGCTGAAAAATTAATTAGTATACAAATAGTATTACATATTCGTAAATTACAACTCAAAAAGTGTTTTTAATAACACAAACAAAGTGACATATGAGTAAGTTGCAACTCAAAACGTTATTAATCAAATAACGATTATAATCAAATAATAATTAACATTAAATTTTTATCAAATGTATGAAACAATTATTAATGAACTATGTAATATCTATCTCTCTAACTTTGTACTCATAATTCATTAACAGCTATTTGATGGATTTGATAAAATTTTAATATTAATTATTATTTGATTATAATCGTTATTTGATTAAAAGCATTTTGAGTTGCAAATTTACCCATATATAACTTTGTTTGTGTTATTAAAAAACTTTTTGAGTTGTAATATGTAATAATATTTTTCGTCATATTTTTAAATAAAAAGTTATGAGGTAAGAAAACCGGGACAATCATTTATGGACCCCATGTACTTAATAAAATAGGCTATATTTAAATTTTAACATAATGCCCTTTTAATTTCTTAATCTACAATTATAAATTAGAGTGAGAAGTTAATTTTTTGCCTGAAGCTTTTTTATACACTGTAAAAAAAAGGACAAACGTTTCTTAACATAGAAAAATATAATATAACCATAAATGTAAAAATACAATAATTTCTTCCGAGATACTCTAATACACTATTAATCAAATAACGATTATAATCAAATAGTAATTAATATTAAAATTTTATCAAATTTGTCAAAAAGCTGTTAATAAATTATGAGTACAAAGTTAGATAGATAGATCTTACATAATTCATTAATAATTTTTCGATAAATTTGATAAAATTTTAATATTAATTATTATTTGATTATAGTTGTTATTTGCTTAATAACGGTTTCAGTTGCAACATTACGCATATGTAACTTTTTTTGTGTTATTAAAAAAACTTTTTGAGTTGTAATTTACGAATATGTAATAATATTTTTCGTCATATTTTAAAATAAAAAGTTAAGAGGTAAGAAAACCGAGACAATCACTTTGGACCCCTCCCCCCTGTACTTAATAAAATAGGCTATATTTAAATTTTAACATAATGCACTTTTAATTTCTTAATCTACAATTAAAAATTATAGAGTGAGAAATTAATTTTTTGCCTGAAACCTTTTTATACACTGTAAAAAAAAAAAGAAAAAAAAAGGGCAAACGTTTTTTAACATAGAGAAATAAATATAACCATAAATGCAAATATACAATAGTTTCTTCCCAGATATTCTAAATGCTATTAATCAAATAACGATTATAATGAAATAATAATTTATATCAAAACTTTATCAAATTTATCAAAAAACTGTTAATAAATTATGAGCACAAAGTTAGATAGATAGATCTTACATAATTCATTAATAATTTTTTGATAAATTTGATAAAATTTTAATATTAATTATTATTTGATTATAATCGCTATTTGCTTAATAACGGTTTCAGTTGCAACATTACGCATATGTAACATGAATTGTGTTATTTAAAAAACTTTTTAAATTGTAATTTACGAATATGTAATAATATTTTTCATCATATTCTTAAATCAAAAGTTATGAGGTAAAGAAACCGGAGCAATCATTTATGGACACCCTGTATAATAAATAAGTCTATATGATAAATCAATGCTGAAATTAAGGTTTACCACAGCTATTTAATATATTTTTTTCTTCATTTGTGACATTATCCTTTTTCAGAAAAACAGCTTTGGAATTTCCTTCATTCAAGACTTGATTGAAGCTTAATTACAAATCAATTCACAGTTTTCTTCGAGGCACTTCACAGAGCAATTTGAAGACAATTTTGTTCATTTTATTCAGGTACTAAAGACTTTATATATATTTTTTGTATTACTTTTTTTTAACCATGAGAAACTTTAAAACCTAGTGCAGCGTGACAGTGTCTATAGATACCTCAGGCAGAATAAGAAAAAAAAATGCACAAAAAAGACGATAGAAAACAAGGTAAAAATTACCCACGTAAAAATAAAACAAATGTGCCCCACAGGATCAGTGACAACTTGTTCTCTGAACAACATTCCCTGAGGTGCCCAAACTCAAGTTTGTGACATGTTCCGAATTAACTGTACCCGCCTCAGAGACAAGGGAACGAAAAGTTAAAGAATAAATAATAATAATAAAAAAAAACACAAGAAAAGTAAGCGATTCTTTTAACTGCAACAAGCAAAGAGCTGTCTTTGAAGTCATCCGCATCTTTAATAGTAGTTGCCATGGTTACAGGATTAAAAGAGTTTGGCCATGAGAAAGACCCTGCAGCACGGATCTGATCTGTAAAGTGACATCTTGAAAGTTGAAGGTATGATCAAGAGACTATAGAAGCGTTGATCTGATTTACAGATGTTTTGAAGGTGGCTCAATAAAATTTAGATGCAATGATGCAATTACATGTTTTTATGCTCCAAATTATTTCTTAATGTTTATATATTGTTGTTAATCTAATTTTGTCACTGTCAGTATGATTTAAAAATAAAAGATTTTTGTTGAATACATTTTGTTGCAAAAATTTTGTTGAATACATAAAAATACTATTTACTAGAAAATATTATAAATTCCAAAAAATGGTATATCGTGTATGTATTTGCATGTATTTATAAAATAGATTTTCCTTTTACTTAGTTAGAATCGCTTAAAAGTATTTTTTAAAATATTAAAAATCTCTAAATGTATAAAAGAAATTTAAAATCTCAACATTTTTAATTTGGTAAAAAAGTCCGTTTAATTGCGATTTTTTATCTTTTGCCGTTAAACGCAGTTGTGTTATAATTGAAAGATTTACTACAGTACTTTAACATCAATGTGAGAAAAACCTTTATTATTCCAAATGAATTATATTCTTTTTAATTTAAGATATACAAAAGGAAATAACTGCTACTTATTTATAATAATTCTGAAAAAAAAATTACATAAAAAATATATGAAAGATGTTTTTAATTTTTAATGATAATTGACGAAAATGGTATGTGCACGTTACAAAATATATTACTGAAATAAGTCTAAAAACGATAAAATATGCAATTAGTTTTAGTAAAAATCTCTGTTTTACAAAAATACATTTAATCGTTATTTAATGTATTTTATTGTATTATTTTTTTCTCTCACAAAAGGAGATGAAAATATCAGTAAATATAACAGAAAATATGATAGATGTATATAAAATATGAGAAATTAAAATCTTTCAATACTAGTTTCAAATTTAGTTCAAAACATATATTTTCTAAAAATGGCTTTTTAAATTTTTAAGTAATGCCAAATGTAACAAATAATTTCAAAGCACGTTGGCACTGCAGAATATATTACTTTATAGAATTTAGTATTTTCTATAGAATATATGGCACAGAAAAAAAAATAGGTAAATGAAAAATGAATAGCTATAAAATGTTATTTCTAATTATTAACATTGTTGATTTTACCTCTTGCTATAACTTGCCGCATTGAAAAATAATATCTGGGAAATTTATTTAAATATAAAAAATAAGAATACGTCCTTTCATATTTACAATAACTTTCCTTTAAAGTATCTTCCAAAACAAAATGTTTTCATTTTCTGCTACAGTGTTTTTCGATATTTAACTGCTGTTTCAAAATAAAAATAATTGTAATCTGTTTCAGATTAATTTTTATGTGATAATCTTAAATTTTTATTTCATTTTTAATTTTGATTCTTTCGAATATTAAAATATGAATGTACAGGAATATGTTTTAATTACTTAGCAATTGACATTGATGATATTTGAGCAAGAAAAAAGTCGTAATATGTTTTTTAAATAGAACCCATAAAAAATGATTTAAATGAATTATTCATTAAAAGGAAATTCAAATCGTTATTTTTTATAGTCAGTATGAGATCCAGTAAAATGTTACTTTTATTTATGCATAAAATGAAAATGATAACTTTAGATTACTGTCATTTCAGGCATTTTTAACCACGTGTAAATGGTGTTAGTATTCAATTTTTATTTGGTTTTCAAAATATAGAAAAGAAAAGAACAGAATGTTGTGCTATTTACTTACTTTTCAGGTTTCTTTCTATCAATTTTAAATTATTATTGTAAAAAAATTATTTAATAAAATGTACATTGGATGTAATAATACATCAGTATTCCATTTCTTAGCATGTTTACAATATTTTAAGCTTTTTAGGAAATAACATAACAGCATTTTAATTACTTCTTAGCATGTTTATCATGGTTAAGCTTTTGTATAATTCATTATAAATTAAAAAATAATCAATATCCTTCAATAACCTTTGAGTGTAGCCACAAATATTATTAAACTATATTGAAATATGTAAGGGTTGTTGTTTAACCGGGTATATTGTTTAATTGAATGTCGGATAATCGGGATTCTTACTCTGTTTAAGAAATTCTCCTGCTATGTAGTAAGGCAAAAGTTTTATGAAAATGTAATATAATTAAACACAATTTCAGAATTAACTGTGATTTTTGAAAAAAAAAAAACACATCAGAGACTTTTGCAGAGAAGAACGTACAAGAAACCTCTGAAATAAAATGGTTTCTGATATGTACGGAAATGTTACACAAACAAAAAAGTCCCTTTTGATGTCTATAATTCGTAAAGTTTCTTAAATCATGAGCGTCAAGATTGTCTATTTATTACAAAAACACTTCCGTAAATCGCAGAAATCTATTTGTTTTCGTGATTTATGATCTTTTTTCTTATCAGGGTTCTGAAAAAAAAAGTGAAAACAAAGTTTTATTAGGTTGTTTTATATATTTGGAAACGTTAATTTTGTACCAGAAAAAGTTTCTGAACTTCTTATTTTAAGTTTACTTATAATTAACTAAAATTACAAGCATTTAAAACATTAAATCAATACCTTTGAAAAATTAAAAAACTCCAAAAAAGCAAACGAATTTAAAATTTCAATTATATAGTTTTTTTAATATATATATAGAATTAGAATAAAGTTTTAACTAATTGTGTTATTTCATATCCATTAACGTATCACACACTGCAAAAAAAAAAAAAAAAAAAAAAAAAAAAAAAAAAAAAAAAAACTTGTTGATTTTACAGTATAATACTCGCAGCTGGGGTGCCAGTATTATACTGTAAAATCAACAATTTTATTTTGCAGTGCACGGGGTTAAATTAACATTTAGCAATGTTTTAATTTCTATAATAAAGAAAATGAAGAAAGCAATCTATATTATAAATGACAAACGTGTCCGTGCGTAACGCTAATCGCATTTTGCGGCTGGCAACACCTGGCGATTTCGGTTTTGTAACTTTCGATACTTCAATTTTTTAAACTTCTAACATTGGAAATTTTAAATTTTTACACCGTCGTATTGGGAAAAAAAATGTACTTTCAACTCTTTGAAAATATATCGCAATTTACTCATTTATTGTGGTTCTTAAAATAATTTTCAAGCATGACTTTTTAAAATATATCTCCATCGCGTGCAGACTCCATTAAGGAAGATTGATAACACATTTGTGCCTAAAATAATAAAAATAGTGTTGTATTTGTCGCTGACTAGCTTCCCATAACAAAATGAAAATTTCATCAATAATTAAATAGCTAAGAAATATAAAATTAAATTAAAATAAAACTCAAATTTAACATATATGTAATCCAACAAATTTAATTTTTACACCGTCGAATAAGGAAAAAAATGTACTTTTAAATATATATTGTTGTGAGCTCGGGGTTCGAAAGGACTGATGCCAATATATAAGAACAATCAAAAGGCTTTATTCACTATAAACAGTGCAATACGAACACCAATATCTTCTGAAAATTATATTCTGAAGATATTCAGTAATCTTCAAATCCAATAAAAGCACAGCAAAATTTCACACAGAAACAATGCGTTCAATACGACGTATCAACGACAAAATCAATCCGAGAAACACAGTTCTCAATGCAAAGCCTCTCGTATGAATTCAATCGCAGTTGACAGACAACTAACTGAACTGAACTGGTGGAGGTCCCTTATATAGGCTTTAAAGATAACTGTAGAATTTTCCAGAGCCTTCAGATGCTAGAAATTACCAGAAAGTGCTTTAACTTTCGATAGAGAACCTAAGCGAGAAAGGATCCCAATGTACAGGTATAAGGGGGGGTGGTTGCACAAGAACAACCAGCCAGGACACTAACCGCGAGGTTTATAGTGAAAATGTCCTGGCGGAAACTCCCCCCACCATCCAGCGATTCCGCAAGGAATCAAGCTTGATCAGCGGCGTTTTTTCAAGATAATATTCACAAATCATCCCACACTGGGACAAATCAAAAGCAAAGTTGGCAACATGCCTGCTTTTAAATAGTAAACTAAAACTAAATTATCAATAAATTAACTAAATATTACATCAACTATCATCACAGTAGCTTACTGTGACTACTAAACTAACTATGAATAACAGAAAAATTACACTGAAGTTCACCAAAAAGTTCACTATGAAAAGATATATTGTCTTTAAAAACAAATGTTCATGAAGATATGATGTCCTTTAATAAAAAAAAAAAAAAAAAAAAAAAAAAAATGTTCCTCAAGATTTCATGAGTATATCACAGTCCACCATCTCTCTTCCTCCAATGATCAAAATTACCAAGAGTTTTGATAATTGTGCCTGAACAACTTCATTTAACTATGATGCATAAGAAGATCAGTAAAGATCACCAAAATGTTCAGTATATAAAAATAAAATGTCCTTAAAAGCAAATGTTCATGAAAATAATGTCCTTAAAACAGATAGTCATCACTATATACTGTATTACTTATACCACCTCGTTGCTAAGAAACAACAAAAAACTTTAATTCAGAACATAATATTCTTCCTTTAGGCAAATAATACTGATTGTTGATAATTATAACAATAGTAATAATCACTGTACAATGTTCATGTAGATCATCAGTAAATATAACAGTTCCAAATACAATTAAATGACCAATATACGTTATTGCAGAAATCTTCAACTATGTCACAGTCGATCTATAAATCATGCTTTATCCAACTCAAAACCTTTAGAATACTTGAAATTAATGTTAGATAAGTACGTTCAAAATGTATACTTAATAAATGAATATAGACTGTTAAGTTTGTTATAAATTATTTTTAATCTTTCATAATTCTTTGAGTTCAAAAATACGTCCTGCAGATTTTTTCTCAATGTCTTATTTGAATTAAAATCAAAGTAGCACGGCATTAGTGGGCATCTTCCAAAGATATAGTGAACAACATCACCCTTTATGCCACATTGGCATTTATCAGATTGTGATTTATTTATTCGAAAGAGAAAAACTGGAAATGAACCATGTCCCGTCATGAAATATTGCACTACCTGGCTTGTACATACGTAATCTGTATTTACATATTTGAACACCAAATAGGTGTCTCTGCCCAAAGTGGACTCTGACCATTCAACTTGCCATTCTTTATTCATTCTATCCCTAAGGTATTTCGATATTGCAGAAACCGGAAAATCTAAATCAATTCATTCATCGTAATCGTCTTTTAAAATAGCATTTTTTGCCAAGTCATCTGCAATCTCATTTCCTTGCAGACCCGCATGCGCCTTTATCCAGCGAAGTTCAAGTTTTATCCATGGATTATCCAATAAAAGTAAATAGATATCTCTTATTATTGTATTTTTGGGGAATAATTGTTGTAATGACATTACTGATGACAATGAATCTGTGTATATCCTTGCTTTACTACATCTATTAAAAACTGTCCATTTCACTGCTTGTTTTATGGCTTGCAGCTCCGCCTGAAAAATCGTATTAAGATCATGCAATCTAAGTTTTTCTTCATAGATATAGTTATTCTTGTGAAACACTGTAAATGCAGCAGCTACTCCACCATCCATTTTAGATCCATCAGTATAGATTACAGGAAAATCTACAGTGACTATTTGTTCCATTTTTGATACCGAATTTATAATGTGTATGTTTGGCTGTATGGTATAATTTACATAGTCATAAGAACTCAGATTATCCATTAGTTTATGCCTATTTATTATAGTATTCTGAATGGAAATTTCAGTATCTTCATTTCTAACTTGATATTTCTCCAAAATCGCCTTAATCTTATGATGTATTGGTAGAACTCCCGCCAATACACAGAGAGCTTCCGTAGATGTGTTTCTATATGCTCTTATTACACTGAATAACCCCGTTCTCTGACATGAACTGATTCGTTTAATTGCCGGTTTCTTAATATCTCTAGCCCACGCCTCGCATCCATATAATATTTGTTTCTCAATAACGGTTAAGTACCATATCTTCCTGTAGTCTGCTTTAAGTCCTTTGTCTCTCCTTGACGTCCTTGCAATAGAGCCCACAAAACTTTTAATATTTTCTCTAATAACCTCAAAATGTTGCATCCATGTGAAATTACCATCAATTATAAATCCCAAATAGGTGATTGCATCTTTGACTGTAATAGAAGTGTTATCAATTTTAAAAATTGGTCTTCTGTTTTCTAATTGACACTTTCCAAAAAGCATTGACTCACACTTGTCAGTACTCAGTCTCAGTTTGTATTTTTCAGTGATATTCCTAAATAATTGAATCAAAGCATTCATTCTCTCTTCCAACTCTCTTCTGTTGTTTGCTCCTGTCAAAATGACGTAGTCATCCGCATATGAAATTATATATTTATTTATTAAACAATAATCTTTAAGAATAAAATCGGCAATCAGCAACCATAGTAGCGGCCCGAGGCAAGAACCCTGCGGACTTCCTTGGAATAATAAGAACCACTTTATTCCATTCACATAATTAAACCCTATGTACCTTTCTGAAATATAGTTTCTCAACATTGATTTCAAATATGTTGCCACAGGAAGATTTTCTATAATATGACTCATTATAAACCAGTCAGCGGAGTCAAATGCTCCCTGAATATCCAATGAGGTTAAGGCACAGTACTTATAATCCATCAAAATGTCCTTTGTACATTCCCTAAGAGCTAATAATGCCTTTACTGTAGAACGTTTCTCTCTAAAACCATATTGACTATTATTGAAGTAATTAATACTTTCCAAAGTAACCATGACCCTCTGTTTCACTATCCTCTCCAATAATTTACCCATTATCGGTAATAATGTTATTGGTCTGTATGATCTTGGATTTTTTGGATCTTTGTTTTTCTTATGGAAAAATATTACAACGCCTTTTTTCCAGCTCCCAGGAAAGTGTCCTAGTTTCAAACACTTGTTATATATATTAAGCATTATCTCAGGAAAGGTATTACATATGTGTTTTACTATTACTGCGTCAATCTTCTCCCATCCAGGTGCTTTATTCAAAGCTTGCTTCGAGAGAGCATACTTCATTTCTCTAATTGTTATCATATCCGTTGTTGGACTAAGCTCAAATTCTTCCTTTGAAGAATAATCATGAATATTTTGTGGAACTTGATCAATGCTGAAATGTTCCCTCATTAATTGATCCGCAACTTCATCATATGAGTCAAATATCTCTGAGTCCGTAAGAGAGGTAAAAATTAAGTCCGTATTATTGAGTTTCTTGCCTGCAATATATTTATACAATCCTCCATATGCATCTTGGGTATCGCTACAGTAATTGATCCATGATCTTTTCTTGGTTTCTCTAACTAACTTTTTATATTTATTTCTATGTAAAAGATAAACTTCTCTTAATTGCTCATTTTCTAAATTCTTTCTATATCTCTTATACATTGCTGTAACTTTATTTCTTTCAATTTTAATTTCCTGATTGAACCAATGGATTTTTGGTTTGTAAGTAAGTTTACGCTTCCTAAAGCTATGTTCAAGAATATCCAAAATATCATCAATGAAATTCTTCATAAATATATCCAATCCCTGTGTATTCTGAATATTATCAAAGTTTTTCTTCCAATCATTTAGTCTATTTTTAAATAACAAATCAAATTTTTTAAAATTACCGTTCTTTGTTTTAAATCTGTACTGATTTCTGTAAACTGGACTTATATTTAATTTGAATGATATATATCTATGATCGCTAAATGAAAATTCTTTTGTATCGACTGACCAATCTTCCATAATATCCTGTATAAGAGTTCCTCCGATTGTTAAGTCAGGTCTTCCCGAAAGATCTCCCTGGATGAAGGAACATGGTGCGTCTAAGTCATTCAAAATTGTCATGTTATTCATCATTAAATGATCTAATAATATTTGTCCTCTCACATCTTGCCGTGTATAACCAAGAGTCATCAAATGAGCATTAAAATCTCCAGCAACCAAGACCCTGGAGAAATCAGGGAAAATATTTTTCCACTCCTCCAAATCAGTATCTAAATTGCCTGACGGAGCCGAATATTGGGAACCCAATAAAAGTTTCTCATTAATTACATTTACAACTATAAATACTGCATTGCTCAAAACCAGCGACTGCAATGCAACATAATCCATGTTAGTAATAAAAATAAAAGCATTATTGTTAGATGAAGAAAAAGAAGGCCAGACTGTTGGAATCCCCATAGGAACCCCCGACTGGACATAAACATCCTGACAAAAGACAATGTCAATACCATTTTTTAAAACATATGTGACCAAAGCATCACTGGCATCCATACAATGATGCATATTAATTTGCAGACACTTAATAAATGAGTTCCCAGAAACAGCCCCTGAGTCGCCCTTAGCTACGTTGAGGGGGTACCATTGGCATAATACTCTCCCTATATCTTACAAAAGATGGGCACTGTGCACTATCTGCTCTATGATCACTCTCTACTGTAGGATCTTCAAAATAACAATTTGCACATCTAATTGTATCTGATTTACAATCTTTCGTGCTATGTTCCTCTGCACATTTTGCACACTTCAATGTTCCCTTACATGAGTTCGCATAGTGCCCATAAGCCTGACAATTGAAACATCTAATTATATTTATGTAATTGACTACTCGGTATCTGTCAAAGTCCACACAAATTCTCTTAAGATTAATCAACCAATCTCTTCCCTTCTCATCCACATCGATAAGCCAATTTACTTTTCCCATCTTAGTTTTTATCTTTCTGACAATCTCAAAATCCAAATGTGTTTCTCTATATAACTCTATCAATGCATTTCTTGTAGACCTATCGAGTGACGGATTCTTCAATCTCTCCGATAGTCCTCTTACTACACCCTTCTCCACAACTGATTCCTCCAAGGCCCTTCGTATTGAATCCGTGACCACATCCTCACCCAACTCCGGGTCTACACTAAGCAGGAGAACCCTCTCTCTTCTTCTAACCGGAATGTTAATCTTTACCCTGGATTGTAGAGGCTCATCCTTATCAAGTACCTCTCTCAACAATTCTGCTTCCTCCCTTGATTTCATTTTAATTATGATCTGACCCTTCTGAGTCGTCAACACATCTCTCGGAGTAGGAATATCTACATCTGCATTACATATCTCCTTTATATTCTTTCTTATATCATTCAAATCAGTTTCTGTATCCAATTTTGACACAAGTACCACATGGTCATCTCGTCTCCTAGTCACTTGTTTTTCATCCTTTCTCTGTTCTTTCTCTTCTGCCTGGGTCACCGGAGCTGAGATCTTTTCCGCAATGTCTCTCAAAACCTTATCATGTTCCACTCTGTCTTCCAGTTTTGTAGACAATATTACATTTTCTTTAAAAATCATCAAGGACCTTTCTTGTATATATCCTGCAATATTTTTATACATCGAGATCAGTCCTGCCGAAACCTTATTTTGTTTTTGTCGATTATTCTCTAACCACGTATGCATCCTTTCTGTAAGTCTCTGAACCATAACTGGAAGATCCAAATCCTTCACTACATCAATCCACTCATCTGTATTCTCAGCGGCCGTGGACATCGTTTCCCCAAGCAAAAACAATCACCTTTTAAAGAACTATAATCAAAACTGTTACCAACTAACCAATACTGTAAACCAATTGACAGCCTACCGACCAAAACAATCCGTATAGAGAGGCAATGCAGAGACCAGACCCCACACCAGCGTTTGCTCACAGACGGAACAACAATAGTACCCCTATGACAAATTGGCTTCAAATGAGCAGAGATTGCTGAAGGGGCATTCACACTATGAACAAACTTTCAGCATATATGTATGGGAGGACTGAGTCCAAAATCCCAAAATGCCGATGATTATAATAAACGGCTGAGCCAAAAAGGCAGACAATCACCAGTAATTAATAACAATAAAACTATTCTCTAAACTCAAATCTAGACCCAACCAGGGAGCACAACCCAGAATAATCAAGCTCCAAATAAAAATTTAAAAGTAATTACCATAATCATCCGATTACCAAATAAACAACCGACTTATCCAGAGTTACCTAGCAACAACAAAATCAACAATACTACAGTAACTATAGCAACCAATAAGAAGAACGCAAAGCAAACAAACAATCCGACTCACCAAGCAAGCAATGAGCCACCCCACTGTTCCCTAGCAACCAACAACAGAAATACACAACAACCTCACCACGTGATAGTCGAAAAAATCAGGGAAACCAAACAAGTACTCTAATCAAGTAACTAACAGCAAATAACTATATCTCAACCAACACACCTCAACCAGTAAACTAACTCCTCTCAAATAAAGTTATCCCAATTTCATACGTCATAAAAACACACTAGCGCTAACCAATCCAAAAAATACACGGCTTACACGGCGAACGAAATTAAACCTGCAGCCAAAAACGACTCAACTTAACAATTAACAATCAAGATGGAGTCATCAACAACGTGAACCGCCCACTACAAATCACAAAGTCTCAAAATAATCAATAATAAACAGAAATTAACAACGATTACCACAGGAAAAGTACATCAGAAGGTAAGTAAATCAACTAGAATACTAAATTATATAATTAAGGTGTTATAATCATGAATATTAATGCATAATAAGTAGAAATAAAGTAAAGATGAAAGTTCCGCAAAAAGTAAACAATAAATGGCGAACTTTCAAAAAGTAAGCTAACAAGCTTATTAATATTCTCTACAGTGTTAAATAAGTAAGCTATGTTAATATACTACAATATAAATCAATAAATAGACCAGATAAATAAATATTATATGTTAATTTGACAGTATTACAAGATTGATAAACAAGATAGGCCTGACGCCAACGTGACAAAATTTCAAAGTCCAGAAATTAACAATTATACATAAAATAAATCAAAATAATTTAAACATAGTTAATGTATAACATATTAGTGTGGATTATGTGCAAAAAACAAAATCGCCGGATGAATAATTACCAAAAAAACTTTGAAAAGTTCAGGAGCTCCAAGAAAGTACGTACTACAGCAATGGCAGACGAGGGGAAAGTCGGGGGTGGTTGCACAAAAAGTCGCCAAATCCGTCGCCAACTTGGCGACATTTGGCGATATATCGCCAAATTTGGCGACAAAAATAAGTCGCCAAAACCATCGCCAACTTGGCGATAAACCCATTCCTTGGCGATTTTTCCATAGACTTCCATTATAAAGATGAGGGTGTAAGGTTGTTTTCCTTGCAAACCATCTGAGGCCTTTAGCATTGAGTTACATGATGCTCAATAGGAAATACATTAATAATACTGCAATTTTCACAATAATAAAATAAAATAAATTTAAACAAATGGAATATTTACAGATATATACACAATTCATAACATTGCCCCCCTCTAAAGGACTGCACGTCCCGGGCAGTTCAACCTTTGATCGGAAAGCAAACCCGTTGCCAACAAATGCTATACTATTCAAAACACTTAAAGAAAACATGCAAAATAACCATTAAACACATTCATAATGCTGAATTATACAAAATATACACTCATTTAAAAAAAAATTAAATTAAATTAAAGCATAGACATCATTACATACAAGTATTTAAATAATAATAACATTAATAATGATAATGCTAAGCAAAAGAAATTATTACATTAACTTATATACAAGACCATGGTCATACTAATTTACATTATTTACATTACACTATTTACAATTAATGAACTAAGTACTATGGCCATTGTATGGAGCCAGCCTGTCGTAATGAACGACTCTAGGCTTCGAACTTGGTGACTTTCGGATCCGAATTACGACATCGTTCAGTCTGTTTAGGACTGTATAAGGCCCGTCCCAGTGCGATTGCAGTTTGGGAAAAAGTCCTTTACGTCGAGTCGGATTATAAAACCAAACCTTATCACCTTCTTTGAATTGATGTCCCGTGGCTTTCGTGTCGTACCTGGTCTTCATCTTCTCCGTCTGTATATTGATCCGCTCTCGAGCCAAGTTGTGGACGTCTTCAAATCGTGCCTGGAGATTCTGCACGTATCCCTCTGGCGATGAAGGCGCATCTGGAGGGCGACCAAAAATCAGATCACAAGGTAGACGAAGATCACGACCGAAAAGCATCTGAGACGGGGAATAGCCGGTTGTTTCATGGACGGCGCTGCGATAAGCGAGAAGAAACAAGGGAAGTTTTTGGTCCCAGTCTTGTTGGTTTCTTGAGAGTAGCAGTGAGAGATTTTTGAGGATGGTACGATTAAATCTCTCAACCATGCCATCCAACTGTGGATGTAAAGGCGTCGTCCTAGTTTTGTCCATTCCGAGAAGTTGACAGAGACCCTCAATCACAGCAGAGATAAAATTTCTCCCCTGGTCCGAATGCATTTGGAGAGGGACTCCATACCTTGATATCCACTGGTGTACCAAGGCATTCGCAACCGTAGAAGCTTCTTGATCAGGGATGGCATAAACTTCAGGCCATTTTGTGAAATAGTCCATGACAACAAGGAGGTATTTGTTGCCATCAGCACTTCTTGGCAGAGGACCTAGGATGTCAAGGGCGATGCGTTCAAAAGGTGCTCCTACATTGTAGAGATGTAGTCTTCCTCGGCTACGTTTCTTTGGTCCTTTCCGAGCTGCACATGCATCGCAAGATTTGCACCATTGTTCGACGTCAGCTCTCGCTTTTCCCCATAAGAAGCGCTCTCGGACTCTGTGTAATGTTTTCATGACTCCAAAATGGCCACCAGTGGGACTGCCATGTAATTCTTCGAGGACCTCTGGGATTCGAGATCGAGGAAGTACCAACTGCCACCGAGATGTTTTCCCATCTTCCGATTCGAATTTTCGGAACAGGACGCCATTCTTGACGTGGAGGGAGTTCCAAAGAGCCCAATATTGCTTTGTCGTAGGACTGTAAGTCGAGATGTCTTTCCAACTGGGCTTCGTGCTAGAAGATTCTAATAACTCCAAGATTGGTTTGATGTCAGAGTCTGCCATTTGATCCTCTCGAATCTTCTCATCACTCCAGGGATCTGGTGGCGTTGATAGTGAAGTCTTCGTCTGGCGTATGACATGTTCGGGATTATACTTGTTCTCCGCTCTGGAACAATAGCGACAACTTTCGGGACACGGTCTTCTTGATAAGGCATCAGCATTTCCATGCGATGAGCCTTTACGATGCCTGATGTCAAAGTCGTATTCCTGGAGTCGTTGTATCCATCTGGCTACTTGGCCCTCTGGGTTCTTAAAATTCATCAGCCATGTTAGGGATGCGTGATCAGTACGAAGGAGAAATTTCCTGCCATAGAGATAGTGATGGAAGTGTTCTATGGCTTTTACTATAGCTAATAACTCCTTACGAGTGACGCAATAATTCCGCTCTGGTTTCGATAAACATTTGCTCCAGTATGCTACGACTCTTTCTTGGCCATCTATTTCTTGGGAAAGTACAGCACCGACACTTTCATGACTAGCATCCGTGTCCACAATGAATTGTTTGTCGGGGTGTGGATAGGTTAGGACTGGAGAGGATGTGAGAGCTTCTTTCAGCTGCTGGAAGGAATTCTCGCATTCTTGTGTCCATATAAACTTCTGCTTGCTTTCAGTGAGCCAATGCAAGGGTCTTGCGATGTTGGAGAACCCCTGTACAAACTTTCTGTAATAAGTGCATAGTCCCAGAAAGCTTCGCAACTGATGGACGTTTTCCGGACGCTTCCAGTTCTTTACTGCAGACACTTTTTCAGGATCTGTTCGAACACCTTCAGCTGAGATGATGTCTCCTAAATAATTTACTTCGCGTTGGAAGAACTTGCATTTCAGAGGGTTCAGCTTTAAATTCGCCGCTCTTAGCTTCGTTAACACTTTTCGAATATTTCCAAGATGTTCTTCAAACGTGCGGCCACCAATGATGACGTCATCTAGGTAGATGAGACAAGCTTCAAAAGTCAGACCCTTTAACACTGTCTCCATGAGGCGCTCGAACGTTGCTGGAGCATTGCAGAGCCCGAACGGCATAACTTTAAATTGCCAAAGTCCTTGTCCAGTAGTAAATGCGGTCTTCTCTTTGTCATCAGGATGGATCTCTACTTGCCAATATCCACTCTTCAAATCCAGCGTGGAAAACCATTTATGTCCTGAAAGAGTATCTAGCGTGTCTTCTATTCTTGGAAGAGGATAGCTGTCCTTCTTCGTGATATCGTTAAGTTTACGATAATCCACACAAAATCTTGTGGAGCCATCTTTCTTTCAGACCAACACGATGGGAGAGGCCCACGGAGTTGATGACGGTTCGATGATGTCACTATCCTGCATCTCTCGTAAGAGCTTAGAAACCTCTTCTTGTTTTGCGAACAGCAAGCGTCTTGGATGCTGTTTAATCGGTGGATGGTTGGCAGTATCAATTCTATGACGTGTCAGTGAAGTGCGCCCTATATCACTCTCGTTTTGTGAAAACACATCCTTAAATTCCTGGAACAGTATTTCTGCGGCATGTCTCTGTTCAGGAGATAAATTTTCATTTCGTCCAATTACAGGTGTTAAACTTGTAGGCGGCTCCGATAACGTCAAGCTCGGGTCTTTGCAAACACAGGTGACTGGAGCACAGGTAGCAAGCACTTCACCCTTCTGGATAATTCTAGACTTTTCACTTACATTCGCCATCCTCATGGGTATCACATCTCTCGACAGATCTACCAGCGCTGATGCTATTAGCACTCCTTTTGGGCTCTTCTCAGGATATCCAACCAAGCAACATTGAAAACTACTTTCGTTCTCAGTTAATCCAGGTATCATCATTTCGGTCCGAGGAGGGATGATAACATCTGCCTTGGCTGTAATCCGTTGAATAGACACGGACTCATTTCCAAGTTTGAAAATAGTGACATCTTCTTGAGCAGAGCGTAACTCATTCTTCTTAAAGTCCAGTGTAAATCCATGCTCTTTTAAAAAGTCGAGTCCGAGTATGAAAGGATCTGAAATATCGGCCACGTAGACTGTATGGCAATAAGCGGCGTTCCCTAACATTATTTTCAGTGTCATTCTTTCATGCATATCGATCTTATCTCCGGTCACAGTTTGAAGAATAACACGTGGCGTGGTCCAGAAGAGTTTTTCTTTCAGCCGCTGAGCTAGATCTTTCCGAATGATGGTCACATTGGCTCTTGTATCGATGATCATATTACAGGGCAAATCATTCACATTTCCGACTAGAAAAACTCCGTTCTCGCCGTAACTTCTTGCAGAAATTTCACATACTTGAAAATGGGGCTTCTCAAAATCTGGCAACCTCCGCCCCGCAAGATGGCCATTAATCAGTTTTCCTGTACCTCCTTTAGCGGGAGAGATATTACCTTCGGTGCTGGGTCGTCTTGGGCAGTCGATTTGGATATGGCCTTCTCCACCGCATTTCCAGCACTTGATCTTCCTGTAAGGTTTGTTGGCCATTAAGGAGTTCATCTTTCTCATTATGTCATTCATCTGCTGCTGTAAGCGCTCCACAGCTCTATTCGACGTCTCAGGTAGGTTGACTGCTCGCACAAAGTGTCGATCTTTCCTAGTAGCTTGCTGGGCTGCCTCGAATTTCAGAGCGTAAACCAAAGCCCC
This sequence comes from Maratus michaelseni, assembly GCA_963931845.1. Taxonomy (NCBI): domain Eukaryota; kingdom Metazoa; phylum Arthropoda; class Arachnida; order Araneae; family Salticidae; genus Maratus; species Maratus michaelseni. The sequence continues at coordinate 139,877,063 of OZ007587.1, read as the reverse complement.
TTTTAAATCTGCAATCCGGAGTGCTGTCTGGATCTCAGGGTCACGCACACCATCGATAAAATGCTGCAGAGCCAAGCTTTCTCTAAATTCAGTCGGGCAGTCCGGATAAGCAAGATGGGAAAGTCTCTCGATATCCGTAGCAAGCTCTTGCAGGGATTCAGTGGATTTCTGCTGTCGAGATTTGAGCTGGAGTCTGCTATATTCCTTCATGCATTTCTCGCCAAAGCGCAATTCTAAGGCACTTACGAGCGTTTCAAAATCCAGCGGTTTATTTGCAGGCAAAGTCTGTAGGACGTCGGCAGCATCAGCTCGTAGAGAAGCAGCTAACTGGCAAGCCTTTGTCTGGGAATCCCATCCATTGGCGTCCGCTACGATCCCAAATTGTGTCTTAAATCTGGCCATGAGGATTTTCCGTCATAGGTCGAGAGCTTAATAAAGGCCCGAGGAAGCATATCTGGATACTTGATTTCTTCGGAATAGTTTCCGGCAGTTATCTTCTGTTTCTTGAATTTTTCCAAATCTTTTTTTACATTCTCTATGCTTTCTTCAACGGTCTTGGCGATCTTTTGAAATTTTTCTTCTACGGTTTTGGCTGTCAATTGAACGTTTTCTTCTATTTCTTGAAATCTTCCTTCAAATTTGTTTTCCACGCTGTCAATTCTTTCATTTAAAGATGTTATTTTATTATCTATTAATTCTTTCAACTCGCCAAGGTTAGTTGACATCTCCTTCATTTCAGCCTGGTTTGCAGTCATTTTCTCGTCTATCTCAGTCATTTCCTTCTTCATTTCTTCTTTCAACTCGCCAAGGTTGGCAGTCATTTTCTCATCCATCGCTGACATATCCTTCTTCATTTCAGCCTGATTCGCAGTCATTTTCTCATCCATAGCTGACATATCCTTCTTCATTTCTTCTTTCATCTCGCCAAGGTTGGTTGACATCTCAGCCTGATTCGCAGCTAATTTCTCCAATAATTGTTTCAGTTCACCCTCCATTGCTCTGGTGATCGGCATTCAACCCCACTCCTGACACCAAATGTTGTGAGCTCGGGGTTCGAAAGGACTGATGCCAATATATAAGAACAATCAAAAGGCTTTATTCACTATAAACAGTGCAATACGAACACCAATATCTTCTGAAAATTATATTCTGAAGATATTCAGTAATCTTCAAATCCAATAAAAGCACAGCAAAATTTCACACAGAAACAATGCGTTCAATACGACGTATCAACGACAAAATCAATCCGAGAAACACAGTTCTCAATGCAAAGCCTCTCGTATGAGTTCAATCGCAGTTGACAGACAACTAACTGAACTGAACTGGTGGAGGTCCCTTATATAGGCTTTAAAGATAACTGTAGAATTTTCCAGAGCCTTCAGATGCTAGAAATTACCAGAAAGTGCTTTAACTTTCGATAGAGAACCTAAGCGAGAAAGGATCCCAATGTACAGGTATAAGGGGGGGTGGTTGCACAAAAAGTCGCCAAATCCGTCGCCAACTTGGCGACATTTGGCGATATATCGCCAAATTTGGCGACAAAAATAAGTCGCCAAAACTATCGCCAACTTGGCGATAAACCCATTCCTTGGCGATTTTTCCATAGACTTCCATTATAAAGATGAGGGTGTAAGGTTGTTTTCCTTGCAAACCATCTGAGGCCTTTAGCATTGAGTTACATGATGCTCAATAGGAAATACATTAATAATACTGCAATTTTCACAATAATAAAATAAAATAAATTTAAACAAATGGAATATTTACAGATATATACAAAATTCATAACAATATTATTTATGGATTGGGTAAAACTTGCATCAATTAGGAATCTGCAACATTTATAATTTAAGCATTGAGGTTCAATCCGAATTTTGAAAGCCTGCTCAAGGTTAAAAGTTTAATTCTTGCGTTTTTACTTTCTTCTATCTTTACAAGAAGAAAGTATTGGATTCATGAAAATTTTCGACTTCTGGTTTTCGACGGATTTATACGTTTTAGAAGGTCCTGAACACGGATTGATTGTTTTTAGAACATGTACGTCTGTGAGTCTGTGATTCTGTCTGTCTCTCTGTGATAAAAATTTTGTGGGCGCTCTATCTCAAGAACTAATGCACGAAATTCAATAAAACTTAAGATTGAGTTAGCTCCTGATATAAGTTGGTGCTGATTAGTTTTTGGTGAAAATCGTCCGACAGGTGGTGCTGCTATGCTGCATTTTTCGAGATTTCCGCAGTAGCTCTATCTCAAGAACTAATTCACTTATTTTCATCAAACTTCAGATTCAGTTAGAACTTGACATAAATACTCGCTTATTATGTTTTGGTCTACATATCCTAACAGGTGGCGCTGGTATACCACTTTTTTATTATTACGATAGCTATATCTCAAGAACTAATGCACGGAATTTCATCGAACTTCAGATTCTGCTAGACCTTGACATAAATAGATGCTGCTTACATTTTGGTATAAATAGCCCAGCAGGTGGCACTGCTGTGCTACTTTTTTATTATTATCAGGACAACTATATCTCAAGAACTAATGCACGGATTTTCATCAAACTTCAGATTCAGTTAGACTTTTATGCTACATTTGAGAGGATTAACAGGATTTTAGCAATAGTCATATCTCAAGAACTAATGCACGTAATTTAATAAAACTTTAGATTCAGTTAGACTTTGATATAAAATGGTGCTGATTTTTTTTAGTGTATACGAAACCTGTGTGAGATAGAAGAAAGTTTTGGGATTAGCACATCCGACTAGTTTAAATTTGTTTTTGTTTTCGTAAAAGCAAAATGCACATACCTGCGATATAGTAATCTCAGTGCTAACGTACTTTATACGCCTTGAGATTCATCACCAAGTTAGCTTAGTGGTACTAGCATCCAAAAAATAAATAAATAAATAAATAAATAGAATCGAACCCTTAATCCCTCCTTCCGTCAATCTCTAATCATCCATAGCCCCCCCTGCCCCTATACAGGAATAAAGTACAGGTTTTGTAAAATTTTTATTGAAATGCTGTAAAATTCTCTTTATCAATTAGTTTATTTTATTTGTTTTTAGCCGCCTTATTTCCGGAAACTTATTCATTTTTTCTTTAAATTCTTTATATTATTTGTTTTTATTCCTTCATTCTTCCCTCAACTTATTTTCTCATGTTTTTCTTTATATTATTAATTTTTAATTGTTTTTATTCCTTCTATCTTTCCACAATTTCTTTCTTCATTTATTTTTCTTTCTTCATTTTAACTGTTTAGATTCTTTCTCCTTGCAACCTATTTTTTTATTTTTTATTTCTATTAATTAATTTAATAAAATGTCTTAAATAATGTGTTTAAAATTATTCCTCAAAACTTTTTTTCTCTTTTCTTCTTTTATTTTGGTTATATTTTTTTGTGATAAAACATTAACATATTTACAAAAACATGTAAAATTTGGAGGTTCCGTTAATTAAAGGTAATTAAATAAATCATCGTTAATTTACCCTTCTATAAAATATTTAAATCACTTAACCCTTTCGGTCTGGTGTAGTATTAATAGTAAATGTCTTTCAATCAGTATTATTTTGTCTTAATAATTATTTTCGTTATTATATTTCTGTAATAGCAGTAGTATGTGTCTATACATTTATTATTATGACTTCTTTTATGCTTTAGCATTAGGTAATAATATAATAATAACAATTTTCTTAATTCTCTTTGCACCGTTGGCGATTCTTTTATTTCAACCATATGTTTCACTCTTTAAATTTAAAATTGGGGCTACTTTTTTGAACGTATAAATTGTGATGAAATATAAAAAATATCAGAAAATGTTATGTATGTTTAATACTATTGTAATAAGACACTTTCCCAAACGTCTTCAAAATTTCTTCCTTAGTCTATTGTCATCACATGAATAGCAAGTAAAATAAATATTTTGTTAGATTTCAGTAAATGGCATATCCGTTAAATTCAGTAACATTTAAACTTTGTGGTTTGGATAACTACTTTTAATATTATTAAAGTAAATTAAATTTTCACAAAAACTGAAAAAAAAAGTCGGACCCGAAAGGGTTAAATGAATGAAAAAATTTAGTTAATTCAATATTATAAGAAATAATATTTCCTATAAATTCTTAACTTTTACAATGATTGAAGATGAAAGCGTGATAATGCGATGATTAAAAATCCTTATTATTGTAAATTATCATATTTAAAACTTTTTTGAAAAAAAAAATAGTTTTGCCGCATTTTAAAGGCATACTAACAATTATTGTCTTTTCATTTTTGTTATTTTAATATATATATTTCATTTACAGATATCAATTACCGCATAAAATTAATTTAAAATGATCTTTATACCACCAACAGAATAAATATGCCATAATAAACGCATGTCTTCAAAATTAAAATGAAATTTTTATCACGTTGCTGAAAGGAATTGGAAGAGCAGGTTCTTTCACATGTATGATTCATTCATTTTCACTCTTTCTTTCCTGCAACTTATTTCGAATAAAATAATTTTCGCTTCGCAAGTTATTTCCTGATTTCACCGCTGTTACTGCACCGAAAATTAATGATTTTGTATCCCATTTCGGATGCATTTTTTATTTCCTTACCTTGCACTTCGTGTATTATTATTTTCACTTTTACGAAATATCTCCGGTAAGAATGCACAGTGGCATCGATTCAAACTTCTCGGCAATTAATATTGGTGATTTATATGCTTGAAGGAAATATTTTCAGAAGTTTGTGCCTAAAATTATATTTAAATAAACCTCAACGTATTACCGAAAAGAGCATTGTACATTCAGAATGCGTGATTTGCAACGAAAATAGAAATTACAAAAGATATTAACAGTTTTTTTTTCTTCAAACAAATTTTCAACGAAATATTTTTTAGTGCTATTAAAATTGTGGGTATATGTGTGCGTCTATATATTTACCCACGCATATAACAAATGATTTTTTGAACAAATGAATTTATGCCATTTCATATTAGTTGCTAATTATCGTTTTTTCATCGTTTTTATCGTTTTTTTTCATTTGTTTAAATTAGAGGAATAATTTCCAGTTTAATATTCTTCATTAAGCATTTTGTTTTTTCACGTACACCTCCTAACATTACATTTACCTGTTCGAAGCATGTATGGCATGATAAGTAATAAATATAGCTTAATTTATTGTAAAATATTTTCTGTTTGAGTGTATTGTAACATTGATCTGGTGATATCTAAACTTGAAAGTTTTCTAGAGAGTAATTAAAAATCGAATTATAAATTCCAAAATTGGAACTCCTAGCGTATAAATATTAGAAATTTCGAATTACCCATGTGCAAAATTTCTTGACTCATTGTCCAAGAGATTTTGGCGCAATCTCTTGCAAAAAGAATAGAAAAACATTTTTTGTATGTTTAATTTTTGTACATATAGAGATAATCGTACCGAAAATTGTTTATATAAAAATATTCTCTCAGTTTTGTAACAATGTTCAAAATGTACCGCGCTACACTACAAACAACTGTAAACTAGTCGTTGGGGGCCACCGTAATACTTACCCATCATGGATATGCATAATGTAAAATATTAAAATAAAAATGTGTAAACTACTTATAAAATGCATTGCAATTCAAATAAAATCGTGGCTTGATGACGTCATAAACTTTAAAGGCTCGATTACTGAATTGCTTGAAAGAGGTTTTTCCTTATAACTCCAAAAATAATAATCCTATTAACTAGCGTTTTATTGCATCTGATTAAGCGTCAAATTTCCAATTAAAATATATCTTTAAAGTCAAATTTGGATAAAATACAGGGTCATGAAAAATCGAAGAGTGTGGAACATAGGATTACAAATATCTCGGCAACTATGTATATGTTACGGTCAATATGATTAATACGGTTATTACTAATAATAATCCGTTTTTATTAATAATAACCGGTTTTTATCAATAATGACCGGATTAATCATATTGACCGTAACATATATACATACATATATATTCTTTTCCTTTACATCGATCAATAACCAAAAAATAATAAAAATAAAAATACATTTTTACCAGCAAAACACTAAATAAACTTTAAGATGCGCACATCTTTGAGATTAAAGTTTAATTTTTTAACTTATTGGCGAGAGAAAGCTGAAGAGCAAGTTCCTTCACGTGCATGATTCATTCTTTTTCACTCCTTCTTTCCTGCAACTTATTTCGAATAAAATAATTTTCGCGGCATTGTTGCAATTTATTTCCGGATTTTGCCACTGTTACTGAAAAGAAAATTAATGATATTTTGTCCCGTTTCGGATGCGATATGAAGAAATTTTTATTTCCTTGCACTTCGTGTATTGTTATTTTAACTTTTAAGAAATATCACCGGTAAAAATGCACGCAGGTATTGATTCACACTTCTCGGCAATTAATCTTAGTGATTTAAGTGTTTGAAAGTATTATTTTTAGAATTCAAAAAGTTTATGCCTGAAATTATATTTAAATGAATCTATGTGCGTTTTCGAAAAAAGAGATGGCATATTGAGAGTGCTTGATTTGAAACGAAAATGTAAATTACAGAATATTTTATTTTTATTCCTAAAAAAATATTTCTATGAAATGTTTCTGATGTAGATATATGTGAAAGGCTATATTTTTATATTTTATAAAAAAAAAAATCTACGTATGTTTGTAATAAATCATGTTTTCAAACTATAATTTAATGTCATTTCATATTTGTCGCTAAATATCTTTGTTTTTTTTGCTCTAACAATTCTGTGCTTCCAGTGTCTCATGTCCGTTACTTAAAAAAAAAAAAAAATAGATTGCTTGAATGCTACCAGCTTTTTGAAATAGAAATATTCCCCTTACTCACGCATATAACAAATGATTTTTTGAACAAATGAATTTATGCCATTTCATATTAGTTGTTAATTATCGTTTTTTGAACGATAATTATCGTTTTTTGCCCATGCGAGGATTTCGCACTGCAGTCTAATATTTTGAGCAATATCTACTATTTTTTAGATGCAGGTTTAAACTTCTAAAGAAAAATTAAGTACAAAAATATCTGCTAACAGCATTAGTGAAACCAGAATATCATCTCATTTATGCCATCAAAGTTACTGTAAAACTGATCGAAGATAGCAAAATTCACACGCGAAAAAAAACATTAGCAATCGTATTTTAACTGCATTAGAGGATGGCGTTATCCACTTCGTTATCCCCCCCCCCACCTCCCAAAAAAAGGAATATTTTTAAAATACAATTTAATCTAATGTAACCAAGCATACTCACAGCTTCGATCGATCGGTGGTGTATTTTTCTTCTAAACATTCCAATTTCAATTTTGATTTTTAATCATAAATATAAAATAAACCCGTGCGGAGACACCACACTTTATATTTTTTGTACTAATTATTTTTTATAACCATTGCTGAACATGATGTACCGCGGTATTTTATTTTTGTGGCAACATTGATTTGGGAAAACTTTTCATTTCAATTATGAAAACAATGCTAATTTAATTTTTAATTACCTGCAATTTTTAATAAAAAAACATGCTTTAACGAAATGTGAGTGTACTATATCAGAAGCCGGTTCAAAAATCATTTCTTCATTTGTTGTTCTGTAAAGGCATAGACAAAAGGATGTTGGCAAATTAAATAATACATGTGATTTAAAGTCGAAAATTAGGCGAATTTACCATTTAAAAAATCTGGTGGCAATCAAGCAATCGTGATTTTTTTTTTTTTAAGTAGATCTCTGGCAACATATGCGTGTTCCCGTTTCACATTCATTAGGATGCAATGATGACTTTCTTATTACAGATCGTGTATTACTATTTTTGTACTTTTACAAAACATATTTATTAATATGAGCAATATATATTGTAACAATTTCAGTAAATCTCTCACAGTCTGCTAATTAGGCAGAGTAATCAAAGATAGAAGTTCCCAAGAGTTGGAAAACTTTTCTCACGCTTAGCTGTGGGGGTGACAAGAATGCCGGTTACTACAATAGGAAAAGATGAGCTTCGATCAATCTTGTGAAACTGAAATTGCTAGACAGCAAATATTTCTCTGATCTGACCGTCTATATGTGGGGTCTCAGATCGTGGGAATTTCCTGCGTGAACATTTAAAAGTTCAGTAAGACCTCCCTAAAAAGGCTTTATCCAATGACGTAAACTAAAACTTTTTTTGATTGGTGATCGGAGAATCTTTTGTTCGAAGAAACGGACCGGAGAAGAGGATCGAGAGGAGGTTAGTTGGAGTTTCGGCAGGAGAACGAGTGTTGGTGGAAAACACTCATCTCAGGACAGGTTTGCTGACAGATTTTTGAATGAGAGAGTGCGATCTCTCTGAAGTCAACGCAACAGCCTTGGATTTGGTCTTTCGGAGAGAGTGAAAAGTAGCTCTAGTTAAGACTTTAAGATTTTAAAACTACTGTAAAAGACTGGACTATTTGGTGATTTGCTATAAATTACAAGTCGAGCGAACTCAGCTAAAAAAAATTGTTGTAAATAATTTTTACCTCTAGAAATTTCAAGAACGCTTTTTAAATAAAATTTGTTCTGAAATATTTAATGAAGGTGATCCATTGTGAAATCGGCTCCACGCTACCCCATTTCAAAAACACACAACATCGTGGATTCTTTACAGCTGGTGGCAAGCGAGTCGGATATTTCGACAAAAATTTATTAGCATTAGTGAAGAGAGTCCAGACAGTAGCAGTGACGCCCGCCCGCATCTAAGAGCGCAAGATCTGACGCCAGTTCAGGAGAGGAAAGCAGAGACCGAAGCAAGCCCTTGCATTGTCACGACAGACCGCAGTTCCGTCCTGGAAGCAAGTCCGTGTTTACAGAGAACAAGCCCGAAGCAAGCCCTTGCATTGTCACGACAGACCACAGTTCCGTCCTGGAAGCAAGCCCGTGCTTACAGAGAACAAGTCCGAAGCAAGCCCTTTCTAGGAAACATCAGGAGTCGACAAACCGAGATAACCTGTGAAATCGACGACGTCTAGGCCAGACCCGAAACCGGCGACAGATGATGCAGACAAAGACTGTAGAAAAGGTAAGCTCAATTCATTTTTGAGTGGCTCTCATTTTGTTTACATATTCTTTGTTGAGGAAAATTCATTTCTGAGAAATTTTTTATTTGAATATTGATATATGATAAATTATGATAAATTTTTAAATCTAATAACTTTTAACATATTTGGAAAAATATATGTATATTTGTTATCAGCATAAAATTTGACAGTGTGAATTTTCTTTTGGCAGTAAAATAATATAAGGATTGTCAGGCTAAATGTGTATATATATAATTTTTTTTCTCGAAAAAAAAAAAAGAGATAAAAATTTTGATTTTTCAAATAAGTCGATTGTCTAGTTATTCATGATTGAAAGATTTCAAAGGTGTACTTTTTTATATTATTAGTGAAACAATAGATGTTGTTGATAATCAAATATTTTGAATATGTGATGTTAGGAAAATTTTTTAGCAGTTGCAAAAAGTGGTCATTTTGTTACCTGCGGGGTCAGAAATATCAAGTATTGGTTGAATTATGAGCACAGAATTTCAAATTTCTAAATTTGTTTTAAATTTGGATGACCTACACCAAAACGTGTCAGTGTATTGAAAATTTTACAATATTGAAAATTTATTTTTATATGTATACTATTTTTATTATTCCTCAAATTGAATTGTATTTAAAATTGTTAGTATTATGTGGGTAGTAGCAGAAAATTTTCCATAAAGTGTTAGAATCCCTGTTGCATAAGTTAGCGAGCGAAACTATCATTTTCATCTTTATATTGTATTTACATAAAATTTTAAAATGCAAGAAGTAACTGATCTGAAACAGTGCAGGAAAATTGATTTGCAGAATTTAGCGGAAGAATTGGGAGTGGAAATAGGGAAAAATGACAGGATACCGGTAATTATCCAAAAAATCGAAGCTGCCGATGATTACGATAAAGATTTTGCATTTACGCAAGCTGCGTATATCATAAAAGATCGCGAAGACAAGATAGCCGCGGATAAAGAGGAAAAACAAAGGGAATATGAGAGGGAGAAAGAAGAAAGAGAAAGAGAGGAAAAACAAAAAGAACGCGAATTTACGTTAGAACAACTTAGATTGACGCAAGATGCAAATAGACGTAGTTCAACTAACAGTACCGGGTCGGAACGCCCACCTAAATTGCCGCTTCGAACAATCATGCATCGATTTGATCCAGAACGCTCGGATATAACTTTGTTTTTAAATTTGTTCGAACGACAGGCGACCAAAGCGGAAATAGAGACAGGTGACTTAGTGACGCATTTATTAGCTTTAGTGCCGGTAGAAATTGCAGAGTTAATTTTAAGGGAACCGCAAGATCAGACGGATAACTTTGAATACGTCAAAAAGTTTTTGCTTGAACGATTCCGTATGAGTCCCGAATCGTATCGTCAAAAATTAATGAAACATCCACGCAATCCAGATGCTCCATGGAAAGATATTATTTTTGAACTCAATAGTTATTTAGAGGGTTGGTTAAATGGGTTAGATGTTACGGATTTCAGTAGTCTGAAAAATTTATTGATAACTGACCAGATCAAGCTCCGTGCTTCTAGTGAAATGAAAGAGCATTTCATTGATTCGTGGGCAAACTACAAAGACCCGTTAGTTTTGGCAAAATGTCTGGACGAATATGAAGCAGTGAAAGGGATTTCAGATAAAAAAGAGAATGCGAGATCTTTTTATGATAGGAAATCTGAAGAAACGAAACTCGAGGGAAATTCTGGAGAAGAAAAAAATTCCGACAAAAAAATAAATTGGCGAGACAAGGAAATTAAAGACAGGGAACGTATCTTTGAACGAAAGAGACGTTGCCATACGTGTGGAAGCGAATTTCACCTTATGGCACGTTGTCCGAAAAGACAAAGGGATATTACGGAAGTAAAATCTTTCGAGAGCATAAATCACTTAGGCGATATAAGCGAAGACAAAAGCTTGTTCCGACCTTTTTTGAGTGAAAACAAAATAAATGGGAAGAAGGCGTGTGTACTTAGAGATTCAGGTAGCTCGTATTGTGTTTGCCCATGGAATTTGGTAAATAAGAGCAAATTAGGCAATGAATATGTTTGGCTTAAACAGACATTTGATAAATATCCAAAACGATTTAGAGTGGCACGTATAAAAATGGAAATAAAAGGTCTCGGATATGTAAATACGAAAGCGGCAATCCTGCCTAGACACTCTAAAATTAAACACTATATCTTAGGTAATAAGACGCAGGCTTTAATAAATGAAAAGATAAAGCGAAAGCAAAAATCGCAAACTAATTCCAGTTTTGAGAACCCGGGGATTGAGATAAACCCTTTAACAGATCCACAAGGGCAGGAAGAAATTCTTTCGTCATTCCCCCCCGAAATGAAGAACCACCGTTCTCAGTGTATTGGAAAAAAAGAAACCCTTTTGAAAAGGTCAAGGAAAGTAGATGAGTTGGTTTTCGACCGGCAGGGTAATTCGAAAAATAAACGCGCAAATATGGAAGTGAGTGTTGACAGGAAGGGTTATCATTCGAAAGTTAATCTGGAGGAAGTGAGCGGATTCACAAAGAGTTTTCTAGAATCCTTCGAAATTCTGTTGAAAGAGAGTAGGGACAGTGGAAATTCACGCCTTTGTGACACTCTTGTTAAAGAAATTGAACGGTTGTGTAAAACGTATTGTTCGGCAAACACAAGTAAAAAAATTCAGTAGTAAGTTTTTGAGTAAAATCAAATCTTTTGTACATATTTGATTATTTTTAGTTTTATTGTTATTTTGGCATGTGTAGTAAAAAAGTATCTTTCAAAAAAAAAAAAAAAGTCTCTAAAGCTAGATGTTCAAGCAATGGTAAGCAGTATATAAGAAATCAGGTCACTGATGTATATAGTGAGGTTAAATTGTAATGTTATTTGAGCCACTCAAATATGTTGAGCTAATCCTTTTTTTTGCAGATTTTCCGCGTTTTAACCCGGAAAATGTTTTGATGGTGGGGGTGTTGTAACAATTTCAGTAAATCTCTCACAGTCTGCTAATTAGGCAGAGTAATCAAAGATAGAAGTTCCCAAGAGTTGGAAAACTTTTCTCACGCTTAGCTGTGGGGGTGACAAGAATGCCGGTTACTACAATAGGAAAAGATGAGCTTCGATCAATCTTGTGAAACTGAAATTGCTAGACAGCAAATATTTCTCTGATCTGACCGTCTATATGTGGGGTCTCAGATCGTGGGAATTTCCTGCGTGAACATTTAAAAGTTCAGTAAGACCTCCCTAAAAAGGCTTTATCCAATGACGTAAACTAAAACTTTTTTTGATTGGTGATCGGAGAATCTTTTGTTCGAAGAAACGGACCGGAGAAGAGGATCGAGAGGAGGTTAGTTGGAGTTTCGGCAGGAGAACGAGTGTTGGTGGAAAACACTCATCTCAGGACAGGTTTGCTGACAGATTTTTGAATGAGAGAGTGCGATCTCTCTGAAGTCAACGCAACAGCCTTGGATTTGGTCTTTCGGAGAGAGTGAAAAGTAGCTCTAGTTAAGACTTTAAGATTTTAAAACTACTGTAAAAGACTGGACTATTTGGTGATTTGCTATAAATTACAAGTCGAGCGAACTCAGCTAAAAAAAATTGTTGTAAATAATTTTTACCTCTAGAAATTTCAAGAACGCTTTTTAAATAAAATTTGTTCTGAAATATTTAATGAAGGTGATCCATTGTGAAATCGGCTCCACGCTACCCCATTTCAAAAACACACAACATCGTGGATTCTTTACAATATATTATTGTTTATTGAAGCAGATGTTATGTTTCAGGCGTGTTGTTGCAGAAACCTAACAATAACTAATTTGATAAACAAAATTTCAGAGCAATTAAAAATACAATTATAAACTTTATCAAATGGATTCGAAGTGTATTAGTTATTTGGAAGTACTTTTGTATGAGATCTCCTGCATGTTCATCCAACGGTCACAACACAGTATTCACAAGAAATTATCACAACAGCTGTTCTTCTTCTTATTATTATAGATTTAAGTAATCGTACTGTACAGCGTTTGCAAAAAATATACAGGGTGTTTCACAAAGGACCCCTAACTTTAAAAATCAATAACCCGGAAACGGTGATAGATAGAAGCATGAAACCAGTGGTATGTTTATTAAAAAAATCGTAAGAATCTTATACATAAATCTCAAAATTCAGTTAAAAATAGCACCGATAGATGGCGCTGAGAGTGTTAAGAATCCTTCTAAAGAGAGTTCAGAAGGATAGAAAGACTAGCCGTTGGAGATTTCGCCATTGAAATCTGACCGCTATTAGCGTATAGTAAAAATAATTCGCATCGGACACGTTGCCTGTCTGTTGAACTTTTTTGAAATGCTCAGGAATTGTTTTCCCATCTGGGCCTTTTACGACTTGAAATTGCGTTTGAAAACTCCTACTTGTGGCAGTAGGACTTTGATTTAATCGGTGGTACTCCAACACAATAAACACACATTCCACCACGGTATACATCACTTTCGGAATTATTTTCACTATACGCTAAAGCGGTCAGATTTCAATGGCGAAATCTTCGATGACTAGTCTTTTTTTGCTTTTGAACTCTCTTTAGAAGGATTCTTGACGCTCTCAGTGCCATCTATCGGTGCTATTTTTAACTAAATTTTGAGATTTATGTATAAGATTCTACGATTTTTTTAATAAACATACCACTGGTTTCATGTTTCTATCTATCACCGTTTCCGGGTTATTGATTTTTAAAGTTAGGGGTCCTTTGTGAAACACCCTGTATCTTCGCTGTATAACACCGCTAAGTCATAATAACTGTTACTTCCATTTTTGTCTCTCTTCGTTTTGGTCAGATTACCATTTTCCTTTTTTCATTTACATATTATCACTAATCCAGTAAAATTATTTACAAATGATTTTTATGCTAGCAAAAACAATAAATATGCTTTAATGTGTGCACATCTTTGAGATTAGAGATTAATTTTACTCTTATAGGTGAAAGGTAACGGAAGAGTAAGTTTCATCGCATGTATGATTTATTCGTTTTTACTCCTTCTTTCCTGCAACTTATTCCGAATAAAATAATTTTCGCGGCTGCGCTGAAATTTATTTCCGGATTTCACCGCTGTTACTACACCGAAAATTAATGACATTCTGCGATGCATTATTTTGCACTTTTTATTTCATTGCCTTGCATTTTGTGTATTATTATTTGCACTTTTACAGAATATTTCCGGTAAGAATGCATATAAGCATTGATTCACAGTTCCTGGCAATTAATCTTCGTGATTTATTCGTTTGAAAGAAATATTTTCAGAATTCTGTGAGTTTATGTTTGAAATTATATTGAAATATTTCTCAATGCGCTTTCGGTAAGGGGATTCTATATCTTTGAGCGGGATTTGTAACGAAAATAGGAATTACCAAATATTCTATTTTCATTTATGAAACGGGTTTTACCGTGAAACGTTCTTCAGTGTTACTAAACATATATTAGTGATTTATATCCGTAAATAAATACATTTAATAATTGATTATATTCATTAACAGTTATTTGTTATTTTATGCTAGCAAATCCACTCGGCGTGGCCCTGGCCCGCAGAAAAATATCTTTTATCAGTGAGTATTTTTTGTTTATTTGTATTTATACCAGAACTACGGGAATGCCAATTTAAAACATCAAGAAAATACAGAAAATATGAAAACGCCGGCGGTTCAGAAAATATTTTTTTGACATTGTAAATATTCATATATATATATTTTTTTAAATGAAAGATACCATCAGTACAACAAAAGTACTTACAATAAGTAGGTTGTTTTTAATATATATATAACTCCATCCGAACCCCGGCGATTGCGATTCAAAAATATACAAAAAAACTGTGAGTATGAAAACGACCCCCAAAAAACATTACTTCTGAAATAGTGAATATTCATATTTTTTTTAATAGAAGATATCCCCAGTACCACGAAAGTATCTTATAAACGCAGGATTTTTTGCTTTTGTTGTTGTTTTTTTTATAACTCCATCCGAGCCCCGGCGATTGGGATGGAGAAAACATACGAATTGCCATCTGTGCGCTGTGTGTGTTTGAAAAACCACGTTTTACCCGTGGAAATGCGTAGAAGCTATCATAACGCGGGGAAATTGAGGAAAAATTGGTGTTCATTAACGTTCAATGAGGGCTTTTAATTAATATCTCGTCTAATTAAAAAACTATAAAAAATCTGCAGCTTATCTTGGTCTATCCATAACGAAATTTGCCGGCGTCTACTTACGATAGATTTCCCTAGCCAATCGCCAACAAGCAAACATACAAATATCTTTTTTTTTTTATATAAATATAGATTTTTGGTGTGACTAAATAGGGTGGTTACACTAATCGTTGCTTAATCACTAGTAGTCGAACAGCTAATTTAATATCGTATCCAATGAAATCTTGTACGCACGGTTTTTACTGCTTGCTGCGAAGTAGTTATATAGTACTGGAAACATCATAAACTTCTGTACCATAATAAATTAATAAATTTTTACACTTAAAACAGAATAACAAGTCAACGGCACAGCGTAGACAAAAGCGCTGCATACAGTTATATTCACCATAAAAAATTAAGAAAATCATTATTTGTACATATTTTTAGAACGAGCATAGTAATAACAGAGGATGTTTAGAATTCAGAACGAGAGGATGTTTAGAATTCAAAAGTATTTTTAATTGACCACCTTCTGTTCACCCTACCTATGAATATTTTGCACGGAAAAATTGCAAGGAAAATTTTGGAAAACTACTGGCATTTTGTCTGCCTCGGATGCATTAGTATGCACTTTGTATTTCCTTATGCTACACTGCGTAGAGACTAAACATTGACGTGCATTGTCGTTTTTCTTTTTATGAAGCATTTCTGGTACTAAAAGGAATCTTAGCAATATGTCTTGTTACATATGTATTATTTCAGCGGTCTTTTGATAACTCATTTTTAAAAAGATTGTAGAGAGTGATTAAATATAAAACTATAAAGCTTAAACTAGGAATTTAAAGTGTATGAATATAAGATATTTTGAAGTACAATTATGATAAAAATTTTGGCTCTTTGTCCAACGTCTACACATATAACAGATGACATAACCAAACCAGACCATTATTAAGTAGCTTTCATTACAAAAAATAAAAAAGTTCCAATTGCAGCCGTTTGGAGGAAAGCAATTCCGGAAAATTTCGGTATATTATCATCGATCATGACCCGACCCCAAAACCACACTCCGTTCAAATGTTGATATATATATATATATATATATATATATATATATATATATATATATATATATATAATCTTTGTCATAGCACAGCACCCGTATTTATAAACCGATTTGGATGAAACTAATCATGTGTATCAGGCTCAACAATATCTCGACCGTTCGTTGGCTAGCTTAGTCCGCCATATTTTTTCAAAATGGCGGCCACTAAAAGATTTAAAACCAAAAAATTAGAAATTCAAATTAATATTTTTTAAGTGTTAGGCCTTAATACAAGGATTCCGGAACAGTGTTTTTTGCCTCTATCTTAAAAATGACTGCGATATAGTAGTTTGAAATTCTAGGGTGGCGGACATTTTATGATTCCTCGCAAATTATTATCTTTCATTGTTGTAATCATTTTCTCAATCATACGCATAAAACTACATATTCATATCCGCTAGTGTCAAATTTTCGCCAAGCTTGGAGACATTTGGCGAAGTATCGCCAAATTTGGCGACCAAAAATAAGTCTAAAAATGAATCCAACTTGGCTATAGCTTACTAATTTGGCAAATTTCTTATTCAAATTCAGTATTAACGAATCTTCTGTAATCGGGTTCATCGCATTTTAGCTTGCTGTTTTCGGGTAACATAAGCTAAAATTTAAAAACAAAGATATAGGAGATCTACCTTTTCCTCCCGGTACAGGCCGGAAGGACTTTTATTATTATGGATAGAACTTCACTTTCAAATACTGCTAATATTACAGCTATCACTTATCAAGTAAAATTTAGTTTGAAAAACTCTTTATGATTACAAAACAATACGGATGCTTTATTCTGCACATCTTACACAAAAGTTTAATTTTTATCTTATTGGTGAAATAAAACGGAAGAGCAAGTTCCCTACACGTGTATGATTTATTCGTTTTCACGTCTTCTTGCAACTTATTTTGAATAAAATAATTTTCGTGGCGGGGTTGCAATTTATTTTCCTGATTTCGCCACTTTTACTGCTCCGAAAATTAATGACATTGTGTCCCGTTTAAAATGCATTACGATGTACTTTTTAATTTCTTGCGTTGCATTTCGTGTAATATTATTTTCTCTTTTACGGAATATCGCTGGTAAGAATGCACAAGGGCATTGATTAAAACTTTTTGGCAATCAATCTTGGTGATTTATATGTTTTCAAGAACTATTTTCAGAATTTTATTTAAAATTATATTTAAATATATATTTCGATGCATTTTTGGAAAGAGGGTTATAGATCGGAAAAACGTAATTTGCAACGAAAATAGAAATTAAAAAATATTTAACTTTCATTTATTTAAGAGTTTTTTTTTTTTCAACGTTGCTAAACATATATCTCTAAGTGTGTGTCTACGCATTTATAATTTTAAAAGCTTATGCATGAGTTCGTTTAAAAAATATTTTTATAGTCATCAACAGTTTCATGTTATTTTATACGTTTCACTAATTATATCTATTTATATCTTGCACGGGAAAATATACGCATTGTATCACGTTTCGGATCCATTTGTATGGATTTTTTTATTACTTTTTTCCTTGGATATCCTGTATTAACATTTTCAGTTTTACGGAATCATTCTCCGGTAAGAATGAACGGAGGTATTGATTCACACTTCTAGGCAATTAATCTTGGTGATTTAAGTGTTTGAAAGAAACATTTGAAGAATTACCAAAGTGTAATCATGAAATTGTAAAGGATACATATTTAGAAAGATGACTGTATATCGAAAAAGCATAATTTGTAACGAAAATAAAAATTTAAGAATATTTTATTTTCATTTCTCAAAAATTTTTTGTTTATGAAACGTTCTGCTAGTATTATGCGTGTTTATGTGTCCATCTGTATGATTATATATTTTGAAAGGTACCTATGCCCGCATTTAATAAATATTTTTTAATCGTCAGTTTCAAGTCATTTCATATTATCGCTAAATGTCTTTGTTTGTTACACCAAAAAATACAGACATCGTGTACCTTCTCAGATTTATTATGATGTAATATTATTTCCTTATTGCGCATCGCATATTATTATTTTGATTTTTTCGATATATCATTGGTAAGAAACCCTATAAATCTTGTTGATTTACTGAAACACATATTCTGTTTCAGATGTAATATTAGATATCTCCTCATAGCTCCTTAAAAAAAAGTTACAAAGCAATTCAAAATCTAATTATAAATTTTAAAATAGTGATGCCAATTGTATAAATATTAAATATTTCACAGTACCATTGTTCTAATTTTTGTGGACCTTCGGCCAACTGTCTCCGCACAATGTTGCAAAAAAAAAAAAAAAAAAAAAAAAAACATGCAATAAGCTTATTTGAGTATACTGGTACACTTTTAAAAATTTGCAGTAAACTGTCCAGTCATTCGATCGTGTTTTTTTGGAAACGGTTTCATAACCGTAATGTAATATTCTGACCATAATATGGGCAATAATATGGAGTGAATAAAGTTAAATTCCGGTTATGCAACCGTTTTCTTTAAACATGGTCGAATGACTGGACAATTTTCTGCAAATTTTTAATAATGATACACAGCAAAATTCTCCCTGAAAGAATAATGGTTGATTCTTATAGATTTCAGATTGCTAAATAAAAGATGGCAATGAAATTACTGTATCACGTATCATTTTTTAGATGTGAAGGTTCGCTTTTAAAATTAAGTTATTTAAGGTCTTACTAAATCATAGATGAAACTTGTGTAGATAGTAAAATTTATATTATATTATGGAAAAAATTTATAAATAAATGTATATAAAACATTAGACGAGATACAGAGGCTAAATGAATGAAACTTTGTTAGCGGATACATTTAGCATGCATAGTATTGCAAAAGGAGGAGAAACACCAAAAGGACAATACGCACAAAACAAATGCAAACAACATTGCTTTTCATGATATAGTTTACTGATTTGTTATTTATCGCCGTGAAAATATGTTGCCGTGTTTTAAATTTTATATAACACTGTAAATTAGTATCACAGTCCTTCACAACATGTTAGTATTACAAAACAATTTCTTGGAAAAATGGTACGTGTTATCGCAATATGGGTGCCAGATATAGATTTAGGATTGTCAGATCTATACCTACAGTTCGCATGCTTGTTTTGAAGGAAGGGAAAAGTTTATATTTTTTTTATTGTTATTATTATTATTTTTTTTTGCCGACCAGGTATATTATAGAAGATATGACCGTTTGGAACAGAGTTTATAAAAGATAACAACTAAAGATAAAACTAGTAAAGTTACTTTATTTTTATTTCTCTTTATTTTGATTAGCTTAAAAATTTTTCTTTTATCTTGATCGATAGCCAGGTAAATTGAATTTCAAATTAACTTTATTTTTACAAAGCAAAATATAGACTTCAATGTGTGCACATCTCGGGAATTAGAGTTTAATTTTGATGATGATTAGGATGGAAGAAATTGAAAGAGCAAATTCCTTCACATGCATGATTTATTCATTTTCACTCCTTCTTTCCTGTAACTTATTTTGAATGAAATAATTTTTATCCGGATTTTGCGGCTGTTACTGCACCGAAAATTAATGACATTGTGTCTCGTTTCGGATGCATTATGATGCAATTTTTATTTCCTTACCTTGCACTTTGTGTATTATAATTTTTATTTTTTACGAAATATCTTCCGTAATATTGCACGGAGCTATTGATTTACGCTTCTCGGCAATTAATCTTGTTGATGTGCATTTTAAAAGAAATATATGTAGAATTCCCAATGTTTATGCGTGAAATTATATTTAAATAAATTTTATGGAGTTTTCGGGAAAGTTATTATTTACCGAGGAAACGTGATTTGAAACGGAAATAGACATCGCAGAACATTTTATTTTCATTTCTGAAATATGTTTGTCATTGAATAGTTCTTAATTGTTACTAAAAAAATATCTGCAGTGCTTCTTCACATTTATGTGTATTAACACTTAGATATAAAAGCATTTAATAGAGGGTGTTTTTTTCGCCAATAGTTTCATGTAATTTCGTATTTTTCCCTAAACATCTTTGATATTCTTGCCCAGAAACTTATAGGTATTGACTTTCGTTTTAATTTAATTATGTTGTAATTATTGTTTCTCTATTGCACATCGTGTGTTATTATTTTCCCTTTTAGGGAAAATCCCCTTTAAGTTAAACAACAAGTCATAGGGCTTTATTAAAACAGAGGTTCTGTTTCAGGTGTTCTGTTACAGAGGTATGGGCTATGGTTCCATATCCTATATTCTCATTTTGGAAAGACATTTGGCGAATAATTAAAAAACCTTTTCTAAAGTACAAAATAGGAATTTTAAGTATATAAATATTAAATATTTCGAAGTAAACAGGTTCTAAATTTTCTGTTCTTCTTCAACGGTCTCCACGCAGCTCCGTACACAAAAACATACTCAAATAGTAGGCAAGTCAGCTTTTGCTTGAATTAAATGGAGATAATTATATTGAAATTTAATACCAAAAATATCTCAATCCTAAAAAGACATAATGAGTAAACTTACTAGAAATTTTGTCTCTTCATTTTCATTAGCTTAGTATTTTTTTTTTGATTTTATATCTAACAATTTACTAGTAAAATTAATTACTCATGATCTTTATGACAGCAAACTTATAAAAGAAAAACTGTAATGCGGTCACATCTTCGTAATTAAAGTTTAATTTTTATTTTATTGATGAAAAGAAACCTCCACATGCATGATTTATTTGTTTTCACCATTTCTTTCCTCTGAATTTGTTTCGAATAAAATAATTTTCGCGGCGGAGCTGCAATTTACTTCCAGATTTTGCCGCTGTTATTACAGCGAAAATTAATGACATTGTGCCCCGTTTCGGTTGCATTATGATGCACTTTTTATTTCCTTACCTTGCACTTCGTGTATTATTATTTTCACTTTTACGGAATATCTCCGGTAAGAATATGCGGAGGCATTGATTCACGCTTCTTGGCAATTAATCTTGATGATTTATATGTTTAAAAAATGTATTTTTCAGAAATTTGTAGGTTTATGAGAGAAATTATATTTAAATAAACTTTAATGCATTTTCATAAAGTAAATTATAAACAGGAAGAGTACAATTTTTAAGAAATATACAAACTCCACAATACATTCTTTTCTTTTTTTTTTTAAACCTTTTATTATTGAAACGTTCTTCAGTGTTATTAAACAATTTATTCGAAATTGTGTGTATATGTTACGGTCAATATGATTAATCCGATCATTATTAATAATAACCGGTTATTATTAATAATGACCGGATTAATCATATTGACCGTAACATATATATTGTTATATTTAAAATATACATATATATGAATGCATTCCAAGTATTACTATTTTTATGAACAGATTTGGTTACTTTTTATTTAGCAGGTCCAAGGGAAAAACCACTTTAGTTCACAGAAATCAATTTAGAGAGAAAAACAAATTTGTGACTGGTGTTCATAAATGCCAACGCTATCTCTGACTACTTTTATATGTTCTGATTTTATTTTATTTTTATTTTATTTTTTTTTATTTTTTTTAATTTTTTTTTAAATCATAAAAGATAAGAAAATATCCTTACTGCACAATAACATGACACCGAAGTTCCATTTTAATGGAAAAGCGAATAAAATCCCCCCCCCCTCTCCAATAAATAGTTAATTTGGTGCTAAATATCCCTATTTTATTATACTGAAAGTTTATGCTATTGTGTCCCAGATGCATTATATGATGTATTTGTTCTTTTAATTTACTTTGCACTTTGCGTATTATCATTTTCATATTTAGAAAGCCTGTCCAGTAAGAAATTATTCATTATTAGTTAATTTATTCAGTTACTTTTTCTTTTCCTCTATATATATTACCAAGTAAATTTATTTAGAAATGACTTTTATGCTAGTAGAACAATATATACTTTAATGACAACACATCTTGGGAATTTTCATTTTATTGGTGAAAAAAGCTATTAATTATCTCGTAAAATTACTTTAAAACTGTTTTTGAACCAACACAAATAAAAACTATACCTTAATAAATGCACGCCTTTAAACTCAAGGTTTAATTTTTATCTCGTTGCTGAAAGAAACGGAAGAGCAAGGGCCTTAACATGCATTTATTCGTTTCTTCTTCTTCTACTCAGCAATTTATTTCGAATAAAATAATTTTCACGTCATTGTTGCCGTTTATTTCCGGATTTCACCGTTGATACTGCACCGAAAATTAATTATATTGTGTTTCATTTCGGATGCATTGTAATGCACCTTTTATTTCCTTTCCTTGCATTTCATGTATTATTATTTTCACTTTTACGGAATGTCTTTGCTAAGAATGCACAGAGACATCGATTTGCACTTTTAGGGAATTAATCTTGGTGATTTATATGTTTGAAAGAAATATTTTCATAATTCAGTACGTTTATAGCTGCAATTATATTTAAATAAAAATTAATGTACTTTCGAAAAAAAGATTGTACATCAAAAACACGAGATTAAAAGCGAAAACATCCATTTCATTTCTGAAACAGACATTTTACCTGACACTAGTGTTATTAAATGTTTGTGTGTACGCAAGTGTCTATATGTTTGTATAACTTATATCGTATCAATGCTGTAATATCACGACAGCCGATGATGAAGTAATCCCTCTTAAAATGTAAATATTAAATTTATTAAATAAGAACTATTATATACAAATTATTTAAACTTGGAGAGAATTATGTACACTTTTACTATTATTTATGTACAATAATCCTTCTACAAAACCACCCCTGTTACTTCTTAAAACAAAACAAATATTTACTTGGATGCACTACCGGCAACCTACTCTTAACAGAAACCACCATTGACTCTATCCCCTTCTCTTCACTTCAATTCATTTCAGGTTGCAAAGTCAGTGTCTTCACATCAATTTACTTAAGTTAAAAAATCTTGGAAGGAGGTTAGTTGCGTGACATATGTATAAATTAAATGAATTAGTTTATCAAAAAACAGTTTTTTATGTTATTTCATACTTGTCACCAACTAACTTCGTTTATTTAAAACCAAAGTTTACAGTCACTGTCTCTCGCCTCGGATTTATTATGGTTGTACTTTTGTTTCTTTGTTGAATATTGTATATTACTACACTGTAGAAAAAGATGAATGTTTCTTTATCTATGCAAATGTAATATAACCACGGACGAAAAAAATGCAATAATCTCTTTCATGTTACACATGATTCCAAAAAGTGTTCTTTATCTTAATAAACTTCAGAAACCAATATACAGGGTGGGCCAAAAGTCCCGCATCATAGGATTTTTAAGATTTTTTAATTTATTTTTAATTTTTTTTTAATTTGAAGGTGAAAATGCTGACTACTGTTGAGCATGTAGAGTTTGCTGTATGGGGTTACCTTAAATCGGAAGTTTACAGTGAGAAAATCAGGGATAAAAACCATTTGCGTGAGCGAATTGCTATTGAGTGCCATGCCATAAGGCCAATCGTAGTGGCCATCATTCTGAGGAACATGAACGATCCCCTGCAGCTGTGTTTTGACAACGGAGGCAATCATATTGAGAACATATTGTAACAATACATCTGTTTCCTATGATGCGGGACTTTTGGCCCACCCTGTATTTTTGAGATTTAATACAAACATTCTTTGGTTGGCACTGATTTTCGGAAACATTTATGAGTATTTCATATAATTTTCACAAACCAGAATAGTGGATTTTAGAATGCTATCAATATTCAATTAAACATTTTGAGCTGCGTAATTGAAGTTATACAAGCAAAAGTAACGAAATAATATTAATTTTAATGATAATGCTTTTAATTTATCATGTTTGTTGAACAGGAAAATATTTGTCTTAATTTGTGTCTTAATAGTGAAAGTAAGCGGAAGAGGACGTTACTTCACGTGCATAATTTATTCGTTTTCACTCCGACTTTCATGCAACTTATTCCGAATGAAATAATTTTCGCAACAATGCTATAATTTATTTTCAAATTTCGGCGCTGTTACTACACCAAAAATTAATGACTGTGTGTCCCGTTTTGGATACATTATGATGCACTTTTTATTTCCTTATATATCACTTAGTGTATTATTGTTATTTTCAAGAATAATATTAAATTTACATGAAATACAATTCGAGATTGCAACAAAAGTTTATGGAATTCAATTGTGACAATACACAATTTAAAGATTTAATAGAGGACATTTTATTGCATAAAATAAGTAAATGCAGACAATATAATTTAAATAAAATATTCCTTTTATGTACTTTTCAACAAAAAAGTTTTTATAACGTCTATTTAAATACAGTCCCTGGCCAAATTATTAGGCGCAATTGTTTTTATTATAATTTATTAAATATCTGGAAAGATACATGAGGAATTATCCTGAAACTTCAGTAGTGTAAACAACATAATAAACGTCATATATTTCCGCGTAGATTTTTTCCCGAAACCCCATAAGTGGCCGTCAACAAATTGAAGAAAAACGAATATCTTTTGGATAACCCTGTAAAAACTAATGTTGCAAAAAGCATTCAAACAAGATTATGATTAAGTGGCTTATTGTAATAATTTGGGTTCATTTTTATGAAGATAGCATGTACAATCGAAGAGAAATTCACGTTTTTATAAAAACAGTCCCAAATTTTACCAAGTTTTTTGCTTATAATTTGCAGAGTTTTTAATATAAAAACAAGTTATTTTCAGAAAATATGACAAACAAAATTATACACAATACCCTGCAATCAGAATTAAAAAATAATGAAAATTGTATGAAAAATGAGCAGATTTACTAAATATTGTTTCACTGCGCATGCGCGAATTCAATCAAAATATACTGTGCATAATATATTAGCTTAATGTATAGACCAACTTTTATGAAAGTCTGAAAAACATAGCTTGAAAATTCTGATAGTAGTCGTCGATAGAATAAGCTCGAAATTCGCTGTTCCCAAAAGGAAGCAAAAATATAAGAGGTTGTATCCAAATATACAATGAGAGACACTTCATTCTTATTATGTCAACTTTCATAAGCTAGTATATTTGGATACAGCCCCTTATCTTTTTGCTTCCTTTTGGGAACAGCGAATTTCGAGCTTATTCTATCGACGACTACTATCAGAATTTTCAAGCTATGTTTTTGAGACTTTCATAAAAGTTGGTCTATACATTAAGCTAATATATTATGCACAGTATATTTTGATTGAATTCGCGCATCGCAGTGAAACAATATTTAGTAAATCTGCTCATTTTTCATACAATTTTTATTATTTTTTAATTCTGATTACAGGGTATTGTGTATAATTTTGTTTGTCATATTTTCTGAAAATAACTTGTTTTTATATTAAAAACTCTGCAAATTATAAGCAAAAAACTTGGTAAAATTTGGGACTGTTTTTATAAAAACGTGAATTTCTTTTTGATTATACATGCTATCTTCATAAAAATGAACCCACATTATTACAATAAGCCACTTAATCATAATCTACAGTTTGAATGCTTTTTGCAACATTAGTTTTTACAGGGTTATCCACAAGATATTCGTTTTTCTTCAATTTGTTGACGGCCCCTTATGGGGTTTCGGGGAAAATTTTAGCGGAAATATATGACGTTTATTATGTTGTTTACACTCCTGAAGTTTCAGGATAATTCCTCATGTATCTTTCCAGATATTTAATAAATTATAATAAAAACAACTGCGTCTAATAATTTGGCCAGGGACTGTACAATCATTACGAGACTTAATGGGATATTTTCTGTTTAAAATATCTCTATTACTTCAACTTTCAAATATATAAATACTATGGTTGATAAATTATTTACCTACATAGATGTTTTACAAAATTTAGACACTTATTTAAATTTTACTTGAGAGTGTCAGAACTATCAACATACATTCTATTATGATAACAACACACAACATATTGTTACTAGTGACCTCGATTTCATATGTAATGATGATTTGAGACATTTAATTAAGTTTGAGACTAAATTGAGAGTAAACAAGAAAATTAATCTAAAAGGATCTTTCAGCATATTTAAATCTGAATCAGAAATGCTCAGCTCATACTTGATTTGAGTTACAAATACAATAGGCCTATTCCCCTTTCAACGACTGGAAATTTAAAATATTGGATGATTTTAAATCATTTCAAATAAAATATATGAATGATTTTTCCACTTACACTTATCATAAATTAAATAAAACTGTAAAGAATAAAAATTTGAAAAAAAAAAAAACTTTTTTTTTGTTCAGTTGGTAAAACATCTAACAACTTTGCAGTTATTTGAAAAGTTATTATGCTAACATGATACATACTGAGCATAACATTAACGATACCTGCAGTCTATATAATGCAAGATAAAATAAACCCAATAGATAATATTGTCGTGATGTCACAGTAAATATTCACTTATAAAAACAAAGTACATGTGCAAAAATATTTTTACCGAAATTTAACATGCAAATTAAAAAATATACGTCCAAAAACCCACGTGTCTGAATATTTTTTATTATTTCTTTTTTTTCTGCAACAATGGAAGTAATCCAATAAGATGGATGGGTTCGCACCGGAATCGTCGCACTGCGTTTTATTATCTTTAGATAGGTGAGATTTTCTTGTTATTTTAAACTATCCCCTAGTAAATGTTTATTTCTAAAAGAGCTTTTTCATTTTATCAGTATTTTGTATTATAAAAATAACATACCGATTAATTTTATTAATAGACATAGATGTTTTGCAGGTAGTCTTCATTTTTGAGTGATTGTCAGTCAATGACTTGTATGACTTAAAGCCTTTTAGACAGATTTACAATGTTGCCTGCAATTCTGTGCCAACGGACATGGAGTGGATTTAGATGGATTTTTGAACATCGGATTTTGGTTGTTTTGCAGCTGTGCGACCAAGGTTTGGGTACAAATGATATTTGCTATTTACTGTTTTTCTTATATCTGTACTTTATTTCAGCTGTTTCTCTAGATTGTGATATATACTGTTTAATGTGACGTCGGGCACGGTTGGGCGTGCTTGTAACATGACTTAGAGTTTTGTGCATATGATGTACGCATTGCGACATTCTGGTCGAAACCCACTACAACCATTGCACTATTTAATCTATACTAATATTATAAAGGAGTAAAGATTGTTTGTTTGTTTGTAGGGGGTAATCTCTGGAACTACCGAACCGATTTCAAAAGTGATGGTGGCAAATTGATGGTGACAACCCCTGCCCCAACATAGGCTATATTTTATGTCGGTACCACTAACCCCAGGGGGTGCAAGAGCAAAAACCGTTCTAAAATTGCGATTTTTTAGCTATCAAACTGGCTATCAAGCCCTGAGAGCTTGCCAGCCGGTTCTGTATGTATGTATGTACGTACGTAATGCGATAACTCTTCATAGAAATATCCGTTTTCCTTCAAATTTTGTTTATAGGTTCACTGTGTTAAGGCGCTTCCCTGATTAGTTTTCGGGATTGATTGGTTAAGTATAAAGGGGGGGGGGGGACAAGGGACTAATTCCACCCCCCCCCCCCTTAATTTATATAAATGGGTTTTTCATGCAGAATTATTCCGTTTTCCTTCAAATTTTGTTTATAGGTTCACCGAGTTAAGGCACTTCCCTGATTAGTTTTCGGGATTGATTAGTTAAGTATAAAGGGGGGGATCGGGGGGCTAACCCCCCCCTTAATTTATATAAATGGGTTTTTTATGCAGAATTATTCCGTTTTCCTTCAAATTTTGTTTATAGGTTCATTGGGTTAAGACGCTTCCCTGATTACTTTTCGGGATTGATTGGTTAAGTATAAAGGGGGGAACGGGGGGCTAATCCCTCCTTAATTTATATAAATGGGTTTTTCAAGCAGAATTATTCCGTTTTCCTTCAAATTTTGTTTATAGGTTCACTGTGTTAAGGCGCTTCCCTGATTAGTTTTTCCGGATTGATTAGTTTAGTATAAAGGGAGGAACGGGGGGGGCTAATCCCCCCCTTAATTTATATAAATTGGTTTTTCATGCAGATTTATCCCATTTCCTTCAAATTTTGGTTAAAGGTTCACTGTGTTAAGACGCTTCCCTAATTAGTTTTCGGGATTGATTGGTTAAGTATAAAGGGGGGAACGGGGGATAATCCCCCCCTTATTTTATATAAATGGGTTTTTCATGCAGAATTATTCCGTTTTCCTTCAAATTTTGTTTATAGGTTCACTGTGTTAAGGCACTTCCCTGATTAGTTTTCGGGATTGATTGGTTAAGTATAAAGGGGGGGGGGACGGGGGGATAATCCCCCCTTAATTTATATAAATGGGTTTTTCATGCAGAATTATCCCATTTCCTTCAAATTTTGTTTATAGGTTCACTGTGTTAAGGCGCATCCCTGATTAGTTTTCGGGATTGATTGGTTAAGTATAAAGGGGGGAACGGAGGGCTAATACCCCCTTATTTTATATAAATGGGTTTTTCATGCAGAATTATTCCGTTTTCCTTCAAATTTTGTTTATAGGTTCATTGGGTTAAGACGCTTCCCTGATTAGTTTCCGGGATTGATTGATTAAGTATAAAGGGGGGGAAGGGGGGTTAATACCCCCCTTAATTTAAATAAATGGGTTTTTCATGCAGAATTATCCCATTTCCATCAAATTTTATTTATAGGTTCACTGTGTTAAGGCGCATCCCTGATTAGTTTTCGGGATTGATTGGTTAAGTATAAAGGGGGGGCGGAGGGCTAATCCCCCCTTATTTTATATAAATGGGTTTTTCATGCAGAATTATTCCGTTTTCCTTCAAATTTTGTTTATAGGTTCACTGTGTTAAGGCACTTCCCTGATTAGTTTTCGGGATTGATTGGTTAAGTATAAAGGGGGGGCTAATCCCCCCCCCCCTTAATTTATATAAATGGGTTTTTCACGCAGAATTATCCCATTTGCTTCAAAATTTGTTTAGAGGTTCATTGGGTTAAGACGCTTCCCTGATTAGTTTTCGGGGTTGATTGGTTAAGTATAAAGGGGGGAACGGAGGGGGCTAATCCCGCCTTAATGTATATAAATGGGTTTTTCATGCAGAATTATCCGATTTTCTTCAAATTTTGTATAAATATTCATTGTAATTAGAGATTTACCTGATTAGTATAAGGGGTTCATTAGTTAACTATGGGGGGGGGTAACGGGGGGATGACCCCCCCTCTTTATATATTGTTTATTTCTTTATTTTTCGATGGGCTTATTTCAAATTCTTTGAAATAAGAGTATAATATACAATTAGTGTGAATAGCCTGTGAACTCAATGCCCTCAGTTTAACTGGGCAGTTTTATTTTTATTTTTTATACTGAAGGAGCTAGAAATTTGAAATTTGTCATTGTAGTTACTTATAAGATGTAAATGCTCTCTAAGAACAAAATAAAAAAGAAATTTAAATTTAAAAGGGTGAAATGAGCGAAAAGCGTTCTAAAAACAGTCTAAATTACAATTTCTATGAAATCTCTGGAACTACAGAGCCGATTTCAAAAGTAATGGTGGCAAATTGATGGGGAGTATCCCTACTCCAACATAGGCTATATTTTATGTCGGTGCCACTAACATCAATGGGGTGCAGGATCGAAAAATATTCGAAAATTGCGACTTTTTTATACTGAAGGGGCAAGAAATTTGAAATTTAGCATTGTAGTTACTTATAAGATGAAATGCTCTCTAAGAATAAATTTTAAAAAAATCAAAATTTAAATGGGTGAAATGAGCGAAAAGCGTTCTGAAGTCATTCTAAATTGCAATTTCTATGGAATCTCTGGAACCACGGAACCGATTTCAAAAGTGATGCTGGCAAATTGGTGGTGACAATCCCTGCTCCAACAGCCTCTTTAATAAAAAACTATGCGTTGCTGACGACTGGGTTTTTCGCTAATTGTTGCACCAGATTAATCTCGGAAAATGAAACATTTGAAGTTACTGAAAAAAATGATAGCTCAAAAAGTATTTGTCAGAAAATTGTTAGACAAACTGCGTTTGAAAGGTAAAAGATTGTATTTTTCTTGATATAAATTTCAAATCTAATGATTATGCCGTGTTTCAAATATTGAATTTCAAAAATTACCAAATTTTCCGATGGAGTACCATAGCGAAACCTTCATGCGTAAAAAGATAATGATAAGGGCGACGTGTCCTGACGTGTATATGGGCTATAGCACGAGTCACGAATTATAGTAGCCTTATCATTCTGTTAAAATATAAAAGTTATTTATGAAATGTGAATATTTTGTTTGATTAAAGGTTCGTTAAAAGAAACTGACCAGCGTAGCGGGCGTAGCTTGCTAGTCATATATAATTTTCGTTCTGAAACATGGCTGTTATTTTGCAATCTATCCAATGCCGATGAAGGCACAGCCTTTTTGCTCTGGTTTCTTGTTCTAGTTTGATTAGTTAATATTTTTATTTGGTGTTTTGCTGGTTTTTATTTGTTAATGTGGAATTATGGTGTGGAATTCTGGGTCTGCCAAATATTTACAAAATATAATTTACTATACATAATATGCGGGGTTATTTTCAACTGTAGCGCTTATCACATAAATACTATTATTATTTTTTAAAACTTTATTTAGCTTATATATATATATATGTGTGTGTGTGTTTAATAGGAATATTTTCAGAAATCTGTAAGTTTATGATTGAAATTTAATCTGTATTATAAAGCAAAATCGTATCTGCAAGTAACGCTGACGTCGTATCAATGGTGGCAAGAATATAAACAGTCCATTTTCCTTTTTAATTTGAAATTTAATTTTTCTAAACATCATATAATTTCAATTTTTGCACCGTTGAGGAGGAAAACATTGTGCTTTCAAAGGCAATTTGTTTTAAACCTGCATTCCAATTTACTGATTTTTTATGCTTTTAAAAATAATTTGCAAGCGGGATTAAACAATTAATCTATCTCTGTGCAGCTTGATTACGTAAGATTAGCCCTTTTGCACTTTATGATGTAATTTTTATTTCTTTACATCGCACTTTGTGAATTCAATTTTATGAAACATTTCGGGTAAAAAAGACACCAAATTTTGGCGAATTTATTTAAAGTGTATCGTTATCCGGTGATGTCCCTTCTAAATATATTCGAGCGAGAAAATAAAAATTTATTTAAATGTAGGGATTCTAGGTGTTAGAATATTATATATTTGAAAGTACACTTATGCTATATGTCCAGACATCTCTGTGCAATGTTACAAATATACAAATAGACTGGCAGATCTTTTTATTATCATAGAGAAAACGTCTTTAAAAAAAGCTAACTGATATAAAATAAAGTAACTATGATTTATTTTCCTTTGCATGGCTTATCATACTTTTCTTTTTAAATATGTGGGTTATCAAATAAATTACTTATAAAAGACTTTTATGCTATTTAAACAATAATTAAACATTAGTGAGTGTACATCTTGGGAATTAATGTTTAATGTTTATTTATTGGTGAAAAAAGCGGAAGAACACATGTTTGTTCATGTGGTTGATTTATTCGTTGTCCCTCCTTCTTTCCTGCAACTTATTACTAATGAAATCATTTTTGACGGCGTTGCTGCAATTTTCATCCGGATTTCACCGTTTTTACTGCACCGGAAATTAATGACATTGTGTCCCGTTTTTGGATGCATTATAATGCACTTTTTATTTTCTTTCCTTGCATTTCGTGTATTATTATTTTAACTTATATGTAACATATCCTGTAAGAATGTAGGAGATTTTTATTCATACTTTCCTTGCAATTAATCTTCGTGATTTATACTTTAAAAATGAATATATTCAGAATTTTTTAAG
The DNA here is from genome assembly GCA_963931845.1 of Maratus michaelseni. Lineage (NCBI taxonomy): Eukaryota > Metazoa > Arthropoda > Arachnida > Araneae > Salticidae > Maratus > Maratus michaelseni. Next base: position 139,845,001 of record OZ007587.1, on the reverse strand, counting down.
TTTACGCGTAATGTTACAAAATTAATTTCAATGCATTTTACTGAATGAGGGATAATGTATCGGGAAAGTGTGATTTGAAAAGGAAGTTGAAATTACAGAATATATTATTGTAATCGTAGAAGCATTTTATTCTTTAAAAATTCTTCAATGCTTTTGAACATATACCTTGCAAGTATGTGTCTATAAATTTATATATTTTAAAATTTATTTTATATAGGATAAAAACTTCAGCAGTCATTCAATTACTTCCAATAGCAAGCTTTTATGTTTTAGCAAGTATGGATGTATGGTAATTTTTTCGCTAGGACCAAACAATTGTTCCGTTATAGGCTGAATTTCTTTATAGACATGGTCCGATTTCACAGGTTTTATTGTATTTTTTGTACTTTTAAAACTATCATTTTTAAAAAAAGTTCATTTAGAAATTATCGTTATATTAGGAAAAGAATAAATAGATATTAACAGATGCTCATCTGGGAATAAAAATCTTAGTTTTATCTTATTAGTGAACAAATCTATAAAATAATATCTACGCTTAATAAACAATACCACCCTTTTCTATACATCACCGACATATTTTACTCATTTTACTTCTCTTTGTCTCTCATTCGGTTTGGTTAATATATATACAATATATATATATAATATATAATATATATATATATATATATATATATATATATATATATATATATATATATATATATATATATATATATATATATATATATATATATATATATATATATATATATATATATATATATATATATATATATATATATATATATATATATATATATATATATATATATATATATATATATAACTTATTGCAAAAATTAACCATTGAAACAGAAGCAACTTACCACATGCAATGAAATTATTACCCCATATAGCACTGTCAAATTACACATTATAAAACATAGTCCTAACACACACACACACACATATATATATATATATATATATATATATATTGTACACAGCTACCTGTTAACGAGTGAAATTAATAACAAATTATCTTTACGCCACCAAAACAATAAATAGACATTAATGTGTGCATATCTCTCCATATCATTTTTTCAAATTTTATTTTTTGTCTTAATGGTGAAAGGAAGCGGAGGAGCAAGTTCCTTCACGTGCATGATTCATTCTTTTTCACTCCTTCTTTCCTGCAACTTATTTCGAATAAAATAATTTTCGCGGCGGTGCTGCAATTTATTTCCGGATTTCTCCGCTGTTACTGCACCGAAAATTAATGACATTGTGTCCCGTTTCGGATGCATTATGATGCACTTTTTATTTCCTTGCTTTGCACTTCATGTATTATTATTTTCACTTTTACGGAATAACTCAGATAAGAATGTACGAAGGTATTGATTCACACGATATTCCGCAGTTAATCTTGGTCATTTATATGTTTAAAAGAAATATTTTCAGATTAATCATAGTTTATGTCTGAAATAGTATTTAAATACATTTGTATGCATTTTAGGAAAGAGAACTGAAAATCGGAAAAACGTAGTTTTTTAAAATTATTTTTTTAATGTACAAAGTATTAAATATGTCATTTTTGAATCATAGTTTTTCATGAAGCAAATATTACTTAAGATTTTTGGATGCGTTTATGTGTAATTTTTTTGTATCTGAAAATTTATATACTATGTTTGTGCGTAATAACGTATTATTTTCAATTAATAGACCTAATTTCTGTTTTCATGAATACTTTTTTTACTATTTACTGTTGCAAATACTAACCTATTTTTACATTTTAATCTAATAATATTTTCTTTTGAAATTGGAATGTTTTTGAGTATAAATTTTAGGAACTGATATATTGTATGTATATTAACTCTTTCAGAGTAAACTTTATATTCAGTTAATATATACTGATATTGTGTTTAGTCATTTTTACAGTATATTTTCTTCTAAATAAAATAAACAAATTGCATACGATCTCCAGATGTTATGTTTTGATATTTCTAGTCAAATACCTTTATCTCAAAACCATGGAATGCTTTCAGCGGTGAAAACAGTTTGAAAAGATTATCTATTTATCCACATTTTCTTTCAAAAATAAAAACATCCTACAACGATTCCATTACGATAACATCATTTTCTTCATTTTTTAATTCACCTGTGCTGAATTTAATGTCCTTATTTATTAGATATGTTTTACACCAATAGTTTCCAATTTTTTAACGTATTCGATCCAGCAACGCTTTACGGAAAGCTAGTGGCTGTGCAAATTCCATCATATGTAACCAAAATTTCCATACATAAAACTTAAACATCTGATTATAAATGAGTAAAAATAACGTGATATTTTCCTAATTTGCATTCCATATGTACAAGGTGTATTAATAACATTAAAAAAAAAGGAAATTATGATTAAATTCAATTATATTTATAGGAATATTATTAAAATAATTACAATGTTTATGATTAAGAAAAAACATATACGAAATAAATTATGTAAGGTAAAGCTAGGAGAGTCTGCGCACAATTGAATAGTATAATAATAATAAATCTAAATATTAAGTTTTCGCTAAACTATCCATGAATATGTTTGACTTCATTTGTTTTTTATGCATTTCCATTTCTATTTTGTTGTTATGCTGTAATGCAATAGAACAGCTGTAATAAAACTGAAAAAGCTATTTTGTGCAATCTGTCCTTACAGGGTTAGTATGATTGCGCACATGAGTAGGAGAGATTTTTATTAATAATAACTACAATTAAATTGTTAACAGTAATAATTACACTTGAATGGCATTGTTGTAAGGTTTTTGTAAATAAATATTATTGTATTACGAGTGAATATTTCAACCTAATGATTAGAGAATCAGAAAAAGGAAATAAAGTTTTGGAAGGCTTTTCGAAAACTGTCGTAGGTGTATTTCTGAGAGTAACATTAGACAGAAGTTGCAGAACAGAAGTAACACAGAAGTTAAACAAAAGTAACAGAAGTTGATGGTTGACAAATGCAGGTAGCTGCTGCAATGGGATTCAAAGATAGGCCTAGAATAGGAGAAGTTTGGCTTTCAGTGGTTGTAACGAGTACTATTTGTTGAAACGTACTGGTGATCTGTGGATTCTGATGGTAACGCAACTGTCTCAGGAACAGTTTGATGCCTTGATCACAGCCTAGCAAATACGCGTGTTCTGGAATCAGTTCAATATTTAACCCCTTAATTCTCGTGCCCGTGATATTCACGGGCTGTGTATTCTACTTTTTTTTTAATTCTGATTCTTTGATTCCCACCAGTTTTTTAAAAGAGTGAAATTAGCTTTATTCTAGCATTATTTTATCAGCCATTAAATAAGGTGAATATTTCTACTTCAAAAAAGTGGTGGCAATCAAACAATTTGAAATTTTAAAAAAAGTCGCCTACACAAAAATATAGCGACGCTGAAGGGGTTAAAGGGTAAATTACAGGTTTCGATAAGTAGGTGTTTTTAAAAAAATATTTCAAAAATGGATTCATTCATATATGTTTAACATATAATTTGCAATTTATGCAAATTTACCAATAAACTGCGTAATCTCTTCTAGCATGGCAACTATTACAATGCGCCATCTCTCTTATGTAGCAGATGCGCAAACTCTACAATTTTGGTAGGACAGATTGCGCGGCCTTTTATTTAAATATGGCCACTTTTAAAACGAACTGCTGGTGTTTACACCGTTAGTCTAGGTTAGTAGCTTCTGATAAATAATTCACGTTTAAAATATTTTGTACTACTGACATTCTATAGAAATTCTGACGAATATTATGAAAATTCAAGCACTTATCTCTGGAAAACAAAACAAAATAGCAATGTTTTATCTTAGATGCTCGAAACAATCAACGTGCACATTTAAGTAGATACTCCACTACTGCTGTTGTATAACTACTTGGAGTTGCAGCATACGCACTTTACTCCTTCCTCCCGACACTGTTTCCGCGCAATCTCCCCGACCGCGCAATCTCTCCTGGCTTTACCTTATTGTTTACCATATATACATCATAATTTATTCATTAGAAACAGGTAAATTTTCATATAAAATGGAATTTTTTACTTTATTATGTAAAATAGTTACAATTCTGCTATATTCAGAAACGAAGATATGTGGGATAAATAATGGCGGTGAAAACACAGTAAAGAAAATCTCCCCAAAAATTAAATGAAAAAACATCTAAATCTATTTTTCAAAAAATACCATCGAATTTTTTTGTTTTTGGTTTGGAATATCTTTGTGTGAAATTTCGTAGTTTAGGGCTTTCTTGTTACACCACTAAACTGTACACAAACAGACAGATATGTAAACCGTACCTTTTAGTATTTTAGATTAATTTTACAAATTCAGAGTTCTTGGTTTTTCTGTTCTACAGAGTAGCTAATTTTCTTACTAGTCAAATAGTAAAAACAGTATTTCTTATATTAGTCTAATGTATGTTGAATTAAACTGAGTTATGAAATAATATAATTTTGCTATGAAATTCTTTCCAAATCCACGATTTTCCATTTTTTCTACTATGCTGAATTTTCTATGTTTTTAAACATTTTTCTTAATGTTCAGAAATGTTTGCAACTGCTATTTTTTCTTATGTATATTCCCTAGTACTAAACAATATTTGTTTTATTGATTTCTGCCAATATTGAATTAATTTGAAACATTTCCAATGAAATAACAACTGTGGTTAAAAAAAATTACCTTTATCTTATATATATTTTTTGAATTCAAAGGTATTATAATATATATATATATATATATATATATATATTTGTTTATATATATATATATTATATATACATATATATGTATAAATTACATTTTATATACGGAATGAAATGCTAAATTAAAAAAATATGTTGGCTTTACATTTAAAATATTTACAATGCAGCGTTCAATAATTGGAAAATATTATGATGCCGATATTTGCTTTATATTGAAAATATTTGCAGTGAAACGTCAATTTTATAATAATATTAGCTTTATATTGGGAATATGCAAATGAATAATTGAAAGTGGAAAGCCAAACTTTTTCGTGTTAGCATTGATGAAATGCTGTGAAAATGTAAAAACACTATACTAAGGAAATATTGCCAATATTGGTCAAACTATAGTCAATGCAAAAGATATTGCCACAATATTGATTTTCTACTGGGGTATTTTTTTTTAATTCCCTCATTTTTAGTTTTAAGTGTATTTATGCTTGTATTCCTCTATTAAAGAAACTAGAGAATCCAATCCGCGCTACCCAAGATTAGCAACAATCTCAACAACTAAAATCCATTATATAGAATAAAGGTAATAATCTCTAATAGATTCTTTTTACATTTAATATACTATTTTAGATTATCCACTAACAAGATCAAAAAGCGTTTTACATGCAAAATATAAACTATGCATTCAAATAATGATTGGAAATTTATTAAAAGCGATAATTTCGTATTCGCCATACGCCAGAAGTATTAATAGCGGAAGAAATCGCCTTTTTGATTCTGATAATTTCAGTGGTTTAAATGCGTAAGTTCGATTACATGTCAGTTAAATTTGTCTTTCATCTACATTATTTTATTATTTCATTGATATATTCATAAAATTTTAATTCCGTCAAGGAATATTATCAAGAAACAAACGTTGAACTATTGACATATTTTAAATGCAAACGTGTTAACCTTATGTAATTGGGCTGCACGCGATAGAGATAGATTTTTTTTTTTTTTTAAATCATGCTTAAAAATTATTTAAAAACACAAAAATCAATAAATTGAGATACAATATTCAATCAAATTGAATTTGAAAGAATATTTTTTCCCTACTCGATGGAGTAAAAAATAAAACTGTGCGAAGTTTAAAAAATTGCAGAAAAAGCGAAATTTAATGGTCAGGTGTTGCAGTGACCAATATGTTAATATGACGTCAGATTTACTCACAAACATGTTTTAGCTTTATAATATATGTTTTATCACTAAGAAACTAATTGGTTAATTGAATTGTTTTAAAATACTCCCTTTAAAAATACTTTTAAGTACAACTTCCATTTTCACCCTTTTTAGAAGCGATTATTGATTTTATTTCGCAGAAGTTAAGTTAACAAGCAGGTAAAGGTTCTTCCGATATTTTTGCAATCCTAATACTTGAAGTGGGTCATATACTACAAAATATTGTTTTCAATAAATTTTGCGCGTTCTTTCGTAATGCTACTTAAAAATAAATCAATAAAGTAACCATTTTTATGAAAAAAAGGAGATAAAAAAATCAATATGAGTTCAAAACATCATTCATCATAAGATATTCTAAAAACTCCGTATAAAGAAGAAAACTTACAAAAAAAGCATCAAAATAAGTGAGAAAAAAATCTAACCATCGATTAGAAAATTTGAGACAAGCAGTTAAAATTTTTTCGAGCTTCATGCAATTAATTTTTGTCTTTAACTATGATGTGATTGGAGGGGAAAAAAACTTCTTAAGTGTATAAAAAATCCCTTGTAAGCCCGCTCTAATTGATAATAAAGTATGGAATTAAGAATTTAATTCCTTTCGATAAAAAATAATTTAAAAGAAAAAAGAAATAGTATAACCGAACCTATCTTTTACTATGATCATTCTCATTAATAGCTTTCAAAAAAGTATTTTCTGCATCATTTTTTATTTCTTAAATATCATTTAAACATTTTTTTAAATTCACGAGTTTCCTCATAGAAGAGGAAATTCCATAAGCTTCCTGCGCTGTATTTTACGGTGCATAAAGTATTTTTAAAATATTTTTTGTCGTTTATTTCTTCTTGTTATTTTCCTTTTATATCATAGATTAGCAAAAGAAGAAATGTTATCTGGATGAATTATTTCAAAATATATCTATAATTTATTTTATGTATTTTTTCTTCAATGTTACAAGAGAAATTGATGCAAACAAACTATGAAAAATATTTATTATGAGAAGTAATTCAGCTCCTGTGTTTATTATTTTTCTGTTTCGTCTTGATATAGTCTAAATCATATTCATGAAAACCACCGTTTAAGGTAAGGGATTGGCATATGTTTAGTATAGGGTGCTTTATAAATAACCCCTCAAAATTTTTTATAAACAAGAGAAATTGATGCAAACAAACTATGAAAAAATATTTATTATGAGAAGTAATTCAGCTTCTGTATTTATTATTTTTCTGTTTCGACTTGATATAGTCTAAATCATGTTCATGAAAACCACCGTTATAGGTAAGGGATTGGCATATGTTTAGTACAGGGTGCTTTATAAATAACCCCTCAAAATTTTTTATAACTTTTGATAAACGTCTTTATTGCAATTACAGATTTTAGTCAAAATACATTTTAAATTTGCAAATTATTTACAAACTTTAAATTGATTGGGATGTTGTAATTGGAAATGCTTTGGGATTTGAAAATATCGTGTAGCTTTTATTTATTTATTTATTTATTTATGACAATAAAAAGTTAAATTTTCAGTGCAAATTCACCTTGTTTAATAACTAAAATTCATAAATATACAACTAAATGCAAATATATTGCTTGAAGGTGCGTAAAAACATACATAAAACATTTAAAAGGACATTAAAGTCCTTTTAAAAAATTCCAAAACGTTTTCAACCGAACTACTCGGTCATCATCAATGAAAAACTAATTGTTGAGTTGAGTTGTTGTTTCTTCGCGTTTTCTTGCTTGTCCGGAATATACTATTTTACTTCAAGGGCAAGCAAGAAAACGCGAAGAGACAACAATTCAACTCAACAATTAGTTTTTCACTGATGATGACCGAGTAGTTCGGTTGAAAACGTTTTGGAACATTTTTAAAAGAACTTTAATGTGCTTTTAAATGTTTTATGTATGTTTTTACGCACCTTCAAGCAATATATTTGCATTTAGTTGTATCTTTATGAATTTTAGTTATTTATTTATGGTTTAGGTTCCGCCAAATAAAAGTTAATTGTGAAAATGGACAAAATGCTCGCATTCTTTTCAATTTAATTAAAGTTATATAATGTATGCAATAAGTTTTATTTTGTTTTTAATATTTTTATAATGTGTCATTGAAGTTTGTGAGAAATTGCTCCATGGTTAATTATCGAAGAACCAATCGGCATTCTAACGCAATTTAATTTATGTTGTCAGCCAGAATCTGAACTGTGAAATACATGAAGAAATACATTTGAGAAGGAGTGTATGTGGTATTTACATTGAAAATACTAAAAAGCCAAAAAGTGTTTATTTTCAAGAAAATATTCAGAAAAAAAAAGTCGGTAGAGTCGCAATTATTAATGCCTCAATCAAAGGCCTGTCGGAAGCACTTGAAATTTCCAAAACAAATATTTAATGAAACGTTCAGTGTAATTTGTTCATTTAAATCAAGGTTTCAAATAGTCATAGATATGAATGGTAATAGCACTGAAAACTATTTGTAAATAATTTGCATAGATTAAATTATATTTTGAGTTTAATTTTGTTAACGTTAAATAATTTGACCATAATTTATTAATAAAAACCTTTACTGAGTTTATTATGGGTCACGCTGTAGATTGACATGGAATAATAAAAAAAAAATCGTGAGCTTCAAAAGAACTTGATAGTTTTATTCATCAGGATAAAACAGGAATTTCCTAAATCCAGATTTCTGTTACTCTTTTCATTCATTAATTGTAAGTACATTTATTATTAGACGTAAATACCATTCTTGTACAGATTAGATTAAACAATCCGGTCTTTTTCTAAACTATTAAAACCTTTTTTTAAATAAAATTCAGGTAAAAATAGTTATCGTCAGGTTTAATTATATTAGTCAATATAGAAATCATTCGTTTCAAAATTATTCATTTTTCCCCATCTGTGCATGAAACAGCTTAAATAAGGACATAACCACATTCAAAATGCTTTTGTACACTGTAATTTAAATAATAAATATTAATAATGTTGTTTTTAAATTGTCTTGTATTTATTGACAGAAAATATTTCGAAAACAAGCAATGTGTTTTGAAACAAACTAGTTCATAACAATATTTGTATTCTCAGCTGCTTAAGATTGCCTAGGTATAAATTATTATTCTATGTATTTTCAGTTTATTACTAACTACGAAAAAACCTCTGAATACCAGAAAGTTCGAGATCGCCGAATTTTCCCGCTTTTGAGAGGTAAAAATATACAAATATGTATATAGGGTTTGAGATTGAAAAATCGTTCGCTAAATAAAGATGTCCGTTATGGAGGGTTTACTGTATTGCTTTGTTTGAATTAGACACACCTAGAAATGTGAAAGCTTGAAAAAAAGTTGGATATACAATAATAGATAAATAAAAATCTGAAAAAGTTTCATCAGAAATTGTTACTACTTTTACTAAAATTGACAATTGAAACTTAAAAGGACACTTTTATCTAAAAATAAATAATAAAATCGTTTATTCACTTAAACATAATATGAACGCTAAGCAAAATTACCGAGCGAGGTTCGGTCTTCCAGGTACTTTTATTACTAAATTCAAAATATAATACTCATATGTTATTTGCATTAAAATTAACAGTGTTTTTATTTTTATTTTTAAATCTGTAAGTAAAGAAATTTTTTCAATTCCCTTTCAGAATCTCCTAAAATATAAAAATTACAACTTATTTCATGAGCAACACGTATCTTGTTGAACAGCGAATAATCAAAAAATTAAAACCTAAAACTTTCTTAACAAAACTGAAATAATGATAGCTGCTTTTATAAATTTTTTAATAATAGCCCCATCTTATACACTTCCCTTAGGGCTGTCTATAAACCCATCCAAGGTATCATGTAACCTTCGCACCCAGGAGACAAAGTGCATAAATCAAGCTATCCACAGTGATAGGCGAACGCGATTAATTTCCGTCAAAAATCATCAGCCGATAAATATTTAAACTTCTCATCGAAAAGTGCATGATCGAAGTTTGTTCAAGAGAAAAGATGGACGTGGAGAGGGGAAGTTAACTGACAGAAAAGCCTCAAAGTTCCGGTCCAACATCATCCTCCCCTACCGACTCCCTCAGCTGAATAAAGATTTGGAAATATGGATAAATATAGTCTTCCATAAATGGGTCGAAAAGTGAGGCTAAGAACAAGCACGCTACCGGCTTGTTAATAGATGCATATAAAAATTTCAAAAGGTGATGCTAGAAAATAATTCGATGAGGGATAATGCAAAAATTAAAGGAGAGTGTTTATATAGGACAGGGATGGTGCATGTGAATAATTTACACATTTAAAATTATATTTTGAGTTTTGATGTTGTAAACATAAAATAATTTTTAAAAAAATTACTAAGAAAAACCTATACTGAGTTTATTATGCATCACCACACGTATTTATACGGAGTTTATTATACGTCACACCACATATTTATACTGAGTTTGTTATGTGCCACACAAATGAATTTTTATCTCCGACAGTCAACTTCAGGACCACTAGGAGTGTAGCTGGTGTTTACATTAAATGCGGCAAATCCAAAAAGTGTTTATTTTCAAGAAAATATTCAGAAAGTAGAAAAAAGCATACAGAATCGAAATCATCAATATCTCAATCACGTGCCTGTCGCAAGCACTTAAAATTTCCACAAAAGAAAAAAAAAGTGTCCAAGGCAAAGTGTCAGTACAATTTGCTCATTTAAGTCAAGGTTTCAAATAGTCGTAGATATGAACGGTAATCGTATTGAAAACTACTTGTAAATAGTTTGCACATTTTACATTATATTTTGAGTTTAATTTTGGAAACATAAAGTAATTTGTCCAAAATTTATTAAGAAAACCCTATATTGACTTTATTATGGACCACCCTGTAGATAGACCTGGAATAACATAAAACAGTGAGATTCGAAAGAAATTGATAATTTTGCTCATCAGCATAAAATAGAGATTTCCTAGCTCAAAATTTCTTTTACTCAAAATTTCTTTCAATCATTAACTGAATCAGTGATTGTTGAAATAAAATAAGTCCATACTTTGACATTTCTCATTTTAAGATGGTTAAAATGATTTTCATGTTTACTGACCGGTCAAGAAACGGCCTTTTCTTGAAGAGAGGAACTCAGCCCAGGTACTACCTTTACATGTTTGGGATAGAGGAATAATGCAAAAATTAAAGGAAAGTGTTTATATAGGCTAGGGGTAGCGAACCATTCCACATAGGCGTGTAAAATATTTTCAATAAATGCTTTACGTTGGTGCCAACAACCAAAATAATTTAGTGGATCAAAATTAATGAATCAAAATTACTTGAACTTTTGTTTAATAGGATTGCAAAATATTGTAATGCACATGTAGGTGTTACACTGCAAAAATTTCAGTAACATATTTTAGAAAATACATAAAAAAAAATAATTGCAATTTTTGTTATTGCATCTTGGATGTCAATTAATTAATTTCGGTTTCTTACTTTGTTACTTTTAATAGAATTCTAGCTAAATTGCCGCCATGTAAGAAGTGATTTCTAGTTGAGTTTTTCATATCATTCATTTCCGAAAATAAGGGCTGCAAGCATACGTAGCGAGGAAATTTGTCAAAATGGGAAATTTTCATATTAAGTCGTCATAATTTCATCATTGGAATTTTTACTTATAATGTCTGTTGGTATTCTTCAAATCTTCTTTTAATTTGATAAATTTTTATGTCCATATTAAAATGAATTGGAATTTAATATTGCATTTAATTGATTTTTTACATTTTCCATAAAAATAAAAAGAAATAGACAAACTCAGTTTGTTTAAATTCTTGTATTTTGTGTAATTTCATTCTGTTTTGATGTAGAACTTCAATCACCGCCGAGTCGAAAGTAGCCTGTCGCGTGTAAACTATGACACGCATGCCATACACTAGCAGTGCCCGATTTAGGCTGTACATTTTAAAGGCTCAAGGTATAGGCATGAACCTTGCTTATTAATAGTTTACAGCACTTTTAACATAACTGATAATATTTGAAATTACTAGTTTTATTAATACATTTTAGTAACTAAAATGTAAATTACTAGTTGTATTTTGGCTGAATTGCCCGTTGTCTCTATGAGGTTTTCCAACTTTCTTCAAGTACAAATGCGATTAAAATAACATAAAAATAAAGATTTTTCTTTTCGAAATGTTTGCCAAAATAGAGATTATTATTTCCATTCGTATAACTACAAAACTACATAAACTACTGCAATACTTTATATGTAGCAATTTAAAAAGTATCCCTTTTTAGGTGCGTTCGTAATTATATAAATACGTAGCACCTATAGTCGTCGCTTGGTCCGTCCGTCTGTTCGTCCGTCTGTCTGTCTGTCTGTCCGTCTGTCTGTCCGCCCGTCTGTCTGTCTGTCCGCATATAACAACGCAAAAACTACCCAACCAAATGGTTTGCAATTTAAAATATATTATCTTTGCAGAATTTTGTCGAGACATTTCAAATTTTATTAAAATCGAATCAAAACTTTAGGAGATGTTAATAAAAATATTTATTAAGAAATTTGATTTTTTTTTTAAATCGGTGCTTTTTTGTTATAGGAGCTTCCGATGGATGTTAAATCGTCAAGCGACCGAGATACTTATTTTATTACAGAAATTAATCTGCAGACGATATAATTCATTTCACAGAATTAGAAATCATCAAGATCTGAATATTTATATAACTAGCTGATACATATATATCTGAATATTTATATAACTAGTTAAGATATTTGTATGAACAGTGTCATAAAATATATACTTAACTAGCTGTTTAACTCGTTCTACACACGGGATATCATGAATTTAATTCTAAAACGTGCGTACGAACGCACCTCGTTTGTAACGTTTGACGTACAATTTCCAACTTGTTTTCACTGCTATAGATGAGTATAAAATTTTCAAACGATGATGCAAACAATTAATTCACTGAGAGATAATGAAATATTTACGAAAATTATTTTTACGCTGCAAATTTTAAAGCATCAAAAAATAGGAATATTTAATTGGAGTATTGGAATATTAATAGGAATATTTAATATTTAACATCTAATTGGTATACTATAATTTATAGCATTCTTCATTTAACTGTTAATATTCGAAATTAAGAATCTATTATGGCAAGAAACAACAATGTACCGCTCCGTTTATAGATACAAATGAAAAATTCAAATAATCCTTAGTAGCAAACCAATATTAATAATGTCGATCATATTGGTGACAAATATTTTTCCAATATTGCATTAATCGGACATGTTGTCAATGAAATATCAAATTATATTTTGTTTGTATTTGTCTAATATTGTCAAAATGAATACTCCTCAATGTTAAGACAAGAGTGCATGCCAAAATAACCAATATTGGACAAAATATAGCCAGTACAAACAGCACTGTCTCTATATTGGTTATAGTGTGATATGGATTATCTGCCTAATATTTTAATGAGAAATAATGCAGGGTCTATCTAAAAACAATCACCCGACTTGAAATGCGTATATTATGAAAAATATTGAACATAGACACTTAAGATTAATTTTACATTCAATGGACAATCATAAAGTTTTTTACAAACCAAATTAAAGGTGGTGAATATGTCCACCTTTGGATGCATGGTATATGTGTATACGGTAATCAAATTCGTCCCAAACTTTTTCAAGCACATCTGCATCCAATTCTTCCACGGCTGCTGTTCTTATACGTATCTTTAGTTCGGATAATGTAGCTGGAAGGGGAGGCACATAAACGTAGTCTTTAAAAAAACATACAAGAAGAAATCGCAAACTGAGAGGTGCGGCGATCTTGGAGGATAGGGCTACTATAATACAGGCTGAATCATCAAACATTTTGTTGCCCACTTAGACCAATCAACGATTGTTGTCCACGCGCCGTGGCCAATCGTTCTTCTCCTACAGGCAATTAAATGGCGGTGTGAGTCAGCCCAGATTGTAGGAGCCTTATTGGAGACGAATGATGTTTAACTGAATTGTCAGGTCCCGCACGGACGATCCAACTGCTTGAAACTCGAGATATCCTTCTTTCTACCTATACATTATTTGATCACAACGGATTAAGAGCTGAATAGTTACGATTTTTTTTAAATCGGATGATTCTTTTTAAAACGCCCAAGTGCAAAATTTTTATATAAAAGAAATGATTAAAAATTTACATTTTGTGCGGACGACAACAAAAGAAGTGAATGTCAACAGTCTATAACTGTTCTCGTCTAACTGATAATATTTAAATTATAAATTTAAAAAAATGAGGCAAACATAAGCTAATAGCTAGTTAAGAAAATATAACCACAATTAAGAACATATAACCCTAATTTTAAAGGATGAGCTGATGTTTGTATTTTGTGATAGGACTAAATGTTATTTGTACTACTATTCCCGTTTACTGTATAATATGTTTGTAATTATCACTTTAACATTGCAGCCATTAATCCAAGTATATTATATTTTTACAATGTTACAGTTTCACATACAATATTTACAAACATGTTTATAGATAAAAATATAAAAATAAAAAAAAGATATTTGTAGATTCTGACGTTTTAAAGAAACAGAATAAATGCTATCGATGTTAAATATTGTTGCGTGAACAACCGAAAACAATGTTTAACACCGTTTCACGTGCGAAAATAATAATGTTTGATTTAAAATATGACGACGGACATCTACCCGATGATATTACAGCTGTCGTGAAATAATAAATACATTAACTTTTAACTAATAAAACATTTAATTCACGATCACACAAAAATTACCACATTACTACATGGAATACACAGACGATACTACAAAAAGTTTTAGTTATTATTCGTGAAAGATGCCATCACTTCACTTCAGTTCCTATTATTGATGCAACAAATATAGCTATTCCTTTTTAACTTGTACATAAATAATGATGGTTTTAATCACATTAAAGTCACTAACATTACATGAGTACATAAATATGCAGTGTTGACGAATATTTGTATGTAGAAATGCATAAAAATATTTATAGATTATACATTTTGAACGCTAATGGAACTGAAATAAACATATATTAAGCTCATAACTATTTTTCTGAAACATAATATATTTTAGTAAAGCTTCAGTCAGCTAGATCTAAATAGAATATATAAATTTCCATTATCATTTCAGAAATATAAAAGGAAATTTTTCCAGCATTGTCAAAATAATTTTCACATCTGATTAACAATGTAAACTAAAGACTATTAATGTGAAACAGATAAATGAACATTTATTTAAAATTAAAAATATAAAAAACTTACTTTTCAATTCATAGTTCTAAATGTCATGTAGAATCCTAAAAAAAGGTGAAATTACAATTATTCTAAAGAAAACATTTTTAATTTCTAACTAATACGTATTCTAAAAGTTTTCGATATGAAAATGAAATCTATAATTTATTGAACACAACTTACTGAAATATATGGGTAAAAAATAAATCATATTACAAGAAAAAAAATCTTATATAACGTCAAAATATTAAAAATATAGATATTTGAAAAAAAAAATTGATTAATTTGAAAATTAAAAAAAAATATTTTAAAAAATAATAAAATAAAATGCTCAATAATAGCTAAAGTAAACTGAAATCTAAATAATTAACCGTTTTTTATACGAATAAGCTTATGTTTATTGGAAACATGTTTATGAAACATGTTTATTAACATGTTATTTTAAACATGTTTATTGGAAATAGTAAAAGCTCATTCAACATTTAATTTTTATTATTTAACATTTGACAAGCAGAATGATTGTTTAAAAGTCCTTCCGGCCTGTACCGGGAGAAAAAGGTAGCTTTCCTATATCTTCGTTTTAAAATTTTAGCTAATGTTACACAAAAACAGCAAGTTAAAATGCAGAGAAAACATTTACAAAAGATTCGTTAATACTGAATTTGAATAAGAAATTCGCCAAATTATTGAGCAATAGCCAAATTGGCTTCATTTATGAAGACTTATCTTGGTCGCCAAATTTGGCGATATTTCGCCAAATGTCGCCAAGTTTGGCGAGAATTTGGCGCTAACGGATATGAATATATAGTTTTATGCGTATGATTGGGAAAATTATTACAACAATGAAAATTTTTGTAATTTGCTGTCTTGTTTCAAAATGTCAGCCACCCTAGAATTTCAAACTGCTCTATCTCAGCCATTTTTTAAGATAGAGGTAAACCAAAAAATGCTATGGAATCCTCGCATTAAGGCCTAGCACTTAATTAAAAAATAAATTTGAATTTTTAACTTTTTTGTAAATTTATTTTAGTTTTAAATTTTTAAGTGGTCACCATCTTGAAACAAAATGGCGGACCATGCTGGCCCAACGAACTCGGTCGAGACATTGGTGAGCTTAATACACACAATTAGTTTCATCAAAATTGATTTATAAATACGAGCGTTATCGTATGACGTAGGTCAGATATATATCTATATGGATATATGGATATATCTATCTATATAAATCAAC
The DNA here is from genome assembly GCA_963931845.1 of Maratus michaelseni. NCBI lineage: Eukaryota > Metazoa > Arthropoda > Arachnida > Araneae > Salticidae > Maratus > Maratus michaelseni. The sequence goes on along the minus strand of OZ007587.1, from coordinate 139,828,584 downwards.
ATTTGAACGGAGGGTGGTTTTGGGGTCTGGGGGTCATGATCGGTGAAAATTTATCGACATTTTCCGGAACTGCATTCCTCCGAATGGCTGCAATAGGTAACTTTATACTTTTTTGTATTGAAAGCTACCTAATAGTTTCAGAAAACAAAAAGTTATATGGAATAATTTACACCTTGAACGTAGCAATGTAAATAGTGGGAACATAAGAAAAAATTTCGAAACCGTGCAATCGCCCAAATTTTAGCTCGAATGACTATAATGGATCTTTATACAATGAAATATATTTGATAATATTGAAAAAATTAGCTTTAATGGTATTTAATCTGATTTTGTGTTTTTAATAATCTTGCCTTCATCGGTCACATACGACTCCGACGCCCCTGATAGCATAAAGCATAATTGTTGTTCCTAAGTGACCTTTAACAACATATTAATTAGACATATACATATTCTATGGATACTTTATCATTTTTATCAACATTTATGACAATGTTTAAAAGAATAATGAAACATAATACAAATTACAAAATTTAGAAAATAAGATGCTGTTACAGAAAATAATTTGCAAATTCATTCTAAAAAAGAAAAAAAAGAATTAAAAAAATATATATTTGTTTGTGTTTTGTATTTCCTGTTTTCTAGTAAATTTGTTACATTAACCATTTGGTGCAAATGCGTCTTAAAATAAACATTATTGTTCCAGAGTACAGTCCCTCAATGTGATAATAGTTTTCTACTAAACACTCACAGAACAGAGGTAAGTAGGAAAATTTTAAGTCTAAAACTACAGAACACAGGAGATGAAATTTTAACGGCCTATTCCCCCACCATATTTCGAAAAGACTAAATAAATTTATTCTTTAAACGTAAAATACTTTATGTAGATAATAAAATTATTTTCCTCGTCGTCATAAATTCTTACTACTTGAAAGGAATTTCACAGCTTCAATAAGCATCGATATGAGTACGATTATGAGAAAAGAAAATTAAATATTTGTTGCGTATACACAAAATGACTGTAAGATGCTTTTCCATATTATGGTTTAATAGGAGGAAGTTTTGAATTTTATGGGTAACGTTTATTTTAAAATGAGGCTAAAATGGTTTTGCCTGTTAAACTTACATTTGCATTCATACTTTATTGTCAAATCTACATATTTTAGAATATTAAATGTAATTAAGGTGCATTTTTTACTAAATGGAATTTATTGCAAAAAATATTTATTTTGTAGCATTGAAGAAAAATGTGCAGTTTGTAAGCTATGATGCCCTGTTTTTATTATCCATGACGCAATTGATTCAATGAACACGCAATAAGTTACTATACTCTAATTTATTAACGAACATTGGTGGAATAAATAGGTGGTGAAACATTTCCTTTATCTATGTCTTTACACTCTACTTGATCAATATTGCAGACTCACAAACTCAAAAGTCAAGTTAACCCTGCCTTTGCCTAACAAGATACAGTATGTAAAACACTCTCGTAGCTTTCGGGCCAGACCAGAGAAACTTAGCAGTCCGAATCCAGCAGTTCTTCCTTTACACAAATCTCTAAAACCTTAACTTATATAACAGAGTCAACCAATTTTACATTTGCTTAGAACTTACATAAAATGAATGATATTGTAAGATTTACAATCCTCATTTTGATAAAACAGTCTTGAACTAAAACACCACGAAGATCAGAGACGAATATGTATATTGTCAATTTTTTGTATTCTCTATTTTAAACACGATCACTAAATAGCATACTACATTTTCCAATTATAACATCTGCTTGGACCTTCTTCTTCCCAAAAAGTGAAAATCATTTTTTCATTTAATACGTTATAATGAAAATTCAGACTGGTCTTTATAAATTTCTATAAAAGAACCTAAGAAACGAATTTATGTTTACTGTCTTTTCATTCGGTAGCCAGGTAAGTATTTTGTACAACGAAAGATTTGGAAAACTTTTATAGCCACTTGGTAAGAGCCAAATGTTAAGCTACTTGATAAGATAACAACTTGGATAGCCACTTGAAAATATATTAATATCCCCTATGTAAAGTGTTATTCTAAGATCCTACTACAAACACAAGTTTAATGGTAGTGTTGCTAAACAGTGAAATAACTTGTTTATTTAGAAATTATATTCCCCAAAAGTACTTCTTCACATACTGCAAAATTTTGAAAAATATACAGGAAATTGAAAGAATATCCGATTTAACGACTACCAATTTTATTTGTCTCCTACAAATCTGTGTGAATATAAACAACGTGCGCAAGATATTCAGCACCTATTTTTTTCTCGATCTCTGTTCAGAAAAAAGAGAAAGTTGTCATCAAAATATATCAAAATTTTCTAAATATCTTTTAGCCTCCGAACTACCATGAGGTTTTTTTTGCACTAATACTTTATTTTTTCTCTTATTTTGTTGTTTACATTTTATTTTATTTTTATTTTTATAATTGTTACAGATTTTTATTCCATGTCTCACTGCTTACGTACTTTTTATTTAAACCTTGTTTGATACTTTGTGGTACAGGGGAATCTTCTGTATTTTCTCAACTAAAAAGAAAATTCTTGATAGGCCTGTTCTAATCACTTTCAAAAAGTACGAGATTCATGATACAAAAAGTATTTGTTAAACTAAAAACAAAAAATACACTCGTTCGCGACTTGCGAAATAAATCACATATCTTACAAATTCTTTGTTTCAAGAAAAATTATAAGTTAGTTATTTGGAATAGTAATAACTTTAACGAAGGTAATAAAACTGCTAAAATTGTCTTTAAAAATACTAGGGCATCCAATCCGGGCTTCCCGGGATAGAGAATATACACCCAGAAAAAGGAATTGATTAAAACTACAAAACATGTTTTGTTGAGTACATTTTGGTTGTTTTATCAAAATTCGAGTAAAATTGAACCATTTTACTTGAATTAATAAAACATTTTTTGCTGATGATACAACTTTTTTTTTTTTTTTTTGGAATTGCAAAAAAAAAAAAAAAAAAAAAAAAAAATTGTTGATTCAAACAAAATTTCCATTGACCTATATTTAAACAAAAAGTTTCGTGGGGTCAACCAAATTTTTATTGATTCAACAAAACTTTTTTTTGGGTGTATGTGAAAAACATTTACATTTTTTTATTGAAAACACTAATAAATGTTTTACATATAATTTTTTTTAGATTGCCCCTTAAAAACACCAAAGATTATTTTTATATGAAATATGTCAATTATATGTTCAAATAAAATTTTGAAATTTATTAAAACAGGTAATTTTGTATTAGGATTGTGCAAGAAGTTAATAACTGAAGAAATTGCTAAAAATTTCGTTACCTACAGCAATTTTTAATTCTGATAATTTCAGAGATTTTAAGATTACATGTCTGTTAAATTTCTGTTTAAATTTATGCTTATTTCATTTATTGCTTTATGAAGTTTTAATTTCGTAATGGAATATTAGCTGGAAACAAATGCTGAACTTTTTATATTGTTTAAAATGCAAACGGAATAATATTTTGAAATATCGTCTGCAAGCGATAGAGATAGATTTAAAAAAAATCATGCTTGAAATTTAGTTTAAAAGCTATAATAAATGAGTAAATTGAAATAAAGTTTTCAAAGAAATTGGATTTGAAAGTAGATTTTTTTTTATATATAACTGTTTAAAAATTGAAAATAGCGATGATTAAAAATTAAAAAAAATTGCAGTAGCAAACACCGCAAAATCGGAGTTTCACAGTCAAGTGTTGCCATTCGCAAAATGACGTCAGCGTTACGCACAGACACGTTTGTCCTTTATAATATAGATATGTTTTAAAAAGCAGCACCCTCGTACGGATTATTTAACAAGTAAAATTATTAATCACAATTTTTGTTTGGAGAAAAAAAAATCCTAAAATTTTAATTTAATCATGTTGCGCAATATTTTTTGAATATGTTTCATTCTTACTTTAAATTGGTAACACTCACATTTATTCATAGTTAATAAAACAGTTAATTCCATCCCATATAAATTATTCTTTTTAAAAACGCCAACATTTCTTTTCTATTTTGAACTGGATTTAACATTATTCAGTAACGTATATAAAAATTTAAACAACCACATTATATCATTCAATATCAGTTATAATAAATTACAGTAATATAATAAAATAAAAGTTTAAATTTGTGAAATTGACAAAGTAGGGAATTTAAATTAGACAACAAATAAGTAATACATTTTTTCATTGAATAGAAAATGTTGAGATACGAAAGTAATTTTAGAATGTAATTAAAAGAATGATGAACACTTAAAAAGAGAACAAATTACATTAAGGTGAGCTGCATTTTATGTCAATTTCAAGAAGACTAATATAAAGAATCTATTTAAAATGCGTAAATGGCAGAGAGTACACTGTAAAAAATGACCAATATTTCTTATTTTATGAAAATATACTATAACCACACTATAACTATATATAACGAAAATATACTATAACGAAAGTATAATACAATCTACAGAGTTATCCGAAATTCCGAATAGCGTATTCCATTGTCCTATGAATCCCCAGAAACCAATACATTTCCAAAATTTAAAGAATTATTTATAAAAACAAAGTATTTTTCGCTGCCCGTATTTTTCAGAAACGTTTCTGAAGAGTTTTTATAGTGTATTAATTAGTGTCCTCAGCCTGGAATACTGTTTTTCGAATGCTATCAATTCTCAAGTAAACATTTTCACGCTCAAAAATTATGTTTAACAGACAAACATGCAAAATTAACAGCGTTAACAATAACATTAAAATTAAGATTATTTCTTTACTCTTCCATGTATAAATTAACATATGCGGCTGAAAACGTTTACTTGAGAATTGAGGACATTCGAAAAACAGGTATTCCAGCTGAAGACACTAATTAATACACTATAAAAACCCTTCAGAAACGTTTATGAAAAGTACGGGCAGCGAAAAATACTTTGTTTTTATAAATAATTCTTTAAATTTTAGAAATAAATTGGTTTCTGGGGATTCAGAAGACAATGGAACACGCTATACGGAATTTCGGATAACTCAGAAGATTATATTATATTTTCGTTCGTGGTTATAGTATATTTTCATAAAATAAGAAACATTGGTCATTTTTTACAGTGTACCATATAAATTTAATATTGGTATAACAAAGAATTTATTTATATTATAACACATTAATTTAAAAAAAAATGTCCTCACAGAGTACAATAGGCAATGACAATGAATAGAACATATATATATATATATATATATATGGTGTAGCTTAAGAATTTCTTTTTATCGTCTACATATCTAAAAACAACATATCTGGAAGAGTGGGTTGTTTTTCTACTCTCATCTTTGCTTCATAATATATTTCTATAAGACTGATATTCGATTGCGTTACATTGTTTGGATAAAGAGACCATCCAATGAAGTGACATGCATCAATAAATAAATAAAAAAGAACATAAATTAATAAATATTAACAACAGTAAATAATGAGCCATTATTTATATGTAGTCATTTATGTTCTGAATTTACATATCTAAGTGCACGCTCTGTAAATGAGTAATTAATTAAATAATACTTACACACTGAATTAGTAGTCAAGTCATTTCTTAATAAATCTGTTTGTTTATTTACAAAAATTACGCATTGTGTAGTTATTTAGAAAGAATGATTTTATTATATCAAACTAAGTACTTTTCTTTATTTCGTTTCCTGAGAATAACTGAAAGACGCAGAACTAAACTATATTATTCTTCTTTCTTCATATTAAAAAAAAAATCTGGAGTAACTGTACTGGAGTTTACAAATATTTTAATTTTTACACTTATAGAATACCATACGTTGAAATAAATAGTAAAGTAAAAAGTAATAAAAATTTACATCCGAATTTTACAAAAGTGAAAAATTTCCTTGCAGAAAATTACTTCATATTCTTAAGAAAGCCTCATTTTTATTTTAAAAAATGGAAACATTTTTCTGAAAATTATGACGTAATTTTTATTGAATTTTTATTCCACCAGTACAAATTAATGTAAATATTGAAATTGAGTTTACATACCCATACTAATAGGAATTAGTTGCTTTGCTTGGTGAAACTAATTCAAAATTTGCATACTTTGACACGATACTTTTTACAGTTTTGTAACCTGAACGTTGATAACGACTACGATACACTTCAGTCTATTAAAATGATTTCGTTTTTGCCTGTGTTTTCGTAAAACATACTCCTTTGAAAGTGCATGCATTATGTATGTCACCAACGAAATGCGACGGAGACCATTTTTGTATATTTTAGAACAATTTGTAAGAGTATAAATCGTTTGAATCGTTTTATTTTTTTTAATATAGATATTTCGATATCTTTCTTGGCCAAAATGCGTTATTTAATTTTCCCACTCTTTTATAAGACTTATAAAAGTCACTGTAATTTTTTTTTTTTACTACTGTAAATTGCTTTCTTTGTTTTTTAAGAAAAAAAAAGTTTTACTAACTTAAGTCACTTTCTGGTGAAACATAATTCTTGTATCGACATAACATGAACGTGTGCAATAAAATATTTAATTGAATAACTCAAGTATAAGAGAAAATGTTTATCTGTTATCGTCAAAGAATGGTTGTAAAATGGTTTTAAAAAGGTTTAGCTACTAGACATGTTGGCCAATTTGTTCGAAAATACATACAGTTCTTGCGAAATGAGCTATAACATATCAGCTAAATGGGAGTTCAATAGAAAAAGGCATGTGAACGCGATCATGTTTCCTCACATACGTGCATACATACACTGTAAAAAATGACCGATGTTTCTTATTTTATGAAAATATGCTATAACCACGAACGAAAATATAATATAATCTTCTGAGTTATCCGAAATTTCAAATAGCACGTTACATTGTATTTTGAATCCCCAGAAACAAATACATCTTCAAAATTTAAAGAATAATTTAGGAAAACAAATTATTTTTAGCTGCCCGAATTTTTCAGAAACGTTTCCGAAGGGTTTTTATAGTGTATTAATTAGTGTCCTTAGCCTGGAATACCTGTTTTTCGAATACTACCAATTCTGAAGTAAACATTTTGATGCTCAAAAAAATGTTTAACAGACAAACATGCAAAATTAACAGCGTTAACAATAACATTAAAATTAAGATTATTTATTTACTCTTTCATGTATAAATTAACTTATGCGGCTGAAAACGTGTACTTGAGAATGGATAACATTCGAAAAATAGGTATTCCAGCCTGAGGACACTAATTAATACACTATAAAAACCCTTCGGAAACGTTTCTGAAAAATTCGGGCAGCTAAAAATAATTTGTTTTTATAAATTATTCTTTAATTTTGAAGATGTATTCGTTTCTGGGGATTCAAAAGACAATGTAACATGCTATTTGAAATTTCGGATAACTCAGAAGATTACATTATATTTTCGTTCGTGGTTATAGCATATTTTCATAAAATAAGAAACATCGGTCATTTTTTACAGTGTACAGGCACCATCGTAAATAATCAACAACGGGCTCCGGGGACATGAAACGTGTGAAAATTCCAATATACACATATGCATACGAAAACATTCTAAAAATAGCGAAAACGGATTCAGTGAACCTCAAAATGTAAAGATATACCAAAATTTAGATAATGGGATTTTTATAGCGATTACAATAATATCCTTTCGCTGTATGTGGTTGGAAAGTAAAGATACGAAAACCAAATGTTATAAATATTTGTGTAATATTTATCCCTATAATATATAAATTAAAAATTTACAATTTATATTGTTAGGATCTTGCCAAACAATACCCTATGTAATAAAAGCTTACTTGAATTCAGCTCTTTAATACTTGAACTGATTAAGCACTGTTAAAAAAGACAAATGTTTCTTAGTCTCTTATCTTTCTTAAAATTTACTAAAATATACTGTAATCTCTTCCGCATTTCCAACGATCCTGAGAAGTGTTCTTTTATCCTCAGAAACCTCAGAAAGCAATATATTTCCGAGATTTAAAGAAATAAAAGATGCTTTTGCGGTCAATAATTTTCTGAAACGTTTCCGAGTAGTTTTTAAAATGTTTTCCCAACACAAAATACAGGTTTTTCGTTCACTATCAATTCTAAAATAAACATCTCATGTTCAACAAACATTATACATTAACAGCAATAACATTAAAATTAATAGCATTAATTTATGGCTTCTTTATGACACTAACACTGAACGTGCAAAGGACTCAGAATTAGGTACAATATTTCTCCTTATATCTCAAAAACAATAATTTAATTCCCTTTCAAACTAATTTTTAAAGGATTGTAAAACATTTTAAGGGTGTATTCAAATCCAAACTGCTTATTTTGAGACACATTTGTAAATTCATTTTTGCTCTAAAATGCATCCAATTGGCAGGTTCTCTTATTCAGGAACTTCATAATGTCCGTATTGTCTCTATTTTTTGATAAAGGCAGAATATATTTTTAAAAAGGCTGTCAAAGTGGACATTTTGAACTGAATTTCCCGAAGTGATACCACTGGAAACAAAAAAAATATATATATCGTACGGAGAAAATAATTGTTTGTAAATCAATTTCTAATTAATTGAATGAAAAATAAAAACATGGTGCCCTTATAAATGTCTTCATAAATCACGCCGCCAAGTTTCATGTTTTTATTTTAAAAAATGAGTCTGAAAATGTGTCTCAAAATTTTGAGTTGTTGAGCGTGGAAAAATATTTCTTTTGAATACCGCCTTAAGAGACATTGATTACATTCTTGTTTCTCGAAGAGCAAGTTTTTTTCTATTTTTACAATTTGTGATAATACTTTTTCACTTTGAGCCCGAGCCCAAAAATTGGTATAAAAATAGAACGCGAGCCCATTTGGGTTCGAGGCTCGGGCTATGGCTCACTGGCTCCGGCTAATCCCGTCTCATTTCTACAATACACAAATCAGGTTAGGTTCGGGTAAAATTAGATTACCCGATCGAATGCAAGACTCTACTCAGTATGTTAAAAGATTTAGAAGAATTAAAATGCGTAGAATATAGTTTAAGAAACAGTGCGGGAAAGTAAGGTAAGACTGTAGACTGTAAAAAATGACCAATGTTTCTTATTTTATGAAAATATGCTATAACCACGAACGAAAATATAATATAATCTTCTGAGTTAGACCGAAATTTCAAATAGCATGTTATATTGTCTTTTGAATCCCTAGAAACGAATACATTTTCAAAATTTAAAGAATAATTTATAAAAACAAATTATTTTTAGCTGCCCGAATTTTTCAGAAACGTCTCCGAAGGGTTTTTATAGTGTATTAATTAGTGTTCTCAGGCTCGAATACCTGTTTTTCGAATGTCATCCATTCTCAAGTACACGTTTTCAGCCGCATAAGTTAATTTATACATGAAAGAGTAAAGAAATAATCTTAATTTTAATGTTATTGTTAACGCTGTTAATTTTGCATGTTTGTCTGTTAAACATTTTTTTTTAGCATGAAAATGTTTACTTCAGAATTGATAGCATTCAAAAAACAGGTATTCCAGGCTGAGGACACTAATTAATACACTATAAAATCCTTCGGAAACATTTCTGAAAAATTCGGTCAGCTAAAAATAATTTGTTTTTATAAATTATTCTTTAAATTTTGAAAATGTATTCATTTCTGGGGATTCAAAAGACAATGTAACATGCTATTTGAAATTTCGGATAACTCAGAAGATTATATTATATTTTCGTTCGTGGTTATAGCATATTTTCATAAAATAAGAAACATTGGTCATTTTTTACAGTGTATATAGTCCGGAAAACCGGATACCTCACTTTGACTTAATTTGAGTAGACATTTAGCGGGTAATGGTTGGAATACTTTGATATAGTCAAGAAGCGAAAGCAGCCATTACAGTATCTCCATATTTGCATAGTATAATTTACACATTAATGTTTGATAGTTTTCAAAATTCTTAATGCTGAAAATATTTTAAGTTATCACAACTTTTTATATTATTGTGTGTAGCATATTTAATAAGGATTTATTTCCCTCAAGTAAACTGTTACAATCATTTATAAGTGCAATTTAAAGACTTGTTTGATGTTACTCAATCTCTTGGTGTAAAACCCTGTATCCTACGGGGTTTAAAAAAAAGGATATTAGATAAAAATAATTGAAACAATGTTTGAAGAAAATGCACTCAAAACTACAGGGGCCAGAAAGATTTTTATTTTTATAACGTTGATAAAGAGATGAACTTCTCTACTGTTATTTTTTAAATTGTAATGAAGTATATTGTCCTTTTGTCTTTAAATATTAAAATACTATACTTGTAATTGAAAATTATTAGTTTAGTATTTATTATTAGTTTAGTCCCTTGTTGAAAATGTAAAACAAAATATATTGTTCTTTTTTAAAAGAAAGTGTAACCTTTTCCATATCTTGTAAGATTAACATATCTATGCGGCTTTACTCCAACGGTGGGGTAAAACCGGATGACTTGACTTTTCATAAATAATCTTTTTTAATGAAAATGTGATGAACTTAGCATGTCTTTTAAATGGTATTATGATACAAGGATAAATGGATAGTATGTACTGAAAGCTACATTAAATTCTGCAAGAAATTCTGGAATCAAGAAGCAACTAATGATAATGTATGCTGTTTTCCCCACTTCCCTATATGAAAATTGAACTTATTTGAATTATTATCGACGTAATCGAGTTGATTTGAATTTTTACAAACTTAATAATTAAGTTAAAATTCCCCATAGTCTTACATGCAGTACTCTGTTTAACGGCATGTAAAATGAAGATATTTTTAGAAGAAAAAAGATGACAAACTTACTTTCACAGTAGAACTTTTACAGAACTTATGATAAAAATTGCTAGCTTAATCAGTATTGACAATTCTTTAGTAAGAAATGAAAGGCAGAATAAAGTTCCTTTTCATTATGTGATAAATGATTGAATTAAAAACAAAAAGGGATGAATGAAAAAAAAAAAATGTGGTTAGATCAAAAGATATTTCACTTTGCTTTCACTAATCTCACAGTCTTAAAGATTTTATTCTTCATTTATTAAGTAGAAGTTTGATTTCTTCCAATTCAAATAGATCCAACGCCAATTAATTCAATTTTCTTATAATTTTGCACGCAAAAGGGGAAATTTTACAGAAAAGGTTTAATAAAATTAGCAAGTAAGTTTTAAGAAAATCAGTTTTTAGGATAAATTTTTAATTTTATATTCAGGAATAAATAGATGTAAGTAAATAATATAAATAATATATAGAAAATAGCAGTTGCAGATTGATTTCAAGAATACTAAAATAATTTTTCAATCAAGAGCTTATTTCCCATCCATTTTCCGTGAATCAATAGAAATATATTTGCGAAAAGATTGCATTTGCAACGAAACCGCTTTCTTTGAATTAGCTAAAATTTGGCACGCGATGATCGATAGATTGAAAAAGCAATAAAAATAAAAACAAATAATAATTTTTCACGTTTCCCAATTTTTGGCCAATTTAAGCACCTGCTAGCTATGCGATCTCGTGGTATATGTTTACTATTTTCAAAAATATGCGAGAATATTGTATTTATCATTAAGATCCGAAGATGCCACCGATAGTTGTGAACGAAACATATGTAATCTACATTAAAAAGGTATTTTAAATATTCCGTGTTATGTTTTTATCACTTTAAGCATTATTGGACTTTAATTTAAAGATATAAGTAATTTCATTACTAAGTAGATGTGCTTTAATGCTCAGTTGTAAAAATTCTACTTGACTAAACGCAAAAAAAAACATGGAATAAATACAATTAGAACATGCAGATTTTATAGGACAAAAATGGCAGAATTTATTTTGTCGCTAAGAAGGACAAAATTCTGTCGCTTTAGACTGAATTTGGGAAGTAAAATAAGCACAGGAACAAAAAATGGAATGTTGCAACGTAATTGATTATCATTTTATTGAATATTTAAAATTGAAGTAAATTTTCAACATTTACATTTTTTTTAACATTTAACAAATTTGTATACATTTGTAACAGTCTTGTTAACATATATATAATTTATGCTTTTTTTCTTCTTCTCTAGGGGCGAAAGTCTGAACTTTTTTTCTTGTTCAATCTATTTCCGATGGTCTAAAAGGGTGTTTATACCACAATTTGTCATGCCTAGTCCAATTGTAATAGACAGAAAGTGTGACAAAAGTAAAATTGATGGAATTATTCTCGACTTACCCATGGTGTCTGTAAATTTAACTTAAGTTTTAAATTACACAATGTCTAAAATGCAATATCCTATTTAACGGCATGTAAAATGAAGGCATATTTAGAAAAAGGACGAAATACATATTTTTACTTTATAACTTTTACATACTTGTGATAGAAATTGTTAATATAATAAGTATTCACAACCTTTAAGAAATGAAAGGCAGAAAGATATTTTTTTTCGTTAAGTGATAAGTGATTCAGTTAAGAAAAAAGAGAATTGGATGAAAAAAAAAATGGAGTTAGATCAAGACATCTTTCGTTTTGTTTCCTCTTCCTGACAATCGTAAAGATTTAATTCTTCTTGAGCACACTGACTGCTTTCAACTCAAACATGCTTTCTTTCAAACACAAGTTTGAATGCTTTCAATTCAAATAGATTCAATAGCAACTAATCCAATTTCTTATCATTTTGGATGCAATAAGGGAAGTTTCATAAGAAATGTTCAATGAAATTAATATTTAAGTCGCAATAAATTCAGTTTTTAGAAAAGAGTAATTTAAAAATTTTAACTTGATGAATAAATTTATTACACAGGGTGGTCATAATTAAAGTAGAAGTGTTTAGTGCTCGATGTAAAAAAAATTCTGAATCACAATAATAAACTGGGTATACATACTATTTACAAGATGGGAAATATATTTATGTTACTATGGAAAAAACCTTTGTTTTTTCCAAAAGAACCAAAAGTGGCGATTTAGATTAAATTTGGGAAATACAATGTGTATACGAACTAAATAATGGAAAGTTTTACGTGATTGCCTACTATTGAATTCTATCTTAGACATTGAAACAATTTTTGAACATTTACGTTTGATGTTTTAAAATTTAACTCATGTTTAAACACTTGCAGTTGGCTTGTTAGTATTTACAATTCAAGACTTATTATTTACATCTTTTTGTGCCTCTAAAAAACAAATATGAGCTATTTGATATTCTTGTTTAATTCCCATGTTCACGATGTTGTAATTAGCTTTTGCACCAAGTTTCTTACTTTTGGCCCAGTTTTAGAATGAGAGTAATAAAAGAAAGATTTGTTGAATTATTATCAACTGAATCAAGTTGGAATGAGTTTTTACAACCATTGCACTTATGTTAAATATTCTAAAACGTCTGAAATACAATTTCTTATTACAGCTTATAGAAAGAAGACGTTTTCCGAAAAAGAACGACAAATATGCTTTTGCAATAGAACTCTTACAGACTTGTATTAAAAGTTATGAAATTAATCAGAATTCACACTTCTTTAGTAAGAAATGAAAGGCAGATTAATATTCCTTTTCATTAAGTGATAAATGATTGAGTTAAAACAAAAAAAATTGGATGAAACAAAATTGTCGTTAGATCAAAAGATCTTTCGTTTTGTTTCACTTCTTTCAAAGTCCCAAAGATTTATTTTACATTTATTAACTCAAAGTTTGATTTATTCTAATTCAAGCAGATTTATAGGCAATTAATTCAATGTCTAATAAATGTGTACTGAAGAAATAAAGTTTTACACGAGTTAAAATTTTATATTTTTATACCCTGTAGAAGTTCAGTGAAATTATTTCTTAAGTTTAAAAAAAAATGAGTTTTTTAAAAATATTAAAAATTACGAATAAATACAGGAGAAGGTCCAAATACCGGCTTATAATATTGTCAAAACTGAGCGCAGAGCAGCCTAGTGGCAATAGGTACAGTTTGGATCTTTAAAACTGAGAAAAGAAATGAACGGACAGTGCGTCGCTGAAGAGTGTCTCATTTACAAACAGTAAGAGCAAAAGTGTCAACACGACAAACACTGGGATATCAAAACTTTCTCAGGTATGTGTTTCTCATTTAAAAAAAAAATACTGATCGTATATTGGCCTGAATCGGGAATTAAATTGTTTTGTGGACATATTTAGCTCCCAAATGCCGCATGTACCTTATTCGTATTTTACTATATGAATGAGTAATACCGGTTTTAACTTAAACATAATACCGCCAAATACTGACCACCCAGTGTGGTCTAAATACTAACTATCCGATATATGGAGCTTTACTTCGCGTAAAGAGGAATAAAATATTAATTAATTATATCACGGACGCTGTATTGCTTTGTTCGATCACCTCGCAGAAAAGCGTTGTTAGACACTCCAAAATTGTCCGTAATAAATGAGAAGAAAAATGACGTACGAGAAAATAAGTAAATACATGCGAAAGGCTCAGAAATTGGATTTTAAAAAGGTAAAAAAGGAAGGTATCCGGTAGAGAAGATGATGCAATTTGTCTTCTGGGAGGGTGCTTTCTCTGCGGACAAGAAGGGAGAACTCTGGTTGCGATGTTTAGAATGCGATATGTGGTCTCATAACGATTACAGTGACACAGAGAGGGATTATTTTGTTTGTGATTTTTATAGATAAAGTAATCTACATTTCAAGCAGGAAGCTTTTTTTTTGTTGTTGTTTAACACATTGAAAAAAAAAACTGGACGGAGAGACCGGAGAGAAAACTATAATAGTTTTTAAAATTTTTATAAATTTGACGAAAATGCTTATTATTAAAAATTCCATGTTCTTTCTGTACATATTAAATTTTATTAATCGATAAAGTTTATTAAAATAATGCTCGCCTCTCTTAACTAGCACAATTAGCCCTATTTGTGTCATTATTTTGGGGAAAAAATGGGGTAGCCGGTATTTAAAACACCATTTTCTAAACTCAAAAGTTGCAGACTTTCAGAATTTTTCTTTTTATAAACAGAAAACGCTTTTTATACAAAATTTGTTCTTCTAAATGAATGTAAAACCTATCAAGGTACGCTACCGTGACCTTTTTTCTCCACTAATTTTCAAAATTGTAGGATCTATCTCGAAAATAAAAGTGGTAGCCGGTATTTAAACCTTCTCCTTTATACATAAATATTTCATTATAAGAAAGTAAGTGTGTTTTAGTGACCTATTGAAAACAATATAGTGGTATAAACGTGACAAAACTTAGAGTAAATACTATTTAGAACACGAGAACAGATTTATCAGAAAAAGAAAATAGCTCATATTTCCACAACTAAGGGCAAATGATTACTGCTTTAGATTGAATTTGGAAAGTAAAAAAAAAAAAAAAAAGACTTAGGAAAAAACAGAAGGAACATTTCATGTGACTGATTAACAATTTATTGAATCTTTAACAATGAATAAATTTGAACACCATTTATTAATAATATTTAAACACCATTTTCTAAACTCAAAATTTGCAGACTTTCGGAATTTTTCTTTTTATAAACAGAAAACGCTTTTTAAACTGCATTTGTTCTTCTAAATGAATGTAAAACCTATCAAGGTACGCTACCGTGACCTTTTTTCTCCACTAATTTTCAAAATTGTAGGATCTATCTCGAAAATAAAAGTGGTAGCCGGTATTTAAACCTTCTCCTTTATACATAAATATTTCATTATAAGAAAGTAGGTGTGTTTTAGAGACCTATTGAAAACAATATAGTGGTCTAAACGTGACAAAACTTAGAGTAAATACTATTTAGAACATGAGAACAGATTTATCAGAAAAAGAAAATAGCTCATATTTTCACCACTAAGGATAAATGATTACTGCTTTAGATTAAATTTGGAAAGTAAAAAGAAAAAAAGGTCTTAGGAAATAAGAGAAGGAAAGTTTCATGGGCTGATTAACAATTTATTGAATCTTTAACAATGAACAGATTTTAAACATTTACTTTATGTTTTTTTTAACATTAACTGATTGTACACTTGAAACTCATTTGTAAATATTTACAATACTTACTATTTTTATTTGTTCTTAATGGCGGAATTCTGAGCTATTTTTTCTTTGTTATATCTATTCTCTATTCTCTATTGTTTAAAATAGTATTTATTCCAATACTTGTT
Organism: Maratus michaelseni; assembly: GCA_963931845.1. Lineage (NCBI taxonomy): Eukaryota > Metazoa > Arthropoda > Arachnida > Araneae > Salticidae > Maratus > Maratus michaelseni. The sequence goes on along the minus strand of OZ007587.1, from coordinate 139,812,466 downwards.
ACGTTTGGTCCCGCTTTAAGATAAATGTAACAATGTAAAATCTCAATAATTATCGACTTAAATGAGTTACCTTGATTTTTTACTACACCTTCTAAATAAGTAAAAAATTCCAAAACGTCTCCAAATGCAATTAAGTAAGATATTGTAATATGACATGTAAAACGATGACATTATCAGAAAAATGACGACAAAGAAGCTTTTACAATAGAAATCTAACAAAACTTGTGATAAAAATTGTTAACTTAATCAGAATTCACAGTTCTTTAGTTAGAAATGAAGAGCAGAAAATCTTCTTTTTCATTAAGTGATAAATGATTGAGTTAAAAACAAAACGGGAATTCTATGAGAAAAAAATTGTGGTTACATCAAAAGATCTTTCGCTTTGTTTCACCTCTCTCTCAGTCTTAAAGATTTAATTCTTCATTCATTAATTTAAAGTCTGATTTCTTCCAATTTAAATAGATTCGTCAAATAATTCTATCTCTTATAAATGGTGAGCGCAAGAAGTAAAGCTTTATAGAAAAAGTTTAATAAAATTAATATTTACAACTTTTTCGAAAATCAGTTTTAGAAAATGGTAATTTTAAAACTTTAAATGCATAAATAAATATACATAAATAATTTCATTATCTTAAATTAGATGTATTTTAGTGATCACTTGTAAAAAATCTATTGGGTTAAATGCAATAAAATTTGGTGTAAATACTATATGGAATAAAGAGAATCTATATTATAAAGCAAACACATGTTCGTGAGTAACGCTGACGTCATATCGACGGTGGCAACGACTTGAACAATCAATTTAGCTTTTATCAGAAGATTATTAACTTCTAAAACACCACGCAATTTCAGTTTTTACTCCACGAGTATGTTTATTCATAGCAATAAATATTAATCGAATATCGTTATTAGTAATCGAATAAACAAAAACATTTACTTTCAAATGCAATTTGCTCTAAACTGTATCTCAGTTTACTGATTCTTTTGTGGTTTTAAAAATAATTTTCAAGCATGATTTTTTAATATCAGAAGTTAGAATGACTAATTATGACAATTACTTTAAGACTAATTAACATCTATAACTGCTCTAAGTACATTTATTTTCCTTTATTTTAATAACATAATAAAACATTGGATAACAAGGAAATCCCACACATCCCTCTTAATATAGCTTACTCATTCCAGCGAATTTTACTGCTTATTACTGTTTTATTTTTATGTCACATTCGTAACAGAAATGTGTTACGTAACACCTAATAAAGTATTTTAATAAAAATGAAAGTTAATGGACAAATATAAAATAATATTACATATTTTAATAATTCATTCAAATAATGTCGTATTAAAATACCGAATTTTATCTTGTTAATAATAATAATAATAATAATAATAATAATAATAATAATAATAAAAATCTCAAAATTTTAAGACAAAAGTTACACAACAATTTTCTTTTATTATGAATTTAAAAGAAAATCATTATTTAACTTTTTATAAGGAATATTATGAATTTTAAAATGAAATCGTATACTTGAATATAGACAACAAAGTCAGTAAAATGTCTATTGTATAATCACGATATATTATTTGTACAACTAAAAATTTATTTTTTCGGATAGTTTTAAATAGGTTTTTTTTTTTTTTTATTATTATTAAAGTTCAGAATTTTCTCGTTGTAAAAGGGAAATAATTTATATAATTTTTCAAAACATGTTGAATTTCATTCAATACTTAAACAGAAATGTATTATAAATGAAAATTTTAAAGTAACATAGTTTTGGTCATTTTTATACTCAGTAATAATTTCTTCAAAATTAAAACGTACATTCCTGTTTTTTCTTTTTTATGGAGAGCATATTCTTGTTATTTACTTCAATGTATAAGAACTGATAATGATTAAATAGAAAAAAAATACGAGACAATATTTAACCATTTTTTGAAATATCTATAAAAACACTGATAGATAAAAAAATTTTTTTATAATTTTTCCCATCGTTGGTGACAGTTCCTTTTAGTGACAGTTACTTACTTAACAATTTCTCAATACAATAAATATTTAATTTGCAATGCAGAGTTTTTCTATTAACAACATTTTTCCATTTTTTAAAAAAAATCTTTGTATGCAACAGATATATATTTTAAATTATTTTTGTTCAATGGTTCCTTTATGATTTTGAAATTTGGTATTTTACTAACCTTTGATATTTCTTAATTTTGTATCGCCGGGTGGAAGGTTTTGCAAACATAAACAGAGAAAGCTTCACACACACAAAAAAAAAAAAAAAAAAAAAAAAAAAACATTGCATTAAATATATTTAAATCATTTATGAAAATCAGCGTATATATATAAAAAAAAAAAACTGCATTTCTTTAAATTTGTTCTTTCGATATACCTCCGTTGGAAGGTCTGAAAATAGACGGCATAATCCTGAAAATTGACGCCAGAATCAATCCTTCAAACGTAGCTGTTGTTGTTCATTAAAATAATGGTACATTGACATAATGTTTATTTGACATATAAGATTTTATTAATCGGAATTAAAAATATGAAGAAATTCTAAATACTAACACTTGATATTTATTAATTTTGTATCGTCAGGTGGAAGGTTTTGCAAACATAAACAGAGATGCTTCACACACACACACACACAAAAAAAAAAACATAGCATTAAATCTATTTAAATCATTTATGAAAATCAGCGTATATATATATATATATATATATAAACTGCATTTCTTTAAATTTGTTCTTTCTGTATAACTTTGTTGGAAGTTCTGAAAATAGACGCCATAATCCTGAAATTAACGCCAGAATCGATCCTTCAAATGTAGCCGTTGTTTATCATTAAAATAATGGTATATTTAATGTTTAATTGACATTAAAAGATTTCATTAATCGGAAGTAAAAAATACGGAGAAATTCTAAATCTTTTGTATCGTCAGGTTGAATGTTTTGCAAACATAATCAGAATTATTTTCTCAAACATAACATTACATTAAATCTATACAAATCGTTTGCTAAAATCAGCCTATATAAAAACTGCGTTTCTTTAAATTTGTTCTCTCCGTGTAACTGTGTAGGAGAATTTTTTTCAGGCTATCTAATATCTAGTTTATGAGAATAAACCAACAATATTTGATGAGAAGAAATTTATTTATTTTCAACAATGCAGAAATAAAAGCACAGATTTCTGAAAATATAAACGAAAATTCTGAAAATTGACACTAGAATCAATCTTTCAAACGTAGCCGTTGTTGGCCATTAATATAATGGTATATTTCATGCTTATTTGACATAAAAGATTTTATTAATCAGAATTAAAAATAAGAAGAAATTCTAAATATTTTGTATCGTCAGGTTGAATGTTTTGCAAACATATTCACATATATTTCTACAAACAGAACAATGCATTAAAACTAATGAAATCGTTTGTGAAAGTCAGCGTATATAATACATGCATTTCTTTAAATTTGTTCTTTCTATTTTCCGTTGGATATTTTTTGGGAGGACTATCTAATGTCTAGTTTATGAGAATAAACCAACAATATTTGATGAGAAGAAATTTATTTATTTTCAACAATGCAGAAATAAACGCGCAGATTTCTGAAAATATAAGCGAAAATTCTGAAAATTGACGCCAGCATCAAACCTTCAAACGTAGCCGTTGTGCTAATTAAAAGAGTGTTTTTTAATAGAAGATTTTATTAATTGAAATTAAAGATTTGAAAAAATTTAAAATATTTTTTATTTAATTGTTAGACGGTGCCTAACCTATTAAAAACTTATATCGCGTGATTCAGAATAGATGTTTCCTCAATTATCTTTTTAACCGTTGGTAATCAAAAGGTACTTCCAATTATAAAAAGTACAGAAACTAAGTACAGCTTTTAGTTATGACATTTTATTTTACAATGAGCTGTTTTCATATTGAAATACGAAACTTATTTTTTATACGGATCCGGATCCTGCGTTCTATAAGTTATCTTTTTTTTTTTTTTTTTTTTAATGTTGTAATGCGTATAAGAACGACATTAAAAAACCTCATTCCTTTACGACCAAAACATACCAAGTTATGATACGCTGAATTTTATTAAATTTCAGTGTTTTCCAGAGCTAAAAGCATATTTTTTCATTTTTAGAGACGAGAAAACCCTGAAATTTCATATATACAGAAAATGACAATGATTACAGATTTTTAAACAAAACAACAACATCAAACACAATCACATTTTAACTTATATATATTAGTAAATTTTGTGATACCCTATATTTATTATAAAGCAATGTTATCAAACAAACCTTAGTATTTCGTTTAAAATTATCAATGTTCACAATTTATTGTGAAAATATTATGTTGAAAAAATCGATGTTATATCTTACCACTTTATTTGTGTAAAAACAAACATATCCTAACACTATAAAAAATTATATTTTGAGGATTCTTATTTAATGTTTAATATTAAATCCACATTTTTATTTTTTATCCTGTAGGTCAGCTGCTTTTTGACCATGTATTTTAATTAATTATTTTATATTTTCCACATTTGTTTTTATCTTTCTAATCATATAAATCTCCTCAAAAAGAGAAAATAATTTATCAGACATACTAACAAATAAATTGGAAAACGAAACTCAATTATCACATTTCATAAAAAGAAAGTTTTATCTTACTGTAAGGAATGAAAATAATTTAATACATGGAAGTAAATGGATTTATAATTGTGTTTATTTCTGTTCCATTTTTTAATTATTAAATACAGTGAAAGATTAATTATAAATTCCCTTTTGTGTTTTCCTCCATTAGTAAACGGTAGCTATGTAATGTTATTACCACATTTTATCCGGCTTAAAATTGTGTTTTCATTTTTTGGAAAAAAAAAATAAAGATATGTTGATTAAATTTATTCTTTCTCCATAAACTTGTTTTCGTACAGTATTACTTTTCTTTATTCATTTTTAGAATTTAAGTTTCTTACATAAGAAAAATCATAGAATTGCTTTTCTTTTATTTATCACACTGAGCATGTCCCAAATAAGCGTACTGTGTATGTTTGAAAAAAAAAAACTTTAAAATTAAGAAAAATTTTAAAGAAATATTTTCTGCGATTCATTGTATATTTCAAGCATAATAATCCACGACTAAAGTTTTAAAGAGGATTTAACCAGATTCAAAACTTTTAATTTACATTCGTATATTTTTTAATTTATTTTAATAACCGTAACGTAATCTATGTAATCTAAAATATTGTAGTGCCGTTTCAATTTATATGCTCTTTCTTCTGTTTTTATGAACGATTTCGGTGTTATTTTACTTTGTTTATTTCTTTAAGTTAAAATTTCTAATATTAAGAAAAATCATATAAAATATTCTTCTATGAACGGTCCTATAAAAGTGCGTTTGTTTATATGGAGAAAAAAATTATTATTATTTAAGAATATTTTCGAAGAAATAATTATTACTGGAAATATTTCTACAGTTTATGGATAATAATCCGCGACTAAAGTTTTAAGTAGGATTTAACTAAGCTCATTACTTTTAAAATAGATTTATATACTTTAAAATGTATCACAAAATAGCAATGTAATCTATATAAATCTAAAATCTTGATTAAATGGAACACTCTAGGAATATAATGAATGTCTTAAAAAAAAAGAATACTAATTTTACTATATTTCTTATTACACTGATTACATGGATGCTAAGAAAGCCAGGATTACACAGTAATAAAATTTTAAACGTCAAAAATTGAAAACTACATCTCACTTATATATATATATATACTTTTATAATTTGTTAGATTGACAATAATTTGCATGAGAATGTAGTATACAAACCAATATAAGGTAAAGCCAGGAGAGATGGCGCATTCGGAGAGATTGCGCACATAGAGGTTCAGGGGGGAGGAGTAGAGTGAGCGCACAGCGACTTCAGGTAGCTGTACAACAGCAGTAGTGGAGTGTCTAATTGAAAGTGCACGTTGATTGTTTGGAGCGTCTAAGATAAAGCATTGCTATTTTGTTTTGTTTTCCCAAAGTAAGTGCTTGAATTTGCATAGCTATTCATCAGAATTTTTATACAATGTCATTAGTACAAAATATTTTTAACTTAAACGATTTCGCATAAGCTTAGGATCTAGATTAACAATGTGAACATCAGCGGTTTGTTTTAGTAGCTGCCATGTTTAAATAAAAGGACACGCAATCTCTCCTACCTAAATTGGAGAGTTTGCGCATCTGCTACTTAGGAGAGATGACGCATTGTTCCCATTAGTTTCCATGCTAGGAGAGATTACGCAGCTTATTGGTAAATTTGCGTAAAAAATGAAAAATTAAATCTTATCTGGACTTGCTTTTTCTGATTCTTTAATTTTTCCCCTTTAATTCAAATTGTTAATCGTTTTTAAAATTATTTCCTTTTTCTGATTCTTTAATCATTAGGTTGAAATATTCACTCCTAATACAATAATATTTGTTCACAAAAACCTTACAACAATGTCATTTAAGCGTAATTATTATTGTTAACAATTTAATTGTAGTTATTATTAGTAACAATCTCTCTTACCCATGTGCGCAATCACACCAACCCTGTAAGGACAGATTGCGCAAAATAACTTCCTTGGTTTTATTACAACTGTTCTATTAAATTACAATATAACAAGAAAATAGCAACGGAAATGCACAAAAAACAAATGAAGTAAAAATTATTCATGGATAGTTTAGCAAAAAATTACTATTTAGATTTTTTTACTGTTATTCTTTTGAATTGTGCGCAGACTCTCCTAGTTCCTTAGAGACTTTCAACAAATCCGAAAACTAAAAATACATCCTATTTACATCATTTCCTTGTTGATGAGGTTTATGGTATTACATTCTGGCGTCTCTAAACTCCCGTTTATATATTTTTACAGATTATGGATTCATCACGGGATACATATGAATGTATGAAAACCCACACGAACGCTTTCAAAAATCTCAAAATTGAAACTAGATCCTACATACAGCATTTCGTTATTGATAACATTTTCGATATTATTGTATGGTACGGTTAAATGCCGGTTTATGTAATTTTATAATTTGTAAAAATATTACAAGATATATAAGAATATATAAAAACTAACAAGAATACTTTAAACAAACTTCAAAATTGAAAACTACATCCTACCTACATCATCTTATTACTATTAAAGATTGTAACACTACTTCCTGAATCCTTTAAAGATAAGTTTATATAGTTGTATAACATGCAATCGTCAAGCGATGCATGACAATATGCGCAACACCATTAAGGACGCTTTCAAACAAACAAAGAATTTTCTAAATCAACCAATCACTGCACAACTAGACTAAATACGGCTGCTATGTTAAAGTAAAAAACTATTTTAACTATTATTCTGTTCTCAACCATTAAACTATTTCAGCCACACTCAAGAGTTATTTTGTTTGTTTAAAAATATGCATCTTAAGAAAATTTGGCAAACAAAGATGAAGCAAATACTGTTGTCTGTTTATCATACAATTTTATGTACATTAATAAATAAGACCACTGCGTAAACTTTCATCAAATTACAATAATAATAATAATACGTCAGTAAAGTATGCCAATTATTATAATGTAAATATACATTATGTCATTGAGTAAGCATTTAAATTTTATATCAGATGGGTAACTGCTTTTTTTTTAAGTCTAAAAAACATAGTCAGCGATGAATAAGACCACTAAGTAAAACATTATATAAACCAAACATTCTTTTTGTGTAAAAAGTAGTTTTTTTATTGTACTGAAAATTTTAAATTATAGAATATTTTTTCGTGTGGAAGTCTTATTTGAATAAATAGATATTTAAGCAATAGTAACAAGTAAAAACATTTCAATGCATCTATTAAATAAGACTGTACGTATTAGACTCTCTTCCAAAATAATTACAAACCAATAGAATGAGTCACAGTACATAAAAATAAATAAAAAATAGGCAAATAAGTTAAAGTAAATAAAAGATCGAAGAATTTAAAACACATTACGAAGCCATAAGGAAATCTAAACTTCAAAATACGAAAAAAATCTTCCCCATTTTTCTCCTATACATCTGAGACTGTCTTACGTTCGAAAGAGTATTTTTAAATAATTCAAAAATTATTTAAATTCAATTTCATCACACCGCATCTACTTTTCAAGGATAAAAAAGAGAATAAATGAAGAACCTATCTTCTAAGTGAGAAAATTTCCATTCGTATTACACTCCAAAGAATTATTCAAAAGTTCGAATTTCCAGATCAAAGACTCTCAAAAGAATTAAATGCAGCTTTTCGGTGCAGTTTTTAAACTTTGGTTTTCTTTTCTGTGTAAAAGCTGATTTTCGTTTTAATTCACATGCAAAGAACTCGACATGAATCTCTCTATGATAATGAAATCAATTTAATTACGAGAAAAAATATTTTTGATTATTTTCTCGAAAACTCAAAGAATTCCAAAAATTATCCAATGATTACGCAGTGAAGTGAATTATACTTTTTTTTTTTCATCTTCATTTTTGATCATACAGTTATAAAACAGCACTTTATTGCGCTCAAACATATTATTTGGTGTGAGTCTATAACAAAAAGTTATCATTATTTAGATAAAAATTATGACTATTTATCGGTAAAATTTTGACTTGAAATAAATATAACGTAAATTTATTAATACTTATTTATTTCCAGATTACAGATTTCTAGTTTTTTTTTTTCATATGTTTAGTAAGTGATATTTCAGAACAAAATTTGTTTCATCCCTACGACAATATTTAATATTTAAATACTTTTAAATAGCATGTCATTTTCATTTATTCTCATCCAAACAACCCGAAACGAATCTCGTAATGATAATGAAATCAATTTAATAATGAGAAAAAAATATTTTTGGTCATTTTCGCAAAATCGCAAAGAACTCCAAAAATTATTCAATGGTTACGCATTAAAATTATACTTTAATTATACTTTTAGTTATATTATTTAATTATACTTTAAATTATACTTTCTTATTTTCGTCTTCATTTTTTTCATACAGTTTTAAAAGAGTACATTTTGGGCTCAAAGATATTATTTTGGCATGTGTCTATAGAAGCAAATAATGGTTATTTTGAGAAAATTTAAACTTTTATTGGCAAAACTTGACTTAAATTCAGCATAACATTTATTTATTTATTTATTTTTATTATTCTGTTCTTATTTTTTTTAAATCAAATTCTTGCAAATGTTTAGTAAATAATATTTAAAAGAAACTGTGAACATATATCTAACAAGGAGACCGCCAAACATGGTGCGCACAGATTTTGATGATTTTAAAGTATGTTGTAGGGGTCATACCCCTAATTATCCAGATCAAAGGTTTCCTTCAAATGGGCTTTAGTTTTCGAGAAATTTCGGGTTAAAGTTCAGTATACATTTCAAATACCCGTTAGTTCGCGATATTGAACAAGGTCCCCGTGGTGCAGGGCAAGCGCTCTGGATTTCAAAGCCGGAGGTGAGGGTTCTGTCCTCGCCTGTGACTTTTACCTTTTTAAAATAAATTTTATGTATTTGTCGCGTTGTAAGTTTTATGCAGAATAATGAATTCTGCATCTTTGAACTTTTTGATATTTTCCTAATAAATTCTATTTACATTTCGAATTTTTCGTGAAAATTTATAATTTTTGCGCAATTTTTATTCTAATATTTCGGTTGACGAAAATCCAAACTAATTTATGTCTTGATATCTCGTTTTTTTTTTAAATGATTATTGTTTATATTTATGTATATTTACTTATTTATTTACCGTATTTATGAAATAATGCATTTCTTTATTTGCATTTTCTATTTAAAAAAAATTCTAATGATTAAGAAAAATTAACAAAATAATATACCCTTTTAATATTTGATTTGTTCTAACTGCTGAAATACAAAAATATTTATCATCACCGACATCGACATTTTTAGTTTATTAAATATGGAACTAATTGTGTGATACATATCGCAAAAATATTCTAAACAAATTCCGCATTAAAAGTCGCCTTTAAATATATTCTTTTCGTAAATTGTTCTAACAATATTGGGTTGGGTTGATTATTGACGGCCAATTATATACACTAGGGATATAGGCCCGGGGGGAGTGCCCTTCGTGGGGGTTTTTCTAAGGGAACCTAATCCGTATTTACGCATGGATAAATCCATGGCTCGAAGAAAACCACGAAAACTCCGAACGATTAGGCCGACGGGCGCGATTGGGATCGTTATTTTTTGTGTCTCATTAAATGCTTTCTAAAGCTTAGACTTAAACTTAAATTTTCAGCTCAAAATCTGAATCGCTGAGCGTGGTTCAGTAGCGAGGGGAGGGGGTTCAAATTTCAACTTCTGAACATAGTTCAGTTTGCACTACTTAACCATGCCCAACGATTCTGTGCTGTGATACGAGGCAAAAATACAACTTTCGTCAAGGACTGCATAGTCGGAATTCACTCATAAAGGCACTGGCACAGTTGGAAACGTCGTTCATGCAAACGTTAAAGCTCCATTCCTGACGCTAGTCACCGGGTGAAGAAGGAAACAGAAAGTATGCAAATGTCAAATGGGGAAGAAGAAGAACACGTATGCAAAATTTCGACACGATTCAGGCATAAAAACCACTGAACGGTGAGTCAAGTGTAAGTCGCTGTAGTAATGAATCGGAAGATGGTGCCCTTCACGAATAAGGAAAAGGCTGAGATGCATTTAATTTACCGAGCGGCAGATGGAAATGGTGCAGAGGCACAACGAATGTACGGAGAGCGATTTCCTAACAGGCGGTTGCCTAACCGCAAAACTTTCGAGCGCTTGCACAGACAATTGTGTGAGACGGGATCATTTCTCGCTTCTTCATTTCTTACTTAACTACTCGTTAGGACTCAGATTTTTAGATCAAAATTTAAGTTTAAGTATAAGCTTTCGAAATCATTTAAAGAAATACAAAAAATAACGTTAAAAAATAGTTGTTTGTTACTCCAAAGTCTAAAGCGCCCCCTATCGGCATTTTTTGAAATTGAACTTTAAAATTTTATTTCAAGAAAATACTGGCATAAAGAAAATTTTTTGCAAAAACCGCAAACGAATCGACCAATTTTTCCATGTTTTATAATCATTTGAAATTTCGGACCCTAAACTTTAATGCCCCCTATCTCCTTGGGAATACGTCTGGGACCCTTAGTCTCCTATTTAATATTATTTGTCTTTAAGTGTACTATAACCCCTTAAAGTTCTGCCCATCTTTTATGAATCACCCTGTATATATATATATATATATAACTGGCTAAAACTTGGATATAAGAGTTATTGCTTTAATATTTTATTACTCCTTTCAAAATATGTTGTTGGAATTACCTAATCGTACATACCTTTAAAAGATTTGAAATAAAAATATTTTGTATAAATTATAAAAAATATATATAAAATTCATTTAAAATTTCATAAAATTAAAAAGTATTAAAATTTCATAAAATTAAAAAGTATTATTTTAGAACGGTTATTAAAATATAAAGAGTAAATAATAATTTTAAAAAAATAAACAAAATCTAGACATAAATTAGTTTGGAATTTCGTCAATAGAAATATTCATTTCAAAACTGCACAAAAAAAAAAAAAAAAAAAAAAAAAAAAAAACTATACATTTTCACGAAAAGTTCAAAAATGTAAATAGAATTTATTAGGAAAATATCAAAAAGTTCAAAGATGTAGATTTCATAATTCTGCATAAAACTTACAACGCGACAAATATATAAAATTTATTAAAAAAAGGTAAAAGTCACAGGCGAGGACAGAAACCTCACCTCCGGCTTTCAAATCCAGAGCGTCAGCGCTGCACCACCGAGACCTTATTCAATATCGCGAACTAATGGGTACTTGAAATGCATACTGAACTTTAACCCGAAATTTCTCGAAAACTAAAGCCCATTTGAAGGAAACCTTTGACCTGAATAATTAGGGGTATGACCCCTACAACATACTTTAAAATCATCAAAATCTGTGCGCATCATGTTTGGCGGTCTCCTTGTAAGATAATATTTAATATTTATATATAGATTTAGAATTAATTTAATGTTATCTTCATTTTTTTTTTCAGAAAATAAAAATAGACATGGAGTATGATAGATTAAATCATTTTAATTACGAAAAATGTATTTATTTTATTTTATTTTATTTATTTATTTATTTTTTTTTTTTTGCCACTTTAAGTACAAAGAACTCCAGCAATTATTCAATGATTACACACTTGAGTTAGTTATATGTCTTTACTTTTAGAGAACTTTCATCTTCATTTCTGAACATTCCAATTTAATTTCTCATTTTTGGCGCTCAAAGATATTATTTCATTTTTGTCATCAAAAATGCTTGATCATTATTTAGAGAAAATTAAAACTATTTGCTGGTAAGTTTTGACTTGGAACAAGCATAACATTTTTTTTTTCAGATTTCTGTTTCTGTCACATGTTTAGTAAATGTTTAGTAATCTAAATATAACAAAACCCAGTGTAAGGATTCTGGTCCGAACCCTTCGATACAATGAATGGGAAACAATGGATTACTTTCCATTGTTGCAGAGAAAAGAGAAATAATGAAACATATTCAGACAAGTGGAATTTTCGGACACATATTTTATAATTTGCGGGTTAAATTTTGGTAAAAATATCTCTACACGTGTACTTTACTTTTATAAGTGAATAAAAATTCATATATACTGTGACTGTGACTTCACTAGAATAGCGCCTATTGGGTTTATTTTTTCTTTAAAGATGTTATTTGATTTGTGTCTTCAAAAATGCTTGATCATTATTTTGAGAAAATTAAAACTATTTGCTGGTAAGTTTTGACTTGGAATAAGCATAACATTTTTTTTTCAGACTTCTGTTTTTGACACATGTTTAATAAATGTTTAGTAATCTAAATATAACAAAACCCAGTGTAAGGATTCTGGTCCGAACCCTTCGAAACAATGAATGGGAAACAATGGCTTTCTTTCCATTGTTGCAGAGAAAAGAGAAATAATGAAACATATTCAGACATGTGGAATTTTCGGACTCATATTTTATAATTTGCGGGTTAAATTTTGGTAAAAATATCTCTACACGTGTACTTTACTTTTATAAGTGAATAAAAATTCATATATACTGTGACTGTGACTTCACTAGAATAGCGCCTATTGGGTTTATTTTTTCTTTAAAGATGTTATTTGATTTGTGTCTTCAAAAATGCTTGATCATTATTTTGAGAAAATTAAAACTATTTGCTGGTAAGTTTTGACTTGGAATAAGCATAACATTTTTTTTTTCAGATTTCTGTTTTTGACACATGTTTAATAATTGTTTAGTAATCTAAATATAACAAAACCCAGTGTAAGGATTCTGGTCCGAACCCTTCGAAACAATGAATGGGAAACAATTTATTACTTTCCATTGTTGTATTGAAAAGAGAAATAATGAAACATATTCAGACATGTGGAATTTTTGGACACATATTTTATAATTTGTGGGTTAAATTTAGGTAAAAATATTTCTACACGTGTACTTTACTTTTATAAGATAATAAAAATTCATATATACTGTGACTGTGACTTCACTAGAATAGAGCCTATTGGGTTTATTTTTTCTTTATGCATTATAACTTTATTGCTGCCATTTATTTTTCACTACAATTAATTAGAAAATATATTCTAATTTGAATTCATGGTGGTTATATATAAAATACGCGTGGAAAGTTTGTGCCGGTGAAAATGATGTTACGCTTAGCTTAAAATGTATTTTTACACAGATAAAACTAAAACAAATTATATGATTTTGCCAACATGACATAATTTTCACTGATTTTTCAATTGTTAATTATAAAAATTGGAATTACTTATTGATTACTTCATATTGATTGTATACATTCATTACATGTTAGCGATTGTTTTTTAAACTAAATTATGATGAATTAAATTTTTAATAAAGAATACAGAAAAGTAGAAGATTTCAGGAAAAATAAAATTATTAGGCGTTCATGTGTTATGGTTAAAAAAAAAAAAACTTGAAATATTACGAAACATTAGCACGTTTACACTTAAAACAATATAAATAGTTCAGCGTTTGTTTCCAGATACTATAGTATAATAAAATTAAGATTTCATAATAAAACACACATTAGAACTACATTTGTTTCGTTTTACTAACTAAGAAAGATCTGCAATTTCTCATCTGTTCTGTCACCTTGTTTACATAAAATTAAATATTTGTTATTAAAACTTCAGAGGCCCATGCATTAATCAGCCCCTGATCATAAAGTTTCATGTCAGTTTTCCTTACTGTCGATTAGTAGTATATGAATATTTTTATTTATTATTTAAAATTTTCAATGAAAACCACGATTTCTATCCACCGTCCTAGAACGGGCATTTACACTAGTTAAATAATAATAATAATTTATCTCTACTACGATATTTAATATTTACATACATTTTAAATAATATAATGTTATTTTCCTCTTTTTTCTGATAAAGAATTAGGGAAAGAATCTCTCTATGAAATGATGTCAATTTATTTACGAGAAAAGTATTTGTAAATTGCCCTGGAAGTTCGTAGACAGAAATTGCCCAGTTACTTGATGGGTTTCTCATTCTCCATTATAAATTGTATCCTTGAGTGGAACGTGGTAACGACCTTTTTTTATCACTAGACGTCTAAAATTAGTGATATTTAACGCTATACGAATCGTTGTATTACAAAATTTCATGTGTTGTTGATATTTCTGTACCGATATGTTGCTGCATCCATGTATGTTTTTTTTTTTTTTTTTTTTTTTTTTTTTTTTTTTTTTCATGGGCGCAAAGTGCACATACATGCATGATAGTAATCACGGATTTACCGAATTTCATATATTTTGAGTTCTTAATACAATGGGGTTGTTGAATCCAGTAATTTATTATTATTATTATTATTATCATTATGCGGACGCGAAGTACTCATGCAAAGGTTATAATGATTGCGCAATTTCCAAATTTCATCTTTTTTTGAAGATTCCAATACCACGAAGTTGGTGTATCGATTGTTTTCTTTCCTTTTTGGTTTTCATAAGTGCAAAGCCTTTATACATGCATTATATTAATCGCAGTATTATCCAATTTCACGTATTTGAGATTTGAACGTAACGAGGTAGCTGCATCGAGTAATTATTTTTTCTGGGCTCGAATCATGTTTCTCCATTTTACTCTCTAGAGTCTAGAGGCTGTCGTATAAATTCAGAACCTTTTTTGTCAGGGTGTTTGACCTATTTAAAAGACAGGGCAACTGTGTATTTTTTTAAGAAAGAGAGAATTAATGCGAGGGAAAATTGACCAATATCCATTTCGGGAACCGGAAGCACTATGATGAAAATTAAAGGACATATTGAGAACCTCTCGGAAGCATGAAATAGAACATTAGTTCACTTTCAGTCAAGATACGCTATATAAATAAGACCCCGTCCCAGAATGTTAACTAGTTTTTAGTCTCAAGCGATTTCAGTAGAAGAGCAATATTTGACAATTGTCATTTGCACTTTGCTGATTTTTTTATACTGTTTACGTGATTTTTGTCATGCGACTTGAAATATTTACATTGCATTTGTGGAATATTCGTCTAATAATTTGCATTAATCGACTCAGAACTTGTCTTTTTAAATACGCCTACTTTTATCATACTAAAAGCCGCAGATTTCTTAACAATATTTACTTCCGGTAATGCAATATTTTATATTTGTGACATTTTATACACTATGACATTTGTAGTTTCCTAACAAATTTATCTATAATTCCTATACTATATTCCTACTTATATCTGTATTCCTATTTATCTATAATTCCTAACAATTTTATATATTTATTTTAAAAAATGGCACTAGAATGTAAAATTTGAGAAATATTGAGCATGCTCATTCAAAATGTTTTTTTCAGGTAGTATTTGTCACAGCTATGTGAGAATGGAATTATTGGCTTTATAGAGCTGTAACATTTTTCCAACTTGGAGACAATGTATGAAAATATTAGAACTTCCAATTTAATGAATTAGAACAATGAGCCAGAGTAAGAGCCAGAACCAAACCTCTACGCAACTCGAATCATGGGCAGGGATTTTGACAGCCAATTCTAAGAAAACAAGTGCACAGAAAAAAATTACGCAGTTTTAATTTAGACAAGGAAAATCTTTAAGAAAGTAAAATACATATAAGATTTGTTTATGTGTGTTTGTGCGTTATTATGAATTCATTTTATTTTGAAAAAAAAAAAACTTCTTTTAAAATTCATATTTATTTTTTTTTAAATTTTTCAATTTTTTTCTTTTTTGACCAGTTTGCTTATCTCGCAATCAGGGTGTAGAGTATCAATAATTTAGTCAAATAGGATGTGTTTAAATCTTGGTTCTGGCTTGGATGTTTGTAGTACGTCGGATACACTTTAAATGGAAGTCCCATACTGTTTAGATTTCGTATGCAGAAGATGATCATAGCCGCAAATCAACCTACTTTTGGTTTTCTTATTAATTCGATGGTATAAGTTTTGTTCAGAAATTTTTTCTCATGTGAATTACTTCACGCACGAAACTACGCATGGTAGTTATAGTTTTATAACGTTTATAAACGCCTAAAACACTTACAAAATGTATTCATAAAAGGATTTTTAAAACGAATAGTGGTCACGATTGCTGTATAAAACGTCAAAATTAAATTAAAGAAAAGAGTAGAGAGAATATGAAAGAATTCAGAAAAAATTCTAATTTTGTTTTCAATTAAACTTTTATATACCGAGCGATTTTACAGCAATTATATTTTTATTCACATATTTTAGATACACATCGTAAAGATTACAACAATTACAATAATACATTAAAACAATGCAATACTTTTTATTTATTTATTTATTTTCATCCTTAGACTGAGATAACAATTTTTTTTTGTATTAATGATTCTTAAATATTAAAAATAGCTTTAAATTACTTATTTATTAAAAATATCTTTTGACTATTAAAATACCTTAAATTTCTGTCTTACTTCTCTTTTCACCTGTACGTTTATTCTATTTTTTTTGTTTAACCCCATAATGTGCAAGCATTTTGTAGTTCTTTTCTCGAAGTTAAAAACTTTCATTATCGGGAATAAAAGTATATACACTTTGGTAAGTTTAAATTTCAATGTTTTAGAAAATCAGCAGAGTGTCTCAGTAATACTCAGAAGGAGTACCTTTAAATCTCATCTCGTACTCCTTCATGGTAGAGTGTACAATGTATACAGGGCTTAGAAATACCAGAAGAACGAAGAAAGAGAAATTTATTTGGATTTGATTCTGAACAAACTCAAAACAACTCACCAAAAATCTTTCCGGAATTCCTTGCTATGCTGCTAGGCTCGTGATTTTATCTCTTATTCTGTTCTAACCGGCGGAACTACTGTCGGTAATCTTTATCTCTCTTTAAACATTTCGGGTGACATTGGAAAAATTAGGTGTTATGTTTAGAAGACATTATCTGAAACACAAGCATATATTACAGAAACATATATGCAACGCACGAGAATTTATTTTACACACAGAAAAGAATGTATAATGGGATTATTTATATCTGATTTTTTCGAGATTTAAAGTAAAATTTATATATGGTGTACTTTAATAACCTTGATAAATTTAATTCCGTTTGAAATTAGATAACGTCCTTAAAATGTACGGAAAATATTTACCACTGAAAGAGGGTAAAGTATCCGTAAAGTATTCTTTTGTTCTGCATTGTAGAAAAAAAATTAATTCTATACACAACATCTTGAATAGAGATCATGCTATAGGTGACTATAATAACATACTAAAATTTCGTTTCTTTCCACGTTCGAAAAATTTAATATTTAAAGCGTCACGGAAAATCTTTCGAATATTGTAACATGTTTTGAAATTTTTATTTTATGTAAAGAGAATTATCATTATCTCTAGATTGTGGTAATTCTAAAATTGATTGTACTCATGATTCATGCTTATTAAAAGGAATTGCCATCTGCTTTGAAATCTTAATTATATTTTTTTCTGTCTTTATTCTTCTTCTGTGCAAGTATTTTACATTTCTTATTTCGAAATTAAAATCTTCCATTACAGGGAATAAAATTATCTACACCTTGGTGAGCTAAATTTCAATTCGTGGGAAAACCAGCAGACACCATAATCTGGAAGCAGTTTGTAGTTCTTTTTCCGAATTTAAGAAACTTCTATTATCAGGAATAAAAGTACATATACTTTGCTAAGTTAAAATTTCAGTTCTTTGGAAAATCAGCAGAGTGTCTCAATATACTCAAAAGGAGTGCCTTTAAATCTCATCCCGTACTTGTTTATGCTAGAGTGTACAATGTCTATAGGACTTAGAAATACCAAATCAAGACAAGGGACATTTCATCTTAATTTTGTTCTGAACAAACTCAAAACAACTCGGAAAATCTTTCAACAAACGGAACATCTTTCAAAAATTGTAATATGTTTTGAAATTCTTATTTTATGTAGATAGAATGTATTTATTATTATCTCTAGATTGTGATAATGATAACATTTATTGTACTTATGATTCATGTTTATTAAAAAGAATTGTAATCTCCCTTGACTTCTTAAATATATTCTTTCTATCTTTATTCTTCTTTTGTGCAAGTAACATCATCTCGTGCTATGCAGCCTAGGCTAAGGCTCATATAAGGACTATAGAAGCTATAGCCTAGGCTCGTGATTTTATATCTTATTCCTTTCTAAGCGGCGTAACTAGTGTTGGTAATCTTTATCCTTCTTCAAATATTTCGCGTGTGACATTAGAAAAATTCTGTATTTTGTATTATGTACTGTAACACAAGCATTTATTAGAGATTTTTTTTGTTCTTTTTTTGCTTTGCTTGACAATTTAGTTTTCACACACAAAATACTATAGAATGGCATTATTTTGATTTTAATTTCTTCAGATACGAAATAAAATTCCAAGGATGTGTAGCTGAATAACCTATACAAATTTCGTTTGAAAATGTTGAACATCGTTAAAATGTATGCCAAACGAATAATACCAATCGGCGGAAAAATATCCAAATCCGTTGTTCTTCCTCGAAAAAGAACTATACATGTTATACACACCACGTTCAATAGAAATCATGTTGATAGTCACTATAACAACATACTAAAGTTTCGTTGCCGTCACATTCTAAAAATGGGATATTTGAAGCGTTAAGGAAAAGTTTTAAAAATCGCTGCATGTCTTTTAGCTTATAATTTTATATAGAAAGAAGGAAATCATTATTATCTACTATATATATAAAACACAAACGGAAATTTCGTTCCGTTCCTTTATAACTCGAGTTCCGCTGAATGGATTTTGATGAAACGTATACTATTCGATAGATAATTTTTCAGGGAAGGTTTTAGTATATAACACAACGTTCTACGTACATTGGTTATAGAATTATGATAGAAAGTTCTGTTATTTTGGCCGAAAAGGTTACCATTGCTAATTTTTTGGCGATCATTATTCTTGCAGAAAGAATTGAAAAGGCTAAACATCTAAAGAAAAAGAAAAGAAAAAGAAAAAAAAGAAAAGAAAAAAAGAAAAGAAAAAACTGCTGCTAATTTTATTTAAAAAAAGAAAGAAAGAAAGAAAGAGAAAGGAAAACAGTTTTGATGAGAGATAATATTATAAAACGAAAATAATTAACTTAAACACGATTGGGAAAGTTCGTAATGCTTAAAAAATTATTCAATGGGAAGATTTCTATTGAAACAATATTTGGCGAGTTATCTTTTGTTTTTGGCGATTTTGATTCTACTTTTGACCCTAAACAATTTGACTTTAAGCCTAAAGGTTTTTTTTTTTTTTTTTTTTTTTTTTTTTTTTTTTTTTTTTTTTTTTTAGTTGCAGAAAGAATTGAAATGGCTATATATCTCGAAAAATAAAAGAAAAAACTGTTACTAATTTTATTTAAAAAAAGAAAGAAATAGAAAGAAAAGAAAAACAGTTTTGATGAGAGATATTATTATAAAACGAAAATATTTAATATATAACCATAAGTTTAATATTCAATTGGAAAATATTTAATTTAAACATGATTGAGAAAGTTCGTAATGCTTAAAAAATTATTCAATGTGCAAGACTGATATTGAAGCAATTTTGTCCGATTTATCTTTTTTTTGGCGATTTTGATTCTACTTTTGTCCCCAAACAATTTGATTTTCAGCCAAAAGTTTTTTTTTCAAGTGTACGACAGCATTTTTGGAGTTTTTTATTTGGTGGTGGTTGGGGAGGGGGGGGGGGGTACTTTTCGGTTAGCCGGGCGCCAGTGATATATATACATGCAAATATACACACACATATATATACACATATATCTACACATATACATATATATATACACTTATATCTACACACACACACACACATGTATATATATATATACCGTGTGTCCCAAAAATGACTGATGGATTTTAAAATTCAATAACTTGCAAACGGTGGCAGATATTAAAAAAATTCTTGCAGGAGGGTTATGTATGATGTCAGGAGTTTCATTACTGTGATTCTTGATTTTAGTTCGAATTTCAAACAATAGATGGCGCTGACAACGATTGGCGCTTACTCGAAGCCGAAATTGACGACACTTTGTATTGATGCACCGCCTCCTGATAAAAACGGCGGATGTCGCAGGAGGATTTTTTTTAAACATTTGAATGGTCCCTCAAACTTCAACTCCAATAATTTCTAAAAGTTTTCTTCGTCCAATTTTTAAGAGATCAAATAAGTCAAAGAAAACTTTTAGATATTATTAGTGTTGAAGTTCGCGGGACCGTACAAACGCTGAAAAAAAAATTCCGCTTGCGACAGCCGCCATTTTTGTAGGCGCACAGGGCTTGTATTCAGGAGGCGGAGCATCAATGCTGAGGGGCATCAGTTTCACGCCTCGACTGTGCACCAATCGCTGTCAGTGCCATCTATTGTTTGAAATTCAAACTAAAATCAAGAATCACAGTAAGAAAACTCCTGACATCATATATAACCCTCCTGCAAGAATTTTTTAAATATCTGTCATAGTTTGCAAGTTATTGAATTTTAAAATCCATCAGTTATTTTTGGGACACCCGGTATATATATACATATATATATGTATGTATGAATATATATATATAGATAGATATGTATATACATATATATTTATTTATGTACATATATCACTGGCGCCCGGCTAACCGAAAAGTACCCTTTTTTTATTCAAATGTAATTTATATTAATAGCAATATACTTCTATTTACTTCTACCTTATATATGAAGTTTCGTTCCGGCTGCTTATAAATTGAGTGCTGCTGAATGGATTTTCATAGAGCTTGAACTGTTAGATATATAATTTTTCAGGGAAGGTTTTATTGTATAACATATCTTACTACTTTGCTTAGTTATGGGGGAAAGTTCTATAATCAGGTGAACCCGATTATGAAAGGTTAGCCTTTTTAAAAAGTTCTAGTGGACGAATTTTGATGAGAATTGTATTGTTAGTTAAATGCTATTTCAGGAATGGTTTTAGTGTACTACATATTGTTCTACGTTGCTTAGTCAAACAGTTATGTGTGAAGGTTATACAGTCAGGTGAACCCGATATCGTTCTTTACCAAACCCTAGCTGTAAATGACCAAATAAAAGAATTGGTCTATAACAGCTAAAATTTTGACTGCACATCAGAAAATATAATAGCGCAATGGCGTCCTTTTTCAGTAATGTGGAAGGATATTCCTGATAAATGTACAGATTGCTTTCAAATACAAGGTCAAATTAAACGATATATTTCGTTTGATTAAAGGTTCATTTGTAGAAACCGACCAGTGCAGCGGGCGTAGCTTGCTAGTTATGTTATAAAAACGATAACATTTAGAGTGCTAATGGTTCTTATCTACTAAAAAATGAATACTAAGAAAGTGAATTATCACTTTATCACACAGCGTACAACCAACAGAGTGAAAAAATGTCCAGACTACTCTGCTGGTTGCGCGCTGTGTAGTAAAGTGATAAATCACATCATCAGATATATATTTCCAGCGTAATTTCAGCTCCGCTCAAAATTTAATTATATATTATAAATAAAAACTAGATGGTACCCGTCAAAACTTGACGGAAAAAATTACAATAGCAATATTAGTAAAATAAGCTTCTTTATTACATAAGTAGGGGCTTATGAAACAATCTTTCAAATATTTTATTTAAAAAAAATTTCCCCCTGTGAATTACGTTATTATTTCCGATGCAAACTCCAAACAAACAATCCGTAAACAAAATGTAAATCAGTTTGACATTACCGCCCTATTCCCCACGGCAAGAAAGAAAATTTCCTGAAACTATGAAGTATCATACAAATAGCATATCCCTACGTTCATCTCATATTCAGTCAATAAAAGAACATATTAAATAAGGCACACATCCCCCCCCCCTGATAATGCAACCGAATGAGCTCCTATGCGCATGTGCATTGCTTCTCCCCAAACGCACCGTCGAAATTCGACGTTAAAAAAGGTTTTAAAATGTTTTGATCAAAATTTTTAAAATGTCTTCTTTAATCATTGTTCGTTTTAAATCCATATCTTCTGAAACGCATCTATTGTTTTAAGCTAATCAATTTTTATGTAAAGATGAAGAATTTTTTTTACAATAATAAATCAATCTACAGAAAAAGAAGATTTTTAATGTTTTCAAGTGTAATTTATTTGTATGGTTTCTTCATTCCTTTACATAATCAGGATGATTATTCCTTTTTCATAATTAAGAGAAATAATGTAAATAAATAAATATCCAAGATTATTACAATATAATAAAATATAACACCTTGTAATAGTATATTACTTTTAAATGCTAAAGGTGTAAAATTAACAACTATAATATAAATTAAAATAACTTTTATTAGTTGTTTTACATGTTTCGACTCTTCTGAGTCATTTTCAAAAAAATGAGAATATTCTAAAGTTGCACGGGCTTTGAAGTTATTATTTACATGTACTTAAAAAAAAAAAATATATATATATATATATATATATAGATAGATAGATAGATATCACCAATAATAAGTATTCAGAAAAGAAATTTGATTCACAAAAATACAAACTTTATACTCTGCAATATTATCCAAGCTTTTTCGAAAAATTAAAACACAGCCTTAAACGTTTCAATATCTGCTTAATAGCCAAACCACCTAAGAAATTAAAGAATATCATTTGCAGTAAAATTGACCCAATTAATTTTGAGAATTATTCAGGAGTATATGAAATACCTTTTATTAAAGAAGACGGATCCAAGAATTACTACATAGGCATGACCAGCAGGAAATTTAATTGCAGAAAAAAAGAGCATATAGCTGATATTAAATACAATAGAAAAACTACAGCCCTAGCAAGATTATATCAAGAAGAAACCATCCAAATAAATTTCAATGAAAGTAAAATAATATTTCCCTCCAGTCTACACTATCCATCCATAATAAGAGAAACCATAGAGATACTCACGTGCAAAAATACAATATGTAACGATGCGGCATCTTTTTAATTTACCGAAACTGTGGCTAGAATTACTCCATGCTCAAAGATATGAAAATAAACAATCAAGTAAAAAATAATAGATAACGTGCGTATTTTTTTTTTTTTTTTTTTTTTTTTTTAAGTACATGTAAATAATAACTTCAAAGCCCGTGCATCTTTAGAATATTCTCATTTTGTTTTTGAAAATGACTCAGAAGAGTCGAAACATGTAAAACAACTAATAAAAGTTATTTCAATTTATATTATAGTTGTTAATTTTACACCTTTAGCATTTAAAAGTAATATCCAAGATTATTTTTGATTCTGTTTTCATTAATATATTGTAAATTTTATTGTTAAAAGTTACTGATGAATGATACTTTAGTAAATGGGGCTTTTCTTAATTATTATTATTATTATTTTGAAATTCAATGGCAACATTCTTCCGTTTGGTTATTGGACGCTACAGTTTGGCGAATTATTTGAGGCACTTTTCGGTTACCAGGGCGCCAATGAAGTATATATATATATATATATATGTGTGTGTATATATAGTATATACATACATAGATATACAAATATATATAATGTATATAGTTTTGTTTTTCTACTATTGAATTTATGTGGTTTATAGATTTCGGTTGACTTTTGTGATAATGATTCTGCAAGTAATTTTCCATTGGAGTTTGTTATTATGTGTGTGTATATATATATATATATATATATATATATATATATATATATATATATATATATATATATATATACTTTATTGGCACCGACTAACCGAAAAGTACCTAATTTGCATATAGTTTTTTTTTCTTAATCGGACGACGGGATAATGCACGGAATTTCGACGGGATAATGAATATTTTTTATGGTACCAGAATATTTTTCTGTATTTTATAGTTATATTAAGAAATACATATTTTTATGATTTGCTGAATCACTTAGTTGTTTACTTTTTCATGCATTATATTATTGAAGGTTGTTAGTTCTCTTATTCGTTTAAATATACCCTACTTATATAAAAATAGCGTGTGTTCTCTGTGGTGTTTCGCATAAACGTTGTAAAATTCAGGTTATTAGATTTTATCCAACTTTGCTGTCATAACAGCTGACGAAGCAGCCATTTTCGGCGATTTTTTTGTTACCTATAAAATGTTTCTTTTTGGTATAGCCCGAACTAAGAAAAAATTGAGTACTTTTCCATTATACGGACACCATTGTCGCCAAGCATATATTTACATGTATGGCATGGTGTCGGTATAACGGAAAAGAACCAAAATTTGCGATCGGTCAAATAATTGAATTTCGTTAAACATTAAATTTTCTGGTACTTTTCTATTATCCGGTCGACCACTTTTCATAACAAAAAATTATCGCCAAACTGTAAAATTAAACGCTAAAAATACAGTCCGATTTACTTGATGTCAGAAGCATTATACGTGTTTGTTACGTCATCAAGTGGTTTTTAATTCGAGATTTGCGTCTATTTTTCATTATGTTTTACTGATTTATTTGTTACTAGCAAGCTTCGCCCGCTACGCTGGTCGGTTTCTCCAAACGAATTTTGAATCAAACTAAATATACCGGTGAATTGCATTTATCCAACAATGTACGCTTTTGGTCAGACAGCTACAGGAAAATATAAAAAGAGATCGCATATCAAATTATTGCCTTGCACTACTAAGTATTTGTCTGGCTTTAAATATGATCCTCATATTGATTATTCCAGGAATAAGCCTGTTGATCTCGGATCTCAGTTACCCTGCACCTCGTGCCGTGCCTTGAAGTGGCAAGATGAGACTCCCTGGATATGTTGCAGTGGCGATAATAAAGAAGATATAGTAATGGATGCGTTTTTAAAAATTATAACTTGTAATGTTAGAAATATTGATGAGTTGGCGCTAAAGGCATCACCAAATTAAAGAAAATGTGCAATATCGAAACCGTACAGACCCTCGAAACTTTACTTCAGCAAGCATATTTTATTTAAAACTCACAATTACATAAATATCCGTAAGAATAATTGGTACTTTTATATTGCTGGGCGCCAGTAAACACTCACCAAATCTAGTTTCAATTGGCATCATTTCAATTGAAACATTTTGCGTGACATTTTATTTGTATTGATATGTTTGTTTTTATGTATTTTATTATGATTATATTTTAGTTATTTTAAATAAGTTTTTTAAGATATTATATCGCAATGTTAAAATAATGGCTAGTTGTTATTAGCTAACGTTAAAATATTAGCAAAAAAAAAAAAAAAAAAAAAAAAGAATTGGCGAGATTTTAAAAAAATTTGGCGATCACTGGCACCCAGCTATTTTATTTGGTACCATTCGATTCAGCATGCAAAAATGCATTGAAATAAGTTATCATTTGACAAAAAAATATAAAACCCGATTTTTAAGAAATTTTGTTATTGTTTGTTCCCATTTTAACCCCTTTAGGGATGGAATTTTAGGAAAACTTTCTTATTGCGTCTCTACATCCGAAGAAGTATTTTCCCCGCAAATTTCGTGTTTGTAGCTTCAGTAGTTTGGACTGTGCGTTAATGATATCCCAAATCAGGACTTCCTTTTACATAATATAGAATTTTATATACAGATAAAATTAACCATTATTATTACCTATCAGGCTTTGCTCGCTACGCTGGTCGGTTTATCCAAAAAAAAAACTTTAATCAAACTAAATATATCGGTGAATTTGATTCTGTGTTTTAAAGAAACATGAACTTTTACCTTCATGTCCTTCCGCATTGGTGTAAAACGATACGAAAGCCATTATGCTGTTATATTTTCTAAAGTGTTACACGAAATGTAGGCGGTTAAAGACCAACGTGTTTATTTAATCATTTGCAGTATGATTTTCTAAAGAACGCTATAACGATATGCAATATACTAAAACTATCCCTGGAAAATTAACAATGCAAGTTCCATAGAAATCCATTCAGCAGAATCTTTAAAAAAGTCTAATGTTTCATAATTGGGTTCAACTGATTATAGAAATGCCCCACACCCTAACTAACAGTGCAAGTTCCAGCATAATCCATTCAGCAGAATTCAAGGTATAAGCGGCAGGATTGAAATTCCCTTTGAATTATACATATACAGTAGACAGATAAATGTATCTTTCATAATCGTCTTCACCTGTTGATAGAACTCTCAGGGATTTTGTAGAAAGTATATGCTGGTATACGCCGTCAACCTTCTGGAATTTTTAAGACTAAATTCTGCACACCGTCCGTAGCTATAACATATACTCTCTAGTATATATCCTCTGTCTATAGAGTATATGCACTGTTTTTTTTTTTACGACTACACCACTGACAACTTTCTCCCATAGCTCCATAACTAAACAATGTAGAAAATCAATTCCTGAAATATTATCACACTGCGAAACTCCCATCAAAATCCGTTCAGTAGAACTTTAAAAAGGGTAATCTTTCATAATCGGGTTCACCTAATTTTATCTATAACTTCCTCCCGTGGCTCTATAAATAAGCAATGTAGAACAATGCACTTTATTTTAAAACCTTTCAAAAACAAATTACCTTACTAACAGTGAAATCATATAAAAATCTGTTCGGTAGAACCTGAGTTTTAACCGATCGGAATGGATTTTTGCGTTTTATAAATATTATAGATAAATATTATATGATGTTTGTAATCGGATTCGTTGTCAAGCTTTCGCTTCAGAAAACACAACGCAGGAGAAAACTTTGCTCCACAGAAATACCAACCATCCCCACAAAATTACCTAACTAACAGTCAGGGATGAGATTTCTCTGCTTTTTTGCATACCAGTATAATCTTACAGAAAAGGCTTTTTTATTTAATCGGAACATTCTGCAATTCAAAAGAACAACGTTTTCTCTAACATTATACTGGTATGCAAAAAAGCGGAGAAATCTCATCCCTGCTAACATTGTAAATCGCACCAAAGTCCGTACAGCAGAACTCAAATTATAAACGGTCGGAATGAAATACGAATTTGCATTTTAAATACAGAGTAGATATATCTTTCATAATTGCATTCACCTTTCCCAATCACTTTTCCATTAGTTCTATCACTAAGCAACATAGAATGATATGTTATAGGCTCATTAACCATACCTGAAAAATCACTTCCATTAACATTCGTTCAGTAGAATTTTTTTAAGTAATCTTTAATAATCGGGTTCACATAATTTTAGAGCTTTCCTCTTTAGCTCTATAACAAAGCAACGTAGAATAGCTATACGCTAAAATCTTTCAAAAAACATTACCCGATTAAAATGTGAATATGCGGTTTATACTCATAGTAGATGATGATATGATTTTCTGTAACAGGATTCATCATGAAGATTTCGCTTCAAACATAAATGATGCTTTCAACATTGTGGCTAATACGCCAATTGGCGAGGTATCCGATTGCGGAAAATTAGCCCGAAATCGTATGAATAACTACCCAAAGAAAAAGAGAAACATGGCTGAAGACTGAAAACAAATAAAGCAGTAATACATAATACCAATCAGACCTTCGACACTTTATTTGGTACTTCTCCATTATCCCGTCGATCACTTTTCATAAAAAAAAACTATCGCCAAACTATAAGATTTAACGCTAAAAATGCAGTCCCATTCACTTGACGTCAGAAGTATTAAACGTGTTTGTTATGTCATGAAGCGGTTTTTAATTCGGCATTTACCTGTATTTTTCATTTTGTTTTTCTGATATTTTTGTTATTTCGTTAATTAAAATAAAAATTGCGTCCTTAAACGGCTGTGCCATGACATTAAAAGAGAAAATGCATTGTAAAAATGTTGCGTTTCATAGTTAAGTGCAATAGATCAATTTCAACTGACGTCACAAACATTAATTCACCAGCCGAGAAGGATAATTAAGAAAAATAATGTAAATAAATAAATATTCAGGATTTTTTTTTCTATTTTCATTAATATATTGTAATTTTTTTGTGTTAAAACTTACTGGACACTTTGGTGAGTGGTGCGTTTCCGAATTTATTTTATTTTATTTATTTATTTTGACGTTCCAGTGGCAACATTCTTCCATTTGTTTATTTGGAGTTCATTCATGTTTGGCGATGATTTTTTTTTATTTTTTTATGAAAAGTGGTCGACGGAATAATTGATCTGAAGACCCTTTATTTTAGCAATCACGTTTTATTTTAAATCATGGCGTTTCTAGAAATAATAATAATACACAATTACATAAATATCTGTAAAAATAATATTCAATTCCCAATTGAGCAGTTAATGTTTCTATCTGCAAAAATAAACAAAAAGATTTAATTTGAATTTCTTCCATTGCTATAGTAACGGACGTATTTTTAGAAATTATCACTTGTATTGTTAGAATTGTTAGATTTTGACGTCAAAGACTTTGCTAAATTAGAAAAATGTGCAATATCTCACAAACTATTTGACTTATGAGTATTTAATTGATACCATTCGATTCAGCATACAAAAATACATTAAAATATGTTATCATTTGCCACGTAACTATAATACCCGATTTTTAAGGAATTTTTTTAAAGTTTGTTCCCCTTTTTACCCCCCTTAGGGGTGGAGGTTTTGAAAATCCCGTCTTAGTGCGTCTCTACATACTAAGACGTATTTTTCCTGCAAGTTTTGTCTTTGTAGGTTCAGTAGTTTTGGCTGTGCGTTGATCATCTAGCCAGAAAGGACTTTCTTTTATATATATAGATTTCATTAATTAAAATAACAATTGTGTCCTTAAATTTATGTATTTTATTTATTCATTTATTTTGATATTCCAATGGCAACGTTCTCCCGTTTATTTGGCGTTACAGTTTGGCGATAGTTTTTTGTTATGAAAAGTGGTCGACGGGATAATAGAGAAGTACCAATTTTCTTATTTTTAATCTGAGAAAGAAACAATAATCATGGATTTAATTAATTTCGCAATATGCGGTGCAACCAAAATAATTTTGATTAAATCAGTACAGATATCGCAGACGCACCTGGGTTATTTTTTGGCACCTAAATGACGATTTTTGCTTTGTATGGCAACCTGGTGTTTTATAAAAAATTTGAATATGTGTGTAAATAAATAAAATAAAATAGGTACTTTTATGTTAGCGGGCGTCAAGGATAACTCTCCAAATCTTGTTTCAATTGGAATAATTTAAATTGCAACCTTTTACGTGAGATTTGTTATTGATATTGATATGTTTACGTTTAGATATTTTATTATGATTATATTCTAGCTAATTAAGTTTTTTTTTTTTTTTTTAAGATTTTATACTACAATGTTAAAATATTACCTAGTTGATATTAGTTAATGTCAAAAGATTGGCGAACCACAGGGTTCATGGAAAAAACTCTATGCCCTGAAAAGTGGGAGTTGCCAACTTTATGACGTCATAAGCAGAAGTAAATGTTTAATTGAAAATTACAGCTAATTAATTAAATTTTCGAACAAACGAATGCACGATAACAAATCTGTGCCCAAATATCTTTCATTTAAAAAAAGAATGGTGTAATTTGATGCTGTAGTTTGTTCTTACGGATTGTCGAAAAAAACGCTTAGCGTTTTAAATATATAGATGTTTCAGCAAAGTTTGAAATCGAAAGAACAAACAAAAATAGATATCTGGCGCTGTATTGATCATAATTTCTGAATAAGAGTCTTGCTGCCTTTTCTTCTTTTTATTTAACAACAAACTTAAACACAACAGTAAATTAATAATGATAATTAGGCTGAAAATTATAAATTCCATGAGATCAGCCGAGATATTGCTCCATATTCAAGATACAAAATTATTCCAAAAACAGTTTTCTAATCAGTTCGGGGTTAGTATTACGTCACGTTACGTAACGCCGTGAGCTGAACGCCGCCCACAGACATGTGATCAAATGAATTCTCAACGTATCTATAAAATACTAAAAAATGTTTACTCTCTCTCTCGACTATACAAATACACTTTTTTAGTCTTATTCCTATTATTACCTTTACATATATTCTACCCATTCTATTTTACCCCACAGTCTGCAAGCAATTTTGTATTTCTTTTCTCGAAGTTAAAAACTTCCATTATCGAGTATAAAAGTATCTACACTTTGGTGAGCTTAAATTTCAGTTCTTGGGAAAATCGGCAGTGTGTCTTAGTATAATACCCAAAAAGAGAGTGCAGTGCCTTTTAAATTTCATCCCGTACTCCTTCATGCTAGAATGTAGAATGTCGAACTTATAAATACAAGAACAAAGCAAGAGAAACGTAATCTGGTTTTCTCCTGAACAAACTCAAAACAACTCGCTAGAAATCATTCCGGAAGGTCGTCCCGTGCTATGCAGCCTAGGATCGTGATTTTATCTCTTATTCTCTTCTAAGAGCTGGAACGAGTGTCGATTATACTTATTCCTCTTTAAAACCTTTCGTGTGACATTAGAATAATTAGGTATTTTGCACTATTTTAACCCTTTATGTTTTAAATTAATTGCCTGAATTAATTTTCCAGCTACTTTTTAATTGTATTTTCGCATCATTGATAAGTTTTGGTGCAGAATAAACATAGGAAAGAGGAAAATAATTTTTATAGTGTTTTAGTGGTTAATTATGCAACTGTAACCACCTTAAATCTTTTACCCTATGATATAAAATAAAATAGTAAATTTCAAATAGTAAACTTCAAATAAAATATAGGAAATGTTCACCTGTAGAGTATAGAAAACAATAGAAAATAATAGTACTAAATAACCGGTAATAAACCACTAAAATTACTCAAATGAAGAACAACATGCATGTCAACTCTATTGCAAAATGGATTTCGAATGTAGCGCGGCAAATGTAAAATCTCTACAATGCAAAGAAAGAGGATATGTGCTTGAATTTGCCATCTCCTGCCTGCTGTCAGAAATACACTCTTTGTGCCATTGTGAATACCGTTAGGAAAAACGGTCATATTACGAATATATAGGTGTTTTATTAACCCCTTGGGGACGAGCGACACGAATACGTGACGCATAAGATGCTCAGAATCCTCAATTATTCCCGCCAGTTATTATATTTTTTTTGTAAAATTTTCCTTATCTAATCATAGAATTTTCGCTATTCAATTAGGTGAAAATTTCCGTTAGGATAAAAAGGGTTAAAAGATAGTCTTTGAAACAGAAGCATTTGTTACAGATATACTTAGCCATCTGTGAGAATTCAATCTTCCCACAGAAAAGAATATATATGTGTATAAAAGAATATATAGCAATAATAATGTCATTATTTATACTTTAATTTCTCCAGATATGAAGTCAATTTTATACAGGGTGTACTTTAATAACATACATAAATTGTGTTGTGTTTGAAATTGCTATAACATCGTTAAAATGTATGTAAAACTATTACCACTGATAAACGGTAACGTATTCTAGTATTTTTGTGCTGCCTTGTAAAAGAACTAAAACTGCTATATACAATATCTTTAATAGAATTATGCTGTAGGTATCTATAACAACATACTAAAATTTCGCTATCACCCATGTTCTAAAAACTTAATAGTTAAAGTGTTGCTGAAAAAGTTTTAAAAATCTCTACGTGTTTTTTGCTTATCTATGCTAATATTATAAAGAAGAAACATTTGCTTCTTTGTTTGTAGGCGGTAATCACTGGAACTACCAAATCGATTTAAAAAATAATGGTGGAAATATAATGGTGACAGTCTCTGCTCCAACGTAGGCTATTTTTTACGCTGGTTCTACTGTCAACATGGGGGAAAAGGCGAAAAACGTTCTAAAATTACGTTTACTCTGAAACTTTTGGGGCTAGAAATTTAAAGTTGACATGAAAGTTAATTTTTAAACATAAGTTTTTTAAAAGTTTGAAAGGGAAGACTGTTTAATGAACGTAAAATGT
The DNA here is from genome assembly GCA_963931845.1 of Maratus michaelseni. Classification (NCBI taxonomy): domain Eukaryota; kingdom Metazoa; phylum Arthropoda; class Arachnida; order Araneae; family Salticidae; genus Maratus; species Maratus michaelseni. The sequence goes on along the minus strand of OZ007587.1, from coordinate 139,780,048 downwards.
TCTAAGATCATGATTACTCTGAAACTACTGAACCAATTTAAAAAACTCACTCAGTATTATAATGGTGACTCTCTCTAAATAAATATAGACTATTTTTATATTCCAGGATCCCCGAGTTACATAGGGGACGGGAGGTTCAAGAGAAAAAATGCTCTAAAATTATGATTTATTTGAACCTGTTGTGGATCTTGACAGTTGATATAGAGAATTGAGACGTAAATTATTGCTAAGAATAGTTTCTAAGAAAATTGAAATTGAGAATGGTAAAATGAGCGGAAAATGTTCTAAGATCACAATTACTCTGGAACTAATGATCAAATATCAAAAATTGTTTTGGTGATTGTCTCAACTCAGATAAAGACTACATTTTTATCCCGGTACCACTTTCAACAACGGGTAAAAAAATGAAGAACTTTCTAAAATTACGATATTTTTTAAAAATCAACGAGACTAAAACATGTATGTTGATATGGTATTTACTTTTAAAGCGTAAATACTTGCTAAGAACAGTTTAAAAATTAATTTAAGTAGATGAAATGAGCGGAAATAATTTTAAAATCACAATTACTCTAGAACTAATGAACCTATTTCAAAACTTCTTCCGGTATAATAATGGTGATTGTCTCTTCTCAAACAAAGACTACATTTTATCCCGGTACCACTTTCAACAAAGGGTGGAAAAGGAAGAACCTTCTAAAATTGCGATATTTTTTAAAAATCAACGGGACTAAAACATGTATGTTGATATGGTATTTACTTTTAAAGCGTAAATACTTGCTAAGAACAGTTTAAAAATTAATTTAAGTAGATGAAAACGAGTGGAAACAATTTTAAAATCACAATTACTCTAGAACTAATGAACCGATTTCATACCTTCTTCCGGTATAATAATGGTGATTGCCTGCTCCAACAGAAATTCATTTTTATCCCGGAGAGCGGGACAATGAAGTGAGCGGAAACAATCGTAACATCACTCTGGAAGTATTGTACCGATTTAAAAAAATCTGCCGGTATAAAATGATAAGTATCTGATTAAAAAAAGCTGTTTTTGCCCCAAAAAGGATACAAGAGCGAGAATCGCTGTAAGTTTACGATTTATTTGAAACTATTGCCACTAAATACTTGGCAGCTAGCATGGTGAATACTTTTAAGACGTAAATGATCGCTAAGAACGGATGTAATATATATATATATATATATCCACACTTAGAATTTAAAAAAAATTTAAAAAAGGAAAATATTGTAAAACCGATTTTTAGGATTATATGTTGGGGGCTAGGAGCCTTAAATTTAACATAAAAGTATTTTTTAGAATGTGGTGCTCCCAAAGATTTATTAATCGAATTTTAAATGGTTCACATGAGTGGAGAACGTTCCACAATTATATAACTTAAAATTTGGTGTAGAGATAACTTTTAAGACATAGATAAGCCAAACAATGTTTTCTTTTTAAATCCAATTTCTTTTATTATAATGAAAGGAAAAGTATTTTTTTTTTTTTTTGTCATTGTATTGTTAGATACAAACTCGCCAATATTCGCTCCAACTTTTCTGAGCAGTGATAGAATATAAAATACAGTTACCAGTAACTGTTAAAATAAATTAAAATATTAGCAGTAAAGAAAAATGATTGTCAAATAGATATAGGAGTACTTAATATTTTGATTTTTCTGTACAAAACGATTGTTAAATATACTAATATGATGTTTTTCAACTTATTATTTAACTACGTTTGGATTTTTATGGTGATTGTATCTGTATTAATATTAAAAATAAGAAATATTTGTTTGACTGTAGGGAATAATCTCAGAAGAAACAGTACCGATTTTAAAAGTTATTTCACTGAAACAAAGGTGGTGGATGGAGTTCACAAATAGACAATTTCATTCGTTTTTTTTTTCTCGTTTTTTTTCTCTTTTTTTTCAAGGAGGTGGCTACAAATGTGTTCGAATAAATGTTTTTTTTTCTAATTCAAGCATTTAATCAAATATTTCTATTTCTCACGTTCATTGACACACAAATAGCCCTTTGCATTTTTCAAAAACCACACGCATTAAAAAACGGTATTTTCTAGTATTTTAATATAGAGGGAATATATTTATTATTATCTTTGGCTTTGATAATGATAATTTATAGTGGTCATTATTCTTGATTTCTAAAATTCAGTTCTTAGGAAAATCGTCAGTATGTCATAATACTCAAAAGGAGAATGTCTTTTAAATTTCCTCCCATATTTCTTCATGCGAGTGTGTACAAATAGAATTTACAAGTACCAGAACAAGGCAAAAGAAACTTCATCTGGTTTTTCTTCTGAAAAACCCAAAACAAATTGTTAGAAATCATTCTGGAATATCATGCGTGCTATGCAGCCACTGGTTGGTTGGTTGATTTACGGCGGCCGATTATCTACTGGAGGGATATAGGCCCTAGGTAGAGTGCCCTCGTGGGGGTCTTTATAAGGGATCCTAACCCGTATTTACGGCAAGGTTTGAAGAAAAACACGGAAAACTCCGAACGGTTAGGCCGACGAGCGCGACATAAAGTGTAGCTACGTATCCATCCTTTAATGGAGTTTCATTATCTTCGGTATATTCCGTTGAGCTGTCTACATGGCAGACCAGACAAAAAGGTTGACTAAGTGAATTGTGTCGGGTGGTTGTCGGTCCAAATAGCTCAAATGGCAGAACGCTACCAATTTAAGACTTGGATTCGACTCCCAGCCTGGACACTTTTTCATTCAGTTACAAAATGTCAATTCGTACGATACCTTTACTAATCATTATGACTGAGTTAAAAATAATATTTTTTTGATTAGGAATAAAAAATTTTATTGTCTATTGACAAACGAATTGCGTTTTAATTTAATATTTTTCTTATATCGCTGTTAATTTACGCATTTATCTGTACTTTATACTCCCCTAATAATGTGTAAGCTATTTGCATTTGTTATGTTAAGCTTTAAAATTTTATTAACGGAATAAACGTATATACACTTTGGCGAGTTTACAGTTTTAGTTCTTTGGAGAGAAAAAAAGTGACTTTTAAACATCATTCTGTACTCTTTCATGCTAGAATATACAATGCATACATAATTTGGGAATACCAGAACAAGACGAGAGAAACTTTATCCGTATTTTTCTTCCGGACAAATTCAAAACAACTCGCTAGAGATCGTTCAGGAATCTCACCCTCCCGTATTATGTAACCATGCTTGTGATTTTTATCTCTTACTCTCTTACTTCTGAAGACAGAGCTGGTGGCGGGAATCCTTTATCCCCTTTTACACGTTTCGTGTGACGTTGTGAAAAATTTGAAAGAGAAAGTCTTCAAGCGCAAGCATTTATAATAGAAAGTATTATGCAATGCTCAAGAATGCAGTTTCATATTCCTTTTTACATCCCAAAAATAATATAATCTGCAATTTTTTTTTCGCTTTTGTAGAAGTTTCCTGTGTATGACAAGAAATTGATACATAACTGACAATCTTCAGTGTTTTTTCAGGTCAAATAAAATGATTAAATAAAAGATGATAAGAAATAATCTCATAGAAACCGGAAACATTTAATTAAATATTTAATTCTAGTCCAAACTAATGTTTATTTGACTTGGGAAAATAAGGTGATTATTTCCAGCTATGCCAATATATTTATAATATAAGTGTAATTTTTTAATATTCATTCATTTAATAAATGGTAATTATCGTCGGTGAAAATTGGGAAAAGTTAGTAAGTGTGGTATGTTAGGAGAAATTCTTCACACACAGGCATTATTATAATATTGAAATCTGACTGTATGTTTGTATTTCATAAGTACTTCTATAATACTGCCAATTTTACGAAAAAAATTAACGTTAGTATGGATTCGAGGATGTCATATAAACTCTTAAAATTTAGACTACTTTCCGACATATTAATTATCTTTGTAATTTTTAGCAACATTTTTGTAATGCTGGTAATTAAATTACGGCAGAATTACTGAAGGAATTTTTTGTGGTTAAAAGGGTAAAAACGGGAAATTGTGGGGAAATTTGAATTTTTATTCATGTCATTGTTTCATTAAAATTGAAAAGATTTTTTTTTTTATTCTTATTTAAATAGATTGGGAAATACCCTGATTAAATTACAATTTTCATGAAAATTCTAAGAAATATAAACATAATTTTACGTATTCAATTATCATAAAAAAGTTTATTCTAAAAAGAAAAAGAAATCCTCTGTTGACAAACTGTTATCTAAAAATCATTATATCGTAGTTTTTTTTTACTATTATTTTATTATTTTATTTTCAACCAAGGAGGTTAAAGAAACACAAATTTAATATACTTGCATTTAACGAAAGAATTATTGCCCTATATTTAAAACAAATAAATTTAAACAGAAAACACTGTTTTTTAACTAATTATATCTTATAATGGCGATAAAAACTTTTCACAAGACGACTAAAAGCAAAATGATTGACCGACGAAATTGGCATTTTTGTAAGCACTTATTTTAATTCATAAATCTGGAATATCTTTTAATTATGTTGGTACAAATGACCTCATTTTTTTTTTATAATTTTGTTAAAATAACTTCTTTTTTCTTTCACCAGTGCCGAAATTAGAAGCTATACATCTTTAAAAAAGTTACAGCTTTTTAGTCTGCTTGAAAAGCAGAAAATATTAAATTCATTTTCATAATCTTTAACTAACCATCTTAACCGTATTAAAATATTTCAACAAAGAAAATCAGTTTGAACCAACATTTATAAGCAGAAAATAATAAAAATGTTGATAAAACACAGTAATAACATTAAGTTTTCTTTTAGTAAATATTGGTTTCACATTACTGTTTCTTACTTAATATGAAAACATGTCACAGCATAATAAAATAGAAACTTTCAACTCAGGAAAATTTCCGTTTTCATATATTTTTTAAAATATCAAACGTGTTTCATAACGCTTCATAGCATTAAAAATGTAAAAACGAGAAATTCAGTCAAATTGCGTTACTTTTTTTTTTTTTTTTTAAGTATCATTTATCACACGTTCTTTTTCCCAATCCTATATTCAATTCTTGGAAATATTTACGAGATTTTCTCTGGATTGTATAACATAGTATCTTTTCTAAAAACCTATAGCCTTGTTTCTAACTTTCTGCTTCAAAGGAAGTGTTATCTGTATATATTCTGGAAATACCAGATCAAGGCAAGAAAAACTATCCGGATTTCTTCTTAGTGGCCCCTAAACAACTTACTCGAAATCTCTGCGGAATCCTGATCGCTTTGTGTTACGCTACTTTCCTGCTGATTTTTATCTCTTAGTTTCCATTAAAAGTAGCTAAATCTATCCATTCTTTTTCTCCATTCCGTGTGGTGTTCAGTAAAAAATAAGAGTAAAAGAGAGAAAGAGAGAGAACAGTTTTGAGTGTAAAAGATACATTTGTTTATTTTATTGCTGTTATAAATATTTATCCGCAAAGACAAATATTCAAAAATAAAACATAGCATTCGTTTTCAGAAAGAATCAAATACACTGAAAAAAAAAATGTTGATTTTACAGTACACAGCTGCCATTATTATAGTGTGAAATGAATTTTTTTTTTTTTTTTTTTTTTTTTTTTTTTTTTTTTTTTGCAGTGTATAGTACAAAAGAACATTTCTTAAAACAGATTTTTTGAATAAATTATAACGTGATAGCACTATTTTTTTTTTTTAAATTTGTACCAAGAAAATCAATTATGAAAAAAAAAAAATGTTAGCCGAACTGCTGGAAAGCGTGGGATATTAGACGTGTGGAAGGGACGCAGGCTCAACATTGCCACCATTTTGAAATAACAAAAATCCAAAAATATAGTTTTAAATACTACTAATTGTAAAATAAAAACATCTACAGTAATAAATTTTGTTTATATTGAAAGCAGAATTCCTCAAAAATACCTAGATATGAACAATAGAATATAGAAAACCTACTTTATAGTCAACTATTGCAAATATAGCGACAAAAATTATTGTACATTTATCTGTTTTTTTTCTGTATTTTTACAAAAAGAAAAAAATTAACAGTGAACTCAATATCTATGTCTTTATCAGCTGGTGCATATACCATTCGATGTTGTGTCAGCTGAACAGGAAACAAAAGGACAGATATCCCTTGCGATCCTATCGTGTTCTGGGTGCACAGGTTACCCTGGATTGTGTTCCGTCGATCATGCCAAGAAATACCACGAAAATTTTTCCTTTTCAATAGTTTTTAGGGTTTCGTTCATCTCACGAAACCCTATTACTCCCGCTCCGTTGTCTGTCTGTCACAGAGCTATTCTCAGAAACTATGTAACTTACAGAGTTGAAACTTTGTGTATATAGCTAAATACCAGCTATAAAGAGCTCAAAATATTAAAAATGGAAAAATTCGTATTATTTTAATAAATAGAGATAAAAAACAAAATTCTAACAGCTTTTTCCTATTAAATTTAAACATTTTTCGTTATAGCAGATGACAAAAATTAAAAATCCACGAAGAAATTCTCTATACAATAATTAATTTTCTATCAGACGATTTCCACGTGAAAAATGAAAATGAAATAAAAAGTTTCACCAATTCATATTGAATCATGATAAAAATCCGATTATGGAAATATTCGCATATTTTAACATTTTAAAGGTGTACAGTATGTTTAATTTTGAAATTATTTTTTTTATATCGCATTTAGTCCGCGTGACAAATATTATTATGGCAGAATATAATAGCCGGTTTCGCCCGCTATCGGGCTGGTTTGGATACTTGAAAAAACGAAAAAATAGACCGGTAAATTTTTACTTTATTAAAAAAAAAAACGAGTTTTTTTTTTTTTTTTTTTTGGTTGCTAAATGAAATTTATTTTGATTTATTAAAGAAAGGATAAAGTGTTTTGAAAGAAATATTAAACGAAACCCTTTGAGCGATCCTCGATCACACTTACCCACTTGTTAGTTTTTCTTCTTGATTTAAAAAAAAAAGATCAAGTGGGGTGTCTAACCTTGAGGCTGGCATACTTGGCCAAAATCAATGATTAAGTTTTTGATAAAAACACTGTGTTATATGGTATTTACATTAAAGTAATATTTTTTATTATGTTCCACATAAAATTTGGAATAGATATGTTACATGTGCACAAAAAAATCATTGCTATAAAAAAAAAAATGAAGGTAGGGGGGGGGGGCTTAAGTAGGACAACTATCTCGGACTTATCCTACTATGAAAAAATTCACGAAAAATATACTTTTTTACCTATTTACATTAAATTATATTTGTTGGATTACTATTTTCTTTTCTTTTTAAATAATGCTTCGAAAATTCTCCACTGAATAATTGACGAATAATAATCTAAAAAAATACAGAATAATCAAACTTGATTTTTTAAATACTATATTTCCTAAAATCCTAAATATATATAAGTCTAAGAAAATGGTGACTAAGCATTATTGAATTGGTAAAGTACATATTCAATCTTCATAAAGACTTGACTATTTTAATAGCTGCTGGCAAAAAATAGAAATAAAAGGACTTTTTATTGATTTTCTCAGAAAGATTATGAAAAAGGCACCTATAAAGATGTAATTTCATCGTAAAAGATTAATAAAATTGCTGATAGCACATTCAAAAATTTTAATGCAATGGAATCGGATATAACCTTTATATCGTAAAATAATGATATCACCAGTTTCCTGGGGGTGGTTATGAAATTAAAAATAGTTTTTGATATAGGTGATGCAAAGTGGTTTATGAGATTCATGGTTATACAATACTAAATATAGGTAAATTCGCCCATTTTAAAAATATGTTTTCTTTTTTATTGCAGGCAGTAAAACGATTTAGCGAAAATATAACAAGATTATGCTAACTTTAAAACTTCTTATAACTGATGTGTCCTTTTAGTCGACATTTTATTGAATTTTAGATGTAACAGAGCCAAATGGAAAAATTACTCCTCAAATATTTTGGTGTTTTTATGATGTCCCTTTTGGTCGCAATGTTAAAAAATTTAAAATTTTGTTTGTTGAAAATTACAAAATTTTTGACCACTTAATGTCAATGGCATTATATAGCGAATAGGACAGAATATACATTATAGAGATAATAGGAATTATAATAACTATTTTAACATTAATATTAATTTTTCTGAAAAATTATAGTTTAAATGAAAACATAATCTTCTCTATTTTAAAATATCAGTTTATGAAAGCATTGATAGGAGGGGAAAATGATCATCTTATTGTGTTTCATCACTAAATTATCATACATAGATGCGAAAGTTAATGTTAGACTAGGAATTGCATGTACATTCCAAATACGTATACAATTTTTGAAATGGGGGTTTCCTCTAAATTTTAAAAATTGTACCAACTTTGATGTTTTAAACATCTACTTTTGACATAATAATTGAATTCTTTGCATAAAAGCAGGCCTAAAAAAATTATAGTTTATACGTATTTTCTTAAATCTTCATATAAGATAAAATATGTTGAGAGTTTGTCCATAAATTTATAAAAATAAAATTAGGATTTTAAAAGGAAAAATTCCGGTAACGTACAACTATTTGCTAGAAAAAATATACAGAAATTTTACATTTAAAATAAATTTTACACACAAATGTTACATTTATAATATTAAGGAAAGCTATATACATTTTTATGTGTACTATCTGTGATTTTCTTTTCTCTGAATTCTTTAATAACATGAGACAATCTCCTTAGACCGTCAAAAAATCTCGCAAACTGGCGCATTCAAAAATGCTTTAACTTTACACACCTATGTTCTTGACGACTGTGGTACGTTTCATGTAAAAATTATTGTAGATCATATTTTATATATTTTTAATATGAATTTATTAATATTTCTCGTAATTTTAAACAGGTTTTCGAGTCTAAAAAAAATACCTTGATCATATTTGGGTCTCTTCGTTGTATCTCATGAAAAATAAAAATTCAGTTGGATGATCTTTTTGGAAGGTATAAATTAATGTTTATTGCGTTGATTTAACATAAACATCCTCAAATTTTTACTTTATCTAACTCAATGAAGAAAAAGTATATAAATTATACAGTTTTACAGGCAGCCTTGACCAAGGAACTCAAAAAATGGTGTCAAAATAGGATGTTACCATTTGAAAATTCAAAACAATGGTACAATTTTTAGTATGTAAACAAGCCGTATTTCAAAAAATGTATTCATATTTAAAAAAATAGGCAAAACTCTTAATCGAACGGTACCTCTTGCAACTCTGTACAATAATTTGGTGATTAAATACGGGCAAATCCCCTTTCTTTTCCATGACTGTCATGTTGACAAGATAATGCTGGTTATTGTTTCAGTTTTTATTTTATAACTAGCATATAACCCCGTCAAAAATGACGGATTGTTGATCTGCGTTTCATTTTCATAAGACTTCATACAAACAAACAGCATGGAGATTTATTATTGAAAGGTTTGTATTGTAGAAAAATACATTTTAAAAAGGACAAATGATTTCTACAAATAAAAATAATAAGGATATATATATATATATATATATATATATATATATATATATATATATATGTATATATATACCTAGTATTAAATTTCTGAAATAGTTCAACGATTGGACAAAATTAAATATAAACAAATAATTCATGTGCGAAAGTTTTTGTAAAAAGTGTTATCAATGAGTTTTTAAACAGCTTGACTTACCATATAACTCATTGTTTGATTACATAAGCAAAATTAAATGGAAATTACGCTGTACTATGCATTTCTTATATTTTAATTACGTTTGATAAGAAAGGATCATTTTACAGTATATGACCCATTATCCGGAAATCCAAAATCCGGAAAGACCCGAAGTCCGGAAAGAAAAATTCGAAAAATTTCTAAATTTGTTAATTTTTACTAAAATTTTAGATTTTCTGAAATTTTTCGAAAATTTTAGATTTTCTGAAATTTTTCGAAAATTTTACCGATTTCTAATTTTTTTTCCGTCTATTGTATTTCAATGTTTAATCACTAAAATATTGTTACTTCTGTGGCGGGTGAACACGCCCCCCCCCCCCCCTTCTCTTCCCGAAATTAAAAACAAATCATTTTTCTCTCAAATTTTAGTTTAAAATTAATTTATATTACGATTCGTTAGAAACAAAAAATAGTTATGTATTTATTTCATCAGGGGTGATTCTGTTCAAGTTTTCCTAAAAATTTAAGGCATTCGATTTCAAAAATTTAAGTCTTCAGTCCAAAATTTCGAACATAAATATCTCGAATTTTGAACGATAGTAGCCGAAAAAAATCAATTATGTCTATCGTTCGCAGAAAAAATAGAAAAATTCTTCAAAGGATTGTGGAAACAACGTGAATTTCGTCAAAGGATCGAAAATAAAAACGCAAAATTCGTTGCAGGATTGAAAAAAAAAAAAACGCTAATTTTGTTAACAAATTGCAGAAAAACGCGATTTCCGTCAAAGGCTTACGAAGAAGACGCAAATTTCTTCCAAGAACTCCGAAAAAATGTAAAATTTCATCAAGGGATCACAAAAAAAAAAAAAAAAAAGGTTAAAGGATCGAAAAAAAAAAAACTGCGAATTTTGTCAAATAATTGCGGAAAAACATGAATTTCTTTAAAGGGTCTAGAAAAAAAAAAAACACAAATTTCTTCAAAGCACTGCAAAAAAATGTCTAATTTCGTTAAGGGATCGCGAAAAAAGTGAAATTTCGTAGGATCGAAAAAAAAACAACCGCTAATTTCGTCAATCTCAGAAAAAACTCGTATTTTGTCAAAGGATCGTGAATAAAAGGCAAATTTCGTCAAAGAATAGCAAAAAACGCAAATTTCCTAAAAGGATCGTAGAAGAAAAGCGCAAATTTTGTCAAAGAACAGCAGAAAAAATGCAAATTTTCTTAAAGAATCACGAAAAAAAACATGAATTTTGTCAAATAATCGTGAACTTCGGGAAGACCCGAAATCCGGAAGGATGGAATCAAATTTCAAAATCCGCCAGTAGATGGCGACACTATACTGAATCAACCTCAAATCTCTCCCCCCCCCCCCAAAAAAAAATAAATAAATAAAGTGCTTACAGAAATTTTTTTTTACAGAAATGTTAATATACATTTTTTTTATGAAATTGTTTTTTAAGGTTTTAAACAAAATTAAAAGATTTAAAAGCTTTAATATGCTTTTACAAATATTTAAACGACGAAAGTAAATAATATAACTTTAACTTTTAAAAGTATTCATCAAATTAAAACCTGATTTTGTCTTATTTTAAAAATATGCCTGAAAAAACCAAAATAAATTCATTATTAAAATCATTATTAAATGCATTAGTATGACTGGAAAGTCCTGGTAAGTACTGGAAAGTCAGACTCTTAAAGTCATTGCCGTATCATCGCAAACATTATCTGCGAAAAAAGTACTTACAGAAAAAAAAAATGCTTTCGTAAATAAATTAAAGAAACCCTTTAAATTATTTAAATACTTTAATACGCTTTTAGAAATATTTTAAGAGCATAATCGGATATTTTAATGAAACGTTCAAAGAGTCATTCATTTGGAATTTGTGATGGAATTTGTATTTTTGAATGGCAATATTATTCGTTTGTTTTCATCAGGTAATCGGATGTTTAATCTGTTATTTTTAATTTAAAACTTAAAACATTATAACTGGATATGATATGCATGTTTTATACGAAAATATGCTGAACAGACATTATTTCAAGTAGAAGAAATTATCATTTAGTGGTTATGTGTTAGCATATCTTTTTCAGTAAGCCTAACATGGCGTTTAACTACGGTCGACTCGCAGACCAGAGTGGTACAGACCGGTACCGTTACAGACACTTTCTCGCCTTTGGATTTTATTATAAGTAAGATGTAAATTAAAGTTAATTGGAACACATTGATTCTAGCATGATTTGCCCCGATAAAGCGGCTGCCTCTATTATCAGAAGTAAAAATTTTATTAAAAATCAATGTTGTTCCTGACATTGCATCCAATTAACTGCTGCCCCAATTAAACAGTGTAAAAAAAAAGTCGGAATGTACTGTATTACAGAAATAGAAAGAAAAACATATTCAGGTCATTATCTATTCAGGAACATTTTCCAACATAGTTGAACAATGTTTATGAATTCGGTTTGTCGGTCTGTGTACCTCTGTCTGTCTGACTGTCCGTCCTCTAACTCGCGTAAAAATACTCGGATTGTCACGCAATTCATATATGTTATTAATGTTTGCTATGGCATGTTCGCTAATTAAAATGAATTATGTCGCGTTAATACTTACTTTACAGGGTCACTCAAAAGAATTCCGTTACATTACGGTCAATGGGGAAAAATCCTTTACGATTATTTTAATGATGTTATATTTTATCAAACATATTGAAATTGATATATACCACCGAGGTGCACTTCAAGAGGCTTACTGTAGAATATGGTGTGCATAGCATTTATAGTTTCTTTACAGGGACATTCAAAAGAATTCCGTTACATTACGGTCTATGGAGAAAAATCGTTTGCGATTTATTTTAATAATATTTCACTATTTCAAACATGTTGAAATTGATATATATCACAGAGTTACATTACATGGGGCTCACTATAGAGCACTGTGTGCATAACATTCATCCTTCATTTACAGGAACACACAAAAGAATTCGGTTAAAGTACTGTCACTTAACATTAATTGTTGGAAGTGCGTTTTCAGTTGCGGTAAGCATTTTAAATTTAACGAAGTTTTTGCCTATTACTCGGCGTGTATAAATTCTATCGGTTATATACAGGGCAGAACAAAAAATCTCGAGCACATTTCCGTTTAATGACATAAATTCCAGAAGGGGAATTTTAAAGCTATGCATTTCTTAACTGAACTAAATTTTAGGATTCTATGTAGTATATATACAAATCTATTTATCATATACAGGGCTGCACAAAAGAATTTGGATATTTTTACGAATATTGTTGGTAATACTTGAAATTGAGTTTCTAAATATATATATATATATATTTAATTTGTTTAGTTAGACATCATCTTTAACTTCATTAAACGGTAAATATTTGTAAAAGCATATTGGAAGTGTTGAAGAGTGTTACATAATCTATGCTTGTTGATTGATTTTTCTTGATTTTTCTTTCTTTTATTTTCTTTCTTTCTTCTTCTTCTTATTATTATTATTATTTTTTTTTTTGGGGGGGGGGGGGTAACACACACCGACAGAGATTTTGAAAAAAATTCTGTACATATTACCTCTATCTTGGCATGAACCCCTGCAATGTTTTTCTTATTCCTCATAGGTTTTGAAATATATGTGAGGGGGTGGGGGGGGGGGATGTCAAAATTTTGGAATTTTTAACAAATCACACATTTCTGAATCTGTATTTTTAGTATTTCTGTATTTTATCTCAATTCCATTTTCAAAAAATTGTTTCTCTGGATCTAAATTCTGTATGAATTTAGAAATATCACGTTAAGACAATAAAAAAATGAGAATTTTATTAAAAATTAATAAAAATATTAATTTGTAAATTTTAAATGAAGAAAAATTAAACCTTAACTTAACGGTATGTTTTTTTTTTTTTTTCTCAATTTTTGTCATGTTACAAAAAATGCTCTCCACGAAAAAGCAAATTGAAATTCCAATTTCTTTTTTTTTTTTTTTTAAATAACAATTTACACTTTAGACTTTTTAATTATGAAATAAAAATTATGTCTTTCTCATGGCTTACATAAAAATGTTGCGCTATTTCTGAAAACTGCACCAATCAAGAAATAAAAATCTCCGTGTCTAACAGCCTGTTAATGAAAGTTCCTAAATGATTACAGCACATTTTAAATTTTTATTAAATGTATTAATGGTTTCGAATTATTTAATAATTCTGATTCTGTAAAATCACGCTGAATTATTTATTTTTATTCCTGAAGGAAATTTACAATGTAGAACCTCATTACATATCACACATTATATAGAGTTGTGTTGTTTTCAACTATATTGCATATGTTTGTCACTAAAAGTTAATCTGTCATCGGATAGAATGACATATTTCTATAAATACGTTAATAATAGTAGTATACATGAATATTAAAATAATCATTAGTTGAATCTAAAAAAGTTCATTGAATAAAATCGTTTATTAGCCTTTAAAAATAATTGTTTGCATTTTTATACAATAATTGGGGAATTTGTTAAAAGTTGTATACTAATTCTTTAGATGTATATATAAAAATATTATGTTGATGTATATATAAAAAAGTCAAAATAAGCATTATATTTAGAACACTTTAACTTAAAAAGATAAGGTCTTTCTTTAGTCTTTCTGTTTATGAAATAAAAACGATGTTTTTCTCATGGCTTATATAACAAGCTAGCCCTATTCCAGGAAACTGCACCAATAAAGAAATATATCCAATCCATGTCTAACTTCCCTGTTGTATCTATATAATTTATTCTGGTTGCTATGAGTTGTTGAATTTATTATTATTTAATGGTTTTTTTTATTATTATTTCCAAAATAAAGTTTATTCTTTGTCTTCTCCTAGTAATAAAAAAAATCATCTCCATGACTGCAATAATTTTTTCCAATTTAATTTAGTGCATAATCCTTGTGTTATGTTTTATTATCATTTTATAATTATAAGCTATTTTTTATTGAAACAATCCATTAATTTTGTTGTCACTAATGTAATTAAAAACAGAAAATATTTTGTAAGTATAGAATAAGAAAATGAACGAATGACTCTCTCACCTCTTCTACATTTTCATTTTATCCTTTTTCTAACTATTTTAATTATCTATATTTAAGGAAAGGTTCAAAACATTTCATTTGATTTTCTTTAGTAATTTTAACCAATCTAAATATGTTAGTGATAAATATATACATTTAAATATATTTTAGAAAGTTTAAGCTTATTTCTACAAAATGAAACAAGTTTCTACACCTTCCAATTTAAGAAGTTTGGAAAGGGAAAAAGAACATGTTAGAAAGTGTTTAAAAGAAGGCCTTTTCTTTTCTTTTTTCTTTTTTTTTCTACAAAATATTCAAAAGTGAATAAAAAAAATACTATATTGATTTTCAAAAACAAAGACTATTTCAGAAACACGAAAATTTCATGAGTCCTTGTTAAAAAACTGTATTAGAGTAAAATGTGTCACTTATGTTGATCAATAATCATCATAAGCCTAAAGTGTAAACTTTTATTTAAAACAAAGATCAATTGAACTTTTTATTTACTTTTTTGTGGGAAGCACTTTTCGTAACATGACAAAAATTAAAAATGATAATCGTAACTTTAAATTGTAGTTTAATTTTTCTGCCTTTAGATATTACAAATCATTATTTTTAAAATATTTTTTTTTAATCTGCATGTTTTTATTGCTTTACAGTGTCACTTCCAGCCCCATACAGCCTTTAGATCAGAGTTACAATTTTTTGAATATGAAATTACAGTCTAAAAATACAGACTGAGAAACGTATCATTTATTAAAAAATCCAAAATTTTGACCCCTCCCCCCCAATTCTTCCTCTACCAAATCTCAAAAATTATGAGGTCTAGAAAAGAAAAATATTGCATTGGTTCATACCAAAGTAGGGTTAGTGCGTACATAATATTTTCCCACAATCCCTATCGGTGGGTGACAAGGTCTGGTTGAACTGAAATGGAATGACACATTCTGAACACTGAGAGTAATTCAAAATTATATATCACCAAAAAATAATCCAAAACTAAATTTTATTTTTATCTCGATTTTTTATGAATTGCTATTTGCATTTTCTTCATACATATTCTACTTTTCTAATAATGCTTTATAAAAGCTACTATTATAACTTATCACTGAATAATTGCCCATCGACGAAAATAGAGTTTAACAATACCTGGCATTATTTAAAGAAATAGATTGAAAACTTAAATATAACAGTTACAAAAAAAAAATGCTTTATTGAAATGCTGAAGCACAAATTTAATCTCCATAAAAACTGGACTATTTTAATAGCTGCTGACAAAACAACAAAAATAAAAGGACCTTTTTATTGATTTTCTAGTAAGATTATGAAAAAGGCACCTATAAAAATGTAATTTCATCGTAAAAGATTAATAAAATTGCTGATAGCACATTCAAAAATTTTAATGCAATGGAATCGGATATAACCTTCATATCGTAAAATACTGATATCATCAATTCCCTGGGGGGTGGTTTTGAAATTGAAAATAGTTTTTGATATAGATAATGCAAAGTGGTTTATGAGGTTTCAGGATTTTACAATCCTAAATTCAGACAAATTTTCCAATTAAAAAAAAAAAAAAGAAAAAGTTTTCTTTTTTATTGTTAGCAGTAAAGGGCTTTAGGGAAAATGTAACAAGATTATCCTAACTTGAATACTTTGTAAACTGATGTATCCTTTTTGTCGACATTTTATTGAATTTTAGATGTAATAGCACCGAATGGGAAAATGACTCCTCAAATATTTTGATGTTTTTAGGGTTCCTTACGTTAAGAGTAAAAACGAAACTATTATAAGATCATTGTTGTGTCTGTCGGTCCGTTCTCCACAGCCATTTTTCTCGTAAACTATGGGACGTACAAAGTTCAAACTTGGGAAAGTTATAAAGCCGTAACCCACATATTTTCATATTATTAGCCATTCACAAATATGTTTTGGAAAAATTTAGGGGGCTAAATAAGTTACGTGATTTTTTTTCTTTTTATATATCGTGTGAATGATCTCGTAATACCGAACTTAAAATATATTTGTTTTTAATTTTATGTATTATATTTTCAGAGATACCGTCGAAAGTACACTGCAAAAATATGTTCCCCCCTCTCTATTTCTAATCTACTGAAACTAAAATTATGAAAAAATTAAGGATACTATATCGGAAAACTATAGCGGTTTACGTAGGTAACATAGTTTTTGAGAAAAATGCATTTTCCGTTGCACATAAACTTTACTTTTTGGGCGGTCAGCGGGGAAGTTCACGGTCGCTCGAGTTATCTATCTATGCAGAATCATCCAAGGATATTTAATAAGGATTTTCGAAAATAATTGTCGGTAATTAACAGAGATATTAATTAAGTTACTTGAATTTATATATATATATATCGTGTAGGGTATCGTTCAACATATTCCGTATCATCGAACTCAAAAGTATATTTGTTTTAATGCTAGGTATTATATTTCAGATATATCGTCGAAAGTTTACTGGAAACATATGTCCCCCCTCCCCCCCCCCCCCCCCCCACACACACACCCTTTCTATTTCCGCATCTACTGAAACTAAAATTATGAAAAAATTAGGGGTAGTGGTAGTTTATTAATTAATAAATAGTAATTAATAACTTTAATGTACGGAACTCTTTGAGCACGCGTTATATTCTCACTTGTCCAATTTATTATGATTTATATACAGGATATATGAAAAGCTCATTTTTTTTTAAAGAAAAAAGAAGTAAATAATTAGTTTTGAAATTATCGGATTATGACATAATTCACTCGGTACAAAATAGCTAGAAGTTTCTTAGTGAAGTTTATTTATAAGAAAATAGTAAATATAAAAAAGTATCAATATGTGTATAAATGCCAAAATGTGCTGTAGAAGTATGCTAAAACTAAACTATAAAAAATGAGCATCTGATGAATTTGTTAATGCTATTTATATAACCCTGAAAAATATATTTTCAGATAAAAATTATTTCTTTCTGCAAAAACTTTTCATTACGTTATTTTAACTTCAAATGGCTAATTTCGAGCTTATTTACAGTCATTCTATGAGTTATATCTATCAAAACCACTTTAGTGCTTCTGAGTAAATTAATATCAGCAGTTTTATAAAATTTTATCCATAATAAATGTTAACTAAAGGAAACATGCGTTAACTATGTGAAAGGTTTATAAAAGTTTTGCTTGGAGTTGGTACTACTGAAGAAAAATATTATGAAAAATAAGTGATTTTTATATGGTCGTATTTGAGATTCGACTTTCAGGAAACACATTAGCACGAAGATTTTCTAAAGATAATTCTTGTAAACAAAATAGAGAATTAGAAAAACCTCCAATAAGTGGCATATATGCACAGAATATGCACTAGAAATATAAAATCAAACTATTTACATAAAATATAGTATTCCTATCGAAAAGGGTAAGATTATATTCTTCATTCATATACCTGTTTGAAAAAGTCGCATTTTCCTGAACAAAATACAGTTTACTCGTGAAAACTGTGTTAGTTAAGCTCTTTTACGAACATATTTAACCATCTTTAGAAGTTTTAAAAAATGTGCAATTTGAATCAAATGTTTTGAGGAAATTATTTTACAATAAGCATGGAATATTGTGAAATGAATATAAGGAATTTTTTAACGATTCTTCTAGACTGTAAAATCTCATGCTATCATGCTTACATATGATGAAATTTCAAAAGATGAATATTCCTTACTTTATGTATTATCCAAAACTTTGTTTACTTTAGAACAATAGTTTCCAACTTTATTTTGGCCCCTCCCCACCTACGTATCTCTAAAATCATGATACCACCTCCCCCTGAAACATGTGATTCTTATTATTTAAAACGTGTACTGTTATTGACAGTGAGGAAGCCTTACAAAGACATTAACGTTATAAATTCCACGAAGCAATACATCTGCCCCTTCATATCTAGATGAGTTTCGTTGTCCTTTGTGAACTCACCTCAGTATAAAAGAAAAGTGTTTGACAATCTGCAGTACTTTTGTTTTTGTTTTTCCAGAAAATTTCTGGAAGAGAATCTAACATTTACCTTTAAGTTTGATAGCAATAATACATTTTATAAGTGATTCTAGAATCTTATTAAGAACAGATGGCACATATTTTTGACTACTGAGATTCTAATATTGCGTACATAATACATAAAAAGAATTTCTAGATTAACATGTATATAAATTTTAAGAAGCTTTAATTAACAACTTTTGTTTAGCTTATTAAATACAAAACATTTTCTCACAAATATGTTTTTAATATAACTCTAGAAACTCATGGTAGCAATGCCTTTTCACAGTCATAGATGAGTTTTGTTGTTCTTTGCCATTTCATCTCGCTATGAAAGAAAAGTGTTTTATGATCAACAATTTTATTTTCACAAAATTTCTGGAAGAGATTCTCCCATTTGGCTTTAAACTTGAAAGCATTAATACATTTTATTATTGATTCTGGCATCTTATTAAGAACAGGTGGCATATTTTTGTATACCAAGATTTCTATGAATAATTCAATACACAAAAATCATTTCTGCATTATTACTTTTATCATTTTTAAAGTTGCCATTTTCCTTTCCACTTGTAACACACATCTCTGTTAGCAGATTTTCCCTTCTCTATTATCGCCAGTTAACCGTCATGTATATACTTGCGTATGAGGTTTGTATCATAACCATATGAAATTTACTTCTTACTCATTTCCTTTTCTGATATTTATTAATTTTATAAGGATAGTGGTAGCTAATTTAGATATTTTAACTTTTTTTCATGGTAAATGTGCTTGCTCATTTTAGATAACGTTTTAAATAATTTCATGCGTAAAAGTTTCTTTGTGTGACGTAGTGTACAGCGAATAGAGTTAAAAGGTTAATTTAATAAATAATCGAAAAAGTTAGGTATTCTAAAATACGATATTAACGAGAAAAGTCACAAAGAAATGTTACACATAAAAAAAAAATGTCCATTTTTATTTTATTATTATTATTATTTTTTCTTTAATAAAGGTCTTCATATACTTTTTCGGGTTGCAGTTACATTTTGCATGCACTTTTGCAAGCACTTTTGCATGCACTATTTTATTTTTTAAATTTGCGTGCATAATTTTTATTAAAATCTACAACATTACTTTTTCCAGAAAAGAGAAAAAAACTGGCCATAAATAGGTTAATAGTAAATCTGGAAATGCCCTCCCATAAAAATCAAATTGTCCCACGTCGGGAACCAATACTTTAGAAAGTTAACCTCCGATACGACTGTATTACATTTTTAAAAAATCTGCCTTCTTAAATTTCAAATATTTTCTAAGAAATGATAAAATTTAAAGTTATTTACAACAGAAAAATTAATATAAAAATTTAATTTTAAACATCTAGGAAAATAATTTAAGAAAACGCAATGTGTTAGTATCGAACATCAACTTTCAATGATGAGAAACACATTTTGTGGAAAATATTGGGTAATAAGTAATATATTTCCCTAAATCTTAAACAAGCATTTTGCTGTCTGTTAAGGAAAAACCTTTTCCCTATAACTCCGTTGGAATTATTAGAGGGACATTTAATTGAATGAAAATTTTTGAAAAGAAGAGATGGAAATTTAAAAAAAAAAGATTAAAATATTTTTATAGTACAGCCAACAATATTAACTGCCGTATAAAAAGGTCTCTGATTGGCGAAACTACTATAATGTCGTCCCGCAGTGGCGCGGACGGTAAAGCTCGGTTCTCGTAAGATCACCGAAAGCCAAGCAGCATCGACCAAGGTAAATGCTTGGGAGGGTGACATCCTCTCTCGTCTGCCTCAGCTATGGGACCGTGTACGTTAATGGGAGCTGATGCACGTTAAATCTGTTCGTGGCTCCAAAGTCCTCCAAGTTCTATATAAATAGGAATAAAATATTGGTTATAGGTTCCCCCTCTTCCTCAATGAACTTGATCTTTATCTAAGGCTATTAAAAATATAAATATTCGTGATAAGCTCCAAGCTATTATTTAGTTGCTATTATAAATTTAAAAAAATCCCTTACGGTTCGGCCTGCAGGCACAGGTAGATTTCAAAGACGCAGACCGTGGGGCGCTTGTTTGTTGGGAATTGCGGAAGAAATGACCTTTTTGCCATGATGTGGCATTTGGAAACGCGAACCTTCGAAACCTAACTTGTTTGCAGGCGGAGCCGGCAGGGAATTTTTTTTTACATTTTTTTTTAATTAAATTTTTTTTTTTTTTTTTTTTTTTTTTTTTTTTGCTATAAGGGTTGGTCTTATAAAAAACTTGTCAATATAAAAGTTTTAGATAACATTAAGAGGATTTATAATAAATTTAAACGGATTCGATATCTTCTGAATTGACGAAGTTGTGAATTTTTTTCTTCTAAAGCCCCCTTCCCCCCCCCCTGGTTCGATTTTGCCCATTAACGAACTTGACCGATATTTTATGCCCCTTGATCTTATGTATCAGTTTGGAAGAGATTTGTACTGAATTATGGGAGTTATCGTGTCCATAAAAAAGTGACATAGATAGATAGATAGATAAAGTTTTGAACTGGGGGTGGTTTTGGGTTCTGGGAGTCATGATCGGCATAGATCTGCAAAAATTTTTAACAAATGCCAACGTAGGGGAGAATATAATAGGTAGTTTTTCTTACGAAATATACCTGAAAAACGAAAGCTTGATTTTTATTTACGATTATTATAAGCTATAAAATATTTAATAGGCAGAATTAAAAATTTATGATAGATTTCAATATTTATTTTTAATTTAGAATACAATAAACACACATAAATAGTGATAGGCTCTGAGTGCAATATTTAGTTAAAATCATTATCAACACAGAAAATTAGCAACATAAACACCAAAAATTTTAGTTATTAATGAGGACAAGGTAAGAAAGAAATTAAATCTGAATGTTCTTTAAGCTTTAGTTTGCAGCCTGTGGATTTTCGATCTCAAAAGTCGAAAAGTATCTCGACCAGTACTAGTTTATGTCCTCAGTGGGGAATGTTTTAATTTCAATTCCTTACACGTCAAGGTCGACGCTGGAAGGTTTTAAATTAGAGAAAATTTCGTGGGACGCAATAGTGTTAGGTAAATTAAAACTAGTTTCAATATATTTTATTATAATTATTCTATCGGAGTTTTATTTTAGATATTCTGGATATTTTGGTATCTTTCATAGCAATCATTGCGGAGAAAAATTATTTTCAGGTTATTTTCTTTTATTATTTTCAAATTTTATAAACAATCATTTTTCTTCTCTAATATTTTTTTTTCGCATAATGCGAAATTTGTCACATTTTAGTTGCATCGGTAAATCGAAGTTCAGTAATTGCATATAAAGTGTCGAATTTGTTTACATTCAGAATTTGCTTATTATTTGCAATTAAAAACATCTAAA
The DNA here is from genome assembly GCA_963931845.1 of Maratus michaelseni. NCBI lineage: Eukaryota > Metazoa > Arthropoda > Arachnida > Araneae > Salticidae > Maratus > Maratus michaelseni. The sequence goes on along the minus strand of OZ007587.1, from coordinate 139,757,942 downwards.
AGTTTTTACATATAAATAATAAATTAAATGGGAGGATTTATAATGCTTATATATGTGCATTATATAAATAACTACACGTATCTTATCAATTTTCAGTCTCCGAAAAATTGCAGATATCATTTTTATTTTTTATTTACAAAATGATTAGCAATTATTTTTTTAAATACTTAATGATTAACTGAGAGTAAAATTAAAAATAACTTACCTGAATAAATAATCTCTTTTCACAAGAGTGGCATATTTCATCTAAATCGTTTTAAACAACTTTCACTTTTTAAAAAGAAATCCATCCCATTAGTTTTCAAAATAGCTTGTATTGCATGCATAAACCACCATATTTCTTATCAAATATTTATCGCCTCTAAGATTTTTATATTTTATTGAAATTCCATTTCGTTCTTTTCAAGATTTTTATCATTCCAAATGCAACCTTCTTTTAAAAATTGAATTTATTATTTGCATTTTATATTGCTTTAAAAATTTAGCTTTTCATAAAAAGAAGAAAATTTTGTTGACATGCTTATCATTCATGGGGGAAAAAAAAAAAACATCACAAGCAAAAGATTAGGAGAAAAGCCTTGAGAATCGCTACGTGGTAGAAGTAAACCACAATCTTTTATATGCATCATCTCTCAAATTAAAAATTAACCATCTTGCTTCAATTCAGAAGCAGAAGTCCATCTTAAAAAAAATTAAATCCAGGAAGCTATAACTTAAGAAGATGTGATAATATTCCCATTCTTTCTTAAACCATAAAAAAATCAACGAGCGGTGAATAGCCTCCCACATCTACGCTTCTGTAAGAGCTTTGCATGCATAAACGTCGTATCACAATGACACTCCAACAACAAATACTCTATACAAATCCACTCTTATAAACTGTTTCAATTAGTCCTTGCTCTTCATTTCTTTCTCCTTTTTCAACGTAATCTAAAAGCACTTAAAGTAAACTCAATCTGAAATATCTTTTCTTGCATCTTCCTCATTTTTTTGCTCACATCAGCATTTCTCCCTTGCTCTTCATCCCTAGAAATTTGTTCCCTTTCCCCACCCATGTCTCAATAGTAACTTTTCATGGTAGTCAGCAGAATTCCTTTTAGCATATCCGTCTTACTCCCTCCACCCCCACAACCCCCCTTTCTGTCGGTTCGATATAACCAGGCTGTTCGAATAAAACTCCTTTTAGAATGAGAGATAGAGATATCTATTATACGTCGCCCTAAGAAACTTGATGAGTCGTCAGCAGACGAGTCCGTTGGGGGATTTTGCATGTATTGTGTTGGACACGTTCTTCTTATGCCCTTGAGACATGCATGCGTGACTAGAGAGTGCTGCAGTGAAATTGATAGCCAGATTCTTGAAAATTAAAATGGCTTCATGCAAAGATTCATTTAAAGACGTCAGTAGTGTGCTTTGGTGTAATGTTGGTGGAAGATTCGCCTGTAAAGTACACTGAATAAACGCAACGTAAAAATTTTCTTTCAACATTTCATGATTTGCAGAAGTATGTGTGTATATGTATTAATATGTACTTGTGCATGTACGTATATAGGTGCGAGGCTGCATATAATGTGCGAGTTTAAATACGGGAAATTTTCTTTTATAATTTCTGTATATGTATGTATATGTACTCGTATGTATGGATGTATTTGTATGTACATACGTGCGAGTACGTATAGTGTATATATATATTTATTTATTTATTTAAAAATGAAAACACATGTGTAAAACGAAGGAAAAGACATTATAAAAAGCAATGGAATGGACACTGAAAGAAGTATATTAAAAAGGATGAAAAAGCAAATATTGGAAAAGCAAAATTGGAAGACTATGAATATCTTATAGAAACTTCGGAAGGGCTTTATAAGAATATTCATAGTAAATATATATTATTTCATCAAATATTGTCAGCATTATGCCTAAAACCGACATTATTAAGCCCCTAATAACATATATAAATGAAACAAGAAAATTAAAAACCGACATGAGGTTCAAATAACAAAATAAATAAATAAATATGCATCTGAAATAGAAATTAGATAAATAAACAATTATTCAACTTAAATAGTGAATATATATATATATATATATATATATATAATACCTTTTGAAATAAAAATATATCGAATAGTTCGTATAACAAAAATGACCGAATTTTCAATTTGCAGATGGCATGTAATGATATTTTTCATTAATTCTTATAGTAAAATATATATACAGGGTGTATATAAATTAAAGTTCACGTACTCAGAACTGTCTGTAGTCGCAACTATTCATAAGGAAAATATGAAATTTGGAATACGACGAAATGAAGAAATACAAAATACATTTAACAGAAAAAAAACACCAGTGGACGTTTTCTGATAAAAATTTCGGCATATATGAAATTTTTAGCAACCACGTGATGTATCTGCTCGCGCACAACAAAAATGTTAAAAAAAAATATGCAATGAATCTCTTGTCAGTTTCGCGCCTTTCCCATGGAAAATGTCATGCAGTTTACAACGTCGTCCTTTAGTTGTGATTTTTTTTTTATCAAAATGGTAATTCCGCACCAGAAGCGTTGCGGAGTTTTCGAGCTTTGAAAAGCATTCCAAGGTGTGCAATGACTGCAAACGGAACATTGTCAGAACTTAAAGACAGTAATTTCTGTCCCAGTATTCAGGGGGCGGTAACGTAACCATCAGCGCCGAGCCGTCACCGACTTCATCCTCGGCTCCCTCGACGGAACATGGTAAATTGAAAAAATTACGATTTTTCGTAATTTTAAAATCGTATATATTTTTAACTTTGACAGAAAAATTCAAAGAATAAAACTGCGTTACAACCTGCAAAAACGGAAAGATCTCTAACGGAATCCTGTCTTGAAGGAGAAAAGATCATGGTACCGACAAAAAGAATATAATACAATTACAATAAACTGTTGAAACAGAAATTTGTGTAAAACACATTTTTTTTTCTTTTTTTTTTTTAAATTATTATTTTATTTTATTTTTCATTTTTCTCATTTACCCTAAAGACTTATGTTATGCACATATGTTTTGCCAGCTTCTAACTCGTTGCTTTCAAAAATAATCCTGCAGTTACAGTTATTTTTGTTTGATTTTACTCATGTGAAGATTTGCTCAACTTTATTAGAAAATTTAATTGTGTACATTTATTTTATTACGCTTTTATTGGAAAAATATTCAAATATAATTCTTTAAATAAAAAAAAACACAAATTGAAGATCCACTTTTTCATGCTAAAAAACATAAGCAGTTGGTTAACTGGTGTTCAAACATACATAAATGCGTCCATATTAATATCATTATAGGTCAGGTTTTTCGTTTTTTTTTTTTATTATGTTCTAATAAAAATTTATTTTTGAAAGAGCTTTTTCATTTTATTAGTATTTTATATTATAAAAATAATATACCACTTAATTTCATTAATACACATACGAGGTTTGCAGGTAGTCTCCATTTTTGAATGTTTGCCGTGCAGTTAACAGTCAATGACTTGTATTGCTTAAAGCCTTTTTGGACGGCTTTACCTGCAATTGTGTGGCAACGGATATGGAACGGAATTGGATAGATTGTCGGACATTGGATTTTGGTTTGTTTTGTGGCTATGTGTGTCAGGTTTGGGTACAAAATTATACTTATGTCCTACTATATTTTTCATGTATCTGTTTTGATTCAGCTATTTATTGGGACTGTGATATACTGGTTAATGTGGCGTAGAGTCCGGGGAGGGGGGAGGGGTTGCAATATGCTTTCCAATGATTGCATTTGATTTATGCATTGCGACACTCTGGCCGAAACCCACTGCCGCTTTTTTTGCACTGTTTTACCCTGCGTAATTTTCTTTCCATAACATGGCTGTTATTTTTATATTTACCCACTGCCGATGAGGTCACAGCCATTTTAATTTCATTAATCTTGTTCTGGTTTGATTTGTTTAATTTTTGATGTTTTGCTGTTTTTCACTTGTTTTGTTATGTTTGAATATTGTGTGGAATTCTGGTTCTGCTAAAAATACTTACATATTTTGCTCTCTCTCTCTCTGTATATATATATATATATATATATATATATATATATGAATGAAAACACATGTGATAAAATGTAATAACATTTTAAAAATGGAATAAAATTTTTAATCACACATGTGATTAAAAATGAAAACACATGTGATAGATATATATGTATATAAATACAAGTTTATGGTATCTCAGTGATGCTACATATATATCTAACAGTTTCCTTCTTATGCAAAGATTTGTTATTGATTTACTTTTGATTTTGTTCAGCTATAAAAATGTATAGTTAATCATTAAATTTTAAAAGTTAGTTTCACTTAAAATTACGAGTAATTATTAAAGTAAAGTTTTTATTATTTTATTTTTAATGTAATTTTTATATATTTTTATACGTATATTTATTCATAGATCCAGAAATTTTTCCTGTTTTTTTTTTTTTTTTTTTTTTTTTTTTTTTAATGAAATAAAATTTTTAATACTGCTGACTAGTTTTTGTTGCCCCCCCCCCCCAAAATTTTTTTAAATAAAGGAGATGTATCTAAAAGGTTTTTTTTTTTTTAAATTTATTTTTACTTTAAGGAAGTTTTATAAAGTCTTTCTTAGCGTTACAAAATTCCCTTTCATAACGAAACGAAGAGGTGAGTCCGTAATTTAATTTTAAATTGAAATTGTGTAAAAAGAAATAAAAAATTTAGTTACTTTTGGAAAGTATGTGAAATTCATTGAAGTTATATCGCCGATATAGTTCTAAATTTTTCTCATATTCAGCTAAAGTTGCACTATATATTCAGCTACTAAATTGTAAAAACTATATATAAAGTTCCACCACTGGTTCAAGCACAGTTCATTAATTTATTTATATTTTACAATAAATTCTCATGTCTCAATGAATGTTCAATGGATTATTTTTAAACTTTAGTATGAAGTTTTAAATGTATATAGTCAAGCTTTTTGTAAGTTTCGATAAATTCAATTCAACACTGTATAACATAAGCAAAAAAAACATTAAAAAAAATCCAAATTTTGCCAAAAACGTTAATAATTTCTTGAATATACTAGCTATTCTTACTAAACACTCATTTGTGAAAGTTACAGTGGCCGCATTAAGTTCAACCGTAATTTAATATTCAACGAAAATTCTAGAATCTAAATATTAAAAATATATTTTATGATTATTATTTAACTTTATTACTATCTTTGTAAAACAATGTGAGTAAAATGTGTTTCTTCGTAGTACACTGGAAAAAAAATATATATATATAATATTGGCATCCCAGCTGGCAGTATGATATCGTAAAATTAACAGTAATAAAGAGTAAAATAATCAGCAATACACTGCCGTGAATGCGCGGTAGCGTATTGTTGCTTATTTTACTCTTTATTACTATTAAGTTTACGGTATGATACTGGCAGCTAAGGTGCAACAACTCCTTACAACGAAACTCGATTTAACGAATTTTTCAATTTAACGAATATAATTTGGCAGTATTATACCGTAAAAAAAAAAAAAAAAAAAAAAAAAAAAAATGCATGAAGTGTATTATTATCATAGTCCATTCAAATTTTAGGTACCAGAAATAGAAAAGCATTTTTTTTTTTTTTTTACTATAAATAAATAAATAAAATATAAAATGGGAATTATCATCAGCAACAAGAGCAACACCACCTGATATAAGGTATATTTTATTAGAGCGTAAAATTCAAAATATTCCTATTACATTTTATTTAAACTAGGGGTTCCAATCCAGGCTATAAGTTAGTTTGTGTTACAGAATATATGTGAAACCTTTTTTTTTTTTTTTTTTTTTGAAAACTCTAATATATTTTTTACTTTCTAATATATACAGTAGAATCTCGTTACAACGAAACTCGACTTAACGAATTTTTCAATTTAACGAATACAATTTGGATTGTAAAAAAAGTCATATTATTCTATTTCAGTATAAAAATAGGTACTTACGTATTATCCGTGCCAGTTTTAAGCCAACTACGCCAGGCATGGAGCCAATATTACTAATTATAGTAACCCTTATATTTTGTTTTCTTGCTGCATGATACATGCCTGGGAATAATCTATAATATTATTCTTTCTTATTTACTATGATATTTACCATTTATTAATTTTACTAAAATAATGTCATTTACTATTTTTAACAATGTTATAAATTTAATAAACATACATTACATTTTATTTATTTTATATTAATTAGCATTTTTAACAATGTTATTTGATAATGTTAAATTATTGCATTTGAAAACATGATTGGAAACAAGATTGGTTATTGGCAACCATTTTTGGCGATCAATCTCCTGGCACGGATAATACGTAAGTACCTAAAAATATTTTCTCTTTAACGAATATTTCATTATAGCGAATTTAATCAGTGGTCTCCAGAGATTCGTTGTAACGAGATTTTACTGTATATTTTTTAGAGTGCCCACTACCAACATCAAAAAGCATTTTTGTTTGAAAATACAAAAAATGTGTTCAACTAAAATTTTGAAATTTATTAAAAGTGATTCTTTCGTATTAGCCGCATGTCAGAAGTTAATAGCTGAAGAAATAGGCAAAAATCTCGATAGTTACAGCAGACTTTTTGATACTGATAATTACTGAAGTGCGTAGTTCGATTACCTGTCTGTTTCATTTGTGTTGTATTTATATTATTTTATTTATTTATTGATAACATTTTAATTTAGTTACGGGATATTAGCCGGAAACAAATGCTGAACTATAAGTGGAAACTGGTTAATCTTTTGTAATCGGGTTGCACGCGATAAAGATAGATTTTACAAAAAAAATCATGCTTGAAAATTATTTCGAAAAACTACAAAAATTCAGTAAATTGAGATACAGATATCAAACAAATTGTATTTTGAAGAAATTTTTTTTTCTATTCGATGATCTAAAAATTTAAATTGTTCGATGTTTATAAGCTAAAAAAATTGCAGTAAAAGTGAAAATTATTGATCAGATGTTGCCATCGTTAAGTTAGTCACCGTTACTTACGGACATGTTTTTGTCTTATAATATAGATCACATCAGGTTTAAATCTAAAAGGCCTAAAATGTCACAAATAATAATCAATAACATAAAAAAAAGGCATTAAACTTTTATTGCCTTCAGTAAAATCATTCCATATAAAAATGTTTATAAATTTAAATATAAATTTATGTACAGGGTGGTTATTATATAAGTATCTTTATTTGGAGCTGTCTATAACTCGAAGGAATGATCCGAATGAAACCAAAATCGGTACACTTACTATTCGAGAAGGGGGAAGAAGAATGGAACACTAAAAAAAAAAAAAATAATTGCAATAATCACAGACAGATGGCGCTACTGAGTGTGAAATGTAATGTGTAAAACAAGAACAAAACATTAAGGCGTCAAACCGGATGGCACACCTAATTTATTGGAAAATGTCACAGTGAACGTGATTACGCTTTTGCATGGTGGTGCCGATCATGTTCAGGTTCTAAATGGTCATTACGAGGGAGGACACAATCCAGGCAGTGCACGACGTGCTCAATTGCGGAATGTAACTCATCAGGAGTGATGTTTCGAACATTTTGTGATATGCGGTAAAGTCACTGAGGTTTGCGACACCCCACGGTACACGATATTACACATTACATTTCACACTCAAAAGCATCATCTGTCGGTGATTATTGCAATTAATTGTTTTTATAGTTCCATTCTTTTCCCCCCTTCTCGAATAGTAAGTGTACCGATTCTGGTTTCATTCTGGTCATTACTTCCAGCTACAGACAGCTCCAAATAGAAATAATTATATTATAGCCACACAGTATATTTAAATAAATAAATAAATATATTCTATTAAACAATATCAATAAATAATATATTTAAAAATAAAAAACTTGTCGTTTCTTCTTGCATTTTTATTCCTAAATTAAAATAAAATTACTCTTCCAACTCAACTTTATTAAAAGTTTAAATTTTCAGTAAAAATATCGCTTTAATACGATATCGAATTTGTATGTAATCGATGAGTTTTACGCAATTTGCATATCAAAATGACGTATAGTTTTAATAAATGAGATTACACACTTCAGCATTAATGAGAGAATTATTCATGGGATAACAGCTACAGTTTCGATAAAAAATTTAGATAAATTAATTAAAAAAAGAATATACGAATAATTTGTCGTTTGTAGGCGGCTTAAAAAATATTTAAAGTGCAGTGAAGCTTTCTTTCTAAAAACCTTGATTGCGGCCCATCCATTAATCATGTTTGAATGGGTTTTTTTCAATGTTCGAATTTTAACGGAAAGTATTATAAATAAAAGACTTAATGCTTTTGGGGTAATTTTTTTTCGTTTTGGATAAAACATAATTAGGGACAGTTTACAAAAACCTCTAGATTATCATGCATATATAGTCATATTAATAATACCGATTTGTGAAATTAAAATATGAAAAACACTAATTTTTTTATTACTTTTTTTAAAATACTTTAATAAAATTATTTTTCGAAATGTTTATCAAATAATCATAGAATTCGAAAATTTTTAATGTGCGAATTTTACTGGAAAATCATTACTTTATACATTTCGAGTATTGTTTTCTTTAGATAAAACACAATTAAGTATATTTTCGTTAAACCATCAGATTATATGTATACATGATCATATTATTAGAACGAATTTGTGAAATTAAAGTATGAAAAATAACAATTTGTGTGTTCTTTTACAAACTGTTTAATAACATTATTTAGAAAAATATTAGATTTTTTAATCGAATATAACTAGAACAAGTTCACTATTAGTTGAAGTTAGGCTTTTAAATATAACTCTGTACTCATGTTAAACATGTGCTGAAAATGTATTAAATCATAAATTATAAAATTGCAAATTTTGTAGAAGACGATTAAATTATGAACTCTCTACACTCAGAAAAAGGAATTTATTAAAACAACAAAACATGTTTTGTTGAGTACATTTGGTTTTTTCAAGCAAAATTTTTAGTTGAAATAAAAAGTTGGTTTTGTTGCATTGACAAAAAAAATATTGTTAACTCTCTTACAAAATTTTAACAAAATTTCATCAATTTTACTTGAATTCACAAAATCTGTTTTTTTAATTTTATCATAAATTTGTAATTTATACAAAATTTAAATTGCTGTGTAGTAGCCATAACTCTCTCACGTAACTGGGTTTATTTGACTTATATAGCTATATAATAAAAGGATTAACATAATTTTTGGATAATTAAAACTTTTTTAATTGGTACGGACCAAGGTAGTTTTAAAAATCCCCCTATCCCATTTATTACTTTCTTCTATCTTTACAAGAAGAAAGTATTGGAGTCATGAAAATTTTCAACTGTTTGTTTTCGACGGATTTTAAAAGGTCCTGATAAGAAAGCCTTGACACGAAAACGTCATACCAAGCAGGCAAAACAAAGAAAAAAATTCGAACAACTTGCATGTTTCGATTTCAATGGCTCGTGAATTATTAACTATTAGTCGTAAACTATAATTATTAATTCTACGAGCTAATGAAATCGAAACATGTAAGCTGTTCGATTTTTTTTCTTTGTTTTGCCTGCTTGGTATGACGTTTTCGTGACGAGTGTCAAGGCTTTCTTATCAAGGGGGCGTTGCCTGAACACGATTTGACTGTCTAAAATTACTGTCTATGACTCATTCTGTTTGTATGTGACAAAAATTTTGTGGGCGCTCTTATTTCAAGAACTAATGCACGGAATTTAATAAAACCTTATATTGAGTTACTTCCTGATATAAATTGGTGCTGATTAGTTTTAGGCGTAAATAGCGCAACACGTGGCGCTGATATGTTGCAATTTTCGCGATTTCTGCAATAGATTCGTGATTTCTTAAGAACTAATGCACTGATTTACATCAAACTACAGATTGAGTTAGACCTTGACATAAATAGAAGCTGATTACGTTTTGCTGTAAATAACCCAACAGGTGGCGCTACTATGCTACTTTTTTCAGGATTTTCACTATAAATAAATCTCAAGAACTAATGCACGGAATAATTTTTAATTTATTTTCGGCAGTGATTTACGCCTGTAATTCTTAAATAATAACCAGTGAATTCTTATCCTGCTTTTTTCAAGCTTAAACCGACAGAGTGAAAAATGTCCCAAGCCGGGAATCGTACCCGGGTCCTCAGACTAGCGCTCTGAGGCCCCAGCATACGGCAACACAGTTAATTTTTAATTAATTTTCTGCAGTGAATTAAGCCTGTCATTCTTGAATAATAGCCAGTGAATTTTTATCCTGCTTTTTACAGGAGTAATACACTGCTGAAAATGAATTAAAAATTAACTATATGTTGCCGTATGCTGGGCTTTGTATTTTCGTCTCATGTTTGCCGCAGAAATTTGCATGCTCATGCAGGGCCTGTTTACCGAATATGCCCGGGAAGCCCGTGCTTACCAAAAGAAATACAAAGGTACCCCCAAATTTATTTTTCAGAATAACTTTTTACAAAACAAAAAAAAAGAAACAAAAATGAAATCAGAGTAAAAAATGCACTTTTTCCTTACGAAATTTTTATCTAAGAAGCTCGCTGTTTCTAAATTGTTGTTTACTCGAATTTTTGATGGTAATATTTAAAATTGTAGCAGCATACCAAAAATGAATTTAGTAAATAGCAAAGCAATTATTAGAGGAGGGCCCCAGAGTAACGTCGGTCTTCCACTACTTTTATGTCTTAAGAGGGCCCTGTGCTCATGATGACTTTTCAATCTTGTGCTGCGATTGCAGCCGGTCCGACATATATAAGAGTGAGAAATTTCGAGTTCGGATATCGTTCCTTGTAGCTCAGTGGTATAGCCTCAGATCGTTATTCTGAAGACCCGGGTTCTATTCCCGGCTTGGGACGTTGTTCAATCTGACGGTTTACGCTTTAAAAAAAGCAGGATAAAATTCGCTTGTTATTGTTCAAGGATTACAGGCGTAATTCATTGCTGAAAAGAAATTAAACATTACCTAAAAAAATAGTTAAGTTTAGATTGGTTCTAATACAAAAATTAATTTTAAAGTAAATATTATAATTGTTTCTGTAACAAAAACCTTTTGTTGTTAAAACAAAGAAAATTCTTAAAATGACACAAAACAATTGTTCTTTAAACAAAAGATTTTGTTAACGAAACTGAAAAGAACTCTTAAAGTAACAGATAATTATATTTATTTTGAGAAAACTTTCAACAAAGGAATTTTGTTAATTCAAGTAAAATTGAACCATTTTTACTTGAATTAACAAAACATTTTTTTATTGATGATACAAAATTTTTTGTTGGAACTGCAAAAAAAATCAACAATATTTTTCTTGTTGATTCAAACAAAATTTCCATTGACCCATATTTAAACGGAAAGTTTTGTTGGGCCAACCAAATTTTTGTTGATTCAACAAAACTTTTCTCTGGGTGTAGCAATATTAAAAACACATACATATCTAACATCTATTCCCATTTAGGAATTTAAATGTCTATCATTAAAACTTTGCCATTAGAAGGACAGCTATCGGAAACATCAAGTCCATGTAATCAAATCGGGCCATGTAGCCCTTTGCATTTTCATGATATTTGGAGATGAAAAGATTTTGCTGTTTATCCTGTATGTTATTGGATAGTCCAGAAAGTACTGGGCGTTTTTTCATAAGAGTTTGAGTAATTGTACAGATAAAATTATAATAATATTAATATGAATAAGACTTTGATTTGGATTTCACAATATTCAGGGTCTTTATTTTCTAACTTTAGGCCATATTTTAAGTAGTTTTAAAATTCTGTGAATGTATAACTGAGCTGGGCTATAAGCAAGACAGTGTTTCAGAACGTTCAGTAATTACTGTTTCTGCTTATAAACAGTCATTACTGAAAATAGATTTTTATATAAGCGTGTGTGTTTTCTAAATTGTTTATTTAGACATCCCTTTCCTTTATAAGAATAAATGAAATTTGTTTTAATTTGATAGTATTATTAAAATTGCTTCATAATCTATTCGTAATGCATGAATTTTCACTTAAAAATAACTTCGAGTGTATAAACTTTCACTTTTTGCCATCCACATGCAATATCCTTTAAGTATCATTTAACTACACCGATTGCAATTAATGGTAGGACAAACATTTCCGTATAATTTCTGCTGCATAATTCTGCCCTCTAAAATTATAAAAAGATTTCACACACATTTAAAGAATTGCATTTTAAAAATGCAATTTTTTAGATGTGTGTAAAATCTTTTTATAAACTTTTTATGTCACGTTCAGAAATCTTCAGAAAACACAACACAAATACATAAAAAAAGTTTCAATTTTTGAATATTTATATTATTCAAATAATTTAAATTTCCAAAAATTATTTGAAAAATTAATGGAAACTAAAATTACAACATCAAAAGAGAACTGAAATTCATAAATTAAAAAAACGCTGTTGCTTGTAAAAGTATTTTTGAGGATTTGAACAAATGAATCATCTTTAATTAAACAACTTTCACTGTTACTTTCATTCTTTGATGCAGTTTATCTCATCTATACTGAATAAAATATTTTGCATTTCCTTTCATTTAAAAAAAAATTAAACAAAATCCCCGAGTGACACTAAGATAAAAAGAATCCTTCATTATTTAAAAATTTAAGAATATCTAAAAAATGAAAATAATTTACTCAGCCAAATAGAAAACATAAATTCAGAAAGCATGAATAATTACTTTTCAAGTGAAAGAAATAATTTCCCAAAACGCAGTAGACTTCTTTAAGAAATTCAATGTCTGAAAGATTTTTTAAAATTCCATCTACAGTTTTTAACTAGAAGAAAATATATAAAAGCAGATACAAATGAGCAGAAATTCTCACGGGCACTTTAAAACTGAGGAAAGGTAATACTTATACAAATATTATTGAAAAATGAATAAATAGCAAAATTATATTCTTAGGTTAGTTAACAGAATGAAATTTCTTTATACAAATGTGCTCAAACACAAAGAAAGTATGTATTTGACCCATTCAGATATGCTATGCTTATTTTTGTTTAACATATAATTTTTTTCTGTATCTTGAGGCACATAAAAGGCTTTTAATTAGCGCATACATAAGTAATTTTTAACAAGAAATAAAAATATCATCAAAGGATTGTTCTCTTAACTTTCGTGTTTTCGTGGCAATCATGTATTGTTATTCCCATTAGCGAACTGCGTGGGTCGGGTTCTGCCGAACCGAACCTGATACACCTCAACTCCATATTATAATGCATTACGCCATACTGTAATGCAATTAGGAAGAATACGCAGTAATTATATTTATAATATTAATTTTATTTTTATGTTGAAAAATATACATACGTATTTTTAAAAAGAATATGTATGCATATTTATATATAAATAAAATGTTTTTCATCTTCAAGAATATTATGCAATCTTAAAAAAAAAAAAAAAAAAAAAAAAAAAAAGGTTAAGAGGGGTTGCCAAATCCTACCCACAAGAGTAATTACCCGTTCTGAACACAAAACTATAATTATCAATGTAACACGCAACGAAAAAATTATTACCAACCTTACCAGACACAAACCACAGGTCGAATACTGGTAAAATGTGGTTTTCAGAGCTGATGTATGAGTGTAATTCACATTCACTAGCCGATCCCGCGCAGAGTATCTGCACTCTAGTATCTACTCTTTTAAATACTACATGCATATTAGAATACACGAATTTCAGCATTATATGTATAAATATCATACATAAAAACTTTTCCACTAAGAAATAAAATATATATACTCATCATACGATATGGACACCATTTAGAAATATGAAAACAGGGGTATTTTTTCTGCATCGTGCATATAAAAACCTTTGTATGCACACAATAGTTGCTAGATACTCTTTAAAATTAAAAAAAAATGTATACATATTATATTGAAAATATCTACACCATTTACAATTAGGAAAATATTTTTTTTTCTGCATCGAAAACGCCTTTATATACACAATTGTAAATTTCAGAGCTCGGGGATATTATTATTAATTTCAATTGACAAATTATTTGTCACTGTTAGTATGGCTTGTCCTTTAAGTTTTTGAGGTGTCACCATTAAAAAATCAATGTTACTGAAAAGTTGCTGCACTGGATCTTGTATATCTGGATAGCAAATTGGGGAAAACTTAATAGTTTTCCCACTTTCACAATCGCCAACCTGTAACAGCCAACTTTGCCAACTTTCTCTCTGTTTAAAGGGAACGCATATTTTCTGTAAGTTGCATAATGTAAAATATTCTCTTCTTTATGCAACATGAAACTGTTAGTAATCTTGAACCTCTAAAAATGACAGGTAGGTCTGACTTAACGGAAATCTTCACCCAATAAGATTATTTTATTCATTTATTATTATTTATTTGTTATTACTCAATCTATATTATAAATAACAAATAAGTGCATCCGTAACATTGACGTCATAATGATGCGGACAACAATGAGGTTTAACTGCATAAGGTACAACAATGGAGATAATGTTTTGATTAATAACAAAATGGCGCATTTCTTGGTTTTCTTGGTTATTTTCTTTCCTTTTTAGAAAGTAACTAGTTTTTTTTTTAATTAAAAAAAATTACCGGCCAATTTTTACAAAAATTGTATTTTCGGATGCAAAAAAAAAAAAAAAAAAAAAAAAATCTACATATGTGTGGTGAATTTTAAATCAATACCTCAAATACTTTTCTTAATATCCGCAAATTAGTGAAAACAAACCTCTCGTTGCCATCGGCAAATGATAAATAATCGCGATTTCTGTGCCACGTACGATAGTGTAATATATATATAGATTTTAAATCTCATTGTTGTCAATGTGGCTAATTTTAACTCTAAGAAGACAACGATATATTAAACTTTTTGAGGCGTGCTTTTACAGGAAAACTTTATATGATTCGATGGCTACTTTAAAAATGTGTTTAAAAATAGTGACGTGTACTTTAACATAATATTGAAATTTCGCAGCAATGGTCAATTTTTACGAAAGTGAAAGCCTATAAAGTAAAAAAAAAAAAAAAAAACAGGAAAACAAACTGACAGACAAACAAATAATTTTTAGATCCTAACGATATTCAAACGGGATCATTTTTAGGCCGAGACGTTTCCAACAACAACAACAAAAAAAAAAGTGTGAAAATAGCATCAACCGTTCGAGAATTATATATTTCGCCGAAGTATTTCGTTGAAAATCAGTTAAAAATACAAAATACGAAATAAAGTGTACAATAAAATATATTTTTGTAAATATTTACTGAGTTTTTCGCAAGCCCACACAGTTAATTTCTACTCGATTCTTTAATCGATGTTTCGTTCTTTAATCTTATAATTTAAGCTGACTTTGAAACTTTTTTGATATTTTTAAATTGATATAGCATGAATAGTTAATTTTCTATAACCCTGCAATACCCCAAATTATGAGTCAAGAAATTGCTTCCTTAATGTCTGTAAGTCTGTCCTTAAAGATCTATTAGAAAAATTATATAATAATAATATGAAATTTAGATAAAGTTTTTCATTGAAACTGATTTAATAAATTAATAGTTATTGATTTTTTTAATAAAATATTTACAAGATTAATTCGATAATAAACAACAACAACAAAAAAATAATGTTATGGATATCTCGCCATTCCTATAAAAACAATGTAAATATATGTATTGTGATTCTATCTGTAACTGGAAAGGTTTTTGTAGTTGCAAATTTTCCATATCACATTATTTGAATAAGAGAAAAGGTACATTTATGTAAATGGTTCAGAAAGTGACTATTTTAGGAAATATTAAGCTTCAACTGTTTCGCTGTGCTTTCTGTAAACGTGATCGAGCAATGTATTATGTATGAAAAGTGAAATATATTTATATTAATAGACGGTTTCGATAAAATTTATATTCAGTTTTTTAATAGTACTTAAAATTGTCATCGAAGCATAACATATTATAAAAGAAAGACAGAAGAAAAAAAGAAGAAAATGAAAGAATAATAAAAGAAGTAAGAAAATTAATATTCTTAAACATGATATGCGAACTTATGTTGTTATGCTTGTACAGTTTATTACTTCAGTCTTTGGAGAAAATTTTGTTTATTAGAAAAGTAATCGAAAAAAAGTAAAACTTCATTAAATACACAGAACAGCTGGAACGTCAAATTCACCTATATACTAATCAAAAATAAAAACATTTAAAATGATTCATTATATGTTGATGAAGAAGAAAAATTCTGCAACTGCCCAGAATACACACTAGTTAAAAATCAGCGGGTGCAATTAACTGAAAAACCAAGTGATTAAAACTTCAACTACTCATAAAATGCGTTTGAAAAATTAATTTGAATAGCATTCACATAAAAAAAAAAATAATAATAATAAAATTGAAAATCACATACTGTAAAAATCCATAAAAATACAAAAAATTGTACTGGTTATTGCAATTTCCATTTTATAACGCAATTTGTTTGTTTAATAAAAATGACTAGATTTTTAACTTTTTCTTTTTAGCACTTTCCAACCTAGTTGAAAAGTGCTTATGACTTCGGTTTGTCTGGCCGTATGGCCGTCTGGCCGTCTGGCCGTGCTCTAACTCCCGTAAATATGCTCGGATTTCTCTGCAATTTTTATATGTTATTGTCGTTATCTATGGCACGTTCCCTATTTCAACTTAAGTGTGTAGCACTTATAGTTTTCTTACAGGGACACTCAAAAGAATTCCGTTACATTGCGGTCTATGGGGAAAAATCATTTGCGGTTTATTTTTAAAATGTTTCACTATTGTAAACGCATTAAAATTTATATAGATCACTAAGATGCATTAGAAGAAGCTTAATATAAAATAGGGTGTGCATAGCACTTAGAGTTACTTTACAGGGATAGTCAAAATAATTCCGTTACATTACGTCTATGGAGAAAAATCGTCTGCGGCTTACAGTGTCTCACATAAGTGATGGGACACTTGTGCTTTACAAAAGGAAACTAATCAAATAAATTAAAAAAACATGTACACATTTTTTTTGTGGGTGTGTTTCATACTTAAATTTAGTAAAGATTATTACATAACATACATTTTGTCAAAATATTAAAATATTAATTTAATAAAAATACAAATGTTTAGAACGGAGCAAAAAATAGCTCACATAAGTGATGGGACACCATTATATATGCAACAAAAATCGTCTGAAATAAGCAATAAAAATATTTTTTGGGGTTTTATTTTTACTTAAAAGCAATTGGCAATAATTTATAAAATCGTCTGCAGTATTTCTCTCCAGTTTGTTTTGGAATTTTTGTGTTTTTTAGCTCTGTGTAGTCATGAATGCTAAACGAAAAGAAACTTCGCCTGAAATTCGAAAATTAGTTATTAATTTGCATATTGAACGTGGAAAATCTATTAGAAAAACTGCTGAAACAGTTAACTTGAGTCGTTCAACAGTTTTCAATATCATTAAACGATATAAAAAGAATCATATGATTCAGGATAAAAGAAGACCTGGCTGACCATCAAAGCTATCCAATGGAATAAAGCGAATTATCGTTCGAAATATTAAAAAAAATCCAAGAATTAGTGCTTCAAAAGTTGCTGCTGATTTACAAGCATTATATGGAATAATTGTTAATCCTGAAACTATTAGAAGGGTAATTCGATCTGCTGGATATCACGGTAGAGTAGCCAGGAAAAAATTCTTCGTAAGTGAAAAGAATAGAAAACTCAGACTAGCTTTCGCAAAATCCAACATAAATAAGAATTCTGATTACTGGAATAAAGTTATATTTGCTGATGAGAGTAAATTTAATATATTTGGTTCTGACGGTAGAATCTTGGTGTGGAGAAAACCCAGGGAAGAACTTCACAAACAGAACTTGGTACCAACAGTAAAACATGGTGGAGGAGGAGTTAAGGTATGGGGGTGTATGTCGTCCGCTGGAGTTGGTAATCTTGTTTTTATTGACAGTATAATGGATCAGTACAAGTATATTGATATTTTAAAGCAAAATTTGAAATCTTCAGCACGAAAATTGAACCTTCATAACGATTTTAAATTCTACCAGGACAATGACCCCAAGCACACTGCTCTGAACGTTAGACTCTGGCTGCTATATAACTGTCCTGAAATAATAAAAACACCACCACAATCTACAGACTTAAATCCCATAGAGAATATTTGGCAAGAATTGGAATCAAGAATTCGCAAACACACCATTTCTTCAAAACAACAACTAAAATCGGTGCTTCAAGAAGAATGGGGTAAAATCACTCCAGAAATCACAAAAAAATTAGTCGAATCCATCCCAAAAAGATTAAATCATGTTTTAAAAGTAAAAGGAAATCCAACAAAATATTAAAACCTTTTAAAAAGTAAAATTTTTGGATAAATATTTGATGGAAAAGTAAGTGTCCCATCACTTATGTGAGCCATTTTTTGCTCCGTTCTGAACAATTGTATTTTTACTAAATTAATATTTTAATATTTTGACAAAATGTATGTTATGTAATAATTGTTACTAACTTTAAATATGAAACACACCCAAAAAATTTTTGCACATGTTTGTTTATTTATTTTATTGCAGTTTCTTTTTATAAAGCACAAGTGTCCCATCACTTTTGTGAGACACTGTATTTAAATAATGTTCCACTATTTTAAACGCATTGAAGTTTATATATATTACTAAGGTGCATTACAAGAGGCTTACTACAGAATAGTGTGTGTATAGCAGTCATCGTTCATTTACAGGGACACACAGAAGAATTCTCTACTGTCTGTTAACAATAATTCCTGGAAGTGCGTTTTAAGTTACTGAACGCGATTTTAATCTTAACTAGCTTTTTGTCTATTACGTGGTGTGTATAAATTCTGTAGATCAGCAGATTCTGTAGATTCAGGGCAGCACAAAAGTTCGCGAACACATTTCCGTTTATTGACAGAAACTCCAGAAGGAGAATTTAAACTGTGCTACGCGTTTCCTAACTAAACTAAAATTTAGCATCCTTTGTATACATACAAATCTATAGGTCATATACAGGGCTACATAAAAGTATTCGGATATTTTTCCGAATATTGTATATATTGAAAATTCCTGAAATTACGTTTTTAAATATGTTATGCGTTTTCCAAATTGTTTACTTAGATGTCATCTTTCAGATTATTAAACGGTAATGATTTGTAAAATTATTTTAGAAGCGTTGGAAAGTGCTACATAATCTATGCTTGACGCATGATTTTTCGTTCTTGTTTTAATCTGAAATGATGCATTTCTTATTCAAGAAGCTTTCTCATTGTACAGTACATTGGTAACACAAGTATTAGTGGTTTTATCCCATGAAGTCTTCATCCTAGTCATGACCTGTTTCGCCAGTTCCAAAAATAGGGGAGAAATCTTCAACGTTCGAAATAATTTCATGACTGAAAATGACGTCATATTTTTAAAAAAGGCATTCCATTCTAAACGTGCATTTTATACTCAAACTTCAGTGTCATTATCTGTTTTTAAATCCATGTTTGCCGCTTCCTAACACATTTACGAAATCACTTTCATCGGAAGAAAAAACCGTATTTTTTACGCAATTTTTACAGTGTATTTTTTCTGAAATTTCAATTTTAATTCGCCAATTTCTTCAATAAAAAGATAAATAAATATTATACTTTCCTGGGAAAACAAATTTTATTATCAGATTTCAGCACATCCATAAAAAACAAACAATCTTTATTTTAGTATCATGGTAATGAAAATAAAAAGTATAAGTTGCATATTTTTTCCTCGAGAAAACATCGGTGAGTGTTTGCACAAACAATGAACACAAGGATAGAAATTTTGATATGTGACATTTTCTCAAACAAATTGAAATCTTCTTAGGACAAGAATTCTGAATTGTTTTTAGGGAAGGAATTTCATTAAAGGATTCCTGTACGTTAAAGAGTCGCAAAATTAATCAAGAAATATTAAATTAAAGGAGACAAAAGATGAACATTGTTGTTGGCTCTAATTCAACTTTCGCTTAATATATTATGATTTAGGGATAATATAACTTGCAATGAATTTTGCACATAAGAATAGAAAATATATTTATGGTTTTTCGAAAATCTCTCCGTCTGTATCTCGAACGATAAAAGATAGAATGTTGAAGAAAAATAATTGAATAAAATAGTTTTTTATTAATGCCAGAATGATTAATTTCTCTCATTATAAATGCAAAATTGTTAATCCGTTTCCCGGTAGTGTAGTGTTGCCGTAAAATGTATTAAATATATTTTTTAAATATAAAATTTGCGAATTCTGTGTAAAGTTATGGTATGTGAAATTAAGGAAAAAGAGCAATTTTGTTCTATTGTGTCAGGTTTTTGACTTTAGCAAAACTCATATTGTATATGTTTAAAAATTGCTTCGAAATTCAACCCCCAATTAAAATAATCACCCCGTCTTACAGTAGAAATCCTTAACTCTACCACCGTAATGTTCTTATCGCTGTGTTCTATCACCGAACCTTTCTCCACCACAACGCTCTTATCGCCCCTCCACCGCACAGTGACCTTCACGCCGTCGCACACCGCAGTATACAGTGACCTTCAGAGGTCATCACAGCACCCACCGCTGGTGTAGAAAGCCCCCTTTTATATGTACTTCTGACTTTAGTAAAACTCATTTTGTATATGTCTAATTAGTTTAAGTAATTACATTTATTCATGATTATATTACTGTATTCCAATATATATTTTTCATTTGCTGTAAAACTGCTGTATGTGATTGACAGTGGTATTTACCTGATCCGTTTATCTATTTAGGGGATGTTCACGAGATCTTTGTAAAGTATTAATCTGGCTTTGGAAAGAAATACAATGAGCACCACATTCCTAGCGAGCTGGACTTCAGAGAAGAATGCAAGGAGACAATGATCGAGAAGATGGCCGGGGTGGAATGGTCTAGAAGAAACGCTCCCACGTGTATGAAAGCTCGTGAATGAAGAATGACAGCCCCGTCAATTTAAAGTGGGAGCGGGACAGCGAGAGACTCGTCACTCGTGGAAGTGCAACTGAGGGGGTAGGACGCCACAGTGGCTGGTGTGCCGTGAAGAGTGGAGGAGATGTCTCGTTGATGTGTAGCGGATAGCGTAGGACTCGAGGGCCGTCGGTGCAGAGCGTAGGATATAGACTTGTAGAGTTAAGAGCGTAGAGAAGTGTATTGAATTACAGAGACAATGTGCATTGGACAGTTTGGTCCAGAGTAAAATTAATTACTACTTAGACGGAATGATATGTACGAGTAATACATATGAGATATATTAAAACGTGCGATCAGGGAGATTGCCATATGACAGTCACTTACGGCTGGTGACAATATAATAACTATCATTGTAACATTTTTCCTGCATATTAATTTAATCAATACATTATTAATTGGTTATTTATCTGAGAGCTTCTTTCCCAACGTGTCCGGTATCACTTTAATACCGGTGGTGGCAGCAAAATACCATAGAACTAAGGTATTAATTCTAGAAGGATTATTACGATGACTGTACAAGGCGACGTAACCATTACATATTGTTTGAAAAATGTTTAGAAGTAATGTTGTTTAAATATTTCGGAAGTAAATCCAGAAAATATGAACAAAATGATAGAAGATTTATCACCATTCGTATTGTTGACAGAAATACAGATAATAAAATAAAACTAAAGTTACGTTTTTAAGACAGGAGAGAAATAAAAAAACCTTGTTTAAATTCTCTATTCAGAGTGTCTAAATAATATTAAGCTCTTCTAAATTAACATTAAAATATTAAATAATAAAAGAGGTTTTTTTTTTTTCTACTTTTCAGTATTTAAACTATTTCGTTGTTTCTGTTTCATAGCTAGTTGGCAACTTTTGGAGAGAGTGGTTTGGAGCATAATGAACTTCATTGTTTTCGTAACACGTAAAAAGTTGTAGCCATAAATATTATTTGACGATTTATCAGGTGCGGCTGGCTAACGGAAGAAAGCCGTAAAATTTATTTTTAATTTATAATTAAATTATAAAAAATATTACTTTGTTACATTGTCATCGAAAATACATCTGTGTACCTAAGTTTTATCATTCTAACATATCAGGAAGAGAGTGAAACATCGATTACCATCTTTACATTCAAAAACAAATTTGTAAAGAGACGCTGCGAGAACTGTAGGAGATAAACAGTGACAATTTGCAATAAATGCTCTGTCCTGCTTCATACGAATTGTTCAAAAATCCATTTAAGTCGGAAATAAATTATAGTAAATTATATCAGTGTTGGTTCCCCCCCCCCCCGTTTTGTAACCCAAAGGGAAAAAAATCTTATTATAATAATATTAAATAGTTTTATTATTTTATTTCTCAACTAGCTGACCCTCCAGGCGTTTTCCGGCCCCGGGATAATAGCCTTAAAAAAACTTAAAATCAGTGTTGAAATCAGACATTTTTCTCCGAGGTGTAATTTTTGAATCTTCTAGGGGTGTTGGCGCGTCACTGTCTGACGTCACGTACCACGTCATTTTATCTGCCCACTCATAATTGTTTCATTTGTTTCCTCACGAGTCTGAGGTAGATGTAATCTTGCCGCCAAGACATTAAGTGAATCGCAGCTCTCTGAGCACCGCATAAATAAAATGATACAGTCCATTACGAAAAATTATTATTGACTCATGTTTTAAGCGCATTTATCAAACACAAAGAACAAACATGGTCCTTACCGCCGGAGAAGCGACTTAAACTCAAAGAAGGATATATATTAAGAAAAAAATAGTGAAATAGTGAGTGAAAGTTCTATTTATGCACAGATTTTGGATATCGCATGCATGATTTATCTTATCGGATCGGATATCGTCAGCTCAGGAATTAAGGTAGGAGGATTTTGCTTATTCATTATATCGTATAAGTTGTTTAATAAAATGGAGCCTTTGGAAAAGCTAAAAAAGAAACGCGCATCAGTGCGAACCGCGACTACGAAATTAATTAGTAAATTGGAACTTTTAATAAAAGATAAAAATAAAGAACTAGATGAATATTCCGAAATTTTGGATCAATTAAATGATAAAGAAGAGTCATTAAAAAGTTTAAATGAAGAAATAGAGGCTGCCATAACAATTTCTAAGGATTATGAAAATGACATTAGTAGTAGTGAAGAATACCAGGAAAATATTATAAAAACTAGATTTCAAATAAAAAAAACAAATTGCGCAGTTAAAAAGAAGTGAAGTTCCAAATGACGAATCAAAACCTACACTTTCCAAATCACTAAATATTAAACTACCCGAAATTCCTCTTCCAAAATTTTCCGGAAAACCTGAAGAATGGAGTTCATTCAAATTACAATTTAATAATATAATAACGTAATGACCAATTGTCGGCAGCTCAAAAGCTTCACTATTTATCCGCAGCATTGATAAATGATGCAAAGGTCTTGCAGACTACAGAGGATACCTTTTCATCTTTATTTCAAGCATTAAAAGACAGATATGAAAACGAAAGAGTCATAGTTGAAATACACATAAACTCACTTTTAGAAGCAGAAAAACTGGCACAACCTTCCGCAAAAGATTTGCGAAATCTTGTAGACAACGTAAAGAAAAGCATTCGCGCGCTAAATGTTTTAGATTACAATAGAAATAACTTTTCCGATGCTTTAATTCTAAACATTATTCTACAAAAATTAGATAGGGAAACACGCAAAAATTATGAGATGAGCATAAGCTCAAATGAGGTTCCCAAGTTAGATGACTTAATTTTGTTTTTGGAAAAACGTTCTCAAATTTTGGAAAATATCAGTAAAACCATTTCTGTAAAACCCAAAACAATTCAAGAACGCAATTTTAAACCAAAATCGTATTTCGTTAAATCTAATAATGTGATTAATACTTGTGTTTTATGCAAACAGAATCATGCAATCTATAAATGTGATTTATTTTTAAAATTAAATGCTTCACAGAGAAAAGAAGTAGCTATGAAAAATAAGCTTTGTTTCAATTGTTTGCGTTGGCAACACTCAATCGCAAACTGCAAATCAAAAAGCTTATGCAACACGTGCCAGGGAAGGCATAACTCATTACTTCATAGAAATATAAATAATTCTCTTCCGAGTCATGTGCAAGCTCATAAATTGAATCCAAATGCAGAAGAGTTTTATAAACAATCTGAAACTGCTCCATATGTCTCGCCTTCATTATCTTGCGTTAGCAATGGAAATAAATCTGTTATTCTTTCCACGGCTTTAATTTGGGTTTTTAATCCACTCTCTGGAAGTTATTTAAAAGCTCGGGTAATATTAGATTCTGGTAGCATGTGCAATATCGCAACTTCGGAATTCGCTAATCGATTGGGAATTCCCCGAAGAAGATTAAAAATCGCAATCTCAGGTTTAGGTGGAAAGGAAATTGATGTTAAGCATAAAATAACTGCAAAAATTGTAAACGGAAATGGATCATTTGAAACTACATTGGATTTTCTTGTTGTTTCAAAAATAACTGACAGTGTCCCATTCACACATCTAGACATTGATGAATTAAAAATTCCCCAGTTGTTAGCAGATCCTAAATTTAGCACTCCTGGGAAAATAGACATGCTACTTGGCGCTGAATGCTTTTTTCAGATAGTAAAAGACGGAGAGATTCGCATTCCAAACAGTAATTTAGTATTCCGTAATACAGTTTTCGGATACATCACAACAGGAACTATAGATTCTACCAACCAAACTCAATATTGTGTGTTTATCGCGCAATCGCAAAACATTGATGAATGTTTAGAAAGGTTTTGGAAGTTATAAACCATTGATGAGCCTTCTAAAATTCTGAGTAAGGAGGAAGAATATTGTGAGGAACACTACAAACTCACACACAAACGAAATAACGCAGGTAGATACATTGTTCAGATGCCAACCCAGGATCTTGACAATTTAGACGATTCCAAAGAGTTCGCGACAAAACGTCTTAATCAATTATGGAGAAGATTAACGAGAGATAAGACTATGAAATTATTATATCAGCAGTTCATGCGAGAATATTTAGAGTTAGGCCACATGGAAAAGGTTACAGAACCCCCATCCGAAAACCCACCCAATCAATTATGTTATACCTGCCGCATCACGGAGTCCTGCGACAAGACAATACTACGACTAAATTACGCGTCGTTTTCAACGCATCCGCTGCCACTACATCCGGCTACAGCCTCAATGATTGTCTACTGAAGGGAGAAGTGAAAGAAGACATATTTGAAATTATGACGAGATTTCGAATTTACAGGTATGCCTTCACGATGGATGTCCAGAAAATGTTCCGGCAAATCTTAATAGATCAATCACAACGCGACCTTCTAAGAATTATGTGGAAGACAGAAGAGGATGAGGAACCTGCTGTTTACAGATTAAATACGGTCACATACGGTACATCCAGCGCACCATTTCTTGCTATAAGGATTTTGAAACAGTTAGTCACAGATGAGGCATCACAATTCCCTTTAGCTGCTGAAGTCATAAGAGAAGATGTATACATGGATGACATTGTTACAGGCGCACATGATATCGAAACAGCGATAGAGCTTCAACAGCAGTTAAGTAACATGTTGGCAACATGTGGAATGACGCTTCATAAATGGAGTTCAAATTCAAATGAATTAATGAACAGTACACCCTTAGAAGTTCAGGAACATAACTTTTCCGTTAATGAGGAGTCAATTGTTAAAACACTAGGTGTAATCTGGAAACCAGTTGAAGATAAATTTATGTGCAAGATTTCGATAACCGAGAAACCATCATACACCAAACGAGATGTGCTAAGCATCATCGCAAGGTTGTATGACCCACTGGGTCTGCTTGGACCGATTATCACACGAGCAAAGATTTTTCTTCAGAAATTGTGGCTCTTGAAATTAAATTGGGAAGATGAAATCCCAAATCCAGTTGCAAGCGAGTGGACAAATTTTGTGTCGTGTCTAAAACTAATCGAAAACTTCAGAATTGACAGATACATTCTAACAGATTCATTCCAGAATTTAGTGTTGGTAGGATTTGCCGATGCATCGGAATCAGCTTACGGAGCTGTAGTCTACATGCAGTGCACCAGCCAATCAAGTTTCGTAACTACTAAGCTGATTGTCAGCAAATCCCGTGTTGCCCCTCTAAAGACAATTTCAATCCCTCGACTAGAACTCTCAGCTTGTCTTCTTCTCTCTCAACTGATAAACAAAATTCGTCTGTCACTAAAACTGACAGTGAATGATATACATCTTCACACTGATTCAACAATAGCAATTGCTTGGATCAATACATCGGCCAATAAACTTAAAACCTATATTGGCAACAGAGTCTCCAAAATACAAACATTGACTGAGAACTATCAGTGGAGTCATGTTCCATCGCATTTAAACCCAGCTGATGTTATATCACGTGGTTCGGGTCCTCAAGAACTTTTAAAATTGACTCTATGTTGGGATGGTCCACCTAATTTGCAAGGACTTTGTAGTGACTCTAGTGACAATATAGGCATTTCATCAGATGAACAATATTTACTAGAACTAAAAAAGATGAACAATATCAGTTTAATTTCAGTTTCTGAAAATTCATTTGTTAATGATTTTCTTAAAATTAGTAATAATTACTTAAAATTAATACGAATTTTAAGTTTTATTTTCAGATTTCTTTATAATTTAAGAAATCCCGTTCGACGTCGCGGCCCTCTCACATCCGAAGAACTTCAAGAGGCAAAAACATGCCTAGTTAGACTTGTACAGGTAACTGTATTTAATTCTGAGATAAAAACCTTACAAAGGGGAGAAACTCCCAAAAGAGGACAGGTGAGTTATTTACATCCCTTTCTTGATAAAAATAACTTGCTAAGGGCAGGTGGTAGATTAAATAACGCTGATTTATCGTTTGATAGGAAATTCCCAATTTTGCTTCCTAAAGATCATAAATTAACTTTATTAATAATGACACATTTTCATCTTAAGTATTTGCACATTGGAGCCCAAACTTTACTCTATCTTGTAAGGCAAGAATATTGGCCACTTAGTGGTAGAAATACAGCCAGAAAATTAATTCATGATTGTGTAATTTGTTTCAAAAACAAACCAAAATGTGTTGAGCAAATTATGGGAAATCTTCCTTCGAAAAGAATTGTCCCCAGTCCCCCCTTCACTAATGTAGGAATAGATTTTTGTGGCCCTTTTTACATAAAATATAAGGGTCAAAGAAAAGGCATTTATCATAAATGTTATGTAGCTATTTTCATTTGCTTTGTAACCAAAGCGGTTCATTTAGAAGTGGTCACTGACTTAACTTCAGAAGCAATGATAGCTACCCTGAAGAGATTCTTCAGTCGGAGAGGTAAAAGTTCAACTATCTGTACTGACAACGCCACAAATTTTGTTGGAGCCAGTGCAGAGTTAAAGCGTTTGGCGAACTTAATTAGAATTCCTCCCGATGTTTTGGCTCATTATCTAACAAGTGAGGAAGTCGCCTGGAATTTCATTCCACCCAGGTCACCCAATTTTGGCGGTTTATGGGAAGCTAAAGTGAAGTCGTTTAAGCACCATCTGAAAAGAACAGTTGGTAACTCGCGATTAACCTTTGAACAATTCTTAACAGTTACCACGCAAATTGAAGGCATTTTAAATAGTCGACCTCTCACACCCATGTCTTCTGACCCCAATGATTTTGAAATTTTAACACCAGGCCATTTTCTCATAGGTAGACCTCTGAGCAGTGTGTCAGAACCTGACCTTACTAGCGAACGCGATAATTATTTGTCACAATGGCAAAGGTTAAGCAAAATGGTCCAATTTATATGGCGCAAATGGAAACGGGATTATCTCAACAACTTACAAGCCAGGCATAAATGGCAATTTGAAAAGGACAATATTATTCCCAATTCAATGGTTCTCTTAAAGGAAGACAATCTTCCGCCTTGCCGATGGACAATGGGTAGGGTTGAAAGGGTAGTTCATGGACCAGATGGTAAAGTTAGAGTGGCTTTTATAAAAACTCCCCAAGGAATTTGCAAGAGAAGGGTAGCCAAGTTGTGCTTACTGCCATGTCAGTAAATCTCATAAATTATAACACTGTATAACCCTTCAATTGTAAATTTATTATTGTGTAACCAAGTATTTATAGCATATTAGTTTTCATTATTATTATGTTATGTGTGTTATATTTGTATTGTATGTTATTCATTGTATATTTAGTTATGGTATATTGAAATGTTATTTCAACGTGGGGCGGTATGTTGGCGCGTCACTGTCTGACGTCACGTACCACGTCATTTTATCTGCCCACTCATAATTGTTTCATTTGTTTCCTCACGAGTCTGAGGTAGATGTAATCTTGCCGCCAAGGCATTAAGTGAATCGCAGCTCTCTGAGCACCGCATAAATAAAATGATACAGTCCATTACGAAAAATTATTATTGACTCATGTTTTAAGCGCATTTATCAAACGCAAAGAACAAACAAGGGGGAACGGGGGGGGGGGGTTGCACTTGTCTTTCTTTTTACCCGAAATTTTTAGATTCTAAAAAGGGGGGTCAGTTAAAAATTAAAATACCGATAAGGAGTCCCATATCCATTCATGCATGTCCTTCTACCCACCCTCTTGCCCGACTCAAGGGTCACAAAGGATACATGAGTAATCTCTACAAATATTAGTTCCAAGAGCATGAGATTTACAGCCCTTTTTATTATCAAAAAGCTGAGTTTGACTTCGACTAGCTTTTATATTTAACTGTACTTGAAAGGTAAATGTAATAAAAACACATAAAAAATGAGAAAAATCCCTACAATGTAGTGCCATTGACATATTTTATCGTTAATTTAGTTCTTCGTTGAAATCAGATTTCTATTAAATACAAAAGCGTTGAATTTCTGAAGAATTTTCCTCCTTTTGTATGAAAAAAATATATCAAAACCCAAAGAATACAGTGTCGTTTATATATTTTATCCTTAATTTAGTTTTTCGTTAAAAACAAGTTTGTATTAAACAACAAAAAAAAAAAATTGAGTTTCAGAAAGATTTTTTTTTTTATAGGTCTTACCACTATCATAAAAAAATAATGTAACAGTTTTAATTTCATATATTTTAATATTATAAATTGATAATTTTCGTAATTTATTTCCTTTCATTAAAAATTTTGTTTCGTACTGATTTATTTAATCGTTGGGTGTTTTATATTCGATTTAATTGCAAATTGCTGTTTGTTTAACTAATCACCATTAGATGAATAACTCATACAGAGAATTCAAAGAAAAGATTCTACATTGCAAATGTAGTTTAATGAATAACACCAGTGATTTAAATAAATATATTGATGAAATAGCATATCTAATACATTTGGAAGATTACACCGTTTTGTTAAATCTAAATAAATACATTCTGTCTGATTTTATATCTAATATAAATATAGTAAGTATAAAAATGTTTGATATTTATGTTGATATTTATGAAATATGTACTTTTAAACATATTAAACGTTTTATATTTACCTAATAAGATAACTAACGTGAAATTTATTAATTTTTAAATAGCAGTTTTTATTAAATATGTCTACTTTGTGAGAAGTTTAAATTAGGGCTTGTTTTTAAGCAAATATTTTAGTAAAATTTATCATTTATAGTATATCACATAATAAGACAAAAAAAGACATTTCGCATAAAAGAAGACATTTCTCATAAAAGAAACATAAATTCGATGTAAAGTCAGACGTTCTATATAAATATCTCTCTTTATATATAGGGAGATGCGGCAGTAAGTGACCAGAGTCCAAAAATCGAGTAGTGAAACACAAAACTTCAGAAATCAAGGATTAATATGTATTTTTTTTTTAAATATACCTAAGATCCATAGAAATGCGTTGTTTCAAATAAAGGTATGATTGGATGTTAAAAAAAAGCTGGGAATAAGTAGCCGTTATATATATCAGTTCAAAAATCCTTAACGGGTTAAAAGTTTGTGACGCAGCACTTAAGCTTGTGACTTTAATAATTTTAAATATGGCTCTTAAAATAATGGTATAAAAATTTGAGTGACGTTATGCTATTAATTAATATACATATATATATATATATATATTCCATCATTTTCTTTTGATATAAATATACAAAATAACTTTTACACCTCTCTGATTTCACTAAACTTCCAAAATGCGTTTGATTATTTGCCATGGGAAACAACGTTGATAGAATTAAAACACCTGAAATTAGATAACCTATATTATAATACAACTAAATCATTTCTACAAAACAGAGCAGCCTTCTCGCATTGGATGACAGATGAAATCCATTGATTTCAACGGGGTTGACAACAGGGTTCCTGTATGGTCCCTTTCCTGTGGTGCATATTTATGAATAGTTCCATTGTCAAATTCGTTTAAGAGGTTTCAAGGTGGTCGCATACGCAGACGATATTTTGATAATCCTTTCGGGAAAAACAGGAAACTAACATGAATCGCTAGGTAAACAAGTACTAAATCTTATCAGCATCTGGATCAAAGAACATAAAATAAAAATATCTTATAATAAATGTAACGTAATCTACACGTAGATTACGATTTCTAAACAGACCACCAATATTTAAAATAGATGATCAAACTACAAAAAAGGATCCCACTTTACAATATCTTCGCATCACATTGAATAACACGCTCTCATTTCTTCCCCATCTCAAGAATAAACGTTTAGAAGTAAACCAGATAACTCAAAATCTAATGAAATTTACCACAGCCTATAGATGAATTAAAAAACAATTTTAAAGGTATGGTACAAAACAATATTGGAAAGAAAAATAGCATATGCTGCAGCTACCTGGTTCCATCGGTCACAAAAATCACATGGACTACGCTTTTTATCATCTATACAAGCACAATGTCTCTTATAAATTTCGAAAGAATATCGCAAAGCAACAATGCAGCCCTCTGTACACTCATAGGTATTCTGCCTCTATCTTTACAATTAGAAAAAGAAACAATACTTAGAAAAGTCCCAAGACTTAATATTCCAACAAATAACCATGACCCAACTATGTACCAATATAATGTATTAACAACATAAATAAAACTCATAAAGAATATCTATTTGAAGCGGAGGACCAACTGAGATCCAAATCTATACAGACGGCTCCAAAAATTGATTCAAAGACAGAATTTGAATTTTGCGCCCTAAAAGAAAACATAGTTCAACTTACAAACAAAATAAGGATCAACAACTAAATATCGCTTTATCAAGCGGAGTTATTGGCATTACAAGACTTAATAAACTGGGCCAAATCAACAACCTACAATAGTTTTACAATCTACACAGATAGACTTTCTAATCTAATTGCGCTTGAAGACATAAATTCAAAGAACCAAATCATAATTGAAATTATTCAGCAATTACAATAAACCCTAAAATTTATTTGCTTCCAATGGGTGAAAAGTAACGCAGGAATAAGAGGCAACGAATTAGCCGATAGTTTAGCAAATGAAACAACTGCTTTATGCGACATAAAATTCCATCCAGTTCCTCATTCTCACAAGAGATTAATGAAACAAGAAATCCTCACAAAATGGCAAAGTGAATGGGATATGCAGAGACTGGTCGGTATACGTATAAACTGATTCTAAAAGTAAAAGACATAATTCTGCATCACAGAAATTTATACCTATTCGCAACAAATAACAGTCCTTTTACATCCTACTTGTATAAGTTTGGAAAATTGCCTTCAAGTCTATGCGTATGTGGCCTCAGGGGCACATCTCTTCACTATATATTAGAGTGCACTCTCACATCAACATACCATCTAAAGAAACCTGTCTCCATGCCTCTATCCAATTGGTTTAGCTATGTTTTAATAAGAGCAAATTTACAACAGAACATAATAGAGTGTATTAAGATTTTGGAAAAGAAAAACTTATCTTCAAAACGTGGCAGTTGCAGACCAATTAAAATATTAGTAAAACTTTGGATTGCTGAAGAATATGATATTTTACTGTAATTATGATATTTTGCTGTAATTATGTAAAAGCCTAAGGTCTTCATTTGTAATTTTTTAAAAATAAACCAGCCGAACAGGGCTTGTAGAGCTTAAGCCATATTGTAGGCCTCCTGCTTGGTTAAATTTGTTCTATTTGTATTCACAGGTGCAAATATTATTTTCAACATGATAAGCTATATAAAATTTATTCGCTGATGAATTTTTCATTTATATCGTTCATAAATTAAAAATATGGCTTTAGAAGAACTTATATCAAAATTTTAGTGACGTCTTCACGTGACTTTAACATGTTTGTTTTTAAATTCAATTTAAATTATTTTTGGTCTGTATAGCGCCCACAAAATTTGTCTAATACATGGACAGACGCCAGAAAAATCAGATAGATATTTTCCATTCAGGACATCCAAAAATTGTAATAAAAAAAATTGACGAAGCCAGTACTAAATGAATAAAAGACATAAGACATGTACTTTGTTGCTGCTGTTATATTATCCTCTCTCGCTCTCTCTCTCTTTTTTTTCCGATTTCGCTCCAAAACAATGCGTTCTTTTATGAAACTTTGAATGTATGTTTTTCTTTAAGTGAGTTATTACACTTCATATATTGAAGGGGAAATAAAAATACATATTCACATGAAAACCAAATAATTTATTAATAATGATTCCATACCTTTCTCAGACACAAAACTTCACCGAAACTCGAAATATTAGCGTACATTCGGTTTCAGAATATAACAGACACTAATTATGAATTTGTGAATTAATTACTAAATTCAATATGCCTGAAAATTAAGAATTCAGCAAATAATTCGTACAAATTAACAATTCCGCATTGATTTCATTCGCTAGACAATTTTTATAGTCCCACTGACCATTGATTATAACGTTAAATTTTGTTTTCTTTTTGAGGGGAGGGGGAGAGCGAAAATATTTTAAGAAATAACAGCAAATTAATAAACATCTCACAAACTGAAGAACAAATGAGTTTTAATTTCTTCGTACGATAAAGCGGTAAAATGTATTTTTCATTTAGATATAAGCAAAGATAACTTAATAATTTATAAGTCTTGTTTGCTTTAAAGGCATTACATTTACTGCACTCTTGTACAGTGTTTTAAGAGATTTTCTTTAACTAAATATTACTACAGATTATTTAAAAATACATATTGTTCACTTATTTGTAAGTGCTTGTAATCGGTGCTGCTGGATTCGACTTTATTTTTTCAATCATGTTACGTTACTTTTAAACTCAAGTACGGCTGTTTCATTCGAACTTGACTCGTGATTATGGGGATGTCTACGAATTTGTAAAGTTTATTATCTTTAAGATGAGTCTAGCTTAGCAAGTTGTATAACGAAAACATTGCCAATAAGTTTTATTCAGGAATTTTTTATCTTCTTGAAATAAGTAATCGTCTTGAAATAAGTAATCGCAAAATTCTTATTTCTTAGTGAATTTATAAAGTCATTGTGTCATTGTGACACAAAATTGAACTGCGAAAAAAATCAAACCTTGTAAAAATCTTACAAAAAAAAATAAAATAATAATTCCTCCCTTTTTTCTTCGCCGCGTTTCTGAGAAAAAATCAATGACCTTACCTTCTTTAATAATTAATTTAAAAAACTATTTCATATTTTTTGTATTTTTTAGAAATTGATTCACAAAAATTTGCCTTATACAGAGGTATAAAATAGAAGATTTGATGGATGAGGTATCAAGTAGAATAGGGTTGATAAATAATCCCTCATTTTCAGCGACATAGGGGCTTAAAAAATCGCAAAAAATTCAAAAATTGCTGTACGAATCTTGAATAAATTTTATTGATAAGGGGACAAAAATTATTATATCGGGTAAAAAGACTTGGATTGCTTTTATGAGTGAATGAAAATTGCCGGCGAACTTGGAAGAAAGAAAAAAAATACGTGAATCGTTCCGTTCGACATAAAATAACAAAGACTCTAATCAAGAGATACCAAAGCTGAGCTTTAGGTGTATTCGGATTCGGACGTATCTCCATCTATCCGGAACGACATTTGCAAACCTCTACGTGCGATATATTTCTCTAGCCATCGCTAACAAACAAACACATTCATACTCACGAAAATCTTTCTATTTCTAATGCAGATTAATAGCATGACAAAAAATTCTTTCCCTTTAAGTAATTTTAAATATTCCCGGCAAGTATTGACTATTGAGTCAATATGATATTAGAACGTTTAATACTAAAGTATTTGCAAACAGAACGATTTTCACTGAAAGTATGATTTTGTACATCGCAATTTGTTGTCACCTGGTCCTATTATATCCAGTTGACGTTCTCACTTGTTAAAATGCCTTTTGTAGTTTTGGTTCCTTTGTTGTTGTTGTTGGCGTGTCAGAAAAAGTGCCAAGGCACTTCTCTGAAGGAAGGGGTGCCAGGAGGTTGGACTTCTAGAGCTGGTCTCCTAATTTTGAACCAATTCCAGATGAGAGACCTGCACCTGGATTGGCACCCCCAGAGGTAACGCTTATACTAAACATGGAGGACATTGGAGCCACGAACAGATTTTACGTGCACCAGCTCCCATTAACGTACTCGGTCCCACAGCAGCGGCAGTCGATAGAGGTTGTTACCCTCCCAACCACTGACCTTGGTCGATGCTGCTCGCTTTCGGTGATCTTACGAAAACCGAGCTTAACCGTCTGCGCCACTGCGGGATTTTGGTTCCTTTAGAAAGGTTATACTAAAACTTTCTACTGATGGTTTAGATTGGTCATTATGGTATCTAGAAACTGGCATTTGTGTTTGTAAGATTATTTTATGATTTATTTTTTGTTTTATATATAATTCCTTATAAACTATCAAAATACTCATATATAAATACATTTAAAGTTACCAAAAGCTTTTATATTATTGCGTGCAGTAGGCTTAATAAGAATTTAATTCCGAAAATTAAACTACTGCTAGCATTTATAAGTGTATTTTTACGGCTTATTTTCCAGTCTTTATTTTCTTCATGTAAGATTGGATATCCCACATAAGGTAAAACTGGATATAAACTTTCTTAGTCATAGTTGTAAAATAAATGTTTTTGTTGTTTTTCAAAAGAATGCTTAAACTCAAATTAAGCGGCAATTGCCTATAAAATTTACTCAATAATGTGGTCTCACCCCAGAGACAGTGTAAGACAGAGGATTTGACTTGTTCTAGAAAAACATTTATTAATAAAATTGTTATTAATTAATCATATATTTGTAATAATAATACTGAACAATCATGAGAATCATAGTCGGTTTTCTTCCATTCTGAACTATTAATAAGATACTGAATTTTATCCTACTTCCCCTATCACATTTTACAAATGCAAAGTCTTCACTTGATTATTTTCCTACAAAATATTCGGTACAAGTAATTAAGTTAAATTGAAGTATAAAAGAAAAATTAAACTAAAAAAAATGATTATATATAAAAAAACTTAAATAAAAAATTGTTACTATGAAAATATTTGTCGTTTAAACAAAATTAAATTGCATAGATTGAAATACTGAAGATGATAAAATAATGATGTTTGGGTTATATAAATTACGTTTCAAAATACGCTTTAAATTTTATAAATTGCATTTCAGAGAAACTGAAGCTTTGAAAAGTATCATTTATATAAAATGAAAACATAAATGTTGCGTTCAATTATTTTGATAAATTTCCAACCATAAAAAACGGTTGCTTTGAAATATGTATGTTTAATAAAAATTCTAAATTGTGGTAGAATATTATAATAACAGTAAAATAAATTTATTTTCTACCGTAATAATATTCTTGCAATATTTTGTTCATGGAACGGAATAAATTGAGTTGTTCGATTAA
The DNA here is from genome assembly GCA_963931845.1 of Maratus michaelseni. Classification (NCBI taxonomy): domain Eukaryota; kingdom Metazoa; phylum Arthropoda; class Arachnida; order Araneae; family Salticidae; genus Maratus; species Maratus michaelseni. Next base: position 139,722,105 of record OZ007587.1, on the reverse strand, counting down.
TTGAGCTTTGTACGGATAAAAGTGCATTAAAAATAAAAATCCCAATTTTAATCCAAAAGTTATGCCCATGAAAAATGACGAAAATTATTTAATTTGCTTATGTGGCGAAAAGATGCAAGAAGTTTAATGCTCGGAGGCCTTATTTAGTTTTTCGAATGCGTAATTTACAAAGAAGCGAATGTATAGTTTACATACGTAGTTTACGAGTCCACATATAAAAAAACTGCCTGTTACAATAATGCCCGCTGTAAAGATTTAGGAATAATCAGTGTAACCTCGTCATTACACAGGTAAAAAAAAAATCATACTGCCAGAAAACTTTTGAAAAATAACTATTTCCAAACTTTAGAACACAGTACGTGTTCGAGGTTCGCAGAAGTATTTCTAAAACAAACTATCCTTTTTTCTACTCGGAAAATTGAAAGAAAACGTTTCTGTTAATTTTGGAAGCCTATTAGCTTTTTAAGATGCTGATTTGTTTTACTCCTAATGGTTAATGAAGATAAGGAAAAAGTTTCCAGAATTGTTGTTAACTACGAAGTTATACTTAGTTTTCGTAAATGTTTCTTCTGTATTAGGAAACATTCATGCTGTTTCTAAGGGTGTAGTTTATTAATGTAACGCAAAACAAAACAAAAATAATTTGCATGATGAATGTCGAAATGACCATTTTCAAATTTTTCTACTTTCAATTTTTTATATAATTTGAGTGTAGAAAGGTCATTCATTATATCGGTGTTGAACAGAAAAAGCTCTAATCTCGCCAGTGAGAATCATAATCGGTTTTCTTCCATTCCTAGAAATTTTAGTTTTCAGAGATGAGCCCTTCTCGAAATTCTCTATTCATTTATAACTGCTACTTCATAAATCTGAAAAATTTGTATAACAAACATGCGTAAAGTATAAAAGTGCTATTTAAAATGTGATTTACAAATTGTAAAAATTGTCATGGAAATATGCAGAATATAAGGCAAATATTTTCTCAGAAAATACAAAGGCCTTTTCCAGAGGTGAACATGTTTGATACGGATTGAATCAAATCAACTCTGTTTAAAAACTTCAACTTAACTCAAAGTGATAGTTTAACTATTTTCAAAAAGGCTTTCTTTTAGTTTTTAACGTGTTTGCAGATAAATAATATGTTTATCAAAGGCTTCGTATGTTTACACTTTTTAAAAAATTACAGAAAAACAATAATTTGGCGTATCAGAATGCCGTTTGCACCCCCTGACTTGCCAAAGAATATCTTTCTTTTGGGGAGAGGGGGGAGGGAGGCACAAAGTTAAAAGTACTATTAATAAGTCTACATTACCAAAAATTCTGGAAAATTTTATAAACTAAATGTCGTTGAAGAATATGCAGTATTCAAAATCGCAATTGTATAAACAATATTTTTTTTACGCCATATTACAGCAAAAAACGAAATGAACAGTATCTTATGTTACGCATCACTTTTCCCCAAAGTCTCCAAAGCTTAGTATTTTTTCAAAAGACATTTAAATGTCCTTAAATTAAAATAAAAATTGAGTGTAAAACGTACTCAGTTGGATTTTAAATTTAATGTTTTCAAGCATAGGAACATCGACAAACGACGGATAAGAGATGTGGTAGCGGAACAAAAATGCCGTGGAACAGTCATGCTGCATAATAGCCTGGTTGGCGAGAAACGTAAATTTAGATGAATTTGTTTGTTAGTTGTGGTAATGATCACTACAAGCAAATAGCAGAAAATAGTTTTTAATTAAATAATGCACCTCCTGCAACGTCTGTGTCTCTTAGCGACTTTCTTTCCAAACTATCGCAAATTCTTTCATGATCATCGGCCAAATTGTCGTTAAAGGACTATAGTAACATAAAGTAGTGTTTCTACTGTGATATATTAAATATATCAATTGATGAACGTAAACACAAACTAGTAAAAAACGAAAAGTAGAGAATAGGAAAAGTCGTCTTATTCATTCGAAGACTCTGATCAAAATTCAAATAACATATACCAAAAAGGCTTCTAAGATTTATTTCCGCTGCTAAAAAACTATGAGTTTTAAAAGAACCTCTTTCATATACTTCTTTTAACTGCTAAAAGAAGTTAAATAAATCTTTAATAAACAGTAAAATATGTTTTATTAGACTGTTGACGTGTTTCGGCTCTATCGGGGCCATTATCAAAATAAATAAGAATAGTCTGCAATTGCACGGTCTATGAAGTTATTATTTGAAACGTCATCATTTAATTTTTCATGTACTTTTTTAAATTACGCACTTTATTTTTTATTTTTACTTGGATGTTTATTTCCATATTTGTAACCATGGAATAACTCGAGCCACAGTTTTGCTAAGTTAAATGATGCTGTATCGTTACATATTATATTTTTGCGTGTCACAATCCTGCTTTCATTGAAATGTATTTGGAAGGTTTATTTTGATATAATATTGCCAGAGTCGTGGTTTTTCTATTTTACTTAATATCAGCTACATGCGCTTTCTTTTCTATAATTAAATTTGTTGCTGGTCATGTCAATATAGTAATTTTTTGATGCATTTTCTTTAATAAATGGTATTTGATATACTCCTGAATAATTCTCAATCTCTTTCATGTCACGCTTCATATAAATTAACTCTAAGCTAATAAGATATTCAATTTATTGTACTTGGAAAAGAAGGGTACAATTTTCAATACCTGGCGAAAAACTAGATTTGTTTCACTGAATTTAACATTAAATTATCCAGTTTTTCGTTTCCAATTTCGCACTGTTTCTCATTTACTTTACACACTAATTTTTCACACCGTATGTAATTATGAAACAATTAAATTCATAATAATAAATATAACTAGTACAATTAATTATAAATCAATATAACTAATGTGAAAAAATATTTCGATAAGCAAATATTAAAAATTATTATATTGTGTTCAGTCAAAGAATATGAAGAAATCAGGAAATGTTATTTTAAAAATCTTTCTCATTGAAATATAATTTGTACAACTACATTTAAATGTCTATTGTCTGATTAATCTACTAGAAGTAATTATTATTGTACTACATAAGTAACATTTCATAGTACATTTTACCTACAAATTACATTTAAGTCAGTTCTTCCCAACGTGGGACGTACACTCTACAGGGGAGCAATTTCATTTTTAGAGGGGGCTAACAGATGACGCTTACAAGTCTCCTTTCCGGACACACATTCTATGACAAAAAATGCTCATTTTACTCCCCTCTACCACCCTTTAAAATTTTGCCAGATAGTTCCCGATCACCCTGTATATTAAATGAGACTTGTAAATTTGCTGCTCAATTTGTCACACGAAGAAACTTTTATACGTGAAATTACTTAAATTGTTAACTAAAAGTGATAGTCTCGAAGACATTTAGCCTCAACAAATATTTTAAATATCTAAACTATCTACTACCAACCTTATAAAATTAATAAATAACCAATGGATATCAGATGACTAAATAAGTTTAGTAGTAAATTTCGTATGGCTATAGTGCAAGCCTCATACACAAGCATGTACATTGTACATTGTACATGACGGTCAACCGGCGGTAATGGTTAGGGGGAAGGAAGCCTGCTAACTGAGATGTGTGTTTTGATGGAAACGGAAAATGACTACTTTAAAATTGATAAAAACGATAATCCAGGGATGATTTTTGTGTATTAAATTATTCATAGAAATCTTATTATCCAAAAATATGCCATCTCTTCTTAATAAGATACCAGAATCAATAATAAAATGTATTAATGCTATCAAATTTAAAGCCAAATATGAGAATCTCTTCCAGAAATTTTGCGAAAATAAAGCTGATGATCATAAAACACTTTCCTTTCATAGTGAGCTGAGTTGGCAAATAACAACAAAATGTATCTATGACGGGGAAGATGCATAGCATCGATGCATTTCAAGAGTTATTGTCTGAGTGCAACGAAGACTCATACACAGCGCAGTATTACTTTGCCCCATATATAGCTACGATGGATATTAAAACCTTTCGTCAAGCATAACTCAAAAAATATTTAACGGATTTCGTTCAAATTTTTACAGCAGGTACCTATAAAGGTGACAACGACGTCTATTTATTACCAAGAATAAATGTTAAACCGTTTGGAAATTATATTAAAAAAATAGATAAAAAAGCACAATTAAAGTACATACGTCACGAAATTTTGTGGTACGTCATTTTCACATGCGGGAGATTTTCGTAGACAATCGGAATTGAAAAGTTCATGGAGTACATGGAGCAAAAAAAATATGCACGCACTAATATTCAGCACAATAAAATATATTTCAATTGAGTAGAAATCGAAAATTAATCTGGATTTTTTTCTGTTTCAAAGAAAAACCCCGCAATAACTTAGTAGACTTGGTATTAGAGATTTGGCGCAAATCTCAGCAATAGCAGCTTTTTTTTATTTCGCATGTGTAAATAATAAAAAAAAAATTCTTTGGTGTTTAAATAAAAGGTTTCGATTTATGGCATTCTTTCTTTTTTTTTTTTTTCTCTCTCTCTTTTTAGCATTTTAAATGGGATTAATGAAAGGCATGTATTTTAAATTAAATGAGTGAAACGTTTATATTTAAATGAAATGAATTCAATATGAAAATGTTATAGGAACAATATTTGGCGATTTATCAACTGCGCCAGGATAACATAAAAGTACCAATATATCAAACGGTATGTAGTATGTAAAATGAAACAATTATAATCACCCATCGTACAAGAAAAAAAACTAATATTCTGCATTCAGAGGGAAAAACCCATCTCCTGTGACGTAAGATTTGGCGAGTTCTTTTTGGGTGATAAGTTTTTCGATGTGATAGTTGGGATCTTAAGGATTTGGCTTACTTTTTCTAAATATTATTTTTTGCCAGATGTAGTATTATGTAAATATATTTTTTTGCAGATATTTCTCTATTTTGTATATTTTCTATTTGGCATTTGGAAAAGAGATTTTTACCTTTTTATCTGTGCCTTCGGAAATATTAAAAAATAAAAAAAGATTTACATATATCAAGCGTTTAATTTTTATACGGACCACTTCTCCATTTTTAGTACCGATTTGGTACTTTTCGGTTAGCCGGGCGCCAGTGAAATTTATATATCTATGTATACATATATATACATATATCTATACATACACACATTTATATATGCATGTATGTATATATACATATATATATACACATACATATATGTGTGTATGTATACATACATATGTATATATAGATATATACATTTCACTGGCGCCCGGCTAACCGAAAAGTACCTTAGATTTTAAATGCTATTTATTATTTACTAGCCGTTTATTAATTGTTTACAATTTACCCCCCTGACAATAACAATTATTTATCACAAAAATGCCTCTTAGGTTTGTTAAATAAGTTTGTTTATGTGTTTTCATTACTTATTAAAATATCGAATATGGCGATAAAATTTCATTTTAGCATCGTGCTTAAATTTTTAAGATGGCGCAAAAACATTGTTTAATAAACGTATGTTTGTAAATATTTGAAAAACATGTTTTACTGCTCTCTTGAAAAATTTTGTAAGATGCTAAAACTACCTTTTGGCACCATTTAAAATTTTTTTCACCAAACGACATAGGATACGAAACTTTTTCCCATTCAGATACACATGCAAGGCTGGTCTCAAACAAGAGTAAAGCTAGCAACAATATTGTTCTAACTCTATAAGAGTTACAATAATGATATTAAATAATCCGATTGGCTTTGGGCCCAATTATGAAAGTTTCTCCTAAAAAAAACTGTAAAAGAGGTCTTTTACATTTGTTTCAAATGAAGCTCGGTCTACAAGGTATTAGTTAATAATACAAACAACACTAATGGCATGGAGGCAAAAGTTTTAATTTAAATTTATATATTTGAAACCCTTCGCCCCCAACCCCCCCCCCCCAAAAAAAAAAAGAAAAAAAAAGAAAAGAAAAGTAAGTTACAGTAATGAATTTAAAATGGCGTTAAGCCACGCTTTTTAACATAAGCAATTGGCTGCAAATGCGATAACGAAACTTTCACCTAACTTAATAACATGTAGCTAATATAGTCCTCAGGGTACTTTGCAGTTATACAGACCTTGTGGTTTTTTTAAAAAGCTTGAGACAATTCAGGTTTAAGAAGTTGAGATTTACTGTCAAATGATATAAACAACTATGAACATAAAACTGATGAATTATTATTCAGGTTTATGTATGTATTTAAAAACAATGCATCTGATTACACTTATTAGATAAATTACTTCTGTTTGCATTTAATAACTGATAAACGGCTTCTGTATATTAAATGAACTGTTTAAATATTGGGAAGAGGTGGCGAGAGGTAGAAAGACGAGTAAACAAACGGGTAGACAGACGGGTAGTGAGATGGGTAGAGAGACGAGTAGCGACATAGGTAGGCTGACGGGTACAGAAACGAATAGACAGACGGCTAGAGAGAAAGGTAAAAAGAGGGTTGACAGAGGGGTAGCGAGATGGGTCACGAGACGGGTAGCGACACCGGTAGACAGGAATGTAGCGAGAAAGGTTGTGAGACGCGTAGCGTGGTAGATAAAGAGACGAGTAGAGAGATGAGTACAGAGACGAGTTGACTGACGAGTAATGAGTTTGATAGCGAGACGGGTGAAGAGTCGGGTACAAAAACAGACGGATAGTGAGAAGGGTATACAGACGAGTAGAGAGACAGTAGATGAGTACGGAGATGGGTAAGAAGATGGGTAGAGAGGCGTATAGCCAGACGGGTAGAGAGACAGATAGGCAAATGGGTAGCGAAGTCGATAGAGACACGGCTAGACATACAAGTAGTTAGACGGATAGACAGACGGTTAGAGAAATAGATTGGCGGGTAGCGAGACCGGTAGAGAAATATAGAGACAGGTAGCGAGACGTGTAGAGAGATAGACAATCAGTTAGAGAGACGGGCAGAAAAACCGATAGGGAAACAGACAGATTGTGGAGAGACAGACAGACAGGCAAAAGAAAAGTCTGCATATTGGCGCAGTAAAGGCGCATTAAAGGCGCAGGGGGGGCAGAGCCTCCTAGAGAATAATCAAGAAGTATCTGTTAAGCTTAACTTTGTAATATATATAATTTTTCAATTTTGCCGATATGGAGATTTAATGTAAAAGTTATTTTACAGAAGTCATCGAAAGATTTTTTGTATACTTTAATAGTAATTTAGACTATAGTTTTGCAATCTGGTTTGTAGCAAAACATGCTATCAATGTGGTTTGAAGTGTAAGAGTTTCTATAAACAGTTATACAAATAATAGATATATAATCAAGGAAGAAAAATTTTAAATTCATACACAAAAAAGGTGCAACAATGAAATTAAATTTGCGTTAAGCCACGCTTGATAGAATAATCTATTGGCTGCAAATCCAATTACGTAACTTTAAAAAGCGTGGCGTTTTAAAAGATCCGGCGTTTTTTTTTTTTTTTTCAAGTTTTGCGCAATACGCGCTTAAGAAAATGAGATTCTTTGCCACATGTTAAAAAAAATTTTGACAACACATCTGATGAACGGTACTTCTTTTCTATTTTTTTTAACAGTGTATATGAATTTATATATGATATTTTGCAATTCTATCATTTAATTTGCTCTTTTTCTTTATATTGTAATTGTTAACCCTATGTTCTCAGCAATATCACTCAGACTAATCCCTTTGAGGGAAGTCCTAGTGTTAAAAACATATATGTGAGAAAATGTTATGTCCTTTTAAGGCTTTCTCCGTGTTCACGTTTCAAATAATAAGTTTCATATGTTTGAGGTGTGCCATGAATTTATATATGGTTAGGTGGGGCGTGGGCAAAATAAGGTTGGGAACCACTTAGTGGTCTATGTGAAAGCAAAGTTTAGTAGATATCATTTACTTACAACACAAAATAGTTGTCAATTGTAATTATAAATTTTTAACCGTGCCTACACTGAAGCCTATATGTTTTATTAAAACTCTAAATTATGTTAGATAATTGTAACCACAGAAAAATAAATTTATTTTCCTGACATAATGCAATCTAACAATATTTTAATTTATAGAATTTAACTAACTCCGAATAAATTGATTTTATTTTTATAAAATCTAGTTTACCTATAATTTTCGGACGTCATGTTCACATTGATTACTAAATGAAATATATAAGAATTGAAATTTATTATTTGTTTTACTAAAGAGGTGCTAAAAATACATAAGGTTTTTAAAACATTAAAACCGTCAAAAGATGTTAAAACCCAAGCGCTTTCAACTGTTACCAAACAATCATCATCAGGGGAAATTTTCAGAGGTGTGAATATTCGTTTGTTAAATAGCTGGAGACGAGTCTATTTAAAAGGAGGGTAGGGAGGAGGAAGAGGGCGGGGGGGGGATACATTCCAAATCCATTCCATACATTGGGGGGTTACATTCCAAAATCGCTAGAGAATAAATCTGGCCAGCGCACTAAATATATCTGGCGATTTTGGAACGTAACTATCATATTATCCAACCTAGAGCTCTTAGCCCCACCAGTGGCTGAGAGGTTCTGCTCTCGAAGCTGGTAGACGGTAGGTGCTGGGTTCGATCCCAATCGCGCCCGTCGGCCTAATCGTTCGGAGTTTTCGTGGTTTTCTTCGAGCCGTGGATTTATCCATGCGTAAATACGGGTTAGGTTCCCTTAGAAAGACCCCACGAAGGGCACTCCCCCCGGGCGTATATCCCAAGTGTAGATAATTGGCCGTCAATAATCAACCCAACCCAACCTAGAGCTCCTATAATACAGGCTGACGCATCCTCGCAGATTTGGGTCTCAAATTGAAGTTCAGTCGAAAAACCCAGCTAATCAGAACCGGTTCAGCCAATCACAACCGAGTCTTAGGCAACCCCAACTCCGACTGCGGTAGATTGATGCTGAACTGAGCACGAATAATCCGAAACAAAATGGATATGCGTCAGCTCCTATTATAGGAGTCTAGGAGTCTGAATCCAACCCACCCTCCTCCTTCCTACCTCCCCTCCTTTGAAATGGGGATGCGCCACGACTACGGGTATTTGAATCAGGCGTGCGAAAGGGTGTGTCAGCGAGTACCTTTGATAGCATAAATTCCCCTTTCTTTTCCCCCGATATTTCCATCTCCTCCCTGTAAAGCTGACATCAAGCCTTTGAAATTGACTAGTCTCCGGCTATTTAACTAACGGACATTCATGGACATTCACACCTCTGAAATTTTCCAACAGTTCAAAGCGCTTGGGTTTTAACATTTTTCAACATCTGTTTTATGTTTTAAAAACCTTTTTATGTAATTTTAGCACCTTTTTATTAAAATAAATCATAAGTTTAAATTCTTATACATTTCGAACAAATTGAGTTGATTGATAAAGTAGGTTTTAGATAAAAAGTATATTGCAAATAAAAACCATATTTATTTCATGTTATTTATCATAAAAGAGCATGTCTGTGAAAGCTATAACTCGTTTATCAAAAAAATGTCTTTTATGAACACGATGAGCTATCTATCATATATATATAAATTATTCCGAAACATAAAACATGTAAATTTTTAAAATATATTTTGCTTTCACTTTTTGTTACACAGTTACAAGAAGCAAATAATTTGAAAATAATAATAATAAATAATTATAAAAAAAAGACGGAATTTGTTGAAATTTCACAATATATATATATATATATATATATCATAACGAGCTGATGAGGAATTTTTAGTAAACCTACAAACATAATAGTAGTAAAAACTAAACCTTACGTAAACTACTCTAACTTAAAAAATAATTACTATTTTAAACTATAGTTACTAAAATACTATTACTGTAAATTTTCTATTTTACAATACAAAAGAAAAATATATTTCGTTTATCTACCCTGTGTTTTTGTTGAAATAAAGTAATCAATGATATTTATTCAACGTAAAATAACTAATTCAAGTTCTAATCTTTGTAAAAACTGTAGGCAAAAATCTTAAAAATTATGTCAATTTATCACAATCATAATAATTTATTTCAGTTTTATCGATAAAAATAAGTATATTTCAATATAAGCATAACGTCATTTTTAAAGGCGCAAACCTCTCATACATATTGCAGAAAAAATAAGTTTTATTATGTACAATAATAATATTTTAATAGTATTTTGATATCTATCCCCCAAGAACTAAGTTTTTCAACCCCCGTCCAGAAACCGGGATCTCTAACAACACGACAATATCTATTAAAGAAGACAATAAATTACTACAAATGTAGAAACGCAATAGCCATTTGAACATAAATATTAGTTTAAGAAATGGACTCATTGAGCGATAGTATAAAAAAGCACTTTTAATTTTATAAAATACCATTTCTTCATGAATTGTGTTTTATCTATCGAAAAAGTGTATTAAAAATAAGATTTATTTTGTGTTATTTATCATATAATAAGTAGGCCTATGAAAGCTATAAATCAGAAAAGTGTATTTCGCGGACAAAAAGAATTATTTATTAAAGGAAAGAAAAATACTGCGATTCATAAAATATGTAAAATTTTGCCTTCAATTATTGTACGTTGTTACAATAAAATAAAATAACTTAATAAATTAACTAATTAAATATAATAAGTATGTAAGGAAAATAATAAATATGTAATTATAAACGAGGTGGGGCCTGTCGTAATTCGTAAGAAAGAAACTATCACATGGAACTGTTAAAAAGAACTGTTCGAAGAAACTATTATAATAAACCTACAAAATTAATAACAATAAAAGTTAAAGCTTCCGAGGGGGTGATGATAAGTTCCTAGCTTTGATTACTTACAGTTGAAATAGAAAAACAAGTATAGGCTCATTTCAAAGTTTAAAATCTTAGTATGTAACTGTAAAAATATCGGGTGTTTCTGATTATTAGAATTTTTCTGTTGCAGGTGGAAGCTGAGATGACAAAAGGCACTACAAAGTTGCACGTCTTTGGAGTTACCAGGTGTCATGAAGTTTTTGCTTCTACAGGGAAAGTCTGTAAAGGACATTCGAACTGAGGTGTCACAAGCACTGCTACAGAAGTATCATTCCTACAGCACAGTGAAAACTGGGATATCTCGTTCCAAGACTGGCCATTTATCCGTTGAATATGATCCCCTCAGTGGGCGCCCTCACACCTCAACTGAGTCTGAAACGTGCAATGTTGTCTATGAGCTAATTCTTGAGGACCGGCCATTATCCACCAAAAAGATAGCCGAGATACTGGACATCTCTTGGGATCGTGTAGGGTAAATTATTTTCTCGATCCTAGACATGCGCAAGCGAAGTGGGTTTCGAAATGTTTGAACAGTGTTCAGCGGAAGAAACGAGTTCAGACATCCAAAGCCGTTTTGGCCGTTTTCGAAACTGAACAGGACTTTTTATCTAGGCTAGTGACTGAAGATGGAACCTGGCTTTACATCTATGGTCCGGAAACCAATGAACAGTCAAAAGAATGGCGCCAAAGCTGGTTCCCGCTGCAGAAAAAGTTTCGCACGCAGAAACAAAAAGGCGAAAAAGGCCATGGCGGCAGACAAAGACGGCATACTGTTGGTGCACTACCTACCTCAGGGGTGTAGTATAACCGAAAAATATTATGCTAACCTGCTGGACTAGTTGAAGAAAGAAAAAAAAATAAACGCCGACGGAAATTGACCAAAGGAATCCTTTTGTTGCATGAAAATGCCGCAAAGGCCACAAAATGCCAGCACACACGTCGAACGTTGTGGCTGCTAAATTGAGGAGCCCCGGCTTCCAACTAGTCAATCATCCTCCCCCACTCATCAGACCTAGCCCCCTCAGACTATTACATGTTTCTAAACTTGAAGAAACACCTTAAGGGTCATTATTTTGAGGACATTGAAGATGCACAAAGAACCTGCTGAAAGCTGGATTCGGGACGAATCAAAGGACTTTTATTTGAGAAGACTAGAAAAGCTGAAACAACGATGAACAAGTACATCAGTCTCACGGGAGAATATGTTGAATACATGTTTAATTTCTTAACTCTAGCTATTTTCTTTCTAGTCAAAGCCAGGAACTTATCAGCGTCCCCTTATACATTAGTTACTGTAACATAAAAGGCAATTCATCTCTTAAACTACAGTTAACAAAACACTATTTCTGTTAGTTTCAACTTTTCACACTATAGTGAAAAATTAAATTCCGTTTGTCTAATCTATATTAACAAAAGAAAGTAATCAGCGACATGTAATCAAGAAAAATGATCGAGTGAGGCTCCAGTCTTTATAATTACAGAATACTAAATTAGAGAAAATAGCATCACTTTCACACAAATATACTATTTATTTTTGAGTTTTATGAATAAATTTGTATATTTCAAGCTAAATGCCCCAGAAAAATAAATTTATTAATCTACAAGAAAAATATTTTAATTCATAAAACAGAGCAAACTCTAAATAAATTGAGTTGCTTGATGAATTGTGCTTTTCATTAAAAAAAATGTATTAAAAATAAAAATCATAATATTTTTTCATGTTATTTATTATAAATGAGTATGCCTGTGAAAGCTATAACTCGTTTATCATAAAAATGCATTTCACGGAGAGGATGAAATATTTATCATATAAAAGAAATTACTCCGAATCATAAAATATGTAAACTTTTAGAATAAATTTTGCCTTCAATTTTTCCTACGTTGTTAAAAGAAACAAATAATTTAAAAATAATACACATCATGAAAAATTATAAAAAAAGTATAAATATATTTAATGTAGTGAAAATATGTATGAATATAATGTACAAAATATTAGTTCTTTCAACATATCAAACAAATTTAGTTCGATTAATAATAGGAATTGAAAATAAAGAGAAATACATTAATAATTTATTCTTCCAAAAGCTATTATTGCATTTTTTTTTTTGCTTTACTTTCTTTAATGTTATTTTACTGATCAGTACACAGCCTAAAATAATGAAGAAAGTTGTTTTTTTTAAAAGGTTACAAAAATATTACGCATAAATAGGAATAATACAATAATAAAACGTATCATATAGGAATGATTTAAAATTCTAAATTTGCTTAATGTTGGGAATTATATAAGAAATATGACCCAGAATTTAGGTTCTTCTGTATTTCTCGTAAATGTATTTATATTTTGAAATATAATTTTAAAAAAATAGGTTGATAATTGCCGATTTGAATTTCTTTTATACTTTAAGCTGTTTATGCTTCCCTGATCTATTCACAATAGAATTAGATTCAAAATTAATCAAGAAGTGTGAAATTAGTAAGAATTAGATAGCAAAAAGTATCGTTCTCCCTTCATTTTGGTAAATTTTGATAAACGATGAGACTGTATAAGTTTTTGTTTATTTTCCCATATCTGATATAGTTTTTTAGATCAGAATTATAACCCCTAATTATTGGCGATGTGAGCGGCCCCATCGAAAAGTGCACTGCCACTTTACCTTTACTACATCTAAACAAAATTTTTTTCACTATAGCTTTCGGCGTTGAATAATTAAGGACATGAGAAAATACTTTAATGGACAACCTGTATCAGTTATACGAATTATTAAGCCTATCACATCTGATATTTCAATTATTCATTCAACGCAAAATCTCTCTCTACGTTTGAACTCTGTAACAGAGATGAGAAGGGTTCAGCCCGTGTATATATCGGGCTTTGGTCTCGGAAAATTTCATTTAATTACACATAAAAAAAAAAAAAAAAAAAAAACTTGCTAGTTGAGAAAAAGTTTTTAAGAAGAGAAACTTATTTTCTTCTTAGAAGTCTAACTGTTTTAAAGTGCTTTACAATCATTAAAAGATCAGTTTGAAAGGGAATTGAATTGTTATTGATGGGATATAAGGACAGATATTTTATTCTGAATCCTTTGTTACGGCCAGTGTTAGTTACATAAAGAAGCAGTAGGATATGTCTTGCCTATCCTCGCCTTTTTTGTTTGAAGTCATTTTTCAGATTTTTTGGAAAACCAAACTCATGAATTTTTGCCAAAGTTGCACAGGTATATTTTAAAAGATAAGAATTATGATTTTTGGAGTTTTCTGCCAGTGGTTGGATATAAATAAAAAAAATTTGGTATTTTAAATGTACTTTCAGAAACATGAAAATCACGAAAGGTTGTCACGAGGAAGTATTTAGGATTAATACTTATTTCTATCTAAGAAGAGATTTTTAAATGAGAAAATTCATATTGATACAAACAATTTTCTACTGCGTATTTTCAGTATCGTTCTCGGGAACTAATTTTACAAAATCTTTCGGCATAGGCCGGTCACAGATTTCAAATCGTCGAGCTTGATCTCGTAAAATAGAGCCCAAACTCATCTCTACTCTGTAAATCAGTACAGATGAAATTCGGCGACGAGAGTTATAAATCATTTCTATGGGTTTTCTTTTCCAAATGTTTTGTGGTCAGTTGTGATATTTTTAATTGCTTTTCAATGCTTTGGAAGAAAGCCACAAAATCAACAAAAGAAATTCTCTTTTGGAAGGTGATAAACATGTCGGGGATCGTCGCATTCTCTTGAAGTGAGACAAAAGAATCTCTACATCAAAGAAGCCAAAACAATCACTGCCTTCCGTCACGTAGATGTGAAGAGAACTTAAGAAATACGCCACTAGAATCTAACTATAATAGCTACTGCAACCCTCTATGCCTTATTTTAATAGCTGGATCTGCAAATGTCATACAAAATTGTTCGATATATCCAAAACTGCTTTTTTTTTTTTTTTAACCTAGAGTCCGACTTACACTAATTATGACCCAAGTACAACCTGAATTTAACCTCCCTCACCCCCACTAAACCCCGAGTTACTTGTTAGTTGGACAGTACTGTATGCATTTAAACTTGAGTATTCGCATCTTGCCAACAATTGTACATAGTTTAGAAGGATTATCAAATATTTTTAAGTTTGTGAAATCAATCCATTTGGAAAATAAATATACAATAATCTAATAACGACATTTTAAATTTGAGCTAAATAAATTTGGAAGGGTCCCCAAAATTACGGGAGCCATGATTTAGGCATATCGAGACTAGACGAAAATTAGTCCCTGGCTTTAACCCTATACTAGAAACCGAGAGGCTTGCGAATTACCGAAAAGGAACATAACGCTCATAATAAAGAATAATGTGAATTAAACATATTAGTTCAATAAGTATTTCTAATCAAATTGCTCATAGTTTTATTAAATATATTTAGAAAATTATACCTTAATGGTTTAAGATTGGTTACAATTTTACTTTATACGTAGAAATTTTACCATAAAAGATACTGAAACTTTTCAAAAGTATATTTTAATACTCATCCGTATTAAAACAAGAACGAAAAATCATGCGTCAAGCATAGATTATGAGCACTTTCCAACGCTTCTAAAATAATTTTACAAATCATTACCGTTTAATAAGCTGAAAGATGACATCTAAGTAAACAATTTGGAAAACGCATAACATATTTAAAAACGTAATTTCAGGAATTTTTAATATATACAATATTCGGAAAAATATCCGAATACTTTTATGTAGCCCTGTATATGATCTATAGATTTGTATATATACATAGGATGCTAAATTTTAGTTTAGTTAGGAAACGCGTAGCACAGTTTAAATTCTCCTTCTGGAGTTTCTATCAATAAACGGAAATGTGTTCGCGAACTTTTGTGCTGCCCTGTATAAGATCTACAGAATTTATACACACCACGTAATAGACAAAAAGCTAGTTAAGATTAAAATCGCGTTTAGTAACTTAAAACGCACTTCCAGGAATTATTGTTAACAGACAGTAGAGAATTCTTTTGTGTGTCCCTGTAAATGAACGATGACTGCTATACACACACTATTCTGTAGTAAGCCTCTTGTAATGCACCTTAGTAATATATATAAACTTCAATGCGTTTAAAATAGTGGAACATTATTTAAATAAGCCGCAGACAATTTTTCTCCATAGACGTAATGTAACGGAACTATTTTGACTGTCCCTGTAAAGTAACTCTAAGTGCTATACACCTACTATTCCATATTAGCTTCTTCTAATGCATCTTAGTGATCTATATAAATTTCAATGCGTTTACAATAGTGAAACATTTTTTAGCACTTTCCAACCTAGTTGAAAAGTGCTTATGACTTCGGTTTGTCTGGCCGTCTGGCCGTCTGCCGTCTGGCCGTCTGGCCGTCTGCCGTCTGGCCGTCTGCCGTCTGCCGTCTGTCCGTGCTCTAACTCCCGTAAATATGCTCGGATTGCTCTGCAATTTTTATATGTTATGGTCGTTATCTATAGCATGTTCCCTATTTCAACGGAAGTGTGTAGCACTTATAGTTTTTTTACAGGGAGACTCAAAAGAATTCCGTTACATTGCGGTCTATGGGGAAAAATCATTTGCGGTTTATTTAAATAATGTTTCAGTATTTTAAACGCATTGTAATTTATATATATTACTAAGGTGCATTAGAAGAAGCTTAATATGGAACAGGGTGTGCATAGCACTTATAGTTAATTTACAGGGACAATAAAAATAATTCCGTTACATTACGTCTATGGAGAAAAATCGTCTGCGGTTTATATAATGTTTCACTATTTTAAACGCATTGAATTTTATATAGATCACTAAGGTGCATTACAAGAGACTTACTACGGAATATTGTGTGTATAGCAGTCATCGTTCATTTACAGGGACACGCAAAAGAATTCTCTACTGTCTGTTAACAATAATTCCTGGAAGTGCGTTTTAAGTTATTGAACGCGATTTTAATTTTAACTCGCTTTTTGTCTATTACGTGGTGTGTATAAATTCTGTAGATCCTATACAGGGCAGCACAAAAGTTCGCGAACACATTTCTGTTTATTGACAAACTCCAGACGGAGAATTTTAAACTGTACTACGCGTTTCCTAACTGAACTAAAATTATCATCCTATGTAGTATATATACAAATCTATAGATCCTATACAGGGCTGAATAAAAGTATTCGGATATTTTTCCGAATATTGTATATGTTGGAAATTCCTAAAATTATGTTTTTAAATATGTTATGCGTTTTCTAAATTGTTTACTTAGATGTTAGCTTTTAGCTTATTAAACGGTATTATTTGTAAAATTATTTTGGAAGCGTTGGAAAGTGCTATATAATCTATGCTTGACGCATGATTTTTCGTTCTTGTTAAATAAACCGCAAATGATTTTTCCCCATAGACCGCAATGTAACGGAATTCTTTTGAGTGTCCCTGTAAGAAAACTATAAGTGCTACACACTTCAATTGAAATAGGGAACGTGCCATAGATAACGACAATAACATATAAAAATTGCAGAGCAATCCGAGCATATTTACGGGAGTTAGAGCACGGACAGACGATCATACGGCCAGTAGGCCAGACAAACCGAAGTCATAAGCACTTTTCAACTAGGTTGGAAAGTGCTAAAAATGGATGGGTTTTAAAATATATATTTTAAATGAAAGACGTAATTATGCTAAACAAACTAATAATAAAAAATGAAAGTGTTATTTTTGCCTGCTGTTTTGAAACTAATTATTCGACACAGATTTCCTTCTATCTATAATTAAACCGAACAACGAATTTCTAAAAATATATGCTTCTATAACTGAAATTTAAATTTTATTTTTTAAATAAATTTTTCTAGAAATCAAATTGAATTAAATTAAATCACGTTATTATCTAAGAGAAACTTGAACTTTTTTATTATTTAACGGTACACCTAAAAATATGTGATGCAAATACAGGATGAATCATAATTAATTCAGTAATTTTTTTTTTTTACATATACGTATATATAATTTGAACATGCATATATGACTATATATGCATACAATTTATATTAAAATAAAATTCAAAGTATGAAATTTATGTAGAAAGATAATGAATAGAAGATTAAGTATTTGTTTTGTTATTGTTTGTTTGAAGATGTTGTGTAGTTTTAATATAAAATGCAACGAACACTTGTTATAGAAATAGGTACTTCCTAATAATAAGACGCTGAAAATATGATTTATCAACATTTTTACTTTCTGAATCTTTTCTTGAACTCAAATGCTTGCTTGCTTTGCCACATTTGCGACGAAACACTTGTTACACATCAAGAGGTCTTCAGTTTAGCTGTGAACGCATTTTTTGTAATCCTGAGTGGCATTATGTAAGTTCCAAATGGTTTTTCACAAGCTTCAGTTGGTGACAAACCGCACAAATTTTAACTAGTTTTAATAAAGGCTCGTCGTTTGATAATTAAACTGGATGCATCCATTTTCATTTATTTCGGTCAAATTTCAAAAGTTTCTCTATGACCACAAAGAAAACAAGTTGGAAATTATACGTTAAATGTGACAATTGAGGTGCGTTCGTTTCGTGCTATAACTAGTAAAAAAATCATCGTTATTATTTCAGTGAAATATATTATATCGTCTGCTATGAGCGGAATGAGGATGCCTTTTTTTAGCACTTTCCAACCTAGTTGAAAAGTGCTTATGACTTCGGTTTGTCTGGCCGTCTGCCGTCTGGCCGTCTGGCCGTCTGCCGTCTGCCGTTTGTCCATGCTCTAACTCCCGTAAATATGCTCGGATTGCTATGCAATTTTTATATGTTATTGTCATTATCTATAGCATGTTCCCTATTTCAACGGAAGTGTGTAGCACTTATAGTTTTTTTACAGGGGCGCTCAAAAGAATTCCGTTACATTGCGGTCTAAGGGGAAAAATCATTTGCGGTTTATTTAAATAATGTTTCCATATTTTAAACGCATTGAAATTTATATATATCACTAAGGTGCATTAGAAAAAGCTTAATATGGAATAGGGTGTGCATAACACTTATAGTTACTTTACAGGGACAGTCAAAATAATTCCGTTACATTACGTCTATGGAGAAAAATCGTCTGCGGTTTATTTAAATAATGTTTCACTATTTTAAACGCATTGAAATTTATATATATTACTAATGTGCATTACAAAAGGCTTACTACAGAATAGTGTGTGTATAGCAGTCATCGTTCATTTACAGGGACACACAAAAGAATTCTCTACTGTCTGTTAACAATAATTCCTGGAAGTGCGTTTTAAGTTACTGAACGCGATTTTAAATTTAACTCACTTTTTGTTTATTACGTGGTGTGCATAATTTCCGTAGATCCTATACAGGGCAGCACAAAAGTTTGCGAACACTTTTCCGTTTATTGACAGAAACTCCAGAAGGAGAATTTTAAACTCTGCTACGCGTGTCCTAACTAAACTAAAATTTAGCATCCTATATAGTATATATACAAATCTATAGATCATATACAAGGCTGAATAAAAGTATTCGGATATTTTTCCGAATATTGTATCTGTTGGAAATTCCTGAAATTATGTTTTTAAATATGTTATGCGTTTTCCAAATTGTTTACTTAGATGTTATCGTTTAGCTTATTAAACGGTATGTTTTGTAAAATTATTTTGGAAACGTTGGAAAGTGCTACATAATCTATGCTTGACGCATGATTTTTCGTTCTTGTTTTACTTATTACGTATGCCATGTTTACAGATGCGATTTTTTTTCGACGCCAGACAGCGCTGTAAAATTCACCATGGAGATCTTGCTTTGAGAATGATTACCTCCATGTTTAATATTTCTGTGACTCACGATGAATGAATATTTGGTTTATTTACTTTAACGGATTGAGATATTCGGCTGTTAACCTATTTTTCACAGAAGGTATCTCAGAATCTATGCATTTCTGAATGAGAGTCATCTCTCAAGCAAACAATTTTTTTGAACGATCTTTCTAAAAATGTAAATTTTATGCAATTTTATTCGAAAAAATAATTTTTAATAAAAATGGCCGGTTGGCATATGGAAAAAGATGTGGTCAACCCGTATTTGTTTTCCTGAGTCACATGACTTGCACTTTTATTATATAGATTACGTACGATAGGATTTAATAGAATTAAGAAAACTTTTATTAATATCTTTTTAAGTTTTGATTCGATTTTCATAAAATTTGATATGACTCGACCAAAATTCTGCAACGATTATATATATTAAATTTCAACATCAAAAAATCCCCTCACCTTTCCACCAAAAGAAAAAAAAATTCCACAAAATTTTGAAAAGCTGGGTTGTTAGTTACTCTGTATCACATATGTACATAATTTGTACATTTTGAATTTCATTTTCATGATATTTTATAAATATAAAAGCATTTGTTCAAATGTTATTTCAAAAAAACTTGTTGATTTAATTATTAGCCACCCTGTATTTCCATTAAACGTTTAAAATACTTTTGATTAACAGGCATAGATTTTATTCAGGCTTTAAACTTTCAATTTAAAACCACTTATGAAATAATATGTCCAATACTTAAACATTTGTATTTATTTATAGAAAATATTCTTCCAGGTAGAAAAATGTTTCATATGAAAATATCTTATTTTATATCTCTTCCAAACTTTTACATTCAGAAATTCAACATACTGAGTTGCAAGGTCTTTTTTTCCCTTCTCTTCCATGCATATAAAGAAACAATTCTTACCCAAATAAAATTCCCTATACCTCCAGGGACTAAAGATACCAAATAAAATTGTATTTGATCGGCAAAGTATTGCCATCTGTTGTTAAAAATATTATTCTTCTTACTATATCTAAAAAGTATCGGCACTTAATACTTCGAGGCAAATTCTCGAAATTTCACTCGCATAGTTTTCATATATGCGGTCTTAAATTTTTATTTTGAACGCTTCAAGAAATATTCTTATTTGAAATAGAAATGTATAGTATAGATTTTCTGCATAAATTTTTATACAAAATGCTTCCGATATATTTTTTTTCTTCTTAATCTAAAATATAGGAATACCTGAATTCGTTTTACGATGCATAATATGGTTTTATATCTGGTTTCATTTTTAAGACATTTTTGTTTTCGTGCAGTATTGTTCCATCAAAATTCATAAGTCATCACAATTTTATTTCATAAGATAAGAAGAATGAATAACTGTCTTGTAATATATAAAATTCTCTTTATTTTTCTATTTCTCTTTCGGTAATATTGATATATTTGAGTTGGGTTGGTATGATTAGGAGATTATATATGATCTTTAAAACGTAAATGCACCACCTTGCTTCAGGCTTAAAATACGGACTTACTTATGTTCACTTGGCTATAAATAATTTTATTTTAAATCATTTTAAAACCATTACGTTATTACATTTAATGACATAC
This sequence comes from Maratus michaelseni, assembly GCA_963931845.1. Taxonomy (NCBI): domain Eukaryota; kingdom Metazoa; phylum Arthropoda; class Arachnida; order Araneae; family Salticidae; genus Maratus; species Maratus michaelseni. Next base: position 139,700,921 of record OZ007587.1, on the reverse strand, counting down.
ATTGGGATATCATATTTATGAAATTATTTTGTATGTGCTTTCATTTTTTAAATATTTTTGTTTTCGTAAGGAATTGTTCGAACACAATTCATAAGTCATCACTGTTTTATTCAATAACATAAGAACAATGAAAACTGTTTTTTAATATATAAATTTCGCTTTTTTCTCTTTCGGTAATATTGAGACATTTGAGATGTGATGATATGATTAGCATATTATAATCTTTTAAAAATAAATGCATTACCTTGCTTCAGGCTTCAAATACGGTTGTACTTATGTTCGACTGGCTATAAATAATTGTATATTTGATAATTTTAAAACCATTACGTTATTATATTTAATGACATATACTGTGATATCATATTTATAAAATTATTTTATATATCGTTTCCTTTTTAAAACATTTTTGTTTTCATTAGTTGTTCAATCAAATTTTATATCATCACTATTTTATTCAATAACATAAGAACAATGAATATGATGTATAATGTGTCTTAATGATGTATAATGCCTCTTATGTATATAATGTGTCTTATGATACATAATGGTATAGTTATGAATAATTAATATACATAGTCTTATGATATATAATGTATTAGAATATGATGTATCAGTGTCTTATAATATATAAATTTCATTTTATTTTTTCTATTTCTCTTTCGGTAGTATTGAGATATTTGAGTTGTGATGGTGTGATTAGGAGATTATAATCTTTTAAACGCAAATAATATAAATAGGGTTGTACATATGTTCACTTGGTTTTAATTTTTTTAATTTTAGATAATTTTAAAACCATTATGTTATTATATTTAATGATATATATTGTGATATCATATTTAGAAAATTATTTTATATATGGTTACATTTTTAAAGCGTTTTTGCTTGCGTGTGGAATAGTTCAATCAAAATTCATACGTCATCACTATTTCATTTAATAACATAAGAGGAATGAATTTATTGTCTCATAAATTATATTAATTTTTTTCTTTACTTTTCTATTACTGTTTTGGTAATATTGAGATATTTTATTTGGGGTTGTACATGATACGATTAGGAAGTTAAAAGCTTCAAACATAAATGCATTAACTTGTTTCAGGCTTCCACTGAGTTTTATTTATTGCCACTTAGTGATAAAATATTTTCTACGTCATTACATTATTACGATCAATGACATTTCTTTTTGATGTTATGATTAGGCAATTATTACCTTAAGATAAACATGAAATTATTTGGACTTCGCGCTTAAAATATGACCGTAATCTTTCAACACATTGTGAAAGAGTAGTTAAAAAAGAATTACTTAATTATTTTCAATAGCACAAGAGTCTTGAAAGACACAAGAAAGATGACTTTGTAATATGTAAATTTCCAATTACTTTCTTTTGTTTTTGACATATGTTATTTCTGATAGTAGGATTAGAGAAGTTATAACATTTAAAAATAAATGCATTAACTTCCTTCAAGCTTCAAATAAGATTTTACTTATATTCATTCAATGACAATGTATTTTTTTACATTATTATATTCATCGGTATAACTGTGATGTTACGATTCGGCAAGTATCATCTTAATGCAAAAGTGTAATCACTTGGCTTTGCGCACTTACAACACAAACTTCTCATTTTGCCAGTAGCGCTAATCTCAAAATCAACACAGGATGTCTCGACCTGAACTATCACTTTCATCGCTTTTTTTCTTCTTCTAAAATTTGTATTATTATAATCTTTACTCCATACAATATACTTTCAAATAAAGTATGTCTTAGTGAAAGAATAGTTAAAAACATTTACATAATTATTTTCAATAACATACGAGGAACGACTGCTTTCTGATCTATAACTTTCTCTTTAATTGTCTCTTTCTATTTATGTAACATTGAGATATTTGATTTGCAATAGTATGATTAGGAGGTTATAATCTTTAAACATAAGCGCATTAACATGTTTCAGGCTTCAACTGCGTTTGCGATTTTATTTATGTTCACTTTATGATAAAATAACTTGTACGTCATTACATTATTAGAGTGAATGACATTACTTTCTAATATTGTGATCAGCGAATTATTACCTTAAAACAAACATGCAAATATTTCTCTCCGTGCTTAAAATACTACTTATCACTGAACTCTAAAGTAATTTTAAAACAATTTCATAATTATTTTTAATAGCATAAGGTAAACGATTGTTTTTAAAATACGTCATTTCTTCTTACTTTTCTATTTGATTTACTGATATTATTATAATTTGTCTTCCATTATAAATTTTATTCTCTATTAATACACAGGCAATTGCAAACTTCTCGCAAGTAAATACATAATTAATCTTTTTCAGGTTTCGAAAATGACTTTATTTCTATCATTTAATACTAGAATTGTTAAATTGAGTAGTATAAGGATAATGACTGTTCGTAATATGTAATTTCTCGTTGTAATTTTGTTGTTTTCATTGAGATATTTGCTTTTTGCTGTTATGATTAGGCAACTTTTTGCTGTTATGATTATGACTGATAATATTAAAGCGAAACATTGATGAGCTTTCAGCTTCGAATATGACTTTAATTAGATTACTTATTGGTAAATTACTTTTTTTCGAAACATATGTTATATGTGAATGATTAAAATTACTTTTACTTACCCATCATACGTAGTATAGGGTAAGTTTTGTAATCGTTTTGAAAATCGAAACATTTTTTTTAACGGATTTACATGTTTCAGACACTGGAGATTCCGAAAAACATATTTTTTGAAAAAAAATTTTGCCGTCCGTCTGTGTGTCTGTTTGTCTGTGTGTCTGTGTGACTGTGTGTCTGTAAACACTCTATCTCCCGAAAAATTGAGATAGAGACTTGAAATTTGGTATGTACTTAGTATGTAATAATGGGAAGAAGCATATTGAATTTCAGCAACCTTGATGAACCGGTATTATTTTTTTCGGACTCTCGAAATATTCGTTATGATAAAAGGTATATAAAAATTTTCGAAATTGTTTATTTTAAGGAGTGAATATAAAAGACAATAAAAAAAACAAATTTTGCAGAAAGCATGAAATGGATCGGATAATGAGTTGCCGAGATATTTGTAATCCAATTTTCCGCACTCTTCGATTTTTCATGACCCTGTATTTCATCCAAATTTCAATTCAAAGATATATTTTAATTGGAAATGAGACACTTAATCAGATGCAATAAACCGCTAGTTAATAGGATTATTGTTTTTGGAGTTATAAGGATGTTTCTTTTAAGCAATTCAGTAATCGAGCCTTTGAAGATTATGACATCATTAGGCCACGATTTTATTCGAATTGCAATGCATTTTATGAGTAGTTTACATATTTTTTACTTTAATATTTTACATTATGCATATCTATGATGGGTAAGTATTACGGTGGCCCCCAACGACTAGTTTACTAATACTCTCGTTTTTAGAGAGTACAGGAAAGATAACGTAAAAACAGAGCCGACGTTAGGGGGGCAAGTTTAAGTGACCGCCTGGGGCGACAAAACTAAGGAACGGAAAATACGCAATTTAATTGGTTAAACGTTTATACAGTAAAACCTTGGAGAATAGACCTTGTCTGAAGCGGAAAATTTTCATGGTTCCACCGAAAGGAATACCACTTAATTATACCTGCTAAGGCAGACACCTGTCGAAAAAGGATTTTTTTCTTTAGTTCCTTGATATTCCTTTTTAGCAGGTCGTAGCAGGTCTCTAGTTTTTAGATAGATTTCGTAAATATATACTATCTATTACATTCTCCCCTATGTTGGAATTTCTGAAATTTTTTTGCAGATCTACGCAGATCATGACTTCTAAAGCTCAAAATCACCCCCAGTTCAAAACTTTATATATATATTGTAATTTATATATATATTATACTTTTTTATGGTCACGATAACTTCCATAATTCTGCACAAATCTCTTCCAAACTGATACATAAAATCAAGGGGCATAAAATATTGGTCAAGCTTGTTAATGAGCAAAATCGAACCAAGTAGGGGGGGGGGAATGGGGGGGGGGCTGTATGTGAAAACAGAAAAAAACCCTATAACGTCTTAATTATGATATATATAGAATCCGTTTAAAGTTATTATTACTTCTAGGAAAAGGGCCAAAAATTTGTGTATGACAGATTTTGGATATCATTAAAAATGGCTCCAAGGGGAAAAAGGGGGGGGGGGGGTTAAGAAGAAAAAATTCCTAACTCCGTAAATTCACACTATATCAAATCCACTTAAATTATTATAAATCTTCTTAATATTATCTACAACTTTTATATTGACAAGTTTTTTATAGGACCAACTCTCACAGCAAAAATAAATAAATAAATAACAACAAAAAGATCCCTGCCAGCTCCGCCTGCAGGCATAGGTATATATCAAAGTGGGTGGTCCCAACTGCCACATCATGGCAAAAAGGTCCTTCTTCTGCAATTCCCATTAAACAGGCGCCCTTAGATCTGCGTCTTTGAAATCTACCTATGCCTGTAGGCTGAACCGTCAGGGATTTTCTTAGATGCTATATCATTCGTAAGAGTACCGAAAAAAAAATCTCGTTCAGGGCACGTGGCTACTGAAGCCGCTCTTTCATAAAAACATGATTGCCCCATAATATGTTTCTTTAACTTCTTATTTAAATTTAACTCATTTTAAAACACAAACTTGTCATTTCGCCAGTAACGCTAAGCTCAAAATCAACACTAGATGTCGCAATCGGAGCAATCATTTTGATCGCATTTATTTTTGCTTCTAAACTTTCTGCGATTATAATCTTTACTCTATACAATGTACTTTCAAATAAAGTATGTTTAAAATTTTGTAATATTTGCGAATTGTTGGTGATTTGTTAAAACAATTTTCAAATATGTAACATTTTAATCTATAGACGCGTGACTTAAAAATAAACATTTATTTGTAATAATAATATAAAGTAACATATGCAGTAACACAAATAAATTTACAAAACAAAAAAAGATAGTTCCAGTATTATCCCCAACTGACTATTTATTATATCCAAGCTTGGCGAGGCACCTTCTTCTAGTTTCTGTAACATTGAGGTATCTGCTTTGCGATGGAACGACAAGGTAATTATAATGTTAATATACTTTAGCTTCAAATATCACTGTACCGACATTGCTTAAAGATGGAAAATATTTTATATTAATCTCCTTTTAAAATTGAATGATTAAAATTATTTTTATTCAATAAACATCACTATTTCTATTTCGAGCAAGAAACAGAAAATGGGAAATGAGAAACATCTGATCATCATTTTCATCCGGATATGCCAAGGTGAAAGTACTTTTATAAGGTTACCCACTCGAAATCTATTTTCATCAACCTACTTTTCTTTCGATATGAATGCATATTGCTATTTTCACAGTTTTTTTAAAGAGTTTTTTTTAATGCAATTATGGAAAAAAAAATTAGAATATTGAAACCAGAATTACAGTTAATACAGTAGAAGGAGAAATGTAATAAAATACGTAAAACTTTTAATCGAAAATGTTTCAAGAGCACATTTTAAACGTTAAACATAATCATCATCCATGTTTACATTGAATGCAGTTTGTCAATAAATGTCGAAAAAAAGTGCAGATACTATAAAATCTAACATAAAATATTAATAATCTCAAAGCATCTAGTATCGTCATGCTTCAAGACATATGAATAATAGGAACAATGTAGATTACTGACGAAGTTGCTTTTAATTCCAGGTTAAATTTCCTTTCAGTTATTGGAAAATCGTCACATCATTAAATTCAGCGACATATATGACATATATATATATATATATATATATATATACAAACACCCTACAGTGGTATCCCAGAGATGTAAAACGACCAAGAAGACGACCTCAAGTAAGATGGAGTGACGAAATCAGAAAAGTGGCTGGTGTTAATTGGATGACTAAAGCACTAGACAGGCAACAATGGAAAAATCTGGGGGAGACCTACATCTAGCAGTATATATATATATATATATATATATATATATATATATATATATATATATATATATCATCATCATCATCATCATCAACCGTTTTCAATCCACTGCTGGATGTAGGTCTCCCCCAGATTTTTCCATTGTTGCCTGTCTAGTGCTTTAGTCATCCAATTAACACCGGCCACTTTTCTGATTTCGTCACTCCATCTTACTTGAGGTCGTCTTCTTGGTCGTTTTACATCTCTGGGATACCACTGTAGGGTGTTTGTGCTCCATCTATTGTCTTGTCTTCTTGCAATGTGCCCAGCCCATTTCCATTTTAGCCGTTTAATTCTCTCGATGATGTCAAAAACTTTCGTCTGACTTCTTATCCACGTTATTCTCTTTCGGTCTCTTCTGGTTATGCCTAGCATACATCTTTCCATACTTCGCTGTGTTGTTTGTAATCTTTGTACCATCCGTTTTGTTAGTGTCCAAGTTTCTGCTCCATAAGTTAGTGCAGGCAAAACACATTGGTTAAACACCTTTCTTTTCAAACAAAGAGGCATGTTACTCTTCAGAATAATATTGTTCTTCCCAAAAGCACTCCATCCATTTCTTATTCTTCTATTGATTTCATTCATGATACTGTTGTCTGATGATATTTCTTGTCCAAGGTACACATAACTTTCAACATCTTTAATCTCAGTGTTGTTGTAGACGATTTTCTTTTTTGATGCAAATGAATTGAACATCACCTTAGTCTTTTCCAAATTTATTTTTAATCCCACATTAATGCTAGCTTCTGCCAAATCTTTTAGCATATTTTGCAATTCTTCAGGGCTATTACTGAAAATTAAAATGTCATCAGCAAAATATATATATATATATATATATATATATAAACTACGGCACATTTAAAAAAAGAATATAAATTGTAAAATATATATTACCAAAGACGCTCAAAATGATAGGGGTGAAGTTAGAAATTGTCCTCATACCACCATTGATGTAGTGCCATTAGAGAAGATTATTCTAAAAGAAAGTGAGCCGAATTCTTGTCTGTTTAGTTTCTGATAGGGTTAAGGGGACTTAGTACCCTTCAAATCGTCAAAAATGAAGAAAATATCGATTTTTTTCCTAAAAATTACCTTTGGCACGTCTAGTATATTTGAGTGAAGTTGTCAAACATTCTGACAATTATAAGAATAATAAAATACTTTTTATTATTTTGCCAGACCTTTAAATACCACGCCCACTATTTGCTCACACCATAAAATGCTCACCAATACAACTCTAACATCTGTAACTTAGACATATATAAGCATCAAAGATATTCAGTTTGTATTAAAAAAATGGAACAATTTTTAATAATTTTTTCTAAGCAAAAAATCTTTAAATTGATTTTTAGCAGTTTGGTATTTTTTAAAAAATGCTAAAACTTCAACAATTATTTTTCAGATGTCTTGATTATTTTTTTTATATTAAATATGATCTATTTAACAAACATAGGGATGGGCTTTGCGATATAATGAGAATTAAAAAAATAATAATAAATATTAAAATGTAACGAATCCGTGTTTTTTCTAGCATATTTCCATATGTGTTTTATTTATTTTTCTCAAAAACTAATTAATTAATTGCAAAATCGATTCTTAAAGTTACAGAGTAGACTCGTATAAACATAAGAAAAAAATATCAGTGCTTATTATTGTAAATTGAAGCAGAAGGAAATTTTTTTTAAATCGTTAAATTTTCTTTACAAATATTTAATTTAAAATTTTACTAACAAAAGTATTTTTTTTTCGATTGCCTTTTCATGTTCTTGATATCATTTGAAAGGGTTAAAATTGCGATACACAATGACTGAGTGTCTTAATTTCTGTATTACCTTTAATGCATTATGTTTATTTTTAAGTTTATACCCATTAAGGGTCATTTTGTATGTTTTTCTTAATTTGTTTGTTTGCTTCCCTATTTTTTTTAATGTTCCGTTTTTGAATACCAATATTTTCTTAGAAAACTTTTCGTGATAGGTTCCTACAACATAGAAATTACTTTTAAGACAAATTTATGTAAAATTTGAAAAAAAAAATCTATCTATAATTTCTCATTTTTTGAACAGACTTTGTCTGTGCCAGAAAGGGTTAAAATAAGTAAATATTTCATTTCATACAAAACACTTTGCTCTATCACATTCAGAAAGCACAGAGAAACAATCGAAGCTAAATATTTTTAAAGCGGTTATTTTGTCGATCATTTACATGAGTGTAACTTTCTCTTAATTAAAAATATTATATGCAGAATTTACAGCTACGAAAACCTTTACATTTACATATAGGATCACAATACATTTATTTACATTGTTCTTATAAGAAATGTGCAATTTTCATAGCAGTATTTTTTGTTAATTAATCTAATTATTTTTGTAAATATTTTAGAAAAAGCTTACATATTTTACAAAAAATTATTAACTACCGATTTATTAAATCAGTTTTACTTTAAAAACTTATCTTAATTTGATATTATCGTTATATAAATTTTCTAACATATCTTCAGACATTAAGAAAGATAATTTTTGAGGTGAAGCAATGTCTTGATTCATAATAATGAGCCTAACTGATAAAAGGTATCTTGTATTAATTATAAAATGTTTCGCATATGGATAATTATTTAAGCAATATATTATAATTAAAAGTCAAACTAACTCGAGTACCGACGGCGAGGTACCGCAAGCGCTTTAAATCTGTCATCCATATTAATAAATTAAAATATGTTAAACTTTGAAATGTACATATAAGTCCATTCAAATATATTATAATTTACAGAGATTACTGTTGAAATAAATTATATAGTATTTGAAATTAAAATTCGTGTATTCAATAACTTGTAGATTATTTGATGTCTGAAGAAGGTGTCTCCCGCAAAGCTTGGGCGTTAAATCGCACAAATGCTACTTTATTGTATATTTTGAATTTCAACAAACCAGTTAACGTGAAGTTGATTTTTTACGACCTATCCTATATATTTTTCTAAGTATCACTAAACTATGCGTGGGAGTGTGTGTCTATATACATTAAAGCATTATTGAATGAAAGTATACCATGTAACAAATTGTTACATTTATCATTTTATCTCTTTTTAATGCTATGAAGTAACATCACAACATATTATTAAAGGAAAAAAAGTTTGTGTTTTATATAATAGATTGAAACTTGTACATTTCAAACGGATAATGGACATTTTTAGTGTTCCGTACTTAAAAAGTAAAAAACGAACCATTATGGAATCACTCCTGTATATGTCTGTCCGTCTGTCACCACAGTTTTTCTCATAAACTATCGGACGTGAAAAGTTCAAACTTGGGAAAGTTATAAAACATAATATATATTACCTTTTTACCCACATATTTTCAGATTATTAGCGGTTCACAAACATGTTTAGTAAAAATTTAAGGGGCTAATTAAGTTACTTGAAAAAGAAGTTTTCTTTTTGGACCTTGTCATCATGTTGGGTACTCCAAGAGAGATCTCATAATATTAAACTCAAAAATATATTTGTTTTAATATTAGGTATTACATTTTCAGAGATATCATCGAAAATGTACTGCAAAGATATGTCCCCCCCCCCCTCTATTTCCGAAACTACTAAAACTAATATTATGAAAAAAATAGAGAAGTTTATTTAAACCTTGCAGGAAAACTGTTGTGATTTTCATAGGTAATATAGTTTTTGAGAAAAACGCATCTTTCTGTTGCACACAAACTTTACTTTTCCGGTGGTCAGCGGGGGAGTTGACGGGCGCTCGAGGTATCTATCGACACAGAATCATCCAAGGATATTTGATAATGAATTTCGAAAAACATTGTCGGCAATGAGCCGAGATATTAATTAAATTACTAAAAAAAACTTTTCTTTTATATATCGTATAGGATATCGTTCGAAAGATCTTGTAACATCGAACTCAAAAATATATTTGCTTTATTTTTACGTATTATATTTTCAGAAATATCGTCAAAAGTATACTGAAAAAAAAGCCCCCCCCCCTCCTATTTCCAAACTACTGAAACTAAAATTATGAATAAGTCAGGGGAAGTAAAAGTTTATTAATTAATAAATAGCAATTTATACATTTATTGTACGGAACCTTTTGAGCGCGAGTTATACTCGAACTGGACCGATTATTTATCATTTCCTTAAAAATTATAATAATGAAGATTATTCCATAAGGAAATAGTGGTTAGAGTTCGGAAATCTCAGTTTGAGCTTCCAATAAGAACTGGGATGAAAAAATATGTGAAGTTTCTACCTTGAATAGTCAATTTCGTAATTTATCTTCACTCTCTTCCCCTAAAAATATACCAAAAAATTAAGTCTTACAACTAGAATAAACAATTTTATTTATTGAGAAAAATATTTGATAATGTGATTAATATATCAAGTCTTAATATGATTTATTTAGAAAGCGAAATTTCTCACACAGGTTTTTTTTTTCAAAACTTTGGAGCAAAAGTAAAGAGCTATTTAAGAGGGGGGGGGGGAATATCTAAGGATCTGATTGACTTGCAGTTTGCAGATTAATATTCACCGTGATACAGACTTTTGCATGATATGAAAAAAAAATAGTTCAAAATCTCGACAGTAGAGAACGCTTCTGCTGTTGATAGCATGAAGGTGTAGTATGCATATACTTGGCACAAAGCAAAATTAGGATCCTACCAAAACACATCTTATGAATTTTGGTTGCGACGTCTGTCTACCTAATATCACGTTTCTATAGAGGAAATACCTAATCTTTTATAGTACTGAATAACAACATACGGCAGGAAACAGCAGCGATTCCCGATTTGTGCTGTTTCATTCTGTATCAGGCATAATACCGCGAATATACTCCGTACTCGAATGTAGTTGGAAAAAAGTCTATTATATATAGTTTTTACTTCACATTACTTATTTACAGACATTAAAATAATTTTTCACACATAGAACTTACGTAGATGTCATTAATATATATATATATATATAAATATATAAATGTGGGAATTATTAGAAGTAACAACAACAATAATATGAACACAATGAATTGTTACTTTTCACGTGCAGCAGTTAAGGCGATGAGTTCACGCAAGACCAAGAAAAGCACGAAGTACGAGCGGTTGTTCCATAGATTTGAGCCATAGCAGTTGATGGATTTTTGACGCAATGCTCAGGGAAGCTTGCAAATGTTTATATTAAAATACGGAAGTTGGTACGTTCATAAATACTAATCCTGTTTGATATTTGTATTTGAATCTTCAGTTGTATATGCTGTTATTTTATTAAACCTTTTTGTTTATATTATATTTGAAGAATCTTCTGTTGTATTGAAACTACATATTGGTTATCATAATCCCACAACAATTTTAATTGTTGTGGAGTTGTTTTTTTACTCATATATTGTATAGGATGGAATATCACATCATCCGCTTTTTGTAGAAGTACTGCTCCGAAACCATGGCTACTGGCATCGGTGTGTAATTCTAGTGCTGATCCTTGTTTGAATAAATGCAATACTGGTTTTTGCGATAATCTGTATATTTAAAACGCTAAGCGATTTCTTTCGACAATTCGTGAGAGCAAACTACTGCATCAAATTACACCATTCTTTTTTTTAATGAAAGATATTTGGACGCAGATTTGTTATCGTGCATTTGTTTGTTCGAAAATTTAATTAATTAGCTGTAATTTTCAATTAAACTTTTACTGCTGCTTATGACGTCATAAAGTCGGCAACTCCCATTGTTGCCTGGCATAGAGTTTATTCTCTGAACTCCGTGGTTCGCCAATCTTTCGACATTAGCTAATATCAACTAGGTAATATTTTAACATTGTAATATATAATCTTAAAAAACTTACTTAAAATTAGCTAAAATATAATCATAATAAAATATCTAAACATAAACATATCAATATGAATAACAAATCTCACGTAAAATGTTGGAATTTAAATGATTCCAATGGAAACAAGATTTGGAGAGTTATCCCTAACGCCCAGCTAACATAAAAGTACCTATTCTATTTTATTTATTTACACACATATTCAATTTTAATATAAAACACCAGGTTGCCATACAAAGCAAAAATCATTATTTTGGCGCCAAAAATGAACCCCGGTGCGTCTGCGATATCTGAACCGATTTAATCAAAATTGTTTTGGTTGCACAGCATTATTGCAAAATTAATTAAATCCATGATTATTTTTTCTTTCTCAGATTCAAATTAAGAAAATTTGGCACAGATGTCATATACGCACCACATTGGCGCGATTTTTTTATCCCGCCAATTTGGCGAAAACTTTGTTTTTGAATATTAGTTACAAACAGCATGGAATTTTTTATTTCAATATAAAAAATAAAATAACGTAATAAATGAAATAGCTTCTATTATTTAAAAAAAGAAAATAAAAATAAATAAATGATAGTTTGATATAAATAAATATTGATATTCATAATAAAAACAATTTATAGAATTAAAATAAAAAATAAAAGAAAATCAATAGAAATATAAACAAAATAACCGGGTTACCATGTGAGGCATAAAATTACCATTTTGTTGCAATCGTGCCAATGTGGTGCGTATATGACATCTATGCCAAAAATTTAATGCTTAACGAAATTCAATTATTTGATCGGTCGCAAATTTTGGTATTTTTCCGTTATACGGACACCATGACATGTAAATGTATCCTTGGCGACAATGGTGTTCGTATAACGGAAAAGTACCCAAATTTTTCTTAGTTCGGTCTATATCAAACACAAACATTTTACAGATAACAGGAAAATCACCAAAAATGAAAGCTTTCATCAGCAGTTATGACAGCAAAGTTGGATAAAATCTAATAACCTGAATTTTACAACGTTTATGCGAAACACCACAGAGAACTCTTAGGGGATACTTAAAAAAAATAAGAGAACTAACAACCTTCAATAATATAATGCATGAAAAAGTAAACAAATAAGTGATTCAGCAAATCTTAAAAATATGTATTTCTTAATATTACTATAAAATGTAGTAAAATATTCTGGTTCTTCTTCATTATCCCGTCGCCTCATTAAGAAGAAAAAAACTACATCCAAATTAGGTACTTTTCAGTTAGCCGACACCATTTAAAAAAAAAAAAAAACAACTTTTACTTCTGCGTATGACGTCATAAAGTCGGCAATAACTACCACTAAATGAACGTTTGAATGAATGTTTCGAGGCACAGAGTAACGAGAAACTCCTGTGGTTGCGAGGAAAAAAGAAAAATAATAAATATTAAAAGCACGGGGCTTTTAGGCCGATTTTTTTAATTTGAAAGTTAAATTTCGGTGAAAATATTTATCCGCGTGTTTTATAAGCGAATAATAATTCATATTTATTGTGACGTCACCGGAATATTGTCCTTCGGGTTTATTTTATCATTATGCATTATAACTTTCTTGATGCCATTTTTTCATTACAATTAAATACAAAATATATTTTTTTTTGCATACATGGTGTTTAATCATAAAAGTAACCTATACAATGTACGTGTGAAAAGTTTGCGCCGGGAAAAATGACGTTATGCTTAGCTTGAAATGCATTTTAACATTGATAAAACTAAAAAGAACAATTGATTGTGTCAACGTGACGTAATTGATTTTTAAATTTTTAATTTTAAAGGTCAGAATTGGAGCCTTTATTGGTTGCTTCATCTTGATTACATACCTTGATTACATGTTACCAATTACTTTTATATATATATATATATATTATAGGTTAGAAGATTTCATTTTTTAATAAAAAAATTCACAAAAGTAAAGGATTTCAGGAAAATTAAAATTATTAAAAATAGTGTTATGGTAAAAAAACTTGAAATAATGATTGTATTTTTAGCTTTAATAAACAATGTAAGGCTAATATTTTATAGGAATTATTTTGACAGGTTTGTTATAAGTTCATTTAACAGTTCCTTATTAAAGACTTATGCAAAGTCCTGTTTCTTTCACTGTGAATTTCTCTTTCGATGTCAAAAAATGGTAGTCTACTTTTGGACGGCAGCCAAAACACAGTGGCAATTTTTAGAAATGTATAAAGGTTGTGACAACAAACGACGCTATCGCTTTAGCTTTCATCGCGTTTACATCACTTCTAAATACTACAATTTATCAATTTATTTACTACATTTTACTACATTTTACAATTTCAGTTCTCACATCATCAATTAGAAAAAAATTAGTTTTCTATTGAAATTTATTTGAAAACTGAATGTTTAAATAATTTTCAAGCATGAGATATTTTTCAATTCTATCTCAACAATGATCATCAGTTTGCTTTAATAATGCAACATAGTCCCTGGGAAAGTTGCCCCAATTGAAAATAGATTTTCCTAACCATCATAAAAACTGAAAAAAAAAAATACTAAAAACCCCTGATAAATCATAAGATCAGATTATCCATAAGATAGAGCATTTTGGCGCTAAACTAAAATTTGTCAAAAAAAAAAAGATAAAGAAAAAAAACTATTTTTAGTTTATGATTAGCATAAAATTGAATTTGTTGATGTATATGTTGCATCAGAATATGCTAGGAACTGTATTTATTATTTTTTTAAAGATCCGTTGGACATTTAACTGTATAAAAGGAAAAAAATTCCCGACGTGATGGAAAAGGAATAATCATACTGATTATGTAAAGGAACAGAAGAAATCATACAAATAAATTACACTTGAAAACAGTTTATCTGTAGATTGATTTATTATTGTAACAAAAATTCTTCATCTTTACATAAAAATTGATTAGCTTACAACAATGGATGCGTTTCAGAATATATGGATTTGAAACGAACAATGATTAAAGAAGACATGTTAAAACTTTTAATTTAAACATTTTAAAACTTTTTTTTTAACGTCGAATTTTGACGGCGCGTTTGGGGAGATGCAATGCACATGCGCATAGGAGTTGAATCGGTTGCATTATTACAGAGGGGGCGGGGGAGATGTATGCTTTATTTACTATGTTCTTTTATTGACTGAATATGAGATGAACGTAGGGATATATACTATTTGTGTGATACTTCATAGGTCCAGGATATTTTCTTTCTTGCCGTGGGGAATATGGCGGTAATATGAAACTGATTTGCATTATTACACAGTTGTTTACAGATTGTTTGTTTGTAGTTTGCATCGGAAATAGTACTGTAATTCACTGTGGGAAAAAACTTTTAAAATAAAATATTGGAAAGGCTGTTTCATACGCAAGCTTATTTTACTAATATTGTTATTGTAATTTTTTTTCCGTCAAGTTTTGACGGGTTCCATCTAGTATTTCTTTTAATTTTTCAAATGCCTGTACCAAACTTAAATGCGACATTTTTGCGTAATAGATCACTCAATGGTTTGGCTATTCGAGCGTAGTTTGGAATGAATTTACGAAAATAACCTGTTAATCCTAAATATGATTGCACTTGTTTTACCGTTCTTGGTTGTGGGAAATTTCGGACGGCTGATGTCTTCGATTCAGATGGCTGTATTGTCCCATCTTCAATCACATAACCGAGGAACTCTATTATTTTCTCTAAAAACTTGCATTTTTTGAAATTAAGCTCTAGCCCATATTCTGCCGCAACTTCAAGCACTCGTTTCAGTTTCTCTAAACCTTCTTCTTCAGTCTGCGATGGAATGATAAAGTCGTCCATATAAACAACTACAGTGCCGTCACGTAACAAATCTCTGAACACAGTGTTTACATATCTTTGGAACCAGTTTCCTGATGTACATAATCCAAAGGGGCATTTCAAGAACTCGTATTCTCCTTCGTGTGTCACGAATGCGGTGTATTTCCTACTTCTCTCCTCAATTTCAACATTAAAGAAACCATTCTTTAAATCAAGGGTCGTGAACACTTTCGATTTTTCTAATATATCTAAAACATCTGCAATTAAAGGTAATGGGAAACGATCTTTGATTATCTTCCTATTCAACTTACGATAGTCTATGCATAATCTATATGAGTTATCTTTCTTCCTGACTAAAACCACTGGTGCAGCGTAATCGGAAAAACTGCGTCTTATTATTCCTTCGCTTAACCACTGTTGAACTTGGTTTTCTATTACTTCTCGTTCTTTACAAGGAAATCTCCACGAACGTTCACAAACAGGTATTTCATCAGATAAAATTATGTTCATCCGTAATCCTATGTCTTTTGACTTATTTGATTTGTACTCCTTTACCAATTTATTTATTTATTTTCTTATTTTCAAATTTCCCACGTGATTCAATACAATTTCGTCATCATCTATGACACTCGCTAAATTAATCAAAAAATTACCTCTTGTATTATTATCGTTTGCAACTAAAATATTTTCATCACGTGAATTATCTATCGCTGACGCTTTCATTTCATCATTACTTCTGGCAGCATGATTCAATTTTATAACAGAATTCTTCAGAACTTCAATGTAACCTACTTGAATATCGCCACGTTTGCCAACGATTTTGATTCCTCTCTCGTCTATCGCCAACTTTAATTTGCTAATTACATCATATCCTATTAAAATATCATATGCAAGAGATTTCAAAACGTATAAATTTGCTGTTATTAGAAAACCATCAATACTAAATTCATATGAGAAATATCCTTTGGGGTAGACAACTCCATCTATACAGGACAAAGAGATATTATCTGAATATAATCTTGGCGATCCGATCTTTCTATAATATTCATAGCTCACTAAACTCACGTCACTTCCTGTGTGATTAGGACGTGTGCCTGTTCCCGGTTAATATCGATATCTATCATTCGATCTGCCTTGCGCTATTTTTGCTTTTGATTACTGCGCAATGCACACCTTTCTGATTTGATGATCGCCAATTTTGGCTCCTATAATATTGGCTGGAATTATTTATTTGAGTGCAATTTCCATTACTACATTGCGAAGCTACGTGGCCAAGGCCGTTACATTTAAAACACCTAATTTGTGCCTTATTCCTTTTGTTTAAATACGAAGGTTCATTCGCATTAGCTGTATTATCTATAAATTGTTTCTTTATTAAATTATCATCGCCTTGAGCTGGTAACCATGATTTTAAATTGCTATTTTACCGCATTTTTACTTTCCTATCTTCAAAGTGGTGTGACATTCTATTCATGGTTTTAACATTACGTCTCGCCGCGTCATAATCGTCTAGTTTACTTACTAAAACATCTACATTTTTAATTTTTGGAAGATCATCAATAAAATGCTCTTTCAATTCTATAGGTAACCTCCGCTTAATTTGATCTACTACGATTAATTCTTTTAAGGATTCATAATCGGATACTTTAAGACCGTTAATCCATTCTTCCAAATAATTTCTTAATTCAAATGCTAAATCGCGCCAAGTGGCTGAAGATTCTTCTTTATGTGACATTAATTTCTGCCAAAATTCTTCTGGCGTCATTTTGAAGCGTTTGAGAAGTAAATCTTTTACATAATCGTAATTGTTCGCCAATGTTTCTGGCTCTCTAGTTATAATATTGACGATTTCTAACGGAATTAAACTTAACAAGTGTGTGACCCAATTTTCTTTTATTATATTCATTCGAGTAATTTATCTTTCAAATAATGCTAAATATAGACTAATATCACTTTTTACATCAAAGTGAGGAATTAATTTAAGCAAATCTGGTTGCTTACCTGAACTAGCTATTGCAGGATCGTCGCTCACACTTTTCAAATTGCCTTGTAGCTCCATTTTTCTTAATTCGTATTCCAATTCAACTTTCTTTTCCTCTAATTTTCTATCTGCTTCTAGTCTTCTTTCTTCCTTTTCTGCTTTTAGTCTTCTTTCTTCCCTTTCTGCTTCTAATCTTCTTTCTTCCTTTTCTGCTTGTAGTCTTCTTTCTTCCCTTTCTGCTTCTAATCTTCTTTCTTACTTTTCTGCTTCTAGTCTCTCAGCGGCAATGACTTCGAGTCTAACTTTAATGAAATTTTCTTCATAACCTTCTGATTCGGTAATCACTTTTATTACATCAATAACTCTTGCACTCTGTGGTACAACTAGACCTAGTTCATCACATAATGTTACCAAGTCTGCTTTTCTTGCTCTATTAAGAGCTGACATCATTCAGCTACTTTAAACTTCAACTGAACAAAATATTATAGTATCGTATATCTTATTACGGAACCTTTATTCAAATAGTACTTTAGAAAACAGTTTCATGTTCATATTATCCCGGTACCAAACAGCTTTATATTCAAATAGTACATCAGAAAAACAGATTTTTGTTCCTATCCCGGCAACGAGACCCCAAAAATTGTTGTGGGATTATGACAACCAATATGTAGTTTCAATACAACAGAAGATTCTTCAAATATAATATAAACAAAAAGGTTTAATAAAATAACAGCATATACAAGTGAAGATTCAAATACAAATATCAAACAGGATTAGTATTTATGAACGTACCAACTTCCGTATTTTAATATAAACATTTGCAAGCTTCCCTGAGCATTGCGTCAAAAATCCATCAACTGCTATGGCTCAAATCTATGGAACAACCGCTCGTACTTCGTGCTTTTCTTGGTCTTGCGTGAACTCATCGCCTTAACTGCTGCACGTGAAAAGTAACAATTCATTGAGTTCATATTATTGTTGTTGTTACTTCTAATAATTCCCACATATATATTTAACTTTCTTCTAGATAAGAGACGTCAGTCCTTTAAAACCGTCATACGTGTCGTAAAAAATATTTTCACCCTACCTTCTTGGGCATCTTTAGTTTACTGACATTTCTTCATCTCCTCTTGATTTAATTCAAACTTTCCCGATCATTGAATTTTATTTTATACATTCCTGAGGTTGTTAAATAGCTGATTTTTTCTCAGTCTGTTCTTCAAAACCTCAGGAATATATAAAATAAATTCCCATGACAATGAAGGTAAAGAGGGTACATATATGAGCAAACGGAAAATAGAGGAAGGAGTTAAAGAACACGAAAAAGATATAAGATTAAATAAAGCGACTACAACCATTAGCCCTTCTAAACAATAAATCCCTAATACAGATACATTTTAAAGGAGTACAAAAACTTGCAAATTATAACAATTTAAATTTCACATTAATGCGTAAAGCTATTGAGATTAGTGCAGAAAAATCAGATATATACAATGATGTATTGCACGTTACAATCGACAACAGATGGCGACGTATGACATCTTTTAGATTTTAGATAGACCGAGAAAGTTCGAATTAAATCCAGATGCGATGAAGAAATGTCAGTAAACTGAAGATGCCTACGACGGTAGGGTAAAAATATTTTTTATGATACATTTGACGATTTTAAACCCTTCAGGGGCAAAGTACTCTTAGAGCTAAAATATTGAAATGCTTGATTGACACCAGGATTCACAAACGAATTTATTTTAAAATAAGTAAAAGCTTTCCTTCATGTACCTTATAAATTCGAAATTTGATAATAAAATTCTGGTGTCAATATGGCATTTTAGGATTAAAATTAAGTGATATATATAATATACCGGCGCCCTTCAAGGGGTTAAAGGACTGACTTCTCCTATCTGGAAGAAAGTAAGTATATCTTTTTTTAAGAAAAATATATCTACGTAAGTTCTATGTAAGAAAAATTGTTTTAATGTAAGTAAATAGGTAATGCGAAGTAAAAACTATATGTTTAGATATGACATTATAATAAATGACTTAAAAACGAAAAGTCTATTATTTCATAATTATAACCTTTCATTATTTTCTTGGCAGGAGCACTTTCTAATCTATAAAATTTGAACTAATTATATTCTTTCATTAAATACAAAATCTTGTATTACTGTGTATAATAATCTGCAAACCGCAAATATTTCCGATGCTTTTTTTTTTTTTTTTTAATAGCGTTTTACTTTTGTTCTGCATCTTTGAAATACTCAATATGATAAAATGGTCGTTTATGAGTTTCTTGCATCAAATGTGATTATCATTATTACATAGATTTGAATTTATCTAAACTGTCAATTAAGTTTCCTTATGAGATACGACGCCCCACCAGTGGCTGAGAGGTTCTGCTCTCAAAGTTGGTAGACAGGATGTGCTGGGTTCAAACCCTTGTCGCGCTCGTCGACCTAACCATTCAGAGTTTTCCGTGGTTTTCTTCGAACGTTGCGTAAATACGTGTTAGGATCCCTTAGAAAGACCCCCCACGGAGGGCAATACCTCCACCGGTCTATATACCTAGCGCAGGTAATCGGCCGTAACAAATAACCAACCTTATGAGATACAAATTTTTTTTATCCAATGTTAATCCTATCGCCATACATTTCATTCGTAATTTTCAAATGTCATCAGAAAATTTAAAATTATAATTTAATTTTTCTATGCACTCTTCTTAAAGAAAGTCCTTTACTTTTTTTTTTCTTTTTCTTTCTTTCTTTTTTTTTTTTTTTCTTTTTTTTTTCTTTTTTTTTTTTTGACAAAATAATTAAAAATATATACTTAATTTTATTATAGGTGCTGTAAGTCTATTGACGGCTCATCAGCTTCCCTAAGAGTTTAATATTTAAAATATAAAATTTATATATTTTAAAATATTTTGTCAATTAGACAGCAGAAAGACATGATTTAAAAATATTACAAAAGAAACAAATAAATAAAAACTTTGTAATTTATCAATGTTAAATCTGAATATATATATATATATATTCCGTAGCTCAATTTGAGGTCTGACTATTATCGAGCGTTAGTATGAAATTCTAGAAATAGAATTTTAACCAAAACAATCATTTAAATTATTTCTTTAAATCTCATTATATCATTCTTAAGGGCTTGAATATAATAACATATGTTTTATGTCAGAGAAAAGCATATAAATATATTTAAAATTCAAGCAAATATATTTTTGATACAATTCAGCATTACTGCAAGAAACGTAAAGACGAAAAGCAATGTGCCGTGTAAATTATGTACTGATTGTTTATCGAGTACACTCGTTGGAGTCCATAATGCTATTTTCAAAGAGTAATATTTGCCTTATTCAATCACTAAAAAATTTTATAAAAATTACAAAAGATTAGGCTATTAGGAAATAGTGGCACAAGAATCATGCCAACAACGATCCCGAAATATTTTTTGCATATGCAAAACAAGTAATATATATATATATATATATATATATATATATATATATATATATATATATAAACAAAAAAAAAAAAAATTGAAAGTCAATTCTTAACTTAGGTCTAAAAGAAATTTTTTTTCCAGCGCTCTACACGCTTCGCCACTGACGGTATTTATATTCTGCTAAATATCTTATATAAGAGAAATTTCTTTCCGTCCCATGCGAGGTTCCAATCCTTGGACCTTGTGGTTACGAGCTCAGAGCTTAACTCACTGCGCTATCAAGACTTGTGAGTGAGTGCTTTTAAATGGAACTAATGTCTGAAATAAGTCGCCTGCGTGTTGATATTTTTTCTCCCATATAAAACTAATTAATTAAATTTAATTAATGAATTAATAGTTGAAAAAACTGTATTAACATCAAGTGTCATCCACTACAAGTTTTAAAAAATGTATTTGAACTTGAGTGGATGAATAAAAAGTATTAACGATTGAAAATTTGAACAAGATATATAAATATATATAGGGAGAGTGTGAACTAACAGTAGGAATTGACAAAAAATATATTTAGCTTTTCATTTAACGAGAAATTTGTCTCAATTGTACAAAATACTATTTTATTCAAGAGTTAAAAAACGAGTATTTTTAAACCAAACAACTAACAAAACGACAATAAAATATCTTACTAAATCTCTTAATACTTGTGTTGAATCTTTTTCAATTGAAATATATATCTTTAGTATCAAAATATTCTTTTAAGCCTCTGTTTTTGCACATTTAAAATCTTAAAAATAACACACGAACATTGCGTTCAAAAGTTTCAAAGCGGGTATTTTTATTCCAGAAGATAAAAATTCACCATTCCCTTAACGTTTCTTTCATTTTTTTCCCCATTCCTAGCACGAGCCAGAGACTTTTCAAGGTAAATATGGCAGGTAAATTCCCTCAATAAATAAAAAAAACGTGAAAAACTATAAAAAAGCAAAATGTTTCTACGCCACTTTTCCTCATCTTATTGTTCAACACATAAAAAGACAGGACATATGAAAAAAAAATAGTACCATACAAAGAAATGACAGTTTCTCGATTCTTTACTGCTGTTACTATGGTAACGAAGACAGTAGCTGTGTATATAATGTCAGGTCAATTCAAGATCCATATATTGGGCATAAATAGAGGTAGTTCTAAGAATTTATACTGAGGTAGAGGATAAACATTATACGTATTGATAGCCTTAGTCTTATAAATACCTTTCTATTTGTACATGGTTTAGATACAAAAAAAAAATATGAATATATATTTTCTTTGTTAAACGATAAACAGTGTTTTATTGTCCGGAATTCTTTTTCTTTATTGATTCTCAGTTGATTATAGACATTACTTCTGGTTGGTTTAATATACAACAAAAGCTCTATTAGGAATTATGTTCTCAAATATAATAATCTAATATTTTCTTAATGCATCTGCTTTTGAAATTCAAAACGATTATTTTCTTTTTATCTCATCCAAAGGCTTTTCATGTTGATAAGGTTTATTGGCGCATGTCATGCAGTTTAAGATCATAAAGAAAGGAAATTGAGTTAATGTCTGCGAGAGAGATGACTCAATTTAAAAGGACAAAGTAAATAAATGTTTAACATGGATGTAATAGATTGTATTCCTATTTCTCGATAATTTAATTACAGATACAACCTTGAGCAAAAGGAAGAATATTTCATATATTACAAATTAATTATATGCAGCATTTTTACTTTATGTTTTAAAAATAATTGACACAATTTTTAAGGATTGAATTTAAAATTTGACATTTTCTATGTTTGTGTACGACGAAAAAAAAAATTTTTTTTAACAATTTAAACCCGGAATCCAATTAAAGCTATCTATTTCATAAAAAACTTTTTTTATATGTCGAATATTGTATTTGATTGTAAAAATAAAGGACTCTTATAATAAGTGTGTTAGAAAGGGCGCCAGTATTTTATGGAAAAAATGTCATTAGACAGCAATAGTTTCATGTTTCTATGTTATTGAAAAAGACAAGCAATTTTCATTTTCAAAAACAAATTAGAATTCGTGGATTACATAACTTCACTTTCGTTTCAGAAAAATCTAGAACATACGACTGTTAAAAAAAAAAAAAAAAAAAAAAAAAAAAATCAGTGAAAAAATGGAAAATGTACTAGCAGCAAAGCTTTTTTATCCATTTTTTCACAAAACTCCCGTTTTGGTATTTCTCATTTTTCAAGATGGAAATTTTCCGTTATTCAAGATTGGAAATTTCTATTTTCAGAAAAAAATATGAGGAATAGCGCAATATGAAAAATTAATCTATATAACAATATATACACTTATATATTCACATTTATATACAGAAAACGTATTTGTATTGAATATTATCACATACAATTTTTAACGCCTTACCTTTCACAGGTTTCTAACGAATACTGGCCATTAGAAGGTCAATGCTCAGTCCGCTACACCAAATGACCACATCCAACGATTTGGTTAGAGGCTAAAACATCAATTATGAAAATTTAACTGGATATTTTTCGTTTTCACTCAGACTAAAAGGAATATTTTGTCTATCTTGGAAGGAAGATTTTTATTAGGTAGCTTTCAATGCAAAAAAGTATAAAGCTGCCTATTGCAGCCGTTCGGAAGAAAGCAGATCCAGAAAATTTCAATATATTTTCACTGATCATGACCCCCATTCCCCAAAACCACCCTTTGTTCAAATGTTGATATATATATATATATATATAGATAGATAGATATAGATATAGATATATCCATATATATATATCTGACCTATGTCATACGATAACACTCGTATCTTTAAATCATTTTCGATGAAACTAATTGTGTGTATTAAGCTCACCAATGTCTCGACCGAGTTCGTTGGCCAGCTTGATCAAGATGGCTTTCAAGATGGCGGCCACTTAAATATTTAAAACTAAAATAAATATGCAAAAAAGTTAAAAATTCAAATTTATACTCAAATTTAATAATTAAGAGTTAGGCCTTGATACAAGGATTCCAGAGCACTTTTTGTTTTACCTCTGTCTTAAAAAATGGCTGAGATAGAGCAGTTTGAAATTCTAGGGTGGCTGACATTTTGAAACAAGACAGCACATTACAAATTCCTCGCACATTATTATCTTTCATTGTTGTAATCATTTTCTCAATCATACGCATAAAACTATATATTCATATACTATATATATACATTATAAAATTATCTATTCATATCTGCTAGTGTCAAATTCTCGACAAGCTTGGCGACACTTCGCAAAGTATCGCTAAATTTGGCGACCAAAAATAAGTCTCATAAATGATAAATTTTGAGAACTAAGGCAAATAAATGCTTCTTCTATTTTATTCTTAAAATTCACTTAAAATACTTCATGACAGTAAAAGAAAGGTAGATAAGATTTATCTTACCTGTTGATTCCGCGAAGGTGTGGTAAGTATTATCCAACTTGAGAATAAATCCAATGGCACTATTTAATCACTTTTTCATATCAATGATGAGAATAAAAACATGATATCTTGTCTGAATAAATATTTCTTCAGGATATATTTTCTAATTTAAATATTTAATTACTATTAAAAGAAAAAAAAGGTTAATTTACATTATTAAATTTACATCACACTATAAAAAAAAGTTAAAACATATATTTTAAGAGAAGTGTTCAGCAGGTCTGCATTTAAAACAGGTTACTCAGAGACTAAAGTATATTAGTTCTTGGATGAGAGAAAACACAGTCAAGTCTACGTCATATAGCCTTGAATTCTCGAGGTTACACGTGTATGTTATTTAATGAGAATCTCACGGAAAACAGAAAAAGTACTTTGTCAGCACACGTGTTTCGTTTCACCAGCTTGAAATCGGATGGATGAATAGTCAGTCTCACGATACTAGATGAAATGTTTATATCAGAAATCACTTTCCTAACACCCCTGCTTGATTTCTGAAGTATAAATGTTCTTGAGTTTTAAACCTATTCTGTGTTTTGTAAAGTCAGGCTTGGGAAGGGGTTTCGTTAGAATGTCAGCTGTCATAGTTTTGGTTGGGCAATATTGTAGTTCAATTATCCCCTTTTCCTTAAGATCTTTTATACTGTTGTATTTTATATCGATATGTTTAGTTTTCGAATGATGTTTATAATTTTTAACCATATTTATACAAGGTTGATTATCTTCGAATAAAGTTATGGGCAAATTTTGTTGTGGATCAAGGTCCTTTAGAAGATTGATTATCCAAACTGTCTCTTGTGCTGAAGTTGCTGCTGAGATGTATTCAGCCTCAGCGGATGATAAGGCAACTGAATTTTGTTTCTTAGTTGACCAGGAAATTGTTGTATTTCCTAATTTACATAAATTTCCCGTTGTTGATTTACGGTCATTTTTATCCCCTGCCCAATCGGAGTCAGCATATGTTGTTAGAATTGGATCGTTTTCTTTACTAATAATTAGCCTTAGTTCTTGTGTTGTTTTTAAATATCTACCGCTTTAATGCGTTACAATCCTTTTCTCTGGGTTTTTCGTTTCTACGACTCAAAATGTTCACAGCGGCGGCTATGTCTGGTCTGGTTATTGTAGCTATATATAACAATGTTCCAATAACTTGCCTATATTTACTGTTATTAGTAAGTAAATTTTCCTCATCAATTATGTTTAAGTACCCGGGTTCCATCGGAGTATCACAGGGTTTCGCTTCCTTTAAATCGAATTTTTCGATCAGTTCTTTTATTTTGTTTCTTTGATCAAGTGCGAAATTTCCTTCTTTACTTCTTTTTATGTTTATCCCCAGATAATAATTTACAAATCCTAAATTTTTGACTTCATATTCCCTTTTTAATTGTTCTATTATTTCATTTATTTCTTTAGTTTCCCCTGAAATTAACAAATCATCAACATATATAATGATATATGTTGTATTATTCTTTAATTTTCGTGTGAAGAGACATGGATCGGAGGTGCTTTGCACAAAACCAAGTTTAGTTAAACTTTCTTCTAATTTAATGTTCCATGCTCGTGCGGATTGCTTCAATCCGTAAATTGATTTTTTTAGTTTACAAATTTATTTTCCTCTCCCGGTATTACATGCCCTTCTGGTTGTGTCATATAAACTTCCTCTTCTAAATTTCCGTGGAGGAATGCAGTTTTGATGTCTATATGATTTACATCAAGATTTTTATACGCTGCACATACTAGAAAAGCTCTTATTGTAGTATACGTTACTACTGGAGCGAAGGTTTCAAAATAATCGGTTCCGTATTTTTGAGAAAAACCTTTGGCTACAAGACGTGCCTTATTTTTTTCTATTTCATTATTTTCATTATATTTTTTCGTGAATACCCATTTATTCCCAATAACTTTTATTCCAGGTGGTGGATCAATTAGTTCCCATGTTTTGTTTTTTCTTAATGACTTAATTTCTTCATTAGTCGCTTCGTACCATTTGTTTCTATCATATGGGTTTTCGATTTTCACTATATCTTTCCACTCTGTTGGTTCAATATTTTCTTTTTGTATTTTAGTAATATAAGAGAATCTATCGGGCGGAACTCCCCTGTTTGATCGTTGAGATCTTCTAGGTTCGTTTTCGTTTAAATTTTCCTCATTGTCTGTTTGTTTATCTTCCTGCATGTCTATAAAGAATTTTGAGGAATCTCCCCCTGCTTTTTCAGGTTGTTTCTGAACTTCTAATTCTTCTCTCATATCAATGTTTGATTTTTTTTCATTTTCATTTGAATTAGAGTTTTCTATAAATTTCACAGTTCTTGCCCTTATTACTTTATTATTAATCCTTTTGATCTATTATCATAACCGATAAATGTACCCTTTATTGCTTTATCATCGAGTTTTCCTCTTTGGGATTTATCGAGATAAGCATAAGCTTTGCAGCCAAATACTTTTATGTTTGATAAATCCAGTTTTTTGTTTGTCCATAGCTGGTATGGAGTTGAATTGTGTGACTTCTTTGGAAGTCTATTTAAAAGATACACAGTTGTATTTAAAGCTTCGGCCCAAAATTTATTTGTAAGCTGGGCTTCCGATAATAGGCATCTTGTCATTTCGACTAAAGTCCTGTTCTTTCTATCCGAAACACCGTTCTGAGGTGCACAATGCGGAATAGTGAACTGGTGATGAATACCTTCATATTTTAAGAATTTTTCGAATTCTTCGCTAGTGTATTCACCCCCATTGTCTGATCGGATTTCTTTAACTGTGCGACCGAATTTATTTTTCGTTACGGCTACATATTCTTTTACTTTGGTAACTACCTCACTTTTTTCGATAAAAGAAATACCATAGTAAACCTACTATAATCATCTGTGAATGTGAGAAAATATTTCTTCCCTCCTATACTTTCTGTTTGCATCGGACCACATACATCCGTATGCACCAGATCGATCGCCTTCTTAGCTCTGTTCTCACTCTGTTTTGGATACGGTGCATTTGTGAGTTTACTCTTTATGCAACTCTCACAAATTATGTCATGTTTGCAATTTTGAATTTCTAAACCTGTTGCTAAATTGTTCGATAACAGTTGTTTAATTGAATTAACATTTCTATGACCTAATCTCTTATGCCAAAGCTCAATGCAGTTTTTATTCTTGCATTGTTCAGCAAAATTGACATATATTTCTTGCTTAGGTTTGTATAGGTCAATTTCATATAAATTTTCTCACTTTTTTCCTTCTAAGAGAGTTTTTCCATTATAGGATAAGTTACAGGTGTTATTTTCAAACATGAATTCATAACCGTGCTTTGTGGCTTTCGTAACCGACATTAAATTTGATTGAATATCAGGGACATATAAAACGTCTTTTAAAGTTATGTCATTTGATTGTGTCCGTAATTTTATTGTACCTGTCCCGTGCGATTCTAGTGTTGTTCCGTTTGCTATCGTGACAGTATTTTTGTTGTTATTGTCAATGTCAACAAATACATTTATGTCATTACAAATATGTGAACTGCTTCCAGAATCGACAATCCAAGTAGATTTAGATTCATTATGTGCAATTAATGATAATTGCTTTTGAGACACTGTATTTTCTAAAGTGTTTTGATTTTCTTCGCTTTTACTCCCTTGAATTTGTGTGTTTGTTTCTGCTTTTGTTTCCGGAGTAAAATTACTTGCTTCAAAGCATAAAGACGAATTTTGTCTGTATTTTTCATTTGTTTGGTTCTTAGAATTTTTATTCTTCAGAAACCAACAATTTTGTCGCACATGGTTTTTTCTTTTGCAATTTGTGCAAAAAAGGTTTTGTTCTCTTTTTGGATATGTCCTAGTGTTTTGTTTTTGTTTATTAAAGGTTTTGTATACATTTTCATGCGATGAATTGGAGCTTTCTTGTCTCCTTTGAAATTCATCTGTAAGTTTTCCTTTTATAAATTCAGAGTTTAATTCTGTCTCTGATCGGGCCTCTAATGCCGTGATCAAAGTATCATAGCTAGGTGGAAGGGAGCACAACAAAAGTGCAGATAGATGAGGGTCCTTAATCTCTTCTCCTATAGACTTTAACTTATCAGCGGTTTCTAATATTTTAACTATATGGTCATTCATATTACCATTTTCAGCTAGTTTTATACTATACAATTTTCTCAGTAAATATAATTTACTAGATAAATTCGCGCGCTCATGTATTGTTTTTAATGCTAACCATGTAGCTTTAGCTGATGTTTCGTTTTTTATATAAATCAGTTGGGAGTCTTCTAAGCTCAAATTTATAATAGCCCTAGCTTTATTGTCTTTTTTCGTCCAATCGCCTGTTAAGGGGTTTGGCGGATCATCAGTTATCTGGTTGATTAAATCCTCTCTCATTAATAACATTTCTAATTTAAACTTCCAAACCGCGTAATTGTTGGAGTTCAGTTTATCAATGTTACATATTTCTTTCGTATTTGAAGCCCTTATGTTGTATTTTTATTAATTTTATTAATACCTTGATTTAAACTTGTTTTTATTAATCCTTAAACAACAATAGTTTATTATTTAAAATATAGTTATTGATTTTATTTCTCTTTCTTATTAGAGAGCGGTTTTGCCTTGTTCAATCCTCGGCACTCATAATCTGATAAATTTTGAGAACTAAGGCAAATAAATGCTTCTTTTATTTTATTCTTAAAATTCACTTAAAATACTTCATGACAGTAAAAGAAATGTAGATAAGATTTATCCTACCTGTTGATTCCGCGAAGGTGTGGTAAGTATTATCCAACTTGAGAATAAATCCAATGGCACTATTTAATCACTTTTTCATATCAATGATGAGAATAAAAACATGATATCTTGTCTGAATAAATATTTCTTCAGGATATATTTTCTAATTTAAATATTTAATTACTATTAAAAGAAAAAAAAAGGTTAATTTACATTATTAAATTTACATCACACTATAAAAAAAGTTAAAACATATATTTTAAGAGAAGGGTTCAGCAGGTCTGCATTTAAAAAAGGTTACTCAGAGACTAAAGTATATTAGTTCTTGGATGAGAGAAAACACAGTCAAGTCTACGTCATATAGCCTTGAACTCTCGAGGTTACAGGTGTAAGTTCTTTAATGAGAATCTCACGGAAAACAGAAAAAGTACTTTGTCAGCACACGTGTTTCGTTTCACCAGCTTGAAATCGGATGGATGAATAGTCAGGCTCATGATACTAGATGAAATGTTTATATCAGAAATCACTTTCCTAACAATAAATGAAGTCAACATGGCTATAGCTGACTAATTTGGCAAATTTCTTATTCAAATTCAGTATTAACGAATCTTTTGCAAACGGTTTCTTTGCATTTTAGCTTGCTGTTTTCGAGAAACATTAGCTAAAATTTTAAAACGAAGATATAGGAAAGCTACCTTTTCCTCCCGGTATAGACCGGAAGGACTTTTTTTAATATTCAACGAGTAAGGATATAAACGAAATTTTCCATTTATTTCAGGAAATACCGATTCCCCTCAAAACAAGAAAGTTTCAGTTAACAGACAGGGATTTCACATAAAATCAAATACTGATTTTTTTCATACTGATTTTTTTTTTTTTTTTACACTGAAGATAAGTTTTATTTAAAGGGGAAAACCATTTTGGTCTGTACAAAATCTCGAAATGTTTTTCTTGTTGCTTAAAGGATTCTTTACACGCAAAAATCATATTTTATTAGACAGAAATTTATGTCGAAAATAAAAGAACACTTTGGAGCTATAGCAATAGAGCGCGCCATAAAGATTTTAAATAACGGAATTTTTAAGCGCATTTTATTTTCAGAACAACATTATTAAAATCGGTCTACACTCTAGTTTTGCAATTTTCGATCAAATAACTTGATCTTTTTTTTAATTAATTGTCACGCATTTTTCTAGTAAAATGTTTATGAATTTTTGGAAATATTGATATCGCGCTTTTTTGTATAACTTTAAATGACGAAATTTTTGGTTGAAAAATTCCCTTTTACTTTGAATTAATGCCATTTCATAAAAAAATCATATTTTTAAAAACGTATTTCACTAGCTTTTGCTCTAAAAAACTGTTTTCTTTTTTTCTCATTGTCCTTGTGTTAAGTTTACGATGAGTTACTTATGACGAGTACAGCGTCTCTATCAATCAACTTTTAAATAGTTTGAAAAAATTTGAAAAAAAAAAAAAGAATCATCACAAAGAATCATCAGAAAGCACATTAAATCCTATAGATAAATCAACATGGATCAAATTTCACTAAAATATTTATATGTTTATTATGAATTAAAGTAAAAATATATGCATAGAGAATATGGTAATATTATCCAATAATGTTTATAGTAATTCTTTCTAAATCGCATTGCAGAATCGGAAGTAATATTGTTGTATGTGCAATACGAATTTAGTGAAACTAAAAATTCCTTGATAATATTTTTCAGTTTGGAACTAGAGTATTGGGTCGGTACGGGTAAAAACTATATACTATAATTTTTACCCGTACTCTACGGGTAAAAAACCCGTAGAGTACGGTTGGAATGTACCCGACCCGAACCCGAAAATTTCATTTGAAGTGAACCCAAAACCCGACAAAAAAATTTCCTCGCCCCACAACCCGACCCGAACCCGCAAAAATAATTTTCGGCGACCCGCAACCCGACGTATTTCAATCCGCACCCGACCCGAACCCGCAATGAAAGGACAATAAATCATGTTTTAATGCTATTATGAAATGTAATGTAGAATTATATCTCTAATACCAATTTTATATTTTATGTAGAAAAATGAACAAATATATATTCCTTAATATTCAAAGATAGTGAAACATCTGAATAGCAGACACCTCGGTATCGTAGAATAGATTCCTGAATTGGGTCGGGTTGTTTCTAATTTTGTTTTCGGGTCTTGGTGACTTTTCTTTCTGCGTGTCCGGTTCACCCTAGAATAATTCTTCCGGGTCATATATAGATTTTTTGCAAGTCGGATTTTTGGGATTCTCACAAAAGGTTTGAACAGAACTATGTTTCAGATGGAAAGAAATACGCATTTGAATATGAATGAGTATGTAAACAATTTACTGCATGAGGAAAAATAAAATGTATATAAGGAATGTAATCATAGACTTTTCTTTCTATACGGTGCAGTTAAGAACCATTTTATTCTTTTTCACAGAATATGAAAAACATTCAAAACATTTCATTTATGATCTACTCAAAAACACATGTATCGAATTTGTGATAGTTTATGCACACATGCACCATACAAAATCTACATGTGCGTAGATATGGAGGTGCCCACTATTCTAAGGTATAAGCATACCAATATACAGTAGCGCTCAAAAGTATTTTGACAAGGACAATAATTGGGCTAATTTAATACAAATAAAAGACACAAATATACAACTATTTTTTATTGGAAGAAACTTGATTTGTCTACATATTTTTGTAAAAGAAATTGTGGTTTGATAGCAAAATTACAAAATCAAACTAAAAATAAAGAACATGATTGATCAAAAGAATTTTGACACTGTAATTAAATGAAATTTTTAACACTTAAACATCATTTTTATTTTTAAATGAATCAATATTTAGTAGCATATCCATTAGCCTTTATAACAGCCTCACAACGAGCCGGCATCGAGTCGACTAACTTCTGTATTCGATCCAAAGGAATTTTTTCCCACTCCTTCTTAAGAGCTTGAAATAAAGCCTCTTTATTCGAATAATTTTTACATCTTATTCTGCGATCTAACTCCTCCCACAGATGCTCTATGGGATTTAGATCAGCACTTTGACTTGGCCATTCGAGAACTTTAACTTTTTTACTTTTCAAAAATTCAGTTATGTGCTTGGACTTGTGTTTTGGATCATTATCGTGTTGAAAGTACCACCCAGGTGGCATGTTCTCTTTACCATAGGGCAGCATTTGCGTCTTTAATATATTCACATACATAAATCGATCCATATTCCCTTCAATGCGAACTAGCGGTCCTACTCCATGGCGTGAAAAACAGCTCCAAACTATAACACTGCCACCTCCATGTTTGATGGTGGGCACTTGGTATCGGATATCATATTTTTTGTTAACAGGACGTCGAATGTACTCAATCCCATCAGATGACACTAAATTAAATTTGCTTTCGTCGCTCCACAAAATACGAGACCATTCAGAACTCGTCCACAGTTTGTGCCGTTTTGCAAACGCAATTAGTACCTTCTTGTTTTTTGTAGATATAAGAGGCTTCTTTGTGGGTCGACGGCCGTGTAATCCATAAGATATTAGACGACGTTTGACAGTTGAAACATGAATATCCGTGTCGTAATTTTCTTTCAGCTCGTTTTTTATTGCTACTGCCGACTTACGAACAACACTAGCGTATAGTCTTTTTATTATGCGATCAACAGTAGGAGTTGTTTTTTTCGGACGACCACCTCGGGACTTGTTTTTGATAGTCCCTCGTTTATTGAACACTTTATTACATATACTAACAATCTGCCGAGACACGTTAAAATTACGTGCAACTTCTGCTTGTGTTTTTCCTTGTTTTAGGGCGGTTATAACAGCTTTTTTAAAGTCACTGGTATATTCTTTCACCTTCGGCATGTTCAGAGAATCACAATAAACTGATATAAACACAAATAAAATAATACTACAACCGACACTTTGGAAAACTCGAAACAAAATGACTTGTCAAAATACTTTTGAGCACATGATATGACATGTTTGTGATTCAGCGCCTACTGTGACAAACAAGTTTAGACTTGTTATTTACTTATTACCTGCAATCACATCATACTTAACAATAAACTAAAACGTTTTTTATTTAGCACTATGTAACGCGTAATAATAAAGAATTTCTTGTTGTCAAAATACTTTTGAGCGCTACTGTATAAGTGTCAGGAATTGAAAAAGTGTTAATAGAGGTGTCCGCTTTTCGGGAGCGTCCATTATGTAGGTCTTCTACTATATATATAAAACACAAACGGAAATTTCGTTCCGTTCCTTTATAACTCGTTCTGCTGAATGTAATTTGTTAGAACTTGCACTGTTGGATAGATAATTTTTCAGGGAAGATTTTAGTATATAATATATAGTTCTATGTAGATTAGTTATAGAATTATGATGAAAAGTTCTGTTATTTTGGACGATAAGGTTACCATAGGTCATTTGTTTGGCGACCATTATCGTTGGCGAAAGAATTGAAACGGCTATATTAGAAAATAATGAAAATACATAGAAAAATAAAATAAAAATTCTGTTGTTAATTTTATTTAAAATTCCCCCCCGCAAAAAAAAGGAAAAGAAAAGAAAGAAAGAAAAAGCTGTTTTAATTAGGGATAATATTATAAAGCGAAACTATTTAATTTAAACCACAAAGGAATGTTTGTAATGCTTAAAAATATTTAAAATGAATGAGATTAGAATTAAGTCAATATTTGGCGATTTATCGTTTGCATTAGGTTAACAAAAATGCATCTGATAATTTGATTAGATAAAATATGAGTGACATTTTTTTTCTTTCTGTTAATTTTTCATGTGACTTACAGGAGAAACTAGCAGATGTAATTGTAAAAATGACTGCATTTATCAGTTACATGTTATTTGCTTAATTAGAATTAGAATTTTACTTTTGCAGCCAAACAATGTGATTTTAAGCCAAAAATGCATAAGCGTGACATTAGCTTGAGCGATATTAACCATAATAGTGTTTTTTCGTGCATACAAGATGGAGTAAATTTTTATATTCAAATGCAAATTATATAAATAGCAGCTATTGCTAAAAATATGGGATCAAATATTTAAATTTTAGTGAATGTCTGCCACTCAAACACATATTGTAAAATAATTAAATTTTAGACACTTAAAAATTAACTACGGAAACATGCCGGTTTGTTTTCACCAAACATATGATTTTTATAGCCTCGAACCTTGTAAGATAATGTGTATAAATTTTTTACTAACAAAAATATAAGAACTATTCTAACTACTCCTTATACCATTCGTTTAGATATAATGCTTTGCATTTCAAAATAATATATAAAGACACACGTGATTAGATTTTCGTTTAACACTGATTTTAGTTATATTGAAGTTTTGTATCATGGGACATAACGAGTTAGCTATAAGTAATATTATTTTTACAAAACTTGTATGTACTGGGTGCTTACAATATTTATTATTAGTGTTAAAATGTTACAAATTTGGGGAATTTATCTTAGACTTCGATTTAAAATCGGGCTTTACCATATTTTTGAACGAAAATTACATAGTAAATGTATCAGAAAAATAAGAATTTGATGAAATTTATAAATAATTAATATTTTTATCAAAGTTTAAGTAAGTTGTGACAAGACTTTTATATTTAAGTGATTGGTGTAAAGTATATTCAAGCTATGACAAAAGACATGAGGTGGTGGATACTAGACAAGTTCAAACAAGTAAAGCAAGATAAGCGAACGATGACTCACCCAAATAGACGTGCCACACAAAAACAAGTTTGGACAAGTCAACCAAGATAAGCGAGTGATGACTCATCTAAATAGACGTACTGCATAAAAACAAGACTGGACAAGTTTAGACAAACACATGATGACGTCATTCAACAAGTTTAAACAACCAAACAAGGAGCCAGCAGCAAACGGTTGTTAGCAAGGTAGAGAGAAGCAAGAATGACTGAGCGAGTGTAAGTTGGATTTAAAGTTTATTCTTATCACACACCTGAAGACTACTAACGCCTCTAGCGGCGATTGCAGCGCCCCCTAGCAAAGATAAGGGAGAAACGTTAGTTGAGTGAAGACTAGCACCCAAAGTGGACGTGTTTTTCGGTAAGTGTTAATTTCTGTTTTGTTTCTGAAAGGTGTTTTGTGGGAAAGGTAATCGAGTTGTGTATAGTAATTAAACTTAAAAGTTGGCAAAGAATTTAAAGTCGAACAAATTTAACGAATTTAAAGTCGAATTTAAAGTCGTTAGTGTAAATGTCTATGTTTTTCTGCGCATATGCAGATATAGAGTATATAGTTGATATGCACCAGTTGGTTGAGAGGATAAACAGTTAGATCATAGTCTCTCAATAGTTAAAAGTAAAAAGTTAATTTTGATTAACTTGAAGACTTTAAAAAATGTTAATTTAAAAACTATATTTTTGTTTACTTTTTATTGTTTTTTTAACTTTTCAACATAACTTATTTTTTTTTTGTTAACTTTTAACATTTATAAACTTTTTGTTAACTTTAATGTTTTTAAGCTGTTTTGTTAACTTTATTTTATTTTATTTTATTTTATTTTATTTTTGTTAACTAATAATTTTTTCAAAATTTTTTTCTAACGTGGATATTTTTTTTTTCAATAGTTTAATCTTTTTTGCAATTGTTGAAATTTTTGAATTGGAATATACAAAAAAGTTAAATTACATCTCTTCACTTAAAAGTTCGATTAGATAAAAAACTAATAAATTCACACAGAGACACTTTGTAGAAATAAACACACACAGATCTTTAACAAAACAAATCATTTATTTTGTCTTAAACAATTCATTATAAACAGTTTGTTCATGAAGCTTATGTACAAAGTGTTCACTAACACTATAAACTCCATTCAAAAACGTTGAAATTATATAATCGAAATCGATGAGCATTAACAAAGCTTCACCTAGTTGATTAAATTTTTCCTTATTATTAAATGCGAAGCATGAGTGAAGGCTTTGACTTGCATGTCGAAAAATACATCCTGTACATTCATACAACTGGTTAAGTATTGTTACCATATTATTCTCGATACACGTATTAAGTTTAGACCATAACACAGGTTCTTTTTCTGTGGATCTGTTACTCACCACACATTTCTGCTTAATGAGAAAGGGTAATAGTTTTGTGTACATATGTTGTAAAAGTACAGTATTTAAGTATGAGGTACTTTCTTTTAATTTTTCCATTTGTTGTTCGTTTAAGTCAACATGAGAAAAATTCTTCAAATTTTTAATTCGCATCATAGAATCTTGATTTAACACTAAAATCGTGTTATTAGAAACAAAGGATGCACTTTTGTATCTTAAATTAAATGCAAGGATTTTATATTGAAACTCATACCAGCTATGAATATCCATATTAACTCCGTTTTTGGTTGGGATTTCTTCATTAGTAGATACATTGCGTTTAAATTCTCGTATATGTATAGAATATTGTTTATTTTTTAACTTCAAAGTTAAGTAGAAACAGTCACTTAGTTCTTTGTGAAACACATTGGAATTGTATAATTTGTCCCTTTTAGTGGACCTTTTAGTGGACCCTTTTAGTGGCATCCTATAATGTTATAAGTTCAATAACCACTTAATTCTTGCACAATGATTTAGAAAGTCTTACCTATCAGAAGTTCGTACATTTGTAAGTAAAAATCTTTATTACTTTTGTATCTATTGCTTTTATAAATAATATTTTACTTATCAAATTGCTTAATTTCTAAATGATGTATTCTAAAACGCTTTTTATGTCTTATGTGTATAAAGTCTATATAGGTCACTCTAGGGGTTATCCTAAGGGCTCCTAACTCGTATTGACAAGGTTCGAAGAAAACTCCGAACGGTTAGGTCGACGAGCGCGAGAGAAGTTTAAACCCAAACGTCTAGTAGCTTTAAAACCAGAACCTCTCAGTCACTGGTCTTATGTGTTGTGTTTTTATAAATAATATTTTTCTTGTTTAATCACTTAACTCCAAAATGAAATGTTTCTAAGACACTTTGTCATGTCTTAAGTGAAACATATTTAACTAAAGAAGGATGTAGTATTTGTGACATAAGTTATTCTACAGTACCCTTTTAAGGAAAAAAAAAAGCTATATTACAATCAATTAAAAAAATTATATAATTAAAAAGTATATTGTTTAATTAGCATAAAAACGATTATTTAAGTTAGTCCACAAATTTGTAAACTTAAAAACGGAAGATATAATGTAACACAAAGAAGTATGACAAATTTTTCCCCCATAAAGGATTAGTCTCAATGACTTGAATTAATTTTTTCCCCTAAAAATGACACATTACTTTTAGTATACAAGTTTCTGAAACGGCTTTTATAAGAAAATATTACGCTGAATACAATATTAAGCCTTGTAATTTAATTCAATAACATAACTGCGTGGGTGTATAGCTTATATTCACATTTTTTTTAAATCACTTTGCTTTCGTTTTTAAAATATGTAAACACGTTATTTTTGGTAACAAAACTCTATTTCGAATATAATGTTAATACAAGAAAGAATTAGGCATACTATCTTCGTCAATCTCTATAAATAAAATTTCGTATAGAAAGTAAAATTTTCCCTCTAAATTATTATTTCGAATATTGAAGTGATCTGTTGACAGAGTGTTGTGAAAGAAATGTGTTTGTAAATTAAACAAATAGATGTAATAGCATTCATATTAAACCAAAACTCTCGAATTACTCAATAGCTAAAGAAAATTTCGCCCTATTACTTTATCTCATTCAGTAAAAGTACAATAAATGACCGTAAAAATATCTCAATACATGTCTGAAGTCCCCATCTCTTGCATTTAAAGAGATAACATTACAAGTTCCCGCTAGCACAGTGGATAAACACATTGGTCTTCCACATAGAAGATAGTGGGTTCAATTCCTGCCTGTGCCAGCGTTGAAAAATAATTCTTTTAATGAGCAATTACTTCTAAAATTGGTGTCACTAAAAATTAAAATGACAGAAAAAAATAATTTATAACGGTTTAAGATAAATAAAATTCAAAACACTAAAAAATAAATAACATCTAAAAATAATTTAACCCTCTACAAAGAACAAAATGTATGTGTATAAAACTATACTTTCCTTATCACTCACACCTTAATAACGTCCGGTCTTACAAATCACCTTCCCTGTTCGAACACGCTCCCAAACATCCTGCTTCTTGATAACCATTTAAAAAAATAAATAAATAAACATGTCTAATCCCGTTTCGGTCTTACTTCCTGTCACGTTTCCAGTCTTAAAATAAATTTCATGCTAACTTTTATAAAGTAAAACAAAGTCAGAAAGATATCCATTTTCTTTCATGTGTTAGTTAGCAAAAAAAAAAAAAAAAAATATTTCAAGTTTAAAAAAAAAAAAAAAAAAAAAAAAAGAAAAGATACATTTTATGTTAAATTTTTACAAAGTAAGAAATAATTCCGTTTTTATTTCAGGTTAGC
Organism: Maratus michaelseni; assembly: GCA_963931845.1. NCBI lineage: Eukaryota > Metazoa > Arthropoda > Arachnida > Araneae > Salticidae > Maratus > Maratus michaelseni. Next base: position 139,662,240 of record OZ007587.1, on the reverse strand, counting down.
ATAAGCCCCCCACAAAAATAAGCCCTCCCCCTCTCTTCCTTATCGCATTCACTTCCTGTCGCGTTTCCTGTTAAATTTCCTTTCGCGTTTCCGATCATACTTGCTGTTCACTCCCTGTCTCAACATGTCTGTTATCCCCACCTGCGACTTCCGGTGACCTTCACAGCCCGCACAACTTCCGGTGCCCACACCTGCTACTTCCGGCTCCGTGACCTTCCTTCGACCTTGAGCCTACGCCGCGTACGCCGCTGATGCAGAACTCTTGTTTTATATCTACTGACGACGATTCAGATTACAGAAGATTAGACGACTTTTCAAATTAGAGATTGCTAAATTTATGCTGTTTTTTTCATTATGATTTTTTTCATTATTTTACCAAAAAATCAATGCTTCTAATGTACAGAAAAACTTTTTAATGCCAATGTTGGCGTATGGAATAAATAATATTTGTCGATTTATCATTTCAGCCTGGATAAGAAAAACGAGTACCTGAAATTCTGATTAGATAATTTTTCGATCAGTATAAAGCCTTTTCGACTTACATACAGACCTAGCAGCTAAACATAGTGACAAATGAATTTAAATCTGCGTGTTATTATATTCTTTAGAGAAATGCAAAGAAAATCTTCGGTTTAAGTATTCACCAAAAAGATTATGACTAAACATTTTGCATAACTAACTTTACCATTGTCAGTTTTATTTAAGGTATAGAATTTTGTCGATGAAAGATCTCTAATTGAATTAACAGCAATTTGACATTATTTAAAGGAACATAGTTTGGCGCGTAAATAACTTCTTTTTGCAACTAACTCTGGTACATTAGTAACCATATCGTTTCAAGCACTTCCAATGTTTGACGTCAAACTTGAATATCGACAAAATTATGGAAACTTAGGAAGATTTTAATGGATGCAAACTAGAAGTTTATTCTTCTACCAGAGTTAATCATCGGGGTTTTTTTCAGGTTAATGGTTACACGAATGCAACTGATCTGAAAAAAAGAAAGACAGTAAAAATGGCGTCATTTTAATTTTATTCTTACTATTCAGCTTTAAAAATGCACATTTTATGTTTCACCATTTTGTTTTAAGTTTGAAAGTTAAACACTGTTCTTTATGTGCAAACAATTTATTACATTTTTACTGTATTTACTCTGCTGGAATCAAAAGATGAAAAACCATAGTAGACTTGCCAGAAGAGGACGTATATTACGAAATATAACGTAACATAGAGTGAGATTGTACTTATGTTACCAGAACCTCACATAGAGACAAGAAAGAGGGACGGTGTTCAAGAACTTACACACGAAAATGAATCACCCGAACATTACTTAAGTTCAATGGACAATCTATGCAATCATTGTAATGCTCTCTTTTTTAGTAGTATGTTGATTAGAGAACATTTTAGTTCCTGTTGTCATAATCTCATAATGACCTCATTTACCTACCAAACTCTACTATAAATAATCAATTAAATGAGTTACTTCTTATTAGCCCAAATTTTGTCAAATGTATAATATAATATAACGCAATGTCGTTCGCATCGCTTACAGCAATATTCAAGGAAAAACCAGGTGAACGTCCCTATTGCTTTAAAATACATGCTCAAATCCATTTATATAATTAGCTTGATTCAAGGTTCGTTTGAAAATTTTGACTAGGGTAGCATCCGTAGATGAAGATCCATATTCCTTTAAAATACAAAGTCGTTTCGTTTGATTTAAGAAACATTTAGAAAAATTGCCCAGCGCAGCGGGCGTAGTATGCTAGTATTGTATATATGAAAGGATAAAAATTAAACCATTTAAAATTCAAAATTCAAAGTAAAAGTTTAAAATTTAATATCCCCCAAATTTATCTCTAATTTTTAAATCCTGTACTTAAGTTTAAATTGTCCCTGTTATCTTGGTTTCCTAGCCTAACATTTATCAATCTCGCGCTTCAAAATCCTATGTTCCTTAAAAGTGAAATTGCTGATTAAGGGCTTCTTGTAGTCGTTTGTGGTTTTGATGCAAACAGGCTTGCAGAACTTGGTGTCGTCAAAGAACCCAGGCATCATGCGAGAGCTAGATAACCTTATTACATTTATCAATCTCGCGCTTCAAAATCCTATGTTCTTTAAAAGTGAAATTGCACATTGCACAAGAATGAAATTGCAATATGGTTTTTACTCTTTCATGTCTCAGTGGTGCAATATATATTTAATCTGAAAAAATATTGGACATTCTTTTGAAAAAGCGGGTTAACCCGAACTCGACCCGCAAGAGTAAAAACCCAACCCGAAACCGACCCGAACCCGAAAACATGAATATCAATCCGACCCAAACCCGACCCGCAACAAAAAAATAGAAGTCAACCCGACCCGAACCCGTATCGCAACGAAAAAATAAAGCTCCAATCCGACCCGACCCGAATCGCGTGTTAGGTCGGGTGCGGGTAAAAGCGGGTCACCCGACCCGATGCAGGACTCTATTTGGAACGAACCTTTTAAAAATCGGCATTTTCTAACACATAAAAATTATCACTATCACCATTAAAAGCAGTAATTAAAACATATCATGAAATTATCAGTTATCCCAATTTCCACAGGAAAATTATTTTCCTTATTCTTGCAATAAAATCGTGAATAATCCGTAGAAAAGCGTAATGAAAAATCGTTTTTGAAAAGCCTCAACGTCAAAGCTTTCCAATATAATTCATTAATAGCTTGGTTTAAAAGCTTCCACGTTCACGTCAGTAATAAAAGAAGCTAAATAAAAAGCCTCCGTTCCTTTTGTTTTGTTATAGCTTTAGTGTCTGTGTCGCTTCAGAACATAGAAAACTGTTCAGTAAAAAGAAACGAGAGAAAGTGACAAAATTAAACAGAAAAAAATATTTTTGTAAAGGCCTGAAAAGATAAAAAAGAAAGGCTCTAAAAATAATCATCTACACTTTTGTGTGAAAAAAAAAAACTCCCACTGCACCTAGTCGCCGAATCGAATCGGAAAATTTAATTTCTGCCGTAATTCCCGAAGGAGTTATTTCTAATACTAGTAGAAAATATCTATAGAAGGTGAAAAAGAGAAGTAAAAGAAGTTTTGGGGGACAATTTCAGTTTGTTCGTCAGCGCATGGAGTATCCTTGCAAGTTTTAAGGCCACTGGGGATTTTGACGTTTAGGATATATAAGGTGGGACATACTCTTTTAGCCTTTATAAAAGCCTCACAGATTGCCAAATAAATAGCGTTTTTTACGTTAGAAAGATTTTTATCGGAAGCATTTACGATAATATGTCGAAAGTTTCCGCAAATTTTGGATTTTTAAATCGCTGTTTCATTTTTCAAGAACATAAAACGTGCGAATATCGTTCAGAGAATTAGTTTTAAAACTAATGAATTTTCATATTCATTAATATAAAAATATGCTGAATAATATTTTATTTAACTATTCTTTTGTCAGGCATATTTATTTGTTTTTTAATATGTTAGCAACTAACATTTGTGTATTCCTCTTTTGTATATTCTGTCCAGATATTTTTATTAATTGATTTAACTTGTTATAGCATGTAGTATGCATAGTAAATGGAAATAAATTTAATAATACGAAATTGGATACTACTATACTGCAACATACTATCCTTCACTAAATTTTATTATTAGAACTACATTACTAGATAAAAATATAAAAATAATATGCTATGAAGAAACTGAAACATTTGGAAACCATTACTAAATATTAAAATACTTAAATACCAAGTAATTAAAAAAAAAAGAGCAATAAGTTCTCAGCAAAACAATTTTATAGATTCCTTTATCATATGAAGCATTCACATGATTAAAAAATAGACAGAGGAGGAAAAAATCATGTCGTATTAAATTGTGACAAAATAACGTAATAAAAAGTACAAAATGACATTAAAAAATCCTGCATACATTTGTTTCAAAGCGTCTAAAAGCTCTTCATCAGTGCATATAAGCAAAACGTATATAATGAAAGTATTAAAAATGGCAACAGTATGCAAAAGAGCTTACTGCCAGGGCAAAATGACGAAGATACGTGCAAGATCTTTCTGGAAAATCCCGTCACTGGCTGGAAACAATTTTTCAACTAAAACATCATCCAAAGAAAATTTTTTGGGGCTGTATGACCTTCCATGTACCAGTATCATTGGTTCCAGTAGAAGAAATGATGAATTATGATAAGTTGATGAATTCCGACCTTTACTCCAGAGAAGAGCGATTCTACCCTTACACCACTTGTCTCCAACCGGCAACGGGATTTTCTAGCAAGATCTTGCACCTTGCCGTGTACCTAAAAAATGTAAAAGCTTCTGCGCACGAAGTGGTATAAACGTTCTTCAATGGACCAGGCAACTCACCAGACTTAAGCCCGATCGAAAATCTCTGGTTAATTTCTAAGCAATAACTTGCCAAAGAAGTCTGTACAACAAAAACATCTATAATTTCTTCGCTAATCAATATATGGTTTCATGGCGATGAACGCCAAAAAACATGTGAAAAACTAGTTGAATAAATGGATAAACGTTGTCAGGGGGTAATAAAGAACAAAAGAGGACATATCAACTATAAAATAAGCTAATTCTGTACTCTTTAGAATAAATTATGTATTAAGAGAAATTGTCTGTTTCATTGAGTGTTACGATTAATTTATGCGGTACTATATCTACAAGGTCCTGTGATGTAGTTGTCATTGACCAGTAATAAACCATATCAAACCCAACCAGTGAGAAGCTGCAGAAACAGGACAAAAGAAAGGTGAAGGGGGGGGGGGTGAGTTAAAGAAATGATATGACATACATGAAAAAAAATATTATACTTATTAAGTCGCTAACTAAGCTTTAGTTAACGAGACATATTTTGCCATAGTCAATGTTTAAAGTGTAAAGACACTATTTCCTCAATATTGTTATTTTATTGCATATATTTCCAACGTAAGACTGTGATAGTAGCATTTCAGTGCAAATATATCCAATATAAAGTTAATATGTCATCCAAATTGGTATTTCATTGGAACTATTTCCGATTAATCTAATATTGACGCAATATACCAATTATATGTATGCTAATACGGAAATTTAACTAAAAAGTCTGGAAAACGTACCTTTTGTAAAACACAAGAATTGTCAAAATTAGTTCATAAATTCACAAGTTATGCGTTAATGAGCATACATATCTAACTTACAAAATATTTATACAGCAGTTGGAAAAAGTCAAAGTCAGTTCAAGGGCATATATTGTTATTCTAAATCTTTAATGGAATCATATTGTTGGTAGGAGATAGAATCTGTCAATTTTGTATAAACTTGTTCTTGGGATAGTGGTGTGATGGTGCATAAAAACAACGACGTGATGATTCAAAAGAAAAATACACGTCAAAAATTGGGGGAGCAGAGTACTTTATAACTTGGAGATACGAGGGGGTTAGAATGACAGTGGAGTAAGTCAAAAATTTGAAAAATCCAGATAACTATATTTTCACTGAATGTATACTACTTTCTGTTCAGCGTGTCAGTGAAATAAGTCATAGTTCTCTTAGGGAGTCGCTAGAGGTCAAAACAAGTTGCCCACTTGATGTAACGGCATTACGAAAAGTTTCACAAAACCCTTCATTTCTCTAATTACTAAATATTGACTTACTCCATTGTCATTCTAACACGCTGGTATATATATATATATATAAGAAACAGAAGAAACAAAATATGAACGATTTGTTTGACATCATTTTTTGGAAGCCAGTTAAAAATGAACTATTATTTATTTTGTTGAAATCTTCTGATAGTAGTTCTGATAATCAGTAGTTCTGATAATATTCCACAAATATGGATTATCCAATGTTAATCCATATTCGTCTAATATTATCAGAAGTTTCTTTGATATAGTCATTGTTAATGATTAAGGACTTTTCTGAAAAAAATAAAATATCGAAAAACATTTATCAGATTCTAAATCTTTTATCTTATTAAAAGTTTTAAAGCGATATATATTCGAAATTGTATTTTTACTTTTCAGTATTCTTCTACCGCACAACTTCTCAAAATTCATTCATTCCAAATTCCCGTCCAGAATAAATCAAAATTACTCTATGCAAAGTTTAAATACTTCTTCCCTTTGAATTTTATACTTTAAACAAAAATGAAAATTCACTTGAAGGAAATACGGAAAGATAAAGAAAAAAATAATGAAGAAGAAAAAAATTTAGGCAAATAAGGATAGGTAATGGCGAAACTTACCGATGCATTAAAACGAAAGAAGTACTGAAAGTTAAGTAAAAAAGTAGAAAAAATGCATATAACATTTCAAGAGGGGATCTATTTGGAGAAGAAACACTTTAGTGAGTAAATGCAATACTTTTGAGAATTTAAAATTTTTGTAATGGAAAATTTGTTATCTCGACATTTTTATTCAAGTACTCTATGATCGCATTTGCAATGGTTATTTCTGAATGTAAGAAATCAACTTCGTTTTAAAATTTACAAATCAAGTGATTTTCTATTAAAATGTTAAACATGCTGAAATGTAATGTTTGCATTTTATTTCAATTTTCGCTTCATAGATCATTATTATATTTTCATGGCAGAAATGTAAGAAGAATTCAAATTAGACAACTGCTTTCCAGTATTTTTTTTTTTTTTACTTTTATATGCAGATTTATTCGACTACTGTATTCTTTCAGGAATAAATTGTTTTATTTTTGTATGTATTTGTGAATTTGGAAGTAACTTGTTGTATTGTTCTCAAAATGCAACAAGGCATATATATTGCTTGATTAATTAATTTATAACAAATATGCAAAATTTAATATATTTTAGTGTATCATAAAAAATATAGTATCTGAAATTCATTAGTTTTTTTTTTTTTAAATTACTCACTGTATTCTTCAAGGAGTAAATTGCTTTATTTGTGAATTCGAAAATAATTTGTTGTGTTGTGTTCGAAATACAACAATTGCTTGATTGATTTTTTTTTAACGAATACACAAAATATAATATTTTTAGTGTATCATAAAAATATATTACTTTAAGTTCACTTTTTAAAAATTACTCATTGTATTCGCTAAGGAATATTTTTTTTAGTATGTATTTGCCAATTTAAAGTAAATTGCTGCATTTGAAATGAAATATGGTTATATTGATTGATTAATTATTTCATAAAAAATATATTATATTTAATATTTTTCAGTGTATCGTAAAAAGATATATTTAAAATTAAACTTCTGAATAAGCTATTTTATTTTTTTGGAACGTATTTATGTTATTTTGTATGTATTTTAACAATTAAAAGTGAATTCTTCTATTTGAAATGCAAAAAGATTCATATTAGTTGATTAATTATTTTATAAAATGGAATTAGATTTAGTATTTTGCATTGTATCATAAAATAATGTTGCATTTAAATTTTGACTTTTAAATTACTATATACAATTGAAATTACTATATACAATTTAGAAAAAAAGTGTGTTATTTGTTCACAAAAGAATAGTGTTTTTATACAAAATATTATGGTTAATACAAAATATTGAGTGATAAATTATTTGTTAAACAATATTATATTTAAAGTTTCAACTTGTATATATTTAAATTTACATATTTAAAATTTTTTCAGTAAGATATTGCTTTACTTGTGTGTATATTTGAGAATTAGGAAATAAATTATTGAGATCGGAATCCAACCAAGCCCATATTGGATAATTAATAATTTCCTAATAAGGAAATTAAATTTAATACGCAAACAAATTTCAACTCCTGAACGCAGTTCAGTTTGCGCTACTTAATCACTCCCAACGATTCAGATTTTGAGCTCAAAATTTAAGTTTAAGTCTAAGCTTTTGAAAGCATTTAATCAGATACAAAAAATAACGGTAAAAAAAAGATGTTCGTTACTCCAAAGTCTAAAGAGCCCTCTATTGGCATTTTTTGAACTTTATCTTTAAAATTTATTTTTAAGAAAATACGTTTAAAAAAGAATAGTTTTAGCGAAAACCACAAACGAAGCGACCAATTTTTCCGTTTTTTATAATCATTTGAAATTTTAGACCCTAAACTTTAATGGCGCCTTTCTCCTTCGGAAGACGTTTGGGGACCTCAGGTTACTATTTAATATTGTTTATCTTGATGTGTACTATCACCCCTTAAAGTTTTGTCCAAGAGTTTAGATTCACCCTGTATATATGATAAATTGAAAGTTAATTGCTGTATTTACTTTCATGTGCAACGATGATCATATTGGTTGCCTAATTATTTTATAAAAATATGTTATATTTAATATTTAGTGTACCATAAGCGTTCTGAAGCATTTTAAGGGCTTTGGCTGTCGATTTCTTCAAGCGGAAGCAAAATTTCACATAGCTCATCGCGTGTTGCCTTCATCGTTCCCGTAAGCGGTGGTGAATTGGCCTGAATTTGCACGGCTGCTACTGCTGTACTACTGGAATTAAATTAATGAAACAATTTCCAAATATTCATTGCTTACCAATCTGATAATACAACAGGAAATTAAATTTTTGTGCAATAAATTATCCGAATAAAAAAATTATGATCATTCTTTATTGAACAGCCCTCGTATTTTAAAAGCATCAAGGATCATATTAGTTGATTAATTTTTTCATAAAAATATATTATATTTAATATTTAGTGTACCATAAAATATATTACATTTAAATTCAGATTTTCAAATAAATCATTGTATTCTTTCAGAAATATACATATTTTTTTTTTTAAATTTGTGTATGCATTCATCAATTCAAAAGTAAATTGCAGTATACAACAGCAATATGTGTAATAGTGGTTGATTAATTATTTCATAAATAAATTAGTCCATTTTTTCATTTAATATTTGTAGTATATAAAAATACTGCATTTAAATTTAAAATAAATGCGTAAAAATGTATCGAATATTCCATCTCAAGTAGTACGGATAGGTATATTAAACAAGTGGGTAAGTGCAATCGAAAATCGCACAAAGGGTTTCGTTTAATATTCCTTTCAAAATACTTTTCCTTTCTTTAATAAATACAAATAAATTTCATTTTCAAAAAAAAAAAAAGGTCATCTTTTTTATAAAGTAAAAATGTAGTCTATTTTTTTTTCGTTTTTTCGAATATCTGAACCGGCCCGATTGCGGGCAAAGCCCGCTTTTATAATCTGTCATAATAATATTTGTCATGTAGACTAAATGCGGTATTTGAAAAAAAAAAAATCAATTTCATAACTAAGCGTGTTGTATAGAGACTTTCAAAATGTTAAAATATGCCAATATTTCCATAATCGGGTTTTTATCATGATTCAATACGTTCCTCAAACTCATATATTTACTATTCTCTATTACTCATATTGATACTCTATTTGTATTATTCTCAAAGATTTGAAAAATCCGTTAACTTCCAATATGACGTCAGATTAATTTTCTTTTTAATTCTCTAATGACGTCATATTAGGCTGCTTTCTGTATTTACACATACTCATACTCCTTGTATTATTGAGAAATGTTTGAAAATTTCCGTTTTATTACCAATATGACGTAATATTAATCTTTTTTCCAATTTGTGAAAGTTTTTATTTCATTTTCATTTTTCACGTGGAAAACTTTCAATAGAAAATTAATTAATGTAGAAATAATTTTATTGTGGATTTTTAATTGTTGGCAACTGCTATAACGACAAATGTTTAAATTTAATAGAAAAATGTTGTTAGATTTTTGGTTTTTTTTATCTCTATATATTAAAATAATACGATTTTTTCAAATTTTACGATTTTGAGCTTCATAGTAGATATTCAGCTATAAGTACAAAAAATTTTATGCTTGTAAGTTATATAGTTTCTGAGAACCAGATCTGTGACAGACAGACAACGAAGCGGGAGTAATAGGGTTTCGTGAGATGAACGAAACACTAAAAATGATTATGAACCATGATGTATGGCAATCCAAAAAATTATATATTTATGGAACTGAAAAGAATGTAAATTTGTGGAAAAGAACAATGAAATGCAATAATATATGCACTGTAAAAAAATACAAATGTTTATTAATCTACGAAAATAATATATAACCACGAACAAAAATACGCAATAATCTCTTCAGAGTCATCTCCGAGTTTGAAAAGCGTACTTTATCATTAAAACCAGAAAAAAAAAATATATATATATATATATATTTTCGAGTTTTAAGGAAGTCTTCATAAAAACAAAGTTTATTTTGCTGCCAATGATTTTCGGAAAAATTTCCGAGTAGTTTTTATAGTGCATTAATCAGTTTTCTGAAACCGGAATTTAACTTATCAGAATGCTTTGAATTCTCAGTTAAACATTCGCGCTTATATTTAAAACCAGAAAAGAAAACATATTTTAGAGTTTTAAGGAAGCCTTCATAAAAACAAAGTTTATTTTGCTGCCAATGATTTTCGGAAAAATTTCCGAGTAGTTTTTATAGTGCATTAATCAGTTTTCTGAAACCGGAATTTAACTTATCAGAATGCTTTGAATTCTCAGTTAAACATTCGCGCTTATATTTAAAACCAGAAAAGAAAACATATTTTAGAGTTTTAAGGAAGCCTTCATAAAAACAAAGTTTATTTTGCTGCCAATGATTTTCGGAAAAATTTCCGAGTAGTTTTTATAGTGCATTAATCAGTTTTCTGAAACCGGAATTTAACTTATCAGAATGCTTTGAATTCTCAGTTAAACATTCGCGCTTATATTTAAAACCAGAAAAGAAAACATATTTTAGAGTTTTAAGGAAGCCTTCATAAAAACAAAGTTTATTTTGCTGCCAATGATTTTCGGAAAAATTTCCGAGTAGTTTTTATAGTGCATTAATCAGTTTTCTGAAACCGGAATTTAACTTATCAGAATGCTTTGAATTCTCAGTTAAACATTCGCGCTTATATTTAAAACCAGAAAAGAAAACATATTTTAGAGTTTTAAGGAAGCCTTCATAAAAACAAAGTTTATTTTTCTGCCACTGATTTTCGGAAACGTTTCCGAATAGTTTTCATAGTGCATTAATCAGTTTTCTAAAACCGGAATATAACATTAGAATGCTATGAATTCTCAGTTAAACATTTTCAGCTGCATAACTGAATTTATACATGCAAGCGTAAAAAAATTATATTAATTTTAATGTTGAAGTTAATGCGGTTAATTTTTCATGTTTGTCTGTAAAATATGTTTGCTGAACATGAAAATGTTTACTTGAGAATGGATACTATCCGAAAAACCCTAATTCCTGTTTGATAAATCGATTAATGCACTATAAAAACTACTCGGAAACGTTTCCAAAATTATAGTGTAGCAAAATAAACTTTGTTTTTATAATTGCTTCTTTAAAGCTAGAGAATTTATTAGTTTTTGTGGTTTTTAAAGAAAAAGCGGCCCTTTTTGGAATCGTGGATGTCTCGGAAGAGGTTGTTTTATATTTCCTTTTGCGCTTATATTATATTTTCGTAGATTTAGAAACATTTGTCTTTTTTTCTAATGTAAGTTATATTGCTAAAATTCGGAAATATTTTGTTTCTGATTTTTAAAATAGAAACAAAACATAAAGACAGAATTAATAAATCTGTAAACACAAAATTTGATGAAAGTTCCATATCAGTAAATGTATTCGCAATATTTTTGTGAAAATTTGATGGCTACTTTCGTCTAATAAAAAAACATGTTTTTTGAAAAATATTTCGGCAACAGTAAGTATTCTTTTAAGAATAAATTGATTTATTTGAGTATTTATTTATGAATTCGCCGAAAATTTCTTTATTTGGAATTCAAAAAGGTGTGATATTGGTTGACTCATTATATCAATTTTAAACGATATATGTTTACATTTAGATTTTTAAAGTTATAACATATGCAGTAGCCTATCGATAATTTGCCATAAAACAGACTTAATTAAAATAAAGATAACCGAAAATATGGTGCATAGATGATAGAGTATATTTCAACATTGGTATGCGTGAATTCCCATTTAAACGACACATTTATAATCTGCTATGAGTGTAACGTATTAATTAATTCATGTTTTCACAAAACATTTGCAATATTGTGACTTTTGGTTTAGATTTTTTTTAACTAAATCCACAGAAAGCAACGATTATACGATCTAAAGCCTATTTACAAGCAGAGACCGACTAAACATTGATGGAAACCCAGAACAGAGAATCACTACTAAATCCGATTTCTAATTCTCGGTTTATTTATAACAGAAATACTGTGATAAAACAATCATTAATATTAGGCGTTAGTGGACTATATAGTTTATGAAATCAATATTCGAAACAAATAGGTAGTGCAACCTATACAAATTTTAAGAGAGATCGATTTCTAAAAGCTTTAAATATGCTAATCGAAAATTGCAGCTCATCCAAGCCAAACAGTGTTTGAGTTATGCTTAAAAACCCATACGCATTGCAATTTTTGTTTAAACTAGTAAAAACGAATTTAGCATTAGAGTTCCAAACTTTACATCTTCAAATTTATTAAATACTTCACTGAAAGATTTTCTGTTTGGTATTCGAAGGTGGAATTTACCGAAGAATCCAAATACGGTGTCAAAAATGTGTGTTTGTATTTAAAATTGCTAAGTTTGTCACAATTTCAATATGGAGACTTCCTAATCTTTTCTTTTAACATAAATTGAAAGAAGATACGGCTATTTTTGAAAGGCTATTATTTTTTTTTTTCTCGTCGACAACCATGCGACTGAAAATATGGTGCGTTCTCTCTCTCTCTCTCTCTCTTTATTTTTAATCGGATAACTGTAAATATAAAAAACAGTTTATATGAGCTAATTAATTAATATAAACAAATTTTAATTCTTTTAATTTAAATCTTGTAAATTTTTGAAGACAAAATAAGTTATTTTCAAATCAGTAAATTTTGAGTAATATTTTAAAGACCCTCCACACAAATTTAACAGCATTTCTCTTGATTTTTACAAAAAATTAATTTTGAAGCCATGTAGTCTATAAGTTTACTTCTATGCAGTTTTAAAACTATATCTTTGCTCATTATTAATTGAAGACGGAATCAATCATTTTAAAAATCACATAAGTCAAGTTTTTTTTCGAATATCGCAAATGCTTTCTTAAAGGTAGCGTTCGTTCATTACAGAGCTATGATCTGGGTAATAACCACATAAGTCAGTGTATTTCTTCCTCTTCAAACAATACTTTCTAATTTTCGTTCATTACTTAAACGATATAAAGTCAGCGATTTAAGTGGTTTTTGCATGCAATACCAGATTACATGCGGATACCATATTACATTAGCATATTACCATTTGCATGTAATGCCATATTAAAAGATAAAAATTTTCCTGTATAAGTGCTATTTTCATTAATTTTGAATAAAATTGTGTTTATTATGACTGTTTTGCTCAAATTAAATATCATCTTATTTCTTGCTAAAACAACAAAAGTCAGGAACAGTTTTTCGGTTCTTCTTTTTATTATTCTAAATTATAAAAATTATGCGATATTTAAGTTCTACTCAGCAAGTTCAAACTCCATAATTAGCCCAAATAAACTCATAAAAATTAGTTTACTTGTGAATAATAGAGTTTTTTTTTTTTTTTTTTTTTTTTTTTTTTTTTTTTAAGTTCTGATTCTGTGACTTATATGGTTTTTGAAATGGCCGATTCCATTAAATTTTGGACCGAAATGATTGATATATGAATCCCAAAAAGGCGACAAAATACTGAAATAAATAACTACCATAATAGTTTTAGCTTTAAACACTCCTACATGCAAATTCTTGTTAAAATTTTCTTATTGAAATTGTTTTAAATAAACAAAGTAAAGCATTTTTCTTGAAAATCATCTTTATAAAGTTTTCTTAGAGGGTCGTTATATTTTGTCTTTCGATGTACTTCAATTAAGTTTCAATATTACATTGATTCAGAAAATAAACTTTATTCTAATAATAATTTTAAAAAACTTCGGAACGTATGAATTATAAATTCTTATAGTGGGACTATACTCTGATACTAAAAAAAAATACTTTCATACAAAACTAATCTTAATTTTTTTTAAGTAAAAAAGATGTCTTGCCTGAATTTTCCTGGAGAATTCATGACATTTGATGCTTCTAAACATTATTTTGCTTATTCAATTCATCTTGATATTATTTTTTTTTTTCAAAATGCTTTAAAATAAAACGAAAATGCCTGTTAATTAAAAAGAGCATTAAAGTAAGTATATGAACAAATTGAACTTTGTGAATTATATATATTAGGTGTAAGTGAACATTTTTTGAATTGTTTTAATTCAAACTTTTTTTCAAACTTTATTGAATATAATGGATAGTGAAAAATATATCTACAAAGAGAAAAAAAAATTAATTTATGTATCCACTTAAGTTATTACACTTACTTATATAATTCTTAAGAACTTGTGTATTAATATATATTTTAAGACTTATGCATTAATATAAGTGAATAATAATATTATTCCACTACATTTAAAATGAGAATTTTTGCCGAAAACATAGTATTTTTTTATTGTTTTATTTCAAAGACGGTTGTCAGTTTTTGTTTTCTTCGTACGATTATTGAAAATGTATTAATGGTTGTTTTTGTTTTAGTTCTGAAACTGGAAATGTGTATTTAAGTAACCACAAATGCGTATTTAAACAAACTAAATAAAGAGAAAATATCGTCTAATATTGAGATTAAGGAAGGCATACGATAGAAATCTTGAGATATCCAAGAACTTTGTGAAATATTAACTGTAGATTTTCAGAAACAAAATCTTTAAAAACGTTTTCTGAAGAACATGTTTTTATGAATAATCATTTAAAAAATGCGTTCTATATCAAAACATTATGGTTATAATCAGTGCTTGACAAATGCGGTCGCAAAGTCGCCACTGACGACCAAGGATTTTTTTGCCCCCCCCTTTATTTTTTTTGCGGGAGGGTACAAAAATTGATTTAAGAAATGAGCACAAACGACATTTTTTCTCTCACCCATCCCTACTCGTGGCTGGCAAACAGTGATATTCCTCTTATTTCGTACATTTAACAGAAGGACTAAGTTTAAAAAGCATTTTCCATCTCATGCACAGAAAACACCACTATTTTCTTCTCCAGCTAGCTAGCATCTCACGTTATTAGAGTTGGGGAGGGGATCGAGGATTAATTAAACAGTAATAAATAGTGTCAATCCAGCCTCTGTCTCATCTACAATTTGATACAATGCTAAAAAATGCTTAGTTTTTTTTTGTTGTTGTAAGTTTAAGATCAGATTTTTGTGTTCAGAATTAAAACTGATTAATCTATCTCCTTCATTTTAACGAATAATAACATATAAATGATTCTAAGTAATTCATTTGAAGTAAATCTATGAAACTAAATTATGTACTATTCTAAATATGTAACAATTAATTCTAAAATAAGTTTGTTATTATTTTTTTCTCAATTCCTAAAAAAACTTTTGTGTTTTTTAAAAGTCATTGACCGGGTCAGGGGCGGTAAATATTTTTTACTGTTGACTACAGTTTTTGCTGGCTACAAGATTTTATCAAATTCTTAAGCCCTGATAATTATGAAAAACTAATCATCTAGTACGCCTATATCGTTTATAATGCTGTGAGTGCAATAAACTATACGTTTAAATATCTAAGAATTTCCCCAAAATTTACGTCTATTTATTTAAATTAACATACAGAAAATATATGAAAAATGGATAAAGTGATAATTTAAAAGGGCTATAGCTCTGGAATTTTTTATCTTATGGCTTAGATTGTAGTACGTCTACTCAAATTGTATGCGTATGAAAAAAATAGTTAACTATCATTATTTTTGTCGTGCAGACATTTTTGACAAATATCAAATATTGCATCATTTTTCCTTAAAACTGTAATATATATATATAGTGAGTGACCGGTTCACGAGCTTAATCCGTTCCAAAACAATGTTCGTTAACCGAATTGTTCGTTAACCGATCATAAATTTAGTATAGATTTGTATGTAAATTCAATTAATTCGTTCTTAAAAGCTAAATAATATATAAAATTTAATATAAATTCTCCCTAAATTTATTTATATGTAATAATAATAAAACATACATTACATACACACAGTCTTGCCCTTCCTTCATGCATGATTTTTTTTTAGTTTGTGGGGCATTAAAGTATCTTTCCAAAGTCGATTGCTTTTCTGTCTTCTTCAGGAGGTTTCTGAAGGGATTAACAACATTTTCGCAGTAAATTTCCCCAAGACTATCAACACCAATCTGTTTTGCGTACCATTTTGAGACTGTGGTCCTCCCACTTCTTTAAAAGTTCTTTTATAACAAAGGTCGAATTGGTTCTTGTTCATCTCTATCAAAAGACATAACGCAACACACTGAGTTTCTTCATTTTGTTCTTTTGACAGTTTTTGGAGTTCTTCGATCGTTAGCTCACTTTCGTGCTACATTTTGAGTCCTCGAATGTCATTCACTTATAATTCTAATTAGTTAGCTATTGCGAGAATATATCATCCACAATTTTAGGAACATTATTGCATCTTCCTGGATGCAGGATGGATATAGCTTTCGCCAAGCACAGTTTAACTGTCGTTGAGTGACTTCTGACCATGTCTTTTGAATGAGCGGTATCGCTTCAAGAATATCAAAATTATCTTTCCAAAACAATTTTAAAGTCATTGTTCATGAGAACTCACATGAATCAAAACACCGACGAAACAATGCGCGAATGTACGATTTTTTTAAACCCGCAATAACCCCCTGATCCATGAGTTGAATCAATGATGTTGTATTTGGAGGAAGAAACTTAACTGTCAACCATTGAAAATCTTCAAGCAATTTATCCTCCAGAGTATCAAGGTAGAATACATCTAAGGTTTTCATACCGATGCCGTCCAAAGATTTTACTACTACTGATGCGCAGACAGAATCAAATGTTTTTTCATAATCAATAAAAGCAAGGCTGAGATGTAAATTATATTCCTTATGTTTCTCTATATGAGTTCCATTACTGTTTGAATATGATACATTGTGTTAAACTACTTCAGAATCCAGCTTGTTAAGCGGCGACCAGGACTAAAACAAGTTTTGTCGTTAAAACTTTTATGAAAATTTTATAAATCACTAAGAGTAACCTTATCGGATTGTTGTTTTTTAATTCCAACTTCCTCTCATTCATAATAGAGGGCAGCAGCAGTAGATTTATCATTTAACTATTCTATAATTTCAGCTTTTTCTTTTACTTTTATTTGATAGATGGCCGCACAAAACATTTTTTAATTTCCTCTCATCATTTCTTTCAATGCAATCCCTGTGTTTTTAGAAACCATTTTGAGCATGTGATGACATGATCTTTGTAAAGCACTTTGCATCTTGTTAAATCTTCATTAATACTATATTTTGGTGAGTTTTGCATATTGTTTTATGATCGTATTTCTATTTATGTTGAATAATAGTTTATTTATTTATTTATTTTGTTATTTGAACTCGTGTAGATTTTTATTATTTTTTTATATATATGTTATTAGGGGCTTAATATTGTCGATTTTAGGCATAATGCTGACAATATTTGATGAAATAACATATATTTTTTATGAATATTCTTATGAAGCTACTCTGGAGATTCCATAAGTTATTTATAGTTTCCCATTTTTGCTTTTTCGTTTTATTAAGTTTAATTCATGCAGTATCCTTTCCATTGCTTTTTATAATATCTTATCCTTTGTTTTTCACATGTGTTTTCATATATATATATATATATATATATATATATACGGAATTCCATAAATTATGAAAAATTAAGCGAAGAGAATGACAGAGTAAACGATAAAAATTTCTGCCACTACGATGCCAGAAATTTTCCATATAAAAAAAGTAAAATGGGATATATATTTTTTAAAGAAATTAATTGATAATTCTTATTCAGCTCTACTTTTAACTTTAGAAATTCAATGGAATCTGTGTAAACCAAGCTCTGCATTCTCAAAATTCTTTGAGTAAATACGAAATTTGCGTCATGACTGTAAAGAAGTATTTCTTAGATAAACGGAAATACTCTATATACTGGCTTTATACATGAATAAAATTGAAAATGTAGAGTGCGTTCATGGAGAAAATAGAACGATTTCTAACATTTTTACCAAAAGCTCTATCTTTACTTTTCCACGGAAGACGTATTTAAAATGAATTCTTGACTGTTTAATTTTTTTTAACGTATATCACTCCTTTTAAGAATTTATTAAATATATATATATATATATATATATATATATATATTAAGGAATATTTTCAATTTCTTCGCTGGAGATGTAAGTTGCTCATTCGTTTATGGAATGACATTTTAAAATTTATTTTATTATACAATATCTTTTTTTTTCTTGTACGTTCTAATGCTTGCTTCACTCTTTATATGTGCCACGGTTCACTGTTGAATTATAGACGTTGAATGCAAAAAAGAGGAAAATTCATTTTCAAAAATTATAAACGTTTAAAGTCAGTGATTTTGTAGTTTGAATGTCCGTTGATTGTTTAAGTAAAGCAAGCTGAAATAAAGAATGGAAGTCAATCTAAAACAACTATTTTTTATTCAAATACTGAAAAAATCAATCTAAGAGCTCATTGAATAACGAATGAGAATTACACTTTAAAATTTATTTTAATATACAATATATTTTTTTATTTGTACGTTCTAATGCTTGCTTCACCTTTTTAGATATGACACGGTTCCCTGTTGAATTATAGACGTTGAATGCAAAAAAAGAGGAAAATTCATTTTCAAAAATTATAAATGCTTAAAGTCAGTGATTTTGTAGTTTGAATTTCCGTTGATTTTTCAAGT
The DNA here is from genome assembly GCA_963931845.1 of Maratus michaelseni. Lineage (NCBI taxonomy): Eukaryota > Metazoa > Arthropoda > Arachnida > Araneae > Salticidae > Maratus > Maratus michaelseni. The sequence continues at coordinate 139,643,449 of OZ007587.1, read as the reverse complement.
AAAACAAACTGAAATAAAGAATGGAAGTTAATCTAAAACAACTATTTTTTATTCAAATACTGAAAAAAGAAATCTAACAGCACATTGAATAACGAATGAGCATTAACACATCGGCTGATAAGTTCCCGGTCTGGCACACAGATGGCTTTGCAATCACCGAACCGATGCTTTTTTTTTTTTTGTAAATACTAACCTTTAAAATGTAGCAGAAAAAATGTCATGACGATTCGCCGTGTGGATAAAACATTAGAGTGGTTTTAGTTGAACGACTTTGTTGATAAACAAAAAAATTTATAAACGAGAATTTCAAGAATTGTTATTTGATGGGAAAAAACACCGTTCAAACAAAAGCTTGGCTTGATAAGCGTTATCCGGACACTGCACCAGGTAAATCAACCATTATTGACTGGTTTGCGGAATTTAAATGTGGTCGTACGGACACCAGTGATGCACACGCAAAAGAGGTGGTTACTCCGGAAAACATAAACAAAGTCCACAAAATCGTTTTGGAGAGCCGTAAAGTGAAGTTGCTGGAGATAGCTCAGACTCTGAAGATATCCAAGGAATGTGTAGGTTTTATTTTGAATGAACATTTGTCTATGAAAAATCTGTTGTCAAAGTTAGTGCCGCGCGTATTGACTTTTGGCCAAAAATAACAACGAGTCGATGATTCTCAGCACTGTTTGGAGCTTTTTCGTTATAAAGTTAATGTTATTTATAATTAAATTATTATTACTATTTATTTATTAAATTATTATTATTAAATTATTATTACTAAATTATTATTATTAAATTATTATTTATTAAATTATTATTATTTATTATTAAACTTATGTTATTTATTAAAGTTATACATTTTTAAAGTTATAAAGTTATGTTAAAAAGTTGTGTTTTCTTTATTAGACCGGAAACTTATCAGCCCATGTGTTACACTTTAAAGTCATGTACAATCATCAAAAAAGAACGCACAACCCCCTAATATCTCTGTCGGAAACCATGGTATAAAAATGTAAGTGGTACCAAACGGTTAGTAATAAAGCCTACTAATTAATACCATACTTAAATTTTCCTTAGGTTGTCTTTATATAGCAATTGTAACATGCTTTAAAATTTTTAGTACTAACACCCATTTTGACAGCATACATGGATTGTTCGCTAAACTTTACCTTCGGATACCAAACGGGAAGTCAATTGGTCAAGTAGTTTAGGTAATATGGAAGTTTAAAGTTTGGAACTCCTAAATTCATTTTTAATCGTCGCAAAAGTTATTGCAATGCAGGTCTTTTTTTAAGCATAACTCAAAAACTACTTGCCTGCATGAGCTGTAATTTTGGATTTGTTATGTAAGACATGTTTATAGATGACAAGTTCATAGAAATTAATTCTGTTAAAAAATTCTTAGGTTACAGTTCATATTTTGTTTTTCGAAATTTAATTAAAAAATATTTAGATTTTCGAAATTAATTTTAGAAAAAATATTAATTCTAACCTGGTAACTTTTCAACAGAAATCTTTTTCTAGAAAATTCAAATATGCGAATACAAAATTACAACTATTTCCACCAAGTAGTTTTTGATTTGATATATACTTGATATATACTTAAGTTTAGAAAACATGGTATAAGGTTTTTGCGTATTTTATATCATTTAACCCCTTCAGGGGCAAAGTACTCTTGTAGCTAAAATATTGAAATGATTGATTGACACCGGGATTTAAGAACGAATTTATTTTAAAATAAGTAAAAGATTTTTATCATGTACCCTATAAATTTAAAATTTGATTATAAAATTCTGGTGTCATTGTGGCATTTTGGTATTAAAATTAAGTGGTATATATAATATACCGGTGCCCTTCAATGGGTTAAAGCATCTTTTAGATAATCGAATATTCATCCACTCAAAATTTATTGAATATACTCTTGATTTAAATAGAATTGAAAACTGAACAGTTTCCGAAAGTATTTTACTCTCTTTGTCAAGAAATTTTGTCACATTGAAACTTGTTATGGATAAACTAAAGTCGTTATTATTTTAAAACGAAATATCAAAAAGCAAATATCCGAACATGATTCCAGTCCTTCCTAATGTCTTGTTTTAAAATATATCTATGTTTTAAAATATAAATATATAGGCAAAAAAAAAGCTATCAATTATTAATTATACCATTTCGAAAAAAAAAATGCCGTTGTATAAACAGTTTAGATGTCTTTATCTAATTTTTAACTTCATAACATGTATTTTGTTAATCATATATTCTCCAAATAAAATGTATCTAAATTAAATTAATAAATTAAAAAAAATTAAAAAGAGATATATTTTTTTAATTATACATTCTTTAATTAAAATTTATATATAAAAAGAAATAATACATTTTTTTAATTATGCATTCTTTAATTACAATTTATTGATGGTACAACTAGAACCGCAGTGTGAGTGGGGCGGTTTGTTCCCCCGCGTCAGGAGCCTTCAGCTAAAGCCGCTGACAGGTTTCAACGGCGACAACACTTATCACTGCAGAAGCGCCAATCATTAGTTGAAATGAGGGGTTAGAATGACAGTGGAGTAAGTCAACAATTTTAAAAATCGAGATAACCATATTTTCACTGAACGTATATTAATATTTCTGTCCAATGTGCAAGTCAAATAAGTCATAGTTCCCTTAGGGAGTCGCTAGAGGGCAAAACAAGTTGGACCACTCAATTCAACGGCAATGCAACAAGTTTCACAAACCCCTTCCTTTCTCAAATTACTAAATTTTGACTTACTTCACTGTCATTCTCACCCCTTCAAATATTAACGTGTTTCACACCACGAACCAAATAGAGTTTAAAATAATAATAATAATAAGTCAATTCCTAGTTAGGTCAATTTTTTTTCCAGTGATCTACACGCTTCGCCACTGATGGTATTTATTCCTAAATTTATATCCTGCTAAATATATCACATAAGAGAAATTTTTTCTTCCCATATAAAACTTAAATCAATTAATTAAATTTAATTATTGAATTAATATTTGAAAAAACTGTATTAACATCAAGTGTCATCCACTACCAGTTTTTAAAAAATTATTTGAACTTGAGTGGATGAATTATAAGTTTTTTATTAACGATTGAAAATTTGAAGAAGATATATAAATATATATAGGGAGAATGTGAACTAATAGTAGGAAATATATACATGTGTAGGAATATATGTATAATATCACTATAAAAATAATTTCCTGAAAAAAAAACGGAAATTCCAGGAAATTTTCCGTGATTTCTGAAATTTCCGTTTTATAACAGATATCTTCCGTATTTTTTAGAAATTTTGGCTATGATGTGGAATCCCTGGTCACTGATTTTTTATTTTTCAATCGGTTAAAAAAAGGAAAAAAAGTCGCCAAATTTTGGGGACTATGATTTCTTCTATGGTAACCCGGCAGTAGTTAAATTGCTGAATTTAGTTGTTTTTCCTAGATCGTTGGCGCGATTCTGAGAGGCACGCCAAAACAAAAGTCGCCAAAATTCCGTGACCAGGGATACCACATCTGTTCCGACATTTTTATAATGTTAAAATAAACATTATAGGACCAACAAGAAAAAAAAGTGACTTCTCAAGAACAAACTTATATACAACCTAGATATATTTCTGCTTTTTATTTTTTCACATTTCTGAGTGAGTTTTGTGTAAATAATAAAACCTTGCCACGATGAGAATGGAACCGCAGTCTTCCGTATACTAAACTGGGTTGGGTTGGGCTGATTTATGCCGGCCAATTTCGACAAAGGATATAGGCCCGAGGGGGAAGGTGCCCTGCCCTCCGTGATGGTCTTTTTAAGGAATCCTAACCCGTATTTACGGCATGGTGTATACTAGACTGGAGTTCCCGACCACTACGCCATGACTAGATATTCTGCTGTCTTAAGCGTTGTTACTTATTTTAGTCGCTTTTTATGATGCAAAAACTAAAATTAATTAATTAAATTAAATTAATGAATTAATATTTGAAAAAAACTGTATTAACATCAAGTGTCATCCAGTACAAGTTGTATTTGAACTTGAGTGGATGAATAAAAAGTATTTTATTAACGATTGAAAATTTGAACAAGATATATAAATATATATAGGGAGAGTGTGAACTAATAGTAGGAATTGAAAAAGAAAATGTCCGAACAGCTTTAGTTGTAAATGATGCAAGAGGAAAAAAACATATTTTAGATTCATAGACTCAATTTTTCAATCCTTTATGATAATCTTGTTTTGAAATACGTCAACATACATCAAGAAACATGCTTAAAGGGACAAAAAAACAGAGTTTTGGAAGTTTTTTTACTTGGCTTATTTTTCGGTAGCGTGTCTCACAAATACAGAAGCGCATATTAATCAACGTGGTAAAATTGCTAAGTTCAATTTTATCAGAAAGACAGCACCGTAGTGTTCATGAAAATAAATCGACTCTGAAGTTGTAAGTTTTTCATACAAAAAATATTATGAATGAACATTTCTCCCAGTCACCCGTAGAATCAGTATGGTCTAAAAATCTCCAGGATAACTTTCCATTCCATTCTAATTTTTATTTAACACATCACGAGCAATACTCTAAAAAATGGCAACGTGAAGGCAAAGTATGTTAAACTGAAAATTACAGTCATTTCAAGTACGGTACGTGTTAGAAAAATTGGTATATTTATGGATATGTAAGTATACAACTTTACACTCAATATAGAAGGAGAGTAATGTGCTTGTTTTAATACATTAAAAAAGAGCATTCTCATTTTCAATTTTGTAAATCTTTTATTCAATATTGAAACTCTCCTCTAACACATTTTAGCTCATATTTAAAGCGTTTTTATAGCACAACATTGGAAATTTTTATGTAGGTTAAATGATGCATAAGAAATTGAATGAAATATACAAAAATCGGATTTGAATTGAAAATTTTATTGTTCGAACAAAAATAAATGTCTAGAAAATGCCTTGAGGGAACAGGGGTTTATTTGAAGTATAAAACACCATAAACAAATAATTTTTAGGCAAACAGCTTTATTCTTGTTCGGGTTAGATCAATAGTTATAACGTGCATTTATTTATTACTTACCCATCATACGTAGTATAGGGTAAGTCTTGTAATCGTTTTGAAAATCGAAAAAAAATTTTTTGATGGATTTACACGTTTCAAACACTGGTGATTCCGAAAAACATATTTTTTGAAAAAAGAAATTGTAGTCCGTCTGTGTGTCTATGTGTCTGTAAACGCACTATCTCCCTTAAAAATAGAGATAGCGACTTGAAATTTGGTATGTACATAGTATGTAATAATGGGAAGAAACTTATTGAATTTAAGTAACCTCGATTATCCGGAACTATTTTTTTCGGACTACCGAAATATTCGTTCTGATAAAAGGTATATAATTTTTTTCGAAATTGATTATTTTAAGCAGTGAATATAAAAGACAATAAAAAAAAACATAAATTTTGCATAAAGCATGAAGTCGATCGGATAATGAGTTGCCGAGATATTTGTAATCCTATGTTCCACACTCTTCGATTTTTCATGACCCTGTATTTCATCCAAATGTCAATTAGAAGATATATTTTAATTAGAAATTAAACGCTTAATAAGATGAAATAAACCACTAGTTAATAGGATTATTGTTTTTGGAGTTATAAGGATGTTTCTTTTAAGCAATTCAGTAATCGAGCCTTTAAAGTTTATGACGTCATCAAGCCACGATTTTATTCGAATTGCAATGCATTTTATAAGTAGTTTACACATTTTTTTATTTTAATATTTTACATTATGCATATCCATGATGGCTAAATATTACGGTGGCCCCCAACGACTAGTTTTTTCTTGCGGACTGTTCATATATTTCAATAACGCTCACAATATAGGAACCATCGAATAATATTTTATCTTTTTAAATACAATTTGCCACATAGAAACGTGTCATTGAGAAATAAATGTCATTATAATTTTAAAATTTTACATAAAAGTTCTTCTCCCAACTTTCTCTCAGCTAGCAAATATATTTCAGTCCTTTTTCACGTATTGTTTGGAAATATGTCACCATACGTCAAGAAATATACTTAAGAAGACAAAAAAAAAAAGTGCTTTAAGCTTTTCCACTTGTGAATGACTTATTTTTCAGCAACGTGTCTCTCACAAATACAGAAGCGCATCATTAATCAACAGGGCTAAAATTGATAAGGTCAATTTTATCGGAAAGACCACACCCAAGTACCATGTTCTGAAGATAAATCGACTCTGAAGGGTAAGTTGTTCCTATAAAAGGATTATTATGAATGAATATTTCTCCTAAAAGCATAACGAAATCGTGGGCGGTAAAAATTATCAGATATGTATACAAATCTCTTTCGCTTATCAATTAGATGTAGTGTAAGAAAATGGAAATGAAATAAATACTGAGAAAATATAAAGAAATAAATGCAGCGGATGATTAATTTTTATATTTATTTTAGATTTGTACCATTTAAAAAGATTTTATTTTATAGTGTGTGGCCACTGGTTTTGTGTAAATCAATTATTTTCTCTATACTAACACATGGGCTGATAAGTTCCCTGTCTAATAAAGAAAACATAACGTTTTAACATAATTTTTATAACTTTATAACTTTAATGAATAACATAACTCTAATAATAAATAATAATAATTTAATAATAATAATAATAGTAATAATAATTTAATAATAATATGAATAATAATAATAATTTAATAATAATAATAATAATAATAATTTAATAATAAGAAGAATAATAAGAATAATTTAATAATAATAATTTAATAAATAAAAATAATAATAATTTTATAATAAATAACATAATTTTATAAAGAAAAAGCTCCAAACAGTGCTCAAAATCATCGACTCTTTGTTGTTTTTGGTCACAAGTCAACACGCCCGGCACCCACTTTGACAACAGCATTTTTATAGACAAATGTTCATTCAAAATAAAACCTACACGTTCTTGGATATCTTCAGAGTCTGAGCTATCTCCTGCAACTTCACTTTACGGTTCCCCAAAACGATTTTGTGGACTTTTTTTGTTTTCCGGAGTAACCACCTCTTTTGCTTGGTGCATCACTGGTGTCCGTACGACCACGTTTAAATTCAGCAAACCAGTCAATAATGGTTGATTTACCTGGTGCAGTGTCCGGATAACGCTTATCAAGCCAAGATTTTGTTTGAACGGTGTTTTTTCCCATCAAATAACAATTCTTGAAATTCTTGTTTATCCATTTTTTTGTTTATCAACAAAGTCATTTAACTGAAACCACTCTAACGTTTTATCCACACGGCGAATCGTCATGATATTTTTTCTGCTACTTTTTAAAGGTTAGTATTTACTAAAAAAAAAGCATCGGTTCGGTGGTTGCAACGTCATCTGTGTGCCAGACCGAAAACTTATCAGCCAAAGTGTTATATACCACAAATTGCTGTCGAAAATGATGAAATAGAAGCCGTTTTCATCTGCGATAAAATTTGAAAGATACGGAGAGAAAATATTTATGAAATTATATTCTTGTTTGTTTCATCTGTTGGTAGAATTTAAAAGGGTACATGTATATATAAATCTTTTGAAATATTAGATAAATTAGTTTTTTTATCAAGTCAATTTTAAATTAATTACATTTTAAGCTATAAAAAGGGTAAAGATTACATATAAATGAAACTTCGCAGCTTATTTCTGATATGTTTTAGTTACAAAACTATTTCTCCTGAGGATTTTTAAGTTAATGAAATTTAGCCTCTGTTTTTCTCTTTTCATATAAAAGAATATCAGTAAGCATTATGTTTTGAATTCAAGAAAACTTCAAATTTTAATTTTAATCTATGGAAGATTAAAATATTTCTTTTCTAAAAAAGTAAATTTTCTATTAAATGCGACGTTGTATGTTGCCAAAATGATTTTACGGGATTGTTTGAGTTAGAATATTTGATCCCTTCCCGCCCAGGAAATATATTAATGTTTAAATTTAACACTTTATGTTGTTTACGTCATTTAATTGCTAAAAGGCGCAAAATGAAAACATTATAAACAGTAAAATAAGTTTTATTAGACTGTTGACATGTTTCGTCTCCATCGGAGCTATTATCAAAACAAATAAGAATATTTAACAACTTCACGGTCTATGAAGTTATTATTTGAAACGCTATCGTTTAATTTTTCGAGTACTTTTTCCAATTACGCATGTTATTTTTTTATTTTTATTTGGAAGTTTATTTCCATATTTGTATAGGGAATATTTATATTTGTATTATTCATATATATATTTGTAAAATTATAGAATATTTTTATTTGTTTTGATAATGGCTCAGATGGAGACAAAACATGCCAACAGTCTAATGAAACTTATTAGTCTCTTAAAGTATATTATTACAAGGTGTCATAATTTGTTATATTTCTGTTATTTCCATTGAAATTTTTAACGTTCACACTATCTGTGTAGTAAATGTGTTTCCAAGTTTTCAAGTATTTTAATTATTACTTTCTTCTATGTTTGCAAGAAGAAAGGTATTGGATTCATGAAAATTTTCGACTTCCGGTTTTCGACTGACTTATACGTTTTAGAAGGTCCTGAACACGATTTGACTGTTTTTAGAAAATGTCTGTGTGTGAGTCTGTGACTCTGTCTGTCTGTATGTGACAAAAAATTTGTGGGCGCTCTATCTCAAGAACTAATGCACGAAATTTAATGAAACTTTATATTCAGTTAGTCCCTAATATACATTGGTGCTGATTAAGTTTTGGTGAAAATCACTCAACAGGTGGCGCTGCTATGCTGCATTTTTCGCGATTCCCGCCATAATTCTACCCCAAGAACTAATGCACTTATTTTCATCAAACTTCAGATTCAGTTAGATCTTGACATAAATAGACGCTGATTACGTTTTGGTGTACATATCGCAACAGATATCGCTGCTATACTATTTTTTTCATGATTTTCACGATAGCTATACCTCAAGAACTAATGCACGGAACTTCATCAAACTTCAGATTCTGTTAGACTTTGACATAAATAGATGCTTAATACGTTTTGGTACAAATATCCCAACAGGTGGCGCTGCTATGCTACTTTTTCATTATTATCCCGATAACTATACCTCAAGAACTAATGCACGGATTTTCATCAAACTTCAAATTCAGTTAGACGTTGACATAAGTTGTTGTTGATTAGGTTTTGGTCTAAATCTCCCAACAGGTGGCGCTGCTATTCTGCATTTTGCAGAATTTACACGCATTTAGCAATAGTCATATTTCAAGAACTAATGCACGGAATTTAATAAAACTTTAGATTCAGTTAGAACTTGATATAAATTGGTGTTGATTCTTTTTAGTGTATGCAAAACCTGTGTGAGATAGAAGAAAGTTTTGGGATTGGCAAATCCGACTAGTTATTATCTGGTAAACAGTTTTACTTTTAAAATGGGATTATTTAACTTAAATAAACATATTGATAAGATGAATAAAGAGTATGAAGGATCCATTATTTATTTGCAATTCGTAATTTTTGTAAGCTATGAAAATTTTTCGCTTATCAGTAAGTTTTATACACTGTTAAAAATTTGCAGCAAACTGTCCAGTCATTTGACCGTTTTTATAAAAACGGTTACATAACCGTAATTTAACTCTATTCTGACCATAATATAGGCAATAATATGGTCAGAATAGAGTTAAATTACGGTTGTGTTACCGTTTTCTATAAAAACGGTCAAATGACTGGACAGTTTGCTGCAAATTTTTAACAGTGTACTTGAAAATCATAATCAATGAGGATTGTGTAGCATGCTATAGGAGTTTATAATTTTTTACGCAAAATTGTTTTATTGAATTCATTTTGCAAAATAGAATGAAATGAGTAGCAAACATAAACAAAACATATTTCATATCAGTATGGATTATCACGGTCTTCGTAATTGAGAATGTTTTTAGAAAAATGTGAGACTCGCGTGAATCCGGATATCAAAACATGCATTATTTGATTTTCATATGTAACGCACAAGGATGAAAACAGGCAACGCGATAAATGTTGTACATAAGTACAAAAGAAAAAAATGTGATTCGTACTGATGCATTATACACATATTTGCAGATATCTCGCTGTTGCATAAACATGAGATAATTATTGATTTTATAGAAATCCATTGAGAAAAAATTCTTACAATTCAAAAAGTCACTCGTGCACTCATACATACATCTAGCATAGCTTAAGGTACTATTTTATTCACATCATATACTATGCCCGATCCATTTTAAAGAATATTGAATGTGTCACATGCAGTATAAAATATTTGTGTTATTATTGCACGAAAACTTTTACTAAAGTGTATATTCAATCAAAAACAAATAAAATGTGCATTGACATAATGTCAATAATATCAAAAGCAATCCATCTAGGCCGTACATGTGAAGCTGATCATAAATCTTTGGAGGCATTGTCTTTCGTTTTCGAGTACAGAGAAGATACCTTTGCGTGTCGTTCGTTTATTATAATTTCCTGAAAATGTGGTGAATTCAGAGGGTGTTTCGTCAGTGAAGTCCGTACCCTCGAACGTTTTTTTTAATTTCACATTGTGTTAATTACTCCGAATGGAAAATTCCTCTGCGGTACTGTGCAATGTCTTCCCCCAAGTATAAAAAAATCCCCCTTTTCCCGCAGAGGAGAGAGAAGTTTTGAATTAAATATTGATAAAAATTATGTTACTAATATGCTTAGTACACTATTAATACAATTGTATTTTAATTTTATATCAACATGATTATATTACATGTTATATGTATTGTGGTTAAATCTTTTAACTGAAGGGGTGCAACGAGAGTACGTAAACCTATATTGAAAAAAAGGAGGGGGGAGGGGTAAGTACAAAAAATGTGAACTGCTGATTTAAGACTTTGGTTTCTTTTTTAATAAGATTATTATTTTTGGAGTTATAAGGAAAAACCTCTTTCAAGCAATTCAGTAATCGAGCCTTTAAAGTTTATGACGTCATCCAGCCACGATTTTATTTGAATTGCAATGCATTTTATAAGTAGTTTACACATTTTTATATTAGTATTTTACATTATGCATATCCATGATGGGTAAGTATTACGGTGGCCCCCAACGACTAGTTACAACTTGTAAGATCTTTTCTGCATTTTAATATAGTTTTTGCTTAACGTACATACATATATAAAACATACATATTTATGTAATGTAATTTCAGTTTTCATATCTGAAGCACGCTTGTTGTTTCATATAAATAAGAAAATTATTGATTTTCTATACATTCATTCGAATGAAATATTTGTAGTTCAAAAAGTCCTTTATCAATTCATGCATATGACTTAGCCTCGAATATTTTATTTATATCATATACTTTGCCAGATCAGTTTTAAAGAATATTGAATAACATATGCATAATGCATTATGAAAAATTTGCGTTATTATAGCCTGAGCGTTTACTAAAATCTATATTCAATCAAAAACAAAGAAAAATATTCAGCGACATAATGCCAATAATAGCAAAAGTAATCCATCTCTGTCGTACATGTGAAGATGACTCATAAATCTTCAGAGGCATTGCATACGTTTTTGAGCATAGATAAGATAAGATTATGTGTTATTCATTATCATTCCTTAAATGATGCTTGGCTGATATTTTTTCAGCAGAAATTATGAATATAAAAAGTATTGTACATGTTACCGATATGCATTAAGTTATTTCCTTTTCGGATAATAATAGCTAAAAAATATTCTTGATACGGAAAAAAAAAAATATTTAGTGGACAAAATGATTAAATTTGTAAAATTTCTGTTTAAAATATATCATGTTACCAAGGAAATAAATAAATTAATTAAAGCCGTGATGGTGTTAATAATTTATTTATAATTAATAATTTGAAAATTAATTACGGAAATTCTTTCTTTTACAAGGCGAGATACCGTATTTTTGCGTGTGTAATGCACGCCCCCCCCCTCCCCACCACCCACAAAAAAAATTAGGCCTGAACGTGACATGCGCAGTATAAACGGCATATTTTATATATAAACAACGTAATATTAATAAAAACAATAGTTTAAATTATAGTAATATTGAGGTTTAACACTAACAACTCAAATTTATTACGGGTGCTTACATTACAATGTTTAGCAGAAAAATTAATTTAAAAAAAGCCTTTTATATATCACTAAAAATCTATTCCTAAATCATTTACTTTTGAGAACATTGTTTGTTAAATAACTGCTGATAAAAAATGGCCATGAGATTACTAAAAGACCAAATTCTACAGATTACTATTAATTATACCTTATGTTACTAAAAAATTAGAATTGCTGATATTAAAAATAAAAATTAATAAAATGCTTACATATTTATCAGTTATGCAGTACTTTTCATGTGAAAACGATCGCAAAATAATGAAAACTAGATGGAACCCGTCAAAACGTGACGGAAAAAATACTATAACAATATCAGTAAAATAAGCTTCTTTATTATTTAAGTAGGGCTTCGTATGAAACAGTCTTTCAAATATTTTATTTTAAAAAATCCTCCCCCCCCCCCCCGTGAAATGCTATTTCCGATGCATACTCTCAAATGAACACTCCGTAAACAAATGTGTAATGCAAATCAGTTTGACATTACCACCATAATCCCCACGACAAAAAAAAAAAAAAAAAAGGTCATGGACCTATAAAGTATTATACAAATAGTCCTATCATAAAGTATCATACAAATTTCCTACTTTCATCTCATATTCAGTAAATAAAAGAACATAGTATAAGCACCCCCCCCCCCTGTGATAATGCAATCGAATGAGCCCCTATGCGCATATGTATTGCATCTGCCCAAAGGCACCGTTGAAATTCGACGTTAAAAAAGGTTTTAAAATGTTTAAATTAAAAGTTTTAAAATGTCCTCTTTAATCATTGTTCGTTTCAAATCCATATCTTCTAAAACGCATCCATTATTTTAAGCTAATCAATTTTTATGTAAAAATGAAGAATTTTTGTTAAAAATAATAAATTAATATGCAGATGAGGGAGAATTTTAATGTTTTCAATTGTAATTTATTTGTATGGTTTCTTCTATCCCTTTACATAATCAGGATGATTATTCCTTTTCCATCCCAGTCGGTCTCTTATACAGTTAAATATCCAATGGATCTTTAAAAAAATAATAAATAACAGTTCTGATTCAACATATACATCAACGAATTCAACATATCAATTTTATGTTAATCATAAACTAAAAATAGTGTTTTTTTCTTTTGACAGATTTTATATTAGCGCCAAAATACTCTATCTTATGGATAATCTGATCTTATGATTTATCAGGTTTTTATTATTAGTATTTTTTTTTCACTTTTCATGAAGGTTAGGGATACCTATTTTCAATTGTTGCAACTTTCCAAGGGGCTATTTTACATTATTAAAACAAACGGATCGTCATTGTTGAGATAGAATTGAAAAATATTTCATGCTTGAAAATTATTTAAAAAGTCGTTAAATTAAGCGGCAGATTTCAAATAAATTTCAATCGAAAGCTAATTTTTTTTTTCTAATTGAGGATGTAAGAATTGAAATTGTAAAATGTAGTAAAAAATTAAATTTTTAGTATTTAGAAGTGATGTAAGCGCGATGAAAGCTAAAGCGATAGTGCCGTTTGTTGTCACAACCATTATACATTTCTAAATATTGCCACTGTGTTTTGGTTGGCGTCCAAAAGTAGACTACCATTTTTTGACATCGAAAGAAAAATTCACAGTGAAAGAAATGACTTTGCCGCTAATAAGGAACTGTTAAAGGAACTTATAACAAACCTACCAAAATAATTCCTATAAAATATTAGCCTTACATTGTTTATTCTAGCTACAAATACAATCATTATTTCAAGTTTTTTTTCCTGAAATTCTTTACTTTTGTGAATTTTTTTATTAAAAAGAGAAATCTTAATAATTTAAATCCTATAATTCCTATAACTTAATCCTATAATTTAAAAAAAGTAATTGGTAACATGTAATCAAGGTATGCAATCAAGATGAAACAACCAATAAAGGCTCCAGTTCTAATCTTTAAAATTAAAAATTGAAATATCAGTTAATAGTACGCTATGTTGACACAATCATATAAATTTTTCTTTTTAGTTTTATCAATATTAAAATGCATTTCAAGCTAAGCATAACGTCATTTTCACCGGTACAAACGTTTCACACGTACATTTATGCTTAAGCACCATGCATGCAAATAAAAATATATTTTGCATTTAATTGTAATGAAAAAAATGGCATCAACAAAGTTATAATGCTTAATGATAAAATGAACCCAATGGACAATATTTCCGTGACGTCACAGTAAATATGAATTTTTATTTGCTTATAAAACACACGGATAAATATTTATACAGAAATACTTAAACATTTTAACTATATTTTAACTTACAAATTAAAAAATTCGGCCTAAAAGTCACTTGTTTTTAATATTTAATATTTATTTTTTATGCTCGCAATCATTGAGTTCAGAAAATAAACTCTGTACGTCGCAACAGTCGGCGTTAATCCGATTGCCGACTTTATGACGTCATAAGCAGAAGTAAAATTTTAATTTAAGATTACGTTTAATTAATTAAATTTTCGAACAAACGAATGTACGATAACAAATCTGTGACCAAATATCTTTCATTTAAAAAAAGAATGATGTAATTTGATGTAGTAGTTTGTTCTCACGGATTGTCGAAACAAAACGCTTAGCGTTTTAAATATATAGATATCAGTAATTAAAAAATATAATTTTGGCACCACATTTTGATATATAAAATTAAAACGTGCAAGGTCTTAACATAATATTAAATAATAAAACAAGCGGCTTGTATTCATGAATTTAATAACTTATCAATAAATCCACTTTTTTTTTGGTTCACTACGAGAGGGAACTGTGACTACCTCCGTAGTTTCACAACCCTCGAGTTTTGGTAAAGCAAGTACGGGTCGGAAAAACCCGACTTAAGGCCTAGGACCTGGTTCCCTTCTGGGGGTCCAGGTCCGAAGCTGTTGGGGGACGCCGGCCCGTCCCCAAGTGTCTCGTGGTGACTCCCCTACTGGGTTTCACCGTGTATCGCAACGACCTACGTCGTCAACACATGAGTTTAAGGTTGGAGGGTCCGCAGGTGACGGCCCTCTGGCCGACCGAAGCGCCACAGGGATACAAACCTGCTGGCAAAAGTCCCTCAGAACTTGGGTTCGGTGGTCGTCTACGCGCCGGGCGCTCCTTATGGCGCCTAGCGGCACAGCTTACTTTTACCAATATTTTTTAGCAATACTAAGTTATTTTTAAAAACATTTTATTGCATTAGAAAATATATAAGTATTTTATTTCACTGTTTTATTTCTGTGAAATATACAGTTACACTTATAAAAATTTTGTGCGGGGTTGAACGAACTTTTGATGCTGCAATAGCTGCAACAATATGATGAGGAAATCATTGTTCCAATGTTTGGCTCAAGCTGTGTTTCAATCGGAGCAATGGTAAAACATTTTCTCCTCCAATGCACCCATTATTTTGTGATAAAAAAGCAGAAATTAGGCTAACAGTACTACACTCTAAAAAACGACAAACGTTTCTAAATCAGCGAAAATATAATATAACAATGTACGAAAATATAAAATTACACATTCCGAGTTATGCACGATTCCGAAAAGCGCCCTTTATCTGTCGAAAACTCAGAAAAAAATACATTTTCAAGATTAATAGAAGCATTTGTAAAAAGAAATTTCCTTTTGCTGCCACTTATTTTCGGAACCGTTACAGAGTAGTATTTATAGTATATTAATCAGTTTTCTCAAACCGGAATATCGATTTTTAGTAGCTATTAATTATATCAATTAAACATTTTGAGCTCTGTAATTGAATTTATACACCCAATAGTAAGAAAATAATATTGATTTTAATGTGAATTTTTTAATGTGATTTATCATGTTTGTCTGTAGAACATGTCTGTTGAACATGAAAATGTTTAGCATTCGAAAAGCATATATTCCCAGATGGGATAACTCATTGATACACTATAAACCCTACTTGCAAACGTTTCCGAAAATCAATGGCAGCAAAAGAAATTTTCTTTTTATAAATTCTACTTTAAATCTCGAAAATATATTAGTTTCTG
This sequence comes from Maratus michaelseni, assembly GCA_963931845.1. Lineage (NCBI taxonomy): Eukaryota > Metazoa > Arthropoda > Arachnida > Araneae > Salticidae > Maratus > Maratus michaelseni. The sequence goes on along the minus strand of OZ007587.1, from coordinate 139,627,303 downwards.
TGGTTTCTAAAGATAAAGAAAGCTTTTAAAATCGTCGGTAACTCGGAAGAGATTGTATATTTTCGTTCGTGGTTGTACAGTAATCCCTTAACATTCGCGAGGGTTACGTTCCAGGAAAACCTCGCGAATGTCAAACCCGCGAATGTTGAGTCTATCTCTCTTCACTAAAAAAGAAGTTACGTTCTACAAAATTTTAATTAGAGTGGCACAGTACTTCAAAGAACAAAGGAATATATGTATTAACAATACGTTATGTATAAAATATATATAGAAGGCGAATGGGCACGCATATTCATCAATATGAAATTTATTTATTGAAGATAATTCAAATTAACTGGTTGGAGAAATAATGACAGCTAAAAAAGCAGATGTTTTTGTATAAAGTAATTTCGACTCCCTCTATTCGGAAAAAGATGATAATGTGTTAAATACGATATTTAAAAACAGCTAAATGCTTCAATTTTTTATCTAAGTGCAGCTTCAGCTCCATCCCTACGAGAACCTGCACATTTAAAATAAATATATTGAAGATGCCATTATCTTTTCACTTCTAATATCCCCACTGCAATGAGTATTCTGCTGTTGTTATTATTTTGCTTTCTTACAACAGTCACTCCTTTTTCAGATGTCAACTGCAAATTGTTTTGTAAATATATACTATGAAAACACGGGGGAAATAATCTTTAACCACTATAAATTCTAAAAAAGAAAGATATAATTTTAAAAAAACATTGCGAATAATCAAGTCAGATTCTGGCAAATATTGAGTTTTTCCATATTTTTATATTCGCGAATAATCAAAACTAGCGAATGTTAAAACCGCGAATGTTGAGGGATTAATGTATTATATTTTCCTACATTAAGAAACATTTGTCTTTCTTTACAGTATACGTACAATCGTGAGAAAAACAGCTGCATCATTTCAAGCCGCTATTTTAACCATTGTTTGTCATAGAAGAAAATGAAAAGAACCATTAAATGGGAAATAATAGCCTTTTTTCCCAATATGCCTCTTTGGCATAAGAAGTCGTCTCTACCGGGTGATTCACTACCCTTGCAACTGAAACAAACATTTTTTGTATAGGGAAGCTATATCTCAATCTACTTACTCAGTCAAAAATACAGGGTGTCTCACTGCAAGCCGAAACGTTTTTTTGTTAATAATAACCTTAACAATATTGAAAATATTTTACCGATATTTTCAAAAGACTTATTTTGCTTTCGATAAAGTGTAATAATTTCTCGAGAATTGCTAGAAATGGACACTATCTGCATCCAAACAACACTGATCCAGACGCTACGTAATTTTGAATATAGCTCTCAGTACATATAGGTTATTGAACTAAATACAGTGCACTGCCCGTGATATCATCTCATTTCACACATAGTATTTGAAAATATAGATAAATTATCTTCAAGACTGTTAAAGTTGTGAACAAAAATCTGGGTTTGACTTGAAGTAAGACACTCTTCATTTATTACTGAATAAATGGACAGCTTTTCTATACAATAATTGTTTGTTTTAGTGTTCTCTATCACCTCTTAAAGTTTGTCGCTCTGGTAGTGAATCACGCTGTATATAAAATACATAAATTTTGTACTTTGGCGGGCTTATTTGAGCCAAGGAACTCAAATAAAGTGTTGAAACTGGGTGTTATTGTTTGAAAATAGCAAGTGGGTACACAATATGTAGAAAATTTCTTATAAAAATAAATAAATAAATTGCACTCATATTCATAAAAAAAGATATTAAATCCAGTCTATTGGCACTTTCATTTTTCTCCAACGACAAAAGGTGCTCAAAATAGCACGGGATAATGCGTTTTTACCATGTGTTTACGTCAGTTACAAAATCTTATTGTCGAAAAAGTGTAAGTAAATTGTGCAATATAATCTATGCAGGAGAACATCTCACATTAAAACATCTGGAATATTCATTACTATAACTGAGCATTGATTTTGAAAATAACTTTATATACCTACATAAAGCTATACAGTTTCTATATTCTTAACCGAAATGGAAAATAATGTAAACTAAGTCAAAAATTATTAATTTATTAAATCACCTACTAATTTGTTTCACCAGCCTGTATTTAATCACATAACTGAATTATGTATAGTATATCTTAATTAAAGAAATAAATAACTAAGTCAAAAGTTATTAGCAGCATTATTAATTAGTAACTTTTCGGCCACCCACCTGTATTTATTAACAGAGTACAATATAACTGAATTAAATAACGTATAAATAAATATAATAACTAAATTCTTTGAAAATTGTGGAAAACATCCACATGAGACACAAAATTTATTAGAATCTACGCAGATGATCATACGCATTTCTTAACCAAGAATATTTGTAGCAAATACGAGAATGACTGACAGCAATCCGGATATCGAAACATTCATTAGTGTGGCTTGATATGAAATATATAATGGTGGAAACAGACAGATGACACGCCAAATATTATGTACATCTAAGTGAGATATAGCGACTGAGATGTGCTTTTCATAACAGATATGAGAGGCATAGTTAGGTGTCAAAGATATCGTGAAACTGGGAATATGGAAAAGATGACTTATTGAAACAGTGAGTTTATTATTTCTTCGCATAAGGAGAGAAATCGCTTGCGTACTTTTGAAAATGTTTGTTATAGATATGCATTATTTAATGCAGCATATTTATCTGTTGCTTCCGAAGTTTGTAGCCTCAATCCTGATAAAAAATAGCTTTGAAGTCTGAGCCATATATCTGCGCCATAGAATAAAAGACATTATTTCTCTCCTGATTCTTTTTTTGCTTTGCTTCTTGTTTTACGATTGCTCTGATATCAATGTGTTTTTAACACTTTCCAACATAGTTGAAAATTGTTTATGACTATGTACTCTCCATATTACCGATTTACACTGATGGAGATGTTCGCTGTCAAAATCGGATATGAAAGTGATCGTAATTTTTGGTACATTTACGTTCATCGAAATAACCATAGGTTCCCCTCCTGATAGAAAACAGTCCACAGAAAAACCAGTTCAATCAAAGACGCATAATCACGTGAAAACTTTTCTTTATTTCCGGACACATCGACACACCTGGAAAGGGCGAGGGTGGATCTCTTTACACCTCTAAATAATCGACTTTCTTGTTCAACAGTTAGAGAAGATCTGATCTAATTTTTCAGATGCATTTTCATCAACACATAGATGAAAATATGCCAAATACTACATCTCTCGCTAGGCTGTAACCGTCAAATTGTGACTGTTAGTGATAAACCAATATTGAGATTTTGTATGAGAAAAGAGATAGGAATGCCATAATTGGCAGAATATCATTTTTGTGCTTTTTAACGTACAACCCGAGGTTGTTTTGAGAAAGCCAGACATGTGTTATTAGAAGCGAACAAAAGTTCATATTGCATATCTATGCAGCTGTCAATTTAATGAAAACGGCGCATAGTTTTATCACAAGCTAAAGAAGCGGGCAAAGGGCAGATGCCTCAACGAATCTGAGCAATCATTAATATGCAGAGAGAGAAAAACCACATGACAGAATTACATCTGCATTTAATGCGAAAATAAACTAGCTTCTAGCTTTTCGAGTTAGAAGAAATTGATTTTAAATAAGGAAATTTATTGTTATAGAAAAAATTAGGATATAGAAAAACTAAATTTTAGAATAAAACATAAAATATATATGATTTTGTATCAGGACACTCAGACATTATCTAAAAACATGGTTAAAAGTTCCATTAGAAACGTCCCACATTATCAAAAATGTAAAAAGGTTTAAAATAAAAACTGTCACAATTGCACAATAGCGCTTTCACTCTGGCTAGAGCATCATCAGTTACAAACGATGGAATGGAACTTTTAACCATGTTTTTAGATAATGTCTGAGTGTAAATTAGTAATATGGAGAATAAATAGTAAATATACAGACATTAAAAAATTAATACCTGTGTTAATAATTGTTTATGACTTCGGTTTGTCTGTGTGCCGTCTATCCGTACTCTAACTATCGTAAATATGTTCGGATTGTCATGTATTTCATATATGTTATTTGGGGTTTACTATGACATGTTCCCAATTTAAAATGGAGTTTGTAGCATTTATAGTTCCTTTACAGAGTCATTCAAAAGAAATTCGTTTCAGTTTAATAAATGGGGAAAAATTGTTTGCTGTTTATTTGGACGGTCATGCGCTATTTCAAACATAAGGGAATTGATATACACTAATGCTTTTTGTAAAATCTGACGAGCAAAGGATTTATTATTCATTTACAGGATCATTCAAAAGAATTTGGTTATAAAATTGTTTGCATCTTAATTTAATAATGTTACACTATTTCAAACATAATGAAATTTATATACCTTATTAAGGACTATTTACTACAAGATGTTTACTGTAGAATATGTTGTTCATAACAGTTATCGTTCATCTACAGAAAAACACAAAATATTTCGGTTACAGTACTTTCTATGAGTCATAAACGTTCGAAGTGCGTTTTCAGATGTGATATGCGTTTTTATATTTAACTAAATTTTTGTATATTAACATGGTGTGTATAAATTCTATAGATCATATACAGGACTACACAAAAGAATTCGTAAGCATTGCTGTGTATGAGAGTGAATAACTTGAATGTGGTGTTTTTTAATTGAGTTGTGCATTTACCAGATAATTTAGTATAATACTAAGATACTTTTGTAGAATATAAATAAATTCATATACAAGGACTACGCAAAGAATCGGATACATTGCCGTTTACGGATGGTAATTAATGAAAGCATGCTTTCAGTTGTGTTCTGGGTTTATTTTCTAAGTTAAATTCAGTTAAGTATGAGAAGTGTATAAAAATCTGTAATTAATATACAGGTTGTACAAAATTATTGGAGTGCATTTCAGTTTATTGGTGGGAATTGCTGAAGCAGAATTTTCGACTGTGTTATGCGTTTCCTATTTAAGCTAAATTTTAGCCTACTATGTAGTGTATATACAGATATATAGATGATATGCAGAGATACACAAAGGAATTTGAGTACCTTTCCGGCTATAATGTATAATTGCTTGTGTATTAATTGATTAAAGTATTAATCCGCATGCAATATTAATTGTATAAATATGTAATTGCTGATATCTAGTTTCGCCTTTTCAAAAGCCGAAGTTCCATTGCAGTATTCCGCAAGAGCTGGTAAGAGTTTCATCATCTATGCTTGGCGCATTATTTTTCTTTCTTATTTCTATTTATGTGCAAAAAGTATTATCTCTCCCTACCGTCTTATAAAAAGTCTTTATTTAAATATGCCTATTAATTAGAGTGCTAAAAACGCTGTCTAGTAATTCAAATGATGACTGTAAATGTAAGATCTTAAGTGATGTTCGCAGGTATGATTAAAGACAAAGCGTAGTGTTTGGGCAACGTTTTCAGGTTCGTATGAGCATGAGGTCATTTCCGATAGGACAGTGGCAACTGACGTCATGCTGGAGGTCACACACTACAAATAGGCAGTTCTGATTGGGGACTACCCTGACCTCCAGTTGAAGTATAATGGTTGATCAGCTGATTACAACTTCCCTATTTTAATGTCCTCTCGAAAGACACTTCTACAATATTATGACTCCCGTCAACCGCAAAACTATAAGGTAGGGTATCTTCAACTTTTTTGCTGAAAGTCGTTTACCGCCAACAATTCCGAAAGCTTTCGGTTTTATTAAATTGCAAAGTTTCTCTCATTAAATGCAACATTTTTAAATTTGTAAAATAGAGGTTGCTTGGTAGTTAATTTTTCATGCATATTTATTTTTTCCATTGCTCCCACGCAGCATCAGTGAATAATGGGTTAATGAAGAAAGATGATATATTTATTGCATTCATTGCTGTTTCGTTCAGTGTACTTACATAATCTATAACCAAAAGAATCTTATACAGCATAGTAAAAGAAAAAAGTTTTTTAATTCATTATTTATGCTAAAACTGATAGTCATGATAAATGTTTTAGCTGCCTAAAATAGTGAACAATCCATTTTGAAAGAAAACAGAGAGTTTAAAAACAAAGAGCGTCTTCTAATCTCCCCACAGTATTTAGAAATAAATGAAATCTCTCTGTTTTGACGCAAAAAACTATTTAACTAAAACTTAATTTCAGAAACTAAATCAAGAGCTCTTAATTTTATTTATTTAACCACCCAAACAAGGATCCGTACTTCTACAATTTTGTCTAGACACAAAAAGTTGAAAAGGTGCCAGGCCAACCTAATTGAAAACATTCATCTCTATTTCAGAACTGAGAATATAGGTCTATTTAAGGCACTTGTAAGAAACTTTTAAGGATATTTCAATCATAAGATAAATACAAATTTAAGGAGATTTATCTGCGAATATATATATACATATATAGTCTAATATAAGTGGTTTCATCCCATTTATTGCTGCTTTTCGTTTTTTTATTTTTTTATTAACTTCTTAGCATAGTGTGAAATAATGTCATAATTTACATCACTTCATTTAATCCGCCATCTTACATTAATATACATCAAAATATTTTGCCTTATTTAACTGTTTAACACTAGTCTTTTTATAATCATCTTCCTCTATTTAAATATTAATTTATATATATTATTCTGCACTGTTATAGAACATTTATTTATACATCTTATTTAAAATTACATTATAATTTAATTATTATCTTCTCTTACCCCTTAATTATTTATGTGTTACTTATTATTTTTTTAATTTTAATTCTCTTAATTTATGTTAACTTAAACTGAGTTAAATTTTATTACCTGTTAGTTTTAGCTACGTATATTGATATTAATTATATGGTTTATTTTGAATAAAAATCTGTTTTTTTAATTATATTGTAATTTCTCTTACTAGATGGCAGTTCTTTAATTGATCTTATTCATAATTAATAAGGACTTTACGTTGCACATATGAATACTCATCAAACATTTGCCTCCAATGGACCAGGAAACTAAGGCAGGATTCATATCTGCACAGGCTCCTTTTTGTCAGGTTTTACTGTACTATACGAATTCTGAAATAATAATCTTAATAAAAGATTGTTTAAATTTTGGAGTATTCCTGTAAAAATGGTATGTATGATGGAATTGTCTATCTCTAAATAAAAAAAAATATTGTTTTCTACTTCAGAAACGTACTTGTATTTCGAAACAATCTGAACCTTTTACAGACATAGTAGATGTTAATACATTCGAATAGTATATCTGTGTTCCATTAAAATTATATAATATGATGTCCAGCTGCCCGGCAGCGTGTATGGTAGCAGAGGCGTCAGCCAAGGTGGGGGCACATGGTTCGAATCCCGAATGAGGCATGGATGTCATTATGGTGTATCTTCAGTATTGTCAACTTCCCTGTGTCTATCCCGTCCCCAAGAAGACGATTTGTGTAATTTGTCAAAAGTCCTGTATGTATTTCTGTGAATAAAAAAATATGGATCATTCGAGTCAATAGCCTTGTAGCTTACAGGTCTCAAAGCAACCTCTGTCAAATGTCAAATATGAGGGCCATTTTTTAACAGTTGTCTGCTATATTAAACTATTCAAATTTTGTAGTAATCTGAAGATATAACCGACGGAACAGGTTTATTTTTGAGAAATAAAACTGTCGATTTATTGAATGATAAATCAGGAATAAGAATTATTTTAATTCTAAAATATTTTCAACAATTCAGCTTAGAACTTTTTAATACTTTAATACGATTTTTAATATCCACAGAAACATTAGTGTAATGTCACAAACTTTCAGAAAAGTAATTGTTATGAGTCATTAACAAATATTTAATATCGATATTTTCAAAACTAGACTCAGTCTATAAATTCTACCTTTTAATATTTCAGTATCTATATTTGTTTTGTCAAAAGTAAATCTTACTTCTACTTTAACTTTTAATTTTTGTTTTCAATAATGATACAATAAGTGTATGCAAAATAATTGGAAAACTACTTACAAGTACGTTGCAAATTGTTTTATATGACGAATAAAAAAAAAAAAATCAGTTTGTTAAATGTTAGAAAATATACTATGCATAATTCAAACATATTTCTGGTAATTATATATATATAAATTTTTCAAGGTTTTTTTTCAATACTTCAACACATTCTTTATCAACTCATACATGAACGTTCCGGAACAATGTATCATATTTCCAAACTAGTATGTGTTATGAATTATTAACCAATATTTAATATCGGCATTTTCAAGACCAGACTTTATCTACAAAAATACCGCCTTCCAACACTTGTGTATCTATAAATCTTTTTTTTTATCATGTTTTGTCCCTTTTGAAGAAAAAGAAAGATTTAAGAGAAGTCTTTCGGCTGTCGTCCTTTAAAAGCGACTTTGACAGCTACATCTGTAGTGCTTTAGATACCGCATTTAATGTCAGATGCGGCGTCTAAAGTAAATCGATTTGAAAAGTGGATCGGTAGCAACAATTGAATAATATCTGTATATCATTGAGTAACTGGAAAATGGAAATAAATGTCAGTTAGCGTGGATACAAACCTTTGAAACCGACCATTACATGAAATGCAAGCTTGTGAAATTTAAAGCCGCCCACAAATACACAAAAAGATAAAAGCGCAAATGCATATTTTTATTGGTGTTGATCAGTTATCTTGTACAGTGCAACAACTTTTAAGCATAGGTCTTCGTTCTATCGTATTTTAATGTTGAAATATTTAATTTGCATGACGCGAGTAAATTTTTGTTTTCATTTGAATGCTTTATTTTTATTTATTTATTTATTTATTTATTTATTTTTAAATTTTTAAATCCGAAATTCATAGCAGAGTAAGAAATTAATCGCTATTCAATCGCTTTTCTTGATATTTACTTTGCTCTATTTTTAATCTGAAAAAAAGTGTCGAAATTTTCATGTGTCCTTTGACGAAAGAGGGGGAATTGAAGCAATTGAAGTTATTGAAAACAATCATTGAACTAAATTCGATTAATAAGGTTTTGCATCAAAGTTAAAAATATTTCTCACGTCAAACATCCACAAAAAAGCTCTTTGAAACTGCTAATAATATTTTACTATTATTTACAGAATGTTTATTTAACTTGGCGATAATAAATATATGTTTTATCAATGTACGCTTATATCAAAAAATCAACAAAGCATTTATCCCTAGAACTACACACTAGTGTATTTTATATACAGGGTGTCCGAAAAGTCTGAAAACGGTCAAATAACTCGAGAAATATACATCGGATTGAAAAACGGCTATATGCATGTTCAATATTTTTGACAAATCTATTTAGGGATATGAAGCAACTTTGAAATCTTAAATGATGACCCCCATTTTTTTATTGCAGATTCGGATTCTACGGGAAAAATTACGTAACTTTTGTATTGAACATTTTCTTCGAAACATTGTATATCGCGCTGCAATCGAGTGGAATGCTGTGAGAATCGTTACCATTGCAATGCCTGGAAACGCTCCAATAACTCGAGAAATATGCACGAGATTGAAAAACGGAAAAATACGTGTTTAATATTTTAGTAAAATGGCAACTTTGATACCCCTAAATAGATTTTTCAAAACTATTGAACATGCATTTTTCCATTTTTCAATACGATGTATATTTCTCCAGTTATTTGACCTTTTCCAGATTTTTCGGACACCCTGTATATGTATAGAATTATATAAAATCACACTAACTGTAATCACATAAAGCGAGGGATTCCTGCACAGACCATTTTTCTGGATTTTTCATGAGTAGCAGACAAAGTATTTTTAGAAGCCGTGCTCATGAAAATTATCAATGAGTTATTGTTCCAGTAACCAATTCACGCTACAGTGTGCAGTACTATAACAGCCAAATAAAAAGAAAAAAATGACATTAAAACTGCACAGAATTTTCTGAGGCAATTGAATCTAAATTTAGCGACACCTTAATTTGAAAGGCACAGCGTGTCTCTTAACATTCAGGGTGCAAAAATTCATATTGTACCTCTTACATTAAAGGCATGTATTTAAGAGGTGTATTTAACAGATATATCATTATAAATTTGAGTTATATATTTTCATATAGCATACAAATTACTAAAAGAGGAATTTAAACATTTAAAAAATAAATATATATGTATTCTTTACCATACAGGAATTAGTTTTAAAAGTTTTTTTTATTGTTCCTAATTTAAGCTTCTGTTGAAATAAATATATGTTTAAAAAAATATTATTTTTTGTGGCATGCGAACAAAATAAAATAAATGATGCAATTATGCTTCATCTTCTCTTTTCAGCGGGATGAATCTAGCAGTAAATATAATAACCATATCACTAACCATATCATATCAATTCAATTAATATTATGCAAATATATATATATATATATATATATATATATATATACAAATATATTCAGTAATTGAAATTTCATGACTTATTGCTAATATATGTAAAAAATTCTATAACTTATCTTCTTTTACCAGGACAATAAAATTGCAAAAATATGTGAAATTAATTTTTTTTTATCATAGTTCAATGAAAGTTGCGAAATGAAATGTGCTGTTTTTTAAATGTTTTACATTTTTAAAAAACTATTTTTTTAAAGATAATTTTGCAAATATTTTTTTCTAATTTATATATTTTTAACGGAGTTTGAATAAGTACAGAAAGTTACAAAAATTTTAAACGAAACCATAAATGTGTTTAATTCAGTTTCTTACCATTTGATAGGTGAAGTAAAACACTGTTAAAAAAGACATATGTTTCTTAATCTACAATAAAAAAAACCATGAACGAAAATACACAATAACCTCCTCCATATTGCCCATGATTCCGAAAAGCGTTCTTTATCATTAGAAACTTCAGAAACAAATGTATTTTCACTATTTAAAGAATCATTTATAAAAACAAAGTTTCTTCTGCTGCCACTGATTTTTCGAAACGTTTCCGGGTAATTTTTATAAAGTATTAATCAGTTTTCTCCACCGAAATATCAGTTTTTAGAATACAATAAATTCCCATTAAACATTTTCAGCTGTGTAAATTGCATTTACACATGCAAGAGTAACAAAATAAAATAAATTTTAAGGTTAATATTTGTGCTGTTAATTCATCATGTTTGCCTGTGAAATATGTTTGTTGAACACGAAAATGTTTACTAGAGAATTTATAGCATCCGAAAAATCTATATCCCGGGTTGAGTAAACTTATTAATTCACCATTAAAACTATTCGGAAATGTTTTCGAAAATCAGTGGTAGAAAAAAATGTTTTTATAAATGTTTCTTTAAATCTCCAAAATATGAGTTTCTGAGGTTTCTCTTGATAAAGAAGGCTTTACGGAATCATTTGTAAGTCAGAAGAGTCGTTTGTGGTTTTATTATATTTTCCTATATTAAGAAACATCTGTCTTTACAGTGTACACTATTGTAAATTCAAGTGTCACTTTGTCATAATATCGCTCACCAAAGCGATATTATAAAATTGCTCTATAGAATATTATCCAGTTAAAGTCCACTTTTGAATATTTATGCAATAGTAATATGAAATTTAGAAAAGAATCTTTCGTTAAAATATACTTTTTAAATAAGTAGTTATAAGCCTTTTAGTAAACTATTCGAAAAAATTCGTAGATTAGTAACCATATAATGGTATTTTAAAAAATATCTTAAGGCTGCTCAAATCCAAACTAGCTACTTTATGGCATATTTTTTAATTCATTTTTGTTCGGAAACGCATGAAATTGGCAGGTTTTCTTACTCAGAAACTATGTAATCGAAACACGTTTTCCATTTCTTGTTTAAAGGACTGTTTAATTTCTATAAAAATGTGAATTCAGTTTACTCAATGAAATATATTATTATTATACACCATTCAAATTTTTACATTGTTTATTCAAGATCTCTCAGAATATACTGTCAAAGTCGGCGTTTTGAACCGAATTCCCGTTGCGGCGTCGCGGCGTCGCGAGCAAGGAGAAAAACGTATTGTCACGAGACACGAATCGCTTATAACTCGATAGTAATTTATTTATCAAAAAAACGAAACCTCGTTTCGATTCCGAACAGCTTCAGTAGTCAGGCCTGCCAATTTTATGCTTTGCGTTTAAAAATGAGTCTAAAATTGTGTTTGAATGTTTTGCGGTATTTTTCAGCAGGTCATTTTAGAATCACCTTAATTCTTATACGTAATAAAATTAAATATACAGCAAACTCCGTTTATGCAGACATCCATCTAAGGGAGGCCATTTTTTTGCTCTCGCTAACTGAAGTCTGCAGTAAACTCTGTCAAAATTTCAATGGTGTATAATAATAGTTTTCATTGACTAAATTGAATTAACTTTTTAACAGAAATTATATAGGTTACCAACTTAATGCTAAAATAAAAAAAAAATTCATTTATTTAGTAATTTTAGTTAAAAAGGAAGTAAGGAATTCAGTGACAGTTTGTTAATGCAAAAGAATAAATTACCAAGAACAAACAACATACGTAATATAATTCAAATTTATTTAAAGTAATCTCTCACTTTTCTTTACGTTACTTGAAAGAAACTCTTTTTTTACCACGTAATTTTTCAGTTTTGCGACACATTCGAATATCTGGTATGTTATATTACATTTTGATTGGTAATATTCGTTAATAGCCTTAGCATTTTTTGAACCTATCACGTTTTTTTTTTTTTTTTTTGGTAAAGGTTTCTTTCTCTTTGTTATTGTCACTGGCAATTTCTTGATATTTCACTATCAAAATTTACATCAAAGTTACTTTTGAAAAAAATATTGTACAAAATCAGTTTTTATTCTGCTCGGTCACTTTCTGAGAAAATTGTCATCATTATCCGATGAGTAGTATTCGTTAAGATATGCCTTTTACATTAACTACAAGTAAGAAATGATGAGGGAAAAAATTTACCTCATTAAAATTAGATACGTTTTAAGCGGAGACGCATTAGCGAGAGTACACTGTATTTTCGTTTTATATGTATCAGGGTATTTTTTTTAAGTGTGAAAATTTTTATTACATATCTTTCAACACAACGCACAAGTTATCCATTTGAAAATGTTTGAGAATATATGCTTTTAAAAAAAATATCTTTTAAAAAATAGTTGTGTTGTCTAAATATTGCGAAACAAAATGTTTTGAATGAACTTTAAAATCTTTTGTTAATAATAGTATGTTAATAATCATATCAAATTTATATCAAACTTTCTTCGGTGAAACTTTAATTGTATTCAGGAATAAATGGTTAAGAAAACATTGTCAATAATTTATGTCAACATTGTCCATAGATTTTGCTATGATCGTCATTTTTAATGGCAAATTTTTGTGAAAGAAAAATAAGATTTTTTTCTTTCCCTCTTCATTTTTTTTTCTCTATTTAAATTCTTACTATTAGCTCACACTCTCTCTATATATATCTTGTTCAAATTTTCAATCGTTAATAAAATATTTTCTATTTATCCACTCAAGTTGATGTTAATACAGTTTTTTCATATATTATTTCATTAATTAATTTTAGTTTTAAATGGGAGAAAAAATTCCTCCCATTGTTTTCATAAATGAAATGAAAGATTTATCTCAAATTAGTGATGCCACATAATTAAAATACCGTAACGATGATTATAAAATAATGTTCAATAAAGATAACGTGGGACATTAATGCTGCACGGGTTTATTTTATATATTTATGATTAAAAAGTAGGAATTGACTTTAAAAAATTTATATTACTTGTTATTTCTCAATTTAAGAAAATTTATAATATTTCTTTCTTTTTAAAAATGTAATTTACCTATGTCTTAGAAACTTATGTACATTTTTACTTTGAAAACAAATTAAAATTATAATTATATATAAACTGTGACCATAAATTCCACAGAATTTATCAATTCTCATATAATCTATTACACAAATCGCTCCCTCAACTATATCTTTAATTAGACGATGGAATGTATTTATTTGTCGGAGTTTCATGAAACATCTATCTTAAAATGAACATGCAGCAGATAATATTATTTCAATATTATATTTTATCACCTAACATTTGAAGAATGTAGTCACTTGCTTTCGATTTGTTCGTTAAAATTGAATGAAATCTGGATTCTAGCCAAAGTTCTCAGACAAAATTTTTACAGTTAAAAAAACATTTGTATTTAAATATATATTTTTTTATCTAAAAGCACTTACACACACAGAAGAGTAACACGTACATGCAATATTTAAATAAAAATATAATTTAAAGTATGTTATTCACACATATACTATGTCACAGAATAAATTATAATAAAATGTAATTTATAGTACAGTTCGTTTTATAAATGTTCATTTAACGCATTAGTTAGTGCAATTCATAATATATTGCACTTCTGTTGACTCACATTTTTCTATCCTTTTTTTTTTTTTTTTTTTTTTTTTTTACAGTCCCATTCCTTTATTTTCTCATTTCATAATATGAGGTTTCTGCTCTTTTGTTTTCTTTCACAAAACTAATCTCTCTCAGAAGCATAAATTTTTCAATTTACTTTTCGAATCAATTTAAGTAAAATTTCTTTACATGATTTTTTTTTATTATTCTACACAATTTCTAAATGCTTACTCAATCTGTTATTAAGATCACTCGGTCATTTATGTCACGCAGATAATGATGAAATACTTTTTCTATGGCCTAGTTCCACGAAATGTTTGTCTTAAAATGAACATGTACATAACAGTAATTTGATTTTATGTTTAATCATTTAAAATTTGAAGATTTTAGTATACTTACATTCATGCAGAAGTTAAAGCAGAATGAAATCTAGATTCCGGTAAATGTCCTAAGCGAATTTTTTTTACAGTTAAAATTGAAATTAACTAACTTAAACTTAAATAAAATAAAATAATAAATCACATGTACCTTTTCAATTAATGGAATTGTTGAATTTTGTTTTATGTATTAATATATACATGTCATATAAATTTAATTATATTATGTATATGTCATATAATGTGATTTATTATGCAATTCATTTTGCGCTAGATCATTTAATACAATTCATAATTTCATACCCTGCTATTGCACTATTATTATTATTATTATTATTATTATTTCATAGTTACGGGCTTCTATATTTTTGCTTTCTTTGTATAGAACGGAAGTTTCTATAGAAACTTAAAATTTGCCATTTACTTTTCGAGTCTAATTATGTAACTTCTAGATTTTATATGATATTTTATCATTAATTCTATTTGTATTTTTTTTCGTAATTTATCACGAAGATCATTTGCTTAGCTGTGTCACTAAAGTGATGATAAAATACTTTTCTTTGGCACAGTTCCACGAAATGGTTTGTTCGGGGAGCTACGGTCAAATTTTGCATACGAGGTCTAAACAGACCGGAACCTCCATTTAACTTGGAATCTGACCCACTAAATCGCCCATTCCTGACTCGAAATTTGGAGCCGGAACCCTTTGTTGAGTAGCCAAAACTAATCCCCTAACTACTGGACAAGCAGGTGAGCTCCACGAGATGTGTGAATTAAAATGAACATTTATATAGTAATAATTCAAATATATATTTGATCCCTTAAATGTGACAATTTCACTTCCTTCTCTACTTCATTTGCTGTCATTTTACTAAGGTAATGAGTTCTCTGACGAAACTTTACAGTTTAAAAATATACAATTTTTATTCACTTGTATATTTTTATTTAAAACGATTAGTGAACCGCATTTTTCTCTTACAAAATCTTATAAAATCTTATGCATTATTCACATGTACATAATTTCACACGATTAAATATTTTCACCTATATAACGGATTATATAATGGAATTCATTAAACAATTCGTTTTATGTTAATTTTTTTAATGTAATGCTTAATGGGATTTACCATGAATGTTAATAAATCTGGCTTTTCTATTTCTTTATGTATTTATTAAAACAAAATAATAACAATAATAAAATGTTTTTTATACGCCTTCCTTTTTTTAAACTGAGTATATAGTGCAAAGAGTTCTGCTTTTTTTTGTTTTCTGTGCAGAAAATTGATCTTTCTATAAAAGAATTTAAAATGTCACTTTTAATTTATGAATCAATTTAAATTTAGTGTTACCTCGATTATCCATGTTTCGATTAACTGGGTATTCGGCCATTCGGGGAAGCTATCAATGTCAGATGTTTGCTTTTTCTTACATGTAATAAAATAATATGCAACATTTTTGGTGATATTATACCCTTATTATCTTGAAAAGTACTAATCATGTGGGGAAATGTTTAGGAAATTCCTTCTTTTTCTATTTTTATTATGTCCTTCCCACTTTTCAAATGAGTATTTTAAAATAAGAAGCAACAAAAAGGTGTACTTTAAAATAATAAATAGTATAAATTCCTTTAAATCTGAGTCTCATAACTTTTTTCGAATTGGATAATATTTCTACATGCTGTGTGTCTGTTAGATACATTTATACAATGATATTTCTTTATATCATGCGCTTAACAATTGACGAATTGCATTTGAATTTAATTTAACCTTGGATTTTAATTAACTGGGGTTACCTACATTTCTATTACCCCGGATAATCGAGGTTTCTCCATATAACATTTAATTTTAGACAAACCTTTATTATAAATTCTACACCATTTATCAATTCGTACACTAGGACTTCCCTCAAAGGGATTAGTCTGAGTGATATTGCTGAGAACATAAAGTTAACAATTACGATATAAAGAAGATATAAACAAGAATCTAAGTGAATATACAGCATATTATAGACAAGAGATAAAGATACAACATATGAAAAATAGCAAATTAAATGATATAATTACAAAATATCATATATAAATTCATATATTGTTATGTTTTCATATGCATTTTTTTATAACATTTGGCAAATAATCTCATTTTCTTAAGCGGGAATTGCTCAAAACTTAAAAAAAAAAAACGCCGGATCTTTTAAAACGATATTTTTAAAGTCACATAATCAGATTTGCAGCCAATAGCGTATTTTAGCAAGCGCAGTTTAACGCAAATTTAATTTAATTTTTGCAACATTTTCTTTGTGACAAATATCTAAATAAAATATTAAAAAATAAAATATTAAATATTGAAATATTGAAATATTAAATCAAATATTTAATATTTGAATTAAAAAAATTTCCTTTGTTTATTTGTATAACTATTTATAGAAACTCGTATACTTCAAACCACATTGATAACATGCTTTTCTACAAACGTGTCTACCAGTCTAACTACTCGTATGTCTTAGCTGTGTCTCTCTCCGAACTCATCTGTCTACTGTCTCTCTACTCTTCTGTATACCCGTCTCAGTATCCGTCTGTCTTTCTACCCGACTCTTTAATCATGTCTCTACCTGTCTCGCTTCCCGTTACACTACTCGTCTATCAATACGTCTGTCTGTCTATATACCCCTCTCTCTACCCGTCTGTCAAGTCGTCTCTGTACTCGTCTCTCTATCCACCACGCTACCCGTCTCCCTACCCATCTCACTACCCCTCTGTCAACCCTTTTTTGCACCTGCCTCGAGACCCGTCTGTCTATTCGTTTCGCTACCCGTTAGCTTATCTCTGTCGCTATCCGTCTCTCTACCCGTCTGTCTATCTTTTTTTTTTACACGTCTATCTATCTCTCGCCAACTCTTCCCAATATTTAAACAATTTAGTAAACGGAAGCCGTTTATCTGTTATTAAATGCAAACAGGAGTAATTTATCTAAAGAGTGTAATCAGATGCAATTTTTTTAAATACATACATAAACCAGCATAATAATTCACCAGTTTTATTGTCATAGTAGTTTATGTGATTTGACAGTAAATCTCAACTTCTTCAACCCGAACTGCGTCAAGCTTTCTAAAAAAGCCCCAAGGTCCGTATAACTGGGAAGGGGAATTGTCCTCAGGGCTATTAGATACATGTTATTAAGTTAAGTGAAAGTTTCGTAATCGGGTTCGCAGCCAATTTCTTATGTCAGAATTGGCTTCACGCCATTTTAAATTCATTTCTGTAACTTTCTTTTTCTTTTTTTGGTGGGTGGTTGGGGGGGGGGTGGAGGGTTCCAAATATATACACTTAAATTCAAACTTTTGCCCCCATGTTAATATTAGTGTTGTTTGTATTATCAATTAATACTTTGTTGATCGAGCTTCATTCGAAACAAATGTAAAAGACTTCTACAGTTTTTTTTTTCTAGGAGAAAGTTCCGTAATCGGGCCCTAAGCTAATCGAGGAATTTAATATCATTATTGTTTCTAACTCTTATAGAGTTAAAACAATATTGTTGCTAGCATTACTCTTGTTTATGACCAACCTCTTCTGTGTATCTGAATAGGGAAAAGTTCCGTATCATGTACTGGTTGGTGCCAAAGGCAGTTGTAGAATCTTACAAATTTTTCTAGAGAGCGGAAAAACATGTTTTTTAAAATATTTACAAATATACGTTTATTAAACCATGTTTTTGAGCCATTTAAAGAATTAAGTACGGTGCTAAAATAAAATTTTATTGCCATTTTCGATATTTTAATAAGAAATGAAAATATATAACAAACAAATTTAACAAAACTAAGCCATTTTTGGGTACTTCTCTATTATCCCGTCGACCACTTTTCATAACAAAAAACTATCGCCAAACTAAGATTAAACCCCAAAAATACAGTCCCATTTACTTGATGCCAGAAGCATTATACGTATTGGTTATGCCATCAAGTGGTTTTTACTTCGACATTTGCGTGTATTTTTCATTATGTTTTACTGATTTATTAGTTATTTCATTCATTAAAGTAACAATTGTGACCTTAAATTCTTATATTTTATTTATTTTGATATTTCAATGGCAACGTTCTCCCGTTTATTTAGCGTTACAGTTTGGCGATAGTTTTTTGTTATGAAAAGTGGTCGACGGGATAATAGAGAAGTACCCATTTTTTGTGATAAATAATTGTTATTGCCAGGGGGGCAAATTGTAAACAATTAATAAGCGAACTAAAAAAATTACCGGAAAAAACTTGTGGGAATCTCAAGAAAGAAATATCTGATATAAATAGCATTTAAAATCTTAAAATGGAGAAGTGGTCCGTATAAAAATGCAAAACATTATACACCTGATATAAGAATTTTTCAATTTTTTTATATTTCCGAAAGCACAGATAAAAGGGTAAAAATCCCGGCACAGATGCCATATACTCACCACGTTGGCGCGATTTTTCCTCCGCCCCTTTGGCGAAAAGTGTTTGTTGTGTTTGTTTACTTTTATTTTTTATTTTAATTCTATAGATTATTTTTATATGTATATCAATATTAATTTAGGCACAGATGTCATATACGCACCAGATTGGCGCGATTTTTCCCCCGCCAATTTGGCGAAAACTTTGTTTTTGAATATTAGTTACAAATACCATACAATAATAGCATGTAATTTTTTATTTCAATATAAAAATAAAATAACGTAATAAATGAAATAGCTCCTATTATTCAAAAATGGGAAATAAAAATAAATAAATGATAGTTTGATATAAATAAATATTGATATATATAATAAAAACAATTTATAGAATTAAAATAAAAAATAAAAGTTAATAAACAACAATTGAAACAAAATAACCGGGTTACCATGTGAGGCATAAAATTGCCATTTTGTTGCAATCGCGCCAATGTGGTGCGTATATGACATCCGCGCCTTTATTTATATCAAACTATTATTTATTTATTTTTATTTCCTTTTTTAAAATAATAGAAGCTGTTTCATTTATTACGTTATTTTATTTTTATATTGAAATAAAAAATCACGTGTACTATTTGTCACACTATTTGTAACTAATATTCAAAAACAAAGTTTTCCCCAAGCTGGTGGAGGGAAAAATCGCGCCAACGTGGTGCGTATATGACATCTGTGCCTTGTTTCATTTCACATAGAGGTACTGCTCTATTATCCCGTCGACCACTTTTCATAACAAAAAACTATCGCCAAACTGTTAGATTAAACGCCAAAAATGCAGTCCCATTTACTTGATATCAGAAGCATTATACGTGTTTGTTACGTCATCAAGTGGTTTTTAACGCGACATTTGCGTGTATTTTTCATTATGTTTTACTGATTTATTAGTTATTTCATTCACTAAAATAACAATTGTGTCCTTAAATTCTTATATTTTATTTATTTATGTATTTTGATATTTCAATGACAACGTTCTCCCGTTTATTTGGCGATAGTTTTTTGTTATGAAAAGTGGTCGACGGGATAATAGAGAAGTACCCACATATGTATTGGTACTTTTATGTTAACTTGGCGCAGTTGATAAATCGCCAAATATTTTTCTCATAACATCTTCATATTGCATTCATTTCATTTAAATATAAATCTTTCACTGATTTCATTTGAAATACATACATTAAAAATACACGTCTTTCACTCATTTAATTTAAAATACACGCCTTTCACTAATTCCATTTAAAATACTAAAAAGGAAAAGAAAATAAGAAATAATGCCACAAATCGAAACCTTTTATTTAAACATCAAAGAATTGTTCCTAACATACACACGCGAAATAAAAAAGCTGCTAATGGTGTGATTTACGCCAAATCTCTAATACTAATACTACTCTTACTAATCTCTAATACTTTTCAAACAGAAAAAATTCCAGATTAACTTTCCATTTTTATTAAATTGAAATATATTTTATTGTGCTGAATATTAGTGCTTGCATATTTTTTTGCTCCATGTATTCCATGAACTTTTCAATTCCGATTGTCTACGAAAATCTCCCGCCGGTGAAAATGACGTACACACAAAATTTAGTGACGTATGTACTTTAATTGTGCTTTTTTATCTATTTTTTTAATATAACTTCCAAACGGTTTGACACTTATTCTTGGTAATAAATAGACGACGTTGTCACCTTTATAGGTACTTGCTGTAAAAATTTGAACGAAATCCGTTAAATATTTTTTGAGTTGTGCTTGACGAACGGTTTTAATATCCATCGTAGCTATATATGGGGCAAAGTAATACTGCGCTGTGTATGAGTCTTCGTTGCACTCAGACAACAAGTTATTCTTTAAATCACTCCGTTAGCTATGTCACTAAGATGATGACGAAATATCTTTATATGGCATAGTTCCACGGAATATCTGTTTTAAAATGAACATGTGTATAATAGTAATACAATATAATATTTTATCACTTAAGATGTGAAAACTGTAAGTCTGTTTCATTCCGTTTTATTAGCTAAGGCAGAAGGAATTCTGGATTGCAGCCAAAAATCTCAGAGAAAATTTGTATAGTTAAAATAATAACACTTATCTACGTAATATGTATATTTTCATTTTAAATAATTAATAATGCTAATTTTTTCTTTAAACAATGGACGAAATTACATTATTTACACAAGCATATCACTTGATGAATTACATCTACAGTGGTTCTCAATGTTTTATGCATTGGACACCCCTTGAAAATTTTACATCCTATTGACCCTCGTTACCCACAATTTTTTTACACTATTTTATTTAATTTAACTTAGCTCATGTATGTAAAAATCGAATTTTGTAATCGATTTTACACTCACTTCTTATGTACACAGGTGTAATTTCGATGACAATGCAATATTTTAATATTTTTAGAACGCAACTATAAATCAATAAATTAATTTGAAGGCTTTTTTTTTTCTGTTAACAACTCGCAGGTGATAAACCGCCAAATATTCTTTGTGGTTACAACTATATGCGAGTTACAGCAACACTGGAGTTGGTAATGTGTCAAACCATGCTCGCTAAAATTTGCCTAGTGGCTGTGAAACTGCAACAATGAAATATTACTAAAAAGTAGAAAATGAAAAAATAAAGAGGGTGATATATATATATATATATATATACGAAGGTATTTCGAAAAGTAAAGATACACCGTACGCCGGAGGAAAAGAAAAGTTTTGGTAAGCAAGTTGGCAACACAGGTGTTAACCTTGAACCGTTAGCTTTCTCCTCGCGGTCGTTCGGCATTTCAACGTTGATTCTGGTTGGAGTAGGTCGTGTTTATAATGGTTCCGCCGATTCAGAATCCCGCCAAATGCGAAGTGCGCTCCGTCATACGTTTTCTTCATGCAAGAGGTCAACGACCAGCGGATATTCACAAAGAAATTGTTTCTGTTTATGGGAACATTATGAATCGACAAAATGTAACGAAATGGTGTCGTCATTTCTCTGAAGGTAGGACCGATGTTCATGACGAACAAAGAACAGGTCGGCCATCTGTGATCTCTGATGCCCTTCTTCAGAGAACGGAGGAAGCAATTCGTGCGAATAGACGTCTCAAATTGAAAGAAGTCACATCTTGGAGGAAAATCATTCCACGACGATGATGAGATCAAAGATGAAGTTGAAATGTGGTTCCGACAAAAGGCGGAAACCTTCTATGACTGTGGGATACAAAAGCTTGTGCCCCGACTTAACAAATGTTTGGATAACGGGGGTGATTATGTCGAAAAATAATAAATAATCCAGTTAATAAGATGTAACTTACGTTTTCTAAATAAATGTTTTTTTAAGGAATGCGAGCCATTGTATCTTTACTTTTCGAAATGCCCTCGTATTATATTAAATATGCTTTTACTTTTTTTTTTACTTGTAAGATTCTTGAATAGGAAAATTGAAGAAATAAAACAACAACAACAACCAAAAAATAAACTACGAATGGATACAAACAAATATTGACTTTTATTTTGTATGGACCTGGCATCTACCTCTCCAAGATTCAGAAGACAATGAAGAAACGAAAATAATGCTTCAATTGTGTAATCAGTGGTACACTGGTTTGTAAATCAATGGTCCGTGCTTAGAATACCGGCTGTGGTGAACAACACGATTTTACACTTAATTATAAAATTTCAGGTAGTAGTTTTTGGTACTTCTCTATTATCCCGTCGACCACTTTTCATAACAAAAAACTATCGCCAAACTGTAACGCCAAATAAACGGGAGAACGTTGCCATTGGAATTTGGAATATAAAAATAAATAAATAAATAAAATATAAGAATTTAAGGACACAATTGTTATTTTAATTAATGAAATAACTAATAAATCAGTAAAACATAATGAAAAATACACGCAAATGTCGAATTAAAAACCACTTGATGACATTAAAAACACGCATAATGCTTCTGAAATCAAGTAAATGGGACTGCATTTTTGGCGTTTAATCTTACAGTTTCGCGATAGTTTTTTGTTATGAAAAGTGGTCGATGGGACAATAGAGAAGTACCTAGTCTTTTAATGTGACGAATGGCGCTTGTCTACTCTTTAATAAATGTTCAATCTTAGGGGTTATTTTGGTGATGCATAGTAGTAAGTCACAATTTATTTGTAAAACTGTCAATGTGATAAATAACTTTTTCACTGACTCATGTAGTTGCGACGCACCGTACATTTGTTGTCGACACAGGTTTGGTTGCGTACTTACTGGAACTTCTTCGCGTAACCAGGTGTAGAGTCCTGCATCGGGGCGTGTTGAAGCTATTTTTTTTTTTCGTTGCGGGTTACGTTCGAGTCAAATTAACTTTAAATGTTTCGGGTTCGGATCGGTTTCGAGTTAGGATTTGATTCTATCGTGTCTGGTTTGGGTTGACTCGATTTTCAAAAGAAAGTCATGAATATTTTTCAAATGAAAAAAACTATAAGTTTGAATATGTGTTTATTTTTGTACAAAAAAAGATAAAACTGATATTAGAGATATAATTGTAGATTATTTTTCCACAATTGTATTAAAATATAGATTAATTTTCTTTCACTTCGGGTTCGATTTTGAGTTTGTTTTGAAGTGTATCGAGTTCGGGTTTTGTTTCAGGTTGATTAAATATTTTTCTCGGGTTAGGGTCAGGTTTTGGATTGACTTTGGAAAATAATTTCAGGTTTAGGTCGAGTACAACCCGACCCGTGCTGGACTCTACCCGGGGGTATGTGTATTCTACTTTCAGAAACTCTACTTTATGCAAGCCTTTTTACGATAGTTCATTTTATGAAATGATTAATGTGATATATTCTGTAATTTAAAGTAGGTGGATTTAACTTTGTGCCATTATATTATTTCATTTCGATTATTTTTTAATATATTCTGTAATTCAGTATAGCAAACCCATTTTTGCCTTACCTTTGTAGCAATAAGAAATAAATAAAAATGAGAAAAAATATTTCTTCTTTTATCTTCCTTTCATTTTACTACTTCATAATACAACGATTTGTGCTTTTTTCTTTTGGATATTAACCTTTATTTGTCAAAAAGATTTAAAATTTATCTTTTACTTTCTAAATTCAGTTAAGTAGAATTTGTAATGACATAAGATTTCATTATAAATTCTACACATTTTGTCAGTTTTTACACAATCTATTATGTAAATCACACGGTCAGCTATGTCACTAAGGTGATGATGAAGTATTTTTTCATGTATAGTTTGCTTTTAAACGATATGTGTGTGATAGTGAACCATATTATATTTTATTATCTAAAAGTTGAAAAATATAGTCTACTTCCTTTTATCTGCTAAAGCCGAATGAAATCTGGATTCTAGCCAAAGACCCTGGTTTGGCAAAAGTTTAACAAGCAAAAACAATAGAATATTTATTCACCAGTATTTTTCCGTTTAAAAGAATTAGTAATCCATGTTTTTCTCTAAATGTGCATGAAATGATATTATTCATTTACAAAAGTGAGGTAATGAATTATAAAATGTAATCCATTGTGCATTTATTTTCATGATAGTTTAATTAATGTAATGAGCAATGTAATTTATTATAAAATGCTTACCTGTTTAATTACATATTTAAGTAAAAATAAAATAAATAAGAAAAGTGAAATTTTATTCTAATTTTTATTCAATGATTTTTGCTCCTTTATTTTATATGCACCCATTTCTGCCTTTTTATTTTATTTGCACACATTTCTGCTTTTTTATTTTCTTTAAAAATTAAAAATTTCACTTTTATATTCATATTCAAGCGTAAATTTTAATTTTAGATTAGCATTTATTAATAAAGTCTACAACTATTATGCATTTTTAACTAATCTCTTATTCGGATCACACGGTAAAGTTTGTCACAAAGATGATGATGAAATACTTTTCTCTGGCGTTCCACAAATTGTTTGTTTCTAAATAAACATGTGCTTAATAGTAATAAAGAATAATATTTTAGAAATTACAAAATTTGAAAACTGTGGTATTCTATCTGCTGAAGGAAAATCGAATGGAGATTTCAGATAAAAGATCTTATAAAACTTTTTCACTGTAAGGAAAATAAATGTGTTTTCACATTCTTATTTAAAATGATTAGTAAAGTTTTCTTTTTCAATTAGTAAAGTTTTCTCTTTCAGTTTTCTTTTTTAAAATGCGTGAGATTCTATAGGCCAGGGAATTATTTAGTAATAAAATTAATTATGTAATTTGTTGATAATAGTTCATTTAATGAAATATTTAATTTGTTTCATCATATCGTCCTTCTTTTGTGTAAAAAATACAATAAATATATTTTTTTTGTTTTACTAAGTTTACAATACATGAATTTTTGCCTTTAATGTTTTCTTTGCACAAAACTGACCATTCTCTAAGGAACTTAAAATTTTACTTTTACTTTATAAAGCAGTTTAAAAACAAATGTAAATTTTAGAAAAAAAATTACAATAATTTCTACACAGTTTATCCGTTCCTGTGTAATCTATTACTCAGATACAACGATCAGTGTGCCACAAAGCTGCTGATGAAATACTTTTGTACGGCATGGTTCCACTTTATATAGCATAGTGTAATGAATTATATTATATAATTCATATCACGTGATGTCGTCATGCGTATGTGTCTGTCTTTAAATGAACATGTGTATAACATTAATCCAGAATTTATTTCAACATTTAAAATTTCAGAAATGTAGTACACTTGATTACGTATTCTATTAGAAAATGAATTCGGAATTACAGATATAGATCCTATACAAAATTTTCACTATAAAAAATACAAATAAAATATGTATTCACACGTATATTCTTATTTAAAACGATTAGCAAATCACAGTTGTTTTTAATGTATGCAATTCTGTACGCATGGGACATGAATTATATAATACAATTCATTATACAATTTGTTAATTGTAGATTATTTAATGAAATAATTAATGTTCTTCAAATCGTCCTTTCTATTGTGTAAAAATAAAATAGAGATACTATTGTCTAACTTAGTTTACCATACATGGGTTTTTGCGTTTTTCATTTCGTTGCACAAAACTAACTTTTCTCTAAGAAACTTAAAATTTTACTTTTGCTTTGAAAAGCAAATTAAGCACAAATTTTAATTTTACATAAGCTTTTCTTATAAACTAGCAAGCTACACCCGCTACGCAGGTCAATTTCTCTTAACGAACTTTTAATCAAACAAAATATTGACATTTCATAACTCACTCTTATATTTTAACAGAATAATAAGGCTACTATAATTTGTGACTCGTGCCAATATACACGACAGGACACGTCGCTCTTATTATCTTTTTACGCATGAAGTTTCGCTATGGTACTCCATTGTCAAATTTGGTAATTTTTGAAATTCAATATTTGAAAAACGACATAATCATTAGATTTGAAATTTATATTAAGAAAAATACAATATTTTACCTTTAAAACGCAGTTTGTCTAAAAAATTTCTGACAAATACTTTTCGAGCTATTATTTTTTTCAGTAACTTCAAATTTTCATTTTCCGAGATTAATCTGTGGCAACAATTACTGAAAAACCCAGTCGTCAGCAACGCATAGCTTTTTATTAAACAGGCTGTTGGAGCAGGGATTGTCACCATCAATTTGCCACCATCACTTTTGAAATCAGTTCTGTAATTCCAGAAATTCCATAGAAATTGTAATTTAAAATGATTTTAGAACGCTTTTCGCTCATTTCACCCTTTTAAATTAAATTTTTTTTTAATTATTCTTACAGAGCATTCACATCTTATAAGTAACTGCAATGCCAAATTTCAAATTTCTAGCTCCTTCAGTATAAAAAAGTCGCAATTTTAGAACGTTTTTCGTTCTTGTAACCCCTTGGGATTAGTGGCACCGACATAAAACAGGGCCTATGTTGGAGCAGGGATTGTCACCATCAATTTGCCACCATTACTTTTGAAATCGGTTCTGTAGTTCCAGAGATTCCATAGAAATTGTAATTTAGAATGGTTTTAGAACGCTTTTCGTTTATTTCACCCTTTTAAATTTCGATTTTTTTTATTTGTTCTTAGAGAGCATTTACATCTTATAAGTAACTACAATGCCAAATTTCAAATTTCTAGCTCTTTAGTATAAAAAAAAATTGCAATTTTAGAATGTTTTTCCATCCTGAACCCCCCTGGGGTTAGTAGCACCGACAGAAAATATAGCCTATGTTGGAGCAGGGGTTTACACCATCAATTTGCCACCATCACTTTTGAAATCGGTTCGGTAGTTCCAGAGATTCCATAGAAATTGTAATTTAGAATGTTTTTAGAACGCTTTTCGCTCATTTCACCCTTTTAAATTTCGATTTTTTTTTGTTGTTCTTAGAGAGCATTTACATCTTATAAATAACTACAATGCAAAATTTCAAATTTCTAGCTCCTTCAGCATAAAAAAAATCGCAATTTTAGAACGTTTTTCGCTCCTGCACCTCCTGCGGTTAATGGCACCAACATAAAATATAGCCTATGTTGGAGCAGGGGTTGTCACCATCAATTTGTCACCATCACTTTTGAAATCGGTTCGGTAGTTCCAGAGATTACCCCCTACAAACAAACAAACAAACAAACAAAAAAACAATCTTTACTCCTTTATAATATTAGTATAGATTATACACGATTTATCCGTTTTTGCGCAATATATTATGCAGATCGCTCGGTCAGTGTGCCACAGACATGATGATGAAATACCTTTATATGGCATAGTTCCACTTTATATAAAATAGTATAATGAATTGTATTATATAATTCACGATATCACATGCGTATGTGGTAATGCATATGTATCTAACTTTAAATGAACATGTATATAACTGTAATCCAGAATTTAGTTTAACATTTAAAATATAAAAAATGTAGTACACTGGATTTCGTTTTATTAGCAAAAAGTAAAATAAAATAAAAATACAGAAAAAAATGTTTTACAAAATTTTCTCCTTAAAAATAAAATATGTATTCACACGTATATTTTTATTTGAAACGATTCGAAAGCACAGTTTTCTTTTTAAAAATACATAATGTGCACGTGATATCATGAATAATATAATGCAATTCATTGTACAATTTGTTGATTATAGTTAATTTAATAAAATAATTAATGTTCATCATATCGTCCTTTCCTTTCTGTTGTGTAAAAACAAAATCAATATTTTATTATTTTACCCATTTTACAATACATGGATTTTTGCCTTTTTGTTTTCATTGCACAAAGCTGACCTTTGTCTAAGGAACTCAAAACTGTAATTTTACTTTAAAAAGTAATTTCGACTCAAATGTGAATTCCAGGTAAGTTTTTATTATAAATTGAACACATTTTAACCGTTTTTATTATTCAGATCCTTCGGTCAGTGTGTCACCAAGATGATGAAAAAATACCTTTATCTGGCATAGTTCCACAAAATGTCTGTCTTTAAATGAAAATGTGTAATAAATACACTTAATGCAGAATTTATTTTAACATTTAAAATTGGAAAACTGTAGTGCACTTTATTTCATTCCATTATCAAAAGAAGAATAAAATCTGGTTTCTAGGCAAAGATCTCGTAGAAAATGTTTACAGTTAAAAAAATAAAATATATAGTCACGTGTGTATTTTTACTTTAAAAGATCAGTAAACATACTTTTATTTTTTAAAATGTGGGAAATTCTATACAGACCTCATAGTATGAATTATATAAATCATAATACAACGAGTTTATTATAGTTATAGATTAATGGAATACTAAGTCCTTGCTATTTTAAAAAATAAAATAAAACAGGTATATATATATACTACACACACACACACACAAATATATATATATATATATATATATATATATATATATATATATATATATGTGTGTGTGTGTGTGTGTGTGTGTGTGTGTGTGTGTGTGTGTGTACATATATATTACAGCACATAAATAAACGTCTGAATTTATTAAAGGTACGCTTAAAGAACAATTTTTAATTTAGACTTGAATACTACAATACTGAATTAATACAATAGACTCAACAAGAGTGAAAAAAAATCTATATATGTATATAGTATATAGTATATATATATATATATGAAAAGCTCAGACAGTGGTCGAAAAAACCACTTTCTTTTTGTAGCGAAACAACCACAATTACTTTATCAAAATGTAGTTAACTACATCTACAATTACTTTTTTTTTTTAAAGTAGCGACTATAAACTACTTTTCAAAAGCAGTCCTTTGATACAATCAAATAAATGCTATACAACAAAGGACATTAACAAATTAAGTAAGATAACATACAAGAAAAATTTTTGTGTTATTTTATAAAATATTAGTTTAAGCAAATATTACTTGTTATATGCCGACTAGAGCAAGTCAATATTAATTTTTTTGTCATAATATTAAAAATAATAATAAATATCTAAATAAAGCAATTCCAAAAATAAGAAAAGCAGCGGCATTACAACGTGAAGATCTAATAATGAATAAGTAAGACAAAGTTTCAGAAAGAAAATTAATTAATTTGATTTGCATTTTGGTACCTCGAGTTCCCTGCAAGTGTCAATGGAAAAATCCATGACGTCATACGACGATAGCTTTCAAAGTAGCTTCAGTGTTCGCGACAAACTATAGATTCTTTTTATCGCACTACTCACTTGACATTACGTATTTCAAAATGTAGCGCGTTACACTACAAACTACCTGAAAAGGCAGCGACTACTGTAGTTCTGCTGCTTGTATCGCGCCAGTTCAGACTGTTGGGCTCGGGTATAAAACAATGCAACATAATGCAAGTTTCAAAATTTTCATTATTAAAAAAAGTCTAGAAAATCTACAATTAAAACTAGTATTACAACTGTTTCCTCTAAAACAGCTGTATGAATCTTCAATTAATTTTGTGCAAGATGTTTTGTTTCATAGATTTTTGTTTGAATGTTGACATTTTAAAACAAAATCTCATTGCACTTATCGAAAGTTTCTCTTAGTTTATGATGGCACCTATTGAGTAATAAATAAGACTTGTACTTTTAAAAGGATGTCGGAATGCAGTTAAATAATGTTATATTAAAATCAGAAAAAATAAATATCAATTACAATGCTTCACACCTGGGTCCCTCATATATGTACCATTTAAATCAGTTTGCAATACACGAATTTCAATCTTTAGTTTTATTTTTTATATTATTTTTTTTATTAAAATTTACCTTTCTGTAAGAAACTCAAAAAATTACTTTGAGTTCAATAATCAATTTGAATAAAATTTTTTATTTTACATAACTTTTTATTATAAATTGGCCAGAATTTATCAATTCTTACACACAATCCATTATTCATATCACTCGGTCAAGTGTGTCATTCAGATGATGATGATAAGTAAGTAATTTTATCAAGCATACTTCCACAAAATGCCTGTCTTTAAACGAACGTGTGAAAAGAGTAATCAAGAATTATAATTTAACAGTTAAAATTAGAATATTATAGTGTATTTGCTTTAGTTCTATTAGCTTATATAGAAATGAATCTTGATTTGATCTAAAGCACTTGTTCAAAATTTGTATCGTTAAACGATAAAATATGCAGGATAGCCCTTCTTATCTATGACTAATAGGTTATTTCCTAAAACATTATTTTTACAAATATAGTTCCAGTTGCAGAAATGTTTCAATTGTCGTTCTATCATATGAAAAGCTATTTTGTTCGAAATAGTTACTTTTTAAAAAGTTACGAAATTAAAATTTTTATATGGTCTTTTGATCTTATAAGTTATATTTAGAAAAACTGTCTCCCTGTCTCCATTCTCAAACAAGAAAAACAGTAAAAATACCATTTTATTTTTTATAACAAAAAAAAAAAAAAAAAAAAAGGGATTTTTTTTTTTAGTTTAATTTAGTTTACAGTGCACAGATTTAAACATTTTCGTTTTCATTGCACAAAAGTGAACTTTCTCTAAGATTCTAAAAACTTTACTTACTGTTAAAAATTCAATTTACATGCAAATTTAGATTTTACATAAACTATTATTACAAATTCTAGAGAATTTATCCGTTCTTACATAATCTATTATTCAGATCACTCTGTCAAGTATGCCACCAAGATGATGATGAAACACTCTCCTCTGGCATAGTTCCACAAAATGTCTGTCTTTAAATGAACATATGTATAATAGTAATCCAGAATTATATATTACTTAAAATTTGAAAACTGTAGTACACTTGCTTTCGTTCAGTTACCTAAAGGAGAATGAATCCTGGACAGCAGCCAATGCTTTCGAACAAAATTTTTATAGTAAAAGAAAAACTAATATTTATACGTTATAAACGTGCTTATTTTCATCTAAAAGGATGAGTAAAACCGTTAATAGAAAGCAAAAGATAATGTAAGTAGAGTCAGTATAGGTCTGTTTGAGAAATATTTTAGGAGTATTTATGATGTTTTTCACAAAAATTAAAAGCCTTAATAATTTATTAGGACTTTTATTTACAAAAGATTATGGATGTAATGTCAGAAATCAAATAAGTTTGTGAAATATATATATTTTTTCATGAGCATGAATGATATTTCTCAATAGTAATTAAAATCCTTAATACTTAATTTTAATAACATGACGAAAGTATAGTCAGAATACAAATTAGTTCCTGAAATACTTTTTATGATCATGGAAGATGTTTTCCATAATAATTAAAATCCTTGTTAATTTATTAACACTTGCTTTTACAACAGATAATAGAAGTAGAGTCAGACTTCTAATCAGTTTATGTAATATGTTTTATGAGAATTTAATATATTTTTTATTAATGATTAAATCCTTAATAATGTATTACCACTTGGTTTTACGAAAAATGACGGAAGTGAGTCAGAATTCAAATTAGTTTTTGAAATATATATTTTTAGTAGTTATGTTGTTTTTGAATAAAATTTCAAATTAATAATTTATGAGCACTTTGTTTTACAAAAGATGGTGAAAGTAGAGCCATAATTCAAACCAGTTCCTGAAATACTTCTATGAAAGCAATAATAATTAAAATATTTTATAATGTGTTACCTATTTGTTTTACGAAAGATGACGGAAGTAGAATTCAAATTAGTTTCTAAAATATATTTTTTTAGTATTTATGGAATTTTTCAATAATACTTAAAATTAATAATTTATTCGCACTTTGTTTTACGAAAAATGACGGAAGTAGAGTCACAATTCAAATCAGTTCCTGAATTTTTTTTATGAGCATTTATGTTGTCTTTCAATGAGAATTAAAATCCTTCATAATTTATTACCCCTTGTATTTACGAAAGATGACGGAAGTAAAATCAGAATTCAAACCATTTCCTAATATTTTTATGAGCATTTATGATGTTTTGCAATAATAATTAAAATATTTTATAATTATCTGTTTGTTTTACGAAAGAGAGAGGAAGTAAAGTCAGAATTCAAATTAGTTTCTAAAATATATTTTTTTAGTATTTATGGAATTGTTCAATAATACTTAAAATTAATAATTTATTCGCACTTTGTTTTACGAAAAATGACGAAAGTAGAGTCACAATTCAAATCAGTTCTTGAAATATTTTTATGATCATTTATGATGTTTTTCAATGATATTTAAAATCTTTCATAATTTATTACCTCTTGTTTTTACGAAAGATGACGGAAGTAAAATCAGAATTCAAACCATTTTCTGAATTATTTTTCTGAGCATTTACGATGTTTTGCAATAATAATTAAAATATTTTATAATTTATTAACTATTTGTTTTACGAAAGATAAAGGAAGTAAAGTCTAAATTCAAATTAGTTTCTCGAATATATATTTTTTAGTATTTATGGAATTTTTCATCAATACTTAAAATTAATAATTTACTAGCACCTGGTTTTACGAAAGGTGACGAGAGTACAGTCAGAATTCAAACCAGTTATTGAATTATTTTTATGAGCATTTATGTTGTGAAATAATAATTAAAATCTCTGATAATTTATGACCTCTTGGTTTTACGAAAGGTAACAGAAGTAAAGTCAGAATTCAAAGTAATTTGTGAAATGTTTTAGTGAGAATTTATTATGTTTTCGATGTTAGTAGTAGGAAAAAGCCGGTTTTACCCCATGAGGCGGTGCTGCGGTGCTAAATGAGGCGGTGCTGCGGTCCGGCGGCGGTGCTAAATTGTTGTAAAAGACTACGATGATAAAATTCACACTTAAAATCGAGGGTGGGGCGAAAGGGGGTGCTATAGGAGAGGGGGTTTTAGGACGGGGCAGCATGTTATAGTAGGGGGGTATTTTTTTTAAGGGGGGGGCTTAATTTTAAAAAAATTAAAATTGTCTTATATTACGAGGTATCGGCTATGGTAGAGTACGACCACTATCCCCCCCCTACCCCATGCCCCCCCCCCCTTTTTTTTTTTTTTTTAATTTTAGGAGAGATAAAGTTTAAAGTGGTGTCGCCCTCTATCGGTAAATATGAAAATTATGGAATTTAAAATGACTGCTTCTGAATTTTAAGTTATAGCATAGTATAAAATAAAATATTCTAAAGTATCTCATCATACTGCTTATAATGGAAATTTAAGTTATAGCATGGTGTAAAATAAAGTAACTTACCACTGCTTACAATGGAAATATATAGTTATAGAATAGCACTTAATAAATAATTTTAAAATGTGTTACCATAGTGCTCGCAAAGGAATATGAAATAGAAATTTAAGTTCTAACATAACGCTAAATAAATAATTTTAAAGTTTCTTAGCAAACTGCTTACAATGAAAATATTTAGTTGAAGCATAGCACTTAATAAAATATTCTAAAGTATCTCATCATACTGCTTACAATGGAAATTTAAGTTATAGCATGGTGTAAAATAAAGTAACTTACCACTGCTTACAATGGAAATATATAGTTATAGAATAGCACTTAATAAATAATTTTAAAATGTGTTACCATAGTGCTCGCAAAGGAATATGAAATAGAAATTTAAGTTCTAACATAACGCTAAATAAATAATTTTAAAGTTTCTTAGCAAACTGCTTACAATGAAAATATTTAGTTGAAGCATAGCACTTAATAAAATATTCTAAAGTATCTCATCATACTGCTTACAATGGAAATTTAAGTTATAGCATGGTGTAAAATAAAGTAACTTACCACTGCTTACAATGGAAATATATAGTTATAGAATAGCACTTAATAAATAATTTTAAAATGTGTTACCATAGTGCTCGCAAAGGAATATGAAATAGAAATTTAAGTTCTAACATAACGCTAAATAAATAATTTTAAAGTTTCTTAGCAAACTGCTTACAATGAAAATATTTAGTTAAAGCATAGCACTTAATAAAATATTTTAAAGTTTCTTACCAAACTGCTTACAATGGAAATATTTAGTTATAGCGTAGCACTTAACAAAAATTTTAAAGTGACACATGTAAATAATTATAGTTATAAACCGACATATAGGCAGATAGGCAGGCACACAGACAAGCAGGCAGGCAGGTAGGCAGACAGACACACAGTGAACTATTTGTTACGTACACAAGCGTTTATATACGAAGTGAACTAATTGTAATAAAATACAAGACGTGCATACGTTTTAAAACATTTTTTTTTCTTCACAGAAATTAAGAAAATATTAAATTTCGACTACAACTTTCACTTTGAAATAGCGTACTCCCTTGTTAAAAATTATTAGCTTTTAACAAACATGTAAATGAAGCGGTGTTCGAACCTCGAACTTGACAAAAGGATCTCATGATGTGTTGATTTGCAGTAGGTTTAAACGAACACACCATGAGACCATGTTTATTAGACGCGATTTAAGATATATAAGAAAAGGTGTCACGTGACTGAACATATTGGATTATTACTATACAGTACTAATGATATTATAAATTTTGTAAAATAATTTAAGCTTTACGATAAACTTTAATGTTTAAACTTACAAACACATTGGAATGTATTTATAACATATAAAATAACCTTATAAAAGGTTGGTTGGTTTGTTGGTTTTATAAACTTGCAAAGCAAAGCGTATCTTACCAATTTGCATACAAGAGATTTTGTAACATAAATTATATAATACAGCAAATTTTAACTTACCAAGTGAGGTTTAAGGATACTGTAATAGAATTTTTAATTGTATACTTTAAAAAAGAAAGTTTAACTTACCATTATGTTTATGCTCGGATTCGAACTGTCAACCTTTTGGCTAGCTTTCCAATGCGCTCCCAATTACGCTACGATGGCTCCGTACAATTAATATAAATAATGAAACCTAACACAATGTTACTTTTTTTCCTAAGATTTTCAAGTTAATAAAACAGGATATGACGACATTTATAGAATAACATCCTGTTTTACAACGATAAGAATAGCAATATAAGAAGCTTGTACACCATAATGAATTTACTGTTTAAAGTTTTGACTTAAACGATTATTCTTCTAATTACTTAAAACCTTGCTGTATATTTGCTTGATCACCTATCTGTTTACCCTGCTTTTTGGATACTTCTAAACCTGAAAATGACTACTTCGCTTAACACATCTTACTATGAAATTTCAGAAATCAGCGAATTTAGTAGAATATTTCAGTATTTTGACGTTTTTACCCCATACCATTGGGACTTAGGGGAGGATACGATTGTCGAAGTGCAAATGAATAAGGACTTTGAGTTAAACGTTCACATTCAAAAATATAAAGAATTTGAGAATAGTGGTAAAATGTACCCTACAAATGAAGGAATTACAATATCGTGCGCAACCTTTGATAAATTTGAAACGAGAATGACAAAATTTAATTTTGACTCTGCAGAAAAAGAAACATTCGTATCTAACAACGATTTACTAACGATTTATGTGGATAAGGAATCATGCATACTGCAAAAACTATTGAAACCTGATTGTTTACTACTTACAAAAGAACAATTTCTCAAACTAGAGAAAAACTGTATTGAAATTAGCGAATGTCTTATTCAAACTTTTTTAACAAAACTTTTACCTGTTTATGTTTTAAAAAACGTAAAAATATGTAAATGTTCTCACTTTACAGAGGAAGAGGCGATGGACTATTTTTTAGAATGCTTCGATCATGAATTAGAGAGATCAGTATATCGCACGTTTGACTGTTATTTATGTTCAATCGGCCAACCAGTAGAAATGGATCATGAATGTATGAGATATAATTTAAGAAAACAGTTTAACTGGTGCGCAGAGAGTGCTTTGTTAAATTTCAACGTTAAGGAATTTGTGAAAAACCTGCTAGAGAAATGTACATGTAATTATACTTATTTATTTTTTGAATCTATGAATGTAGACTTTTATAATAAGCATTTGAGCAATGTATTTATAAATTAACGTAGAAATGTTTTCTATTTAATAAATATTTGTTTAGTTTTTCATCATGTGTTTGTTTTTTATTTATGTATAAGGAATAAATAAGTTTAGTTTTCGGAAAGTTTTACAATTTTTATTCAGAAAATGTAGAAACTTGTTTTATTTTTCTACAAAAATTAAGGATTTTATACTATTTCATTAAACATGTGTACCATTATTATAATATAACTTACATATTGTATACAAAATACTACCCTTTACTTGATAAATTATTTAAGATTTTAAACCAAAACTGAGCGAATATTATAAAGATTATCGAGTTTGAAAATAGATCTGTTATCTACCAGAGCAAAAACAGGAAACTACTTATTTGCGGATAACATCCCTGTTTTCTTACTGATAACGATACTTCTTGTATAGTTTAAGGTATAAAAATTATTTCATTTACTTAATTACCATATAATGAACGAGTATATTCACACATTTAAATTTGCATTTTAAGCCACGATGAATACATAATAAAACATTACTTGTATACTTTTACATAAAAATTGAAAATACATTTATACTTAACGAAATCACCCACTGAATAATAAAAGATACTTTGCTAAATTACTTATGTTTAACATACAGACTAATTTCTGTATACGATATATATCACGTGACGCTATTTTTAATTATTTTAAGCATGCGCGCCCTCTACAATTAAATAAATATTCATGAAAAGTTTTATTTGAAATAATATTCATACTGTTTCTGTGCCGTTAAGACGTTCTAATTTTTCTCCGTTTAAGTGATCTGCGATTTTAATTGATTTAAATTAAATAAGTACAATGCAAGACATGGTGTTAGATGAACCAACCAAGATAAGAAAAGCCTTGACATCGGAGTTTAAGGAGCAAATAGATAGTACTATTTTAATGAAACCTGTTTTGAATAAGGAACCGATGGCCTCTTCATCAGATCAAGTCTATCAAAAGTTACCTTTTACATGTGATACATGTAAAAAAGTATTTACTAAAAAATATATGTTATTAAGACATATGAACTTACATTTAGAAAAAAAACCCTCTAAGTGTGATAATCTGTTTACTACAAAGAGCGCTTTACAGGGTGATATGCTAATTAATCCCAAGACATCTGCCACATATAAATGTGAGAAATGCAGTAAGACTTTCTCACGAAAAAATGTGTTAGTTAGACACATGAAATTTCACTTAGAAAAGAAACCTTTTAATTGTAAAATGTGTTCGAAATCATTTGTGCAGAAAAGCGACTTACAAAAGCATAACTTAGTACATTCTAAACAAGGCGTTATGCATAAATGTAATGATTGCGATAAAAAGTTTTTACGGGAAAAAAATTTAATAAATCATACTATGATTCATAACACCCCTCAGCAAAAGCAAAGGAATATTGAACCGTTTACCAGACACTATAAATGTGTCGATTGTTCTGAAATATTTAATCACAGATTTGACTTAGTGAAGCATAGAAAAATTCATCTCTCACCCAAAGAACATATATCTGAACAGCGTACTGAACTTTTAAACCATTTACAGAATTTATTACTACGTATAGACACTTTACAAAATGCTATAAAAAATGAAACTATTCCTTTTTGAAATATTGACTTTACCAATTTATTTGAACTATACAACTTCTTGTATATACTAATGTATGTGTTTAAATAATTAAATAAATAATAGATAAGTGAAAAAGCTTTTGTGTTTTATTTTTCAATATGATTATATTATATCACTATTATGTGAATTAATGGACTTGTAAATTTAAACCTTATGTATAAAAATAAATTTCTTGCACTTTTACAAGAAGTAAAAATTTAATACAAGTTACTTAAATTATATATTTAATAAATTTTTTAAATATATTATTGATTCACATATGATAGTTAAATTAATATGCTATTAAACATATAATTTTGTATAATCTATATTATTAATTTTCTTTAACACATATTACTTTTTTACAATAAATCGATTTAACTAATTATACATTTGTGTAATTAAACAAACTTATTTTACTAAATATACGTATCGATAATTAATTTTTATTATTTACATACACATGATTATACTTTTTATCGTATGCGATTAACTATTTATACATTTAATAAGCGTTGCCATACCCGCTTTTATAAATAATTAGATATTATAAAGCATACGGATTTCACACAAACAAGCAATATACATTTTCGTTAAATGAACAACTTGAATCTATAAGCTATAACGTCATATTTACTTTTAAACTTGCTTTTAACTGTAACCATCACTCTTTTTTTAACTTATGTTAGTAACTGTTTAGATATAATATAATCAGTTTACTGTTGACTTTTGTCGTGACTGAACCTTTTACTGTTTGGTATTTAAAAAATGGCTTGTGAATTAGATGGGATTAAACGGTCGTGTGAAGAAATGGCTTCTTCAACAAAGTTTCAACGTTTAGATAAACCTATGGAAAATTCTGATTTTTATAATAATGAATTTTTACCCAAATCTAATATACAGGAGAACTATGAAACACTATCACCTACCATGGACTTGTATGCAGCAGAGCCTAAGATTACCAAGGATTCTACAACACCAATATTTACTAACTGTGATAATGACGAAACGTCTTTCCCCGGCACCTGTTGTGAGTCTACCTCTGCTAAAAGCTTTTTGGATACAATGTTTAAGGATCTAGATTTTAAAAATTTGGAAACATATCTTACCTCACAGCCTACAAGTGGTTTAATTTCTTCAAATGAACCATCAACTAGCATTACACATAGTATTGAACAATTATATAACATATCCCCTCCCATCGCATGTGTGAATAACATTTCCAAAACCAAACATGGTAAATCTCGCATTTTTGTCATGTTTCGGATTAAACTTGCTGATTTTATATTTTTAACTTTAAAACGACATTATAAACAGTTTTATGTACATATTGAAGAGATCAAACACAATGTATTTACAAATGAAGAAATTTCATCAACAAATAGAATTTTTATGGATATTTCAACATGGTATGAATTCCAATATAAAATTTTTGGATTTAATTTAAAATATAAAAGTTCATCGTTTATTGCTAACAATACAGTATTAGTGTTAAATTATAATAATTCTATTATGCAAATAAAAAATTTAAAGAATTATACACATTGTGTTTTAAACGATTTTCAGTTAGAAAATTTAAAAGAAAAAGCTATTGATTTTAATAGCAATCTTATTAAACACTTGTATACAGTTCATCTACCGCAGTTAATTAAGCAAAAATGCACACTCGTTAATTTACCTTCTGAAATCGAGCGTGTTTTACTAACGAAACTTATCTCTTCTATTGAGGATAATGTACTGACAATATTAAACCAAATTTATGAATGTGTAGGATGTATATTTAGACACCAATCCCAAAGTCTACATACATGTTTCACCTTTAATAAACGTGAAAGATTTAATCACTTAGGGGATATGATTTTAATGCTTGTAAATTTTGATTATGTTATTTCAAGGTTTTTAAACGGAGTTGAATGTATCAGTGAAAACTTTTTACGTAACATTAATGTGGAATTTATTCGAAATGTATTATTTAAGTCCTGAAAATAAAATATTTTGCTTTAAATCTGTGTGTTTATTTAAACAAAATGTGTGTGTGTTTATTAATATTGTTTAACTTGCAATTTAAGATTAATGATTTCTCTTATATGTTTATAACAGAAACATGATAACATAGTATGTATACTAAATGTTAGTAACATACTACACATGTTAGTAAATGTATTTTTGAACTATTATAAAAGTTTTTAAAATTTTACAAGATAACAAAATTATTTTTCAGTTAAAAAAAGTTTTATAAAGTTACAATTTTAAATTTAAAACTTAATAAAAGTATTTCATACTTTATCAATGTTGATTCGTCTTGTATGTTAATATTATATAATGGTAACATACTATATAGTTGTTATGTTACTACATATACTTATAAAAATAATTTAAACATGTTATATTATTGTAAAAGTTTTTAAAAAAAATTACAAACTAACTTAATTAAATTAAAAAATTATAAGTAAACAAAATAATTATTTTTTTAATTAAAATAAATTAACAAAAATGAAAAGTTATCAAAATTATTTTATAAATGTTTTAAAATACTTAATTTTAATAAATTGTGTCTATGTATACATATATATGTATGTACCTATATACATGTGGAACTTTAGTTAAGTAATAGAAATTCTCAAACTTTGTCATTAGAAACCCTATATTCTGATAATTAATAACAATTAGCTTTAAATTAAAGAAATAGATTAATTTATACTTACAAATATAACCCACTTATATTAGCACGTCCATCTTACATAGTTACTTCAGACATTATGCTTGTTTCTATCCTAGCAACAGGATGTTTTTGTCGTACCACGTGATTTCCTTTAAAGTCACGTGATCATGAAGATAAGAATTAAACACAACGTGTTTGACATTTTCACTTCTGCTATAGAAGAGGCTTGTTTGGTAAGTTATAATGTCCTGTATTCTTTATTAGCCACCCACAGGGAGGCTTATTCTTTCAATCTCTATCATTTTTCATGTTTATGAAAAGTCACAGCAATCCATCGTTGCCACAGGTTAATCTCGGAAAATGAAACATTTGAAGTTACTGAAAAAATTAATAGCTCAAAAAGTATTTGTCACAAAATTGTTAAACAACTGCGTTAGAAAGGTAAAAATTGTATTTTTCTTGATATACATTTCAAATTGAATGATTATGCCGTTTTTCAAATAATGAATTTCAAAAATTATCAAACTTCACAATGAAGTACCATAACGAAACCTTCACGCGTAAAAAGATAATGATAACGGTTGTTGCTTTCGGTCGAGAATGGACCAAACGATGTTCGCATTTTACTATTTTAATCGTTTTTATCAAAATTCTGTAACTTTAGAAGAATTTTTCTTTGAATAGGCAATAGAAATGCATAAAATCGTTACAAAAATGTTAAAATTACAAAAAAGGATAGATGCAAATTATCAGATATGAAAAATAAAGAAGAAATTTGGTACTTTCGTGTTATAGCAGCCAGCAAGCATGAAATATTTTTGTTTCTGTTTTCATTAATATATTGTAAATTTGGTACTTTCGTGTTATAGCGGCTTCCAAGGATGAACTGCCAAGCGACCAAGATTTATCGCCAAATTATAAAGCATGTATGACATTATAATAATATATGATATATATATAACATTTCTGTACGTATGTGGCCAAGTTATAGTCATATATGATGTATATATATGACATGTGTATATGATGTATATACGACATATAAGACATAAATAATATGTGTATAATGACGTATATGGAACATATAGGAGTGTTGCACATATAAGAATGTGTTTGGAATATATAATATGCGTATATATAGGATGCCTATGTAAGCTTTGCGATGATCTTGGCGAAATCATAACTGCAACCTTGGCATAATCATAACTGTGGGAGCCGCTATAACACTTTTTTTTTTTTCTTAGCCACACACAGGACTAATTCTTTCGGTCTACAGTAAAATTCATGTTTATGAAAAGTCACAGCCACTCCATATATAAAGGAGGACACCCTTTATACATAGCTATACAAATGGTTGTTACTGTCGATATTAAAAATCAAATTGTCTCTCTATATTAAGTAATTGCCCTACAGCGGGCGCAGACCCCATTTAAACAATAATATAAAGGATCCAACGAAGTTAAACCCTTCGTGGCGGACATTTCTAAGGGGGTCCCGTGGCCCTATCTCCAATAGGAATGAAGTTACCCCCCGGGGGTAAGTTCTTGTAAGTTCCGGGGAGGGAAGGTTCAGTAAGACCTTTTTTGTGCTCCCCCCTCATGTAAACCCCATGTAAACCCCTTCATGTAACATATCAATAGATAGATCTCGTCAAGCACTATGGTCTGGTCCTACTCTCCGCCTCTCACTCCCCCCCCCCCTCCCTTAAGAAGCCTATTTCTCTGTTTCTTGTTAAATTTTAGTTTTTCCCATCTTTCTCAGCCCCTTTAAGCCCCACAGAAGGCGTAGGCCTCTTCTAAAGGATCCAACGATGTTAAAATCGTCGAGGCCGACATTTCTAAGAGGGTCTCGAGGCCCTATCTCCCATAGGACCAGAATTACCCCCCCCCACACGGGGGGACATTCAAGGTGTTCAAACCCTGTCATGTAACATATCAAAAGTTTGATCTCATCAAGTACTTTTGTCTGGTTCTACTCTCCCATCTCCTGTCAGGAGCACTTTTCTTATTTATTTTTTTCAATTTCTCATATTTATTTTAGTTTTTCCCATTTTTCTCTGTTCCTATGGGCCAGACAGCTCCAAAATTTCAACAAAATTAGCTGTAAATCGCCTAAATGTATTTACACCCCCCCCCGCTTCTTTTGGCGCCCTCGGTTTTCACGTATCTCTCGAGGGGGCGGGGCCCGGCAGAGGGGCGAAAAGGGGGATCCCTTTTAAAGTCCCATCTCTTAATTGAAAGTGTGGATTCATTTTAGCGGTCTCGTAGAGCACTT
Organism: Maratus michaelseni; assembly: GCA_963931845.1. NCBI lineage: Eukaryota > Metazoa > Arthropoda > Arachnida > Araneae > Salticidae > Maratus > Maratus michaelseni. The sequence continues at coordinate 139,584,269 of OZ007587.1, read as the reverse complement.
GTGTTTTGTATAGCTACCCCCTCCCTTCCCCCCACCGCTCTCCAAGATCCCGTCAATTAATGCTAACTCATCATTTGTTAAACAACTTCTCTTAGCTGTATCCACCATAAAAGCTGCTATCATAGAACTTTTCATTACCTTTTTTAGGTTATCTATTAAGTGCTAAAATGCCTTGAACCATTAAAAATAGTTTAAAGGACCAGCACATTTGTAAACAACAACTATCTCGCCACGTCTCAGCCCATTAGAGCCACATCTTTTTATTATTATATTTATTAAAAATACTTCTAGTCACCGAATCTTTTTAAAACTTGGTATGTTCGTGCCTAATATATTCATCCAGCCTCACAAAAAATCTTAGAGCGCTAACTAAATTCTAAAGTGGAGAAGCTGGCTTATGGTAACAAACACTTTTTTTTTTTTTTGACGAGTTAGACTTGGTTGAAAAAATCTCAACGATAAAAGCCGTGGGTGGCCAATCTATATTCTGCCGTAAGGTAGAATTTTTCCTGCTTGTTTTACACTTTATTTTACAATTTATTAAGAAGATCTAATTTAAATAACGTTTATATTGCAAACGTAAGGTAAAAGCACTAAATTATTGTTTTAAAAGTCTTTTATTTTGTAATTCTGTCGACAATAAGATGATGTAATACATTTAAAATCTTACTATTGGGTTTTATTTTAGCATAAACATTATTTATTCAACTGGCTATTGCTTTTAGAAGTAACTTAATTTTCTTACACAAGCGGAAAATAATATTTCTTCATTAATATATCATGTTTACAAAATTTTTAAGTTATATATAATATAACTTGTAAATACATAGTATATTTATATACCAAATCCATAAGTATACATATATACTTAAATAACATGTAAGTATACATATACTTATAGATACTTATAGTATATAAATATACTATGTATTTACAAGTTATATTATATATAACTTAAAAATTTTGTAAACATGATATATTAATGAAGAAATATTATTTTCCGCTTGTGTAAGAAAATTAAGTTACTTCTAAAAGCAATAGCCAGTTGAATAAATAATGTTTATGCTAAAATAAAACCCAATAGTAAGATTTTAAATGTATTACATCATCTTATTGTCGACAGAATTACAAAATAAAAGACTTTTAAAACAATAATTTAGTGCTTTTACCTTACGTTTGCAATATAAACGTTATTTAAATTAGATCTTCTTAATAAATTGTAAAATAAAGTGTAAAATAAAGAATACAGGACATTATAACTTACCAAACAAGCCTCTTCTATAGCAGAAGTGAAAATGTCAAACACGTTGTGTTTAATTCTTATCTTCATGATCACGTGACTTTAAAGGAAATCACGTGGTACGACAAAAACATCCTGTTGCTAGGATAGAAACAAGCATAATGTCTGAAGTAACTATGTAAGATGGACGTGCTAATATAAGTGGGTTATATTTGTAAGTATAAATTAATCTATTTCTTTAATTTAAAGCTAATTGTTATTAATTATCAGAATATAGGGTTTCTAATGACAAAGTTTGAGAATTTCTATTACTTAACTAAAGTTCCACATGTATATAGGTACATACATATATATGTATACATAGACACAATTTATTAAAATTAAGTATTTTAAAACATTTATAAAATAATTTTGATAACTTTTCATTTTTGTTAATTTATTTTAATTAAAAAAATAATTATTTTGTTTACTTATAATTTTTTAATTTAATTAAGTTAGTTTGTAATTTTTTTTAAAAACTTTTACAATAATATAACATGTTTAAATTATTTTTATAAGTATATGTAGTAACATAACAACTATATAGTATGTTACCATTATATAATATTAACATACAAGACGAATCAACATTGATAAAGTATGAAATACTTTTATTAAGTTTTAAATTTAAAATTGTAAATTTATAAAACTTTTTTAACTGAAAAATAATTTTGTTATCTTGTAAAATTTTAAAAACTTTTATAATAGTTCAAAAATACATTTACTAACATGTGTAGTATGTTACTAACATTTAGTATACATACTATGTTATCATGTTTCTGTTATAAACATATAAGAGAAATCATTAATCTTAAATTGCAAGTTAAACAATATTAATAAACACACACACATTTTGTTTAAATAAACACACAGATTTAAAGCAAAATATTTTATTTTCAGGACTTAAATAATACATTTCGAATAAATTCCACATTAATGTTACGTAAAAAGTTTTCACTGATACATTCAACTCCGTTTAAAAACCTTGAAATAACATAATCAAAATTTACAAGCATTAAAATCATATCCCCTAAGTGATTAAATCTTTCACGTTTATTAAAGGTGAAACATGTATGTAGACTTTGGGATTGGTGTCTAAATATACATCCTACACATTCATAAATTTGGTTTAATATTGTCAGTACATTATCCTCAATAGAAGAGATAAGTTTCGTTAGTAAAACACGCTCGATTTCAGAAGGTAAATTAACGAGTGTGCATTTTTGCTTAATTAACTGTGGTAGATGAACTGTATACAAGTGTTTAATAAGATTGCTATTAAAATCAATAGCTTTTTCTTTTAAATTTTCTAACTGAAAATCGTTTAAAACACAATGTGTATAATTCTTTAAATTTTTTATTTGCATAATAGAATTATTATAATTTAACACTAATACTGTATTGTTAGCAATAAACGATGAACTTTTATATTTTAAATTAAATCCAAAAATTTTATATTGGAATTCATACCATGTTGAAATATCCATAAAAATTCTATTTGTTGATGAAATTTCTTCATTTGTAAATACATTGTGTTTGATCTCTTCAATATGTACATAAAACTGTTTATAATGTCGTTTTAAAGTTAAAAATATAAAATCAGCAAGTTTAATCCGAAACATGACAAAAATGCGAGATTTACCATGTTTGGTTTTGGAAATGTTATTCACACATGCGATGGGAGGGGATATGTTATATAATTGTTCAATACTATGTGTAATGCTAGTTGATGGTTCATTTGAAGAAATTAAACCACTTGTAGGCTGTGAGGTAAGATATGTTTCCAAATTTTTAAAATCTAGATCCTTAAACATTGTATCCAAAAAGCTTTTAGCAGAGGTAGACTCACAACAGGTGCCGGGGAAAGACGTTTCGTCATTATCACAGTTAGTAAATATTGGTGTTGTAGAATCCTTGGTAATCTTAGGCTCTGCTGCATACAAGTCCATGGTAGGTGATAGTGTTTCATAGTTCTCCTGTATATTAGATTTGGGTAAAAATTCATTATTATAAAAATCAGAATTTCCCATAGGTTTATCTAAACGTTGAAACTTTGTTGAAGAAGCCATTTCTTCACACGACCGTTTAATCCCATCTAATTCACAAGCCATTTTTTAAATACCAAACAGTAAAAGGTTCAGTCACGACAAAAGTCAACAGTAAACTGATTATATTATATCTAAACAGTTACTAACATAAGTTAAAAAAATAGTGATGGTTACAGTTAAAAGCAAGTTTAAAAGTAAATATGACGTTATAGCTTATAGATTCAAGTTGTTCATTTAACGAAAATGTATATTGCTTGTTTGTGTGAAATCCGTATGCTTTATAATATCTAATTATTTATAAAAGCGGGTACGGCAACGCTTATTAAATGTATAAATAGTTAATCGCATACGATAAAAAGTATAATCATGTGTATGTAAATAATAAAAATTAATTATCGATACGTATATTTAGTAAAATAAGTTTGTTTAATTACACAAATCTATAATTAGTTAAATCGATTTATTGTAAAAAAGTAATATGTGTTAAAGAAAATTAATAATATAGATTATACAAAATTATATGTTTAATAGCATATTAATTTAACTATCATATGTGAATCAATAATATATTTAAAAAATTTATTAAATATATAATTTAAGTAACTTGTATTAAATTTTTACTTCTTGTAAAAGTGCAAGAAATTTATTTTTATACATAAGGTTTAAATTTACAAGTCCATTCATTCACATAATAGTGATATAATATAATCATATTGAAAAATAAAACACAAAAGCTTTTTCACTTATCTATTATTTATTTAATTATTTAAACACATACATTAGTATATACAAGAAGTTGTATAGTTCAAATAAATTGGTAAAGTCAATATTTCAAAAAGGAATAGTTTCATTTTTTATAGCATTTTGTAAAGTGTCTATACGTAGTAATAAATTCTGTAAATGGTTTAAAAGTTCAGTACGCTGTTCAGATATATGTTCTTTGGGTGAGAGATGAATTTTTATATGCTTCACTAAGTCAAATCTGTGATTAAATATTTCAGAACAATCGACACATTTATAGTGTCTGGTAAAAGGTTCAATATTCCTTTGCTTTTGCTGAGGGGTGTTATGAATCATAGTATGATTTATTAAATTTTTTTCCCGTAAAAACTTTTTATCGCAATCATTACATTTATGCATAACGCCTTGTTTAGAATGTACTAAGTTATGCTTTTGTAAGTCGCTTTTCTGCACAAATGATTTCGAACACATTTTACAATTAAAAGGTTTCTTTTCTAAGTGAAATTTCATGTGTCTAACTAACACATTTTTTCGTGAGAAAGTCTTACTGCATTTCTCACATTTATATGTGGCAGATGTCTTGGGATTAATTAGCATATCACCCTGTAAAGCGCTCTTTGTAGTAAACAGATTATCACACTTAGAGGGTTTTTTTTCTAAATGTAAGTTCATATGTCTTAATAACATATATTTTTTAGTAAATACTTTTTTACATGTATCACATGTAAAAGGTAACTTTTGATAGACTTGATCTGATGAAGAGGCCATCGGTTTCTTATTCAAAACAGGTTTCATTAAAATAGTACTATCTATTTGCTCCTTAAACTCCGATGTCAAGGCTTTTCTTATCTTGGTTGGTTCATCTAACACCATGTCTTGCATTGTACTTATTTAATTTAAATCAATTAAAATCGCAGATCACTTAAACGGAGAAAAATTAGAACGTCTTAACGGCACAGAAACAGTATGAATATTATTTCAAATAAAACTTTTCATGAATATTTATTTAATTGTAGAGGGCGCGCATGCTTAAAATAATTAAAAATAGCGTCACGTGATATATATCGTATACAGAAATTAGTCTGTATGTTAAACATAAGTAATTTAGCAAAGTATCTTTTATTATTCAGTGGGTGATTTCGTTAAGTATAAATGTATTTTCAATTTTTATGTAAAAGTATACAAGTAATGTTTTATTATGTATTCATCGTGGCTTAAAATGCAAATTTAAATGTGTGAATATACTCGTTCATTATATGGTAATTAAGTAAATGAAATAATTTTTATACCTTAAACTATACAAGAAGTATCGTTATCAGTAAGAAAACAGGGATGTTATCCGCAAATAAGTAGTTTCCTGTTTTTGCTCTGGTAGATAACAGATCTATTTTCAAACTCGATAATCTTTATAATATTCGCTCAGTTTTGGTTTAAAATCTTAAATAATTTATCAAGTAAAGGGTAGTATTTTGTATACAATATGTAAGTTATATTATGAAAATGGTACACATGTTTAATGAAATAGTATAAAATCCTTAATTTTTGTAGAAAAATAAAACAAGTTTCTACATTTTCTGGATAAAAATTGTAAAACTTTCCGAAAACTAAACTTATTTATTCCTTATACATAAATAAAAAACAAACACATGATGAAAAACTAAACAAATATTTATTAAATAGAAAACATTTCTACGTTAATTTATAAATACATTGCTCAAATGCTTATTATAAAAGTCTACATTCATAGATTCAAAAAATAAATAAGTATAATTACATGTACATTTCTCTAGCAGGTTTTTCACAAATTCCTTAATGTTGAAATTTAACAAAGCACTCTCTGCGCACCAGTTAAACTGTTTTCTTAAATTATATCTCATACATTCATGATCCATTTCTACTGGTTGGCCGATTGAACATAAATAACAGTCAAACGTGCGATATACTGATCTCTCTAATTCATGATCGAAGCATTCTAAAAAATAGTCCATCGCCTCTTCCTCTGTAAAGTGAGAACATTTACATATTTTTACGTTTTTTAAAACATAAACAGGTAAAAGTTTTGTTAAAAAAGTTTGAATAAGACATTCGCTAATTTCAATACAGTTTTTCTCTAGTTTGAGAAATTGTTCTTTTGTAAGTAGTAAACAATCAGGTTTCAATAGTTTTTGCAGTATGCATGATTCCTTATCCACATAAATCGTTAGTAAATTGTTGTTAGATACGAATGTTTCTTTTTCTGCAGAGTCAAAATTAAATTTTGTCATTCTCGTTTCAAATTTATCAAAGGTTGCGCACGATATTGTAATTCCTTCATTTGTAGGGTACATTTTACCACTATTCTCAAATTCTTTATATTTTTGAATGTGAACGTTTAACTCACAGTCCTTATTCATTTGCACTTCGACAATCGTATCCTCCCCTAAGTCCCAATGGTATGGGGTAAAAACGTCAAAATACTGAAATATTCTACTAAATTCGCTGATTTCTGAAATTTCATAGTAAGATGTGTTAAGCAAAGTAGTCATTTTCAGGTTTAGAAGTATCCAAAAAGCAGGGTAAACAGATAGGTGATCAAGCAAATATACAGCAAGGTTTTAAGTAATTAGAAGAATAATCGTTTAAGTCAAAACTTTAAACAGTAAATTCATTATGGTGTACAAGCTTCTTATATTGCTATTCTTATCGTTGTAAAACAGGATGTTATTCTATAAATGTCGTCATATCCTGTTTTATTAACTTGAAAATCTTAGGAAAAAAAGTAACATTGTGTTAGGTTTCATTATTTATATTAATTGTACGGAGCCATCGTAGCGTAATTGGGAGCGCATTGGAAAGCTAGCCAAAAGGTTGACAGTTCGAATCCGAGCATAAACATAATGGTAAGTTAAACTTTCGTTTTTAAAGTATACAATTAAAAATTCTATTATTGTATCCTTAAACCTCACTTGGTAAGTTAAAATTTGCTGTATTATATAATTTATGTTACAAAATCTCTTGTATGCAAATTGGTAAGATACGCTTTGCTTTGCAAGTTTATAAAACCAACAAACCAACCAACCTTTTATAAGGTTATTTTATATGTTATAAATACATTCCAATGTGTTTGTAAGTTTAAACATTAAAGTTTATCGTAAAGCTTAAATTATTTTGCAAAATTTATAATATCATTAGTACTGTATAGTAATAATCCAATATGTTCAGTCACGTGACACCTTTTCTTATATATCTTAAATCGCGTCTAATAAACATGGTCTCATGGTGTGTTAGTTTAAACCTACTGCAAATCAACACATCATGAGATCCTTTTGTCAAGTTCGAGGTTCGAACCCCGCTTCATTTACATGTTTGTTAAAAGCTAATAATTTTTAACAAGGGAGTACGCTATTTCAAAGTGAAAGTTGTAGTCGAAATTTAATATTTTCTTAATTTCTGTGAAGAAAAAAAAATGTTTTAAAACGTATGCACGTCTTGTATTTTATTACAATTAGTTCACTTCGTATATGTACGCTTGTGTACGTAACAAATAGTTCACTGTGTGTCTGTCTGCCTACCTGCCTGCCTGCTTGTCTGTGTGCCTGCCTATCTGCCTATATGTCGGTTTATAACTATAATTATTTACATGTGTCACTTTAAAATTTTTGTTAAGTGCTACGCTATAACTAAATATTTCCATTGTAAGCAGTTTGGTAAGAAACTTTAAAATATTTTATTAAGTGCTATGCTTTAACTAAATATTTTCATTGTAAGCAGTTTGCTAAGAAACTTTAAAATTATTTATTTAGCGTAATGTTAGAACTTAAATTTCTATTTCATATTCCTTTGCGAGCACTATGGTAACACATTTTAAAATTATTTATTAAGTGCTATTCTATAACTATATATTTCCATTGTAAGCAGTGGTAAGTTACTTTATTTTACACCATGCTATAACTTAAATTTCCATTGTAAGCAGTATGATGAGATACTTTAGAATATTTTATTAAGTGCTATGCTTCAACTAAATATTTTCATTGTAAGCAGTTTGCTAAGAAACTTTAAAATTATTTATTTAGCGTTATGTTAGAACTTAAATTTCTATTTCATATTCCTTTGCGAGCACTATGGTAACACATTTTAAAATTATTTATTAAGTGCTATTCTATAACTATATATTTCCATTGTAAGCAGTGGTAAGTTACTTTATTTTACAGCATGCTATAACTTAAATTTCCGATGTAAGCAGTATGATGAGATACTTTAGAATATTTTATTAAGTGCTATGCTTCAACTAAATATTTTCATTGTAAGCAGTTTGCTAAGAAACTTTAAAATTATTTATTTAGCGTTATGTTAGAACTTAAATTTCTATTTCATATTCCTTTGCGAGCACTATGGTAACACATTTTAAAATTATTTATTAAGTGCTATTCTATAACTATATATTTCCATTGTAAGCAGTGGTAAGTTACTTTATTTTACACCATGCTATAACTTAAATTTCCATTATAAGCAGTATGATGAGATACTTTAGAATATTTTATTTTATACTATGCTATAACTTAAAATTCAGAAGCAGTCATTTTAAATTCCATAATTTTCATACTTACCGATAGAGGGCGACACCACTTTAAACTTTATCTCGGGGCATGGGGTAGGGGGGTAAGGGGTAGGGGGGGATAGTGGTCGTACTCTACCATAGCCGATACCTCGTAATATAAGACAATTTTAATTTTTTTAAAATTAAGCCCCCCCTTAAAAAAAATACCCCCCTACTATAACATGCTGCCCCCTCCTAAAACCCCCTCTCCTATAGCACACCCTTTCGCCCCACCCTCGATTTTAAGTGTGAAGTTTATCATCGTAGTCTTTTACAACAATTAACACCGCCGCCGGACCGCAGCACCGCCTCATTTAGCACCGCAGCACCGCCTCATGGGGTAAAACCGGCTTTTTCCTACTACTGATGTTAATTAAAACTTTTAATTTATTACTACTCGATTATACGAAAGATAGAGGAAGTAGACTCAGAATTAAAATCAGTATGAGAAATAGACCATTTATGACATTTTTTAATAATCTTGAAAATACTTAATAATTTATTACTACTTGATTTTAAATACATAATAAAAGTTTAATGAATGACAACAGAAGTAAAGACAGAATTCAAGTCAGTTCATGGTGTATTTTTATGAGCATTTATGATATTTTTAAATGATAATTACATTTTATAATAATTTTTTACCATGTGGTATAACAAAAGATGGCGAAAGTTGAATCAGAATAACAATCAGAATTACAATTAGTTTGTGAAATAAAGTCTATAATATATATGTATTATAACATATATGTATGCCATATATTTTCAATAACATTAGAAATATTTAATAATTTATTACCACTTGGTTTTAGAAACATAATGAAAGTTTAAACTTAGAAAATTTTATTTAATAAAATGAGTTTTGAATTAATTTCTGTAAAATTAAAAACAAAAAATCTATAGTTTCTTAAGAGCAACAAAAAAGCATGAAATGCATACACAAAAAAAAAAAAAAATCATACAGTATGTTATATCATGCTCTTTATTTGCATTAAGTTTGAAGCAAACTAATAAAAAAATATTTTTTTCCTTCCATTTTTCTTCTTGTATACATATTTCTTTTTCTTCTTTCTCATCTACATTATAAAGTAAAAACATGTCCGCCACTAACGCTGTCGTCATACGTATGATGGCAACATTCTTCATTACCGTTATCGTTTTTATCGTACATATATTAGCTTTGACATATATCATGTTTTCAATTTTTATATTTACTATTAGAAAAAAAATGTACTTTCAAATAAAATTTGTTTAAAAACTGATTTTTTTTTTTTTTTTTTTTTGATGATTTAAAATAAAATTTGTTTGTAAACTCTTTTTTTTTTTTTTACTTTTAAAATAATTTTAAGCCTGATTTTTTAAAAGTTGTCCCAAGAATGAATGTTTATTTGTTACAATAATGTGAAGTAGAACTTGCAGTAATATAAATGAATATGCAAAACTAAGTAAAAAGTGGCAGCGTAACCACAATAGGCAATAGATTGCCAAAGAGTCAAATCTTCGACCTTCCTCACATAACCACGAATACTATTTCGTTTCGTAAAATAGAAAAATGGCTGAAATATTTTAAAACTTAGTATATAAATATATTACAAACGTGATTAAGAACAAACTGCTTTTTAAACATGTAATTTTTAATAATTTTTAAAAACTTTATGCAGAATTGATCCTATTCCCCTTAGGTAAACTTCATATGGAACATCCTCTATTATTTTCCGATTAAAATGGTTGTCAAATTATCAGAGCGGCATTACTATTTCTTATATTTATATATCAATACCTTAGTTTTTAAATAAAATCTAATTTTTCTCACAAAATGTTTGATTTATGGAAATATTTTACTGTTAAACATTGCTTATACCAAAATTAAAACAATTCGTAACCAAGATCTATGCACTTCCCCAATTAATATGCTTTCCACAACTTCCTGTTATCTGTCTTTTAAAAAATGGATGATGTTTTAAATAAAAGAAAACTGCCCAGTTAAACTGACGGCATTGAGCTCACAGGCTATTCACACTAACTGTAAATTATATTCTTATTTCAAAGAATTTGAAATAAGCCCTCAAAAAATGAAGAAATCGACAATATATTAAGAGGGGGGAACCATCCCCCGTTTCTCCTTCTTATAATTAACCAATGAACCCATAAAACTAATCAGAGAAGCGCCTTACCACAATGAACCTATATACAAAATTTGAAAAAATCGGATAATTCTGCATGAAAAATCCATTTATCTAAATTAAGGGGGGGTTAGCCCCCCGTCCCCGCTTTATACTTAACCAAAGAACCCCCAAAACTAATCAGAGAAGCGCCTTATCACAATGAACATATATATAAAATTTGAAGAAAATCGGATAATTCTGCTTAAAAAACCCATTTATCTATATCAAGGGGGGTTAGTCCCCCCCCGTTCCCCCCTTTATACTTTACCAGTGAACCCCCAAAACTAATCAGGGAAGTGCCTTACCACAATGAGCCTATATACAAAATTTGGAGTAAATTGGATAATTCTGCATGAAAAACCCATTTATCAAAATTAAGGGGGGGGGGTAGCCCCCGTTTCCCTCCTTTACACTTCACCAATGAACCCCCAAAACTAATCAGGGAAGCCCCTTACCACAATGAGCCCATATAGAAAGTTTGAAGAAAATCGGATAACTCTGCATGAAAAAAATCATTTATCTAAAATAAGGGGGGAGGATTAACCCCCCCCGTTACCCCCTTTATACTTAACCTATGAACCCCCAAAACTAATCAGGAAAGAACCTTATCACAATGAACCTATATACAAAATTTGAAGAAAATTGGATAATTCTGCATGAAAAAACCATTTATCCAAATTAAGGGAGGTTAGCCCCCCGTTCCCCCCCTTTATAGTTAACCAATCAATCCCCAAAACTAATCAGGGAAGCGCCTTATCACAAGGAACCTATAAACAAAATTGGAAGAAAGTCGGTTATTTCTGTCAAGAGTTATCGCGTTACGTACATACGTACATACATACATACATACAGAACGGGCGGGCACATAAGCTCTCAGGCTTTGATAGCCTGTGAGCTAAAAAGGTAAAATAAAACGCAATATGTATATGTTACGGTCAATATGATTAATCCGGACATTATTAATAATAACCAGTTATTATTAATAGTGACCGCGGTTATTATTAATAATAACCGGCCATTATGTCCGGTCATTTAGAGAGAGAGAGAGTTGTACCTACTTTGTGTTCCTAGTTAATTCTTTGTCAAAAGAAAATTAATTTCATATATAAAACTTCTAAAAAATATTAGAACTCATTAAATTTCATGATTGGAGAAATAGCGTGGACCAACCTCACCAGCTGTCATTTCAAGAAAAAATGCTTTAAAAAATGTGTAAAAATTTTTGTTAAACCCTTTTAGACCAGTTCAGCCACTGAGTACATCAAGCCAGAGGAGACCAAACTTCTGCATCAAATATATGTTGATTCAGTTGGCAGTGCCAGAGTGGACCAAGCCACTTGATTCTCTCTTGTACTGACAACTTGGTATCGAAGTTACGTTGGACCATCTGTTAAATTGTCTCTATCACTTGAATAGTTTCAAAATTAATAAAATTAATTATTCATCCAATAAATGGCCTGACATACAATGCTTTGACACTTCAAACTTATTTTTCACAAAAATGTGTCCACTCTACGCCCCAACGCAGTAATTCTTAACACCTCATTATATCCTTCTAAAATTAAAATTGTTTCCAAATTATCAAGAAAAATATGATGAAGACGGCAACCACCCAGGAGCCTGATCACACTTGCCTTACACTGACAAGTTCAGGAAACAAGCACCACAAAGATTTAACTGTATTAGACAGCAGAAAGGCAGATATACATGCAGAAATGCAGACGTTCACTACTGCGGAAAGTTACTATAACAGGTGAATTACAAAATAAATCATACATGCATTCAAAATAGAGTTAAGATATCATGATGTATGAATGCTTAAATTCAATGTTTCATTTCATGATTCAATGCTTACATTAATGTCATGTTTTCTTTCTATACTTTAGTAGTTTAGTTTTTGATTAAAACCTAAATATGTTTACATGAAATATTCAAAGTTTAGAATTATCAGATTATAGTTAAAGATTGTTTTATATAAAAAATTAATATAGTTCCATGTCTATGTATCCAATATCCGTTTTTTACCTGAATTAATATGTTTTTAGCAGTTCCTTTTCTCTGTGCTTTGAAAATTAAGCAATAAAAAAATGCAATCAAATATGCATTATTTATATACTCCAAATGTTATTAATTTTTCTTTATTAGGTTATTATCCTTAATTTTCAAAAAGTCTTACCTACTTTGTATTCCTGACTGATTCCTTGTTAAGAGAAAAGCGAGTCCCCATCTCAACATTTAAAAACTTATAAATATTATATAAAATACAAAATTTCAGTAACTATTTATTATATTTTCACATAATACATTGAAAAAAAATACTGTATCATTCTACAATAATAATTATTTTCAAATTATAAGAAAAAAGTTTTACTTCTTACATTTATGCGTCAGTAGATTAGATTTTGAATAAAATCTAAATATGTTTACAACATATGTTCAATGTATAGAAATATCAGATTATGGTTAAAGATTACCTTACATCAAAAATCAATAATTCCATGCTTATGCTATTCGATATCCGAAAAGTTTTGCATTTTCTAACTAACGGATCTCAAATAATAAAATCCCGTAAAGGGATTCAAAGAAATTCTCATTTTTTTAAGCTTTACGGAAATACATTCTGGCGCTTATTTCTTCTAAGAGCAGAATACGTTTTTCTTTTGAATCAGCTTTGAGGAAATTTGAGGCTTTGCATGAATATATAGCTGAATAGTAAGTATCAAAGAAACCACAGAAATCGAAGTATAAAGATAATCAGATGTATTAAGATCATCTTTATTCTTGAATTTAAATATTAGTAAATGTATTCTGATAAAGTAAATATTTTTATGATATATAATATATATATATATACATATTTAAGTAATATAAAATATACCCTGTCTCTCAATAACTAACCAAAATAAAATAAAGTAAAATAAACATTATAAATACCGATAAGTTCTGCTATTGCCAAGTTTTAAAACTATAGTTTTAATGACTCAAATGCCTTCAAATCAACAACAACAACAAAAAAAAATCTGTCCTTGCATTAAAACATAAGTAACTAATAATGGTTATACAAAACCACAGTAAAATATGTTGAGTATAACAAAAGTTTGTGGCGGACACGTCGGTCCCATCAACTAAGAAAGTAGCCATAAGAAAGAAATTAACAATAAAAACAATTTATTTGAAATCAATAGTAAAAGACTTTGGCAGTGGAGCAGGGCAGTTAATTTAACGATGATCAAATTAAAAAATTATAAGCTCAAACACTAAAATAATGAGAATGTCCCCCCCCCCCCAGAAATTATCTAAATATTGAGACTAGCGTAAAATAAAATGGCTGCGTGGCTTGTATTCCGGAACCTAATAGAAGTTCACTTCAACTTGCTACGAAAATGTCACCAGTAACTCTGAAAAATCGCTATACTATATTTCATATCACTAGAAAATACAACAATGTTAAATCTTACTAAATCTAATCCTAGAAAGCGAAAATCAGTGCATGCGAAATTTTCTCTAAAACTCGCAAAATAGAAACTTTCCAGTGCGTTTACAAAGGGCACATATTGACAGCACCCTTTGTTAAGTAATTCAATAGAAACGAATGGTGCTTTGGGAGTACTTTGCGATTATTCTCACCTCGATTTACCACTAAAATTTTCTCAAAAAGGCCAAACTTAAACCTCTATTCCTGAAATAATCAACACCATGTCAACATATGATGTGCACTTAAACATTTAATCACCTGACAATGAAATTGCCATACAGTTTTCACAATTGAATTTCAATATCCAAATCTATCACCCCTCTATTGGCACATACTGGCCCCTGAGCAAAATGAACCAGGAGACTCGAATACTTCAAATTTCATACCTGAAATACATGTTATAAATTGCAGAAGATATGAAACGACGTCCAGTCCCGTATCATACAAACTTTTCACCAAAATCAAATCCAACACTAATAATAACCCAGGAAGTTCAACTCGCCGATGCAATATTTAAATCACCAGAAGGCTTTTGTTGTTTATGTGACTGTATACCCTCTGAGCTATAGCCACCTACCAGTTTACTGACCAGGTTTCCTGTCAGATTACCTTCCTACATTAACTCACTTTCAAGTACACTCAGGTGCCTTAAGAGCCTACGCTAGTCACGCGAAGAAACGCTCAAGCTAATGTTAAGTCTATGGGAAGGTTCTTGCGCGATTTCTCGCTCGCATTTTAATATTTTAAAATGATTTTTTTGCATAGGATAGATGAGGCCAATCCCTAACGTTGTTAGTTTTTACTTTTTTTATTTTAGTTACAGTTTTTTTATAAGCGGACATTTCCTATTTCGGAACCGGTTGAAACCGGTTCTGAAAGTGAAAGTACCCTTATATAAAAAAAACTGAAACCAAAATCGAAAAAGTAAAAACTAACAACATTAGAGATCGACCTCAGCTATCCTATGCCAAAAAAATCATTAAAAAATATTAAAATGCGAGCAAGAAATCACTTAAGAACCTTCCCATAGACTTAACATTAGCGTGCGTGTTTTTTCGTATGACTGATGTAGGCTCTTAAACGATAAGATGGGGAATTCCTATCATGAACACAATCTCTACGAACATCTCCAAATTCTTCTCTATTACCACCAAAATTACAGCCATTTTTTCTATAATTCTCACCATTACTTCTATAATTATTACTATTTCGAGTGTCATTTGCATGTATAACCATTACGATTTCTATTTCCCTACTCTGGATACTCCACTCGAAAACCATTTCCACTCTCCTCATTTCTAAACCAACGTTTAAAATATTTAAACTTATTACTACGAGTAATTCTCTGTTCTGGGTTATCCGATACTTCGCCACGATCAGTGTCATGCCTGCTTTCACATTTTAACAATAACTAATACAGTTCATCAGGAATTTTTAGAGTCTCTGTTATCAATATAATCTTGTATTGATGCATGAAAAAAGGTAAAACTATGTCTAAAAGTTCAGCAAATGTAAACTCAAGTTCCAATTAATTTTGAAGTTCTATATTAGGCAGAAAAACTTTACATTTTCCTTACTACAATAAATTTTCTTGCATAAAATAATTTTATCTCGAACAGCGGGAAATGCTTCCTTCAACTCTGCCACTGTCTGTTCATAACTTCTTAGACGTATCACCAACACAAAAATTTGCAATATTTTCAAATCATAAAAGCGCTTTATTCTTCAAAGAACAACTGATACTTATTTTTACGAGAGATATTATTGCATAAAATGTATTCCTCAAGGTGTAATACGAAATTGTTCACGTCTTGTTCACTATTGAACTAAACTCATGGAACAACATAAAACGTCCTGGGTTTGGCCTGGCTTAGTTGGGCGCCATTTGTGGCGGACTCTGCGGGTCTGTCAGCTAAGAAAGCAAACATAAAACAGAAATTAACAATAAAAGTAATTTAATTAAAATAAATAGTAAAGGACTTTAGCAGGGGAGCAGGGCAGTTAAGTTAATGCTGATTAAATTATAAGCTCAAACACTAAAATAATGAGAGGAGGCATGCTAACCCCCAAAAATTATCTAAATACTAACACTAGCTTAAAATAAATTGGCTACGCAACTCGTTTTCTGGAACTTTGTAGAAATTCCCCTCAGCTTGTTACGAAAATGTCACAAGTAACTCTGAAATAGCACTATTCACAATATTAATAAAAAATACAGCAATGTCACTAATTGAAGTGAATCCCGTATATTCCCCAAAACAGTTATTTCAAGTATTGTCCTTAACACCTTACCACGTAGGCAAACTCTCAGCTCAAGAATCCTATTCCAAACTCAGTCAAAATAAAACGTCACTGGCTATAAGCATGTGGACGGCTCGAAGAAAACTCAAACCTATTCTTGATTTTCCACAAGGGACGAGATCCAACAAAATACGTTTTATATTATTTCTACATCCGTATATACCAACTAGACGACCACAGAAACGTAATTATCATATTATTTCTTGAAGTAATCACGACAATCAGATTCAGAGAGATTCAGGTCATTTTTGCGAAAGTAAAAGAAATGACAGAATAGGTGGCTCGCTGATGCACAAATGTTAGAATCAGGACAACACGAAACACGTGCACACACAAAACTCAAAAATCCATTTGACCCTATACTACCTTCAAAAGAGAGTGGCTAGGCACTTATACTACAAGTTATAGTAAATAGATCTTGAGCTATCGTCAACGATAATAGTGGGTAACATTAATTTTTAAAATAATATTTTTTCACCAAGGTTATTTTATATTTTATGCGCACGATTTAGCGAAAATGCACAGCCAGATTTTTAAATAATTGTAACTACTTGAGTTCAAAGTAAATGAATATCAAATGACTTACAATTTTTAAACTTGAGTTAATAATCTTAAAATGTGTTAGCTTTTCAGCTTCACCTGGTTTCACTCAGCTTTAAAAAGCTTCGAAATTTGTAAATTTCTGATTTTTTTTTTTTCTTTTAACTCTTAAAAGAACACAAATTTTGTTTCGATGAGAGGTTCTTTTATGTAGACATAATTTTTCTAAGTGTTAAAAAAAGTATACAATTGAATGTTATTCTATACGCAGCGTATCAATTCTTCGAAAAATGCGCATATATTTACTACTTAAAATGACTATGATACATGAGTGGATTTTCCTGAAAAGTAAAATTAAAAAAAGTAAGGTTGTTTAAATAGGGATTGAAAGTTTTTGTATAAATAGGTTTAATAACTTTTAAGATAACAAGCTGTCAAACTTTCTTTTCACATCTCAAAAGATACCTGACCCCTTAATAAAGGAATATTTTTATCAGATTTCAATTAAACGTTTTGAAAATATTCCTTAAGTATTCTTGGAAAATTTTCTATTATATTCATCACGTATCAGGATTCCCTTTTTACAATGTTAAGATCAGATAAAAGATTGTTAGAAGAATTGAATTATAACGCCATTATTCAATAATGCTTTATATTAGATTTATTAGATAGATAACAATGTATCATTTAAAAGATAATAAAAACGGTACGATGAAAGCAAAAAGTAAACAAGCTTAAACATTTATAAAAGTTGTTAAAAATTTATAAAGTTTTTTGTAGAGATTAAATAAAATCTAATTATTAATATCACTTTTCCTAGTTGTTTAGTTCCAGCTTTTCACTAAAGCACGTGTTATTAAATTTATCATTAAAATTTGAAATAAACATTTAAATAGTTAAAATGTTAAAAAAATTAATAATAATGACACGCCTAATAGCCCTCAAGGGCAATGTAAGTTTTATTTGTGCACAAAGAAAATCTTCATAAAATAGTGCATATAATACACAATATACACGGTATTCCAAGTTCACTTATATTTAATACTGATGGAAAATGGCAAAATAGCTGCACTTCGCTTGGATTTTTATTCAACACTGCATGTTACTGCAAAAGGCATACTTACGCATGTTGAAAATATATACCATACCATCGCTACACTCATTAAAAAATGCTCTAGAAAATTAATATAATTGTTGGTCTGTTATACAAAATAAATCTTTTTTTTTATTATTATTATTCCTGTGAGACATATACTTATTGTGCTAGAACATTTGTCTAATCTTACAAGAGATTTCTTGAACAAGTAGAATTCTTTCTGCTGGTATAGTGTGTGTAGTTCTAAAAATTATTCTTGTATTCTAAATTATTGTAAACTATATTTTTCTTCTTAAATAAAACTCTGGTATATGAGGATATTAATAAGTTAGATTTTTTTTTTAAATGTAATTATTTTCGAAACAAATATTCATTTATTAGACAGATTATACTGTACAATATCAGTTTAATGATTTTAGTATGCATCATATATATTATTTCTGTTGTCAGTATCCTTTTTTCTATGCACATACAAAATATACAATGATGAATGAGGTATCATTCGAAAAGTGTTTGAACAAATTTCTAAGATAGTATACCTATATTTCGTTAAAACGCGTTGTTTGATTTGAAAAAAAAAAACAGTTAATTAAAATTAATGCTAAAATGTAGGAAATGATCTCAAAGATTACATGCGAAAGCTTCGCACGGGTCCTTCTGGTTATTTTATATATTACTACTTTTATATACTACGTGATTGCTCTAAAACAGTGCCAGTGCTATATGTGTTATATTTATCATAGTCGTCATTCCTTATTGGAGAGTTATTTTTAATAACAGAACATATTAACTAAACGATAAATAAATAGTCAAGTCTGCAGATTACTTTGACGAATTAAAAGTAGAAAAGTTGTGGCGTCTCCGTTTGATCCGCCACTTAAGCACCCATAAGCACCCATGGCACCGTATTTAAAATAAAACACAAGTTTATTTAAAAACATTATTTACAGGGTTAGTGCAGTGAAGCTGGTAAAATTTATTAAATCTAAAACTCACCTTACGTAAAAAAAAAAAAAAAAAAAAAAAAAGGCGCTTTAATCGTACTTAAGAAGTGTCGAACTACGTTGAAGTTCTCTAATAGCACTGAAAATACTATGAATAATAGCACTTGGAAATACGACAAATTTCAGTAAATAGTGGACTTCAAAATTTATTTTATTCGAAGTACTGAAATTAACTTCTTACCAAAAGCACGCTTTTAGGCTGAAGAAACGAACTTCATCTCGTAATCCACGTCAACCGTCAGAACAAAATGGCACAAGGCTTGAAATAAAAATCTGAGAAACTGCCTTGTAGAACCACTGGGGTGAGACTCAACAAATCCAAACCCAACCGGCCCCACCAGTGGCTGAGAGGTTGTGCTCTCGAAGCTGGTAGACGGGAGGTGCTGGGTTCGGTCCCAATCGCACCCGTCGGCCTAATCGTTCGGAGTTTTCGTGGTTTTCTTCGAGCCGTGGATTTATCCATGCGTAAATACGGATTAGGTTCCCTTAGAAAGACCCCCACGAAGGGCACTCCCCCCGGGCCTATATCCCTAGTGTAGATAATTGGCCGTCAATAATCAACCCAACCCAACCCAAACCCAACCAGCATATTTATACTTGCCAGTTGACCACACCAAGCTAATTAGCAAATAATTGCACCAAATAACCGTGTCGATCAATTTTAGCGAGACTCAACCTTGAGAAAGTAAGAAACCTGTCATATAGGTGAAATTTTCACGCATAAGTGTTAGAAGTCAGACAACGTGTTCACAACAGACACTAAACCACCCTCATAAGAGAGTAAGTAGCTAGGCACTGCCATAAAGTTAAAGCATTTAAGGAAAACGAACTAGCAGAAACGACCAGATTCAACGAACTTCAAACAGATAAAGATTAAACGCAATAAATCATACCTTCATTTTTATTGTAAAAAGGATACATTATACAGTAAAAGTTATATCCAATGGTGGAGTATCATAGTTGAGATTTTTTTCCAACAGAGTGAAAATATGCCGGGACCAGGACTCGAACCTGGGTACTTTGGTTTGCCGTACCAACGCTCTCCCTACTGAGCAATCCCGATGATATCCTGGACTGGCATATTTCACTCTTAGTGTGAAGAGTGAAATATACCAGTGAGTGATCGCCAGTGATATTTCACTTAAGAGTGAAATATGCCAGTCCAGGATATCGTCGGGATAGCTCAGTAGGGAGAGCGTTGGTACGACAAACCAAAGTACCCAGGTTCGAGTCCTGGTCCCGGCATATTTTCACTCTGTTGGAAAAAATCTCAACTATGATACCCCAGCCATTGGATATAATTTACCTAGTTGAATATATTTTCCTCTATTCATTATGACAGTAAAAGTTAAATTATTATTATTTTTTAGAATGGTCACAAAATATTAAGAAATATTTAAAAGTGCTCTTTTAGCTATGGTCATCTCTTTATGATTATCACTTTATGTCGTATGAAGAAATATGTCATGAAAGAGCGGATAAATTATTAAAAGGAATTTAATTAAAATCCTATCGGTTGATGATGTTTCCCAGGTCGCGAACATTAGGACCGGTGAGCCAGATCTGTTGTCGATTCATGAACATGAATTTGCAGTAGAATCGCTGCCGCCTAACAAGGTGCCTGGTCATGACGGACTCAGTCTCAAAATCGCCCGTGAGGTCCTGAAGCACCACACTCAGTGGCTGCAATCCTTGTACAACTACTGGCTGAGAGAGTCTTGTTTTCCGAGGCCATGGAAGCGGGCGATTGCCGTGTTCTTTCCCAAATCTGGGAAGGAGCTCAGTGACCCTGCGACCTACCGTCCGATTTGTCTTTTGCCGACCCTCTGGAAGGTATTAGATAAATTGTGTGCAACTGGTACTATACTTGGAGTCCAAACGTTTGCTCGATGCGCGGCAGTACGGCTTTCGAAAGAAGGTTAGTACGGTCGACGCGAACCATCGCGTGATGGGGTACATAGCTGTTTCGAAGAGTCGTGGAGATTACACATGTCTTATCACGCTCGATATCAAGTCAGAGTTCAATAGTGTTCGACGCACAGACATCCTCCGGTTTTCGGAGGAACTGGGTGTTGAGCCTTGGCTCCTTGGGTTGATAGATGATTACCTTTGGCGTCGCTCTGTCATCCTGTCAGATGATGGGGACCACTACTTCAACGTTGGGTACCACAATGTTCGTGTCTTGGGCCCTACCTCTGGTTGGTTGTAATTCAATTTCTGTTGAGACAATTGCAAGACGAGAAGGACGAAACTTATGTTGTTTTGGTTTTCGCCGATGACGTCGAAATTTCGCAAGATGCTTTACTCGATCATAGCAGAAAGAATTATTCTTTATGCGGCATCTATTTGGTACTCACGCAAGGTAGTGATAGCAAACATGTTGCTCAGCATACAGAGGAAACTTCTCCTCTATGTAACAAAATGTTACGCAACGACTTCTAAGTATGCTCTGCAGGTCTTGTCAGGGGTCGTTCCCCTCGACATGTGTGCGGTGATGGACAGGGACTACACGGCCCTCCTCCGATAAAAGAAAAGCGTTGACAGTACCGTATTAAACTCCGAGTCGGTCGACCTCTGGAGGCCCACTCCCAGACTTGAGGATCTTTTCTGGGTCCGTTCGACTGCGGATTTGACTCCGCGAACCACGTGTTCGTACTACACGGCCGGATCCAAGCAGGAGAACGACAACGTCCGGTGTGCGTTCCTTGCCGTGTCAGAGAACCAAATAGTAGCGGAGAGCCAGTTACGTCTCTCGGATGGTGCGGAAGTTTTTGCGGCCGAGGTCCAAGCGATCAAGGAAGAAATCACCCATGCCCATCTAAGAGGTCTCGGTGAACTCGACGTCTTCTCTGACTCAAGATAGGTACCCAAAGCGCTTCACGGACTAGGGCCTCAGCACAGGGCCATTGCCTAGATTAGGGACTTGACTAAATCGACTGAAATCGAGGTTCACATGCACTGAATCTGGGCCCATGTTGGTCACATCTTTAATGAAAGGGTGGACATATTGGCAAAAGAAGCCACCTAACGGCAGTCTGTCGCCGTGATGATTCCAGTCACGCGCGGCTAAGCCAAAAAACATTTTTTTGCCCGCGCCTTGTCCTAGTGGCAAGAGGTATAGGATCAATCTGGGACCGGTCGCATGGCATATGAATCCTTCTCACGCGTCGGCACTCGCCGACAGCAGGGCGATTTCTACATTAATCAGGTCTTCCCGGGACACGGCACCTTCAGTGACCACCAGGCTCGTTTCTTCCGCTACGACTCTACATGTTTTTGTGGGGTTGGGGTGTGTAGCATAAGCCATGTGCTTTACCGGTGTGTGCTCTGGAGGTCTGTGCAGGAAAGGTACTTTCCTCGCGACTTCCGGACGCGAGTGCCACGCGATCAATGCCTGGACGGCTACGCCAGAAAAGGAGTTCGGTTGATAATTCACCGACTCCTAATGCGTACATTGGATCGCAACTTGGGTCGCCGAAGAGCTGGCCGAAATCACCGAGCTCTTCGTGGTCAAAGACCGCGTTCGAATGCGTTAGACCGCGTTCGAATTCGAATTGCCCGCGGCTCCCGCAGAGCAGGGGGTAATGGCGCATAAAGTTCACAGGCTTGAGACTCGTTTCGTAAGCCGGCACTTTAAAATGTGATATTGCTCTAGTCATGCAATTGTTATTGATGTCGTTGTTGTGCATGCTTAAAGTTTATTGTTGTTGTGGTTGTTTTGAAGTTCTATTTCATGTTTTGCACTAACCCAATTTCTTTCAGGTCCACTACGAGAGGGAACTGTGACTACCTTGGTAGGTTTCCACATCCCTCGAGTTCTGGTAAAGAAAGTACGGGTAAGAAAAACCCGACATATGGCCTAGGTCCTGGTTCCCTTTTGGATGTCCAGCTCCGAAGCTGTTGGGGAACACCGGCCCGTCCCCAAGTGTCTCGTGGGGTCTCCTCTACGGGGTTTCACAGCGTATCGCAACGACTTACGTCGTCTACACGTGGGTTTAAGGTTGGAGGGTCCGCAGGTTGCGGTCCTCTGGCCGGCCGAAGCGCCGTGAGAAGCAGCTCTTACTGGTGCGTTAAAAGTCCTTCAGGACTTGGGTTCGGTGGTCACCTACGCGCCGGGCGGCGCAGATTTCTTTTATTCCTTTAAAAATTGAATTATTAACCCTTTGTATCACCGCATTGCATATCTGAAACATACCCAAAAGTCAATGTTACTTATACAGTGGTCTTTAAAAGACGATTTTATTTATTGCTACTCTCTCCCAACACAATAGTTAATATAAATTGGTCATATAATTCTCAACAAATGGCGATACTGAGTAAATTTTTCATGAGAAAACTTTATATAGTATTTGAACAGTCTCAGATCGTTTTTGCTAAAGTAAACTTCGTCAATTTTGTTAAATTAAAAAGGAGAGACTTTTAAAAATAGATTTTTTGCAAAGTTTAGTTCATATACTTTACAACTTTGTATTTGAATATTGACAATATTTATGAGAAGTGTAAAATTTTCTGCCTTTTGCTGATATGAAAAAAGTACCTTACAGTCTATAATTTTTTATTTTCATGTTCTGAATTTTGTTTAATTACTTTTTACATGCTTAAAATGATGAATTCTAACATCTGAGAAAATATTTTTCAAATCGGAGTTGTTGAGTCACAAAGGGTTAAAAAACATTTACAAGTTGACCTGATTAACAGCAAAAACAAAGCATGACAAATAAACAAATAAAATATAGTTTTAAGTTTAATGTTTTTAGCTAGTGAAAAGAGATAATGAAACAAACATAAAAAAAACAACTTTTAAATTGACTTATATAAACCAAATTAAACCTATTAGAGAAATACGTTAATCGATACAATATTTAAGAAAAATTTATTAAAGTGAAATTTTTTTAAAATATATTCTTAAAAGTTAGTTTCTATTCTTAAAAGGAAACTGTTTTTCCAACTTTAATATGTACTGAATAAATAAATTATTAAAATATTTTTACACGAAGCCAGATTCAATATTTTGTCTCATCAATTCAAAATGTCTTATGTGTGATTCCTTATGATTACATTTTGAAAACTAGAGAGTATTTTACTTTTACGATAGAACGCAATTACATTGAAATAATGAGAATAATATCAAAAATTTATTTTTGCTTAGATATGAATAACCCACTAAAGAACTCTTTAGTTTAGAATTGAAAATATAACAATAAACGACGAATACAAAGAAACAGACTCATTAAAGACTTGAATATTGATTTTCTTTTGCTGCCGATACGTAAATATTAAATAGTTGATGAGTTGCAGAGTATGCAACATTTTATTTTTTCTTCATCTGAAGGGGAGAAGGAGGGACTAAGACGGGGAAATTGTTAAAGGAAAAAATCAGTGATACCTGAAAACACTTTGGATTTTTTTATCGTGAAAAAAGTTCATTTTAAAGAGGTAGAAAAAATGTTCTTCATTTGAAGAATTCACTGGAATGCACTTGCACATGAATTTTGCTGAATCACCCTAAACTTCATTTAAGTAACATTTAAGTTCTTTATGTTGCCTGCTAAATTTTTCTTTTCTTTAAATATAAAGGCTTTTATAAATATTCGCTACGTAGTGAAAGGATTTCTTCAAGATGTTTCAGTATAACAACATTTTAAAGTATTTCAGCTTAAAATGTACTTTATATATATATATGTGAGAATTTTTATCGACCCATTGTTTAATTAATTTTCAAATGTTTATTGATGTTGTTTCAAACTGTTCTCGGTATTTCAAGGGTTGTATAAAATGAGATATTTCTTTTACTGCCGATACGTAAATTTAAAACAGTTGATGACGTGCCGAGTTTGCAAAAATAATTTTTTTTCTAAAGGAAAAGAGTAGAGTGTAGAGACTATGAGCGAAAAATTGTTAAGAGAAGATTCCAGTGAAACCCCCCCCCCTTTTTTTTTTAGTGAGAAAAATGTATTTTAAAAAGGTAGAAAAAAACATTCTTCATTTAAAAAATGCACTGCAATGCACTTAAAAAATGGGTTTTGCTGAATCATTCTAAACTTTATTTAAGTTACTTTTATGTTGCCCGCTAAATTGTTCTTCTCTTGAAATATAAAGACTTTTATAAATATTCGCTACGAAGAAAACTGCTTTCTTCAAGTTATTTCAGTATAACAACATTTTAAAATATTCAGTTTAAAATGTATTTGACATGTATATGTGATAAATTTCAACAAGACGCATTGTTTATTTAGTTTTTAAATATGTAGTAATATAGTGTCAAACTATGCTCGGTGTTTTCACCCCTTCGCGACGAGCACACCTTATGGAACTTTCTATCACGGATTTTCAAAATTGAAATTTTTTGTTTAATTAATCTGAGAAATGCTTCGAACAAATAAGGCAAAATTTATTTCAAAAAATTACTGTTAGAAATAGCGAAGGATTTCGACTTATACGTCATGTAACTGACGCAACTTATCCGCAACTTATACGTCACGTATATGTGACACTCGTAGCGAAGGCGTTAAGTGATCGATAAAATTAAGAAAGAAGAGAATTTATATGCTTGTAGATTTTTTGTTTCTTTATTGTTTTATAAGTATACTTTGTTGTTTTATGAATTATCATGACAAGAGAAAACTAGTCGGATGTGTCAATCCCAAAACTTTCTTCTATCTCACACAGGTTTCGCATACACTAAAAAGAACCAGCAACAATTTATATCAAGGTCTAACTGAAACTCAAGTTTTATTAAATTGCTATTGATAGAGCTATTGCGGAAATCGCAAAAAATGCTGCATAGCAGCGCCACCTGCCGGGCGATTTTTACCTAAAACTAATCAGCACCAATTTATATCAGGGACTAACGGAATCTAAAGTTTTATTGAATTCCGAGCATTATTTTTTGAGATAGAGCTATTGCGGAAATAGCGAAAAATTCTGCATAGCAGCGCCACCTGCTGGGCGATTTTTACCAAAAACTAATCAGCACCCATTTATATCAGAGACTAACTGAATCTAAAGTTTTATTAAATTCCGAGCATTAGTTCGTGAGATAAAGCTATTGCGGAAATCGCAAAAAATGCTGCATAGCAGCGCTACCTGTCGGACGATTTTTACCAAAAACTTATCAGCACCAATTTATATCTGGGACTAACTGAATCTAAAGTTTTATTAAATTCCGAGCATTAGTTCTTGAGATAGAGCGCCCACAAAATTTGTGTCACAGACAGACAGACTCACAGACTCAGACAGACATTTTCTAAAAACAGTCAAATCGTGTTTTGGACCTTATAAAACGTATAAATCCGTCGAAAACCGGATGTCGAAAATTTTGATGAATCCAATACATTCTTCTTGTAAAGATAGAAGAAAGTAAAAAAGAGGTAAATGGAAATTTCAGGAATTTACCTATATTATTTTTTTTAAAAATTATGATCTCATCAATTATACAGGATGAACCAACATCGGTAATTCTCGAATTTAAGTAAGATATCATAAGCGTGAAGTGGTTGAAGCATTTCATTTCTACTTGAGCACTAATTCGACACATCGCTTTGGATGTAAAGTTTTTGCAATCGGTTCGAAATCAAAAGTTATATCAATATATGATGCGACAAGAGATCGTGAACCAAGAAATTTGTTAAAATAGGAGGTCTTGAACTATATCATAATTTTGCATCATTGGCAGGTGATTTCTGTTTATTTTAAATGTCACAAAGAGGAGTTATGTTAGCATTTTATTATTATTATTATTATTATTATTATTATTATTATTATTATTATTTACGTGCTATGTGTTTTAATGCAAGAGAACAAAGAAATCATAAGAAGAAGAAGAAAATGCGTTTTATCCTTCTAAATATGAAATTTATATAAAAAAGATTGCATTATTTACAGTAATTTTATTGATATAATGTAATTGAAATGAGATTTATTTTTCTAATTTATGAGACATTATAATATGGATATAAAAACAAAATAAAATGTATTTGTTTTATATTTGTATTATTTAAGGGAGACTAGGGTAAAAGTGAAGCAAAAGACTCAAGTAAGAGAGTGATGTAAAGACTGAAGTAAAGGAGACTGGAAGCTAATGGGAAATGTTTTACATTTCAAACTACAGAAGGTGTAATTTATAAAATTCCCAAATTTGTTTAGACAGGCAATTAATTTAAACAGTTTTCTATTAATAGATACAAAATTTTAGTCATAGCTTGATTAGTCGAAGAAAAATAACCTTAATTTATGTAAAGAATTTTTTTTTCCGTCAGATCTCGAATCCAACGCCTAATGAAACACAATAATTGAAAATAAATGTTTCCGAAATAGACAAATTCAAGAGTTATATCAGCTGTAGTATTAATTCAATGAACGTAAACTTACTTTTAAAATTAAATTTTCTTTCTAAGTTTGTAAAGCGTATTAAAGGAATATTGATTGAGGTCTTTATTAGCTTGTCATGCTTTTATGGAAAGTTAGTTTGGTAAGGTGGTATTAATTTAAACAGACATAAAATAATAAGGAACATTAAGTGTTTTGTACACTTAACATAAATTTTAGATGCAATATTTACATATAATCTGTTTGGGGGTCTTCTAATCTCCTATGTCTCTTTAGTCCCCATATTTTGAACTGCTTTTAGACTTATTGCAAATTATCTATATATCACTAACGCAAAAAAAAATATTGCAAATGAATAGCATTCATTAAAATCTTCATAATCATATGTAAAGAGTGAATAGCCGAGTTAATACCTTACTAAAAAAAGTATTTATTAAACATAAAAAAACCCGTCATAGTTAGGCTTAGGAATGTTTTGATTCTTGTTTTACAACCAGCTAATGGAAAAAAATATATATTACATGTTCTTATACAATACTGGTACTGATATCTATTTACTAAAGCCTACATATTTCACAGATTTGTTTTACGTGAAAATCCACTTGTTCCGTTGTTCCCAATGCCCCATTGGCCCCCGGTCATCACTACAGTGACATATGTTTGATAATCTGTTTTTAACAAATAGATATTTCTTCATTATTTTACTTTAAGTAATGTATTGAAAAGACTGATGTTCAATTTATGTAACATTTTAAATTTAATTTGACATAGTATATACAGAGTTCCCTCTTAAGTCCTGTCCACCACTATTAACTTCAGAACGGCGATAGCTATAGTCATATATGTAGTGTCTAGATATAGTAAAGTGGCTACGCTCTACGCTAAAATATCACTTACAGTGCCACCTAGCGTCAAACATGTGAATTAGCATCCTTATTTCAAAAATACGGAAAAGATTCTAATACAAAGATGTGGAGTGCCTCCGATTTAATATGAAACGATGTCTTACACCCCTATCCAAAATTATAAGGTCACTAAAAATGTAGAAAATCATAAATTTTATAACAATTCTAAGTATTAATAAACATTATAGAACATGTACTATTTATAATACAAAGAGCTTATTCTTGCTGATTTTTATTTAGAAAAATAATAATTAAAAAATATATATAACATAAGAAAAAAAATACAATTTTTAATGGTTATAATTATAAGTACACTGATTCTGATTTCAAATAGATACAATTTTAATAAGAAATGTAACCATCAATGTAATAATTTGGAGACAGTTAACCATACGATTCGACATGTATGGAGACAGTTTTCTTAACTATGATGTGGACATAGTTGTCCAAGGATTCTAAATATATTTTTCAAGATTTGTAATGCAGGAATATTACTGAACATTTATATAAAAAATGTTCACCATTGCCTTCCATTATTTTTTTTTATAATGTTCAAACCATGGTTTTAAATGTTGGCGATCAAGATGGCCAATCAAGTAATGGGATACAGTTATCATTGAATCAATTTTTTCGTTTCTTTTGTAGCATGACACGATGCATTTTCTTTTTGAAAGTAAATTTTTTCCCTTCTTGGAAGCAATCATACGCCAAACTTTGTGCTTCTAAAATACAGATGTACACTTTTGAGTTCATTTTCGTAGAAGCAATAACTTGATTAGTCTTAACTTGAGCTGACAAAGCACCCCATACCATGACTGACCCTCCTTTACTTTGATGGCTCCATACGACATTTCTATTCCTATACTAGTTGTATCCGGCAACACGCTGCTGTAGCTCAGTCTGGTTAAATGGAAAAGAAAGAGAAGGGAAAACTCACGTTTCTAATAAATTTAATTTCACAATGCTTGATGCTTAAAATGTGTGTTTTTATATATCTACTATTCCCCCTACCCCCCCCCCCCCAATTTGTCCCCGGTGAGGCACTTTTTTAACTTTTTACAACAACCATCATGTGATATATCATTAGAAAACCCTTGGACCATACTTTCATATTATGAAGCTCGTTTCCCCTCCCCCTAATTTGCCTCACGGGGGAACCTTTTTAACTTTTTTCCGACACCCATCATGTGACATATCATAAGAAGAAAGAAAGTTATAACAAACATATATAATTCCACAACATTAAAAAAGGAAAAAAAAAAGATCTAAAAAACAGAGAAAAAACAAAAATAATAAATTATACTAACGAAATATTGTGCCCCCCAGGTGGGACAAGTGGGGGAGAGGAAAACGAGGATCATAATATGAAAGAGTGGTCCAAGGGTTTTCTAATGATATATCACATGATGGGTGTCGGAAAAAGTTAAAAATGTGCCCCCCCCCCCGAGGAGGGTAAAGGGGGGGGGGAGGGGGAACGGGAGGTACATAATATGAAAGACTGGTGAAAGGGCTTTGTAATGGTATAACATACGATGGGTGTCGGAAAAAATTTAAAAAAGTGCCCACCGGGAGGAAATTTGGGGGGAGCAGGGCAGCGAGATTCATAATATGAAAGACTGGTCCAAGGGCTTTCTAATGATATATCACATGATGGGTGTTGGAAAAAGTTAAAAATGTGTCCCCCGGAGGCAAATTGGAGGGGGGAGGGGGGATAGTAGATATATAAAAACACGCGCGTATTCGAATGCAACGGTGTGGCAAAATTTCAAAGTAATCGGTGCCGAACTTTCGGAGATTTAGGATTTTGAACAAATGAACATTTACATTTTCATTTATATACATGAATTGTGCCTATATTAATGTCTCAAGCTGATGAAAAGCAGTTCAATCATGGTGAATCTAGTTATACGTTAAAACTGGCACGATTTGTGGAGAGATAGCAACGTTGCATGGGGCCATCAAAATAAAGGAAGATTATTCCTAATTTGGGATGTTAAGTCAGCTCATGATGAGACTAATCAACTTATTGTTTCTAAGAAAGTGAACTCAAAAGTGTACACCCGTATTTAAGAAGTACACATTTTGAAATATAATTGCTGGTAGGAGAAAGGATTTCATCTTAGGATTTCTCACATTTTTTAATATAATTGCTTGCTTATCATGCTTGTATATCATAGAAACTCGACAGAGTTTCTCGCCAAGCATAAGAAACAGCAATGCATTGAACCGTAAATGAAAGGAATTTCCGCCAATGGATGCCAAACGATTTTACAAAAAAATTTTAGCACTCTGTCTAGTTTATATTTTGCGGACGGGACAAAACGGGTTTTTGACACATCTATATCTCGCGTTCTATTTATGATAGAAACAAAATTCTTGATTCTATGGAATGGGGCGTACCAAGGGACTAAGAATTCAAAAGTAAAGCAAAATCCGACGAATAGGTTTTCAGTAAATGCAATTTTAAAAATGCTGTTTTTTGCACTTTTTAAATCTTGTTCAGACCAAAAACTGTTGACAGGGCTACAGCAATGCGTAATTATCGGATTTTTACGCGGTTTACGTTATTTGAATCGTTTTTATGAGTAGTTCGGACCTTTGTAAGTTTCATGTAAAAATATTAATTAGTTTTTGATTTATATCAGTTTAAAGTTATTGATTCCCATACTTAACATAGAGCAAAAAACTGTTGACAGGGCTACAGCAATGTGTAATTATCGGATTTTTACGAGGTTTACGTTATTTGAATTGTTTTTATGAGTAGTTCAAACCTTTGTAAGTTTCATGTAAAAATATTTATTAGTTTTTGATTTATATCAGTTTAAAGTTATTGATACCTATACTTAATATAAAGCAAAAAAATAATAAATGACCCAACTCTTTTAGGAATGGTCGTATACTCATGATATTAAGATATGTTATTACACTCGACCCAAGTAAGCTTCCTATTATAAAAAATCGTAACATTTAAGGTTCGTTTACAGGGTCTCACAAAAGATCTTTTGATATAGGGCGAAAGAGTTGTGTAATTATCCGATTTTTACGCGATTTGCAGCATTTGAATTGTTTTTATGAGTAGTTCAAATGTTTAATATTTCGTGAAAAAATATTAATCAGTTTTTTATTTGTACCACTTTAAAGTGATTTATTCCTATACTTAAGATGAAGCAAAAAAAATATTAAATGGTCTAACTCTTTTCAAAAAGAACGTATGCGCATGATGTTAAAATATGTTACTACGAACGACCTAAGTTAGCTTCCTATTGTAAAACAGAATTGTAGAATTTACTGTTCGTTTACAGGGTAACTCAAAAGATTTTTTAACAAGACTAAAAAGTTGTGTAATTAGCGAATTTTTACGTTGAAGTACATGATTCCTGTACTTAACACAGAGGAAAAACAATAGTAAATTGCATAACTTTTGTCAAATTGGCTATATACACAAGATATTCAAATATGTTACTACATCCTCTCTATTGTAAAGCGGTATTGAAGCATATACGTTTCGTTTACAGAGTCTCTTAGAAGATCTTGATTACATTACAACCGATGTATATTTACTGAGTGAGATGTATTTTAATGATTTTACACTGTTTTAATCTCTGTAAGGTTTCATTATCTTGCTTTAAAATTTAATATGAGTTCATTTTGTCCATGTGAAATCTCGTCGATGTTAAGCTCTAAATCTATTAAAATATAGTATTTTCATCGATTAAAAAAACTGTGTTTATTTATAAATATATAATTCTAGCGTATCAGGAATTGATTGAAATAGCGATTACAAAATTCCAACTTTACGTTCATGATCTGAGTAATAGAATGTAAAAATGTTGCAACCCCAAGATTACAAGTTTTGCGTTTAAATATTTCCCGTTCATCGAATCTCCGGCTATGACGAACTTAAAATGCTAAATTTCGTATACAATAGGTGATCGGTAACGAACTGTTTGGTTTACGAACAAATCGGTTAACGAACACTTTCGCGTGAGATTTTTATGTTCGGAGAACGAACACCTCACGGAACAAAGCCCTGATGAAGCAATGCCTTGTTTCATATTTGCCGAGCTATACTTATTGCCTCTATTGTCAACTTTGAGAACATTTTAACAGTTGCATACATATGTCCTAAATAATTCATGGACTAGACCATGAACAGACTATATGAACAGAAATCACTTTAATAGTTTTTATACTTTTGCAAACGTTGCGAATTTTATATTTTTCAAATTCTCGAAACGTTGAGTTAAAAAACTTAAACAAATAAAAAACTTCTAAGGTGCTCAGTAATTTTCAAAAATAATATATTTAATATGTTAGTATAAAAATCCCTGTAAATTTTTATACTAATAGAAATAGGTTCGTAGAAAAAAAAATGTTGATTATTCTCGGTAAAGTATGCTCCATAAACTTATCGTTGTAGTTGACCGAAAAAAGTACTTCTTATTTTTCCACATTTTTCTGAAACTGTAGTATTTTAATTAGATTGTAAACTACTGTAAAATTGTCTAATTTTTTGTTTTAGAATGTATATAAACGGAAGAGTGATATAAACAAAATAAAAAGGAAAATAAATATGTCATAAATAATCTGAAGAAAACAATGTAAGGAATTTAATATAAAAGTTTCCCCGTTGTTATGGTAGCGACATGTACATTGGAATAAGTCACTCAATAAATTGTATAATTCTGATGTATAATTCTGTTTATAGCATCACTATTTTTTTTTTGCCCCTTTCATCTTTTCTTTTCTGAATAAAAATGGAATCCGTACAATTGAAATTAAATACCTTACAAAAAGGAGTGATATCTCATCAAAAACAACTCGTTGTGAATGATCCCGCCAAGCCACAAACCTAAAACGTCAGTCACAAAAAGAAGTGATATCACATAAAAAGAAGCGATATAGAAGTGCATACTCCGAGTCCCGTGTAAAAATCTACCACCACTCATAATGTTTCCAAAGGACTCGGAGTGAGGTAAAGTATGTGAAAACTGCTTGGCGACCTGTAGGCTTTTATAATGTTTGCGTTTCCTGCAATTACATATGGCTATATTATTTTTATTTTCTTATATTTTCTTTTATTTATTTATTTATTTGCTCCCATAAAATTGTAAAAGTTGAAGCTTCTGTGTTTGCATGTCCTTTCTTATTTATGAGCTTGAAAAATCAATTTGTTGATTTTATTTACCATTATTTAAACTAAAAACACCACTGTTACGAAGAGGATTTTTTAAGTAATATATATATATATATATATATATATATAAACCTTATAATAAACGTTAACTAAATTGAGATATATTGCCGTAATTCTAGCGTAAGGGAATTGCATAGATCTGGGGGAAAATCCGTTCTGTCATTTCTTTCGCATACAAAAATATTTCTAAAAGTGGTATAACAAAAATATAAAATTTATTTTTCGATTTTCAAAATTGATATACTACATATATTATAAAAGCCTGCAGGTCGCCAAGCAGTTTTCACATACTGTACCCGAGTCCTTTGGAAACATTATGAGTGGTGATAGATTTTTACACGGGACTCGGAGTATGCACTTCTATATCGCTTCTTTTTATGTGATATCACTTCTTTTTGTGACTGACGTTTTAGGTTTGTGGCTTGGCGGGATCATTTACAACGAGTTGTTTTTGATGAGATGTGTGTCTGCTTAACAATGCCACACTTTTATGCAATTAGTGTCGTATTTAAACTGGTGATTTGATATAAAAAATTTACATTTTAGGGCTTCTAATAAAGTTATTTTTACACTTAAGACATCATTTCATACTAAATCGAGTACGTTCTACAAATTTGTAGTTGGTAATTTTTAGTATCTCATATCGTTTTTGAAATAGGAATACTAACTTCGCTGTTTGCCACAAGATGTCGCTGTAAGCAATCTGATCGCGTAGCGCATAGCCACTTTACTGAATCTAGACACTACTTTTATGAATATAGCTGCCGTCATTCTGAAATAAATGGGGTGAACAGAACTTTAGTTGGTACCATTTATACGAATTTTACATTTTGTATTTCCTTTTGTTTTGAAATCTTAAAGATTATCCCATGTGAAAAAAAAAATTCATATGTATGTATAGATAGATATCCCAATACTTTAAACGATAGTAAAATAAAACTCCTTTTATAAATAAAAAATAATAATTTTAGTGGATGCAGACGTCAAAGCAAACGTGTTAGCTACAATAAGTTTTCTCTGATTTTATCTTTTGTTCATCTTTTTAAAATAAAACAAATAATAATGCCATGGTGTTAGGAGAACCAAAGTTAATAGATGTTAAGTTTTCAGAATTATGATTCATCACTTTGTTTGATAAACGAAAAGAACCAACAAGAAATATTGTGATGGGCTGAAGATAATTTATTAAAAATAAAATACAAAATAAAACTTTTTTGACTAAATTAATTCAATCAGTAATTAAGCACCTGTAGAATAGAAAAGCGATAAACCGATCTATTAATACAACTATCCAATCAAACACCTTCTCATTTACCTTCATAAAAAATAAATCAACAGTTGCGACACTCTTCTCCCAGAATAGATTGAAAGAGCTATCAAAAACGCTTTCTAATTCAAGCAGCAGTGAAAAATGCTCCACTAAACTTTCGCAGACTTTCAGCTTTATGGACAATCAATCACAATACTTTTGTCACATTTATTATCCGGTTAATAAGATGCTGATGGATATCATCTCATGAAGTTTTCTTCGCTTTCAAAATTCAAATAACTTATCACACAGCTCTAGGCTATTATTTAGCTGTAAAAGTATAAATTTCACAAGTTATATCAGAGGAAAGAAAAGTGTTATGTATCACTTCACTGAAATAACGCATTAAAGTTTTATACTTTGTAATTTTTGTTAGATTGTGAAAATGTGAATGATACTTGCAAAAGAATGCAAAAAAGAAATCTATTTTTAATAATATCGTTTTTGAGGGTTTCTTGAAAGCATATTATGTCAAATTGAAGATTCAATGTAGAAAGAAATTTATGAAATGACTTCTTTCAAAATTGGAGGTTGATTCTGTGTTAAAATATATCATTAAAGTATAAACACTTCACACAGTATGTTCGCTGTTAAGTCTTAGCTTCAAATAAAAGGAAAGATGAAATATTCTTCACAAAATAACAGTTAGGTGCAAATAAAATGAGAAGATCATTTTTGACAATAAATATTGCTGTGATTTCTTGTTGAAAATCTATCGCTGGTATTAAAGATGAAACATAAAATAAAAATCATTAAGATAAGAAGAAGTCTCTAAATGCAAATCATTCATTTTGAATTTTCATTCTGATTTAATTTACCGTATAGATTGAAGAATTTTGTTTACTTTTGTTTTAATATCGCTGGTTTTTATCTTAATCAAATAGACACTTATCCAACTTTGAATAAATCTTAACATTGCGGCGCATTAATCTTTGTAGACTGTGTTTCATTGCAAATAAAATTATTGTGTTGTAATGAAATTTTAAAAATTAGGCTCAATTTTGTAATTTAAGCGCACTTTGCATCAAATTAACAATGAAAATTAAAGTGATACTTTTTTTTCTTTTATTAATATAAACTCAAATTACTTTTTTTTTAATCGGATTTTTTTTTTCTTTCGTAATTTTATTTTTAACCCTTTTTATCCTGACGGTACTTATAAGTACCACTTTAATAAAACACCTATATATTAGTAATATGACAGTGTTTCCTAACGGTATTCACAATGGCACAAAGAGTATATTTCTGACAGCAGGCAGGAGATGACAAATTCAAGCACATATCCTCTTTCTTTGCATTGTAGGGATTTTACATTTGCCACGCTACATTCGAAATACATTTTGCAATAGAGTTGACATGCATGTTGTTCTTCATTTGAGTAATTTTAGTGGTTTATTACCGGTTATTTAGTACTATTATTTTCTATTGTTTTCTATACAGTTGAACATTTCCTATATTTTATTTGAAATTTACTATTTTATTTTATATCATAGGGTAAAAAAAAAATATGGTGGTTACAGTTGCATAATTAACCACTTAAACACTATAAAAAATATTTTTTCTCTTTTCTATGTTTATTCTGCATCAAAACTTATCCAATGATGCAAAAATACAATTAAAAAGTAGCTGGACAATTAATTAAGGATATAAAGGGTTAATAACCAAGTACGGATGTCTATTATCTTTCTAATAAATTTGTCATATTTCATAGCAAATAGGATACTTCAAGTGTAAATATCTATCACTCTAAATCAATCCTTTACGCCAATTCATGGTCAATTGATGTTACTCGGTCAGTTTTAGTCGTTAAATAATAAAAAATTTGTTTTACATATTAGTGCTAATTGTAACTTACAAAGAATGGGGAATCATAAGGAAATTTTTAAAAAGATGTTTGTTGCCTCAAATGGTTTCTAAAAAAAAATCTTTAACTTGTTAAAAAGACTTTTATAACTAAAACTACAGTGCATCGTGGATTAAGATGCAGCGAGGTAGATAATAATTGAGTTGTAGACAATCTTTTTAAAAGATTAGACAATCTTAATACGAGATTAGCGCCATGCGGGCAGTAAATTTGGTTAGTCAAGGGAATTTTGCACAAAACCTGACTGACGATAATTGCCTACCATAATTGCTAAACTAGTATTTGAAAATTATAATTGTAAGAATAATACTCGTTTACAAATGAACACGTACAAGTGAGTATCGCCGAATTCTCTAACGTGTGTTGCCGTAGTTGGACATAAACTTACACGGACTATATGCGTGTTTCGCTATTTTTTGTATAAAAGCTCTCTATTGAGATCTATTGTATATGTATGCCTGTACATGTGAAACGTAATAATTTACCATAATATTTTTTCCAGTTTTAAGAATGGCATTTATTTACATGTTTAGATGGTTTGTGTTCAACTTGTTGTATCTAACAGCTCTTAAATATAAAAAGAAGAGAACAGCGTTAATGTGAATTTCAACTGTTGAAGACATATTGCGCCAGTAGCTTTGACTCGCTACGGCGCTGCGACCGGCCTAGGGTCGCCACCTGCGGACCCCCAAGCCCTCTTACCGAGTGTGTGACGACATAGGTCGTTGCGATACGGCGGAGAATCCCATATCTTAGAGGAGACCTCCACACAGACACTCGATGAACCGCCGAGAACACCCAGCGACTTCGTCGCCGAATCCCCAGAAGGAGAGTCGGTCCCTAGGTCACATGCTAGGCTTCACGATAGCTCTTGCTTTCCCACGGCGTCCGATCATTGACATGTATGGAAATAAAAGCAACTAGTTCATCTTCCGTGGGTCGTCACTACGTGTGGCAATAATGGTACAATATTTGATAATTAACTGTCTTAGCAAACGGAAATCCGTTGATGATTACCTTACTGCATATATACACTATATGGCTAAAAGTAAACGGATACTTTAGATATTAGATATTTTGTCGAATGTATAGAGAAATAATTGAAAAAAACAATCTTCCGAAACTTTAGATATATAAAGAACATATTTTACCTCGTATTTTTCAGTGGAGGTTTGGTCACGAGAAAAAATAGGGGATCAACAACAAATTGAATAAAAATAACAATTTTCGCAATCAAACCGAGAAATAAAATGCTCAAGACGGTCTCCAGCTGTAGAACGTAACCATATGGATCTTATAAAACATTTGTATTCATTTGTGTAAGAATAGCACGTATATTCATAGATATATAAAGGTCTCTTTGAAAAATTCAAGAAATTTCCGCATGTTTTGTATTCATAGCATACAGGGAATTCAACAAAATTTAATGTTACTTTCAGCAAACTTGACAAAGTACAGTAAAAACAACGTACTTTAATTATAATATCTGTAATATTTGATTAAATATAAATATTTGCATGAAATGATTTTAATTGCACATGCACTAAATATAATAAATTTTGCTTTGCATAATTTAGTTATCAAATATATAGGGCACTCATATAAGAAGGCATGTCGAATATCGTAAAAATTCTGAAAGATAGCGGCGCTTTCATGAACTGAATTTCAATTGCTTTCTAAGAGTAGCTTCGTAGTAAGGGATTTTCCTCAAGTTGTCATTTTTCACTTTACATTTTTTTAATATTAATGATTTAGTTTTTTTAGAAGAATCACCAGAACGACATAATGCCATTAACGAAAAGAAATTATCAAAATTGCAGCGTCTTTCTCACAGGTACGCATGGACATATGTTGAACTATAATTATAAAGTAATATAAAGTAATAAGGTATAAGTATCAAGTAAGTATTCATTAAAGCCAGTGAATAATAAATGACAATTTTTGGTAAATTCCTTATTATCCAGCTATTTTTAGAAAGAAACTGAAATTCAGCTCGGTTATTACCGATATCTTTCTGAATTATCACGATATACGACTGGTCTTTTTCTACTAGTTGCGTATATAGTTGACTTTATTATGTAACACAATTTTTATTATCGTTCACGCATGCTCAGTTAAATATGTTTTCATACAAATGCGAATTTTCAACAAATATTTAATATACGTATATATTTCCAATATGTTATTTCTACTGTACTTTTTCAAGTTTTCTGAAAGTGGAGTTAAATTTCATTGAAAACCCTGCATTCTATAAACAAAAAACATGCGGAAATTTCTTCAATTTTTCAATGAAGAATATAATTATATAATTATATAATTAATTCAGGATATAAAGGGTTAATAACCAACTACGGATGTCTATTATCTTTCTAATAAATTTGTCATATTTCATAGCAAATAGGATACTTCAAGTGTAAATATCTATCACTCTAAATCAATCCTTTACGCCAATTCATGGTCAATTGATGTTACTCGGTCAGTTTTAGTCGTTAAATAATAAAAAATTTGTTTTACATATTAGTGCTAATTGTAACTTACAAAGAATGGGGAATCATATGGAAATTTTTAAAAAGATGTTTGTTGCCTCAAATGGTTTCTAAAAAAAAAATCTTTAACTTGTTAAAAAGACTTTTGTAACTAAAACTACAGTGCATCGTGGATTAAGATGCAGCGAGGTAGACAATAATTGAGTTGTAGACAATCTTTTTAAAAGATTAGACAATCTTAATACGAGATTAGCGGCATGCGGGCAGTAAATTTGGTTAGTCAAGGGAATTTTGCACAAAACCTGACTGACGATAATTGCCTACCATAATTGCTAAACTAGTATTTGAAAGTTATAATTGTAAGAATAATACTCGTTTACAAATGAACACGTACAAGTGAGTATCGCCAAATTCTCTAACGTGTGTTGCCGTAGTTGGACATAAACTTACACGGACTATATGCGTGTTTCGCTATTTTTTGTGTAAAAGCTCTCTATTGAGATCTATTGTATATGTATGCCTGTACATGTGAAACGTAATAATTTACCATAATATTTTTTCCAGTTTTAAGAATGGCATTTATTTACATGTTTAGATGGTTTGTGTTCAACTTGTTGTATCTAACAGCTCTTAAATATAAAAAGAAGAGAACAGCGTTAATGTGAATTTCAACTGTTGAAGACATATCGCACCAGTAGCTTTGGCTCGCTACGGCGCTGCGACCGGCCTAGGGTCGCCACCTGCGGACAACCAAGCCCTCTTACCCGAGTGTGCGACGACATAGGTCGTTGCGATACGGCGGAGGATCCCATATCTTAGAGGAGACCTCCACACAGACACTCGATGAACCGCCGAGAACACCCAGCGACTTCGTCGCCGAATCCCCAGAAGGAGAGTCGGTCCCTAGGTCACATGCTAGGCTTCACGATGGCTCTTGCTTTCCCACGGCGTCCGATCATTGACATGTATGGAAATAAAAGCAACTAGTTCATCTTCCGTGGGTCGTCACTACGTGTGGCAATAATGGTACAATATTTGATAATTAACTGTCTTAGCAAACGGAAATCCGTTGATGATTACCTTACTGCATATATACACTATATGGCTAAAAGTAAACGGATACTTTAGATATTAGATATTTTGTCGAATGTATAGAGAAATAATTGAAAAAAACAATCTTCCGAAACATCTACAATTTTTTTCTTTTTATAGTTAGGTAGAGAAAAAAGTAGATAGATTAACTATATTTATATTTATGTATCTAAATCTATAAGTTTTTATAAATATCTATACATAATCTCTTTTTATAAAAATACAGATAGATGGAAAAACGGGTGAAACAGATACATAAATAAATAAATTTTTCATAATATTTGAACAAAACTTTTTTTTCTTTTCATTAAAATTTATTCTGAAAACTAAATGCTTATAATCATTTCTCATTCTGCCGTATTTTGTTTTTTAGAAAATCTTGCATCTACATCATTTTAGAAATGAACAAAACAGTCAGTCTGCTACATGAAGAGAATATCTTATTTGAACATTCTCATTAATGATTCTTGATGAGATAAATTTGTACGTCTTTGAGAGCTAAATATTGAAATAGAAATAAGAGTATATAAAGTTCATTTTCTTGGATTATTTTTGAAAATGAATATAATTTTTTTTTTCAGAGATTCGTTGTAAAGTTATTAAAATTACTTCATTTTCTAATGTTTTCTCTTTGAGTTGAAAAACTTATTAATTTTAAATTTTATGTATTTATTTATTTATTTATTTATTTTGTGTGTGTGTTGTACATTTAATTTCCATTTTGAACCTAAGATATATTTTACATCTTAAAAAATATTAAGTGATTATGAAGAGTAAAAAAAATGTTGCTTCACTTTTATTTAAATATTTTTTTATTATTAGTGTAATAAAAATATTTTTTTATTATTAGTGTAATAAAAATAATTATTTTATTTTTGTCTTTTAATCAAGCAGTGATTGGAAAATGCACTTCTAGCTGCATTTACAGATTTGTACACACAGCTAGATATACGTTAAATATTAAAAACGATTTAGAAATTATTAGCCTTTCATTTTTATTTCATTATTTTCTATTTTTTGTGTGCAAAAAATGTAGATTGCTTTTAGCTATCAACTTCAAATGTGGAATGAAGGTTCATATACTAAATTGGTGAATCAATTAAACGTGTCTTTGTAA
This sequence comes from Maratus michaelseni, assembly GCA_963931845.1. Lineage (NCBI taxonomy): Eukaryota > Metazoa > Arthropoda > Arachnida > Araneae > Salticidae > Maratus > Maratus michaelseni. Next base: position 139,542,746 of record OZ007587.1, on the reverse strand, counting down.
TTCCTTTTTTTAATGGCATTTAAGGAAATCATTTGCCCTTTTTATTTAAAATATCACTTTAAATTAAAAAAAAGTCCTTCCGGCCTGTACCTGGAGGAACAGGTAGCTTTCCTATATCTTCGTTTTAAAATTTTAGCTAATGTTACTCGAAAACAGCAAGCTAAAATGCAAAGAAACCGGTTACAAAAGATTCGTTAATACTGAATTTAAATAAGAAATTCGCCAACTTATTGGAGCTATAGCCAAGTTGGCTTCATTTATAAAGACTTATTTTGGTCACCAAATGTCGCCAAGTTTGGCGAGAATTTGACGCTAACGGATATGAATATATAGTTTTATGCATATGATTGGGAAAATGATAACAACAATGAAAGATAATCATTTGCGAGAAATTGCGTTCACTAAAATTCATAAATTAATCGTTGGTTTTTTGTAATGTGCTGTCTTGTTTCAAAATGTCAGCCACTCAAGAATTTCAAATTGCTCTATCTCAGCCATTTTTTAAGGTAGACGCGAAACAAAAAATGCTCCGGAATCCTTGTATCAAGGCCTAACAGTTAATTATAAATTTGAATTTTTAACTTTTATGTATATTTATTTTAGTTTGAAATCTTTCAGTGGCCGCCATTTTGAAACAAGATGGCGGATCAAGCTGGCCAACCAACTCGGTCGAGGCATTGGAGAGCTTAATACACACCATTAGTTTCATGCAAATTGATTTATAAATACGAGTGTTATCGTTTGACATAAATCATATATATCTATAAAAATCAACATTTGAAGGGAGGGTGGTTTTGAAGTCTAGGGGTCATGATCGGTGAAAATATATGGAAAATTTCCGGAATTTCTTTCCTCCGAACGGCTGCAATAGGTAGCTTTTTTGTATCGAAAGCTACCTAAAAAAATCCCTGACGGCTCGGCCTACAGGCACAGGTAAATTTCGAAGACGCAGACAGTGGAGCGCCTGTTTATTGAGAACTTCAGAAGAAATGAGTTTTTTGCTGTGATGCGGCAATTGGGACCGCCCACTTCAAAATCTACATGTGATTGTAGCCGAAGCCGACGGAGATTTTTTTGTTTTTAATTAATTTTTATTTTTTTGTTGTAACGGTTGGTCCTATAAAAAACTTGTCAGTATAAAGGTTGTAGATATTATTAAGATGATTTATAATAAATTTAAGCGGATTTTATATATTGTGAATTGATGAAGTTATGAATTTTATTTTCTTAAACCCCTATTCCCTCCCCCCCCCCTTTGATGCCATTTTTAATGATATCAAAGATCTGTCATACATAAATTTTAGGCCCTTTTCCTAGAAGTAATAATAACTTTAAACAGATTCCATACCTATCATAAATAAGAAATTATGTTTTTTTTTCTGTTTTCACAAAAGCCCCCTGCCCATTTCCCCCCCCCCTTGGTTCAATTTTGCCCATTAACGAACTGGACCGAGATTTTATACCCCTTGATTTTATGTATTAGTTTGGAAGAGATTTGTGCAGAATGATTGAAGTTATCGTGTCCATAAAAAAGTTATATAGATAGATAGATAGATAAAGTTTTGAACTGGGGGTGGTTTTAGGTTCTGAGAGTCATGATCGACGTAGATCTGCAAAAATGTTTCAGAAATTCCAACATAGTGGAGAATGTAATAGGTAGTATTTCTTACGAAATCTACATAATAATAATAATAATAGAACTTTTTGTGCATGAATGGTTTTCCAGATTTTTTTACATACAATTTAAGAATTGTAAACTTCTGGTTATTTGTTTCAGAAAACTACTATTTCCAAGCAGAGAACTTGACATTCAGAAGGATCTTATGGTAGAGCGTACAGTATGAGAGTGCGAATCATTTTTTTTTTCTTTTTCAGAGCATTCTGGTGATCAGATTAATTTTATTTTTGTGGAAATTGTTGTATAAAGTTTAAAGTTTGTCTAATCTAACGGTCATTTCCGTTTGAAAATAAACTGTAATTTTTTTCCTCAAAAAAAAAAAAAAAAAAAAAAAAAAATCCTAAATTAACCATTTGATGGGGCGGCAGGGCTGTTGACTTTCTTAGGTAGCTTCCATTACAGAAGTAAGAAACTATCTATTGCAGCCGTTTGGATGTAATCAATTCCGGAAATTTTCTGTATATTTTTCTCGATCATGACCTCCAGACCCCAAAACCAACCCCCGTTCAAATATTGATATATATATATATATATATATATATCTGATTTTGTCATATACGACCGTTTTGGATACGACTAAACAAGTGCGCAGGATTTACCAAAGTCTCGACCGAGTTCGTTGACTTGCGTCATCCACCATCTTGTTCCAAAATGGCGGATACGTAAAGATTTCAATTTCAAAAATATGTGCAAAAAATTGAAAATCTAACAGTTTTTCACCCTTAAGTGTTCGGCCTTGATACAGGGATTCCGGAGTTTTTTCTGCTTTGTCTCTAGCTTTCGAGATATAGCATTGTGAAATTCTAGTGTGGTTGACAATTTGAAAAACGACAACAGATGAAAAATAAAAGACTTTTCCATAAACAGGTTTAATTTATGAGTTTTATTGAATGTGGTTTCTTCCAGATTTTCTTTCATTGTTGAAACCTCTGTTCCATCTCTTATACGCTTAAAACTACGTAGTCATATCCGCCGGCCTCAAGTTTTCGTCAAGCTTGGCCATACATGGAGACATATATAGGTGTCCATGCTTGGGGATAGCTGACAATGGTTCTCAAATTCTCATCCAAATTCAATGGGGATGAAAACTGGGAGTCTTCCATAATCGGGTTCCACGCATTTTAGCTTCATGTGTTTGAGTAAAAGTAGCTGAATTTATAAAACACGGAATTGAGAAGCTGTGCGTTTTCCTCCGAGTACAAGCCGGAAAGATTTTTTTTTAAAATTCAGACGTACCAGAATTAAAAATAAAAGAAATCTGGGTAGATTTTTCTTGAAAATGTCCTAGTATAAATGTATGGTAGGGCATTTTTTTTCGAAAACGTTTTACGAATAGAATTGAAAAAAAATCCATTGGGACATATATATCCCATCCAGTAATCACTGTACTACAGTGCGCTACACTGACATTCTTGCTAAAGTGAACAAAAACTTGTCATTTGAATGAAATGATTTTTTAGAAAGTATACACGTTAAAATATTTCGTAAGAAAGGTTTTATCGTTTCAGACATGATATGTCTTTTCCAATTATCTTTAAAGAAGAGGAAAATATGAGCTCGGAATATTTCACTTATTAAATAATAGAATTTATCAAGATATTGTAAGAATTTTGGAGCCCTTTAACGACAGGGATATTATTTTTCTTGGGGATAGCAAACTTTTAAAAACTTTGTTAGGTAATTTCTATCATATTCTGAACTTAAGTGAAAACATCTCTTTGAGTTATAAAAATGTTCCATTTCTGTGTTATCGGGATTTCAATTATTTGAAATTTAGAAATTCCGAAAGCATCAGAAAATATCATCATTTTTAATACTTTCCAGCATAGTTGAAAAGTGTTTATGAATTCGGTTTGTCTATCTGTCTATCTGTCCGTGCTCTAACTCGCGTAAATACATTCGGATTGTCATGCAATTGATATATGTTATTAAGATTTACTGTGGTATGTTCAATATTGAAAATGAAGTGTGTAGCATTTACAGTTTTTTGACAGAGACACTCAAAAGAATTCCGTTACATTACGGTCTATGGGGAAAAATCACTTCAATTGACTTTAATGATGTTGCACAAATTCAAACATATCGAAATTGACATATATCCCTAGGATGCACTGCAAGAGGCTTACCACAGAATATGGTGTGCATAACATTTGTAGTTCCTTTACAGGGACACTCAAAAGATTCCCGTTACATTACGGTCTATAGAGAAAAATCGCTTGCGGTTTTTTTTAATAATGTTTCATTATTTCAAACATATTGAAATTGATATATATCACTAAGGTGCATTACAAGATGCTTACTATAGAATATTGTATGTCAAGCATTGATCGTTCATTTATAGGGACACACAAAAAAATTCGGTAGTGTCTGTTAAGAGTAACTGCTGAAAGTGCTTTTTCAGATGTTAAACGAGTTTTTAAATCTAACTCATTTTTAACACTTTCCAACCTAGTTGAAAATTGTTTATGACTTCGGATTGTCTGCCGTCTGCCCGTGCTCTAAGTCCCGTAAATATGCTTCATTTGTCCTGAAATTTCTGTATGTTATTGTCGTTTACTATAGCATTTCCCCTATTTCAACAAAAGTGTGTAGCACTTAAAGTTTTTTTTTTAACAGGGACAGTCAAAAGTATTCCGTTACATTACAGTCAATGGGGAATAAACGGCTCAAGCGCTTTTTGATGACGCTACGTCATTTAAAACATAATGAAATTGATGTATAACAATGAAGCCCATTAAAATATGCTTTTTGTAGAATATGGGGAGCAAAGCATTTATTATTCATTTACAGGGTCAAACAAAAGAATTCTTTTACACATCGTTATATGGGGAAAAATCGTCTGCCGTGTAATTTAGTGATATTTCACTATTTCAAACATAATGAAAATTATATGCATTACTGAGGTGTACTATAAATTGCTCTGATGTGTGCATTGCGTTTATTTACAGGGAAAATATTCTGAGTTTGAATTATAAAAATGCATTTTTTTAACTTAAGTGATGCATTTTTTTTACGTTTTATAAGAATTTCGAGCTGTAGGTATTGGGCTTATAAAAGATTTTTATACACTATAACCTTTATTACATTACTTACTACAAACAAGATACAACGTTGTCTGTATTTGCATACATTTGTATGTGTGTGTGTGTGTGTGTAAGAAGAAAATAATAAGTTAAATACAAAAACGTGCATCTAGCTATCTAGGCCCCTGACTTTTCATTAAAGGGGTAAAATTGAAATATTAATTTCCCTGTATTTTTTGTAAATGCTAAGCATTTGTGATTATTTCAATATGGTAAACTTTAATTATACACATGGAGATAAAGTTTGAGTACATTAACTGACGAAGAAACCTTTTTACCCTTTAATAATCTCCACGTGTTGTGAACGATGGAAAAAAACGCATCAAGCATCACTCAGTGCATACTTGCAAACATCGCACCAAAAAACACTAAATGTTAAAAACTAGACCCCAATTAACTCTAGTACCTCAAGTGATAACCGCAGCTGTGAACCAAACTGAATACAACCAGATGGACCTTATGTCGAAATTAACAACCCAGAAATACACCAGACTGCCCCTCTTCAACCTTCAACTGATACCGCGCGTGTGCACTTCATATAAAACTCTTTTAGTATGTAAAATGTAAGTGAACTGTAAAGAAGTCCGTATGAATGTGTGTATATATCTAAAATTTAATGTAAAAATGGAGCACTTTTAAACAGACTCCAAACACGAAATAATTGTATGTATAGTCAAGAAAGTGAATAATATAATATTCAAATCAAAACGGATCTCTGCTCATTACATATGAATTTGTGATTTATTACTAATAATGCTTCTAATTCCAAAACAGTGATATGATGATGAATCAAAAGTATAAGTATAAGGATCATGCTGTGGATAAATCTTAGCGCGATGGTAAATTTCAGGTAAGCTGAATTAGCTTTTAACTATTATCAAAAAATGAAAATGAAAATGAAAATATCAAAACTGATTTAACAATTTATAAGAATAGAAAATTATTATGCTACTGAAGTTTCTAACAAAGATTATGAAAGACTGAATAAAGAATATCCCAGTATCAAAAAACGATAATTTAACCACTTTCTAAAAATATAATAATAAATAAAAGAACACTAAAAAGTAATAATGAATCCGCTAAAAGAACATACTCAATTTATTAAAAAACTCAATTCAACAAATTATAGTACATGAAAGTTCAAGATGCAGATGTTCCTGATTAAAGAGGAACTTGATGATATTATAGCACAAGATCCTCCCGAGCCACCCGACCCCCCATGGCGCAAAAAAGATCGCAAGACTAGGGCTCTAATAAACTTAAGCATAGCATCGATGATTCTCAAATCGTAAATGTAAAAAACTTAGACACCGCCAAATACGGGAAGCTCTAAAAATATACACGCACATTTGTAACGATAAAAGCCTATTTAGTAAATTTACTGATTATAATAAAACTTCAGTAACGATCGCGAATGGTAATAAACTGACAGCGTTAGGTTCAGGAGAAGTTTTTATAAAAACATTAACCCCCAAAGGAAAAGAAAAACTAACGAAATTACGCGAAGTACTTTATGTCCCAGACTTAGAGTCAAACCTAATTTCGGTTAGTAAAGCCGCTAAAAACGGGTGTATACTAATCTTCAACGATAATAAATGCGATTTCATCTTTGCTGAAGAAATATATATTAGAGCGAAAAATGAGAAAAATTTATACATTATTGAGGAAATGGACGTTGTGGAAGAACCACAAAATTATGTAAACATAACGTATAACTGTGACAGCAAACAATGCATAGATCTCTGGCATCGCAGACTCGGTCACAGAGACTATGACGCGATTAAATCAATAATAACAAATCAACTTGCGGACGGAATAAAGATAGGAAATTGTAAACATCAAAATAAAACATGCGTAACTTGTGTCGAAACTAAATTAACTAACATGCCGTATCCTAAATCAGCAACAAACCGAGCTACTAATATTGTGGATCTTATCCACAGTGACGTATGTGGCCCTCTAGATACACCGACTTTAGGCGGAAAAATTTATTTTATGACTCTTATTGATGATTATTCCCGATATACTACGATATATTTATTATCTAAAAAGAGCGAAGTTGCTGAAAAGATAAAAGAGTATATAACGATGATAAACAATCAGTTTGGTAAAAAACCTAAGGAAATTAGATCGGATAACGGTCGTGAGATCGACGAATACCTAAAACAGAATGGAATTTTACACCAATTGACTGTTCCACATAATCCCAGCCAAAATGGAGTTCCGGGAAGAAAAAAATAAAAGTTTATTAGATATGACTAGAAGTATGCTATCACAAGCAAACTTAAGCAAACATTTTTGGGGTGGAAGCCATAAACACCGCAACGTACTTACACAACCGACTTCCAACTAAAGCAAATATTTAACAACTGAACTCCTTACGAATTATGGAAAGGAGTTAAACCAAATTTAAAACACTTAAGAACATTCGGATGTAAAGCGCTATTTTACGTCAATAAAGTAAATAGAGGAAAACTTGATAACAGGGCTCAAACCGGGACGTTCGTATGTTATGACACACGATCGACTGCAGTGGCGTAGCCAGGGTGGGGGTCCAGATGCTCTTGATACCACTAATTGTGTACAGTTTTCTTTGCCTTATATAATTGGAGAACCTTCTGCGATATTCAAAGAGAAGAAAACTTTACAATTTTGCTGGTATCCAGAGCGTTTGGACCCCCTCCCTGGCTACGCTACTGATCGACTGGCTATAGAATTCACACACAAGGAAAACAAATTATAATAGCGAGAACGGTGAAATTTCTTGAAAATGAAAATGTACACTCAGATAACATTGAGGAGATACAAAACACCACAAAAACTTCCGATGACAATACACAATTACCGGATAGACATGAAAATCATTTAGAAATAAAACTTGACAGTGAGGAGACATCATCTGAGTCCAAACAGCAACCAGTTGAACCAAGAAGATGTAATAGAACAAACAGGGGCGTTCCTCCGGACAGATATGTCTGTCTCATAAATAGTTCATCAGAAAACATTTCTGAAAATTGGGAAGATATCATAAAAATGGAAAATATTAATGATAAACAAAACTGGATAAAAGCTACACAAAATGAAATCCAATGCCTAAGAAAAAATAACACTTGGACTTTAACAGATCCACCACCCGGAACAAAAATTATCGATTCTAAATGGACTTTTAAATTAAAAAAGGACAATTTAGGAAATATTCAAAGCTATAAAGCGCATTTAGTAGCACTTGGATATAGTCAAAGATTCGGCATTGACTATGATCAAACTTTCGCACCTGCGGTTTCGCACGTTACAATATGTGCATTTCTCATCTCCGCATTTCACAAAAACTTGAACGTGAAACATGTTGACATCACCACAGCATTCTTGCACGGTGAATTAACCGAAACTGTTTATATGAGCCAACCAGACGGGTATATTAAACCCGGCGATGAAAGAAAAGTTTGTAAACTTCAAAAGGCCATCTACGGTCTCAAGCAAGCCGCAAAGGCCTGGTACACCAAAATATCGGAAACATTCACAACCAATAAATTTCATACAGAGCAAAAATGATCCATGTCTGTACTTTAAATAAAATCAAGAAAATCGGATATATATCATCATTTACGTAGATGATATACTGATAGCAGGAAAGGACAGTGATATCGAAGAAACAATAAACCAACTTAAGAAAGATTGTGAACTAAAACACTTAGGGGAAGTGAATAATTACCTAGGCATAAACATTAATAAAATCAACAATACATATTACCTATATCAAAACAATAAAATACACGAACTAGTGAAAAAACTGAATTTGAACGACATGAAACCTCATTACACACCCATGATTGCCGGATTCAACAAACTTGAGGACGATGTTAATCTTCTACCTAATAATACGAAATACCGCCAAGCCACGGGCACATTATTGTACATATCAACAATCACGCGTCCTGACATATCTGCAGCAATCAACATATTATGTCGTAGAAACGAAACGCCACGCCAAATGGACTGGTCAGCAGTGAAGAAAATCATTTCATACCTTAAAACTACAGATAATCTGAATTTAAATTTTAACGCAAACACCGAGCCCATTTTAACAGCATATGCCGATGCAGACTAGGCTGGTGACTTGAAAACACGTAAATCAACGTCAGGAAATCTATTCATGTTAGGAAAATCGCCGATTTACTGGATCACAAAAAGGCAGAATTGCACCGCACTTTCGTCATCCGAAGCTGAATACGTTTCAGCTAGCAATATATATATATATATATATATATATATATATATATATATATATATATATATATATATATATATATATATAGCGACCTCAATATTCCACAAAAACTACCCATCACGATATTTGAGGATAATATGTCCTGTATTAAAATAAGTGAAAATGATACGAAATTTTACTTTCATTGAGGAAAAAAGGAAAAAACAATAAGGAGCAAATAATGTCTTCCTTTTTTATGTTCTTTTTCATTGTTTCTTTTTCTTTTGTTTCTTTTTTTCTAAAATGTATTTTAAAATTTCATTTTTAATTCATTAACAGTATTTTGCTTTTAATTGTTTTTATATGTTTTTCAGCTTAATGGTTATATGTCTATACAAAATAACAACAATAATATTAATTGCTTAATTTTTTCACCAATTCTGAAATATAGGTAAAAGTTCAAGAGTAATCAGTGTGATGTAAATGTTAATTTTTGTTAATTTTTGTTAATTATTTATTCTTTTTTTTCATTTCCTTTCTTTTCTTTCTTTCTCTTCTTTTCTTTCTTTCTTTTCTTTTCTTTTCTTTTTTTTAATCATTTCACACAACGCAATCTATATTTTTCGTAGAATATAATCATCTAAGTACGTTTGACATCTAAAATCATCTAAACGTAAACCAATAGCTATTTTCCTTTGCTTACCGTGAAGCTTTAAAAATATCCCTTCACTTCAAATAGAAAAAGAAAAAATCAAAACCGTAACTGTTCACAAACCACGTGGTATGTATGTGATGTTTTAAAGAGAAAACCCCAATTTCACTACCAATTTCTTTTCTTCCAAACTGCATCTCCGAAACTCTTTTCTTACAGCAGCTTCGTGGACATCTGCTTTCTCTGACGTCAACGTTCATTTATTGGTTGGCTGTCATTCATATGGGCGTGGCAAAGTAAAAACCATGAGGTTTCCAGGAAGACACATGCGTTTTTTAGACATACTTTCTACTATTTTTATCATTTATTGGCTGTTATGAGATGCATAGCAGGTGAAACAAATGGGGACAGATGATCGGTTTTGATCCATTTACAATTCTTTTATTCTTTCTTTCTTTTCTCTCACCGTGTTACCAATATACATTATATATTTTTTTTCTTTTAGAATATAGACAGATATAAATAGAGACACTAGATAAGTTCAAACTGATGAAAACATGGAAACATGCACTATTTTTCGATAATGTATAAATTACAAATCCAATAAGAATGAAATACTAATGTTTGCATCAAAATTGTCAATAAGAAAAAAATTCCTGAGAGACAAGCAACTTAAAAGATTACACTGAAAGACAGTTTTTCCAATATCATGTCAAAACTTACCCTCTTCCTTTTGATTACGGGGGTCAGGACATACACGTCCCAGCGACGATTTTTTTAAAAATCTATTTCTAAAACTTTACGAAAAAGAAACTTAGCCATACACTTATACTAGGATATTTTCAAGAAAAAATACAACAAAGAAAAGAAACCAGATTTTTTTTGTAAATTATCGTACGATATAATATAAAAATAGTTTTCATTCCTAGCCTGTAATCACGATATTTCCTTTTCATTTTATCGATATATACGGCATATATATGGGATTTCTTTTTAAGTTGATCTTTCGGATTATTATATAAAGAACTGAAAATCAGAACCAATTGAAATTTATACTTTATGGTAGACAATTAAAGTAAACATTCCCTAGTTGTATGTTTTATGTTTCATACATGCACGCGATTTAGAACAAAAACGAAAATAAGAATGACAGCATTCAAAGATAATTTCAGGAACGAGTTTTAGGAGAAGTTATATAGCAACTACCTGTAGATATGGAAGGATTTAGAAAAGGCATGAAGCAAAGTAAAAAGTAAAGCAAAAAAGGCATCTAATCATATAGTTGGAATTTTATGTTTGACAAGTAATAACATAAAATAAAACTAATTGAAGTACCTTATTTATAATTCACTCCTTATATACAAAATTTTTACCATCATTTCCATTACAATAGGTTGCGCCACAATAACATATTGACAAAAATCATTGATATACGGCTGATAATATTAAGTGCTATGCGAATTATACAAACAACACAGCAGCCAACTTTTACGCTTTTTTCTTACCACTAAAATTTTTCATTATTAATCGCCGAAATTCGCTATTAAGTCAGGCAAATTGTTTTATTAAATTTTAGTGGTAAAAAAATAGCTTAAAAATTGGCAGCTATTAAACAAGAATAGCAATGAATCTTAAAACATTTGATTTCGAAATATAGCAGTAGTTTATTAATTTGTGACTGTATATATATATATATATATATATATATATATTATATACTAAACTTTATTGTTGCCGACTATTTTCTTAAAGGAAACTAAAAATCGCTTTTTGGGCATTTACTGTATTTATAGCTCACCACAGAAAACTAATACTTAGTATTAAAAATAAATAAATAAATAAATAAAGATACATTCGGCACATCATTGGTTCAAAATCTGTGGTTGGACGCATGTTTGAAAAATATTGTCAAATTGTCAGATGCGAAAATTAGCAAATTTAAAAAAGAATAATCGCATTTAAATTAGTATCTTTAATACAATTTTGAGGCTAAATAAAATTAATTTAAAATCCATTCAAGCATTTACATGAGCATCACTATTAGTATTAATATGATAAAATAAAATAAAATAGGTTTAAAGTGTAAAATGAAATTGATGAAAAGATGGAATTTGAATTTACAATCCGATCTCAAATAGATATTCCAAAAATATTGCTTTTACTTAGTTGTTTATATACTAAAGAATTCAAAAATAGCAGCATACACTTGCTGATGGACAAATCGCACTCAATTTTATTTCTGCATTTGTAAATATTGCGTGTTATTTTGCAAATTGTAACATGTAAATTTTTGTTTTTAGTTACTTTTACAAGTATTTTGATGCAACTATTATCTTCTTCAGATCTTTATATTTTCTAGCTGGACTATAAGCGGGTGGGGTTACTTATTTTATTCAACACTAAAAACTGTTTATAAATTCGCTTTGATTGTTCCGCGAACGTCAGAAACGGAGATTTTTGAAGACAAAAAGTCATTACATTTAATCTAGATCTTGAGAAAAATATCATTAATATAACATTAACAGAGATAGTATGTGTCGTTGTTTAGCGATGTTTACAATAGGCTTCATTTATATCTTATGCCAATGGTTTCATCCAGAGCCGCAGAGAAGGAATTAAAGACGGTTCAAATTACCGGGGCCTGGCTCTTTAAAAGGGCACTTTACGCATCATGTTTTACAGATAAATTAGTAAAATCAAAAATTCATTTAAAAAATCCACAGGGTTCACATTGCGCAGTATTATTTACACTTATAACATAAACATATTTTAGCGCTAATTGTACCAGCTTCAATTTTCCTCTGTTCGATGGCGTTATGATTGTTTCCACATATGTCCTGGTAAAATATAGTTATTTAAGCGCAGATGTGATAAAAGTTCTGTTTTATTTTAATTTTTAAATCTCGATCGCCGGAGCCCCCGTAGAAAAAAAAATTGCTCGTGTTTGCGATACTTTTCTAGTACTGAAGATACTATTCATGAAAAGAAATTAATAATTTGAAAAAAAAAATTCTAAAGTTCGTATTCCCATTTTCCATCTCTTATGAATTTTCAACACCCAATTACCCAGCCTCGAAACAACCCCCCTCCCCTCCACCCCACCAAAAAAAAATTTACCTTTAGGTACTACCTTCCTGGTTTTACGGTATCATTTGTTAAAAAAATTATGAATATTTACTATTTCAAAAACAATATTTTCTAGTTGTTGTTTTCATATTTTCCGTTTTTCTGCAGTTTTAAATTGCCATCCCCGTAGTCCTGATATATATATATAACCGTTATAAGACAACACAATAACATCATGCACAAATGGGGGAATAAAAATCAAAAATTGAAATAAAAATCATTCGTAAAGAAAGTACAATAAATATTTAAAAAGATAATTAATAAAAAATTAAATGAAATGATGAAAATGCAAGTTAACGGTAAAACTTATAAATTGAGGAATCAATTAACTACAAAAGTAGGAATTATCATTAATACACCTAGAAATTGCGCATTTGTAGCAGTAAACTTATAATATTTAAAAGTTCTTTAAATGTTAAAAATCTAGCAAAAGGAATTAATATATATACACTGCTCAAAAAAAATTAGGGGAGCACATGCTTTAACGAAATTACACAAATACTTACAATAACTTAAATTAAAACATCCATAATTTAAAGTATAGCAGAAAACAGAAAAATAAAACTTCATATGCAAATCAAAGTTCATGACGTCATTAACCAGAAAAAAGAGATAAGTGAAGAAATCAGAATTTCGCAGAAATGTCTGTTTCACTGTCTCAGTTGCGAAATTCAATTGCTCAGCTTTTGTTTTGAGAAAAGAGTGATTTGAAAATGTCACAACAACGTGATTTACCGGAATCCATAGCTTGGCGTATTAGAGATAGACTTGAATCCGGGCAAACACAACGAAAAGTTGCGGACGCTGTTGGAGTTGCAAGAAATGTTCTTGCAAGGCTGTGGAATCGATTCGAAGAAACATGAAATGTTAGATGTCGACCAGGGCAAGGTCGACCACGTGCACCACAGCAACTGATGACCAATATATCCTGTTAACAGCTCGTCGAGACAGAAAAGGGGATGATACTCAGTTGCAAAAATGGTAGCTCTTGGCAACACGACGGAAGGTGTCCACCCAAACAGTGCGAAATATGCTTCATCAGGGTGGTCTCTATGCACGTAGGCCAATGATATGTATTCCGCTGACCACAAGCCACTGTGCGGCTCGAAGAAGTTGGTCTGCTGAACATCAAGACTGAAGGCAACGGATTGGAGTCAAATGCTGCTTCCCTATTCAGTCTGGAGTGTGACACTCGACGTGTTTCTGTATGTAGGGAAAGGGGCACTCTAAATAACCCTACATTTGTTCCTGAAAGATCACATTATAGACAAGGTGGGTTGATGGTATGAGCTGGAATCAGCATAGGTGGACGTACGGACCTGCATATCATTTAGAATGATACTTTGACGGCCCAAAGGTATACAGACGAGATACTGAGACCTCATGTCACACCTTACGCTTCACCCATGGTGATTCCTTTATTTTTATGCATGATAATGCCTGATCGGATACAGTTCATCTGTTGGAGAACATGGTTGAAACTGAAACAATACAGCGTATGGAATTGCCAGCATGCTTTCCTGACCTGAATCAGATCGCGCATGTTTGGGACACACTCGGACGATGCATTGCAGCAGGACGAAAGCTTTCGTTTATTGTCTGGGACAAGGAGATTGCAATTCTTGAAGATTGGAACAGTATTCCTCAAAGTCTTATCGATAACCTCATCACATCCATGGAAAACAGGTGTGCAGCAGTCTTAGCTGTTAGAGGGGACTATACGATGTATTAAACAACTTTCATCATTACTAAACAATACTTTTTTTGTAATTTACATGTAAACAAATCGTTGACCTAAACCATCTTTTCATGTTCTTTCCATCCTTTCAAAGAATTAAAGCTCCCTTACAATTTTTTTGCGTCTTATTTTCTGTTTTGCGCATTGATACACGTGTACTCTCCATTTTATACCCGTGCGTGGCTGTCTCGCAAGGTTTTCTACTTTTATTTGCTTGCTCCTCTATTTTTTTTAGCAGTGTATTATATAAATTAATATATATATATATAAATACGCATAGAAGGTTTTTTCTACTCTGAACGGTACTTTTCACTTAAAAAAAAATACTATTTTAAAAAAAGGTGTATCGGAAGCCGTTTGCATGTTTTTCAGTTTTTCTGTAGTTTATAATTTTCATCTACGTGGCCCGGATGGAAATACAAAAAAAAAAAAAAAAAAAAAAAGAATAGGCGCGAAGGACGGTACTTTCCTGTGGCCCCGACAGGTTTGCTAGTCTATACAAATAAAATAAAGGTGATTGTGTATCTGCGGCATGGTTAGGGATATCTATTAAACGTAGATGTCTGCAAATGTGGTTCGGGAGAGACGAAGAAAGGTCCGAATGCACCTGAGGCTCAGATTGTGGAATTCTTTTATCAGATTTTTTGTTGAACTGAACGATTCGCTTATTTCTCCGATTTTCTAAGTTTGCCGGTGATTTTGAGCCAATCATAAAAACAATCCAAATTAATTTTTTTTGTTCTCTTTTCAATAATGTTTCTTCGAAATTTGTACAGTGTTTTTTCAATTTTTCGCTTTTTTTTTTAAAGTACCATTTCTTAGAAAATGAAAAATTTGTTTTACATAAACCATTATCTATTTGATAATTTATTCATTCAATCATATGGTACAAAATTTCGAGAACAGATTAAAAAATATAAAAAAGTAAGAAATATATATATTTTTAATTAATTATTAAAGAAAGTAAGGGCATCGATTTTTTTCCTGAAACACGGCGAAGAAAGAAATGATAACGTTCCATCGTGGTACTCCTTACGCAACAATTTTTATCGTCCAAACTCATAGACACGCATTTTGACCATGCGATCGAGAGGTTTTATCTCTTATTCGGAAAAGTGAGATATACATTTAAATTTATAGAAATCTCGAGATACGTCAAGGTAATTTTAGATATATTTCAGGTTATTATATCGTTCGAAGGCAACGACGACCCCGGCTAAACTCTGAATTTGAAACCATCTCGAAAGGTACGAACGCTGACTGTAAATCACTGAATTTGAAGTGATCCTTCCTTCGGCTGGAAAGACAGATCTCTCGTGTCGAAAAGCTCGTAACGATACGCGAAGGAAAAGAAAGATGATGTTTGAGACTATTTTAGCAGAGGACATGTGTGTACATGTATTGACTTGTACATGAGAACACATGTATTGAATTCGATTTTGGGAATGGCTTATATGGGAAGAAACCGGAAAGAGGAATTATAAGGTCATCGCAGTGGAGTTACGGAAAATGTTGAAGACGGTTTGAGGACAATTGATTTACGTAATTTAATTACGAAAAGTACTAATTATGAAGAGGGGTTTGTAATGAAATTGCTTTCGACTGTAATGAATGAAAGAATAGTTAAAGAAAAAGAAAAAAGGAAGGGGTAGGGTGGAAAAAGAAAAGAAAGAGAACGTGATAGGGCGGAAAAAGAAAGCTCAGAGGAAAGGCCATTTTCAATTGGAAAAACAGGGCTTAAAGTTACAGTTAAAGGAAGGCAAAAACTCTGAGGATTCTGTTAAACCTACTATCGACTTCCACTCGAAAATTAAAATAAAAAAAATTAATGCCTAAATTTGATGTGTAGGGGGATGATAAAAGTCTGTTGGGGAACTGTTTAAACTGCAAGCAAATATTTTTAAGATAGCCAAAGAGAAATAGGTTACTCAATTAACAGGTGTATTGCCAACAGGAATTGCTCATTTGATAGCACGTGAACCCGAAGAGCAGGCTGGTGAGTATCAATATGTTAAGACTATGCTTCTTAAGCGTTTTAAATTCAGCCTAGAAAGTTCCGTCAGAACTTTGTGAAACATCAAAAATTACTTGATAGCACTTGGCAAGATTTTCATTATGGGATGAAAAATTATCTGGATGGTTGGTTGAATGGGTTGGAGATAGAAACGTATGATCAATTGAAGAACTTGATGATTGTTGATCAGATTAAAAAGGGACACCATATAAATTTAAGGAAAGCATTTTGGATCATTGGAGAGCCAAAATTTCGACAGTTGAATTTGTAACTAAGATTGACGAATTTGAGGATATAAAGAACTGCTTTCGAAGTAAAACTTCGACGGGTTATAAGGATCAAAGTGAGAAAAATACATGGCAATTAATTGGAATGGAAATAACCAGAGAAATGAAACCACGCAAGACGTGGAGGATAAGAAAAATTATTTCAATGGCATGAAATTGGATCCCAATTTTGATAAGAGGAAACAGTTCCGTTATTTTGAATGCGGAGATAAAACCCCTTTCAGGCCTGTATGACAGAAACTTAAGGTAAAATGAATAAGGAATTGTAAATCATGTTAAAAATAATGTTGATGAGGACTTATTATCTCCACATACCGTTTCTAGAAAAATAAATGGGACTAGCATTCCAATATTGCGAGATACTGGAGCCACTGTTGATGTGGTGTTTGAGAAGTATGTGTTGCCTGAAAGTATCACAGGTGAACATATGTGTGTGAAACATCTGTTGAACAAGAAAATGCCACGCTTGCCTATGGCTGAAGTTGAAATTGAATGTGAATGGGGCCATATCAAAACTAAGGTAGCAGTTATCAGAGATGATCAGGGGAGATATATCCGTGGAAAATAAACTGCTACACTGTTAAAAAGAATTGAAGTTGACAGTGGGAAGAAAAGAGAAACTGTAAACGCTGTACCAATAGAAGCACAGCAGCAAAAACAACTTGCTGAAAATGGAGAGTTAGCAAATGATCAAGAAGAGAAATTTGAATTGTCGAAAGAGACAGAGTTTAATAAAGAGGAAGAAAAAAATCTTTCAGGTGCAAAATGTTCAATTGCTGAAGAAAAACTATTGGTTAAGAAATAAGTCAACAAGATAGAGAAAGCAGTGAAATTACTTGTGGATCCTGAGCATTCTGATCACATTTTGTTAGACCTTTTTTAGTTGTTTAAAGAAGTTCCTGAGAAAGGCGAAACAATGTCTAGTATTGACGATATCGCTAAAACGAAAGGAAAAGTAAAGTGTTCTAGTAAAGAAACTTTCACCAGCAAATTGAGAGCTTTGGACTTTAGCTGAAAATCAGTCATTGGCTAAGAAACTAGGGCAATCTACTGAGGTTGAAACGGATGAGGCTGTAAAAGTGAAAGAGAAGCTTGAATTACCTAAAATTCAAGAAGTGAAAGGATAAAAAATAAAAATGCTAAACCAAGGATAAGTTAAACTTAAAACCGATTACTGGAAATGATGAGTCAATCGTTGAGGAAGATAGAGAACCATTAAATTTCAAACAAGATGGAAATTCTGGAGATTTAAATGAAGTCGGTAATGAGACTAATTTTGAATTCAATCTTTAAATTTCTCAGACTGATTTCAACGAATTCTATGAAGATGGTTGTAGCAGCTTTTCTGATCCTGGTAATCGGAAATTTAAGGACATGTAGAAATAGATGATGAGGTTCAAAAAGAGGAGAGTCTTAATTCTAATGGCGATGATTTATGTGAAGATTTTGAATTTTGAATTAATGATGATATTAAAAGAAAACATTCTGGAACTTAATTTGTTAGCTTAATGATGTGAGGAAAATGTGACAGCGAAAGGCAATGCTAAAGAAACTTATCCAACAGAGGAAAGGAGTCAAAATCTGAGAAGAAAATACAGTAAAAAAAAGAGAAGAGTGCGACTTGCTTCAGAAGGTTTAGATGTAAGATACTTGGTGTGCAGTCTTAATTCTAATGGCGATGATTTATGTGAAGATTTTGAATTTTGAATTAATGATGACATTAAAAGAAAACATTCTGAAACTTAATTTGTTAGCTTAATGATGTGAGGAAAATGTGACAGTGAAAGGCAATGCTAAAGAAACTTATCCAACAGAGGAAAGGAGTCAAAATCTGAGAAGAAAATACAGTAAAAAAAAAGAGAAGAGTGCGACTTGCTTCAGAAGGCTTAGATGTAAGATATAATAAGAAATGCACATAATCAATATGCAGCAAAATATGAAAATCTTAGTAAAGGAGAAAATAGAATTACTTGTGTTATGATCAAGAAAGGTGCTGGTAGAGATGGTAGCCGTGTTGTTAATGTTTAGGAATGTTACAGAATGGATAACAAGAAGTTGGTAAGAAAACCACAGGAAAAATCAAGGAAAATTAAAATTCCGAAGAATCATAAGAAAAGAAGAAAAATCATTGCAATGCAGACACTCTGAGCCGGCACCTATACTCTGATTAGTATTTTATTAAAATATTATTAATTGTGTAAAAGAGAGAAAAAAATATATTTTTGTATATTCAACAATGTATACTTTTGTACATTTAAAATTTGACAGATATGTATATATGGTATTTTATAATATTGACTTTTATGTGTTAAAAGAGAAAAAAGGAGAAAAAAATATAGTGTTAATTGTAACAGTATCTATGTAAAATTGCATCGATTATAATAATTTGTTTAAATAAGGGAAGATTGTATATGTTTAATTTTTTCATAGTGTAGATTATGTGTAATGTAAATAATAGACCTATGTTGTAACTGGTGTATTGTGAAGTGCTATTTGTCGCGTAGTCAAACATTTGCTCGGAATTTAGTAGGATCTTTAAGTAGGGTGATAGAGTGCTGTAATGGGGAAGAAAGACAAAGGGATATGACATACTTAGCAAGTTGTTCCTGAACATTATGAATTTTAAAAAGGTTATTCTGATGTTAATTGGAATTTATCACAACATATTATCTCTCCGAACTATGACCGTGTTGGATGAGCCCAAAATCTAGGGGAGGGGTCTGTAACGACCCCGACAAAACCCCGGATTTTAAACCGTTTTGCAATGTACGAACGCTGACTGTAAACCTTTGAATTGGAAGTGCTTCTGCTTTCGGCTGGATAGGCGGCACTCTCGTGTCGAAGGGATCGTAACAATACGCGAGGGAAAGAAAGATGTTTGAGACCGCTTTAGTACAGGACATGTGTGTTGCTGGAGGAGGTTGTTTTAAATAGATGTGTGTGGTATTTCTTGTAAATGTAGTAATAGTGAATAAATCCTGAGGTGTTAATCATATTTTCTGTGCTGAATTTTACGTTACACATGGGCTAAATGGTAAATGTCGCTACGACGTTACATCCTATCTACTTGTAACGAATAAAGAATTAGTGGTATTGGGTATATTCTCTTAAGTAACATGGGTAACTTCCTATCTCTAGCAGACAGTTTGCTAATATAAGTTGTCAAAGATCAAAATTTAACTTTTTCTTTAAGAGAAAATTTGATAAAAATCAAACGATTAAAATAGTACTGCATTTTTAGAAGAATGGATTTTATTTTTCGCCTTAATACCCCCCCCCCCCCCAAATAAATAAATAAATGAATAAATAAATAAATAAATAAAATAAATAAAAATAAATAAATAAATAAATAAATAAAATAAATAAAAATAAATAAATAAATAAAATAAAATAAAAAAATAAATAAAATAATTGAACATTTAAAAAACATTGAAACCACAAATCTTTCCCTTAAATCTAGAGGATGAAAACCCCAAGTTGACAACACTGTGTGTAAATAGAAATAAAAGTCTCCTCCAATAATAAACAGTGAAATAGCTGTTTAACATTCTAAAATACAAAAAGAAGCAAGAAAATTTGTATAGAAATTTAAAACACAAATAACAAAAGTTAAAAATTAAAAAAATAAATGACAGTAAAATACTTACTTTTATTAAAATTGATAAATCTGTAATGGTGAATGATTTGGGTAAGAAATGAATACATTTGCTCTACTGACGCATATTCATTGAAAAACCCGAAATGACATCTTCAATACACAACATGCTTCCCATACCAGAAAGCAATTTTATCTTGAAAACAAAATATCTCAATTTATTTTTAAACATAAATTTGTCTTGCATGCAATATATGATTTTATTGGAATAAGAATGCATGATATGAAACTGCAAGGAAGAAACTAAAGTTATTCCGTAAATACAAAAATATCAGCAGACAAATATTTCATATTTTTCTACCATTTGATCTTATCATATCTAAAAAGTATGCAAACTCTTTTGTATGCACAAAAAGCATTGTGAAAAATTTCATATTTATACAAAACTTTCAACTATAAAAAATGTTTTGTAAACGGCCATAAACTTTCGAAGGGTGAATTACCAAGGCTTAAAAGAGAAAATGCTAAAATTTCTATTAAGTCGCATTTATATTTTCGCATGAATAATTTACAAATTATTAGTTTTGTACTTCATAATTTATGATATTGCTGTGTGTTGAACAATGCATATTGAAATATATGTAATAAAATTGGAGAAACTTTTAATGATACCGGAGTAGAGTATTTTACATATTTGGATCACATTCATTTAATTTAACTAGAACCATTACAGCATATTTTATATACTTGGCCAAATTGACAATCTTCGCTTTTATCAATTTTCATTTCAATAATCAATCTCGGAAAATTTCATCCATACACAATGATAAAATTTATTTACTTTTCTAAACTTTTCTTATGTACTACTTATCTAACTTATCTAAACAGCGTTAAATTTGTACTTTCTAAAGGATTGCGTTTATTTTACTAAAACTCCCATAATAAGAAAGCTTAATAACTCCATAGGTGATATTTCCTTCAATTGCTTTCTTTTATTTTAAAAATTGGTGTAAAATGGAGATGCTTGTGATGTGCAATATTTAACTAATCTATACTAATAATTATAAAGAAGTAGCGTTAGTTTGTTTGTAGGGGGTAATCTCTGGAACTACCTAACCGATTTCAAAAGTGATGATGGCAAATTGACTGTGGCAATCCCTGCTCCAACATAGGCTGTAATTTATGTCGATGCCACTACACACAAGAGAGTGCAGGAGCGAAAAACGTTCTAAAATTGTGTTTTATGTGATAAAGAAGAGGCTAGAAATCTGAAAATTGGCATGGTAGTTACTTTAAAAGTGTAAATTCTCTCTAAAATAGTTTCTAAAAAAATCGAAATTTAAATGGTTGAAATGAGCGAAAAGTGTTTGAAAAACATTCTAAATTACATTTTCTGTGGAATATGGAATCTCTGACACTACATAACAAATTTAAAACGTGATGATGAGAAATTGACTGTGACAATCCCTGCTCAAACATAGGTTATATATTATGTTGGTGACACTACATTGTAAGAAAATTCCATAACGTCACTCATTATTTCTAGTAATGTTCCGGGTTTTCACAGGTTTCTATCAGATTCCTTCGAAAAACAAGTTACTTTACGAAAAGTTTCCTGAATTCAAGGATTAAGCTTGTTTTCGTTGCAACGTCTCTGCTCTTAGCTTTGGTGCGCTCCGCCATCTTGGCTTCTCGAGGTATATCTAGGGGCCGATTTACAAATTTGGGGGCAGTGGGCACAGACGCTTAAGGGGGGGGGGGTCTCCCTTGCACCTTATGCTTACAGCGGGCTTGAGTTACAAAAATATATTATTGAAAGCAGTACTTATTAAGATTTCTTAGGAAATGAAAACTTTCCTGAAAATGTATTACAATATCTAATCATCTGCGGAAGACAAACAATGAATAAATATCAGCTGCCACTGGACAAAAACATTCCATTTTATTCTTTCAACCACAAGGCGAAAGACGTTCTTTTCCTAGGCAAACTATTTTTAAATTTTATTTTAATCTAATTTCACGTAATAAGAGTCAAATAATAGTGGGTAAGTTTGCAAGGTGCGCAAATTATAATCCCTTTGTTGTTACCTGAATACTTTTTAGCTTTATTTATTTAATTGTTCTTAATTTTTGGATTACATTCTTCTTACGATTCCCCAGAAAATTAGTTGGATAAACAAAATAAAGATATGTAAGTAATTTAATATAGTTAAAAATATTTTTAATCAATAATTGATGGACATATTTTTCACAATTCTGGTGTTTTTTCCTTTAGACTACAAGCTTTTAACTTCTACAAGCTAAAATTAGTAAATTTTACATATTGTTTAAATATATATTTTTTTTATGCTTCTGACTTTTAAAGTTGTATATGTAACTTTTTGTACCAAATACAATCCATAAATGGGAGTGCAAAATAATAATAATAACAATAATAATAACAATTATTATTATTATTATTATTGCTTTTATAAATTGATGCGTACATTGAGAGCAACAGAATTTTAGTGTATAAAATACTTTTTCTGTCCTATTAAAAATAACCCGACAATCTGCAAAAAAAAAAAGAGTTAAACCTATATTGCAAGGATTAAAATATTTTAAAATGTACATTTACTCATACATGAAAAATATTACTATATTTGTATATTTGAAGTATGCCTGCTTTTTAAAATGAATTAAATTTTAATCTTCAAAAAATTAACTTTTTCGCCCCCCCCCCCCAAAAAAAAAAAAAAAAAAAAAACACGAAAGAACAACATTGTTTGAGCATTTTAACATAACCTGTATTAAAAAATCCCGATATTTACACGAGTTATGGCTAAAAAATATATCTGTTATTTTCACTGAAAGCAGTGATTAAAAAGATACTTTAAAGTGGCCTGTCTCAAAAAGTTAAAAACGTACTTTATTTAAATTGTGCACAATAATTTTATTAAATTAGTTAATGTTTCGACCTGCAACGTTTGTGAGTTTATTATATTAAGATTGAAACTAAATGTGTGTATACTTTAGCAAAATTTCTGTTTAAAAATAATGTTAAACAGGTTGCATATTTTATTAGGAGTTTATCTATGCGTTTTTTTCTGTGTTTGGAATTATAAACAAATTTTGGCCCAATATTAAGACATAGATGTAATCTCTGAACCCGTAAAGTTTATCTGTAGAAAATATGAAGTAGTTTAATAGAAATCTTGCGCACAATTTCTTTTAAAAGATATTTTTGAGATAAATCATTTTAAATATGCACAATTTTAAACATTTTTACAATTAGAACAACTGACACAATTTAAGTTCTAGAATAAACATTACAAACACAGTCATCGGGATGCTAAACTGACAGAGGTAATAAACAGACAATAATTTCGTTTTGTTGAAATGCTGTTTTGGAGAAATTATTAATTTTCATAAACATAATATTTTTTATTATACTGTTTGAAAATTTTATTTTTGATTATGTTGGAAACTGTCTCCTGAAATTTCACCATTACTACCCCTGTATTGAAATTTTTGCTTTTTAAAATGTGATTATTGACCGATATTAGCCCTTGGCATGGGGCTAATACGGAAGAATTGCTTTTAATAAATTTCAAAACTGTATTCAACAATTGGTATTTAAATTGCTCTTTGGTGTTGCTAGTGGAAAGTAAAAAAATATATTTATTGTAAAAAAAATATTAGTGTTTTCTCTTATGTTCTAAATACACTGGGTAGTATGTTCTGTAACCCGGAAAGATCCGGGTTGTATCTCCTGGCGAGATTTAATGTGAAAGTGAATAACAATAAATTGTTGCCAGAAAATACTTTGCCTTGAAAAATCACCCTGATTGAAGTACTCCATATGTCATGCAATAAGTGACTATCAACGCAATAAGATATATAAAAAAAATCCCTTAAAAATTATTTTATTTTTCCTTGAAAATTTGTTTTACTATTTCTAAATTCCTAAAAAGGCGCATACTATATTCTTGATTTTGCTTTGCTTATATACAAATGTATAATTTAAAGGAAATAAGCATTATTATACCATATTTCTTCTAATTATCATTTTCAGGTCAATCTCTATTAATTTTACAACACTGTATTAAACTTTTTTATTATTAATTATTAGATTTATCTTTTCCCAGATGATCAACTTTTATATCCATTTTAGAAGATATGCTAAAATGTCAAAGTTACGGGAGAGAAAGCGTTTTTAACAGCAAAAACTCATTACACTTTGATGATTTTACAGGTCGATCTAGCCTACATTCAGAAATAATAAATATTCTTGACATTTTATGGGACCATAAAGGAACTTCGTCAAACAATTTGGTAGATTAATGTTAAACGTATAAAACAAATGAGAACCTGGTGAATACTGGCTAAATTAAACCTGTAAAAATATATTTACTTTGTCAAAATGCATATGATTAAGGGAAAAAATATAGTAGTATTAATTATATTAAATTTACTAAAATTTAGCGTTTGATATGAAAGAAAGAGCAAACTATTTCCGTTTAGTTGAATTTTTACAATAATCGAAAAATAAATAACGTATTTTAAGTCGTTAAAAAAATGTTAAAGAGATAATCTGAGGTAAAACTGTTTATTTTTCGTGACTACCCACAGTTGAAACAAGTTGGAAATTGTACGTTAAACGTGACAAATGAGGTGCGTTCGAACTATAACTAGTTTTACAATGTAAAAAAAAAATCATCCTTATTATTTCAGTGAAATGAATTATATCGTTTGCTATGTGCGAAATGAGAATGCCTTTTTTTTTTTGTTATTGCGTATGCCACGTTTACAGATGCGATTTTATTTTTCGACACCAGACAGCGCTGCAAAATTCACCATGGAAATCTTGCTTTGCGAATGATTACCTCCATGGTTTAATTTTTTTATGAACGATAATAAACGAATCTCTTGTGTTTATTTTCTTTAATGGATTGAGATATTTGACTTTCAACCCAATTTCGACTGAAGTTCTCAGAATCTGTACACATTTGAATGTAACTCGTCTCTCAAATAAACAATGTTTTTGAATGATCTTTCTAAAAATGTAACTTTTATGCAATTTTATTCGAAAAAATAATTTTGAATAAAAATGGCCTTCTGGCATATGAAAAAAAAGAAATGGTCAGCCCGTATTTGTTTTCGTCAATCACATGACTTGCGCTTTTATTATATAGATTACGTATGATAGGATTTAATAGAATAAAGAAAACTTTTATTAATATCTTTTTAAGTTTAGATTTGATTGTCACAAAATTTGAAATGACTCGACAAAATTCTGCAACGATTATATATATTAAATTTTGTTGTGTTTATTTTCTTGAAGTTTTGATTTTTAAATTTGTTTATTTGATTAATATTTAAAACATAAATTCATGAAAGTTTATATTGATTGTCATCAAATTTGAAATGATTCAACAAAATTCTGTAACGATTATATATATTAAATTTCATGCCATACGTTTGGGTAGTTTTTCCGCTGTTATATGCGGACGGACGGACCAGTCGTCGACTATAGGTGCTACGTATTTATATAATTACGAATGCGCCTAAAAAGAGTATTATGTCCAATTGCAAGATACATTAATTATAGATAATAAAACTTCAGGTCTGTCCGATAGTGTTCAAGACGGGTTGACCAAGCAGTAAAATCGCCTGAGAGTCGGCTATTTTAAGCTAATTTCAGATATTTAATTTTTTGATCACAGCTTCAGAGAATTTACCTTTTCAGACGTATTGAGAAAAATAAAAATATCCTCAGAGATGATACTATATCGAAATACGCATGTATTTCGAGATATCTTCAGTTGAAATTAGGCTAATCCCACGATTAGCGATGTAATAGAAGGGTATCATTCTTATGTGATTCAATAAAATAAAGACTATGGATGAAACCATTTTGCTCATTCACGCAAAGCAATCAACTGTCTGTCCACGTGATACGCTAATTAATCAATCATATTTCAGAACATGCAGCCATAATGTTTTTTCTTTATTTTTTGTTAGAAATTGGCAAAAGTTTGTTTTTCGGGACCAACGAGCAGTGCTGTGAACTCTGATCTATTTTTAGAATCTCAGATAAGGGGTATATTCATTTGTCGGGTTTTCATTTTTCTTCTGGTTTCGGAAAATATTTTTGCCGGAAATATCTTTTTTTTAACACTTTCCAACCTAGTTGAAAAGTGTTTATGACATCGGTTTGTCTGCCGTATGGCCGTCTGCCGTCTGTCCGTGCTCTAACTCCCGTAAATATACTCGGATTGCCCTGCAATTTTTATATGTTTCTGTCGTTACCTATAGCATGTTCTCTATTTCGACTGAAGTGTGTAGCACTTATAGTTCTTTTACAGGGACACTCAAAAGAATTCCGTTACATTACGGTCTATGGGGAAAAATCATTTGAGGTTTATTGTAATGATGTTACACAATTTCAAATACATTGTAATTTATATATATCACTGAGGTGCATTACAAGAAGCTCAATATGGAATAGGGTGTGCATAGCACTTATAGTTACTTTACAGGGACAGTCAAAAGAATTCCGTTACATTACGTCTATACGGAGAAAAATCGTTTGCAGTTTATTTAAATAATGTTTCACTATTTTAAACGCATTGAAATTTATATGTATCACTAAGGTGCATTACAAGAGGCTTACTACAGAATATTGTGTGTATAACAGTCATTGTTCATTTACAGGGACACACAAAAGAATTTTCTACTGTCTGTTAACAATAATTCCTGGAAGTACGTTTTAAGTTGCTGAACGCGATTTTAAATTGAACTCACTTTTTGTCTATTAGTTTGTGTGTATAAATTCTGTATTTCATATACAGGGCAGCACAAAAGTTCGCGACACATTTCCGTTTATTGACAGAAACTCCAGAAGGAGAATTTTAAACTGCGCTACGCGTTTCCTAACTAAACTAAAATTTAGCATCCTATGTAGTATATATACAAATCTATAGATCATATACAGGCCTGAATAAAAGTATTCGGATATTTTTCCGAATATTGTATATGTTGGAAATTCCTGAAATTACGTTTTTATATGTGTTACGCGTTTTCCAAATTGTTTACTTAGATGTCATCTTTCAGCTTATTAAACGGTAATGATTTGCAAAATTATTTTGGAAGCGTTGGAAAGTGTTACATAATCTATGCTTGACGCATGATTTTTCGTTCTTGTTACGGATTATTTCAAATGAATTATATAGTGAAACAGTAATTTCTTAAGTTTCGAATAATGTGTTCATAATGTAATTTAAAACGTTATTCATATAACAGGTAAATATAGTATTTAAAAATTCATATAATATGATTCTCTGTTATTAAATATAACCCTATCAAATGCTGATTTTTTTTTTTTTTTTTTTTTTTTTTTTTACCGTATCATAAACTTTTACCTAAAAAAATAACAAATAGTTTAAATATTGAGTTTTATTTTAATCTTATTTTTGAAACAGAAAAACGGTATATATTTTACAAAAAATGATATGGATGTATTTCTTTTAATACTTTTATATGCATTTTATTAATAAGAATTATATACATTTTATTAATAAGAATTATATACATTTTATTAATAAGAATTATATACATTTTATTAATAAGTTCTATTTTCCTCCCAAAAATATAAATAGCACTACAAGAAAAAAATAATTTACCTGAAAAATAATGATATCGATACTTCTTTAATACTTTATCCATGATTTTTTGGATCTTTTCCTTATTTTAGAAATATTTAGGAGAACTAACTGAAATCTTTAGGAAGCAAAATATTTCTAACATTAAGAAAAATTTTGTTTCCAAAAGGAGCCTATCATTTCAAAAACATTTCTGTAAACGCGGAAACCTGTTATTTTCAGTAGTCTACGATTGCTCTTCACCAAATGGTTTCTAAAGTTAACGGAATACTTTTTGACGTCCTGGGTGACGACAAGGTTAACTGAATTTTTGTGAAGTTTCCGCTATAGTAGGAACGCTGTACTATATATTTTTAGAAATGCTATTTTTACTGTAATAGTACAAAATTTTACATAATAAAAGAAAAAGTGTAGATAATTCATTGTCTTTCATTCTTAAATGTGAATTAAAGAGTGATCTGTATTTGCATTAATAAAAAATTTTATGCAATGTTTACCCTTAACGTTATCGGTAATAACTCGTTGGACAATTTTATCTCAAAGTGTCATGCTCTTCGCGCTGGAAAGAAATTAAATTTCGCAACAGAATCTCATTACTTTCGTTAATGGTTATAATCTGATCACGTTAACATCTACTTTAAGGGTAATAACTACTTTTTGTTTGCAATGCAGAGGCGGATTACCAAATAGGCTGAGTAGGCTGAAGCCTAGGGGCCCTGGAGGAAAAGGGTGCTGAGAAATCCTTTCGATTTTTTAGAAGTCTTTTGTAACACTTAAATGTTTTAAAATTTATTTATCATTAATTATTATTAATTGCACAGAAACTAGATTTTTTTTTCTGGAAAAAGAATCAAAGCATACGTATGTTCAAAAGGAAGTAACTGAAAACTAAACGGTCTAGCAATAATGCTCAAAAATAGTATATAGCTACATTCAATAGATACACATTTAATTATTAAGGGTTTTTCCAATAAAAATTTTATTTTTTTTAAACACGGTAATGTGCAATATTAAAACAAAATTGCAGTTATTGTGTAATATAAAAATTATTGTAGTAAAATTCATTATTATATAACAAAAAAAAAAAAAAAAAACTATTTTGTAGGTGTGTTCTAGAGATACCTATTTAAAATTACTGTTTTTTTTCTTTTGTTTTGTTAAAGAAATTTGATGCAAAAGAATGAAATACTTTCTCAGAATTGTGTTAAATATCTATAACAATGTGTGCATGATTTGAATCAGAAGTGATAGTATATATAATTTTGAGCAAAGGCAGCGTAAAATAGCCAAGCCTGGGGGCCCAGGAGATAGTTAATACGTCTCTATTGTAATGTCGGGTGTCTAAAGGCCATATTTGCGAGAGTTTAACAGGATTAATCGAAGAACATAATATGTATTCATAGCTATGTACACCAATGGTTATTGGTTATAACCAGATGAGTTTTTTTAATATTAACTTTACTTGTATAAATGAACTATTTTCACATTTAAACTGTAAAAAAAAAACAAATCGAACAATATAATTGCGCATGAATATTGTATATAAAAAAGGAAAGGCAATCTCAGTAGTAAAGGTAACTCATTGTCTTTCAATTTTAAATGTGAATTAAATGATGATGTCTATTTCCTTTTTTAAAATATTTATGCAGTGTTTTCCCGCAATATTGCTTGTAATTTCGGTAATTACTCGTTAGACAATTTTGTGCCAAAATATTATGGTTTACGCACTGCAAGTAAACTAAATTAAGCGGCAAAATCTCGTTACTTTTGTTAATTGTTATAATCAAGTCACGTTAACTTCTACTTTAAGAATAACTACCTTCTTGGTTTTATGTCACAAGTCTTAAAGCCATATATGTGGCTTGTTTGAAGAATAAATCTGAGAAAATTATATGTATTCATTAGTTAAACACGTTAATGGATATTGGTTATAACTCTATGAAACTTTTTATATTAAATATATTTTTAAACTGAAATATTTTCCGCATGTATTCTGTAGAAATAAAGTGATGGTATTTAAAATTTCTTTTTAAAATAAATCGGACAAGTGCGAGTATAACTCGCGCTAAAAAGGTTTCGTACATTAAATTTATTAATTAATAAACTGCTATCAGCCCTACATTTTGCATAATTTTAGTTTCAATAGAATCAGAAATAGGAGGGGGGGACATATTTTCCCAGTATACTTTCGACGATATTTCTGAAAATATAATACTTAAAATTAAAACAAATATATTTTTAGTTCTATGTTACGAGATCATTCGAACATTACTCTACACGACAGATAAAAAGAATTTTTTTCAAGTAACGTAATTAATATCTCGGCTAATTACCGACAAACATTTTCGAAAATCATTATCAAATATCCTTGGATGATTCTGCGTCGATATATACCTCGAGCGCCCGTCAACACTCGCCGCTGACCGCCCGAAAAATAAAGTTTGTGTGTAACGAAAAAATGCGCTATTCTCAAAAACAATGTTACCTAGAAAAATCGCTATAGTTTTCTTGCAAGGTTTAAACAAACTCCTTCTACCTCTAATTTTTTCATAATTTTAGTTTCATTAGATTTGGAAATAGAGAGGGGGGGGGGACATATTTTTGAAGTACATTTTCGACGATACCTCTGAAAATATAACACCTAAAATTAAAACAAATATATTTTTGAGTTCGGTATTACGAGATCTTTCACACGATACCCCGCACGATATACAGAAAGAAAACTTTTATTTCAAGTAACTTAATAAGACCCCTAACTTTTTCCTAAACTTATTTGTGAATGGCGAATAATCTGAAAATATGTGAGTAAAAAGGATTTATGATTTTCCCAAGTTTGAACTTTCCACGTCGCATAGTTTAAGAGAAAAAGTACTGTGATAGACGAACGGACAGACACAGGAGTGATCTTATAATGGTTATTTTAATGGTTATTTTAATAGTTATTTTAATGTTATTCATAATTTCACAGTTTTTGTTGGTGGTTGTAACGTTTATTGAATGGTTATATATATATATATATATATATATATATATATATATATATATATATATATATATGTGTGTGTGTGTGTGTGTGTGTGTGTGTGTGTGTGTGTGTGTGTCTGTATGTATGTATGTATGTATGTATAACATATTATTAATAATTACCCTCTCTTAAAATTATTCTAAATATTCTCACTTAATTTACTATTTTCTTTAAAACTTCTATTATTCTTTTCATGGTTTCCCTTTTAAAAATAAAATTGATTTCCTACGCGTGTGTATTAATTAAATTTTGGCATTGCGCCAGTAATACTAATTTCGAATTTGAATATTCTTCTTCTCTCATTGGATTAAATATTAGCTTCCAGACGAAGCTAGAAATCTTATTTCCCGCCAGAACATGCCGTTTTTCAGTATTTCTGCCTCTGCGATGCTTTTTGGTATTCCTGCATCGCGTTTTATGAAAGCTTTTGCATCACCTATCAGGAGTAACTTTTTTGTGTCGTTCAACATGCAGTAAAATCCCAACATCGTAATCTCGTCGAATTCCTGCTGCCGTATTATTCTGACGGTTGGTTACCCACTATATTTAATGGAGATGAATGAACTTATTTTTATATCGAATTATCTGAAGTAAATGTGCAGAATATGAAGAGCGCCATCGAGAAAATGACTTATTTCGAATAAACATTGTTCGTCTGAATCTTGACTTTTCCTATTTTTGGAGAAAATTCAGTATTTATTTCTTTAATTGCTTTGCTAC
Organism: Maratus michaelseni; assembly: GCA_963931845.1. Classification (NCBI taxonomy): domain Eukaryota; kingdom Metazoa; phylum Arthropoda; class Arachnida; order Araneae; family Salticidae; genus Maratus; species Maratus michaelseni. The sequence continues at coordinate 139,510,978 of OZ007587.1, read as the reverse complement.
TCGGACGTATTTTATCAACGACTGAAAATCTCTAATACAAAATGATCCCACTCTTTTATCGACACTGATCAAAAACCTTACCTGCTTTACATCTATTCCGACCTAAAAATTTAGAAAGCGATATCTCCAGATAAGTAGTTTGATTAGATCATGTCATAATATGACATTTTTTAATTTTAGCAGATTTAACGCCTTCACTGATGTCTACATTATTTCACAGTCAAAGAGAGAACAACAAGAAAAAACAACATCCAAGCAGGGTTGCCAGGTTGTCCTTTTTTTTAAATTCAGAATTTTGAATTCACATCAGAAATTAATAGGTGTAAGTTTTGTCTTATTTAATGAGAGACATTTTCTGACTTCTCCAGGTAATAATTCTTCGTTCGAAATTACCGTTATAAATGTGGAAATTCTGATTAAAAACAAAGGCCAAACTGGAACTCCTGCATCCAAGTTGGTTGAAACGCATTTGAAACTTCTGCCGCAAAGGTACAAAAAAGAAAGAAAATAAGTAAAAAAGAACTAAAAGCGCGCGCAAAAAAAAAAAAAATAAATAAATAAACCATTTCCATAACCTCTAAGAATATTCCTTTGAAGTTATTCTTTTTATCTCTTCATTGTTTTTGATCATATAATGTAGCCGATCACAGTTGTATCGATATAGATGCACTATCAGAGGGCTTGCGAATAATATACCGTGATGAAGTATAGTGATGAATAAAAATGATGCTTCTCAATTGGTGTGATTATTATGTCAGCGGGAAATCTTCGTGGTTTGAAATCTTTACTGTCTTAAGCTCGCCTTAACAACTGCTTGAATGTGCTCTTTTTTAAAATCTTATCATGAATTAAGACGCGTTGGTATAGCATTTGTTTTTCTGTAGTTGTTTATCGCAGCTCAGAACCATTTTATATGAATTAAGCTTGTAGATATTATTGTAGTGATGTGTTGAAATGCTATATATATATATATATATGTGTGTATATATTATATATGTATAAATAATACCCTTGAATTCAAAATACAGCAAGCAAATATATATATATATATATATAATTCATTTTGTTTCATCCTCACGTGGGAACTAAAGAATGATTTATATCTGTCTTAGTAAAAATATTTATCAATTGATTTCCCGTAACATTGCCGGCGTTATCAGTAATTACTCGTTGCCGATTTTACCACAAAATGCCCTTCACACTGCAAAGGAACTAAATTTAGCTGCGAAATCTCATTACTTTCGTTAACGGTTATAATCTGGTCACGTTAACTTCTAATTTAAGGATAATAAATACTTTTTGTTTTTTAATGTTTGATGTCTTAAGGACGTATTTGTGGCTTGTTTGAAGAATTATTCGAAGAAAATATGTATTTATAGTTAAGTACACTAATGGAGATCGGTTATAACTGGTTAAAACGGATGAAATGTTTTCTACATGAAGTAGGCTGTAGAACAGCATTATTTTCTGCATGTATACTGCAGAATCAAATTAATGAATAGTTAAAATTTTATTTAAAAAATTTGGGATATCGGGGCAGTTAAAATTTTATTTAAAAAAAGGAACAAAACATTTATTTGTATAAATATTTGACGGAATAAGTACGGGTTATTATCAAAACTAGCTGACCCGCCCGGCGGGCGTTGTCCAGGATCATGATAACAAATTAAAACAAACTTCAAGTTTGTATGATTTTTTATCTTTAACCCAATTTTGTATAAAATTATTTTTGTAATGACATTTAAAGCGATAATGCTTATTTTTTTCATCAACAAAGTAGTGTAATTATGATCCATATTCTTACTCATTGATAAAATTAAAAAAATCATGTATTTATTTTTATTTATATTCCATTAGAATAGTACTTAAAATTTATTAACATTTTGTATGTGACCCCTGGCGGTGGCAGTGGAATAAAATCTGGAATCGAAAACAAGTCTCGATCGAAATCAAGTCGAATGAGCCAAATCCCGTCGTAATCGGGCCCATAGAACATGAGATAAGAATGCTCACCTTGGCGGTGAAACGTGGAACTAAAATATGTAAGGTTATCTATATCAAGTTGAATGAGCCAAACTCCGTTCTAAGCTGGCCCATAGAAACCGGTATACTTTTGAAATGCAATAAAAAATATCTGAAGTTTTTATTCAAAAAGAGTGGTATATACAACTCATACATTTAAGTAAGGCTGTCAAACAACAAAAAAACTGCCGCCATGGGGCGCGCGAAGAAGTACAATAAATGCGATATTTAATAAAAAGTCGTTTACCACTATCCTCATACCCATTCCCGCAAACACAACAAATAAACAGTTAAAGGAAACTTCGATGTAAATTAGAGGAGAAAACCTAGTTAAATGAGTCAAACCCCGTTATAATAGGGCTCATAGAACCCGAGACAACAATGAGCCTACATTAACGCAATCATTAAAAAAAGAACTAAATTTTTCTGATAATTAGAACATAACGAAAGACACTACGCTAAAATAGCCGCCAAATGGCTCCTCTTCTCGTCCTCAAATTCAAATCTATATCTTAATTAGCTATCTAATTCTTAAAAATAATAATAATAAAATAAGATGCTTTCATTAAAATTCATAAAAAAGTCAACTTATATTATAAAGCACAAATGTGTGCATAACTCAATGCTGACGTCATAATGATGCGGGCAACAACGTGGTTAAAATGGAGGAATGTTGGAACAATGGAACTCTTTTTTCAAATAATATTAAACAATCGTAACATTTCTATGGGAAAAATGCAAGTATTGGGCCGACATTGCACCCCTTCTTAGGGATCAAATTTTAAAAATCAATGTCCAATTCATAAATTGCCCTCAGGAACACATATACAGAGTTTCCGAAAAGTCTGGAAACGGTCAAATAATTCGAGAAATATACATCGGATTGAAAAACGGCAAAATGCATGTTCAATATTTTTGAAAAATCTATTTAGGAATATGAAAGTTGCCCCCCAACTTTGCGACCCCGGGGGGGGGAAAGGGGGGGTAACTTTGAAATCTTAAATGATGATCCCCATTTTTTATTGCAGATTCGGATTCTACGGGAAAAAATACGTAACTTTTGTATTGAATATTTTCTTCGAAACATTGTAGATGGCGCTGTAATCGAGTGCAATGCTGCGAGAATCGTTACAATTGCAATGTCTGGAAACGCTCGAATAACTCGAGAAATATACATCGCATTGAAAAACGGAAAAATGCATGTTCAATAGTTTTGAAAAATCTATTTAGAGATATCAAAGTTGCCATTTTTCTAAAATATTAAACACGTATTTTTCCGTTTTTCAATCTGATGTATATTTCTCGAGTTATTAGAGCGTTTCCAGACATTGCAATGGTAACGATTCTGACATCATTGCACTCGATTACAGCGCCATCTACACTGTTTCGAAGAAAATGTTCAATACAAAAGTTACGTATTTTTTCCCGTAGAATCCGAACCTGCAATAAAAAATGGGGGTCATCATTTAAGATTTCAAAGTTGCCCCCCTTCTCCCCCCCCGGGGGGCGCAAAGTTGGGGGGCTACTTTCATATTCCTAAATAGAATTTTCAAAAATATTGAACATGCATTTTGCCGTTTTCAATCCGATGTATATTTCTCGAGTTATTTGACCGTTTCCAGACTTTTCGGACACCCTGTATATTCCAAATTTCAAAGCTCTATGTCAGCAGGAAGTGCATGAAAAATGCGTAACAAGATTTGACTGCCATATACATTACAGAAGTGTAAGTTAAAAGAAAACATGTAATAATAAAGTAAGGCTAATTTATAATCGTTGGAAATATAATTATAATAATAAAATATTATCAGTTAGTAGTATACATAATCGAGAAAAACTTGCATGTAATAATAAGGGAACTTTTCGCATTTTTACACAATATAAAAGTGCTGTTTCTACATTATTCTTAATGCGAAATTTAAAATCTAGTTAACTTACTCTACATTTGTTTTTTGCAAATTTCAGTAATGCTGTTAACAATTTGAAATATAATTTTCAGCAGTTAGTCTCTATTAAAGTTTAGATAAAGAATTCAGAAAATGTTTCATTAATTAATTTAATGTTTTAATCTATTTTGTTAACATTTGTTTGAATAATAATAATTCTTCTTAAGTACAAGGAGAAGTAATTAAAGATTCAGTAATTACGTACTAAAAGCTTTTTTAAATAATTAAATTTACATTATCTTCATATCTTTGCTATTATTAAGTTATGATAATGAAGAGGGTTTGATATATTTTTTAAGAAAAAAGCAAAATTACAAAACATCCAACTTTGAAACATAATAGGAATGTTTCAGTACTATCAAAATTCTTTATAACGAAGCTGAAATGATTGTAAAGAATATTTGTTATACGCGAGTTTCATTCCAACTGATTTCTTTAGAAAGAAAAGTCGTGCGCCAATCATACATTATGAAATTCTTTCCAATACGTAAGTAAACAATTTAACTAAACAATTTTGAAAACGCTTAACACATTTGAAAAACCGAGTTCAGAAATTACTATCTGTAGTCGGATAAATATTCGAACCATTTTGTGCAGCTCTGTATATGATCTATAGATTTTGTATATATACTACATAGTAATAATCAAATTTTAATTGCTTAATAGGCGTCCCATACATAGCCAACATAGCCAAAAAGTACCCAAGCCGGGACTCGAACCCGGGTCATCAGTATAGTGCACTGACGTTCTACCAACTGAACCAGTCGGGAACGATACCCAGCCTGGAACTTTCTCACTATGGCAAGTTGGCAAGGCTACAAACGCAGCACAAGATGGAATATTTTCATAGAAAATTTTCAATATAAAATGGAAAAATTTCCAAAGTATTAAATATGAATTTATTCAATTATCGATGCTGGATTTTCTTTGGTTTCGTGTTTGCCCCAGGGTTGGTGGCTCACGGAAAATATTCCATCTTGTGCTGAGTTTGTAGCCTTGCCAACTTGTCATAGTGAGAAAGTTCCAGGCTGGGCATCGTTCCCAAGTGGTTCAGTTGGTAGAATATCAGTGCACTATACTGATGACACGGGTCCGAGTCCGGGCTTTGGTACTTTTTCACTATGTTGGCTATACGTCTAATTAAAATTTGATTATTATGAATGCAAGGCGTGGGAAATTTTCTATGGAAAAATTTCCAAAGTATTAAATATGAATTTACTACATAGTATGCTAAAATTTAGTTCAGTTAGGAAACGCAAACCACAGTTGAAAATCCTCCTCCAGCAATTTTCATTAGTAAAAGGAAATTGTATTCAAATTCTTTAGTGCATCTCTTTTTTGATCTATAGAATTTATGTACTCCAAGTAATATGTAAAAAAAAAAAAAAAAACGCTCAATTTAAAAACACACACTACAATTGAAAACAAACTTCCAGCAATTATTGCTTATAGAACATACTGTAACAGAATTATTTTGTGTGTCCTTGTAAATGAACGATAAATGCTATGAAAACAAACTTCCAGCAATTATTGCTTATAGAACATACTGTAACAGAATTATTTTGTGTGTCCCTGTAAATGAACGATAAATGCTATGCACACCAAATTCTACAGTAAGTATTTTATAGTACACCTCAGTGATATATATAATTTTTTAATTACATTTGAAATAGTGTTACATAATTAAAATACATTGCAATAAATTTTCTTACAGAGCATAGAATAGCGTAAATCTTTTGAGTGTCATTGTAAACGAACTATAAATGCTACACCCTTCATTTATTAGTATTGAACATGCCATGGTAAACCATAATAACATATATCAATTACATGACAATCCGATTTTCAATTACATAACAATCCGTGTTATAGCTTGATATTTACACAAGTTAGAGCACGGGTAAGCAGACAGATATAAGTAATAAACACTTTTCGACTCCGTTAGAAAACGTTAAAAATAGGTTTATATCTTTGTTAATGAAGTGTTAGTTGGGTGTGATATGTAAACAAAATACATAATAAATAAAACATTTATTTATTTTCCATGCTGATTTTACAAATTTTATTAATTTCCTTAATTTTAAATTGCATTATTTAATACTAATTATAATAATTAATCCTAACCACTTTATGAGTTTTCCATTAACAGACGAGTACTGACTGAATGTTATTTTAACACGTATTAACATATATGACACAAATTTTGTAGGAATTATTTAATTAACATTAAAAAGATACATTTAGAGACTGTGCACACATCTTTTAGACAAGTTATTTTTGGTATTAAAAAATTGTCTTGATAGAGAAATTTATTTTTTACAGCTAATATGTTTTTGAAAGTATAAATTCTCGTCTGGCAACTGAAATTTAGCTTTGCATGAAAAATGGCGATTTGAAAAAACCGATGGATGGAGGCTATATTTCTACACTTCCCGATGAGAATTATTCGTACTCGTGCATTAAATAATTCTGGTAAATGCATGGTTTTTCTATATCTAAAGCCATAGTAGGTAACATTGTCAATAAAACATGAAAACAAGTGGCTAAGTGTAAGAAACAGTACGCTAAAATTTAATTCAACTGTAAAACGCATAGCAAAACTAAAAGCTTACTTCGGACAGTCACAATCCATAGATATAAATATGTCTAATTTCTGCTGAAAAACTCTGTATATGAATTTATTTATATTCTACAAACATCCCTTAGTATATTAAAATATAACTCAGCTTGAAAATGCATAATACAGTTGGAAAAACACTAAGTAATTCGTGCATCTAGATTGAAATGCATACAAATTCTTTTGTGCTGCCCTGTATGTAATCAATAGACATTAACTTATTAAAACTTAGTTAAACTTAAAATAGTATTCCAGAGCTGAAAACGCATTCCTAACATTTACCTCTCATAGAACTTACTGTAACCGAATTATTTTGTGTTTCCCTGTAAATGCACGATACATGCTAGGCACTTCACATTATACAGTAAACATCCTCTAGACTCTAGAGCACCTCAGTAATGTATGTAAAAGCCATAACGTTGAAATCGTGTAACACCATTAAAATACACAACAAAAGATTTTTTCCCCATAGAACATAATTTAATGGAATCTGTTTTTGTTTCCCTATAACGAATGATAAACGTTACGCACACCATAATAAAGCATGCTATGATGTACCTCATTAATGCATATCAATTTCATTATATTTGAAGTAGCAAAAAAGCATTATAATACACTGAAAACAATTTTACGTCATAGACCGTCATATAATGGAATTATTTTGTGTGTCAGGTAACCGAAATATTGAGGTTACGTACTCCTTTTTCAATAGGGAATGTCCTATAGTGAACATCAATAATATATGCAAATTACGTGATAATCAAAATATATTTACGTGAGATGGAGGGTAGACAGACAGACAGACGGTGAACAGACAGCAGACAGACGAACAGAAGTCATAGACACTTTTAAACTATGTTGGAAAGTATTACAAATAGAATTTATTTGCAAAAGACGCTATTTTGAGGATGATGTGAAAGCAATCGTGTAAGAACTAAAAGATACGTAGGGTAAGATGGTGCAAGGGTGGGCGGTGTACAAGAGTACGCAGAGCGCTTATCGAATCCCAAAACAGAATTTTGCGTTCAGATACTGTTAGTTGTAAACGATCTAAAACAGGCTTACAAAGGTAATTTACTTTTTTTTCGATTAAGTTATTATTGGACTACTTGTCACCTAAGTGATTTAAATTTGCTTATCAATAGATGGCATTATGGATGTTTCAAAGTTATTTAGTGATGATAGTGCAAGAGAGCGCACGCACTCTTGTCCAACATATCTGTTAGATATTTTACTTATCACTTATAGCTATAAAATGGGTTTCAAATACTTAATAGCTTTTCTTATTTCCTACTTTATCACTAAAGCAACCAATTTCGACGAGCATCGCAAGAACCATGTGCTCTAATAAGCCACAGATAGATCGCTTCTACAAACTTTTATATTTTATGATAAATATCACTTTCAATCGCACAAAATAATCAATATGGACAAGTGTGGTTTCTCTATAGTATCTAACAAGCCAGCAAAAGTTATATACACTAAAGGAGAAACGATGTATTAACTAGATTTTAAGTGCTGAAAGAGGGCAAAATGTTACAGTGGTTTCTGCAATGAGTGCTAGTGGGCTGTTTATTCCAACCGATTTCCTTCTATATTATCTAGATTAAAAAAGTAATCTGGAACTGAGCCAAAAACGAAATGGACCAATCAAATTCTGCGTAGATATTCCGGGTTATTCTCATCGCTTTTTTACTAGGGACTTTTTTGAGGAGCTATTACTTTTTTTCTAGCCATCCTACGGATTCGAAAATCATACCACCAGACGCGACCCGCATAGCATGCACAGTCACAGTGACGTAATTGTGACGACACTGTGAGTCACGTACGTCACGTCACATCTGTGACCAAAATGACACCACTTTGTAACGTCACACTGTGATCAAAATGTGAACGTCTTGAAGCAGATCTAAAGAAAACTTAAAATAAACTTTAGAACATCTTACGGCATGAAGTTACTTTTTGACAGCTTTAAAAATTTTTGTGACGTTGCAATGACGTCACTGCAAGTCACATAAGTCACGTAAAACCTGTGACCAAAATGCCAACACTCTGTGACTTCACGGTGTGATCGGAGAGAGAATTTGGAAAAAAAAACTCATAAAATATAGAATTGAATTATGTCATGTACCTAAATCATTAATAAAAACATTGTCACACATTATTTAAATATATTGTATTTCCAAAATAAAATAATAAATAAATATTTGTCTACATATATGAGGCAGATATTTTTTTACAATTTTCATTGCCATTTTCATGAAATTTAACAAAATATACTATATAATACACAGGTAAAAATCCTTAAATAGAAATTTAGTAACGTAGGAAAGTTTTGGCGGAAAGTAATTCAGATATAGATCTCCCATTCTAATAAAACTGTTAGCGATTTAGAGATTTGTTAGCATTTTAAATACAAACATTTAATTTTTTTTCCTACCACCGCATAGAACTCATTTGCTAATTTTGTGATACTAAAAATATTTTAAAAATCTCCAATCTCTTATTATTTTGAGAGACCACTCAACCCAATCATCAGCTTTCTGTTTAAAAAGTGAGGACACTATTTTTGCGAGTTCGACATCGGGGGTGCTCGGGGTGACCGTCGAACGCGTTCAAGATTTTTCTTGTAATGAATATTTAAGGTGGTTCTCAACTGACCTGCTCCACAACGCGAAGCTTTCTGACATAATTTCTGACTCATTTTTAAACGCAAAGACATAAAATGGGCAGGACTGACTATGGAAGCAATTTAGAATCGAAATGAGTTTTCCATTTTTTGATAAATAAATTACTTATCGAGTTATAAGCAATTCGTGTCACGTGACGACTGGTTTTTCTCTTTTCTTTCCCTGTTACGTTGGGTATTTGGTTCAAAACACTGACTTTGACATTCTTTTCTGAAAGATCTTCTGATTTTACTAAAAAATGGAAAACGTCTTTCAATTACAGAGTTTCTGAATAAAAACAAAAGCCAATTACAGAGTTTCTGAATAAAAACAAAAGCCAATTTCATGCGTTTCCGAACAAAAACGAATTAAAAATATGTCATAAAGTATATGTCATTCCTATAGCAATTTATTCCAAAACTGGTCAGTGCTTAATAAGATATCACCTCTGTTAAATATATTGCTCTTTTCAATAGAGTGTAAAAAATGAAAAAATCGTATTTAGGAAATCTGATTGCAGAATAGTATTTATATTTATGTCGTAATTATTTTATAAAGACTATTAAATTCATTTTTATTTAAAATTTATGTTTACTTTGGACGCCTAAAACAAATGCAACTGATTAAAAAATATATAAAAATTTAAATTTTCACAGCTTATTTCCAAGAATATTAAACTCTCTCATATAAAAACAGAATATTATAGTTTTATTAGAAATTATTTGTTAGCCATATAAACTATAAAGCATTTGAAATGTCTTTATTTAACTGTTTTCTTTCTATTCTTTTTCTGGAAACACCTGCTAGATGTTACTTTGTGGTAAACATTACTGCGCAGATCATGATCGCAGATGTTGAGGGCAGACGATTATTGTCATCGGCGGATTAGAGTGTGTGGTGTCCTTTTAAGTTTGTGGAAGTATATTGTGGAATTTATACCGTGAAAGTAAATTAACGTTTTAAAGTGAATCATCCATTTTAACCTATCCTTATGTCTAGCTGGCTGCGTTATTAAGGTCTGCGTGATATTTGATATCTCAGATCTATGAACACACCTAAGCTGGACACTTTGAAAATTAAAGCAGTGGATTTGAGTCTCATTTTTCAATGAAAAGGAAGCAGTCAACGACCATTAAAACTTAATCCCTAGAACTGGTGGTTTTACTTATAGATTAGCAGGTAACTTTTAATGTCTTCGCAGTTTTGTTAATAGTGCATATTTAGTAATGGTACATTAATAGTGCATTATTTAAATGTTAAGATGTTTATTTATTTTTTTTTAATCACTTGTATAAAATTCTATCTTTAATGTTTTAAATCGTTTTAAATAGAGAGTTTGAAAAAAAGCTTAAAGTATTTACTAACAATATATATTCTAAATGTAAAGTGTTATTTATAACGAGGAATGTATTTATATTTTGCGTTTCTCAGTTCAATTTTCATAGTTATTCATTGTAATTAAAAACATTGCAATTTTTAAAACTATTAATATTTGATTTACAATTTGAAAATTTCTTAGCTAGTGGAGGTTTTGAGAAATAATTTTCTGGTATATTTGAAATAATTGCGACAGTTTAACTCATTACAAATTTAGTTGTCAAGATATGTCAATATTAGGTGCACAAAAATAATGAATATTGATGAAACAATAAAACAGCTATTTAGTTAAGGTAATTTTTCCAGTTATGTTATCGAATTTTTTCTATAGTAAAAATTGATATTTAAGCTCTGCATTTAGTATTCTATCAAAAACTATAAATAAAATAATTTGTAAAGGAAAAAAAAATATTTTTTTTTATTTGCGTTTATGATCCGAAGTTTTAAATTTCATTTGCTTCGAAAAATGTTTTATTGCTTGATACAATGTTTATTATTTAATAATATCGCACAATAGGTAGATCTATTATTTAAATGGATTCCTAATATAAATTTTTCACAATGCTTATTTAAAAATCTATACTTTTATTTTCATTAAATTTGTAATCAAATCCAAAATAACTAATTTCTGAATTCATTTTTATTCGGAAACACATGAAATTGGCAGGTGTTCTTATTCAGAATATATGTAATAGAATGGCATTTTCCATTTTTGGCAAAAGATGTTTCAGAAAACACTATCAAAGTCGGTGTTTTGAACCGAATTTCCGACGCGCAGCGACAGAAACGGAAAAAAACGTGACCAAAATTGCTCTTAAGCATTTCATTTATCTAAAAATGGAAAACGCTATTCATTCCAAATCGCTTTAATAATCAGGCATGCAAGTGCCAAGCGTTTAAAAATTTGTTCATAAATGTGTCAGAAAGTTTCGTGATACTGAACGAGGGGAAATATGGCAAAGTATACACATTTAAAAACTTCAATACTTAAAAGCCAAATAGCATAGTTTTAATTATTGTCAACATTTTTGGTGGTTACATAAAACAAATGGAAGTCGAAGTTATTTTTAAAAGTGGTTATTTGCACAATAGAATTTCATATTATTAAAATTTAATTTTATTATAATTTTTAATGGATTCATCTATTATTTTTATATTAGTATGCGTTTTTTACATTTATAATTTTCTTGTTTAACGGCTACAGTAGCCGGTTTCCCTATCAGATGCAAAGTTTTAATTTGAATACGAGTTGCATAAAAAAAATGATTGCCGATCCAATCGTTATCGTCGATCTTATCCGTATTTGGTGAAATCTTCTCTCTTAAAACGAAAGAGTGGATTTTGCTTCTCTGAAAAGAGCTCTAATTTATTGGATCGTGAATGAGTTGATTTTTAAATGTTTCACTCATCATGATTTGAATTTTTATTTTCCTAATGCACTCCAGAAGGGCGAATACTAAACAACTCATCTCGATAAAAAAGCACTCATTGGCGAGCGGAAATCCAGTAAGCTGACGCAGTTGACGTGACCTCACTGTCCCCATATCCGCTGAGCAGACGACAGACGTGTGGTGTGTAGTACGCGGCTAACACCACGTTGTTAAAATTTTAAAGAAAGAATACTTGAAAAGGTAAGAATTTCTGCTGATTTAAATACTTTAATTATGTTTTTTATAATGGTTCTGTTTTATATTAATTGTTATTTTATATATGGCGTGATATTTTTCAGTTTATATCAATGTTTTTATTAAATATGTCTTAACCCTAACATTTAGGACTATTTATACGAGCGAACATTTAGAGATCTTTTAAGTTTGAAGGATAAATATTAAAAAATACTCTAAAATATAATGAAATAAATCCTTTGCCTCTCCTTTATGTTTTTTTTAAATGTTGTTTCAATAAATATGATTTATATAAATAGCATTTAGTAGCAATTTAAACTTTTAAAGAAAATATCTTGGCGGTACGTTTGTTTATATAGTCAGGGGTCGATGCAAGTTTTTTATCTTGGGGCCCATTTTGTGAAAAGTAAAGGTTATTTTTGTGAAATTTATTATATTTTTGTGAAAAATAACATTTTGTAACGAAAGTTGAAATCCAGCTAATCAAATTCGAACCAAGCATTTATAAACAAAAAGTTTTTAAAATCCTTTTGCTGAAGTTTTTCTCTTTTTTGAACTTGTTTGTTTACAAATTACACATTTTAAAACATCATAAAATAATAAATAATAAGTTTTTATGGAATAGAATTTTGTGAAAGGATCAATTTTAGTAAAAGGAATTTTGTGAAAGAACCCATTTTTTCAAATTGATTTTTGTGAAGGGGTAAATTTATTAAATTGATTTTTGTGAAGGGGCCCTAAATAGGCCCAAAATTTTGTCTGGATCGAGCCCTGATAGTATATATTTTTAGCTATGTTTCAGAACTCTAACTTTTATAATACTATAAATTGAAAATTGACTTGTCTGACTTTAAAAATATTGTTTTAAAGTAAACAAATTATATTTCTTATTTTATTCTCAGTCTGAATTCTAATATTTTAAAATATACCTGATTTATGAAACTGTATAAATCCCATATTTTTTATCGTATGTTGTTAAAAATAAGGTAAATATCTACATTCCCGGATATTCACGGTGTGAATATTCCTAAATAGTATTAGGATTAAAACATATTTAATGATAATATTGATATAAACTGAAAAATATCATGCAATGTATCGAATAATATTGCATAGAAAACATAATCATTATAACAAAATAAAAAAAAAGATTAAAATATTTAAATCAGCAGAAATTCTTATCTTTTCAAATATTCCTTTTAAAATTCTCTTTTTGGGTCGGGAGGGGGGGGGGGGGTATTTATTTCAAGCAGCTCAGAAACAACAACAGAAAAAAAAAAGATACTTTTCACTTAATTGTTGAATATATACATATATGTAAACATAAATATGTATACATTCAATATGCAAATTACTTTTTTTTTCTAAAATAATAATCTATCTGTTCATGAAATTTATTATTTTACAAAGAATTATTACATTTTACCATGAATTTTAATTCTCCTTCCCCTCCTCAAGTATGAGTTAGTTATAAATCACTCAAGTGCTACTGGATTTAACCTTCATTGATTTGATTTCACTCAAGTATGAGTAAAATAGAGATAACTCAATCATGAGTTGTTTAAAAACAACTCGTTCACTCGAGTTGTTTCAACTCTTCATGAGAAGCTGACTTTCGAATCAGGAGATGAGTGGATTTCGGCTCAACTTGAGTTATTTTGGCTCTTTCGTTTTAAGAGAGTTGTTATCCGAATCTATGCGAAATCATTTATCAGGTTCGGTCGGGTTGTGGGCCTACAGAATTTTTGTTGTTGTTGTTGTTGGGTTAGGGTAAGATTACAGGTTGAATGTAAATATAGTTTCAGTCAACCATCATTCATGTTCAAGTAGACATTCAATCATGTTCAAGAAGTATATAACCGGATTCGTGCATGACTCTAGATCCGAGCCGACATCAGAAATTGTATCGTAACACAATTTCTGATAAAATCTGGTTACTTTGTCGTATGCAAGATTCTATTCTGAACAAGACTTACAGTAAAAACATTATACCCGACTCGGGTCAGATCGGGTTCACGAAAATCAGGTCACACGACAACTAATCCAAATCTATTCTGTAGCCAAACAAATCCAAAAAGATCGATCCGAAGTTTCTGGATTGTATTCGGGTAAAATCTGGTCACCCGACCCGGTGCAGTGTCGTCACAAACGTTACAAACTTGAACCATAAAAAAATTTGGATCCGAACAATCCGTATAGGATTCGGGTAAAATCTGGTCACCCTATCCGATGCAGATTCGTCACATTTTTCACATTGAAGTCGCACGGTGACTTCACAAAGTAGTCACATTGTGAGGTCACAGAAAGCCTTGAAAACGGCCATAACGACCTCGCATTTACGTCACAGTGACTTCACATTGACGTCACGTGACGTCATGACGACTGTCACAAAGTCACAGTGTGACTTCACAGTGACGTCGCCGTGATGTCACCATGCCTTACGGGGAAATATAACAAGCTTCCAGAAATTAAAAAAATTATTACGGTCGGACAATAAAAACTCAAAAAATCCTTAAAAATCGAGTAAAAAATCTTTTATTGAAAAAGTCATTTTTTTTATATTGTTGCCAATTTCTAAATAAGCGCAAATGATTATGTTTTATCTGAAGTAAAAAATGTATTTGCGCGAGACTATTAAAAACAATAATAAAAGTTTAAAATAATAATTAAATGATCACGTGTTGAAAGCAGGAATTAAAGAAAATTACGTCATAAAAATTGTGTTTACACATGAATATTAAAAATATAAAAGATGAATTAAATGAAAAAGCATTATAACCAGTTAAATGAAAAATCATTATAACCTGATTATAGAAGAAAGTCGCCGTTCGTGATATCATCATCATCATCTTGTTAAAACAGAATACATTACCAGGTTTTAAGAGGCTGTGAAATCAGCACGAGGGTTGGTGAGCGTAGCGAGCAGGGGGCAGCGCCCCCTAGTCATATACAAAAGAAAGAGAATGAAGGGAGAAATTTTAGATAATGCACCTGCCTCTGACATTGGAATGGTTTTTGGAAGCAGCTTTACAAACAAGTGCTACCAGTAGCTTCAGGTGGAAAATTTGTTCCTAATATGTACCCAAGAACAAAAAAAATATTCTTCGAATATTGCAAATGTAAGATCTTCTATGGTAAAAGAAAATCTTCCAAGTCAAAGGACTTTTACTACATCGTTAAAATACTGTGTCAACTCTTATCAAGATCATTAACACTAATTTGAGTTTTAAAAAGACCAAAAAACACAATGTTCATCGTCTCTTTTCACGACATATCACCGAACGTACGACGCAGAATTATGAGAAGCATTTATCCGGAGTAAAATGTAAAAACATTGTTATAAATTAGATGAAGAATGGGTCTATTTAAATGGTTGTAATAAAAAGAGATCCATTTATTATCATCAAAGAGGAGAAAAACATTTTAAAACATGGTTCAATGTATCTAATGAAATTTTAGCAAAGTAATTTTGATTGTAGCTGACTTTGCATAAAGGCAAATTAAATAGAGTGGAGAAAAATGCTAAGAGAGATTAACTCCTTATACTATCAGAAACATATTTTACTTTCAATCTTCAAACATAAACTATCATATTTTTATCTCCAGTGCTATAAATCTGTTGAACTGCATCAAGATAAAGCAAGCAGCCACATATCACAATTTATATTAAGTTCATGGAAAAAATAAAACGAGAAACGTTGAGGGCTATACACTTCAATGATATACCTGCTAAATCTTCTGATGTATCACCCATGAATTTTTGCGCTTCTAGATATTTAAAAAGCGCGTTAGCGTTATCCGAAAATCGACATACAACCTTTCACGGACTTTGGAAAGCTGTTCACGAACAATGGGCCGAACTACCTCTTCCAAAACTTCAACAGCTACTGATGTCTTGGAAATTACGGTGTAGAAAGGTAGTTCAGAATACTTGTTAAAAAACAGAACATTTAAAACACAAATATTTTTTCCAGAAAAAATCTGTAAGTACCATAAAAATCGTCTAAAAAATAGCCGAAAATCTGTATATGTATATTTAGAAATTAAATTTTATTGCTATAAAAACTATAAAATCTGAGTCTTTCTTGAATAAGCATTCCGTTAAATAAATGATTTGTAAGGTTTTGTGTCGCTGTTTCAACGAATTTTCCAATATAAGCTAAGACTGATGGAATATTTCTTGATTAATATTATATTTAAAATTTGTCCAACTTTTTTTTTAATTGATATCATTCAAAAAAAAAATTCTACCGTAATTTCTTTATTATCATGATTTAATTTAATTTAGTTTTCTTTTGTCTTATTTGATTATTTCGATTCTAGTATATGACTCATCCTTAAGTTACGTGTGATTTTTTAATCTACATTTTTTTTTTTAAAGAGATACTTTTTCTGATGTATTCTTTAGTACAAAACGTCATTGTATGCGATATTCAGATATTGCAATATTCATTATAAGTGGATTACAAAACAAAAGAAAATTTTACGATTTTCAGGTAATTTTCAATTTATCCGAAGCTTTGATTTCATCGGGCTCGAATTATTTGGATTATACTATATTTGATTATCTTATTGATATTTAACGAGTATCCTCATTAGCATCGCTTAGTTTATACATTGCTTAAAATGGGGACATTTAGCGGTATTTTACTATTTTTATTAACCTATTAATTTCATTGTGTAATTGTGAAATATATCGCTGTGATGAATATAAATTTCTTTATGTTTGAAGTAATGTAACATTATAAAAAAACGCTGATAACAGTTTCTCGTATGAAACTTAATGTAAAGGGATTCTTTTGTGCGTCCTTGTATACAAACTATAAATACATTCTACTTACTTCATTTTCGATATAGAAAAACTGTTGCAGACCACCTCTGTGATGCATACCAATTTCATTAGGTTTCAAGTATCGTAATATCATTAAAATGAATCGCAAACAATTTTTTCCCTTACACCATAATGTCATGGAATACTTTTCTGTTTCAATGTAATTGGATTATAAGTGCACATCGCATAAAAATCGCATAAAAATTAAGAAAAATCTCATCGAAAAATTAATAAAAAATTCGCAAAAAATTCAAAAATCGTTGTCTTAAATACGAATGAACATTATTAAACAGAGGACTGTATATGATATATAAAATTTATACACATCACGTAATATGCAAAAATTGCCTTAAAACGCATACCAGAACTGATTACTTCCAACAATTATCGCTCATAGGCAGTACTTCTTCTGTGTGTCCCTGTAAATGAACGATAAATGCAATGCACACCATATTTTACAGTAAGAACTTTGTAGTGCATCTTAGTAATGCATTTCATTATGTTTGAAACAGTGTAACATCATTAAAATATACTGCAAAAGATTTTTTCCGTAGATCGTTTTGTGACGAAATTCTTTTGTGTGATCCTGTAAATGAATCATATGATTTTTACTCCACATTCTAACAGAAATTCTATTTTAGTACATCTTAGAAATTCGTGTCCAATTCATCATATTTGACATAGTGTAATATTATTAAAATGGACTGCAAATACATTTTCTCCAATATCGCATAATGTTATGAAATTCTCTTGAGTGGCCCTGTAAACGAATTGTAAATTCTACAGATTCCCTATTCAATACCTATCATGGTATATTAAAAACCAATTACATATATAAATTACAAGACAATATTGGATAGACGGCAGACCAGAGTCAGAAATACTTTTCAATCGTATAGGAAAGAGGTTGAAAATGAATCAGATTTTATGTTTCAAGAATTGGCATTGATTTTTGAAAAACTGTAATTTTATGCTTTCTTTTAATGTAAAGAATAGTTTAAATGTACGTTATAAATTCAAATGAGTTAATAACCATTTTCAGTATCAAGATAATTTGCATGAAGGTTATTTAAAAAATAATGTACATAAAAAGAAAGAACACACAAAGCATACAAAAATTAAAACAAAGCTCATTGTTGAGCGATAGCACTGAATCTTTTTCTCATACTATGATTGAAATAGCGACAAGCAGCAGTTTTGTGACCGCTGCAATAGAAGTTGTCGTTACCAATGTCTTTATTCTGGCAATAATTTTTTTGCAATAAAAAATACCATGTATTTATGTGTATTTATGTGAAAACTGTAACATGCTGCCTATTCTTGTCAAATTAAAGAACTACTATTTCTTCTGATACTTTTGAACTTTTGACAATGTGTATCTGTGTTGTGTATATTTTTAGTCTAGCTGTATATCTCTATATGATCATAAGTTAACTTTATGTAGTCGAATAATAAAAAATCAGTATGAAATCGTGGTGTATAATAAAAAATATTCATGAAGAAATTCTTAAGTGATATAATATAAGTAAAAACATTTATCTTAAAAGCATTGCACAGTGCGTACAATATATTAATCGTGATTTTATCTGCATACACTATTAAGGACAAATGCAACTTACGTGACTTTGAAATGAATATTTTATTCGAGCAACAAAAAGTACAAAAATAATGGCATATGAGATTTTTTTTAATGTACCTTAGGCATTCGTTTACACTAAATGAACAATTTTGGATTCTATTTTCAGGCAATAGCTTTTCACATAATTCATGTTCAACGAATTTTGCAAATAGATATCAAAGTAGTTTATTCAAGGGTTGATGATTTGCTATTTTCGATATGAATTATTAATACATATGAATTAATATTTTAAAGTTTTTGATCCGTATTCTAAGGAAAAATATAAGTAATATTTTAAAACTGTATTTGTGCTTTTTAAACTGTTAATATTAATCAGGCAACTACAGATCTCGATTGACAAGTTATATGAGAATTTAGATATATTTTATAGCTTTCATATCCAAGTAGCACAGATTGTTCGCCCTTCGATGCCATTTTTGGGAAACCATTGGGAAATAGTTACGATGGGTTTCTTAAAATTAGAACAAAATTTATTTAAAACAAGTTTAATATTCAGAATATGAAATTTGAAATGGCACATTATGTATTCTTAAAAGATACATACTGCTGTATCTACAAATTATTTAGCTTTGCTATAGTTATAGTTTTTACATATATTGAGAAATTTTATAAATATGTACAAATTCTCAAACGTGTATTAAAAGACTTATCTTCAGAATCTGGTACTTTACAAATAAAATTGAAATTTCTTTTACAGTATAGAAAGATGCCTCATGTTACAATGGGGGAGAGTCCTGCATATCTATTTCTAAAGCGGCATATAAGAAAACGAATAGATTTGATACTTTAAAACGTTGAAAATTTTGTTAATGATAAGCAAAATGCGAGAAATTCGAATACTAAAATAAAAGAATTTGAAATTAAACAGAAAGCAGCTGTAAGAAATTATAATCTTGAAGCCAACTGGAAAATTGTTCGCATTATTGCAAGAGAGGGCAAGTTACATTATAGAACTTCAAATATTTGGAAAATACATGTTGATCAAATAACTAATAAAGGTTCAAAGGCACATTTAACTAAATATACAACTTCTCAAGGAAGTAATGCAGAAAGTTTCAGAAGTGAAAATACAGTTGTTAATCAAGGTGATTCTGAACTAATGCATCCTAGTGCCACAGATCTTCAACCAGCTGATTCTGATGTCCCAAATACTCAAAATCCTAAACCGGCTGACCCTGTTCTCCCAACTACTCCAAGTCCTAAACCAGCTGATTTTGATATACTTTCAGTTCCAGAATCTATGCTTTCAAATAGTATATTTGATGCTGCTGCAGATCCTTTAAAAGCTAATTTTTCTTCGTCCTCCCCACAGGTACCTAGACGTTCTGTACCCTAGACGTTCTGTACCCTAGACGTTCTGTACCCTAGACGTTCTGTACCTAGACGTTCCTAGAAGATTTTGAAGAGCTCCTACATGACTGCAATACTACGTAGGGGAGAATTGTAGTGTTTGTATTTCAGATGATAAAATCTAGATGGTAGCACTACAAATTAATTTCAAGATCTCTGTGCGCTAGCAACGCTATCTTTCCTATGTTTGATTATACTGTAGTAGCCACTGAATGTGTAGTTATGTAACTCTTGTGAAGTTACGTATTGTGTTTTGTGGAGTATAATTAAATGTATAAAGTTGATTTCATTCGTCCTCTTTTATTTATTGTGTGTGCTACTTGCTTTAATTAAATATTCAATACACAATACATCTTCTTCAAGAAGATACATGCTGTAGATAATTGTAATAACATACTAAAATTAAATTACCGTCAGTGTTCTACAAACCTCGCATTTGAGATTTACAACAAAAAAAAAGTTTTATAAATTTGCTTCACAAAATCGTTACGTAGAATCTGTTCATAAAATTGTTTCATAAAATCATTACATTAGTTTTTTATATGTTAGGTAGATATGATTTTTTTGCACAACTATAATTTTTTTTAGTATTACAGAAAATTACGTCATCAGCCATTTGCCAGCAATATTGACTTTTCATGGAAATTTAGAATCAAGCTAAGATCACGCCTCATTTTTGAAATTTTTTACCAACAAAGTTTCAAAAGCATCAAGATGAATACGTTTTTCATGATTTTATATACACGATCAAACAGAAAGTATATCCGCTAATTAAAAGAAAAATATTCTTTGAAATTTAATAACCACAGTGGCAGATATATTCAGCTTACCATACTAAATATTTAATAATTAGTCTAACAGTAATATTCCTGTTTCGAGTAAAAGGGAATAGAACTTGTGATTGCCCGAATCCTTAGGATTATTTCGGTAATTCCACAACTGACATGCCACTATTGCTTTAATGTAGACTACTGACAACGATGTTCCATTATCTGATTAATAACATGATAGGTTTATCTGCTGAGAACATAATATTTGAAAGTGAATTTTCATTTTCTGATATACTCTCACTGTGCTAATCTAAATAGCGATTATGTTTTGACGTCATTCATTTCGGTTGTTATAAAATGTTGTTAGAATGTTAAAGTTTAATATTAGTACATTTTAAGAAAATGTACTAAAGTTCCCATACATTTTCTGAAATGCGTGGAAATTTGTTTAACTATTTACTTGATTATTACTGGAAAAGTCGTATTTCTTTCACTACGGACTTTTTCTAACTTCAGAAATGTGTAGATCACCTTTGAGCGTATTTCAAATCCGGTTCCTATGTTTATCGCTCATACATCACTTCTAAATGCCGCATAATTTAAACTTTTACATCATCGACTAAGAACAAAAATGTACTATCGAATGAAATTTGTTTGAAACCTTTAACTCGATGTAATGCTTTTTTATGACGTTTCAATAATTTCCAAGAATAAATATTTTTAAAAATCTGTCTGAACAAGGAACATTTGTTTGCCACAATAATGTAAAGTATTTAGTAGCAGATTTACAGCAATTGTCAATTGATTACCCATAGAAAATTAAAAAGAAAACAATCAGATTAACCATAAGCCACCGTAATTTAGCTCTAAAATAAAATCTCACAGCGAAAAAATATATATATATACTAGCACGTGAAGCCCACTGCGCTGGTCCATTTCCTAAATGAATCTTTAATTAAAGTAAATGGTGAATTCAACATTGTATTTTAAAGTAATATGGACCTTCAACTGGAAAGTCCTTCCACATTTCTGAATACGATGCGCACGTCATTGCGCTATTATAATATCTTATGCGTTAGACAAAAGTCGGCTATTAAGAAGCTTCTCTTTTAGTTGATCATTTATAGTAGAGTTTGGTAAGGAAATATGACCGTTATGACAACACAAATTAAAAGGTCCCCTAATGACCACACTACTAAAAAGAAAGCATTACAAATATTTCAGAGATTGACCATTGAACTTAAATAATGTTCGGGGTTATTCATTTTCGTTTGTTATTCCTTGATCTCCGAGCCTCTCAGCTTGGTACTAAATGTAGTTCTGATAGCTTAAAAAAAATCTCACTCTACGTTACATTATATTTCGTAATATACAGGGTCTATTCTGAAAGTAGTAGGACTTGTTTTTTCCTGAGCGAACGGGTGGACGAGAGGCGGTTTGCGTGCACACGATCGGTGAAGGGGGATATTGGGAATGCTGGGAAAAATCGGCAGCCGGCTCTCGGCCGTAGAAGAGAGAAGGTCGCTTGTACTGTGAACCCCTGTCGAAACACCTCGTCACGGAGAATCATGGAGAGTTTTCTGTAGCAGCGATACGCGGTCAAATTTTGTGTAAAGCTTGGTAAAACGGGCAAAGAGACTCACGACATGATTAAGGAGGGGTACGGGGATGCTGCCATGGGTAGATCGGGAGTTTTTGAGTGGCACAAACTGTTCCGAGAAGGTAGGGAAAGATTGGAAGACGACGACCGCTCCGGACGCCCTTCAAGACCAAAGAAAATGTGTAGCAAGTGAGAAATTTACGTGGAAGTCCTCACAAGACTGCGAAAACGCTTTGTTCGTGTCCTCCCAGCCATCAGCAACAATTGGCGGCTGCACCATGACAACGCGCCGAGCCACACAGTGTTTCGCGTAGTGGAGTATCTTGCCCAGCACAATCTGGCAACGCTGCCTCATCCCCCCTACAGCCCCGACTTGGCTCCGCCAGACTTTTTCTATTCCCGAGAATAAAATCGACGCTCAAGGAGAAGCATCATGGCTCGGTAGAGGTGGTTCAACAGGCCTTGACGAGGAAGCTAAACAGCATTTCGGTCCAGGCGTTCCTGGAGTCGTATGAAAACTGAAAACTCATTGGCAGCAGTGTGTAGATGCGGAAGGGTGCTACTTTGAACAATTCTAATCGTTTGTACTATTCTTATGAATATATTTTTTTAATGAGTCCTACTAATTTCAGAACAGACCCTGTACGTCTTCTTCTGCGGTTTTATATCCTTGTATTCTAACATAATAAATATAGACACAAATGTAATAAATTATTTGCACACAAAGAACAGTGTTTACTTCCATATTTAAAGACAATGTGAATACTAAAGTGGTTTTTAAAGCTGCATTGTTTGAATAAAATTAAAGTAACGTCATTTTCACTGACTTTTCATTTTACATACCAGTTTCAATCATGTTATCATTAATTATTGAGATGATACCTGGTGCGAAATGATATATATATATATATATAAAGCAACGTTAAAAACACCAGAACATAAATTTTCTACAGCATAGTAGTTTCGGTAACATTTAGAGTACCGTCCTCAGTGTTAAGAATGCTGGAAAGCTCATATATATAGGAAAGGATGCCGATTCAACCGAAAGGTTTACTGCCCAATAAGAAAACAGCAGATGACGGGTTACAGACAATAGGAAATAGCGTGGGGAAAGAAGCGAAGAAATTAAAAAAGGCCGAAAGAAATTAAGAAAAAGAAAGTTTTTGTGTAATGTTTTGAACAATCTGATAATGGAGGAATCGGGAATTCACAATTAACAATATTTTTATAATTTTTGAAAATGTGGAATGCTTTAAGAAAATTAAGTTCATGTATACAAACAAGTTAAGTTCATATCTCTAAATCTACCTCTATACATGAACTTAACTTTCTTAAAGCATTCCATATTTATAAAAATTATAAAAATATTGTTAATTGTGAATTCGCGATTCCTCCATTATCAGATTGTTGGAAACATTACATAAAAACCTCTTTTTCTTAATTTCTTTCGGCCTTTTTCAATTTCTTCGCATCCTTTCCCACGCTATTTTCTATTAGCTGTAACCCGTTATCTCCTGATTTCCTACTGCTCATTAAATCTTTCGGTGAATCCGCAATTTCCTGTTGGCTGTAACCCGTTATCTCCTGTTTTACTATTGGTCAATAAACCTTTCTGTTGAATCGGCATCTTTTCCTATATGTAAGAGCAAATTTTCAGCATTCATAGCACTGAGGACGGTACACTAAATGCTACCGAAACTAGTATGCTATAGAAAATTTAAGTTCTGGTGTTTTTAACGTTGTTTATTTACATCTCCAGGTTATTATTAACCTGGAAAAAACCTCGATAACTGATTCTAGGTATAAAAATAAACTTATAGTTTGCATCCAATAAAATCTTCCTAATCTGCCTTAATCGGATACACAGCCAAGTTTGATGTCAAATATTAGAAGTATTTGCAACAATATGGTTACAAATGTACCAGAGTTAGCAACAAAACGAAGTTAATTACACGCATTAAATAATGTCAAATTGCTGTTGACTTAATTATAGATCTTTTCCCAACAAAACTCTTTGAGGATGATAAAGTTAGTTATGCAAAATTAATAGTAATAAACTTTTTGGTGAATATTTGAACCGCAGATTTTTTTGCATTTCTATAATGAGCGTAAAAACACTGAGAAATAAAAAGGCTTGTTACTGTTTTTTTATATTACATTATTCTTCAGTCTGTTCCCTAAATAAATACTATAATGATAAATATAGTTAATTTTTCACTAAGCTTAGATGCTAGTGCTTTGCATCAGCCGAAATTGCTTTGTAATGATAGAAATTATATCTAATCTGAATTTCCTGTACTTTTTTTATCTACTTTTTTAACCTTATTTAGGCTAAAATGATATACCAACAAATATTGTTCCATTGACTAGCATTGCTATTTAAACTTTTATTTTTTCGTACGTTGCAGGTGTTGCTTAATTAGTGATAGTAAAATAAATGCAGATGAAAAATATATAATAATAAATCTTCTTTTGTCCGTTTGCTTCATAATGAAAAACCATTAATTTACAAATTTCGTGTAATTTTCTGCAATCGGATTTACCGTCCAGAGACCCCTTCAAATATAAAAGAAAGGGTCTAGCCTGATAAGCATAACGAAATGACCCCCAATGTCCGATGTTTGAAATAACATATGTGGTAATGAGAATTACCATGAGAATATAATATAGTGTGCTTTTAGTCTCTGACCTTCAACTGTTCTTGAGATAATCAGGAAAGTATGCGCCGGTGTCACTTTTTTTCAAATGCATTTTTCTCAAAAAGTATAAAAATAAAAACAACGCTAATTATTGAATAATATATTAGTTCATATTATATATTTTTTCACATTTTTGCGCAATTAATAACACAGAAATATAGACAAATATATTTTTTTAAAATTATTAATATAGTAATATTATAATTACACCAACCAAAAAATTACACAAAAATGCTCAAAGTATGTACTTTAACCAAAAAAATAATTCATTAAAATCTAAGATGCGCTTTTTGAGTAATAACAAAAATAATGCTAACACCTTGTTAAAATATTCCAAACTTTTCCTGTCTGTATTATCAGAAATACGCTGCAATCAATTAATTGGTCAATTTGCGATATTCTACGCGAGCAGGAGGCGCATTGCGACAAAATAAAATAAAGTTTCCATACATACCACTTCCTTATAGGCTTGTTTCGTATTTCTAAACATTCTGTTATTTTGGCGTACTGTGCATCCTTTTCGCATAATAATATCAAGAAATGGTATTTTGCCTGAAATGCCTAGCACGATTGTCATATAAGGAAAGGGCAGCTGACGTCACTGTTGGTTAAATTACTGTTGGATAGCAATAAAAACATGTTTATTATTTGACTTGTACGGTATAGATTTGATTGGCGATTTGATTGGTCTACTTTAAACAGGTCTATGATATGGTTGTTGTCTGGCGATTCCTGCTACGTCAAAAATGTAGTGGTAGATTGGTAACAGAAGTTTTTGTTGGAAAATATGTCCTTTCCTTAAAGAATAAGCATATACAGCTTCACACAGCACAATCGCGTGTACGTTTACTATATATTTCCCTAACAGTTATAACAATGACGGCATTCAAAAGTACTGCTGTGATTGTCCTAATGGTAACAGGACTGTTGGGTGTTGCTCCCATGTGGCAATTGCAATATATTACCTATCTTATGGAGGATATTTTTCACGAATAATACGCCCTGCTGAAATATTAACAAAAATCTTTTCGATTGATAATATTAATGTTGTGATAAATGAAAATAATGATGATGATGATTGAAATATTTTCGAAAATGCTATTTTTCTGAAATGTTCCATAATTATCTCCTTTAAAGTAAAACGTGAATTCTTAATCATAAATGATTAAAAATACACTGTTATATGAAACAATATTAGTTAATATTGTAAAGTTTAATCCATTGTTAAAAAAGAGCCTCTAAATATCGCTCCTTTAATAGAAAAGTGACACAACTTAAAAATCGTCATTTTTGAGATAGACAGCCTAAGCACTGATATTTTTATCTGGAAAAACGGCACAGTGGCAATTGTTCTATTATGTCGTCAGAGGGCATAAGTGTGACTATGCTTTTCCAACGTATTTACATTATTCTTTGTGACAAAGAGACAGTTTTGAGTTGTTATTGCTACTGGAATAACCGAAATAAATCTATTAACCTAAAAATAATGTATACTTAAGAATCTTTTATTAATGAACAAAAGATTGTTTAATTAAAAATTTATTAAACAGCTGTACTGAATTTTTTTATTTTTAAGTTAGGTCATTTTCTATTAATCGAGCGTCATATCTAAATTTATGGACTATTACGTATGTACTTGCAACCCGCTTATTGTATTTATTTTGCAGTAACAATAACACGCGCGTATTTGTACAAATTCAAACTGGAAACGATAGGAAAATTCTAACATGTTGTTAACATTATTTTTGTTATATCTCAAAAAGCGTATCTTTCGATTTCATCGAATTTTTTTTTTACTTAAAGTACATATCTTGAGCAATATTCTGTAATTTTTTGGTTTGTGTAAATATAATATTACTATATTACAATATTTAAAAAAATATTTTTGTTTACTTTTCTATGTTAAAAATTGTTCAAAAATATATAATATAAACTAACATATTTTTCAATAATTGGTGTTGGTTTAATTTTTTTAACTTTTATACTTTTTGAGAAAAATGCATTTGAAAAATAGTGGTGCCGGCTCAAAATTTCCCGATTATCTCAATGTTAGTTCAAAGTCAGGGACTAAAAATACACTATATTATATTCTCAAGGCAAGCTTTATTATCATACCTGTTATTTCAAACATCGACCGTGGGGGCCATTTTGCTATGCTTATCCTGCTATGTTATGCTTATCCCTTTGCAATAATATAGTAAGTACGCCAACTGTAATGGACACCCCACAAAAAGTAATAAATATAATTGTTTTTATGACTATATTCAGTACCAGAATTAAATGAAAGTATACTAATGAGACAAAATAGCTATTTTCAAATAAATTTAGCAATTGCTTTAGTTTGAGCTTCATAGTATGTATTCAGCTATAAGTACACAAAATTTTGTGTTTGTGAGTTATATAGTTTCTTAGAACCGGCTCTGTTACGGACAGACAACATAGCGGGACGAATGGGGTTTCGCGAGATGAACGAAACCCTAAAAACTGAAAAAAAGGTTTTGGAATAGTTTTTGTTTCTTCCATTAATTCGTACAATTCCCACTATTTTTAACATTTAAACTCCTGAAAATACTTGATATATTATTTGTAGTAATTGGTATTACAAATATAAAAGAAATGATATTGCGGATTGAATGTTTTAAATAATAAATAAAATAATTTCAAATAAAACTATAGAACTGCAGTTTGAAGCCGCTGATCTGCAGATTTACTAGTTTCATTGCTTCTTTAAATTTAATTGATATTGCATTTTTTTTTTTTGTTTTTCGTCTGAGTACATTGCTAAAAATGCAATTTCAGTAATATTCATAATGCATAAAATCTTTGGATTTAACTGAAAACCCAAGTAATCAAATTTAATTTGTAAACTGCACTTACCAGTATGTAATAACATCAAAATTTTATAAATAGCTGCTTTTAATTAATAAGCAAATATTTAAGACAGAAAATAAGAAATTTTTAACAACTTTCTGCAACTTAATTGTTTTTTTTTAAGAGAAAGGGATTGAGCTCCTCTTTTCTCTATGCCTAAACAATATTCAAACTAAACAATATTCTCTGCTTCCTGATTTGTTTTATTAATTGCCAGATTATAAAATATGCAAGGCAGAGTTATAAAAAAATAATTTTATTAAAATATTGAAAATTTTATTAACCACACAAAATTAATTAAAAGCAGCTAGTTATAAAAATTTTGATGTTATTACATACAGGTAAGTGCAGTTTACAAATTAAATTTGATTACTTGGGTTTTCAGTTAAATCAAAAGATTTTATGTATTATGAATATTAATGAAATTGCATTTTTAGCAGTGTCTACATAGGATGTCCATTAGACGAAATTGACTAATTAAGCATTTCAGTAATGGCACGTGTCTTAAAACCTTAAACATAAATGACATTTTGTAAATGGCCATTAATATATAAAATTCAAAGTTTTCTATTGCTAACAAAAACATGAAAATTTTGCAAGAAAATAAAAAATAAGTAAATTTATTAAATGAAGCTCTCTTAGCATGTTCATTAAGATTTTCACTGAAAAACAGTGGAACTTCGAAATACTATTTTCTGCTTCCGGATAGGTTTGATTAGAAGTGTCAACAATAACCCATATTATAAAACATACAAGGGGAAGCTATAAAAGAAAGTAATAAACGATAAATTTTTATTGGTTATTGTTTTATAAACTAAAAACATTGAAGTGTGGCCATTACTGGACGGGTATCCAATACTTGGCGCATCTACCCTATGTACTAAAATATTGAAGTAGAGTGCAAGCTTAAAAGCGGCTTATTACAAGCCCCAATCAGAAGTTTCACTTAATATGTAGCGCACAGATTTGCAATTGGAAGATAAACAGTGAAAGTATCTTTAAGAAGTGACAAATCAAATTTCACATGGTTCAAATCTGATGGTCGAGTATTGGTTTGGAAACAGTTTAGAGAACACCTTTTACTAAAGTGAGTAATACCAACGGTATATTTCGGCGGTGGTGAAAGAAATTTTAGTTTATAGCGTTTCCTGCTGATATAGTCTTGGACCACTGATTGTTCCTACAACCATACCGGAATAAATACATTGACATTCTGGATAATAAAACTTTTTTACTTAGTGGCTGTACTACGGAACTCACAGTTGTCTTTTAAAAGATGACATTGTGCCGTACCACACAAATTCAATTCTCATATAGTGGTACGAAGACGTGTGCAAAACGGTTTTTTAACTTCACTGAGATTGCCTGTCTTAAGTAAATAGAGAATTTGTGAGATAACAAAGGCGAAATTCCAACAAGTGCTCCGCTTGATATAATCCAGAAATTGCTGAAAAGGTTTCTTTCACGGATACTTACTATAATCCAGTCCAAAAGCGAATTTGCTCTTAACTAGACTAATAAGGGGAACCCTGAATGTGATTCTGTGACATGTGCCTGGATAAAATTTTGATAGGTGGTGTTTTTAGCGACAAAGTCCCATTTATTTCACTATGGACTTTTCTGGTGTTATCAAATAATCCTAGTTCATTTTGGACGACTGACAAAAACCAGTAGCTAGTTGAAATGAACAACGCTAGTGGCAATGACCTGCGTTTTGCCTTTCGTTTTCATTGCTCCCTCATCACTTCTCAATATTGAATTATTTAAAAAAATTCAGCATCTATTAAGGAGAAAAAAAGGTATTTTCAGATGAAATTTGTTTGAAAACTTTTAGTCAATTTAGTGATTTTTTGACTTTAAAATAATTTTCCTGCATGATTTTTTTTTAAATCTATATGAACAATGAGCATTTATTGCAACCATAATATAAAGGTAGTAGTGGCAGCGTTACCAGAATTCATTACCTAGTGTAAATTAAAAAGAAAAAAATAGCAGTACCACACTGTGGCTTTAAACAAAAAACTAAAATATGTTAACATAAAGACAGTTTTTCATTTTATTTTGAAGACAAAATTAATATCATGTTAAGTTAAATTGATTAAAATATACATTGCATTAGAATACGCTATTATTATTTATTTATTTATATAATTAAATCTAATTTTTCATTAACATTCATTAAATGTATTAAACAAAACTAAAAATTTTAAATTAAAATTAAATTTTATAATTTGATTTTTTATTTTCTTGAATAACCAAAAGAGTAATCAAAATTGTAAACACTTGTATCAATGTTTTTGTAGTTTAATGGCAATTATTTTTATACATATTTTAATCCTTCAGAAAAATAAAAATACAGTTTTAATATTCATAAAAGTAAATCTAAAACCGCATCAAGATATTATGGTGATAAATTATTTTATGTTCATTACTTGATCATGAAAATAAACAACTCATATAATGAATTTAAATAATTTTCTTTCCAGAATAGTTTTCTACTTATAGTTCTAAATATTTATTCGTTAATTATTGTAGTGGAAATATTCCTAATTCGTGGTAAAGGCGAATAAAACTCGTGATTGTGCGAATCCTTAGGATTACTGTTTAATTCCACAACTGACATAGCATTATTGCTTTAATGTAGACTACTGAGAACGACGTTCCATTATCTGATTAATAACATGATGGGTTTATCTGTAGAGGACATAATGTTTGAAATTGAATTTTCATTTTCAGATATTCCCTCACTGTGCTAATCTAAACAGAATCTATGTCTTTACGTCATTCAGTTTTGATGTTGGAGAATCTTGTTAGAAATTTATAGTTTAATGTTAACGCATTCTGAGAAAATGTAATAAAAGTTCCACTCTGTTATTAGAAACGTGAAGATATCAAATTTAATGTTCATTTAAGATTATTTTATGTTCAATAATTACGTGTATTTAATTTGTGATGCAATTAGCTGAATAACAAAAGTGCAATTTATCAATAGAACATATATTAATGTGACTATTTTAAAGAACGCAGATACATTGTAATGAAACGCTAATTTTTTAAGTATAAATTTAATGAAAAAAAACATTTATTAGTGCCATATTTTAGTTTTATCTATTTATTTATTATTAGTGAAGATTACTAAAATTCCATTTCCATTTCTAAGTATTGTTATTTATGCCTAAACTGCCCTTTGTATACTATATTTTAATGATCTTTTTTAAACCGTCACTACTCTTTGAGTATAACTAAGCAGAGGGAGTAGTAGTGTATGCATGTATACAAGTTTAATTCCCCATTAGTTTTCATGAGACATACTTTGTTATAAAACGTTTCGTTACAATGTTGCAATAAATTAGAAAGGCGTGTGCATTTTTTTTCAATTTTAATATTATTCATCAGAAACACTTTTAAAAATATGTAATTTTATTAAATTCTCTAAAGACATTTTTTCAAATTGTTACCTTTTGGTAAACATGTCAAAATTTACTATTCTTTATCACTGAATCGCAAATCACATTATTTTTGTATTTCTCTCAAGGATTTTATGAAAGTTTGAGCCAATAAATATACTTCTCCTAATATCTTTCGTTTCTTTCAATATCATTTAACATAAAAGAAAACCTCTTTTTGTGCAATACTTTTCAGATTAAACGCATGTAAAGCAATTGTTATTATCATCGCTGAAACTGTTAGAAAGATAAATTTATTGCTTGGGGAAATATATAGCGAGAAATTATCAAGGTTTATAGACATGGAAGAATATGAATTATTAGCTGGCTCCAACAGATTATCTTTGCATTACTATGAATGATTCGACACTAATGGATTTAAGTGGTCTGGATTCCATTATCCAATTTGCAACCATACTGCTTAATCTGCTAGTCGGTGACATCTATACTCTGATTTATGGGCCATATTCGGCAATATGAAAGGAACGAAAAGAATTATCATAAGTGTATTTGACATTTAGTGAGCTAGTCCATATGACGTATATTTAATGATTCTCAGTGTGAATTAAATTTACACATACAGAAATACATTACCTTATCAAAATTAAATGTAAAGAAAAATTGAGAAATAATTTTTGCGTGTAATTTAATACATATTTATAATTCACATAAGTTACAAAATAAATGTGATTTTTCTGTTCTAGTATTAAAAAGACAACAATAAAAAAAAACGTATTTGAGACATTCCGAGTCTCCCAATAAATGCACCGTGATCCAAATGTGACTAAAATATGAAAGCATCGTGCCCAATGTGACACTTACTATTCACATTGCCGTTAAATGACGTGGAAACGGAATCACTGTGACATCACTGCAAAGTTGATAAGTCCCATTTCGTGACGTATAGCTAAATGCAGCATAGCTTGAAATTTGTATCATTTTTTTTAAATATCTTCGCTAGTGTAACCTTTTAAACGATAAATAAACAGTTTGTGAATGAAAAAGCTTAGTGTTTTTATTTTTTGTATTTTATTATATTATTTACATATTACATAAATTACTTGAAACACATTGTGTGTGATCTTACCTAAATTACTTGTTAGCATATATTATTTACAGAGTGTTCCTTTTATATAAATTACTTTTATTATATTGAATATCTTAGAGGTGCAAATGACTCGAAAAGAGATCACAGTAACTTATCTTCTTACACAGGTAAAGATGAGTCATTTGCGACTTGAATTATTTTCACTTGTGACTTGACTATGTCCTTATTTGTGACGACAGATGTGCAAAATACCCAAATTTATTTTCACAAAGATTTCACAGTGGATTCCCAAAGAGTGAGACCACCTGAGAGTTGTAATGAGATGAATTGAAAGTATCACATTTTGCTTTGACCACCGTTGAGAATGAGACACTTGTGGACATTTGGGACATCACATCAACTGACCGTGCTATTCAGCCTGCGTTTCCCTCTTTTTTCTATGCTCCTGCTTTTTATATGATATTTCTCTTGATTTTCGCATGCATTTTTACAGATTTTTTTTTTTAATTCACAAATGTGCTGTCACTGCAAACTCAAATGTGGTCTGTACTTAAATATGCTGTAATTTATTAAAGACATTCCAAGCATACACAATTTAGCAGGTGACTCCTGCTTTTCTCTTACATTTTCCATGCATTTTTACCTATTTCTCCTGATTTTCTGATCATTTTTACGTGTTCTGTTATTTCCTCCGGAAATGAATTATCACTAGCCGATAAAACTTGCAGGAGAAGATTACTTTTTCGCTCTATTATTGAGCAGCGATATTTGCATGTTTTATATTTATTCATTTATTTCATTCAAGTTTTTCCTCCCGAATTTGCTTGCGTGGAAAGTAGTTTGTAAAAATTTTTTAATAATATTGTGCAAAAGATGTGAAATAAAGAAAAATTCACATTATAATGAAAGTTTTAATGTTTATATTAAAGCCATGTTTTAAAATTTTATGTAATAGCTTTTCAAAAATTATATGCTACAATATGTGTACCAGTGGGGTGAAAGGCACAGAAAATGGTGTCATTATTTTAAAATTGTAGTAAACTTTTCTTTTTATTTATAGCCACTAGCTTGGAAATGTCAACGCGTGAGTAAAGTGGTCTCTTAATTGGCTTAGAGATTGTGGTTTGTGTTGGTACAGAAGCAGCTTCAAGTACAGACCGTTTCACAAATAACCTCGTACCTACAATGCCAGAGAACACTTTATTCCCTCAAAAAAAATCTACATGTATTTTTACCAATGATGTACAATTATTTTCAAATCTCTATAAATTTAATAGAGTATCGTATCTTCTCTCTCAGTGTGTGTGTGTGGAGTGATGCCAATATCTTTACACAATATCTTGTAGTTTAATCTGACTTCCACACAAGAAAAACAAATGAGATGTCCCTTTCATGTAGGTTTGCATATGTCAAAAAGAAACAACTGGATAACAATGGAAATCCGCCGGATAATCATTAAATGTGTTAATGCAGTTAAAAAAAAAAAACATATATATGAAAAAATAACATTTCTATTTTGTCAGTGACATTTGACTAGATTTTTTCATTTTCATAGAATGATGATTACTGTTTAATAGACTTTTAATTTAGTTTTTTTTTGTCAACAATATTAAAAGAAATAAATTCACCGAGGTGATTTAATCTGCCGCCTGCCTACTATATGCACTTTCCATCGTCAGGCTATGGTCTGCTGCGAATGTCTAATTTTAAAATTGCTTTTGCTTGGGAGCAGCTTTTGTTTGTTTTTTAAAGAGATAACATCTACTAGTGAACTAACTATGCTAACAACCTACTGGGCAGTAGCCTCACTTAGTTGAATTTTCTGTTCGACCCTCGTTTTAAAATAATTCTACAGCAACCAGGCTAAACGAAACAAAAAAAAATACATCATTATGCTAAAAAAACATGTTAAACATACGTCTTTATAACATCTTTGGAATAATAAAATATTTATTATGCTTAAATTTTATTTATTAAGTCAGAATGAACTCAATTAAGCATTCGAAATGTATCCCATACTTAAAAAAATATTGAAACAAAATATCCTGTAAGATGTATATTTGGACTAGACAAATTTACATATTTAAAAGATCGATGCAAATGTATAACTTAATACACCGACTATTAACTATATTAAAAGCTATTAATAAGATTTTCTATCTTTGTACCAGAGTGGAATGTTTATATTTTAAAAGTTTTATTCGAGTAATTTTTTAATCACTTCATAACATATTTCATTGCAAGAGTCCTTATCGGTTTAAAACATATTTCCTCGCTTCCAGCCGTAAACCGTTTAAAATTTAACTAGCGATTAAGCGGAACAATTTGAAGCAAGTGCATATCATAAAATTTCATTAAGTTGCATCAGCTTATGTTCTAAAAGTTTATGTTGAAATTTTCGTAAATCTCGCCCGCTCTAAATTGTTATTCCCGGAAATAAAGTTTAATGCCTCAGGCCATTAAGTGAACTGAACTACCTGTGACGAAAATTCCAAACAAAATGCAGATTCAGCTTCTCTAAAAAACGTAATGAAGTGATAAACAATAAATAAGTTTTAAAATGTATCTGGAGTCATATTTATTTTAAATTAAGTAAAGAGATTTTTTATAGGTGTTATTTTCCAGCCTTAAAAAAAATAGTTTTAGTGGTGCGTAAATTTATTCTCACATGTCTTCGAAGGATTAAAATGTTATTAGATTTTCACTCTTTTTATAGCATTTAAAAAAAAAATAAACTCTGTAAATACTTCGTTTTGTTACCGGATTATTTTTTTCTCATTTTTAATTACATAATAAAAAGTGGAAATTTTGTAAAACATACATGTTTTCTCTATAGTATATTTTAAAGCTACTTGAAATACATAAACATAAAATTTGAAGAAATATGTAAAAGAAAACAAAAATACACAGGAATCTAAAAAATGAACAAATTCATATTTAATAAATAAATATATTGATTAAAATTGTTAAATACCTTAAATTATCATATGCAATTCTCCACAAATTTGAAATCTATAGAATGGAGAATTGAATGGACGTGAGAATAATTGGGCTGAAATAAAAAAAAGTCCTTCCGGCCTGTACCGGGAGGAAAAGGTAGCTTTCCTATATCTTCGTTTTAAAATTTTAGCTAATGTTACACGAAAACAGCAAGTTAAAATGCAAACAAACGTTTACAAAAGATTCGTTAATACTGAATTTGAATAAGAAATTCGCCAAATTATTGAGCAATAGCCAAATTGGCTTCATTTATGAAGACTTATTTTGGTAGCCAAATTTGGCGATATTTCGCCAAATGTCGCCAATTTTGGCGCTAACGGATATGAATATATAGTTTTATGCGTATGATTGGGAAAATTATTACAACAATGAAAGAAAATAATTTGCGAGTAATCGCGTTAATGTGCTGTTTTGTTTCAAAATGTCTGCCACCCTAGAATTTCAAACTGCTCTATCTCAGCCATTTTTTAAGATAGAGGTAAACCAAAAAATGCTCTGGAATCCTTGCATCAAGGCCTAAAACGTAATTAAAAAATAAATTTGAATTTTTAATTTTTTTGTATATTTATTTTAGTTTTAAATTTTTAAATGGCTGCCATCTTGAAACAAAATGGCAGACCAAGCTGGCCAACGAACTCGGTCGAGACATTGGTTAGCTTAATACACACAATTAGTTTCATCAAAATTGATTTATAAATACGAGCGTTATCGTATGACATAGATATGACATAGATGTATATCGTATGACATAGATGTCAGATATATATATATATGGATATACCTATATATATAAAACAACATTTGAACGGAGGGTGGTTTTGGGGTCTGAAGGTCATGATCGGTGAAAATATATAGAAATTTTCCGGAATTGCTTTCCTCCGAACGGCTGCAATAGGTAGCTTTATACTTTTTTGTATTGAAAGCTACCTAATAAAGAGTAATCTGATCTGTGGTTCTGTTTCAGATCCCTTTCCTAGCTAACTGAAAATCTAAAAAAAAGTTCTAGAAAAATATTAGAATAATCAAACTCTTTTCAAATCCAATATACCCTCAATCAAATCAATCCCTCCAAATCAAATAAGCTCCGTTTCAGATCCCTTCCCTAGCTAACTAAAAATCTATAAAAAAAAAAGCTCTAGAAATGTATTAGAATAATCAAATAAACTTCATTCAAATCAAATAAACCTTCAATCAAATCAATCCCTTCAAATTAAATAAACTCCATTTAATAAGTTTCAGAGGCGAGCTAGATGCGAAGGAGGATATATTAATTGTGTATAATAATATGTTGGGAAACATTGATAGCTATTCAGATTATCAATCCAAAGAAATGATCCGTAAATATGGCAGTTATGAAAGCAATACTCGATGTAAAGTAATAAAATCGGAGCATTTGTCTAGAAGTAGTTGGAATATTGCTACATTACAAGTAAAATATCATGTTGTAAATCAAATGAACCTCATTTACCGACTTAAATAGACTGACGTAATCCTCCAAAAACCATGCACTGTTTATGGTAAGACATAACAGGTATAATTTATTAAAATATTTTGCAAACTAACCTCACTATGAATAAAAAAAATTGTCTTTGTAGATAAGAATTTTGAAAGAACTCTATGTATTGCTGGAACTATACAGCCGAGTGATTAGCATAGTGGCCACAAAATGAGAGCTAGATGTTCGCGGGTACCATAAAGCAGGGTCTGGGCGTGGTAACTGTGCAAGGCCTTCAGTCAAATCAATCTCTTCAAATCAAATAAACTCCATTTAATGAGTTTCAGAGGCGAGCTGGATGCCGAGGATATAGTTATATTAATTGTGTATAATAATATTATAAATTAATAATTTGTTGGGAAACCCTAATAGCTATTCAGATTATCAATCCAAAGAAATGATCCGTAAATATGGCAGTTATAAAAGCAATACTCGATGTAAAGCAATAAAATCGAAGCATTTGTCTAGAAGTAGTTGGAATGTTGCTACTTTACAAGTAAAATATCATGTTGTAAATCAAATGAACCTCATGTACTGACTTAAATAGACGGACATAATCCTCCAAAAACCATGCACTGTTTATGGTAAGACCAAATAGGTATAATTTGTTAAAATATTTTGCAAACTAACCTCACTATGAATTTAAAAAAAATTGTCTTTGTAGATAAGAATTTTGAAAGAACTCTATGTATTGCTGGAACTATACAGCCGAGTGATTAGCATAGTGGCCACAAAATGAGAGCTAGATGTTCGCGGGTACCATAATAGCAGAGTCTGGGCATGGTAACTGTGCAAGGCCTTCAGTCAAATCAATCTCTTCAAATCAAATAAACTCCATTTAATGAGTTTCAGAGGCGAGCTGGATGCCAAGGAGGATATAGTGATATTAATTGTGTATAATAATATTATAAATTAATAATTTGTTGGGAAACCCTAATAGCTATTCAGATTATCAAACCAAAGAAATGATCCGTAAATATGGCAGTTATAAAAGCAATACTCGATGTAAAGCAATAAAATCGAAGCATTTGTCTAGAAGTAGTTGGAATATTGCTACATTACAAGTAAAATATCATGTTGTAAATCAAATGAACCTCATTTACTGACTTAAATAGACTGACGTAATCCTCCAAAAACCATGCACTGTTTATGGTAAGACCAAATAGGTATAATTTATTAAAATATTTTGCAAACTAACCTCACTATGAATTAAAAAAATGTCTTTGTAGATAAGAATTTTGAAAGAACTCGATGTATTGTTGGAACTATTCAGCCCAGTGATTAGCATAGTGGCCACAAAATGAGATCTAGATGTTCGCGGGTACCATAATAGCATCGTCTCGGCGTGGTGACTGTGCAAAACCTTCAGTCAAATCAATCCCTTCAAATCAAATAAACTCCATTTAATGAGTTTCAGAGGCGAGCTGGATGCCAAGGAGGATATAGTTATATTAATTGTGTATAATAATATTATAAATTAATAATTTGTTGGGAAAAACTAATAGCTATTCAGATTATCAATCCAAAGAAATGATCATTAAATATGGCAGTTATAAAAGCAATACTCGATGCAAAGCAATAAAATCGGACCATTTGTCTAGAAGTAGTTGGAATATTGTTACTTTACAAGTAAAAGATCATGTTGTAAATAAAATGAACCTCATTTACTGACTTAAATAGACTGACGCCATCCTCCAAAAACCATGCACTGTTTATGGTAAGACCAAACAGGTATAATTTATTAAAATATTTTGCAAACTAACCTCACTATAAATTAAAAAAATTTGTCTTTGTAGATCAGAATTTTGAAAGAACTTGATGCATTGCTTCGAAAAAACCAAAACTATTCAGCCCAGTGATTAGCATAGTGACCACAAAATGAGAGCTAAATTTTCGTGGGTACCATAATAACACGGTTTCGGCATGGTGACTGTGCAAGGCTTTCAGAGTTTTCCTTGTAAGAGAACGTTAACTCGGATGACTTTCCCTTCAAAAGGCATTTTTGAAGGCATTTCTCTTATAGCAATATGTTCAAAATTAACCGGTCCTTAACAAATGTTCTGCCTTGCTCTTCCAGAAGACCAATTATCCAGATACTATATTTCACTAAGAAAATAAAATGCTCCACTTTTCAATGGACATTCGATTGAGGTTTTTTTTATTATTGTCGAGGTATTTTAGTTCGACCGAAATATTTAATTAAGTTGTGTTATCAGAATTCGGACTCTTTCAATCAATTGAAATTTCTAAATGGCCTAGAGTTTATTTATTTTTAAGCTGTTATGCAGCAGCTCTTCTTCGAAATACTTTTAGTATATAAATGAAAAATAAAACTTAAATTGAATAAATAGTGGAAAAACACCCACAATACAGTATAGAATAAAATTTTCTTTCACACAAGAGTTGAATAACCTTTTGAAAATGAATTTCAAGTCAAGATATTTTAATCTCATTCCTAATATATAGTCATGTTTAAAATTCCAAGTAGCTTAACAAAGACATCTGTTTCGAGATTTTGCTTTCGATACATTTTAAACAAGGCAAACGTATTAGTTTTGATATTATTCCTGTGTTTACAACCTTTCCTCGAAACAGTAAGTTTCATTTTATCGCAGAAGCAGAATTTTATTTAATAAATAAAAATTAAAAACATTTTCCATTCTTCAAAACAATAAGCCAAATAAAATCTTTATGAAATTTGAAACAACTGATTCAACAAAATCAATCGACAAAAAGAATCAAAATATAAAACGCAGATATCTGAAAAATCAATAAAAATGCATTGCCAAATATTTTTCCTTCAAAACCAAATTAAATGCTGTTCGTAAAATTTTTTATCTCTGCTATATATTGAAATATTTATACTCCAGAAGTTTTATTCGGGCAAAATTTTTAAAATCTTTTTTCATAACGCATTTTTCTGGAAAAGTCTTATCGGTTTAAAACATATTTCTTCGCTTCGAGCCGTAAATCGTCTGAAATTTAACTGGCGATTAAGCGAAACAATTTCAAGCAAGTGTATGTAATAAAATTTCATTAAGCTGCATTAGTTTATATACTGAAAGTTTATGCTGAAATATTTGTACATTTTTTCTTTCCTAAAAACTGTTATAACTGGAAATAAAATTTAATGTCTTTAGCTGTTTAGAGAAATGAATTATTTGTAACTAAAACTCCATGGAACATGTATATTCTCCTGCCAACCGCTTCTCTCTCGGCCAAAAATATAAATATTAAATTAATCCACGAAACTTCATATTTAGTTAAAATGAAATTCTGAATTTTCTCCACCATGCTAATTTGCATGATTTAAGCAGAAACTAATTTTAATATTTAATAATTTGAAAAATGCTGTAAACAATAAAAATAACTTAAAAATTTTAACTAATAATTTTAATCCAAAATGTAATTCATTAAATATGCATTGTCATCGACAATGAACCTGTATGCCAAATTTGAAAAAAAAGAAAAATGGTTAGTTTTCTGTCATTTCAATCAAAAACGTAAAAGGGAATTTAGATTCTTCCCCTGAATTTCCATTGCCTTAAAAAAAAAATTGAATACGCATTCTTATTGACATTGACCTTGTATACATGATTTGAGAAAAATCTTTTCGTTAGATATGAGATTTCAATCAAAGACGCTAAAGAATGTTTTTCAATGTCATTTCAATCAAAAACGTAAAAGGGAATTTAGATCCTTCCCCTGAATTTCCATTGCCTTAAAAATAATTGAATACGCATTCTTATTGATAATGACCTTGTATACTTGATTTGAGAAAAATCTTTTCGTTAGATATGAGATTTCAATCAAAGACGCTAAAGAATGTTTTTCAATGTCATTTCAATCAAAAACTTAAAAGGGAATTTAGATCCTTCCCCTGAATTTCCATTGCCTTAAAAATAATTGAATACGCATTCTTATTGACAATGATCTTGTATACATGATTTGAGAAAAATCCTTTCGTTAGCTATGAGATTTCAATCAAAGACGCAAAAGAATGTTTTTGCCCATGGAGCCTGCACCATGCAAAGAACGATCCTAAAACTATATGAATATTATATTGTCATCGACGATGAACTTTTGGGGAAAGTTGGAGCAAAATTGGTTCTTCAGATAAATGATATTCAATCGAAACACAAACATAACATTTTTACTCATAAAGTCAGCTTCGGCAGCCAACGAAGAGACAGGCTTCCGATCTTGGTGTTTTTAGGGACGCTCGTAATTATATAAATACGTAGCGCGCCCATAGTCGTTGTCTGGTCCGTCCGTTCGCATATAACAGCGCAAAAACTATCCAACCGAATGGGTTAAAATTTAATATATATAATCGATGCAAAATTTTGTCTAGTCATTTCAAATTTTATGAAAATTGAATCAAAACTTAAAAATATATTAATAAACATTTTCTTTATTCTATTAAAAGCTATCGTACGTAATCTGTATAATAAATGCGCAAGTCGTGTGACTGAGGAAAACAAATACGTGCTGACCACTTCGCTTATGATATGCTAAGCGGTCATTTTTACTCAAATTTATTTTTTCGAATAAAAATCAATAAAAGTTACATATTTAAAAAGTTCTTTAAAAAATTGTA
This sequence comes from Maratus michaelseni, assembly GCA_963931845.1. NCBI lineage: Eukaryota > Metazoa > Arthropoda > Arachnida > Araneae > Salticidae > Maratus > Maratus michaelseni. Next base: position 139,469,373 of record OZ007587.1, on the reverse strand, counting down.
GGTTTGAGAGATGAGTTATATTCAAATGTGTATAGATTCTGAGATAATTTTAGTTGAAATTAGGTTGACAGGGACCAAAATCTCACTTCACTAAAGAAAACAAACACAGTAGATTCGTTCATCGTGAGTCATAACATATTAAATCATGAAGGTAAATTATTGGCAAAGCAAGTTCTCGATCATAAATTTTGCAGCGCTGTCTGGTGTAAAAAAAAAAAATCGCGCCTGTAAGCGTGGCATATGTAATAAGAGGAAAGCATGTTCGATTCACCGAAAACTGCGGAAAAAGCGTAGATGGATTCAGTACAAACCCTGAAACAAAATTCTCATTGGATCAGCGTGATACATCTACACATGCGCTGATTGGATCAGCGTGTAAGAATAGATTTTAAAATCTCTGAATTAGCGATCGTGTTGCAACTGACAAGCAAACGGACATGAAGCATAAATGCCTAAGCGAGTTAATACGTTAGTTAGCTTTAAATGTACTTATTTTATTACGGAAATTAATCATATCATAATAACAGACAATATAATTCATTTCACTAAAATAAAGATCTCCAAATCTGAATATTTACAAAACTAGTTATAGTACGAACGCACCTCATTTGTCACGTTTGGCGTACAATTTTCAACTTGTTTCAATTTACTTTGCTTACATGTCAGATAGAAAATTGGTAGAAAGCAGTTTATCTTGATCATATGGCAGTCAAGTATTGGAAATATCGCGGCTTGTCTCTTTTGTTGACTGCAAGCCTGCCCGTTTTAGCATATGGCCCTGAAACTACATAAATACATCATTGTCACCGTCGAAAACAAGGTGACAATGAAGTATTGTAGGTATAATAAAAATAATACGCATTTAATACAAAATTTAATGCACTGAATATGCATTGTCATCGACAATATACTAGTGTGCAAAATTTGTTCATTAGACATGTGATTTTCAATCAAAAACATTGTTCTCCATGGAACCTGCTTCACAGCAAACGAAAGATACGGCCTCTGTTGTCCACTGATGTCGGGTGTTTTTCAGCCTATTTTGATTACGTCTCAGTTAAACAATTGGTGGAAACCAGCCTGTCTTGATCACAAGACAGCCAAGAGTATTGGAAATATAGTGGCTTGTCTCTTTCGTTAACTGCGATCTTGTCCTTGCTGCCATACGGTCATGAAACTACATGAACATTCTTAATATTAAACAAAGCATATTAAAATCGCACAAAAAATTATCAAAATAATTTTATTTTAAGATTTCAATTTTACTTTACTTACCATTCAAAATAAAATCTTTGGTTTGACCGTTAACGTATAATCGATTGTGCATTAGTCAAAATATAGAAATAATGCTGCTATAAAATATATGAAGCAGCAAATTCAAAGAAATATATATATTACATATCCGATGTGCTGTCTGAAAATGCAAAGGCATATGTGTTTTTTGCAACATTGATTCGAATTTAAGTTTGTAAAATTCAACTGTAGAAATACTGATAAATCTGTAAAGTATATATTTTTTTTTCTTTTGTCTTTATAAATAATAAACTGTAATTTCACTCAGTGTGTCCCAAATCCGGAACCTTATGTTTTTTTTGTGGGGACACTCGAATACCATAGTTTACAAGAAGCTACACAATTTCATCGAAGTGCTGAAGCAGAAAATTACGAAGGCCTGTAGCAACATCGCTTCAGCCACATTTAAGGCAACCAGGAATGAATTTCTGCAGCTGATCTATTACTGCCAAGTAGTGGATGGTACTCAATTCCAGCATCTTTTGGGTTAAGTTGGGTTAGATTTTCTAAAAAATCATGAAATTGTGAGATAAAACCTTAAATAGCTAGAACTTTCTTAAGCCTCCCAGGACAATTTTTAATGTAATTGTTTGTGTGGAAGAAACCTGTCTAACGATATGCCACAAGAACCCCATTCCTATTTGAAATTTTAAAGTTGACCCTCCCCTTTCTAAGCTGTCGCCCGTGCTGCCCAGGCCTAATTTTATTAGGCGTCCGCCTTGATTTCCTTGAAAACTTTTTTCAATGTTTTCCAAAATTTTAACGCATTTCCGAGAAGTGTGTATGATGTGACTTTTGGCAGACTCTGTATTACTGAAAAGTATTGTATGGAGTGTCGTAACTTTATCTTTTATGGAACGTTGAACATATCAACTGAAATATATTAGATTTGGAATTCACTATTAAATAAATGGATTTAAATCATGGATGAAAGAGTGGATACCACCGGCAGAACAACAAAAATAACGTTATATCTATTGATATAACGTTAATCATATACGATCTAATTAACGTATTTATATGAGGTTTGCGACATAAAATTTTTTAAGTTTAAAATAATAAAAATGCTTATGGAATGACGTTTCTCTAAAATGCTTTCGAGTTTTTTATGTCGCGGATTACCTAAACCATCTATGCTCACACGAGTTTAGGTAATTTCCGTTAAGAAGATATCTCGTCAACACAGAATTTTCGAAAGTTTAAATATGAGTAAGAAACAGTAATTTACCTGCAATGTTTAGATAAGCTACGATAATCTTCACAAATTCACCTCGGATTTTACATTCTTGCCAAAGCCCATCCTCACAAGGGTACGATTTCATTCATTTTAAATTGATTTCAAAAATATGAAAAAAATATCTCAATAAATAAATAAATAATATATGTAAAATGGGTTGGGTTGATTTATGACGGCCAATTATCAACACGAAGGATATAGGCCCTAGGGGGGAGTGCCCTCCGTAGGGGTCTTTTTAAGGGATCCTAACCCGTATTTACGCAAGGTTCGAAGAAAACCACGGAAAACTCCGAACGGTTAGGTCGACGAGCGCGACAGGGGTTTGAACCCAGCACCTCCCGTCTACCAGCTTCGAGAGCAGAACCTCTCAGCCACTGGTGGGGCATATGTAAAATGGATATTTACCCTAGATATCATTCTTAGAAAAAATGAAGTATCTCTGAAAAATGATTAAAGTTCACTGCTTGAACTATATTTATGAGATCATTTATTATGTCTCAATATATAATGGAAAATCCCACTCGAGTCAATGGAAGCAAGATCATTAAATAAATGAACTGATTGAGAATTTAAAAGATAAGATATAGAATACAAAATACAATCTCGTTTTATGATTTTTTATAATTATCCGATTTAGATAAGTACACTAAATAAACAACAAACTCAGAACAAACTACAGTATGCATTTAATTAGATGTATATAACGTTATATAAAATGAATTTTTTTATGTGTGTACTTTTTATGAAAATTCTTTAGATTTTCTCTTTTAGTATAGCAAATTCTGAAAAAATACTCTTTTATGACAATGTTTAATTATTTTCTAATACTTTATAAGTTTTAATTTTATGTGCATCACATTTTCCATCAAAAGCTGTTATAGTCACATTTTAATAACAAGCAGAAATCGTAATTATATAATTTGTCCTTAAATTACTATGACAAAGTCGCACTCGCCTTTCAGCCTAATAGATTATATCGCTAAAACATCTAAAAATATTTTGTAAAATAAGACACAACATAAAAAGAGCATTTTTACTTGCTTGTTTTTCATTACGTATTTTACAATGATATTATCTGATATATGTATAAACAAAATCAAAAGAAACAAAAATGTTTTTTCTGTTTAATATTACGTTAAATGCATTCATATAAAACACAAGTATTAATATGAAGAAATGCTTTTTTTCTTCATATGAATAAAAGTTTTAAATATAAATGATTTTTTTTTTCTTTAATTCTAAATACTCAGAATAACAAATAAAATACTCGAGGAACATTTTTGCGGCCATAATATATAGAAACGGGTCAGGTTCGTGCCTTAATTGTAATCACTTTTTGTACAAGATAATTAATATCTCTAAGGTTGCATGCCTTACACCCAATTTCAAATCATAATTATTCCATATAATTAGGAAATTATTTTAACGTTTGATATAATTACGAAATAGCTTTGTACGACACTAGAACAGCCACATAGACAAATTTGATTCGAGACATATTACACGTATTTTCTGCCAGAAATTTTATTTAATTACATTCAACTTATTTGTGTGTGGTATAAATTTAATTTCTTTTCTAAAATAAAATTTCTGATTCAAAATATTTTTATTTCACTTATGTAAAATCTGATCGTTAGAATGACCCCATATATAAATTTGATTCGAGTGATATTAAACATATTTCTTGCCAGGCACAGCTTATTTTTGTGTGGTATGTATTAAATTTCGTTTTTATTTAAGTATAATTTCTGGTTCAAAATATGTTTATTCCACTTGTATAAAACTGATTGTTGCGGGATTCTAGTGCTGTACTGACAATTTAACAGAATTTTGTATTCAGATATCTACCAGAAAATTTGAAAAGTAATATTAGTCTTATTTAATCGCCCATTAAATAGAACGAACATTACTATTTGAAATTTCTAATAGATGTTCGAATAAAAAACATCGCTGAATTGGCAACACTGTTCTAGTGTTAACAGCATAATCTTAGTGCATTTTCTCCTTAAAATAGCTGCTACCTTGATTTAAAGTAGTGAATAATGAGAAAAAATGATTACTTTTAATACATTATAAAAGCACAAAAAATAATTCGATTATTTATGTCATTTTTCCTGTCGCACATATTCCAATAAAATTCAGTAACAATTATCGTGATGTATGACTTTCGTCATTTTAGACTCCGGAGGTAATTTTCCGTGAAGATTCATCTACATCATTCACACCAAAACCGTTAAAAAAATCAAACAAATGAGAATATCTTTAAAAGTTAAATGATACATAAAAAATATCGGGGTTTTATATTATTGTTATCTGACATGGATAAATTTACTAATCGACTAAAACACACTATTCATATTCAATTAGCTATAAATTTGTAAAATATATTTTTCTTCATAATGTTTAAAAAGAATTTGTTTCATTTTTACAGTGGAAATGACACTAAAATAAGTTCCATTATTATAATATTTAATCACTTTTTAATATGTACGAAAGTTGCAATGATAATGTGATTATGTATGCCACTTTCCCTGCCAAACATAATCCGTTAAAAGTCATTAACAATCTAATTGTCATGACGTGTGGTGTCCGTCATTTTATACTTTCATTGTCCCACAAAGATTCATATGCATCATTTGCACCGAAAATGTTAAAGAATGAAATAAGTTAGAATCATTAAAAAAAAAAATACGTTATGAAAAAGTGCGGCATATTTTATTATTTATTATTGTTTGACATAGATAAATTTACTTAACAATTGTAAAAATTAGTATACGGTGACCGTCACAAAACGTTCTTCTATATCATTTTAATACATTAACTTAAATAGCAGGGTTACGCGCTACAATTATTAATATAAAGTATAGCGCATTTATTTGAATTTAATAGTCAATTACAATGGTCACTTTGGTAAAAGAAAAACAAAGTAAAACAGCATCCCCCGGTTGGGGAATTCAAAGACTAAATTATATTAATGCATACAATTATATTATAATAACCTAAAATATAAAAGGACTAATCACTAATTATATGAAAATGTGTCCCCTGTGGAATTGGCTGAAATTTTGAAACGTTGTATTTCATACGAATCTCATCAAATGTCTCAATAGGTACAATCCTGAAAAATCAGTACTTTTGATGTTCAGACCGTCTAAAGATATGATTTCATATTATAATTTAGGATACGTGCGTTATACTTTATTATATATATTATACACTTAAGTTTATAATTGTGTTTGTACGGTTTTGCAAAAACAAGTAATAGTTTAGTAGGGTAATGCGGGGTAATTTGGTGCTCAATTTTTTTCAACTAAAAAAAAAAAAACTATAGGTTTTAAAAAAGATTGAAATGTACAAGGCAAAACATACCTTTCTCAGGAACAAATTCATAAAAGAAAGAAAGAATTTTAACCAGTATTTATTACGTTAGAGCTATTTTTTAAAGAAAAAAGAGGTATAGGGGTAATTTGGTGTTACATATTTAGTCATTGCCATATCAACAATATATTTTGAAGTAATAAGGCGCATGCCATTTTGTACCTTTAACAACGTGCTATTCAGAAAATTGATAATTTTTTAAAAATCAGATAATATTTGAGAGCACTGTGAATTTTTCTTTCAGGTCATATGGTTTTCAGAGACAGTTTGAAATAGCAATTGCATGGATAATTTTAAAGGCTCTGATGAAATTCATAATGTTTTATGCTCTTTAAGAGTAATGCACTTTCAAACTAAATTAATCATAAAAAATTAATACAACATGGTTAGATGAAATCAAAGTTTTACTACACACGTTTTTTATGCATCATTGAAAGCGTAAATGATAATTAAAAGATTTTAATACATCTCAATAATTTTGAGGGAAACATTTTAAAACGGATATTGTGATATTTTAGATGAGACACCTTCTACATAAATAGTAAAAAAAAAATTCAAACATTTTCTTAAGAAATAGTTATCAATATTGTTGTACTATACACAAAGGTGACAAAATTAACCCCACTCAAGAGTGCAACATTTTAGAATGAAAATAATGACATTACACAGTCTTCTAAATAATAGGCCTACATAAAAAGTAACTTTTCCCAACAGTTTCTTATTAAAAAGCTATGCCATAGCATAAACATTTTTAAACACAAGTTAAGTCTAAGATTTTACACATTTCTGTACCATAATTACTGTCTGAATCAATCTGGAATAAAATAGTCAGTTGTATACTTCTGAGAAATGATTAATAAATAAGATGTTAGTGACAATAATCAATCATAATAAAAATACAGTAAAAATAAATCAATTTCTAAAAGGTGGATTAAAACTTTGTGCCGTTATATTAAAAATAAATGTACAACGTTAAAATAGCACAAATTAAAATAATTTATACTGGCAAACAGCTGTTTCAAAGCCCTTAAGCTGCATCTTCAGTGCCAATTCAAAAGGTAAAACGAATTAAAAATTCCCAAGCCATGTCAGCTTGCCTGCCATTTCTCGCCCAGCGCGGGGAGAGATGGAAACTCGAAATCCTTTGTACAGCCCTGTATATTATCTGAAGACTTTTGTACACACCACATATTAAGCTAAAAGCCAACTTAAAACTCACTAGCAGCAATTACGAACCGTAAACGACAATGTATCTTTTTCTTTGCGTAGCCCTGTATATGAATTTATTTATATTCCACAAACTTATATTAGTATACTAAGCATATTATAGTTCAGCAAGAAAATGAGTAACACAGTTAAAAGCTACCTTTAAGCAACCAACTCCCATAGTCTGTAATACTTACGGATTCACTCTTGTAGCCTTGTATATGAACAAACGAGTTTATAAACACAGACGTGCTATGAAAAAAATTAGTCAAACTCAAAAACGCAAACCAAAGTTGAAAACGCCCTTATCACACATAGACTGTAAATATCGCACATGTACTGTAATCGGTATCTTTCGTGTGTCCCTGTAAATAAAGGCAATGTTCAAGAGACCAATTTATAGTGAAACTCAGTAATACATATAATTTTCATTATTTTGAAATAGTGAAATATCACTAAATTACACTGCAAACGATTTTTACCCATTGAACAATGTGTAACAGAATTATTTTGTTTGACCCTGTAAATAAATAATTAATGCTTTGCACCCCATATTCTACAAAAAACATGTTTTAATGCTCTTCATAATTATATATCAATTTAATCATGTTTTAAATGACGTAGCATCATCAAAATGCACTTGATACTATTATTTTCCATTGACTGTAATGTAACGGAATACTTTTGACTGTCCCTGTAAAAACCTATGAGTGCTACACACTTCAGTTGAAATAGGGAGCATGCCTAAGGACAATACCATACAAAATTTTCAGGGCGATCCGAGTTTTTTTATGCGAGTTAGTCTGTTCATTTTACGCAGGGACAGACGGCCAGGCGGCAGATAAACTGAAGTCATAAACACTTTCAACTAGGTTGGAAAGTGCTAAAAAGGGCAATGTACTTTCTATCCATAATTGTTGCTGTGTGAGTATATATTATTTAAATTAATGTATTAGAATTATATAGAAGACATTTTCCTGATGTCTAAAACATACTAGTTATGATATTAGTATAGATTACATTATAATTCAGTTAAATTTAAATAAAGTATATATATGAAACTTTAATGAATACAGAGTGATTATAATTAAAGTCCCACTTTCAAAATGCTGTAAAAAAGGAACTACTGTTTAAAAGTACATCAAATTTGAACTGAATAAACTGGAAGAAGGGCGAAACGGTGTAGCATAAGAAAGAAAAGTTCCAAGGTGTATCAATAGATGGCACTGTAAGCGGAATAAAACTATCCTGCGCCGCCAGACGCCCACGGGGGTAGCCTGCGGCACGATTCCGACCATCGCACCCAAGCCTCTGAAGGGCTTATTACGCACCAGGGCTTTGTCTCGCCCGGCGCTGCGATCGGCCAAGGGCCGCTCCCCAATGCGGACCCTAAACCATGAAAAGGTTGGAATGGAAAGGATGAGAGCAGTGTTGATAAAGAGGCTGTCGCGTCAATTCGTCGCGACCAATTCATCGTGGAGCAATTCATCGCGGCGACAACTCATCGCAGCGTCAATTCGTCGTAGTGTCAATTCGTCGCAACGAAAATGTTTTTGAAGGTTATGATGATAAAATTAAAGATAATGTAATAATATTATTTAATGATAATTTGTTTTTTATATATAGAGAACTATAACTAACAATTTACATCATTAAATAATTTTACTAAATTAGTTTTACTTTTATCATCATAGCCTTCAAATATATTTTCGTTGCGACGAATTGACACCACGACGAATTGACGTCGCGACAAATTGACGCTGCGATGAGTTGTCGCCGCGATAAATTGTTCCGCGATGAATTGTTCCGCGATGAATTGTTCCGCGATGAACTGTGCGCGACAAATTGACGCAGAACCGATAATGAGTATGTCGGCATCTTGTTTTGCCTGCTTACAAGCCATATTTTCAGAGCGAAATCTACACATCAGCAGGGCTATTAAACGGTTTTTTTCTTGTCGTTTGCGAGAAATTTTCCCTGAGAAACCGTTGGTACCATAGTCTCATTAAAAACAACCTCATTAGATACCGTTTTGCGAGATCGTCTATCACGCTCAACAAATTTAGTGCTCATTTCAGTAATATTTCCTGGTGTTTCAAGGACACCCTCCCACCCGTTTTGTATTCACAAAACCATTACATTCAACGTTTTCGCCAAAAACACTACATTCCTCTTTTTTCCTATTTATAACCTTCCACATACGTTATTATTATATTAAACTTACAATACTTATAATTGTAAAATCAGATTACCAGAAAAATAAAAATTGGTTCTCTCATCTATGCAGAGTGATTGTGTTTTTATATCTTTCCTAATCATCTGATTTCAATTTATTTTCTTAGTGCTATAAAAGGTTTAAAACTTGGTAAGAAAATGTAAACATATTCGAAATGCAACCAGAAATAACTAAACAGTTTCAAATTGGTGATTAAAATGGTTGCATAGCGACTGGATCGCGTTTTCATCCCTCCGATGATGGAATTTCAATTATATCGCTAAAATTCCTTTGACTCGTATGCCAAAACTATTCATCTTAGAAACAAACACTGTATATGAAAAATGTAGGAAATGTTCTCTAGTTTAATTTGGTGCGATAAGCTTTTCAAAAAAATTTAACCCGTTCCGGAATACAGGGGAAAAACCGAAAAAACTCCAATTTTTTCATGGTTTTTCGCTTATAATTTTTTAAGCAGACCAGATACGAGGTGGCAAAGTTCAAATTCGTGTTCAGCACCCCCAAAAACATAAAGGAAGAAAGAAAAAAAACTTCTCCAAAATTTTCCAGGCAGAAGCTTTTTTTGGTATAAATTTACTGGACTACAGCAGAACGCGATACTTCATTGAGAGACTCATGACAAGCTGCTTAGATGCAATATGAGGGAAACGCCACATACCCCGCGTTTTTATACAACATCCAAAGTGTCTGGCGCATGAGTGTCTTTCAATTTACATAATATGCCGCTTAAAGCACCATCTATTGATACACTTTGGAACTTTTTTTTTTCTTATGCCATACCGTTTCCCCCTTCTTCCAGTATATTCAGTTTAAATTTGAAGTCATTCTGACCAGTAGTTCTTTTTTACAGCATTTTGAAAGTGAGACTTTAATTATAATCACCCTGTAAATATTTATAATTGTAGATAATTTCTTTTATTGCTACTTTTAGTCTTTTAGCTGTTGAAAAAAAAACTTTAAAAAATATTCTTTTAATATTATTATTTTTTTTATGGAATGCTTTTGTGTCAAATTACGAATAACATTTTTCATGTTTATTTCGAATTCAAATATAAAATAGCAATCTCTATAAACAGATAAAAACGGTTTCTGACCAAATACATGTTGCAGTGAAAATAAAAATAATATTCATTTGATACTTTTAAACTGTTGTGGAGTATTAAAAATAATTAAATATTACAGTCATTTTCCTTATCATTTGTGACAGTAAAAGAAAAAAATATCTCATTCTTTATCCAGTAAAAATATTTTACAAAAATGTATCTAATTAAATATGCAACAGGGAGTAGCACATTTTTCTTCAGAAAATTTGTCTTTCTTATATAAAAATCTAGGAGAAATAAAAGCCACATATTTTATATGCGTATTAAAAATTTATAGATATTTTTTTTTTTATATTTCCGTACATTTACTTCACTTAAATCTTCAATGCACTAATAGATTTTTTTAGAAAACTTACGTTTCTCAAATAACAGTTTAAGAAAAAAAAAAAGATATAATAAAAGTTAACTTTATTGTCTCAGATTAAAAACTTTATACTTTTAAATATAATTGTATATTTATTTATAAATTTGTTTCACTTTGATTTATATTTAAATTTATATTTTATTCAGTATTATTTTAAAAATACGATTGGTTTTTTTTTATACAAATTGTTTGCTATATTACTTTTAAATGCTAAAGGCGTAAAATTAACAACTATAATATAAATTAAAATAACTTTTATTAGTTGTTTTACATGTTTCGACTCTTCTGAGTCATTTTCAAAAACAAAATGAGAATATTCTAAAGCTGCACGGGCTTTGAAGTTATTATTTACACGCACTTAAAAAAAAAAAAAAAAAAAAAAAAAAAAAAAAAAAAAAAAAAAAATTACGCACGTTATCTATTATTTTTTACTTGATTGTTTATTTTCATATCTTTGAGCATGGAGTAATTCTAGCCACAGTTTCGGTAAAATGGTTCATGGCTAGAATTACTCCATGCTCAAAGATATGAAAATAAACAATCAAGTAAAAAATAATAGATAACGTGCGTATTTTTTTTTTTTTTTTTTTTTTTTTTTTTAAAGTACGTGTAAATAATAACTTCAAAGCCCGTGCAGCTTTAGAATATTCTCATTTTGTTTTTGAAAATGACTCAGAAGAGTCGAAACATGTAAAACAACTAATAAAAGTTATTTTAATTTATATTATAGTTGTTAATTTTACACCTTTAGCATTTAAAAGTAATATACTATTACAAGGTGTTATATATTATTATATTGTCAAATTGTTTGCTACAAAATTCGAGTGTTGTTCTTTGTATTAATTTAATGATTGAATATGTAACGACAATCACCACAATCAAATAATATAAATTAAAAATAATAATAACTTTTTCTCTAAAAATACACGTTTATTAATCTATGAAAATATATTATAACGACGAACAAAAGTATACAATAACCACTTTCCCACGATTAAGAAAAGTATTATTAATCTTTAGAAAGCCCAGAAATCAATATATTTTCGAGATTTAAAGAAGAATTTATAAAAACAAAGTTTCTTTTCCTGCCACTGATTTTTGGAAACGTTTCCGAGTAGTTTTTGTGGTGTACTAATCAGTTTTCTTAACTCGGAAAATGGGGTTTTTATGGTGGTATCAATTCTCAATTAAACACTTTCATGTTCAACTAATATGCTTTACTGACAAACATGATAAATTAAAAGCATTATCATTAACACTGAAATTAATATTATTTTGTTACTCTTGCCTGTATAAATTCAGTTAAGCAGCTGAAAATGTTTAATTGAGAATTGATAGCATCGTAAAAATCGATTTGAGAAACTAATTAATACCATAAAAACTACTAGTTAACGTTTCAGAAAGTCAGGAACAGAATACGAAACTTTGTTTTATAAATACGTCTTAAAATCTAGATAATACATTCATTTATGAGGTTTCTAAAGATAGATAATGCTTTTCGGAAACGCGGGTAACCCGAGAAATGTTATTGTATAATTTTGTTCATGAATATATTATATTTTCACAGATTAAGAAACATTTGTTTTTGTTGTTTTACAGTATGGTTGTTTTCTGGTAACTATCAAACATTCTTTAGGTTTCGTGAAATTTTAATGAAAATTCTGTATGTTATAAACAAAAACAATGAGAAAATAAAAGAATGTTTTAAAATTAGAATTTTTAGAAGAAATGTTTATAAATTGAACATGTATAAGTAGAAACTGAAACGCTAAGCCATTTCACCGCCACAATTAAAGAGGTTTCTCATTTATACTGTTGCCTTAGTTTATCCAAGATCAAGAAGCGCTATGGTATAGATAAAATATCTTGTTTAGATGTGTTCTATCGTACCTTAACGTTTTAGTCATATGTTTTGATTCACCCCCAACTTCTCTGAAGGAAATTTAGTCCAACTTAAAATACAGTCCCTCCCCTACTTCTCTTGTGTACAGTTGTTCTTCAAGTAAAGTGTACTTAGTTTGCAATTTCTTTATTTTTTTTCCTTCTAATTTTCACTCCTATTAGCATCCTAGTTAGTAACACTATACCACATAAATAAAATCAGCAATCATTTGTTAGATATTGTGCAGAAAACATGGGTCTCTCCGAAACCAAAAAGCACCCTGTATAACGCTTCACTGTTTGAGTTACAACCATGCATTGTATGGTTTTTTGAGCTTGTGTAGCTGTGTTCTATCATTCCTTAAAGTTTTGCCCAGGAATACGAATCCCTCTGTGTATAGAAATACAGAGTCATCGAAAAAGTTTGAACACATTTCAAAAAGTTATAAATTCAAAATTAATTGAGGAAACGCACTAATATTCTTTGAAAAGTACTCGGCAATTATCCGATATTTTTTAGATGTAACTGCTTCGCAGCCTAGACTTTCAGACGAAACGAAGAAGCATTTGCACGGTGAACAAGGCCTTGATGATGTCCAACGTTTTTCGATCCTTTAGTGATCCTACACCTAAAGCTATTGGAGGTAAGGAAAAAATGTCAATTAGAAAGTGCTTCAACATCGTCGATTTAGTAGTGAAGGATCCACTATGTACAGGAATAGCCTAAGCCAAAAGTGAAAATTGCGAATGTGTGGTTTTCAGATAATCGATTCTTCACATCGTTTAAATGTCACGGCTTTAAAACAGTTACATCTAACAAATCTTGGATAACTGCCGAGTACCTTGTAAAGAAAATTAATCCGTTTACTCAATTAGAGTTGTGATTTTTTTCAAATCTGTCCAACCTTTTTCGATGACCCTTTACATGTAGGATCAGAAGTTAAATAAAACTCAGAGAAAAGAAATGGCTTTTCGCGATATATTCAATGTAAAAATAAATACAATAAAGTATGAGTTATAAGTTTTTGTGTTGTACTGACCCTTTCAGGGGCAAAGTAGTTGTGTTGCTAAAATGTTGAAGCGATTAAATGTCGCAAAAATTTACGAACACATTTATTTGCAAATATGTAAATTATTTCATCTATGCATCTTATAAAAGAAGATATTACTTAATGCCAACTGTCAGTTTGCATTAAAATTAAGTGGTATATATATTATTCCACCGCCCTTCAAGACTATAGTTTCTCGTGATACACATCACGTGACTATAATTAAGTTCTTGCTTTCAGATCACAGACTTGCCGACTTATCTTAATGTTTTGTTGCTGAAGAGCTATGTGATTGGTAGTTGAATGGTTAGAGCGATGCATATGAGTCTATATAGCATGGTATCGAATCCCACGTCTTTTTTTTATTCCCAACTTTTCTTCTAGATCTTTATTATTATTTTTTTTAATTATCGGTTAAAATATTCTATTTCAGTTTTTTTTTCTAACTCTGTTATTTAGAAATGTTTTATTCGTGAAATATTCTATTTCAGTTTTATTTTCAACGTTTTTACTTTAAAATATTTTATCGGTTGATTTATATATTTCATGATAAATGGAATCAAGATTTCAATTTTCATAGATCGAAGAAAATTGTTAAATGTGAATATTCTAACTGAACTAAATTTTATCATGCTATATATCCACATCTTTGATCATATACAGAGCTGCACAAAATAATTCGACTACTTTTTCGATATGCTAAGGTTGCGAGCAGTAAGCCAATAGACGAACTATTCTTTCCGCAGCCCTCTAGCTTCTTATTAATTCTATTACCTCCTTTATTCAACGTTTAAAAAAAAATTAAGCATGCGCACAAATATCTATTTTGCGCTGAAATTTCTGGCTTTTTGCTTTAATATACAAGGATATGAAATTTCATCATATTCTACGCAATAATTCTTAAGTTATAGAGCTCGCAAAATGTGTGGCACATACAGAGAGGCACACATACAGACTCATTGACAGACATATTCTACAAATTGTTAAACCACCTAAAACATATAAACCCAACGAAAAAAGGAAGTCAAATTTTTTAACGTATCTAATAAATTCTTCATGTATATAGAAGAAAGTCAAAAAAGGAATGTTTGTTCGTTTGTAGGGGTTATATCAGGAATCACCAAATCGATTTCTTAAATAATTGTCTTTTCTCCAATAAAGGCTACTTTTTATGTCAGTAACCCTTCCCCCAAGTGTTTACCAGAGCGAAAAATATCTTAAAATAACGATTTAATTGAAATTGTTAGAGTTAAAAAATTGGAAATTGACACGATGGTTACGTTAAAGAGGTAAATGTAACTGATAACATTTTTCAAAAAATTCGAAAGTTAAGAGAGTAAGATGAGCAGAAAACGTTCTAAAATGACAATTACACCGAAACTACAGAACCGATTTAATTTTTTTTTTTATAATTGTGACTATCTTTGCTTAAACACGGGATTATTTTTATTTATCTTGAGATCTCTGTCTCCCAGAAAGTGCAAGAAAAAAGTTCTAAAATTAGGATTTCTTACAGATTATTAAATCTAGAAAGTTGAAATTTGATTTGGGTTTTACTTTTAAGAAATAAATGCTCGCGCAGAACGGCATTATAAGATAAAAAAAGAAATTTAAAGAATGGATCTGCTTAAAACCTCCTAAAATCATAAATAATCGGAAACTACCAAACCGATTTAATAATTTTTTTTAGTATTTATAATGGAGTCTATCCACACTTCAACATGGGCTATTTTTTTCTTTATGTTTGCAGACCTTCACCCAAGAGGGTGAAGGAAGAAAAAATGTTCTAAAAATATGATTTCTTTCAAAATGTAAAGACTAGGAGAAATTTGAAAAGGTGATTATGCTTAAGACGTAAATGCTCACAAAGAAATGTTTTTAAAAAAATCCAAATTTAATACGTTGAAATGAACGAAAACGTTCTAAAATCACATTACTCAGAAATTACCAAACATGCACTGAGAAAAATGACACTTTCAAATCTGAGTAAATCGATGTTTTCATTTTGTTATGAAATTTTTTGTTTCGAATATGACGACCTAATGCTTTCAATTCTGAAATACCAGAAATACTCAGAATATTGAAACATAGACATACTCAAAACTGAGCACATAGAAGTCAGTTCCTACTCATTTTTGAAACACGGACAGGACATATTCAAAAGGGATTAGAATCAGTTCAAATTCATTTTTGAAACATGGAAATACTCAAAAATGAGCGCATGATGTTTTATTCTTGAGTGTGAGCATGTTTTTAGAAATGAGTATATACATGTTTCAAACTTGAGTAGTTTTGATTCAGAGCCATTTTGACCTAGCGACATACTCCGATTTGAGTATTTTTTGCTCAGTTTTGAAAATGTCGTTTTTAGAGTGTGTTTCAAAGATTCTTTCAGTATGTATAATGTTGACTATCCCTACTTAAATATATTCTATTTTCTATCTTGGCATGCGTACACAAGCACGTGAAAGAAGAATTTTTTTTTCTAAAAATACTATTTCTTTGAATTTGTTAGGGGTAGAAGAAATTTGAAATGGTGGTTGCGTTTAAGACTGTAAATGCTCCCAAGGAACTGTTTTTTAAAATTCAAAATTTAAAAAGGTGAAATGAATGGAAAACGTTCTAAAATCATATTAATTTCAAACTATCAAACATATTTAAAAAATTCTTTCACTATGTATAATGGTGATTAACCCTACTTAAACAGACTATTTTGTATATTTGCACACGTGTACTCAGGCATGTAAAAGAATAAAAAATATTCTAAATATACGATTTTTTTAAACAGTTAAGGATAGAAGAAATTTGAAATGGTGCTTACATTTAAGACGTAAATGCTCACAAAGTTTTTAAAAATGCTAAAGTTAAAATGGTGAAATGAACGAAAAACGTTCTAAAATCACTATTACTTTGAAATTACGAACCAATTTCAAAATTTCTTCCACTATAGAATACATGGTGTACGGAATTCATAAATAGACAACATTCTATCAGTGTTTTTCCAAAGGAGAGGTTGCAAATAGTACAGATTGGCTAAGATAAAAGAGGCCCTGTATACAGAAGCACAAATACTTACTATTTTTTATTTAAAAGTAGTAAATACAGAATATTATGAATAACATCACCTCCTGTGAACTAGTGAATGTTCAGTATGTTGTTATTCATAATATTCTGTATTTACTGTGTACCACTCTGTATAAAATAAATATTTTAATTTGTTGTTTTAGGTAGCTTTCAATACAAAAAAGTATAAAGCTACCTATTGCAGCCGGAGGAAAGCAGTTCCGGAAAATTTCGATATATTTTCACCGATTATGAACCCCAGACCCCAAAAACACCCTCCGTTCAAATGTTGATTTATATATATATATATATATATATATATATATATATATATATATATATATATATATATCCATATATGTATCTGACCTATGTCATACGATAACGCTCGTATTTATAAATCAATTTGGATGAAACTAATTGTGTGTATTAAACTAACCAATGTCTCGACCGAGTTCATTGGCCAGCTTGGTCCGCCATTTTGGTTCAAGATGGCGGCCATATAAAAATTTAAAATAAAATAAATATACAAAAAAGTTAAAAATTCAAATTTATTTTTTAATTAAGTGTTAGGCCTTGATATGAGGATTCCAGAGCATTTTTTGGTTTACCTCTATCTTAAAAATGAGATAGAGCAGTTTGAAATTCTAGGGTGGCTGACATTTTGAAACAAAACAGCAGATTAACGCGATTACTCGCAAATTATTTTCTTTCATTGTTGTAATCATTTTCCCAATCATACGCATAAAACTATATATTCATATCCGTTAGCGCCAAACTCTTCGCCAAAATTGGCAACATTTGGCGAAATATCGCCAAATTTGGCGACCAAAATAAGTCTTCATAAATGAAGCCAATTTGGCTATTGCTCAATAATTTGCCGAATTTCTTATTCAAATTCAGCATTAACGAATCTTTTGTAAACGTTTTCTTTGCATTTTAGTTTGCTGTTTTCGTGTAACATTAGCTAAAATTTTAAAACGAAGATATATGAAAGCTACCTTTTCCTCCCGGTACAGGCCGGAAGGACTTTTTTAATTAGTATTCACAATGTAATTTTCACTTCATGTTAATTTGCACATAGTACAATTTAACAAGGTTTTCAACAAGTTTGTTCTATTTGCATTAGCATAAATACATGAAACTTGCTAGTACACATGCAAAAATTGACATTTATAGATTTATAGAATTTTAATAAGAAACAATAGTGCTTCTTTTATGGTATTTTATTTTCTCCATATTTTTTCTTTAAAAACTTAACTTTTTAAAAGAACAATTTACTGCTTCCTATTACATATTTAATGAAGTTCATGTTTATAAAATATTTTTTTATTGAATTATTATTTTCAATTCACTGTGACTAGTGGTAATGAAAATTACACTGTTATACCAATATTTCATTATTATTAATACGCCACTAAAAGATGATGTAATTTCTATTCTATTTTTCTCACCATATACATTAAAAACAGTTTTTATCTCTTTATGGATATTGCTATTTTATATTTGAAGCTGCTATTAACATGAAGACCACTTATAATTGGGACAAAAGAACTGTTTAAACAATATAACCAATTTTTTAAAGGCTAAAGCAAACTGAAGAGAAATAAAATAAATTTTTCACATATCTAATATTTATCTTATTGCACACACACACACACACACACACACACACACACACACACACACACACACACACACACACACATGTATATATATGTATATTAAATATCATATTATGTCCTCCTTTATTTATTTATTCATTTTATTTATTTATTTATTTTTGGTGCTTTAAATATTTTAATTTCAAAATTCCTTTCATTATTAAGATTGGATATTAAAATAAGATAAAAATAATTTATAGGTCTATATGAATTAATTTTTAAATTTGTAAAAATAGTTTATTTTATTAACTGTCAATGTAACGGCTATATTCAACGTGCATTTCTAATGGATATCGTGGTTTTTGATAGCTAATGTGTTGCTGGTTCGGTATGTTTTACTCATATTTCTCTTTTTGTTTAACAATTCCTTATTAAGTACGCTTTTGTTTTTAATTATCCTCCCAATTCATTAATGTTTGCACATATCACGTTCAGTTACGCAATATTTTTCCATTTTAATTCAGTTTTCTTTAAATTTGAATCGCTAATTGATCGGGCAATTTGGGTTAATAAATTTGGTTCATGTATATTAACTCAAACAGAAATAAATTATATTTTACTCGCATTAGTGGAATATTGCCCTTGAAAAAGTGTTCCACTATATAAGTTTCCAATTGCTTCTAGTAACAATTTTCACTTTCCGCACATGAGATTTTTCTCTACATATCTTTAATTATTTTTCCCACTTATTTTAATTTTCAGAATCTTAAATTTTTGGATATATTTATATATTGTATTGTAATTATCGGTTTATCTATTGTCGATTATTTATGTGGTTTGGTTTAATTGTTATTAATTACAAAAGTTGTATTATATATATATTCATATATATATATATATATATATATACATACATGTATGTTTACATGTATGTATGTATGTATGTATATGCGTGTGTGTGTGTAATTTTTTTAAATAAAATGGTAAAACATATTTTAAATGATGCTTTTTAGTTTTTTAACTAGTACTTGTCAGAAGTTTCTCTCCTGATGAACGCTTAAATGTGTTTGGTTTTTTTTATTCTTCTGATATTGGTTTATTATATATATATATAAATACTCTTCTATTACAAATTTAATTAAAATTGACATTTAAAATAGTTATTTGCAGTTTTTAAATAAAAACAAAACTGCAAGTTTTATGATAGTTTATGAAAGTAAGTATTTCGATAAGAATAAATTCCATTATATATATATACATATATTCACACTTTTAATTAGATTCATGATTATATATATTTTTTTAAATATGAAAGATTTTTTTATTGTAAATAAATGTGCCCCATTATTACCGACATTAATTTATTTTTAGTTAACACAATACTTAAAATCAGGATAATTTTTATGTCATGTGTAATTTTTTTTTAACCAAAACTATTTTTTCTATTATGTCGGATGCTGTTTTATATTTTAAGCATAAATTAACCTAAAAAGCCAGATAGGTTACATAAATGGAATTAAAAATAAAAACGCAACAAAATATTGAAATCAAATAAATTCCCAATGAAATCCAATTAAATGAACGTAATGTACTTTAGACGTAAACCAGATACGTATAAATCTGGATAATTGTATCAATCACCTTACAGGAATTTAGATGTATTAATCAAACCTGGTGCAACAAAGTTAATTGTTTTGTTTAGGCAGTACATATAGGTTAAAAATTATTATGTAGACTTCAATATGCCCTCTCCCCAAAAATGTATTATTTTATTGGTATTTTTCCGAATATTTGGCGATACATATAATTGGAGTTTTACCTTACAAATATATTTAGAAATATGAATTTTTAATGGGAAAAGCAGAAATTTCAACTTTCTTAACCCTTATTTTTTCTAGATTTTTAATATGAGAAAAATAAATTTTCTAATGAAAAATGTTACAAAATATGTATTTTTAAATTACAGTATTAATTTAATTGGCCTCATGCTTATAAAAAATAGTTTACTGAATTGCTTCCTTTTTTCCATTGTGCAAATGGTAAAGCAAATTACTTATTATGTAGATATTTAACTCATTTCAATGCGACAAAAAATTAAACGATCATTTATGTCATTTTTTTCCTGCAAAGTACATTTTCCCATTATTTATTTATTTATTTATTTATTTTTAAGTTTGATTATTGATATTAAGATTTGATATTTAGACCTGAAATCAACATAAAGGATGACAGTCGTTGTGTGAAAAGAAAAATGTTACATAAGCAAGGAAAAGAAAAAGTGAAAAAGAGAAAAAAAAAAGTCTTCTATCTATAATAGAAGAAAGTATTGTAATCGAAATTTTTTTCGACTTCTGGTTTTCGACACGGTTTAAGAGTCAGAGATTCTGAAAAACATGCTGTTACAAAAAGTCTGTCTTTCCGTCTGTGGGTCCTTTTTGTATCATCGAAAAGTGTATAAAGTTATGCATAGAATTGTATAGCCGTTTGCTGCATTAAAAAAAAAAAATGCAAGAAAATGTAAATTTAAGTAAAGTAAATATACAAATACACGAACTTTTAATTCACAACAACAAAAACAAAAAAAAAAAAAAAAAAAAAAAAACTTTTACGGACCTCATTTTGCTTGATTTTTATCTGAGAACGATAAATATTTTAAAGAAAAATGTACTACTCCCTATACATATTTAGTTAGTTTTATGTTCATAAAATATGTTTTACTGAACTGCTCCTTTTCTTTTTACGGTGACAAATGGTAAAATAAATTACTCCTTTATCCCAATATTTAATTATTTTTAATACGCCGCAATAGTTTAAAAGATCATACGATCGTTTATGTCATTTTCCCTGCAACACACACTCCGTCAAAAACCGAATATGTATTCCGATTCTGCATCCTCCAGTTAAATCCCCCTTTATCTCCATCCTCTCCCAACTTGTTGCAACCGCATTGCAGCGACCCGAGTTTCTCGGCCGCCAGACTGGCTAGACGTGCGACTCACTCAAGGCTCCAATTTATTGACGCTCTTAAAACCACTTTTCTAACGTCGCCTGCACTTTTCTCCATATAAATATATCAGGCGCACTTTGGACTGTCATATATTTTCGGACTCTCACTTCTTGTGCCTTTCCCCTTTTATTTTACTTCATTTTATCTCTTCCTCTTATCTCTTCTACGCTCCTCCCCCCCCCCCCCAATATATATATATATTTTTTTATTATTTTCTACTTCACGCGTAGAAAAGTCCCTGAAATTTTTATATTTGACTTTTTATGATTTCCATGAAGTATTTTAAAAGAATAGGGTTTTGAAGGAAATTGGATATCTGAAGGTGATGATTTTATTTTTGGCACCGTGCGATTTTTACGTTTTATTTCATTGCCGGAGTTATCAGGAATTTATGTGGGCTGTTTAAAAGAGAATTGTTTTAATTTCTTACGCTATCTCTCCAAAGAATGTTTATATTCAGGTTTATTTATGGTAACATTTGGTTTTCTATTCCACATGAGGCATGAGATAAAACCTTTTTTAAATTTTGATTTTGTATCACATACTAAAAATGTTTTTTTTTTTTTTTTTTTTTTTTTTTTTAGTTTTAATTTTCCTTCAAATCATGTACAGATTCCATTTTGAATTATTATACACATTTTTTTTTTGTATTGTATTATATCCAGAAAATTTATCAAAAAAGTTTCTTTTTTAATTATTGAAAACTTTTGAATGAATATAAAAAGTGCTTACTGCAAATGTAATCTTATTTTTACACATTAATTATTTTACCGCCACAGATTTATTGTTGTATTATTCTGATAAAAAGAATTAATTATTAAATTTTTTAACTTAAATTGTTTTGATCAGGAATTAATTTTTTAATTTTTAAATCAGGAATGATCCCCCCCCCCCCTAAATTTATGTGGGCTTTTAAAAGAAAACTTTTAATTTTTTAGCTTTCAAACACATTCTATGAAGTTTTTGTTAATATTCCCTTCTAAAGGTCTGCATTTTTTTTATAAAAGGAATTTTCGATTTTTGTTTTAATCAGGAACTAATTTTATTAGGAATTAATTTTTTATCGGGAATTAATTTAATCAGGAATATATATATTTTTTTTTTTTTTTTTTTTTTTTTATCAGGAATTTATGTGGGCTTTTAAGAGAGAATCGTTTGAGAAAGTTTATTTTCACAATTATTTTTGCTTCTTCTATGTGCAGCGTGAGATAAAAGTATATTTAAGTTTTGAGTATTGAAACCCATTCATTGAAGTTTTTGATAAATTTCCCTTATAAAAATCTGCATTTTTTTCTGATAAAAATAATGAACTTTTTTTTTTTATCATTAATTATTTTGATTAGGATTTTTTTTTTCTTTAAATCAGGAATTCATGTTTTTATCAAGAATTTACGTAGTCTTTTAAGTGAATATTTTAGATTTTAAACAAATTTGAGAAGTTTTTGCTATAAATACCTTCTGAAGGTCTGCATTTATATATACATACATATAAAGAATTTTCAATTCTTTTTTTTTTTGTATCGGGAATTAATTTTATACGGAATTATTTTTTATCAGGATTTTTTTTTTTTTTTTTTTTTTTTTTTGTATCGGGAATTAATTTTATACGGAATTATTTTTTTATCAGGAATTTTTTTTTTTTTTTTTTTTTTTTAATCAGGAATCTATGTGTGCTTTTAAGAGAGAATTGTTTTAATTTTTTTACGCTATCATATCAGAGAAAGTTTATTTTCACGATTAGTTTCGTTCCTTCTATGTGCAGCATGAGACAAAAATATATTTATGTTTTGAGTATTGAAACCCATTCATTGAAGTTTTGGATAAATTTCCCATCTAAAAATCTGCATTTTGTTTCTGATAAAAATAATTAACTTTTTTAATTTTTTTTTTATTATGAATTATTTTGATCGAGATTTTTTTAAAAAAAATCAGGAATTCATTTTTTTATCAGGAATTTATGTGGTCATTTAAGTGAATATTTTATATTTTAAACACATTCTGTGAAGTTTTTGTTATAAATACCTTCTGAAGGTCTGCATTTATATATAATATATATATATATATATATATATATATATATATATAAAGAATTTTCGATTTTTATTTTTTTTATTAGGAATTAATTTTATACGGAATTATTATTTTTTTTAATCAGAAATTAATTTTATTAGGAATTATTTTTTTATCAGGAATTTATGTGTGCTTTTAAGAGAGAATAGTTTTAATTTTTTTACGCTATCACATCAGAGAAGTTTATTTTCACGATTAGTTTAATTTCTTCTTTGTGTAGCATGAGATAAATACCGTAAAATCCGGCGTATAACGCTCACCTACGATTTGAGTGGGCATTTTTCTATTTTTAGGTATATTCGCCGTATAACGCGCACCCTTTTCTTTACAAAGAAACATGAAATATACGCACATGTACGATGCTCTTATATTTTGAAGTCATTCATTCCAAGTATTGTACTAGTTTTTCCAACAATGGTATACTTAAATGACAAGCGATAAGGGGAACAATATTTTCAAAGACAAGCACTTTTTACTCATGATATCAAAAATATAGCATATTTGCCAATTACCCACTAAATCCTAATTGAATAAACTCACACAACTAAAGTTATTAAAGCTGTAAATCATTTATACTTTTATGTAGAGCTATAATACACTATTAACATAAAGAAGGTTATTGCAGTATTTTAGTTTCAATAAACAGTATTTACGGTACATGTAGAAATCTAATTTTTTTATGCTCATTTTTTCCTTATTTTTAAATCTATCATTTTTATATTCGCATATAACCCGCACCCGTAAATTTTTATCTTACTTTTGGTATTAAAAGTGCCAGTTACACGCCGGATTTTACGGTATATGTTTAAGCTTTGAATTTTAAGAGACATTTTATGGATATTTTGTTAAATTTCCTTTCTTAAGATCTGCACTTTATTCTGTTAAAATGAATTAAATATTTTTTTCTTTTAATACTCAAACCCGGAAATTTATTTAAAAAATATAAATTATTATTGCATACATTTTTATTGGAAATAAAAGTATTTGCTATAAGTATGGTCTTTAACAGCTTTCTAGCATTGTACGATAACAACAGTTGCGAAATCACATTTGAAACACCCGACTTTTATTCTTTATTTATTCAACTTTTTCTTGAGAACTAGTACAGTAATTTCAATATACTTTTTAAATAGTTTTGGCAGTAGATAAACTATAAATTGAACGTTTGGAAAGATATAAAGATAAAAACTATAATAGTTATGAGATTTCACAAACCAAAAAAAATCAGGTTTTGTCAGTAGTTAAGTATAAGTTGATCGTTCGGCAAGAAAAAAATTCAAAATTGGCGCAATTTCGAAAAAAATAAAAATAAAAATTTAAGCTTTCTTTTTAATTAACGTAACTAAAACGTTCTTCATTTTCATTTTATACCGAAAGATGTAATTATAATTTATTTACTACGAAAAATAATTTAGCAATTTCTTTTATCTTTAAACATTTTTTACAGAAATACCATGGATTTAATAACATGTGGCGAACTATAATTATTCGTTTTACTAAATATTTATTGGGATTTTAGTGTTCCATACTTAAAAAGTAAAAACGCAACCATTATACCGTCTGTCTGTCCGTCAGTCACAGGCGTTTTTCTCTAAAACTATGTAACGTGAAAAGTTTAAACATGGAAAAGTTATAAAGGCTATTAACCCACAAATTTATAGATTATTAGCTATTCACAAATATTTTTTATAAAAATTTAGGAAGGCTGATTTAGTTGCTTGAAAAAGAATATTATGTGGAGTATTGTTCGAAAGATCTTGTAACACGGAATTCAAAAATATACTTGTTTCAATTTTAGGTATTATATTTTCATAGATATTGTTGAAAATGTACTGCAAAAATATGTCCCCTTCGCTATTTTCGAAACTACTAAAACTAAAGTTATGAAAAATTTAGGGGTAGTAGGAGTTTATTTAAAACTTCCAGGTAAACTATAGCGATTATTCTAGATAACATAGTTTTTGAGAAAATCGCATTTTTCCGTTACACACAAACTTTGCTTTGAGGGCGCTCAGCAAGAGGTATTGAAGGGTCGAGGTACCTACTAAAGTGGAATGATCAAAGGATTGGTAATAACGATTTAAAAAAAATTGTCAATAATTAGCCGAGATATTAATTAAAAACCTATCTATAAAAAAGCGACACGGACCAAGTCGGCATTGCAACTTTGCAACCTCCTTTCGAAATGCGTTTGACACAATGCCAAATTTACACTTTGTACAAAATGTTTGTTATAGGTAAGGCGAGGCTTCATACCTCTCTAAATGTTCATGGTGTATCCATCTATACTACTATATACAGCTGTACTCAATCCTACGTTGTATAGTTTTGTAGAAAATCTTATTATTCTTTTGGCAACGATTTTTTGTAACATTGCCGTTAGTGAGTAATAAGGTAAAGCTGGGAGAGTCTGCGCACAATTCAGAAGAATAACAATAAAATATCTAAATATTTATTTTTGGCTAAACTATCCATGAATAATTTTTACTTCATTTGTTTTTATGCATTTCCATCGCTATTTTGTTGTTATGTTGCAATTTAATAGAACAGTTGTAATAAAACCAAGAAAGTTATTTTGAGCAATCTGTCCTTACAGGGTTGGTGTGATTCCGCACATGGGTAGGAGAGATTGTTACTAATAATAACTACAATTAAATTATTAACAATAATAATTACACTTAAATGACATTGTTGTAAGGTTTTTGTGAACAAATATTATTGTATTAGGAGTGAATATTTCAACCTAATGATTAAAGAATCAGAAAAAGGAAATAATTTTAAAAACGATTAAAAATTTTTAATTAAAGGGAAAAAAATAAGGAATCAGAAAAAGCAAGTCCAGGTAAGATTAAAAAATAACATTAAGTTACTTGATAACACGTTTAACTTAAAATTAGTGCATTTTCATTTTTCATTTTTTATGCAAATTTACCAATAAGCTGCGTAATCTCTCCTAGCATGGAAACTAATGGGAACAATGCGCCATCTCTCCTAAGTAGCAGATGCGCAAACTCTCCAATTTCGTTAGGAGAGATTGCGCGGCCTTTTATTTAAGCATGGCCGCTACTAAAACGATCCGTTGATGTTTTCATGGTTAGTCTAGATTAGTAGCTTATGAGAAATCGTTTAAGTTTAAAATATTTTGTACTACTGACATTGTATAGAAGTTCTGATGAATAGCTATGAAAATTCAAGCACTTACTTTGGGAAAACAAAATAAAATAGCAATGCTTTATCTTAGACGCTCAAAACAACCAACGTGCACTTTCCAGTAGACACTCTACTACTGCTGTTGTACAACTACCTGGAATCGCTGCGCGCTCACTCCACTCCTTCCCCCCGAACCTCTATGTGCGCAATCTCTCCGACCGCGCCATCTCTCCTGGCTTTACCTTAAATTTATTGTACGGAACCCTTTGTACTCGAGTAAAACTCTCACTTAACTGATTTTTATTGTTTCTATAAACCATTTTAAAAGAATATTGTTTGAAAAAAAGGGTGGTACTAATTTTTAAAAGAACAGGGTTTTGATAGAAAATGGACATTTTCATGTATGTCTTTATTGTTGGCACCATGCAATTTTTATATGTTAGGTACTTGTTGGAGTTTTCGGGAATTTATGTGGGCGGCTAAAAAATTGTTTTTATAGTTTTTAGTTCTCTTTTGGTATCACATTAATGATAAGTTTTCAAGATTTATTTTGCTACTTTTCTCTACTCTCACGCGTAACGCGAGATAAAAGTATACAATAAAATTTCGATTCGCATTTGATATTAAAATAACTTTAAATAAAATTTTCCTTCTATATATATACAAATATATTTTCTTGGTTAAAAGAACATTTGTTATGAGCATTATGGATAAATACAATGACAAATAATTATTTAAATATCTTTCTATAGACGTAATAAGATAAAAATATATAGAAATCTTGTTTATTTGACGTATAAAAAATCCGTTAGTTGTGCTTAAATGAAAAAAAAATTCCTTGTAGTTTAGTCTATTATTATAAATTACATAACTATAACTTTAAATAAAAGTTTAAATAAAAAATAAGTATGCATTAAATATTATCTTAATCAGCCTGCCTTATATATCTTACGCAATTAAATTCCTTCGATTTATAAGTTTATTCTAAACGAAAGCTTTATAGTATTACTTTTTAGAAATATTTTTTTTATACGACACATGAATTAAAAATGTAATAAAATTCCGAATTTGCTGTACACACACTCAGACAGACATTCTTTTTTTGTACTTAATAATAATAATAATAATAATTTTCTTTTCCGGGATCTTTTCCGGAGTCCGTATCAACGAATGTGTGGTGATTAAACCAACCAGCAATATAAACTCCATGTACCGGTGTTTGGCTGAAAGATGTTAGGGAAAGACAATGAATTCGACCAACAGCCCCTAGACCGTTTCCCTGTTTGTGATCAAGGAGATATGAATTTACAGTGTAGATCTGGCAACTGTAAGTGCCCAATTTGTGAATAATCTTTATTATTTACTTACAAAATAGTTAGGTTAGTAATGTTTGCTTAAGTCAACATTTTTATTCCACCTTCATACGTCAGTTTGTTATTCTTAAATTGTTTCATATTGAAATATGTATTTCAAAAGAAGAAGAAAACTTGTATTAAATCAAATATCAATATTCTAACTAAAACCTTTTAGCAGAATCAATATGCTCTGTGTTGAAAAGATAGATTTATTGAATTGTTTTGATGTTGATCATTAAGTTAATTTTAAAGGATTTGGTTTGTTTTCTTTCTATTATTGGAAGTTTTTTTTTTTATAAAAGTGATAAAAAAGGTAAATTAAATCTGCTCTGAGTTAAAAACAAAATATCAGATGACATGAAACTTTTAAGTATTTCAAATTAAAATTATGGATTATCAGATTTTATTTGTCAGTTTCCTATTGAAACAATTTAGTTTATTTATTTATATTTTTCTTTTTGAGTGTAAAACTATATACTATACTTTTACTACCTCAGTTTTAGCGAATTCGTGCACTGTTATGGTCATGTTTACTACCTTAATTAGTTTTTTTTATCTTATTAATTTTATTGACTTTCACCCTTTTTTTTATGCCTTCTGAATTTAGAAGGACTTCAGATCCCTTATTAATATCTTCTCTGTTCTAAATTTATCCTGTAATTTTGGAGATTTTACAAGACCATATTTTTCATGCCATAACAATGTTCCGGTTCGCTAAGGTACTTGTTGGGATTATTGGATTTTGTGATGAATGAGAATTTTGTTGATAACTTTTGAAAATTTTAAACCGTTTACTTTGTTAATTTTAGTTAATCAAATTCATTTGGTATGTGTTTTCTTAGTGCTTTTTTATTAATTTTCTTGGTTGTCATTTCGCTAAATTTTAAGTGGTAGTTGTGTGGAATGTTTATTGTTTTGAAAATCAACAAAATTCATTTTTTTTGTTATTTATCACAAATCCAAGTCATTAAGAGGTAAATCCAGGTATTTTCAAATATCCCTATATTTTCTTTCATATAAAATGAGTTTATTTTATATTAGAATTTCCATATACGTTTTCTGGTACATTATTGAATATTCCCAGGACTTTTTCTCGCAAGATCTTAATTTTATTTTTCGAAATTGATGCACTCTCAAAAATGAATACTAAATTTCAAGAAATTTTCTTCGTTTTTGACGAAACGGTTTCCTGGGAAATGCTCCGTGTAAACATTTCGTCAAATCGAGTAAATTTGCATCCTCAAAATTACGAAGAAAATTGTTTCGTCAAATTGTTTTTTTGACGAAAGTTCCAAAAAAATGTTGGTGCTGCCATCTATCGGAGTTTTTAGATGCATCTTCAATTGACTAGGGAAAAAATAAGATCACTGGGAGTTCGATCGGATTCGAACGCGCGATGTGTAGCTTGGCAGCCAAGTGCTCTAATCACTTAGTCAGCGGGACTTTGGAATTATTTGATTTTAAATGTATTTATGGGATGTTGATGTGTGTTTGGATTTTTAGAAAGCAGATTGTATTTTTATTGGTGCTGTTATAATTTCTGCATGTTTTAATTAATAAGGCTAGATTATTATTATGGTTTTTCTATGGTTAATAAATAATTAGAAAATGGCTTGATTAATATAATTTATTACAGAAATTTCCTTTGTTCAATGAATGACTAAAATATGGTCTAATTAATTTGTTGATCAGAAATAATTAATTTTGAAGTGCATATTTTGGAGGCGAGTTCATCAAATTTAGCGGATAAAATTACTGTTTATAGAGGGGGGTCAAATATACATATTTTAAATTTGATTGCTATATGAATATATTTTTCTTAAATAAAAAAGAGCTCCTAAAATAGTGATTTTTTTAACCGTTTTGAAAATGTTGATGCTTTCGGTCGAAAATGGACCAAATGATGTTCGCATTTTACTATTTTAACCGTTTTTAATGAAATTCTGTAACTTTAGAAGAATTTTTTAAGTGTTTTTAACGAAATTCTGTAACTTCGGAAAAATTTATCTTTGAATAGGCAATAGAAATGCATAAAATCGTTACAAAAAGGATAGACGAAAAATATCAGATATAAAAAATAAAGTAGAAATTTGGTACATTCCGGTTATAGCGGCCCCCAAGGATGAAATATTTTTGTTACTGTTTTCATTAATGTATTGTAAATTTAATACTTTCGTGTATTTTTTTATTGAACGATTTTGTAACAAAAATAATCTGGCCGGGAATGGGGAAACATTTTTGTCAAATATTTGAGATTTTCCATTTCATTAAAAATCACTTAATTTTGAGACGAAATAATTGTCAAAAATGACGAAATATAGCTCAAGAATTGTGGAACCGTCAAAAGTAAGAGTTTTAATTTTGACAGCGAGAAAACAGTTTCGTCAAGATATTTAAGGATTCGCGTTTCATCAAAAACCACGTGACTCTGTGACGAAATGATTGTGAAAAATAACGAAATGAGGCCTGAGGATGGCGGAATCGTCAAAATTGAGTGTTTTATTTCTGAGAGTGTGGATAAACCAGTAACACATTTTCATTTATTACTCTACGGAGGAAGGAGGAAAACGTTATAGTATACGTAAAATGGTGTGGTTTATGTACTTTTTCTTAAATCTTCAGATAAATTCAAGAAAAATGACATAAACTATATCTTTTCTGGCCTTCTCGAGATTCAAGGAACACAAATAAAGTGACAAAAGTGAGTGTTACCATTCTAACAAGGAAGGTCTCCATAAGCGCATACTCAGCAAATTTTGAAAAATTACAAAATGTACTTCTCATGAGGATACATACGCCTATAAAAAAATTTTCTGCGGAACCTCGATATAACGTCCTAAAAAAAATATGACAATTTCGCTTATTTGGCGATTTATCACTGGTTGGCGACTGAATGAAATTTCAAAAATACGCTTTTATGATAAATACTCTTTAAGGAAAAAATTTTCATGCTGAACTTGTTTATGTAAGTTTAACTTGCATACTAAATAAATTTTTATAACTTCAATTTTCTGTACATATTTATATGTATATATAATGAAATTTAACGATTGTATTTTACGATTTAAAACAAAATTTAAATTGTTTAAATTGTTTCAAGCTCAAACATAAGCCCGATTCTGAACATTGTCAATATAAAAAAAGTACTGTTGCTATGGAAACAACGACTTTTTCGATATAAAAATGTATAACGAATCCATTTGTCATCGAGCTTTTCTTTTTAAAATACATTTAAAAATTACTTGTATAACCGCTGAAGCCGTTTAAATTAGAAAAAAATCGTAGAATGGAGGATAAAAAAATAGAAAAATTTCATTCAATCGGTAATAAATAGAGAAAAAAAACGTGCATGATTTATTTAATCTGATTTAAAGAATATTTAAAATTAACATTAATGCAAACGTACAGAGCATTGAAAATGTTGAACGCAAACTGCAAACGATTCTGAACAAGAGGGTATGGTATAATGAGCCCTAGAATTAACCTATTCGTATAATTTTTTTAAGCTAATGACGATTTTACGCTTTCAAATTTTACAAAAATCTCACAGACAGGTCTCATAACAAGAATTTCTTCAAAGTCTTCGTTTACTTTAATATGCCTTTCAGATTCATATATATTTTTTAAATTTCAATTGTTAACTAAAAGTGAAACAAAAAACCCTTCAATAATTCAATAACAAACATAACTTAAATGTCAACTTTGCTGTAACATAAAATGGATATTTGCAGCTTCCAAAACATAGAAAATTTTTTTTCAGTGGTAAAATTAAATAACTCCAACAACAAGTAGCTTGTATATATTATACAAAAAATAATAAACTATTTCATCGTTTAAGTTGAAATTCATTAAGTATTTTGCATTCGAATAATCATTTTACAAGCAATTTCACAATGCTTAAATCGTTTGCGTTTGGCGAGGAAAAAATGTTGCTAGCCAAATCGAGTCTTTTTACGCCAAATACTCGAAAGTATTTTATTTTTTTGCAAATTTTCTACTGGGATTCCGCAGTTAAATTTCACTGTTCCTTTATTCCATACATGAGTAGCTTCATTAGAATTTTTTTCAAAATTTTCTGAGTATGCCCTTTAAGGAGACCTTCCTTGTAAGAATGGAAAGTCGTACAATTTTCAATATGTCGACGACAACCATTTCAATAATTCTTTTCATATTTGAAAAGTAGACAACCTCATCAAACGGTGCCTTTTGCATTTCTCTGGGCTAATTTTTTGATAAAATAGCATGGGGTATATAGTATTTGACTGTACTTGAATAAATATTAAATCGTACATGAAATTTCAAAACAAAATATGAATATTAAAAAATATATATATACAAAATCAGAAATATTTACGAGACTTTAATTAGTACGCTTAAATTATAAGATTTATAAATGTGATTTGAATATACAGGTTGTCCCAGGATTATTGGAACAAACTTTAAGGGGAGGTAGGGGACATCAAAAGGATTCAGATTTGCACAGCAACCCATGGTCGGAAACGGCTTCTTTCGCCGTTAGGTGGTGTTGTTCACAAGAGCATTGGAGGAAATCTGTGTTCTCAGATTAGGAAATTTTCTGGCGAGTATCCCCATGGCGTGAGACCACATGCTTCCCAACATCGCTTTTCAGTGAATGTTTGAGCTGGTGTGGTTGGCGACCTCTTAGTCGAGCCTTACTTGTTGCCAGCACCTCTAACATCTGCAGATTATTCCATCTTTTTGAAAGAGGTTCTACTAAGCTTACTTGACACAATGCCACAACATGTGAGACGCCATATGTGGTTTCAACATTATGGGCACCTCCCCATTATGGCAGATGTATTCATGAACATTTGAATCAGGTGTTTGGTCACCGATGGATTGGACGTGGTAGACCGGTTCCCTGGCCACCACGCTCTCTTGATTTAAGCAGCATAGATTTCTTTCTTTGGGTTGCACTGAAAAGTGCTGTGTGC
Source organism: Maratus michaelseni (assembly GCA_963931845.1). NCBI lineage: Eukaryota > Metazoa > Arthropoda > Arachnida > Araneae > Salticidae > Maratus > Maratus michaelseni. The sequence continues at coordinate 139,436,422 of OZ007587.1, read as the reverse complement.
CTGTGGATTCCGATATGGATCTGGTTGCAAGACTTGTCTGTGCTGCTACGGATATCCAACACAATACAGGTGTATTTGAGCGAGTCCGCCAATCCATGGTCCGACGGTGTAATGCATGCATCGCTAGCAATGATGGAAACTTTGAACATCTTTTGTTACATTTGACATATCATCTACGACTGCACATTTAATATCTTTGACCAATAAATTATTTCAGATGATCCCAGTCTTGTATCTCCTCGTTTCTTGTACCTGTCATACTACTTTCCCATGACGTTTCCGACCATGGATTGCTATGCAAATCTGAATCCTTGTGATGTCCCCTACCTTCCCTTAAAGTTTGTCAAAATAATCCTGGGACACCCTGTATGTATATATATACACACTAAAGCAATTTAAAAAAACTTGCTCTGTTACAAAACATTATTTTATACCATTCTAATATATTAATTTAGATAGTGCAGTACACATTAGTAATTACGAATATCATGTATGGTGCATTTATTTGAAGTTAAGATGGAGTTACAGTGCTTAATTGAAGTAAAAAGAAGCATAACACAATTGCGCCTTTTGCTCAATATTCAAAGCAAAAAATTCAACCTGCTCATTTACATTAAAAACTTCAAATATGAAATTTAATCCATTTTTATCAATTAAAAATTGCAATACAGCTTTAAGCTTTAATGTTAATCGCAAAATGCGTGGAAGAGCTGCGTACGCAGTTGAATGACGAAAATTGAAATTAAAACGGCATAATAAGCATCTTACATATATAGTTTAGTCAAATTTTATCACATAGATGCCAAAATATAACTAAACACGCACGTCATGTAGAACACGGCTCACCTAGATTCCATCTATTAGTTCTTAATTACAGCTCCAAAAACATTTGTGTAACGCACAAACATACATGCACACACACACGCAGATAGAAAGCGAAAGAGAAAGAAACAAATGGACAGACACTGTTCTAAAATTAGACAAATCGTATTCAGGACATCCGAAACATATAAATATATTTTGAAGTAATTAAAAACAATAAAATAAACAACTTTAAGGCATTATTTCTTAAAATATTAAACTTATATTTTCTTACTTCATGCCAGTGGCGAATTTATTAAAAGTAATTTTGCAAAACAGACTGTTTGTGTCAATGTTTTATTGCTATCCACGTTCCCTTTATAGCCCATTGTTGCCAATATTACTAATATTGACACGCAGTGGACTATCGTATATTACTTTTTTGACATGTCCATAAAAAAATTATATACACAGTACAACGACTATCTTAAAAACAGAAATTAGCAATTGAATTCTTTAAGAACATATTGCAATTTCGCGGCAGTTGGAGAATTTTTATGAAATTTACAATCCAAATGGGTCAAGAAGATGGACCAGAAAACAAATGTGCAAGTTTCGATAATGTGAAAACCAAAATGAATACTTTCCAACGAAGGAACAATTATCAAAATCGAAGCATCTGTTCAACAGTTATGCGCGGACATACATGAAAATAAAATGAATAACCCTCTTCCTTGAAAATATGTTAAACACCGGAAGACGAAACCTTTCATAAATTCAGTGCTTTCTTTCCGGAATATAGAAGAAAGTGATGTAATTATTGCCAGACCCTTTAATGCATGTAGACCATAAAAATCTTGCAGATTAAAAAAATAATTAACTCTGAAACGGAGATAGATAAAAAAATAAGCAAGCGGTATGTTTATTTTGAAAGCCTTCCAAATAGGATACAGAAGTTTCAAAATTAGTATCAAATGTTGCAGATAGGTTGCGGTGTACGCTGTAGTTTCAGAAGAATCCCTAAAAAGAGTGTTTTGAAGAACAGAGTGACCAGACTTCGGACAGTTTCACTGTCGAAGAAAGAAAGGCCACTAGCATACTAAAGAAAGTGAACGAAGCCATGTATTTCGTGATGGAACACTCTACATACGTTTCGGCTTAAGATCCAATGTCACAAAGTCATAAAAGTTCGAGCTGTGCGACAAAGAAAACAGTTCGCGAGCGACATGATCACAATGATTGATGATTATGTATTCGATGTAGGTTGCATATGGTTCACAGATGAAGCTCATTTTCACAAGGATGGTTTCGTAAAAAGACAAAACTGGCGATGGTACCGAAAACAACATTTGTTCAAGCACAAACCGAACATTATTTAAAAGTTACCATTTGAACTGCAATATCCAGGAAAGCATCGTTGGTCCTTTTTTTCTAGCAAGAAACAATTATTACTAAACGGTATCAATTTGTCGCCGCACTAGAAGCATTGGAGGTTCGACCAGGCACTTCGTGGTTCTTTCAAAATGGGAACCGACCACACCCATACCTAAGCGGTTTTGCCTTTCTTGGGGAATAAGTTGGGAATAGAGTCATTGCTTTGAACTGTTGAACATTTATTGAAACAGGTATGGATTGACCTCCATACTCACCCAATCTACCTCCCTGCGACTACTTTTTGTGAGACACATTCAAGAATACTGTTTTCCATAAAAATCCCACAACACTACAGAGGTTGATTGAAAATTTCTTTCTTCATTTGCGTTAGATCTGTCCCGCGAAAGCGTTACATTTTGAATTGATTGTGATGCGATTGCAACGACAGTTTGCAAAGAACAGTTTGTAACTTGTTTTATGGACTCAATACTTCGACTACAGTGTACACCGCCACCTTTCGTCAACACTTGTAAATAATTTTGAAACTTTTGTACTATATTTGTATGGCTTTCAAAATAAATTTATTACTTCTGTCATTTTTCTATAGATCTCCGATTCCGAGTTATTTAATTTTAAAATCAAGCAGTCATTTGTGGGACACCCTGTATAAAATTTATTATCAAGTCAATTGATGGTTGATGAGATACTTTTTAACTACTTTGTACATCGGTTTAGAGATATTAATTCTTGCGACAACGGTTATTTTCTATTAAATGGAAATCCTTTATTTTCAATTCTTTACTGCACATAGAAATTGCACCAAAAACAAGAATTGGAACATTTATCTCGAATGCTGACTTTTCATGTTCTACTCTTGAATATATTTACCTTGTTCGCCGTAAATAAAGTCTATTAATGATTCCAGGCGATCGTGATCGGGATAAAAATTTACAAGTACTTGATAATTTATAGTAGAAACACTGAACAGAAGTCTGATAATTTAATTAGAGTTTTATTTAATCAAATCACATTTATTTTGTTGCCCAGTCTATTCAAGAATATTCTAGATTAAAAAGAAAAAAATCCACTTAAGTAATTAATTAAACAAACTTTTATTTTCAATTCATGAACGGTGATTTCATTAAATTTTACTCATTTGATAATTACAGAAATAAAGAGGCTCTGAAATAAAAAGACGCATTTTAAAAGTTTAGTTAACGTAAATTGTTGTATGGAACAATAAATGGTATATTGAATGCTAATTTTTTCAATTTTTATAAATGTGAAATTTCAGAATTGTCTTTTGTTTAAAATAAATTAGCGAGTTTAAACCTAATTCAACAAGATTGTAAATACACATTTTTATTTTTTATCAACAATATAATGATGAGTCTGATAATAATATTATTTAAAAGTAGAATTACAGTGATGGCAATAAACACAAAATTTCTGCTGTTTGATGCATATGACCTGTAAGAAATTGCACCAAAATCTTAATACTTTTTCCTTTTCCAACTTTTTAAATAAACTTTATTAAAGTAAATTACCATTGGACATGGCACAAAATTTCTAAAATGAATTTTCAGTTGATTATATAAGAATATATTTTGTTCATACCAGTTCGTTAAACATTAAAAATTTAAGAACACCCACATTTAAAAACTCTTAGCATTGGTTATGAATTATTTTACTAATTTACTTAGAAGGCATTTAAACTTTATTTTTATTACATAGATCTTCTTTTCATAGATATTTGTTTCTTTGATTAGCACATATATTAAAGTTAGTTTTATTTTGTTATAAAAATAAATCAAATTAATTATAAATAAATAAAAAACAGTTTTACTAAAATCCGATGAAAAGATTGGCAATTGTTTTTTATTATGTTAATATTTTGATTACGATGTTGGGACACCGTACGTCCCAGCTACTACTTTTTTTTTAATTCTATTCGTACACATTTTGAAAAATAATCTCTGCCATAAACTTATACAAGGATATTTTCAAGAAATATCTTCCACAAAGAAAGTTGTCTGGAAATTGTGGTGCGATTGAATATAAAAGTAGTCGCCATTCCCAGCCCGTAATGAAAAGGTTAATAGAAGAATAGACTTTTTAGAAATCTCCGTGATCTAGTGGTATAGAAAGACCTTCAACAATGCGAAAATTATTTATGAACCGTCGTGATAACTCATAAATATTTTATCGAAATTTAGTACGTGGCAATATATAGTGGTGGAAAAAATTATAAAGCCACTTGAAAATATGATATAATTAAAAAACAAAAGATGTAACATTTATGAAATTTCATACATATATATTATATGCTACAAGGAAGTAAAGAAAAAAAGAAATTCATTAATAACTACATTAATAAAAGGTTAATAGACTTCAGAAAATTTTCTGTACAAAGAAAGTTGGAAACAATTATAAAGTCGATACATGTATTTCATCAATAATCGATGCGAGACCCTTTTTTTCGATGACTTTGACCAGTCTCTTGTTCATTGAATCTATCAGACCACACAAAGTACTTGCATCATTATTGTTCCAGCAGTTTTTAATATCATTCATCAAATCTAAGTTTTAATTGAATTGTCGTCCATTTTTGTAAACATTTCGGTCTAAAATTCCCCAAAGATTTTCTATTGCATTCAGATCGGGGCTACGAGCTGGCCATTGAAGGCATTTCACCTGATTAGCTTCCAGCCAAGATTTAGTTGACTTCGAAACATGAACGGAAGCGTTGTCCTGCTGAAATGTCCAGTATCCTGAAGCTATAAGAGGAGCAATGGGTAAAAAATTATCTCCTAACATATCTTGATACATAACTGAATTCATTTTGTTATGCATGAAAACAATTGGAGTGGTTCCACAGGCAGCAAATGCAGCCCAAACCATTACCGAGCCACCTCCAAATTGACGCTTTGAAAAAATATGAGGTTCCTGTCGTAAATCATGCCAAAAATATTTATAGTCGCCGGGTCCATCGAAATTAATTTTTTTTTCATCGGAAAAGACAACATCTTTCCAATTTGTGCCTTCGGTTAAATGTTTTCGTGCAAAGTCTAAGCGAGCATTTTTGTGGTGCTTAGAAAGAGTGGGTTTTCCTTTAATTTTTTTTAAATTTAACAATCGGATTGTTACTTAAAACATTTCTTACCGTTCGGCTTGTACATGGTAGTTGTAACTGTTCTTGAATTTGGGCAGACGACATTTTTTGTCCGCAAGCTAGCTTCCGGATTTGTCTTGATTGCCTTGTAGTTAAGGATTTTGGTCTTCCTGTACGCTTATTACTACCATAATCTTCGGGATTTCTGAGAAAACTGTTTACTGCAGTCTTGGACCTTCCTATTTTTCTTGCAATATTAGAACCAGGCATTCCAGCTTCATTTAAAGTTAATATTTTAATTTGTTCACCATCGGATAACTTTTTTCCTCTTGGCATTGTATTAAACACACCAAATGCAAAATGAATGCACGTAACACGTTTACATTTGCCTAAACTTTCGTGGCGACCTGCTTTCTCAAGTCTGGCATTATGCCAAATGAGGCTAGAACCATCGGCTTTATACTTTTTTCCAAGTTGTTTTTCATTGGTTGTAAGAAATTAGTATAATTTATGTTCCCCCTTATCGTTTTTCTAAACAAAATTTATGCGTATTATTGGGATGTTGATCATGCAGATAAAAATAGAATTTGCGTTATCAACAATTCCATTACTTTTTGACTTTTGTAAATTTTTCTATCGGCTTTATAATTTTTTCCAGCACTGTATATGTATTCAATGATTCATGTTTATCCAATGACTCATGGGCTTTGGGAAAGTGGAACTGTGCAAACATGCTTTAAACAAATCATTTAGTACCATGCAATGCGCATTCCTTAATTTTTAAGACGACTTGTACAGTCGTTGGTCAGTCAATTACCCAATTTCCTTGGTTAATGTTATAATGGAATATGTGTAACCTATGTGCATGGAATGCATTAATATATTTAAATATCTCCTCGGGAAATTTATATTTTTAACTTCTGTTTTCTATGTACTCTTCCTAAAGGATGTCTCTTGTTTTCCTAGTTGTAAAAACATTTCCAAAATATGTGCATAATTAAAATTTTTTTTCTTAAAAAGCTGACCAGCTGTGAGTAAGGTTTTAACACTTCACATAAAACAAAATATATACAGGGTGTTCCAAATTCGATTGACATATTAAGAGGGATGATAGAAGGCATCAAGAAGATGAAAAATTACAATAGAAAATGGGGTCGCAAACCACATTTAGTGGGAGAAAATCGCAAAAATAGTTATGAAGGGTTTGACGTCGAGTGAAATAAAAAGGGCCAATAATACGTAGACAAAACATTTATATGACGTCAATCATGATTACAATGCATTGCTGTTCAACGTCAGAAAGGAGACGACGACACTTTTTACACATTGTTCGAAGTTGTGGCCACGAAGGTTGTTGCACGGCCGACATAGACGGACGAAGTATTGCCGGACGCGTTAAAACATATTCCTATAAAAATATCTCGTCGTCTCCTTTTTGACGTTGAACTGTAATGCACAGTAATCATGCTTATGATGTCAAATAAATGTTTTTTTTTTTATGTTTATTTTTGGCCCTTTTTGTTCCAATCGACGTCACACACTTCATAAATATTTTTGCGATTTTCTCTCACTAAATGTGGTTTGCGACCCCATGTTCTATGGTAAGTTTTCTTACTCTTGATGCCTTCCACACCCCTCTTAATTTATCGGTCGAATTTTGGAACACCCTTTATATGTAAAATTTATATATGTGAAATTTTTTAAAACTAAATCATACATGGAAAACTGTTTACAAATTAATTTAACTGAATCGAAATTGTAGGTACAGTTTATGTACCAGCAATTCTTTGCAATGGCCAAATTATGGGTTTGTTTGCTCACGATTATAAAACATTAATATTATTAATTTGTCGGTCGAATTTTGGAACACCTTGTATTTTAGAAATATTTTGTCGACCGAAAAAAGAAGAGGCATCCTTTAAGAAGAGTACACATAAACAATAACTTTAAAATATTAATTTCCTGAGGAGATATTATAAAAATAAGAATGCATTAACCAGGGAAGTTGCGAAATTGACTTACCAACAACCTTAAATAAATGTTTCGCACATTTATACAAAAAAGAAAGAATATTTCAAATAAAGATTTCAGCTATAGATCACAATTATTTATCTTAATTTATTTCTATCCTGTTACTATAAATATATGTATTATTACTAGGATGCCAGACCAAAAAGCGTTTTTTTTTTTTTTTTTTTTTTTTTTTTTTTAATTAAACTTGTTCCTGAATCAGGATTCTCATTTGTATTTTTCTATGAAAGTGGTATGTCCGATATGAAATTTTAGTATTGAGAATAAAAAATAATCGTATTTTTAAATCACATTTATTTGTAAATTGTTGCTTTGAAGTTTACTTATTGGGGTCCCTTGGGCAATTTTTAATTTAAATTCTGAAAATTACTTTGAAATGTGAGAAAACAGAAACTATTTTCGATAGAAAGAGTTAGAGTGACTTATTTCGTTTACAACATAATACAAAATGAACTACTTAAAAAATATGTAAAGCTAAATGAAGTCCTTTCAAAAACTAATGTTCAAACATCTCTTTTAAAATAATTTTATTTTGATCAAAATTATATCACAGGTATATGAATGAAGCATTTTTAAAAACATATTTTCTAGAATTAATTCTTGTTAAATTTTCAAATTGTGGGTGTAGAACTTTTGTGGCCTTTCAAAAAGAAAATCGAGTAAAATGCGTATGATTGAATATTTCATTCATAATAGAAAGGCCAAAGAGCTTAACACAGCTTTATTTATTTTCTGTATTTAAGAGCACTATTTTTATTCTGTTAACTTTATTTTTTATTTTATTAAATTAACGCTCCTTTGCATAAGATCATGATTATTGCATTAATAAGTTTATTAATAAATATTTTTTGAAGGGAAAATTTGGTAACTGTACTATAAACTTACATCACTATTGTGTGTCTCTTATCCAAACTTAACATTTAATCCAAAAAAATCAAATTAAAAAGGTTGAAAAATTACTGTTTTTTAAGACTGGAAAATGACTGCTTCACAAAACTGTCAAAACTTAAAACTCAAAGCTGAAAAATGAAACCAATATATATATATATATATATATATATTGCGAAATTTCAACGTGAATACAATGTGATTCATGGAGTATAAAATTTTACAAATAATTTTTCTGTATTGATAAAGATTGCATATTAAATTTATTAAAAATTCAATGTGAATTTCATTGGAAATCTTAATCTTAATGGCTTAACAATTTTCACTTGAAGAAACGCGGAAGCTAATGTTAAGTCAATGGGAAGGTTATTTTCAAATTTTTTGCTCGCATTTTAATATTTTTTAATGTTTTTATTTTTTATTTTTTATTTTTTGCGTAGGATTGGTGAGGTCGATCTCTAACGTTGTGCGGTTTTACTGTTTTGACTTTGGTTGAAGTTTTTTTTTTCTTTAAGCGGACATTTTCAATTTTGGAACCGGTTCTGAAAGTGTAAGTAGCCTTATATAAAAAAAGGAACAAAAATTGAAAAACGAAAAACGCAGAACGTTAGAGATTGATCTGAGCTATCCTAAGTAAAAAAATCATTTAAAAATATTAAAATGCAAGCTAGAAATTTGAAAATAACCTTCCCATAGACTTAATATTAACTTGCACGTTTCTTCGCATGCCTAGTGTGGTTTCTTAGGTAAAAACAAGAACGAAAAATCATGAGTCAAGCATAGATTACGAAACATTTTCCAACACAGCCAGAAAACTGTAACGAAACTTCACCGTTAAATAAGATGAAAGAAGATATGTAAGTAAACAGATTAGAAAACACATAACACATTGAAAAATACAGTTTTCGAAATTACCTTCTAGTGTGAAAAAAGTAGTCGAATTATTTTGTGCAGCCCTGTATATGATCAATTGATGTGGATATATAGTATGATAAAATTTAGTTCAGTTAGAATATTCACATTTACAAATTTACGCCAATCGATGGAAATGCACTCGAAATCTTTTGTACAGCCCTGTATATTATCTGAAGAATTTTGTACACGCCACCTATAAGCTAAAAGGCAACTTAAAACTCACTTGCAGCAATTACCAAACGTAAACAACAATGTATCTTTTTTTTTTCGTAGTCCTATATATGAATTTATTTATATTACACAAACTTCTATTAGTCTACTAAATATAGTTCAGCAGGAAAATGCGTAAACACAATTAAAAACTACCCTTAAGCAATTCACTCCTATAGTCTGTAGTACATACGAAAATCTTGTGTGGCCCTGTATATGGTCAACCGAGTTTATAAACACACACGTAGTATGAAAAGAAAAAGTTGAAAATGCAAACCAAAGTTGAAAACGTACTTATCACACATAGACTGTAAATATCGCACATGTACTGTAACCCATATATTTTGTGTGTCCCTGTAAATAAACAGAATGCACACAAGAGAGCAATTTATAGTGTACTTCAGTAATGTATATAATTTTCATTATGTTTGAAATTGTGAATTATTACTAAATTACACTTCAGTCGATTTTTCTCCATATAACGATGTGTAAAAGAATTCTTTTGTTTGATCCTGTAAATGAATAATAAATGCTTTCCCCCCATATTCTACATAAAACATGTTTTAATGAGCTTAATAATTATATATCAATTTCATTATGTTTTAAATGACAGAGCGTCATCAAAATGCGCTTGAACCGATTATTCCCCATTGACTGTAATGTAACAGAATACTCTTGACTGTCCCTGTAAAAAAACTGTAAGTGCTACACACTTCTGTTGAAATAGGGAACATGCTATAGTAAACGACAATAATATACAAAAATTTCAGGACAATCGAAGCATATTTACGGGAGTCAGAGAACGGACAGACGGGCAGACGGCAGACGGCAGACAAACCGAAGTCATAAGCACTTTTCAACTAGGTTGGAAAGTGTTAAAAAATTAAATAGTGGTTTTAGTGACTATTCTTGTCGGCAATGGCAAACTATATAAATATTATTGTTTTATAAAAAGTGTACTGTCATGTATAATATTCTAATCCTGAAAAAAATCTTTCCAATTCTTCCTACAATTACATTACATAAAATACTGGCGCAAATATAATTAAACAGTTTATTATCAGATGAGTGTCTATGATAATTAAAATTGTGAGATGTGGATAAAATGAAGTATTGTAGTTGAGTTTCGGAGTCTTATATTTGAGTTACGAAATATTGCAGTAGATTACAATGCCTTTTGCTCAACAATAGTTAAGCTACAAAGTTTTGATTCATCAATACAGAACTAAGATCTTGTTTATTAGTGATTGTGGAGCAATTTAGTTTATGATACCACTTATCTTCATTATAACGGAAGGTTTTGACTATTTGATAGTAATTGATAGTATCAAAATACATATCAATTGAAATTAATATTCTAAAACACATTATAACTTGTTTTCGATAGATTAAGATGGGGATAGAATTTGTCGTTCATTTACAGATATACGCAAACTAATTCGGTTGGAGGACTATCTACGATCAATAATTGCTGAAAGTGCGTTTTTATCCGTGATATGCATTTTAAAACTTAACTACTTTTTAGTGTATAGATTCTATACATGGCTACACAAAAGGATTCATACATATTATTGTCCATGTATAGGAAATGCTGAAAATGGATTTTCACTGTGCAATAATTCATAGATTTCTATGAATTATTATGTGTGTAATGTGATTGAGAAAGTAACAAAACGCACTGCCAGTGCCAGCACCAAAAAGTCACAGCTGATCGAAAGAATTAGGGCAGCTTTTACCAGATTCATTTACCAGATTCCGGTGCCACTTCGAGACACTTATGACTGCTGAGTGTGCCTTCTTTGCTCAACCTCTCTTTGCATTGTTGTAAACTTTATGTCATGTATCCATTTTTCCAATAAAATTTCTTTTTGCCTAAGATATTTCATGTTTTTGTCTTTCACCAGCAACTGGGAAATTAATTACGAACACCCTGTACATTTTCAGAATAAGTATTATATTTAGTAAATATATCTAAATCCTAAAAATTTCCTTAGAAATGAAATTTAAAATCAATATTTGAATTTCAAATAATTAAATATTTGTTTGAAACGATAAAATATTTTATCTTTTCTCGGTGCTAAAATAGTTTGGAGAAATGAATAAGTTTAGGAGCTACAATAAAAATAAATGACTGCCATATATTGCGAAGATTCATGATTAAGAATTCGGAGATATTTTTCTTTATAGTAGAAGCCGAAGTTTTATTGATTTGTGGGTGAATATGTATTTCTTAAGATATGAGAAAAATTCGATAAAAATAAATTATGGATATTCTTTTTGTGCATTTTCAATATTTGTTCATTTATATGAAAATTTCGTAATGAAAAAAGAAGAATATACAAATTTCCTGCATTAATTCTTTCACATGGTTAAGTGAATTTACTGTGTAAGTAGTACATTTGGTTAAATTTCATTATAGAAACGACCATATTTTATCTTGATTGTATAGGTATTTATCAATTCTCACACCTTAAATCTTGAAACTTTTATTTACTTAAACAAAGTTATGAAATAAAATGTGTTTGTTATACTATATAAAATACTGGTAACACAATTTCTTGGTGAAATCTGTTTTGACTTGAAATATTACTTTTCCGTATCTGTCACAAATGCATTGTTTCTTTTATTCAAATTCCGAAACCTTAAAGAATAGGTGTTGATAGTGAAATGTTTAATGCTTTTTTCATATCTTTTAGTTTTTTTAAAAATATTTCAAGGAATTTGTTCTAAGGAATTATAAATTAAAATCCATAAGCATAAATTTTGTAAGACTTGATTTTATGTCTAACTCATTTTTTAATTTAGTTAAAACTCCCGTTATACAATCTTAAGTGAATATCACATAAAATTAAAGTTTAGTTTCGAACACAATTTATCCAATCTAATGCATAAACGTTAACAAATAATCTATTGGAATGTTGATAACATCGATTATGTAAATCATAATTTTACTTATATCTCATTTTTAAAGAAAAACTCAAATCTCTATATCAGTATTGAGTCCACGTATTATTCTTCGGTAGGGATTTCTACAACTCCATGGATAAGGGAACATTGTAAAGTCTGGGAGAAGAAGAATAGGCCTAATTATAATATTAAGAAAATCTTAATAAGCAGAAACTTAAAAACCCTTCGGAAAAGGGTGTGTGGTTTTTTTTAAGCTCACATGCTATCAAAGCCTGAGGGCTAATATACCCGTAGCTTCTGTATGTACGTATGTATGTACGTAACGCTATAACTCTTGATAGAAATATCCGATTTGCTTCAAATTTTGTATATAGGTTCATTCTGATATGGCGCTGCCCTGATTAGATTTGGAGGTTCATTGGTTAAGTATAAAGGGGGGGGGGAAACGCGGATGTAATCCCCTAAAATTTAGCTCAATGGGTATTTCGTACAGAATTATCCGATTTGCTTCAATTTTGGTATAAAGGTTTAATGTCAGTTTCTTTATTTTTCGAGGGGCATTATTCTTTGAAATAAGAGTATAACATACAATTAGTGTGAATAGCCTGTGATCTCAATGCCACCAGTTTAACTTGGCACTTTTCTTTTTATTTAATACTTACTTTTTTGTCTTCAGTAAATAGTATGATAACTCTTGCTGGCACGGTGTGCGCTGTCTGCACATGATGAGCTTGGGGATATCTTGTTCTGTAAGTGTGAAAGCTGTTGGTCAGTGTGATCTCAAATTTCTTTAGATAATGTTAAACCTATGGGCGTATAATGCATTTGTACTTTTAAAGTATCTCCTCAGGAAATTATTATCTTTAACTTCTCTTTTCTTGTGTCCTATTTCTAAACGATGTCTCCTCTTTTTTAGTTGTCAAAGATTTTTTAAATTTTGATAATTATTTAATTTATAATTTTTATAATACTTAATTTAAATTTAATTTATTAAAATCTTAGCGAAACTGAGTAATATTTAACACTTCACATAAAATTATTGGTACTTCTTCATTTTCTCGTCGACCATTTTTCCTAACAAAAAAATATCGCCAAACTGCAACGCCCAATAAGCAAACGGAAGAATGCTGCCATTAGAATCTCAAACAAAAAAATAAAGAAATACAAGAAATTTGGAAATGCCCCACTCACCAATGTATCAACTTAGTAAGCTTAAACAATAAAATTTACAATATATTAATGAAAACAGAACAAAAATCTTGGATATTTATTTATTTATATTATTTTTCTTAATTACATCCCTCTCGGCTGGTGAATAAATGAAATACTGGTGACGTCAGTTGAAACTGGTCTATTTTACGTAACTATATATCGCAACATTTTTTTCAATGCTTTTTCTCTTTTTAATAGCATGACACCGCCGCAACGTTTAGAGACATAATTGTTATTTTAATTAACGAAATAACTAATAAATCAGTAAAACATAATGAAAAATACAGGTAAATGACGAATTAATAACGGTAACACTTGATGAGATAACAAATACGTGTAACGCTAATGACGTGAAGTGAATGTGACGCCACGGGCATGCATTTTTGGCCTTAAATCCTATAGTTTGGCGATAATTTTTTGTTATGAAAAGTAGTCTATGGGACAATGGAGATATACAAAATTAATTATATATTTTAGAAATAGTTTGACAAAAAAAAGACATCGTTTAAGAACAGTCCTCAGAAAAAAAAGTTACAATTTTAATTTTCTGAAGAGATATTTTAAAAATATGAATACATTCCACACCCATAGGTTTAAAATTGGTGAGATAAATTTGAGGTCTCACTGACGAACAACCTTTAGGGATTCTCACCCATTGCAGTTCCAATTCCAGTTACCGAATCGTTGTGGTGACGGCAGAAGTTCTGCCCAGGCGTTTCCTGCCAGAACGTCCCACACGTATTCTACTGGGTTTAGTCCCAGTAATAAGTAAGGTAAATCTTGGCAGTGAATATCTCCACCTTTGAACTGTTTCCAGTGAGATGCTGTTCGGTAAGCTATAGCTTTATCATCCATGAAGATGGCCCCAAACTACACAGCATCCTGAAAAGAAGGATATGTGAGAGGAATAATAATCTTGATTCGAAAATATTCACAAATGATTTCCTCAGAAAATATGGAACTCTATAAAACCACCAAGCACTAAACCTCACCTAAAAGGAAATTCCACCACTTATAAATCCATACCTTTCAACAATGTTGGAGAGGCAATTGCATTTTAAGGGCTCGGACGGAATAAATACTGACGTAATTAAATATTGAGTTAATTCGGTTTTCACTAGTAAAGAGCACTCGAACTCATTTGTAAGTACAACAATTTTCTATTATCGATACCGCTGAGAAAACTGTCTCCGATGACTATATGGTAATAGCGTACATCTTACTGGTCGCCAAAAGAACAGCCATTTATCTCCCGATTACAATGAAATGCTAGTAACAAGTTGTGTGTGTCTTCTAACAAGTTGTGTATCTCTTCTGAATGTGCATTCTGTCTTCTATCGATTTATTTTCGGTTGTAAGAGAAGTTGTTTGCCTTCTATCGCAGTGTCTTTTCGTAGACGAACATCACCAAATTCTTCAAACTGTTCTTCTAGTTCAAAATGCTGTTCGAAATCATGATTTGATGTTCTAGGGAATTTCAAATTCTCCCGCCACACTAGACCCACTTCGAACACCTTTAAATCTTCTAATTATCATTCAAAAATCGTTGAAAATTTCCGCCCAATTTCTCCAAAAATATAGAAAACTGACCGATGTAGTTTAAAAATCATTTCAAATCCTTCAATCTAAAGCTGCAATTTTTTCAAATCACACGGGTGTCCCGGTAACTGCGCTGCATGTTTCATTTTCCTATTAGAAACGGAAATTTTACGTATACCCTTTATCCATCAGTGCACGGAAAATGCGTGATCCGAAGCTCAAAATTTCCTAAAATTCTCCAGTCAAAAAATGGACATTTCTTCAAATAACAGAAACATTTCTTCAAATCACAGGGGTGTTCCTATAACCTGCTGCCTGCATATTTTACCTTTTTTTGGCGAATTTGTTTTAGTTATATTACATAACTTTGTTCAAATTCATAACAAAACAGCAACATCTTTGATAATATTAATACTGATTCCACGTATCCATCATAAATCTAGAGACTTATAACCACAAGGCATATGATTCTCACATCGTAGGTGATTTATTCATTCGTTTTATGGCCTTGCTAGATTATTTTTTAAGGGTGTTCTGCAATTGAAACTGGCTACTTTTTGACACAATCGCAATTTTATTTTTATTCTTAATGCACTAAATTTGTGATGTTCTTATTCAGAAGCTATAAAATCGAATAGTATTTTCTGTTTTTCAATAAATACAAAATAAGTTTTTGAACGGTATTTTAATTCTAATTTTGAGTTGCGGCAACTACAGAACATCCTATACAGAACTATCCGATAAGAACATCCTAACGACGAACTGCAGTAAAAGCCACACATAAATTGTTCCAAGAGACATCTCCTTTGGGCCAATTTCCACAGCAATTTTTGACAAAGTTAAAACCGGGGATTTGTGTATCGTGACAGCGTATGCCACTGTTAAAGGCAACTGAGTTCGGGAGAACATGTAACATAATTTTCTTCTCAAGTTTTAAAAATACTAAGTGTGACAGGGAAAAGTCTTTCAGTTAGAAATGGCCAGTGATAATCGTCAAAATCATCTATTACAATCTGTGACAAGTTTGATGCAGAAATCGTGGGCCATAGACAATATCGTTAACCGTACCTAGTGCACCGTTTATCAATCTTCCCTTTGTCCACAGTTTGGTACGTAACATAACTCTGAATGCAATTGCTAAGAAAAGTTCAGCCTGAAGCCTAGATGCGTGATCATCTTCACTCCATCTTGCTATTTGATTATTGTGGTCTGATAATATTCTTGTCACTGCACATTTTGATTTACGAAGTATTTCTTGATTATGTTCTTCAACTTGCTTGTATGTAGGAAAAAAGCGAATGACATTTTGAAATATTTCAAGTTCAGCCGGAGGTCCTAGAGCTTTACGTCATTGCTTAAGCAATGCATATTGGTCGCCTGTAACTCGTCCCACGGAAAGCGAATCAAGAGTCTCTTGAAACTGTCTTTGTTGATCATCGTTTTGTCTCATTGACTTTGTTAAGATGAAACATTTTTGAAAAGTCCTAAGCACTGTTTGTCTCGCAAAGCCAAAATGTCTTTTATAGAATGTCGCTTATAGAGAGGGGTGTCTTTACAGGCTGTATCTACTTAATATCTACAGCTTAAAAAGGTCGAATGCTATCTGGTTTACCTGCGTGACATCTTTACTCAAGGGCAGCTATCAGACGACATCCAATCATGGAAAATTCATCAATAATGAGAAATGAGTCTGGATCTATGCTGAGCTGATGATCCATGATTTATTGCTGCGTCACTTCGTAAATCAGTGAACATGTTCGTACTCTTAGGGCAGAGTGGAATGTCTTATCCTCGACATTAATTGCAGAAACACCTGTTGGAGACAAAACCCTGATAGCTTTCGTTACTAACAGCTCGGTAACTCTTTTACAAATTTCTTTCATTAGAGTAATTTTTCCAGTTACGGCTTTCCTAATAATAAGAGTACGTTTAGGGCAATTTATAACTATTGTTTGCAAAGACCAAAGCTGTTCTGTGCATAAGTGAAGTATATTTTGCTGCTCATCTGTAAATCTAATGTCAGAATTATAATTTGCATGCACTGTAAACTGTTTTTCTTTACAATAGTTCAGAAATGTAGTAAAATTACAATCAGGGTAATTGTAGCTGTCACTTTCCCACTCACATGTGTGATCAATCATGCGTTGCCCCAAAGCATCTTCGTTTGTCTGCACAGGAACTATCGCAACTGCAGCCATATAGGGATCAATCTCGCGATATTCTTCTTGGAGTCTTTCTGACTCATGTATACTGTTAAAAGCAAGAAAATCAATTTCTTCGTATGTATCAGTACTTATGTCATTTAATTCCTCTTCCCATGACTGATACACATACTGCAAGAATTCTTGCAATAAAGACTCATAAATTCCCCTCCAAGGACAATTGAGGAATAATTTCTGCCTATAGGATCCTTCTATTAGAGTTGAGTCGTGGTTGAGGGATATACGAGGAAAAACTCTGACAACTACATCTTTTCTTCTTTGATGATATTTGACTCCTCTAACCGAGAAAGATTTGGCAAACTTAAGAAGCGTGCATGAAGCAAGTCTCTCCGGCCACTCTCAATATTTCTGAACCATGCTTTTTGATTATCTTTCGTCGCTAGCAAAGTTAATCTCTTCCCAGTTCTTATCTTCCTGTCTGCTAACCCGATTACAAACATTTACTTATACAAACATACATACATATGAATACTTGCATACATACATATAGTGAATAAATACATGACATACTTTTTTTCGATTTCTTTCGGTTATTAAGGTAAAGCCAGGAGAGATGACGCAGTCGGAGAGATTGCGCACATAGAGGTTTGGGGGGAAGGAGTAGAGTGAACGCGCAGCGACTCCAGGTAGTTGTACAACAACAATAGTGGAGTGTCTACTTGAAAGTGCACGTTGATCGCTTTGAGCGTCTAAGGTCAAGTATTGCTATTTTGTTTTGTTTTCTCAAAGTAAGTGCTTGAATTTTCATAGCTATTCATCAGAATTTTTATACAATGTCAAAAGTACTAAATATTTTAAACTTAAACGATATCTTATCAGCTACTAATCTAGACTAACAATGTGAACATCAACGGTTCGTTCTAGAAGAGATCATGTTTAAATAAAAGGCCGCGCAATCTCTCCTACCAAAATTGGAGAGTTTGCGCATCTGCTACTTAGGAGAGATGGCGCAGTGTTCCCATTAGTTTCTATGCTAGAAGAGATTACGTAGCTTATTGGTAAATTTGCATAAAAAATGAAAAATGAAAATGGACTAATTTTAAGTTAAACGTGTTATTAAGTAACATAATTTTATTTTTTAATCTTATCTGGACTTGCTTTTTCTGATTCTTATTTTATTTTTCTTTAATTAAAATTTTTTAATCGTTTTTAAAATTATTTCCTTTTCCCGATTCTTTAATCATTAGTTTGAAATATTCACTCCTAATACAATAATATTTGTTCACAAAAACCTTACAGCAATGTCATTTAAGTGTAATTATTATTGTTAACAATTTAATTGTAGTTATTATTAGTAACAATCTCTCCTACCCATGTGCGCAATCACACCAACCCTGTAAGGAGAGATTGCGCAAAATAACATTCTTGGTTTTATTACAACTGTTCTATTAAATTGCAACATAACAACAAAATAGCAATGGAAATGCATAAAAAACAAATGAAGTAAAAAGTATTCATGAGTAGTTTAGCAAAAAATTAATATTTAGATTTTTTATTGCTATTCTTTTGAATTGTGCGCAGACTATCCTAGCTTTACCTTATCCTTTTTCATGCAGAGAACACGGAAGTATCCAAATTCGTATTCGATTCCTTTTCTATATATAAAATTCAAACCAAATTACATCGGTTTGTAAGTTACAAAGAATGTAAGATCTAATTTGGCTACCTACAGGTTCCTATTTTTAAAAAAAAAACGAAGAAACACACTCGCTCGTTATGACGTAAAAAGTAAAACTTCAAAAAGTTAATCTATATCATAAATCACAAATGTGTGCGTCAGTAATGTTGACGCCATAAGGACAGCAATGAGGACAACAATGAGGTTAAAATGCATTAGTTACAACAATGGAGCTAATGTTTTAATTAATAATTCAAACAATCGTAATATTATCTCTATGGGAATATCGAATATTTTTGGATCGACGTTTTGGGACGTTAGGGTTGACGAATATGTTTTACTTTCAATCTCCGGCGAGATTTTGGCATTATCAACCTCCAGCTCAATTGTGGTTCAATTCGACAAATATTTTGGGCGCTATCATGTTAACAAAAGTGTAAATTTCACGGGAAGCTGAAGCTATGCTTCGACAATTATCGAAAAATGATTAAACGCTATTCGATCCGAAATCCCTTTAATGAAATAAAAGCGTGCAAATTGTATAAATATGATTACAAATCACTCCGTAAATAGGTCAGAAAATTTTGCAATGTCGGGCTTATTCTTTTACCTTTTTTTTCTTTGAGAATTGCATTAAGTGTACATTTCCATTTCATTTTTAATAGTGTAAATAATATCGTCTTTGGGAAATCTTCCTTTATTTTATTTTGAATAAAAAACAACGTTTACATTATTTCAATGAAATAATAAATTTTAAAACTGTTCATTAAAATAATTCTAAGTGCAATGTCGTGTGGGACAGTTGGTTTGAAAAAAAAATATTTGTAAGTTAATCACAAAAATTTATTAATAAGAAATGTCGCTTTCAGCAACATTTTCATATAAATATTTAACATATTTTTTTAATTTAAAGAATACTTCATAATATTTAATGCTAGAATATACGAGAATTTTTATATGCATTCTAATTTATTTTCTGAGGCAATTGATTTTAAATTAGTTTTCAATTACAGTATCTTAATTAAATTTATCAAAAACTGAGATTAGAATACTAATATATTTTTTCTTCTAAAAGGAATAATAAGATTTTCTAGGAATTACTTTGACAAATAGATATTGAAATTGAAAATACAAAGTTAATTGGTCTGAAATTGAAAACTTATTTATTTGCAGATTAAGTAATATAAGAAATATATTAATATTTATTTCGCACTTTGTTTTCCATGTAAAAACGGACTTTTTTCTGGATTAATCGTAATTTTGTTTTCAGTTTTTAAATAAAAATATGTATTTATGATATTACTTGAATACATTTGCGGCCCTTTTAAGAAATAATGTGATATATTAATAAAAATCGAGAAATTTTAAAACAAATGCATGATGTAAAAAGTTATAAAACCTGTTTTTGTAAATTTTAAAATATTTTCTTATTCATCAGTAACTATTTCAGACAATTATATTTTTATGAGTTAATAACTATTATGAGTTATTAACAATTTAAACATTTGTTCAGGACGTTTATACTGATATATCAACAAATGATACTGTAATTTTGTTTACTAATTGACAATTAATAAAAAAAATGTAATGGATATCTTAAAAAATGCATAAAAAAATAAATGAGACTTGTATATATTTAAAACAGGATTTTTTTCTTTTAAAAATATTTGTACAACTCTTTTTTTATGTACTACTGATGAAAAAAATAATTAAAATTATAATCACATAAATACCATAATTTTCCATAGTAAATAAAGTACATCCTTATTTGAGTTATATTTTCCTTTAAAAATATAAAGGTTTATTCTTTTGTTCTATTTTAATCTGTGAGCTAACAATCTGAAAAATAATAAAAACAAACTTAATCATATGAATAGTATAAGAATTGCATAGTAAAGTAAAACAGAGCTTATCTACATTAGGAAAAACTTTTATTTATAAAGATATTCAATTCAAGAACATACCTGCTTAAAATAATTCTAAGTACAATGTCGTGTGGCATGGTTGGTTTGAAAAAAGAAATATTTGTAAGTCAATAACAAAAATTTATTAATAAGAAATGTATTATAATAAGAAATGTATGATAGAAAGAATTAAATGAAAAATAAAATAAACAACTCTTCCTTTGAAGAAAGTGGGAAAGCAATCCAAATTTATTCTAATATTTGTTTTCCATTTTGTAAACTTCGTCGTTTATCTGTGTACTGGAGTTTGGTGAGTCGTGATCGTAAGTTATTAAAAAAATAAAAAAAGACGCAGGAGAGACATCTTGAAGAAAGAGTCGAAAATTAAATATATATATGCAGGTTTAATCCAGGTTCAAATAAAGCACAGGTACATCGTCGAATAGGTACAGCTGCCGAAGGCAATGGTACCCGGGACTCCAAACGTACACTTATACGTACTTTTACATCTTATATGATCAGTCACAAGGTTCGAGAGAGAAAAATGATTAATTAGACAATTTCTTTGGTGGATACAGAGCAGTGATGACAGAGTTACAAAAAGCCAAGTAGCCAGATTAACGTACATTTGGCGAGAGGAATGTGATAGAAACGCAGGTGTTATTTTCCGTTAAATGTTAAGTCAATGGCAGATTGATGACGAACAAATATGAATTTTTAGATGCCAACAGTGAGGAATGAATATAGTAGCCTCGCAAACCACAAGAGTCTGGTTCACATAGGGTTGTATTAAGGAGTGTTACTAAAAATTAAAAATAGACATGTTCGTTACAATGATAGTACAATTTCGGAAGATAGAGGAACAAAAATGTAAAAAGAGAAAGGGTAGCAGAGGGCATCTGGTAAATTTGACTGAGCGTGGGATAGAGATAAATCCACAGTTGCAAGGCGAACAAAATAATTTCTTTTCTTCTTTTTTTTATAAGAGAACGCAAAGCGAAATAATTAGAAATGAATTGAAAAGGAGTTATAATAAAAGTGGAAAAAAGGCTGGGACTATATACATTTACAGTGTAGAAAAATAAAATATATTTAGGATGGTAATTTTGAAAAAAGGTATTTTAGGTGGGGGGGGGGCTAAGGTGTAAATTAATTAGAAGTGGAATATGTGAAGATAATTCCTCTTCACAATCACTGTAACATAATGATATGAGAGATCTTTTATTTCTTCCGATATCCTACGTAACTGTTCGCAGCAAATCGATTTTTCATTTTACTAGAAATACACAATACATAACAAAAATCTTCAAAAATATATTATTTACTGTCATAGTCTTGAAATCTATTCTTTAACTCGTATGTACACATTTCTTGAAAAATTCGGAATTTATATATTTTTTTTTCTATGACATAATTTTATGAAATTTTGCTACATTTTAAACGTAAATTAATAGGGAAGTAAGTTAATACATTTTACATAGAAATATATTAAGAATTAAAACAAACTTAATCATATAAACATTACAAGAATTGCACAGTAAAGTAAAAAAAAAAAAAAAGCTTATCTACATTTAAAAAAAAAGTACTTTTCTTTATAAATTTTAACAGGAACTTACCTACTTAAAATAAATAAATGAAAAATAAAACCAACACTTTTTCCTTTGAAGAAAGTGAGAAAACAATCCAAATTTATGCTCATAATTTTCCCATTCTTTTACCATTTTCTAAACTTCGTCATTTATCACTGTAACATAATGATATGAGAGAGCTTTTATTTCTTCCGGTATCATATGTAACTGTTCACAACAAGTCGATTTTTTATTTTTGTACAACACACAATACATCACATAAATCTTCAAAAATATATTATTTATTGTCATAGTCTTGAAATCTATTCTTGAACTCGTATGTACACATTTCTTCAAAAATTCGGAATTTATCTAAAAAAAAATATTTGTTTTTTCTATATAACATATTTATGAAATAATCTCTGCTACATTTGAAACGTAAATTGATAGGGACAGTTACTTAATAAATTTTACATTGAAATATATTAAGAATTAAAACAAACTTAATCATATAAACATTATAAGAATTGCACAGTAAAGGAAAAAAAAGGTTATCTACATTAAAAAAACACACCTTTTTTATAAATTTTAACAGGAACGTACCTACTTAAAATAAATAAATGAAAAATAAAACCAACAATATTTCCTTTGAAGAAAGTGAGAAAACAATCCAAATTTATACTCATAATTTTTCCATTCTTTTTCCATTTTCTAAACTTCGTCATTTATCACTGTAACACAATGATATGAGAGAGATTTTATTTCTTCCGATATCATATGTAACTGCTCACAACGAGTCGATTTTTTTTATTTTTGTACAACATACAATACATCACATAAATCTTCAAAAATATATTATTTATTATCACAGTCTTGAAATTTATTTTTGGATTCGTATGTCTACAATTCTATAAGACTTCGGAATTTCTAAAAAAAATTATATTTTTTTACGTAACATATTTATCAAATAATCTCTGCTACATTTTAGACGAAAGTTAAAAAGAGACAATTATGTAAAAAATAAATGTTTGTATACAAAGATATGTACTCACATGGATATGGAAATTAGAGTTACAAATACTACATAAAATGACGATAGACTATCATTCAGCAGAAGGCAAATAATTTACTTGTCACAATTGTTATTTGCTCAATGTTTGGAAATTAGAAATATGGATTATTCTCAGAAAAAAGAAAATTTTAGGTCTTTGACACCCCCCTCCCCCCAAAAAAAATGAAATCTAATTAGTCTAACATGAATGTTTTAATTTTATTTTAAGAAATACCGTAATAAACTGCATTCAGCAACAGCACGAACATGGGAAAAATAATAATATGAATATTTAGAAAAAAAATTAAAGTTGCAAATATCATTACCATGGGATGTCGCTAACTTCAAATTCAATAGCTCAAATTTATAGTTTGAAGTTTTAGAAATCCTTAAAAGTAAAACAAAACCAACATAATAACATTTTATCTGTCTTTTTATAATAATATTATCATTTTAACTTCAATGCAAAAAATATTTTAATTATCTTTAATTAAAACTATGCCTCTGGAGTTAATCGCCATTACCATGGTGCAAAATGTTTGCATTCTTAGCTCATCAGAGCGTTCTAAACTATCTTTATGTTGTTACATTGATGGGTAACACATTCCCTTACAAGCAGTGAGTACTTTATTTTGCTGAAATGGGCAGTACTTTTTAATTTTGATACTTTAATTCAAAAATTGGAAAAAGTGTGATTTTTACGCGTGATCACCATATTTGATGTTACTAAAACATAACAATAGATATTAATAACTTTTTGATTGAATTATAGTGAGCTCTGTGACAAAGTTAATACTACTATAAACCCCCAATAGCTATAATTAAGCTTAAAATAAAACTTAACAAAAAATGCCATTACCACGGTAGTCATCATACCATAGTAGTCACTGGGTCTTTTTGAAAACATGGTACTGTAAACATACCATAGAAATGAAAATATTTGAAGATTTTCTTAAGTTTTATTTAACTTATTTAAGGTCAAAACATAATAAAAATAAAGTGCTAATGGAACTATATGCATTTTAATAATGGGTGTTAATGCATTTTAAGAAATGCAGCCGTTTTTTTATACTCAAAATGGTAAAGATAAAAAAATTGATCTCTAAAGAAACACTTCAAAAAAGGGAAGAAAACGCCTTGAAAAAATTAACAAGAACGAAAATTCATGCTTCAAGCATAGGTTGTGAAGCACTTTCCAACACATTCAGAAAATTGTAATGAAACTTCACCGTTAAATAAGGTGAAAGAAGATATGTAAGTAAACAGTTTAGAAAACATATAACACATTGAAAAATACACTTTTCGAAATTACCTTCCGTCGTGAGAAAAGTAGTCGAATTATTTTTTGAAGCTCTGTATATGATCTGTAGTTTTGCATATCTACTACATAAAATATTGTTCAGTTAGAAAATTCACATTTAGAAATTTTCGCCAATCGATGGAAATGCACACGAAATCTTTTATACAGCCCTGTATATTATCTGAAGACTAACCACACCACATATTAAGTTAAAAGGCAAAAAACGCATTCAGGTAAAAAACACATAAGGCAACTTAAAACTCACTTCCAGCAATTGTAAACGATAATGTATGTCGTTCTTTGCGTAGCCCTGTATATGAATTTATTTATATTCTACAAACTTCTATCTGTCTGCTAAAATTAGTTCAGCAGGAAACTGCGTAACACAATTAAAACTACCTTGAGCAATCCACTCGCATAGTCTGTAATATTTACGAATTCCCTTGTGTAGCCCTGTATATGATCAACTGAATTTATACATACCACATACTATAAAAAAATTAGTTAAACATAAAAACGCAAACCAAAATTGAAAATGCACTTAACACACATAGACTTAATTACTGCAATTATACTGTAACCGAAAGATATATTTTGTGTGTCCCAGTAAATGAACGATAAACGCAATTTATAGTGCACTTCCGTAATGCATATAACTTTCATTACGTTTGAAATAATGAAACATCATTTAATTCCACTGCAAACGATTTTCCCACATAAAACAATGTCTAACAGGAAGTTTTTTTTTTTTTTTTTTTTTTTTTTTTTTAATAATAAATGCTTTGCACCCCATTTTCTACAAAAAACATGTTTTAACGCGCTTCATAATTATATATCAATTTCATAAAGAAATGGAATATCGCGAAGCCGATTTAAGGCAACAATTAACATGATTAAAGGATGTCATAAAGGCAAAATAAAAAAGTCGAAAATTTTGACCCAAAGAAGCTAAACAAACTGTTTTTAAAATAAACTTCTCGTTACATTATATTTTTTATGTTCAATCTGTAGCAAACGAAATTGTAATACTGAAACTATATTTACAAACATCTGTAACTTGGAGTAAACTTTTGAACTAATTTAAAATTATTTCCTTTTTACACATATATTTTGAAGGATTTTTATTAAATATACAAAATTGTAAATGAATTAACCTTTGACTTAGCTTGTTGAATGTATGAAAATTGTCTTGTGTAGCATGCAAATTTTATCTTAGTTTAACCATCACGCTTGATTTTTCCTCGTAGTTCTTTGTGGTTCATATTTAGTTCCCACCTTTACTCACCAGTTTTGAACAGTAAAGGGATCACAGTGAGAACTGAAGACGTATAAATGGACAGTAACTTTGGGCCATTTTGCTTGTAGTGGCCAACAATGTGCGGATGACCCGGAGGTCCCCCATCAACAAACCTAAAAACTCCGGCAATCAATCTTCAGTGATGGGTTTCTTATTCACGTACTTGTCCATTAACACGTCGACGTATCGCAGGTCCAGATCTTCTCCCGACGATAAGGAGCTCATAGTTTCGGCTGCAGTTTGATATGCTTGGACATGGCGGTTTGAGCAAAAATATCCTGCAAAGCCATCAACACCCATTTTGTTAGTTCATTATTTCCTTGGCGACAAAGTCGAGAATTATTTGCTGCCATCGGATCTATAAAATACAGCTGTACATACGAAGGATCTTCACCATTCAGTTTAAGCAAATCGGTGAATTTGTCAATGTATTTTAAAGCAATATGTATCTTTACCTTGAACGTCTTGCTGAAAATTATGTGAACGCTACTGCATTTTCTTATGTGTTGACCAAAATTTGGGCTATTAAGAACCAAATATTTTAGGTGATCATTTACATTATTTTTTGGTAGGGCAATGAGGCCGTTATGGCGGCAGGAATTAAAATATTCTCTAGTCGCCTTGTTGCCGAAATTGTGAACATTAAAATGACTTCGGAGATTGTCTATTGCACCTAAGTATTGTTCGGATGATTCAGTAATTTAGTTCTTGAACTCCCGGTCTTTCAGATTGCGTCACAATGCATGTCATCTCCTTGCAGGTCTAACATGGTTTTCCATCTATGGTTTCCAACAGTGTAAATGAAGTCCAAAGTGTAATAGCGGGAAATTAGACTATGTAGTCACAGAAAACCTGAAGTAGCAGCAAATTTTTGAACATTAAGAACCGGTGAAAATTAAGAAGCAACAACGGAAATCTTTATGATTTCCGAACAGATTTAATTGCATCTGTCATCAGTTAAAATAAATCAGCCTTTTCTAATATGTCATAAAACTCGCTCAAAAAAATCCTTTAATTTTTTTATGACATTCTACGACGATGGTTTTACAAATTATTTTATCTTTTCACTTGAACAACAACAGAAAAACTTCTCATTTCCATATTTAGAATTTTCGTTCACATTGAAAGTTAACACCACAAAAATATTGAAGGGGGTCAGAGTTGAAAATTTATATTTTTCCCAACCCCAGGGGGAAGGGGGAATTATGTTTGTTCTATTAAGCTACAAAACGTGCAGATCAGTACACTAGCTTTATCAGAATTTGGAATTTTTTTCCTTACGAAGTTATATATCTATATAGATTCAAAATATGTAGAATATCTAAGGTGAATTAAGATATTTTAAATTCTATAATTTTATGAATAAATTGGGTATTAAAATATCCTTTTATTTTAAATTTCTAAGTCAAAGAATTAAAAAACTCTAAACATACATTGTTTCGAAATGTTTTAAAGATTTATAGACCAGTAAACATAATATATAAATGCACACTGCAGAAAATATTACTTTTTTTAACTTTAGTATTTCTATCTTATACAAAAAATTCAAAAAGGACACAAAAGTTTCCATTTCCAATCCCCCTCTCAATCTTGTAATACATTCCACTCAAAAGTAAAATATCCTTTTCTAGCTAAAGTTAAAGTTACCTAAATGTATTTGCTTTTTCAACCACTAAAGACTCTGTATCCCTTCGGGAATCTTTTCTAATCCACCTGAAAGTTTTTTATGAAGTAAAGTTTATTTTACTAATCTCTTTGAATTTCGTCAAATATATACTTTTTTTTACATCTTAAACTTCCTTGAAAAATACACGTAATATAAAAGATTTAAGTAAAACAAAGTTCATTATTCTTATGAATATGCTTTTCACTTGAAAAATGTTTGAAGTAGATATTTTTAAAAGATGTATTGATGAACTAGGTAATATATTTCCAAAGCTATATAATTTTAATGGTGTTAAAACTTTATAATAAACTATACTGGTTGTTGCACAATATTTTTAAAATATTTGATAAACTAAACATTGAGAAATGTAAAGAGAAATAAAACTAGAATTTCTTGTATTTTTTTATAGAGCTTTTTAAGCTTAACAGTAATTGAAAAATAAATCTTGTTGTCCTAATCATAGATTACTAATAAAATATTTTGTCAGTCTTTTGAGTGCCAAATATTTATAAATAAAAAACGCCACGTTATAATGCAAAAATAAGTTTTATTGGTATAGATATAAGTTTTAATTATTAAAAACAGTCTGTAATTATTTCGTTTTATGAAAAATTCAAAATGGATTGTTTTTGCTATTCTCAAAATATTTAACATTTTCCTTAAATTTGAAAGCCTCTTTGAAGTTAAAATATATAAATTGTGTAAAATTATACTGAATTTCGAATTTGTATTTTTTCTAACTAAGATTAATTATAACTTTTATTTAAAATATACAATTTCCTAACATTTAACGTTTTAAACATATTAAATGCTTAATAAATTAACAAAACTTACATAAAATACATGATCACTGCTTGTGTTTGTTAGAAATAGACCGCACAATATCATTTCCCACTTCTCACTGTAATAATGAGCACACATGTGCACTTTGTGTTTAGAATTTAAGCTGTGCAGTATTGGAACAAGTAGCTATTTCTGTCAACAAATTTAATACGCCACGTTATGCATTCAATTCTCCCATTCAAAATGGGCTTACATTGTTATTTAAAAAACAACAGGATAAAGTATTAATGTAAGTGAATTGAATAAAAAATTGTCCAAGAAAAATAAAAATGGTATCAGATGATAAAAACATAGCTTAGCAGCTGTTAGTAAGTAGAGATTAAAGTGCTTTGCCACACTATGCATAAAGATTGGATTAATGAGAAAATTTGTAAGGGTAATGAATGGAGAGGATTATGATTTTAAAATGTCTCATCACAAATTCTGTTATATCAATAATACCAAAATAAAAAAATCGTATACGCATAGATTTTAAGAGCAAATGAAAAATTATAATTTTATATCAAATATAGATGAATAAGTTAACAAGAATTTGATTGGCATTAGAACATACCTGACAAGAACTATGTTCTAATGTTAAAGCTTTAGAACTAGTTTGACTTGGTTTTCTAAGAAATAAAAAAACATCTACTTAGACGTCAATAGTCAGTATCGTTTTCACGATAACAAGTTGTACTTTGTTTGTCTCCGGTAGAAATATTTGAAAAGGCAAGTTTATGTTTAAATAAAATTTTCTCATTATGAGATGATTTCTCTGAATTTGTCATTTGAATTCTCATATATATGTCTTATAAATTATGCAATTATATTTGGAATTTGATGAACAATTTCTAAGATTTTTAGTTGTGGTACATATTAACACCCGTTTATTGAATACTTGTTTTGGGGTGAGTTTAGGGATAATTATTTTTCTACTGTTTTCAACTTCAAATTACAAAAGCACTCCTAAGGCTTGATTTTCAGATGTACTAAGTTATTGGTAAAAAAGTCATATGGGCAGTTTTTGTGTTTGAAATAGTCGTATTTGTAAAATGATTCCACATATATTTTAATAATATTAGTTTTGCGTCTGTATATAGAAAAAAATATTTATCGAAAAAAAAATTATTTAAAAACATATTTAAACCAAAAAATGTCATTTTATAATTTAAAAAAAAAAACATTTACAAAACTTCGAGACATGGAACATTTTTGTTTCTATACTTAGATTCCGTATCCTTAAACAGGTAAATTACACGTTAAAAATGAAAGCGGAAATGAGAAAAAAATCTTTGTGCATAATTATTTGTGCAACATAGATATTTTTGATTAAAACAATTTTATAAAGTTGGCATTTCTGTATCTGACCAAGATTTAAAATGAAAAATGAAAAATGAAAATTAATGGCTTTTATGGTTTTTAACTAATTTTTTAATAAATTCTAGGGTTTAAAACATTCTATATCAAGATGCTTAATACCGCTATCTAAATTTAACTTCATTTTCAAAATCATTTTATTACAAAGTTTCGTTATAACTAAAAAATATATTTTAAATGGTATTAATTTTATAACATCCAAGTTTATAAATTATTATTTTTGTCGCGGATTTTTATTTTTTAATTTCTTATTTAAACTCATTATTTTAAAAATGCTATGTCCGATTATTTTGTTTCCAAGAACACTAAAAATCTAATTGAAAAAAAAAATGATTTTCATTCATATTTAATAAAAAAGATATATTTTACATTAACGTGATCAAAATTTCTATATATTTTGTATTTCTTTGTGTTTGTGAAGATTAAAATCTTGTGACTTTATGCATGCAATCTTTTGTAAGTTATATAGATTTTTGAAATACGTATTGATGAAGTGGATAGATGAGCAGATGATTAATGAAATGTTTTGGGCTATCGAAATTTTATGATATTTACAAACAAAACACATGAAAAATTTTGAAATATTTATCTTTTATTTTTACGATTTAAGAGAACTTTGGTCTTCTCCTTTACGATTGAAGAATCTGCATTTTATAAGTGTACTTTACAGAATTGAAGTAAATATGTGTCATTATCGTATGTGTGATTTTAGTTAGATACTGAATTTTGGTTATTGTTATTTCGTTAACATTATATTTGAAAAAAATCATGCATTTCTCATTCGGATGTATACCATGAGAATTGCCTGCTCAGTATAGCACAGTATGAGGATGTAAATATGCTTTATGAAACAAGGAGAACTAGCTTGTTGATAAAAGTAGTATTTCTTGAGAAAATGATGCATTAGTCTGCGATTGAATGTGTTTTCCATGCTACCTTTGCATTTTAGGAATTTAGTGTCAGAAACTAATTCAATCAAAAATAACTTAATAAAAAATTTAAATATTATAGACATTCACATCATATTTGTAACAATATTCACTATTGCATATAGTGTATATGACTAAAATATAAATTTTATTTTAATGCAATCGCCTGACTGTTGTATAAAGAACAAGAAGGAATAAATTTTGAATGAATAAAGGCATTCACAGTCTAACGCAATGAAAACAATTCCAGATGTTCAGCATAGTCCTAATATGTAAAAAAACACTTCTTTTCAGTCAGTTAATATCTTCTTTCTTAAAATATTTATCTAATCGCCATTTTTTTAAATAATCATTTATAAAGATATGATATTTCCATTTTGTGTTACTTAATGCTCAATTTAATTTGTTGTTATAATGCTGTTTGGTATGTTTATTATTCTGCTGTTTCCTATACCTCTAGCTCGCATTCCTTCTCTGGCAGTATCAGGAATAAAGGATGACCCGATTTTCTAAAATTGACGTCACTTTTTAGTGTTTATATCATCTGTGGTATCATTGCCTAACACATTTTATCGATTACTTCCTCTTTTTTTTTATTGTGCATTCCAGTTTAATTCTAGCTTGTATCCTTCCACATGCTATCAACTCGTCCAATGACATCTACAAACCAATCTATCGCGAGCACAGAAGACTTATATTATTGTAATATATATACTCTTATAATCTTGATGGCTATAAAATAGTTATCTAGATTAGATGAATAAAAATTAGTATATTAATCCTAGTCGTTATTCTGTAAAAATCACGCCACAACATATAAAACGTTAAGTATAATGTCCTGCCTTACGTACACTATAAACAAAATCTTAAAAATGAGGAAATTGTGCTGACTGACAATCAGGTTGAAAGAACAATTTTTACAGAATATAGTTGTTTATTGAGCATAACAATCTAATTAGTCTTTAACCCTCTCACTGACAAGCCCGTGTTAATATGTTCACTAAGCTCCAGGTTTCACTGCAATACAATCATTTTTTAAATTAATATAATTCTACAAATATAATGCAGTTTTAATACGTTGAGTAATGATTGATAACCATAATATTTACATTCATATATATAATTAAGTTTTTTATGCAATTTTGAAATAATCCCCTTTTTTAGCATTTAAAACAAAACACAGAGAAAACAACATTACAATTTAGCCCTTTTGCTGGACAGTAGGGTGGAGTGAAAATGACCATAAAAAAAAAAAATTGTAATTTTTTCTTTGGATAGGTCTCAAAATTTGCCTTTTGGCACATTTAATATTTATAGTATATTTATAGGTTAAATTTTTATTTCATTTGGAATTCATCTTTAGGGCTCTACCAGCTCTTAATGATTATGCCTTTTATACGTTAAAAACCAAAAGAGTGTAAATAATCATGAAATTTTTTGTTTGGATAGGTCTCAAAATTAGTCTATTGGCACACTAAATATTAGGTTAAATTTTCATTTCATTTGGAATTCATCTTTAGGGCTCTACCGGCTCTTAAAAATTATGCCTCTTCTATGTGAAAATCCATGATATGCACTATGTAGTGTAAAGTATTCAAATTATTTTTTTTACAGAATATCTCTGATTTTAGTAACATAACCCATAACACATGACTAATTAAAATATTAATTGTGATCAATCCAAGTGTCGTCATGTTTTGAAACCTTGAAGGTAATGACAACCTTAAAATGTGAATTGTTCGCAAAGAAGATAAATTAAAAGCAAATAATTTTATATAGAGTTCACTTCTACATTTTGAATGTACATTCGAGATAGTTCTCTGAATATATAGGGAAGACAGTTTTCTGAATATATAGGAATACAACAAAAGGAATATATACGATATACTGTAAAACGATCTCACATTTCACTCTAATTGATATTGGTCTTTGGTATCAAAACTTTGGCATTTGGCATTAAAGGCATTATCTTTCGTGATTTCATTTATGCTAGTTTATATATGTCTCTTGCTTCTACTCCTACAATTACTAATGATGCTTCAGTAACTAATTTCACGCATCTTTCAAAATCAAACTTTCAATCTTTTCATCTTTCGATCTTTTGGCAATCTTTGCTTAAAACAATCTAATATCACCATCCTTTCTCCCAATGTTTAGAGCTGTTTCATCACAACCTATAGCCACAAGTTTTTCAAGGTTTAAGTTATTTGCAGAGCAGTATTTGAAAATACTTTCTACAATATGCTTTCCTGATCCAGAAGAGTGTACAATGTGTCCCAGCTACATTGAATTTGGCTCTTCAATCAGAGATACATGTTCTTAACTTATAGTTCTTCGATGTAATCTATGTCCAATTTTCTCTTGATGTAGTGTTTTACCTTTCCTTCCATCAAAAAAGATACATTCAACTCCTGCTTCTAAAAGCTTTCAGATCATCTTTAGCACATTCCCTAGTTTTTTTTTTGTTCTCTGCGTACTTTGCTTCTGTCAATTATATGTGATGAATTTTTTTCAGTTACAATGTGAACATCTTGTAGAGTTGTAGAAGCTATTGCTGCTACACATCTATCAGAAACCCTATATGAGACGCTTGAAACCGTAGGTAGATGTGTTCTCATTTGTCTTTGTGGCTCTTCTTTAGAAGCAGATGCTTGCGATACGCATTCTTCACACCCTTATGAAGTGCTCCTACTTCTTTCGTCATAACCACTGTCACGATAAATAAAAACTGTACTATCCTGATTAGCTGCAGACTTCAAACTCTGCTTTTCAGACTTCATAGGGTTCCTTGTTTTCCTGTATTCCCTTAATATCAATTTACTTGTCTCGGCTATCGAGTGTGCCAATAAGCATCTTTCTTGTGGACTTTTGGTCAAGAAGAAATTCCTGTTGTTTTAGAGGCCCCTTTCTTTTCACAAGTACACTTTGGAATTGGATTGCATTTGCACGCCAAAATGTCTAGAAGTTTACTTACAGCTTCAGCTTTGAAAAACCAAACTTTCTTCATGTAATTATCATTTCTTTTGGATTTGGGGAATCGAATAAGGTTCTGGTATTCAGAAATTTCGTTGTCTATCATTTGCTCAACTACAAGAATTGATGCTTTCTTCCAAATTTCTTCAATCTTCTATCTTAGGATTTGAATTACCTATGACTTTGATGGAACTTTACCATTCCTATTTTGTTTTAATTCTTGTCTTGTATATAAGCAGCATTTTATAATGTCTCCTATTGTTCGCAAAACAACTTCATTTATTTTTGAAGGAGCACAAAATATGGCCATTCCACTGCACTTCTAGTAATAGTAAACTTCGATTTGCCTCCACTAGCACTAATTTTTGCCCCAAAAATGAGAAAAACATTTTGTAAAACTCAATAAATTTTTAATGTAAAGCCTTAAGATTTATAAATGATAAAGGAAGTTATACTAAACATTTTAAGTATAAAAATGTCAAACGAGATTACCAACAAGCACTGTAAGTGTACAATTTATGGTAAAAATCTATTGTGTGAAACAATGAAAATATAAAGGTACTGGTAGAGCCCTGAAGGAGTTTTTCAAAATTCATAAAATTTTGCACGCATATTATAGGTACTAAAAGGCAACTTTTGCCTGCTATCCGAAATTAAAATTCCAACTTTCGTTTTTTCACTCCACCCTACTGGACAGTCAGAGGGTTTTCACATAGCTGCCAACTTTTACGCTTTTTGCTACAACTAAAATTTAGTAGAAAAAATTACCTTATTTACTCAGCAAAATAAGGCAATTAAATAAAACAAAATTTACTGTTAAATATTAGTGGTAAGAGAAAAGCGTAAAAGTTGGCAGCTATGGTTTTAATCACTTTTATCTATGAAGGAGTTTTCTCAAATCATACATATTTGCTTACTTAACACATTTACAAATCATTGGGGGAAAAAAATAAATTTACTGACATACCGATTGATAGTACAAAGTATGCATTTTACGGGATTTTTGTGAGGCGTATTTATACATTCGCAATCTGCTCAGTAATACTGGAATTTAAAAGTACTCACTCAGTGAATAAGTACAAATTATTTTAAAATGAAGAAAAAAATAGGAAAAAATCAAAGCAATTGTTTCTTATTCAAAGTTCATTGTGCACATGTTATTAACACAGCCTATTTTTTTATTAGCATTTTGCGCCCCATTTGACGTATTTTAGTGAGAGTGGTTTTACACAACAGAGCGTATTCATTCATAATGCTATATAATCCAGATTCAATTAGTCTACGTTGTTTCCAGTACAGTACTTTCACATAATAAGAGATTAGCGACAAAAACAAAAGACGTGCGATCAGATTAGACGATTTTGCCCAAACTATCGCAACCTTCATTCAGAACATCGCAATTATTGCCTGAACGGTTCACTACATCCTCGATTGAGACAAGTCAACAAACATTAGGTTAGCGATAATTGCAAGTTCACCAAGATATTGTCCAAAATGCTCCAGAATAAATAGATTTTATTGTTCGAATACCATTTTTCTCATATTTATAAAACACTCCAGTGGCAACACTAATAACAAACTACTATCACACTAGTATCAAACGTAAGCACATCGCTCACCTTTGATACACAGTATACAATCATACATCAATATTTATGACATGTCCCTGCAAGAAAACTAAATATTAACTATTGAAACTACATATTGATGGCTATTTTTAACTTAAACCTTTACCTGAACTAGAATAAAAGTTATATTCAAATTTGTTCACTGTTTGATGTTGAAATTACGGGCATACATAAATATACACATGCATACATTCTAAATGTAAGAAAAAAATAGAAGCTCCTTTTAATGAAGTTGCTGAATAAAAAGGCCAAATCTCATTATTCGTAAAATACATGAAAGAAAGAAACTTTTAATTTAAAGAAAGAAAAAAACATAAGAAAACACGATTTAGAAATGTGAAAACTCAGTTTGTATGCATATAATTCTTTACAAATGAAGGTTAGACAGGTATCTGTACTGTACAAGATGTAACAATCCAATCCAATAAAATTGATTATTCAAAATTAAATATTTCCAACTGAGTGAAAGAGTGTCCAGGTCAGGAGTCGCTCTCAGAACGTTTGATTTAAGCCGTCAACGCTCTACCAAATAAGATACTCTGGAAAACTTAGCCCGCCGACACAATGCACTTAGATAACTTTTTTGGCATTTGCATCCAGTCTGCAATGCATGACGCAGCTCAATAAACTGGAACTCAGGAAATAGATCTCCATATTAAACGATAGATATGTAATGATATTGTATTATTTTAACTCAATGAAACTGATAAAGAAATCAGTTATCAATTAGTCTGATTGTATTAAAATAATACAATAAGATAAAAATGACTATTGTTGACGGATGTTTTAGGAAACAAAACATTGTAAATGAACATCGCATTCAACATAATATTTATTTCATAATATTCATTTATTTTTTTTTTCTACATTTAATTATACTAACAATAATATGTTTTCGTAATAAAAACTACTCACTGCTATCTTTATGGATTTCATAAAATAACCCTTAACGTTATTCAGCCAGACCTTGCACTTCCTTATTCATTATGCCATCACCTTAGGTTTGTTGAATGAAATTATTTTAATCAAGGTACAATGCATTCATTAATCTCTCTCAAATTGATTTTCGCTTCGCCCCCCACCCTTTCAAAACAAGCGTGCTCAGTATGTTGAACAACCGATTAGTGCGTGAGAATCATTCTAACACATGTACTTATTAGCTTCGGCGACAGTGTAAAAAGGCTTGTAATTTTGTTCGAGTATTTTCAGATAATGTATTAAAAAAAGAGAGAAAACTTCAAAATAACACGTATTCGCGTAATAAATTCCATATTCTTGTAAATGTAATCGATAAGCTTTAATTAACTACTTCAAGATTCTGAAAATATACATAATCAGATGTTAATACCAAATTATTTTATTATTGTTAAATGAATGTTATGCAATTATAAAAAATTGTTAAAATTTTTATAAAATTTTTATAAAACTTTTATAAAAATTGTTTTCTTCGTCTAATAATTCGTATATATAGTTTTGATATGTTTAGTATTTTGTTTAACCTTTTTACATCTGGCGTCCTAATAATAGGACATATCTTTACATTTACTATTATTACTTTATTTGCGTTTCAGCATTTAATAGTAAAGCAATATATGTAGAGAACAAATTTCTAATTTAAAGATGGCAAGTATACACTAGATTATTTTTTAACACAATTTTTCAAATTGGTAAAGTAATCATACAAGTTGTAAATTTCCAACTGGACGAAAAATGTCCGGGCCAGGATTCGAACCTGGGATCGCTTGGCTGAAGCCGCCACGCTCTACCACTGAGCTCCAGATTCGACCGGGATAGCTCAGTGGTAGAGCGTGGCGGCTTCAGCCAAGCGATCCCAGGTTCGAATCCTGGCCCGGACATTTTTCGTCCAGTTGGAAATTTACAACTTGTATGGCAAGTATAGTTTATATAGAATACCTTTAAGTTAAAAAATAAACTATTAAATTCATAGTTACTATATTTCACCTAAACAAAAATAAATCTAATATAAAAATTAAAAATAATACATATAAAAAGTCGGTCAAGTAAGAGTATAACTCGCGCTCAAAGAATTCCGTACATTACATTTATTAATTATTATTTATTTATTAATAAAATCCTTCTAAACATAATTTTTTCATAATTTTTCGGAAATAAGAGGGGTGGGGTAGGACATATTTTTCCAGTATACTTTCGACGATATCTCTGAAAATATGATACCTAAAATTACAACAAATATATTTTTGAATTTGATGTTACGAAATCTTTCGAACGATACCCTACACGATACATGAAAAGAACTTAATTAATATATATTTTTCAAGTAACTTAATTAATATATCTGCTAATTATCGACAATTGTTCTCGAAAATCATTATCAAATAGCCCCACCAGTGGCTGAAAGATTCTTCTCTCAAAACTGGTAGACGGGAGGTGCTCGTTTCAAACCCCTGTCGCGCTCATCGACCTAACCGTTCGGAGTTTTCCGTAGTTTTCTTTGAACCTTGCCGTAAATGCGGGTTAGGATCCTTTAGACAGACCCCCTACGGAGGGCACTTCTCCCTAGTGCCTTTATCCCTTGTGTAGATCGGCTGTCATACAATCAACCAACGAACCAACATTATCGAATATCCTTGGACGATTCTGCGTCGATAGATACCTCGAGCGCTCGTCCACTCCCCCGCTGACCGCCCAAAACATAAAGTTTGTGTGTAACAGAAAATTGTGTTTTTTTTTTTCAAAAACTATGTTTCTTAAGCAAATCGCTATAATTTTCCTGCAAGGTTTAAATAAACTCCTACTATCCCTAATTTTTTTACAATTTTAGTTTCAGTAGATTTGGAAATAGTGTGTGTGTGTGGAGGGGACATATTTTTGCAGTGTATTTTCGACGATATCTCTGAAAATATAATGCCTAAAATTAAATATATTTTTGAGTTTGATATTACGAGATCTTTCACACAATACCCACACAATATACGAAAAGAAAACCCTTTTCTTTCAAGTAACTTAATTAGCCCCCTAAATTCTTCATAAACATATTTGCGAGTGCCTAATAATCTGAAAATATGTAGGTAAAACGGCTTTATAACTTTCCACGTCCCGAAGTTTACGAGAAAAAGGGTTGTGACAGACGAACGGACAAACACAGGTGTGATCTTATAATGGTTCCGTTTCTACTTTTTAAGTACGAAACCCTAATAAATGAACTTTAAAGTACATGTTATAAATGTGCATTTTGAAATTTCAAAAGATAAGAAAATGCTACATTGCTACCAAAAACAGTAATGTTTATTGTATAAAAATAAATATATTTACACAGTAAAATGCGCAAAGCAGCTATACTGACTATTTATTTCCAACAGAAGCTTATCAAATATATATTTAGAAACCAAAATGGGGTATAGAGTATGGTATCAAATGCAAAAAGCATTGCATTCCATACCAATTCGCACAGTGCAGCAGATTATTATAGAATGATACATAAATATAATACATTTGAAATCAAAATCCTTCAAACAAGTCCTATCAACAAACTCTGACTAAATCTCTAATTATAAAGTCAAGCATTTAGTTTATACAGAATATCTTTAAGTTAAAAAATAAATATTAAATTCATACTTACTATAGTGATCCTAAACAAAAATAAGTCTAGCATCAAAATTAATAATAGTACAGAATCCTATAGAGATTAGAAAATAAATGAACTTCAAAGTAGATGTTATAAATGTGTCGTCTAGTTGCAAAACCGGCCATCTCCAAAAAATAACGTTTTTGGGAAAAGCTGATTTTTTTTTGCCACACATAGTCAAAATAAGATTGGAACCAAAACTCTTTAGTTTTATAGTATTAGGACAGTATATTTGAAAACACGAGCTAAGGTGGCAGGGGCACATGAAATGAGGGGGTTATTTAAGTCTTTATTTTGGATTTGGCCACTTTTGCAACTTACTTTGGAGTTGGCCGGTTTTGCAACAAACCAGAAATTAATTTTTGCTAAATTTAATGTGACATTGGATTTTTAGGGGTAGAAAATAAACGAAAATGTTTGAGGAGGCATTGAGAAGCATTGGTAAGCTTTTGAAGAGTGTCCACAGCTTAGATTTATTGGATTACCAGTAAGGCAGTACCTGAAAAAAAAAAATAATGCCAGAAATTATGAAAATGTAATCACAAATGTAATTTCTCAGATTTTAAGTGTAACAAAAGCCCGCTCATTCCCCATCTACAATCCTCAAAATACTAAAATTTATAAAAAAAAAAATTAAACGGCAAAATATTTTATTAAAAAATTAAATAGATTAAAAAATTCTTAAATTTATCAGAGAAAATTCACTTACAACTTTATGAAAGCGAAGGGGGAGGGCGCAGAAAAGTATTTTTGCCTAGAGCATAAAAGCATGTTAATCCTCCCCTGGTTATCACAAGGTGTACATTGCCTTTGAACTTTGGCTTTGCTGAGCCATCCCGGTCGAATCTGGAGTAAGGGTAACTCATCCAGTTAACCTTATTGATCATAGCATCTGGTCTGATATCTGAATCAGCTCAACAAAATAAGTCGCAGGTAATGGAACTCCAGTAAACGCTGGATTCTTGATTACACTAGATTAATTTTAACATAATTATTTCAAATTGTTAAAGAAATCATATGAGTTGTAATTTTCTAACTGGACAAAAAATGTAAATTATGTATAAACGTATTCATTAATCATCATTGAATTGAATTTACGCACCTTTTCGTACAAAACAGTAGTGTCTGATTTAAAGTTTCAAGGACAATTAAAATATTCTTTTAAGTTATGTTCTTTTACTTCGTGACATCAAAGAAAAATAATTTCAAAACAATATGTGTCGCAAAATAAACGTTGTTTTATTGTAAATAAGATAAGATCTGATCGAGTACTGAAGGCTAATGAATGATACATGCTATAGTCATGTATTAATTGCTAAGCATTTTGTAAGCGTTGATGAATGTGATATCTTTGTTTATAAAGGTTGTTTTCCCAGATTAATCATATAAATTAGGAATTAATTGTTGGTAATTAGGTTTGATTTATACATTCTTACTCACATAGTACCGTATAAGAAAAATGTACTTCCAGTATTTTTTGGCGCAAATAAAGTTAAAATATATGTAATGAAACATTACTTTATTTTGTAACTGGAATTTCTTTTATAAATTTAAAAACACAGCTTGAATGTCTTTATTGG
Source organism: Maratus michaelseni (assembly GCA_963931845.1). Lineage (NCBI taxonomy): Eukaryota > Metazoa > Arthropoda > Arachnida > Araneae > Salticidae > Maratus > Maratus michaelseni. The sequence continues at coordinate 139,395,891 of OZ007587.1, read as the reverse complement.
TTAAACACTGACATTTAGGTGTTTTTTTTTCAATTATAACTTTCATATCATACTATAAAATTCAAAATTTTAACTTTTATATAGATAATTTAATAAATAAAGAAGTGTGAAAAGATGTTCAGATTACTTTAATAAGATAATTTTGTATTTTTTTACTATACTAATTAAAGTCTTATTTTGTAATAATAAGCTTTCGTTCTTCCTTCTTCCCTTTTTCCATCACTTTGAATATTTCTTACGTTATTTAAACGCACCTCACACACATCCTTACCCACATGTCATCATCTCAGATTTGTTGAATTAAATTATATTAATCAAGGTACATTGCATTCATTAATCTCCCTTAAATTGATCTTCGTCACCCTCCCGTAGAAACAGGCGTGATCTGTGTGTTGAACATCCGATTAGTGCGTGAGAATCATCCTTAACATATGTACTTATACACTTTGGCGACAGTGTAAAAAGGCTTGTAATTATGTTCGGATAATTCTAGGCATTAAATAAAAATAAAAATAAATCAAAACAGCGTGTGTTTGCGCAATAAATTTCATATTATTCTAAATGAGATCGATAGATTTTAATTGATTACTAAAATATAGTGAAAAAAGGGCATGATTCATATTTTAATTTCCAATTTTATTTAAAAGCGATGATTAATTGTTGTTCCGTTTTTATTAAAGCTTTTCGTTGATTAATAGAGTAAATAAAACTTTATATTCATGTAATAATATTTTGTTTATATTTTCTTTCTCAGTTGAAATCTTTAATAAAAATTACATTACACGTTTTATCATATTGTGTCACTAAATGATAAATAAAGATAATTAATGTCAAACTGAAAGAGATTACAGTGCTTAATTTCGTTTCGATTTTTGTTTAGATTATGCAGAATATGATGGCCAATATTATATTTTCAAAAATAATATTAATTTTGTTGGTAAATTTTAATATTTCTAACTTTTTGCTCATAATATATTTTTGGGTGGGGTATTTTGAAAACTAAGATGTGATTATTATAATCAATTGAATACATTATAATAATCTCAACATTATTCATCATGATTCGAAAATTGCTAAAAATAGCATAGCACAGGGATGGCGAACCTTATCACATTCGCGTTTCAAATGTTTACAAAAAATATTTTACGTGACCATGACTTACCAACAATAAAAATTAGGTGTATCTAATAATAATGTATCAAAATTACTTAAAATTTTGTTTCTGCGATTAAAAAAATATGGGTAACTTACAGTGTTATGTTTTAGAAAGTAAGTAAAATAAAATTGCGATTTCTTTTTTTGTAGTTTAGATGCCAAATATTTGACATCAAGTTCCTACTTAGTTGTTTTTTAAAGTATGCAAGCTGAACTGGAGTCATCTGATAAAAGGTTTCTAACCCGAGTTTTATATTTCCAAAAACTAGCGACTCGTTGGCAAAATTGTCAAAATGGCAAGCGAAAGACCTCTAAAACAGCTAATAGAGTTTGAAATTGAATCCAAGTTGTCATAATTTTATCAATGACATTTTTACTTATAATGCTTCGTTATCTGACCTTTTCGATAGTTTCCAAATCTTCTAATATTTAAAAAATAATAATAAAACGTTGAACGGTTGCTGTACTACATTGACATTCATTAAATTCTATTTCATTTTCTTCAGTTTCCAACCAATCAAATTTATTGAAACTCAGCTAGTCTATATTCGTGTATTTTGTGCGCCCTCATTTAATGCCCGCCATTCTGGGGCGTACCACCTATGCCATGTATGACATAGGTTCATATTCCCTGGTATAGCATTTCACCAATCCATATCTGCATGTAAGTTTAAATTACATTTATAAAACTTAAGCAATTAAAAAAAATAAATGTTATAAATGAAGTTAATACAAGAATTATTTTATGTATGCATTTAATTGAAATATATTGTTTTTTTTTTATCCTTTTTTACCATTCTCTCGAATTTTATAAAGTTTATATATATTTTAAATAAAACTTTGAACGGATGTTGTACTACATTGGATTTCATTAAGTTGTGTTTCATTTTCTTCAGTTTACAACCAATCAAATTTATTGAAACTCAGCTAGTCTAAATTCGTGTAAATTCTAAGTTAATTTAGTTGCGATGGCACATATAAAGTTGCTGCAAAACCATACGGAGACGTAAACATAAATAATTTTGTAAAACAAAATTCAAATTAAATTACTAAATTGTGTTTTTTATTATACACAGTACAAACAACAATACATAAAACCTAGTACTTTCTAAATGATGTAGTTTATATAATTTTCGTTAAAATGTATAGTTGTTTTGTAATACAGGTGATAGAGTGGTCAAAATTTCCACATTTTTACTATATTCTGTTTCAATACATCAGGTTAATAATTCTGGCCTAATACGTATGCAGTATGCATAGCTGCCAATTATTACTAATTTTTCCAACCACTATATTTTAATAGCAAAACTTGACACTTGCCTTACTTAAATTTGCGATTTTATTATTGCGATTAAATAAAGGAAATTTTACTTTTGAAAAAAAAAAATGGTATAAAAACTGTAATAGTTGGAAGCTTCGAGTATTTGGAACTAACTGATGGTTAAAGGCAGAGATAAATCTATTTTTCATGCTCTTCTTAAAGATTAATCAACTGTTTAATCAACATGTTATGTACTAATGCTCAAAGTATAATTGAAAATAAATTATTATTAAAAAAATCCGTTCTACTTTCTTTAATCTCATAATTAAAATCTTGAAGCAATTTTTAATTTGAAAATGAAATATTGTAATTTTAGAAAGTTTAGCTTTTACAGTTTTTTAATTAATTTTGCCATACTATAATAATAAAAAAAATACACATGTAAAATTTGTGAAAGTTTCGAAATGTTTTTATTGTGATTCTGTTCTCGTAATAAATGCAGTATTCCAAAAATACACCAGTAAATAAAACAGTAGAAGACTGACACCTATTTAAAAAAAAATATTGTGTTTGTGTGTCTGTGTGCGACGGTTAGCGAAAACGACCCGACTTTTTGTGTGACACACATTTTTTACTCCTCTAATTGTGTCACCCTCTCAATTCAAAACTTTAAAGTTAGGTCTTGGACCCTTCTCCACAGGTCACCACCCTCATATTTTTATTGGGGCCTTAGGACATTTTTTAAAGCATTTCCCCCCTGTTTTGGCGATTTCGTTTTAAATTTTTATTCTAATGATTAATTTATACCCTATGCTTAATTTCGACTAAATGAAGATCTAAAGCGCTAAGTAGTAGGATCTTTTAACAGGTTTTCTTCTTAGGGCTCTGCTCAAAACTATCAGTGGACCCTTTTTGTGTCCCCTGCTATAGTTCCCTTAAAAATAGTCCGATTCCCTAAATTTTTTCTAACAATTTCTTAAGTCATCTAGGTACTACATGAAAGACAAAATTTCTCGGACCTCAGCTATCACCAATTTTGAAAATTAATCTCCTTCCTGGGGCCCTTCGTGCAGCTTCTTTAAAAATGATGTTATTCTCTTGCAATTTTCTTTAACATAGTTCTAGGGTCTTCCAGCTACTTTACAAACTACTAAAAATTTCCTTAGACCCTACCAGTTAACACTAAATTAAAAATCGCGTTACTGTTAATGGTAAGTGGTTAAGCTTAGAGGAGGGGAATTTCATCCGTACATTAAAATATCGCGTTAATGTTAAAGGTAGTTCGTTAAATTTAAAAGTGGAAGGGCGCCTTCGATCGCCTGGGGGGGCATTCTTTTCTCCGGATCTATGGGTCCGATTTCAACATTAATTGGTTCATTCAACTTAGCTTACGATTGTTTTATATATTTTAGTTTTATCTCCACCGCCAGGTAACGCATCCTTAACTCGGGTTCTAAGGCCCCGATTACAACGATTTTTGTCTCATTCAACTTGTTTTACGCTTGTCTTACATATTTCAGCTCCACCTTCCACCGTCAGGGACGCATTCTTATGTTCGGTTCTATGGGCTAGATTACTACGGGATTTGACTCATTTAATTGGGTTTTTGATTGTCTTCGGTGCGTGCAGAGCATTCCCGGTATACACTACCTTATTCAGCGGGGACCCAGGTCACAGATTTGTTTGGAGAGAGGTTTGTTGGTAACACACTAGACGCTGCCGAAGACATTAAAGCCCCCGAAACTAGATCATTTGAAAGATATTCCGAAGTTATAAAATCATGCAAACTTGAGTTTTGTTTAATGTTATTATCACGGCCTGGGTAACGTCAGTCAGTTAGTATAAAATAATATTAAACTCGGAAAAAGTGTTACTCATTGATATTCACATAATTTAAATTTGAATAAAGGCCTTAATTATGCGATCTAAAGAAAAAAGCGAAATATATGAAACTATCAATAAAACATATTCACCAAACGCATAAAACTCCCTTTAAAATTATATTTATATCAAATCGCATTTATATAGCTTATTATATCGCACTTATATCAAATACTCATAGAATCATTTGTTAACTTTTCGTAATAAAGGATGTAGGAACACACATAGAGTGAAAAGATTGATCGATATCAAATAAAATCCAATAATATAAAACGGAATATCTAAATAAATAAAAAAAAATAAAGGGAGTAACCATTTTGAAGCGGAATATTTAGAAGCAGATGTGGAATTTAAAAAGCTTAAAAGTGGAACAGGAAAAGTAAAATATGGAGCGAAAGAACTTCGTTGAAAAAACGGTTGAATCATTACAAAAATATCATAAATAAAACTTCATGTGAAATGAAATATGCAAATATATCATAAAGAATATTAATATTAGAGTTGGTATTATGATATTTGAAAAAAAAAACGATTCTTTCATAAATGTAGATTTAAAAGTAAAATCTGAAAATATCTGTTTGTTATACTGCAATATATGAGAAAAGTGTAAAATAATTCATAATTATACAACCTGTTTTGTTAACAAACGACAGCAACATGAAATCTATTGGTGTAGCATTAGATTTTTTCAAAAAGCCATCAGTTAGGAAGAAATAACCAGGACAGTTTCATATAAAATCACATTAAACTCGGGGAAGCCTTGCTAGTTCAAATTAATATAATATAAATTTAAAAACAAGGACTTGAACTATGCGATCTAAAGAACACAGAAAAATATATGAAAATAGCAATAAAATATATTCTCCAGACGCATTAAACTCCTTTCAAAAATCAGCATTTATATCAAACATTCAGCAAATAATTTGTGAGCTTTTCATACAAAGTGATTTGGGGTCAAATAAAAACTGAGAAGATTGATCGATATCAAATAAAATTCAATGATATAAAGAGGGATATCTAAATAAAAAAAAAAAAAAATAAAAGGAAATAATCATTCAAAAGCAGACGTAGGATTTAAAAACTGCAAGAGTGAAATAGAAAAGAGGAAAAAGGGAGAGAAAAACTTTACTGAAGAAACGGTTGAAGTATTTTAGAAATATGGTTACATAGAAACTTCATATGAGAAGAAATATGCATATATGTAATAATAAATATTAATATTTAAAGCGCTATCAGGATGTTTAAAATAAGGCCAAGGCTTTCATAAACGGAAAATTGATGCATAAAAGCTGAAAATATGTATATTTAATGCTTTATATATTAAATTTAAAGAATGGGAAAACGATATTTGTAGTGTGTACAATATGAATATACTTTAAATCATAATAAATGCAAAAGAAAGGAAAAAATCTCTCATTGAAGAAATTATTGAATTATATATTCATATTATTAGAAATTAAGAATTATATTTATATTATTTGAAGTTTTTATGTAAATAAAAACATCATGTGAGATGAAGTTAACATATACAGGGTGTCTTCTCATATAATTATGCAATGGCTAATTTGTAACAATTAGTTCTAGAAACAAATTCTTCCAATAGCAAAAAAGTTTCAAATAAAAAAAAAATGCAAATATGAAACTTATAAGATGCAACAATAGACCTTCCAAAATTCTGTCATTAGCAACAAAACATTATAACTTCTTCCTAGGAAATCAAAATAAAATCGGAGAATGAAGCGCCAGAGTAAAATAGAAAAATGCAGAAAATTGAGAGAAAAAACTTTATTGAGGAAATAGTTAAAATATTTTAAAGTATTAAAAGAAACTGAATGAGGTGGAATATAGATGCATAATATATATATATATATATATATATTTAAATAATATTTTATTTGATATTTACAAATTGATATTTAAAAACAACGATTAGAGAGTTCTTTTGTATAGAATTTAAAAATATGTATATCTAATACTTCATACATTAAACTTGTAACGAATTAAACCATGAAAAAACATACATTTATTTCGTCAGAATTCATTTTTAAGAATTTGAATACTGCGAAATCAACTATAAGACTTTTCGTAAAATTTCCTAAATTTGTTAATATATATTCTATTTGCGTAACAGATGAAAAACATTTCAAATCTCTGCGCTGCATCAGTAGATTTTCAAAAAATCCATCATTTATGATCCAAATATTGCCACACCCTGAATTGAAACATTTCTAATCCAGAAGAAAGTCATTCAAATTCCCATAAGTTAACTTTGAAAAAAAAGGTCTTGAACTATACTACATATAGAAAACAACAACAATATATAAAAAATATCAATATAGTCACCAAACTACTTTTAAAGCACGCATTTATATCAAACATTCAGTAAATCGTTTGTGAGCTTTTCATACAAAGTGATTTGGGGTCAGATAAAAAATGAAAAATTTGATCGATATCAAATAACATTCAATGATGTAAAGCAAAATATTGAAATAAAGAATAATAATAATAAAAAGAAGTAACCATTTAGAAGCAAGCGTGGAGTTTAAAAAGCGCAAGAATGGAACAGAAAAGCCAAAAAAGTGGTGAAAAAATGTCATTGAATAACCGATGGAAATATTTCAAAAATATGATTATATAAAAATTGAAAATGTGGAAATAAACACACACATACACACATCAAACACACATATATATAAAGCAAATATGATTATCTGAGTTTATATTACGGTATTTAAAAATAAAACGAATGTAACAATTATATTTAAAAGCTAAAAATACGTATATGCAATAATACTACAGAAATGAATACTTCAAATAGCATGCATATATTTTTATAGATTTTATATAGATTATATATATATATTTATTTATTTATAAATTTACATACTACAAAAACGTATAATATTTTTCGCAATTCTTTTTATCTATTATTATGTATTTCCTTTGTGGAAGAGATAATGAAAATATAAAATTTCTAAACTGCAGCTTTCCTCTTTCAGAAATGCATCAGATAAGAATAAAACAGTAAAACCGCTTCATATGAAATCATGCTATACTCGGTGAAAGTCTCACTCATTCAAATTCACATAATTTAAATTTGAAAAAAAAATGACGAACTATACGAGCTAAAGAAAGCAGCGAAATTTATGAATATCTCAATAAAATATATTCACCAAAAGCACGAAACTCCTTTCAGAGCTCGCATTTATATCAAATACTCAGAAAATCATTTGTGAACTTTTCATACAAAGTGATTTGGGGTCAGATAAAAAGGTGAAAAGATTGATCGAAATCAAATACAATTCAATGGTATAAAGCGGGATATCGAAAGGAAAAAAATAAATAAAAAGAAGGAACCATTTTGAAGCAAATGCGAAATTTAAAAAGAGCGAAATAGAAAAAGGCAAAAAGTTAGTGGAAAAATAGGTTCATTGAAAAAAAAAATTGAACTATTTAAAAAATGCAATTAAATAACAACTCTATGTGAGTTAAATATGCACACTTACACATGTATAAACAAGTATGAATGTTGTTATTGTGATTTTTAAAATAATACTTACTCGTTTATCACTGTAGATCATTTAAACAAGATAATAAAATCATACATAATGAATAGATTATGAAACACCTTTCAACGTAAACAGACTTTTGCCAAAAAACTTACTTTTTTCATACGATGAAAGGAGATTTCTAAAGGAAAAAAATAGAAAACATATAACAGTCACAAATCTTTTTTCAATATCTACTACCCATAGGCAGAACTGTATGTGACTTTTTTCTGCAGCCCTGTATATGGTGTATAGATTTTTATGCGTACCACACAGTGGAATTAAAATTTTATTCAGCTGGAAAACGCATAACATAATTATCACACTTCAATTTTCCAGCAATTATTATTAATATAGGACAATGCATCCGTATGCTTTTACGCAGCCCTGTATATGAATTTATATGAGAATCACACTACATAATACAGTAAAATTTAGTTCAGGTGAAAAACAAGTAACATGTTTGAAAACGCATTTTCAGCAAATACCATTCATACAAGATATTTAATTGTGAATTAAAAGAATTCTTTTGGGTGTCCCTGCATATGTTCTATATCATTGAGGGCGTCGAGTCAAGAAAGTGCCAAGTTACATTTTTGGTGAAATAAATCTAAAACTGTAATCTGTTGCTTAATATTGTAAATTATAATATCCAACATAAAATTTGTTTCTAATGTCACTTGGTGGCAGCATATGTGAGAAGTTTCGTTTTTGCTCCAGATGTTTATGCCCCCAATGAAGATAGCTAATTTACAAAAAAACGTAATAGTAATATCATTAAAGTAATGCCATATTGTTACTCAGAATATCTCAAATGTTACTAAGACATTGGCGAAAAAACTTTAGATTATATATCTTGATTTGAGTATTTGATCAAATTTTCAAATTGAAATGTCTCAGAAATTCAAAAATGTGGCTTGGCACTCTCTTGTCCCGACCCCCTCGGTTTATACACGCCATATAACATACTAAGATTCAGTTAATTGGGAAAACGCTGAATACAACTAAAAACGTATTTCGTTCAATTACTGTTCATAGATGATTATAGGGTAGATTGGGTGTAGATGCCGTAGTTTTTGATTTAACTTTTTATAAAATCACCTGTTATTTTTATTCGTTATTTATTAATTTCTTGTTAAAGTTGATATATTTATGTATAATTTAAAAATGTATTTCATGTTACAAATGTCATAGAAAGTATCAAAAATTTTGTTTTTGTAAATGCTTCCATTTCGGCATCTTACCCCAATTTTGGGATAAGATGTCCAACTACATAGGAAAAACATAAAGAAAAAGTGTAAAAGATTTTACACACTTATCGAAGGTGTTAAGACGAAATAGCAATAGAAAAGAATATTTAAAACTTAAATAAAACAACGGAAACTGGAATTAAAGTATTAGCAGGTAAGCCTCTTCCATACGACTGAGTGGCGTTTCCCTACAGCGTGGGCGTATAGGAAAACCACGTGACACGGCATCTTACAACCAAGTTACCTCTATCTAATTTTTTTGTGCGGAACTGTAAAAGGATATTAAATGTTAAACGGCCTATTTTGACTGTGAAATATTTCAAAAACTGTATTTCAAACAATCACTGTCTCCTAAGAGTGCAAGAATATAATTATTTTAAGTGACTCAACAATAAATGTTATACACATATTTCAAAAGTGTTGTAGTGTGTATCAACATTGTGTATAAATTACGTAAAGTTTGAAGTAGTGTAACATCGTCAAATTCTACTTTTAACAATTGTCTATAGACAGTATTTTTAGGAATTATTTTGATCATACCTATAAATGAATTATATATTGCAGCACTTCGTTTGCAATAGGAAACATGCCATGATAATCTCAATAACATATATCAATTGCGTGGAAATCGAAGTATATTTAAAGCGTTAGAGCGCAGGCAGACAAACAGAATTCATGAACACTTCTCAACTATTTTGGAAAGTATTAAAAAAATCGAAAATATATTTTCGTAATACTCCATAGATTAAATTAATAAAAAGAAGAAGAAAGAAGACAAAAATTAAGTTTTTATTTCTTCGAATAATGAAATTTCTGAGGTAAAGCATCATATTTTTTTCAAAAATTCAACAGTCAGAAATAAATAATTAGAACACGTTCAAACAAAATTACGATAAAATTAAAAAAAAAAAACTCCTTTCAGAGTTTGCATTTATATCAGACCTCAGCAAAGTATTTGTGTATTTTTCACAAAAAGTGATTAAGGAGTCAGATAAAAAGTGACAAGATTGATCGAAATCAAACAAAATTCAATAATGTAAGCAGAATATCGAAATGAAGAAAAATAAAATGAAAGGAAGTAATCATTTAGAAGTAGACATTCGAATTTAGAAATTGTAAGTGAATGAAATAGAAATAGAAAAGAAAGGGACAGGAAAAACTTTATTGAAGAAACTGTTGAAGTATTATGTAAAAAACGTCATGTAAGATAAAATATACTTGTATAAATATGAATATTTGTGCTGGTAATTTTGACATTTAAAATAAATCTGAGTATATTAAAGTATGTAGATTTTATGAATGAAAGATGAACATACATATATAAGATTTGTAAAATCGAAAAAAAGATAATTTTTGCATGAAAAGCATGGAACTGCTTTTACTTAAACAACATTTAAAAAGTAAAAAAAAAAAAAAAATTGAGAAACAATTGGAGGAATTATTTCAAAATATGATTACACAAAAGCTTCATATGAAATAAAATATGTATTTTTTTACTCCGAAATTGTATTTTTGAGTTGGTATTATGATATTTAAAATAAAACTGAGTTTCATAAACCAAAGGTAAAACACTTATATGTATAAACTAAGGAAAACTCCGTCATTTTTAGTACGTGTTGGGTTGATTATTTACGGCCAATTATCTACACTAGGGATATAGGCACAGGGGGAGTGCCCTTCGTGGGGGTCTTTCTAAGGGAACCCGTATTTACGCATGGATAAATCCACGGCTCGAAGAAAACCACGAAAACTCCGAACGATTATGCCGACGGGCGCGATTGGGATTGAACCCAGCACCTCCCGTCTACCAGCTTCGACAGCAGACCCTCTCAGCCAATGGTGGGGCCTATTTCCGTACGGAATTATTTATTTCATTCAATGAAAGTGATTTCGAGAATGTATCAGATGACGATGAATATGGATTTTGAAATATTTTTAACAGATCATAAAGCTAAAAGTCTAAATATATTGCGATTTTCGCCACGAATATGTACTTACTTTTTAATTTTACTCTTAAAAAAAATCCGTATTTTGATAGTGCAATTTGCTTATTTTTACGGAAATTTTTAACATTGTAACAATAAATGCATGGCATACGTAAAACCCCTTCAAACCTCGCATTTATAACAAACCCTCATCAAACCATTTTTTATCTTTTCATACGAAGTGATTTGGAGACAAATAAAAAATTAAAAAATTCATAGTTATAAAAAAAATGTATTATATACAGTGTAATAAGGATATAAAAGAAGTATAAAAAAGCTCGAAAGTGTCATAGTAAAAGGTGCGTAAAACTTAATTGAAGAAATGGATGAAGTTTTCTAGAAATGGGATACATTATATAATAGATATTATATACAGTGTGTTTCTAAATGAATATCGGGATTTTAACGCTTTGTAGTATCTATTATATAAAATTAAAAATTATAGTTAATACATAAAATGAAAGAGCAACTCAAACAGTTTGTTGGTACCTGTGCATGATGCGCATGCGCACGCAATGTTTCTTCCGTCATCCGTTATAAAACGCTAGTAGCAAAAATGGCGACTAGTGAACAGAAAGCTTTTTGTGTTTTGCAGTTTGCAAAGACTGAATCTGCGTTCCGGATAAAGTTCAGATGTGATCCCCCAAGTGATAATAACATCCGTAGATTGCAACAATTACTCCACAAACACTAATTAACGTTTGGGAAGAACTGAACTATCGACTTGATGCACTCTCAAAAATAAAACACTCAATTTTGACGATTCCGCAATCCTCAGGCCTCATTTCCTTATTTTTGACAATCATTTCGTCACTGAGTCACGTGGTTTTTGACGAAACGCGAATCGTCAAATATCTTGACGAAACTGTTTCCTCCCTGTAAAAAATAAAACTCTCACTTTTGACGATTCCGCAATTCTTAAGCTATATTTCGTCATTTTTGACAATCATTTCGTCTCAAAATTAAATGATTTTTAATGCAATGGAAAATCTCAAATATTTTACAAAAATGTTTCCGCATTCCCGGCCAGATTATTTTTGTTACAAAATCGTTCAAAAAAAAAAAAAATTACACGAAAGTATTAAATTTAAGATATAACTAATGAAAACAGAAACAAAAATATTTCATCCTTGGGGGCCGCTATAACACGAATGTACCAAATTTCTACTTTATTTTTTATATCTGATAATTTGCGTCTATCCTTTTTGTAATGAATTTAAGCATTCCTATTGCCGATTCAAAGATAAATTTTTCTGAAGTTACAGAATTTCGTTAAAAACGCTTAGAAAAATCATCTAAAGTTACAAAATTTCGTTAAAAACGGTTAAAATAGTAAAATGCGAACATCATTTGGTCCATTTTCGACCGAAAGCTGTACATTTTCCCAATGGTAAAAAAAAAAAAAAAAAAAAAATAATAACAATAATAATAAATAATAATAATAATAATAATAATAAATAATCACAATATTAGGTGCTTTTTTTATTTAAGAAATATATTCATATAACAATCAAATTTAAAATACGTATAACTGACCTTTCCCCTCTATAAACAGTAATCTTATCCGCTGAAATTGATGAACTCGCCTCCAAAATATGCACTTCAAAATTAATTATTTCTGATCAACAAATTAACTAGAGCATATTCATTGAACAAAGGAAATTTCTCTAATAAATTATATTAATCAAGCCATTTTCTAATTATTTATTAACCATAATAATAATCTAGCCTTATTAATTAAAACATGCAGAAGTTATAACAACACCGATAAAAATACAATCTGCTTTCTAAAAATATAAACACACATCAACATCTCGTAAATACTTTTAAAATCAAGCAATTTCGAAGTCTCACTAGCTGAGAGGTAAGAGGCTGGTCTGTCAAGCTAAAAGTCCCGCGTTCGACCCTCACCGAAGGACGGTGTTATTTCTTCTAAAAGCTCCGACAAATGGAGCCACCAAACATTTTTTTTGGAACTTTCAAAGAATCAATTTGACGAAACCACTTTCTTCGTAATTTTGAGGATGCAAATTTACTCGATTTGACGAAACGTTTACTCGGAGCATATTTCAAGAAAGCGTTTCGTCAAAAACGAAGAAAATTTCTTGAAATTTGAGTATTCATTTTTGAGAGTGTGTGTGCCGTGTTACGAAAGGTGTTCACATTGAACACTTGTAAGCTTGTAGGTAAAACTGTTTGAGTTGCTCTTTCATTTTATGTACTAATTATAATTTTAAGTTTTATGTAATAAATACTACCAAGCGTTAAAACCCCGATATTCATTTAGAAACACCCGGTATATCAGATTAAATATACATACATTTAATTGAAAATGTGAATATATGAGGTGATATTATAATGTTTAAAATAAAGCAATTCTTAAATATAGGAAAATCATATATATAAAAGATGAAAATAGGTACAGTTAAAAAGTTCATCATATAAATTTGTATATGAGAAAAAAGATAATTGTTTTATGTAAAATATGAATATACTTTAAATCATACTAAATTTGAAAAGTCAAAATGAAGTAGAAAATACTTCATTCAAGTAATGATTGAATTATTTTTAAACCAGTAGATCCGTGCGGGGCTGTTCAAAAACCTTTCATATAATACTTTAAATTATGATTACATCAAAACTTACGTAAACATATGCAGGGTTCCCCTTATTTTGTTGTCTAACTGTCAATTTCTAAACCGTAGGTTTTAGAGATATGCTTCCAATAGATTTTTTATTTTTTATTTTAGAAAATACAAGTATGAAATTTCTATGCTGCAGCATTAGACCTCCAAAATCCTTCATGTAGGAATCAGTTTTCTACTTTCTTTTGCCTTATTGAATTTAGTATGATTTAAATTACATTCATATTCTACAAAATAACAATTGTCTTTTATCTCATTAAATTTTGTACATGGACTTTGATATTTACATCTTTTCAGTTTTTATGCATAAGATTTCCATTTAATTAGGAACTGTTCTTATTTTAAACATCATAATAGCACTTCAAATATTAATATTTATAATTACGTATATGTGTATTTCATTTCATACGAAGCTTTTAATCATATTTCGAAAATGCTTTTTTTATCACAAAATATTTTTCACTTCTTTTTACCTTATTCTATTTCACTCTTTCACTTTCTAAACTCCACTTTTGCTTTTAAATGGTTATTTTCTTTTATTTCTTCTTTAATTCGATATTCCTTTTATATCATGGAATTTTATTTGATATCGATAAAATTTTTCGCTTTTTAGCTGACCTCAAATCACTTTGTATGAAAAGTTCACAAATGATATGACGAGTGTTTGATATAAATGTAGGCTTTGAAAGGAGTTTTATATGTGATACACATTTATTTTTACGCTGTAAAAAAATTCCACAAAAAAAAATGCAAATTGTACTTTCAAAATATGAATATTTTTTTTAATTGTAAAATAAAAACTTTATCCCATATCCTTGGTGAAAATTGTAATTAATTTTCATATTTAGCATTATTATCTGTCAAAAATATTATCTAATCCATATTCGCTATTACCTGTCACATTCTGGAAATAACTTTCATTGAAAAAAAGGAGTATGTCCGTAAAGCTAGAGAAACTAACAGATTTTTTACTGAATAGAAAGGATTTGCTTTTGTTTAGTTTGTATACATAAGTATTTTAATTTTCACTTTTAAAATCTACGTTTATAAAAGTTTTTTTTTTGTTTTGTTTTTGTTACACCAACTCAAATATGATTATTTCTATGTTTCATTTCATATCAGGTTTTATGTAATCACATTTTAAATTAAAAACTTGGATTGTTTTCTAATAACGTTTCTTCTCTCGTCTTTTGCCTTCTATTTTTACCTACCCCTCATCGTAGTAAGTCTTGCAATCGTATTAAAAATCGAAAAAACTTTTTTGACAGATTTTCACGTTTCATACACTGGAGATTCCGAAAAACGTATTTTTAGAAAAAAAAATTGCCGTCCGTCTGTCTGTGTGTATGTGTCAGTGTGTGTGTCTGTAAACGCTCTATCTCCCGAACAAATTGAGATAGAGACTTGAAATTTGATATGTGTTTAGTATGTAATATTAAAATAAGTATATTAAATTTCCGTAACCTCGATTATCCGGAACTTTTTTTTCGGACTCTCGAAATATTCGTTCTGATAAAAAGTATATAAATTTTTTAGAAATTGTTTATTTTAAAGTGTGAATATAAAAGACATAAATTTTGCATGAAGAATGAAGTTGATTGGATAATTAGTTGCCGAGATATTTGTAATCATATTTTCTACACTCTTCGATTTCCATGACACTGTATTTCATTCAAATTTCAATTCAACGATACCTACCGATCAAATTGAGATAGAGGCTTGAAATTTGGAATTACAATTCATTTTATAAATAATTTACACGTGTTTTATTGTTATATTTTATATTATGCATATCCATGACGGGTGAGTATTACGGTGGCCCCCAACGACTAGTTTTGTTTGCTTGAATTTAAGAATAGCCATGCTTTACAAGCAACAACTATCTTTTTACGAGTTAGAAATTTAATGTAAGTATTTGTATATTTCAATCACAAATTGACGCTTTTTAATTATAAATTTAAAGATTAATATTATATATTCACCAAACGGCAGAAAATTCCTTCAAAACTCGCATTTATATCAAACACACAGAAAGTCATTTGTGATCTTTTCATACAAAGTGATTTGGGTTCAGATAATCAAAATGAAAAGGCTGATCGATATGAAATAAATTCAACGGCCTTAAGCGGATTATAGAAATGAAGAAAAACAAAATAAAATGGAGTAACCATTTAAAAGCTATAGTTGAATTTACAATGCGCAAGTGAGAAATACAAAAGGCAAAAAGGGATTGAAAAAAAAAGTCATTGAAAAAGCGGTGGAATAATTTTAGAAATATGATTATGAAAAAATTTCATATGAGACGAAATATACACATGCGTAATCAATGATATGAATATTTGATTTACATTGATATATTTAAAATAAAACTGAATCATTAATAAAATCTGTCTTACAAAATAAAAGTTGAAAATTTTTATACTTCATGCTTTAAATATTAAATTTGCAAACTGAGAAAAGGGATAATTACTGCATGTATTATGAATAAACATTAAATCGCATAATATTTAAAAGGGAAAACACGGGAGGTAAAATTTTATTAAATTAAGGGTTTAAAAATAAACGGTTGAATTATTAAAAAACATTATGATATAGTAACTAAATATGAGATTAAGTACATACATATTTAATAAAAAGTATTTGAATTGGTATTTGAATATATATATAGTATTGCACTGCTTAAAATATAGGATCGAGTCTTTCATGAATGTAGATCTTATGTAGATCTTACAAATTTGTAAGTGTAATACTTCATACACTAAATTTGTAAAATGAGGGACAAAATAAGTGTTCCATGCTGAGTATGAATGTTTTTTAAATCATGCAAATTATTTAAGGGTGAATGTTTCAACAGAAAAGGTATTTTTGAAAAAAAAATGAGTGCTTTCTCTTAAATATATACAACTAAAGAGATCCATCAGGAGGATTACTGTACGTGATAATGCGGTCGTAAAATATACGAATAAACTAATTTACTTTATTTATTTATGTATATTATTACATTAATTTAAACCACAATTTTATTAGTTTTATTTATTTATCTGGTCCAACCTAGTGAAGCTAAGCCCGTATTTTGCTTGACAAGGCAAAAAATATTAGGCAAAATTTAGAAATATTGTTCTTATAGGAAAAATATTTCAAATATTGTTCCTCATCATACAGGGTGTCCAGCGAATAAGACCATGATTTCAAAATTAAATATCTCAAAAACAAAGATCAGTAAAATTATGCGGTAAACGGTTTGTTTATTAGCTAAGCTGTAAAAATGTTATACAGAAGTTCCGAAAATTTAGTTACAAAAACGTTAACAGATGGCGCTGTACGCCAAAAAACTCGTTCTCTGCAAGCAGTCTAAAACAATAAAAAAAAAGTCAAGTCAAGCATTCTTTTCAATCAGAATGCAATCTTTTCAAAATGGTCACCGTTCGAAACAATGAGGTGGCGTAAATGAATAATGAAATTTGGCATCACATCCTGCAATGTCTCAACGGAAATGGAATCGTATGCCACACAAATCAACGATTCAAGCTCATCCAGCGTAACGGGATGGTTCCGGTAGACAGTGTCTTTCAATGCACTCCACAAAAAGTAGTCACAAGGAGTCAGATAGGCCGAATATGGAGGCCAATCCATTCCTATGCCAGTAAATTTGGGATAATTCAACGCAATTACTCTATTCCCAAAGTACTCATCAAGATGGCGAAACACCTTTTCTGTACGATGTGGTCGAGCCCTATCTTACATGAACCAATCGATACCTGGTCGATCCTCCAACGCTAGTTGTGTGCTGACAAATTGTTCCAAAATTGTAAGGTAACGTTCACTACTGATCGTTTGTCCCATGAAAAAATGGCCGATAATGCCTCTGCTGCATACCGCAACTCAAGCAGTTACTTTTGGCGAATGCAGTTGTTCCTCTTCACACAATTGAGGATTTTCGGAACCCCGAAATCTCCAGTTTTATTTTTTCATGAATCCATTTAAGTGGAAATGTGCTTCATCTGTGAACCAGATGCGGCCAATTTCAAACACTTCATTATCAATCGTTGTGAGAATCTGGTTCGCAAAGTCAACCCTTTGTCCCAAAGCTCTTGTGGGTATAGTCTGATGACTTTGGATTTGGTATGGAAACATTCGTAGACTATTTTTCAATATTTTTTGCGTACTGGAACGCTTTAAACCAGTCTCGGATGCAATTCTTCGCACAATCCTCCTTGGCTTTCGCTGAACAATTTCAGAAACGTTGCCGACATTTCCAGGAGTGACTACAGTTTGCCTGGGTCCAACGTTTCCCACTCGATTATCATCACGTTTCCGGTTCCTTCGAATTTGGCAAAGAACATGCGAATGACTTTCACATCGGGTCTTTTCGGAACATTAAATATTTTTTTAAAGCTGCGCCTTATTGCCGTAGGACTGCGTTCTGATCTGTAATACTCCAGTACGAGAAAAACACGTTGTTCAATGGAATACAGGATTTTAACCTCTACGCTAACCTCCTTTCACGATTCAACGGTCGAACTGATCGCTCTGGACGTCGAAGCACAATTTATAAGCATTGCGATTAAAACGCCATCTGTTAACGGTTTTTAAAACTAAATTTTCGAAACTTCTGGATAATATTTTTACAGCTTAGCTAATAAAGAAACCGTTTACCGCATAATTCTATTGATCTTTGTTTTTGAGTTATTTAATTTTGAAATCAGGGTCTTATTCGCTGGACATTCTGTATTAAAATCCGTTTCGTCAATGTAATTAATTTTAAAAAGTTATAACATTAATTGTTTTAATAGTGAGAAATTTCCGAGGATATCAGCCGGGTTAGTTCAGGAGTTCGAACAACAGCACGTTACGCTGCAGACCGAGGTGCGAGTCCTGGTCGGCTAATTTTTCACTGGTGTTGGGTCAATTGTATTAATTTGTGTGTATTCAAGTTTGAAATAAAAATTGTTCTTTAATTATTAATAAACCTTAATAATAATTAGTAAACTTTTAATAAATTCAGAGATTAATTTATGTGCTTTATAATTAAATGTTTTATTCGATCCCTGAGTCCCATATTTAGAAAACATTTTTCAGT
The DNA here is from genome assembly GCA_963931845.1 of Maratus michaelseni. Lineage (NCBI taxonomy): Eukaryota > Metazoa > Arthropoda > Arachnida > Araneae > Salticidae > Maratus > Maratus michaelseni. Next base: position 139,377,086 of record OZ007587.1, on the reverse strand, counting down.
GCTCAAACGAGGAAATCAGTAAAAATTCCATTTGAGTACGATTAATATTCGACATTGAATTTTATGAATTTTCAGAGTTTTCTGGCTGTGCAAACGCGTTTTTCTTTTTTTAGTGTTAGAAAACGCCGGAAATTCATAAAATTCAAAATGTCATAACTCGCCATGTTTAGGTCATAGAAGATTGGAATATTTACTGTTTTACTTGTTTTACAAATACAATATAAATAGCCTGCCGCTAGCGGGAAATCTCAGCTGTGGATAACTAGAACACCATTGGGGAAAACTACGCCGGAAATTATGTACTTATGACGTTTTTTAAAGCTTGCAAGTGACTGTTCAATTTTAATCGTAAAAGTGATTATTGTGTAACTTTTTTTTTAAACTTATAAAACACAAAGACTGCAAACATTTTAATCTCGTAACTTTTAAAAAATTAACTATTTTGATGTAAATAGATTTTCAGATACGGGAAACAACATTTGAAACAATTTTGCAACTGTTACTATACTACCAAAATTAATGGATTATGAATTAGATATTGGGCAACGACACAAAGGGAACTAAATTTCAAATTCACATGAAATTATTTATAAATTTTCTTTTCATACATGGAAATGAATTCCTGGTAATATGCGTATTATATATGTGTGGGTATACTTTAAAGAAAATATCAATGTATTATTACACCTTAACCACCATGAAATGTAAATGCATTTTTTCTAAACCTCAGTAATATATCAAGACATCCGCACTCGTTTGTGAACGTTTCATATTAAATTATTTGAGTTCAATTGAAAGGATGAAAAGATTGATCGATACGAAATGAAATGAAATGATAAAATGCAGGAAAGTTCATATGTAAAAGAAGAGAAAAAAAAATGAAAACATTCAAAATCTTGTGAAAGGTTAAAATGTGTGAAACGGAAAGAGAAAAAAATCGTAAAGCAATATAATGGTGAACGGCTTATACAATTTCAAAAGAAGATGATGGTACAGAATTTAAAAATATGGAAAGAAAAGTCTTTCCGAAGCTTGTGATATTAAAAGAGATGCATCGGTCTGAGATATGTTAATTCTTTTTATAGATGCGTTTCAGAGTGAGAATCGAACGAAGAACCTAGTGAAAGTCACCAACCATGATTTTATAAATCAATTTCCTATATACAAAGAAGAGAATAAATTTAAAAGTAAGATTTTACATAGTGACAAATGAATCGAAAGATATTCATGTCGAAATTTTGTATAAATTCTTAGGTTGAATGTCAAAAGGTGTTAATAAAAATCTGTTTAAAAAAATGCTTTATATTTACATGTCTAGATATGTGAAGTGTGTGTTTTTTAATTTTAGCAACTACAATAAAACACATATAACTTTAGACGAAGCTGCGTGAAAATGGGTAAATTTTTGTTTTCAATACTTTGTAGGTCAAAATTGTTGCGATTGAATACTGAATGATTTAGTTTATTTTATATGCCTACGAAAAAAAATCTGTTTGTCGTATTTAAGAGCCTACATCAGTCATGCGAAAAAACGCGCAAGCTAATGTTAAGTCTATGAGAAGGTTCTTGGCAGATTTCTCATTCGCATTTTAATATTTTTAAATAATTTTTTTCCATAGGATAGCTGCGGCCGATTCCTAACGTTGTTAGTTTTTACTTTTTCGATTTTGGTACCAGTTTTTTTATATAAGGGTACTTTCACTTTCAGAAACGGTTCCAACCGGTTCTAAAATTGAAAATGTCCGCTCATAAACAAAAAAAAACTGTAACCAAAATAAAAAAATGTAAAAAGTAACAACGTTAGGAATCGGCCTCAGCTATCCTATGGAAAAAAAATCATTTAAAAATATTAAAATGCGAGCGAGAAATTTGTCAAGAATCTTCCCATAGACATAACATTAGCTTGAGTGTTTCTTCCCGTGACTAGTGTAGGCTCTTAAGGTGGGAGGTGGGGGGGGAGAGAATGCCAATGTAATGCACGGTAAATTAAGAACTTCCTTGAAAATTTTGGGGGAAAATAATTGACAATGTATTTTTAAATAGAAATCACCGAGTTTTAAACAAGAAATTCCATTAAAATAAAATTAATATGACCATCAGGAAGTCCAAAACAAGATATTCATTGATGTTCACCATTGCATGATCATTTTGAATGTTGAACTGCTGATAGTAATTAATTAATTGTTCTGAAGTGTTTAAATATTTACACTGCATCTAAAATCCTGGCAAATCATGCAGAAATCCATAAAACGATCATATTACCATTATTATTATGTGCGTTCGTAATTATATAAATACGTAGCATCTATTGTCGTCGTCTGGTCCGTCCGTCTGTCTGTCCGTCCGTCCGTCTGTCTGTCCGTCTGTCTGTCCGTCTGTCTGTCCGTCCGTCTGCATATAACAACGCAAAAACTACCTAACCGAATGGTTTGAAATTTAAGATATATGATCTTTGCAGAATTTTGTCGAGACATTTCAAATTTTATAAAAATCGAATCAAAACTTTAGAAAATATTAATAAAAACATTTATTAAGAAATTTGATTTTTTTTAATCGGTGCTTTCTTGTTATAGGAGCTTCCGACGTTTAATCGTCAAGCGACCGAGATACTTATTTTATTATAGAAATTAATCTGCAGATGATATAATTCATTTCACAGAATCAAAAATCATCAAGATCTGAATATTTATAGAACTAACTATAGTACGAACGCACCTCGTTTGTCACGTTTGACGTAAATTTTCCAACTTGTTACATTTTTAAATGGAATTTTAGAAAATAAGAATATAAGGCAAAATATTTTCTTTGAAGCTATGTTTGTAAAAGAAAGAGCAATTAGAAATACAAAATTAACACTTTAACCAGACAAGCACATATCTCGTGTAGATTCACACCATGTTTGGACTGCCCGAGAAAGAAAGTTCAGACTACGAAACGAAGTCTGAAGAGTATAGATGACCCTCCCGGTCTCCTTATTAAAGTCTTAAAAAATACAAAATTCAGCCGAAGCTGAGTCTGCCGGTAAGCCCGACAGAGGGCGGTGTGGTGAACAGTACATAAATGAACATAACGAAAATAATATTTGTGAAAAAGACAATATAGTAGTACAAAGTAATATCACAGCCGTTGAAGACAAAGCTCCGACCCGACAATGGGCAGTCAATTAAGGGAAACCCAAATCCCTGGCAAAGTGATGGATTAAGATAGAAAGGTCACATAGAAAGTTAAAGAGGTTTTTTAAGCAAAATATAGATAAAATGCTTAAGTGATACAAAGAGAAACACAAAAGGCTTATAAAAACCTTTTAATGATCCAGAAATATCTTCTGCACTGTTAAAAATAATCTACTTAAAAATGAGAACTTCTATGTACTCGTTTTTTTTTTAAAGTAGAATTGCTTCAGAAACGAGTACATGATGTTTTCAAATATAAGTGACAATTCGGACTGAAAAGTAAGCTTGTGAATAAATATTAATATAATCTCTTGTTTACTCTATGTGTGTTTCTTCTATACATACTTATGTTCCAGTCCCTGTATGTACTCAAAATGAGTACATGCGTTTCTCAAATTTAAGCGTTAAGTACTCTGAGCTATTATAAGATCGGAAACTACTCAAACATGAGTACATTTTGCTTATTTTTTTTTTTTATCCTGTTTTAACAGTGTGTGTATATAATAAATGAGTTTATATATAGCAGAAACATTTCAAATTTGAACCCAAATGTAATCATTGTAGATTCTTGTATGTTTTTATGCAGGAATACAGAAATATTTGAAATTTAAAGCAAAAAATATTAATATTTGATTCATTTATGTATTCAAAAATAAGTACATACAAAAAAGAAATTTTAGATTCGAGATCAAATATATTCATTACCGATTCCTCTATGTATTCAAAAACTAGTACTTAAAAGTATAAACATTTTAGATTTAAAACTTAACATAATCATAATGGATTGATAAACGTATTCAAATACGAGTACATATAGAAAAGAAGTTAAATATTTTAATCCAAATATATTCATTAACGATTCCTCTATGTAATCAAAAATGAGTACGTAAAATATACATAGTTCAGATTTAAAACTCAATGTAATCGTAACTGACTCATAAATGTATTCAGAAATTGAGTACATACGTTTTGTATTTTAAGACTAAATACTCATATTTGAGTCCTATATGTATTCAAAAATATGAGTATGTGTGTTTCTATACATACTTATGTTCGAATCCCTGTACACTGCAAAAAAAAGTGTTGATTTTACAGTATACAGTACCATACAGTACCCCAGCTGCCAGTATTATATCGTAAAATTAACAGTAATAAACAGTAAAATAAGCAGTAATACGCTACCGCTTATTTTACTGTTTATTACTGTTAATTTTACGGTATAATACCGGCAGCTGGCATGCCAGTATTATACTGTAAAATCAACAATTTTTTTTGCAGTGTATGTACTCAAAGAGAAAAAAAAGAGTACATGCGTTTCTCAAATTTAAGAGTTAAGTACTCAGAGCTATTAGAAGATCAGAAAGTACTCAAGAATGAGTACCTTTTGCTTATTTTTAAGTATTCAGTTTTAACAGTGTGTAACCCTGAAATCTCTGGTAAGTATTAAAAGGATACTTATTAAAAATAGATACAACAGTGAAAAACTACAAACAATATACGCGTTAGAAATGAACTATATTTCATAATTTATTAAATATTCACTAGAAAAAAAGATAATATGAAAGATTTACAAGTAGCACTTCAGAATAAAGCCTTATTGTAAACTAAAATCAAATATTTGGATGATATGAATTTCTTTATTAATTAACAGAAAAAAATCACGCATTTAATTTATCCTTTGTTAAAATAAACAAATCATTATCCAAGCTTTTATAATCATGGATAAAATCTTTTACAACTTAATTAGCTAATTCTGTCAATTGCTGAATATATTTTCTTTTATACTCTTACAAATCGGATAATTAATGTGTTACAAGTTTGTATTCAATGTTAGAATTGGTATAGATATCCAAAAAATAACTAAAACACTTATGAATAGGTTAGAAATAATACATATTTGTAAGATGCATTTTTAAAATAATTAGAATTAGAAGGAAACTAATTTTAATTTACCTACAATAATTGATGAATGAGTGAGTAGGAATAAAGGCAGTGTGTAATACGTAATATTGATTTCGCATTCTCTAGGTCTCATTAATTAGATTTTTTAATTGCTTTCATCAAGTTTTTACTTTTTACTATGTAAAAAAGTTGTCACTTAATTGAAAAAAAAAAGAACCATATTGCGTGATACTTATAATTCTACTTATTTTACGAACATGTTTTTTGTATTTCATTTTAAAATACTAAAACATTTTGGAAAAATTATTTTTTTTTTAGAAAAAGTTATAATTTTTTAGAAAATTCTATTTTTTTATTCCATTGTAAGGAAATTCTGAAAACTTTTTCGATATAGAAAAGATGTTTCTTTAATGCTAGGAAAGTTTTGGGTTCAGATGTTTCTGACTGGTTCTTTTGTAAGATAAGGAAATAATTTCAAAAACCGTGGCTAGTTAAGAAGTTACAATGAATTTTCGTAAAAATGTTTCTTCTGTATTAGGAAATGTTTCTGTATTAGAAAATGTTTCTCGGTTAGGAAACGATTAAGAATTCGAATATTGCAGATTCGTGTAATGACATTTTCTATTTCATTTTCCATTTTAGAAAAGCAACAATCGGACATAAAATTGGACAAACTAAATTCTTAAGACACTTTCAACGAGTATACACTATATTTCCGCAGAATTTAAAAAGTAGTAATCCGATTGAAACACATTTGAAAGAAAATAGAAGATTAATACGTAAGTATGCAACAACTTTTATACAGTACAGTAAAAAGGCCTTACAAGTTGAAATGATCATTATCATTAAAGGAAACCATGCACCCAGAAAAAGAAATTGATTAAAACTACAAGACATGTTTTGTTGAGTACATTTTGGTTGTTTTAGCAAAATTCAAGTAAAATTGAACCATTTTACTTGAATTAACAAAACTTTTTTGCTGATGATACAATTTTTTTTTTAATTGTAAGAAAAAAAAAATTGTCGATTCAAACAAAATTTTCATTGACCTATATTTAAACAAAAAGTTTTGTTGGGTCAACCAAATTTTTGTTGATTCAACAAAACTTTTTTCTGGGTGTGCTACCTCTTTCATATAGTTTATCAAAATTTCAGTGCCATTCTAAAAATCGTACAAAAAATACCTTGTAAAAAAGAGGAATGTTTCTTAATCTATAAAAATATAATTCATCCGCAAACAAAATTATACATTAACCTGAACCAAGTTACCCATGATTCCGAAAAGTATTATTTATCATTAGAAATCCAAGAAATTAATATATTTTCGAGATTTAAAGAAGCATTGATTAAAACAATGTCTCTTTTGCTGCTAGTGATTTTCGAAACGTTGCCAAATAGTTTTCATAGTGTATTAATAAGTTTTCTTAACCTGAATGTAGGTTTATGTTACTTATTCTCAAATAAACGTCATCATATTCAACAAACATGTTTTACACACAAACATCATAAATTAACAAACAGCATTAACATTAAAATTAAAAATATTATTATTTTGTTACTCGAGCATGTATAAATTTGGTTACGCAGCTGAAAATGTTTAGTTGGGAATTGATAGTATCCTAAAAACCGATATTCCGGTATGAGAAAACTGATTAATACAAACTAAAAACTAGCCGGAAACGTTTCCGAAAATCAATACAAACTCTTCTTTAAATCTCGAAAATAAACTAAAGTTTTTAAAGATAAAGAACGCATTTTGGAATTGTGGATAAATTGGAAAAGATCATTGTAAATTACCGTACGTGGTTTATTATAGTTTCGAAGATTAAGAAACATTTGTCTTTTTTAACAGTGTAGATAGATGAAAAATAGACTCGCCGATAACTTTAAAATTTAATTAATTTTGAAAAATTATAACGATATTAAAAATAATTTAAGACCGCAGCCTCCAATTGAATGCATGTAAATTCTATAATTTTTGTACATGAACCGATCCAACTAAATTCAATTATGTTAATGATGATTGTTTCTTTTAAAAATTGTAAATTGAGGAGGAATATTATGTGATTATACACTGATATTTTAGATTATACATCGATACCTCGTCTGTAGAAGATAATTCGATAACGAATCACATTCATTAACCCAAACGTGGCTTTCCCTCCAATTAAAGTGCAACGCCTGCGTTATGTTAGTGGGCGAGACCAATAAAATATTAGTTAGTCGAATCCATCAGCCGGATGCAGAAAAATAGTGAATCTTGGTTACTCCAATATTCGCTAGAAGAGGCACTCGTTAGTCTATGTATCACCGTATTTATTCTTCTTCGTGTTAAATATTTATCTACTATAAAATAATTTTATATATTGTGCAAGTAAATTTTAACAGAAGGTAATGTAAGTAGAATAATAATATGTATATACTCGTATGCAGGAAAATGTACTATAATCTGTGCGTAAAATATGAATTTTTCATTCATTTCATCGAAATTTTTCCACATGCGTTTGAACTATTTGTGATTCTTAATCTAAACCATTTGCTTTTCTTCCTGTAAACATGAAAATTAGACTTATATTTCATGTTAATTTTATTCTACCAGAATATTATATTTCCAAGCAATATTACTCCCATATCATTTCGTATTTAATTTCATAATATTTACTTACATTAAAACAAATTTTAGCTCTATCTTTTGCTTCATTTAAGTACTTTCGAGCTAGCATCCTATTACATAGCATGATAGTACTTAGCAATGAAATTAAATTATTATAGACATTTTCACGCTAGCCATTAAGCTGATTCGTGCATACACACTTTGAGTAATATCTATTAATTATATCTATTAAGATATATTAATTATATGCTTAAAACGTGTATTGCGTTATCAGGCATTTGCAGGAGGAATATTAATTTAATGAAGGTATCTACAATATCAATTATTATCATTATGCAGAAATCTTCCCTGTACAAAATGCAATACTGATTCAATTCAAGAATGTCCTTTTCCTGTTTTAATTTTTCTCACGGATTTCATTTCATGAGGAAAAAAAATCAATAAAACATTACGAAAACTTTTAGCTTGCTTCCTTTTTTCAATACTCTCTAATGCTTGTGATTAAACTATATTTCATTAAATTAATTAAATAATCAGTAATTTCCAAGAAATTTAATCTAAAAGGAAAACAATTTAAAGTATTATGAAACTTTTTAATTTTCTCTCTCTTATTGAATTTTCTACAATATTCGAGAATAAATTACATTCCGTTAAATTAATTTATTTTCTTTGATTAATGAAGATACACTCCTTAAGTTTTATGCTTTATTTGATTTAACATTTTCCGTGCAACCATTCTGTTACACAGCAATGAATTTTTGATAATTTGTAGGGAACTCAACTTCCATGGTAATATTTAGTAATAATGTTAAATAATTACAGAGATTTTCACGTTAACAATTACGCTGATTTGTTTACACAATCGTTTATCTGAAATATTAATTATATGCTTAAATCTAGAGATGGAATTCTCGAGTGAAACAAAAAGAAATTTCGAGAATTAATGAAGATACACTCCTTATGTTTTATGCTTTATTTGATTTAACAATTTCCGTGCAAGCATTCTGTTACACAGCAATGGATTTTTGATAATTTGTAGGGAACTCAACTTTCATGGTAATACTTAGTAATAATTTTAAATAATTACAGAGATTTTCACGTTAACAATTACGCTGATTTGTTTACACAATCGTTTATCTAAAATATTAATTATATGTTTAAATCTAGAGATGGAATTCTCGAGTGAAACAAAAAGAAATTTCGAGAATTAATGAAGATACACTCCTTAAGTTTTATGCTTTATTTGATTTAACAATTTCCGTGCAAGCATTCTGTTACACAGCAATGGATTTTTGATAATTTGTAGGGAACTCAACTTTCAGGGTAATACTTAGTAATAATGTTAAATAATTACAGAGATTTTCACGTTAACAATTACGCTGATTTGTTTACACAATCGTTTATCTGAAATATTAATTATATGTTTAAATCTAGAGATGGAATTCTCGAGAGAAAAAAAAAGAAATTTCGAGAATTAATGAAGATACACTCCTTAAGTTTTATGCTTTATTTGATTTAACAATTTTCGTGCAAGCATTCTGTTACACAGCAATGAATTTATGATAATTTGTAGGGAACTCAACTTTCATGATAATACTTAGTAATAATGTGAAATAATTACAGAGATTTTCACGTTAACAATTACGCTGATTTGTTTACAGAATCGTTTATCTGAAATATTAATTATATGCTTAAATCTAGAGATGGAATTCTCGAGCGAGAAAAAAAAAGAAATTTCGAGAATTAATGAAGATACACTCCTTAAGTTTTATGCTTTATTTGATTTAACAATTTTCGTGCAAGCATTCTGTTACACAGCAATGAATTTGTGATAATTTGTAGGGAACTCAACTTTCATGATAATACTTAGTAATAATGTGAAATAATTACAGAGATTTTCACGTTAACAATTACGCTCATTTATTTACACAATCGTTTATCTGAAATATTAATTACATGATTAAATCTAGAGATGGAATTCTCGAGACAAAAAAAAAAAAAATCGATAATTAATGAAGATACACTCCTTATGTTTTATGCTTTATTTGATATAACAATTTCCGTGAAAGCATACTGTTACACAGCAATGCATTTTTGATAATTTGTAGGGAACTCAACTTTCATGGTAATACTTAGTAATAATGTTAAATAATTACAGAGATTTTCAAGTTAACAATTACGCTGATTTGTTTACACAATCGTTTATCTGAAATATTAATTATATGCTTAAATCTAGAGATGGAATTCTCGAGCGAGAAAAAAAAAGAAATTTCGAGAATTTATGAAGATACACTCCTTATGTTTTATGCTTTATTTGATGTAACAATTTCCGTGCAAGCATTCTGTTACACAGCAATGAATTTTTGATAATTTGTAGGGTAATGGTAATACCTAGTAATAATGTGAAATAATTACAGAGATTTTCACGTTAACAATTACGCTCATTTGTTTACACAATCGTTTATCTGAAATATTAATTATATGCTTAAAACTAGAGATGGAATTCTTGAGAGAAAAAAAAAGGAAATTTCGGGGGAAAATTTTGACATTTTATTTTTGAAGTATTGTATTTAAATCTTTAGAATAGCCACATTCGGTATTTTATCTACATACTTTCTCATCTTCTTACTTGTAGAATGAATATAAAATTAATGAAATTAAGTACAATATCAATTATTATCATTATGCTGTAAGGTTAGCAATTCAGTGATTCAATACAAAAATGTTTAAGGAAAAATCAATAAAGTGTTACATAACGTTTTTGGATTTTTTCCCGTTGTTTGTCTTATTTACAATTTTTCTGGTTAAAAAAAAATACTAATTTAATGCAATTATCTATATATTTAAAACACAAGGCTGTTTTTTTTTTTTTTTTTTTGTCATCTGCCCTGAGCTTTCTACTGAACCATTTTTAATAATAATTTTTTTATGAGAGCTGTTCATATGTAGATGTGCCCGCACTAGCTACTTTAAATATATATATATATATATATATATACATATATATTTCTATTTTTATTCTTTATATTTAATTTTAAAAGTTTTTTATGAAATTTCTTCAAATTGATGGAAATCTGATTACTTCCATTGTTGCAGAGAAAAGAGAAATAATGTAGTTTATTTATCTATATTACTTTCTTCTATCTTTACAAGAAGAAAGTATTGGTATCATGAAAATTTTCGACTTCCGGTTTTCGACGGATTTATACGTTTTAAAAAGTCCTGAACACGATTTGACTGTTTTTAGAAAATGTCTGTCTGTGACTCTGTCTGTCTGTATGTCTGTATGTGACAAAAATTTGTGGGCCCTCTATCTCAAGAACTAATGCTCGGAATTTAATAAAACTTTATATTGAGTTAGTCGCTGATATAAATTGGTGCTGATTAGGTTTTGGTAAAAATCGCCCAGCAGGTGGCGCTGCTATGCAGCATTTTTCGCAATTTCTGCAATAGCTCTATCTCAAGAACTAATGCTCGGAATTTAATAAAACTTTATATTCAGTTAGTCTCTGATATAAATTGGTGCTGATTAGTTTTTGGTAAAAATCGCCCAGCAGGTGACGCTGCTATTCAGCATTTTGCAGGATTTACTCGATTTTAGCGATAGTCCTATCTCAAGAAATATTGTACTGAATTTAATAAAACTTGAGTTTCAGTTAGACCTTGATATAAATTGGTGCTGATTCTTTTTAGTGTATGCGAAACCTGTGTGAGATAGAAGAAAGTTTTGGAATTGACACATCCGACAGGTTGTTTATATTTTTGATATCACAATTGATGCCATTTTAGCATTACAATCAAAAGTAACTTTTTTGAAAATTTGAGCTGAAAGCTTTAAAAAATACGCCTTTTTCCACATACATTTCAATTTTTTTCATTCCGCTGATACCGGGTTTGAGAGATGGGTAAAAAGACGCCATATTTAAAAGAAAACGATCTTTTCTTTGATAAAGCCTTTCATAAAACAAATTATTTTACTCTAGATGCGTCTAATAGACATAAATTCCTGGAATTTTTACTCGCTGATACTGAGATTAGAACCTCAAGTCAAGAGTGCGAGTCTTCCCCTGCAAAGTTGTAGCTAACAAACGTGACTTTAAGTTTGAAAATATATTTATTAATGACCTATTGCGCGTTGAAATATTTTTTACAACTTGAATACGGATATGAGAGTCAGGAATGTAAATATGGAGACTGTGAAAATGACACTAGTTTTAGATTTCATGCGGAAAACAATTCTGTGATTGTGTCAAAGTGAATTATTTTTTTCTGATTTTTAGTTCCGTTATACCAGACATAAGAGCCTCAATTGATAACTTGATCACAATTATTGACCTTGATTATATGTTACTGATTACGTATGTATACGAATAAAGTTTAATGTTTCAACAATTTGAACAGTTGGAGTTTATGGAAATAGTATTTTGTGAACTTTGGGTTAAAATAATACTTGTTTTAAGAGTTAGACTAATTAATGTAAGATGGATTTTTTTTTGTAATTAATTTTGAAGGTTTATTATAAATCAATGCCAACAGCTTCTTTTTAATCATTTTCTTTCGTCAAAATTCGACGGGTTCCACATCGCATTTCTTTAAATTAATTAATGTTTTTTTTAGATTAAAGAATTATACAATCCTTTAACTGCTTATTTGATCAATTTTCGAGCAAGCATTCTATTACGCAAAAATTTAATTTGTAATAATTTGTAGGAACTCAACTTTTATGGTAAGGCTTAGCAATAAAGTGATCTGTGTGACATCTGATATATAAATTATATTCTTAAAACAGCTACAGCGCCATTTGTAGAAGGAATATAAAATTAGTGAAATTAACTACAATATAAATTATCATTATGCCGAAATATTTTGCTGCGCTGATTACAACAGGGTAATTCAATACAAAAAGCTCTTTACGCGTTTTAATTTTACACAGAGTTTAATGTTTAAGTAAAAACTAACGAAGTGTTAGAAACACTTTTTGAATTCAACCTTTTATTTTTCAAATTCTATAGTATTTGTGGTTAAAAATAATTGTACTAACTAAAAATAATTGTAATAATTGTAAACTAATTTAATGAAATTAGATTTCATTAAATTAGTTCACAATCTCTTTTTAGGTTAAAAATTAATACAATCCTTTTAGTTCTATATTTTATCTCATTTAAATATTTTTGTGGAAGCACTCTGTTACATAGCAATGAATTTACGATAATTTATACGGAACTTATTCTTCATATCAATGCTTAACAATAAAGTGAAATAATAACAGAGAATTTCATGTTAACCATTAAGCTCATTGGTGTACGCAAACTATGAGTATATCTGACATATATGCTTAAAACGCGTATTGTGTTATCACGCATTTTGTGGGGGAATATTAAATTAATGAAGTTAGCTACAGTATCAATTATTATCATTATGCAGAAATTTTCGCTATATGAATTGTAACAATGCTTGTATAATTGAATGAGTATTTAACGTTTTACCTTTAGACGCAATTTAATCTATGAGTAAAAAAATTATAAAGTGTTACAAAACGGTTTTGATTTTCTCCAATTTTATAAATATTCTACAATATTCATGATTAAATTAGATTTTCTTAAATTAATTGTACAACCTTTTATTATATTTTTCTTTTACAAGAACGAAAAAACGTGCGTCAGGCATTGATTATGAAACACTTTCCAACGCTAACAGAATATTGTTAAAATTTTTCTTTTTTGTTCGCACAATTAAATAAACACTTTAAAAACCCACAATGAAGTAAAAGTTCATTTTCAGCTATTGCATTCCATAGGTGGTAATGTATGCAAATTATTTAATGCAGCTCTATATATCATCTAAAAACGTCGTAATACAATGGTTATTAAAAATTAGTTAAGTTTTAAAGTGCATATCACAACTCAAAAAACAGCAGTTATGGTTCATAGTAAATCATGTAACCCGATTTATTTGAGCGTGTCTCTAAATAAACGATAATGTCTACCAGTCAATAATCTATAGAATATATGCTGCAGTGTACGTCAGTATTATAAATCAATTTCATTGAAATAGTGTAACATGATTAATATACGCTATGCAATTTTTTTGTGCGTCCCTGTATGTAACCGAACTGAAATTGTTACTTACTCTATACTCTGTAGAAAGCATCTTGCCATCCACTTCAGTGTTGCATATCAAATTCATTGTACATGAAACAGAGTAACATCATTAGAATGCACTGAAAACGACTTTTCCCCTTTTGACCGTAAAATAACAAAATACTTTCGAGTGTCTCTGTAAACTAACTATAATGCTACACACTTCATTTTCAATATTGAACATGCCATGGTAACCTCAATAACATATATCAATTACATGGCGATCCGAATATATTTAAATGATTTAGAGCACCCCAGGTAAAAAAATCAGCAAAAAACCTTTAAAAAAAAACTTCAGGTAATTTGCAGGTATTTGGGACTAAGGTTTCATGAAGGTAAAAAACCTGCAATTTTCCTTCACTTTTTTGTCCCAAATACCTTCGCTTTCCCTTTAGGCAAAAACCTGCAATTTTCCTTCACTTTTTTGTCCCAAATACCTTCGCTTTCCCTTTAGGCAAAAACCTGCAATTTTCCTTCACTTTTTTGTCCCAAATACCTTCGCTTTCCCTTTAGGCAAAACCCTGCAATTTTCTTCACTTTTTTGTCCCAAATACCTTCGCTTTCCCTTTAGGCAAAAACCTGCATTTTCCCTTTACTTTTTTGTCCCAAATACCTTCGCTTTCCCTTCAGGCAAAAGCCTGTATTTTCCCTTCACCTTTTTTGTCCCAAATACCTCCGCTTTACCTTCAGGCAACTATTTTCCCTTCCCTTTTTTGTCCGAAATACCTTCACTTTTCCTTCAGGTAAAAACTATTTTCATTTCATTATTTTTGTCTGAAATACCTTGTTTTCCTTTAAGCAAAAAACTTGTACTTCCCTTCCCATTTTGTCCAAAATAACTCCATTCATTAGGTATAGAGCTTCAATTAGGTAAAAAATTTATATCTTCCTTTTACATAAAAAAAACTTGTATTATAACTGGATGTTTTAGTCTGAAAAATACATCCGGTTTTTCCTGATAAAAAAAAATCTGAATCAACACTGCACTTTTTTCCTCCAAAATATACCCCCCCCCCCCGACATTTTTACTCTAAGCTTAAGAGCCAATGATGGCTCCCGCAGTAACACTTGGTAGCTAATGTCAATGGTATAGGTAAAAATTAACTTTTTTACTCACTGGCCACTGACCAGTACATGAATTTTTTTTACTCGCCAGTGTTTTTCAGCACTCGTGTGTTTTTCAGCCAATAACAAATTTGTCTAATGATTGCGGAATAAAAAACGAAATTTGTCAAACAATAGTGGAATAAACAGCGAAATTTATCAAATGGTGTCAGGAAAGAGATTGCGACATTCGTCAAATCGTCACGGTTAATAAATTGTAAAATCTGTCGATCAATTGCAGAAAAATCACGAGATTCGTTAAATGACCACAAAAAAAAGCTAATTTTATCAAGGAATCTTTGAAATAAATGGCAGATTTTATCAATCGATCGCATAAACTATAGTGAATTTCGCAAAATTATTGCAGGAAAAAAAAATAATTTTGTCAAACTGTCATGAAAAAATTTATTGTCGAATGGCTTTGAGAAAAAAAATTACAATCTGTCAAATGATTTCGGGGAAAAAATCGTGAAATTCGCCAAATAGTTGCGAAATTTGTCGAGCGACAGCAGGGGAAAAAATCTTTTTCCATTCAATCATCGCAATTGGTGAGTGTGACTATTAAGTTTGACCAGTGGTAGCAATAAAGTCAATCGCCAAATTTTCAGTAAGAATTACTCGCCGATTGGCAAGTGCTAATTTTGTCCTATAGTCAACAGGAGCTTTTTTTTTCTGGAGGACAGCAGCTGAGGATAGAGTATTTTTTCAATTTTGATAAGGTCAATTTCCATTTAAAAAAAGAAATTAAAAAAAACATTGCAACCAAAATCAGAAATGTAACCAGTTATAGATTGATCTCACAAATATGCAATAATAATAATAATATTGAAATGCAACTGAGAAATTAACAAAAATGTGTACTTTGTGTTATTAATAGCAGCCCCCAAGCATGAATCGCTAAATGATCAAGATTTATTGCTAAATTATAAAGCATTTAAGCGAAGACACCATTAATGTTCAGTTACTACATGCGTTATCATTTGAATCATAACACAGGCATGGTACATATTAACAATCAATAAATATTTACAAAATAGTTTGAAATTTAATTATTGTAGTATTGATTTCAATTAATAATTTATTTTGTTATACACACTCTTATATACATAAGTATGTAGTAAAGCATATAGTATACATTCTTACAAACACTATTTACATTAATGGGGTTTGATTTTTCAGTAAAACTATGTAATTTAAGTAAAATGAAACTAAATTTGAAATAAATTTATTTCTACGCAAAATCCTTTTACCTTTCTTTGCAAAATATACGGAACAGATGACTTATAAGCCCTCCGGTCCGCCATTTTGTTTTGTTGGCGAAAACCCGTTTATCGCCAACAAAGTTTGTCACTTTGGGCTATTTTAGGTTTTATTTTTTATTTAATTTTGGAATATATACAGATTAAAATATGTACAGAATAAACATAATTACAAAACATATATACAAAATTTCGCCAAATAATGGCCATGCGATCTGAGGACTTATAAGTCATCTGTTCCGATGGGAGTTGTATTTTATGTGATTAAATGAGTACATTTAACATGAACCCTCTGAGAACTGCTTAAATTCCACGGTATCCTATGCATATAAGCGGGGTATAAAACTGAGCTGGGGCGTCCGTCAGTGGCTCAACCGTCGCACCCATGTACTGAGGGACATATAACGTGCACAACCAGGATCTGCCTTCCGTATGCGCTGCGACCAGTCGGGGCACTGCCACCTGTGCATCACCCCGAATGAATCCATATATTGATGACATAGATCATTGCGATACTCGGTGGATCCCATTATCAGAGGAGACCACTGTGAAAACACTTATATAAGCGGGGTATGCAATTATCTGTTACCGGATTAAGCGGGTACATTAACCGAAAAAAAAAAAAAAACCTGGATGCATGAAACTCACCATGCAGCAATCTCTAGAATGCATAAAATTCATTCAAACAGCAGTTAGTAACATATATATGTACGCTGCACATAAATTAACCGAAAAAAAAAAAAAAACCCTTGATGTATGAAACTTACCTTGCAGCAATCTCGAGAATTCATGAAATTTATTCAAACAGCAGTTAACATATATATGTACGCTTTGCCTACATTACCCCCCCCCCCAACAATAAAAAAACACCCCTGGATGTACAAAACTCACAGTTCAGCAATCTCTAGAATCAATGAAAATCATTCAAACAGCGGTTAGTAACTTATATACGTATATATGTACATTTCGCATACATTAACAAAAAAAAAACCCACAAATTGATGAAATGCCCGAGCTCTTTCCTCTCCCTGTCCTTGTGCAACTAAAAAAAAATCGTTTTCTCCTGTGACTGACAGATAAAATTTAAGATCTTTCTTCAAGAAATTTTGCAGTTTTATTCTGTGACAAATTAACAAAATATCAGAATTCCCTTGTGCGACTGAAAAGAATGGTTTTTCCTGCAACCAGTTGGAAAATTTTGACATTTTTCTTTGCAACCGATCGACGACTTTTGAAGTTCTAATTCTGCGACAAATTGATGAAATACCCAATTCCCCCTCCCTTTTGTGGAACTAAAAGAAGTCTTTTCTGCGACTGACAGATAAAATTTAAGATCTTTCTTCACTACTGATCGACAAATTTTGAAGTTTCCTGCTGAAGCAAAATGACAAAATACCCGACTCCTCATGTAACGGAAAAAATTCATTGTTTTTTTATTCTGCAACAGACTGATGCATTTTGAGATTTTTCTTTGCAAGCGACCGACATATTTTCCAGCTTCATTCAGTGCATGGGTGCAAGTTTGAAATGTGGCCAGGACTGAAAATATTTTGACTTGTCCCCCCCCCCCTCCAAGCGCACACACAATGCATGTTTTGACTTTGAGATGTGGCAAAGACTGAAAATATTTTGAATTCTCCACCCAGACCTCCTCTCCAAATGCACGATGCACACACCATGTCCACGTAGACAAAACGTCGAAGGAACTCGAAAAAACGGCAAAATTCGTCGAAGGATCTCGAGAAAACGGCAAAATTTGCCGAAGGATCTTGAGAAAACGGCAAAATTCGTCGAAGGATCTCGAAAAAAATGTAAAATTCGTCGAAGAATCTCGAAAAATGACAAAATTTGTGGAAAGATCTCGAAAAAACAGCAAATTTCATCGAAAGGATCTCGAAAAAAAAATGACAAATTTCGTCAAAGAATTACGGAAAATACGCAGATTTTGCCCACAAGCCGAGGAAAAATGGGAAATTCATTAAAGGTTCATGAAAAATGGCTAATTTCGTTGACAGATCACGAAAAGATGCAAATTTTGTCAAATGGCTGCTGAAAAAACGCCAA
The DNA here is from genome assembly GCA_963931845.1 of Maratus michaelseni. Classification (NCBI taxonomy): domain Eukaryota; kingdom Metazoa; phylum Arthropoda; class Arachnida; order Araneae; family Salticidae; genus Maratus; species Maratus michaelseni. Next base: position 139,358,830 of record OZ007587.1, on the reverse strand, counting down.
TTTCGTCGAAGGATCGTGGAAAAAACTGCTAATTTCGTTGAAGGATCACGGAAAAACAGGCAATTTCGTAGAAGAATAAAAAAAAAACAGCGAATTCTGTCGAAGGATCACGGAAAAAGGCGAATTAGTCGAAGGATTGCAGAAAAAACGCGAATTTCGTCCGAAGGCCAAGAAAAAAACGCGAAATTCATGAAGGATCACGGAAAATGGCTAACTTCGTTGACAGATTGCGAAAAAAAATTCATCAAAGGGTTGTGGAAAAATGTGAATTTTGTCAAAAGACCGTAAAAAAAGAGCAATGTTCGTCGATCACTCGTGGCAAAAACGCAAAGTTCGTCGATCAGTCTCGGAAAAAACGCAAAGTTCGTTGATCTGTCGCTTAAAAAACGCAAAGTTCGTCGATCTGTCGCTTAAAAAACGCAAAGTTCGTCGATCTGTCGATTAAAAAATGCAAAGTTCATCAATCTGTCACTTAAAAAAGGCAAAGTTCGTTGATCTGTTGCAAAAAAAGTGCAAAGTTCTTCGATCAGTCACGGAAAAAGCACAAAGTTCATCGATTAGTCGCAGAAAAAAAACCGCAAAGTTTGTCGATCGGTTGCGGGAACAAAATCACGAAATTTATCGTTAGGTTGCAGGTAAATTAAATAACGCAAATTTCTCACAAAAAAAGGTGACATTTTTGGGCAGGAGGCTCCCGCCCACGATATTTTTTTGGGCGGGATTTCAAAATTTTTGGCACGAATCCCACCCTCAAATTCAAGCCCTGACATATTTGTTTTGTTTCTAATTTCCAAAATAATTTTCATCCATATTTACTTATTATAAACACATTATTTAATTTTATCGACTAATTTATTTATATTTAGTAATAAAAGTTCAAATGTTTTAACTTGATTATGTCAGAAACAAAACAAATGTTTTGATTTATTGCCCGCGGTCAGTCATCTCATCAAAAGTTCAAATGTTTTAACTTGATTATGTCAGAAACAAAACAAATGTTTTGATTTATCACCCGCGGTCAGCCATCTCCTTTTTTAAATCGAAACATTTTAACTTTTATTATTAAATATAAATAAATTAGTCAATAAAATTAAATAACATGTTTATAATAAGTAAATATTGATGAAAATTATTTTGGAAATGAGAAACAAAACAAATATTACCAACACATAACAAAACACATGAATCTGCTATCGGCTTAAAACATAGAAGATTCTCACCCACATACATAGCAATCCTTTTTAATAATTGCTCTGTATTGCATTTACATTCTAAAACATAAAATAAATTACTTACCGATGAAATGGTAGTCCAAAATAAAATATTTGCGCAGCCATATGCTGCATAACAGCCTTTTATTTAAATGATGAAAATTATCACACTCAAGGTGTTGATCCAGGAAAAATTTGGGGCCTGTTTAGCAAGCTTTCAGAAAATTTCTCTTAATTAAACAGGGCCCTTTCACAAACTTTATTACAATAAAACAAGCAACTTCACAAAATTTCATTCCATAAAAACGTATTCTTCATTAATTATTTTTATTTTGTTTGATTTTAAAATGTGTAATTTGCAAACAAAACAAGTTCACCAGAAAAGAAAACTTTAGCAAAAGGACCTCTTGAGTTGCATGGCGGTTGCTAGGGTGATCGTTATGTTTCCGTGCACATGTGTGACCCCAAAGAACATGAAATGTGAAATGTTATTAAATGCGATTAAAAGCTTTTTCTTCTATTTCCGAGACAGTTTGCCAAATTAGTTTGTTACAGGTGTCAGATATCATTTTTCGATTAATAACAAAATACTTGTTGCTATATTTTTATACTTGATAGCAGGGGTGTAAAAATGCAGTTGTCAATGGGCAAATTACTACTAAATTTTTAGTATTCGACTAATAAGAATACTGATAAAATTTAGGTGAAGTATACCAATAACATTTAGCCAAAGAATACTAATAAAATTCAGTGGTGAGAATCGACCCACTGGCGCCTAGATTTTTACACCCCTGCTTGATAGCATGTTTTAAAATTTTGGATGATGTTACTTGTTTGTAATAAGGAAGAACTTTCGATTTAAAGAAAAAAAAAATTAGCTTATTTATCCATTGCTATCATCTAGCGACCAAGATTTATCTCACCAAATTATAAAGCAAATATGACATTATAATAATACTATATGATGTGTTTAACATTTTGTGATTTATATGGCCGAAAGTTATAGTCACATATGATGCATATATTATATATATATTGACATATAAGATGTAAATATGTATATAATGACGTATATATGTGCATACAACGGTCGATCCAGACAAAATTTGGGGCCTATTTAAGGCCTTTTCACAAAAATCAATTTAATAAAATGGGACCCTTCACAAAATTACTTTTACTAAAATAGGTCCTTTCACAAAATTCTGTTCCATAAAAACTTACCATTTATTATTTATTTATTATTTTATGATGTTTTAAAATGTGTAATTTGTAAACAAATAAGTTCACCAGAGAAGAAAACCTCAGCAAAAGGATTTTAAGAAGTTTTTGTTTATAAATTCTTGGTTCGAATTTGAGTATAACTGGATTTCAACTTTCGTTACAAAATGTTATTTTTCACAAAAATATAATAAATTTCACAAAAATAAACTTTATTCTTCACAAAATGGGCCCCAAGAAAAAAAACCCTGCATCGACCCCTGGCATATGTACGATGCATATGTATATGTAAGCTTGGCGATGATTTCTGTAAAATCATAGCTGCAACCTTGGCATAATCATAATTGTGGGGGCAACAAATTTTAAATTAACTCCATCGCTATTAAAGTATATTAAAAAAGGGCTAAAATAAGATATGAACGACACATTAAAAATACTTAAAAATATTTTGGTAGGCCTCGTGGTATTTTTTATAAATACGTGAATCTATCTAATTTTTTAAAAGAGAGCCTAGTTTTGTAGAAATACGTCAGTACATATTTTTAGCCATCTTATGGCTATGTATAAACATTCAAAAAATTAATTAAGGCGTTACTTATTACATTAACAAAGTTAGCGGTAGCGAATTACTTAAAATTATAAGCGAACGTTATCAACGCCGCGAGTCAAAACAAAATGTAAACAGGTTCGGCTCAGATCAGAGTTGAGTTGAGGAGTCGTGTTTCTTCCTCCATTAGAACATCACTATGGAGTCAGAAATGCCGTGTCTGTTGCGAAAAAAAAATCAAATGTTTTAATTTGTTTTTTGAAGTAATTTTCATTAAACTGGAAGTCATGTCTGAAGTTAATAATACCACCTGTATTATCCCACTAGCTTTAATCATGGGAGGGGGGGGGAGGGGCGCTCGAAAAAGTGGAAAGGGGAAGGAAATTTAATTTCTTATTTTGTTTGAAATTTATTTTATAATTTATTTAATTTCTTATTTGACCGAAAAAACGGTAAAACGGTAAATTTATTCTTTCTTCGAGTAATTTAAAATAATTAAACACTAAGAGAAAGTACAAAATTCCCGTTGGGGGGAAGGGGGGGCCTTCCCCCTTAAATTCCCCATAAAAGTCATTTATTCATTATTTTTTATATTTATGTGTTAAAAATGTATCTCAAAGGGGTAGTTCAAAGCAGTGTTGAGTTAGGGCATGGGTGGCCTGCAGGACCCCCCCCCCCCCCGGAGGATTTGAAATTTAATAACCAAAATTTTCTTTTTCTTTGAAAGACATTGTAAAATTTATTCTTTATGAGTAACTTAAAATAATTAAACACTAAAAGAAAGAGGAACTAAAAATTTTTCGGTAACAGGGGGGGGGGGGGGCAGGGGGCACCCCCCCGGATTTTAAAATTTAATTAATGTAATTTTATTTTTCGCCGAATTTGAAAGAGATAGTAAAATTTATTCTTTTCGAGTGTGTGTTTAAAAAGGACCCTAAATGGAAATTCAGGGAAGTGATGAAGTCAGAAAATAGCGGGGGGGTGGGGGGCACTCCCCAAGTTTTGTAATTTAATTGACATTTTTTTTCTTCAATTTTTAAAGACAGTAAAATTTATTTTTTGAGTAACTTAAAATAATTAAACATTCAGAGAAAGATAAATTATGAATATTCATCTCGTAGTGTGTGGGGGGGGAAAGGGGGGGTACTCCCCTTAATCACTTATGGCAGTTAATTTTTGTCCTGTTTTTCTTTTAACTTTTATGTAATAGTGCTAAAAATTTATCTTAAAATTGGGTATTTCAGGGCAGTGTTGATTTCAGACGGGGGGGGGGCACCCCTCGAAGAATTTTGAACAATTAATTTAAATTTTAACTAATTTTCTTTTTTAAATTTATTATTTTCGAATATTATAAAATTATTAAACACTGAGAGAAGGAGGATATAACCAACATAATATTTTTTAAATTATCTCCCCCCCCCCCCCTCACCCCGTTCTATGTGGCTCTGGCCTTTTCCAGTAAAAAGCTATTTGAATATGAGTTAGATACTTAACCATATCGTCTATAACAAAACATTTAGAAAAACCTTTAAAATTTTCTGTATGAAACGCAGTTTTTTTTTCCTTCAAAATGCCTGTAGTGATTTTAGGGAAGATTTGCTAAGTCACTGAAGGTAATTTGTAGGTCATTAGCTTGCTGAAATAAACCTGCACAAAAACTTTAAAAAAGCCTTCATATTTCCTGCATGAAAAGCTGTTCCCGTTTTTCTTCAAAATACCTGTAATGAGTTTTGAAGGTAATTTGAAGGTTATAAGCGTGCTGAAATAACCCTGAATAAAACCTTTAAAAAACCTGTAATATTTCCTGAAGGAAACCTGCAGTTTTCATTTTCCTTCAAAATACCTCCAGAAACCTTTAAAATACCTTCAAAATCATATATATTGTAAAGGTTTCTTGCTGATTTTTTTACCTGGGACGGACAGCCAGCTAAACAGACTGACGGACAGACAGATAAACAGACAGATGTATAGACACACAAAAAGACAGATGTACACACAGAGGTAAAGACAAACCGAATTCATAAACATTTTTTAAGTATGTTGTAATGTGTTAAAATCATATAACTCAATAAAAATCCATTTTCTGCAATTTTCGTTCTTATACAGCATGCTATGTATTTCTTTAAGCTCTGTATATGAACTATAGAATGTATACACATCACATAATTGACTAAAAATTAGATAAGTTTAAAAATGCTTACTGCAGCTCAAAACTTCCCTCCGGCAATTATATGAAACAGTCAGTCCTATAACCGAATACTTTTGTGTGTCTCTGTGAATGAATAAAAATGCTATTCCCTTCATAATCTATAAAATGCATGTTGTGATGCACCTCAGTGATACTTTTAATTTCATTATGGTTAAAATATCATTACATCATTAAAATACACCGCAAACTGTTCATCCCTATAGACCACAATGTAATAGATTTATTTTATGCGCTTCTGTAAATAAACTATAAATTCTACTTATTCTATACGCCTGAGAAAGCATGTTGTAATAGTCTCCACCTCAGTGATATATATTAATTTCACCATGATTGAAATACTGTAACATCAATAAAATGCTCCACAAACGATTTTTTCCATAGTCCGAATGTAACAAACTTTTTAGGGTGCCCCTGCAAACGAACTATAAATGCTACACACTTCATTTTCAATAACGAGCATTCCATAGTAAACATCAATAACATATAAAAAATACATGGCAATCTGAGTATGTTTACGAGAGTTGCATTACACACAGATGGCAGACAGACAAACCGAATTCATAAACACCTTTCCACTATATCAGAAAGGGTTGAACAATGATACAATCATTTTAGTTCTGTGTTACACTCGGTTTAATTGTTGTCGAGCCTTCATTCAATTACATAACAATGAAATTACAATATTTGTAGGTAACTTAACTTTCATGGTAATGTTTAGCAATAAAGACAAGTTATTATAAAAATATATAGAAAATTCCATATAATACGAACGTCAAATTCACCTTATCAAATTTATAAAACACAATGTAAACACATTGCTAATTTGTGTTACTACAGAGGTGCAATAATTCAAAGCACAGTTTTAAAACATTAAAACTATTAGATGTTAAAATTCATGAGCTTTCGGCTAAACATTAGCCTTCCTCAGATGAAAACAAGCAGTCGAGAAGACGCAGCTCCGAATGGCGCGCTCTGGACAGGTCCAAAATGGGCGAAACCAATCCCCTACGAAATGGAGGGAGTGAAGGAAGTTTATTACAATTTATTATGTTTAAAACGCATTGGTAAATGCGCATTGTAATTGAATGAAGGCTCGACAACAATTGAATCAAGCGTGACACAGAACTAAAATGGAAAACAATTTATTATGTTTAAAACGCGCAATCCGCTATCACGCATTTGCAGGAGTATTATTAAATTTATACAGTTATCAATTATTATCATTATGCATTTTCTCTGCATGTATTCCAATAATAAATTAATACAAGAACGTTTTTTTTGCGTTTTAATTTTACACGGATTTTAATATATGAAGTTAAGTTTTATAAATTGTTAAAGAAAAACCGTTTTAATTCTACAATATTTGTGGTTAAATTCAATTTTACTAAATTAATTTTATAATCGGAATTTACCATGGTATTTAATATAGGAGAAAAAAACCCAATCATATTATGGAATATTTCAAATTTTCTTAAATAAAAAAAAATATATATACAATCCATTTGATTCTATGTTTTACTTTTTTAAAACTATTTTTGAGAAAGCATTCTATTACACAGTAATGAAATTACGATAATTTGTATGGAGATTAACTTTCATGGTGATAAAATTAACTATGATACACTAGACAGACTTTACTACATTTAAAACATTTAAATTGAAATAAATACATAAAAACATTTTAAAAAATTAAATAAAATAGACGTTCCGCCATGACACCGCACAGCCTCATCAATACTAACATCCGCTTACAAAATAAAATTGTAATAATTAGCAATCATGGTAATAATTAGCAATTAAGTGCAATTATTATAGAGATTTGTTCGCTGGCGATGAAGCTGATTTGCGTACACAGGTTATGTGTACATCTGACATATTAATCATATGCTTCAAACTCTTACTGCCTTATCATGAATTTGCAGGAACGATATTAAATGAATGAAGTTAACTGTATCAATCATTATCATTATGCATGAGTTTTTGCAGTATGAATACAAATGGAATTATGCTAGAATGTACTTTTCGTGTTTTAACTTTCGATTGAGCTAATTTCATGAAGACAAAAATCAACAATTTGTCACCAAATACGTTTAATTTTCCCCATGGCTTTCATGTTCAGGGTTGCTACTGGCGACAATTTTTATATTCCATTCGCATGACTATTTAAAAAAAATTAATTTTGTAGTATATTTCTCTTGCACATGTTGTCAACGTGTATGTGAAAAAATTCGTTTTGAGAAAGTTGTGGTAGATAGAATTAAAAAATAGTCGCCAGTGGCAGCCCTGAATAGTTTATAATATTTGCGATTAATTTATATGTCATAAAATTACTCCATAATCAGTATTTTTACGGACTTCAATCTATGAATAAAGTATAATAAATGTTTATAATTTTCTTCCGTTTCTGAATATTCTACAATATTTGTGATTAAATTCGATAATTAATTTTATAAACTTTTCTTAGATTAGAAAAAGATACAAGTTTTTTAGTTGTGTGATCTACTTGATTTAACAGTTTTGCAGCAAGCATTCCATTCCATAGCAATGAAATTGCGATAAATGATGGGAAACTTAACTTTAACCTGATTTGTGTACGCATGCTATGAGTCTATCTGACATATTAATTATATGCTTAAAAAGCGAACCGCGTTATCACGCTTTTGCAGGAATAATATTAAATTAATGAAGTTATTTACAGTATCAATTATTATTATTATGCAGAAGTTCTCACTGTATAGAGTGCAATAATGCTCAAATAAGGAAGTGTTCTTTTAGCGTTTTAATTTTACATAGTGTTTAGTGTATGAAGAAACAAAAATAATAAAGTGCATAGGTGCCAACCTCTCATTAATATTCCGTAATATGCGGGTTAATTTGAACCAGTTTAACAACGCTTCTAACCAGAAAAACTATTGGATGAATCTTTATTTATTCAATTTCAGGTTTCTACGTGAAATTTATTTAATTTCATTTCTTTAAAAAAAATTCTGGTGCGAAACGTGTTAACCCTGGGTCAAATTAACCCGCATATTACGGAATATTAATGAGAGGTTGGCACCTATGAAAGTGTTACAAAATGTTTTTGATTTTATCCCCTTTTAAACCTACAGTGGATGAATTTTTCTTTTAGAATTGTTTTTTTTATACTTATATTAAGAATTCGACACCAAAAATTTTTAAATAGATTTTTGACTTTATTTAGTAGCATATTTATGTTATTTTACAGGATTAATATTTCTATATAAATATAGCGGTTGCAAAGAACTTGATTCATTTATTAAAAGTTAAATAGAAAGTGTTGCCAATTGGCTACACTATGCACTGTAGGATTAATTTTAATATTCTTTAATATTTTTGATTAAATTAAATTTCCTTAAAATAGTTTTATAATATTTCATTAGATTAAAAAAGTGATACAACCTTTTAGTTCTATGTTTTACTTGATTTAACAATTTTCGAGAAAGCTTTCTTCTACACAGCAATGAAATTACGATCATTTGTAGGGATCTTAACTTTCATGGTAATGCTTAGCAATAAAGGGAAATAATTACAGAGATTTTCCAGCTAGCCATTAAGCTGATTTGTGTACACACGCTATGAGTATATCTGACATATTAATTATATACTTTAAACAAGAACTGCGTTATCACGCATTTGCAGGAGGAATATTAATTTAATGAAGCTATATACAATATCAATTATTATCATTATGCATCATTCTTCGCTGTACGGATTGCAATGATGATTGAACATAAGAATGTTATTTTCGCGTTTTAATTCTCTGCGGAGTTTCGGCATGCAGGAAAAATTTATAAAATATTGGAAACTTTTCTTAACTTGATTCCTTTGCTTTTAATTATTTTATAATGTTAAGGATTAAAGGGAATTGGAAAGTGGGGTGTTTGTTTACATTATTCTTATTAAATAATATTGAAAATATATTTATTTTATTACTTTTAGCGTATGATTAGATCATTAGTTATTATAAAGGATGCTCGCTTTTACATAGTTGTCTAAAGATGAATTATTTATTAAAACTTGCTTTTTTAAAACTTTCCGACGTAGTCAGAAAATTTTTATGAATTATGTATGGGTGTCTGTCGGCTGTATGTTTTTCCGCGCTCTAATTTTTGTATGTATACTCGGATTTTTATGAAAGATAATATTTTCAAGATTTAAAGAAAAAATTGTTTCCGAAGCAATTTAATGACGTTACAATACTTGAAACATAACAATATATATATTTATCACTGAAAACAATGTTTCTTTTCCTGCCACTGATTTTTGAAACGTTTCCCAGTAGTTTTTTCAGTACATTAAACAATTTTCTCAAACCAGAATATCAATTTTCAATTAAACATTTTCAGCAGCGTAATTTAATTTTGTAGAGTAACAAATTAATAATTTTAATGTTAATGTTAATGCTGTTTATTTTGTTATGTTTTACTCTAAAACATGTTTGTTGAACATGAAAATGTTTCAAATTTTAATTGCTTAATAGGCGTATAGCCAACATAGTAAAAAAGTACCCAAGCCGGGACTCAAACCCGGGTCATCAGTATAGCGCATTGACGTTCTACCAACTGAACCACTTGGGAACGATACTCAGCCTGGAACTTTCTCACTATAACATGTTGGCAAGACTACAAACGCAGCACAAGATGGAATATTCTCCGTGAGCCACCAGCCCTGGGGCAAACACGAAATAAAAAAAAAAAATCAGCACCGATAATTGAATAAATTCATATTTAATATTTTGGAAAGTCGTTTTCCAAAGGCGTTTGTAGTCTTGCCAACATGTTATCGTGAGAAAGTTCCAGGCTGAGTATCGTTCAGTTGGTAGAACGTCAATGCGCTATACTGATGACCCAGGTTCGAGTCTCGGCTTGGGTACTTTTTCACTACGTTGGCTATACGCCTAATTAAAATTTGATTATTATGAATACAAGGCGTGGGAAATTTTCTATGGACAAATTTCCAAAGTATTAAATATGAATTTATGAAAATGTTTTCTTGAGAATTGATAGCATCCGAAAAACTTATATTCCGGGTTGAGAAAACTGATTAATACAACTACGAATACTGATTTATTTATAAAAACTGCTAGGAAACGTTTCCGAAGATCAGTGACAGGAAAAAAAAATATTTTAACACTTCCCAACATAGGTTAAAATTGTTTATAAATTTGGTTTCTCTGTCTGTCTGTTTGCCGTCTGCCATCTGTCCGTGCTCTAACTCTTGTGAATATACTCGGATTGCTATGAAAATTTTATATATTGTATGTTTACTATAGAATATTCGGTATTGGAAATGAAGTGACTAGCATTTATCGCCCACTTACAGGGACATAGAAACAATTCCGTTAGAATATGGTTTATGGGGAAGAGTCGTTTGCATTTTAATGTTTTACAATACTTGAAACATAATTAAATTGATATTCATCAGTGAAGTGGAATAAAATATGCTTTCTCATCAGTATAGAATAAGTAGCATTTACAGTTCGTTTAAAGAGACCCACAAAAGAATTCTGATAAATTATAATATATGGGAGAAAATCGATTGCGATGTATTTTAAAGATGTTATGATAATGAAACATAATGAAATTAAAAATTATCCCTGAGGTGCACTACAACATATTTTCTATAGATTAAGGCATGCATGGACTTTATTTTCATTTAGAAAGACACACAAATGTATTCGGTTACTGGACGGACTATGATAAATTTCATTGTATGAAAAGAGGAAAAATTCTTAATAATATTCTTTTAGTGTTGGAAAGTGTTTCATACTTTATACGTGATGCATGATTTCTCGTTCTTGTTATAAATGCTCCATTAAATCTTGAATACATATTGATTTCTCAGTTTGCTAAAGATGAAGAGCGCCTTTCGGAATCGTGGGTAACTCGGAAGAGGTTATTGTATATTTCCGTTCGTGGTTATATTATATAAGATATCCGAAACGAAACGCCCTAATATGAACAGTCTGTAATGCAGCATTTAATCGTTGCATTAAGAAGATTGAAACAACAATGGATACACATAGTTATGAAAATTTGTTTTTACAATCACACCATTTCTACCTGTGCCCCACGAGTGGCACGGAGCATGCCTAAGGAGGATTGCCAGATAATTGGACCACCTCTTGCAATCCATCTTTGAGGGAATTCGGCAGTCAATGTGTTCCGAACTTCCAAATGCCAGTGTGGAGGTGCTTCATCCTGCCAATAGATCCCAATTCTGTATACCACCACATGGTTTGTGCATTTCAAAAATTCGTTATCATTTTTCAATTTTTAATTATTTTGATTTTTAGCACTCGAAATAACATTATTGCTATTACATAATGTAAATTTCCACATCTAAGCTACCATGTGCCACCTAATAAAATTGTCTTGGGTGTTTATTATCTTCCGTATAAGTATTTAAAATTAGGGCGTTTCGTCTCGGACAATCTGTATTTTTCTAGATTAAGCAACATTTATTTTTTTTATAGTCTACGCTTTCTGTATATATACGTGTTCTTTTTCTTAACTCTATGACCGGATGGGTATTTTTCTGTATTTTTATGCATATGCTTATAAAACCCAGAATATATATTTCTTTTAATCGCTGTTAGATGCTATAATACCTTTCATATCCCTTCATGTAATATTCCTCGCAATAGACAATTCTTTAAAAAATTTCGTCTAAAGCCAATTTAATATGTTTTTTGGGAACGAAAAAACACGATCCAGTCGGTTATAGGATTGATAAAAAGGTTTTTTATCAGTTAAATATTTCGCTCGATAAATGTACGAAATGACATAAATTTTACACTGAGGTTCATAAAATTACACTATATGATCACTACATTTCATACAATACAGATCTATATTTCGTACAATACAGACAAGCTATAAACGATGGAGTTTCGGCGAAGATTAAGGAAAATTCTCCACTGTGCAATGACAGAACTTTAACTCCTCTTGTTTTTGCTTACCTCCAATGATTTTTTTCTTTGCTTTGTTAGTTTTAGTCAGGAGTATATAAAATATTATTTATTAAAACTGGCGTACCAAAGAATTATTATATTGGCATGACTAGCAGAAAATCTAGTTAAGTTAAGAAATTTAGTTAGAAAGAAAGTTAAGTTAGAATTGTCTGACTAACTTATAAAGAAATATATAATTGCAAAATAAACGTAACTAAAACTAACTCAACACACACATAAAACAGTTATCATAAAGCAAGTACATTTAACTAGATAATAAATTAGCTGAATATAAATAATCAACATGAGCCTCTTAAATGTAAAACAAAAACATCAAAATAATAAAGAGAAGAAACAAACAAGTCGATGAACAAAGCATCCCAAGCAGGGAGTTGCAGAAGAACAAGAGTGTGATGTTAATATAGGATATGTTATTATATAGGCGCACATTGTCCTGAGCTAGTCCATAGACACAGTAGTTCGAAAATATCCATTACTAAATCCAAAATATCCAAAATAAAATAGTTCACAGACGAGAGAAATATTGCTACATCATAATTTGTATCTAATGAAGGAATACAAGTCATTTAGTGTGTTGTAATTCTGAGTGAGTGTTTCAAAGTTCGAATGATTAAATAATTTTCTGAATACGTTCCATCTCAAAGTGCAATTACGGTTGAATACAAAATGATGTCTTAGTAGCGGGCAAGCATATAATGAGTCCCATTACCAGACCACCAGCCTGGCCACAATCAAAAAGATCAGAATTTCTTTTACCAATTTTGTTGAGGAAACTCGGGAAGCTCCCGTACCCAGTCAGATAGTACACCAGCACTCGCTTGCTGCACAAAAACTCCGTGCTAACTTTGTTGATAAGATGATAACTGTCCCTGCCTTTGTCTGAATTAGACCAGTTCATTTGTCAATGGTTAATAATTTTGTAAGAACCATTGATTTTGGGGAGAGGATTCGATCGTGAAAAATAAGAGCAATGTCGTCAACTGCAGATTTTACCAAGGCATCAGCACGCTCGTTACCGTGAATTCTCACATGAGCTTTGATCCATACGATATGCATAACTCTTGAACTATTATAGACTAATTTTTCGTATATATGCTTAATGATACTATTTGTAGGAAAAGCCTGAAATAGGGCTTGCAGTGACCAACTACTACACTGTTAAAAATCTGCAGCAAACTGTCCAGTCATTTGACCGTTTTTGTAGAAAATGGTCACATAACCGTAATTTAACTATATTCTGACCATATTATTGCTCATTTTATGATCAGAATATATTTAAATTACGGTTATGTAACCGTTTTCTACAAAAACGGTCAAATGACTGGACAGTTTGCTGCATATTTTTAACAGTGTATCTGAGTAAATTATCAGTTCGCCAAAATATGTTTTAAGAAACCAGTCAACAGCATGCAATCTTGCTCTAGAAGTTCAGACTGTTAAATCGAGTCAAATTTTCGCAGTCTAATTCGATGCTCAAAAATAAATTGGTCTTTGTAGTTAACCGAAAATGCTGCATCCACACCTTGTTCCATCCTGAAGCCATCAATATAAATAATAGAATAACTTGAAGACGGAACCACCAAAGTGACTGAATATGCCTATTTCAAATTTTATAATAATATGGAAGATCAAAAGTACATATCCTTCTCTCAAAGTCAGAGCCCCTACGGACGACCTTGTCTTTCTCAACAACACTTAAACAAGGGATGACAAGGGATGACCGCCTCGGAAATCCAGCTTTCGTTTTAGAGTATAAGTGAAATTCTGGGGCGAAGACACGAACCCACTATTCATTTTAACATAAATGCAATGTGTTGAAGGTTAGACAGTTTTTGCAATGCTTAAAGTGCACAATTATTTAACTCAACGTGTTTAACAAAGTTCAGGTCGCGCTTTAGCTTAACTAATTATTAAGAAAGCTCACTTTTGTGCAGCTTTACATGCTTAACTGTATTAAGAGTACACATTAATTTAACTTGACAAATTCGGTAAAGGTAAAAGGTGATTGGGAAAAATATACAATGTTTGTGAAGTATAGAGATATAGTAATACTAAACAAGTTGACAATTATTACTTTACAGAGATAAATTAAAACAAAACAAACTAATAATATGAACTGATAAATATGTATAAAATTTACAATGGGAAAATGTCGGAATTTACCAGCTTTGATAAAACAGTACAAATTAACACAGTTAAAGGGCTCCTGTTCGGGTGACTGAGAAGAGGAGTACTGGCCGGAATCTAAAAAGGCAGAGGATTTGTAAAAAGAAATTCATTGTTTTCTATAAATTTCATACAATCCATTATTTTATGCAAAAGAACTGGACAGTCAAGCAGGTAGATCAGCCAATCACGTAAGTTTATATTGTTTATTTTTTTAACGTGGTAATGTGAAGTTAGTGTACAATTTAGAATATAGTGTAAAGATGTGGATTGTGATCTACAGATACAAAATGGTGAGTCACGTTTATTTATTGTATATAAGTGTTGTTAAAATGGTCCGCGGTTGGTTAAAAATAAGTAAGGGTACTTGTTTAGTATTTGGAAGTGTTGTGAAACTTCTGGTATGAAGTTTCTTGTGTAGTGACCCACCTGTTCTATAGACCAGCGCAATTGCCAACTACGATGCAGATGTTGTTTTAAATCCATTTTTAGAGTTGAAAGTGGAAGTGGAATAAATCATTGTGTTCTTTTGTTGCCGACCTCACCATTTGTTCGGCCAGTTCATTACCAGCGGCATCTGAGTGTCTTTTAACCCAGTTAAAGTAAAATTCCTTTGATGAATATTGTAATTGTTCAATAATTTCTAATACTAGATAGTTATTTGCATCACATTTTGAAAGATTCATGAGGCTCGAGAAGCTATCTGTTGAAATTAAAAATTTTAAATCTTCCATCTTTTCAGTCAACAAATCGCTTCTTTAATTAGGTACAGTTCAGCTTGGAAGACGAATTTCCCAGTTCCAACTTTGATTGCCAAATGTGGTTGTGAATGTCATTTTCAAAGACACAGAAGGCTGACGCTGTTCCCTCATCCGTTTTTCATCCGTCTCTAAAAATGTGTGTATTGCCTTAAAAATCTGATGTTGGAATTATTGATAGTGTTTTTGTTAAAGGTGAAATTTGATATTTGAAACATTTTGTTGATTAGAGTGGAGCAAAATCCTGTTCTGTGGAAATTCCCAGTCATTGAACCCAAGCGAACTCAGCCCTCGCCACTAGCTGTAGATCCAGTAGTGGAAGACCCGAAATTACCTTTAGAGCTGCCGTTGAAGTGTTCTTTTATGCCCTTGAGACCAGCAAAAGTGCTTTTCTCTGTGCAGACAAAATATAGAGAATACCGTGAGACCGCTACATCGCGGAAGCAACACACTACAAGCATATGCCAATTGTCTTTGAAGAATCGAGGAATACCAGATCTTGAAAACGTAAGTGAGAGATTGACAAATATTTATATAAGTTTTGGGTTATTTTTGTTATTTCTTGTCTATTGTTTGTTAAATGAGGTAGGAATGATAAGTACTGGTCGATTATTATTCAGAGATATTTAATTTCTTTCACTGATTTTATATTTTCCCCTGTAGTTTAAATAGAGGGTCATTTTTAATATTTTTGGATTGCCAAAGGTAATTGTATTAGATTTTTGCGAAATATATTAATTTTTAATTAGTATGTGCCCAATTTTCAATTAAATCTAGTACCTCATGAATTCTCTGTTCTAGGAGCACCTGTTGTGGTGTTTTGGGGTTCTTTCTAAAACACAACTTACTTAAACTTAAAAAGCTCATTTATTACTCAATCTTCACTTGACAATTAAATATTTAGAAAAAAATAAGTATACTCTGATTAGCTCCACTGAAATCTGTTGCCATGGAAAAGGTAGCAAATTATATTAAACTAATCAAAATATCAAAACTTAAGAATCCGAAAAGGTTAATACAACAATGATAATTTTGAACTCATCATTTTAAGACAATATTAAATGTAGTAAGGGGCAACAGATTTCTAAATCAAGTAGCATACTGGATTGCATAAAGAACACCCAACTCCACTCCAACCCGTTCAAGCTCAAATCTCCATACACATTAAATTAACAAAAGTGTAATAATCATATAATTTGGAAAAATGCAGACAACCTGAAATTCCTCCAATATGAGGACCAAAAGGGGAAAGAGTTAAATCCGTTAATAGAATAGGGATATGATGATGTACTAAAATTTTAGAACAACCATAGAGATTCTGAACAAGATCCGATCGGTTAACCAAGAATCGTATAGTGGTGTATAATGACTGGATATTTTTTTTTTTTTTTTTTTTTTTTTTTTTTTTTTTTTTTTTACTTTTTAAAATAAAACAATTCTGGTGTATATTTTAGAAAAACAATGTTTCTGAAAGAGGAGAGTTAAAGCTTAATTTAACATTTTATGAAATTAAATTTAATATTACTGTTTCACTTATTAATCTATCCATCCTTAAATCAAGATCAAAAATATGATTGTATAACATTGAGTGAACTTCAATTTATGTTCATTAAAACAGTCAGTTATGAATTTAAACTTAAGAAATTTTAAAGTCCTAATTTAATAAAGTTGAATTTTCTCTCCCTTTTTTTTTTTTTAATTAATCACAGAAAGGTTAGGCCATTCTTATAGGTCTACTGTGAATATAAAAAATTAATTATTTAGAGATTTATACAAAGAAAAACATACCAACTTTGATAATAAACAAAAAAAAAACACAATTTATTTGAACATTTAAAATAATGAAGCAACTAAGTTATCAAAAATAATCTTAATAAAACAATATAACAGCTGATCTTTTAAGTTGAAACCACTCACTGGTTACTTTTAAATTACACATCATATTTTTAAAATTACCATCATATTACCATTTAATGGTCGTTCAAACATACAAACATTATATATTAACCTACAGACTATTTCTGTTCATAATGTTTATTCTTATTGAAATTATCCAAAGATATTCATTTCACTTTTAAACTCTGGTATAGCAAACATATTTTTTTTTTTTTTTTAAAGAGGTACAAATAAATAAAAAGAAAAACTATGCAAATAGTACTTACAACAGGTAGAGAGTTCTACAATTTTAGTCAATGGGCACTTAGGAGCATTTCCTCCTTTTTCAAAATCTGGTGAAGCACTTAAGCTGGAGTATTCAGGCTGGGGAAAAATTCAGACGTGGTTTCAAGCTAACATTCATCAATCCTCTCATCTCACTGCATCACTTGCCATCAACTACTAGGTCCATCATCTAGTCCGGAGGGGAAAATCGTTCTACGGTCCAGAACTTCACCGTCGGAGTCAGTAATTTCACCTTCCTGAAGCATGTGTTTTATTCGAAGATAGCCATCACCGTAACTCAGAACACTACGACTTCTAACGACCGGTTTAGTTCAATATCTATGATCACTTCTGATGGTTAAGAAGTCATAATCTTGGAGCGCCACTACGCCAAAAAAAAAAATAGGCTACACATATCTTCTTCTTAATTTCTCGTTAACAGTTATAGATCCGCAATTCGAAAATGCCCTTATAGCCTCTTTTCATCATAACATCATGATTTAGGATGGTTAATGTAGGGCCATCAATGCCCCACTCTCAAAAAAAAAAAATCTTCCAGAAACCTGTCCGCCTTCAACAACTTCGCGATCCAGCCCACAGGCCAATCTTCGAGCCCCGTAATAAGTCGAATTTTTTTTACGAGTCAAACGACAGGTCTCTTGGCCAAGCAACAAGTGTCGTAAACATTCATTCTCCCGCGCTGCTTGAAAAACGGGACCGATCCACTCTGCCAGGGGTACGGGAATGGAAACAAAAGGAAAAATGGACTCATCGTGAAGACTACAGCTTGCCGCTCCACTCTGCCGGCCGCTTCATGGGGGAAGGAAACCATGCATCACCCCCATGGCGTGTGCTGAAGGGGGGGGTCCTGTTAGCCTCTGTTTACATGGGCGCCAGCTATCCGCCTGATAGCAGAGCCAATTGAAGCCTGACGTAAACTTACAAAGCCTAATTGCGTGTATAGTACACTCATAAGATAACGTAATTCTTATACAGGGCGGTCGGTCATTCTTATATCAAAGTCAGACTAGATGACTCCAAATTTTCCACCTGTGCAGTCTACTGACAAAACATCCCTCCCTTGCTGTCTGCTTTTCGTATTTGAAAAACAGGAAGCTACGTTAGACTATAAACGTTGAAATTACTTTGCAAAAAGAAAAAGAAAGAAGAAAAAATAAAAACTGATTTTATTATAATTATTACAATTACTTTTATTTATTTAAATTTTTATTAGAAACAGAAAAAAAGACTGCTTTTAAATAAATGTTGAGAAAGTGATTTAAATAATTAATGTAGATTAAAAAAAAAAATTTGTTGAAACCAACCGTAACAAGATTGCTCCCCCCGGCTAATTAAAAAAAAATTTTTTTTGAGAAAACAAATTATTTTTTTGAAAGGTAACTTGGTACCACATGGCATGCTGGGACCTCAACACTGAAAAAACTGACCCACAAACACAGATCATACATCGATCCGGGACGGGATCCAGAGAGTTCACCGCTGAAATACCACCCTGACAATATATTCCGGATATATACAACCAGAGCTCGCACATCCGTAGAAACCATTACCTAAAATATTACCTGAAACATGACCATAAAAGAGTACTACCAGAGGAGGGACCACAAGGCTGATTTTACCACTAAAATGACCAAGATATTTTCTGCACCTGTAAAAGAACACATGTTCCACCTGATTGTGAAACCTCACTTCCCTACTACTGTCATTCCTACGCATAACTGCATCCTTCCTGAGACTTCTGGCAACAGAACTGTAAATAATACATAAATTGAATTTTGAAAAAAAAAATTAGCCGAAAAAGAAGAGAAGTGCTCACTGATTAATTGTCACTATACTGCTTATATACGTAACTTCAATAATTGGCATCACAGTATATTACAACACTATCTATTAATGTAAATAAGTACTAGTAATATCATAGTTACAACACTGTAAATGTCAATGAAATTTGTAAAACACATATTAATTCTATTATAAAAAATACACAAGAGCAACTGGTGACACACAAAAAAAATATATACATATACATCTGTAAGACACAAATTATGGTATCACAGACCATGGTAGAGAGTTACGCACACATTTATAACATTTTTCTACATGAAGCCATGTTGTTTTTGAAAAAAGTCCAATGATTCGGATCACTGTGCAGATTTTACAAATGCACTTACAAGTAATGTGCATAGGAAAGAGTATCTCTGCCTCTGTGCTACTTATAGCAAAAGCAGTTACGGGCCTTTGGGCACTACAGGGAAAACATTCCACAAAATAAAATAAAAAACCGGGGTGGTGACATATATCACCAGGAAGGAAAAACACACATTCCACCAAAAATAGGAAGTAGAAATAAGAAAATAGTTAATTTTAGCACTTTTAGCCACATACAACAACATACAGGCATGTACATGAGACAGTATCTACAAGAAAAAGAAAAAGGGCCCACACTCCTTAAAGTTTAAGCTCAAATAAAACCACAAACTGTATAGTAAATAATAAATCTATCTAGTTAAAATGTAGAAATTAAAGTAAACACATACTTAAAAAGTTATATACAAAACACTGATGCATTAAAAAAAACTGAACTAAACAGATCTACCTCGGCAAAAGGGCATACAAAACACAACATCCTAAAAAAAATTTTAAAGTAACAAAAATTACATTAGTTTTTTTTTTTTTTTTTTTTTTTTTTTTTGCAAAAATACACCCAAAATCTACGAAAACGGGGTGCGGACGGGTATATACCACATAATCTACCATAAAACAGACAAAAACCTTAAGTATAGGCATAAAAAGGGTTAAAAATGCCTACATGAGAGTATCAACACACAACCAAAACAAACCTTTAATACGCTAGAAAAACTAAGTTCCGTTTTAAAAATGTCAAAAAAAAATAATTAAATATACATACACATTAACTAAACTATAAATAAATACAAATAAACAAGGTAAAATTGAATAAAAATGCTTGAATAACGAAAAAAGGTAGTTAGTATTTATAACTCGGACGGTCTCTTCTATCCCGTAGCGAATAGTCGGTTCTAGAAATCGATATTGAACGACTACTTCTATTCGATTTAGCAGCTGGACGAATGGATGAACGAGACCTGCGCGAATCGCTGTGCTCAGCAGTTGAACTGCTTTCTGCCGTGGCTGAATTTTTACCTACGCGCATTTCACTGCCTTCTGCCGTTGCTAAATTTTTATTTACGCACATCTCGTTATTCTCTGCCGCTGCAATCTCCGGAGAAATGGGAGGTGGGGGAGAGGGATTTATGATTTCAGTCGCGTCGCTGTCTGTTTCCTCCACTTCCGGCGCTACCGGAGTTTCGTTATTGTTAACGTTCACTACTGCTGGTGCGCGGTTACTATCATATGGTGCCCAGGGAATGAATCGGTTACGCTTACACCTGCGTACAGGAGGAGAGTCGCGCGGTTGGTGTGGTGAATCGATGGTCACGTTTTCTGTCGATCCCAGGCCAATTGTTTGTTTTGGTTTACTGGACCAGATGGGGAGTCTGTCTTTGAAAGAAGACAACCTGTCAACATGGACAACCTGACAATTTTTGGGATTAGCAACTAGCGCTATTTTAAAATTAACCTCATTTAGCTTCTCAATTATAGTAAAAGGACCATTATTTTGCTTGCTTAATTTTTTTGTATTACCAGGGGCGACTGTGGGTGTAAATAACCACACAAGATCTCCTATTTTAAAATTTTTATCAACAGCTGTCTTTTCACGGTATTTTTCCTGCTGCTCAGAAACTTTAATTAAATTACTATGTACTTCAGTGTATACTTTTTGAAGAGCTGGGATTAAGAGTTCGCAAAAAGAGGGTGCATCATTATAATTAAAAGAAGGTGGTTGAGAAAAGAGATTATATGGTAGATTCATATTTCTGCCATACATAACTGCAGCTGGGCTAAGTTTAGTTGAAGAGTGGACAGATGAACGCATAGCTAGTAGTGCAAATTTGAGTTTAGTGTCCCAGTCAGATTGATTTTGGTTGACTATGTGACAAAGTGCATTTTTAAGAGTACGATTCTGTCTCTCCACTTGCGAGTTGCCAGCCGGGTGATAAGATGAGGTCTTAATATGATTAATACCAAACATTTTATATACGTGCTCTATCGCATCTGAAATTAGATTCTTCGCGTTGTCCGTCGTAATAAAACAGGGCGCACCGTAGCGTGATATGAAATCAGCTAAAGTGTCCGCAATGACATCTGAAGTGGTTGAACTAACCGCATATGCTTCTGGCCACTTAGTAAATGAATCTATATATGCGACAATATACTTATTTCCCGAAAAAGTTTGCGGTAAGGGTCCAATGAGATCCAAATGAACCTTGTTCATGGGAAACTGGGGGGTCGGCATACGTTGCAGAGGGGCGAGCTGGTTCGCTCTATAAGCTCTCTTCTGCTGGCAACTAATACATGACTCCACTAGATGCTTGACATCTGACGACATTCCTGGCCAATAGAAGTGCTCACGAATGCGATCAATGGTCTTTTGAAAGGCTTGATGACAAGCCGCTAGGGACTCATGTGTTAGTGCAAAAACTTGAGTAACCAATTCTTTTGGCACGACTAACTTTACAGATTTATTCAAAATAGCTGACTCTCTTGTATCCTCACAAACTAAAATGTCATCTCTAAAAAAAAATTTCATGTATTTAGGAGCAATTTCTACACCTTGGTCTAGTTTTCTTGCAATCTCGCAGCATTTCTTGTCTGATTTTTGTAATTCACCAATTTTTTCAAGTAGATTAGAATGAGGCATAAAAGTAACTTCCTTTTCGACTTGTATACAAAAATTACAATTAACAGTATCATTGGAGTTATCATTGTTGACATACCTCGAAAGGAAATCTGCGACACTGTTACACTTACCTTTAACAAACTTGATTGTAAAATTAAAGTCTGAGAGAGTGCAGATCCATTTAGCCATGCGAGATGTAGGGTCGTGAATTTTTAACATAAATGTTAGAGGCGCATGGTCTGTATAGATGAAAAAATGGGTATTAGCAATGTAACATTTGAAGTGGGCAGTAGCCCAAACTAAAGCTAGTAATTCCCTTTCAGTGGTGGAGTAGCGGGTCTCAGCATCTTTCAATTTTCTGCTGGCAAAGGCAACAGGATGGAGCATGTTATTTTCATCTAA
This sequence comes from Maratus michaelseni, assembly GCA_963931845.1. Classification (NCBI taxonomy): domain Eukaryota; kingdom Metazoa; phylum Arthropoda; class Arachnida; order Araneae; family Salticidae; genus Maratus; species Maratus michaelseni. The sequence continues at coordinate 139,336,385 of OZ007587.1, read as the reverse complement.
TTGTGATAACACTGCCCCTAATGCTTCGCCACTGGCATCAGTATATAAATGGAATTCTTTCTCAAAATCAGGGAGTGCAAGACATGGTTTTGAAATAAGAGCCATTTTAAGGTCTTCAAATTCTTTCTGTGCATCTTCATTCCACGAAAATTTTCCTGTCTCTTTCGTTAAGTTGATTAGATTTTTAGCTCTCTTAGTAAAATCTGGTATAAATCTCCTATAGAAAGATAGAGTTCCAATAAATGACCTAACAGCCTTTCGGGTAGTTGGAGGTTTAAAATTTTCTATTACGGCAATATTTTTATTGATAGGTGATACTTGGCCACTACAAATCTCAAAACCTAGATATTGTATTTTATTCGAAATGAAAGTGCATTTACTGGGCTTAAGTTTAAGTTTATGCAGTCTTAACCTTTCAAAGACCATGCTAAGCTTCTCAAAATGAGAATTAACATCACTGGAGGCAATTACAATGTCGTCGATATAAACAAGAATTCCAAGATTGCCTAAATCACCGAAAATAGCATTCATAAGTCTTTGGAAACTGTTACCTGAATTTGAGAGCCCAAAACAGTTACGGGTCCACTCAAAAAGTCCTTTGTGGGTGATTATAGCAGTTTTATGCCTATCCTCTGGGCGAATAACCTGTTGAAAAAACCCACTAGTTAAATCTAGCGTTGAAAAAAATTTAGCCCCACTTAAAGCATCAACAGAGTCGGTAATGTTAGGTATTGGGTAAGCATCTTTAACAAGATTTTTATTTAATCTTCTGTAGTCAACAGCAAGTAGATAGGAACCGTCTGATTTCCGAACCAGAATAACCGGAGAAGCAAATTCAGACATGGAAGGGGAAATTATGTCCGCCTGTAACAAAGTATTAAGTTGGTCTTCCATTTCTTGACGTAATTTGTAGGGGACTCTATAAGCTTTGCCTTTAACTGGTTTATTTGAAGTTAAGTTAATTTCATGCGGGATTGTATCACAGCCGGGTAAATCTAAGACCGATGCTGCAAATACATCTTTGTTTTTGTCTAGAAAATTTTGCATTTTAAGTTTTAATGGGGGTTCTAAATGATCTAAATTAATTTCAGAGCTCCAAGTGAGATCAGCGTGATCAAAGTCACCAATTGGAGGGGCCAAATTTATATTATAGGTTAATTTATTATCAGTTACGGGTATATTTGACTGGTCTACACATTTTTGAATTTTGGCAACAAAGGTTCCTTTATTTAAATGAATACTATTGTCTGAAAAATTTGCAAATGAGATATATAGGTTATGAGATACATGTTCTTTAGTGCAAATGGCTCTGGAGGTAAGGAGACCTTGATTTAAATTTTTCGCCAAAGGTTCTAACATAACAATATCATTTTCCTTAATAAAATTTTCCTTATAACTTTTAACCTGGGCTAACATTTTTGACTGCGGGGGAATTGAAATTTTGCTACATAACACAGCGAAACTTATATTTTTATTTTTATTGGTTTTATCACTACTGCTATCTTCATTGCTCTCCTCCTCGACTTCAGGTACCTTATCCTCTATACTTACCAAATCTTCACTTTCATCAATATTACAAATTTCAGTAGTCTCTTCAGCTAAATTACCCTGAGTTACCTGACTCGCTGCTGAAAGAATGTTGTCGACACTTTGAATACTTGAAAAATTTTCAGTGTTATTACCCTCAGAGCTACCGCCTGATGTTGTTTGCATGCAAAAGTCTGCGCAACACTTTCAACTTCCTTATCTGACTCAGTTTGAATGACTATCTCAACATCTTTTCCCATATTACTCAACTGCGGGTCCTGAACTACCATATTTTCACTACTATGATTCCCATTTTTAATATTAACTGAGTCATGAACTTTCTCACATGCACAATTTTCAGGAGGGCTATTGGCATTACTACTTTTTGAATTCTCCCCTACTTTGTTGACACATTTTATATTTACAGAATTATTTTTAACACAATCATTATTTATACAATTATTATTAGAATTTACACTATATACAGAGTTAGAAATATTTACAGAATTAGTAGCAAGACAAGTATTACACCCTGAAGTATTACTTGGGGTTTCTACGCTTTGTTTACATTGGCCTGAAACTGGCACTTTAAGAGCGACAGCATTTGTATCACAATTTATACTTGCCCGGTACTCTTTCAAAAATGGCATTCCCAAAATCATATTAAATTCCTCTGCTAATTTACCTTCCACTACATAGAATTCAGCTTGACATTGAACATTATCAAAAACAAATTTTAAAAATACTTTCTTATTTAGGTGAACTTTCTCACCGGTGACAGTCATAATGGGGATATTGCAATTCTCCATTTCAAAATTCTCTAAACAGTTACAATCAGTACCACTCAGGAGATTAATTGCAGAACCCGTGTCACATAATGCATTTAGGCAAACTTTATTTATGTAAATTCTTGCAGTTGGTAATGTATATGATTGGGGCTGAAACATACTATACACAGTTGGGGGGTCCAGGGGCCTGTGGGGGATCGAGTTGACCACATCTGATCCGGCCACTAATAGTTTAAAGCCTCACTTTCATTGTTAGCTACTGGGGTGTTATTTACCGCCTGCACTTCATTTCTGTTCGCAGCTGTGCTCCTACTGTTTTGGTAATAACCACCTCTTCTTCCCCTATATCCGCCTCGCTGATTGTGGTTCCCTCTAGGATTTTCACCTCTGTTTCTATAATTTTGCCCACGGCTCCTGAAATTTTGACCACCTCCCCTTCTAAAATTATAGTCGACAAAATTTAGTGGACAATCTCTGGCATAGTGGCCTTGTACGGAGCACCTATAGCAGGTTACGGGTCTTACCTCTTGGTTTTTCTCCTGTACATCCCTAGCCCTAAGATCAACTAAACTGTCTATCTTAGCTGCTAAAACATCAATTTGAGATTTTAGTTGGTCTATCTCCTTCTTTTGTGAGCTATCTTGCTGAAAAACTGCAGCACAGGGTAGGTTTTGGGTCAAATTAGGGTTGAGAATTTCCTCGCGGTGGTTGTAGAAAGGGTTAATGCTCCTATAAGCATTTTCCTCAAGAAGCGCAATTTTGAGGACCTCTTCTGGGGATTGTGGATTTCTCGCAATTACCCCCTTTCGCACTTCTGGTGTAAGATTGCTCAACAGCATGAAGTGTAGTAGAGCCGTTCGGCTTTTATCGACTACTTCACCCTGGATACCTTCAATTACAAGGGCTCTTAATGACATATCATATGCCTTGTCATAAAACTCCTGAACACTCATATTGGGTGGCTGTTTAAAATTTAAAAAATGACTGAGGGCAACATCTGGTGTGGCCTGTGAAGTATAACTCTCTTTTAAGATTTTTAATAGCTCATCAGATGTTTTTGCTTTGTGAATTTTTATTCGCCTAGAAGCAGCTCCTGATAATCTAGCTAACAAAACGAATTTTTTCTCCTCCTCATTCCAGTCGAATAATTTGGCAAAACTCTCAAATTTCTCAGAAAAATCTGAGAAGCAGACTGAGCTGGCCTCTCCATTGAATGGGGGAATGTTTGACAAATTATCCACTAAAGCATTTTTTCGCTGAATAGTGGCAATTGCTTCCGAGTGCTTATCAGCCATAGTTAGAGTTAGAAAATGACAAACAAACCAAAAAGAAAATGAAAAAAGGGGGGGGGGACAACTTAAAAATGAGAAAAAGAGAGGGGAAAAGAAAACCTTATAAATACATAAAACTTAAGTACAGGACTATGCTTTTTGTAAATAAGAAAAGGTTATGCTCACAAGGCATAATTTTGACTGGGAATTGTAGCTTACTAGCACAGAGAGAGAGCCTAGACCTCTTTTTACACTTGAACATATAAATAAAATTTTAATTGCAAAAACACCCAGTTGCTCTTTGATACATAAATACATACAAGTAAAAAAAAATCAATAACCCAGAGACCGAATTGTCGCTCCATTTGTTGTGGTGTTTTGGGGTTCTTTCTAAAACACAACTTACTTAAACTTAAAAAGCTCATTTATTACTCAATCTTCACTTGACAATTAAATATTTAGAAAAAAATAAGTATACCCTGATTAGCTCCACTGAAATCTGTTGCCATGGAAAAGGAAGCAAATTATATTAAACTAATCAAAATATCAAAACTTAAGAATCCGAATAGGTTAATACAACAATGATAATTTTGAACTCATCATTTTAAGACAATATTAAATGTAGTAAGGGGCAACAGATTTCTAAATCAAGTAGCATACTGGATTGCATAAAGAACACCCAACTCCACTCCAACCCGATCAAGCTCAAATCTCCATACACATTAAATTAACAAAAGTGTAATCATCATTTAATTTGGAAAAATGCAGACAACCTGAAATTCCTCCAATATGAGGACCAAAAGGGGAAAGAGTTAAATCCGTTAATAGAATAGGGATATGATGATGTACTAAAATTTTAGAACAAACATAGAGATTCTGAACAAGATCCGATCGGTTAACCAAGAATCGTATAGTGGTGTATAATGACTGGATATATTTTTTTTTTTTTTACTTTTTAAAATAAAACAATTTTGGTGTATATTTTAGAAAAACAATGTTTCTGAAAGAGGAGAGTTAAAGCTTAATTTAACATTTTATGAAATTAAATTTAATATTACTGTTTCACTTATTAATCTATCCATCCTTAAATCAAGATCAAAAATACGATTGTATAACATTGAGTGAACTTCAATTTATGTTCATTAAAACAGTCAGTTATGAATTTAAACTTAAGAAATTTTAAAGTCCTAATTTAATAAAGTTGAATTTTCTCTCCCTTTTTTTTTTTTTTTAATTAATCACAGAAAGGTTAGGCCATTCTTATAGGTCTACTGTGAATATAAAAAATTAATTATTTAGAGATTTATACAAAGAAAAACATACCAACTTTGATAATAAACAAAAAAAAAAAAACACAATTTATTTGAACATTTAAAATAATGAAGCAACTAAGTTATCAAAAATAATCTTAATAAAACAATATAACAGCTGATCTTTTAAGTTGAAACCACTCACTGGTTACTTTTAAATTACACATCATATTTTTAAAATTACCATCATATTACCATTTAATGGTCGTTCAAACATACAAACATTATATATTAACCTACAGACTATTTCTGTTCATAATGTTTATTCTTATTGAAATTATCCAAAGATATTCATTTCACTTTTAAACTCTGGTATAGCAAACATATTTTTTTTTTTTTTTAAAAAAGAGGTACAAATAAATAAAAAGAAAAACTATGCAAATAGTACTTACAACAGGTAGAGAGTTCTACAATTTTAGTCAATGAGCACTTAGGAGCATTTCCTCCTTTTTCAAAATCTGATGAAGCACTTAAGCTGGAGTATTCAGGCTGGGGAAAAATTCAGACGTGGTTTCAAGCTAACATTCATCAATCCTCTCATCTCACTGCATCACTTGCCATCAACTACTAGGTCCATCATCTAGTCCGGAGGGGAAAATCGTTCTACGGTCCAGAACTTCACCGTCGGAGTCAGTAATTTCACCTTCCTGAAGCATGTGTTTTATTCGAAGATAGCCATCACCGTAACTCAGAACACTACGACTTCTAACGACCGGTTTAGTTCAATATCTATGATCACTTCTGATGGTTAAGAAGTCATAATCTTGGAGCGCCACTACGCCAAAAAAAAAAATAGGCTACACATATCTTCTTCTTAATTTCTCGTTAACAGTTATAGATCCGCAATTCGAAAATGCCCTTATAGCCTCTTTTCATCATAACATCATGATTTAGGATGTTTAATGTAGGGCCATCAATGCCCCACTCTCAAAAAAAAAAAAATCTTCCAGAAACCTGTCCGCCTTCAACAACTTCGCGATCCAGCCCACAGGCCAATCTTCGAGCCCCGTAATAAGTCGAATTTTTTTTACGAGTCAAACGACAGGTCTCTTGGCCAAGCAACAAGTGTCGTAAACATTCATTCTCCCGCGCTGCTTGAAAAACGGGACCGATCCACTCTGCCAGGGGTACGGGAATGGAAACAAAAGGAAAAATGGACTCATCGTGAAGACTACAGCTTGCCGCTCCACTCTGCCGGCCGCTTCATGGGGGAAGGAAACCATGCATCACCCCCATGGCGTGTGCTGAAGGGGGGGGGGGGGGTCCTGTTAGCCTCTGTTTACATGGGCGCCAGCTATCCGCCTGATAGCAGAGCCAATTGAAGCCTGACGTAAACTTACAAAGCCTAATTGCGTGTATAGTACACTCATAAGATAACGTAATTCTTATACAGGGCGGTCGGTCATTCTTATATCAAAGTCAGACTAGATGACTCCAAATTTTCCACCTGTGCAGTCTACTGACAAAACATCCCTCCCTTGCTGTCTGCTTTTCGTATTTGAAAAACGGGAAGCTACGTTAGACTATAAACGTTGAAATTACTTTGCAAAAAGAAAAAGAAAGAAGAAAAAATAAAAACTGATTTTATTATAATTATTACAATTACTTTTATTTATTTAAATTTTTATTAGAAACAGAAAAAAAGAGTGCTTTTAAATAAATGTTGAGAAAGTGATTTAAATAATTAATGTAGATTAAAAAAAAAAATTTGTTGAAACCAACCGTAACACACCCGCGTGGAACTCCAAATTACAAAAGTACGTCTTCAGCATATGCAACTATATCACAGTATTTGAAAAGAAAGTTACATAATAAAGTTTCCATGGAAAAAGCATAACACATTTGCAAACCCAAAGCCAGCAAATACCGCCAATAATCGGAAAAGTATCCGAATTTTTTTTGTGCAGCCCAGTATAGGACCTATATATTTGTATATATGCTGCAGAATATTCTCAAATTTAATAGTTTTGTACAGATGAAGAGCTATCATTTAAAAAATAATAATTAGCATAATTGGTTCAGTAGAAATCTCAGGGCAGATGATTCATTTAATCAATCATTTCATAAAATCGTTTCATAAATTCGTTTCATTAGTATTCGTTTCATAAATTCATTTAGCTAGGATTGTATATATATAAAGTAGATGTGTATCTGAATGGAAAAAAATTCGAAAATAGAAAGGAATGTTTTATAACAATAATTATAGAAAATAACAGGAATAATTTTAAATTTTTGTGCAATATGTCTGAAATGAAAAAATTTATAGGTCATAATCATAAGAAAAAGAGCAAAGCTTATCTCATAACTATCGCTACAGCTATAAGCAGCGATCACCGGATGTCTGATTTTATAGATGGTGTACCTTTGAATTTCCTTTAATATATATCGGTTTAAAAAATCAATTTATATATCAGGAAATGCGGTAATTTAAACAAAATAAGATTTCATAGAATTTTTCCGGTAATTATCTAAGATTTTGTGTGTGTGTGTGTGTGTGTGTGTGTGTGTGTGCAATCAAAAACAGGATATGGTATTCTTAGACTGTCGAAAAATAAAATTTCTCTGTATCTCAAAAACTAATGATAGAAATGATCTGTAAAAACACATACCCATGTTTTTGATGATAATGATCGTTATGGAAAACATAATGCAAGCTATAATTAATAATGAATTTATGTATAATTTTTATAATTAAAAATAAGTTTTATAATAGAAAAAATGGCAAGATTATCTTTGGATTTATTCATTGCATCTCATTTTCAAAGAAACATTTCAATCAAATGAACTTTTAAGAAGATATAAATACAAATTTGTTATATGGACATAACATTAACGCCCTGATATTTAGACTACCTCTAATTCTATCAAGATTTATGATAAAATGCAAACTCGAATGAAGTATCAAAAGTCGGTGTTACTATTTAAATAATGAAAGTTGATACAATTTTAAATATGCATGCGATTTCATAAACCATATTCATATTCTGAAATAAGACATTGTCCAGAGTCTAATGACATCTTTGTCGATTGCTGATTTTTATTGTAAGCGATTTGCGAATAAAGACGGCTGTATCTTTTTACAAAAGGGCTGAATATTTTTCTGTGGAAAAGAATATTTTTATATGACATAACAATAAGGGCAGAGTTGCAAATATCTTTAATCAGTTCATCTTTAATCATATCTTCAATCCGTTAAATTTAGGCACGATATAGCGTTAGCTAATAATCCTGACAAATCATTGTTATTTACTTAGCTGCAGTTCATTTCTTACATTGATATGAGTGCTAACTGTTGTCCATATGCGTTAGAAGCGAAGCTTTATAGAGTTTTAATGATAATTATATTATCATTGTAAAGGCACATTTAAAGATGGAGATTTTTAAATTCCTTTCCTATTAGTAAAAGACCTTTTAGACTACTTATATGTTTTAGACAAGAGTACTTCTTTTTCTGAGACATGTTCTTTTTGTAATAAAATCAATACATTCAGTGTAATTGATATGCTAAATAATGTACAATTCATAACTTATTTTCATTTTTAAGTCAAGTGTCATACATAACTTAAGATACTGATACAGGCTTAAACTTGCAATATCAAAGTAAACATTATTATCACTATGTTGTAAATATTTCCTCATTAATCTTTGACTATACACTAGACATGCCATGTTAGCATATAAAACTATACAATTTGGATATATATACCTTGCATTAAAAGTAAAAATACAAAATCATTAAATACAACAAAGAAACCATTTAAGGAAAGGTTTATTTATAGACAATATTGAAGAAATACATTTTTTTTCCAATGTGTGATTCTTGGTCACATAGCAAAACAAGTGACTTCAGATAAATAAGTCCAGACATCTTGTTTCTCTTTCTCTTAGTTCATCTAATTTGTTACTTTTGATTCAATTGCACGTTAGAGAATTCCGATATCCTCGGAAAGACCTACAGGGACATCATTCCTTACAAAAGCAATTATATTCGTGGTGTATTGATGGAAGTGCTGAAAGCCAGAGCGGAAAGATGATTTAGTTTTCTTTTCTTCATGACAACCAATATTAAAGCGTGGGGAATGGAGTGTTCCTACATATCATTTAGATAGTAGCGATTTCTATTTCCTTTGAGTTTTCCGGTTGAGATAATGATAGAATATTTTTTGACGCAAAATATGAAACAGTAAATACTCTTAAATGATAATAAAGTTGAAAATCTATACATTATTTACTTCCCTCAGTTACTACAATATCATGTTTGATATATCTAAGAAATACAAAGAAACAATCTCCGAAATACATATGTATATCTAGATTTTAGACATTGGTTTATTAATAAAAAAGCATAACATAGGATAAATTCATTTGTAAACAAATCTTTCCATTGCATCGTAGACAGATTAAAATAATTTATGTAACATTATAAATGACGATTTCTACACTAACAATAGGACCGCTTAACATGTGGCCGTAAATTTTGACGAAACTGAAGTATGTTACAGAGCTCTTAATCCAAATTATTATTAATGGCCATAAAATTTCTCTAATGGACCTTCGTTTTTGATGTACTAGGGATTAAAGTTCAGCTTACTCCTTAAATACTTAATGGTTTTAAGCATTGGCTGAATTGTTTTGCGTCTGAGCCAATTTACCAGAATAGTAAGGCTTTTGCTACTATTGTGATATATGGCTCCGATTCCAGTCTCAATATTTGATGATTAGTGAAAAATTTTCTTTTTCTCCAAAGGACAATCCATTGAAAAAAGTGGTATTTTTTCAATAGTTGAAATTAAAGAATTTAATATAAAAGAATTTTAAAGAATTTAATATAAAGTTGCTGAAAAAAATCAACGATATTTTTTACCCACGTAAAAGCTAAGGAAAAGTAAAGACCAATAGTAAATATTGTCGCCTACAAATGGTTGACCATTGTCGTTACGTTATATTTTATGTATTATTGCACAAGTTTTTCACGCATTGTTGCATGCATAGCTATTGCCCATTATGCATCTAAAGCTGGCTACGTCCATAAATTTTAACGCCAAAATAATAAACACTACGCCAAGCCAAAAAGTCCTTCCGGCCTGTACCGGGAGGAAAAGGTAGCTTTCCTACATCTTCGTTTTAAAATTTTAGCTAATGTTACACGAAAACAGCAAGTTAAAATGCAAAGAAACGTTTACAAAAGATTCGTTAATACTGAATTTGAATAAGAAATTCGCCAAATTATTGAGCAATAGCCAAATTGGCTTCATTTATGAAGACTTATTTTGGTCGCCAAATTTGGCGATATTTCGCCAAATGTCGCCAATTTTGCCAATTTTGTCACCAATGTCGCCAATTTTGGCGCTAACGGATATCAATATATAGTTTTATGCGTATGATTGGGAAAATTATTGCAACAATGAAAGAAAATAATTTGCGAGTAATCGCGTTGATGTGCTGTTTTGTTTCATAATGTCAGCCACCCTAGAATTTCAAACTGCTCTATCTCAGCCATTTTTTAAGATAAAGGTAAAACAAAAAATGCTCTGGAATCCTTGTATCAAGGCATAACACGTAATTAAAAATAAATTTGAATTTTTAATTTTTTTGTATATTTATTTTAGTTTTAAATTTTTAAATGGCCGCCATCTGGAAACAAAATGGCGGACCAAGCTGGCCAACGAACTCGGTCGAGACATTGGTGACCTTAATACACACAATTAGTTTCATCAAAATCGATTTATAAATAGGAGCGTTATCGTATGACATATGTCAGATATATATATATATATGGATATATATATATATATACACCGTGACCCAAAAGTTTAGACAAACAATAAAATTTGCATTAACATGAAAAGTAATAAGGTACAATTAAAATTCGTGAGATAGGTAATAAATAAAAGTAGTTTTGCTGATATACACATATAAATTATGATCAAAGGTTTGAAATTATAAAATATACATTAAGTTATATAACAATGTGCTGTCCCAAAAGTATAGACACCTGAAATTTTTTTTGTTTTACATTTATAAAAGTAACTAAAAACTTAATTTTAATATTTAATTGTATTACCACGACACTTTATAACATCAAATACATGTTTTTTCATAGAATTAAATAAGCATTGCATTACAGAAGGAGGTCGATTTCTCAATTGCGAATTTTAAGTCATTTACACATGTATATTGCTTTCTATTTTCATATATTTTACGAGATAAGATACCCCATATGGTCTCCATGGGATTCAAATCCGGACTAATTGCTGACCAGTCTAATAGTGTGATACTGTTTTGCCTAAACCATATTTTCGATTATGTGGAGGTATGGATGGATGCCCCATCTTGTTGGAAAACACAGTCCGGTCCTGTCAGCAAATTGGTACGTAAACTATCCTGATAATCCTCTGATATCATTTTTCTGACCATAAATCCTAGAAATGTTTAGTCGTTGAAAGAAAACCCTTCCCAGGTCATTACGGAACCTCCGCCTTGTTGCCTGCTACAGTTCTTGGGTTATTTTCTTAGGTCATGCTAGTAAAATTTATGACCATCAGGGCCGTCTAAATTCCATTTCTGTTCATCACTGAAGATGACAGAAATCCATTTTTCACCGTATGACATATGCTTTCTAGCCCACTTTAGACGTGCATGTTTATGTCTCTGCTTTAAGCAAGGTTTTGCTTTCATTCTCCTGTAAACAATATTTGTTGAAGCTTTAATTCTTCTGTGTACAATACTTTTTGAAATTCTTGAAATTAATGCAATTTCACGCACAGATAAATTATCAACTGAAGCCATTTTTAATAACATTCTATCATCACGTAACATTGTTTTCTTTGGTCTTCCGACTCACTTTCTAGTATTCCATGTTCCACCTGATCTCAAAACTTTATAAATACTGCTCAAGGATCTCTTTATTCTTCTCGATATTTGTACAGTATTTTGTCCTTGAGCTTTATGTAAAATCTTAATAATTTCATCTTTAGAAATTTCTTTAGAATGTGACATTTTTATCAGAATACGCAGGAAATATCTTTTCCGAATCCCAAACAAAACAATACATTGAACTCATTTGATTTCACAAAATGTCAATAAATTTGAATGCTAAAAATGCAGCAGACGATATTTCAATTAAAGGGAAAAATTATTCTGCATTTATAGAAGCAGACGAAAATAAAAATATTTTATTTTGTGAACAAAAATGTAAAAGCAAACGTGTAACCCTGTATTGTGTCTATACTTTTGGGACAGCACATTGTTATATAATTTAATGTATATTTTATCATTTCAAACCTTTGATCATAATTTATATGTGTATATCAGTAAAACTGCTTTTATTTATTACCTATCTCACGAATTTTAATTGTACCTTATTACTTTTTATGGTAATGCAGATTTTATTGATTGTCTAAACTTTTGAGACACGGTGTAATAACAATCATAGTTTATAGTTATTAATTACATAGTTTAGAATATAGTACATCAGATAATATAAAGCAAGTTTTCTAAAAAAGTTGTTGCAATTAGAAATCTCCGAAAAAAACAGACTATAAACCTGATAAAGATAAGTTATAACTGATTTTATTATTTTACGATGAACTTAGTGTTTTCAAATTAAAAAGAAAAGTTAAAAATATTTCTTTTGTTTGAATATAATTTCTAAGTTTATTTCTTACTATTTTGTAACTTTGCAACATCTATAATGAGACATCTTATGAGAACTTTAATTTAACACAGTGACTAACAAGAAGAGATCCCAAGGTCTGGGCCAGGCCGTTCATACTTTATGGAAGCGATTTTCAAAGTTAATTTCTGCGTATAAATGACACATTCTTTGCAAGAATTTTACTTTATTGGTTAGTTTTGATTTTTGGTTATAACTCTGGCTCGAAATTTCTATGATAATAGAACTTCCTTGTTACAGTCATGTCAATTTTTCCCGATAACTGTAGTAAAATTTTCTTAAGTCTTTTCAATGTTAGTGAATTCATTTAAACAATCCAAATGAAGAAAAACTCCATTAATGAGGGGGGAGGCGTGAGGTGATTTCTTCAATTGAGGTACAATTTATTTCCATTTGAGATTGCAAAATTGTAATTCTCTGTAATTTATTTTAAATGCTTAAAAAAAGGTGATTTTTCCAACATGATGTAGAAAAAAAAAAACTTAATTGCCTATATGAATATAGTGCTTGAGAATACTAATCAATGCTCAATTTTTAAAACTGCATTATATTAATAGAATTATATTAATTTAAATACTGCTTCTATTGCAGTGAAACCTACAGCTTAGTGAACGGATATATCACTTTGCGGCGGTGAGAAGGTTTAATGAATAATGTACTATTTTTCACAGAAAAATAAATTAGAGAACGTGATATAAATCTATAATATATTATTTTTATTTATTATACAAATATTTTAAATACTTCAAGATTTTTAGGGTTTCGTTCATCTCACAAAACTGTATTCCTCTCGATTCTCTGTCTGTCCGTCACAGAGTCCCTCCTCGGAAACTGTATAAACTAGAGACTTGAAATTTTGTGTACCTGCAGCTGAATACCTACTGTCACATTGAAAATCATAAAATTTTGAAAATATCTTCATTAACGCAAGATATTAATTAAAACCCTTAAAACCTACTCAAGAAAACTCATTCTGAAACTCCAGAAGAGGTGTGGGGGGGGGGGAGGATTGCCATAGTCACAGCATTGCAATGCTGATAACAGGTTGGACGTTTTCAAAGACACCTCTATCTCATAAACTATTCCACCTAGGAACGTGAAATTTCGAACACACACGCAAAAAAAAATTAGCTTTCAGAATTTCTAAAAAAAAAATTAATTACTCTCACTAGAAGTGTAAATATCAATTAAAAATCGATTTGAATAAATTCGTTTAATTTTTTTCATGAAAAACCGCAGACGAAAGTCTGCACCTGTTCCTAAAGCCAAAGATGGCGGACTAGACATTTTTCAGTCTCTATAGAATTTTTTATTATTATTGCATTTATCGATTTGAAATAAATACATGTATGCGTATTTTTTTTTACAGCGAGCACAGAAATCTAATTTTTATAAAGATGGCGTGATTAGAACAGAAATTACGAATTAATTTTGCGTTAATGAAAATAATTTTTATCCAAATCAAAAGAACATTTGCAGCTGGTTGTGAAATTGGAGACTTACATCATTTATCAGCGAGACATCCCGGCTTTTTGCTTTTCGTCTCAACTGTGGAAGGGGAGAAAATAAAAAAAAACCCGCAGATTTTGAGGTTAGTATAAGAGATTAAAAGCTCTATTAATTTTTTTTAAATATTGCTTTTACCGGTTTGAAAATTTTGCATTTGTACATACTTTTTTACTGTGTATTCAGAAATCTAATTTTTATAAAGATCGCATTATTAGAAACGAATTTATATTTTATCACAAAATTCTGATTTTTGTATATATAGAAAAAAGAAATAAAACGCTAATAGACAATGATGTAATTAATAATGCGAATAGGGATTATTAATAAAGAAGGGTAGAAAGAGGGAGAAACTACTTTTTAAAAAATATATCGCATTTAGTCCACATAACAGATATTACAGGGCTCCCAAATGGTCCGCTTTTTGAATACCGGTATTTTCTTCTAAAGATTTTACTTTTAGATTTTTCTTGCAAGTATTGCAGAAACCATCTTCGGAGGTAAATTTTTGCGGAAATGTTGTAGAAATCTACTATGAAATTTTCTGTTAAAAATTACTCATTATTCTCAAGAATAAAAAGATACTCATTAAAATCTTATTAAAATAAAAATAAATTTTAGTTCATTCATTGGGATTACTTGTAACACGTGTTCGAAAAAAAATATTCAAAAAAAATTTACAAGTCCAGCTTTATAACGTGTTGAATTTTAAAAAACTTTCTCGAAAGCCGAAACCAAACCGCTCGCATTGGTGAAAAAGTGTTGCCATTCTTAAAAAAGTTTCTCGAAAAACGAAAACAAAGCAATCAGCAAAATACAATTCAATAAATTACCCTCTTTTTCTTGTACGGCAAAGTCACGTGACATTCCATCATTATATTGTACGGCATATTACCATCCTTCTCTTGTACGGCAAAATCATGTGACACCAGCAACATAAAACAACTCAACCTAATAGCCTCGTTTTCCTGTACGGAAAAGTTTTTGATTGACAGGTAGACCCCCCGTTCAACAGTACGAAAAAAATACCCCCCCCCCTCCCTCTAACAGTACGGGGGAAAAAATAAGCCTCCCTCTAACAGTATGGAAAAAAAAATAAACCCTCCCTCTAACAGTACGGGGGAAAATTCCCTCCCCCAACTTCCGGTCCCCCATTTTGATTGACAGCTGGACACGCCCCCTGCACACGCCCCTTTACTTCCGCCTACTATAGTGGGGGCATACTACTATCATATAATGAGTATCTTTTTATTATTGGTATTCAGTTGGCGGACCATTTAGGAGCCCTGATATTTTTATGACAGAGCAGAATAATGGATTTCGCCCGCTTTCGGGCCGGTTCATATATTTGAAAAAAACGAAAAAATAGACCGGTAAATTTTTACTTTATCAGAAACATTACTTATTTTGGAAAATGAAATTTATTTAGATTTATTAATTAAGGGATAAAGTGTTTTGAAAGGAAAATTAAACGAAACCCTTTGTGCGATCCTCGATCGCACTTATCCACTTGTTTAAAAAATATTCCTTTAAATTTTTAATAGGATTTTTTAAAATCTCGGCTTCTAGGTTTTGTCTTTTCTTCCTAAGTAATAACTATTTTTAGCAATTCAATATCTTTTTAGAACTTATTTTTAAGTATTGTGCTGTCCTCTAAAAAAATCCCAGTGTGAAATGTTTCCTAAAAAAAACCCACCCTAATATTTTATCAAATATTTTCACTGAAGTCAATTTTTGGTTTTGCGCTGTTTCTATACACCATTTGCAACAATAAAAACATTTGATAATGCCTAAGGAGTGTTTATTTAGTTTTAAAAGAATTTATTCTAATAATGCAGAATTTTGGCAAAACATGAGCTTAATTTTCACATATTTGCTTGTTATAATACGTTATGTTAGAATAATGTACATCAATTTTGAAATGTTTTTATGTTAAACCATTAAAATGTGAATACAATAGTACATTTTAAAGCTGATTATGTCATATAGGGCTCGGCTGACGACCTTTGAAAATGGAGCTAAAAAAACCCATGGTGGAATTAAAAAAACCCCAAAATTTTTTTCAATAAATAAATGATAAAATATACAATTAAAAAAAAATACATTTATTTTTAAGGAACATAATTAAATTATGCAAATTTAATGTATATTGAAGGCATTTCTAAGGATTTTTTTTTTTTTTTTTTTAGTATGTCATAAAAAAAAAAATCCATGTTTGCAAAATTAAAACCCATCAATCTTTTTTACACACAGATACCCTTCACTTGTATTTTACACATTATTTTGATGTTTTCAAACTTTTATTTATTTTATTTTATTCACTCTTTTAACTGTTTAATGCAAAATATTTTACTTAAGTTAGGAATAACTAATATTGATGCATAGCTGCTAATTTGTACTATTTATCTTCTAAGCATACAGATGAACTGTAAGTTTGTGCAGTTTTGTGCAAAACACAGTAAGTGAATTGCAAAATATCATTTTGTCTTTTGCATAAAAGGTAAAACTTGAAATCTGATGCATTCCCCCTTATGTAATTTAAAATATACCACAGAAGAAAATCGTAATACAATTCAGGAAGGGAGTGGCAGCAATTTAATCAGCAAATTTTCTTTCAAGAACACCCTTTCTGTGTCATC
This sequence comes from Maratus michaelseni, assembly GCA_963931845.1. Classification (NCBI taxonomy): domain Eukaryota; kingdom Metazoa; phylum Arthropoda; class Arachnida; order Araneae; family Salticidae; genus Maratus; species Maratus michaelseni. The sequence continues at coordinate 139,319,669 of OZ007587.1, read as the reverse complement.
GATGAACTTCATTATCTTTGCTTTATCATCTGAGAAGGTAAAGCCAGGGTTGTAATTTTGATCAGTCAAAACTCATTTTAACCAGGATTGTGGTCAAAACTGGTTTTAACCATTTAAAAGTGGTCGAATTTGCTTCAACCACTCAAAAGTAATTGAAACTCTATTAAAAATACATTTGACATTTTTGAATTTCACAATGCACCTGGTGAATTGTTATGCAAACTCTTCAGCAATAAAGATAATTTTCAAAGTTTGATCTGAATTAGCCTTAATACAGAAAAAGTCATTACTTGATAAGTAACACATGTTGTATTAAATTTATTTTAATAAAATAAATTTTAATCTCTTTTTCCAAATGAAAATGAGTCTTAATTACTGATGATCAAAACATATTTTGACCAGGAAAGTTAAAACTGTTATTTTCCATGTTTAAACCAATACAAGCCTAATATTAGGTAGACCAACAAGGACTAATAATATTAGGTAAAAGGCAAAATTGGGAAATTTCATTAGTGGGGAGTGATAGTAGTTTTATAAGTGGCCACTAACTTTAAACTAGTAGCCACTTTTTTATTTAAAAATGTTAAACAGTAAACTTTTGTTAAAATTTTTATTAGTATTAATCTAAAATTAAATAGCCCAAATAAATATGTTAATATAAACATATTGCAACCAGCAAAAGTAGAATCCTTGATAAAATGCAAGAAAATTTTACTCTCTCCTTGTGGGAAAAGTGCCATAAGGTGGCCGCTGGCAGACGTATTTAGTAAAGGCAATGGAAATTTATTTGGTGCCAAATCTGGGCTAAAGGTTCAGGTATGAAAGTATGACGTGATACTTGCTGCCATTAAGGTTACTGCATCAATGGTAGGAAAAAGTAAAAGCATTAAAAATCTGCACATGCAAAAATGTTGAAGAAATGTAATTAGTAAAATAAGATTTTGTGTGGCAATGTTGGCAGTTGTTCTGGAAACAGCACCAATCCATTCCTTGTATTACCTAAGTACTCAATATTTTTTAATATCAATTAGATACATTTTTTTTTCTAGATTGACACTGATCAATTTAATAAACACAAACTACAGCTCGTACAAGATGTAAGGAAAGAATAAAGATGAGTGTTTCAGTTATGACACAAAAAGAAATAGATGAAGTGTTAAAATTACACTAATTTCCAAGCACTTAAAAGCATTGTAATCACTCTTTGCTGCATTCAAAAACAAGCATTGAGAATGAAAGTACTACTACTAGTGAAGATGGCAGTCAGGAAAGTAATAAATCTTTATGGAGCTCAGATTTATCAGATACAGATATGCATAATACAGAAGAAGCTGCAATTTTGAACACCGCAAGTGATATTACTGATAATGAAGACAATGATTTATTCTGTTCTGTACAAGAAGCTGAGAAGTTACAATGTGGCCAGTAAGTGATTATTAAATAAGATGATATAAAGTTTCGTGTTATTATTACTGAAGAAGTAAATGATGATCGTCAAATAAATTGCTTAATGCCGACAAAAATTAAGAATACTCAAGTTTGAATCTAATCACTATATTATTCAGAACAAAAGAAATCAAAATGTGGCTTACTAATGCTTCTCCATTAATAAACTCTCGGAGATTTTACAAATGCTATTTAATAATTTTCTTCTTAAATTTACTGAAGATGTATGCAAAGAAATGTGAAAAGTCTGGAGCGAATTTACAAATAATTATATTTTGCATTTGAAATTCCTTCAATTTACAAAATAATGAAATATTTAATATTTTTTTTGCAGAATTGTGGTTTAAAAATAAATAATAATGAAAAAAATATATATTTTACTGTCAAATAATTTTATTTCCAAGTATTTTTACATGTGGTTTTTTTTTAGGTAACATGGGTTTTTTGGGGAAAAAGTGGGTTTTTTTCAATTTCTTGCTTAATTGGCTGTCATTTTGTAACATATTGATAGAATGAAAAATGCTCAACATTAAAATCTTAGTCAGATCAAGCCGTGAAAATATAGCTATGTTGAATTTTTTTGTATTCCTTACTAGACTTTATATAAAGATAAATTCAAAAAATGGTTTTTTTTAGAGGACAGCACAATACATGGACAATTGTTCTATTTTTAAACACAAGAATCTACGATTTAAAAAATTTAAAATTAAAAAAAATAGTTGTTTAAAATAAGATATATTTCTAAATACTCTTATGATTAAAATACAATTAATACTAACAGAAAAAAAATATTTGTTTAAAATACCATATATTTTTAAATACTATTATGATTAAAATAGTATTAATACTAACAGAAAAATTAAAATTTAACAAATAATTAAAGCAGCTTGTTTTATTTTTATGTAACATATTTTAATTTATTTCACTGTGAAAAATAGTAGTTATTTATGTATATAAAAGTAAATACATTTTAAAACAAGCAAAATTTTGTAATCTATAGAAATACAAATTACCTATTTTTATTTATTTATTTTTTTTTAATTATTTATTTATTTATTTTGACTTTACTCTTAATTAAATATATAAACGTGCAAAATTTCATAGATTAAATTGTATCTATATTATTAAACTGTATTATAAAAACATATTAAACAACGAAAAAGAATTTGGATTGCTAAAAATAATTATTACGTAGACAGTTATTCTAATTATAAAATAAAAAATCCGAGATTTTAAAAAATCATATTAAAAATATAATAGCATATTTTTAATAAGTGATGAAATGTTTTAAATGTTTGGATAGCGTTGCCAATCAAGCCGCGAAACCGCTTGCCAAAAGAAGAAATTTATTTGGTTATAAACTGTGACGTAAACTTTAAAGCCTTTTTTCTCAAGACCCCCCCCCCCCCCTGGGTATTGAGCTTTATGGCTTTAATATATTTATATACTAACTATAAACTCTTGATACACAAACGTGCGCCACATTCTGTGACTCCGACCTCGTAATCTCTCCTTATAAGATGAGTAACAGATGTTGCTCATCTTTTTTGATAGAAATTGTAGGCAAGTAATTGCCGTAAACACATTGATTGTATAAAAAATAAGCTTATTTATATACATAAGCCGGCTCGAATAATAAAAATATTTACGTGGTTAAAAAATAATTATTATAATAATGAGCATTATCAAAAATAATTACGTTTGCAAAATGCAATTGTTTGAATATAAAAAAAAGAAAAAGAAAAAAACCCGTAAGATTTAAAAAATTGGTCGTCATATAACTGAAAACTTGTTCATCAGTGGCGACCTGGCGACCGTATTTGTCAAGCCCTAGACATTATCCATACGCATTTTTCTGTAGCTCCGACATCTTTGGGATTTTATCATGAGATCTCTAGCGTGAAAGACCAGAGAATCATCTCTACGCTTCAGGATCACGGCCTTTCTTGATTCATTCCTTTTAATTTTATCCTTTTTTAAGTTTTATTATTATTATTATTATTATTATTATTATTTCAGTGCATTTTTTTTTTCAACTATCTCGAGAAAGATTTTTCTGAAACAGTAGCATCACCATATAAATTATTCAATTAAAATATTGTAAAAAATTATTATAACGTATTAAAAAAAAGTGAGAATTAATTTATACACAGAAAATTCACATACCATGCAGTTCAAGATCATATGAAATGTGTCGTAATATTAGGGGAAATAAGTATTTAAATAGGGATATTTTAAAATAATAAAACTGCATTAAAAGAAATTTTTCTGAAAAACGTAAAGTTTTACGCTAGTACTATTTAGGAAACTCATGTCGTGTGACAAATATATTTGTCCAAACTAGAGATTCCACAACTAGGTAGCAATTAATAAACGACAAGTGCGCTACTGATTGTTATTATCCCTTCTGTTGAAACTGCTGCTACTGCCTCATGTCAGTACTCTTCAGTACACCAGCACAAAAAAAAAAAAAAAAAAAAAAAAAAAAAAAGTGATTTTTACAATTCTATATTATAAAGAAAAAATATGTATGTGATAAACGCTGATATCATATCAACCGTGACAACGATTTAAGCAATTGTTATCCTTTAATTCGCAAATTTACTTACTTCTATAACCATCACATAATATTAATTCCTGCAACGGCGAATAGTGAAATAATGTACTTTTAAATGTAATTTGTTTAAACAGTATCCCAATTTACTGATTTTGTATGGTTTTTAAAATAATTTCTATGCATGATTTTTTTACTTTCTTCTATCTTTACAAGAAGAAAGTATTGGATTCATAAGCATTTTCGACTTCCCGTTTTCGAGGGATTTATACGTTTTAGAAGGTACTACTGAACACGATTTGACTATTTTTAGAAAATGTCTGTCTGTATGTATGTGACAAAAGTTTTGTGGGTGCTCTATCTCAAGAACTAAGGCTCAGAATTTAATAAAACTTTATATTCAGTTAGTCCCTGATATAAATTGGGGCTGATTAATTTTTGGTAAAAATCGCCCAGTAGGTAGTGCTGCTATGCAGCATTTTTCGCGTTTTCCGCAATAGCTCTATCTCAAGAACTAATGCTCGAAATTTAATAAAACTTTATATTCAGTTAGTCTCTGATATAAATTGGCGCTGAATAGTTTTTGGTAAAAATTGCCCTGCAGGTGGCGCTGCTATGCAGCATTTTGCAGGATTTACACAATTTTAGCGAAAGAAATCATATCTCAAGAAATAATGCACGGAATTTAATAAAACTTGAGTTTCAGTTAGATCTTGATATAAATTGGTGCTGATTCTTTTTAGTGTATGCGAAACCTGTGTGATATAGAAGAAAGTTTTGGGATTGACACATCCGACTAGTTTAAAATATTCATCTCTATCGCGTGCAGATCGCTTACAGAAGATATATCCGTTGGCACTTAAAACAATACAAACTGTTCTACATTTGTTTCCGGCAAAATTTCCATAACAAAATTAACACCCCATCAATAAACAAACAAATATGTAAAATAATATGAATAAAACACAAATTTAACAGATATGTTATTGAACTATGTGCTGAAACATTCAAATAATTGGAGTCAAAAAGTCTGCTCTAAATAACGAAAGCAACGGCGATTTTTTTTTTCTTTTTTGCAATTAATTTAGTGGGATGCCACTAATATGAAAGTATAGCTTTTAATAAACTTCAAAACTTAATTTGAATACCCAATTTATAATTTTCATGCCTTATAAAAATGCGTTTTGGTGTTCGTGGGCATTCTAAAAAATATATGTATACTATCTATACTAATAAAAGAAAATTTCGCTCTGTGTGTGGTGTGTCTGTTGGCGATGGCTAGGAAAATCTAGCCCACCTAGAAGGCTGGAAATTTAGGTGTGGATAGTCTAAGGTCTGGCCATGTGCACCTGAGCCTCAGAATTTTAATATTTTGATAATTAGCCTAGATATTAATTAGATTATCATTAACCATCGCTTCTAAAATATCATCTTTTAAATCAAAATGGTGAAAGAAACGGACAGGCGCATTGGATTTTCAACCGGAAATGAACGAATTCGAAATTATTTAACTAATTAGCGAATTTTAAGAAAACTAATTAAGATATCAAATTGAAAATTTCTGAGCATATGTAAAAAAAATATTCTGTATCTGACTATGTGATTTTTGAAAAATTTGGTTGGTAATTTTTTTAATTTACGCAAAAAAACTGCCAAAAATCTGCCGGCGCCAGTGAAAACGATCCGAGAAATTTTCAGACAGGGATCGGCTTTCATTAAAAACTGAACTACAAAGAGATCTGTTTCTCTGGCCGATCCCTCTCATTTAGTTTGCGAAAATGAAAGGAAATAATTGCCCAATTTTACTAATGAACAAATATTTAGGTAACTAATTAAGATATAGATTTGAAATTGCGGTCGGGAAGGGGTGTCATCTGCCGGCTATTTTAGCATAGCGTCTTCGTTATGTTCTAATTATCAGAATAACGTAATTCTTTTTTTAATGATCGCGTTAATGTACGTGACGGTGGTTCTCTTGAACAAATTATTCATTATATTTGTGGGTATGGGGAGGGAGGGGGTTAACGCCTTTCTCCGAGATTGTAATTATCTCGGGCCCGGGCGGGTTAGCTAGTTAAATATAAAATATCTTTTAGTGTTTAAAAAAATGTTTTTCAGCTATCTTCTCTACAAGCAGTATGTTGTGTCACACAGGTAGCACGAGTTGGATCTCCTGGTATCCTTAAAATGCACAATTATTTTTTAATACAGTGTAGGGGCCTTTGGCGTTTTTTTTAAAGCTTGACACAATTCGGGTTTTCAGAAAGTGCCATTTGTTTCCAAATGATCTTAACATCTATGAAAACAAACCTAGTGAACTTTTTTGCTTGTTTATGTGTATTTAGACATATATATTACCATTTTACTTTTATATATATATTTTTTTTCAGTTTGCTTGTGTATAAAAATTGATAAATGGCTTCCTTATATTAAATAAGTTGTATAAATATTTATAAAAATCCTTGTGTATATAAAACAGTGAATAGGTTGCCAGACAGTAAGTTGCCAAATTTCCTTTTCTCTCCAAGGCCCTTTTCGGTATCTCGCCAAGCCCCTGGAAAAGTACTTTTTTTAAATTTAATATTCATTTATCTGTAGTTTTTCGACATATTTGGACCACTAGCTTGAAAGGCCGATGTAGGATCATTTCGCCTTTATTATTTTTTTTCGAATTTGATCGATTTCAGTCCTTTTTTAACACTGAAAATAAAGGCTTTTTTTTTTTTTTTTTTTTTTTTTTTTGTAGCATAGCAAAAAATTTTCAGTTACAAAAAATTAGAAAATATTATTGATGTTTTTTCTAATAAAACAAATTAAAACACAACTTTTATAAACGAATTCTTTAAACAAAAACTGGGAGTTAATTTATTCACCAAAAATTCACATACACTAGAATTGGGTATCAACATAAATGAAATCATAGTATTTGAAAAATAAAAACAACTTCTATTAGTATATAAATTGAGATATTTTAATGTAGTAAAATTTAATTAAATAAAATATTTTTTTCTTCTGAAAACGTAAATTTAAAGATTTTACGCTACCATTAATTAAGAAAAATCATGCGATATGTCAAACGTGCTTGTCCGCACTAGAGTTTTCAGAGCTGGTTGGCCATTAAAATAAAAGGACAAGTACACTAATTTTCCATTTACTCCACTTAGTTTGATTTATTTAACGACTCAGTAAGTTAACTTTAAAGTTACATAGAATTTAAAAATCTTTTGTTGCCTTCGTTACTTGGTTACGCGACTAGATTCATTTATTTCAATTGCTCTTTTTGAGTACCTCTCTAAAATTTTCAATACGGTACTTGACGTAATCAGTATATCATTAAGACTCAACGAGTTTCAAATAATAAACAGATTTTCTAATGTTTAAACTGATATTTCTTGTCAAATGTATAATTTTGAATTCAGATGAAACGAAGTGAATTCAGAATGTGTTACATGGCAACTTGAAAGCAGTGCAATGCACTGCAGTGAAATTTATACTTTTAAAAAAATGTATATATTCACGTTGTGTTACGCTACATTCTGTGCAAGTGGTAAATGGAATCAATAAATTGATAACATAATTAGAATAATAGTAAAGTTTATTCATTTATTAATAATATATTAAAAATATTTGAATGGACTTCTGTTCAAGTAAAAGGCTTTTCATTTTAATGCAAGCTCAGTATTTTATATTTATACTTAAGTATCAAACTCTCAAATTAATTTCATGTAATAAAGTTTCTGTTTTTCGTAAATAAAATATATAATTTAAAATGAATTATAGACATATGTATAAATATATACATATTATACATGAAATACCTTTGAAATAAAAAAATAGCTAACAAGTTCGTATAACAAAAATAGCAGAATCTTTAATTTAAAGCTATCATGTAATAATATTTTACATTAATTGTTATAGTTAAATGTACATTTATAGCAAACATTATATATTATATATTTCAAATTTATGCATAAGTTTATGTAATTTGAAAAAATATATGTATATTATATATATTTATTTTTATTTTTAAATTTTCAGTCAATAAAAGAAGAAGAAAATAATCCCATGTCGTGTGTGTTTGTTAATTTTCTATCAGAAAGTATGTAAGATTATGTTAGTGCACTTTCTAAAAAATTACTAATCTCTTAAAAAACGGCATTATAGTTAAAAAATCCTTTTTATAATTTCAAAGAAATACGAGGGAAATTCTAAATATCAGTACGACACATAACATAACCAGTGTATTTAAAAACTGCAACGAACTTCAAACATTAACAGATTTTGTAATGTTTTAAACTGGTACTTATTGTCAGGTGTAGAATTTTGTATTCAGATGATATTAGAGGTGAATTTTGGAGCGTTACAAGACAGCTTGAAAGTACTGCAATGCAACACAATTAACGTTTACATATTATGTTTTCAATAAATTTTAATTTACGATATATTATTCTTTATGGGTATAACTGTTAAAATAATGCAATAATACCAATTTCATTCTTCAAATTTATTTAATTTAACTATACGAGGTGGAACCGGTGAAAATTCGATGAAAGAAAATGTTTATTGAATTTATAATAAACCTGCAAAAATAATTACAATAAAAATGCAATCTTATATTAGCTAGTCGAACTCTAAAAATAAATATTATTTATATTTAAAGTTAGCAAAATACTATTTCCATTAACTTCAACTTATCATATTATCGAACATCACGGTAATATATTATCGAACATCACTGTGATATATTATTACGTACATCACGGTGATATATTATTACGTACATCACGGTAACATGTAATCAAGATAGTAATTATGATGAAGTTATCAACAAAAGCTCTAATCTTTGGTATTACGGACTGAAACATTAACAAAAATTATGTAATTTTGACACAATTATACATTTTCTTTTCAATGATATCTCAACATATTAAACATACATAACTCAGTATAATATTTATTATAATGTAAAAATATGTGCGTGAGTACCGCTTATGTCATTTTGACGGTGGCAACGAATTGACCAAGAATCTTCAGATTTACTGAATTTTTTTTTTTAACTTCTAGACATCGCAAAATTTAAATTTTTACACTCTAGAATAGGTAAAAATATGTATTTTGAAATGCATGTTGTTTAAAAACTGTATTTGAATTAATTTTTTTAAATAATTTTCAAGCATGATTTTCATTTTTTAATGTCCATCGCGGGCAACCCGTTACGAAAGATTAACTCCTTTTTTCTTTCTTGTTTTAATGTCAAAATTTTTATTTTTCTACACTTAATTGAAAAAATAGTCATACATGAAATTTTAGGTTTAAATGCAGTAGTTCACAAAAGTGAGCGGAAAGTTCAAAAATCCAGAATTATCAAATATTAAAAAGTATTAAAGTAATTAAAAAATATTCCTGCTTTTGCAATACATTACTCACATCTTCATCATTTTATATAAAATAATTTCAAAAATATTATTGAACACTTGTGACACGTTAAACAAAACCACTTGTTTTAAAACAATTTTTTTATATATTATTTGGTATTGAAAGTAAGTGCCAACAACTTTGACAATCGTCATCTTATTCTATTCTAATAATTTTTGTTAGAAATGAAATATTTTATATTTTGGTGTTATGGATGGTTCTGTAAAAGAATGGTTTATTTAGTTGGATTTTCCGAAATATAATTTTTGATCTGCATATACAGGGTGTTTCTAAATGAATATCGGGGTTTTAACGCTTTGTAGTATCTATTATAAAAAACTTAAAATTATAATTAATACATAAAATGAAAGAGCAACTCAAACAGTTTTACCTACAAGCTTACAAGTGTTCAATGGGAACACCTTTCGTCACACAGCACACACCACACATAAATTCGATAGCTCAGTTCTTCCCAAACGTTAATTAGTGTTTGTGGGGTAATTGTTGCAAAAGCTGCCTCAGTCCTGTTTCTTAGGTTGGGTAAGTCAGCTGGTAGTGGAGACACATACACTCGATCCTTTATGAACCCCAACAGGTAGAAATCACATGGCGTCAGATCGGGTGAGCGTAAAGTGGCGTTTGGGAAGAACTGAACTATCGACTTTATGTGTGCTGTGTGCTGTGTGACGAAAGGTGTTCCCATTGAACACTTGTAAGCTTGTAGGTAAAGCTGTTTGAGTTGCTCTTTCATTTTATGTATTAATTATAATTTTAAGTTTTTTATAATAAATACTACAAAGCGTTAAAACCCCGATATTAATTTAGAAACACCCTGTATGTTGAAGGAAATCTGTGAGAAAAGTTGATGAAATGTTGAGTTTAAACAGTTTGACAATCTTTGACATAGTTCTCAAGTAGCACAAAATGGTTGAGCCTTTATATTTAATGTTACATAGTAACTGTAGTCGTACTTTTATATTTAATGTTACATAGTAACTGTAGTAGTACCTTTATATTTAATGTTACATAGTAACTGTAGTCGTGTTATACGCCCGATGATGTGATTATACGCAAAAGGATCACTTTAACACTTTGTAGATTCATCGGGAGTTGCGATGACAGCCTTGAAGCGTTTCGGCATGGAAGAATTCAACTTATGGATGTAATCGTGCCCCATTTCACGGTACCATACTCTAATAATGCTTTCCTTTAGTTTAATATTGTTAGCCTGCTTCTTTTAAAATAATTTTAGCACCCATTACAAGCCAACAATTTTAAATGGCATTAAGATCAGAACTATTCTCAGGCCAGTCCATATAATTAGTACCACATTTTTTGAAATAGGTCTGCACCTAACATGTGGAAAATAGGGGTGGCGGGGAATTACTTTATTGGCGTACGTTATGTTGTGCCGAGAATAACTTGCAAATGACACAACAAAATAATGTATAAATAAATTATATTCTACTTACCAATTTTGCAGTATAATAGGGTGCTAAGTTTTTTTGAGGAATGCATTTTTATCAAAATTTAAAATTATCCTGAATAACTGGCTTTTAACACTCCTTCAAGATGTCGGTGAAAACTGATGCTCAGAAAATTTTACAGTCAGTGAAATGAAAAACTGAAGCATATGCTTCAAATTTTCGTCTCCTAACATACCACTTACAGTCTGACACATGGAAATTGAGTTTAGATTCGTCCGAAACAATTACTGAGCTCTTGTGCATGAAATATGTTTTTTTCGCATAAGTAAGTCGTTTCTGATATATATATTTTTAAGTAATGGCTTTTTGGGAGGGGCGATAACCTTGCAGACCACATTACGTAAGCCCTCTTTGGATAATTCGTACACTTTTAATAACACCACAGGCGTTTTAAAATTCAAATTTTATATCAACCGAACTTGAATGACGACTACGGAGACACATTCAAATATCGCTTTTATGACGTATATGAAGTTAGTAGAAGTAGCCAGTCCATTGTAGTTATCCACTTTCGGCCTGATCAGGCTGTTCACTTGACATCACTATTTTCACGCTACAATTTAACCACTCTAGCAATTGTAGACTGATGACATCCTATTTCTTTTGCGACCACACTTGTCGAAAACACTTCTTTACTAACAGCAAATCCCTAAAGACACTTTTTTTCCAGGCTGTCAATCGAAAGTATGTAACCATGCTTTCACAGCACAAAAAATTACGACAGTTGTTCACTCTCTCATTTTGATGCTCTATTTATGAAAACTGGTTGATGTATTACTTCGTAACTGCTCATATGATGCAATAGTGACGTGCAATGATGCCATATGTTGTTTGAAGCAACTAAATATATTTTAGTCAAACCAAATAGTACGTTAACATTTAAAAAGTGAAGATTTTAAGATAATGCATTTTCTTTTGTCCGCCTCTGTATATGCGCTTCAGATGTAAATGGGTTAAACGCCGTTCAGTGAATCATGTTTAGACTGTGGGACATGTGGTACAGTGATAATACAGACCATTAAAATTGAAGCCTGTATTAAAGCGCATTATTACCAGGAATTCTTTTTAAAAACCAAAATTAAACTTTTATCATAGCTTACTAATTTCAGTGTAATAAATATTTATACAGAAAATAACGGAAGATTGATTTAATCTGTAGGATAATATCATGATGATAAATTTAGTACCACAACGTCTCCAGGTGTATATTTCACTACAGAAAGTAAATTGTGCCTTTAACTGGCTTTATCTGAATTATTATTTTTCTAAATGGAACAAATATATTAGGTCAACTTTTGAGTACAGTTTTAACTTATATAAAACATTTAAATGCATTTATTGGGATGAAGTTTGCAAAAGAAACCGTTCAGTATTCTTAAATTATCTATAATTTTCTTTTGTTTCAGTCCTTCTTAAAACCCGTGGTTCTTCCGTCATTATTCCAATAATGTTTGGATGTTAAATTCATCCCACACTTTTATGTTTTCTCAAAAATTTGGAGATAGGTTAGTCTTAAAAAAAAACACTTCTCATAATGTTGTACTTTAATCCAAGTGTCAATTTCACTGGTCAGCCTGATCGTACAAGATTTTGAACTATATGATGTATTGAATGGCGTTAAATTGTGTCAAACCTTTTGCATTTAACATTTCAGGAACATTTTTGCTATATTTCCTTTTTATCTAAAATCAAATCAAGAACTATATTAAAAAATCCAACGGAATTTCTTTTCCCACAACCATGCATAACATCCAAATATAAAATATTTCATATTCCAACTAAATTTACTTTCATACAATAAGAAGACAATTGTCAAATGTGTTTCATTTTATTTTTCACACTTTCAAACATAGATCAAAAGTGTTTATGACTTGGTTTCATTTGTCTGTCTGTCTTACTGTCTGCTCTCTAACTCTTGTAAATATATTTCAACTTCTATGTCATTGATATATGTTGTTGAACTTTATTATGGCATTTTCCCTATTGAAAACAAAATATGTAGCATTTATAGTTCGTTTACAAGAACACTCAATATAATTCTATTACATTATGGTTCATGGGGAAAAGTCGTTTACAGTGTATTTAATGATGTTACACTATTTCAAGCACAGTGAAATTCATGTGAATTTATGAGGTCCAGTAAAACGTTTTTTGTACAATATAGAGTGTAAATCAGTTACCACTCATTTACAAAGTCCCACAAAAGAATTGACATGTTCTACATGGAAAAATCGTTTGTAGCGTATTTTAATTATGTTAAATTATTTACAACATAATGAAATTTACATACATTACTGAGGTGCATTACAAGATGCTTACTGTAGAATATAGACTGTGTGTCATTTATCGTTCTCTTACAGGGACACACAAAAAAATTCCATTACCATTCTTTCTATGAGCCATAAATGATAGACGTGCGTTTTCAATTTTAATTTGCGTTTTTAAGTTTAAAATATTTGAATACTACATGCTGTGTATAAATTCTATAGATTATTTACTACACCAAAGAATTCGAAAACATTACAGTATATGGGCGTGAATTGCTTAAGGGTGTTTTTTAATTGTGTAAAAAATATACATGTTTTACTTTGAAAAATAACAAAATGTACTTCTTTTTTTATTTACAAATAAATTTATGTAAATCCATACAACAGAAGAATAATTTTGAAAAAAAAAGTATCATTTACAAAAATTCATACTAAATACAGAAACCTACTACAAACAAATCATCTGCAATAGACAATGGATAAAAGAACATTAAAAATGAGCCTAGCATAGGAAGTATTAAATGTTAAAAAGTATATAAATTATGCTTAAAAAGTCATTACATTTTGGTCAGTACAACAGTATTTTAATGTCTTATAGAACCATAAATCATTTTCATAAGATAAAAAAAATTTACTGCCTAAAAAATCTAATAATATTAGTTCAACATTGATGTTTTATGATCATGGGGGGAATGACAAGGGGATAAATAAAATAAAATATCTACTAAAAGTTGATGTTTTAGTGAGCATTGTTACAAGCACATCAATCAGAATCCATCTTGCCACGGAAACCTGTTCAGTTTATCTTCATTTATGTTTTTCGAAGTCATAATGTTGAAGATAGGTCAAAACTTTGATCAATTTTTGTTTCAGAACCATTAGATATGTCAATTTTTATTTGTGAATATAGTGTTTCAGAAAACGAATAAGTTTCTGTCGAAGATTAGAATTTTACGAAAGAAGAAATATTTATGAATATTGAATTTGCAAAGAAAATCTTCCTTGTGTACCTTAAAAAATAAATATTTTTATTAATAATGAATCGTAACTAACAATTTCGTGTGTCATAGATGTCAACCGTGAGATGTTAATCTTAATTCAATCCACATTTAAAGAAAGACAAATTTGATGTCGAAGTATTTTATAATTTGAATCAAACGCCAGAATATCCCCTCTGTTGATTACATTACCATTCGTACATTCGGAAATGTTTTTCATAACATCTAGCAAACTTACCAGAATTTTGCAGATTAATAGAAAGATGTGACTTTTAAAGACCAATCCCATTGTTCACACTGCGTTTACCCCCAGTAAATGGAGACAGACTAATAAAATTAAGAAAAAATGAAACATAAAATTAAATAACTTAGAATAAATAACAAGTTTAAAATTTTAATGATATTTTTAAATCAAAATATTTTTGGTAATATATTCCGCTATGCAAAAATTTGTTATAGGATTATCTCTAAATAAATACATGTCTTATAAACATCTTGTGGGTACTTTGAAATATTTTCTTTTTTGATATCTTATAATTTCAAAAATGTTTGCTGTAAAATGAACATAAAAAGGTAAACTTATCTAGCGTTATTTTTTAAGTATTATTTAACCCATGATACTGATGAGTCTTCACTTACTTCTATGTATCACCATTATTAAAATGATATAAAATTTGGTTCTTAAATAATGTTACGTGAACATTAAAACACATACCATTTTTTATTTTTTAATATATTTGAAGATTAGAATTTTGTTAAGAACTAGGGTGCTCTGTCCCCTACGAGCTACGCTTGTCAACCCCGTTCTGACACCACAATCTCTAAAAATACGCTAATTTCATCTGCTCTAACACGATTACGGAAATTGAATTATAATTAAAGGACCAGTGGCTATTTCCTGTAATCAGGTTTCCATGCATTTCCATTTGATTGCGAAATTTTGAGGCTGCTGTCGAAAAAGCTACTAACTGTTTTCATGGTTGATTAAATAAGATCAATTAAACATTTGAAAATCAACTTGTATAAAATGGCTAAGTAAACAATGACAATTTGCAGCAATAGGTAAAATATTTTGTCTAAATAAATGAATATCTCGTGCAAATATATTTTTAAATTGAAACTATTTGGAAATATTATTTGAGCCTTTTAAATATGGCGTATTTTTCCTAATTACTGCTATAATACGTAATATATACGTAATAATTTAAACATTATTTTCAAGTTTTATTTATCTTTTTAATATTAACTTGCAAGTACATTTTTATGACATAATTTTCAACATTTATTGCTTTTAACACGCAATAATTTAATTATTATTTTAAAGTTTTATTTCTGTTTTTGATAGTCACGGGTAAATATACATAATTTAATTGAAAGGGAATGTGCGCTATGTTAGAAAATGGCAACAATTTAAACAAGAACGAAAAATCATGCGTCAAGCATAGATTATGTAACACTTTCCAACGCTTCCAAAATAATTTTACAAATCATACCGTTTAATAAGCTAAAAGATAACATCTAAGTAATCCGAATACTTTTATTCAGCCCTGTATAGGATCTATAGATTTGTATATATACTACATAGGATGTTAAATTTTAGTTCAGTTAGGAAACGCGTAGCACAGTTTCAAATTCTCCGTCTGGAGTTAAATAATACGGAAATGTGTTCCCGAACTTTTGTGCTTCCCTGTATAGGATCTACAGAATTTATACACACCACGTAATAGACAAAAAGCGATTAAAAATTAAAATCGCATTCAGTAACTTAAAACGCACTTCCAGGAATTATTGTTAGCATACAATAGAGAATTCTTTTGTGTGTCCCTGTAAATGAACGATGACTGCTATACACACAATATTCTGTAATAAGTCTCTTGTAATGAACCTTATATAAATTTCAATGCGTTTAAAATAGTGAAACATTATTTAAATAAACCGCAGACGATTTTTCTCCATAGACGTAATGTAACGGAATTCTTTTGACTGTCCCTGTAAAGTAAGTATAAGTGCTATGCACACCCTATTCCATATTAAGCTTCTTCTAATGCACCTTAGTGATATATATATAAATTTCAATGCGTTTAAAATAGTGAAACATTATTTAAATAACCCGTCAATGATTTTTCCCCATAGACCGCAATGTAACGGAATTCTTTTGAGTGTCCCTGTAAAAAAACTATCAGTGCTACACACTTCCGTTGAAATAGGGAACATGCTATAGATAACGATTATAACATATAAAAATTGCAGAGCAATCCGAGCATATTTACGGGAGTTAGAGCACGGACAGACGGCAGACGGCAGACGGCAGACGGCCAGACGGCCAGACGGCAGACGGCCATACGGCCAGACAAACCGAAGTCATAAACACTTTTCAACTAGGTTGGAAAGTGTTAAAAATGACCCTTTCGAAATATGAAATAAATCTCCATCGAAATAATGAAAATTTGAATAAAAAATTTTAAAATAATCCTCAAAAAATTAGTTAAATTAAAAATGTAATTGCACACTGCACATCGCAAACTTGTCAATTATATACCTTCAAATTATGGTTAAATTACTACGTATAGTTTTTGTTCCTATAAAACTTTTTGAACAGAACTATTTTGATGGACTTCAATATTAAATAGCTGTTAAAATAATTCTTTGATTTAAAAACTGTATAATTCAGCATATGTATCGAACTTTTCTCTATAAAACTACCAATTTTTATATTTTTGTATGCAATAGTTTTCTTAATATTAACCTAGAAAGACTTGGGGTAAAGAAATTGATTGACAGCGTTGGTTACTTTTTTTTTTAGAATAGAAAAATATATATTTAAAAAGTACTTAGAAGTAAATTTTACACGCGTTCCGTAATTTTAAAAAAATGCTTTGTTACTTATAAAAATCATGTACCTTACACACCAACAGCGACGTGCTATTTGTAACACGATTTACATTTACAGAATTAAAATATTTAATTTTGAAGTATTTTAAATTTTGAATCAAACAACATAATATCCACTGTTATTTATTTCTCTTCACCTATAGTACATGCCATATATTTGCAGATTCTTGGAAACACATGACTTTTTTTTTTCTTATCAGTCTCAACTCTGACTGAATGCTAATTAGAAATGGATACAGACTAATAAAATTTAGAAATAATGAAATTTAAAATTAAATGCTTATAAAAATAGTTTTAAAATAAAATAATACTGACTGCATATTTTGGTGCACAAAAACTTTTTATCTTCTGAAATCTACTAGTTATAAGAAAATTATGATTATTCTGAAATATATTAATTAATGTTTTTTTCATATTTGTAACGATTTTGACAGTAATTACGAAAGGAAAAATCTTCTTATCTAATATCTTTTAAAATATTTATTAATTTTCATATTAACGGGCTTTATGCATTACCATTAAGGGTTGACATATAATTTCATTTCGAAGTAATATTTGGTAAACTCTGAAGCAAATGACATTTATTTCATCTTTTATTTAATATATCAATAATATTAAGACCATTATATTCATAGCCTTTAACGTTTTCCATATCATAAAAATCTCCTATATTACAAAATTGCTACATTCCTAACTACCATAACATTATCCTTTGCGATTGTTCAATCTAAAATAAGATTAGAAATGAGAAGCGATAGCTTATAATAGCAAATACTTTTCAAAGTACCAATTTGTATCTATTTCAGCATCGGATATTCTATCCTCATCGTCTTTACGAAACCCCATCTGATGCTTTTCCCATATCCAGTTGAAAACTCATCATTTACCGAGATAACCTCCCACTTTCACAAAGTATATGAATTCGACTCATCAAGCTAAAGAAATTAAGGCAATAATTTGTTTTAATAAGGCCAAAGACGCCACGCTCGACCGTGTATTAATCAAACCAAGTATCCTATTTTGTATCTAATTTAATCACATAAATTGAGTTATTGGTCAGTCCCCTGGAGCCGGTTGCTATGGTTACTAGGCCATAAACAGTCCTGTAACATTTAACAGTCTCTTTTAAGCAGTCTCTAGAGCACGTCTTGGAGGTTGGGTTAAACAGGAAATTAAATGATTTGCTTTTTGTATCCCCAGGGTATCTACATAGGTCACAGCCGCTGAAGCAAATAAGAAGAATGCCATGATATTAAATTTCTTGCTTGTCAGAGGAAAGTGACTTTTTTATGAAAATTAATATTTCAGAAATAAGCTATTTAGGTAGAGTGTATGTTCCCGGTAAACGGTTTGCAATTATTTTTGTATTCTATTTTTTTTTTTAAAGGAGCGAGACACTAATGGATCTTTAAATTAGTTTATTTTTAATAAATTTAATGAGATTGTACAAATGTAATTTTCCCCTTCTACATGAATTTATGAATGTAAAAATAAATAAAAAGATGTCTATACTTTTTCTTAAAAACATTATTATAACATTATGAATGAATCATGATTGATTATTAGTAATAGGAGTTTAACAGAGAAGAGAATTTCTGCTATTTTGGAGATTCATTTTATAGTCAACAAAACATGAAAATACAAATACGAAATGCTACGATATAGAGTTATAAATAGATCTTTTGAAGGAGGTTATGCAACAGATGTTTTATCTGTAAAATTTCAGAGATAATTAACAAATAATTTGAATAAAACTGAAAAGTCACAATAAAAAAAAAGCAAACTGTGACGTACGTTTCAGATTCAAAATTACACCTGATCTTCATCAGATATAAAAACGCTTATTGGTAGGGTGCACGTCAATGACTAATAGAACATGTTTCACAGGAAACATAAGACCTTTTTTTCTTATTTGGTTTAGTTATAAAGTCCTATTTTCTTCACTACGGACTTTTCCGTTGTTGTCAGAAATATGTTGTCCATCTTTGGACGGCTGCCAAAAATCAGTTGCTATTTCTATTTCGTGCTTAAAGAATTATTTTTTTTTATTTAGTGCCTTTTTCATCGCTGTCGTTGCACTCACATTCTCGTACAAATGACAGACCCACCCTCCCTCTCTTTAAATCATAAAAACACACATTTTAGTTGAATGTTATTTCCAATTTTATAAAGTTTTTTTTTCGAAAATAAAAATAAAAAAATAATAATAAATTAAATTTGATTGTATTTTTTTAATACTCGATTCGGTACATAATTAGTTCCAACATCTAAATATCACAAAAAGTTAAAAAAAAAAAAAAAGATTGCGCCAAATTGCATGTGCTCAAATACACAATTTGGTAAAGGATCTGATTACATAAGATTAGCTACAAGATTAGATTAATCATAACACACCCCACTTTGGAGCTAATCTGAAATCTGTCAGCTGTAAGACAAATTTTCATTTTATGCTGAACAAATTTCATATCAAGTAAAACTGAATTGGTTAAAATATATGTTGCAGCAGAATATGTTCGGAACTATATTTTCATTTATTATAATGCAGCCACATAAAGAGAAAATTTTTAGATTATCCGCGAAAGGTGTGAATAAGTTTTAGTCTTAGCAATATATGTTATTTCACTCATCTTAGCGACTACGTTAATTAACGCTTACACCGTTGAGTTTTCGGCTTTCGGCTCTGCGCCCAGCGTTGGTGTTTTTTGGAAGCGCGTTTTGAACAAACGTTCTAAAACGTGAATTCAATACAGTTAACACATTGACGGACAGTAGGAACAAGTGAAGTTCGAGAATTGACACTATATGTTTTTGTAATTTTTAGAATATTAGAAGTATAGTTTTACTCTTTCTGCTTAAATAAACTTAATTTTGATTAATTTAGCACATTTAATTAGGTTGCACACTCCCTTCACAACCACGTCAAGATGGCTAGTGGTCAGGGAAAATTACAGTAAAAAAAAGTGATAAACACCAATATATTCTTATAGAAAAATTTATGTTGATTATTCGATCAAATAATCAATTTGAATTTTTCTATAAGAATATACTGGTAATTATCATTTTTTTTTACTGTATTTTTCCCTGACCACTAGCCACCCTGCACGTGCATACTGAAGCTGCAACTCGTATAACAGGTGGAAAACGAACTTCAACCTAAAAAATTGTTTCCAAAATATGACACTGGGCTTCTACTTCTACGCCGGTAAATGCATATTTGTGCTGCTATAGCCGTAGTGTCTAAAAACGACCGTTTCGTTTTGGGCGGCTATAGCCGTCATGCCACATTGTGAACTTCGCTTTGACGGCTATAGCCGTAACTGTCCGTCAACGTGTTAAGTTAAAAGAAAAGGTCTAGATCTAATTAGGGATCCCCTATAAGCACGAAAGTTAAGTGCATCCCAAGTCAAAATATTCACCCATATATCTTTTCAAAACTTAAAAAAAGATTTTTTGCTGAGTGGTTGTATCCACAATAACCGCCTTATGACCGGCTTTAACGTTAACGAAATGATTTCTTTGCCCATCTCTTTGTGAGTTTTCCTATTTATCACCCAATTTTCTTTATTTTTAACAACTTGTATTAAATATGTCAGTACTAATGATGCAGAGAAAATTATTTTAATACTACTTGCAAATAACCGCTACCGTATGGAAGTTCCGATAGAACTAATGTGCACTAAGATCCTCGCGTCTTTGTGGCAAGCAAATTTTATATGGTAGCACCTCAAGTAAGGCAAAAAAAAGTTAAAGATATTATAAATCATTTGCCCTTTCAGAATTCAATATAAAATTTGATTAAAAATAAATAGTTTAACATTTTAATAAAATTTACTAAAGTTACGAGAAATTCACTTAGAATATGTGAATCATGAACAAATGTGGAGAACACATCCATTTCTACTGTCATTCCTTACCATTCGGTCACTTCTACCGTTTCTGGAAAGCCCAAGTAAATAAACTGCACTGTAAAAAATGACAAATGTTTCTTAACATTAATATAATATATAACCACGAAAAAAGATATACAATAACTACATCCTAGTGTCTCATGATTTCTATAATCATTCTATATGATTAGAAACCTCAGAAACCAATATATTTTTGAGATTGTAAGAAACATTTAAAAAAAAAAAGAAAACTTCCTTTTCCTGCCATTGATTTTCAGAAATGTATATGAATACTTTTATAGCATATTAATCAGTTTTCTCAAACCGGAATATCTTTTTTTTTTTGGATACTAGTAATTCCCAATTAAACATTTTCAGCGGCGTAATTGAATTTATACATCCAAGAGTAAAAAATAATATTAATTTTAATGTTAATGTTAATGCTGCTAATTTTATCATGTTTATCGGCAAAACTTGTTTGTTGAACTTGAAAATGTTTATTGGAGAACCGATAGCCTGCAAAAAAATATATATTCCCGGTTGAGAAAACTGATTCATACACTTTAAAAACTATTCAGAAACGTTCCCTAAAATCAGTGGCGACACAAGAAACTTTGTTTTTACAAATGCTTCTTTATATTTCGAAAATATATTAGTTTCTGAGGTATCTAAAGATAAAGAACACTTTTCGGAATCGGGAGTAATACGATTACTTGTCTTTCTTCACTTACATATCTTCGATATCCGATAATGCTAAACAATTTACTTCTGAAGAATATGAGACATTCTTAAAGAAATATGGTGTAAAACATAGGTATAGTGCTCCCTACCATCCAGCTACAAATGGTCAGGCTGAGAGATATGTGCACATTTTCAAACGTGGATTAAAAGCTTTGTCTTCATAATCTAGTACTTAACAAATAAAATTAAATAACTCTCTTACAATATACAAAGATGTCTCGGGGGAGAGCCCTGTATCTCTAATTCTAAAGCGGCATATAAGAACAAAAATAGGTTTGATACTTTCAAACGTTACAAATTTTGTTCGTGATAAGCAAAATGCGAGAAAGTCCAATACTAAAGTAAAATACTTTTAAAATGTATCAGAAAGTAGCTGTTAGAAATTATACTCCGGAAGTCAAGTGGAAAATTAGTCACAGTATTGCAAGAAAGATCAAACTACATTATAGAATTCAAGTTGATTCATATATTTGGAAAAGACATGTGGATCAGATAACGAACGTAGGTTCAAAGGTACATTTAGCCAATGATAAAAATTCTGAAGAAAGTTACACAAGTGTTAATACAGTTGTTCATCAAGGTAATTCTCAACTATTGCATCCTTGTGTCACAGATCTTCGATCACCTGATTCTTGTGTCCCAAATGCTCCAAATCCTAAGCCAGATGACATTGTCCACCCAACTAGTCCAAGTCCTATACTAGCTGACTCTTGTGTCCGAAATACTCGAAGTCCTAAACCAGCTGATTCTGATATGATACCTCCAGTTCTAATACCTATGGTTCCAAGTAGTATATTTGATGATGATGCAGATTCTATAAAAAAAATACTTATTTTTCTTCCTCCCCACAGGTGCCTAGACGTTCAACAAGATTTCGAAGATCTCTATACCGACTGAAATATTAAGTGGGATAGAATTGTAATGTTTGTACTTCAGATAATATATTCTAGATTGCAGCACTCAATTTGTCATTACGCTCTGTCATTACGGTATCGCTATCTATTTCAGTATTTTTATATTATCCTGCAAGAAACCACTGAATGTTGGGTAGTTATGTAATGTATGTACCGTGATGTTATGTATTGTTGTTTGTATATTAAACCTTTATTTACTATGCCTCACTCGTGCGTCTCAATTAAGTATTTAGTTACCATTAATAATCAAGATCTATTGCATACCAATTGTAAAAGTTTGCAAATGATCACAGGACATATTCTTCCATATATAGATAATAATGCTGTTCATGTCGTAATACTGGTAGTATCCTATTAACAAAAAATGCTTTTGGTGATACCCCATCAATTTTCAATTAGACTAATAAATGAAGAGTTTAGAATGCACTGAATGAGTTCATGATAGTCAAGAAATTTTAGTGCCTGGTACTTTTGGGGAACCTATTTCGAATAACCGTAACTTTCACCACTTCTCTATTAGGAGAACAAAGGATTTTTGTCATTTCCAACATTTGCAGTAACTTTAAGGCTGTATTTCAGGTAATAAACTAATAATTACGCGAGATCGAGTTCAATCATTTGCCCGCAAAATTTCCTTTGTCGTGACACTGTCATAATGTTCAATGATTTCATCTAATTGAAATATTTTCAACACTCGATAACTGGTTGTAAGGATGTCTTTATACTAACTCTGTTTCCATCCCGAATACCACATTTTCTAAGAACTTTGAGTGTATTCTGGTTTTTTATTCCCATAATACTTAGACTATAATCATATCGTTAGATAAAAGGATGTTTTTACGTAATTAAAATTAATATATGCTCTCTTTAACTTTGTTTATTATTTTCAATATTTAAAAAATGATACTTTTTGATTTATCTTTTTTTAACACTTCCCAGCACAGTTGAAAAGCGTTTATGAATTCAGTTTGCCTATCTCTCTGACGGTCTATCCGTGATCTAACTCGCGGAAATACAATCGGATTGCTATGTAATTTTTATTTGTTAATGGGGTTCAATACAGAAAGTTCGCTATTGGGAATGAAGTGTGTAGCTTTTCATTTACAGGGACACACACAAGAAATCCGTTACATTATGACGTTCTATGGAAAAATTGTTCTGAGGAAAATTCTTTGCAGTTCATTTTATTTTAAATGCTTATTTAAATTACTTATTTAGATATTTCATTTCATTGAAAAAAAAAGTGGTTAAGTGTGTTCGATGATCGCACAAAGGGTTTCGTTTAATATTTCTTTCAAAACATTTTATCTTTTCTTTGATAAATCCAAATACCAAATACATTTCTTAAAAAAAAAAAAAAATCATGTTTTTTATAAAGTAAATATTTACCAGTCTATTTTTCTCGTTTTTTTTTTCGAATATCTTAACCGGCCTGATAACGGGCAAAATCGGCATGTGGACTAAATGCGATATTAAAAAAAAAATCAATTTCAAAATTAAATATGTTGCATAGAGAGCTTCAAAACGTTAGAATATGCCAATATTTCCCTAATCGGGTTTTTAGCATGATTCAGTACGTTCCTCAAACTTATGTGACGTTATAATTACTTGCTGACATCATATCTACTTGCTTTCCCTATTACTGATATTGATACTCTCTTTATATTATTCTCAAACATTTGAAAAAGTCCATTAAAGATCCAATAGGACGTCAGATCAATTTTTCTTTTAATTATCTAATGACGTCATATTAACCTGCTTTCTGTACTTACACATACTCATACTCCTTGTATTATTGAGAAATGGTTGAAATTGTCCGTTTTTTCGCCAATGACGTCATATTAATATTTTTTACAATAGGTGAAACTTTTTATTTCATTTTCATTTTTTACGTGGAAATCTTTCAATAGAAAATTAATTATTGTACAAAGAATTTTATTGTGGATTTTTAATTTTTGGCAACTGCTATAACGAAAAATGTTTAAATTTAATAGGAAAATACTGTTAAATTTTTGTTTTTGTATCTCTCTATATTAAAATAATACGATTTTTTCAAAATTTTATGATTTTCAGCGGGACAGTAGGCATTCAGCTGTAAGTAAACAAAATTTCAAGTCTGTAAGTTATACAGTTTCTGAGAACCGGCTCTGTGACCGTCAGACAGAGAAGCGGGAGGAATATGGTATCGTGAGATGAACGAACCCCTAAAATAAGATGTTTTTTAAATAATATTCTGTTAGTGATAGAAAGTGTTTCATAATCTATGCCGGATGTATGATTTTATGTTCTTTTTTTTTCACAAAAAAGAATTTTTAGCAACTTGTTGTTTCTGTACAGCGTAAAAGATTGAAATAGTAGCATGTATCCTCGTACATTATAAACACCACCTCAATCTTTCACCTACGATCGAATAGAACAATAGAAAATAGCATTTAAGAAGGAGTTGTATTATTCCTAAAATATCGGGTTCCTTTTTATTTTATTTTTCTTATTCCGATATTGCCATTCATTTTACGTCGGTACATACAGGTTTCATTCATAAGAAGCGGAAGCTAAACCCAAATACAAGATCTATCTTCATGTATCTTCTTTTTATTTATTATTCCATAAGGAGACAGGAGATTATTTGGGATTACCCGATAATCCCTACTAGCCAAGAAGTATTCCAATTCGATTTATTGATCAAGACCCGGGTATATATTTGCCATATTACTAAGCGAGTAAATAGGAGAAGTGATTTCAAGAGCAGAATAATACGTCATAGTCCCGCAAGTTTCAAAAGACTTGAAAGATTATTTTAAAAGTTATTTCATATTTCTTACTGTCTGAACAGTTATGAAATTTTTTTGGCCGGAAGCAAGATGAGGGTGGTGTTTGAGATCAAACATGAGAAAGTTTGAAAGCACTTTATAAAAGAATTTTATCTGAACAGTGGCATTTAATAATAATCATATATTTTCGAAGTATTTTCTGGATTGCTTCATTTTATAAAAAAATTGATGAAAATTAGATTTTCCTTTCTATTAAGCGTTAAAAGGGTGAAAGGAAACCTACAGTCGATTACTTTCAGCATAGTAATATATTATAAGAGGATGGTTTCAAAGAAAAATAATGTTCTATCATGAATTTAGAGAAAAAAAACCTCTCTGTAACATAAATTAAATTTTATTTGATCTTCAAATCTTCAAGCAAGTGTTCTTTTTTCTTTAAAAAGATACAATGTAATAATGCAAGGGAATGGATTTTCAATAATTAAATAAATGTTACATATGATTTCACTTTACTAGGACTTCCCTCAAAGGGATTAGTCTGAGTGATATTTCTCAGAACATAGGATTAACAATTATGATATAAAGAAGATGCAATATGTGAAAAAGAGCAAATCAAATGATAGAATTACAAAATATCATATATAAGTTCATATATACTGTTATGTTTTCATATATATATATTTATAACATTTGGCGAATAATCTCATTTTCTTAAGTGGGAATAGCTCAAAACTTTAAAAAACAAACAAACAAACGAACTACAACAACAAAAAAAGTCCGGATTTTTTTTAAAACGCCAAGCTTTTTAAAGTCACGTAATCGGATTTGCAACCAAGAGCGTATTTTAGCAAGCGTAGTTTAACGCAAATTTAATTTCATTGTTGAAACATTTTCTTTGTGACAAATATTTACATTTGAATTTAAAAATTTTCCTTCTTGTTTATTTGTGTAACTATTTATAGAAACTCGTACACTTCAAACCACATTGATAACATGCTTTGCTACAAACCTGATTACGAAACTGTAGCCTAAATTCCTACTAAAGTAATATAAAAAATCTTTCGATGACTTCTGTAAAAATCAAATTGAAAGAAATACATATATTTCAAAGATAATACTTCTTGATTATTTTCTAGGAGGATCTACCCCCTGCGCTTTTACTGCTTGAAACCTCATACTTTTCTTCTGCCTGTCTCTCTCTACAATCTGTTTGTTTCCCTATCCGTTCTTCTACTCATCTCCATACCCGATTGACTGTCTCTCTACACATCTCGCTACATGTCGTATATTTCTCTACTGGTCTCGCTACCCACCTATCTGTTTCTCTAACCGTCTGTCTGACAATTTTTATGTCTAGCCATGTCTCTATACTGTGTTTCTCTCCATACCCATCTGTGTACTGCCTCTCTACTCGTCTGTATAGCCTTCTCACTATCCATGTGTCTTTCCACCGCATCTTTAACCGTCTCTCTAACTGTCTCGCTTCCCGTTTCACTATCCGTCTATCGACACGTCTGTCTGTGTATATACCCTCTCTCTCTACCCGTCTGTCAACTCGTCGCCGTACTCATCTCTGTACTCGTCTCACTATCCACCACGCTACTCGTCTCGCAACCTTTCCCTCTACATGCCTGTATACTGGTCGGCTACTCGTCTCGCTACCCGTCTGTAAACCCTCTTTTGTCTCAGTACCCGTCTGTCTATTCGTTTCGCTACGCGTTAGCTTATCTATGTCGCTATCCGTCTCTCTACCCGTCTGTCTACACGTTTGTTTACACGTCTCTGTACCTGCCTCCGCCTCTTCCCAATATTTAAAAAAATTAGTATACAGAAGCCATTCATCTATTATTAAATGCAAACAGGAGTAATTTATCTAATAAGTGTAATCAGATGCAATTTTTTTAAATACATACATAAACCAGCATAATAATTCATTTTCATTGTAGTTTATGTCATTTGGCAGCAAATCTCGACTTCTTAAAACCGAACTGCGTCAAGCTTTTTAAAAAAGCCCCAAGGTCCGTATAACTGGGAAGGAAAAGTACCCTAAGGGCTATTATATACATGTTATTAAGTTAAGTGAAAGTTTTGTAATCGAGTTCGCAGCCAATTGCTTGTGTCAGAAAGTGTGGCTTAACGTCATTTTAAATTCATTTCTGTAACTTTCTTTTTCTATTTCTTTTTTTAGGGGGGGGGATTCCAAATATTTACACTTAAATTCAAAGTTTTACCCCCATGTTAATATTAGTGTTGTTTGTATTATTATGACCGAGCTTCATTCAAAACAAATGTAAAATACTTCTTCCACAGTTTTTCTTTTCTTTTTTTTTCCTAGGAGAAACTTCCGTAAACGGCCCCAAAGCTAATCGGAGAATTTAATATCATGATTGTTTGTAACTCTTATAAAGTTAAAACAATATTGTTGTTAGCATTACTCTTGTTTGAGACCAATCTTGTCTGTGTATCTGACTGGGGAAAAGTTCCGTATCATGTGCTGGTTGCCGCGATTGGCAAAAAAATTAAAAATGGTGCTAAAAGGCAGTTTTAGCATCTTACCAAATTTTTCTAGAGAGCGGAAAAATATGTTTTTCAAGTATTTACAAATATACATTTATTAAACCATGTTTTGCGTCATCTTAAAAAATTAAGTACGATGCTAAAATAAAAATAAAAATAAAAATATATAATAAAACCGTATGTCATGTGACTGTCCTCAACAGTTCCGGGATGCCGTTTCACTGTTTCATATGCCAGGCAGCCATTTTTATTCAAAATTATTTTTTCTAATAAAACTGCATAAAAGTTACATTTTTAGAAAGATCGTTCAAAATAAATTAATATTTGAGAGATGACTTACGTTCAATTATGTATACATTCTGCAATAACTTCAGTTTCAATTAGGTTCGCTGTTCAAATTCTCTATCCATGAAAGTAAACAACAACAAAAAAAAAGATTCATTCGTTGTGAACGTTTAAAATATTAAACCATGAATTTTTGGACCGCTGCCTGGTGTAAAAAAAAATAATCAGCACCAGTGAGACAGTCAAAGTTTACCATAATTCTGTTCCATACAACTCAACTTCCTTCGGATCTTTTCTTGATGTAAGTTGAACTCCGTGGTTGAACTCATGTAATAATATTTAATGGATCAAATTTCGAAACAAATTGTCAGCTTTTATTTTTCGTGTGTATTAATTAGAAACGATATTTTAATTTTGAAATCAAATGTTTTGATTTATGATAATATTTCTTATTTATCTATTTTCTATTTTAAAGAAAAATGTGAACGTCATGTATTTTAAATTGGAACAGCTGTCACGGACGCACCAGGGTTGGCGGAATTTTTGTTTTGCGCCATTTTGGCGAGAAAATCCCATTTTCAGGTACCTATTAGAGATTACTAAAACAGCATATACTTTTATTTTATTATGAAATAGTTTATTTTATATTAAAAACACACACACAATGATTAATTTATTATAAAGTGGGTTAAGCGGTTTTTGTCAAGAAAGATGAAATACATAACAACAAAAAATATGCGAAATGCCACCACGATCGCAAAAGTTCTTGATTTGTCTATTAGATTTTTCCGGTTTGGCGAAGGATTAAGGAAAAAAATAAATTATGAATAAAAATAATTTGTTACAATGCTTAACATACATTTAAGGGCGACCAAACTGGTCGCCAGTGGCGGCTAGTGCTAAAATAAAATTGTATTGCCATTTTCGATATTTTAATGAAAATACATAACAAGTCTTCGTTGCACTCAGACAATAAAATGGAGAAGTGGTCCGTATAAAAATGCAAAACATAATACGCCAGATAAGTATTTTTTAAATTTTTTGATATTTCCGAAAGCACAGATAAAAGGGTAAAACTCCCGGCGCAGATGTCATATACTCACCACGTTGGCGCGATTTTCCCCCTGCCAATTTGGCAAAAACTGTTTGTTGTGTTTATTTAATTTAATTTTTTATTTTAATTCTATAGATTATTTTTATATGTATATCAATATTTATTGATATCAAACTATTATTTATTTATTTTTATTTCCTTTTTTAAAATAGTAGAAGCTATTTAATTTATTACGTTATTTTTTTTATATTGAAATAAAAAATCACGTGCTATTATTGCCTGCTATTTGTAACTAAAATTCAAAAACAAACTTTTCTCCAAATTGGTGGAAAAAAAATCGCTCCAACATGGTGCGTATATGACATCTGTGCCTTGTTTCATTTCACTTATGTATTGGTACTTTTATGTTAACTTGGCGCAGTTGATAAATCGACAAATATTGTTCTCATAACATCTTCATATTGCATTAATTCCATTTAAGTATAAACCTTTCACTCATTTCATTTGAAATACATACATTAAAAATACATGTCTTCCACTCATTTAATTTAAACTACATGCCTTTCACTAATTCCATTTAAAATATTAAAAAGGAAAAGAAAATAAGAAGAAATAAATGCCACAAATCAAAACCTTTTATTTACACATCAAAGAATTGTTTCCTATTTACACACGCGAAATAAAAAGCTGCCAATTGTGAGATTTGCGCCAAATCTGTAATACAAAGTTATTGCGGATTTTTTTATTTTAAGCAGAAAAAATTCCAGATTAATTTTCCATTTTTTTAAAATGGAAATATGTTTTATTGTACTGATATTGTATTGTATTGTGCGTGCATATTTTTTTGCTCCATGTACTCCATGAACTTTTCAATTCCGATTGTCTACGAAAATCTCCCGCCGGTGAAAATGACGTAAGCACAAAATGTTCGTGACGTATGTACTTTAATTGTGCTTTTTTATCTATTTTTTTAATATAATTTGAAAACGGTTTGACATTTATTCTTGGTAATAAATAGACGTCGTTGTCACCTTTATAGGTACCTGCCGTAAAAATTTGAACGAAATCCGTTAAATATTATTTGAGTTATGCTTGACGAAAGGTTTTAATATCCATCGTAGCTATATATGGGGCAAAGTAATACTGCGCTGTGTATGAGTCTTCGTTGCACTCAGACAATAATGTGGTATAGTGTATTTTAAAATTAATAATAAGTGCAAATTTTTTGCACTAATTAAAAAATAAAATATTCAACCAATAATATTTTATAAATCTTCCTTTTTACGGAATTCTATTTATTTATTTATTTAATCCTCTTTGTATGTTTTTAATACTTACCTGATTTAGCGATGGAGTAGTTTTTGGAACCGTTCCATAATTAAGAATTCCAATGCAATCCGCACTTAACATCCAATAAACAATTTATTCTTCAAACGTTCAAATGTTTGGCTTTTAATATACATTACAATCTATTTTTAAGGCATTTTTTTAAAAAGAGAGTTTTACAATATTTATTTAAGTGCTATTAATTTTAAATATAATAAGAATAATGCTGTACAGGGTCATCGAAAATGGTGTCCGTGATTTCGAATTAAAATAACTAAGGTCTTAATAATGATAAACCATTTATTTTTGCACTGTTAGATTTGGAAAATCTGCGAGTTTCTTTTAAATTAATTTAAAAACTTCAATATGAGGTCCCCCTGTTGCTCGGCAAACATCTAAGCGGTAGTCAATCTCCTTCCAGGTGCTCAATCATGTCAGGCGTTACAGTCGCTATTGCTGCGTAAATTATCTCCCTTAATTGCTGCAGATTCTGAATTTTTTCGGAATAAACAATGTTTTTGAGTTGTTTTGACCATGATTGATGTAAACTGACTGTTGAGTGAAATGGCATTGCGTCACGAAGTGGCGTCGGCGCGTGCGCACAGTCACGTCAAGGTCTACGCAATCACCACTACCAAAACTCCTTCAGATGTTCTACAATTTCACGTTGGTTTCGTACCGATTGATTACATATTTCTCGTGCAATTTATTTTAAAAATCAGGGACAAATTTTTCGATGTCCCTGTATTTGTGGAACGGCTTCTTTTTATTTAAGGTCGAATTTTTGTTCGACTGAAATTTTGACAAGTTTTGAACTGTTTACATGTATACATACTGTAATTCAGGACTACTTTGTACTAATAAAAAAAAAGAGAGTGAACGCTGCTGAACGACTATTTCTAGTAAATATTTCCAAACGGTTTTGATTCTGCTCGAAAAATAGTAACTTCCTGTCAATTCATATACTTACGTTACGCTGATGTATCCACAATTATGGATATCTAATATATAAAAATGAAAATTTGTCTGTCTGTCTGTCTGTACTTCTATACAAATAACAGTTTGGAAACCAGAATTGTGAAATGTTACGTAAAGGTGTATTAAAACACGGCCGAGGCAACTAATGTAATCCGGAATCGAAATAATGTATAGTTAATTTTTAATTAATAAATAACCAAAAATCTAACAGCCTCTTCCGATCAATTTTAAACATTTTTCGTTATAGCAGTTGTCAACAATTAAAAATCCACAATACAATTCTTTCTACAATAATTAATTTTCTATTGAAAGATTTCCACGTCAAAAATAAAAATGAAATGAAAAGTTTCAACAATTGAAATAAAGATTAATATGACATCATATTGGTAACATAATGGAAATTTGAACAAGTTCCAAAAGTGAAAGTAATTCCGTAAAAAAAAAAAAAAAAGAAAAAAAAAAAAAAAAAAGAAAAAAAAAATCCGCAAAGAAATTCGAAAAATTAATCAACAGAGGAAATAGAGATTTATCTCAGCTATCCAATGCAAAAAAGAAAAAAAAATCGTTTAAAAATATTGAAATGCAAACGCGTGAGGGGAGAGGACCCTTAAGTGGTGAAAAGTAACCCACTTTAGAGTGATATATTTTGAAAAACGTTTAAAAAAATTAATAACAATATACACATATATATATTTCTAATAACTTTTTTTTATGGTAATAGAATGTGTATACATCGGCTTACAGTATGGCAAGATCATTTTCAAAAGTCATTTTACAAATTTGTTTTGCCTCACACGAATTTTGTTTAATAAACACCCCAAAACAGTGCAATGTAAGCCTCGGATAACGGTAACATTTAAGCACGAAATGTCTTCTGGTGAATTTCTGTTTTAAAGCTCCAAAACTATTGAAAATCCAATTTTTTTTTATGTTCTTATAAAATAAATTTCTGATATATAATATAATAAAACTTCCAATACAATTTTCTATTATAGGATTTGCTTGAATAAAGCACTATGTAATGAAAGAAAACTATACAAAAAAGGATTACTAGTTGTTCTAATACTTAATGATGGTAGAATTATTTAAGGAAACTCAGTTCCTGAAAATAAGAAAATGGTATATTAAGTATGAAAAGTAACCCGCTTTAGTGGTATACTTTGAAAATCTTTTTAAAAATTTAATAGCGAAAAAAGATATATATTTTTAATCACTTTTTTTATGGTAATAGAATGTTTATACATTGTCTTACAATATACCAACATAATTTCCAAAAGTCATTTTACAAATTTGTTGTCCCTCACACCACTTTTGTTTAATAAACACCCCAAAACAATGCAATAAACAGTGCCCCGGATAACGGTGACATTTAAGCACGAATTGTGTTCTGATGAATTTCTGTTTTAAAGCTTCAAAACTATTGAAAAATCCAATTTTTTTATGTTCTTATAAAATAAATTTCTAACATTACTAGTTTAACTAGTTTAACAAATACTAGTTTAACTAGTAGTCCCACATAACAAAAAGATTGAACATTGACGAAATATTTGCCCATTTTGTTCAAGAACAGTTGGATCACCCTAAAATGCATTACATTTTTTATCAGCTTCTAACACATTTTATTCTATTACAATCATGGAAAATTCATTTTATATGATTTCAGAGAGTCATGCAGAACATAAATGATAAATGTAAGGACGTTATCAATTTAGTGTATAAAAATTCTTAGAAAATATTTTCTAGCACTTCGTATTCACTAAATAGAAAATGTACTTATATTTATGTTCTGCGAAACTCTCTGAAGGTATATAAAATAAATTTTCCATATTAGAGACTGATGAATGTATATTGCGTTCTACGGCGATCTATCTGTTTTTAAACAAAAATGACGGGCATTTCTCCAATATCCAATCTCTCATGTAGAATCTCTAATTTTAACGGCAGAAAATCTAAGAATTAAAAAATCTACGAACGTAACGTGGATACTAGCAGCATGGAACTCAATATATTTTACGATGAAGCGGTTGAAATAAATAAATGAACATTCAATAAAAATAAGTTATACAATTTAGTAGTCGATCAGAAAAAAGTGCTAAAATTAATTATGAATCACGGCCGGCCCCTCCTTAGTCATTTAAGGGGGACAGGGCCGGGACAATGGTGATGCGAATATGTCACTTGCCTCTGATTTAAAATTAGAAAGGGCACCGATTTGGGTTTTTTTTTCAATATGTACACAGTACTTGTCAAAATTCTGGCACAAGTATATTTTAAGGAAATTTCATTTGCAATGTACACAGTGTTGGTCATAATCGATTACTTTTGTAAACTGATTAATAATCACGATTACATTAATCGTGATTTCAAGTGATCATGATATTTTTCAATCATGATTCTTTATAATACTTTTAATTATGGCTACTTGTAATCACCAATCATAATTACAGCAATTCATTAATCATGATTACATAGATTACAAGAATCTGAAATGAAAATTTGTGTTACCATTTGTTTTAGTTACCATTTCTTATAATATAGAATAGTAGGGTGAAGCGTACATACCCCCTATTATAATAGGGGGTATGCTTATTTTTTAAAAGGCATTAAGTAGCTCTGTTCACCAAACAAATGTTTGAGTTGTAGGTGAAGTTTGTTAAAAGCTATGGAAAAAAACAAAAAAAAAAAAAAAAAAAAAACATTAATTCATTGTAGCCGGAATTTTTTTTCAAATATGTTAAGAAAATTTTGAGGCATAACTTCTTTAATTAAATGTACATTTTATCTTAAATATTTGTGAAATATACCTTTCTATATAACATATAATATTTAAATATAGGCATACAAATATTTAAGAGATAGGTCATGCAAAATTTGTTACAATCTGCACGTTTTCAAGAAATTCAGTTTTGTTTATATGCAAGTACCTGCCTTATTTTGTTTATATCTTATATTGTTAAAAGGAAGGAACGGGGCTTTTTTCCGAACTTTACAATAATCATTATAACGTAATCAAATAATCATCATTGCAATTACAGATTATTAATCTATACTAACTTAAAATGATTTCTTTTCTAGTTATTTTTTTAATCTTTATTAACGAGTACAAAATGTAATCGGAATTTGTAACTTTTAATCTGATTACATTTGCCTAGCACTGACTGAACAAAATAAAACCTGCTTTATTGGCTTTGTTTACAATATAAACAAATGTTTAGACAATAATCAAACAAAAGAAAACTATTTGTTTTGACTTTTTGGCAAGTTTATATAGGGAATATTAGGTAGTCTGCTTTCATGAAAGTGACGACCCTATTTAACGACACGTTACTACAGTTTTAAACAACCGTTCTTGATTGTAAACAAACAACTAATGCAAAACTTTAGATGAAATTCTCGCTATATGGCAAGATAGAGATGGAACTCCAGGGAAAGCGGGCGAAGTGCAATGCTGACATTATGTTTCCAAGTATAAAACTATTTTATTTTACACGTTTCTATCACTTTCCCGGGTTGAATCATCACGGAAAAAATATATTTTGTTGTTTTTATGATACTCCGTTCATACACAAGTAGCGAAATATGCGATAAATAAGCTTCTTTTCGAGGGTGTGCTCAGGCTTTTGACAGGTACTGTATATGTATAATATATATGATAAAGAACGTAATTTTACAATGACTATAATAACTGTGAGGTATTTGCATCACTAAAAGAAAGAAAATTAAAATGGGCTTAAAGGTGCGTAAGGTTTCTTCGGGATCTGCTCCACCTCCCGCATGATATCCCACGCAGTGCCTTTTACGCTCCTTTAAAGTATGGGGGGATGGGTCTATCATGCCTGGTACATTGGCGTGGACAGTACCCATGATGACTTATAGGCGTCTGTCAAATAATGACAGGTTAAAATCCTTATTACGTTTGCCTGATGGTCGATTTCTGACATCAAGGGAAAATAGCAACAACTATTTTAAACAAGACCTTTACAGTGTTATAAATATTAACCTCATCCGAGAAATTTATTTACAGAAAAACCACTCTTTCATTTCCTTTTGGAAAGGGGAAAGAAGAAAAGACCTTGAAAAAGAAACTTCAACATTTCTTTCAACGCATAATGAATTGCAGAGTGATATTTATGACCACTCAACTTTGAATAAATGTTCAAGAGCTCTTCTAAATTGATAAACGGTTGTTATACGAAATAGATTAAAGACTTTAGAACAATAATTATAGCAGCAAATGAAACTTTATTATTCCAATTGCGTTCTTACGCTGAAACCCTGCAATGTGTATTTTCCACTGATGTATGCGTAATTTCCAATGATGTAATGATAAACTCTGAACTTATTATTTTTGACTTTAACTTCTTCAGTCCTCTACCAAAATGTAAACGCGTAAACAACTAGAGTGAGTAAGCTCTAAAATGTCAATTAACAATCTAAACTTAATTGTTAAATGTTAATTCATTCTTGTAATGTCCATGTGCTCTAAACAACTAAATATATAAAGCTAATCAAACTGTGAAATATGTGAATTTATTCAGCCTCACACTAATATATAAACTTAGTTTTTCAGCATAAACATCTTGTGTTCAGTGCGACCGATTACTTAATTTCTTGGATTTAACCTTTGGATTATTTAACTGGATTACCTTTACCTGGATTAAATCGTCGAAGTGAGATGAACCTTCAGAAAAGGTAAGAGAATTTTATCTTATCCTTTTTAATCTTCTTGAGACACCATCCGCGCTTGATCGACCTCCTCCTTCATAAATGTGATGGTGTTAGTCTTAGGAATTGTGGTGCTGTCCCATAGGCTCACGGATGTATCAGTGATGGCTCCTCTCTCATGTCTGGGAATGAGTTCATTGCAGCCATCCATGTGAGATACAATTGACTTTTTCGTAAGTCAAGGAGAACCCGGGGGCAAAGCAGTGATAAGCTTTGCTCTCGGGGTTGCTCTGATGATGAAACCTTAAATCATATCTCACAAAGGTGCTTCGCAACACGCCGTTTGCGTGTAAAGAGGCGCGATAACTTTGTGGGATGCATGAAAGGAACTCTTGACCGAAGGGGTTACCCAGTTTACATAGAACCACGTTTTACAACGTCAAGTAGTTCTGTTCTAAAGCCAGATATTGTGGCTTACTCTAGTGATCACGTGGTAGTAATTGACGTGTAGGTGATCAATGACCAATATCCCTTAGACGATGCACATGCAGCGAAGGTGACCAAATACCAAGTACTTAGAGATCAGCTGGGTGCCTTGCGACAACGTGGTGTACTCTTCACTTCGATGACGAGAAGTTGGCGTGGAGCAATTAGTGCTGCCTCTTACCATGAACTTTCTGGTTTCCATCTGTTACGTACTAACTACTTTAAATTGTTAGCTGTTCGTGAACTCAACTAGACTTATCGCATATGGCATAGTTTTCAAAACATGACTTTGCAAAAAAGGAAGAAGTGTAGAGGTGATTATAAAGTGCCGTACGTAATCTGTTTGTTTTACGAGCGCTGCCTACAGTGTGGAAAAGTGTGGGAATGTAACTATTTTACGCTGTCTGTCCATGTAATGTCTATATATGTTGGTCAAATAAATAATTATACAGGTTGTCCCAAAAGTCCTGGACACATTTTAAAATTCATTAAAAGATCAAGCAATTGGCGTACGAGAGTGCGGTTTGGATGAAAATGCTTCTTATCATCTGAAATTTAGTTTAAGCAAATAATTAAAAAAAAGTTCAAAAGTTCTCATAGATGGAAAGCATACGTAGCATACCTTTATACATGACAATAGCGAAAGACGCACAATGCGTATACACAGTTTTTTGTCCAAAAGAGGGCAACCCACATTCCAGAAGTTAACAATACTCGCCTTTATGAGTTCGATTAGACGAGTCAGACAAGTCAACAAACATTAGTTTGGCGATAATGGAAAGCTCGCCAAGATGCCTGGCGATTCGTTATTTTTCAAAATCGTACTGACCAATTAAATGTTTTTTGCCCGTATGTCGCTGTTATCTTACAGAGTCACCCTATTAATCTTGGTGCGATTTCTATTATTACCAAACTAATGTTTGTTGGCCTGTCTCCCTTGTCTAATCGAATTCAGTAGGGCGAATATTGTTAAGTTCTGGAATGTGGGTTGCCATAGTTTGGAAAAAACTTTGCATATGCATTGTGCGCTTTTCGCCACTGTTATGTATAAAGACATTCTACTTTTTCGGTAGCTTTGCAGAAGCAACGCCATCTATGAGAAATTTTTGAAATTACTATTTTATCTGCTTAAACAAAATTCAGATCATAAGAAACATTTTCGTCCAAACCGCACTGTCGTACGACAATTGCTTGATTTTTTATCAAATTTTAAAATGTGTCAAGGATTTTTGGGACACCCTGTATAGTTGTTATTAGGTGTTTGATATTACAATGTGCTTATTTAATTAATTTTCAAATTTATATTTTGTAATTTTGTGCAATATTATAATCAAACTAGCTGACATGCCCGGCGTTGCCTGAGCC
The DNA here is from genome assembly GCA_963931845.1 of Maratus michaelseni. Taxonomy (NCBI): domain Eukaryota; kingdom Metazoa; phylum Arthropoda; class Arachnida; order Araneae; family Salticidae; genus Maratus; species Maratus michaelseni. Next base: position 139,281,621 of record OZ007587.1, on the reverse strand, counting down.
CGTGATAATAACCTTAAAAATACCTAAAATCAATGATTTTATATTTTTAAATGAAAATCTATACAAACGAACTGAAGGACAGTCGTTATAGTTATTGCCGATTTAATGTCGATTTAATTTCTGACGTTTTGATATATTAAACTTTCAATTCTGACCAAAAGCTCCTGAGGAAACCTAAATAATATAAAGCGCTCTCCCACCTTTCCTCTTTTAAACTCAAAATAATATACAGTTTTGGCCAATTTATAAGTCCCATTCGAAAAAAATTCCAAAAACTTGTTTCTAAGATGATTATATTAAAATTAAATAAAAATAATGCACTCGTAGCATCATAATTCACTTTTATATTTTAACAGAATAGTAAGGCTACTATAATTTGTGACTCGTGCTATAGCCAGTATACGTCAGGACACATGGCCGTTATCATTATCTTTTTACGCGAGAAGATTTCGCTACGGTACTCAAATGTGAAATTTGGTAATTTTTTAAATTCAATATTTGAAATACGGCATAATCATTAGTTTTGAAATTTATATCAAGAAAAATACAATTTTTTACCTTTCTAACGAAGTTTGTCTAACAATTTTCTGACAAATACTTTTCGAGCTATTAATTTTTTTAAGTAACTTCAAATGTTTCATTTTCCGAGATTAATCTGTGGCAACGATTAGCGAAAATCCCAGTCGTCAGCAACACATACCTTTTTATTAAAGAGGATAATAATTCTTTATTTTCTTTCTGTATTCTTTATTTTTTAAACTCATTGTTAACAATTGGGTTTGACGTATGTTGTGTTTGTTTCATTCTAGAAAAATTCTATTTCGGGCCATTTGATGCTTCAATTAACTTCTAACAATAAAACGGTTATTTTGACTCCGAAACAAAATTTTTTTACTTTCTTCTATCTTTACAAGAAGAAAGTATTGGATTCATGAAAATTTTCGACTTCCGGTTTTCAACGGATTTATACGTTTTAGAAGGTCCTGAACACGATTTGGCTGTTTTTAGAAAATTTCTGTCTGTGACTGTGTCTGTGACTCTGTCTGTCTGTCTGTCTGTATGTGACAAAAATTTTCTGGCGCTCTATCTCAAGAACTAATGCTCAGAATTTAATAAAACTTTATATTCAGTTAGTCTCTGATATAAATTGGTGCTGATTAGTTATGGTAAAAATCGCCTAGCAGGTGGCGCTGCTATGCAGCATTTTTCGTGATTTTCGCAATAGCTCTACCTCAAGAACTAATGCTCGTAATTTAATAAAACTTTATATTCAGTTAGTCTCTGATATAAATTGGTGCTGATTAGTTTTTGGTAAACATCCCCCAGCAGGTGGAGCTGCTATGCAGCATTTTGCAGGATTTACACGATTTTAGCGATAGTCATATCTCAAGAACTAATGCACGGAATTTAATAAAACTTGAGTTTCAGTTAGACCTTGATATAAATTGGTGCTGATTCTTTTTAGTGTACGCGAAACCTGAGTGAAATAGAAGAAAGTTTTGGGATTGACATATCCGACAAAATTTTTATATGGGGAAAGGAGGAGATCACAATATCCCGTTGCCCCAGGTGAAAATTTTTTTAAGCATGGTCTAGTTTCGAACCCGACTGTTTGTTGAAGCTTCCTTCCTTTATTAATTTATGTTTAGCTATTTATTCTCTCAAAATACTCATCTTCGAAACTATCTGGATATTGATGCTGGCGTTCTAACTAGTTATTCTAAGCATTCAACAAAATAAATCTAATTTTTAGTTACAAAATTTACTAAATAAGAAAGTTAATTCTGTTGGAAATTGTGTAATCTCTGAAACTTTAATATCAAGTAATAACAATCCATTAATCAAATAGATGAATCAAGAACGATTACGTGAACAAGGAAAAACCACCTAATGTATATATATATATATGTTTCACCCATTCAAAGTAACAATTAATTAAATACTTTGGTGAAATCAAGTAGGAAAATTCATCTGGAATATCCATAATATACTAAAAAACGTTATTAAAGAACTCCTAAAGTGGAAGAATTATGATTATAAAAAAATATAATGAACTTTCTTCCACAAATATTCTAAGAGCTTTAATGATCATATAAATAATGATATTTCTTCTGTTACACGCGCACTCTGTAAAATGTAACTAAGATAGAAAGAGCTAAAATGTATACGACCAAGTAAAATTAAACACAAATTTCTTTTGTAATTGTTAAAATTAAAGTTAATCCAGTGTGATATGATTACATAGAATTATTTAACATTCAATTAATCACAAAATATTATTCTCTTCATAATAAGGGCCAGTGCAATCAGAGATTAATATACTCATATGGATAAAACACCTCTGGATTAAACTAAAACACGGAATATGTATTATCTAACTGCTGGATAGAAAAAGGTAGGAGGAAGCTTCATCTCTACTTATCTACCCTATATATATCTACCCTATATATATAAAATCCTAATGAAACGAATTTGTGAAACGATTTTATGAAACGAATTTATGAAACGATTTTATGAAACGACTGATTAAACGATTGATTATGTTTCAAGGCTATTTTTAATAAAATATTAAACGCTTGATGGTGAAATTAATACCAATTGTTCATAAAAATCCGCGGATGTCAAAACTGGTAATAGAATTTTGAAATTGGAATTAGTTTTCGAGATATTAATTTTTTTCTAATTTTAATGACATTTCTGTAATGATGGCAACTAATTACTCAGTTTTTTTGTGACAAAAAAAGGAAAAAAATTGAAAAGGATCCCGATAGGGATTATTGATTTCTTTTTATTCGTCATTTTCAAATTGAAATTGAATTTATCTTTTATTTCAATCGATAATGAAGACAAGATTATGATTAAATTATGTTTTTCAGGAAAATTTGAAAAAAAAAATGACATTTCTATCGTCAGGATTCAATCGTCAGTCAGCATTTAATTTAATTTATAAACTGAAAATATTTTGAATAAATTCGTCCAAATGACGTCATTTAGGTAAACGCAAAAGAAAGGGGGGAAAAGGAATTAATAGTAATTATTATTTATTGATATCATTTTGTTATTTTTTTGTAAAATTTAACTAAACGAATTTATAAAATCATTAGTTCGGATATTTGAAACTAATATATAAAATAATAATTGCCCAACTGAACGGAAGAATAAAATATCCTGCTTGGTTTTCTATCCTGCTTGGTTTTTTCCGCCAAGAAGGTTTTTAAAAAAGCGTCAAGACCCCTATAATAGAAATGCACCAAAAGTTCATTGGGTTTATTTTCATAACTTTTGGCAACAAATCTATGTATATTAACGAATCTATCCCTTTTTGAAGCTCGAATAAACTCCCAAACCTAAAAGCAAAGGATCCTATAATGGAAAAGTACCCGATTTTCTTATGGACAATATTCAAGTGACAGAACATGGTGTAAAATTACCGCGGATAGCAAATTTGTTTAAATATTTCATCAATTGATGCCGAATAAATGCAGGCATGCATGCACAAAATATTTAATTCATTTTGTATGATAAATAATTATTAGAAAATTCGTATATACATATTAATTAAAAGAAATAATTTACATATTTAAAATAACATGAAAATATGCATGATGGTGCACTAAAATAGAGAGAAAATTAACACCTGTTACTGAAAATGTTTATAACATAGTATTTTTCAATACCGTGGTTCTTAATGTTATTCACAAGCAGATGGAATTTTTCTCATCCTTAAACGCAAAGGAAGAATAGAATAGAGATTGTTGTTATAAAAGTCCGAGAGGTAGTCACAATTTAAACCTAACCATTTTATACAAGCTGGTTTTCAAGTAGTAATTGATTTTACTTATCAATCCCGAAAACAGTCGTCAGTTGTCGCAACAGCTGTGTATGAGGCCATGATAATCGAAAAATGTCCCATTAAAATGTTAAAAGCATGGCAACCCAATTACAGATTTACCAATATTTTTAAAATAAAGCACGCTGTCATGTTTTTAGAGGCCTCGAAATCTGAGCGGGGGTTGGCGAGCGTAGCTCGCAGGGGGTAGGCCCCCTAGTTAAAGTATATTTTTATTGTGATAAATAAGAGAAACCTACTCCTGCCGATCATTTTCATTATACACAAATATATTCCATCAAATTCTACTTAATGTTAAGAATAATTTTATGTAATTAAAACGTTGATGGATTTCAGTACATAAGTTTATTATAATCATCCTGCTATATATTTTTAATGTAAAAAACCAAAAAACAAGTTAGAAATTGTACGTTAAACATGACTTAGGAGGTGCGTTCGTTTTATAACTAGTTTCACAATGTAAAAATATCCTCCTTATTATTTCAGTGAAATGAATTATATCGTCTGCTATGACCGAAATGAGCATGCCTTTTTTTTTTCTTATTACGTGTGCCACGTTTGTAAATGAGATTTTTTTCTACACGAGACAACACTGTAAAATTCACCATGGAGATCTTTCTTTGATAATGATTACGTCCATGGTTTAAATATTTTTATGACTCATAAAGAACGAATCTCCTGTGTTAATTTACTCTAATGGATTGAAATATTCGTCTGTTAACGTAATTTCCACTGAAGTTATCTCAGAATCTATACATTTTTTAATGTAAACTCATCTCTCAAACAAACAATTTTTTTCACGATCTTTCTAAAAATGTAACTTTTATGCAATTTTGTCCGAAAAAAAATTTTTTTGAATAAAAATGGCCGCCTGGCATATGAAAAAAGAAGTGGTTTGCCCTTATTTATTTTCTTCAGTCACATGACTTGCACTTTTATTATATAGATTACGTACGATAGGATTTAATAAAAGAAAACCTTTATTAATATCTTTTTAAGTTTTGATTCGATTTTCATAAATTTTGAAATGACTCGACAAAATTCTACAACGATAATATATATTAAATTTCAAACCATTCGGTTGGGTAGTTTTTGCACTGTTATATGCGGACAGACGGACGGACGAACCAGACGACGACTATAGGTGCTACGTATTTATATAATTACGAACGCATCTAAAAATAAAATAAAACTTTACATAATCCGGGGTCTGCTAATGCAGAGCCTCTCATTGAATCGTATGCTTGCACACCTTTTTTAACACTTTCCAAAATAGTTGAAAAGTGCTTATGACTTCGGTTTGGCTGTCCATCTGTCCGTTGATCTATACTATAAATCTGGTAAATATACTCGGATTGCCTTGTAATTTTTATGTTATTGACGTTTACTATAGCACGATCGCTATTGAAAATGAAGTGTGAAGCATTTGTAGTTCGTTTACAGGAACAGTCAAAAGTAATCTGTTATATTACGGTCAATGGGAAAAAAATCGTTTCAAGTGCATTTGGATGATGTTACACCATTTCAAACATAATGAAGTTGACATGCATTTATGAAGTGCACTAAAACATGCTTTCTGTCGCATATGAGGTGTCATGCATTTATTACTCATTTACAGCGGTCACACAAAAGCATTCTGTTACATAATGTTTTACGGGAAAAAATCGCTTGCAGTGTATTTTAATAATGTTACAATATTTTAATCATAATGAAATTTATATGCATAACTGGGGTGCACTATAAATTTCTTACTGAAAAGTATGGTGTGAATTGCATATATCGTTCATTTACAGGGACACGCAAATGAATTCGGTTAGAATGCATGAGCGATAATTGCTGGAAGTTCGTTTTCAACTTTGGATTGCATTTTTATGCCTAGCTAAACTTTTCCTTGGTATTTTATATGTATAAATTCTGTTCATCATATACAGGGTTAGATAAAGAAAATCGTAAGTACTACTGACTATGGGAGGGAATTGCTTAAGAGCAGTTTTTAATTGTGTTATGCATTTTCCTGCCAAACTATATTTAGTATACTAATATAAGTCTGTAGAATATGACTAATTTTATATACAGGGCTACGCAAAGAGCAAGACACATTGACATTTATGGTTGATAATTACTAGAAGAGTGTTTTAAGTTCTGTTATGCGTTTTTAACCTGAATTAAACTTTCGCTTAATATATAATGTGTACAAAAGTATTTAAATAATATACAGACCTGTACATAAAAAAATTCAAGTGTGTTTCTATCTGTTGGCGAAGACTGCTAAAAGTGAATTTTCTAACCGAACTAAATTTTAGCGTGCCATGTAGTATATATGCCAATCTATAGATCATATACAGGGCTGCATAAAAAATTCGAATGTGTTTCTATCTGTTGACGAAGACTGCTAAAAGTGAATTTTCTAACCGAACTAGATTTTAGCGTGCCATGTAGTATATATGCCAATCTATAGATCATATACAGGGCTGCATAAAATAATTCGACTACTTTTTTTTTACTGTGGATGCAATTGCTAAAACTGTAATTTTAAATGTGTTATATGTTTTCTAAACTGTTTACTTGGATACATTTTTCCACCTTATTTAACGATGAACAGTTTTCTGGATGTGTTGGAAAGTATTTCATAATCTATGCTTGACTTTTCGCTTTTGTTTTAAACCCTTGCTCTAATTTTTTTTCTAAAATACGATATAAATGTCGCCTCATAAATAATTCCAAAAGGATTAAAAAAAAACAAATAACAACATTTCCTTCGCATATTATAAATTAAAGTTACAACAATTTTTCAAACAACTTCATAACTATGTGGTTTATTTCTTAAAAGAGTCAGTCCTTTACATTCTCACAAATATATATTCAATGTGTCCCTTTTTATATGGTTGACTTAACTCATAAACCGTTAAGTTTTAGGGGTGTAGTTCAAATTGGAAAAAAAAAATGTTTCTTCAACCATTTACGTCAAAATATTTATTTTCTAAGAAGTTACAATTTTGAAAGTTTTATACGGTGCCTGTGTCTCAGAAGTTGCTTTTTCAAAAAATTTATCCATGCTCTAATAACTAGAAAAGTAAAATTTCGGTTTTTGCACGACTGAAACTTACCGAGTTATGATACTTTGAACATATAAATTTTCTGCCATTAAAAAAGCAGGTTTCCGTTTCTAGTGTCAGAAAACGTTAGTTAGAAAAAAAATTATAAAATTCAAAGAATCATATTGAGTAAGATTTGGTGATGCAAAAATAAAATTTTCATCGTTTTACTTGTTAGAGTACGGATAAAGTTTTATAAATAAAACTTAAATTTCCCAGGGGCCGTACGAAAGTTTAAATATTGCAACTTTTTTTGCAAATAAAAAAAAATTAAAAAAAAAGCTGTTTTGACGTAAAAGGATTTTTATATCATAAAGAACAATATTTGAAACTTTTTTGCAAATGGAACTATTTCTTTAAAACTAATGATTTTGGTCATTTTCCATTGGTCAATGATAAGAAGGGGCACCCTGTATATAACTACATTTCAAAATACATGAAGTTAATTATAACTGTACTTTTCATACATGAAAATGAATGTGCAAGGATAAAAATGAACAACCTGTCTATACACATTATCTTGATAGTGTGACATAATAGAGTGCAATTATAACTTTTCGTCAAGCAATAAAGTTCAGAGCATAAAAGATGAAACAAACAAACACTCTATAAAAAGACGGTTTATACATTTTAGTAATCGTTCGCTGACCACCCTTTCCTCGCCGCCGCAAACATAATTTGTTCCACAGTGTTAACCTTTCATTATGTATTTAGTACATGAAAAGGTTCTTACTCCCCACACCCTTGTGTAACTCTAATTTGCCTGGCCACCGCAAAATGCCGTTATTAGTGAAGTCAATGTAGTAATTCCTTATTTTAATAAAGATGGGAAGTAATAACCGTAGATTTTTCTCATCACTTTCTCAGCAGGTAATGATAATAATAATGATAATAATAGGCAAGCATTACACAGAAAAAAAAATGAGATGTAAAAGGAAATGCATATAAAAAAGTAACGAAGGGGGGAAACACACGAGTTGAGTACTTGTTGCGTGCCGGTTTCAACCAGTTGTGGGTAATGCGTTTTCTGGCTGCTATGGCGACGGGTGATCGGATGGTTGGATGGGGGTTTTTACGCTAAAAATCTCTGGCGGGTGGAAAGAGCAGGCGATGCTCCGAAAGAGCCTCACCCAAAAGAAGGGTTGTAAGATTTGGCGGCTTATCCCATGTTTTGGTTACATGTGCAAGTGGATCTTTCGACTTTTTTGAGAAGGAAGTCTATTGAGAATTTACAAGTAAAATTTCAAGCTATTCTAGAAATATAGTAATCCCCCAACATTCGCGGTTTTAACATTCGCGAGTTTTGATTATTCGCGATTTTTTTTCTTTTTCTTTTTCAGAATTTTTAGTGGTTCAAGATTATTGCCCCTGTGTTTTCTTAGTATCTATTTTCAAATCAATTTTCTGTTGTCAACTGAAAAAAGAAGCGTGTATTGTAGAAAAGTAAAATAATAACAACAGCAGAATATTCGGTGCAATGATGATATTAGAAGTGGTAAATGGCATCTTTAATCTAGTATTAATTTAACATGCTCAGGTTGTCGTAGAGATACAGCTGAAACTGCTCTTAGATGGAAAATAAATGAAAGCATTTCTGAAGCATTTAACTGTATTTAAAGATCGTAATTTTAATATTGTATCGCATACCGACCCAATAATACATTATCATCTCTTTGTGAATAGAGAGAGTCGAAACTACTTTATACAAAAACATAGGATTTTTTTAGCGGTAATTATTTCTCTAGTCAGTTAATTCGAATTATCTTTCGTAAATAAATATCATGTTTATGAATATGTGCGTACATTTAACTTCTACATATACGTACGTTAGGCATAACGTATTATTAATAAATATAGTCTTTTGTTTTATAAATGCTGTGCCACTCTAATTAAAATTTCATAGAACGTAACTCCCTTTTTAGTGCAGAGAGATAGACTCAACATTCGCGGATTTGAAATTCGCGAGGTTTTTCTGGAACGTAACCCTCGCGAATGTTAAGGGATTACTGTATTGAAATTTATTCGGTATTCATTATGGTTCATTTTTAAAATATTTTTTTATGTTTTGCATTAGATACGTTTTTCGCAGTTTTTTAACCATTCTAAACAGGATTTTATTTTTAAAAAGGTGTAAACGTTTATTATTGGGCACGGCTCCCGTGATTTTCGTGGTTTATAATGTTGGTCTGCTATTACGATTCACATAAAAATGAGGGTGAAAATTTGCCGGGGACAAATTTTTATTATTTTTATTATATTATCTACAATTATTTCTAAACAATGATCTCTGCAGTTGATTTTGAAGAAATCTATATATATAGATACAGAAAATATAGTAAAAAAAAATCTGGAAAGTTAATCATAAAGACCTTTTTAATGTTTAAAAAATAGTGACTACTTGTATAATAAAAACCAAAATACTTTTTATCGCCATAATAAATATAAACATTCTAGGACATACAAATCACATATAGTTATAATCACATATTTTTTAAATTAAATTACATTTATTCCTCAGTTGTAATTGTCATCACTTATAGATCCAGAAAAGTACAAGTAAAATTTTTAGTTAGTAAAAAGATTCGATGCATTTTAGAAAAAGTGTGTTTTACACTAGTTTTTTTAGCTCATTTAAGACACAAAAGGTATTTTTTTAAAGACTTTTGGGAAAGATATATATTTGTACAAGGAGTTGTGTAAAAGTGTTATATTTGGTCATAAAAACCTTTTTAATGTTTAAAAAATCATTGTCTCTAAGCGTATGATAGAATATAACTATAGATGTTTCTTTATGGCATAAATAAATAAATTCAACAGCATGTAAATTTTTACAAATATGCCTAAACATGTACTTTTAAAATCAAGGACAAATATATTTTCTTGACTGCAATTGTTGGAAGTTAATTATTCACAGATGAAGGAATGCGTAGAATTTTTATTTCTTTTAAAAATGACAATGAAAAATTCGCTGGTAGGACCATTATTTCATATAAAAAACAATAATAAGCTTTTGAAACATATTTTATTGTTTATTTGCTGTAGTCTATATTAGGAACTAGCACGCTTCGCTTGCTACGCTGCAAGGTAGCGAGCGAAAACGGACCGTGAATCAAAGGAAATATATCAGTGAATTTGACCTTCTGTTTTAAAGCAATATGGTCCTTTACCTGGAATGTCCTTTCGTATTGCTGAAAACGATACGAACGCCACTGCGCTACTATATTTTCTAATGTAGACAAAATGTGTCAGGCTGTTAAGGATCAACTCTTTTAGTTGATAATTTTTGTGGGATTTGGTATAGAATGATGATGCATGTTCATGCTTTTCGAATCATTGGTAACTTGAAAGAGTAACTTTTTTTGTGTAATCGTTCGTGGTTATAATATATTTTCGTAGAATAAGAAACAAATAAAAATTTATAAGATTCTATATATTGAACGTTAAATTCACCTTCAAAATTTAAAATAATACAACGTAAATACGTTGATTATATAAATTATTTGTTACTGAATAGGTGCAAATACAAAATATTGGTATAATTCTGAAGCCCTTACACAACTGTAAAAAACTTATGTTAATTATTTCTCTATCCAGTCTCAATCTCTTAGTTCAAAATTTTCTCATTAAATTTGTGCGTTCTATTATATCTAGTTTCGATAAAATACAAACAAAAAATATGGAAGATTCTGTATATTGAACGTCAAATTCGCCTTCAAAATTTAAAATAATACAACGTAAATACATTGATTATATAAATTAATTGTTATTGAATAGGTGCAAATACAAAATGTTGGTATAATTCTGGAGCCCTTACACAACTGTTAAAAACGTAAGTAGAGAGAAAATGACAGTCCGGCCTCAGGAGGTGGGCTGTGGGCACGGTGCAAGGTGCAGCACCTGCCCACATGCCCACCTCCCGAAGTGTAACACCTGCCCTCCTCCTCCTCACGAAGTACTCTCCTCCTCACGAAGTGCGCACCTCCTCTCGAAGTGCCCACCTCCACCACCTAAGATAAGGGGATTAATTAAGGATTAGTGTTAATTAATTTTAATTGCGAGACTTAGAAATTTTTCGAAGCCTTTTTTTTTTTTTTTTTTTTCGCGGAGAATTTTCTACTAGAATACGAGGTGTGTTTCAAGGGATTTATTGTAGCGAATTAGAAATTTAATTAATTTTAATTGGAGAACTTAGAAATTTTTCGAAACATTTTTTTTTTTTTTTCAACTAGAGTAGGCTATTCAATATATATGTTAGAAATAATGATTCATGCATTAAAAAAGGTATTAAGATTTATTTCTTTTAAACCAAAAATAGAATTTAGAGTTAAAATAGAATTTTTAGTTTTAAAAATTGCCAAAAAATAGAATTTTTAGAGTTAAAAGTCGCCAAAAGTATGATTTTCAACTGAAAGTAATCTAAGATATAAACTCTCAACTGAAATGAATTTTGCCTTAAGGTGTGAGCTTTTGGCTAGAAGTGACCTAGAGTCAAAACTTCCTGGTCCCAGGAATCACCACTGGGGTTATAGTAAAAAATACAGGGTCCCGTATGAATTATACTGTACTCAATTGAATAGCTCCCCCCTCCCCCTCCCTTTTTTACCCAGAGGGGGTCCTTCGATAGACTAACAATACGCACTTTCAAAAGTATAGAGTACTATAAAAAGAAGAATTCAACGTATATATATAAAATAAACAAGAATGAAAAATCATGCGTAGCGACATAATTCATGAATCACTTTCCAACATCATTGAAATGTTATGTGAACAAAATATAATTTTACCATCTAGTGCATTAGGTAATTAAAATAGTGAACAGTTACAGATCCCCTTTTTAATAAAAAGGCCTAAGACCCTTCACAAAAAATCCAAAGGATTCAAGAAAAGCTTTACCCTACTGATAGCCAAAACATATAGGATTCTTAAATGGATTGAAGTATACAAATAGGTTCTACAGGAATACATTTATTTAGGTTAGCATGCAAAAATAGTTATAGGGAAGCCTTCGAATGGAGTGATTATACGTTTTGGGGACCCTTCAAAAGAAACTGGAAACAGTTATAGATATTGAACCCTTCACAAAAAATTGGACAAATCCCATTTTTAATAAAAAGGCCCTCTTCACAAAAATTCCAATGAATTCAAATTATGCATAAATACTAGAACCCTTCATACATCCAGTTCATCGATCCCCCTTTTTTTGTCCCTTCGAAGTGTGAACTCGCATTAGACTAAAGGGCCCCTTCATAAAATAAATGAGATACGTGCCCTATTCAAATAAAAACCACCCTTCACAAAAACTGTAGGGGTTCCCTTTTGGAATAAAAAGACGGCCTTCACAAAAATCCAATTATGCATAAGAACCCTTCCTAAAATCAGGTAATTTATACCTTACCCTTTTTTTCAATTCAAGTTAGGCTAAAAGTACAACTTACGCATTGATATGTACAAAATATAGAAATCCTTGGAAAGAAACTTGAAAAGTTATAGATATTAAGCTACCTTCACAAAATAATAAAATCGTATTCGAATCCCAGCGTCCTTCACAAAATAAATCCAATAGATTCACGTTATTTTATGGCGACAGAAATACGAGAGACCTTTCATAAAAATGCAAGGTCCGCTGTTTGAATGAAAAGGCCCCCCTTCATAATATACCCTGTAAAAATATTATGATTCCACAGATATTTTAAGAAATAGACTGATATTTTCAAATGAGTACGTATTCATGCGGTGTGAAAATAGGTTTTACACGAATGCCTTTTTAGTTTAACGTTTAAAATATATAATTTTTAGAATTGAAATTAAGAAAAACAGACGGCTATCCAGTATCCCCTCAACATGCATATCGCTGAATCACAATGAGTCATATTAGCAGATAAGCGAACATCTTGCTTCGACTTGTCAAGATGAATCACTCGCGATAAGAAATGCGGCTATTGGGCTTTTTCTCAAATTTAAACAGTTCTGACACATTTTGGGTAGGTAAATGTATGAAATGAGTTATTTAAACCCGTCAATGTATACGAATTATTTCGTCTAGTCCTATATAGGTTCTACTCTTCATATATACATATGGTGATATATATATATATATATATATATATATATATATACTAAAATCTGTTAAGTTTTAAAAGGCTTCACTGTGTATTTAATGAAAAATAAGAACTATGAAATAGCCATTTTGAGGTACCCTTAAGAATTTTGAGGTAAACTGATGTTTAAATGAATTTGAACCTGTTTAAATGTATCTGTGTTTAAATGAATTTGATACAGGTTAGGGTAAAAAAAATACAGGGTCCCCTATAAGATATAGGAATTTTAAATAATATAAAATTAAATTACATTCGTTTATGCTTTTTGTATAGAAAAATTATACTAAATTGGGTTTTTAGTATTTTAACTTAAAAATTTCTTTTGAGGAATGAATAAAATAACTAAGCTTTGTTTTTATAAAATATATATTATACTATTTAGTTAGGGCATTATTTAAAAAAAAAAATGTTTGTATTCAAAATAATATGATAGGAATGAAATATTTGTTTAAAATTTTGTGAGAAATCTATACGGTTTAGTTTTAGATCGACACTACCTTACATATTAATTAGTAAAACAAAATTAAATTTTATGCTTACGAATACAGAAATTTTAATAATACTGCTTGAAAAAGATTTTTAAGTAAACTATATTTCTGTTTATTGAAACTTTACACTAATATTTTCTCAAGAATTTATACTAGCTGAAACAGTGACAATTAAAAAATATTAATTACTTATGCAAGAAATTATATATTTGGAGGTTTGCCTTTTTCATTCAATATGTAAACTTATAGCATTGATTGCGTATGTTATGAAAAGAAAACATATGCAAATAATTTTACTTAAAATAAATACTTTAAGATTAGAATTTGCATTTAACTTACCCTATAATACATATGCAAAAATTTTAATTAACATAAATAGTTTACACCAATGTGATTATAACAGCACGAAAATAAATTCATGAATAATTATGTCACTATAATGTGGGCATATTTTAAACTGTAATAGTTTAACAATAAGGCATAAAGATTTAGATATGAATATATCATTTTACTCCGATATAAAATAAGCAATTTTAAAATAAAACATACATTATTAAAAACACAATTTAAAATAAAACATAATTATTAATAAAACATATATTATTAGGGTACAGCGTGACCATAAATTAAAAGAGGTCCCATTTTTTTTTTCCTAAAGGGCTCATTTTTCTAAAGGCCCCTTTGAGCGTAGTGAGACTAGTTCTATACGAATATATTTTAATATATATATATATACATACTATAAAAAATTAATTAAGATACATACATATTTGCAGAATTATAAAAAAAAAAATCACATTACCTCTTATTTTATATTCAGAAAACGGTAGAGGATTCATTCCCCACCGAAGTTACTTGATATATGCCTTAGAGAGATAACACATACTTATGCTTATCGCATGACTAATAAGTGTATCACCCCCTATTCACAAGTAGAATTTCGTGTAAAGTTCTTCTCAAATACATACAGACCCCTTTCTGACACATTTTTAAATTTATTTTTGTTCGCAAATGCATGAAATTGACAGATGTTCTTACTGAGTCACTATGTATTCGATACAAGTTTTTCATTTTTTGGTAAAGACAAAATATTATCAAAGTCAGCGTTTTGTTATCGCATAAAATATATTAACAAGTCCTGTAAAAATATATTCACAAGACATGAACTATTAATAGATGATTTAAAACATATTGATTATACAAAATATCTATATAGAAATATATATATAAATTTATCATTACCTACAAATGTCAAGCACGATTTACTGGACTTCACCTAAATTCAATTAGATTCTTCACCACGTGGTTTAATGACATCACTGATCGCGATAACATTCTAGAAAAGATTCACTGATAAGAACACATTTCAATTCATTTCTTCTAAAGAAAGTATAAGAGTTGGTTGTAAGGTCTAGGTATGTAGTAGGTAAGTAGTAATATATTTTTAAAGTACTTTTTATTTTGTTTTAAAAGAAATGGTTATTTTTCTCTTTACGTAGGGTAGTCACAATTAAAACATAAACTATTAAATTTAATCTTTAGTAATATAAATACTTACACCTACAGAAACGCAGACATCCTTTTAGTTATATTCATGCAGACTTTAAGATATATGACATATGTTCTTTCTTTTACCATGATACATATGGAATTTTTAAATGTACGTCACGTGACTATCTAAAGCGAGATTGATACTTAAAACCACTAATACATGTGAATTCTTTCGTATAGCTCTGTATAGATGCTACTAACCAAATATATATTTATATATACTAAAATCTGTAAAGTTTTAAATGCTTCAATGATTATTCAATGAAAAATACTAACTATGAAATATTAATTAAGATATATGCTAATGTTTAAACTTAAAAAATTTTTGGGATAAGAGATAGATTCATTAACCTATTTAATTAAAACCTAATTCGATACAAGTCTTGTTAAAACAGAGATTATAGTTAAAATACACATTAATTATACTGCATTAATGCGCAACCTCACCTATATTATCCCAGAAATACCTTCGATAAAATTTAGACTAACAATACGCACCTAAAAAATATATACAGAGTACCCAGAAAATGATAGGAATGAAAAATTTTAACGTAAATTATAAAATAGGATCTACAATAAGTGACAATAAATAAATATGAAGGAAAAATCATGAGTCACGGTATACTTTATGAAACACTTTCCAATGCTATGGGACTATCGTTAAGAATTTGAAATAAGTGAATTAGATTTAATAATTCATACTGGAAATGTATTTTAAAAAAATTAGTAGCTTTGCCTACTTTTAAATCATTCAAGACATATGATGAAGATTTTACCGCTGTAGAACGACTAAAAACTAGCATTTTAATGAACCGACCATCTATGTTGGATTTTCTCTTTTAGTATTATCTAAATTAGTTATGTATGATTTTCATTACAATTTTATAAAGAAAACATACAAAGATCGTGCAGTTTTACTCTTTACGGATATAGATTCCTTAACTTATCATATTAAAACCAATAATATTTATAAGGATATGGAGCACCATCATGATTTTTTCGACTTTTCTGAATACTTGAAATCCCATCGTCTAAGCCGCACAAGTTTCGAACCCACAAACATATAATCAGACTTGTCATTTTATAGTCACGATGCTAAGTATTAGGCTGAGTGAGCCCCAGGCTATTTTATACCCACTATGCTAACTAATGGGCTGAGTGAGCCCCAGGCTATTTTCTACCCACCACGTTTACTGGGCTTAGTGTGCCCCCGCTTATTTTATAGCTATCACGATAACCACAGGGCTAAGTGAGCCCCCACTTATTATATAGTCATCACGCTAACTACTGGGCTGATTAAGCCCCAGGTATTTTATAACCATCACGCTAACTACTGGGCTGAGTGAGCCCCAGGTTATTTAGTCGCATGAATATGATTTCCAAGGTATATGTCCTAACTTGATTTAGACCATTGCCTATGATAAGATAAAGCTAGGAAGTAAATTGGTAAACTATGTACCTCGAAAACTCACTTGTATTTTATTAAATTTCTGCAGAAATTAGCATAGTTTATTAAAATTATATACATTCTCATTAGTTTATGAATCTACTAACTTATAATATCTATATGGTAACTTGGATTATTAGTATTCCCACTTAAAAATTTCTTTTGTAGATTTAATATGATAAACACTAACATGAGACTGACTAAACTTTTACCATTTTCATTTCAACTTAGTTTTAGGAAATTTATCTACATAGCTTTAAATTTTACTGTTTAGTAAGTCTATTATTTCAAAGTATTATTTTTTAGTTCTAATATTCAAAACATATTCATACCGTTTTACATAGTAGGTATCAAATTTAAAGTCATATTAAAAATATATATATACAAATACTATTCTTACCTAACACGCCAGCTAGCTAAGCACCCAACCGTCTCACACCAAGGCTCTGAGAAAAGTGAATGCTTGTTCAGGGCCTTATCAGCTAATATAATCACTGATAAGACTCGATCATGTGACATGTGACGTCACTGTTTAAGTGATATCACGTGACCATGTGGTATCATTCAATACGTCACCAATGACGTCAGAGATCACGTGACTAGGTCATAAAAGAACCAATTGCTAATTGCAATTAACAATTTACCTTTAATTGATTTGTATAATATATATATAGATAAATTAATACATGATTTTTCTATGTATTATTTCGTAATACATAGCACATGTACCTTGTTTTACATGTACCTTGTATATATATTATACAAATAGCTATTCAATTGAGTACAGTATAATTCATGCGGGACCCTGTATTTTTTACTATAACCCCAGTGGTGATTCCTGGGACCAGGAAGTTTTGACTCTAGGTCACTTCTAGCCAAAAGCTCACACCTTAAGGCAAAATTCATTTCAGTTGAGAGTTTATATCTTAGATTACTTTCAGTTGAAAATCATACTTTTGGCGACTTTTAACTCTAAAAATTCTATTTTTTGGCAATTTTTAAAACTAAAAATTCTATTTTAACTCTAAATTCTATTTTTGGTTTAAAAGAAATAAATCTTAATACCTTTTTTAATGCATGAATCATTATTTCTAACATATATATTGAATAGCCTACTCTAGTTGAAAAAAAAAAAAAAATGTTTCGAAAAATTTCTAAGTTCTCCAATTAAAATTAATTAAATTTCTAATTCGCTACAATAAATCCCTTGAAACACACCTCGTATTCTAGTAGAAAATTCTCCGCGAAAAAAAAAAAAAAAAAAAAGGCTTCGAAAAATTTCTAAGTCTCGCAATTAAAATTAATTAACACTAATCCTTAATTAATCCCCTTATCTTAGGTGGTGGAGGTGGGCACTTCGAGAGGAGGTGCGCACTTCGTGAGGAGGAGAGTACTTCGTGAGGAGGAGGAGGGCAGGTGTTACACTTCGGGAGGTGGGCATGTGGGCAGGTGCTGCACCTTGCACCGTGCCCACAGCCCACCTCCTGAGGCCGGACTGTCATTTTCTCTCTACTAACGTATATTAATTATTTCTCTATCCAGTCACAATCTCTCAGCTTTAAATTTTCTCATCTCACCATTGATTATATAATTTAATTGTTACTGAATGGGAACACATTTGTATTTGCACCTATTCAGAGACAATTAAATTACATAATCAATGTATTTACGTTTTGAATAAGAAGTGCGTTTCCATTATATACAGTAATAACAAAATACAATTAAAAATATAGAATATTCTATATGTTGAACGTCAAATCCACCTTCATAATATAAAATAACACAACGTAAATACATTGATTATATAATTTAATTGTTGCTGAATAAGTTCAAATTTGTATTTGCACTTATTCAGTATCAATTAAATTATATAATCAATGTATTTACGTTTCGAATAAGAAACATTTGTCTTGCTTTACAATGTATGAACAGAATACAGAAAAACAGAGATTCCACTCGCAGTCGGAATGCCAGAACAATTTCCGCATTTTTCTGGTTAATGTGATTTCGTGATTGTGTCGGCAATTAGCGAATGCAGATTTGGGAATATGCTTGATAGATAACACTGCTAGAAATCTAGTGAACCCTCGAAATAGTGTCTTTTACGCACATTTAGATTAAAATTTAACTATCTTCAAGTTTAATTCATTGTGTTTTTTTAAGACAGACTAAAAAAAAAAAAAAACTGAAAATAAAAATAACTGAGAATTAATATGGATTCAAATATGACTTCAACGTGTACGTTACAACCAAAAATAATTTTCCTGCTAGCCAAATTATTTTTTTAACACAACCAAAATTATTAATGTTTTGCAAAACAACCCAATTATTAAAGTCATATTTATTACTTGTGATAGTTTGTAACGCCCCTTTTCATTTCATGACAATTCGTCTATATTTCGCTACTTCAGTAAACTAGTCGTTGGGGGCCACCCTAATACTTACCCATCATGGATATGCATAATATAAAGCAGGGCACGAAATTTCCGCTCGCCAGCTCGCCATTGGCGAGCAAATATTTAAGGTTGTCGAGTAACTTTCGTCATTTGAAATGTTGTGCTTCAAATCAAACTATATACGCTCAGAATATCGCGCCTCAATCTAGTGACACGCGGAAGTGTTTTAAAATCAAGCGACGGCATTTATCTTCCAAAAGAAGAAAAAATACGGCGTCACCCATTTCCATTTCTGTTCTACAGCGGAACGAACCCCCCCCCCCCTCCCTCTGCATTCGTTTCCCCGCTTTCGCATTCGCAAGCGCCAAGGCTGCTTTTTTCGCTTTCGAGGCCGAATTTGATTGCTCTTCACTCCTGCGCGAAGTGAATCAGGTTTTGCCACCTAAGCTCAGCTGCTTGAAACACGGTAAAAATTATTCGCTTTCTCCTGAATTTTAACATTTTAAAAATTGTTCATATTTTTCATGCATGTAAAATATTCTGGATTTAACAGACAGCTCCTTCTAACAATGGTCAATTTAAATTCAGTTTGTCATAAATAGTTCATTTTCTGGGTAGGTGTGGTGGCCGACGTTACTGTCTGAATGAATGTAAAATAGTGGCGAGCAAAAAT